>CM029475.1:64596647-67202392 GCA_017140325.1 Eucalyptus leucophloia subsp. euroa
AATCTTGGATTTTGCAGACCAATTACATGTCATATTTTTTAGGGTCTTACTGTTTTGGAAGATTTGGCTTAGGTGGCAGATAATGAATCAATCTTGTATGATGATGAACAATTTACCTGGAAAGGCGTAATCCATCTTCAATATGAAGACTCTGTAGCACAGATACAGTGAAGTCTTGCTGAACAAGAGGTTTAGTGTTTTATTTTAGTAGACATAAGTCTAATTCATGTTGATTGATAGCAGAAATAGGCCTGTATATAACCCAAACACCACTTGAGATTTTGAGGATTTTTTTATTCCATGTCTTTAGAAGTTGATGCTTCTTGGAGAAAAGATGATGATCTAACATTTTGCAATAAGCAGAGAAACATAAATACTGTCAATAGAATTGTTGTGTATTTGGGATTCAGAATTTGTGGAAAGACTGTACCCTTTTCCTTCTAAAGTCCAAGTAAATGATATGGCATACCCTTTCTGTGATCGAATGTTTAGATATTCAAATGGAGGGAAGCCACTGTTGTCGACTAAAGAGATAGGAGATCCTGGGAGATGCAAACTCTGGTGGCCCAAGACAATTTGAGATGCAGCTTATGCGCCGTTGTTATATTTTCTGCATGAAGCTGCCGATGATGCTCAGAAAGATGCATTGGAGAACTGGAACTGGATGACAGCAATTAAATATACTTGTTCCAAGGTACAAACAACCTCCTCATATTGTTTTTCAATGGATGCTGTTTTTGTGAATGCTGTTTTGCAAGCACAATGACTTAGAGCGGTGGCAGTCGGGGAAAGTTTTAGTGATTGATATCGGTTTTACACTCTTTTCTAGAATCTGGTCAATAAAAAAGAAGACTTTGGGGGATTCGTGGTTTTCCTTATAAAAGAAAGAACCTCTTTTCTAGATTTGCCATTTTGGTTAGATGAGGTTTGTGGATTTCTTTTGGTTTTGGGGAACCCTTTTTGACACCCTATGGTTTGTTCGCTGTCACTATAATTATTATAAGACTAGCCGCTCTTAAGAAACTCCTGCTTTCAAGTCTTATGGTGAAAAAGGTGTGGCCCTTCTCATTTCGATTTTTAGTTCCATACTGCTCGGCTATGGATATATAACCAAGTCTTACGAGCATAATCACTCTTGCATGTTTTGGTATACTCATTAAGCTCACATATAAAGTGCATATACACAATTGTTGCTTGTTGCATTCCTCAGAGCTGTTATGACTCACAAAACGAAGAGTTCAGAGGTGGGGACTGGATTGTTGCTGAGGAAGCTGTGTTAGTACAATGCGAGAAATCATTGAAGCAAGCTGTACTTGATTATATATCTCATTACACAGCCGGGCCATCGTGTGGCCCCTTTTCTCATGGAGTAAATTCCAGGTGTCCAGATTAAATAATTAATTTTTGTAACGGTAATGCATTTAAATACTGTCTGGGTAAGTTCTGGGATCTCTCCGATATGGAGGTCTCAATAGTGGTACCATAAAAATGAATATAAACGTTTGACTGGAGAAGATTGTGGTGGGTACCTCAGAAGTTCTTAGAAGGAGATGAATTGGGAGATATATGTTAAATACACTTGATATAACCACAGCGTGCAAGAAAGCTTTCTGTAAAGGAAGCTCCTTTGCTCATGTTTGGGTGCACAATTATCTTTTGAAAGCTTATTTTTGACTGATCCTGCTATAAAATTTGCGAGGAGACGTCAAAGTGTGCCAGTCATAAGCAAGCATATATTATGGTTCCATGTTTCCTGTCTAGGGTGATTGATTTTGATCATGAATTTCTCCGGCAGAGAATGAAACAAAGGCTCATGTATGCTGCATGACTCGCTAAAGCTGTAACTTTTGTTGTATTGTAAACAACAGGATACGATAGGAAACATAAAAAAAGCAGAAGACACATACACACATACGTTCAGTTAACGTAGATTTAAAGTTTCAAACAACCAGAAGGCACATACACGCAAATGTTCGGTATACAGAGATTTAAAGTTTCTAGGTAATGTTCCCCGTCATTTGTCCGTTTAGAGCCTTCGCCTAGCGAGCTTCACCCTTAATCCATGTTTCATGTGAAGTACGATAGAATTAGAAGGTCTCACAGGGTGACCTTCCACAACATGAACTTCATAGTTATGTATTACAACAGCTGCGATCATTTTCATCTGAGTGAAAGCCACTTGTTTTCCCAAACAAGTTCTCGGTCCTGCATTAAATGCCAAGAACTTGTACAACGGCTCATGCCTAACTCCTCCGCTCTTCGAAATCCACCTCTCTGGTCTAAATTCAAAGCAATCCTCTCCCCATACTGATTTCATCCTCCCCATTGCATACAAATGGATGATTATTTTCTTACCGGGATTGACTTTGTGTCCACTAGGAAGGACATCGGGCTTTACAGGGCATTTGTGTTCGAATGGAATCAGTGGATACAGCCTTAATGATTCGCATAGCGCGGCATGTAAGTAAACCAAGTTGTGCACGTGCTCACCAATCTTGAAGACCTTTAGGTTTTGTTCTTCCTCCGGGATTACAGATCTGATCTCCTCTCTGATTTTCATTTCAACAGATGGGTTCGTGGAAAGAGCCCAAAAAAACCATGTGAGCACCAAGCTAGTTGTATCTTTCCCAGCGATCATGAGATTCAAAATCGTGTCCCTAAGGAACTTGTCATTACATTCTAAAGCACCCAATGTCTCTTTTCCCACCATGTACGATGTCAATAAATCTGCACCATTTTCATCTCTCTCCGCTCTGCTGGTTCCTTCTCTCAGTTCAACTCTCTTCATCTCTATGTAACTCCCTACAACTTGGTCCATTACTTCCCAAGCGCTTCTCAGTTTCTCCTCCACTCCCAACCCCAACCACCTCTGCAGAGTCCCGAACCACTTGGGGTACATATGGCGATAGAAAATCACCTCCTCGGCATCATCCAATGCCTTGGAAAATGGGACTTCTGGGAATTCGACGGATAAGCTGCCGGGGTCGAACCCCGTGACGAATCTGCAAGCAGCATCGAAGGTGAACCTCTGGAACAAATACTGCAAATCCACCGCGACACCTCTCTGAGACAATTCGTCCAACACCCTGAGCAGGCCATTCTCCACCTTGTCCCTGCTCGTCTTCGCCAAGAACCGACAGAACCGTTGGTCGTTCATAAACACCTGAGCGACCCTTCTCTGCATCCTCCACACATCTGAGTCAGAGTTGAGGATCCCGTCATCCAAAACGTCGAACACCCTCTTGAACTCTGCCCCTTTCGGGAAGTTCTCAAAGTTGGTGCTCATGATGTAGTGGACGTTGGCGGGATCGGCGGTGACCAGCATGTCCATGCCGGAAAACCAGTGGAACCGGAAGAGGAAGTTGCCGCGGCTCCGCTCAAGAAAGCTGGTGACCCAGTCGTGGACGCGGCCCAGGTTGAGGAAGAGCGCCAGGAGCATCCCCACGAGCGGCCAGTTCTTGGGGAGCCCATCATGGCTCTTGCCGAGGAGACGAAGGAACTGGAAGCAGATTGTGACCAAGAATATCTCCAAGAAACCTGTCAATGCCATTGAAGCTCCTCACGACCTTAAGATTTAGGCGTGCTGGAGACTTATATTGATTTTTGTGAACATGGAGACTTATATTGATTCACTCGTCCAGCTCGTATATATGGAGAACTTCACAGGATTGGGCATTAATTAACGAAGCCCCAAGCTTGTCTCCTTTTTAGCAGAATTCTATCCACACGCCGCAACGGCATCTAATGAAGAGCCTCCCTTTTAAAATTATCTCATCGTACAGGACGGGCTACGATTGAGTACTAATAGGGAGCTCGTTGGAAGCTCTTACGACCATAGGAAGAAAAAACAAAAGAAGAGAGAGTTTGGACGCGTTTGGTAATGATTCTATTCCGAGAACATATTCTGATAAAAAATAATTTTTTTATTTTATTTAGAAAATAATTCTAAAGATTTTAAGCTAGTTTCAGAATGTTCAAAATCTTTTATTCTCGACTAGAATTACGTTTAAGATCTTGTCTTTCATTGATTGATTGCCCAAATCAATTTCTTTTAATTTTTAAATATATTTTTTTCTTTTTCCTTTTTTTTTTTTTTTACTTTTCTCTCATGTACTTATTCTTCCAATGGATGAGGGCCAGTGACCTCACCGGAGCGTCGCCGGCCCTCGGTGAGGTTGGCCCTCGTCAACCGAGCCTCGCCTGTGGCCAGCCGGCCTCCTCGGCGAGCCTCGCCCGGCCACCGGTGGGGGCCGGGGTGAGCCTCGCCGGGCTGGGCGAGGCTCGCTTGGCCTTTGGCGAGGCTAGGCAAGCCTCGGCGGTGGCTAGGGCGCCTTCGACTAGCTCGCCGAACCTCGCCTAGGCCTGGCAAGCTTTCGGCGAGATCATAGGATCGGTTGTTGGCGGCCGGTGGCGTACATCGGCGAACGGCGGTGGACGGTGTGACGGCAACCGCGAGATGGCAGTAGATGAAGAAGAAGAAGATAAATATAATTTTGATTCTTAGATTTGTTTTTAGAACAAGAATCAACTTTTTTTTTTTTAATTCTTGATTTTGTTCCTAATCTAATTTTGTGAACAAAAAAGTAGAAATTTGTTCATAAGAACAAAAATTTTACTAAACACGATTACGTTCCCAAACAAGTTCCCTTTAAGAAAAAATCAGGATCATGCACTGTTTGGATGGTGTTACCAAACAATGCCTTTGTGTCTAATGGTCCCTTACCAATCTCTTTAATTTTCCTTATTTGGGTTACTCTCTTTGGTGTCTATTGTGAGATTTTAGACGTAGACAAGTGGGTAATGGGTGTAATTCCACCCAGGGTTAGGTAATACTAGAGCGCACAATCGATTGTAATAGTGTATTCTCCCATTTATTAGTGGATTATTGATAATTAATTTTTCCATGGATGTAGGTTCCAATTTTGTGAGCAGATCATATAAATCCCTCATGTTATTTATTATCCATTGTTTTAACTTTCTCTAATAATTTCATATCTCAAATTATTTGTAAAGATCCGGTCTATTGTATAAAATGACCAATGACATGGAGTTAATTTAGTGAAAATGTGTCTTCTTCTTGCATTGGCTATGGATAGCAGCATCACTGGCCAGCCATGGAGGAGCCAGCAATACCGACGCTGGTCCATGGTTGTCGTAGGCTTCATTCGGTCAGTTGAAGATTGAGATGGGCAAGGCCAAATCTGCAATCCTGCAAAACAAAATCTGTACGAGCAAAGGCAGAGCCGACTGCAAGCAACGACAGAGAGGTGGCTTGGGCCACCATGAGTAGCGCCAGAGATTGCTTGAGAGGATTGGCTAGGCAACACTACTGTCGAGATCTGCAGCCATTGCCCAAAGCTAGGCCACCCGCTTTCTTTAGGTTCTGTCTTTGTCATTCACGACCTGCTGCTGGTCTAGATCGACAATCGTTACTTGTCCTTATGAGGCGTCTAACGTGGCTTGGCCTGATCGATCAATTAGTTATGTCGCTAGTGCATCACCAACGACAAACACAGGCCCAGATGGCTGGACAAACAATGCTCTATGGATGTTGAAAAGAGAGAGAGAAAAACCCGATTTTTTTTTTTTAAATTTAAAGTCAATGTCCACAAGTCAACCTATAATTTAACTTGAGTACACAAATATGCATCACATCGATGGGGGAAAAAGATATTCAAGTGCTCATTTGAGTGCTATAATTTTTTTTTCTTTTAACGTTTGAATTCTATATAAGCTTTTTCAATCGATTACTTAAGTATCAAAACTTTTTAAAGATGTTCATCATAAGTGCTATGCATGTTGGATTTCTGACACTTAATTGAGGGTTTTTAAAAAATTTTGACACTTAAATAATCGAAGTTAAGACTCGAGTTAACATTTTTTTAGAAGTTGCAGTGCGTAAGTGCTCCAAAAGCAATGTATTAGCACTCAAATGAGTGTAATATAAAAGTTATGTTCTTTGTGGTGTCCTTTCTCCTCGACGTGGTGCTATGTAACCACTAAATATTTCCTTCACAATTAGTGAACGGACTTGAACTCATATATTAGAGGTGAACCATGGGTACACCCGTTTAGTAGTTTAGATTGATTGGCAGACAAAAATATACATGATAAATATGTGGGCTGCCTGGGTCTCGGGCCCAATCAGATTGGGCCAAGACGTAAAGCTATGGGTCCTTGTGACCCGAGATGGACGTGGATTGGTCCGTGGGCTGCAAGGTCATAATCAGGTCATCTTACCGTGGAAATGAAATCTATATGGATAGTCAACTTATAGTTGAACCATATGAAATTGGTTTACGAACAGATCGTGTGAGTTAACAAATTTTCCTATCTATGGAGATCAACAACCAAGGTCACTTGGACTTGAAATTGGTTTCACTAGGAAAAATGGTGGAACCTACATCACTGGTGAGGTTGAGTCTATAATTTGATGAGTGGGGATTTATTCTGTAGTGTCACGTTTGTAAAGTCCAGTCTAAAGGAAATACATCTTGTGGAATTATTTGGGGTTTGCATGATAACATAATCACACGAATATTGGCCCTTATGGTGATATAAGAACTGAATTGCATGAACTTAAGCTTTGAAACACTTTATCTTATGTTAGTGTTGCAAAACGAAATTTCAGGAGCATTCTCACTAATTTTAGATGAATAATTGATATATGTCGTTCAATGTATGGTTAGAACATCCTGCATTTATTTTTACTGAAGAGATGATTCGACCTGCATAAATAATTAGAACTGTGGATGATCACGCAAATATTTTTGCTGTTTCAGTCTTGACTTTTATGTGTTCATAACTAGACATGAGAATTACTTTCTTTATTCTTCTTTACAGGCTGAACAAGGAGCCACCTAATCTAACATTTAGGAAGAAAGATAAAGCTGGCATTAATTTCAAATCAACAGTGGCAAACACTCATCTGGACCTTGATAATTTGAAGGCCATCTGCAGCGAATATCGGATACATAATGTTGATATTACTCTTAGATGCGAAGCGACTGCTGTCACGCCCCGATCCTCAGGCACGCACACATCCTTCTCTATTGGTTCGATTTTATAATGCGATATCTCAGGACTATGTATCGCCAACCCTTTCATTTATTAAGCACATGCGGAAGCAGTTATAAATCCCTAGATAGTAAATCGATGGGATAGAAAAGCAAGGCTATATTTTTCATATTGAAATTTTTAACCGAACTTTTGTACAAAACAAAAACCAGAGTACTTCACAACTTTTTACTCTAACTCTATTCACATCAAAATGGAGTTCTCAAAAGAAAATAGAATCTCAGTCCATCCAGGTCATACTCAAGATCCTTTTCGGACTTATCTTTTCTTCCAAAAATTCTTCTCCTTAGGTTTCACCTCAGAGTTCTCATTCTTAGATTCCTCCTCCGCTCCTCATCGGGGTCCTGAAATGTTGTCCCACAACCGGGATGAGATTACGTCTCAACAAGTTCTACCACACTAAGGCCCGATTAGTAGGCTATTATACTATAGGCTGCTTAACACGCGCAGGTTAGAGAACTTATCTTGGCCTCAGATCCCACATGCAAGTTAGTACAATTCATAATAGGCACCCATTACTCAAAACAAATCGAACTAGTCGATTACATGTGAGCCTGACCATTTCCCGGTCATTCGAGCTATTAATATTCAGTCCTAACTGATAGAACCAATCACCGAGCCACGTGCATTCTCCAAGGAGACATACTTTGTCACCGAGCCATGTGCATTCTCCGAGGTGATATATACATCTAGTCACCGAGCCACATGCATTCTCCAAGGCGACACACTTCGTCACCGAGCCATGTGCATTCTCCGAGGTGACATATCTAATCATCAAGCCCCGTGCATTCTCCAAGGCGACGTACTAATCATCGAGCCTCATGTATTCTCCGAAGCGATATACCAAATCACCGAGCCACGTGCATTCTCCGAGATGATGTACTATTCACCGAGCCACATGCCTTTCATGATGATTCATCCCATTTCTAAAGTAATTCCACAACCTTAATTCGTACTCAATTTACCCAAATAATCAATTTAGGAACATATCCTAAAAATCCACAATTAAATCAATTTGGCACAATTCAAAGCTCAAATAAATAAACAGAAGCGTGCCACGACAATCAGCATGAGATTTTGGTCGTTAGCCATCTCAACCTTAATTTCCGAAAAACAAATAAATAAATAAATAATTTCGAAAATTAACTAATTAATATTAAAAATTCAATTTAGCTCAAAATAAAGCCTGATTAAATAAACTGACTTCACCACAAGTCATCAGCATAATATTTCGGTCCTTGACCATCCCAGTTGAATTTTTGGAAAATAAATAATTAATTAATTTAATTCCAAAAAATAATATTTAAATACCAAAAATTCTACTTAGGCCCGAATTGTCAAATTGAAGCCCGATAAAGGGTCGAAAAAATCCTGAGCTACCCTCAATAAATAGTAGACTATGTCTACTTGCTAAATACACGTTCAATTTGTCTAATTTGCATCACAATTAACTAATAATCACTAATCTATTCTAATCTAAATACCTAATTGCATTTAATTAAACCTAATCAACCCCTAAGCATAATTAGCAAACTAAGCAAGGATTAGTGAGATTACTTATCGGAATCGTGCGCAAATCGGATCAATCCGACGGGGACGCAGCGAGGAACGATAAACCCCAAAGCATGGCTCGGGTTTGGGGCTCGGAAACGGCCCAAAAGCGGGCCCGAAGAGGGCTGGAAATCCACCGACCAACGGCTGTTCTAGGCTGGTCGGGGCTGGTCCGGGCTGGTCCGGTGGCTAGGGTGGTGAGGCAAGGTTGGCGGAGGGCAAGCGAGACTCCGAGGAGGGCCGGTGGAGGTCTGGTGGCTTCAAACGGTGGCCAAAGATAGCCGAACGGGGCGGAACAGGGGCTGAACAGAGGCCAGATCGCGCGAGGGAGGGACGGCAGGAGCGACGGACGCGGGGGCATGCGTGGATGGCGGGATGACGGCCTGGCGGTGAGCTGCGGCGGTGCGTGGGTGGCGACGGTGGCTGGCTGCTGTCTCGGCTTCTTCCGCTTCTGGTTCTGTTTGGTTTGCACGGGCAGAGAGAGTATCGAGAGAGAGAGAGAGAAAGAAGATAAAGAGAGAGAAGAAAGGGTTTGACTAGTCAAAAGAAAAGGAAGAGAGAGAGAGAGAAGAGAAGCCAATTTGAAATTGGCAAGGGCATTCGGTCGGTGGGGATGCTCGCACGAAGGGGGGAGGGAAGAGGAGAGAGAGAGAGAGAGAGAGAGAGAGAGAAAAGAAGAGAGAGGGAGAGAAAAGAAATAAAATAACATAATACAATTAGTCTTATTTTTTTCTTTTCTTTTCTCTTTCTCTTTTTATTTTTTTCTGGTCTTGATTTTTCCTCCGATAATTTCTTTCTTGAAATTTCAGACTCATCAATAAATTGACAGACGATAAGACAGTCTTAAAAATGAATTGTGACATGCTTGAATATTCGATTCTCGAAACTAATTTAAATTTCATGGTTAGAATCGATCAGATGCGATTTTAGTCCAATCCAACTAATTGAGTAGCTTTTAGGGATTTTACTACGTAGATACATCCCTTAATGGCTTCACCCAATATATTAGTTAACTCATGAGTGATCATTCGAGAGAAAAAGGACCATAGGCACGTCGACGACATGCCCATTTCACTTTATCGAAACGAGGTCGAATTTCGGGATGTCACAAGCGAGATGACCTTATAGGTGTTATTGAGGGCAGTAGGAAATATTATATTTCATGCATTTATGTCATAAACAAGATGTGACATCCTGAAATTTGATCCCGTTTCGATAAAATGAAATGTGCATATCGTCGGCACACCTATGGTCCTTTTTCTCGAAGCTGATCACTCACGAGTTAACTAACCTATTTGGTGAAGCCGTTAAGGGATATATCAGCGGTAAAATCCCTAAAAGCTACCTAATTTGTTGGATTGGACTAAAATCGCGTCCAATCGATTTTAACCATAGAATTTGATTTGGTTTCGAGAATCAAATATTCGAGCGTGTCACAATTTATTTTTAGGACCTTGTCTCATCGCTCGTCAATTTATTGACGAGTTCGAAATTTCAAAAAAGAAATTATCGGAGGAAAAATCGAAGACCAAAAGAAATTAGAAAGGGAAAGAGAAAAGAAAAATAAGAATAATATGATTTTTGAATTTCTTTTCTCTCTCTCTCCCTTTTCTCTCTTTTTCTCTCTCTCTCTTCTCTCTCCTCTCCCCTCCCCCTCGTGCGAAAACCCTTCCCACCGATTGCCCCTTGCTGTCTTCCACTTTGCTTTCCTTTATTTTATTCTTTTTTTTTTGACTAGTCAAATCTCTCTCTCATCTCTCATCTCTCTCTCTCTCTCTCTCTCTCTCTCTCTCTCTCTCTCTCTCTCTCTCGTCACTCTCTCTTCTTCTTCTTCTTCGTGCAAACGAACGGAACCAGAAGCTGAAGAAAATCGGAAGCAGCAGCCGCCACCGTCGCCGTCCGTTCCGCCGCCCGTACCGGACACCCGTGCGTCCACCGCTTGCCGCCGTGTGCCACCTGCCCTCTCCACTGCCCAGGCATCCTACCCCGTGCATCTCCAGCCCCTGTTCCGCCCCGTCCAGCCACCGTGAGCGGCCGAGCAAGCCGCCGGAGCTACCGTGCGGCCTCACCGGACCGCCACTTGCCTTCCCGACCCTTCTCCGCCCCTAACCATCTCTGCCTTCCCCTGTTTCGCAGCCAAACCAGCAACCCACCAAGTGGGTTTCCAACGACTTTGGCCCCGCTTTTGGGCTGTTTCCGGGCCCCGAACCCGAGCTATGCTTTAGGAAGAATCGTTCCTCGCGTCGCCCCCGTCGGATTGATCCGATTTGCACGCGATTCCTATGAGTAATCCCACTAATCCTTGCTTAGTGGGCTAATACACTTAAGGGTTGTTTAGTTTTAATTAATTAGGTTTAGGTGGTTATATTAGTATGGATTTGTGTTTATTAGTCAATTGTGATGCGAATTAGATAAATTGAGTGTGCATTTAGCAAGTAGACATGGTCTACTATTTATTGAGGGTAGCCCAGGATTTTGCCCGACCCTAATCGGGCTTCAATCAGGCTTTTCGGGCCTAAGTGGAATTTTTGGTATTTAAATATTAATTTTCGGAATTAAATTAAATAATTATTTATTTTTCGAAAATTCAACTAGGATGACTCGAGACCGGAATATTATGCTGATAATCGTGGTGAAGTCCGTTTATTTAATCAGGCTTTAATTTGAGCTAAATGGAATTTTTAATATTAATTATTTAATTTGCGAAATTAATTAATTAATTATTTATTTATTTATTTTTCAAAAATTAAGGTTGAGATGGCCGACAACCGAAATCTCGTGCTGATTGTCGCGGCGCAGTTTGTTTATTTAATTGAGCTCTATGTTGCATGGAATTAAATGGTATAAGTACACTAATGGTGCCATAAGTTGTGTACGGCGCTCACTTTAGTGCCAAAAGTTTCCGTCGGATCACTTAAGTGCCAAAAAATTTGAAAAACGCTCACTTTGGTGCCAACTCCGAGGAAATTAGCCAGAAATCCGACGTGGCCTTTTTTATTAATTTTTGACGTCGACGTGGCTCGTCGGAGAGTTGAGTCGGCGTCCAAACACCAAAACGACGCCGTTTGGTGTCTCCCCAATTCAAAACCCTAATCTCCAGGCTGTCGACGTCCTCGACGGTCTTTGCGCTTGGCGGCCACGGCTTCGACCCCAACCCCGACGATGACCACTCAACGGCAGCGGCTCCGACCTCGACCCCGACCCCGGCCCCGACGATGGCCACTCGGCGGCCGTAGCTCGACTCGGCCTCAACCCCGACCGCGACGATGGCCACTCGACGGCCGCGGCTCAAACCCCGACCTCGACCACGACGATGGCCACTCCACGGCCGTAGCCGACCCCGACCCCGGCCCGGCCTCGATGATGGCCACTCGGCAGCCGCAGCCGACCCCGACTCCGACCCCAACCCCGGGGCGACGGCCACGACTTCGACCCCGTCGAAACCCTAATTTCTTCCCCATGTGAGCTAAATGGCGTCGTTTCCATGAAGCCATCCACGTAGGACGGCAAAACGACGTTGTTTTCTTAAGGAGGACCGAAAATGACGTCATTTTAAAGGCTTATCGATTTTTTTTTTTAAAATCATTTTGGCCGGAATCTTTCACCGGAGGCGGAATCTTTCGCGGTGGCACCAAAGTGAGCGTTTTTCCTCCGATTTGGCACTTAAGTGATCCGACGGAAACTTTTGGCACCAAAGTGAGCACCGTACACAACTTATGGCACCATTAGTGCACTTATCCCGAATTAAATAAATTGTGATATTTTAGGGATTTACCCTAAATTGATTGAAATTGAGTGAAATTGAATTATTGATTGGTTGATGGCCGAGTATGGCTAGTTAGCATTTGTAATGCCTTGTTGAGTTGTAAGTGGAGAGAGTGGTGAGAGCTAACTGAGAATTCTATTGGTTGAGACCGATCAAGTACGAAGTATAGACAGGCGTGGTTCGGTAATAAAGTACATCACTGTGCTAAAATGGCGCCTTAAAGAACGCACATAGACTGTCTATGACTTATGGCAGGCATGGTTCGGTGATTAAGGATATCACTGTGTGAAAACGGCGCCTTAAAGAACGCACGTAGACTGCCTATGAATTGTGACAGGCGTGGTTCGGTGATGAAGGACATCACTGTGCAAAAACAGCGCCTTAAAGAACGCACGTAGACTGTCAGTGATCTGTGACCTATGATGGGCATGGTTTGGTGATCAGGGAGATCACTGTGCGAAAACGGCGCCTTAAAGAACGCACGTAGACCATCCGATACTTATGTCACCTTGGCGAAAATGATGCCCGAGAGCATTAATGGAGCTCTGTGACTAAGTGTACTATTGGAGGTTATATGAGATGAAATGAATGACCTAGGAATGGTCCGACTGATATGTAATCGATTAAGTCGATTGATCATTGCTTTGATATGATATTGTGAATTGATTGATCGAATGGAAATGACCGTGAGTGGTCTTGTTGACATGTAATCGATTAAGTCGATTTGATCGATACTTCGATCTGTGATGTGATTGCTTGGGTGTTTATTTGATCCGTGCTAACCTACAGGTAGAATCTAAGGCCAAGGTAAGTCCTTTGACTCGTGCTGTGCTTAGGCAACCATGTGGTGTACTGGTTCCCTAATTGAGTCTTAGTGGGATAGAACTCGTTGAGACATAGTCTCATCCTAGTTTGGGGAAAACATTTCAGGACCTCGATGAGGAGCTGAGGAGGAGGAATTTGAGAAGGAGAACTCTGAGATGAAAACTGAGGAGAAGGATTTATGGCGAGAAGAAGATAATACCGAGAGATCTTGAGTACGATCCGGATGGTGAGATTCTATCTTCTTTTGAGAATTCCATTTTGATGTGAATAGTTAGAAGTACTCTGGTTTGTGTTTTGTATAAAAGTTTGGTTATAAGTTTCAATATGAAAAATATGGCCCTGCTTTTCTATCCCATCATTTTATTGTCTGGGGATTTTAACTGCTTCCGCATGTACTTAATAAATAAAAGGGTCGGCGATACATAGTCCTGGGATATCACATTATAAAATCGAAGAAGTGAAAAGGATGTGTGCGTGCCTGAGGATCGAGGCGTGACACAAGATCAATTAGATCACTCTAGAAAAGCTAAAGATTTTGGATAAACTTCCTCGTTACTATTTGGTCAGGTAACTCAAATATTTTCTTATGGCCGTCCTTCTTCACTCTTGTATTTTATGCTCAATTCATACTTTACCAACCAAGGATTAGTTGTTCAATTTAGTTCCAAAGGGGTAGTTTCTCGAGATTATAGTAATCGCTTGGATGGTTGTAAGCTATTTCTTTGTTTATTCTATGTCCCTTCCTCCCCGTGTCGATGTCGGTCTATAGGTTGCCGGATAGGAAATTAGTTTGTTCCTTCAATTGATCAAATACTACTTCATGGTTGACATGGCAGTGCTCACCTTGAATGGAATCTTGATGGTCTGTTGGAGAAAATATGGGAGTACTTGAATTTAACTCGTACAAATACAAAGCCAAAAGGAATGAATCCGAGACTATGAAGACCCCGTGATTCTATCTGCACCCGCATACACAAGGATATGGTCAAACAATTCATGTAGAAACCGAGGCTTCAGCTTCATCTTTAGTCTTTTTGTTGTTATGTGAATTTTTTTGTTTTTTGTTTTTTTTTGTTTTTTGGAATGAATTTATTAGGTGCTAATTCTGACGATTCCCACATTTTTCATTATTATGGAATAAAATCTAATTTGATTTTCTCGGCCTTCTTGCTACTGCTTATGTGAGTTTTTACTTTGCTTAAATACGCAGCGCTCTAGTCTGGGGTTCAAGCGTCAAACACAAGCGTCAAAGAGTTGGCAAGGTGAATCTTCACTTCTCAACTCAATTGTGGTGATATAGCTAGTACGAGTACCTAGAGGGGGGGTGAATAGGTATATAAAAATTCTTTTGATGTTTGCACGATATTTAGACAATTGAAGAATTCGCAACAATTAATAATCAATCGTAAGACTGAGTAAAGGAAAGAGAGAATTAAACACGCGGTTTATAGTGGTTCGGCTTGATTCAAGCCTACGTCCACTCTTCTGCACTGACAGCCTATTGGCTGGATTCCACTATGAACAAAGAGATGTTACAGTGTTGATCTTCCTTGACTTCTCGGTATAGATGATCTACCACACTCGCTCAAGGTATCACTATGAATAAGTACTCTTGTGTATACAATTTCGCTCAAACTGTATCGACTAATAATCAAGGGTCTTCAGACTCTGGAATTTCTCTATCGATCACACTCTCCAAAACAACTAGAACGTCTTCTTTTATACTCCTTTATGCCATCATAGCCGTTGGCACTTACCAAAGGAATTCCTCCAATCTACCCGTTGGACGGAATCAATCAAGAAGATCATTCGAGCAATTTAAGGAATCTGATGATAGCCCATCAATCATGTTCGCCCATACAATCAGGATCTTGGTTTCCAAGAATAGAACATTCCAAGAATAATTCATCGACCATTGGATCTTCAATCGTTCTTAGATAAGGATCAAAGAATCCGAAATGATTATCCAACCAAGGCATCTTCTCCAGAGGATAGGATCAAATCCTTCAACCATATACCTCGGCTCTGGATTTCCTTCTTCACTGGATTTGAAAGACTGTCAGTGAGAATGGTCTTGAGTCTTGAGTCTTGAGTCTTGAAAACATAAGGTCTTCAGACTTTATCCTGTCGGTCTCCGAATGTCCAGACTTAGACTGATAGAAACGTTTTGTCAACTTCAAAATATTTTGGAAGGATTTCTCCAACAATCTCCCCATTTTTGATGGTGACAAAACTTTCTTTGTAGATTTGAACAACTTTGACCTGCAAAAACATTTCTCAAGCAATATGGCTAACTCATAAAGATTAGTAAAACAACCATACTCTGCATCCACAGCAAATTGGTTAGTCTTTTATGAGTAATACCATAAAACAACACTTGATATGAATGCAACCAGTCAAGCATCTAAATCCACAGCTAATTCAGTCAATTTTGGCACACAAGTTTACTCAATTCAAACTCAAAAACAACCAAAAAATAACCACAAATCATTCAAAGTTTAAAAGATGATAAAAGTTGTTGGTTCAAATTGGTTCTCCCCCTTTTTGTCATCATTAAAAAAAAAAAAGGTGAGAAAGGGATCAGGTCTGCTTGGGAATGCGAACAATCTGGAAATCTCCCATAGATTGAACTATGCCTTCTAGCCTCTTCAAGTCTTCCCTTAGTTGAGATACCTCCTCTCCTTTAGCATTGGCTTGAAGTTGATGAGCGAGGTCTTTCATTTTGTCCTCCAGGGTAACCGAAGATGTTTGGCCAGCATTCTTGCTGGTTTGAATTTCACAGTCTAGAGCATATATCTATCCTCGCATTTCCATAAGAATATCTAGAATACGACGAAAATCTGCTGAGTTATCCGTCTGTGTACTTGCATGAGCTTTTTCAGATGGAGTGAATGCAGACGTTGGAGCTTCTGTATAATCTTGCAGATTTGGAGTCGACGTATCGTGCCCTTCTTCAGGCAATTGAGAAACCTGAACTCCTTCTGGGTCTGCTGGAGATTGTCTTGGACCTTCACTATTGGCAGCATGAGGTGAGGACCTTTCTTGCTCGCCAACTCCCCCTGTCTCTATGACATCATAAGGGGAAGAGTGATGATCATGCTCTTCATCTCCCTTTTCTCCAGATTCAGTTTCAGACTTTTCTTTCTCTCCTTCTCTTTCTTCTTCATCTTCTTTCTCCTTCTCTCTCTGCTCTTCTTCTTCTTTCTCCTTCTCTCTCTGCTCTTCTTCTTCTCTCTGATTCTTTTGAAGTTCTGTCTGTTGAGACACAGAACGTCTGGTTCTGGTTAGAGCAATGATAGTTGGATCTTCATCCTCTTCATCTTCATCCTCTAAGATGAGAGTTCTCTTTTTCTTTTTCGATGAGGCTCCAATGGCCTCCTTTCCTTTTCTCTTCGAAGCAGACGGAACTGGAGACTTTACTTTGAATTTCTCCATTGCCTTGGAAAGCTCTTGCAGACGCATCTTCGTTAACATCTTTAAACCTACCACCATCTTATCACACGGTCGAATACAAAGAGTATGGGGTGGTTCAATATTCATGTGTTTGAAGATCTTGGTCACCAGACCAGCATAAGGCAATTGTCCCGTGTCTTTCGACATTGCTTTGTACATGTGGAAGATTATTGTGTGAGGGAGAGAGAACTTTCGTCTTGAGGTGATTGCATACATCAATTTTGCTTCAGAAAGAGACACAGAAGTCTTTGACGTAGACTTCGGTCTGATACAGTTAATCACAATCTTATGAAGCACAATGTTGATGGCCTCCATCCTGGAATAGGTAATTCGCTTCTCTGTGTCCCTATCTTTGACAAGTTCCGAGTAGTACGAGCCGGTGAGACTTTGATTGGAAGATAACGTCCTCGTTCAACTCCAACAATGTCTGCCAATATGTTCACATCTACCACGTAGACTTGATCTCGTACACTGAATGAAATTCTATTCGCATCCAAAAAGCTAAGATTTGAATAGAAATAAGCGGTCAGTTGAGCATATCCATCCATAGAGTCAGAGCAAAAATTCTCAAGTTGAAGTAAATTCAACTTCTCTCTCAAGTTCATGTTGATTGCGTCCAGGAAGTCAAAATCGACACTTCTAGGGTTTATTACCCCTCTTTTCAACAGCCTGAAATACAAATTCTCCTGCTCCTTTGATTTGAACAAATTCATCCGAGTTCCTTTCACCTTTGCTGCCACTCCCATTCTCGGTTGGAATTCAAGGAACATTTTGTCATCATCGTTCCCTTCAATAAGATTTTGTCCTGGCATACGAGGATCACTTGGAATATTCGCAAGTGCGTCCTCTGCTTTTCCTTTTGGGGCAATTCCTAACTCCTCCATTCTCCGCAGAAAAAGATATTCATTCCCATAGTCCTTTTTCTTAAGGAAATCGTCTATATAGTTCAATGGTGTACCGATGCTTTTCAAAGCACGATAAAGCTTATAGATAAAGGAGGGTTTTTGGATTCTTACTAGGTCTGCATCCTCGATTATCTCTTCTTCTAGATGTTGACCTGCACCTTGTGGGGTAGGAGGCGATGAATGACGTGGAGGAGAGCGAATCGGACTTTGTCTCTGTCTTGATAAGTCTTCCTCCTCAGTGAGATCGAAGTGAGTCGGTCCCTTCTCCATCCTTTGTGGTCCCCTGCTTGCTATTCTCGATGATTTCCTCGAAGAAGACATTCTTCTTTGTCGAATGAAAGATTCCTTCACTTTCTTTCCCAAGAAAAAGATGATCACTTTCTCGACGATGAACAGAATCGGGAGGAGAGTGCCTTTTAGGGTTTTGATGATTTGGTAAAGAAAAAAAAAACTGTATATATATATAACTCAGTTTTGAAAAGGGAAGTTCAATTGGCACAAGGAAGGTGTACGAACACTTCTTTTCAAAATCAATAACTGCCAAAATTAATCCTTTTGAAAAGACAAGTTTTCGATTTTCACACAGATTATAACTGAACAAAAAATCGTAGCTTTTTGAGTCCGGATAAAATAGCAACTTACAGTCTATAGCCATGAATGTTTGAGTCTGAGGATTTAGAGTCTGAGAGATTAGAGTCTTAGAGTTGGTGAGTCTCTAGACTTTAACTTCTTCAAGCTTCAAAATGTTGAGTCTTGAACGGATAACATCGAATTGATTTTTCTCCAAAGGCTTTGTGAAAATATCCGCTAGTTGACTCTTTGAATCAATAAATTGAATCAAGATTTCTCCATTTTGAATATGATTTCTAATGAAGTGATGTCGAATCTCAATATGCTTTGCTCTTGAATGAAGGATTGGATTTTTGGTGAGATTGATCGTGCTGGTGTTGTCACATCTCGATTTTCGTGCATGAGTCTTCAATGCCAAAGTCTTGTAGTTGTTGTTTTATCCATAGAATTTGCGAACAACAGCTTCCAAGAGCAACATACTCTGCTTCTGTCGTTGAAAGAGCCACGGTACTTTGCTTCCTTGAAAACCAAGACACTGTCCTATTTCCAAGCAATTGACAAGTTCCAGAAGTGCTCTTTCTATCGACTCTGCAACCGGCTAGATCTGTGTCTGAGTATCCTAGAAGATTAAAGTCTCCCCTCTTTGGATACCAAAGACCGATGCTTGAAGATGAAGCAATGTATTTGATAATACGTTTAACGGCACTGAGATGTGATTCTCTAGGATCCGATTGAAACCTAGCACAGATGCAAACACTAAACAAAATATCAGGTCTAGAAGCAGTAAGATAAAGAAGTGAACCGATCATGCTCCTGTATAGCTTTTGATCTACTTTCTTCCCTTCTTCATCCTTGTCTATCTTCTGAGAACATGACATTGGTATGTCGGTCTTTTTACACCTTTCCAATCCAAACCTTTTGACAAGATCATTTGCATACTTTTCTTGATGAATGAAAGTTCCTTCCTTCATTTGCTTTACTTGGAGTCCAAGAAAGAATGTTAACTCTCCCATCATACTCATTTCAAACTCATCCTGCATAGACTTAGAGAATTTCTTGCATAGACTTTCATTAGGAGATCCAAAAATAATATCGTCCACATAAATTTGAACAAGTAAAAAGCTTTTGTTCTCCTTTTTGATAAACAAAGTAGTATCTACTTTACCTTTGACAAAACCATTCTGTATTAGGAACTTACTTAGTCTGTCGTACCAAGCTCGAGGTGCTTGTTTTAAACCATACAATGCCTTTTTCAGTCTGAAGACTGAGTCTGGCTTCTTTGGGTCTTCAAATCCAGGTGGTTGTTCCACATAAACTTCCTCATGGATGAATCCATTTAGGACCGCACTTTTGACGTCCATTTGGAATAACTTGAAATTTTTATAACAAGCAAATGCAAGTAATAGACGAATAGCTTCTAACCTTGCTACTGGTGCATAAGTCTCGTCATAGTCTATTCCTTCTTCTTGCGTATACCCTTTGGCCACGAGTCTTGCTTTGTTTCATACGACTTTTCCACCTTCATTCATCTTGTTCCTGAATACCCATTTGGTTCCAATAACAGTTTTACCTTTTGGTTTAGATGTCAATTTCCAGACATCATTGATGTTAAACTGTCTGAGCTCTTCTTGCATGGCTTCGATCCAGCTTTCATCAGATAAAGCTTCTTCTATGTTTTTCGGTTCAATTTCAGAAATTAGAGCAACAGCACTAGATTCTTCATGCCTTTTTGATCTGGTGCGGATTCCTTCATTGATTTCGCCGATGATGAGATCTTTGGGATGACTGGACTTGTGCTTCCAGTTACTGGTTGATTTGCCTGGTTGATGATCTCTTTCTTTATTTGAATCTTCATGAACATTTTGATGTTGGACTTCCAGAGACTGAGATGCTTCTTGAGTTGTAAGCCTTGAAAGGTCTGGAGTAGGTTCAGACTCTTCATATTGAATCTGACTGGATTCATCTTGCGTTGAGTCTTGGAATTTTACATTCATAGATTCCTCCACTGACCGGCTTTTCTTGTTATAGACTCTGTAGGCTTTGCTTGATGTAGAATATCCAAGGAAGATGCCTTCATCTGATCTTTCTTCAAACTTACCAACTCGATCATTTGCATTTTTCAAAATAAAGCATTTGCAACCGAACACATGAAAGTATGAAACAATAGGCTTCTTACCTTTGAACAATTCATAAGGAGTTTTCTCTAAAATAGGTCTTAGAAAGACTCTATTGATGATATAGCATGCTGTTGAAACAGCTTCAGCCCAAAATCGAGAAGAAATTTTACTTTCAATTAAAAGTGTTCTAGCCATTTCTTGAAGAGATCTATTCTTTCTTTCCACAACTCCATTTTGCTCTGGAGTATATGGAGAGGAAAACACATGATTAACACCAGATTTATCACAAAATTTTGTAAAATCTTGATTTTCAAATTTGCTTCCATGATCTGTTCTTATACTTGAAATAACACAACCTTTTTCATTTTGAACATTTTTAGCAAACTTCTCAAAGTACGAAAAGGTTTCTGACTTACTTGCAAGAAAATATACCCAGGTAAAGCGAGAGTAATCGTCCACAATTACTAGACAATATTTCTTACCTCCAATGCTCTGGGTTCTTGTTGGTCTGAAGAGATCCATATGTAGCAACTTTAGTACATGATTAGTAGAGACATGATTTATTGGCTTAAATGAATTTCTTACCTGCTTTCCCAGAATACATGGTGTGCATGAATCAGAGTTTTGATATGGCAATTTTGGTAGACCTTGAACAAGCTTCTTTGATGAGATTTTGGCTAATTGCTTCACGTTGACATGGCCAAGCTTTCTGTGCCATAAGATTGCTTCATCTTGAACAGAGATTAAGCATTGTGATTCATTTGGTCTTACATCAAGAAGGTAGATATTTCCATGCCTTCGACCCATGAAAGACTGAGTTGAGTCTTTACTAATTCCAGAACATATTCCTTCTTGAAAAGAGATTTTGTAACCAGTATCACACAATTGGCTAATGCTGAGAAGATTGTAGTTGAGTCCTTCCACTAGAGAAACATTGCTTATTGTGAGATTTCCAATTTTCACAGTTCCGAATCCCACAATGCTTCCTTTGCTGTTTCCACCAAATGAGACTTTTCCACCATTTACTTGAATAAACTTTATGAAGCAATTTGAGTCTCCTGTCATGTGTCTTGAGCATCCGCTGTCAAGATACCACTTTACCTTCTTTTTGACAGAGACATGCATTCAAAAGAGAGTCTCAAGCTTTCTTTGGTACCCAAATTTTCTTGGGTCCTTTGGTGTTAGTAGGATAAGCATTATTAGGCCATGCCCTTTTAACAGGCTTCCAAACCATAGGACACTCTTTTTCAAAGTGATCTTGATTATTACACTTTGAACACCTTAGAGCATTTCGTCCTACAGACTTTACAAAAACTTTCTTGAAGTGATTTTTGTAATCTTCTCTCGACGGTCTTTTCTTAATTCTTTCTTTTACTTTCGGAAAATCAATCAAAGGAATTGTTTCTGTTGTCATACCTAGACCAGACTTATTGAAATAAGGTCTTTGAACTGAAAGGACTTTTTCAAGTTTTTCAGATCCTATTGAAAACTTTTTTGAAATATTTGATAAGTCAGTTTTTAAGAAAGCATTTTCCTTTGAAAGTTTATCTTCATTCTCTTTAAGAGTAGAGATATTCAAGTCTAAACTTTTCACCCTTTCTTCTAGAGTATTTTCCTTTTGTTTTAGAACTGAGTTTTCCTTTTTCAGTTCGGAAATCTTTTTGAGAGAAGTCTTAAGACTAAAACACAGTTCATCAATGTATTTAGAGACTTTGACAGGAATTTTAAAATCACTTACCTCAAATTCACTGTCTGAATCTGATCCAGAGTCTGAGTCTGATTGTGCCATCAGACACAGATTGGCATATTCCTCATCACTTTCTTCACACTCTGTATCGCTCCAAGTTTCGGCTTTGAGAGCTTTTCGAGACTTTTCGTCTTTTCCTCTCTTTTTCTTCAGAAGAGGACAGTTGGGTTTGATGTGTCCCTTTTTCTTACATTCGAAGTAGACTACATCTTTGTTTGGTTCCTCATTATCAACAAACTTGGTTTGCTGTTTCTGAAAACTTTGTTTTCTTGAGTTGAACCTTCTTCCTTTTTTATTCAGCTTTCTGAATTTTCTTATCATAAGAGCAAGCTCCTCATCATCCAGATCTTCTTGAATAACTGTATCATCGAATCATCATTAGATTTTAATGCAATGGATTTCTTACCTCTTGGATCTTCGTCTTCATTAATTCGTTCCACTTCGTAAGACGAAGAGTTCCAATCAGCTCGTCTACAGATAATGGCATAATTCTTTGCGTCTCTCTTATTGAAGTCTTTATATGATTCCAATCCTTGGAGAGTCCACGCAGCAGCTTGTTCACCTTCATGGGGTCAGAAATTTTCTGTCCTTGATTCTCAAGGCCATTGACAATATCTGTAAAACGGCTAAACATGTCAGTTATAGATTCTCCTGGTTTCATTTTGAAGGCTTCATATTGACCAAGGAGAATATTAATTCTGGTCTCCTTCACTCGGTCTGTCCCTTCATAGGTGATATATAATCTGTCCCAGACTTCTTTTCTTGTAACACAAGAAGATATTCTGTTATATTCAGTTGGTGACAAAGCACAATATAAAGAGTAAATTGCTTTTGCATCTAGTGCTTGTCTTTTGTTTATCTCTTCTTGAGACATTCCGCTGGTCTCAACAATTTCTTTCCCTCTTTCAGACACTGATGCAGCAATAGGAGTAATTCCTCTTTCCACAACGTCCCATTCCAAAGGATCCTTTGATCGAAGGAAAGCTTTCATCTTGTTCTTCCAGATGTTGTAATCCTTTCCATCAAAGTAGGGAGGTCTGGTATTGCTTTGCCCTTCCACTAGCCCTGGTGCTAGCATACTAGCCATGGATCTTTTACTCTGAAGTAAAACACTTCAAATAACGTGAGAACACAAGCTCTGATACCAATTGATATAGCTAGTACGAGTACTTAGAGGGGGGTGAATAGGTATTCAAATAATTCTCTTGATGTTTGCGCAATATTTAGACAATTTAAGAATTCGCAACAATCAATAATCAATCGTAAGACTGAGTAAGAGAAAGAGAAAATTGAACACGAGGTTTATAGTGGTTCGGCTTGATTCAAGCCTACGTCCACTCTTCTGCACTGACAGCCTATTGGCTAGATTCCACTATGAACAAAGAGATGTTACAGTGTTGATCTTCCTTGACTTCTCGGTGTAGATGATCTACCACACTCGCTCAAGGTATCACTATGAATAAGTACTCTCTGTGTATACAATTTCGCTCAAACTGTATCGACTAATAATCAAGGGTCTTCAGACTCTGGAATTTCTCTATCGATCACACTCTCCAAAACAACTAGAACGTCTTCTTTTATACTCCTTTATGCCATCATAGCCGTTGGCACTTACCAAAGGAATTCCTCCAATCTACCCGTTGGACGAAATCAATCAAGAAGATCATTCGAGCTATTTAAGGAACCTGATGATAGCCCATCAATCCTGTTCGCCCATACAATCAGGATATTGGTTTCCAAGAATAGAACATCCCAAGAATATTTCGTCGACCATTGGATCTTCAATCGTTCTTAGATAAGAATCAAAGAATCCGAAATGATTATCCAACCAAGGGATCTTCTCCAGAGGATAGGATCAAATCCTCAACCATATACTTCGGCTCTGGATTTCCTTCGCCATGGATTAGAAAGACCGTCGGTGAGAAATAGTCTTGAGTCTTGAGTCTTGAGTCTTGAGAACATAAAGTCTTCAATATTGGGACTTTAAATCCCGATGTCGGTCTCCGAATGTCCAGACTTAGACTTAACGATAGAAAACGAGGTTGTTTTTGTCAACTTCAAAATATTCTGGAAAGATTTCTCCAACAGAGGGCTGCCAAGGCCTCACTTGGGGCTGGGAAGGTTGTTAGGCTTTGGGAAGGCTCAAGCGTCCTTTGACGGCCCTTCTTAGCGGTTATGGTGATGGCCACTGACAAGGGCTTGGCCAAGTTGTGGGGTGAGTTTGTCTTTTTCTTTTTTAAAGTGATTTATTTCTAATTATTTAATTGTTTGATTTTATTTTGTGCCACATCATTGCTGCATGTCTTAAAAAAGTAATAAAATAAGACATGTTCACATTTTCTATTAGCTAAAATGGACAGAGTCAAAGGAAGTACTTAAATTGAACTAATTTGATAAGTTTTATGATTTAACTGCACTTTTTGCAAGTTTTAAGATTTAATTGCATTTTCGTGAAATGTTTAGGATTTTTAGCGAACTTATCCCATTAAAATTTTTAGGAGGACAAGTAATCGAAAGGGGAATCTACTTGCTTGAACTATTCATCTCTTTCCATTAATGTCGACAATCATGTTTGGGAATAAGTATTGGACGAGGAATCCTATGAGTATGATAGAGCTCCAATGGCTGACCGGACTTACTTCAAGTTTAAGAAACGGTTGGATGCTTATCCGGAGCAATGTTTAAGTTGCTTATCTCTACTAAGTGAGACATGGAACACAAGTAAAATTCAAGTTGTTTTGGTCTTGCCAGAAACAACTGTAGTTGCATATAAGTTATGATACATAGCATTGGGTTTTGACAATCTATGTATTATATAAAGCTAGCCAAAATAGACGACTCTTGGAGCTTCTTGAATCTTGGATTTTGCAGATTAATTACATCTTATCTTTTCAGAGTCTTACTGTTTCGAAGATTTGGCTTAGGTCGCAGATAATGAATCAATCTTGTATGATGATGAAGAATTTACCTGGAAAGGCGTAATCCATCTTCAATACGAAGACTCTGTAGCACAGATACAGTGAGGTCTTGCTGAGCAAGAGGTTTAATTTATTTTATTTTAGTAGACATAAATCTAATTCATGTTGATCGATAGCAGAAATAGGTCTGCATATAACCCAAATACCACTTGAGTTTTTGAGGATTTTTTTCCACATCTTTAGAAGTTGATGCTTCTAGGAGAAAAGATGATCAAACATTTTGCAATAAGCAGCGAAACATGAATACAGTCAATAGAATTGTTGTATATTTGGGATTCAAAATTTGTGGAACGACTGTTCCCTTCTCCATCTAAAGTCCAAGTAAATGATATGCCATACCCTTGCTGTGACTGAATGTTTAGATATTCAAATGGAGGGAGGCCACTGTTTGCGACTAAAGAGATAGGAGATCCTGGGAGATGCAAATTCTGTGGTGGCCCAAAGACAATTTGAGATGCACCTCATGCTGCCGTTGTTATATTTTCTGCATGAATCTGCTGATGATTCTCAGAAAGATGCATTGGAGAATTGGAACTGGATGACAGCAATTATATATTCTTGTTCCAAGGTACAAACAACCTCCTCATATTGTTCTTCAACGGATGCTGTTTTTCTAGATGCTGTTTTGTAAGCACAATGACTTAGAGCGGTGGCAGTCTGTGAAACTCTTAGTGATGGATATCGGTTTTACACTCTTTTCTAGAATCTGGTCAATAAAAAAGAAGACTTCGGGGATTCATGGTTTTCCTTATAAAATAAAGAACCTCTTTTCTAGATTTGATATTTTGGTTGGACGAGGTTTGTGGATTTCTTCTGGTTTTGGATTTTTTTCGTGGAACCCTTTTTGACACCCCATGTTTTGTTCGCTATCACAATAATTATATTATAAGACTAGCTGCTTTCAAGAAACTCCTGCTTTCAAGTCTTCAGGTGAAAAAGGTTTGGCCCTTCTCATTTCGATTTTTGGTTCTATACTGCTCCGCTGTGGATATATAACAAAGTCTTACGAGCATAATCACTCTAGCAAGGTTTGGTGTACTCATTAAGCTCATATATAAAGTGCATATATATAATTTTTGCTTGTTGCATTCCTCAGAGCTATTATGACTCACAAAACGAGTAGTTCATAAGTGGGGACTGGATTGTTGCTGAGGAAGCTATGTTAGTATGATGCGAGAAATCATTGAAGCAAGCTGTACTTGATTATATATCTCATTACACAGCCGTGCCATCGCAAGGCCCTTTTCTCATGGAGCAAATTCTGGGTGTCCAGATTAAATGAATTAATTTTTGTAACAGTAATCATTTAAATACTGTATGGGTAAGTTCGGGGTTCTCGCTCTTAAAAAAAAAAAAGTTCGGGGTTCTCTCTGATATGGAGGTCTCAATAGTGGTACCGTAAAAATGAATAGAAATATTTGACTGAAGAGAAGATTGTGGTGGGTACCTTAGAAATTCTTAGGAGATGAATTGAGAGATATATATTAAATACACTTCATATAACTACAACGTGCAAAAAAGATCTCTGAAAAGGAAACTCCTTTGCTCATGTTTGGATGCACAATTATCTTTGAATGCTTATTTTTGACTGATCCTGCTATAAGATTTGCGAGGAGACATCAAAGTGTGCCAGGGTCATATACAAGCATATATTACAGTTCCATGTTTCATCTAGATTGATTTTGATCACGAATTTCTCAGGCAAAGAATGAAACAAAGGCTCATGTATGCTGCATGACTCGCTAAAGCTGTAACTTCTGTTTTATTGTAAACAACAGGATACGATAGGAAACATAAAAAAAGAGAGCAGAAGACACATACACACATACGTTCAGTTAACGTAGATTTAAAGTTTCAAACAACCAGAAGGCACATACACGCAAATGTTCGGTATACATAGATTTAAAGTTTCTAGGTAATGTTCCCCGTCATTTGTCTGTTTAGAACCTTCGCCTAGCGAGCTTCACCTTCAATCCATGTTTCATGTGAAGTATGATAGAATTAGAAGGTCTCATAGGGTGACCTTCCATAACATGAACTTCGTAGTTATGTATTACAACGGCTGCGATCATTTTCATCTGAGTGAAAGCCACTTGTTTTCCCAAACAAGTTCTCGGTCCCCCATTAAATGCCAAGAACTTGTATGATGGCTCATGCCTAACTCCTCCTCTCTCCGAAATCCACCTCTCTGGTCTAAATTCAAAGCAATCATCTCCCCATATTGATTTCATCCTCCCCATTGCATACAAATGGAAGAGTATTCTCGTGCCGGGATTGACTTTGTGTCCACTTGGAAGGACGTCGGGCTTTACAGGGCACTTGTATTCGAATGGAATTGGAGGATACAACCTCAATGATTCGCACAGTGCGCCATGTAAATAAACCGTCTTGTGCATATGTTCATCCATCTTAAAGACCCTAAGATTTTGTTCCTCCTCTGGGATTACAGACTTGATCTCCTCTCTGATTTTCATTTCAACAGATGGGTTTGTGAATAGAGCCCAGAAAAGCCACGTGAGCGCTAAACTAGTAGTACTAATCCCGGCGAGCATGAAAGTCAAAATTGTGTCCCTAAGGAACACGTCGTTGCATTCTAAAACACACAAGGTCTCATTTTCCACCATATACAATGTCAATAAATAGGCACCATTCTCATTTCCCTTCACTTTGCTGGTTCATTCTCTGAGTTCGACTCTCTTCATCCCTATGTAACTCCCTATAATTTGGTCCATTACTTCCCAAGCTCTTTTCAGTTTCTCCTCCATTCCCAACCCCAACCACCCCTGCAGAGTCCCGAACCACACGGGGTACCAATGGCAATAGAAAATTACCTCCTCGGCATCATTTAATGCCTTGGAAAATGGGACTTTTAGGAATTCGATGGAGATAAGGGTGATCAGTCCAGGATGGGTAAGGTCTAGACGTTGACCTTGTACCCTACCTTGTTATAACCGGTTCTTCTTTTTTGGACTCTGTACCCGACCCTATACCCAACCCACCTTGTTTTTTTAGTCCAGTTCCAAGGTCAACCTTGTTTCCACTGGAACCTATCTTGCAATCTTTCGATATCCTATACGACTTTGAATTTTATATTAATACGCGAGAAAATAACGTAATCCTCCTAATTTGTATCAAAACATTAAGCATTTGTAATAAATAAATACATAAACTTTTTGACTAAATGAAAAATTAAGAATTCATAAGACTAATTATAATAAATAAAATCATAAAGTAAAGAATTAGCAATAAACATGAGTCTAATATTAGTTTTATTCCTACAACTACTACATGAAACTACTCATTTATACAAGCATAACTCCTCTAGAAATTAGGCAAGCCAATCCATGTGGTACACAAGAATTTGGTGGTGATGAACACCATTCGTCGGATAGTGTAGGAGGGAGCCGATGAGGGAGGGAAGCAAGTGAGGAAGAGGAACGATGAAGGAGGAGTGTCGTGCGTGTTTGAGAAAATCAAGAGGAAAAACGCCATGTGATTGTGGGAGTAAGAATAAAAATAAAGGAAAAAATAAGGTTTTGAACCTATACTTACAAAATCAGTTCCCAAACCGGTTCCAAAACTAGTCCGAGAACTAGTTCCTGGGTTGGTA
Source organism: Eucalyptus leucophloia subsp. euroa (assembly GCA_017140325.1). Taxonomy (NCBI): domain Eukaryota; kingdom Viridiplantae; phylum Streptophyta; class Magnoliopsida; order Myrtales; family Myrtaceae; genus Eucalyptus; species Eucalyptus leucophloia. The sequence continues at coordinate 64,625,247 of CM029475.1, forward strand.
ATCAATTGGACACAGTTCCCGAACCGGTTTAAATCGGTTTCGAATTTTGGGAACCGGTTCTCGGACCGGTTTCAACGGGAACCGGTTCCCGACCCTGTTTTCGGGTGGGCCGGTCTGGTTCATGGGTATACCCGATCCGGTTGCACACCCCTAGATGGAGAAGCTGCCAGGGTCGAACCCCGTGACGAATCTGCAAGCAGCATCGAAGGTGAATCTCTGGAACAAATCCTGCAAATCCACCATGACACCTCTCTGAGACAATTCATCCAGCACCCTAAGCAGGCCATTCTCCACCTTGTCCGTGGTCGTCTTCACCAAGAACCGATGGAACCGTTGGTCGTTCATAAACACCTGAGCGACCCTTCTCTGTGCCCTCCACATATCCGAGTCGGACTTGATGATCCCGTCACCCAAAATGTCGAACACACTTTTGAACTCGGCCCCTTTCAGGAAGTTCTCAAAGTTGGTGCTCATGATGTAGTGGACGTTGGCAGGATCGGCGGTGACCAGCATGTCCATGCCAGAAAACCAGTGGAACCGGAAGAGGATGTGGCAGCTCTGCCCAAGTTGACGAAGAGCGCCGGGAGCATCCCCACTACCGGCCAGTTTGTGGGGAGCCTGTCATGGCTCTTGCCGAGGAGACGAAGGAATGCGAAGCAGATCGCGGCCAAGAATATCTCCAAGAAACCTATCAATGCCATTGAAGCTTCTCACGACCTTAAGATTTAGGCGTGCTGGAGACTTATATTGATTCACTCGTCCAACTCATGGCAAAAGAACACTTCAAGTGCCATAACTTGGCATAAAGGGACACTTAAGTGTCATAACTTACGAAATGTACACATTTGAAGAAAAATGGATCACTTAAGTGCCACTCGGCCAAAGTTCGGCCAAAACACCGACGTAGTATTTTTCCAGCGAAGTGAGCCCGAACGAGCCCAAAACGATGCCGTTTTGCACGCCGACGTGGCCAAATAATGCAAAAACTATGTCGTTTTGTTGACGTAGTAAAAAAAATAATATAAAAATTAATTAAATTTAATTTAAAATTAAATTTAGTTAAAATATTAAAAAATCATAATTTAAAAATTTAAAAAAATTAGAAAAAGGAGGGGGTGCTGCCTCCTTGCTGTTCCGTTGGAAGGGCGGCGACGGAGAGGGAGGGTCGGCGGGGTTTGCCGCGGCGAGGGCTCGCGAGCCTCGCCTAGATCCGGCAAGGGTCGGTGGCCTCGCTTGGCCGAGCCAAGGCCGCCGCCCGCTAGGGGTCGCCCGACATGCAGCGGCCCTTGGCCCGGCCGAGTGAGGGCTACGAACTCTCGCCCGATCTAGGGCGAGGGCTTGCAAGCCCCGCCACTACGCCCCCTTTTTTTTTAAATTTTTTAAATTTAAAAATTATTATTTTTAATATTTTAACTAAATTTAATTTTAAATTTAATTTAATTAATATTTATATTATTTCTTTATCACGTTAGCCCAAAAAGATACCGCTTTTGCATTATTTGGTCATCGTCAAGAAAAGAAACGGCATCGTTTTGGGTTCGCTGCGGAAAAATGCCACATCAACCTTTTGGCCAAACTTTAGTCGGATTGGCACTCAAGTGATCCATTTTACTCCGATTTTGGCAGACTTAAATAAGACTTTTCATAAGTTTAGTTACACTTAAGTGTTCCTTTGTACAAAATTATGGCACTCATCCGCACGTCTCCAACTCGTATATATGGAGAACTTCATAGGATTGGTCATTAATTAACGAAGCCCACAAGCTTGTCCCCTTTCTAGCAGAATTGTCTCCACACGCCACAACAACATTTAATGAAGAGCGTCCTTTTTAGAATTATGTCATAGTAGAGGACGGGCTTACGACCACAAGAAGAAAAAACGAAAGAAGAGAGAGAAGAGAGTTTGTGTCCGGTTACTAGTCTCTTTCATTTTCCTCATTTGGGTTACTCTCTCTCTGGTGTCTATTGTGATATTTCTGACGTGGACACGCGGGTAACGGGTGTAATTCCACCCAGGGTTAGGTAATTCTACAGCGTGCAATCGATTATAATTATGTATTCTCCCATTTATTAGTTGATTATCGATGGTTGATTTTTTCCATGGATATAGGTTCCGACGCTGTGAGCAGATCACTCATGTCATTTATTATCCATTGTTTTAACTTTCTCTGACAATTTCAATCTCAATTTATTTGTAAAGATCTGGCTTGTCGTATAAAACGGCCAATGACATGGAGTTAATTTAGTGAAAATGTGTCTTCTTCTTGCATCGGCCAGTGTCACTGGCCAGCCATGGAGGAGCTAACAACACCGACGCTGGTCCATGGTCGTCATCGGCTTCATTCGGCTAGTTGAAGATTGAGATGGGCAAGGCCAAATCTGCGGTTCGGTGGATCAAAATCTGGACGAGCAAAGGCAGAGCCGACTGTAAGCAACGGCAAAGAGGTGGCTTGGGCCACCATGAGTAGCGCCAGAGATTGCTCGATAGGATTGGCTGGGATCTGCAGCCATTGTCCAAAACTAGACCACCCGCTTTCTTTATGTTTTGTCTTTGTCACAAAAAAATTAAATAACAAATAACTATAAATTGTTGTGGAGTCCACTTTTTTAAGAATTGGTGGCTCATAAAAGACTACTACACTAGCAAAACGCTTTATCTGTTTTTTTTTTTTTTTTTTTTTTTTTTGGGCCCTACTCTTGGCAAGTCAAAATGTTATAGAAATAGGCCTGTATATATCCCAAGTACCACTCGAGTTTTTCATCTAGAGGAATTCTTTTTCCTACGTCTTTAGAAATTGGATGGTTCTTGGAGAAAGGAAGATCTAGTATTCTGGAGTAAGCAGAGAAACAAAAATTTGGTCAATAGAATTGCTGCATATTTGGGATTCAAAATTTGTGGAAAGATTGTACCGTTATCTATCTAAAGTTCAATTAAATGATATGCCAGACCCTTGCTGTGGCTGAATGTTTAGATATTCAAATGCAGGGAAGCCACTGTTGGCTACTAAAGAGATAGGAGATCCTGGGAGAGGCAAAATCTGTGGTGGCCCAAGACAATTTGAGATGCAGTTTAGCCACCGTTGTTATATTTTCTGCATGAAGCTGCTGATAATTCTCAGAAAGATGCACTGGATAATTGGAACTGTATGACAGCAATTTTATATCATTCCAAGGTACAAACAAACTCCTCATATTGCTGTGCACGGATGCTGTTTTTCTGGATGTTGTTTTGTAAGCACAATGACTTAGCGTGGTGGCGGTCGGTGAAACTCCTGGTGATAGATTTTGGTTCTACACTCTTTTCTAGAATCCGGACTATAATTAAAAGAAGAAAAAAGACGTTGGGGGATTACGGTTTTCCTTATAAAAGAAACGTCCTCTTCTCGACATTCGCTATTTTGGTTGGGTGAGCTTTGTGGATTTCTTTTGTTTTTGGATTTTTTTCGTGGAACCCAAAAGGTTCATTACCTTGATGACACCGCATGTTTTGTTCGCTATCACTATTTTTATTATAAGGCTTGTTGATCTTAGGAAGCACCTGCTTTTAAGTCTTCAGTTCAAAAAGGTTTGGCCCTTCTCATTTTGATTTTTTGTTATATACTGCTTCAGTAAGGATATATAACTAAGTCCTATGAGCATAATCACTTTTGCAAGTTTTGTGTACTCATTACACTCATATATAAAATGTGTGTGTACATATATAACTGTTGCTCGTTGCGTTCCTCAGAACTGGCATGACTCACAAAACGAAGGGTTTAGAAGTGGGGACTAGATTGTTGCTAAGGAAGCTGTGTTAGTACAAAGCGAGAAATCATTGAAGGAAGCCGTAATTGACTATATCTCATTACACGGCCTTGCCATCGTGGGGCCCCTTTTCTCGTAGAGTAAATTCTGAGTGTCCAAATCAGAAGAATTGATTTTTGCAACAGTAAAGCCTTTAAATGCTGATTGGGTAAGTTCCGGGATCTCTGATATGGAGTTCTTGATAGTGGTATCATAGAAGTGAATAGAAAGATTTGATTGAAGAGAAGATGGTGGTGGCCATCCTATAAATTCTTAGGAGATGATTTGAGAGATAAATGTGAACTACACTTTATATTATTACAATGTCGTTACAATGTTGGAGAGAGTTCTTTGGAAAGCATACTCTTTTGCTCATATTTGGGTGCAAAATTATCTTTTGAAAGCTTAGTTTTTTACTGGTCCCGTTATAAATTTTGCGAGGAGACATCAAAGTGTGCCCCAAGCATATACAAGCATATATTACAGTTGCATGTTTCATCCCTACTGTGATTGATTTTTACCACAAATTTCTCTGCCAAAGAAAGAAATGAAGGCTCCTGTATGCTGCATGACTTGTTAAAGCTGTAACTTCTAGTGTATATATAAATAACAGTACGCAACAGGAAACGTAAAAACAAGCGGTAGATATATAATCGGATATGTTTTGCATACATAGATACACAGTTTCTAGCCATAACATTCCTTGTCATTTGTCCACTTAAAGCCTTCGCCTAGCGAGCTTCACCTTCAATCCATGTTTCATGTTAAGTATGACAGAATTTGAAGGTCTCACAGGGTGATGTTCCACAACATGAACCTTGTAGTTATGTATTACAGTGGCTGTGACCATTTTTATCTGAGTGAAGGCTACATCCTTTCCCAAACAAGTTCGTGGTCCATCACCAAATGCAATGAACTTGTAAGAGGGCTGGTGCCTAATTCCTCCTCTCTCCGAAATCCACCTCTCCGGTCTAAATTCCAAACAATCCTCTCCCCATATGGATTTCATCCTTCCCATTGCATACGTATGGACAACTATCTTCACACTGGGATCAACTTTGTGTCCACTAGGAAGGACGTCAGGATTTGCAGGGCACTTGTGTAGATATGGAACCGGTGGGTATAGCCTCAAAGATTCACAGATTGCACCATGTAAATAAACCATCTTGTGCATATGCTCGCTAATATTGAAAACCCTAAGATTTTGTTCTTCCTTCGGAATAACAGATCTTATCTCCTCTCTGATTCTCATTTCAACAGACGGGTTCATGGAAAGAGCCCAGAAAAACCACGTGAGAGTTGAACCAGTAGTTTCTATCCCCGCGGTCATGAAATTCAAAATCGTGTCCCTAAGGAACTTGTCATTGCATTCTAAAGCGCCCAATGTCTCATTTTCCACCATATACAATGTCAATAAATCTGCACCATTTTCATCTCCCTTCACTTTGCTGGTTCGTTCTCTCAGTTCAACTCTCTTCATCGCTATGTAATTCCCCAGAATTTGATCTGTATCTTCCCAAGCTCTTCTCAGTTTCTCCTCCACTCCAATCCCCAACAACCTCTGCAGAGTGCCAAACCACTCAGGGTACAAGTGGCGATAGAAAATCACCTCCTCAGCATCACCCATTGCCTTGGAAATTGGAACTTCTGGGAATTCAACGGACAAGCTGCCAGGGTCGAACCCCGTGACGAATCTGCAAGCAGAATCAAAGGTGAACCTGTGAAACAAATCCTGCAAATCCACCGTAACACCTCTCTGAGACAATTCGTCGAGCACCCTGAGCAGACCATTCTCCACCTTGTCCCTAGTGGTCGACGACAAGAACCGATGGAACCGTTGGTCTTTCATAAACACCTGAGCGACCCTTCTTTGCGTACTCCACAGATTGGAGTCGGAGTTGAAGATCCCGTCACCGAGAATGTCGAACACCCTCTTGAACTCGGGCCCTTTTGGGAAGTTCCCAAAGTTGGCGCTCATGATGTAGTGGACGTTGGCAGGATCAGTAGTGACCAGCATGTCCATGCCGGAAAACCAGGGGAGCCGGAAGAAGAAGTTGCCATGGCTCCGCTCAACAACGCCGGTGGCCCAGTCGTGGAAGTGGCTCAGGTTGAGCAAGAGCGCCGGTAGCATCCCCACGAGTGGCCACTTCCTGGGGAACCCATCATCGCTTTTGCTGAGGAGACGAAGGACCGCTAAGCAAATCCCGGCCAAGAATATCTCCAAGAAACCTATCAATGCCATTGAAGCTTCCCAACTCTCTCTCTCTCTCTCTCTCTCTCTCTCTCTCTTTGTGAGAACGTTTTGGAAGTCTAGTAATATAAAGACGAGAGGAGGAGAGATGGCACCGACAGTGGGTGGCGGGAGGTCCACTGGCATTGTAAGTGCAAGGACGATTTATGTCTTAAACGTTGCTTTCAAATAAGTGGTATCAAATGTCTACATTTCCAAAATATTTATGCGCATCTTTTTTTTTTTTTCAAAATTTAAATTCTCGTGTCCTCCTTCTTTAACAACTTTTGTTATTTTCCACTTTTGAGGCCGACAACCACTGTGCTCATCATCCAAATGAAGCACATAAGAAAAATTGGAATTTTGCAACTACATGGTTGAAAAATAATTGAAAAGTACTTGCCTATCTCCTTTTCGCAATTTCAGCCTTTTGTATTTTGCAACATGATTTCTAACATCTTTTTTTTTTTTTCAAAATTTAAAGTCTCATGTCCTCCTTCTTTAACAACTTTTGTTATTTTCCACTTCGGAGGCTGACAACCACAGCTTTTTCTCGGTCTTGACTTAACCGACTCCTTTTTGAACTTGAACCATTGACAACCGTAACAAAATACCACACCACAATTTTCCTTCTTGCCTTTCCTTTTACAAGAGTTTAACACTCTAATGCCAAATCCCACTTCTTTAGCATAATTGTTATAAAATGCATAAGCCTCAATAGAAAAATTAAATTCCATACCTATGCAAGATGTGATTTTCACGTTCTTTGGTATGGTGACGCTTTCATGGATAGCATCTTCAATTAAAAATGTTCATGTCGTCTTCATCACCACTATTTATTTTCATTAGCGAAGTTGCTGTCAATACAAACTCCATCCATCTGAACAAGATGAGAGGAAAAAATTAAGAATTATATGTCTAAAATTTATAGATGCAAACTAAAATTCGACAATTATGAATACCTCTTACTTTTTGCCAATAAGAAAAGTAGAAATTAATGAACCTTTCTCCATAGTTATGACTTATTCAATTACAAAATCCTACAATAATTGGAAGTTCAAAGCACAAAGGATAATTACACATTCAGCCCCCAAAAAAAAAGAAAGATAATTACATTCCTATTTTTTGAGTTATCAACCTTTTTTATTTGGGAACAATATCCACATAAACTTTTCTTTGGCTAGAGAATAATATCCACTATTTTTTATTGGTCGGTCCTCTATTTTAAAAGTTGCAACCGAGTTCTTCATATATTTCTTATCATTTGAATAGTACTGTAGAAATTTGTCTCTTATTGTGTGAATATTATTACTTTGATTTTTTTTCCTCAATTTGAGCTTGCAATAAAAAATTATACAAATCTCAAAAAATAAAAATTGAGTAAAAATGAAACCGTTTGAGGAAGTCCATGGTTTCCTCAAAAATTTCTTGTGGCCCATATTTGATAGTCACTCCGTCATTTCATGGAGGATGATCAGCTAAGCTTTATTTTATTTTTTCGGCTTGCCTTTCTAATGCTACTAACAAAAGAAAATATTCACCGGTTGGCTAATGTGGCGTGAAATTTTTTTTTTTTTTATTTTACTCATGTCCACTTATCAATTAATGCATGTCCAGTGAAAAATTGTATCTTGAGTTTCAGTCTGTTGATTAAACATGATCTAAAGTGAGTCAACCAAATAAACAAAATTGAACTATTTCTTTGATTTTTTTTTTTTTTGGAACCTGCAAGGGAAAATGATACTACAAGTGTCATAACTTTCATATGCCACACACTTGAGTGCCATAATTTTTATTTTTTTTATTCCTTGAGTGTCATAACTTATGTACGGTGCTCACTTAAAGCCATTATTTATTTTTATTTTTTTTGTGATCACATGAAGTTTATATGACTTTTCACTTAATCACTTGAAGGCCACAACTTTTAAAAATGTTCTCCGCAAGTGCTATGTCATATCAGATTTCTGACACTTATATGAACATTTTTTTTGTTTTTAAAGTTATTGTACTTAGTGATCTATTCAAAATTATAGCACTCAAATGAATGTCTTTTAGAAGTTATGGTAGCTAAGTGGTCAAAAAAAAAGTTATGGTATTTAAAAGAACATTGTGTCGTCGAGAACTTCACAAAATTTGGCATTAATTAATGGGATACACAAGTTTGTCTTCTTTTTGTTGAATTATCTTCAGGGTCCGCAACAACATTTAATGAAGAGCATCCATTTTAGCATTATATCAGTACAAAGGGAGAGGGGGGGGCTCTTCTGATTGAGTATATATAGGCCTATTTGGTTTGGCTTTGGGGAAATGATTTTGAGAAAATGCAAATACCTTTAGGCCAAAAGGATTTTTGGAAATGCTATCGTGTTTGGAAAATTGTAATTCTAAAGTATATTGGAAAATAGCTTTGATTTAAATACCATTTGGTAAAACTTACATTTGCAAAGGGCTTTTATTAATTATTTTTTAAAAAAGAATCAAAATTAATCCAGTAGAGTTCAGCTGCTAACCAACCGCTGGTGGCCAAATTTGGCCACTAGGCAGCCTCGCCTGAGGTCTTGCAACCTCAAGTGCCACCAAGTGACGATCGTCTGAGGTTGAGCGACCTAGGTGGTACCACCTGAGGTCGCGCGACCTCGAGGTGGCCATTAGCGAGGACGAGCAACCCCTCAAGTGGCAGTCGTCATTTTTATTGTGTGAATATTATTACTTTGATTTGTTTTTGAGTTTGAACTTGCAATAAAGAATTATACAAATCCCAAAAAAAGGAAAAAGAAAAATAGAGTAAAAATGAAACCATTTGAGGAAGTTCATGGTTTCCTCAAAAATTTCTCGTGGCCCATATTTAACTGTCACTTCGTCATTTTACGGAGGATAGTTAGCTAAGTTTATTCTTTTTATCTTTTGGCTTGCCATTCTAATGCTACCAACAGATGAAAATATTCACTGGTTAGCTAATGTGTCATGAATTTGTTTTTTACTCATGTCCACTTATCAATTAACGCATGTCTTGTTAAAAATTGTATCTCGAGTTTGAGTCCGTTGATTTAACACAATCCAAAGTGAGTCCAACCAAATAAACAAAATTAAACTGCCACTTTGAATTTGTTTGAACCTGCAAGGGAAAAAGATATCACAAGTGCCATAACTTTCATACGCCTCTCACTTGAGTGCCATAATTTTTTTTTCGATTCCTTGAGTAGCACAACTTATGTACGGCATTCACTTAATACCATTACTTTTTTTTTTTTTTTTGCAATCACTTGAAGGTTATATAAGAAGGCCACAATTTTTTAAAAACATTCCCACCAGTGATATATGATGTCAGATTTCAAATACTTGGATGAACACTTTTTAAAAGTTACAGTACTTAGTGGTCAATTCAAAATTATAACACTCAAATGAATGTTTTTAGAGATTGTGGTAGTTGAGTGGTGAAAAAAGTTACAGTATTCAATTGAACATCGTGTCGTCGAGAACTTCACAAAATTTGGCATTAATTAGTGGGACACACAAGCTTGTCTTCTTTTTGTTGAAATATCTTCATGCTCTGTAACAACATTTAATCAAGGGCCTCCAAAATCTTTTTGGGACACCAAAAAGATTTTGGAGGCCCTTGATTAAATGTTGTTACAGAGCGTGAAGATCCCAAAAAGATTTTCGAGGCCCTTGATTAAATGTTGTTGCAGAGCGTGAAGATATTTCAACAAAAAGGAGGCCCTTGATTAAATGTTGTTGCACAGCGTGAAGATACTTCAATGTGTGTACCCCACTAATTAATGGCAAATTTTGTGAAGTTCTCGATGACACGATACTCACTTGAATACCATAACTTTTTTTCAAGCACTTAACTACCATAACTTCTAAAAAAACATTCATATGAGTGCTATAATTTTGAATTGATCACTAAGCATTGTGACTTTTAAAATATGTTCATCCAAGTGTCGGAAATTTGACATGATATAGCACTTGTAGAGAATGTTTTTAAAAAATCGCAGCCTTCAAGTTATTAATTGAAAAGTTATATAACATTCAAGTGATTGGAAAAAAAGTAATGGCATCAAGTGAGCACTATACATAAGATATAACACTCGAGGAATAAAAAAAAAAAAAAACAATTATGGTACTTTAGTGAGTGACAAATGAAAGTTAAGACACTTATAGTATACCTTTCCCTTGTAGGTTCAAACCAAATTTATAAGTGGACATAATTTAAAAAAAATTCCTGCCACATTAGCCAGTCCGTGAATAATTTCTTTCATCAGTGGCATTATAAAGGCAAGAAAAAAAATAATAAAAAAAAAAGAATAAAGCTTTCCTCCATAAAATGATGGAGTGACGGTCAAACATGGGCCAAAAGAAATTTTTGAGGAAACTGTGGACTTCCTCAACCAGTTTCAATTTTACTCTTTTTTTTCTTTTCCGAGATTTGTATAATTCTTTTTTGCAAGCTCACTAAAGTTCGTTGATTAAACACAATCCAAAGTGAGTCCGACCAAATAAAAAAACTCAACTACCTCTTTGATTTTGTTTGAACCTGCAAAAGAAAAGTGTACTATAAGTGTCATGACTTTCATACGGCATTTACTTGAGTGCCTAATTTTTTTTTTCGATCCCTTGAGTGTCATAGCTTATGTACAGCGCTCACTTGATGTCATAACTTTTCTTTTGATCACTTGAAGGTTATCTAATTTTTCAATTAATTAGTTGAAGGCCACAACTTTATAAAAACGTTCACCATAGTGTTATGCCACGTCAGATTTCTAATACTTTGGCGAATGTTTTTAAAAAGTTATAGTACTTAGTGATCAATTCAAAATTATAGCACTCAAATGAATTTTTTTAGAAGTTATAGTACTTAATAAGTTGAAAAAAAAAAAGTTTTGGTATTCAAGTGAACATTGTGTCGTTGAGAACTTCACAAAATTGGGCATTATTTAATGTACTCCACAAGCTTATCTTCTTTATGTTATCTTCACGCTCTACAACAACATTTAATGAATAGCCTCCTTTTGTGGGGGCTTGCGATTGAGTACACATAGGGGAGCCCGTTGGAAGCTCTTATGAACACAGGAGGAAAAAAAACAAAAGAAAATAAAGAGATTTTGAGCTAGTGGTCCGTAGATCTGTTTTGTTTTCTTCAATTGTCCAATCGGGAGGGACACTCTCTTTCTTTGGGGTACATTGTGAGATTTGTGCTATAAATAGTATGGGCGTTGAGGGTAATTCTAGGACTGGAAAATATAAAGTGTGTAAGAGATTGTAATAATGTATTTTCATATTTAATAATGGATTATTGGCAATTAATTCTCCATGTGGATGTAGGTTTTAAAAGTTTGGACCAAATCACGAAATTTTCTCATGTCATTTATTATTCATCGTTTTTATTTTCTCTGAAAATTTTGTGTACCAACATATTTACAAAGATCCGATCTGTTTTTATAATAATTGGTATCAGAGTTGAGGCTTTACAATTATGTTTGAAACAAAATTTGAAGTTGAGAAATTTAACATAATGAATAGCTTTGAATTGTGGAGCGTCAAGATGGAGGTGCTATTAATAACTTAAGGTTTTACCAATGCACTAGAGGACAAGGATAAGTTGCCTAAAACAATGAAAGATGTTGAAAAGAATGAGCTAATGGTGATATCAATGAGTATAATTCTATTAAATCTATTGGATGAGGCATTGATAGAGGTAACTGAGGAGAAGGATGCCGCAGTGTTGTGGACAGAACTTTAGGTTCTCTATATAACGAAAGGTTTGAACAATTGATTATACATGCTAAAGAGAATTTTTCCATTTTGTTATGCTGTATGTACATCCATCAAAGCCCACGACAAACTCATGATGGAGTTTGGAGAATGTTGGGGAGATCCTAGACGATGAAAAACAAAGCATGATGTTGTTAGCATTTCTACTAAAGTCATGGGAGCACTTTATTGACTTACTCTTACAAGGCTACATTACAATTACCTCTCTAGAGATAAAATCCATCTTGCTCTCTAATGAGTGGTAGAGAAAGTTGTGAGATGACAGTTTGACATGTGATGTAGCACATGGATTAATGATGCAAGGTAGAGATCAGCATCACTAGTAGCAAAGTTAAAAGCAGATTGAAATCACAATATAGAAAATGCAAGGGTTACATGAAGTGTTTTGAGTGTCACGAAAAGGGGCATATAAGATTGTCCAAAGCTGAGAAATAAATGTGGTGGGTAAAAGAGATCACCAATGATGTGAAGGCTATCCTATGTGTGACTACTAGTTCGTCATGAGACAAATGGGTGATAGCAAGCAGTAGATACAACGAATGGGTGATAGCAAGCAATAAATATATACTCATATATGTTCAATATAAATATATTCACAGTTTCTAGCTATAATGTTCCTTGTCATTTGTCCACTTATAGCCTTCCCCTAGCAAGCTTCACCCTTAATCCATGTTTTATGTGAAGTATGATAGAATTATAAGGTCTCACAAGGTGACCTTCCACCACATAAATCTCGTAGTTATGTATTACGGTGACTGTGAATAATTTCATCTGCTTGAAAACCACTTCTTTTCCCCGACAAGTTCTTGGTCCAGCATTAAATGCTGAAAGCTTGTCCAACGGCTCATGCCTAATTCCTTCTCTCTCTGAAATCCATCTGTGGTCTAAATTCGAAGCAATCCTCTCCTCATAATGATTTCAACCTCCCCATTGCATACAAATAAAAGATTATTTCCTCTCTCAAATAGGAAATTGAAGTCCAGTGATGTATAAAAGAGAGTCAGCGACATGACACAGACAATGGACGAGAAGTAGGCGAACCATGGGCAGGCTTGATCCGACCCATTCTATAGTTGTTTTTGGGTTGAAAGTAGTTCTTTCTTCTTCTTTTTTGGGTCGCAAAACCCATTTTATAGTTCAAGCAGACAAATATATATAATAAATATGCAAGCTGCACGGGCCTTCCTTGAGCCCACTCAGATTGGGCCGAGTCCTATAGATATAGGCCCTTGTGGCCCAAGTTGGACATAGGTAGGTTCATGGGCCGCCATGTCATAATCAAGTCTTCTTCCTATGGAAATGAAATCTATGTATTGAGAAACGGACGAATAACCACATTGGACTCATTCAAACGTGAGCAAAACCTATGCCCCAAGAACAGCATGGATTGGCGTGGAACGTGCACTAACCATGACTTCAACAAACAAGAATAAGAATGAGAAATGAGAAAGAAGAAACCCAAAAAAAGGAGAAGAGAGAATCGATGTGGAACTGTAGTCATGATTTTATTTGCCAAACAAGAATCAGAGACATGAAAAGGCTTCAGAGAATGGCCAAACCGTTCAATTTTTGGGTCTTGGTCTCACTCCACACTCGAGTACTCTCCACAGAAATTGGAGATGGAGGCTATTGCGACCTCTTTTTCAACGCCCAATTAGGGTCAAGCACCTCAGAGGCTAATGGTTTGGTTAGGTCTATTTGGCTTACCCTAGGCTCTCCCAAGCCCACCAATTCACGACTTAATAGTTCAAGTTTTAAACCTGTATGTTAATTTTTAAAATTGAGTCGCCACTAATCAATTTGGGGTGGGTCGATTAGTAATTCAAGTGAAGTATCGAGAGACATACTCGCTCCTGCGCAACCAGAGAAATTAGAATCAAGGAAACTAGTTAACCACTAATGCCCTTTCAATATCTAATCTTGTTTAAATCCTAAGGCTTTTAGATTTTTGAGGGATTTTCCATGCATTTGTGGGAAAAAACACATTTTTTAGGTCTTTTTCAATTCATTTTTGGATTTTTGACCTTTTTTGAAAACATAAATCATTTTTGACTTTTCTTTGACTTTTTTTGGCTTTTTTTGGGAAACTATGGGATATTTTTTATTTTTTATTTTTTTCAACATAAATTATTTTTTATTATACTTTTTTTATTAAAATATTATTTTTAGAATTATAATATTATTATAATAATATATTTAAAAATGACTCGGGTCGGATCCCGGGTTGGATTCGGAGACCAAGGGCCGAAACGAGGCCTAAAGCGCGCGAGACTTGGCCCAAAAAAGGATTTCAAGCCAATTATTAAATTCTGGCCCAATCGCAGATTTTTACTTAAAAAAAGGCCGCCCAATTGAAGTCTGAAGGTTCAATACGATAGGCCCACGCGGATGCAACCCTACTCGAAGGGCTAGAGGAACCTGGTCAGCCCGTCTGCAGGCTAACTCGATTTGACCCGCTCTTTCTGCGGCCCTCCCACGGGGAAGAAGGCGGCATCGATTAGAGAGGCTAGGGGGAAGGCGTCAACCCGGGGTTCAATGGCGACAACGTAGCGGAAGAGCTGTAGCTGGCCACCCAACAGGATTGGCGACGGGGCACATGGCACGGCGAGAGAGGGTGGGGGCGATAATGACGGAGCACACGGAGCTGTCGTTACTTGTCCGCAACGTCGGCACGGCATGGCGGCATGCGAAGTGGCGACGGGTGGCGAAACGGCAGCGGCTTGGTACGGCGTCGGGTGGCATCACCGTTGGCTGAATGGCGCCCCTGTCCTCCTTAGATCCAGCCCCTTTTTAGTCCCTCTTCGCAAATCTGGAACCCCCTCGAACCAGGACCCCTCCCTTCAACCAGATCTGGATCTCTGGCTTGCCGACTCTCGAACCTCCTCCGGTGTCTCTCAGGAGAAGTGGTTGGAGCTAGCTGCCTTGGATCCTCTCTTGGCCGTGTTCCTTGGATATCGTCGTGGGGGCCTTTTTATAGGTGAGGGGGTGGCTGGTCGACAGACCTTCAGCCGCCGGTCCTCGCACGTCGACCGGCCTTGGGGTGGTCGAACTGGCGTCGCTAGCTGCTCCACGCACGTCGCTGTCCGCCCGTCCGTCCAGCCATTGCGCGCGTCCGACTTCCTGCATGCGTGTTGCAGAGGAAGGGGAAGAAGATGACAAAAGGAAGCAAGGGGCCAAGCCAAGTTGGAAAAACTGGACCCCGAAGGCCCGTGCGGGGGGAGGAGGAAAGAGGGGGGCTAGGCACGAAGGCCCGGCCGATGGGCCGCCTTTATTTATTTATTTATTTATTATTTATTATCCGAAAAAAAAGGAAAAATAAATAAATAAAGGAAACTAAGGCCTAATTAAAAACCGAATCAAAATTTAGGTATCAACAGAGGCCAAAAGCATGCTAAAGCCAAGGAGGAGAAGCTATCCATTGCAAAGATTGTCATGGGCATGGTTTCTCTCCTTAGAGAATCCCATAAGATCTCGCAGATAAAGACCAAGAACATCATGAACAATGTGCAGCTCCAATTCTTCCCCCCAGATCTAGTGTAAATGGTCAGACTTTGGCTAATGATAGATACCATCATTCTCATTGGCGACTAAAAGCTTTAGTATCTTGAGCAAATCTTGAGAATAGTGAAAATAGCTTTAGAAGTAGGGACGCGGCGTATGTTGACGACCAGAATAAGGTGGGGTAGAAAGTTAAACACGCAAGAAGAGCTTTGGGACTAGCAAAGTGACGGTGGAGGAGACTGCGAAATCCGCAGCGGAAGTTGTGGGAAAAGTGGTGCACAAGATGGCGGCGAAGGTTAAAGAAAGCATGTCTAATGAAAACGAAGGCAAACAAAAATTGAAGACCCACGACTTGGCCAACCCAAAATTGAGTCAAAAAATGCATAGCTGAGCATGATGCTTGGTTGCGCCACAATTCTCTCTACCAAAACCCAATCCAAGTGATGTTATAATCAAAAAGAAAATCTCTCGAAGCACTATAAGGCCCACAACTTGCCCGACCCAAAATCAAGCCAAAAACCGCCGAAATTTGGCCCAAAATTCCCTAGATCATCATGCGCACAAAACCTTAAATCATTTCTATATATATCCTTATCGCTGTTAAATCGAGCCTTGCAGCTCAAAATTGAAATAACCTCGTATATCACTTTGATTAGACGAACAAAGGGCATGAGAGGGATCCTGGCCAGTACATGCAAAGCCCTCTCTCTTTCCCTTTTATCTCTCTTCCTTCTTTCTTTTCTTGGTTGTGCGTACCCTCTTGGTCACTCTTTTTCCCTTTCTAAAGAGACGAATGTCCATTTGTTTTTTTAGTGTCTCTTTAGAAATGATTGGGTGACATCATTTAATCTACTGTGAAAATAATAATTCATTCTAAATCAAATAACAAATAATTATAAATTGTTGTAGAGCCACAAATTAGAGTCCACTCCTTCAAGAATTTGTGACTCATAACAAATTATTATTATCACAGAGCTAAAAAATTGTTATGTTAGTGTCGCGACCAATTTTTCGGGGTTTGGACCACCTAGGGTTTGGCTAATGGATTGTTAAGCCTAGACTTAACTCGGGCTCTCCCAAGCCCATACCAATTCGCGACTTAGGTTTGAATTGTTAACATGCAATTGATTTTTAACTAGAGTCGCCACTAATCTATTTTGGTGGGTCGATTAGAAACCCTAGTAAAGTAACGGGAGATTTACTTTACTCCTACGAACCAGAGACTAAGGGTACGGGGACTTGGTTACGTTAGATTTCTCTAACACCCTTTCGGTACCTTTTTATTTTTTATTTTGAAAAAGGTTTGGCAGACAGTTTGAATTGATTTTAAACTAGTTTTCTAACATGTGAGGTGTTCATGCAGGTGCACAAACCATCAATTTAACACCCAATAAAACAATTAAATAATGCAGGACTTACTTCAAAGCAACGAAAGCATCTGCAGTGTTAAATTAAAATCCACATCAACAACCCTAGATATGGTTTTTAATTAACAAGCAATTACTCAATTTTATGTTTTCGTTTTTCTTAATGAAAATCATGCGATGCATTCTAATAATCTAATATGACATGGTAGCATGACCTAAACTATATGACATGAAGAAATGCAATAATTAAATGCAATCTAAATGACCTAATTCTAATGACATGCAATGTGATGCGATGACATACAAAATTATTTAAACTAAGATGACATGCAGCATATAATTTAATACGCGAGCTATATGTCACGCGACATTTATTAAATGACCTAATCTAATGTTGGACAATTTCTAATTAGAAATGAACCTAACAATAATCACTAAGATGTGCATTTCATGGACTTAATTCTATATGACATGCAAATGACATTTTTTATTTTAAAATGCAATCTATCCTAGGAATTGCAACTACTTTATCCTAAGACAAAATTTATGAAATTTCAAATGATCTAGCTAGATTAAGATTCTATCTAATTTAAACTAGGGATTAAGTCATATTAAATCCTAATCTAAACTAAAACGTTATCTAAATCTAAAATGCAATTAATCTAAAAAAGATGATCTAAATTTAAAATGAAACATGCAGTTCAAATCTAATATGCACAATGATTTTTTTTTTTGTGTTTTTATATTAATTTCGAAATTAAAACTAATACATAACTAACATGCAATTCAAATAAAAACTAACAATCTAAATGAATGCACTTTCTTTTTTTGGATTTTTTATTTAAAAATTCATAATAAGATTGCAATCCTAACATGCAAGATAACAAAAACAAACCTAATCCTTATTTGGATTTTTCTTTGATTTTCTTATTTAAAAATTCGAAATAAGATTGCAATTTTAATCCTAAAGCAAATCTAATCCTAATTCAAATATTTTTTGGATTTTTCTTTTTACGAAAATAAGATTGACTCAACCAACTTGACGATAGTAAATCAAACAAAATAAGATTGATATCCTAAAATTGACGAACCATATCTCGCGCATGAGATCGGGTTGGCCAATTTTAAATTAAATCGCGGATCGAATCTCGGGCTTGAGATTGGATTGTCGATTTTGTAAGAGATTGCGAGTCGGATTTCGGGCGCGAAAATCGGACCGTCAATCTCTTATTTGAGGGGCCAATTCATGTTGGAATATCAATTATATACCTAAAGGAACAATTTCACTAAAACAGAATATTGAAAAAAATAAAAGATAAAAGAAAAGAAAAACTACCTAATCAGATTTTCTTTTTCTTTTTGCTTTTGTTTTTCTGTTTTTTCTTCTTTTCCAGACAAGGCTCGTGGATCTCCAAGGGAAACAGCAAATCGGCTCGGCAAAGGAGGCTCGGCCAAGGGTGAACCGGCGGCGCAACAACACACAGCAGGGAAACTCGAGTCCGGGACGGCGGGGCCGGCGTTAGGCAGATCGGCATCGGCGAAACTTCGGGCAGCGGGGGCACGATCCGGCTCGGGGTCGCTAGGGTGGAGGCGGAGGAGCTTCGGGTGGAGGCTGTTGTTCGGATTGCTGCAGATTGCAACGTCGATCGCGAGGGGGCTGCGGGTACTCGCGAACGGAGGTGGCCGGCGAAGATACAAAGCAGCAGCAGCGGAGCGTCGGGTTGGTGCGAGCAGCACGGCTGGGCGGCGGTGCGAGCTTGTGGGCGAGAGGAACCCTGGTGGTGGCGCAACGCGAACAGCAGAGGACTGGGGCGCGAGTCGGTAGCGCCTTCACGGGTTACTAGTGTCGCGGGCTGCCGGAGTGCGGTGATGGCACAACGTGGTGTCCGGCGCAGGGGTGCGGTAGCGCGGCTGGGTGAATTTGATGGCGAGGGTGCGGGCACAGTGGTGCGCCGGTGAGGACAATTCCACGGAGAAGAAGCACAGTAAATTTGCTTTTTACTGTCTTCTCTCTCCTCTCCTCTGCAGACTTGTACTTTTTGCTCCCTTTTTTTATTGAAAAGAAGCCCCTAAAGCACGAACACTCTTTTCTCCTTATGTGGATTTTGACTTCTTTTTTTTTTAACCAAAGAAAAAGAGCCCCTCAACCTCTCGCATGCATGGCTTTTTATAGGGAAAGGAATTGGATTTTCAAATCCTTCCTCGAATCAACCTTCGCAAATCTTTTCCACAAAATTCATCCCATATTGATAAAGATTCGAGATCAAGATGAAATTTTTCTAAATCCAAATCTTTTTAAAGACAAATCGCAATATTTTTTACCCACCTGCCCTATCCAAAAAAGATTCATATCTCGGAAAAAAATTTTAAAATATTATATTCCCACGAGATAATTAAAAAACATGGGCTTGGGCCAACCAGCTCGCTTCGTGGGCTTAGTCCAACTAATTTGAACATATTCGCCACCGGTCCAAAATATGCAAATAACAAAATAAATGCAATCTAAATCTATATTATGCAATTAATAAAATTAACTCATAATTTCCTATGTAATAAATAAATAAATTAAATCGTCAAAATTTAGGTGTCAACGCTAGTAAAGTCCTTTTTTGTTCTTTTTTTGTGAGGCCCACTCTTGGCAAGTCAAAATATTACGGGAATAAGCCCGTATGTAGCCCAAATACCATTGGAGTTTTTCATCTACAGGGTTTTTCTTTTCCACATCTTTAGAAGTTAGATGCTTCTTGAAGAAAGGAAGATCTAGCATTCGGAGTAGTCGAGAAACATAAATTCAGTTAATAGAATTATTATATACATTGGATTCAAATTTTGTGGAAAGATTCTACCCTTATCCATCTAAAGCCCAAGTAAATGATATGCCATACCCTTGCTTTGGGACTGAATGTTTAGATATTCAAATCGTGTTAAGCCACTTTTGGCGACAAAATAGATGGGATATCCTGGGAGATGCAAACTCTGTGGTGGCTGAAGACAATTTGAGATGCAGCATATGCCACCGTTGTTATATTTTCTGCATGAAGCTGCTGATGATTCTTAGGAGGATGCACTGGAGAATTGGAATTGCATGACAGCAATTATATATACTTGTTCCAAGGTACAAACAACCTCCTCATATTGTCGTGCCTAGATGCTGTATAGTAAGCATAATGACTTAGAGCAGTGGTGGTTGCTGAAACTCTTAGTGATAGATTTTCTAGAATCCGGTCTATAAAAAAAAAAGGACTTTGGGGAATTCACGGTTTTCCTTATAAAAGAAACAACCTCTTTTCTAGATTCGCTATTTTGGTTGGATGAGGTTTGTCGCGACCTCTTTTTTTCGGCGCCCGCAATCGGGTACGAGCGCCTAAGGAGGCTAATGGCTCGGCTGAAATTGGTTAAGCCTGGACTCTCCCAAGTCCACTAATTCACGACTTTAATAGTCTGAGTTTTTAACCTGCAAGTTGATTTTTAAAATGGAGTCGCCACTAATCAATTTGGGGTAGGTTGATTAGAAACCAAGCGAAGTATCGGGAGAAATACTCGCTTCTGCGCAACCAGAGAAATTAGGATCGGGGACTTGATTACACTAGTTAATCACTAATGCCCTTTCAGTACCTAATATTGTTTAAACCTTGAGGCTTTTTGAATATTCGAGAGATTTTCCATACATTTTTTGGAGGAAAAACATTTTTGAGTCTTTTTCTAATTTTTGGACATAAAGGGGATTTTTTTTATTTTTTTTCGTATTTTTTGGAAAAATACAAGTCTTTTTGGCTTTTTCTGAATTTTTTGGCTTTTTCATGAATTTTTGGCTTTTTTGGGATTTTTGGCATTTTTTGAAAATATGGAATATTTTTGATTTTCCGAAAAGTAAAATATTTTTTAATATTTTTCAATATTTTTAGAAAATAAATTATTTTTGATTTTTTCTCGATTTTTTGGAAAATAAAACATTTTCTAACAGTTTTTAAATATTTTTTGAAAATAAAACATTTTTTGATTTTTTTCAAAAATAAAATATTTATCTTTTATTTATTAGAGTATTATTTTATATTAAAATAATAAAACAAAATAAAACCAACCCGGGTCGGATCCGCGGGTTGGGTCCGATTCCGGCCGGCCGAAATGCTACGCGAGTCCGATTTTTTTTTTTTTAAATTATTAAACAAAATAGCGCGTGGGCGGGCATTTGGGGACACCCGGCTCGGCCCGACGACCCGCTCCATGACCCGGCTCCCCTGGCGAAACCCTACCCGACCCAACTCCAGCACCCGACCCGACTCTCGCCGCCCGCAGACCACGAACCCTTCCCAATTTTTCGGGTCCGGATTCGCTTCGTGACCCGGAAAATCGCAAACCCTAGGGTTTGCGAATCCGAGGTGCCGGGGATGGAAACCTAGGTGTTACGGATGCGACGACAGCTACGACGGAGGCAGCAAGGACGACGGCGACTACGACGACGGCGACGGTGACGGAATGGAATTGCGATGAATGGCAGGGATGACAACGTCGTGCTTTCATTACCTTTACTCGAACGCGGGCAATGACGACAGCAACAAGAGTCGATTTACGACGGTGGCGGTCACGGCGAGCAACGACAAAGTTGGGGAGCTTGATCTGCGACGGTGAAGACCATGTAATCACAACGGCGACGGCGAGACTTGGGCCTAGTCAAATCTGGCCGAAACACTCTCTCTCTCCTTCGGGTTCGCTGTTTCAGCCCCCCTCACACTTGGATCTCTCTCGAACGACTCCGGCTGACCTCAGATCTTAGCCCACTCGTTCTCGGCCCCCCTTTCTGAAGTCTCTCAGTTGGGAGGTTTCGAGGATCTGCAGCCCTCGACCTTCACCGCCTCTCTCTATCTCTCTCTTTGTTTCTCGGCTTCCTTCCTCCTCCTACGTCGACGGTGGCCCCCCTCTATTTATAGGCGAGGGGGTGGCCGGCCGGCGAGGCTCGACCCCGGTTGGACCGCCGTCCCATCCACCATCATCTCCTCCTCCGATCACGTCCCGTCGACGCCAACCGCTTCGCTCCACGTGCGTCGCCATCTGTTCATCCTCCTCCGGCGTCGCACCGCCCGCGCATGTGTTGCGGTGGCACAAGGAGGAAGAAGACTCAGCCGGGCTGGGAATTTGAGGTGGAGATGGGCCAAGGCCCATGCGGAGGCTGCTTTTTCTTTTTGTTTTTCTTTTGCTTTGCTTTGCTATTTTTAATTGTTATATATTTTTATTATATTTTTATTATCTATTTATCCGAAAAAGGCAAAATAAGATAAAATAAAATAAAAACCCTATTAATTAAAAAAAAAGGGAAATTTAGGCGTCAACAAGGTTTGTGGATTTCTTCTGATTTTGGATTTTTTTCGTGGAACCCAGAAGGTTCATTACCTTTATGACACCTATGTTTTGTTCACTGTCACTATTCTTATTATAAGGCTAGTTACTCTTAGGAAACACTTGCTTTTAACTCTTCAGTTCAAAAAGGTTTGGCCCTTCTCATTTTGATTTTTGGTTAAATACTTCTCCAGTAAGGATAATCACTTATACATAGAATTGTTCCTCATTGCATTCCTCGGAATTGTTTTGACTCGCAAAAGGAAGAGTTGAGAAGTGGGGACTGGGTAGTTATTGATGAACCTGTGTTAGTACAATGCGAGAAATCATTGAAGCAAGCTGTAATTGATTATATACCTCATTACACAGCCTTGCCATTGTGTGGCCTCTTTTCTCATAGAGTAAATTCTGGGTGTCCAAATCAGAAGAATTTGATTTTTGCAACAGTAATGTATTTAAATACTGATTGAGTAAGTTCTGTGATCTCTTTGACATGGTGCCCTTGATAATGGTATCATAAAAGTGAATAAAAAGATTTGACTAGAGAGAAGATTGTGGTGGATATCCTAAAAATTCTCAGGAGATGAATTGAGAGATATATGTGAAATACACTTGATATTATTACAATGTTCAAGAGAGCCCTTTCGGAAAGTAAACTTTTTTGCTCATTTTTGGGCGCAAAATTATATTTCGAAAGCTTATTTTTGACTGACGTTATAAATTTTACGAGTAGACATCAAAGTGTGCCCCAAGCATATGCATGCATATATTCCAGTTGCATGTTTCATCTCTATGGTGATTGATTTTTATCACAAATTTCTCCAACAAAGAAAGAAATGAAGGCTCATGTATGCTGCATGACTTGTTAAAGCTGTAACTTGTAGTGCATATATAAATAACAGTACACGATAGGAAAGGTAAAAACAAGCGGTAGATAAATACTCGGACATGTTCTGCATACATAGATACACAGTTTTTAGCCATAACATTCCTTGTCATTTGTCCCCTTAAAGCCTTCTCCTAGCGAGCTTCACCTTCAATCCATGTTTCATGTGAAGTACGATAGAAATAGAAGGTCTCACAGGGTGATCTTCCACAACATGAACCTCGTAGTTATGTATTACAGTGGCCGCAACCGTTTTTATCTGAGTGAAAGCCACATCTTTTCCCAAGCAAGTTCTTGGTCCGGCATTAAATGCAACAAACTTGTAAGATGGCTCATGCCTAATTCCTCCTCTCTCCGAAATCCACCTCTCCGGTTTAAATTCCAAACAATCCTCTCCCCATATTGATTTCATCCTCCCCATTGCATACATAACGACGATTATCTTCGTGCCGGGATCAACTTCATGTCCACTAGGAAGGACATCAGGCTTTGCAGGGCACTTGCGTTGAAATGGAAGCGGTGGGTATAGCCTCAAAGATTCGCACACCGCGCCATGTAAATAAACCAGCTTGTGCATATGCTCGCTAATATTGAAAAACCTAAGATTTTGTTCTTCCTTCGGGATTACAGATCTTATCTCCTCTCTGATTCTCATTTCAACAGACGGATTCATGGAAAGAGCCCAGAAAAACCACGTGAGAGCTGAACCAGTAGTTTCTATCGCTGCGCTAATGAAATTTAAAATCGTATCCCTAAGGAACTTGTCATTGCATTCTAAAGCGCCTAATGTCTCATTTTCCACCATATACAATGTCAATAAATCTGCACCATTTTCATCTCCCTTCACTTTGCTGGTTCCTTCTCCCAGTTCGACTCTCTTCTTTGCTATGTAATACCCCAGAATTTGGTCTCCATCTTCCCAAGCTCTTCTCAGTTTGTTCTCCACTCCAATCCCCAACAACCTTTGTAGAGTACCGAACCACTCAGGGTAAAAGTGGCGATAGAAGAGCACCTCCTCGGCATCAGCAAGTGCCTTGGAAATTGGGACTTCTGGGAATTCAACGGACAAGCTACCGGGGTCGAATCCCGTGACGAATCTGCAAGCAGAATCTAAGGTGAACCGCTGGAACAAATCTTGCAAATCCACCATAACACCTCTCTGAGACAATTCGTCGAGTACCCTGAGCAGACCATTCTCCAGCTTGTCCCTAGTCGTCATCAACAAGAACCGATGGAACCGTAGGTCTTTCATAAACACTTGAGCGACCCTTCTCTGCGTACTCCACAGATTGGAGTCGGAGTTGAAGATCCCGTCGCCCAAAATGTCAAACACCCTCTTGAACTCGGGCCCTTTCGGGAAGTTCCCAAAGTTGGCACTCAAGATGTAGTGGACGTCGGCGGGATCAGCAGTGAGCAGCATGTCCATGCCAGAAAACCAGTGGAACCGGAGGAAGAAGTTGCCGCGGCTCCGCTCGAGAAAGCCAGTGGCCCATTCGTGGAAGTGGCTCAGGTTGAGCAAGAGCGCCGGTAGCATCCCCACGAGCGGCCGTTCTTGGGGAGCCCATCGTCGCTTTTGCTGAGGAGACGAAGGACCGCAAAGCAAATCCCAGCCAAGAATATCTCCAAGAAACCTATCAACGCCATTGAAGCGTCCCACTCTCTCTGTCTCTCTATCTCTCTCGCTTTGTGAGAAGGTTTGGGAAGTCTGGTAATATATAGAAGAGAGGAGGAGAAATGACACCGACAGTGAGTGGCGGGGTTCCGCTGAGGTCGACTAGCATTGAAAGTGCAAGGATGATTGATGAGTGATGGGGTTCAGCTGAGGTCGACTAGCATTGAAAGTGCAAGGACGATTGATGAGTGATGGCGAATCACGTTGCCCGTGCTTCCGTGTCATGTCCGATACGTGTCGGAGTGTGTCGGACACATCAATATGGTCGGACACGTAGTCAACACATGTCGGATTTTCCAACACGTAGTCAACTTTTGCCCGACACGTTGGACATGCATGTTCGGTAGACATGGAGGGAGGAAGCGATGGTGAGGGAGCAGAGACGAGGTCGCGAGCGATGGTGAGCCCGCGCGGCGAGAGATGGCCAGAGAAAAGAGCATAGATTGAGGCAAAGGGCCGCCATGCAATGCTGCGATGGATCGACAAGGCTGGGTTGCGAGGGAGAAAGGGCTGAAGGTGAGAGGAAGAGGAGAGGAAGGCGGTCGTGCAGCGAGGAGGAGAGGAGAAGGATCAAGAGGAAGAGTTGAGGAAGGAGGTCGTGTGGTGAGTGGTGAGAAAGGAGAAGGATTGAGAGGAGGAGAAGAGGAAGGGTTGTGCGGCGAGCAACGAGGTGGAGGAGGTAAAGCTAGGGTTTTTGATAGGAAAGTCAAAAGTAAAAAGGAAGGGGACTTTGATGGCCATAATGTATTTTCAGGGAAGGGGAAGTGACATGATAGCCTATCTGTCATTGTTAGTGGTGGGGAGGGAAAGGCCGGCATGGAAACGTTCCAAAAAATGTTTCTAGAACACTTTTGTAGTTTTTTTGTTCCCGGGAACAAAAAAGGAACAGAAACGCGAACAAAAAAGGAACGAAACGCGTTTGGTTGCGTTTCTGTTCTTTTTTTGTTTTTTTGTTCCGAAACAAAATTGGAGAAAAAAGAAACACAAAAAAGTTGCTTCGGAGTAAAGAAACATTTCTTCAAAGCCAAAAAGAAATGCTTCTCTTCTTCTCTCTCTTCTCTTTTCTTCTTCTTTCTTTCTTCTTTTTTCTTTGGCCGGCGACGCCGTCGAGGGTCAGCGACCTCGCCGGAGCGTCGCCGGCCCTCGGCGAGGCCGAGCCTCACCCGCGTCGGCGAGGCCGAGCTCGCCCAACCAAGGCAAGGCTCGGCCTCGCTCGAGGGTAGATCTTCGGCTAGGGTTCCGGCGAGGGGCTCCGGAGGACGGTGCGATGGCGGTGCGGCACTAGAGGCTTCGGGATCGACACGGGCGACGCGGGCAAAGCGGCGGACGGCGTCGCGAATGGCATGGTGAGATTGGGACGGCGTCAAGCTGCGGGCTTCGGGCGCAGGTGCTCGGCTCCGACAGCAAGGCGGCGAGGCTCGGCCTCGCTCGCGCTGGCGACGCCGAGCCTCGGATCGGCTGGGCGAGCTCGGGCTCGCCGATCCGGCGAGCCCGAGCCTCGCCATGGCCGGGCCAGCTCGAGCTCGCCCAGATCCGGCGAGCCCGAGCTCGCCCAGCCAAGGCGAGGCCGAGCCACGCCCAACCACGGCGAGGCTCGGCCTCGCCGGGGCCGGCGAGCCTCACCGTGGCCGGGCGAGGCTTGCCCGCCCCGTCGGTCGGTTGCCGGAGGCCGGCGACCGACCGAAAGAAGAAAAAATAAAAAGAAAGGAAAAAAATGGAAAATAAAATAAAATTATTAAAAAATTAAAAGAAACAAAAAAAGAATAAAATTTACCAAACGTGTTTCTATTCATTTTTTATTCCTAACAAACGTTACCAAACGCGTTCTTTTGTTCAAAAACCATTCCCCGAAACAAACACTTTTTTTATTTCATTGCTAGGGAATAGAAAAGGAACAAACGTTTCCATGCGGGCCAAAGAAAAATAAGGTGGGGGAAATGGACGACGGTGGGGAGGGAGATTTTCAGTGGTGGGGACAGAAAGAAAAATAAAGTTGGGGAGAGGGGGAGATGGACGAGGGAAAAGAAGATTTCTTTTTTAATCAGAAAAAATAAATAAATGAGTTTAAAAAATAATTTCGAAAAATAAAAATACTATTAAATTAATTAAAAATAAAAATATTTATTTAATATACAACATGTCTCAACATATCGAAATTTTTTACTTTTATAAAATGACGTATCGACGTGTCATGTCATGTCGTGTCGCGTGTCGGTACTACTTAGACTAGTACCGGCCATGACCCAACAACTTGTTGCTTTTCTCTTTATTTTTATTTTTATGGATCCCGCTTACCTGACCATCCACCACAAAAAGTGATGGTCAAAAGTGGATCACAAAAAGTTTTCGAGGCAACTGGTTTTATTTTTTACTCTATTTTTTTATATAAATGGTGTCAAATGTGACTATATCTCCAAATATTCATACGCATCTCTTGATTGTGTGTCTACCCAAAAGATATTATGTAGTCCCTACTCATCATCTAAATCAAGCACATAATAAAAATTGGAATTTTTCAACATGGTTGAAAAAAAATAATTGAAAAGTACTTGCACATCTCCTTCTTGCAATTTCAACCTTTTGTACTTTGCAACATGATTTCTAACATCTTTTTCTTCAAAATTTAAGTTCTCCTGTTCTCTTTCTTCAACAACAACTTTTGTTATTTTCCACTTATGAGGCACAATTAGATGTACTCTAACCATCTCTAACCATTGCTGGACAACCACAACTTTTTCTCCATCTTGACTTAACCAACTCCTATTTGAACTTGTACCCTTGACAATTGCAACAAAATACTGCGCCACATTTTTCCTTGTTGCCTTTCCTTTTATGAGAGTTTAACACTCTAATGCCACATCCCGCTTCATTAGCATAATTGTTATAAAATGCATAAGAATTGTCATAAGCTAAGAAGCATCGATACTCTCCAAAAGCCTTCCTGTCATATCGATACTTCAACACGTGTCGACACACTTTGACATATAGTCAATGAGTATTGGAAAATCTGACACATGATCAACTTTTCTCGACACACTCTGACATATGAATCCAAAATTCCGACACACATGGGATCAATTTTAAAAATTTTCAATACTTGAGTGGACAAAATGTAAATATATAAAAAAAAATAATGAAAATAACCAAAAAAAAAAGGGAAAGAAGAAAATTCTTACTCTAATGCTCCGTTTGTTTCATGGAAAACATCTTCTAGGAAAATGTTTTCTAGATTTTTCGGTGTTCGTTTCACGGAAAATAAACTAGTCAAGGAAAATATTTTCCATCATGGAAAAAACAACCTTCAAAGATAAGGAAAATGTTTTTCACTTTTCAAAAGTGGAAAACATTTTCCATAACTTCTTCTTTTTAAAACATTTTTGTTTTATTTTTACGCTTTCTTTTTTCTTTTTCTTTTCTTTCTTTCCTTTTCAGCTTTCTTCCTAAGGCTTGGCCGGTCGCCGGCCACGACAGCGGGCGGCCGGCCGTGGCCACGAGCCAGCGACCGATCGTGGCCACGAGTCGGCTCGAGCCTCGCCCGGGTTGGCAAGGCTCCGCCTAGCCCGATTTGGCGAAGCCGAGCTCGGGCCTCGCCAGATCGGGTGAGGCGGAGCTCTCGCCAGCCTAGGGCGGAGTGCGTGCCTCGCCAGATCCGGCGAGTTGGGCGGGGCTCGGGCCTTGCCCGAGCTCGCCAGAGGTTCGCCGGGCTCAAGCGAGCTGCGAGCTCGCCGGATCTAGCGGCGGAGCTCGGGCTCCCGATCCAGGCGAGCCCGCCGACCGTGAGCTCCGACGCGGAGAGGAGGGAGGGAGAGAGAGGGGTAGGTGCAGCCGCGGAGACGGAGGATCAACCACCGTGACGTGGAAACCGACCGACTCCCCACCGGAGGGGCCGCCGTCTCGCCGACGTACCCGATCGCCGATCCCCCGAGTCAACCCCCGAGGCTGGACGAGAGGAAGAAAGGGAGGCGGGAGAAGGCGATTGGGGGAAAATGAAAAGGGCCCTGCACGACGGCCGCCGCCGATCGGTGTGAGGAAGTCTTCGCCGCCACCATCAACGCCACCGCCGCCGCAAGCCGGCCGATCGTCGTGGATTGAGAATCGCCGCGGAGGAGGGAGCTGAGCGAGGAAGGAGGAGGAAGGAGGAAGGAAAAGAAAAAGGAAAAAAAGAGAAAGAATAAAGAATAAAGAATAAAAATTTTTATTTTTTTTAAAATACAAATAATTAAAAATTCATTTTTTTAAAAATATAAAAATAAAACTAATTTTTGGTCAATTAAAAATAATAAAATTCAATTTTTGATAATTTTTCTCAAATAATTAAATTAGCTAACGAACAATGGAAAATATTTTCCACTCAAAATTTAGGTTTTGGCCGAACACCGGAAAATAGAGTCATTTTCCTGGAAAATGACTTACAGGAAAATGTTTTCCAGAAACATGATATTTTCCACGAAACGAATGGACCCTAATGTTTATCACTTCGAGTTCGACCTTCCCATGAGTGATGATGGAATGCCCATCTTCTCATTGGCATCACTCCTCTCGCCGACGTCGCTTTGCTAGCCCCACAGCCCGCCCCACTAGCCGCCGTAGCCGCCTCCACCCCAAACCGACTCACCCTGACCTCATCTCCGCCAGGTGCATTTACGTACCCTTTTCGCAGCTTGATTCGGTTGATTGAGGTTAGGAATTTTCTCGGAGGGTTGCCTATCATGTGCAAACTTATCCAACTATGTTGTCTAGCAACCCTTTTTAGGAGATCCCATGTTGTTGTGTGGTTGCATCTGGGAAAAATGTTGGACAAGGTTGACATTTGCCGTGAGGAGTCAGATTCGATCAGAACTTAGAATTCAAGTTGTTTTATTACTTTTGAAATGAGACCCAGTTATGAAATTCCATTTAGGATTATTGATTTCGTGACCCAATTGTGGGTAGTTGGCTTGGCTCATGGTTAGAAAGATTGATAAGGATGAAGCAGAAGAGACACAATATTTATATGATTCATAGATTCGTGAAAGTAGACTTAAAGTTGTAATTTTTTTTGCTTCTCTCCGCCTCTCACAAGTGTCACCTGTGAGTTATCTCTTTTGGTCTATGTCATTGGCTTGTGAGTTTTCTCTCACATTTTCCATTGTGAATTTAGTGATTTCCTTTTCTTTTGGGAGAGTTCTTGTCCTGGATTTTCATTTTTCTCGAACCTTGTTTTGCAAAGGAGCTTCAGGCTAGTCTTTATCAGGAATTCCAAACTCCATATGGGATTATAAGAAATCTCACTAATCTCTAACAAGCGTAAAATAACAAGACATGTTTCCTTCATGTTTACTCTTTTGTGTTTACAATTTTTGAATTTCTCACTCAATCTTTGTCAAATTAAAACAATGAACGATATTAAAAAAATATTTGATTAATGTTTTTATTATAAATTAATTATATGCCCTTTTTTATTATTTTTTCATTATATATAAAATATATGTTTAATATATAACATGTCGGAATTCTCTATTTTTAAGAAATGATGTGTCAGCATGTTGTATCATGTTGTATCACGTGTCGTGTGTTTGTGTCGGTGCTACATAGGTCATAAGAATTAAACTCCATACCTATGCAAGGTGCATTTGTCATGTTCTTTGGTATCATGACGCTTTCATGAATAGCCACTTCAGTTGCCTTGTTCATCTCGTCTTCATCACCACCATTATTTTCATTAGTGAAGTTGCTCTCTATACGAACTCCATCCATTTGAACGAGATTAGGAAAAAGAATTAAGAATTATATGTCTAAAAAAATATAAGTACAAACCAAATTTTGACGACTATGAATACCTCTTACTTTCTAGCAATAAGAAAAGTAGAAATTAATGAACCTTTCTCCACAATTATGACTCATTCAATTACAAAATCCTACAATAATCGGAAGTTCAAAGCATACAAGATAATTACACATTCTCCCCCCCGCCCCCAAAAAGAAGAAGAAGATAATTACGTTCCTATTTATTTATTTATTTATTTTAGTTTTTAAGCTTTTTATTTGGGAACAATACCCAAGTAATCTTTTTCTTTGGAAAGAGAATAATATCGACTTTTTTTTTTGGTCAGTCCACTATTTTAAAAGTTGCAACCAAGTTCTTCATATATTTTTTTTATCATTTGAATGGTATTATAAGTTTGTATCTTATTGTGTGAATATGATTACTTTGATTTTTTTTTTCTCAATTTGAACTTGCAATAAAGAATTATACAAATCTCATAGAAGAAAAATAGAGTAAAAATGAAACCGTTTGAGGAAGTCCATTGTTCCTCAAAAATTTCTTGTGGTCCATATTTGACTCACTCCATCATTTTACGGAGGACGGTCAGCTAAGCTTTATTCTTTTATTCTTTTTTTTTTCTTGGCCTGCCTTTCTAATTCTATAGACAGGTGAAAATATTCACTGATTGGCTAATGTGGCGTGATTTTTTAATTTTATTTTTATACCCATGTCCACTTATCAATTAACGCATGTCCTATTAAAAATCGTATCTCGAGTTTGAGTCCGTTGATTAAAGACGACCCAAAGTGAGCCCGACCAAATAAACAAAATTCAACTGCCTGTTTGATTTTGTTTGAACCTGCAAGGGAAAATGATACTACAAGTACCATAACTTTCATACACCACTCACCTGAGTGCCATAATTTTTGTCAATTCCTTGAATGTCATAACTAATGTATTGAGCTCACTTGACGCCATTATTTTTTTGTTTCAATCGCGTGAATGTCATATGACTTTTGAATTAATCACTTGAAGGCCACAACTTTTTAAAAATGTTCACCACAAGTGCTATGTCATATCAGATTTCTGACTCTTGGATGAACATTTTTTAAAAGTTATAGTACTTAGTGATCAATTCAAAATTATAGCACTCAAATGAATGTTTTTTTAGAAGTTACGGTAGTTAGGTGGTCGAAAAAAGTTATGGTATTCAAGTGAACATCATGTCTTTGAGAACTTCACAAAATTGAGCATTAATTAATGGGACACACAAGCTTGTCTTCTTTTTGTTAAATTATCTACACGCTCTACAACAACATTAATGAAGAGGCTCCATTTTAGCATTATATCAATACAAAGGAGGGGCTTGTGATTGAGTATACATAGCTCCCTTTGGTTTGATTTGAGGGAAATGACTTTAAAAAAATGCAATTACCTTTAGCTAAAGGGATTTTCCGAAATGTTATCGTGTTTGGCAAATTGCAATTCTAAAGTGTAGTGGAAATTAGCTTTGACTTAAACATTGTTAGGTAAAACTTACATTTGCAAAGGGCTTTTATTAAATTTGAAAAAAAAAATAATAATCAAGATTAATTCAGTAGAGCTCAGCCACAATCCAATTGCCAGCAGCCAGATTTGGCCACCAAGTAGCCTCACCAGAGGTTGCGTGACCTCAGTTGATGCCTTGGGTCGCACGACCTAGGCAGTGGTCAAGAGGTCAAGCGACCTGGGCAGTGCCACTTGAGATTGTGCGACATCAGGTGATGCCATGGGTCATGCAACTTAGGCAACAATCCCCAGGATGCGGGATCACCAGGCAACGGTCACTGAGGATGAGCGACCCCTCAGGGGGTAGTCGCTGTTCTTATTGTGTGAATATTATTTTTTTTATTTGTTTATCAATTTAAGCTTGCAATAAAGAATTATACAAATCTCAAAAATCAAAAAATAGAGTAAAAATGAAACCGTTTGAAGAAGTCCGTGGTTTCCTTAAAATTTGCTTGTGGCCCATATTTGATTGTCACTTTGTTATTTTATGGAGGATGGTTAGCTAAGCTTCATTCTTTTCTTCTTCTTTTTTGGCTTGCCTTTCTAATGCTACCAATAGAAGAAAAAATTCACCAATTGGCTAATGTGGCGTGAATTTCTTTTTTACTCATGTTCACTTATCAATTAACACGTGTCTTGTTAAAAATTGTATCTCAAGTTTGAGTCTGTTGATTAAACATGGTCCAAAGTGAGTCTGACCAAATAAACAAACTCTAATTGCCTCTTTGATTTTGTTTGAACTTGCAAGGGAAAAGGATACTACAAGGGGCATAATTTTCATACGCCTCTCACTTGAGTTCCATAATTTTTTTTTTCGATTCCTTGTGTCATAACTTATGTACTATGTTCACTTGATGCCATTACTTTTTTTTTGCGATCACTTGAAGGTTATATAACTTTTCAATTAATAACTTGAAGGCCACAACTTTTTAAAAACATTCACCGTAGGTGCTATGTCATGTCAAATTTCTGACACTTGGATGAACATTTTTTAAAAGTTATAGTACTTAGTGATCAATTCAAAATTATAGAACTCAAAATATATATATATATATATATATATATATATATATATATATATATATATAGAAGTTATGGTAGTTAAGTGGTTGAAAAAATGTTATGGTATTCAAGTGAACATCGTGTCACTAAGAACTTCACAAAATTGGGCAAATTTCACTTTAGCATTATATCAATACAAGGGAGGGGCTTGTGGTTGAGTATACATAGGCCTCATTTGGTTCGGCTTTAGGGAAATGACTTTGAGAAAATGCAAATACCTTCGGGCTAAAGAGGTTTCCGAAATGCAATCATATTTAAAAAATTGTAATTCCCAAGTGCATTGGAAAATAGCTTTGGCTTAAATGTTGTTTGATAAAACTTACATTTGCAAAGGGATTTTATTGAATTTATTCTAAAAATAATCAAAATTAGTTTGGTAGAGCTTAGCTGCCGACCAACAGTGGCGGCCAGATTTGAACACCGGCTAACCTTGCCTAAGGTCACGTGACCTCAGGCAATGCCCTGGGTCGCACGACCAAGGTAGCAGTCACTGAGGTCAAGTGACCCAAGCGGCGCCACCCAAGGTCATTCGACATCAGGCCACACCGTGAGTTATGCGACCCAGGCAGCGGTCATCGGGGACGAGCGACCCCTCGGGCGGCGGTCGCCATTCTTATTATGTGAATATTATTACTTTGATTTGTTTTTCAATTGAGATTGCAATAAAGAATTATACAAATCTGAAAAAAAGAAAAAAGAAAAATGGAGTAAAAATGAAACCATTTGAGGAAGTCCATCATTTCCTCAAAAAATTTCTTGTGGCCCCTATTTTACTGTCACTCCATCAATTAACGCATGTCCTATCAAAAATTGTATCTCAAGTTTGAGTCCGTTGATTAAACATGATCCAAAGTGTGTCCAACCAAATAAACAAAATTCAACTGCCTCTTTGATTTTGTTTGAACTTGCGAGAGAAGAGGATACTACAAGTGTCATAACTTTCATATGCCACGCACTTAAGTGCCATAATTTTTTTCGATTTCTTGAGTGTCATAACTTATGTATTGCGCTCGCTTGATGTCCTTTTACCTTACTTTTTTTTTTTTAGATCACTCGAAGGTTATAAAACTTTTGATTAATCACTTGAAGGCCACGACTTTTTAAAAACATTCACCACAAGTGCTATGTCATGTCAGATTTTTGACACTTGGATGAACATTTTTTTAAAAGTTATAGTACTTAGTAATCAATTCAAAATTATAGCACTCAAATAAATGTTTTTTAGAAGTTATGATAGTGAAGCGGTAGAAAAAAAGTTATGGTATTAAAGTGAACATTGTGTCGTAACTTTCATACGGCACTCAATTGATTGCCATAATTTTTTTTTTTCGATTCCTTGAGTGTCATAACTTATGTACGATGCTCACTTGATGCCATTACTTTTTTTTGTGATCACTTGAAGGTTATATAACTTTTGAATTAGTCACTTGAAGGCCACGACTTTTTAAAAACATTCAACCACAAGTGCTATGTCATGTTAGATTTCCGACACTTCGATGAATACTTTTTAAAAGTTAAGTACTTATTGATCAATTCAAAATTATTGCACGCAAATGAATGTTTTTAGAAGTTATGATAGTTAAGGCTGCGCATGATAAAATTTCTGAAACAGAAATTGATTTCTGGCCAGAAATCAATTTCTCAATTTCTATTCCCAGCTAAGTTTCTGAGCAAAGAAACCCGTTTGATAACGACTCAAAATTTCTATTTCTGAAACAGAAATCCGTTTGATAACAGAAAAAAATTTTCTATTTCTATGAATCATGTTGTCCCCATCCTTTTACCTCACTCTTCTTGGTGCTTATGATGGTAATTTAATTTGATAAAAGTTGATAAATCACTTTAATTTATATTGGTAATTCGATAGAGTAGTTAGGAACTTCAAAACATTAGCAATTTATGTAAATAAAAGCTAGTAATTAGTATAAAAAATGCTAATATGCAAACTATAAAAGATTTGGTATTTTCAAATGCTAATATGCAAATAGTGAATGTATTTATTCTCCTCATTCAAGATTCGGGTTTAAGTCACTACACTTTTTTGCATTCTTTTGAGACCACAAAGTGATTTTATGTTAAGTACTAGTTGACATGGAGGGAGGCGCAATTTGCGAGCGATTCGAAATTAATAAAATGAAAGTTGTGCTAGAAATAGAAATTGATTAGATAACAACATAGGAAATCCTCAAATACAAAATAATAGTCGAAATAATACTAATACATTACAAAAGTTTAAAATACAATTTCATGGAATTTCCGGCATATTATTATCCCTTGCCATTTTATTGGCAATGGTTTTCCTAAGCATATTTATTTGGTTTCCCTCCTTGGTCAACTAATTGCAAACTCATCCTGCGTAGGTTCAGCCACATACATCGGATCTCCATATAGGGAAAAGTTCTTATCCATCTTGTCTTGATCGCGGATGTAATTATGAATGGCACAACATGCAATTACGATATGTGCTTGCTTTCGAAGTGCAAATGAGGGCATGTGCCTCAAAATGAAAAAGCGATTCTTCAATGCCCCAAATGATCTTTCAATGGCATTTCTTAAAGAAGAATACCTATAGCAATAATATCATCATAATTGCAACTTAAAAACATAAATAAACAAAGTCTCAAATACATAAGTCATGAAATGAAATACATAAGTCATGCATGTTTCTTAAACTAAGTCTCAAAAAAAAAAATTTCTATTTCTATTTCAGAAACAGAGAAGCTACAATTTCTAACTTCTGATTTCTCCCCTAAAACAATTTCTGAAACAGAAATCTATTTCAGAAATAGAGAAATCAATTTGCGTTACCAAACAGATTTCTGTTCCAAACCTGTTCCGGGGAACAGAGAAACAGATAAATCAAGAAACAGAAATTTTATCGTGGTAGGAAAAAATTGATGGCATCGAAGTGAATATCGTGTTGTCGAGGACTCCACAAAATTGGACATTAATTAATGGGACACACAAGCTTGTCTTCTTTTTGTCAAATTATCTACATGCTCTACAACAACATTAATGAAGAGCCTCCATTTTGGAATTATATCAGTACAAAGAGGGGCCTCTGATATCATAAAAGTGAATAGAAAGATTTGGACGTATGGACCCCTAGATGCCTTAACTTTGCACAAAGGAACACTTAAGTGCCAAAATCGGAGTAAAAGGGATTACTTTAGTGCCAATCTGGCCAAAGTTCGGCCAAAACGTCGTCGTGTCATTTTTCCAGCGAACCGAGCGCAAAACGACGCTGTTTTGCACGCCGACGTGGCCAAATAATGCAAAAACGGAGTCGTTTTGGGCTGACGTGGTAAAAAATAATTAAAAAATAATTAAATTAAATTTAAAATTAAATTTAGTTAAAATATTTAAAATTAATAATTCTAAAATTAAATTTATTTAAAATATTTTAAAATAATAATTTTAAAATTAAAATTAGTTGAAATATTAAAAATTTTAAAATTTTAAAATTTAAATTTATTATTTTTTTTAAAGGAAATGGGAGGAGGCGACTAAGGGATCAACCCTCGGCCCGCTGCCGCCGCCGCCCCCTCGCCGCGAGAAGGGGGGTCGAGGTCGCCGGCCCCGGCTAGGGGCCGGCGACCTTGGCCGACTAGCATCGAGGGCTCGCGAGCCCTTGCCCCGATGGGGCGAGGGTCGCATCCTCACCCAAATCCGGCGAGGGTTGGCGACCCTCGCCCGGTCGGCCAAGGGCCGCCGCCCACTGTGGGTCGCCCCAACGGGCGGCGGCCCTTGGCCCGGTCGGGCGAGGGCCGCCAACCCTTGCCGGATCGGGCAAGGGCCGTGAGCCCTTGCCACTAGCCACAAATCCGGGAGGGTCGCAGCCCTTGCCCGGCCAGCCAAGGGCCGCCGCCCGTTGGGGAGACCCTCGGCGGGCGTTGGCCCTTGGCCGGCCGGTGAGGGCCGCCGACCCTCATCGGATTTGGGCAAAAGGTTGCAACCCTCCCCCGATCCGGGGGCGAGGGCTCCACGAGCCCTCGTCGCCGGTTGGCCGGGGTCGCCGGCCCCCCAGGCAAGGCCCGCAACCCCGGGCCGACCCTCCCCACCGTCGCCGGCCCTTCTTGGCGCGGCGGGCGGTGACGGGCGAGGGCTAATGCCTCGTTGCCTCCCCCACTTTTTTTTTTTAATACAAAAATTTAAATTTTTTTAATTTTTAAATTGTTAATTTTTTAATATTTCAACTAAATTTAATTTTAAAATTATTATTTTTAACTAAATTTAATTTAATTTTTTAAAATTTTAACTAAAATTTTTTAAAATTATTATTTAAAATATTTTTACTAAATTTAATTTAATTAATTTATTATTATTTTTTTACCACATCAGCCCAAAATGACGTCGTTTTGGGTACGCTTCGCGGAAAAATGCCACATTGGCGTTTTAGCCAAACTTTGGCTGAAATGGTACTCAAGTGAAGTAATCCGTTTTTCTTCGAATGTGACACTTAAGTGTACCTTTCGTAAGTTATGGCACTTAAGTGTCCATTTGGTCAAAATTATGGCACTTGAAGTCTTCTTTTGCCGAAAGATTTGATTGAAGAGAAGATCGTAGTGGGCATCCTAAAAATTCTCGGGAGATGAATTGAGAGATATATGTGAAATACACTTGATATTATTACAATGTTGGATAGAGCTCTTTGGAAAGCAAACTCTTTCGCTCAATTTTGGGTGCAAAAATATCTTTTGAAAGCTTATCTTTTACTGATCCAGTTATAAATTTTGCGAGGAGACATTGTGTGCCCCAAGCATATGCAAGCATATATTACAGTTGCATGTTTCATCTCTATGGTGATTGATTTTTATTACAGAAAACGGACGAGAATTTTTTTTCTGTGGAATGTGCCTCTTTCCTATCTTCTCGAGGAATTATACATGAGAGTTTGTGTACTTACACACCCCAACAAAATGAAATTGTTGAATGCAAATATCGTCGCCTCTTAGAAGTAGCTCGAGCCCTGAAATATCAAGCTTCTATACCAGAAAAATTTTCGGGTGATTGTGTGGTCACAACAGCTTACCTAATCAATCGCATGCCAACTAGAATTTTCGAAGGACAGACTCCCTTTGAATTGCTTTATTGAAAGCAACCGGTGATTGATCATCTTTGAGTTTTTGGGTGTTTGTGCTATGCGGAAGCCCTAGGGCCACGAAGTAAGATGGATCCTCGTGCTATGCAGTGTATGTTGTCTCCGTAAATCCTTGTATGGACTTAAATAGGCTTCTAGGCAATGGTATGCCAAGTTCACTACTGCACTAATTGATGCAAGATTTCAACATTCCAGACATGATTATGCCCTGTTCACATGGACTAAAGGTACTTTGTCCATTTTTCTCTTAATATATATTGATGACATACTTATCATGGGAAATAATGAGCTGGCTATTGCAAAATTCAGAAACTACTTGAGTGCCACTTTTCACATAAAAGACTTGGGGCCTCCTAAGTATTTCCTTGGCATTGAAATAGCTCAATCTGACAAGGGAATATGTCTTAGCCAACGAAAGTTCATTTTAGAAATAGTCTTTGAAGCAGGATTGTTGGGATGTAAACCAACGGTTATACCGATTGAGTAGAATGCAAAGTTGACGACACATGAGTATGATGCGAGCTTGTCTTCACCTATTGAGGATCCATTACTCAAAGATCCATCAGGATATCAACGGCTTGTTGGGAAATTGATTTATCTCATAATGACAAGATCGGATATATGTTATGTAGTGCAAATACTCGGTTAATTCATGCATAAGTCAAAGCAGTCTCATATGGATGCAGCGCTGAAAGTTGTGAAATACTTGAAGGGATGCCTAGGACATGGCAATTTTCTGTCTCGAGATTGTGACATGAAAATGACGGCATATTGTGACATAGACTATGCTACTTGTCCGATGACAAGAAGGTCCATTACTGGTTTTTGTATCAAATTGGGAAAATCACTCATCTCATGAAAAACAAAGAAGCAGTCAACTGTATCATTGTCATCAGCAGAATCAGAGTATCAAGCTATGGCAAAAACTGTTTGTGAAATAATTTGGATACGAGGACTACTTTCAGATTTCGGAGTACAAGTCAATGGATCCAGCGAATTATTCTGTGATAATGATGCTGCACTCAAGTTATCAGCTAATTCTATTTTTCATGAGAGGACTAAGCATATAGAGGTCAATTGTCACTTCGCTCAGGATAAGATTCGGGAAGGGATCATAACAACGTGAGGAATTCGAATTGTTGAGCAACCTACAGACATCTTTACCAAGCCATTGTGCCAAAGACAACATGCATACCTATTGAGCAAGCTAGGTGTCATCGACATATACAGGCCACCAGCTTGAGAGGGAGTGTTGGAAATATGGAAATACCGATTCTGAGTATCAATAATTGATTTAGTTAATTGGTAATTAGCTTGGTAAACTAGGACATAGAACCATTATGTAAATCACTGTATATTTCCTTATTTTTTCTTTCCTATCTTATTTCCTGTCTCTAGTATTATAAGTGGAGGATTATACATGTATAAGAGATATATAAAAAACGTAATTACACTTTTCCTCTCTATTCTACTTCACTTTCTGTCAACATAAACTTTTCTTTGGCCAGAGAATAATATCCACTATTTTTTATTGGTCGGTCTTCTATTTTAAAAGTTGCAACCAAGTTCTTCATATATTTCTTATCATTTGAATAGTATTGTAGGATTTGTTTCTTATTGCATGAATATCATTACTTTGATTTTTCCCCTTAATTTGAGCTTGCAATAAAAAATTATACCAATCTCAAAAAAGAAAAATAGAGTAAAAATGAAACCATTTGAGGAAGTCCATGGTTTCCTAAAAAATTTATTGTGGCCCATATTTGATAGTCACTCCGTCATTTCATGGAGGACAATCAGCTAAGCTTTATTCTCTTTTTTTTGGCTTGCCTTTCTAATTCTACTAATAGAAGAAAATATTCACCGGTTGGCTAATGTTGCGTGAAATTTTTATTTTTATTTTACTCGTGTCCACTCATCAATTAATGCATGTCCTGTCAAAAATTGTATCTTGAGTTTGAGTCCGTTGATTAAACACAATCCAAAGTGAATTTGACCAAATAAAAAAAAATTGAACTATTTCTTTGATTTTTTTTTTTTTGAACCTGCAAGGGAAAATGATACTATAAGTGTCATAACTTTCATACACCACACACTCGAGTGCCATAATTTTTTTTTTTTTGATTCCTTGAGTGTCATAACTTATGTACAGCTCTCACTTGAAGCTATTATTTTTTTTTCTTTGTGATGACATGAAGTTTATATGACTTTTTAATTAATCACTTGAAGGCCACAACTTTTAAAAACGTTCTCCGCAATTTTTTAGAAGTTATAGAACTTAGTGATCTATTCAAAATTATAGCACTCAAATGAATGTCTTTTAGAAGTTATGGTAACTAAGTGGTCGAAAAAGAAGTTATGGTATTTAAAAGAACATCGTGTCGTCGAGAACTTCACAAAAATGGGCATTAATTAATGGGATACACAAGTTTGTCTTCTTTTTGTTGAATTATCTTCAGGCTCCATAACAACATTTAATGAAGAGCATCCATTTCAGCATTATATTAGTACAAAGGAGGGGCTTGTGATTGAGTATATATAGGCCTATTTGGTTCGGCTTTGGGGAAATGATTTT
This sequence comes from Eucalyptus leucophloia subsp. euroa, assembly GCA_017140325.1. Lineage (NCBI taxonomy): Eukaryota > Viridiplantae > Streptophyta > Magnoliopsida > Myrtales > Myrtaceae > Eucalyptus > Eucalyptus leucophloia. The sequence goes on from CM029475.1 coordinate 64,665,827, forward strand.
GAGAAAATGCAAATACCTTTAGGCCAAAAGGATTTTTTGGAAATGCTATCGTGTTTGGCAAATTGTAATTCTAAAGTGCATTGGAAAATAGCTTTGACTAAAATACCGTTTGGTAAAACTTACATTTGTGAAGGGCTTTTATTAATTCTTTTTTAAAAAAGAATCAAAATTAATTCGATAGAGTTCAGCTACCAGCCAACCACTAGTGGCCAAATTTGGCCGCTAGGCAGCCTTGCCCGAGGTCTCGGAACCTCAGGTGCTGCCAAGTGACAATCGTTTGAGGTTGAGCGACCTAGGTGGTGTCGCCTGAGGTCGCGTGACCTCGAGGCGGCCATTAGTGAGGACAAGCAACCCCTCAAGCAGCGGTCGTCATTTTTATTGTGTGAATATTATTACTTTGATTTGTTTCTAAGTTTGAACTTGCAATAAAGAATTATACAAATCTCAAAAAAGAAAAAAAGAAAAAAAGAGTAAAAATGAAACCATTTGAGGAAGTTCATGGTTTCCTAAAAAAGTTCTCAGGGCCCATATTTAACAATCACTCCGTCATTTTATGGAGGATAGTCGGCTAAGCTCTATTCCTTTTATCTTTTGGCTTGCCATTCTAATGCTACCAATAGATTAAAATATTCACTGGTTAGCTAATGTGGCATGAATTTGTTTTTTACTCATGTCCACTTATCAATTAACGCATGTCCTATTAAAAAATGTACCTCAAGTTTGAGTCCATTGATTTAACAAGATCCAAAGTGAGTCCGACCAAATAAACAAAATTCAATTGCTACTTTGAATTTGTTTCAACCTGCAAGGGAAAAAGATATCACAAGTGCCATAACTTTTCATATGCCTCTCACTTGAGTGCCATGATTTTTTTTCGATTCCTTGAGTAGCACAACTTATGTATGGCATTCACTTAATGCCATTTACCTTTTTTTTTTTTTTTTTGCAATCACTTTAAGGTTATATAACTTTTCAATTAATCACTTGAAGGCCATGATTTTTTAAAAACGTTCCCACAAGTGATATATCATGTTAGATTTCAAATACTTGGATGAACACTTTTTAAAAGTTACAGTACTTAGTGGTCAATTCAAAATTATAACACTCAAATGAATGTTTTTAGAGGTTGTGGTAGTTAAGCGGTTAAAAAAATTATGGTATTCAAATGAACATCGTGTCATCGAGAACTTCACAAAATTTGGCATTAATTAGTGGGACACACAAGCTTGTCTTCTTTTTGTTGAAATATCTTCACGCTCTCTAACAACATTTAATCAAGGGCCTCCAAAATCTTTTTGGAATCCCAAAAAGATTTTGGAGGCCCTTGATTAAATGTTGTTGCACAACGTGAAGATACTTCAATGTGTGTCCCCCACTAATTAATGCCAAATTTTATAAGTTCTCAATGACACAATGTTCACTTGAATACCATAACTTTTTTTCTATCACTTAACTACCATAACTTCTAAAAAAAAACATTTGTTTGAGTGCTATAATTTTGAATTGAGCACTAAGCACTTAACTACCATAACTTATGTATGGCACTCATTTGAAGCTATTACTTTTTTTTTTTTTTTGTAATCACATGAAGTTTATATGACTTTTCAATTAATCACTTGAAGGCCACAACTTTTAAAAAGGTTCTCCGCAAGTGCTATGTCATATCAGATTTCCGACACTTGAATGAACATTTTTTTTTTTTTTAAAGTTATAGTACTTAGTGATCTATGCAAAATTATAGCACTCAAATGAATGTCTTTTAGAAGTTATGGTAGCTAAGGGATCCAAAAAAAAAAGTTATGGTATTTAAAAGACATCGTGTCATCGAGAACTTCACAAAATTGGCCATTAATTAATGGGATACACAAGTTTGTCTTCTTTTTGTTGAATTATCTTCAGGCTCTGCAACAACATTTAATGAAGAGCATCCATTTTAGCATTATATCAATACAAAGGAGGGGCTTGTGATTGAGTATATATAGGCTTATTTGGTTCAGCTTTGGGGAAATGATTTTGAGAAAATGCAAATACCTTTAGGCCAAAAGGATTTTTGGAAATGCTATCATGTTTGGCAACTTGTAATTCTAAAGTGCATTGAAAAATAGCTTTGATTAAAATACCATTTGGTAAAACTTACATTTGCAAAGGGCTTTTATTAATTCTTTTTTAAAATAGAATCAAAATGAACATTGTGTTATCGAGAACTTCACAAAATTTGGCATTAATTAGTGGGACACACAAGCTTGTCTTCTTTTTGTTGAAATATCTTCATGCTCTCTAGCAACATTTAATGAAGGGCCTCCAAAATCTTTTCGGGATCCTGAAAAGATTTTGGAGGCCCTTGATTAAATGTTGTTGCAGAATGTGAAGATATTTCAACAAAAAAGGAGGCCCTTGATTAAATGTTGTTGCACAGCGTGAAGATACTTCAATGTGTGTCCCCCACTAATTAATGCCAAATTTTGTGAAGTTCTTGACGACACAATATTCACTTGAATACCATAACCTTTTTTCTATCACTTAACTATCATAACTTTCTGTTCAAAAAAAAAAAAAAACTACCATAACTTCTAAGAAAACATTCATTTGAGTGCTATAATTTTGAATTGGTCACTAAGCACTGTGAATTTTAAAATATGTTCATCCAAGTGTTGGAAATTTGACATGATATAGCACTTATAGAGAATGTTTTTAAACAATCGCAGCCTTCAAGTTATTAATTGAAAAGTTATATAACCTTCAAGTGATTGGAAAAAAAGTAATGGCATTAGCATTGTACATAAGTTATGACCCTCGAGGAATAAAAAAAAAAAAAACAATTATGGCACTTTAGTGAGTGGCAAATGAAAGTTAAGACACATATAGTATACTTTTTCCCTTGTAGGTTCAAACCAAATCAAAGAGGCAATTGAACTTCATTTATTTGGTCGAACTCACTTTGGATCATGTTTAATCAACGAACTCAAACTTGAGATACAATTTTTAAACGAACATGCGTTAATCTTTAAGTGGACGTGATTAAAAAAGAAATTCACACCACATTAGCCAACTGTTGAATATTTCCTTCTGTTGATAGCATTAGAAAGGCAAGCCAAAAAAAAAAAAAAAGGGAATATAACTTAGCTAACCATCCTTTGTAAAATGACGGAGTGACAATCAAATACGGGCCACAAGCAATTTTTGAGGAAACCATGGACTTCCTCGAGCTTTATTGCAAGCTCAAATTGAGAAACAAATCAAAGAAATAATATTCACACGATAAGAACGGCAACCGCCGCTTGGGTCATGTGACCTCAGGCAGTGCCACTTGGGTCGCTTTACCTCAAGTGACTGCCACTTGGGTCATGTGACCTAGGGCATCGCCTAAGGTCCCGTGACCTTAGGCAAGGCTGCCCTGCAGCTATTGGCCAAATGCAATTGGTTAGTGGCTAAGTTATGCTGGATTAATTTTAATTTTTTTTAAAATTTTTTTATAAAAACCCTTTGCAAATGTAAGTTTTATCAAAGGTATTTAAGTCAAAGCTATTTTTCAATACACTTTAATATTACAATTTTCCATACACGCAGCATTTCGGAAAATTTATTTACCTAAAGGTATTTGCATTTTCTTAAAGTCATTTCTCCAAAGTCATACCGAACAGGTCCTACGTAGGCTCCGTTTGGTTCGGCTTTGAGGAAATGACTTTTGGGAAAATGCAAATACCTTTGGGCAAAAGGGATTTTCCAAAATACTATCGTGTTTGGCAAATTATAATTCTAAAGTGCATTGGAAGATCGTTTTGGCTTAAATGCCATTTGGTAAAACTCACATTTGCAAAGGGATTTTATTAAAAAATAAAATCAAAATTAATCCTATAGAGTTTAGCCGCCGGTCAACCGCCAATGGCCAGATTTGGTCGTGGAGTTGCGTTACTTGAGGTCGCTTGATGTCAAGCGACGCCCTAGGTTGCATGACCCATGCAGCGGTCGCCTAAGGTCGAGCAACCCAAGCGGTGTCGCCTAAGGTCGCATGACATTGTGCGATGCCATGGATCACACAACCCAGGCGACGGTCACCCAGGATGTGTGACCCCTAGGCAACGATTGTCAAGGACGAGCGATTCCTCAAGTAGTGGTCGCCGTTCTCATTGTGTGAATATTATTACTTTGATTTGTTTCTCAATTTGAGCTTGCAATAAAGAATTATACAACTCTCAAAAAAGAAATAAGAAAAATAGAATAAAAAAGAAATTGTTTGAGGAAGTCCACAATTTCCTCAAAATTTGCTTGTGGCCTATTTTTGACTGTCAATCCGTCATTGTAGGGAGATGGTTAGGTAAGCTTTATTCTTTTTTTATCTTTTTTTTTTTGGTTTGCCTTTCTAATGCGACCAGTAGAAGAAAATATTCACTGGTTGGCTAAAGTGGCATGAATTTCCTTTTTACTCATGTCGACTTGTGAATTAATGCATGTCCTATAAAAAACTTGCGTCTCAAATTTGAGTCCGTTGATTAAACATGATCCAAAGTGAATCTAGCCAAATAGACAAAGTTCAACTGCCTCTTTGATTTTGTTTGAACCTATAAGAAAAAAAGGATACTATAAGTGTTATAACTTTCATACACCTCTCACTTGAGTGCTATTATTTTTTTTTTCAATTCTTGAGTGTCATAACTTATAAACGACGGTCACTTGATGCCATTACTTTATTTATTTATTTATTTATTTTTGTGATCACTTGAAGGTTATATAACTTTAAAATTAATCACTTGAAGACCATGACTTTTTAAAAACGTTCACCACAAGTTCTATTTCATGTCGGATTTCCAACACTTGGAAGAGCATTTTCTAAAATTTATAGTACTTAGTGATCAATTCAAAATTATAGCACTCAAATGAATGTTTTTTAAGAAATTAAGGTAGTTAAGTGGTTGAAAAAAAGCTATAGTATTCAAGTGAACATCGTGTGGTTGAGAACTTCACAAAATTGGGCATTAATTAATGGGACACACTAGCTTGTCTTCTTTTTGTTGAATTATCTACACGCTCTGCAACAACATTGATGAAGGGTCCCCATTTTAGTATTATATCAATACAAAGGTGGGGCTTGTGATTGAGTATACGTATACAGAGCTTGTTGGAAGCTCTTATGACCATAGGAAGAAGAAAAAAACAAAAAAATAAAAATAAAAAGAGTTTGTGTCTGGCACTCTGTTAATCTCTTTTATTTTCTTCAGTTGTCCAATCGAGGAGGACACTCTATTTCTTGGGCGTACGTTGTAAGATTTGTGCTATAAACAGTGGGCATTGATGGTAACTCTAGGGTTGGGAAATATCTGAGTGTGTAAGTGATTATAATTGTGTATTCTCTTTTTAATTAATGGATTATTGGCAATTGTTCTCCCCGTGGATGTACATTTTTACATTTGGACCAAACCACGAAATTCCCTCGTGTCATTTATCATTCATCATTTTAATTTTCTTTGAAAATTTTGTGTCCCAGTATATTTACAAAGATCTGTTCTGTTTTTATAATAATTGGTATCAGAGCTAAGACTTTATAATTATGTCTTAAACGAAATTTGAAGTCGAGAAATTTAACAAAAGGAACAACTTTGGATTATGGAGCATCAATATGGAGACGTTATTAATAACTTAAGTTTTGCCAAGGCATTAGAGAGCAAGAAAAAGTTGCTTGAAACAAATGAAAGATGTTGAAAAGGATGAGCTAATGAGGATGGCAATGAGTATAATTTTGTTAAATTTATCGAATGAGGTGTTAATAGAGGTGGCCGAGAAGAAGGATGCCACAGTGTTGTGGGCAACACTTCACGTTCTTTATACAATGAAAAGTTTGAACAATTGATTATAGATGCTAAAGAGCTTTTTTTTTTTTTTTTCATTTTGTTATGTTAAATGTACATCCATCAAAGCCCACTAGATGAGTTTAACAAACTCATGATGGAGTTGAAGAATGTCGAGGAAATCTTGGATGATGAAAAACAAGGTATGATGTTGTCAGCGTTTCTACTGAAATCATGGGAGCACTTTATTGACTCACTATTACAGGCTGCACTACAATTACCTCTCTTGAGATAAAATCTGTCCTAGTCCCTAATGAGTGGTAGACAAAATTACGATATGATGGTTTGATGTAAGATGTACCATGTGGACTAACGATGCAAGGTAGAGATCAACATTAAGGAGCTAGTAGCAAAGCTAAAAGTAGATCAAAATTGCAACACAGAAAATCTAAGGTTGCATGAAGTATTTTGAGTGTCACGAAAAGGGGCATATAAGACAGTCCAAAGCTGAGAAAATAAAGGTGGCAGGCAAAATGTCACAAGTAGTGTGGCAAAAGTTGTTGAGGAGAGTACCAATGATGTCAAGGCCATCGAACATGTGACTACTAGTTTGTTAGGAGATGAATGGGTGATAGTAAGCAATTGATATATACTCGTATATGTTCAATTTAAACAGATTCGCAGTTTCTAGCTATGATGTTCTCCGTCATGTGTCCACTTATAGCCTTCCCTTAGTGAGCTTCACCGTCAATCCATGTTTCATATGAAGTATGATAGAATTAGAAGGTCTTATAGGGTGACCTTCCACCGCATGAACCTCGTAGTTAAGTATTACATCGGTTGCGACTGTTTTCATCTACCTAAAAGCCAATTCTTTTCCCCAACAAGTTCTTGGCCTAGCATTAAATGCCAATAACTTTGTCCAACAGCTCATGCGTAATTCCTCCTCTTTATGAAATCCACCTCTTCGGTCTAAATTCCAAGCGATCCTCTCCTCATGCTGAATTCAACCTCCCCATTGCATACAAATGAAAGCGTATGTCCTCTTTCAGAAAGGAAATTGAGGTCTAGTGATGTATAAAAGAGAGTTGGTGACATGACACAAACAATGGACGATAAGTAGACAAACCATGGGTGGGCCCAATCTGGCTTATTTTGTAATTTTTTTTGGGGGGGGGGGGAGGGTCACAAAATGCATTTTATAGTTCAGGCAGACAAAAATACATAATAAATATGCAAGCTGCATGAGCCTCCCTTGAGCCCACTCAGATTGGGCCGGGTCCTATAGCTATAGGTGCTTGTGGCCCAAGTTGGACTTGGGTAGTTATGTGGGCCGCTAGGTCGTAATCAAGGCTTCTTCCTATGGAAATGAAATCCATATATTGAGAAATAGACAAATGACCCCATATTAGACTCGTTCAAACGTGAGCATAACCTATTCCCCAAGAATAGCATGGATTGGAATTGAACGTGTGCACTTACCACAACTTCAACAAACAAGAATGAGAAACAGAAAAAAAGAAACCCAATAAACGGATAAGAGAAAAATTGATGTAGCACTGTAGTCATGATTTCATTTGCCAAACAAAAATCAGAGACATGAAAAGGCTTAGCCGAATTGCCAAATTGTTCATTTTCTGGGTTTTGGTCTCACTCCACACTCGAGCTCTCTCCACCGATATAGGAGATGGAGGCCAAAAGCATGTTAAAACCAAGGAGGATAAGGCATCCATTGCAAAGATTGTCATGGGCACGGTTTCTCACCTCAGAGAATCCCACAAGATCTTGTGGATCAAGATCAAGACCATCATGAACAACGTGGAGCGCCAATTCTTCCCTCCAGATTTAGAGTAAGTGATCGCAGACTATGGCTAATGATAGATACCATCGTTCTCATTCGCGACTGGAAGCTTTAGTATCGTAAGCAAAGCTTGAAAATCGTGGAAACAGCTTTAGAAGCAGGGACCATGCGATTGTCGACAACCAGAACAACGTGGGCTCAAAGGTGGAACACGTAGTCAAGAAGAGCTTTTGAAGGCCCTTGATTAAATGTTGTTACAGAGCGTGAAGATCCCAAAAAGATTTTCGAGGCCCTTGATTATATGTTGTTGCAGAGGGTGAAGATATTTCAACAAAAAGGAGGCCCTTGATTAAATGTTGTTGCACAGCGTGAAGATACTTCAATGTGTGTCCCCCACTAATTAATGGCAAATTTTGTGAAGTTCTCGATGACACGATGCTCACTTGAATACCATAACTTTTTTTCAATCACTTAACTACCATAACTTCTAAAAAAACATTCATATGAGTGCTATAATTTTGAATTGATCACTAAGCGCTGTGACTTTTAAAATATGTTCATCCAAGTGTCGGAAATTTGACATGATATAGCACTTGTAGAGAATGTTTTTAAAAAATCGCAGCCTTCAAGTTATTAATTGAAAAGTTATATAACCTTCAAGTGATTGGAAAAAAAAGTAATGGCATCAAGTGAGCACTATACATAAGTTATGACACTCGAGGAATAATAAAAAAAAAAAACAATTATGGCACTTTAGTGAGTGACAAATGAAAGTTAAGACACTTATAGTATACTTTCCCTTGTAGGTTCAAACCAAATTTATAAGTGGACATGATTAAAAAAAAAAATTCCTGCCACATTAGCCAGTCGGTGAATATTTTCTTTCGTCAGTGGCATTATAAAGGCAAGAAAAAAAATAAAAATAAAAGAATAAAGCTTTCCTCCATAAAATGATGGAGTGACGGTCAAACATGGGCCAAAAGAAATTTTTGAGGAAACTATGGACTTCCTCAACCAGTTTCAATTTTACTCTTTTTTTCTTTTCCGAGATTTGTATAATTCTTTTTTGCAAGCTCACTAAAGTTCGTTGATTAAACACGATCCAAAGTGAGTCCAACCAAATAAAAAAAACTCAACTGCCTCTTTGATTTTGTTTGAACCTGCAAAAGAAAAGTGTACTATAAGTGTCATGACTTTCATACGGCATTTACTTGAGTGCCTATTTTTTTTTTTTTTTTTGATCCCTTGAGTGTCATAGCTTATGTACAGCGCTCACTTGATGTCATAACTTTTATTTTGATCACTTGAAGGTTATCTAATTTTTCAATTAATTAGTTGAACGCCACAACTTTATAAAAACGTTCACCATAGTGCTATGCCACGTTAGATTTCTAATACTTTGGCGAATGCTTTTAAAAAGTTATAGTACTTAGTGATCAATTCAAAATTATAGCACTCAAATGAATTTTTTTAGAAGTTATAGTACTGAATTAGTTGAAAAAAAAAGTTTTGGTATTCGAGTGAACATTGTGTCGTTGAGAACTTCACAAAATTGGGCATTAATTAATGTACTCCACAAGCTTATCTTCTTTTTGTTATCTTCACGCTCTACAACAACATTTAATGAATAGCCTCCTTTTGTGGGGGCTTGCGATTGAGTACACATAGGGGAGCCCGTTGGAAGCTCTTATGAACACAGGAAGAAAAAAAACAAAAGAAAATAAATCGAGTTTGAGCTAGCGGTCCATAGATCTGTTTTATTTTCTTCAATTGTCCAATCAGGAGGGACACTCTCTTTCTTTGGGGTAAATTGTGAGATTTGTGCTATAAACAGTATGGGCGTTGAGGGTAATTCTAGGACTGGAAAATATAAAGTGTGTAAGAGATTGTAATTTGGGGTGGGTTGATTAAAAATTCAAGCGAAGTATTGAGAGAAATACTCGCTCCTACGCAACCAGAGAAATTAGGATCAATGACACTAGTTAATCACCAATGCCCTTTCGATACCTAATATTGTTTAAATCCTAAGGCTTTTTGGATTTTTGAGGGATTTTCCATGCATTTGTGGGAAAAAAAACACATCTTTTAGGTCTTTTTCTATTCATTTTTGGATTTTTGACCTTTTTTGAAAACATAAATCATTTTTGACTTTTCTTTGACTTTTTTGGCTTTTTTGGGAAACTATGGGATATTTTTTATTTTTTTCAACATAAATTATTTTTATTATACTTTTTTATTAAAATATTATTTTTAGAATTATAATATTATTATAATATTATTATAATAATATATTTAAAAACGACTCGGGTCGGATCCCGGGTTCGATTCGAGACCAAGGGCCTAGAACAGCCCGAGGCATGGACTCGGCCCAAAAAGGATTTCAAGCCCACTATTAAATTTTGGCCCAATCCAACAGATTTTTACTTTAAAAAAAGGCCGCCCAACTGAAGCCTCGAAGGTCCATTGCGATAGGCCCACACGGATGCAACCCTACCCGAAGGGCTAGAGGAATCGGGTCAGCCCGATCTATAGGCTAACTCGATTTGACCCGCTCTTTGCTGCAGCCCTACCACGGGGAAGAAGGCGGCATCGATTAGAGAGGCTGGGGGAAGGCATCACCTGGACAACAACACGGGGTTCAATGGCGACAACGTAGCGGAAGAGCTGCAACCGGCCACCCAACGGGATTGGCGACGGGGCACACGGCGCGGCAGAGAGGGTGGGGGTGACAACGACGGAGCACACGAAGCCTGTCGTTACCTATCCGCAACGTTAGCATGGCACGGCGGCATGCGAAGTGGCGACGGGTGGCGGAACGGCAGCGGCTTGGCACGACATCGGGCGGCGTCGCCGTTGGCTGAATGGCGCCCCTGTCCTCCTCAGATCTGGCCCCTTTTCAGTCCCTCTTCGCAATCTGGAACCCCCTAGAACCAGGACCCCCCCTCCGACTAGATCTGGATCTCCGGCTTGTCGGCTCTCAGACCTCCTCTGGTGTCTCTCGGGAGAAGTGATCGGAGCTAGCTACCTTGGATCCTCTCTTGGCCGTGTTCCTTGGATATCGTCGTGGGGGGCCTTTTTATAGGCGAGGGGGCGGCTGGTCGACAGAGCTTCAGCCGCCGGTCCTCGCATGCCGATCGGCCTTAGGGTGGTCGAACTGGCATTGCTAGCTGCTCCACGTGCATCGCCGTCTGCCCGTCTGTCCAACCATCGCGCGTGTTCGGCTTCCTACGCATGTGTTGTAGAGGAAGGGGAAGAAGATGACAAAAGGAAGCAAGGGGCCGGGCCAAGTTGGAAAAACTGGGCCTTGAAGGCCCGTGCGGGGGGAGGAGGAAAAGAGGGGGCTAGGCTCGAAGGCCCGGCCCGATGGGCCGCCTTTATTTATTTATTTATTTATTTATTTATTATATGAAAAAAAAATAAATAAAAAAGGAAACTAAGGCCTAATTAAAAACCTAATCAAAATTTAGGTATCAACAGAGGCCAAAAGCATGCTAAGGCCAAGGAGGAGAAGCTATCCATTGCAAAGATTGTCATGGGCATGGTTTCTCTCCTTAGAGAATCCCATAAGATCTCGCAGATCACGACCAAGAACATCATGAACAATGTGCAGCTCCAATTCTTCCCCCCAGATCTAGTGTAAATGGTCAGACTTTGGCTAATGATAGATACTATCATTCTCATTGGTGACTAAAAGCTTTAGTATCTTGAGCAAATCTTGAGAATAGTGAAAATAGCTTTAGAAGTAGGGACGCCGTGTATGTTGACTGATGGATTTATGAGATGGGCTTAAGGCCCATCCGCTCAAGTTGGGCTCAAAAAGGCCCGGCCCACGGGAATAGGGCCCGTGAATGGGGGAAGGTATAAAAGGGAGGGGAGAGAGAGAGAAGACACCCTTTGGCCATTTCAACGTACGTTCTTCATACTCTCTTTTCCTCCAAACGCTCAAGGCAACGACACTTCCCTTTCAAGGAAAATTGACATCATCGGATCAGAATTTTTCCTCGATCTTCAGCATTGGTGTTTAATCTATGGCTAACAAGGTACGCTCGAATCCGTGGTGTGCTTTACGATCGGTGATACGTGCTATTCTTGGGCTTCGTCTTCCGCATTGATTTAGGGGTTCGATTTAGTGTCGAATCCGGTTTTTGGGGATCCGTTATTCCCAACATTGGTATCAGAGCCCTAGTTCACGTTTTCCCGATCAATTTGATGTTTTTTGATTGATTTTTCGCAAAAAGAACTTTGGCCGTACGGATCGGCGAAAAATTCCCGACACCCGAGCGTTGTTCGGCCATTTTTCTGAGTTTTTGTAAGTCGAAATCAAATTCTGAAGGCATATTGGGAGAAAGGCGACGTCGAGACGAGTCCGGCGACTAGTCGCACGCGCTATACGACGCCGCACGCGCCCACACGCGCGGCCGGAAGCCGCGCTGTGCGTGGGCGCGCGCGCGCGGAGGCGCCGCCGCCGCGTGCGCCACACGCCGGTGGCGAACCGGCACGTGCGCGCCGGCGACCGGCGAACCGGCACGCGCCGGGCACCGGCGAACCGGCACGCGCCGGTCCGCGGACCGACGGTGCGACGTCACGGGATGACGTCATCGTGACGTCATCCAACGGTCGGTAACCGCTCGGATGACATCACCGATGACGTCATCGCCGACGACGTTGGCCGGCCGATCACCGGCCGGCGACCGACCCGACGACGACCGACCGACCCAATCAGCCGGGCGCGTGCCGCGCACGTGCGGCGACGCGTCGCGTGACCGGCACGCACGCGCGAGGCACGTGCCGGATGACGTCTCGCGTGACGTCAACCACCGCACGCGCGAGGCACGTGCGGTCGGTCCGCGCGAGCGGTCCGACCGGCTCGACCGGTCCGTCCGGTCCATCCGGTCCGACCGGTCCTCCGACTCGCGCGCCCGTTGACCCGACCCGTTGACCCGTTGACCGACGACCGTTGACCGTTGACCGACCGTTGACCGTTGACTAACCGTTGACCGTTGACTTTGACCGTTGACCCTTGACCCAAAAAAAAAAAAGGAATTTGTTTCTTTTTAGTCATGCCTATGTGGGTTATAAGTAATCCATTTTTAATTCTGCATTTGTTGCATGAATTATGGAAAATTATGTATTTTCCCTTATGTTTTTATCATGGATTATAAGTGATCCATATTTAGTTCTGCATTTGTTGCAGGAACTATGATGTGCAATGCAATGATGCCTGCAATCCCGAGAACGGATGAGGGAAATGCAAAGACTTAAAAGGCTGATGTTAGAATTAGCTAATTATTGGTGGCATGATGGTGATTTAGTATCACATGTGGTCAGGGTCAATCAGATGATACAGGAAATCATCTGGAATGGTTATCTTATGCCGGATTTTGAGAATGTGCCGGCTTTGATGAACACTCTTCCACCTGAATGGCAAGCAGTGTTGGATCGGCTATGGGAGGTCAACGTGGTCCCGGGTTATAGGAGGCTGGTGGAAGCTTTTGTAAGAGAGCACTATAGGATTGAGTTGGCCAAAACTTCAACCCTTAGATTGAGCGCCACATGGCGCCGAGTTAATGCGCCTTGGAGGCGACATGAAAGCTCTCCAAAAGTTTTTCCATGGTTAGCAAATGTGCCTTCAAATTTCTCAAGATATTATGGCTGATAGATTAGAAGGGACATTCCCTATTTATTTCTTTGATTAATTATGTAATGTTTACTTTCCATGTTGATTGTTGTTGATGTAGCAAGTGTAATATATTAGTTGTATCATGTGAAAGCATTGTTATTTTATTGGATGTTAAGATTTTATTTGCTTTCTGCTATTGCTGGTTGCTGTGGGTAATTAGCTGTGGGTAGTTTTAGAAGCCTTTATAGCTTCATAGAATTGATTTTGCATATAACAATCATATTAATGATAGTTTTAAGTTAGGATTTTTGGAGGATGATTGGAAACATAGTGACCTTTTGATTCTGAAGCCTTACTTGAAATTATTTATTAATATGATGGGTCTATGCAAATAGGGATGCATAAATGATAGGCATTAATTATTCATGCATGGATGTCGATGTGTTGAACGATGGTTCATCAACTAAGAACGTGATTGCGATATGAACGGTAACAATTGTGAAATATTGAATAAGAAGATTCAATATGTGCTGGAAAAGTAAGAAGCACTAGAAGCTCTTGACCATGTTATGGAAGATCTTTAGGATGCCATGCGCCACCTTGAGCTAGAAGAGGACCGCCTAATGGTATTTGAGCCGAAAATAGACATTTGCTATGCTGGTTCTAGCTCAGAAATGGCTTTGTGCTCTAAGCGCAAACGTATTGATTCGTTCAATATATGGGAATGCAAAGGATCAAGTCCTTATTGCAAGAAATCAAGAGTTAACCAACACAAGAGAGGAAAACGTCCTCAAGTGAAGAAAATGTCAAGGGTGAGGTGTTACAATTGTGACAAGAAATGTCACTATGCTTGCAACTGTTGTGAGTCAAAAAAAAAAAGTAAACACCTCTTGTACATTTGAGAACTTTGCTTATGTGTCAAGTTCTGTATTATTGGCTGAATCCAATCCTTTGTGGACTGTAGATTCAGGAACGACAAACCATATAGCGAAGGATAGAGGATCCTTCGTGGAATTTCGACGATACCAACTGGAACTAAGTGAATCCATATGGGAAACAACTCCAGAGCTGAAGTAAAGGAATTGGCACCTGCCAATTGAACATGAGTGGTGGACGCACCTTAATGTTCTATATGCTCCGGAGATTCGTCGAAATTTTGTGTCTGTTTTTGGTGTTGGTTAAGCTTGATTTTAGTTTTAGTGTGAACTTCCATAATAGAAGTGTAGATTTGTATTTGGATACAAACTACTATGGTTGTGGTCACTTATTGAATAGTTTTATTGTACTAAATATTGACTGTGATGATGTCAATATGTTATTCCCTTGTTTCACGTATTCTACCTTATATGATAATGATGTGAATATGGTGGCATGCTAGACTTGGTCATATGGGCCAACAACGTATGAATAGACTAGCCATAGAGGGCTTGTTGGGCAATATTGAAAAAGTCGATTTGTCCATAAGTGAGCATTACCTAGTAGGGAAAATGACAAGGAAACCATTTGGAAAAGGTAAAAGAGCTGAATTTCCTCTGCATTTAATCCATTTGAACGTCTGTGGTTCAATGAATGTGAGAGGAAGGCATGGGGCTGTTTATTTCATCACCTTTATTGATGATTATACTCGATTCGGATATATCTATTTGATTTATCATAAGTCTGAAGCATTATGTTGTTTCAAAAGGTTTGTGAACCTGGTAGAAAATCAATTAGACAAGAAAATAAAAGTATTTAGATCCGATCAAGGTTGAGAATATTTATCTGATAAGTTCAGAAAATTATGTGATGAAAAAGGAATATAAAGATAGTTGCCTATTCCATATACTCCTCAACAAAATGGTGTTGTAGAGAGAATAAACAGAACCCTACTGGAATGGTTAGGTCCAAGATGGCGCATGCTAACTTACCTATCACTCTTTGGAGTAATGCGTTGTTAACTGCTGCAAATATACTTAACCGGATGCCTTCCAAATCAATTATTTCCACTTCATATGAGTTATGGATAGTTAGAAAACAGGACTTAAGTTTTCTTAAGCCATGGGGTTGTGCTTCCTATATTCATGAGTCCTCTCACAAGTTTGGGAAATTGGGTCCCAAAGGAAATAAGAGTATTTTCATGAGATACTGCGAACACTCGAAAGGGTATGTGTTCATAGGTGAGCAGGAAAGTGGGAGTATAACTGAATTTGAATTACGAGATGTCACATCCTTAGTGGATGAATTTCCTAAGAAGGGCGAAATAAGAGAAGATTGTTCCCTATTTGAAACCTTGGATCAAGATAATGATGTCAGTAGAGTTCGTCCAAGTGGGAGTAATATGAGATGTGACGAATTGAATTCAACTCATTCTCAATTGCAACCACATAATGTGACAACATCATCATTACCTAATCCAAGTGGGAGCATGATGGGGAATGATGTGCTAAGTGTACAATCTCCCATACGGTGAACAAGTCGCCAAAGTATTCCCCATCAATATTTTGACATTGAAAGGGAAACTTTTATGGTTGCTCCACAAGATGAGGATGAGCCAAGAAATATTAATAAGGCTCTAAATTGCCCTAATAAGGAAAAATGGATTCATGCAATGAAAGAGGAAATGGAGTCAGTGAAGTCAAACCATGTTTGGGAACTGGTTGATTTTCCAAAAGGACGCAGAGCTATTGGGAACAACTGGGTTCTCAAAATAAAGCGAAAGGCTGATGGCTCGATAGAAAGGCATAAGGCTCGCCTTGTGGCGAAGGGGTATAATCAACAGGAAGAAATTGATTATGAAGATATATTCTCTCCTGTAGTGAGATTTACCTTGATTCGCATTATTCTGGCAATAATGGCAAGTATGGATCTTGAGTTACATCAAATGGATGTAAAGACTGTTTTCCTCAATGGAAAATTAGAGGAAGGAACATATATGGAACAACCTGCTGGTTTCATAGTGGAAGGCCAAGAAGGTAAGGTACGTCGACTTTTGAAGTCGATATATGGCCTTAAGCAGTCATCAAGATAATGATATATATGTTTTCATAATGCTATAATGGCATATGATTTTATAATGATTGATAAGGATTATTGTGTATATATCAAGAGATCCAATGATCAATTTGTGATCATATCATTATATGTTGATGATATACTAATTGCCAGAAGTAATATGGAGTTTGTCAATACTGTCAAAAGTTGGTTGTCTTCCAATTTTGAGATGAAAGACACGGGTGATGTTGCATACACTCTTGGAGTTAAGATTTCAAGAGATCGTTTGAAGAGATCGTTGTCTCTTTCGCAAGAATCATATATAAATAAGATTCTTGAACGATTTCGTATGCCAAATTGTAAACCCATAGACACTCCTATTGCAAAAAGGTGAAGGATTGAGCCATAGTCTGTGTCCAAGGACTCCACAAGAGAAGGAACAAACGAAATATGTTCCTTATGCTAGTGCTATTGGAAGCTTGATGTATGCTGTGATGTGTACAAGACCTAGCATATGTTTTGCAGTTGGAATGGTGAGAAGACACCAATCAAATCCAGGTCCAGCACAATGGAAAGCCGTTAAGAGAATACTGAGGTATCTAAAGGGGACTGCTGATTATACGATGAGTTATAAAGGAAAGGATCTGCGACTCTAAGGCTATCCTGATGCTGATTAGGGAGGAGATTTAAATGAAAGGAAATCTACCTCTGGATTTGTTTTCTTACCGAATAATGGCACCATATGTTAGAGTTGTAAGAAACAAAAGTGTATAGCCTTGTCCACGATAGAAATTGAGTTCGTGGCATTATCAGCAGCAGTATAAAAAGATGTTTGGCTTAAGAGATTATTGGATCATTTAGGTGTTATTGGAAGTGCTGCAGATTTGTTATTGGTTAACTGTGATAACCAAGCAGCGAAAGCGTACACCAAAGATCCAAAATATCATGGCAAGACCAAACATATAGATACCAAGTATAATTTTGTAAAGGATATGGTTGCACGAAAAGATGTGAACTTAGAGTACATACTACGCATAGAATGGTAGCAGATCCTATGACAAAGCCAATACCCAGAGATGTGTTTTGTGGCCATATGAAATCTCTAGGGTTGCGTAGAGGCTGATGTACTGAATATTGTAATTTCCCTAATTGTTCACAATTTGATGAATTTGTGTTTTCATCATTAATGCCTATGAATCTTTGTTTGATCTTTATGCATCTTAATGCTCAGTGCATTATTTTAAGTTGAGAAGTATGTCGGACAGATATAAGATTAGTCCGCTCACACGGGTAATCGCCTCTATTTACTGTGTGATAAATACAGATGAGACTGTTTTTAAGCTTATTATCTAGGTGATAATCGAGAGCTCAAGCTTAAAACACGTATGTCGCCTTAACTGAGTGTTAAGATGAGAACATAATACTTACTATGTCCGAAAGTAAAATACCCCACATATTTTACTTTATCTGTCTAAAATGCCAGATGTGAGTTCTGATGAATTTTGTGAATGAGTAGATACGTGAACTCAAGTTAGACAATAGGTATGTCTGAACTATCATATGTACGGTATTGAAAGGTGTAGACATACGCTCCATGGGAAAGGAGTTAATACCGTAATACATATTTCATACTACGTATGCGTGAAACGACCAATAAGAGTGGCAAAAGTTTGATCTCAACTTTTATGTCGTGTGAGACTCTTGAGGAAAAGAGTTCCTCAATTTTTTTGTCCCCTTATGACTCTTACTTATTCTCGAGATTTCTATTTAGTGTTTGCTATCTTAGGATGTTGCCAATGGTCATGAGTGATTCGATCTAATGGGGCATTTCTAGAAAAGCAAGCTGAACTGAAATTGAGAGTTTGAAGAAAAGAGGAAGATCGATTTTGGAGAATCACATTACAGTTTTGTATTCACCGGTTAACCAATTATGACTGTCTTTGTGATACTCATAATTGTGAATACAATAAATATATCATTGTTTAAAAGAGATCAAGAGAGATATAAATGTGATCGATCGATCTAGGTACTGCATACTAAATCTACTCGGATGTGATGTCCATTATGAGCTGCTATATATTCCTAACAAATGTATGGCAACGAGCTCTCAAAGTATGCTGGTCGCACGGATTATTCACCGGTATGAATGTTGAAGAGAGGAAAAGAGGATTCTGTTCGGCCCATCATGTTAAGTGAGAGTTTATGATGGATTATTCTCTGATGGGGCTGAGTAGGGCTTGTCCGCCCATGTTGGTTTTGGACCACCATGTGTGAGTGGGAGATGATGGATTTATGAGATGGGCTTAAGGCCCATCCGCTCAAGTTGGGCCCAAAAAGGCCCGGCCCACCGGAATAGGGCCCGTGGATGGGGGAAGGTATAAAAGGGAGGAGAGAGAGAGAGAGAGAAGACACCCTTTGGCCATTTCAATGTACGTTCTTCATTCTCTCTTTTCCTCCAAACGCTCAAGGCAACGACACTTCCCTTTCAAGGCAAATTGACATCATCGGATTAGAATTTTTCCTCGATCTTCAGCATTGGTGTTTAATCTGTGGCTAACAAGGTACGCTCGAATCCGTGGTGTGCTTTACGATCGGTGATACGTGTTATTCTTGGGCTTCGTCTTCCGCATTGATTTAGGGGTTCGATTTAGTGTCGAATCCGGTTTTCGGGGATCCGTTATTCCCAACATTGACGACTAGAATAAGGTGGGGTAGAAAGTGAAACACGCAAGAAGAGCTTTGGGACTAGCAAAGTGACGGTGGAGGAGACTGCGAAATCCGCAGCGGAAGTTGTGGGAAAAGTGGTGCACAAGATAGCGGCGAAGGTTAAAGAAAGCATGTCTAATGAAAACGAAGGCAAACAAAAATTGAAGACCCACGACTTGGCCAACCCAAAATTGAGTCAAAAAATGCATAGCTGAGCATGATGCTTGGTTGCGCCACAATTCTCTCTACCAAAACCCAATCCAAGTGATGTTATAATCAAAAAGAAAATCTCTCGAAGCACTATAAGGCCCACAACTTGCCCGACCCAAAATCAAGCCAAAAACCGCCAAAATTTGGCCAAAAATTCCCTAGATCATCATGCGCACAAAACCTTAAATCATTTCTATATATATCCTTATTGCTGTTAAATCGAGCCTTGCAGCTCAAAATCGAAATAACCTCGTATATCACTTTGATTAGATGAACAAAGGGCATGAGAGGGATCCGGCGATACATGCAAAGCCCTCTCTCTTTCCCTTTTATCTCTCTTCCTTCTTTCTTTTCTTGGTCGTGCGTACCCTCTTGGTCACTCTTTTTCCCTTTCTAAAGAGACGAATGTCCATTTGTTTTTTTAGAAATGATTGGGTGACATCATTTAATCTACTGTGAAAATAATAATCCATTCTAAATCAAATAACAAATAATTATAAATTGTTGTAGAGTCCACTCCTTCAAGAATTTGTGACTCATAACAAATTATTATTATCACAGAGCTAAAAAATTGTTACATTAGTAAAGTCCTTTTTTTTTTCTTTTTTTGTGAGGCCCACTCTTGGCAAGTCAAAATATTACATTAATAAGCCTGTATGTAGCCCAAATACCATTGGAGTTTTTCATCTAGAGGGTTTTTCTTTTCCACATCTTTAGAAGTTAGATGCTTCTTGAAGAAAGGAAGATCTAGCATTCTGGAGTAATCTGAGAAACATAAATTCAGTTAATAGAATTATTATATACATTGGATTCAAATTTTGTGGAAAGATTCTACCCTTATCCATCTAAAGCCCAAGTAAATGATATGCCATACCCTTGCTGGGACTGAATGTTTAGATATTCAAATCGTATTAAGCCACTTTTGGCGACAAAATAGATGGGATATCCTGGGAGATGCAAACTCTGTGGTGGCTGAAGACAATTTGAGATGCAGCATATGCCACCGTTGTTATATTTTCTGCATGAAGCTGCTGATGATTCTTAGGAGGATGCCGGAGAATTGGAACTGCATGACAGCAATTATATATACTTGTTCCATGGTACAAACAACCTCCTCATATTGTCGTGCCTAGATGCTGTATAGTAAGCATAATGACTTAGAGAAGTGGTGGTTGCTGAAACTCTTAGTGATAGATTTTCTAGAATCCGGCCCGACCCGACGACCCGCTCCACGACTCGGCTCCCCTGGCGAAACTCTACCCGACCCGACTCCCGCGCCCAGACCGCAAACCCTACCCGATTTTCCGGGTCCAGATTCGCTTCGCAACCCGGAAAATCGCAAACCTTAGGGTTTGCGAATCCGCGGCGCCGGGGACGGAAACCTAGTTGTTACGGAGGCGACGACGGCTACGGCGGCGGCAGTAAGGACGACGGCAACTACGACGACGGCGACGGTGACAGAATGGAGTTGCGATGAACGGCAGGGACGACAACATCGTGCTTTTGTTACATTTACTCGAACGCGGGCAATGACGACGGCGACAAGAGTCGATTTACGATGGCAGCGGTCACGGCGAGCAACGACGAAGTTGGGGAGCTTGATTTGCGACGGTGAAGACCACGGAATCACGACGGCGATGCCGAGACTTGGGCCTGGTCAAATCTGGCTGAAACACTCTCTCTCCCTCGGGTTCGCCGTTTCAGCCCCCCCTCACACTCGGATCTCTCTCGAATGACTCCGGCCGACCTCAGATCTCGGCCCGGTGGTCCTCGGCCCCCCTTTCTGAAGTCTCTCAGTTGGGAGGTTTCGAGGATTTGCGACCCTCGACCTTCGCCGCCCTCTCTATCTCTCTCTCTGTTTCTCGGCTTCCTTCCTCCTCCTCTGTCAACGGTGGCCCCCCTCTATTTATAGGTGAGGGGGTGGCCGGTCGGTGAGGCTCGACCCGTCGGTTGGACCGCCGTCCCATCCGCCATCATCTCCTCCTCCGGTCACGTCCCGTCGACGCCAACTGCTCCTCTGCTCCACGTGCGTCGCCGTCTGTTCATCCTCCTCCGGCGTCGCACCTGCCCGCGCGTGTGTTGCAGTGGCGCAAGGAGGAAGAAGACTTGGCTGGGCTGGGCTGAGGTGGAGATGGGCCGAAGGCCCATGCGGAGGCTGCTTTTTCTTTTTGTTTTTCTTTTGCTTTGCTTTACTGTTTTTTTATTGTTATATATTTTTATTTTTTTATTATCTATTTATCCAAAAAAGGCAAAATAAGATAAAATAAAATAAAAACCCTATTAATTAAAAAAGGAAATTTAGGCGTCAACAAGGTTTGTGGATTTCTTCTGATTTTGGATTTTTTCGTGGAACCCAGAAGGTTCATTACCTTTATGACACCTATGTTTTGTTCACTGTCACTATTCTTATTATAAGGCTAGTTACTCTTAGGAAACACTTGCTTTTAACTCTTCAGTTCAAAAAGGTTTGGCCCTTCTCATTTTGATTTTTGGTTAAATACTTCTCCAGTAAGGATAATCACTTATACATAGAATTGTTCCTCATTGCATTCCTCGGAATTGTTTTGACTCGCAAAGGGAAGAGTTGAGAAGTGGGGACTGGGTAGTTGTTGATGAACCTGTGTTAGTACAATGCGAGAAATCATTGAAGCAAGCTGTAATTGATTATATATCTCATTACACAGCCTTGCCATTGTGTGGCCTCTTTTCTCATAGAGTAAATTCTGGGTGTCCAAATCAGAAGAATTTGATTTTTGCAACAGTAATGTATTTAAATACTGATTGAGTAAGTTCTGTGATCTCTTTGACATGGTGCCCTTGATAATGGTATCATAAAAGTGAATAAAAAGATTTGACTAGAGAGAAGATTGTGATGGATATCCTAAAAATTCTCAGGAGATGAATTGAGAGATATATGTGAAATACACTTGATATTATTACGATGTTCAAGAGAGCTCTTTCGGAAAGTAAACTTTTTTGCTCATTTTTGGGCGCAAAATTATATTTCGAAAGCTTATTTTTGACTGACGTTATAAATTTTACGAGTAGACATCAAAGTGTGCCCCAAACATATGCATGCATATATTACAGTTGCATGTTTCATCTCTATGGTGATTGATTTTTATCACAAATTTCTCCAACAAAGAAAGAAATGAAGGCTCATGTATGCTGCATGACTTGTTAAAGCTGTAACTTGTAGTGCATATATAAATAACAGTACAAGATAGGAAATGTAAAAGCAAGCGGTAGATAAATACTCGGACATGTTCTGCATACATAGATACACAGTTTTTAGCCATAACATTCCTCGTTATTTGTCCCCTTAGCCTTCGCCTAGCGAGCTTCACCTTCAATCCATGTTTCATGTGAAGTACGATAGAATTAGAAGGTCTCACAGGGTGATCTTCCACAACATGAACCTCATAGTTATGTATTACAATGGCAGCAACCGTTTTTATCTGAGTGAAAGCCACATCTTTTCCCAAACAAGTTCTTGGTCCGGCATTAAATGCAACGAACTTGTAAGATGGCTCATGCCTAATTCCTCCTCTCTCGGAAATCCACCTCTCCGGTTTAAATTCCAAACAATCCTCTCCCCATATTGATTTCATCCTCCCCATTGCATTCATAACGACGATTATCTTCGTGCCGGGATCAACTTCATGTCCACTAGGAAGGACATCAGGCTTTGCAGCGCACTTGCGTTGAAATGGAACCGGTGGGTATAGCCTCAAAGATTCGCACACCGTGCCATGTAAATAAATCAGCTTGTGCATATGCTCACTAATATTGAAAACCCTAAGATTTTGTTCTTCCTTCGGGATTACAGATCTTATCTCCTCTCTGATTCTCATTTCAACAAATGGATTCATGGAAAGAGCCCAGAAAAACCACGTGAGAGCTGAACCGGTAGTTTCTATCCTTGCGCTAATGAAATTTAAAATCGTATCCCTAAGGAACTTGCCATTGCATTCTAAAGCACCTAATGTCTCATTTTCCACCATATACAATGTCAATAAATCTGCACCATTTTCATCTCCCTTCACTTTGCTGGTTCCTTCTCTCAGTTCAACTCTCTTCTTTGCTATGTAATACCCCAGAATTTGGTCTCCATCTTCCCAAGCTCTTCTCAGTTTGTTCTCCACTCCAATCCCCAACAACCTTTGCAGAGTACCGAACCACTCAGGGTACAAGTGGCGATAGAAGAGCACCTCCTCGGCATCAGCAAGTGCCTTGGAAATTGGGACTTCTGGGAATTCGACGGACAAGCTACCGGGGTCGAATCCCGTGACGAATCTGCAAGCAGAATCTAAGGTGAACCGCTGGAACAAATCTTGCAAATCCACCATAACACCTCTCTGAGACAATTCGTCGAGTACCCTGAGCAGACCATTCTCCAACTTGTCCCTAGTCGTCATCAACAAGAACCGATGGAACCGTAGGTCTTTCATAAACACTTGAGCGACCCTTCTCTGCGTACTCCACAGATTGGAGTCGGAGTTGAAGATCCCGTCGCCCAAAATGTCGAACACCCTCTTGAACTCGGGCCCTTTCGGGAAGTTCCCAAAGTTGGCGCTCAAGATGTAGTGGACGTCGGCGGGATCAACAGTGAGCAGCATGTCCAAGCCAGAAAACCAGTGGAACCGGAGGAAGAAGTTGCCGCGGCTCCGCTCGAGAAAGCCAGCGGCCCATTCGTGGAAGTGGCTCAGGTTGAGCAAGAGCGCCGGTAGCATCCCCACGAGCGGCCAGTTCTTGGGGAGCCCATCGTCGCTTTTGCTGAGGAGACGAAGGATCGCAAAGCAAATCCCAGCCAAGAATATATCCAAGAAACCTATCAACGCCATTGAAGCGTCCCACTCTCTCTGTCTCTCTATCTCTCTCGCTCTGTGAGAAGGTTTGAAAAGTCTGGTAATATATAGAAGAGAGGAGGAGAAATGACACCGACAGTGAGTGGCGGGGTTCCGCTGAGGTCGACTGGCATTGAAAATGCAAGGATGATTGATGAGTGATGGGGTTCCGCTGAGGTCGACTAGCATTGAAAGTGCAAGGACGATTGATGAGTGATGGCGAATCAGGTTGCCCGTGCTTCCGATTTGTGTCGGAGCGTATCGGACACGGTCGGACACGTAGTCAACACATGTCGGATTTTCCAACACGTAGTCAACTTTTGCCCGACACTTTGGACATGCATGTTCGGTAGACATGGAGGGAGGAAGCGATGGTGAGGGAGCAGAGACGAGGTCGCGAGCAACGGTGAGCCCGCGACGGCGAGAGATGGTCAGAGAAAAGAGCATAGATTGAGGCAAGGGCCGCCATGCAATGCTGCGATGGATCTGACAAGGCTGCAATTGCGAGGGAGAAAGGGCTGAAGGCAAGAGGAAGAGGAGAGGAAGGCGGTCGTGCAGCGAGGAGGAGAGGAGAAGGATCAAGAGGAAGAGTTGAGGAAGGAGGTCGTGCGGTGAGCGGCGAGAAAGGAGAAGGATTGAGAGGAGGAGAAGAGGAAGGGTCGTGCGGCCAGCGGCGAGGTGGAGGAGGTAAAGCTAGGGTTTTTGATAGAAAAGTCAAAAGTAATTAAAGAAAGGGGACTTTGATGGCCATAACGTATTTTCAGGGGAGGGAAGTGACATGATAGCCTATCTGTCACTGTCAGTGGTGGGGAGGGAAAGAAAAATAAGGTGGGGGAAATGGACGATGGTGGGGAGGGAGATTTTCAGTGGTGGGGACAGAAAGAAAAATAAAGTGAAGGGAAACGGACGATGGGGAGGGAAAGAAAAATAAATTTGGGGAGAGGGGGAGATGGACGAGGGAAAAGAAGATTTCTTTTTTAATCAGAAAAAATAAATAAATGAGTTTAAAAAATAATTTTGAAAAATAAAAATACTTATTTAATATACAAAGTGTCTCAACATATCGAAATTTTTTATTTTTATAAAATGACGTATCGATGTGTCATGTCTTGTCGCGTGTCGCGTGTCGATACTACTTAGACTAGTACCAGTCATGACCCAACAAATTGTTGCTTTTCTCTTTATTTTTATTTTTTTGGATCCCACTTACATGACCATCCACCACAAAAAGTGATGGTCAAAAGTGGATCACAAAAAGTTTTCAAGGCAATTGGTTTTATTTTTTACTCTATTTTATTTTTTATATAAATGGTGTCAAATGTGACTATATCTCCAAATATTCATACGCATCTCTTGATCGTGTGTCTACCCAAAAGATATTATGTAGTCCCTGCTCATCATCTAAATCAAGCACATAATAAAAATTGGAATTTTTCAACATGGTTGAAAAAAATAATTGAAAAGTACTTGCACATCTCCTTCTTGCAATTTCAACCTTTTGTACTTTGCAACATGATTTCTAACATCTTTTTCTTCAAAATTTAAGTTCTCCTGTTCTCTTTCTTCAACAACAACTTTTGTTATTTTCCACTTATGAGGCACAATTAGATGTACTCTAACCATAACTTTTTCTCGATCTTGACTTAACCAACTCCTATTTGAACTTTGTCGCGACCAAATTTTCGGGTGTGAACCACCTAGGTTTTGGCTAATGGATTATTAAGTCTAGACTTAACTCGGGCTCTCCCAAGCCCATACCAATTCGCAACTTAGCTTCAAGTTTTTAACATGCAATTGATTTTCAATTAGAAGTCGCCACTAATCTATTTTTGGTGGGTCGATTAGAAATCCAAGCAAAGTAACGAGAGATTTACTTTACTCCTACGAACCAGAGATTTATGAGTTCGGGGACTTGGTTACGCTAGATTTCTCTAACGCCCTTTCGGTACCTTTCTCTTTTATTTCAAAAAATGTTTGGCAGGTAGCTTAAATTGATTTTAAAATTATTTCCCTAACATGTGAGGCGATTATGCGGGTGCGCAAACCACTAATTTAACACCCAAGTAAAGCAATAAATAAAATGCGAGACTTACCTCATAGCAACGAAAGCATTTGCAATGTTAGATCAGAATTCACATCAAAAACCCTATATATGATTTCTAATTAACACGCAATTTTTCTTTTTTTTTTGTTTGCACTTACTTAACGAAAATCATGCAATATGCAATGCAATATTAACTAATTGACCTAATTCCAATGACATGCAATTTTTAATTGAATAGACCTAGCAACAACCACTAAATGGCATGCATTTCATGAATCTAATCCTAATGACATGCACATGACATTTTTCTTAATAAGCATGCAATCTATCATAATATGTAATGACGTGCAATGAATGCTCTAACTCTGATTTTCCTTATTCATGATGATTTTTGTTTTTTTTTAAATTAAAATTGACGAATAATTAAACATGCAATTTAAATTAAATTAAAAAAACTAAGGTCCTAAATGCATTTTTTGGATTTTTATTTAAGAAATTCGAAATAAATAAATTTCCTATTCAAGATAACCCTAAAACAAGTAATATTCTAACATGCATCTAATATAACTCAAATATATTTTTTGGATTTTTCCTTTACGGAAGCAATCAAATAAAGGCATCAAGAACAGCATGGCAACAAATCAAGCAAGATATCATCCATGTCCATTTAATTTTGGGAAATAAATTGACGAATCGTATCTCGCGCATGAGATCGGATTGGCCAATTTTTAAATAAAATCACGAATCGTATCTCGAGCATGAAATCGGATTGGCGATTTTTTCGTACGATTGCAAGTCGTATTTCGAGTGTGAAATCGGACCGTCAATCATATGTATATTACGAAATTAGGAAGATTTCCCAATTCACAAGAATTCATTTCTTTTGGACATGACAATATCAACTGAACATTCAAACATGATTGCTATCTGCAAATTAGGCATAAGATATATGAAACTGAATTAATCAAGACTCCTACCTAATTTGCGATATTGCCCGGAGATTTTCCTGAGTTCGGACGGACGGCAGGGGTGCTCAACAAGGTTGCGGCTCATACTGCTTTGCAGTGGTCTGCGATGGGATTCCCGGTGCGAGGCTTTCGCGGTGATTGGCGACCGGGTGCTTTTCTCGGCCACCGAGGAAGTGATTCCGGCTCGGACCAGCATTGATTTTTTTTTTGGAGAAAGGACTACCATTGATGACTTGATCGTGAATGCTTTTGTTTTGTGGGACCATGCATTGAGTCAAACTTCCCATAATTCTATGCACGCCCGCCGCTGTTGTGTTGACCGAATGAGGTCTTGCAAACAGCCCAAGATTTCCAATATATTCATGCGTGAATTTGGAGTACGCTGCCTCTATTGGTGGGGTAGCTTGAGCGTAGCCGGACTGCTGCGTGCGATCAACAAGCGGTGCGAAGGACGGCAATCAACGGCAAACTCAAAACAGCAACCTTGAACTCCTGTGAAGTGCGATGGCAAAGATTTTGGTCAGAGAAACCAGAATCACTTTTGGTCGTGGGAGCACAGTGCCTCGTGGCCGAGAGTGGTGGTGCACGTCGAGTAGAGTCGATCCCAGTTGGGTACGTCGGTCTATTGAGCACGCGAGGCGACGACTTGCTGCACCCACCGAACCCTCTTACACATAATCATCACGTCAGGATTTTGCCACCTGGGCTCTTCTTGCTTGTGAATAATTCAAGTGCACTCCTTCAGTGATTCTTCACCATCGGGGATGGAACGGCTCGTGGTCGCTGGTGCAGTCACGAGGAGGGAGCAGCAGGTGGCGAGAGTCAGCATCGTGGGCTGCAACTCGGCTGGCTCACGTCGGAGTAGGGGCCGGTTCAACGTCATTGTGCAGGACTACCTGTGGCTGAGAAGCAAAGAACTCGTTGGAACACCAAGGTTGCAGGATCCCGGTGGCCGTGAAATTGCTGAACTGGCGAGGCACGGATCTGTGGCTACGTTGCGAGGAGGGAGGAGCGATGGTTGTTGGCTTCTTTGGAGGAGCTCGCTGATTATGGTGAGTGAACGAGGGATCGATTGGTCTGGCGCGATGATGAAAGGGCCGCAGTGAAGGAATGGGACAAAGACCTTGCTCTCTGTTTTTTTTTTCTCTCTTTTCGCCGCTCTCTCTAGGGTTGCAGCTCCTTTTTCTCTTGATTGCGGCCGTGAATGTTAGCTATGTGGCCTCTCCTGAAACCCTACGCGAAAACCTTTTTATAGGCTGAAGATTAGGGTTTTATTTTCCTTTTCAAATCAGCATCCGCGAAGATTTCTTTTCGCATGCAATATCACTTTTCTTTTATTTTTCACGTCTCCTGATTTTATCACATAAGATTGCAACCCGATTTTCTTAAATTCCAAAAATCCACCGTAATATTATTTCAAATCTCAATTTAGGTAATTCTTGTCATTAAAAGAAAACGGGCTCGGGCCAATTTACTTGCTTCGTGGGCTTAGTCCGATCTACCAAATTAAAGCTTAGAACTACTAAATCAAACCCATTTGTCACCAAGCCAATGTAAATGCAAATTAAGAAATAAATGCACCTAAAACTATATGCTATGCAATTAACTATTTTTTCCGAAATAAAATTAACCCCTATTTTTTTAATGCAATAAATGACTAAGCGGGTCGCCAAAATTTAGGTGTCAACAAACTTGCACCCTTGACAATTGCAACAAAATACTGCGCCACATTTTTCTCTGTTGCCTTTCCTTCTATAAGAGTTTAACACTCTAATGCCACATCTCGCTTCATTAGCATAATTGTTATAAAATGCATAAGCATTGTCATAAGCTAAGAAGCATCGATACTCTCCAAAAGCCTTCCTGTCATATCTGACACTTCGACATGTGTCTGACACACTTTGACATATAGTCAATGAGTATTGGAAAATCTGACACATGATCAACTCTTCCCGACACACTCTGACATATGAATCCAAAATTCCGACACACATGGGATCAATTTTAAAAATTTTCAATACTTGAGTGGACAAAATGTAAATATATAAAAAAAATAATGAAAATAACCAAAAAAAAAAAAAGGGAAAGAAGAAAATTCTTACTCTAAAGTTTATCATTTCTGAGTTCTAACCTTCCCATGAGTGATGATGGAATGCCCATCTTGTCGTTGGCATCACTCCTCTCGCCGACATCGCTTTGCCAGCCCCACAGCCCGCCCCACTAGCCGCCGTAGCCGCCTCCACCCCAAACCGACTCACCCTGACCTCATCTCCGCCAGGTGCATTTATGTACCCTTTTCGCAGCTTGATTCGGTTGATTGAGGTTTGGAATTTTCTCGGAGGGTTGCCTATCATGTGCAAACTTATCCAACTATGTTGTCTAGCAACCCTTTTTAGGAGATCCCATGTTGTTGTGTGGTTGCATCTAGGAAAAATGTTGGACAAGGTTGACATTTGCCGTGAGGAGTCAGATTCGATCAGAACTTAGAATTCAAGTTATTTTATTACTTTTGAAATGAGACCCAGTTATGAAATTCCATCTTCTTGCTTGTTTAGGATTATTGATTTCGTGACCCAATTGTGGGTAGTTGGCTTGGCTCATGGTCAGAAAGATTGATAAGGATGAAGTAGAAGAGACACAGTATTTATATGATTCATAGATTCGTGAAAGTATACTTAAAGTTGTAATTTTTTTTGCTTCTTTTTGCCTCTCACAAGCGTCGCCTGTGAGTTATCTCTTTTGGTCTATGTCATTGGCTTGTGAGTTATCTCTCACATTTTCCATTGTGAATTTAGTGATTTCCTTTTCTTTTGGGAGAGTTCTTGTCCTGGATTTTCATTTTTCTCGAACCTTGTTTTGCAAAGGAGCTTCAGGCTAGTCTTTATCAGGAATTCCAAACTCTGTATGGGATTATAAGAAATCTCACTAATCTCCAACAAGCGTAAAATAACAAGATATGTTCCTTCCTGTTTACTCTTTTGTGTTTACAATTTTTGAATTTCTCACTCAATCTTTGTCAAATTAAAACAATGAACGATATTAAAAAATATTTGATTAATGTTTTAGTATAAATTAATTATATGCCCTTTTTTATTATTTTTTTCATTTATATATAAAATATATGTTTAATATATAACGTGTCGGAATTCTCTATTTTTTAAGAAATGATGTGTCAGCATGTTTTGTCATGTTGTATTACGTGTCGTGTGTTTGTGTCGGTGCTACATAGGTCATAAGAATTAAACTCCATACCTATGCAAGGTGCATTTGTCATGTTCTTTGGTATCATGACGCTTTCATGAATAGCCACTTCAGTTGCATTGTTCATCTCGTCTTCATCACCACCATTATTTTCATTAGTGAAGTTGCTCTCTATATGAACTCCATCCATATGAACGAGATTAGGAAAAAGAATTAAGAATTATATGTCTAAAAAAATATAAGTACAAACCAAAATTTGACGACTATGAATACCTCTTACTTTCTAGCAATAAGAAAAGTAGAAATTAATGAACCTTTCTCCACAATCATGACTCATTCAATTACAAAATCCTACAATAATCGGAAGTTCAAAGCATACAAGATAATTACACATTCCCCCCCCAAAAAAAAAAAAGAAGATAATTACGTTCCTATTTATTTATTTATTTATTTTAGTTTTTAAGCTTTTTATTTGGGAACAATACCCAAGTAATCTTTTTCTTTGGCCAGAGAATAATATCGACTTTTTTTTTTGGTCAGTCCACTATTTTAAAAGTTGCAACCAAGTTCTTCATATATTTTTTTATCATTTGAATAGTATTATAAGTTTGTTTCTTATTGTGTGAATATGATTACTTTGATTTTTTTTTTCTCAATTTGAACTTGCAATAAAGAATTATACAAATCTCATAGAAGAAAAATAGAGTAAAAATGAAACTGTTTGAGGAAGTCCATTGTTTCCTCCAAAATTTCTTGTGGTCCATATTTGATTCACTCCATCATTTTACGGAGGACGGTCGGCTAAGCTTTATTCTTTTATTCTTTTTTTTTTTTCTTGGCCTGCCTTTCTAATGCTATAGACAGCAGAAAATATTCATTGATTGGCTAATGTGGCGTGATTTTTTAATTTTATTTTTATACCCATGTCCACTTATCAATTAACTAATGTCCTATTAAAAATCGTATCTTGAGTTTGAGTCCGTTGATTAAAGACGACCCAAAGTGAGCCCGACCAAATAAACAAAA
This sequence comes from Eucalyptus leucophloia subsp. euroa, assembly GCA_017140325.1. Taxonomy (NCBI): domain Eukaryota; kingdom Viridiplantae; phylum Streptophyta; class Magnoliopsida; order Myrtales; family Myrtaceae; genus Eucalyptus; species Eucalyptus leucophloia. The sequence continues at coordinate 64,697,003 of CM029475.1, forward strand.
TTCAACTGCCTGTTTGATTTTGTTTGAACCTGCAAGGGAAAATGATACTACAAGTACCATAACTTTCATACACCACTCACTTGAGTGCCATAATTTTTGTCAATTCCTTGAATGTCATAACTAATGTATTGAGCTCACTTGACACCATTATTTTTTTGTTTCAATCACGTGAATGTTATATGACTTTTGAATTAATCACTTGAAGGCCACAACTTTTTAAAAATGTTCACCACAAGTGCTATGTCATTAGGGGTGAGCGGTTCCCGGTTCCTTACAGGTTCTGCCTGGAACCTGGAACCTACCCTCGGGTACAGGTTCCTCATTTTTTGGAACCTGGAACCTACCCGTCAAAACCAAGAACCTGAAACCTACCCTATCACAGGTTCCGGGGTCGGTTCCAGGTTCCAACAGGTTCCAACGGTTTTTTTTTTTTTTTATTTCTTCCTCCTTTCCTTTATCAATTGAGTACCCCAAAATTATAAAGAGTGGTACAAACTCAGTAACAGAGAAGAAAAAAAGCCAATAGATGTGCTGTCAACATTTACATAAGACCAATGTTTGAGACAGCTATGCAGCAAAAAACCCATGGGAATTTCCTGTCAGCATAGTATAAGCCAACACACTAGATGTGATGTGTATGCATTGGAGTGATTGCAAAACACCAACTTTGCAAGACAGATAGCAAATTGATAGAAATTGTAGTTCACAAATGAGCAATCTCAAACCTGGCTGACACAAATATACAAAAGAAATAGCCAAAGATTCAAAGTAAATGAGCGAGTGGCAAAAGAAAACTTAATGAAGGGGCTTCAGGCATCAAACTATCTCTATAAGTGTAAGTGACCAACAGATAAGAAGTAGAGGTCCTTTTACACTCTGTTTCAATTGACATAGATATTTTCCACGCATATCGCCATTACAGGATTTGGACATTGCAGTACCTTTGTGTTCTGCATGACACGGAGCTGGGGTAGTACTGAAACAGCTTCAAGATAAACACAAAAGGCCCAGCAAATCCTGTTAATGATATGATGGTGTGTTGAGGGGTGAATCACTAGAGACAGCACAACACATGGAATCACCTGCATTAAATGCAAAAGGGGAAAATTCAACAAATGTAAATATACCAATAACAAATAAAATTTAATGGATACAATTAGAACCTGGTTCTCACAACTCTATGTTCAAATTCTCTGATTTAGATGCCTCAGAGTATATTACCAGCTCAAGTTAATGATCAACAGAATTGGAAAAGGCAAAAAGGGAGTAAATCATAATTATTTGGTCAAGTTCAAGCTCAAATAACTAGCAGGCTATAACCCTTAAAATAAGTGGAAATTTCAAGAGACATTCAATTACCCAGAATAGCCACTCCATGCAACCGAATATATGTAATCAACGTGGCAGTCATTACGTATGTCGTCGCTCATAAGAGGCCAACAACTTTTACCATACCAATTACACTATCCTTGACGAGGAAAAAATAGGAACACATACATTCGAACAAAATTCAATATCAAGTGAATCCTCGATAATAATTTCCAGTCCCTTAATCGATAATGTCGTTTTCCAGGATAACATCTACTTTAAATATTGTGGACAAGCAACGATCACCCATGCATTGGAAACTCGATTAAAAGATTTTTTTTTTTGTGTGTGGGGGGGGGGGAGGGAATACCACAGCATTATGCCTTCAACCTTCCTCGTTAACAAGAAAGCTCAACGAAAAAGAAAATAGCAATTGAATTTTACAGATCAGGCAGCAATCAAGTCGCGATGAACAATCTCTCGACTCCGATCAATCGAACCAACCGACGAAACGGCGCATCATCGATCCGCAAGAATTACCATATCAAAACAAAGGATCGAAACCCTAACCTCAAGGAGAAGCTTGCTTTCCTCCTTCGCAAGCAGAGGCCTCGTTGAAATTCTTGGAGGGCTACTTGGCGATGACGGCACCGACCTCGAAGACGAAGATCTCGCCGCTCGACTTTACCCCGGTGATCAACCACCACCTAAAGAATGTCCTGACCCGAATCCCCTGTAGCTCGGCAATCCGGCAAGAAGGAATTGACAAGGCCGGGACTTTACCGTTACTTCGTCGTCAGAAGGCATCCCGACAAGGCTGATCACCGTTGGTGCAGCGGTGGGTAGCAGCCGGGACGAGCGGCTGAGCGTCGGGACGAGCGGCGAGCGTCGGGGGTGGCCGGGCGGCGCGCGTCCACCGGGGATGAGCGGCGTCCGGTGGTGGAGTCGAGGAAGAGCGGCGTCCAGCCGGCAGCGTCGAGTGGCTGAGCGTCGGGGTGAGAGGGGGGCGACCCCATCGAGGGAGGCAAGGGCGGGGCGAGCGGCTTCCGGCGGTGGCGGCGGCAGCGTCGAGGGTGAGCGGCGTCAGGCAGCGGAGTCGAGGGTGAGGGCAAGCGGCGTAAGGACGGGGGAGAGGCAGAGTATGGAAGAGGAGAACAACTGCGATAAAAAGTGATTTGGACGGCGGCGGTGCCTCACGGTGGCGCGGACGGCAAGACAGCTCGTCGGGCTGTGAGACGGCTTGTTGGACGAGCAGTGGGTGGTGGGGGTTCGGCGGCCAAGAGGTGGTGGTGAGTAGGGCGTGGGGCGGCGGTGTGGTGGTGGGTGAAGAGCAACCGGCGAGAGGAAGGAAGAAGAAGAAGAAGAAGAGGTGGGGGGGTTCGGCCGAGAGAGGGGGAAAGAGAAGAGAGAGAGAGAGAGAGAGAGGAAAAGAAAAAAGTGGGGGGCAGGAAGTGACGTGAGGAGGAAAAAGTGGAGAAAAGAGAGAGAAAAAGAAAGGGAAAGGGGGAAAGTTGAACAGAAGGGGGAAATCGCAGAAAGGAATTAGGGTTTTTTACTTTTTAATTTCGCCGGTTCCGGTTCCTCAGGTTCCGGTTCCAAAGGAAACCGGAACCGGAACCGGGAACCGCAGGTTCCTGGAAAAAGAGAACCGGGAACCGGAACCGGTCCCCTTAGAACCGGGAACCGAACCGGAACCTCCTCCGGTTCGGTTCCGGTTCCCGGTTCTACCCGGAACCACGCTCACCCCTATATGTCATATCAGATTTCTGACTCTTGGATGAACATTTTTTTAAAGTTATAGTACTTAGTGATCAATTCAAAATTATGGCACTCAAATGAATGTTTTTCTAGAAGTTACGGTAGTTAGGTGGTCGAAAAAAGTTATGGTATTCAAGTGAACATCGTGTCTTTGAGAACTTCACAAAATTGAGCATTAATTAATGGGACACACAAGCTTGTCTTCTTTTTGTTGAATTATCTACACGCTCTACAACAACATTAATGAAGAGGCTCCATTTTAGCATTATATCAGTACAAAGGAGGGGCTTGTGATTGAGTATACATAGCTCCCTTTGGTTTGATTTGAGGGAAATGACTTTGAAAAAGTGCAATTACCTTTAGCTAAAGGGATTTTCCGAAATGTTATCGTGTTTGGCAAATTGTAATTCTAAAGTGCATTGGAAATTAGCTTTGACTTAAACACTGTTTGGTAAAACTTACATTTGCAAAGGGCTTTTATTAAATTTGAAAAAAATAATAATCAAGATTAATTCAGTAGAGCTCAGCCACAATCCAATTGCTGCCGTCAGATTTGGCCACCAAGTGGCCTCACCGGAGGTTGCGTGACCTCAGTTGATGCCCTGGGTCGCACGACCCAGGCAGTGGTCAAGAGCTCAAGCGACCCGGGCAGTGCCACTTGAGATTGTGCGACATCAGGTGATGCCATGGGTCATGCGACTTAGGCAACAATCCCCAGGATGCGGGATCGCCAGGCAACGGTCGCTGAGGAAGAGCGACTCCTCAGGCGGTAGTCACTGTTCTTATTGTGTGAATATTATTTTTTTTTGATTTGTTTATCAATTTAAGCTTGCAATAAAGAATTACACAAATCTCAAAAAACAAAAAATAGAGTAAAAATGAAACCGTTTGAAGAAGTCCGTGGTTTCCTTAAAATTTGCTTGTGGCCCATATTTGATTGTCACTTTGTTATTTTATGGAGGATGGTCAGCTAAGCTTCATTCTTTTCTTCTTCTTTTTTGGCTTGCCTTTCTAATTCTACCAATAGAAGAAAAAATTCACCAGTTGGCTAATGTGGCGTGAATTTCTTTTTTACTCATGTTCACTTATCAATTAACACGTGTCTTGTTAAAAATTGTATCTCCAGTTTGAGTCTGTTGATTAAACATGGTCCAAAGTGAGTCTGACCAAATAAACAAACTCTAATTGCCTCTTTGATTTTGTTTGAACTTGCAAGGGAAAAGGATACTACAAGGGGCATAATTTTCATACGCCTCTCACTTGAGTTCCATAATTTTTTTTTTTCGATTCCTTGTGTCATAACTTATGTACTATGTTCACTTGATGCCATTACTTTTTTTTTGCGATCACTTGAAGGTTATATAACTTTTCAATTAATAACTTGAAGGCCACAACTTTTTAAAAACATTCACCGTAGGTGCTATGTCATGTCAAATTTCTGACACTTGGATGAACATTTTTTAAAAGTTATAGTACTTAGTGATCAATTCAAAATTATAGAACTCAAATATATATATAGAAGTTATGGTAGTTAAGTGGTTGAAAAAATGTTATGATATTCAAGTGAACATCGTGTCACCGAGAACTTCACAAAATTGGGCAAATTTCACTTTAGCATTATATCAATACAAGGGAGGGGCTTGTGATTGAGTATACATAGGCCTCATTTGGTTCGGCTTTAGGGAAATGACTTTGAGAAAATGCAAATACCTTCGGGCTAAAGAGGTTTCCGAAATGCAATCATATTTAAAAAATTGTAATTCCCAATTGCATTGGAAAATAACTTTGGCTTAAATGTTGTTTGGTAAAACTTACATTTGCAAAGGGATTTTATTAAATTTATTCTAAAAATAATCAAAATTAGTTTGGTAGAGCTTAACTACCGACCAACAGCTGGCGGCCAGATTTGACCACCGGCTAACCTCGCCTAAGGTCATGTGACCTCAGGCAATGCCCTGGGTCGCACGACCAAGGTAGCAGTCACTGAGGTCAAGTGACCCAAGCGGCGCCACCCAAGGTCATTCGACATCAGGCCACACCGTGAGTTATGCGACCCAGGCAGCGGTCATCGGGGACGAGTGACCCCTCGGGCAGCGGTTGCCATTCTTATTATGTGAATACTATTACTTTGATTTGTTTTTCAATTGCGCTTGCAATAAAGAATTATACAAATCTCAAAAAATAAAAAAGAAAAATGGAGTAAAAATGAAACCATTTGAGGAAGTCCATCATTTCCTCAAAAAATTTCTTGTGGCCCCTATTTTACTGCCACTCCATCATTTTACGGAGGATGGTCACCTAAGCTTTATTCTTTTTCTTTCTTGGCATGCCTTTCTAATGCTACTGACGGAATAAAATATTCACTGGTTGGCTAATGTGGTGTGAATATATATATATATATATATATATATATATATATATTAATACCCATTTCCACTTATCAATTAATGCATGTCCTATCAAAAATTATATCTCAAGTTTGAGTCCGTTGATTAAACATGATCCAAAGCGTGTCCAACCAAATAAACAAAATTCAACTGCCTCTTGATTTTGTTTGAACTTGCGAGAGAAAAGGATACTACAAGTGTCATAACTTTCATATGCCACGCACTTAAGTGCCATAATTTTTTTTGATTCCTTGAGTATCATAACTTATGTATTGCGCTCGCTTGATGTCTTTACTTTTTTTTTTAGATCACTCGAAGGTTATAAAACTTTTGATTAATCACTTGAAGGCCACAACTTTTTAAAAACGTTCACCACAAGTGCTACGTCATGTCAGATTTTTGACACTTGTATGAACATTTTTTTAAAAGTTATAGTACTTAGTAATCAATTCAAATTTATAGCACTCAAATAAATGTTTTTTAGAAGTTATGATAGTTAAGCGGTAGAAAAAAAGTTATGGTATTAAAGTGAACATTGTGTCGTAACTTTCATACGGCACTCAATTGATTGCCGTAATTTTTTTTTCGATTCCTTGAGTGTCATAACTTATGTACGATGCTCACTTGATGCCATTACTTTTTTTTGTGATCACTTGAAGGTTATATAACTTTTGAATTAGTCACTTGAAGGCCACGACTTTTTAAAAAGATTCAACCACAAGTGCTATGTCATGTTAGATTTTCGACACTTGGATGAATACTTTTTAAAAGTTAAGTACTTAGTGATCAATTCAAAATTATTGCACGCAAATGAATGTTTTTAGAAGTTATGATAGTTAAGTGGTAGGAAAAAATTGATGGCATCGAAGTGAATATCGTGTTGTCGGGGGACTCCACAAAATTGGACATTAATTAATGGGACACACAAGCTTGTCTTCTTTTTGTCAAATTATCTACATGCTCTGCAACAACATTAATGCAGAGCCTCCATTTTGGAATTATATCAGTACAAAGGAGGGGCCTACGATATCATAAAAGTGAATAGAAAGATTTGGATGTATGGACCCTGGAGTGCCTTAACTTTGCACAAACGAACACTTAAGTGCCAAAATCGGAGTAAAAGAGATTACTTGAGTGCCAATCCATCCAAAGTTCGGCCAAAACGTCGACGTGTCATTTTTCCAGCGAACCGAGCACAAAACGATGCCGTTTTGCACGCCGACGTAGCTAAATAATGCAAAAACGGAGTCGTTTTGGGCTGACATGGTAAAAAAATAATTAAAAAAATAATTAAATTAAATTTAAAATTAAATTTAGTTAAAATATTTAAATTTAATAATATTAAAATTAAAATTAGTTGAAACATTAAAAAATTAATAATTTTAAAATTTAATATTTAAAAAAAATTAAAAAAAAAAAGGAAATGGGAGGAGGCGACTAAGGGATCAACCCTCAACCGCCGCCGCCACCGAGAAGGGTCGGCCGAGGTTGCCGAGCCCCGGCCGGGGCCGGCGACCCCGGTCGATCGGGCATTGAGGGCTCGCGAGCCCTTGCCCCGATGGGGCGAGGGTCACGATCCTCACCCAAATCCGGCGAGGGTTGGCGACCCTCGCCGGGTCGGGCCAAGGGCCGCCGCCCACCGGGGGTTGCCCCAACGGGCGGCGGCCCTTGGCCCGGCCCGGCAAGGGCCGCCGACCCTCACCGGATTTGGGCAAGGGCCGCGAGCCCTTGCCATTAGCCACAAACCGGGAGGGTCACGGCCCTTGCCCAAACCGCAAGGGTTGGTGGCCCTCACCCGGCCAGCCAAGGGCCGCCGCCCGTTGGGGCGACCCTCGGCAAGCGGCGGCCCTTGGGCCGGCCGGGTGAGGGCCGCCGACCCTTAGCGATTTGGGCAGGGGCCGCAACCCTCCCCCGATTTGGGGCGAGGGCTCATGAGCCCGAGCCGCCGGTTGGCCGGGGTCGCCGGCCCCGGCCAAGGGCCGGCGACCCCGACCGACCCTCCCCACGTCGCCGGCCCTTCTCGGCGGCAAAGCAAAGGCGGCGGCGGCCGAGGGCTAATGTCTTGCCTCCCCCACTTTTTTTTTTTAATAAAAAAATTTAATTTTTTTTAATTTTTAAGTTGTTAATTTTTTAATATTTCAGCTAAATTTAATTTTAAAATTATTATTTTAACTAAATTTAATTTAATTTTTTTTAAAATTTTAACTAAAATTTTTTAAAATTATTATTAAAATATTTTAACTAAATTTAATTTAATTAATTTTTTATTATTTTTTTTACCATGTTAGCTCAAAACAACGTCGTTTTGGGCATGCTTCGCCGGAAAAATGCCACATTGGCGTTTTAGCCGGACTTGGCCGAAATGGCACTCAAGTGAAGTGATCCATTTTTCTTCGAATATGACACTTAAGTGTACCTTTCGTAAGTTATGGCACTTAAGTGTACCTTTCGTAAGTTATGGCACTTAAGTGTCCATTTGGGCAAAATTATGGCACTTGAAGCCTTCTTTTGCTTAAAGATTTGATTGAAGAGAAGATCGTAGTGGGCATCCTAAAAATTCTCGGGAGATGAATTGAGAGATATATGTGAAATACACTTGATATTATTACAATGTTGGAGAGAGCTCTTTGGAAAGCAAACTCTTTCGCTCATTTTTGGGTGCAAAAATATCTTTTGAAAGCTTATCTTTTGCGAGGAGACATTGTGTGCCCCAAGCATATGCAAGCATATATTACAAATTTCTCCAACAAAGAAAGAAATGAAGGCTCATGTATGCTGCATGACTTGTAAAGCTGTAACTTGTAGTGCGTATATAAATAACAGTACACGATAGGAAATGTAAAAACAAGCGGTAGATAAATACTCGGATATGTTCTGCATACATAGATACACAGTTTCTAGCCATAACATTCCTTGTCATTTGTCCACTTAAAGCCTTCACCTAGCGAGCTTTGCCTTCAATCCATGTTTCATGTGGAGAATGATAGAATTAGAAGGTCCCACAAGGCGATCTTCCACAACATGAACCTTGTAATTATATATTATAGTGGCCACAGCCGTTTTTATTTGAGTGAAAGCCACATCTTTTCCCAAACAAGTTCTTGGTCTGGCTTTAAATGCAACAGACTTGTAAGACGCTCATGCCTAATTTCTCCTCTCTTTGAAATCCACCTCTCTGGTCTAAATTCCAAACAATCCTCTCCCCATATTGATTTCATCCTTCCCATTGCATACATAACAATGAGTATCTTCGTGCCAGGATCAACTTTGTGTCCACTAGGAAGGACGTCAAGTTTTGCAGTGCACTTTTGTAGAAATGGAATCGGTGGGTATAGCCTCAGACGTTTGCAAATCGCGCCATGTAAATAAACCATCTTGTGCATATGCTCACTAATGTGGAAAACCCTAAGATTTTGTTCTACCTTCGAGATTACAGATCCTAACTCCTCTCTGATTCTGATTTCAACGGAAGGATTCATGGAAAGAGCCCAAAAAAATCACGTGAGAGTTGAACCTGTAGTTTCTATTCCCGCACTCATGAAATTCAAAATCGTGTCCCTAAGGAACTTGTCATTGCATTCTAAAGTGTCCATTGTCTCATTTTCTACCATGTACGATCTCAATAAATCTGCACCATCTTCATCTCCCTCCACTTTGCTGGTTCCTTCTCTCAGTTCAACTCTCTTCATCGCTATGTAATTCCCTAGAACTTGGTCTATATATTCCCAAGCTCTTCTCAGTTTCTCCTCCACTCCAATCTCCAACAACCTCTGTAGAGTACCGAACCCCTCGGGGTACAAGTAGCGATAGAAAATCACCTCTTCGGCATCAACCAATGCCTTGGAAATTGGGACTTCTGGGAATACGACGGACAAGCTGCCGGGATTGAACCCCGTGACAAATCTTCAAGCAGAATCAAAGGTGGACCTCTGGAACAAATCCTGTTAATCCACCGTAACACCTCTCTGAGACAATTCGTCGAGCCCCCTGAGCAGACCATTCTCTGCCTTGTCCCTAGTCGTTGTCGACAAGAACCGATGGAACCATTATAGTACTTAGTGATCAATTTAAAATTATTGTTCTCAATTTAAAAAAAAAAAAAAATAGAAGTTGTGGTAGTTAAGTGATCAAAAAAAAGTTATGGTATTCAAGTAAACGTTGTGTTGTGGAGAACTTCACAAAATTGGGCATTAATTAATGGGACACACAAACTTGTCTTCTTTTTGTTGAATTATCTACACTCTCTGCAACAACATTAATGAAGAGGCTCCATTTTACCATTATATCAAAACAAAGGAAGGGCTTGTGATTGAGTATACATAGGCCCCCTTTGGTTTGGCTTTAGAGAAATGACTTTGAGAAAATGCAAATACCCTAGGGCTAAAGAGAGATTTTCCGAAATGCTATTGTGTTTTACGAATTGTAATTCCAAAGTTTATTCGAAAATAGCTTTGGCTTAAATGTCGTTTGATAAAACTTACATTTGCAAAGGGCTTTTATTAAATTTATTTAAAAAAGAATCAAAATTAATTTAACGAGCTCAGCCGTCGACCAATCGCTGGTGGCTAGATCTAGCCATTGGGCAGCCTTGACTGAGGTCGCACGACCTTAGGCGACAACTTGGGTTGCCAAGGGAGTGGTTCCCTGAGGTCGAGAGACCTAGGCAGTGCTGCTTGAGGCCGTGCGACATCAAGTGATACCATGGGTCATGTGACCCAAGCGGCAATCGCTTGGGACGTGCAATCCCGAGGTAGTGATCACTAGGGACGAGCGACCTCTCAGGTGGCAGACACTGTTCTTATTGTGTGAATATTATTACTTTAATTTGTTTCTCAATTGAGCTTGCAATAAAGAATTATACAAATCTCAAAAAAGAAAAAAAAATAGAGTAAAAACGAATGTTTGAGGAAGTCCATGGTTTCCTCAAAAATTTCTTGTGGCCCATATTTGACTATCACTCCATCATTTTACATAGGACAGTCAGCTAAGCTTTATTCCTCTTTTATTTTTTTCTTGGCTTGCCTTTATAATGCTACCGAAAAAATAAAATGTTCACCGTTTGGCAAATGTAGTGTGATTTTTTTTTTTTTTAACACATGTCCACTTATCAATTAACGCATGTCCCGTCAAAAATTATATCTCGAGTTTGAGTCCATTGATTAAACACGATCCAAAGTGAGTCCGACCAAATAAACAAAATTCAATTGCCTCTTTGATTTTGTTTGAACTTGCAAGGGAAAATAATACTATAAGTGCCATAATTTTCATACGTCACTCACTTGACTACCATAATTTTTTTTTTTTTCTAATTCCTTGAGTATCATAACTTATGTACAATGCTCACTTGATGTCGTTACTTTTTTTTGTGATCACTTGAAGGTTATAAAATTTTTGAATTAGTCACTTGAAGGCCACGACTTTTTAAAAACGTTCAACCACAAGTGCTATGTCATGTCAGATTTCCAACACTACGATGAATACTTTTTTAAAAGTTATAGTACTTAGCGATCAATTCAAAATTATTGGACTAAAATGAATGCTTTTAGAAGTTATGATAGTTAAGTGGTAGAAAAAAAAAATTATGGCATCGAAGTGAATATCATGTCGTCAAGAACTTCACAAAATTGGGCATTAATTAATGGGACACACAAGCTTGTCTTCTTTTTGTTAAATTATCTACACACTATGCAACTCCATTTTAGCATTATATTTGTACAAAGGAGGGGCCTATGATTGAGTACACATAGGCCCCGTTTGGTTTGGCTTTAAGGAAATGACTTTGAGAAAATACAGATACCTTTAGGCTAAAGGGATTTTCTGATATGCTATTGTGTTTGGTGAATTGTAATTTTAAAATGCATTGAAAAATAATTTTTGCTTAAATGCCATTTGAAGGGCTTTTATTAATTTTTTTTTTTAGAAGGAATCAAAATTGATTCGACAAAGCTCAGCCGCCGAACAACTGCTAGCGGCTAGATCTAGCCGCCAGGCAGCCTCGCCTGAGGTTGAGCGACTGACGCTACGTTGCTTGAGGTCGTGCGTTGTCAAGCAATGCCATGGGTCATGTGACCCCAGCGGCAGTCATCAGGGACATGCAACCCCTCAGGCAGTGGTCACTATCTTATTGTGTGAATATTATTACTTTGATTCGTTTCTCAATTTGATTTTGCAATAAAGAATTATGCAAATCTCAAAAAAGAAAAATATAAAAATAGAGTAAAAATGAAACCACTTGAGGAAGTCCACAGTTTCCTCAAAATTTGCTTGTGGCCCATATTTGACTGTCACTCCGTCATTTTACAGAAGATGGTCAGCTAAGCTTTATTCTTTTTTCTTTTTTGGCTTGCCTTTCTAATGCTACCGATAGAAGAAAATATTTAATGGTTGGCTAATGTGTAGTGAATTTCTTTTTACTCACGTCCACTTATGAATCAACGCATGTCTTGTTAAAAATTGTATCTTGAGTGTGAGTCCATTGATTAAACACAATCCAAAGTGAGTCCCGCCAAATAAACAAAGTTCAACTACCTCTTTGATTATGTTTGAACCCGCAAGGTGAAATGATACTACAAGTGCCATAACTTTCATACACCTCTCACTTGAGTGCCATAATTTTTTTTTCTCAATTCCTTGAGTTTCATAACTTATGTACGGCGCTTATTTGATGCCGTTACTTTTTTTTTTTTTTTTGCGATCACTTGAAGGTTATATAACTTTTCAATTACTCACTTGAAAGTCACAACTTTTTAAAACATTCACCACAAATGCTTTGCCATGTCAAATTTCCGACGCTTTGATGAACATTTTTAAAAGTTATATAGTACTTAGTGATTAATTCAAAATTATAGCACTCAAATGAATAATTTTTACGATTTATGTTAGTTAAGTGATCAAAAAAGTTATGGTACTCAAGTGAACATCGTGTCACGGAGAACTTCACAAAATTGGGCATTAATTAATGGGACACACAAGCTAGTCTTCTTTTTTGTTGAATTATTGTTGACACCTAAATTTTTGCATAAAAAATGGGTTAATTTTTACCCCAAAAAAAAAAATTGCACGACATATAGTTTGGGAACATTTATCTTATTTTGTTTTATTGGACCGCTGGTGAGTGCAAGATTTTTCGCATATTCTGCTGAGATTTTTCACATATTCGGGTAATATACATATTTTTGAGCAGAAAGAAAATTCTCGGATGGAATATTTGGAAAATACAAAAGGGAATATTGCGTGGGGTGCAACGATATATTTAGGGGATTATGCACAAGCGAAATTAGAAACAAAATATGCAACAAAGATTTAAATTTTTCCCCTATAAAAGGTGCGATGCGTGTACGGTGATGGAGAGGGAATTGGAAAAAAACTTGAGGAAAAAATGTGAGGGCTTTCCTTCGGTTTTGAGAGGAAAAGAAAGAAAAAGAGGGGAATTGACCGGTCTGCAGTGAGGGAGAGAGAGAAGACCGGTGAAGGCGACGAAAGAGTGAGAGAAGGCTGCTTTCCTCGGTCAAAGACTTTGTTGGATCCAATTTGAATTACTTGCAAGTTTGTTTGGGTCTTGCCGGAAGTGCAACAGATTCTCTTGCGACACCGTGAGCAATGCCCACCACGGTTTCTTCCGACTTGTCATTGAGGAGCAGTCCCCACCGAGCTGTTTTTTCCTTGGCCAAGACACCATCGGGCCGGCCCCCATCACCACGAGCGCTGCTTTGTTGATCCATTGCCGGCCACCGCTTTGTCTGGTCCCCCGACGTTGCACCGAGCCAATACTTTGGGTGATTGGATGCTTTCTTTGATTTTGAGTTGATTCCTTCAAATAAAAATCTGGTAAGAAAAAGGGAATGTTCAAACGGTAAGATTTGTTCTTTTCATTATTTTGACCGGTTAGGAGCTTGAATAAAAATATACATGCAAAGAGGCCTACATAGGAATAAGTTTTCTCGTTGCCATCGCTTTTTCATAATCTCTTGCTGCCGCACCTCGAAGTTCTGTTTGCATACACCTCAGTCCATTCAAGCCATCTCTGACGTTGAAGTTCCACGGCTTAAACAGCCAAATTCGGTCATTGCAAGTCCCTTGCACCGGGCGACTCCGCTGCTGTTGTGGCCTTGCCACATGATGGGGCTGCTTTTCTGGTCTCGCCCTGCGGACAATGAAGCTGCTGTTCCCCCCATCTCGACACGCCGCCCCTGCTTCATCCTACCATCGGTGGCGCTGCTGGGCTCGTTTCACACCAAAAGCCTTTGGGCGCTCTTCGCATTAAATATTTTTTTCGCCTATGCAGGTTAAGAGGAGAGCTTCAAACGGGGGTCAAAGGAACTGTATTGGGGGGTTATATTAAAATATAGAAAGGCTCCTAAGAGGGGACGATCAGCAAATAAGAAAGTCCACTTTTGGTTGTGTCCGATAATATTGACGCAGCCCTTACTGAGCCGAGAGCCCTCTCCACCGTCGAGTGTCGCAAGCGATTCCCAAGATGCCATCGTGAACTAGCTACCGTGAAGCAAAGTTGATCGTGACCCTTGCGATCTATACCTGTCCAAACTAAGAGATAATAATCAAGGTAGGTAAAGTTCCCATCTAAGTTAATTCTCGAATATTTCGTTTGCTCATTTAAGGTGTTGCATTCTTGATTAAACCCCCGAACGATGTTATCTTGACCCATGTTTCTCGAGTAGCCTTTTAATTTAGGGATTAATCCCTAATTTCACAACGTACATACGATCGACAATTTAATTTTCACGTCCGAAATCTAACTTGCAATCGCACGGGAAAATTGCCGATCCGATCTCACGCTCGATATTCGATTTGTGATTTTGTTTGGCCAATCCAATCTCATGCGCGAGATATGGTTTGTCAATCTATGGATATCAATCCTATCATTACTTGATTTTGTTGTCGTGTTATTTGAGTTGAATTTTGCTTTTGTGAAAAAAAAAAATGTGAGTTAGATTAGGTTTATTTCTTGTTTTAGGGTTTTTGCATATTTAGAATAGGAATTTTATTTCGAATTTTTAAAATAAAAAATTTTAAAAAATCAAAAAAAGAAACAAAAATAATAATAAAAATCAATCAATTTAGGTTGCTAGTTTTTTTTTAAAAAAATACTTAGGTTGCATGTTTAATTATTTGACACTTTGTAATTTTGAAATTAATTTAAAAAAAAAACACAAAAAAAGTCATCATGCATAGATCATGTAGAATTATGGCATTATTTGCACATCATTGCATATTAGGTTAAAATTGTATGTTCATTTTAAGTTTAGGTTGATTTTTCTAAATATATCGCATCTTAGGTTAGAGATTGCTAAGTTAAGATAATATCTTAGTTTAAATTAGGGTTTAGCCTAACCTAATCCTTAATATAAGTTGGATAATATTAATTTAGCTAAGTAATTTTCACATTTTCCTAATTTCAAATTTCATGTAAAAAAAATACAAAAATATTGTCTTTAGAAGAAATCAATTTCATTCTTTAGTATAGACTGCATTTTATGTCATATAGGTAGATCATATTGCCATGTCATATCATTTCATGTTAAATTAGTAGCATGCATTGCATGACTCTCATTGAATAAATGAAAACAAAAAAAGAAATTGTGTGTTAATTAGAGATCATATTTAGAATTGTTGATGTGAATTCTGATCTAATAATGCAGATGCTTCCATTGCTACGAGGTAAGTCCTGCAATTTATTCATTGTTTTTATCTGGATGTTAAATTGGTGGTTTACGCACTCACATGGTTGCCTCACATGTTAGGGAAATAGATTTAAAATCAATTCAAGCAACTTGCAAAAACATTTTTAAAATAAAAGAATGGTACCGAAAGGGCATTAGAGAAATATAGTATAATTAAGTCCCCATATCCAAAGTCTCTGATTCGTAGAAGTAAAATAATTCTCCCATTATTTTACTTATATGTCTAATCGATCTACCGTAAATTGATTAGCGGCGACTCTTTTTTGCATATTAAATATTTGAACCTAAGTCGCGAATTAATATGGGCTTGGGAGAGCCTGAGCTAAGTTAGACTTAGTAGTCCATTAGCTTAATTTTAGGTGGTGTACCCGAAATTTAGGTCGAGACAATTATCTACATGCTCTGCAACAACATTAATGAAGAGACTCCATTTTAGCATTATATTAGTACAAAGGAGGGGCTTGTGATTGAGTATACATATACAGAGCTCGTTGGAAGCTTTTATGACCACTAGAAGAAAAAAAACAAAAGAAAATAAAAAGAGCTAATGTCTAGCACTCTTTTTTTTTTTTTTGGTGAAAGATAAGAATTATATTGACTTTAAACCAAAAGAGCTATATATAGCTATACAGCAAGAACTCGGTCCCAGAAACTTGCACTCATGAAGACAACAAGTCAAAGTGAGTGGAAATGGGCCAAGGTAAAAGGAAACCAAGCCAAGGGCAAGGGAAAGAAAAAGGGCCAAATAACGGCACAAAACCAGCAAGTGTAAACCAACACAAACAGCAAGGAGGAAGCACTACCAACAAAAGAAACCAAGCATAGCTCTAAGATTGGTAATTAAGGGCGTCTCGGAAGCTAGGGGGAGGGCGATGACGAGAGGACGAAGCCGAGCTTCCGTCTTCAGCAAATGAAATCCAAAAGAACCTCTAAGCAGAAGAGAGATAAGAAAAGCCCCCTACTAAAAAAAACCAATCGACTAATAAGTGATCAACTCACCAAAATGGAGGGATTGAGCGACCAGCTTTGCAACAATCTCCTATTAGCCACAGTGGGAAGGACTTGATGGAAAGACAAGGCTTTGTCCTTTATAACCTGTTCAAGGCACCTTTTCATGGCCAAAAGGGAAGGAGGTCTACCTCAGAACAGTATATTGTTATGCTCCTTCCAAGTAATGTTGCATAAAGTAGCAAATGCGAAGCGAGCAAGAGAAGAGCGAAAGAAAGGTCCTGAAAGAGATTTGATTGCCCAAAGCAAGTTTTCCTTCCAAGATTTATTCCGCTAAGTAGAATTAAATCTTGCAGCCCAAAAAGTGGCTAAGGCAGTAGGAATGGGGCATCCAAAAAACAAGTGATCAATCGAATATGACCGACAAGAGCAAAAGCCACAATTCACATCCGGTATTCTACCATAGGTAAGGAGTAGTACCTGAATCGGTAGTCTATTTTTTGTAATCAACCACAGTAGGAATTGGTAACGGGGAACTAATGAATTGTTCCAGATGAAGGGCACCCACTATACTGGATGGCTAGTCGGCCGAAGAGTGTCCCAAGTAGTCGTAGCAAAAAAAGTGCCACCCAAGTTGCCCAGCCAAAGAAAACTATCATCTTCATCATGTAGGGGATCATCCCAGGAGGCAACCACATCCAAAACACTTGAAGATGGGTCAAGATAGGAGAAAAAGTCAGCGACTGTAGCTTCTTTGGGTAACCGAGAACGGTAAATATCTGCATTGGAAAATAATAAGTTCAGTGGCCCTTTAGGGTGCCAGTTGTCGTACTAGAAGGAAGTTGAGCAGCCATTCCCAACTCGCTAGCAAAAGCACTTGCGAAATTTCACACGAAGGTCTAGGATTTTTTTTTTTTTCCAAGACCAAGAGCAAGAGGTAGGTTTAGATGCTAGCTAAAAATTAACATTTTTCAAGAAGACAAAATGTATCCATCTGCACCAAAAGGATTCTCTATCTGTAAATAACAACCAGATATGTTTTAGCATGGCAGCAGTGTTGCTTTCCTTGAGTCTTCGGATCCCTAAGCCCCCTTCAGATTTTGGGAGGCAAACATCAGTCCAAGCGACCTTAGCACCACCCTTGCCAAGGTCCAGGCCCTTCCATAAGAATTGCCTCAATATCTGCTCAATTGATCTCTTTTATTTTCTTTTTTATTTTCTCTAGCGCTCTGTTATCTCTTTTATTTTCTTAAATTGTCCAATCGGGTATGACACTCCCTTTCTTTGGCTTACGTTGTGAGATTTGTGCTATAAACAGCATGGGTATTGAAGGCAATTCTAGGGTTGGGCAATATCGAGTGTGCAAGTGATTGTAATCATGTATTCTCTTTTTTATTAATAGATTATTGGCGGTTGTTCTCCCCATCAATGTAGATTTCAACATTTGGACCAAACCACAAAATTATATCGTGTCATTTATCATTCATCATTTTAATTTTCTCTATCCCAATATATTTACAAAGATCCGGTCTATTTTTATAATAATTTGTATCAGAACTAAGGCTTTACAATTATGTCTGGAATGAAATTTGAAGTTGAGAAATTTAACAAAAGGAATAACTTTGAATTGTGGAGCATCAAGATGGAGACGCTATTAGTAACTTAAGGTTTGCCAAGGCATTAGAGGGCAATGATAAGTTGCCGGAAACAATGAAAGATGTTGAAAAGGATGAGCTAATGAGGATGGTAATGAGTATAATTCTATTAAATCTATCGAATGAGATGTGGATAGAGGTGGCTGAGCAGAAGGATGCCGCAGCGTTATGGGCAAGACTTCAGGTCTTCTATACAATGAAAGGTTTGAACAATTGATTATAAATGCTAAAGAGAATTTTTTTTTTTTATTTTGTTATGCTAAATGTACATCCATCAAAGCTCACTTAGACGAGTTTAACAAACTCATGATGGAGTTGAAGAATGTCGAGGAGATCCTAAACAATGAAAAACAAGGCATGATGTTGTTATCCTTTCTACCTAAGTCATGGGAGCACTTTACTAACTCACTATTATAGGGCTACACTACAATTACCTCTCTAGAAATAAAAATCCATCCTACTCCCTAATGAGTGGCTAATAAAGTTACGATATGACAATCTGATGCGAGATGTAGCACGTGGACTAACGATGCAAGGTAGAGATCAACATCAAGGACCTAGTAGCAAAGCTAAAAGTAGATCGAAATCGCAACACAAAAAATCCAAGGGCCACATGAAGTGTTTTAAGTGTCATAAAAAGGGGCATATAAGTCCAAACCTAAGAAATAAAGGTAGTAGGAAAAATGCCACAAATACTATGGCAAACGTTGTTGAGAAGAGCACCAGTGATGTCGAAGCTATCCTATATGTGACTATTAGTTCGTTAGGAGATGAATGGGTGATAGCAAGCTATAGATATATACTCGTATATGTTTAGTATACATGGATTTGCAGTTTCTAGCTATAATGTTCCCTGTCATTTGTCCACTTATAGCCTTCCCTTAGCGAGCTTCACCCTCAATCCATGTTTCATGTGAAGAATGATAGAATTAGAAGCTCATAGGGTGACTTGTGAGACCTTCCACCACATGAATCTCGTAGTTATGTATTACGGCCGCTACGACCTTTTCATCTACTTGAAAGCCATTTCTTTTCCTCAACAAGTTCTTGGCCCAACATTAAATGCCAAGAACTTGTCCGACGGCTCATGCCTAATTCCTTCTCTCTTCAAAACCCACCTCTCCAATCTAAATTCCAAGCGATCCTCTCCTCATATTGATTTCAACCTCCCCATTGCATACAAGTGAAAGCGTATGTCCTCTTTCGGAAAGCAAATTGAAGTCCGGTGATGTATAAAAAAGAGTTGGCGACATGACACGAACAATGGACGAGAAGTAGGCAAACCATGGGCGGGCCCGATCTGGCCCATTTTATAGTTTTTTTTTTTAATCCATTTTTTAGTTCTTTCTCTTTTTTATGGGTCACAAAAGCCATTTTATGGTTCAAGCGGACAAAAATACATAATAAATATGCAAGCTGCACGAGCCTACCTTGAGCCCACTCAGAGTGGGCCGAGTGCTTATAGCTATAGGCGCTTGTGGCCCAAGTTGGACATGGGTAGTTCTGGGGGCCACCAAGTCATAATCAAGTCTTCTTCCTATGGAAATGAAATCCACGTATTGAGAAACGGACGAATAACCCCACATTGGACTCGTTCAAATGTCAGCAAAACCTGTGCCCCAAGAGTAGCATGGATTGGAATGGAAAGTGCACTAACCACGACTTCAACAAACAAGAACGAGAAATAAGAAAGAAGAAACCCTAAAAACGGAGAAGAGAAAAATCGATTGTAGAACTGTAGTCATGATTTCATTTGCCAAACAAGAATTGGAGACATGAAAAGGCTCGGGAGAATCGCCAAACTGTTCATTTTCTGGGTTTTGGTCTCACTCCACACCGAAGCTCTCTCCACAGATATAGGAGGTGGAAGCCAAAAGCATGCTAAAGCCAAGAAGGAGAAGCTATCCATTGCAAAGATTGTCATACGCATAGTTTCTCTCCTCAGAGAATCCCATAAGATATCCTGGATCAAGATCAAGACCATCATGAACAGCATGCAGCTCCAATTCTTTCCTCCAGATCTAGTGTAAATGATCAGACTTTGGCTAATGATGGATACCACCATTCTCATTCATGACTGGAAGCTTTAGTATCATAAGCAAAGCTTGAAAATTGCGGAAACAGCTTTAGAAGCGGGAACACAGCTATTGTTGACGACTAGAATAACGCGGGCCCCAAAGCGAAACAGATGGTTAAGAAGAGCTTTGGGACTAACAAGGTGACGGTGAAGGAGACTTCGAAATCCACAGCGAAGTTGCTGGAAGCAAGATGGTGGAGAAGGTTAAAGAAAGCATGTCTGATGAACAAAAAGGTGAAGAATCGAAGACCCACAATTTGGCCGACCCAAAATTGAGTCGAAAAATGCGTTGCTTGGACATGACACTTGATCACGCCACAACACTCTCCGCCGAACCCCATTCCAAGCGACTTTACAATCTAAAAGAAAATCTCTCAAAGCACTAGAAGACCCACAACTTGGCCAACTAGAAATTGAGCTGAAAATCAACAAAATTCAGCCAAAAAATCGCCAGACACTATTCATCACACGCGAAGAAACTTAACTATTAGATCGAACCTTGCAGCTCAAATTTGAAATAACCTTGCATATTACTTCGACTAGATGAACAAAGGGTGCGATAGGCGTCCCTGGCGAGTATGTGCAAAATCCTCTCTCTCTCTCTCTCTCTTCCCTTTCTCTTTCTTCTTCTTTCCTTCTTTTCTTGGCCAAGCATCCCCTCTAGGTCACTCATTTTCCCTTTTCAAAGAGCTGAAAGTCCAATTAATTTTGAGAAATGATTGTATGACAGTCTTTAATTTATTATAAGAATAACAATTTATTCTGAATCACAAAATATTAAATAACAAATAATTATAAATTGTTGTGGAGTCCACCCCTTCAAGAATTTTTGGCTCACAACAAATTGTTATATTTACAATAGCTTAAAGACTATTATGCTAACAGAATCCTTTATCTATTATTATTATTTTTTTTTTGGCCCTACCCTTGGCAAGTCAAAATATTATAGATATTGCTCTGTATATAGCCAAAATACCACTCGAGTTTTTTATCTAGTGGATATTTGTTTCCCATGTCTTTAAAAGTTAGATGCTTCTTGGAGAAAGGAAGATTCGGTGTTCAGGAGTAAGGAGAGTGTTGGGGAGAACTTGGGTACAACAATTCACCACGGCTAAACACAATCCAAGATCAATTTCTCCCCCAAAGCTAAATCAACTAAAATTTTCTT
The DNA here is from genome assembly GCA_017140325.1 of Eucalyptus leucophloia subsp. euroa. NCBI lineage: Eukaryota > Viridiplantae > Streptophyta > Magnoliopsida > Myrtales > Myrtaceae > Eucalyptus > Eucalyptus leucophloia. Next base: position 64,718,005 of record CM029475.1, read on the forward strand.
AGCCCCCAGCAACAACCAGCAATATATAGCCTCACAAAATGCAAATATAACGCCGAAATAATAAGTAGACAAAGCAAATAACGACACCAAAGATTTAATGTGGAAAACCCGATGCGGGAAAAATCACGGACCGCCCAAAAACATCCACTAATCACCAAGAATAGTAGGATACACAAAGTATTCTTCTCTAGTCACACACTAGAAGCTCAACATCAACATTACAATCAACTTTTTCCCACCACATAGGTAGACAAACAAGTTTGAAGCAAGAAAACCTTAACTGCAATTGGAGAATTTGGAGATGGTTCTCGACGAACAAAAACCATCAACTCGTAGCCGTCGGTCTTACGAACAATATACTGAAATTTGAGCCGATTCCGACAATATTTGGCCTTCGAATCAAAGCCGCAAAATTGCAGCGCTCTTCCTCTCTCCTCTTTCTCCTTTGTGCAGTTTTTGTTTTCTCTCTCTCTCTCTCTCTCTCTCTCTCGTCACTTTTTCGGGCGCACACCCCACGTACGACAACTCCACTTCTTTTTGTTCTTTTTCTTTTCTTTTGTTCTTTTCTTTTTTAATTTAATGCTGGCTGGGCCCCACATGAAGGTGGACCCAGCCAACAAATCTCCCCCTCCACCTCATGTGCGGAGATTCGTCATGCCTGCTTTTCTTTTACAAGCATCAAGCTTCATCACAGGCAAGGCCTTGGTCATTATGTCGGATTTATTGTTGTCGGTATGAACTTTCTCAAGTAGGAAGAGCTTCTCTTCTAGCTTTTCTCAGATCCAATGATACTTCGCATCAACATGCTTCGATCTTGAATGAAACACCGAATTCTTGCTAAGATGGATGGCACTCATGCTATCGCAATATAGAACAAACTTCTCTTGCTTCAAGCCTAACTCTTGTAAGAATTTTTGCATCCACAAAAGTTCTTTACCTCCTTCAGTAATAGTAATATACTCCGCTTCAGTTGTAGACAAAGCAGTACATTTTTGCAATCTCGATTGCCATGAAACAGCTCCCCGTGCAAAGATTATTATAAAACCCGATGTGGATTTTCGGGAATCAATATCACCGGTATAGTCCGCATCCGAGTAGCCACTCAACTCAGACTTTACATTTCCATAGCACAAGCAAAGTGTAAAAGTGCCTCTAAGATATCTCAAAATCCATTTAACAGCAGTCCAATGCCCCTTACCTGGATTAGAGAGAAATCTACTCACAACACCAACTGCATGAGCAATATCCGATCTTGTACAAACCATGGCGTACATCAAACTATCCACGGCCGATGCATAAGGAATTTTCATCATCTCAATCTTCTCTTTCTCACTTGAAGGACACTCATTACTACTCAACTTGAAATGGCCTGCAAGTGGAGTACTCACCGGTTTACATATGCTTATGTTGAATCTTTCAAGCACCTTCTCAATATACTTCTCTTGAGATAACCACAGTTTCTTATTCTTCATATCATGAGTAATTTTCATGCCTAAGATTTGCTTAGCCGGGCCTAGGTCTTTTATTGCAAAAACTTTACTCAACTCATTTTTCAAGCTCTTGATTTTCTTGACATCATGCCCAACAATCAACATATCATCCATATAAAGTAGAAGAATAAGAAAATCATTATCTGAGAATCTTTTCATAAAGACACAAGAATCGGAGTTTGTCTTACCGTATCTTTGTTCTTCCATGAATGACTCAAACTTCATATACCATTGCCTAGGCGCTTGCTTGAGACCATATAAGCTTTTCCTCCATCTACATACAAGGTGCTCATTGCCTTCAACTTCAAAACCCTCTGGTTGCTCCATATATATCTCCTCTTCTAGGTCTCCATGAAGAAAAGCCGTCTTTACATCAAGTTGTTCAATTTCTAAATTCAAACTGGCGGCCAACCCAAAAACAACTCGAATAGAAGACATCTTTACAACCGGTGAAAAAATCTCTTCAAAGTCTATGCCCTTCTTTTGACGAAAACCCTTCACAACAAGTCTAGCCTTGTATCGTGGTCGTAAACTATTTTCTTCCGTTTTCAACTTGTATACCCACTTATTTGTGAGTGTTCTCTTACCCTGAGGCAACTTCGCCAATTCAAATGTGTGGTTCTCATGCAAGGATTTAAGCTCCTCTTGCATGGCTTTATGCCACTCATTCTTTCATTCACATGATATAGCCTCTTCATAAGTTTCTGGCCTATGTAGCACGGACACAGCGACACAAACACGCGATACGACACGACACGACACGCGACACATCATTTCTCAAAAAGTAGAGAATTTCGACACGTTAAATATTAAATAAATATTTTTATTTTTAATTAATTTGATTCAAATTCACAAATAAATAAATAAAAAGTTTACAATGAATTTATACTAATAATATTAATAAATCTTACACTTTTTTTAATTTCATTATTCCAAATTTACATTTAATTTTCGAAATCCCCCTCCCCCCAAATTTACTTTTATTTTTCGAAGCCAACCCCTCCCCTCGCCCAAACTTCCCTTGTCTCTTTTCCCCCCAAAATTTTTTTCACTTTTTTTTTTCCCTCCCCACGTCGTCCATTTTCCCCCCACTTTATTCATCGACAGACAGGCTGTCCTATCACTTCCCCTCCCCCAAAATACGTGATGGCCATCCAATCAAAACCCTAGCTTTACTTTACCTCATTCTCCTTTGCTGCTCGCCGCACAACCCTTCCTCTCCTCCTCCTCTAGATCTGTCTCCCTCCTCGCTGCTCGCCGCTCGCCGCTCGCCGCACGACCCACTTCTTCTTCTTGATCTCCACGTTCTCCCGGTACACGCCCTTTTTCACATAGATCACGAAACGGCGCGTCCTGTGATCGGGCACGGCCTTGATCGCGTCCTCCACCTTGGTGAAATTGTTGCTCCGCCGCCACCGAAGTTGGAGCCGGAAGATGGGTGGACCATGGTGAGGAGTCGTGTGACTAGTGAAGTGATTTGGTTGAGACTTCCGGAGACGACGCTCTTGACAATGCCGCTAGTGCCCTCAAACCTATCTCTGCATGTCTCCTGGTTTGCAAGGGCAGCACTTAGCCATGTCCTCGCCGCTCGCCGCACACGACCCCCTTCCTCGCCGCTCTTTCTCTGGCCGTCTCTCGCCGTCACGAGCTTGCCGTCAGTCCGTCTCTACTCCCTCGCCGTCACTTTCACCCTCCATCGTTTGCCGGACATGCGTGTCCAAACGTGTCGAGCAAAGGTTGACCACGTGTCGGATTTCGAACACGCGTTGACCACGTGTCCGAGCGTGTCCGATGCATGTCGACGTGTCCGACACGCTCGACACGTGTCGGACACGACACGGAAGCACGGAGAACGTGTCCGTGCTTCATAGTTTCTGGCTCCCTTGCATCGTGAGTAACACATACTCATGCGGTAAATATTTTTGAGAAGGCCTACGCTCTCTTTCAGATCTTCTAACTTGAGGTAGGATAGATTGCTCTTGTTCAGCTATTTCACCTGTATCAGCTGAAGAATTAACATTATGTGAGGACTCACCATCTTTATGACTTCCATGCACTTCTCCCCCATAATTTCTATCAACATTAGAAGGATTTGGGCTGAAACTAACTGAACATTGAGCTGTATTCTTTGGTCTCTCCACCTTGTCAATGTCTTCAATAGTTTGATACTCACAAAACACCACATCTCGGCTTCTAATGATTTTCTTTGCAACTGGATCCCATAACCTGTAACCAAACTCTTCATGTCCATAACCCAAGAAGATACACTGTTTAGACTTGTCATCAAGCTTGGATCTTTCATCTCTTGGAACATGCATAAATGCCCGACAACCGAACACTTTTAGATGGCTGTAGGAAACATCTTTGCCACTCCAAACTCTTTGTGGAACATCCCCCTTAAGAGGAACTGATGGAAATAGATTTATCAAATCCACTGCTGTTTTCATCACTTCACCCCAAAATGACTTAGGCAACTTCGCATGAGAAAGCATACACCGAATCCGATCATTAATTGTCCGGTTCATTCTCTCTGCCACTCTATTATGTTGTGGTGTTTTTGAAACAGTCTTCTCTAGCTTGATACCGTAATCCCTGCAATAGTGTTCAAATGGGCCTCTATATTCACCACCGTTGTCAGCCCGAACACATTTCAGCTTCTTCCCCATTTCTGTTTCCACATTGACATGAAATTGCTTGAAAGCCGCAAGTACCTGATCTTTAGATTTCAAAGCAATAGCCCACACTATTCTAGAACAGTCATCAATAAATGTCACAAAATATAATGCACCTCCAAGAGTTCTAACATCCATGCAACAAACATCAATGTGAACTAAATCAAGTACATTTGATTTCGTGTGTGGAGAGGAACTATGAAATGAGAATCTATGTTGCTTACCAGTCAGACAATGAGTGCATTCCTTTAGATTTTTCTCTTTCAAAGGTAAAATGTTCTTTTTAGCAAGAGTTTTAAGTTCTTTCTTGCTAAGATGACCCAGCCTCATATGCCATAAATCAACTGAGGAATCCTCTACTGCATTTACCTCTTCTTTAATCAAGTCAGCTTGCATGGTGTAGAGAGAGCCTGTCTTCTTACCTTTTGCCACTATCATGGGACCTTTAGTCAACTTCCATTTGCCATCAAAGAATGAATTACAATAACCATCATCATCTAAGGCACCCATAGAGATCAAGTGAAGTCGAATATCCAAAACATGTCTCACATTTTTCAAAACCAAATTACATCCGACGTCAGTTTCCAAATAAACATCTCCCATGCCAATAACCTTGGAAACATCACTATTTCCCATCCTTATGCAACCAAAGTCGCCGTTGCGATAAGAAGCAAAGTAATCACACCGTGAGGTGACATGAAAAGAAGCTGCGGAATCAACAACCCACATAGAGTCTTGGCATGTAAAATTCACATATCCGTCATCACATACAAACACAATATCACCATCAGATGCAACCGCTGTTGTAGCTTGTTTCTCTTCTTTCTTTTGATCTCCATTTCTATCATGGAATCTATCTCTCTTTGGCAACCAACACTCTTTTGCATAATGTCCCATTTTGCCGCAATTATAACACTTGACACTCCTCCTCGGTCTTGATTTCGACCTTCCTCTTGACTTGCCTCGGGTATCATTTCTTTGAAACCTTCTTGATACTTCTCGCCCTGTTTTCTATAACAAGAGCATCTAATGTAGAAGCATAATTCAAGCCTTTTCTTCTTGTTTCTTCATTGAACAAGCTTTCTTTAACCATGTTCATAGAAAGCACACCAAAAGAAGCCGAGTTATTTAATGCCACAACTAAGGTGTCCCAACTATCAGGAAGAGTACCAAGTAATAAGCATGACTGCAATTCATCACCAAGATTAATCTCAAGATTTGTCAATTGATTTACAACATCTTGAAATTCACTCAAGTGTTCCACCATGTTACTCCCCTCCTTGTATCTCAAATTCACAAGTCGCTTAACTAGAAGAGCTTTATTTTGTGGAGTTTTTCTCTCATAAAGATCTTGTAATTTCTTCCACAAAGTGTCTGCCTTTGTTTCTTGAGCAACATGATGAAACACACTATCATCAATCAATTGTCGGATAAACCCAACCGTTTTCCGATTCATTCTCTCCCATTCTTTATCTTCCTTATTTCCTTTAGCTTCATCACCCTTAATAGGATCAAATAAGTCTTTGCAATATAACACATCTTCCATCCGAGGCTTCCAAATAGAATAATTCGAGGCATTTAACTTAAACATGATGCTGCTGGTTTCTTCCATTTAACACTAAAATTCAACCGTGCTCTGATACCACTTGTTGGGGAGAACTTGGGTACAACAATTCACCATGGTTAAACGCAATCCAGGATCAATTTCTCCCCCAAAGCTAAATCAACTAAAATTTTCTTAGCCCCCGGCAACAACCAGCAATATATAGCCTCACAAAATGCAAATATAGCGCTAAAATAATAAGTAGACAAATCAAATAACGACACCAAGGATTTAACGTGGAAAACCCGATGCGGGAAAAACCACGGACCGCCCAAAAAATCCACTAATCACCAAGAATAGTAGGATACACAAAGTATTCTTTTCTAATCACACACTAGAGGCTCAACATCAACATTACAATCATCTTTTTCCCACCACATAGGTAGACAAACAAGTTTGAAGCAATAAAACCTTAACCGCAACTGGAGAATTTGGAGACGGTTCTCGATGAACAAAAACCATCAACTCGTAGCCCTCGGTCTCACGAACAACATACTGAAATTTGAGCCGATTCCGACAATATTTGGCCTTCGAATCAAAGCCGCAAAGTTGCAGCGCTCTTCCTCTCTCCTCTTTCTCCTTTGTGCAGTTTTTGTTTTCTCTCTCTCTCTCTCGCCACTTTTTCGGGCGCACACCCCACGTACGACAACTCCACTTCTTTTTGTTCTTTTTCTTTTCTTTTGTTCTTTTTTTTTTAATTTAATGCTGGCTGGGCCCCACATGAAGGTGGACCCAGCCAACAGAGAGACACATAAATTTAGGCAATAGGACTTTTGTATATTTGGGATTTAAAAATTGTGGAAAGATTGTACCCTTATCCATCTAAAGGTCAATTAAATGATGTGCCATACCCTTGCTGTGGCTGAATATTTAGATATCTAAATGCAGGGAAGCCACTGTTGGCTACTAAAGAGATAGGAGATCCTGGGAGATGCAAACTCTGTGGTGGCCCAAGACAGTGTGAGATGCAGCTTATGCCGCCGTTGTTATATTTTCTGCATGAAGCTGCTGATAATTCTCAGAAAGATGCCTGACAGCAATTTTATATCATTCCAAGGTACAAACAACCTCCTCATATTGATTTTACCAAAAAAAAAAAAAACCTCCTCATATTGTTGTGCATGGATGCTGTTTTTTTCTGAATGTTGTTTTGTAAGCACAATGACTTAGAGTGGTCGCGGTCAGTGACACTCTTAGTGATAGATTTCGGTTTCACAATCTTTTCTAGAGTCCGGTCTATAAAAGAAAGGACCTTGGGGGATTCACGGTTTTCCTTATAAAAGAAACATCCTCTTTCCTACATTCGCTATTTTGGTTGGGTGAGTTTTGTGGATTTCTTTTGGTTTTGGATTTTTTTCGTGGAAACCAAAAGGTTCATTACCTTGATGACACCCCATATTTTGTTCGCTATCAATATTTTTATTATAAGGCTAGTTGCTCTTAGGAAACACCTGCTTTTAAGTCTTCAGTTCAGAAAGGTTTGGCCCTTCTCCTTTTGATTTTTTGTCGCATACTGCTTCAGTAAGGATATATAACTAAGTCTTATGAGCATGATCACTTCTGCAAATTTTTATGTACTCATTACACTCATATATAAAATGCGTGTGTTTGTGTGTGTGTGTATATATATATAATTGTTGCTCGTTGCATTCCTCAAAACTGGTATGACTCCGAAACGAAGGGTTTAGAAGTGGGGACTAGATTGTTGCCGAGCAAGCTATGTTAGTACAACTCGAGAAATCATTGAAGCAAGCAGTAATTGATAATATATCTCATTACATGACCTTGTCATCGTGCGGCCCCTTTTCTCGAAGAGTAAATTTTGTGTGTCCAAATCAGAAGAGTTGATTTTACAATAATAATGCATTTAAATACTGATTGGGTAAGTTCCAGTATCTCTCTGACATGGAGCTCTTGATAGTGCTATCATAAAATTGAATAGAAAGATTTGATTGAAGAGAAGATTGTGGTGGCCATCCTAAAAATTCTCAGGAGATGAATTGAGAGATATATGTAAAATACACTTGATATTATTACAATGTTGGAGAGAGCTCTTTGGAAAGCAAACTCTTTTGCTCATTTTTGGGTGCAAAATTATCTTTTGAAAGCTTATTTTTTTACTGATCCAATTATAAATTTTGCGAGGAGACATTGTGTGCCCCAAGTATATACAAGCATATATTATAGTTGCATGTTTCATATCATAAATTTCTCCGACAAAGAAAGAAATGAACGCTCATGTACGCTGCATGACTTGTTAAAGCTGTAACTTCTAGTCCATATATAAATAACAGTACACAACAGGAAATGTAAAAACAAGCAGTAGACATATACTTGTATATGTTCTGCAAACATAGATACACAGTTTATAGCCATAACTCATTTGTCCCCTTAAAGCCTTCACCTAGCGAGCTTCACCTTCATAAATTTCTCCAACAAAGAAAGAAATGAAGGCTCGTGTATGCTGCATGACTTGTTAAAGCTGTAACTTGTAGTGCATATATAAATAACAGTACACGATAGGAAATGTAAAAACAAGTGGTAGATAAATACTTGGACATGTTCTGCATACATAGATACACAGTTTCTAGCCATAACATTCCTTGTCATTTGTCCCCTTCAAGCCTTCGCCTAGCAAGCTTCACTTTCAATCCATGTTTCATGTGAAGTACGATAGAATTAGAAGGTCTCACAGAGTGATCTTCCACAACATGAACATCGTAGTTATGTATTATAGTGGCCGCGACCATTTTTGTATGAGAGAAAGCCACATCTTTTCCCAAACAAGTTCTTGGTCCGGCATTAAATGCAATGAACTTGTAAGATGGCTGGTGCCTAATTCCTCCTCTCTCCAAAATCCACCTCTCCGGTCTAAATTCCAAACAATCCTCTCCCCATATTGATTTCATCCTCCCCATTGCATACAAATGGACAACTATCTTCGCACCAGGATCAACTTTGTGTCCACTAGGAAGGACGTCAGGATTTGCAGGGCACTTGTGTAGAAGTGGAATCGGTGGGTATAGCCTCAAAGATTCGCAGATTGCACCATGTAAATAAACCATCTTGTGCATATGCTCGCTAATATTGAAAACCCTAAGATTTTGTTCTTCCTTCGGGATAACAGATCTTATCTCCTCTCTGATTCTCATTTCAACAGACGGGTTCATGGAAAGAGCCCAGAAAAACCACGTGAGAGTTGAACCAGTAGTTTCTATCCCCGCGCTCATGAAATTCAAAATCGTGTCCCTAAGGAACTTGTCATTGCATTCTAAAGCGCCCAATGTCTCATTTTCCACCATATACAATGTCAATAAATCTGCACCATTTTCATCTCCCTTCACTTTGCTGGTTCGTTCTCTCAGTTCAACTCTCTTCATGGCTATGTAATTCCCTAGAATTTGGTCTATATCTTCCCAAGCTCTTCTCATTTTCTCCTCCGCTCCAATCCCCAACAACCTCTGCAGAGTGCCAAACCACTCAGGGTAAAAGTGGCGATAGAAAATCACCTCCTCGGCATCACCCAATGCCTTGCAAATTGGGACTTCTGGGAATTCAACGGACAAGCTGCCGGGGTCGAACCCCGTGACGAATCTGCAAGCAGAATCAAAGGTGAACCTGTGGAACAAATCCTGCAAATCCACCGTTACACCTCTCAGAGACAATTCGTCGAGCACCCTGAGCAGACCATTCTCCGCCTTGTCCCTAGTGGTCGACGACAAGAACCGATGGAACCGTTGGTCTTTCATAAACACCTGAGCGACCCTTCTTTGCATACTCCACAGATTGGAGTCGGAGTTGAAGATCCCGTCGCCGAGAATGTCGAACACCCTCTTGAACTCGGGCCCTTTTGGGAAGTTCCCAAAGTTGGTGCTCATGATGTAGTGGACGTTGGCAGGATCAGCAGTGACCAGCATGTCCATGCCAGAAAACCAGGGGAACCGGACGAAGAAGTTGCCATGGCTCCGCTCAACAACGCCGGTGGCCCAGTCGTGGAAGTGGCTCAGGTTGAGCAAGAGCGCCGGTAGCATCCCCACGAGCGGCCAGTTCCTGGGGAACCCATCATTGCTTTTGCTGAGGAGACGAAGGACCGCAAAGCAAATCCCCGCCAAGAATATCTCCGAGAAACCTATCAATGCCATTGAAGCTTCCCACTCTCTCTCTCTCTCTCTCTCTCTCTCTCTCTCTCTCTCGCTCTGTGAGAAGGTTTTGGAAGTCTAGTAATATATAGACGAGAGGAGGAGGAATGGCACCGACAGTGGGTGGCGGGAGGTCCACTGGCATTGAAAGTGCAAGGACGATTTATGTCTTAAAACATTCCTTTCAAATAAGTGGTATCAAATATCTACATTTCCAAAGTATTTATGCGCATCTTTGTTTTTTTTTTTTTTTTTCAAAATTTAAATTCTCGTGTCCTTCTTCTTTAACAACTTTTGTTATTTTCCACTTTTGAGGCCGACAACCACTGTGCTCATCATCCAAATGAAGCATATAAGAACAATTAGAATTTTGCAACTACATGGTTGAAAAATAATTGAAAAGTACTTGTGCGATATCACCGACAGTGGGTGGCGGGAGGTCCACTGGCATTGAAAGTGCAAGGAGGATTTATGTCTTTTTGCTTTCAAATAAGTTATCAAATGATTTCTAACATATTTTTTTTTTTTTTTCAAAATTTAAATTCTCGTGTCCTCCTTCTTTAACAACTTTTGTTATTTTCCACTTTTGAGGCCAACAACCACTGTGCTCATCATCCAAATGAAGCACATAAGAAAAATTGGAATTTTGCAACTACATGGTTGAAAAATAATTGAAAAGTACTTGTGGCGATAGGAGGAGAGATGGCACCGACAGTGGGTGGCGGGAGGTCCACTGGCATTTGCAAGGAATTTCTTAAACATTGCTTTCAAATAAGTGGTATCAAATGTCAACATTTCCAAAATTTTTATCTTTTTTTTTTTCAAAATTTAAATTCTCGTGTCCTCCTTCTTTAACAACTTTTGTTATTTTCCACTTTTGAGGCCGACAACCACTGTGCTCATCATCCAAATGAAGCACATAAGAAAAATTGGAATTTTGCAACTACATGATTGAAAAATAATTGAAAAGTACTTGCCTATCTCCTTTTTGCAATTTCAGCCTTTTGTACTTTGCAACATGATTTCTAACATCTTTTTTTTTTTTTTCAAAATTTAAATTCTCATGTCCTCTTTCTTTAACAACTTTTGTTATTTTTCACTTTTGAGGCCGACAACCACAACTTTTTCTCGGTCTTGACTTAACCGACTCCTATTTTTTGAGTTATCAAGCTTTTTTATTTGGGAACAATATCCACATAAACTTTTCTTTGGCCAGAGAATAATATCCACTATTTTTTATTGTTCGGTCCTCTATTTTAAAAGTTGCAACCGAGTTCTTCATATATTTCTTATCACTTGAATAGTATTGTAGGATTTGTTTCTTATTGCATGAATATTATTACTTTGATTTTTTTCCTCAATTTGAGCTTGCAAAATATATATATATATATATATATATATATATATATATATATACAAATCTCAAAAAAGAAAAATAGAGTAAAAATGAAACTGTTTGAGGAAGTCCATGGTTTCCTCAAAAATTTCTTGTGGCCCATATTTGATAGTCACTCCGTCATTTCACGGAGGACGATCAACCAAGCTTTATTCTTTTATTATTATTATTATTTTGGCTTGCCTTTCTAATGCTACTAACAAAAGAAAATATTCACCGGTTGGCTAATGTGGCGTGAAATTTTTATTTTTATTTTACTCGTGTCCTTATCAATTATCAATCAAAAATTGTATCTGGAGTTTGAGTCCGTTGATTAAACACGATCCAAAGCGAGTCGACCAAATAAACAAAATTGAACTGTTTCTTTGATTTTTTTTTAACTTGCAAGGGAAAAGGATACTACAAGTGTCATAACTTTCATATGCCACACACTCGAGTGCTATAATTTTTTTTTTTTAATTCTTTGAGTGTCATAACTTATGTATGGTGCTCACTTGAAGCCATTACTTTTCTTTTTTTCTTTTTCTTTTTGTGATCACATGAAGTTTATATGACTTTTCAATTAATCACTTGAAGGCCACAACTTTTAAAAATGTTCTCCGCAAGTGCTATGTCATATCAAATTTCCGACACTTGGATGAACATTTTTTTAAAAGTTATAGTACTTAGTGATCTATTCAAAATTATAGCACTCAAATGAATGTCTTTTAGAAGTTATGGTAGCTAAGTGGTCAAAAAAAAAAAGTTATGATATTTAGAAGAACATCGTGTCGTCGAGAACTTCACAAAATTTGGCATTAATTAATGGGATACACAAGTTTGTCTTTTTTTGTTGAATTAACTTCAGGCTCCGCCACAACATTTAAAGAAGAGCATCCATTTTAGCATTATATCAGTACAAAGGAGGGGCTTGTGATTGAGTATATATAGGCCTATTTGGTTTGGCTTTGGGGAAATGATTTTAAGAAAATGCAAATACCTTTAGGCCAAAAGGATTTTTGGAAATGCTATCGTGTTTGGCAAATTGTAATTCTAAAGTGTATTGGAAAATAGCTTTGATTTAAATACAATTTGGTAAAACTTACATTTGCAAAGGACTTTTATTAATTCTTTTTAAAAAAGAATCAAAATTAATCCAACAGAGTTCAGCCGCTAGCCAACTGCTGGTGGCCAAATCTAGCCACTAGGCAGCCTCGCCTGAGGTCTCGCAACCTCAAGTGCCACCAAGTGACAATCGTCTAAGGTTGAGCGACCTAGGTGGTGCCACCTGAGGTCACGTGACCTTGAGGCAGCCATTAGCGAGGATGAGCAACCCCTCAAGTGGCAATCGTCATTTTTATTGTGTGAATATTATTACTTTGATTTGTTTTTGAGTTTGAACTTGCAATAAAGAATTACACAAATCCCAAAAAAGAAAAAAAAATAGAGTAAAAATGAAATCATTTGAGGAAGTTCATGGATTTCTCAAAAATTTCTCATGGCCCATATTTAACTGTCACTTTGTCATTTTATGGAGGACAGTCAGCTAAGCTTTATTCTTTTTATCTTTTGGCTTTCCATTCTAATGCTACCAACATATGAAAATATTCAATGGTTAGCTAATGTGGCATCAATTTGTTTTTTACTCATGTCCACTTATCAATTAATGCATGTCCTGTTAAAAATTGTATCTTGAGTTTGAGTCTGTTGATTTATCACGATCCAAAGTGAGTCCGACCAAATAAACAAAATTGAACTGCCAATTTGAATTTGTTTGAACTTGCAAGGGAAAAAGATATCACAAGTGCCATAACTTTCCTATGCCTCTCACTTGAGTGCATAATTTTTTTCGATTCCTTGAGTAGCACAACTTATGTACGGCATTCACTTAATGCCATCACTTTTCTTTCTTTTTTCTACAATCACTTGAAGGTTATATAACTTTTCAATTAATCACTTGAAGGCCACGATTTTTCAAAAACGTTCCCACAAGTAATATATTATGTCAAATTTCAAATACTTGGATGAACACTTTTTAAAAGTTACAGTACTTTGTGGTCAATTCAAAATTATAACACTCAAATGAATGTTTTTAGAGGTTGTGGTTGTTAAGTGGTGAAAAAAGTTAGGGTATTCAAATGAACAACATGTCATCGAGAACTTCACAAAATTTGGCATTAATTAGTGGGACACACAAACTTGTCTTCTTTTTGTTGAAATATCTTCACACTTTGTAACAGCATTTAATCAAGGGCCTCCAAAATCTTTTTAAAGGGCCTCCAAAAGATTTTGGAGGCCCTTTAAAAAAAGGCCTTTGATTAAATGTTATTACAGAGCATGAAGATCCAAAAAAGATTTTGGAGGCCCTTCAAAAAGATTTTTGGGACCAAAAAGATTTTGGAGGCCCTTGATTAAATATTATTGCAGAGCGTGAAGATCCCAAAAAGATTTTGGAGGCCCTTGATTAAATATTGTTGCAGAGCGTGAAGATATGTCAACAAAAAGTAGGCCCTTGATTAAATGTTGTTGCACAGTGTGAAGATACTTCAATGTGTGTACCCCACTAAGTAATGGCAAATTTTGTGAAGTTCTCGACGACATGATGCTCACTTGAATACCATAACTTTTTTTCAATCACTTAACTACCATAACTTCTAAAAAAAACATTCATTTGAGTGCTATAAGTTTGAATTGATCACTAAGCACTGTGACTTTTAAAATATGTTCATCCAAGTGTTGGAAATTTGACATGATATAGCACTTGTAGAGAATGTTTTTAAAAAATTGCAGCCTTCAAGTTATTAATTGAAAAGTTATATAACATTCAAGTGATTGGAAAAAAAAAAAGTAATGGCATCAAGTGAGCATTATACATAAGTTATGACACTCGAGGAATGAAAAAAAAAAAAACAATTATGGCACTTTAGTGAGTGACAAATGAAAGTTAAGACACTTATAGTATACTTTTCCCTTGTAGTTCAAACCAAATCAAAGAGGCAATTGAACTTCGTTTATTTGGTCGGACTCACTTTGGATCATGTTTAATCAACGAACTCAAACTCGAGACAAAATTTATACCGAACATGCGTTAATTTATAAGTGGACATGAGTAAAAAAGAAATTCACGCCACATTAGCCGACTATTGAATATTTCCTTCTGTCGATAGCATTAGAAAGGCAAGCCAACAGAAAAAAAAAAAAAAAAAAAATAAACTTAGCTGACCATCCTTTGTTAAATGACGGAGTGACAAGTCAAATACGGGCCACAAGCAATTTTTGAGGAAACGATGGACTTCCTCAAGTTTTATTGCAAGCTCAAATTGAGAAACAAATCAAAGAAATAATATTCACATGATAAGAACGGCAACCGCCATCTGGGTCACGCAATCTTAGGTAGCACCACTTGGGTCTCTTTACCTCAAGTGACCGCCACTTGGGTCATGCGACCTAAGTGTTGACACCTAAATTTTGGCAATCTGGTTATTTATTTATTACATTAAAAAATTAGGGGTCAATTTTATCCCTAAAAAATATTAATTGCATAGATGTTAGGAGCATTAGCATAACAATTGCATTGCGTGGATCTCATGCGAAATTTGGCAGTGGACATTCAATATTGCTGGCAAGGAGCCCACTCATGTGTGAACTCCAAAAAATTGGCTTGGGCAAAAAGAAAAATCCAAGGGGCTCACCAATGTTTCTGCTGAGAAAGATAATGAAGAGAAAGGAAGTAAAATTTGGAGATATTGACTAGATATTCTCTTCATGCGTATCCATGGCGGTATATTTGATTTGTCTTGAAGAAATTTGTTTCATGGACACACGTGGACACATAAAGCAAATAAAAGAAGAAAGAATTCGGCTGATTTTACGAAAGATGCGGGTAAAAGGATCAAGGAACATGGATGGAAAGGAATCGGAAAATTTTTGGCTACAAATGTCATTGTTCTAAAATATAATATGCAGATTTATTCTCTTTCCTCAAAAACCTAGGTTAGTCCTACCTATAAAAGGATCATTGAATACACGGCCACGAGGGATGGAGAGACACGATCATACGAGAGAGAGAGAGAGAGAGAGAGAGAGAGAGAGAGAGAGTGCTCTAGGCCAGGTTTTCGTGAGACCCCCCACGATGCTGCCGTCACAGTCACGCCCTCATCGTCCGTGACACCGTTCCTTTTGCTGTTTCGTTCGACGAGAACAGCTTGCGGCATTTCCTTCCATCGCATACCCCGGATAGCCACATTGGCGTGACCTGTGAAAAGCTTGCACTTACTAATTTGAGTTAACGGCTTTCTTCCACTTTGGTGATCTAGCAGACTTCGCAATTATCAAGTAGTCCAAGGGTTCAACGATTACATCAGTAGACCCATGTGGTCTTTTGGTCAACCTTTTGCAATCAAGCGTTCCTGATCCTCATACTAGGAGATCCAGCGAGTTTTCTGCAGTCCTGGTGTCTTGTCCAAGTCACTAGAGATTCCAACGGCTGTTCCAAGCCAACGCGAGCCGTGATGCCTTGCTGCCCGACGTCAATCGTTGCCATCCCGTAGACAACGATAAAACTTTTTTTTTTCTGTTTTAGGTCCCCCGTGATTTCTTGCTGTTCCGAGAAGCTCACCTAGCCGACCGTCACTCTGGGCACACTACCAGGGCCACCACCGCAGCCTTTCCTTGGTCAATCACTACGACGTCGATCCATTGGTCGGGAATCCTTATTGACCGAGGAACCATCGAGCCATCACGGCGGAGAATTCCAAAGAAAGAGACAATATAAAGAAAGTGGGAATTGAAGATTTCAGTTGCATGGCATCTGCGAATCAAGAACACGTCCATCGACACAGTCCAGATCCCACGTTGGGGAGAGAAACGAAGCAACACCCACCGAATTCACTCCTTGCCGTGACGACCTTTACGTGAATCGTTGTCGTACCGCTGAGAAGTCCACACCAACACGAGTAGCCGCTGCTGTGAGCCGATCACCCACCACCATTCCCGATTGCGATCCCAGTCCAATTGCACAAAGTCCAAATTTGGAAGCCAATATTCGGATTAGGTAAAAAATTGTCTATTTTGATTTCCGAAAATTTCGTTTCCTTATTTGATATATTCATTGGTGCGCATAGTGGAAATTCCCGATATGCCATGATATTCACAACTCGAGTAGCCTCATAAATTAGGAAATCTTCATAATTCCACAACGTGCATATGATTGATAGTCCGATTTCATGCTCGAAATACGACCTGCAATCGCACGGAAAAATCACCAATCCGATCTCACGCTCGAGATATGATTCGTGATTTTTATTTAAAAATTGGCCGATCTAATCTCATGCGCGAGATACGATTCGTCAATTTATTTCTAAAATTAAATGAACATGGATGATATCTTGCTTGATTTGTTGCTGTGCTGTTCTTGATGCCTTTATTTGATTGCTCCCATAAAGGAAAAACCCAAATATATATATATATATATATATATATATATATATATATATAATAATTGAGTTAGGTTAAATGCATGTTAGGATGTTACTGGTTTTAATGTTATGTTGCATGTTTAGGATAGGAAATTTATTTCGAATTTCTTAAATAAAAAGACCAAAAAAATTAATTTAGGATATCATATTTTCTTCTCATTAATTTAAATTGCACGTTTAATTATTTGCAATTTTAAATTTCGAATTTCATAAAAAAAAAATTAGAATTAGAGCATTCTTTGCACGTCATTGCATATTATGATAGATTGCATGCTTATTAGGAAAATAAAAATCATGTGCACATCATATAGAATTAGGTTCACACAATGCACGTCATTTAGTGATTTTTGTTAGGTTCATTTAATTAGAAATTGCCCGTCATTAGAATTAGGTCATTAGATTAATTTAGATTGCATATTTAAGTGTTGCATTTCTTTAACTTCGAATCTCATGGAAAATACAAAAAAATATTTTTTAGAATAAATCCATCTCATTTCAGGATAGACTACATGCTTATTTATGTCATATCGCTTAGGTCATATAGCTAAGTCATGTCGCCATGTCATATCATTTCATGTTAAATTAGTGGCATGCATTGCATAAAGCATGATTCTCATTAATTAAGTGAAAACAAAAGAAAGAAATTGCGTGTTAATTAGAAATCATATCTAGGGTTGTTGATGTGAATTCTGATCTAACATTGCAAATACTTTCGTTGCTATGAGGTAAGTCTCACATTTTATTTATTGCTTTACTTGGATGTTGAATTGGTGGTTTGCGCACCTGCATGACAATCTTACATGTTAAGGAATTAAAATCAATTCAAGTTGCTTGCCAAACATTTTTCAAAATAAAAGAGAGAGGTACCAGAAGGGCATTAGAAAAATCTAGCGTAACCAAGTCCCTGCACTCATAAATCTCTGGTTCGTAGGAGTAAAGTAAATCTCCCGTTACTTTATTTGGGTTTCTAATCGACCCACCAAAAATAGATTAGTGGCGACTCATAATTGAAAATCAATTGCATGTTAAGAACTTGAACCTAAGTCGCGAATTGGTATGGGCTTGGGAGAGCCCGAGTTAAGTCTAGGCTTAACAATTCATTAGTCAAACCCTAGGTGGTTCACACCCGAAAATTTGGTCGCGACACTAAGGCATCGCCTAAGGTCCTGTGACCTTGAGCAAGGCTGCCCTGCAACTAGTGGACAAACGCGATTGGTCAACAGCCAAGTTCTACTAGATTAATTTTAATTCTTTTTTTAATTTTTTTTATAAAAACCATTTGCAAATGTAAGTTTTATCAAATGGTATTTAAGTCAAAGCTATTTTTCAATGCACTTTAATCTTACAATTTGCCATACACGATAGCATTTCGGAAAATTTCTTTACCTAAAGGTATTTACATTTTCTTAAAGTCATTTCTCCAAAGTCATACCAAACAGGTCCTACGTAGGCTCCGTTTGGTTTGGCTTTTGGGAAATGACTTTTGAGAAAATGCAAATGCTTTTGGGCAAAAGGGATTTTCCAAAATACTATCGTGTTTGGCAAATTATAATTCTAAAGTGCATTGGAAGATAGTTTTGGCTTAAATGTCATTTGGTAAAACTCACATTTGTAAAGGAATTTTATAAAATAAAAAAAAATTAAAATCAAAATTAATCCGATAGAGTTCAGCCGCCGATCAATCGCCAATGGCTAGATTTGGTCGCAGAGTTATGTCACTTGAGGTCACTTGACCTCAAGCGATGCCCTAGGTTGCACAACCTAGGTGGCGGTCGCCTAAGGTTGAGTGACCCAGGCGGCGATCGCCTAAGGTCAAGCGACATTGTGCAATGCCATAGGTCACACAACCCAGGTGATAGTCGCCTAGGATGTGCGACCCCCAAGCAACGATTGTCAAGGATGAGCGATTCCTCAGGTAGCGGTCGCCATTCTTATTGTGTGAATATTATTACTTTGATTTGTTTCTCAATATGAGCTTGCAATAAAGAATCATACAACTCTCAAAAAAGAAATAAGAAAAATAGAATAAAAAAGAAAACGTTTGAGGAAGTCCACGATTTCCTCAAAATTTGCTTGCGCCTACGTTTGACAATCAATCCGTCATTGTAGGGAGACGGTCAGGTAAGCTTCATTCTTTTTTATCTTTTTTTTGGCCTGCCTTTCTAATGCAACCGGTAGAAGAAAATATTCACCGGTTGGTTAATGTGGCATGAATTTCCTTTTTACTCATGTCCACTTGTGAATTAATGCATGTCCTATTAAAAATTTTATCTTGAGTTTGAGTCAGTTGATTAAACACGATCCAAAGTAAGTCTAGCCAAATAGACAAAGTTCAACTACCTCTTTGATTTTGTTTGAACCTATAAGGAAAAATTGATCACTAAGTGCTATAACTTTCATACGCCCTTCACTTGAGTGACATTATTTTTTTTCAATTCCTTGAGTGTCATAACTTATAAATGACGCTCACTTGATGCCATTACTTTATTTTTTATTTTTATTTTTTTTTCGATCACTTGAAGGTTATATAACTTTTGGATTAATCACTTGAAGACCACGACTTTTTAAAAACATTCACCACAAGTGCTATGTCATGTCGGATTTCCAACACTTGGAAGAACATTTTTTAAAAGTTATAGTACTTAGTGATCAATTCAAAATTATAGCACTCAAATGAATATTTTTTAGAAGTTATGGTAGTTAAGTGGTTGAAAAAAAGTTATGGTATTCAAGTGAATATCGTGTGGTCGATAACTTCACAAAATTGGGCATTAATTAATGGGACACACAAGCTCGTCTTCTTTTGGTTGAATTATCTACACGCTCTGCAACAACATTGATGAAGGGGCTCCATTTTAGCATTATATCAATACAAAGGTGGGGCTTGTGATTGAGCATACGTATACAAAGCTCATTGAAAGCTCTTATGAATGTGCTGACCTCTATAGTGCCATAACTTAGAATAAAAGGACACTTAAGTGCCATAACTTACGAAAGTAACACTTAAGTGCTAAAATCGGAGTAAAATAGATTACTTAAGTGCCAAAATCCAGCTAAAAACGCTGACATGTCAATTTTCCGACAAAGCAAGTGCAAAACGGCATCATTTTGGTGCTGACGTGTTAAAAAATTAATATAAAAATTAATTAAATTTAAATTAAATTTAAATTTATTTAAAGAAAAGAAAAAAAAAAAGGGAGGCGGTTGAGCCCTTAGCCGCCACCGCCTCCCCACCGCCACCAACAAGGGTCAACGACGGAGGGTGGAGGGTTGGCCGAGCTCGCCAGGTCTTGGCCAAGGGCTGGCAACCTCGGCCGATCGGTGATGAGGGTTCGCGAGCCCTCACCCCAGATCGGGGCAAGGGTCGACAGCCCTCGCCCGACTAGGCCCTCAGCGAGCGGCAACCCTTGGCCCAGTCAAGTGAGGACTCACGGCCCTTGCCCAAATCCAACGAGGGGTGAAGAGGAGGAGGGGGAGGCAGCCGATGGTTAAGGAGGAGAGGAAAAAAAAAACGGGGGGGAAGGAGGAGGAGGGAGGCGGCGGCGGCGAGGGCTTAGCCCTCGCCGCGCCGCGCCATCTCCCCTCTATCACCGGGGAGGTGAGGGAGGGTTGGCTAGGGACGTCGAGCCCTGGCCGAGAGATGGGACAACCGACCCCTAGCCGAGGGCCGGCGGCCCCAGCCGACCGGCGGCGAGGGCTTGCGTGCCCTCACCCAAATCTGTGTGAGGGCCGGTGACCTTTGTCAAATCTGGGTGAGGACCGCGATCCTCGCCTAGATCTAGGGCGAGGGCATGTAGGCCCTCGCCGCCGATCGGCTGGAGCCGCCGGCCCTTGGTTAGGGCTCGGCGACCCTAGCCAACCCTCCCCACCTTACGGCAATGGCGGGGGCGGCGACGACGAGGGTTTAGCCCTCAATCGCCAACTACCTTCCTCTCCCCATTTTTTTGTTATTTTTTTTAATAAATAAATAAGTTATTATTATTATTATTATTATTATTATTATTATTATTATTATTATTATTATTATTATGTTTTAAAATTAAATTAATTTAATTTTATATTATATTCAAATTCAAATTATATCAAAACGATGTCGTTTTGAGTGAATTAGAACTAAGTCGGCTCTCTAGTGACACACCTCGGTGAAAAATATTAATATTTAATTGTCATGTATGATTTCCGGTCGGTTTCACCAGAAGTGGCACTCAGGTGTTCTACTTTTCTTAAAATGTTGTACTTAAGTGTCACTTTCGTAAGTTATGGTACTTAAGTGTTTCTTTGTGCCAAGTTATAGTATTGGAAGCAATCTTTGGCCAGCTCTTATGACCACAAGAAGAAGAAAATAAACAAAAGAAAATAAAAAGAGTTTGTGTCTAGCGCTCTATCAATCTCTTTATTTTCTTTAGTTGTCAAATCGGGGGGACACTCTCTTTCTTGGGCGTACATTGTAAGATTTGAGCTATAAATGGTGGGCATTGAGGGTAATTCTAGGGTTGGGAAATATTTGAGTGTGTAAGTGATTGTAATTGTGTATTCTCTTTTTAATTAATAGATAATTGGCAGTCGTTCTCCCTGTGGACTTAGGTTTTGACATTTGGACCAAATCACGTAATTCCCCCGTGTCATTCATCATTCATCATTTTAATTTTCTCTGAAGATTTAGTGTCCCAATACATTTACAAAGATCTGTGCTATTTTTATAATAATTGGTATTAGAGATAAGACTTTATAATTATGTCCGGAACGAAATTTGAAGTCAAGAAATTTAACAAAATGAACAACTTTGAATTGTGGAGGATCAAGATGGGGATGCTATTAATAACTTAAGGTTTGCCAAGGCATTAGCAAGCAAGGATAAAGTGAATGAAACAAATGAAAGATGTTGAAAAGGATGAGCTAATGAGGATGTCAATGAGTATAATTTTATTAAATCTGTCAAATGAGGTGTTAATAGAGGTGGCCAAAGAGAAGGATGCCACAGCATTGTGGGCAATACTTCATGTTTTTTATACAATGAAAAGTTTGAACAATTGATTATAGATGCTAAAGAGAATTTTTTTTTTTTTTTTTTTTCATTTTGTTATGTTAAATGTACATCCACCAAAGCCCACCTAGACGAGTTTAACAAACTCATGATGGAGTTGAAGAATGTCGAGGAAATCCTGGACAATGAAAAACAAGGCATGATGTTGTTAGCGTTTCTACCAAAGTCATGGAAGCACTTTATTGACTCACTATTACATGGTTGTACTACAATGACCTCTTTTGAGGTAAAATCCACCCTACTCCCTAATAAGTGGTAGAGAAAATT
The DNA here is from genome assembly GCA_017140325.1 of Eucalyptus leucophloia subsp. euroa. Lineage (NCBI taxonomy): Eukaryota > Viridiplantae > Streptophyta > Magnoliopsida > Myrtales > Myrtaceae > Eucalyptus > Eucalyptus leucophloia. The sequence goes on from CM029475.1 coordinate 64,740,072, forward strand.
ACAATATGATGGTTCGACGCAAGATGTAGCATGCGGATTAATGATGCAAGGTAGAGATCAACATCAAGAACCTAGTAGCAAAGCTAAAAGTAGATCGAAATCGCAACACAGAAAATCTAAGGGTTGCATGAAGTATTATGAGTGTCACGAAAATGGGCATATAAAACTACCCAAAGCTGAGAAATAAAGGTGGCGGGCAAAATGTCACAAGTAGTGTCGCAGACATTGTTGAGAAGAGTACCAATGATGTCAAGGCCATCCTACATGTGACTACTAGTTTGTTAGGAGATGAACGGGTGATAGTAAGCACTTGATATATACTCGTATATGTTTAGTATAAACGGATTTGCGGTTTCTAGCTATGATGTTCCCCGTCATGTGTCCACTTATGGCCTTCCCTTAGTGAGCTTCACCGTCAATCTATGTTTCATGTGAAGTATGATAGAATTAGAAGGTCTTATAGGGTGACCTTCCACCACATGAACCTCGTAGTTAAGTATTACAGCAGCTGCGATTGTTTTCATCTACCTGAAAGCCACTTCTTTTCCCCAACAAGTTCTTGGCCCAGCATTGAATGCCAATAACTTGTCCAATGGCTCATGCCTAGTTCCTCCTCTCCACGAAATCCACCTCTCTGGTCTAAATTCCAAGCGATCCTCTTCTCATGTTGAGTTCAACCTCCCCATTGCATGCAAATGAAGGCATATGTCCTCTTTCAAAAAAGAAATTGAAGTCCCGGTGATGTATAAAAGAGAGTTGGTGACATGACACTAACAATGGACGATAAGTAGGCAAACCATGGGTGGGCCCGATCTGGCCTATTTTGTAACTTTTCTCTTGTTTCCTTTTTGGTTGAAACGCATTTTATAGATCTTTTTTTTTGGGGGAGGGGGGGGGGAGAGGTCACATAGGCAGGCAAAAATACATAATAAATATGCAAGCTGCACGAGCCTTCCTTGAGCCCACTTAGATTGGGCCGGGTCCTATAGCTATAGGTGCTTGTGGCCCGACTTGGACTTGGGTAGTTCTGTGGGCCGCCAAGTCATAATCAAGTCTTCTTCCTATGGAAATGAAATCCATATATTGAGAAATAAACATATAATCACAAATTGAACTCGTTCAAACGTGAGCATAACCTATGCCCCGAGAATAGCATGGATTGGAATTGAACGTGTGCACTTACCACGGCTTCAACAAACAAGAATGAGAAATGAGAAAAAAGAAACCCAATAAATGGAGAAGAGAAAAATTGATGTAGAACTGTAATCATGATTTCATTTGCCAAACAAAAATCAGAGACATGAAAAGGCTTAGGCGAATCGCCAAATTGTTCATTTTCTGGGTTTTGGTCTCACTCCACACTCGAGCTCTCTCCACCGATATAGGAGATGGAGGCCAAAAGCATCCATTGCAAAGATTGTCATGGGCACGGTTTCTCGCCTCAAAGAATCCCATAAGATCTCGTGGATCAAGATCAAGACCATCATGAACAACGTGCAGCTCCACTTCTTCCCTCCAGAGTTAGAGTAAGTGATCGCAGACTATGGCTAATGATAAATCCCATCGTTCTCATTTGCGACTGGAAGCTTTAGTATCGTAAGCAAAGCTTGAAAATTGTGGAAACAGCTTTAGAAGCAGGGACGAAGCGATTGTCGACAACCAGAACAACGCGGGCTCAGAGGTGGAACACGCGGTCATGAAGAGCTTTGGGACTAGCAAAGTGACGGTGGAGGAGACTGCGAAATCCACAGCCGAAGTTGTGGGAAAAGCCGTGCGCAAGACAGCGGAGAACGTTAAAGAGAGCACGTCTGATGAAGATGAAGGCGAAGAGTCGAAATCAGAGCTTTAACGAAAAGATTGGTCAAATGATGCCGCCATATTAGTTTCCTTTTTCCTTTTCTCCCTCAAATGTTGTGCTAGTTGATCAGCAAATTCTTGGATTATCTCCTTGAATCAAAGCTGCATTTGCATGCACAAGCAATTGTACTCTTGATCTTAATCCCATCTCATTGTCTCCAGATGAAGGCCGAAACAACCCGAGTCAAACAAAAGATCAGGCGGCAAAAACCCAATGATAGAGCAAATCTTTTGTATGCATTGACTTCCAAAGTGAAAATTCTTTCACTCTCTTATTAGCGAAGTAAAATGCAAACAATGCAGGTTTTGTCGATATGAACTGTCACAGGTTAAGATCGGTTCCTAGAGAGAGAATCAACGGTGGACGGTTGAAAGATCACACCAAAAACTCAAACCGCGTAAATCTGATGCAATAGTCAACACTAGTTTGTTCTTTTGACTTGACACCTAACAAGTGCTCAAAGATGCCTTTTCTCCTCGCATTTTCGTGGAAGAAATGGAAAAAAGCCATGCAAGTTATGAAGTTCTCAAGTTTAATTTCTCTGGTTAGTACCAGAGATAAGGACATATAATTTCAGTCCTTTGGTGGCCAGTAAAGTTTGCAAACAAAAGCAAGAATCGCAATGTAATGTAGAAAATGAGACTGTCTGATTAGCAATTGAATTTGGCCCGTGTCAACTCAATCACGCATGTAAATCAAGGACAGCACAGCAACCCCAACTACTAATCTCTAGATAAATCCAATAGACCTTGCCACAAGTCTACAACACAGATTTCGACCCAAAGCTTGTTCAGGAAAGTGAGCTTACCCAATCCAGGTAGATGGATATTGTTTCCCTAATGGACTCAGACGATAGCACAACAACCAAATTTCAGAAGAGGTAACACATCTCTGTTTTCCTGGGAAAGAATGATTCTTATATTAGGTTGAAAAATAGTGTGACAAGTTGATTGCAACAAATAATTTGTACTTTCAGATTCATCTAGATATCATACATGCTCTCTAAACCTGTACTGGACACCTCTCAAGGCAACAAAACCCAACAAAGAAAGAATCCATTAACCCCGTTACAAGCGAAAAGGAAACAAATTGAAGAAATCATGCCACATTTCCAATAGCGAGGCATGGTCCATTCATGTCCCAAGATGCAAGATGGCAGACACTATCACACGTTGATGTCGGCACGCTTTGATCTGCCTGTGCTGGTGAATTCAGAGGAACTACTGTATGAAAATCTCGGAAATGTATAGTTCTCAGATACTGAAACTGGCTGCTGAGGATACAAAGTGGGAGGTGGTGTAAGATTATGCTGTGCTGGGAGAGGAGGAAGAAAAACTGCAAGTTCTGTTTTTTCTACGCCTATCGGTAGAAAAACAGGTATGTATACTCTAGACAAACAGCAATCTCATAGCATCAAATTTCACACATTTTATCCTCACAGTAGATTCCAAACTACAAATTGCATTAAAAGTGCAACGTCATACAATAAAAGGATATTTAGGTCATGCAAAATCACATCTTTTTGTAATAAAAATTGGAAGCACAAACAGGAAGCCAGTGTTTCTACATCATCTCGAAAATCCTTTGATAATTAGATGGACGAGAAAGGTTTTTCCCACACCTAGCAAGATAGCAAAAGCGATTAGCTGCATAAAACGCAATCGATGCATGTGAACATAGATTTTTACATTTCCGAGTGCTGAAGAAAACATAAAATAGTATATTATAAAGCAGCACATAAGCAATTCGCTCTAGGTCGAAATTGCATCTCTATTTATGGAAAAAAAAAAATCTCCATATTAACAGAGTGCAAATGTTGCATAAAAAGAGATTTCAAATTTGTATCTTAAGGGTTCCCGCTAGACCAATAATTTGGTTCTAATCACAACGGAATAATAGTGAAGCCCAATGCAACACCACCACGATGGTGGCCGTGGACATAGCAACTAATGCAACTAATGCAACACCACCACGATGGTGGCCGTGGACATAGCAACTAATGCAACTAATGCAACACGTTGGGGACATAGCGTCTCATATCCGATACCACCACCACGATGGTGGCCGCCAGTGTGATGAAAAAGAAAGGGAGAGACTTTTACGAAAACATGCAAAGGAAATCTTGAAAAAATTAGGTCATTTGTTTTAAGAAAAAACTCCATGTCATCGTAATGCGACCACCCAAATGGCAAAAGATGAATGGTGGCACTCATGCAAAAAATTAAGGCTGCGTTTGTTATTGTTTCTTTTTTCTATTTTTAAACAACTTTTCTGTTTTTTTTTATTCCTGGGAACAAAAAAGGAACATAAACGCGTTTATTTACGTTTTTGTTCCAAAACTATTTTTTTGTTCCCAGAAACACATTTGGAACAAAAACAAGAAACAAAAAAAAGTTGTTTCTTGTTTCTAAAACAAAATTTAAAAACACTTTTTTCTTTTTTCTTTTTCTTTTCTTCTTCTTTTTTCTTTCTTTTTTCTTTAGCCGGTCGCGGCCTCGGCCATGGTCAGCAAGCCCGGCTGTCGATGGTTAGCGACGCCGTCGAGGGCCGGCGACCTCGCCGAAGCATCGCTAGCCCCCAGCGAGGCTGACCTCGCTTTGGGCTGGGCGAGCTCGATCTCGCCCAGATCTGGCGAGGCCAAGCTCGCCTTGACGCCGTCGAGGCTTGGCCTCGCCGGGGGCGCGAGCCTCGCCGTGGCTAGGTGAGGCCGCCGCTCTCATCGGCGGGTCGCCGGCTATATTTTGAGACCGACGACCGGCCAAAAGAAGAAAAAAGAAAAAAAGGAAAAGTAAATAAGAAAATAAGAAAGAAAACAGAAAAAGTAAAATAAAAATGTTAAAAAATTAAGAGAAATAAAAAATTATACAAATTTACTAAACATGTTTTTGTTCATTTTTTATTCCTGGAAAAAGTTTACCAAACGAATTTTTTTGTTCAAAAATTGTTCCCAGAATAGAAAAACTTTTTTTTTTATTTCTGTTTCCTGAAACAATTTTTAAATGTTACCAAACGAGCCATAAGCGACCATTTTGAACCACAAAAATAGTACAAAGATAAAGGGATTATCAAAAGAAAATTATCAAAAAAGTCCTAAATTTGTTATAATTGTATCAATTCAAATTTAAATATTTTGTATTTATATCAATTTAGTTCACCTGATTAATAAGTCATGCTATTGCTATAGGTCATTAATGAAAAATAGTACTAGAAAATGTATTAGAAAACTAAAGAAAAAATGAGAGAGATAGAGAGAGAGAGAGAGAAGATAATAGGGCATTTAATGGCCGGAGTACATCCGAGGATAGAAAACAAACGTTTGGGGGCAGTTAGGTAAGCAACTCATGAGGACCACTTTGAAAAGTCTTTCTTTTGCCTCGATCGATGTCATCGACTTATGAGCTCAAGATGTAGCGGACGCAGTGAACGGCATCTCCATGCCGGAAAACCTGTGGAACCGGAAGAACAAGTTGCAGCGGCTCCGCTCAAGAATGGCGGCGGTCCAGTCGTGGAAGCGGCTCAGGTTGAGGAAGGGTGCTGGTAGCATCCACACGAGCGGCCGGTTCTTAGAGAGCCCATCATGGCTTTTGCCGAGGAGACGAAGGACCGCAAAGCAAACCCCAGCCAAGAATATCTCCCAGAAACCTATCAATGCCATTGGAGCTTCCCTCTCTCTCTCTCTCTCTCTCTCTCTCTGTGAGAAGGTATTGTGAGAAGGTACCGAAAGTCTAGTAATCTATAGAAGAAAGGAGGAGAAATGACACCGACGGTGGGTGACGGGATTCGGCTGTGGTCAACTCTCATTGAAAGCGCAAGTACAATTTGATGAGTGATGGCGAACCATTCTAGCTCAAGTCGTGACATGACAAGTCACCTTCATAAGTTTAACGACCTGCGGTTAAAGTCGACAACTCGTTCTTCTCGCTTCTCTCTTTATTTATTTTTTTCGGGTCCCACTTAAATGACCGTCCTCCTTAAAATGACGGTGTGATGGTCAAAAGTAGATCACACAAAGTTTTTGAGGCAAACGGTTTTATTGTTTACTATATTTTTAATGTCTCAAATATTGCTTTCAAATAAATGGTATCAAATGTGATTGCACCTCCATAATATATGTGTGTGTGTGTGTCTTGATCATGCGTCCACTCAAAAAATATTATGCAGTATCCCCTCATCATGCAAATCAAGCACATAAAATTGAAAATTTTCAATTGCATGGTTGAAAAATAATTGAAAAATACTTGCCCGTCTCCTTCTTGCAACTTCAACCTTTTGTACTTTGTAACATGCTTAATAACATCTTTTTCTTCAAAATTTAAGTTCTTATATTCTCCTTCTTTAACAAACGATACTTGAAACGATTTATTAATTATGATCCACACATCATAGTGCAACTCAATTTTATTTTTGTTCTAGAGTCGATACTCCTATGTGATGTAAGGTATCTAGCGTTTTGAAGAGCTGTAAAATGATTATGATCGAGTACAACTTTTGTTATTTCCCACTTTTGAAGCTCAGCTAGATGTACTCTAGCAATTGTTGGACAATTACATCTTTTTCCCAGTCTTGACTTAACCAACGCCTTTTTGATCTTGTACCCTCGACAACTGCAACAAAGTACTGCACTACATTTTTCCTCATTGTCTTTTCTTTTATACGAGTTTAACATTCTAATGCCATATCCCGCTTTTTAAGCATAGTTGTTATAAAATGCATCATAAATAAACTCCATACCTATGCAAGGTGAAATCTTCATGTTCTTTGGTATCGTGATGCTTTCTTGGATAGCATCTTCGGTTGCATTGTTCATCTCATTTTCATCACCATTATTTTCATTAGCGAAGTTGTTGTCAACACGAACTCCATCCATCTTAACAAGATTAGAAGAAAAAAATTAAGAATTATATGCCTAATATATATAGATACAAACTAAAATTCGACAACAATGAATGTCCCTTATTTTCTTGCAATAAGAAAAGTAGAAATTAACAAACTTTCTCCACAATTATGACCTATTTAATTACAAAATCCTACAATAATCAAAAGTTCAAAGCATACAAGATAATTACACATTCTGCACAAAAAAAAAAAAATTACATTCCTACTTTTTGAGTTATTAAGGTTTTTTTTTTTAATTATTTGGGAACAATATCCACATAATCTTTTTCTTTGACTAGAGAATAATATCTAATATTTTAAAAGTTGCAATGGAGTTTTTCATATATTTCTTATTATTTGAATAATATCGTAGGATTTGTTTCTTATTGTGTGAATATTATTACTTTAATTTGTTTCTCAATTTGAGCTTGCAAAAGAATTATACAAATCTCGGAAAAGAAAAAAAGAGTAAAATTGAAACTGGTTGAGGAAGTCCACAGTTTCCTCAAAAATTTCCTTTTGGCCCATGTTTGACCGTCACTCCATCATTTTATGGAGGAAAGCTTTATTTATTTATTTATTTATTTATTTATTTATTTATTTATTTATTTTTCTTGCCTTTCTAATGCCACTAACCAAAGAAAATATTCACTGACTAGCTAATGTGGCAGGAATTTTTTTTTTTTTACTCATGTCCACTTATAAATTAATGTGTGTCCTGTTAAAAATTGTATCTCAAGTTTGAGTCCATTGATCAAACATGATCTAAAGTGAGTTTGACCAAATAAAAAATCTCATCTGCCTCTTTGATTTTGTTTGAACCTACAAGAGAAAAGTATACTATAAGTGTCATAATTTTCATACGGCATTTAGTTGAGTGTCTAATTTTTTTTTTTCGATCCCTTGAGTGTCATAGCTTATGTACAGTACTCATTTGATACCATAAATTTTCTTTTGATGAAGGTTATCTAATTTTTCATTTAATTACTTGAAGGCCACAACTTTATAAAAACGTTCACCATAAGTGTTATGCCACGTCAAATTTCTAATACTTTGGTGAATGTTTTAAAAAGTTACAGTACTTAGTGATCAATTCAAAATTATAGCACTCAAATAATTTATATTAGAAGTTACAGTACTAATTAGTTGAAAAAAAAGTTATAGTATTCAAGTGAACATTGTGTCATTGAGAACTTCACAAAATTGAGCATTAATTAATGGAGTCCACAAGCTTATCTTCTTTCTGTTATCTTCACGCTCTACAACAACATTTAATGATAGCCTCCTTTTAGGGGGGCTTGCGATTGAGTGCACATTGGGGAGCCCGTTGAAAGCTCTTATGAACATAGGAAGAAAAAAACAAAAGAAAATAAAGAGAGTTTGAGCTGGCGGTATGTAGATCTGTTTTATTTTCTTCAATTGTCCAATCGGGAGGGACACTCTCTTTCTTTGTGAGATTTGTGCTATAAATAGTGTGGGCGTTGAGGGTAATTCTAGGACTGGAAAATATAAAGTGTGTAAGAGATTGTAATCATGTATTTTCATATTTAATAATGGATTATTGGCAGTTAATTCTCCATGTGGATGTAGGTTTTAAAAGTTTGGACCAAATCACGAAATTTTCTCATGTCATTTATTATTCATCGTATTTATTTTCTTTGAAAAATTTGTGTACCAATATATTTACAAAGATCCGATCTATTTTTATAATAATTGGTATCAGAGCTGAGCTTTACAAGTATGTTCGAAACAAAATTTGAAGTTGAGAAATTTAACATAATGAATAGCTTTGAATTGTGGAGCATCAAGATGGAGACGCCATTAATAAGTTAAGGTTTCACCAAGGCACTAGAGGGCAAGGATAAGTTGCCTAAAACAATGAAAGATGTTGAAAAGGATGAGCTACTGGCGATGGCAATGAGTATAATTCTATTAAATCTATTGGATGAGGCATTGATAGAGGTGACTGAGGAGAATGATGTCGCAACATTGTGGGCAGAACTTTAGGTTCTCTATATAACAAAAGGTTTGAACAAACAAATTTCTGTAATGGATTTTCGAAATTATTTTTATTTCAGACGAAAGCATGAGGCATTGAAATTCACTTAAGTGAAAAAAGAACTAGACCTGTAAAATTTTCGGGGAGGCCTACATAATTTTTTCCGTGTTTTCTTTAAAACGGTTAAGGGACAAAAATGTTTCGGCTAAAATCATGTTGACATAATTTTGTCCCCTTGAGATCTGATCAACTACCTATGCCATAGAGGGATTTATGACATCTCTTTGATGGGGGAAAATGATGAATCCGAAAAAAGCCAAGAGGAAAATCTCACTTTTTTGGGTCATGGGTTGATTTTCAAAACAAGCAATCAAAAACACTAGTAGGCAGGTATTATGGTTGGTTTCAAGAATTTACCTCATAACATGAACTTCAATTCTTAAAAGTCGCGCTAACCCACGCAATAGGTCAATGCCTATTAGTTGTCTAACAAGCTTATTCTCGAGAGGCATTTTGATGATGATGCTACATTCTTCCAAAGTTGGGGTTAGCTCAAACCCATCTAGAAATGTGTTATGGCTCATATGACTTCAAGATGAACATGAATTTGGATCAATTATAGAAGATGACCGACTTTGGCTTTCACATGCTCTTGGGTATATTAGTCCACTTAACCCCACCATCTGAAAAGCTCTGCTTTGGGGGCGGGAACAAACTGGATATCGTCTCCTCCCATCACATATAAACTGAGACTCGAAAAGCCTACCTAAATTGCCATAGGCCAATAAAAAAAATGATGGAGTAAAAGTAAAGAAATTACTTTACTTTTAAAAAAAATGGCAAGCACAGAGACATGCGCATGGTATGTGCGGCTTGATGTCTAACTGAGAAGGCTTGTTGAAATTAAAAGGGTGTCTACTTGTCTCAGTCTTGCGTTGGTAGCATACCCTCTTAACCTCGGCTCTATCTAAAGAAATTCGGGGAAAAAAAAGGCAATTTCTACATTGCAATCTAGCGTTCAATGCCGTATCTTTCTTAACACCATCCTAAATATCCTATGGTGGCCTAGGTCCGGTGTCTAGGCTGTGTGTGCCACGTGCAATACTAAGACAGTAAAGCATGCATAACAATTCATAATCACAAGATATTTTATTTTAACAAAATTAAAATAGATTTCTAAGCTATTAACCTACATGAAAAAAGAAAAAGAAAAAAACCCAAGTTAGAAAAGTGTTTAAACAAAGATAAAAACGGCCTAAGTCCTCAAAATTGTCCTCAGTGGAGTTGCTAAGTTGTTACGACCTTTTTTTGGCGCCTGATTAATTTTAGGTGCTTGCGGAGGCTAATGGTTTGGCTAGGTTTATTCGACTTAGTCTAGACTTTTTCAAGCCCACCAATTCATGACTTAATAGTCCAACTTTTTAACCTGTAAGTTAATTTTAAAAAGGAGTCCACTAATCGATTTTGTATGGGTCGATTAAAAATCCAAGCGAAGTATCGAGAGAAATATTTGCTCCTGCACAACTAGAGAAATTATGATCGAGAACTTGATTACACTAGTTAATCACTAATGTTCTTTCGGTACCTCAAGGCTTTTTGGATTTTTGAGGAATTTTCCATGCATTTGTGAGAAAAAAAACATTTTTTGGGGTTTTTCTATTTTATAAAATAGCATTTTTGGATTTTTGACCTTTTTTGAAAATATAAATCATTTTGACTTTTCTTTGACTTTTTTGGCTTTTTTGGGAAAATATGAGGATTTTTTTTCAAAATAAATTATTTTTATTATATTTTTTTATTAAAATATCAATTTTATAATAATATATTAAAAATGACTCGGTCGGATCCGGGTTGGGTTCGCCGGATCGTAGAGAAGGGGGGCCCCGAATAGGCCGAGGCGCCGGCCCAGAAAGAATTTCAAGCCCACTATTAAATTCTAGCCCAATCAAGCAGATTTTTACTTGAAAAGATGTGGCCCAATTGAAGCCCGAACACCCGCGTGATAGGCCCACGCGGATGCAACCCTACCCGAAGGGCTAGAGGAACCGGGTCAGCCCGATCCGCAGCGACTGACGATTCGACCCCTCTTCGCTGCAGCCCGCCCACGGAGAAGAAGGCGGCGCCAATTGGAGAGGCGGGGGAAGGTGCCGGCCCGGACGGCGGCGGGCCACCTAACGGGATCGGCGACGAGGCACATGGCGTGGTAGCGGGAGTCGCGAAGCGAGGCTTGGCGCGGCATTGAGGGTGGGGGTGACGACGACGGAGCACACGGAGCCCTGTCGTTACTTGTTCGCAACGTCGGCACGGCGGGCGGCGTGGGAAGTGGTGACCCGTGGCGGAATAGCGGCGGGTGACGGCGAAGCAGCAGCGATCCTGCGCGGTGGAGCTCACGATGGGGCGTCAGGGGCCGCGAGATTAGACGGCGTCGTTGGTGGCGACAAGACGACGATGGAGGTTTGGCGTTGGGCGGCGTCGCCGTTGGCTGAACGGCGCCCTGTCCTCCTTAGATCCGGCCCCTTTTTTCAGTCCCTCTTCGCAGATCTGGAACCCCCTCGAACCAGGACCCCTCCCTCTAACCAAATCTGGATCTTCGGCTGGCCGGCTCTCGGACCTCCTTGGGGAAAGTGATCGAAGCTAGCTGCCTCGGATCCTCTCTTGGCCGTGTTCCTTGGACATCGTCGTGGGGGGCCTATTTATAGGTGAGGGGGCAGCCGATCGACAGAACTTCGATCGCTGGTCCTCGCACGCCGACCGGCCTTGGGGAGGTCGGACCGACGTCGCCTCAACCGCCCACTTGCTCCGCTTTGAATGCGCATCCCATCCGTCGCCAGCTGCTCCACACATGTCGTCGTCCGCCCATCCGTTCGGCCATCGCGTGCGTCCAGCTTCCTGCGCGCGTGTTGCAGAGGAAGGGGAAGAAGATGACAAAAGGGAGCAAGGGGCCGGGCTAGGTTGGAAAAACTGGGCCCGGGGCCCGTGGGGGGGAGGAGGAAAAGAGGGGGTGGGCATGAAGGCCTAGCCCCGATGGGCCGCCTCGTTTTTGTTTTTATTTATTTTTGGTTGTTTTTTTTATTATCTATTATTTATTATCTGGAAAAAAAGGAAAGTAAATAATAAAAAAAGGAAACTAAAGCTTAATTAAAAATCTGTGACATCCAGAATTTTCGGTGTTAATTTCAATTGAATTAATCAGGTCATTTCTATGCAATTGGAGTCGGGGATTAAAAAGGAACACAAAATTGAGATGCGAGACGAGCTATTGGATGAGGAGAATATTCAATTGAAGCATTGAATAAATTAATGGGGTCAATTTGATTCAATTCAAGAGGAATTAGGGCTCAATTGGAATGGAAACTTGGCAAAAAATTCGTATGCCACCTCTACCTCCACACTTTGGCCTACCTAAATGCTTCTAGAAGGGGGCATATTTGTAAAAAATGAAGGTGGTGGACAGCTGGTGGTGGCCCACGCGTGGCTGACCTAAGAGAGAGAGAGAGTGAGAGAAAAGAAAGAAAATTTGATTTTCTCCTTCCTCCCCTCTCTCCTCCGTCGACGGATCCTCCCCCATCTTCTTCTTTTTTTCTTCAAAACTCCATGGGAGCCAAAGACCAGGGAAGACGGAGCTGCAATCGTCGCCTCTCGCCGCCGTCGTCGCGCGCCCGCAAGCCACCGGAGCTGCCGCGCTGCCGCCGTCGTTGCTTCGCCCCACCCGTGCACAACTTCACCCTCTCTCTTCCTCCTCCCGCTCGGTCTGTCCGAAGACAGCAGAACAGCAGCGCCGAGAGAAGATAACCGGAGCTGCCGTCGCTACTCGCCCCGCCCGCGTGCTCTGCCGCTCGCCGGTTGCTCTCCGCACGCCTTGGTCGCTCATCCGCCCGACTCGCTGTTCCAGAACTGTTGTCCAGCTCCTGCCGCCTTTGTTCAGCCCCTGTTTCGCCCCTGTTCAGTCCCGTTCGGCCACCTACGGCCGCCGGCCGACCACCTCCGCCCACCGTCTACCCCGCCGGAGCTCCGCCTCGCCCTCAGCCACCCTTGGCCGCCTCAATCGGCCCCAGAACCGCCCCTTCCAGCCGCGCACAGAGGTGCAAAAAAAATGGGTATCGCAGTGACGTTTGGCCCGTTTTGGCCGTTTTCCCGGGCCCGGATGCTCGGCCCGCTTTTAGGAAAGTTGATCCTCGCGTCGAGCCCGTCGTTTTGGTGTGAGTTTTACTCACTAATGCCTCCTTAGTGTGCTAATTATACTTAAAGGTTGATTAGTGTTAATTAAGTGTAATTAGGTTGTTAGATTAGAATTGATTAGTGTTTATTAGTTAATTGCTTTGCATATTAGTTGTGTGGTTAGTGTAATTAGATAGAGAATTGCATGTAGTATTTATTGGATGCTTCTTGGGATTTTTCCCGTCCCTTATCGGGTGGGACCGTAAAGCCACTAGTTCTTGAGAGAGTCGGGTGGGACCGTAAAGCCACTAGTTCTTGAGAGGGTCGGGTGGGACCGTAAAGCCACTAGTTCTCGAGAGGGTCGGGTGGGACCGCAAAGCCACTAGTTCTCGAGAGGGTCGGGTGGGACCGTAAAGCCACTAGTTCTTGAGAGGGTCGGGTGGGACCGTAAAGCCACTAGTTCTTGAGAGGGTCGGGTGGGACCGTAAAGCCACTAAATCTAAGAAATTACTTGGTGTGGGATGAATGACCTAGAAATGATTCGACTAGGTCGATTGATCGATGATTCGATCTGAGAGTGTTTTGATGTGATTCGTTGCCTTGGTTTGATGTTGTGAGTTGAATGATTGAAGGGAGATGATCGTGAGTGGTCTTCCTAATGTGAAATCGACTAAGTCGATTAGATCGATGCTTCGATCTGTGATGTGCTTACTTACGTGCCTATTCGATCTGTACTAATATGCAGGTGGAATCTGAGGCTAAGGTACGTCCTCTGACTCATGTTGTGCATAGGCAGCCCTAAGGTGTATTAGTTTACTAATCGGGTCTTAGAAGGTAGAACTTGCTGAGACGTTGTCTCAGTGGTTATTGAATAACCATTTCAGGACCTGGATAAAGAGCCTAAGGAGCATGAATCTGATGAGGAGATCCCTATTGAGAAACCTGAAGAGGAGTACGTGGAGGAGGACCTCGAGGATGATCCAGAGTAGGATCTTGATGACGATTATTATAGAATCGTTTTGAGTAGAAACCAATCGTTTAGTATGGCTTGTATATGAGCATAAAGGTGTTGGTTTTCAGGTTTAATTTCCTAGTCCTACTTGTATATCCCATTGTTTTATTGTCTGGGGATTTATAACCGCTTCCGCATGTGCATATATAAATGAAAGGGTCGGCGATACATAGTCCTGGGATATCGCAAATTTAAAATCGACCAAAGGTAAGGGATGTGCGCGTGCCTGAGGACCGGGGCGTGACATTCCCCTTTTTGTGGTATCAGAGCAATGGTTAGGCATTGGAGTGATAAGGTGCGATGACCTATGGGATAGTAGTAGGAAAGGCCTTTAAATTCATGACTGGTGCATGTCTTTGATAGCTGATTGGTAGAATTGTTTGTCGGGTGTGAGTTGTTTGCTTTTAATTATTGAGGATTCGGAAGGCAGAGTGTTGACTCTGGCCAGTTTGAGCGTAAGAGTGCCACCGTGGGTTGGTACTAGTGTAGCAGCATTGATTGATCTTAAGCTTGATAAGATTGATTTGATGCAAGTGTTTCTTGGGATCTGGATGAGCCAGTAAGATCAGGATCAAGTTGTTGTTGTTGCTACCTTTATTGAGGTCCAACCTGGAAGGATGATCAGGGAACATATTTCGTTATTTGAGTCAAGATTCAGCACAGGCAGACTTGGAATTTGGTCAGGGAAAAGACTGATGTTGAGGGAAGAGTATTCTGTGTCACTCAATAGGAAGGGCGGAATAATAAGGTCAGTATTCAGGCAAATGGAACATGTTGTTCCATGGAAGAAAGGTATGGATTAATCATGTGTTTGGGAATGGCTAAAACGTGCTATGATGGTAGTCAATATTGCTGTCAGGTGAAAAACTATCAGTGTGAGTCCAAGGGAGCATTGATATCGATATTGCAGATAAGATGCCACTAAGATGGCAAAGAAACAGGGAATGGAATTGACTATGCTTTATCCAATGAATTGATGTCTTGAAATAATTTTAGCAGAATGGTGACTCAGAGTTTCAGAGATTAAGTTGTGGAATTTCAATATGTGTGTTAAGGTGGTAGGAGAAGAACCACTGGCTAGAGTTGCACTCGATGGCTGTTGGTCTACAACTCTATCGTCAAGTGTGGAAAGAATTGGCTCTGGAGCATCTTGTGTTGATGAATTGTTATAATTGAGTAAACGAGTTCATTCCAGGAGCAGGTAGGAGTGCTGAGTTTTATTGAGAGTCGAGAAGGGTCCTCGACTTCTTTAACCTCGTAACTTGAGGCAATCCGTTTGATTAGACGGAGATTGCCTAGGTTACTTGAAGATTGTCAAAAATAAGACAGATTGAAGAATTGAAAATTGAGGACTCCTTAGTAGTCCAAGAATTTCTGGAAGTGTTGCCAGAAGGATTGTCAGGCCTATCGTCAGTAAGTGAGATAGAGTTTACGATCAAGCTAGCACCTAGAACAGAACCATTCTCTAAAGTTCTTACTAGTTATTGTTGTTTGAATTGATAGGACCGAAAGTACGGATGTGAAGATTGATGAATGAGGAATTCTTACATGTTAGTGCATCGCTTTAAGGAACATCAGTTTGTGGAAAGAGAAATGAAAATGGTTCATTCCAATCATGCATCAACCATTGTCAACTTAATTGGGTGACTTGTTATAAAGAGTGTTGATGTCTTCAAGGATCGACTTGAGGACAGGTTATCTTCAGTTGAGAACCAGGAAAGAGGTTATATTGAAGACAACACTTCACACTTGATTTTGCCCTTGTGAGAATAATGTAAAGCCATTTGATTTGACGAACGCTCCAGCCGCTGTCATGGTTTTGACAAATCGAGTATTCGAAGCATAACTAGATCAATGGTGATCGTGTGGTATAGCGATGTTTTAGGGTGTTCATTAAGTGATGAGGATCACGAGAGCCCCTAAGAATGGTCGTGTGTGGTTACAAGTAAAGCAATCTTCATAGACCTAGCCAAGATCGAATCAGTTGTTAGCGGATCGAGATTGACATCAGTGTCAGAGATCAGAAGCTGTGGGGATTGGACAGATTACTACAGAAGGTTTGTGAAAGAATTTTCAGTATCAGTATCATCGCAGGATTGACCTCTTGTGAAAGAAGAGAAATTCATCAGCATAGACAATTACGATGATAGTTTCCAGAGCTTCAATAAGATCAGGCTACCACACTTGTGCTAAACTTTTCATTTTGCTCTGGAAAGCATGAAATCTTTAGTGATGTGTCTTGCCAAAGACTGGGTACGTATTGATGTAACATGAGAAGATTGTTGCATAACTGTTCCACCAGTTGAGACCCAACAAGTTGAACATGAAACAGTGTCGTGAATCAGAATTTTGACAGAATTATAATGGTGTTATCTGGTATCACCTTGGGAGAATGAAAGAAGTAATTAATGTGTTGAGCCGAGAGTCTTCAATTGTGCATAGACTGGCTAAAGTATAGACTTTACTTGAAAATGGTTCGAAATTTGGTTTTCAAAATTGAGGTAGGCTACATTTTGAATTTTATAGCCGCCCTCAAAATTGAGCCAAATGTTCAAGTTAGAATCATCGCCTAGTTGACAGACAGAGATGTTCAGAGATCTTATAAGATGATACTAGCAAGAAAGAACCTGATTTTAAGACTTTTGAAGATGGAACGTTTGGGTTCCATGAGTGATTGAATACATTTGACAGTGTAGCACTCAGGGAAAAGATCTTGTCGGAAGTTCACTATAGTATTGCAGTCTTGACCAGATGGTGCAAGTAAAGCAGAATCGGCATCAGCTAGATTAGTAAGCTAATATGAAGTGTCAGTAAGTGGAATGCAAACCGGGAGAATTTTACCATCACTTGAGAGTGCCAAGTGGAAATGGAAATATATCACAATGGAACATTGTGATAGGCTTACTAAGGATTTAAGGGATTACTGATACCATTTGAGGATAATAGTTGATCGATATATGGAGTTGGTCAACTTTGGTACGGTACGAATAGATCTTGTTTGAGAGTGTAACATCCAGATTTCGGGCTCTGATTTCGATTAGATAAATTGGGCATTTCATCGACGCGATTATAGTGTTTTTCTCTGAGTTGGCCACTCATGAGATAACTAGACTAGCTGGGTGAGTTATTAAGGACCTTAAGGCAAATAGACTTGAGAATTCGACCATGGATTGACTTCTCGACCGTGCTCATCTTTAGAGATCATTGCGGCATAGTATAAAATCGATTTAAAATCAAAGATAGATCGGTTCGACTGAGATGAATGACCGATCGTGGGTGACTCCACTAAATTGGAAAATTCTCATCGACCGGCACTAATTTGATGTTTCTATCATTTTGGCGCCCTATGTCCGTATATGAATCTTTGAGATTTTCATGACAATCGAGAGTCGCCAATGTGTCGAGTGGGTTCATTGTGGCTCGAAGAAAATCGACCACGGGTCATTTGTCCTAAAAAGCTCTGAACACTACCCAGTAGCCTAGGTCACACTAAAAGCATGTCGGAGTGAAATTAACCGCCAATCTAAGTTCGATTTCAGAAATTAAAGATTCTATCTTGTCACGGAGTGGGTATACCGAAGTGTGTGTGCATCAGATAATTCTCCGGCATGGAGTGTCGAGGATGAATTATATTTCGAATCTAGATAAGAGATTACAAGTTTGGCAGAGTTTTCAGAGGGTTATTTCTTAAGCAGTGTATAGCAGAGGGTACATAATTTCAGTGGTGAAAAGAAAGTGAAGAAAGATGTCAGCTCAGTAATTAGTATTTGCAGTTGTCAGATTGGTGTCAGAGTAAAGACTGCTCAGAACTGTCAGAAATTTTGAATTGTTGAGGTTCGAAGGTTTATTAGGGAGTCGAGAAAAAGAGATCAGATGTGGATGACAGAGTGTCTTATGTGAGGAGCTCGGTTCAGTAGTTGGTTCAGAAAGAGCAGATTTTGTGTACAAAGATGATCTCCTTGGTCAAAGTGGTCAGGCAACGCCACGAGACCGAATGATCAGCGTGGAAAAGTGAGACTTGATGAAACGACAATGCCCCCACCTTTCGTTTATGGATTGGTAAAGGTTTAAATTTCGAGGACGAAATTTTTATAAGAGGGGAAGAGTTGTGACATCCAGAATTTTCGGTGTTAATTTCAATTGAATTAATCAGGTCATTTCTATGCAATTGGAGTCGGGGATTAAAAAGGAACACAAAATTGAGATGCGAGACGAGCTATTGGATGAGGAGAATATTCAATTGAAGCATTGAATAAATTAATGGGGTCAATTTGATTCAATTCAAGAGGAATTAGGGCTCAATTGGAATGGAAACTTGGCAAAAAATTCGTATGCCACCTCTACCTCCACACTTTGGCCTACCTAAATGCTTCTAGAAGGGGGCATATTTGTAAAAAATGAAGGTGGTGGACAGCTGGTGGTGGCCCACGCGTGGCTGACCTAAGAGAGAGAGAGTGAGAGAAAAGAAAGAAAATTTGATTTTCTCCTTCCTCCCCTCTCTCCTTCGTCGACGGAACCGCCCCCCATCTTCTTCTTCTTTCTTCAAAACACCATGGGAGCCAAAGACCAGGGAAGACGAAGCTGTAATCGTCGCCTCTCGCCGCCGTCGTCGCGCGCCCGCAAGCCACCGGAGCTGCCGCGCTGCCGCCGTCGTTGCTTCGCCCCACCCGTGCGCAACTTCGCCCTCTCTCTTCCTCCTCCCGCTCGGTCTGTCCGAAGACAGCAGAACAGCAACGCCGAGAGAAGATAACCGGAGCTGCCGTCGCTACTCGCCCGCCCGCGTGCTCCGCCGCTCGCCGATTACTCTCCGCGCGCCTTGGTCGCTCATCCGCCCGGCCATTGTTCCAGAACTATTGTCTAGCTCCCGCCGCATCTGTTCGGCCCTGTTTCGCCCCCTGTTCGATCCCGTTCGGCCACCTACGGCCGCCCGGCCGACCACCTTCGCCCACCGTCTACCCCGCCGGAGCTCCGCTCGCCCTCGCCACCCTTGGCCGCCTCAATCGGCCCTTAACCCCCCTTCCAGCCGCGCACGCAGGTGCAAGAAAAATGGGTATCGCAGTGACGTTTGGCCCGTTTTGGCCGTTTTCCGGGCCGGATGCTCGACCCGCTTTGAGGAAAGTTGATCCTCGCGTCGAGCCCGTCGTTTTGGTGTGAGTTTTACTCACTAATGCCTCCTTAGTGTGCTAATTACACTTAAAGGTTGATTAGTGTTAATTAAGTGTAATTAGGTTGTTAGATTAGAATTGATTAGTGTTTATTAGTTAATTGCTTTGCATATTAGTTGTGTGGTTAGTGTAATTAGATAGAGAATTGCATGTAGTATTTATTGGATGCTTCTTGGGATTTTTCCCGTCCCTTATTGGGTGGGGCCGTAAAGCCACTAGTTCTTGAGAGGGTCGGGTGGGACCGTAAAGCCACTAGTTCTTGAGAGGGTCGGGTGGGACCGTAAAGCCACTAGTTCTCGAGAGGGTCGGGTGGGACCGCAAAGCCACTAGTTCTCGAGAGGGTCGGGTGGGACCGCAAAGCCACTAGTTCTCGAGAGGGTCGGGTGGGACCGTAAAGCCACTAGTTCTCGAGAGGGTCGGGTGGGACCGTAAAGCCACTAGTTCTTGAGAGGGTCGGGTGGGACCGTAAAGCCACTAAATCTAAGAAATTACTTGGTGTGGGATGAATGACCTAGAAATGATTCGACTAGGTCGATTGATCGATGATTCGATCTGAGAGTGTCTTGATGTGATTCGTTGCCTTGGTTTGATGTTGTGAGTTGAATGATTGAAGGGAGATGATCGTGAGTGGTCTTCCTGATGTGAAATCGACTAAGTCGATTAGATCGATGCTTCGATCGTGATGTGCTTACTTGCGTGCCTATTCGATCCGTACTAATATGCGGTGGAATCTGAGGCTAAGGTACGTCCTCTGACTCATGTTGTGCATAGGCAGCCCTAAGGTGTATTAGTTTACTAATCGGGTCTTAGAGGGTAGAACTTGCTGAGACGTTGTCTCAGTGGTTATTGAATAACCATTTCAAGACCTGGATAAGGAGCCTAAGGAGCATGAATCTGATGAGGAGATCCCTGTTGAGAAACCTGAAGAGGAGTACATGGAGGAGGACCTCGAGGATGATCCAGAGTAGGATCTTGATGACGATTATTATAGAATTGTTTTGAGTAGAAACCAATCGTTTAGTATGGCTTGTATATGAGCATAAAGGTGTTGGTTTTCAGGTTCAATTTCCTAGTCCTACTTGTATATCCCATTGTTTTATTGTTTGGGGATTTATAACCGCTTCCGCATGTGCATATATAAATGAAAAGGTCGGCGATACATAGTCCTGGGATATCGCAAATTTAAAATCGACCAAAGGTAAGGGATGTGCGCGTGCCTGAGGACCGGGGCGTGACAAAATCTAATCAAAATTTAGGTGTCAAGAGAGGTCAAAAACATGCTAAAGCCAAGGAGGAGA
Organism: Eucalyptus leucophloia subsp. euroa; assembly: GCA_017140325.1. Lineage (NCBI taxonomy): Eukaryota > Viridiplantae > Streptophyta > Magnoliopsida > Myrtales > Myrtaceae > Eucalyptus > Eucalyptus leucophloia. The sequence goes on from CM029475.1 coordinate 64,760,437, forward strand.
AGCTATCCATTGCAAAGATTGTCATGGGCATGGTTTCTCTCCTTAGACAATCCCATAAGATCTCGAAGATCAAGACCAAGACCATCATGAACAACGTGTAGCTCCAATTCTTCCCCCCAGATCTAGTGTAAATGATCAGACTTTGGCTAATGATAGATATCATCATTCTCATTGGCGACTGAAAGCTTTAGTATCTTGAGCAAATCTTGAAAATAGTGAAAATAGCTTTAGAAGCAGGGACGCAGCGTATGTCGATGACCAGAATAAGGCAGGGTAGAAAATGAAACACGCAAGAAGAGCTTCGGGACTAGCAAAGTGACAGTGGAGGAGACTGCGAATTCCGCTGCGGAAGTTGTGGGAAAAGTGGTGCACAAGATGGCGGCGAAGGTTAAAGAAAGAATGTCTAATGAAAACGAAGGCGAAAAATTGAAGACCCACAACTTTGGCCAACCCAAAATTGAGTCAAAAAAATGCATAGCTTGAGCATGATGCTTGGTCGCGCCACAATTCTCTCTACCGAAACCCAATCCAAGCGATGTTACAATCAAAAAGAAAATCTCTCGAAGCACTATAAGGCCCACAACTTGCCCAACCCAAAATTGAGCCAAAAACTGCCGAAATTCGGCCCAAAATTCCCTAGATCATTATGCACACAAAACCTTAAATCATTTCTATATATATCTTTATCACTGTTAAATTGAACTTCATAGCTCAAAATCGAAATAACCTCATATATCACTTTGATTAGATGAACAAAGGGCATGAGAGGGATCCCTGGCCAGTACGTGCAAAGCCCTCTCTCTTTCCCTTTTATCTCTCTTCTTTCTTTCTTTTCTTGGTCGTGCATACCCTCTTGGTTACTCCTTTTCCCTTTCTAAAGAGCCGGATATCCATTTGTTTTTTAGAAATGATTGGGTGACATCATTTAATCTACTGTGAAAATAATAATCCATTCTGAATCAAATAATAAATAATTATAAATTGTTGTAGAGTTCACTCCTTCAAGAATTTGTGACTCACAACAAATTATTATTCTCATGAAGCTAAAAAATTGTTATGTTAGTAAAGTCCTTTTTTTTTTCTTTTTTTGTGAGCCCCACTCTTGGCAAGTCAAAATATTACAGAAATAAGCTTGTATGTAGCCCAAATACCATTGGAGTTTTTCATCTAGAGGGTTTTTCTTTTCCATGTCTTTAGAAGTTAGATGCTTTTTGGAGAATGGAAGATCTAGCATTCTGGAGTAATCTGAGAAACATAAATTCAGTTAATAGAATCGTTATATATTTTGGATTCAAATTTTGTGGAAAGATTCTACCCTTATCCATCTAAAGCCCAAGTAAATGATATGCCATACCCTTGCTGGGACTGAATGTTTAGATATTCAAATGGTGTTAAGCCACTCTTGGCGACTAAAGAGATAGGATGTCCTGGGAGATGCAAACTCTGTGGTGGCTGAAGACAATTTGAGATGCAGCATATGCCACCGTTGTTATATTTTCTGCATGAAGCTGCTGATGATTCTTAGGAAGATGCACTGCAGAATTGGAACTGCATGACAGCAATTATATATACTTGTTCCAAGGTACAAACAACCTCCTCATATTGTTGTGCATGGATGCTATATTGTAAGCATAGTGACTTAGAGCGGTGGTGGTTGGTGAAACTCTTAGTGATAGATGTCAATTGTACACTCTTTTCTAGAATCCGGTCTTTGTAAAGAAAAAAAAAAAAGACTTTGGGGGATTCACGCTTTTCCTTATAAAAGAAACAACCTCTTTTCTAGATTCGCTATTTTGGTTGGATGAGGTTTGTGGATTTCTTCTGGTTTTGGCTTTTTTTCGTGGAACCCAAAAGGTTCATTACCTTTATGACACCTATGTTTTGTTCACTGTCACTATTCTTATTATAAGGCTAGCTACTCTTAAAAAACACCTGCTTTTAACTCTTCAGTTCAAAAAGGTTTGGCCCTTCTCATTTTGATTTTTGGTTAAATACTGTTCCAGTAAGGATATATAATTAAGTCTTCTGAGCATAATCACTTATACATAGAATTGTTCCCCATTGCATTCCTCAGAATTGTTATGACTCGCAAAACGAAGAGTTGAGAAGTGGGGACTGGATAGTTGTTGATGAACCTGTGTTAGTACAATGCGAGAAATCATTGAAGCAAGCTGTAATTGATTATATATCTCATTACACAGCCTTGCCATTGTGTGGCCTCTTTCCTCATAGAGTGAATTCTGGGTGTCCAAATCAGAAGAATTTGATTCTTGCAACAGTAATGTATTTAAATATTGATTGAGTAAGTTCTGTGATCTCTTTGACATGGAGCCCTTGATAATGGTATCATAAAAGTGAATAGAAAGATTTGACTAGAGAGAAGATTGTGGTGGATATCCTTAAAATTCTCAGGAGATGAATTGAGAGATATATGTGAAATACACTTGATATTATTACAATTTTCAAGAGAGCTCTTTCGGAAAGTAAACTTTTTTGCTCATTTTTGGGCGCAAAATTATATTTCGAAAGCTTATTTTTGACTGACACTGTTATAAATTTTACGAGTAGACATCAAAGTGTGCCCCAAGCATATGCAAGCATATATTACAGTTGCATGTTTCATCTCTATGGTGATTGATTTTTATCACAAATTTCTCCAACAAAGAAAGAAATGAAGGCTCATCTATGCTGCATGACTTGTTAAAGCTGTAACTTGTAGTGCATATATAAATAACAGTACACGATAGGAAATGTAAAAGCAAGCGGTAGATAAATACTCGGACATGTTCTGCATACATAGATACACAGTTTTTAGCCATAACATTCCTTGTCATTTGTCCCCTTAAAGCCTTCGCCTAGCGAGCTTCACCTTCAATCCATGTTTCATGTGAAGTATGATAGAATTAGAAGGTCTAATAGGGTGATCTTCCACAACATTAACCTCGTAGTTATGTATTACAGTGGCTGCGACCGTTTTTATCTGAGTGAAAGCCACATCTTTTCCCAAACAAGTTCTTGGTCCCGCATTAAATGCAACGAACTTGTAAGACGGCTCATGCCTAATTCCTCCTCTCTCCGAAATCCACCTCTCCGGTCTAAATTCCGAACAATCCTCTCCCCATATTGTTTTCATCCTCCCCATTGCATACATAACGACGATAATCTTCGTGCCGGGATCAACTTTGTGTCCACTAGGAAGGACGTCAGGTTTTGCAGGGCACTTGTGTTGAAATGGAAGCGGTGGGTATAGCCTCAAAGATTCGCACACCGCGCCATGTAAATAAACCAGTTTGTGCATATGCTCACTAATATTGAAAACCCTAAGATTTTGTTCTTCCTTCGGGATTACAGATCTTATCTCCTCTCTGATTCTCATTTCAACAGACGGGTTCATGGAAAGAGCCCAGAAAAACCACGTGAGAGCTGAATCAGTAGTTTCTACTCCTGCGCTCAGGAAATTTAAAATCGTATCCCTAAGGAACTTGTCATTGCATTCTAAAGCGCCCAATGTCTCATTTTCCACCATATACAATGCCAATAAATCTGCACCATTTTCATCTCCCTTCGCTTTGCTGGTTCCTTCTCTCAGTTCAACTCTCTTCATTGCTATGTAATTCCCTAGAATTTGGTCTCCATCTTCCCAAGCTCTTCTCAGTTTCTTCTCCACTCCAATCCCCAACAACCTTTGCAGAGTACCGAACTACTCAGGGTAAAAGTGGCGATAGAAGAGCGCCTCCACGCCATCATTAAGTGCCTTGGAAAGTGGGACTTCTGGGAATTCGACGGACAAGCTACCGGGGTCGAATCCCGTGACGAATCTGCAAGCAGAATCTAAGGCGAACCTCTGGAACAAATCTTGCAAATCCACCGTAACACCTCTCTGAGACAATTCGTCGAGTACCCTGAGCAGACCATTCTCCAGCTTGTCCCTAGTCGTCATCAACAAGAACCAATGGAACCGTAGGTCTTTCATAAACACTTGAGCGACCCTTCTCTGCGTACTCCACAGATTGGAGTCGGAGTTGAAGATCCCGTCGCCCAAAACGTCGAACACCTTCTTGAACTCGGGCCCTTTCGGGAAGTTCCCAAAGTTGGCGCTCAAGATGTAGTGGACGTTGGCGGGATCAGCAGTGAACAGCATGTCCATGCCAGAAAACCAGTGGAACCGGAGGAAGAAGTTTCCGCGGCTCCGCTCGAGAAAGCCGGTGGCCCATTCGTGGAAGTGGCTCAGGTTGAGCAAGAACGCCGGTAGCATCCCCACGAGCGGCCAGTTCTTGGGGAGCCCATCGTCGCTTTTGCTGAGGAGACGAAGGACCGCAAAGCAAATCCCAGCCAAGAATATCTCCAAGAAACCTATTAACGCCATTGAAGCGTCCCACTCTCTCTGTCTCTCTGTCTCTCTCGCTCTGTGAGAAGGTTTTGGAAGTCTAGTAATATATAGAAGAGAGGAGGAGAGATGACACCGGCAGTGAGTGGCGCGGTTCCGCTGAGGTCGGCTGGCATTGAAAGTGCAAGGACCACTGATGAGTGATGGCGAACGGTAGCGGTCACCATCCTAGTACCGGCCGTGACCCAACAACTTGTTTTTTCTCTTTATTTTTACTTTTTTGGGTCCCGCTTACATGACCATCCCCCACAAAAAGTGGCGGTCAAAAGTGGATCACAAAAAGTTTTCGTGGCAACTGGTTTTATTTTTTACTCTATCTTTTTATATAAGTAGTGTCAAATGTGACTACATCTCCAAAATATTTATAGGCATCTCTTGATTGTGCATCTGCCCAAAAGATAATTACACAATTGCCCCCCCCTCCCCCAAAAAAAAAAGAATGATAATTATATTCCTATTTTTTGAGTCATCAAGCTTTTATATTTGGGAACAATATCCACATAAACTTTTCTTTGGCCAGAGAATAATATCCACTATTTTTTATTGGTCGGTCCTCTATTTTAAAAGTTGCAACCGAGTTCTTCATATATTTCTTATCATTTGAATAGTATTGTAGGATTTGTTTTTTATTGCGTGAATATTATTACTTTGACTTTTTTTTCCTCAATTTGAGCTTGCAATAAAAAATTATACAAATCTCAAAAAAGAAAAATAGAGTAAAAATGAAACTGTTTGAGGAAGTCCATGGTTTCCTCAAAAATTTCTTGTGGCCCATATTTGATTGTCACTCCGTCATTTCACGGAGGATGATCAACTAAGCTTTATTCTTTTATTCTTTTTTTTTTTTTTTTTGGCTTGCCTTTCTAATGCTACTAACATAAGAAAATATTCACTGGTTTGCTAATGTGGCGTGAAATTTTTATTTTTATTTTACTTGTGTCCACTTATCAATTAATGCATGTCCTGTCAAAAATTGTATCTCGAGTTTGAGTCCGTTGATTAAACACGATCCAAAGTGAGTCAACCAAATAAACAAAATTGAACTATTTCTTTGATTTTTTTTTTTTTGAACCTACAAAGGAAAAGGATACTACAAGTGTCATAACTTTCATACGCCACACACTTGAGTGCCATAATTTTTTTTTTTTATTCATTGAGTGTCATAACTTATGTACGGCACTCACTTGAAGCCACTACTTTTTTTTTTCATTTTTTTTTTGTGATCGCATGAAGTTTATATGACTTTTCAATTAATCACTTGAAGGCCACAATTTTCAAAAACATTCTCTGCAAGTGCTATGTCATATCAGATTTCCAACACTTGGATGAACATTTTTTTAAAAGTTATAGTACTTAGTGATCTATTCAAAACTATAGCACTCAAATGAATGTCTTTTAGAAGTTATGGTAGCTAAGTGGTCGAAAAAAAAGGTTATGGTATTTAAAAGAACATCAAGTCGTCGAGAACTTCACAAAATTGGGCATTAATTAATGGGATACACAAGTTTGTCTTCTTTTTATTGAATTATCTTCAGGCTCCACAACAACATTTAATGAAGAGCATCCATTTTAGCATTATATCAGTACAAAGGAGGGGCTTGTGATTGAGTATATATAGGCCTATTTGGTTTGGCTTTGGGGAAATGATTTTGAGAAAATGCAAATACCTTTAATCCAGCAGAGTTCAACTGCTAGCCAACCGTTGGTGGCCAAATCTGGCTACTAGGCAGCCTCACCTGAGGCTCGCAACCTTAGGTGCCACCAAGTGACAATCATCTTAGGTTGAGCGACCTAGGTGGTGCCGCCTAAGGTCGCTTGACCTTGAGGCGGCCATTAGCGAGGACGAGCAACCCCTCAAGTGGCGGTCGTCATTTTTATTGTGTGAATATTATTACTTTGATTTGTTTTTGAGTTTGAACTTGCAATAAAGAATTATACAAATCCCAAAAAAGAAAAATAGAAAAATAGAGTAAAAATGAAACCATTTGAGGAAGTTCATGGTTCCCTCAAAAATTTCTCATGACCCATATTTAACTGTCACTTCGTCATTTTACAGAGGACAGTCAGCTAAGCTTTATTCTTTTTATCTTTTGGCTTGCCATTCTAATGCTACCAATAGATGAAAATATTCACTGGTTAGCTAATGTGGCATGAATTTGTTTTTTGCTCATGTCCACTTATCAATTAACGCATGTCCTGTTAAAAATTGTATCTTGAGTTTGAGTCTATTGATTTAACATGATCCAAAGTGAGTCTGACCAAATAAACAAAATTCAACTGTCACTTTGAATTTGTTTGAACCTGCAAGGGAAAAAGATATCACAAGTGCCATAATTTTCATACGCCTCTCACTTGAGTGCCATATTTTTTTTTTTTTTCAATTCCTTGAGTAGCACAACTTATGTACGGCATTCACTTAATGCCATTACTTTTGTTATCACTTGAAGGTTATATAACTTTTCAATTAATCACTTGAAGGCCACGATTTTTTAAAAACGTTCCCACAAGTGATATATCATGTCAGATTTCAAATAATTGGATGAACACTTTTTAAAAGTTACAGTGCTTAGTGGTCAATTCAAAATTATAACACTCAAATGAATGTTTTTAGAGGTTTTGGTAGTTAAGTGGTGAAAAAAGTTAGGGTATTCAAATGAACATCGTGTCGTCAAGAACTTCACAAAATTTGGCATTAATTAGTGGGACACACAAGCTTGTCTTCTTTTTGTTGAAATATCTTCATGCTCCGTAACAACATCTAATCAAGGGCCTCCAAAATCTCCAAAAAGATTTTGGAGGCCCTTGATTAGATGTTGTTACGGAGCATGAAGATTAATTAGTGGGACACACAAGCTTGTCTTCTTTTTGTTGAAATATCTTCACGCTCCGTAACAACATCTAATCAAGGGCCTCCAAAATCTCCAAAATTTGGCATTAATTAGTGGGACACACAAGCTTGTCTTCTTTTTGTTGAAATATCTTCACGCTCCGTAACAACATCTAATCAAGGGCCTCCAAAATCTCCAAAAAGATTTTGGAGGCCCTTGATTAGATGTTGTTACAGAGCATGAAGATTAATTAGTGGGACACACAAGCTTGTCTTCTTTTTGTTGAAATATCTTCACGCTCCATAAAAACATCTAATCAAGGGCCTCCAAAATCTCCAAAAAGATTTTGGAGGCCCTTGATTAGATGTTGTTACAGAGCATGAAGATTATTTAGTGGGACACACAAGCTTGTCTTCTTTTTGTTGAAATATCTTCACGCTCCGTAACAACATCTAATCAAGGGCCTCCAAAATCTCCAAAAAGATTTTGGAGGCCCTTGATTAGATGTTGTTACGGAGCGTGAAGATATTTCAACAAAAAGGAGGCCCTTGATTAAATGTTGTTGCACAGCGTGAAGATACTTCAATGTGTGTCCCCCACTAATTTTAATCAAGGGCCTCCAAAATCTTTTTGGGACCTTGATTAAATGTTGTTGCACGGTGTGAAGATACTTCAATGTGTGTCCCCCACTAATTTCCCAAAAAAATTTTGGAGGCCCTTGATTAAATGTTGTTGCGGAGAATGAAGATATTTCAACAAAAAGGAGGCCCTTGATTAAATGTTGTTGCACATCATGAAGATACTTCAATGTGTGTCCCCCACTAATTAATGCCAGATTTTGTGAAGTTCTCGATGACACAATGTTCACTTGAATACCATAATTTTTTTTTTTTTTTAACCACCGGGGTTTGCTCCGTGGCCACCATTTCAACATGAAAGGAGGAGGTGGGAGTTCGAATCCCCACCTTCTCGGGGGTTGGGGTGGGGATGATTAAGTTTCAGGAGTGGGTTTCGACTCTCACATCTTGCAAGGAGGCAGGGCAAAAGTCTGAGAGTGAGAGTTAGGGTAGGAATAGAGTAGGACCGACCAAAAAAAAAAGAATACAATAATTTTTTCAATCACTTAACTACCATAACTTCTAAAAAAACATTCATTTGAGTGCTATAATTTTGAATTGATCACTAAGCACTGTGACTTTAGAAATATGTTCATCCAAGTGTCGGAAATTTGACATGATATAGCACTTGTAGAGAATGTTGTTAAAAAATCGCAGCCTTCAAGTGATTAGAAAAAAAAAAGTAATGGCATCAAGTGAGCACTGTACACACGTTATGACACTCGAGGAATAAAAAAAAATAATTATGGCACTTTAGTGAGTGGCAAATGAAAGTTAAGACACTTATAGTATACTTTTCCCTTGTAGGTTCAAACCAAATCAAAGAGGCAATTGAACTTCGTTTATTTGGTCGGACTCACTTTGGATCATGCTTAATCAACGAACTCAAACTCAAGACACAATTTTTAACCGAACATGCGTTAATTTATAAGTGGACGTGAGTTAAAAAAGAAATTCACGCCACATTAGCCAACTATTGAATATTTCCTTCTATCGATAGCATTAGAAAGGCAAGCCAAAAAAAAAAAATGGAATAAAACTTAGCTAACCATCCTTTGTAAAATGATGTAGTGACAGTCAAATACGGGCCACAAGCAATTTTTGAGGAAACGATGGACTTCCTCAAGCTTTATTGCAAGCTCAAATTGAGAAACAAATCAAAGAAATAATATTCACACGATAAGAACGGCAACCGCCGCCTAGGTCGCACGACCTCAGGCAGCACAACTTGGGTCACTTTACCTCAAGTGACCGCTGTGAAAGCTGGTATGAGCACATAGAGGGGGGTGAATAGGTGTAAAAAATAATTTCTCAATATAAGTGTGCAACACTAATCAATAATAGATTATGAAAAGGAAATTCGTCTTTTGTAAACAAAACGAGTTATGATCAAATGAAAGAGCGTAGAGAAGAGAATATGAACACAGAGATTATAGTGGTTCGGCTTAATCCAAGCCTACATCCATTCTTCCGCACTAACAGCCCACCGGCTGGATTCCACTATGAACAAAAGAGTTGTTACAGAATAGATCTTCCTTGATTCCACAGTGTAGAGACTCTGCTACACTTCCTCAAGGTCTCTCAAAGATATAAACTCTCTTTTGGGTACAAGATTTCGCTCAACAGTTTAATTGATAAAGAACAAGGAGCTTTAGACTTTGGAATTCTTCTATCGCGCACACACTCAAACAACTGGAACGTCTTCCTTATATACTCCTTTATGCCATCACACCCATTGGCACTTACCAAAGGAATTCTTCCAATCTACCCGTTGGACAGAATCAATTAGGAAGATCTTCGAGCTATTTAAAGAATATGATGATAGCCCATTAATCCTGCTCGCCCATACAATCAGGATCTAGGTTTCCATAAGTAGAACCTTCCAAAAATACTTCGCCAATCAATGAATCTAAAATCCATGAATCTATCTTGATTTGAATAATGAATTCCGACATGCCATATCCAGCCAAAAGATCTTCTTCAGTCGACAAAATCAAATCCTTAACGAAATTTTTCGTTTCGGATAAGCCTTCTTCGACGTTCTTAGAAACTGTCAATAAGGATAGATTTTGAGTTTTGAGTCTGGCAGTCTAGAGGTCTTCAGACTTTGATAGTAGAGTCTACAAGTCTTCAGACTAGACTGATAGAAACATTTTATCAACTTCAAAACACTCGAGGAAGTTTTCTCCAACAATCTCCCCCTTTTTGATGGTGACAAAACTTTCCTGTAGATTTGGATAACTTTGACCTGCAAAACATTACTCAAGCAAACAAGGATATCTCAAAAAAATAAATGGCTTAATGAAGATATCATTAGAATCTGCATCCACAGAAAATATGTTAGTTCTGTAAATGAGCAAAGCCATGAGATATCAATAGTGCTTAAGATAAACAAACGTTCAAACAGTCAAATCCAAATCCAGTCCAAATCCAAACAACCAAACACAAAAGTCAAGTTAATCAAACATAATCGACACAAAAGTTCAAAAAGTGAGTTAAAAGTTTAAAATCAAATCTGCACCACATCTCTCCCCCTTTTTGTCATCATTAAAAAGGTAGAGATAAAAAGAAAATGGCTTTAAGATTGCTTGGGAACACGAACAAGCTGGAAATCTCTCATTGACTGGACAATCCCTTTCAACTTCTTCAAATCCTCCTTCAGTTGCGCCACATCTTCACTCTTAGCATTTGCTAGAACTTGAATAGCAAGGGCATTGATCTGATCATGCAAAGAAACTAAAGAGGTTTGACCTGCATTTTGCAAGTTCTGTACTTCGCATCCTAGAGCATAAATCTGGCCTCGCATTTCTAAAAGAACATCAAGAATTCTGTGAAAGTCTGTCGAATTGTCTGTCTGAGTACTTGCCTCTGCACGATCAGATGGAGTATCGGCAAATGATGGCATTTTAACACGATCATGCAGATTGGGCGATGAAACCTCATGTCCTTCCTCAGGAAATTGAGTTGCATATATGTTCTCTAGATATGTTGGAGAACGACTTACTCCTTCACTAGTGGCAAGGAATGAGGACGTTCCTCTTTTCTTAGGATCTCCCCCTATTTTCATGCCTTCAGGTGGAGAAAAGTGTTCCTCATGCTCTGCTTCCTCTTCTTCTTCCTCAATTCTTTCCTCCTCTATATCTCTCTTCTCTGCTTCTTTCTCCAAATCTTCTCTCTCTCCAATCCTCTGTTCTGTCTCATTCTTGTCTTTTTCCTATCTTTCTGTCGATTCTGGAATAGAACGACTCAAGTTCTTCAATACCATCGCAGAAATGGTGACATCATCCTCATCCTCTCCATCTTCAATGATGAGTGCTCTTCTTTTCTTGAATGGAGCAACCATGGGCTCCTTCCCTTTTCGCTTTGCCACTAAAGAAACTAAATGAGTCTTGACATGGGTTTTCTCCTTGAACTGTTCCAGAGCCTTGGCAAGTTCTTTCAGATGCATTTTTGAGACCATTCTCAGTCCCACCACCATTTGATCGCACGTTCGAACACAAAGAATCCGGGGAGGCTGAATGTTCAAATGTCTAAATAACTTGGTCACAAGAGCTAGATAAGGAAGTTGACCCTTATCCTTCACCATTGCCCTATACATGTGGAACATAATAGTGTGTGGAAGAGAGAATTTCTTACCAGCATTGATGGCGTACATCAACTTTGCTTCCAAGTTTGAAACGTCGGTCTTTGAGGTTGATTTTGGTCTAAGATAGTTAATCATTATCTTGTGAAGCAAAATGTTGAACGCATTCATTCTCACATAGGAAATCTTTCCTTCCGTCCTTCTATCCTGAACAAGTTCCAACGTTGCACGAGCAATAGACACACTAATAGGTTGATATCTCCCTCTTTCAACCCCAATCACATCAGTCAATGTATTCATGTCAACCACATAGTCCTGATCTCGAACACTAAAAGGGAATCTATTCGCATCCAAGAAACTAAGATTTGAATAGAAATAAGCAGCAAGTTCAGTATAAGCTTTTGTAGATTTAGAACAAAACTGTTCGAGTTGAAGAAGACTGAATTTTTCCCGCAGATTGACATTCACAGAGTCAAGAAAGTCAAAGTCTACACTTCTATGGTTTATCACCCCACGCTTCAGCAATTTAGAGTACAGTTACTTGTGTTCCTCCGATTGAAATAAATTCGTCATTTTGCTTCGGATTTTCGCTGCAACACCAATTCTAGGTTTAAACTGACTGTACAACTTATCATCATCATTCCCATCTGGTTGATTCAACCCTCCAACCCGTGGATTGTGGCACCCCGAACCCTTCGCAGGTCGCCACAAACACCAACGTTACACCTTATTACATTTATTTAGAAGAAACGTCGTAATTCATAGACACATTTTTTTTTTGAACGGTCCCAGCGTGACTCATTAGCGGAAGCAAAATAAAACAACGTCATCTCTCCCTCCATCAACCATGATACAAATACACACCACTAATCATCATGATTAAAAGACAAGCCATAACACTTCATTTACATATTTCCAAGATGGGATTTCTTGGGTCGATATATCAAAAGGAAAAGCCGGGACTCGGCCACGCCCGGCCTAAAACCCCAAAAAGAAACCCTCAACCCGCTACAACTCACGTGCTAAATCCTCATCATCAGTGTCGGCTAACTATCCCCAAAAGATCCAGCTCTTACTCGTCACGCATGGGTCCTCACACCCAACCCAGTGCATCAGGCGGTGGCGGCGGCAACATCCCACGCATCACACCGTCACGACGAATGTGGACGGATATGAACTCCTGGACAACAGGGCCCCCAACCAGGCCTACATCGTACATGACTAAACAGCACACTCGAATATACGTCAATCCAGGAACAGAGGGACAGCCAAACTCCTCGCACTTGACCTCTACATCGGATGGTAGACCATAAAACACACCTCGCATAACGGCAGGAAGCGACATATTGCTAATCTGAAATGTTGGTCCCCAAAAAGGGTGAGTACAACCACTCAGTAGGTAAATGAATCCAATAACCACTCAATGCATCATACAAGTCATACATGCATTGCAGGCATTACTTACCTTGAAGCCATGCATATACTATCATGCATCATCACCACAATCATAACACATACATGTGTATCATTATGTCATACTCATATCATCGTCATCATGACATTATTATATCACACACATGTCATCATCATCATATACATGACACCATCATACCATACACATGTCATCATCATCGTGGCATCATCATATCACACATGTCATCATCATCATGACATCATCATATCACACATGTCATCATCATCATATCATACACATGTCATCATCATCATGACATCATCATATCACAGCATATATGCATGTCATCGTGCCATATCATATATCGTCATCATATCATGCATATCATCATGCCATCGGTGATCATCATCATATCACATCATACATCATCATCTTCATGCATATCATCATGCCATGGGTGATCATCATCGTGTCATATCATATCATGCATGGTTCAATTTCCACTTTTAGCTTTCAATTTGATCACCACATCACCCTTCCTCGGATCATCAATTTCATCTCATATTTTACACTCGCATCCCATGCGAGAAAAACCTCCAGCATTCAGCCATTCAAGGCCACCGGTCATCTGGCCCCCCACATTCCGGGCATCTCGCATCCCAACTGGTATCACAAGGCATCATCTCAGGCAAAGACCTCCGACGAGGCTTCCGGCATTTACACTCCCTGGCCAGGCATCCCGCATCCCTACTGGCATCGCGAGGCATCCTCTCGGGCAAAGACCTCCGACGAGGCTTCCGGCACCCCCAACTTTCCGGGCATCCTGAAACTCCCAGGGCCATCTGGCAATGTATCTCTATACATCCCGGGCATTATCATCTGCCACAACAACCTCCTCATTTAACATTATCCTTGTTTACCAATTTCGGTCTTAATTTAGCATGGCATATGATGTGATGGCAAACAAGTCATATTCAGCATTGAATTCACGCATGTATCTCAATTCATTGTCATGCATACATCAAGACCTTATCGTACATGCTACATAGTACAATTTTTTATTAAATAAAATTTATGGAATTTATGCCGATTAAAATAATCCATTTCTCATGCCCTTTTTACATTTATTTAAATTCCAGCTCGTGCCACTTTCAAAATATTAAATTTAATATCTATATAATTCTCAAAAATCAAAAAAATTAAGGCAAGTGATAATCAAGACAATAGGATAATGATTTCATGCAAAATACATGGCCAAATAGAATTCCACACAAATCCATAATTCACACAAAACAGCATATAATTTTCGGATGAAATCAGAATGCACAGTCTCCGAAGAAATTCGATTAAAATATCCATACGACCTCCAAAAACTACGAAATTTTACCAAGTTATAGCCAAGACATTAAAGTACATTTTTCATGAAGACTTCCAAGTCAGATTCTTTTTAGATTATTTTCTACAGTCACACGAAGCTTCTGGATCCAACACCGAATCGTCCAGTACATGCTTCTCCGAAATACTGAGTTTTCACCTATCTATTCTTCTTCGTTTCCTCTGAAATTTGGATATGTTCTACATAAAGATGTTCTATACAAGTTTCATGAAGAGATCTAAGTCAAATAACCAGAGTATAGTCGTCATTTAGGTCCATGAAGTCTAGGGTGTCCTGTAATACATCTCCAGAATTACTGTCTTCAAGATCTAGTCGATTTACTAGGTTATACTTGTTCATTTTGCTTCAAATTTGAGTATGTTGTATTTTAAGATGTCCCCTACAACGTTCATGAAGAAATTGAAGAGATATTCTTAGCACAACTCAACATGCAACCACAAATCCATCAAGAGGTCAGTGAAATCGTTCCAGATCTGAGGTCTCTGTAGGATGAGAGTTTAACCCCTTAAATCTCCATCATGCCCACCAAATTTTAGTATGTTGTATTTTAAGATGTTATATACAACTTTCGTGAAGAGATCAAAGCCAAAATCGAACTCTAAACATGCATGCAAGCTCTCACAACATTCTGACTCGAGCGGATTCAAACGAAAACAGCAACCTTACTCAAAAACAAGTCATCCAAGCTTCGGTTTTCCTCTACTAATCACCCAAAATTCGACATACATGTAACACACACACATGCAAGAGCAGCAAGAGGACTCCAACTTGCCTCTAGACCGGACGGACGACGGCACACGGCGGTGATCACGGCGGCACACGGCGGACGGACGGCAACTCCTCCTCTCTCGGCCACTCTCCCTCTCTCTCGCGAAATCTCTCTCTCTCTCTCTCTCCCTCTCTTGGCTGAACAAGCAACCGGCCACTCTCTATCCTTCCCTTCTCTTTTATCCCCCCATTTCCTAATCATTAGTAATCATTGTTTGCCACTCCAATTGACCAATGCATGCCATCCCTCTCTAAGCCAATGCATGAAGGCCTCTTGCCACTTGTCTTAATGGGCTTTTGGGCTTGGGCTGGCCACTCTTGGGCCTCCTCTTGGGCTGGTCGACAGCCCCCTTTAGTGGGCCTAATTGGGCCAACTAGCTTGGCCCATCAAGGCTTCGGCCAATGGGCCTAAGGCCCATCCTATAAAATCAATTTTATCCCCTTTTCTTATCATTTATTTTAAGAATTAAATTACTAAATTCTACATGGCCAAAGTCTTGTAATATTTTATTTATAGGAATTTAATTTATAAGACACATGGCCAAGCATAGGTTATTATCATTAATCTATCTAATTTAAAATCTCATAAACACAAGCACAAATCACCTAATCTTAAAAGAGACTAATGGCTAAAGCATTAAACCATAGGTAATTTCATTACCTAATTAGAGGCTTTAACACACCTTATAACTTGACTTTGAATTTTGGGATGCCACATGGATCACTTGGGATATTCGCCAAAGCTTCTTCTGCCAACCCCACATGGGCAATTCCCAAATGTTTCATGGTGCGTAAGAAGAAAGTTCCATTTCTATACCCTTTGTCCTTAAGAAATTCATCAATGTAGTTCAACAGAGTACCACTCCTCTTCAAAGCACGGTAAAGCTTATAGGTAAAAGAGGGCTTATGAATACTTACGGGCTCTACGTCTTTGATGATTTCTTCCTCTTCTCGATGTGCAACATCCTGAGGTCTAGATGGAGAAGATGGACGCTGCTGAGAATGTTGTGGGCTTTGCTGCTGTCTAGGAGATTCTTCTTTTTCGGTGAGATCAAAGTGCGTAGGCCCCTCACGCATTTGCTGTGGTCCCCTGTTCGCGATCCTCGAAGACTTCCTTTGAGACGACATCTTTTACAGTCTTTGAGAGATTCCAAGTTTGTTTCCCAAGAAAGATGAAAACTTTTTCAAGGATTAAACAAGAGAAGAAGACAGAAGTGGAAGATCGGTGCTCTCTTAGGGTTTTTGTGAGTAAAACGAAGAAAAACCGACAGTATATAAGGTAGTCAAAGTGAGGCATATGGAATGACGTAAAAAGGAAATATAAAAATGCCTTTTAAAAAATAACCGCCTTTTCAAAAAATTAGATAACAATCATTTCAAAAATAACTTCTTTTACGAAAAGAAAGGTTTGCAATAATCATGAAAACTGGGAAATAACACCAATCAATTTCGGATGATCGTACCTTTTCAAGATTTGATCCGAGAAATGAATTTCTAAATAAAAATAACTTATAGTCACAGATCTTGATTTATTGAGTCTAAGAGCCTTTAGACTTTTAGTCCTGAGTTTGAACTTCCTCAGACTTTAAGATATTGAGTCTGGAACAAATAACTTCAAATTGATTTTTCTCCAAAGGTTTTATAAATATCTCCGCCAGTTGATTCTTTGAATTAATAAACTGAATCGAAACTTCTCCATTTTGAACATGATCTCTAATGAAATTATGTCAAATCTCTATATGTTTTGCTCTTGAATGAAGAATCGGATTATTGGTGAGATTGATTGCGTTGGTGTTGTCACATTTGATCTCAGTACATGAATCTTTAATTCCAAAGTCTCTCAACTGTTGTTTTATCCATAGAATTTGTGAACAACAACTTCCAAGAGCTACATACTCTGCTTCTGCCGTAGAAAGAGCTATTGTACTTTGCTTCTTTGAAAACTAAGATACTGTCCTGCTTCCAAGTAATTGACAGGTGCCCAAAGTGCTCTTTCTATCAACTCTGCAACCAGCTAGGTTTGCGTTTGAGTATATGAGAAGAGTGAAATCTCATTTTTTAGGATACCAGAGACCCAAGTTTGAAGTTGAGGTAATGTATTTGATAATACGCTTTGCAGCACTTAAATGAGATTCTTCAGGATCTGATTGAAATCTGGCACAAATACAAACACTAAACAAAATGTCAGGTCTAGAAGCAGTTAGATAAAGAAGTGAACCAATGATACTCATGTATAACTTCTGGTCTACTCTCTTTCCTTCTTCATCCTTATCCAACTTCAAAGAACTTGACATTGGTATATCAGTCTTTTTGCAATTTTCTAGTCAAAACTTTTTAACAAGTTCTTTAGCATATTTTTCTTAATGAATAAAGATTCATTCCTTTAGTTGTTTCACTTGAAGCGCGAGAAAGAAGGTTAGCTTACCCATCATACTCATTTCAAACTCATCCTGCATAGACTTAGAAAATTTCTTGCACAGATTTTCATTAGAAGATCCAAAAATAATATAATCAACATAAATTTGGACAAGTAGAAAACTTTTGCTTTCTCTTTTGATAAACAATGTAGTATCTACTTTACCTTTGACAAAACCATTTTGAATTAAAAACTTACTTAGTCTGTCGTACCAAGCTTGAGGTGCTTGCTTTAAACCATATAAACCTTTTTCAGTCTAAATACAGAGTCTGGTTTCCTTGGGTCTTCAAAACCGGGTGGTTGTTTCACATAAACTTCCTCTTGGATAAATCCATTTAAGAAGGCACTTTTGACGTCTATTTGGAATAACTTGAAATTCTTATGACAAGTAAAAGCAAGTAATAATCTAATTGCTTTTAACCTTGCTACTAGTGCGTAAGTCTCATCATAGTCTATCCCTTCTTCTTGCGTATATCCCTTGGCCACGAGTCTTGCTTTATTTCTTACAACCTTTCATTTCTCGTTCATCTTGTTCCTGAAAACCCATTTAGCTCCAATGATGAATTTACCTTTCGGTTTAAGAGTCAATTCCCAGACATCATTGATGCTGAATTACCTGAGTTCTTATTGCATAGCTTCAATCCAGCTTTCATCAGTTAAAGCTTCTTCTATGCCCCTAGGTTCTATTTCAGAAATAAGAGCCATAGCACTAAACTCTTTGCGCCTTTTGGATCTTGTGCGAATTCCTTCATTAATATCACCAATAATGAGATCTTTGGGATGACTGGACTTATGCTTCCAGTTGCTGGTTGATTTGATAGACTGTTGATCTTTTTCCTCATTTGAATCTTCGTTGATCATTTGCTGCTCATCTTCTGAAGGTTGAACTGCTTTTAGAGATTTAGACTTTGTAGAGTCTGGAGCAGGTTCGGATTATTCAAGATGAGTATGAATCGATTGATTTTGCATATAGTCTTGGAATTTGACATTCATTGATTCCTCCACAGATTGAGTCTTCTCGTTGTAAACTCTATAAGCTTTGCTTGTGATAGAATATCCAAGGAAAATACCTTCATTTGATTTTTCTTCAAACTTACCAACTCGATTATTTACATTTTTCAATATAAAGCATTTACATCCAAACACATGAAAATATGAAACAATGAGCTTCTTTCCTTTGAATAACTCATAGGGAGTTTTTGATGTAGCTAGTATAAGCACGTAGAGGGGGCTGAATAGGTGTATAAACAATTTTTCGGGATACTACAGAAATACTAAGCAGATGATAGAATGGAAAAATGCTTTTACTTAATAAAAATGAGTTAGATTAAAGTAAAATAAAGAGAAGGGAAGAGAAGATTAAACACAAGGTTTATAGTGGTTCGGCTTATCCTAAGTCTACGTCCACTCTTCCGCACTGACAACCAATCGGCTGGATTCCACTATGAACAAAAGAGATGTTACAGCACAATCCTTCCTTGATTCCACAGTGTAGATATTCTATCAGACTTCCTCAAGGTTTCTCACAAGTATAAACTCTCTTTTGAGTACAAGATTTTCGCTCAAATGAATTGACTAAACAACAAGAGGCTTCAGACTTTGGAATTCTTCTATCGTGCACTTCCTAAACAGCTTTAAAATGTCTTCTTTTTATACTCCTTCATGCCATCATACCCGTTGGCACTTTCCAAAGGAATTCCTCCAATCTACCCGTTGGACGGAATCAATTAAGAAGATTATTCGAACTATTAAGGGAATATGTCGATAACCCATCAATCCTGTTCGCCCATACAATTAGGATCTCGGTTTCCATAAGTAGAACCTTCCACGGATATTTCACCAATCAACGGATCCTTGATCATCGAATCAATCTCGATCAATCTAAAAGGGATTTCGATAAGTCATGTCCAGCCAAGAGATCTTCTTCAGTCGATAAGGTTATATCCTCAATAAAACATCCAGTTCTGGATACCCTTTCTTCAACGGATTCGAAACTGTCAATGATGATAGACTTTGAATCTTCAGTCTGGCTGTTCGGAGGTCTTCAGACTTTAAACAGCAGAGTCTGCAAGTCTTCAGACCAGACTGATGGAACCGATTTTGTCAGCTTCAAAACACTTCAAGAAGATTTCTCCAACGATCTCCCCATTTTTTATGGCGACAAAACTTTCCTGCAGATTTGGACAACTTTGACCTGCAAAATATTTCTCAAACACATATGCATATCTTATAGAGATAAATGGCTAAATGAATAACACTAGAATCTGCAGCCACAGAAAATAGGTTAGTCTTGAATAAGATAAAGTCGTAAAGCCAACCATAAGATATCAATATCAACAACAGTTTAACAGTCAAATCCAAATCCAAATCCAGAAACAAAATTAAAGTCAAACATTAATCCAAATTAAACAACAATTCAAAAAATTCAAAGTTTTGATTCAAATCTTGCACTTCTTCCCCTTTTTGTCAGCATTAAAAAAGGTTAAGATGAAAATGGAGTGAAGTCAAGATTGCTTGGGAACGCGGACAAGCTGGAAATCTCCCATGGACTGTACAATTCCTTCCAACCTTTTCAAGTCTTCCTTCAGTTGAGCAATCTCCTCACCCTTGGCATTGGCCTGAATCTGAACAGAGAGGGCTTGGATTTTATCATTCAATGAACATGAGGAAACTTGACCCACATTTTGCAAGTTTTGAACCTCGCATCCCAAGGCATAAATTTGTCCATGCATCTCCATGAGAATATCCATGATTCTGCGAAAATCTGCTGAGCTGTCAGTCTGAGTACTTGCTTCAGCACGTTCTGCAGAAGATGGCATGTTAGAATAATCTTGCGGGTTTGGCGATGAAACTTCATGACCTTCTTTTGGAAATTGAGATGCATAAACGTTCTCTGGGTCTGCAGGGGAGTGACTGACTCCTTCACTTGCATCGGGATATGAGTACTTCCCTCCTTTCTCTTTTTCTCCCCCTGTTTTTGTGCCTACAGGTGGAGAAGAGTGTCTTTCAGGTTCTCTTTCTTCTCTTCTTTCTTCTTCAACTCTTTCTTGCCCTGCTTCTTTTTCGCCACTTGCTCCTTCTTCTTCTTCTTTTTCTTCTTCTTCTCTCGCCTCTTTTTCTTTTTCTTGTTCTTGTCTTTCCTCTCCTTCTGCCTCATGATATTCCTTGGATTCTGGAACAGAGCGACTTAGCTTCTTCAAAGCTATGGTCGAAATGGTAAGGTCGTCATCCTCTTCATCTTTCACGATGAGAGCTCTTCTTTTCTTGGTTGGAGCAACCATGGGCTCCTTCCATTTCCTTTTTGAATCAGAAGAGATTTGATGAGACTTTACAGGAGTCTTTTCCTTAAATTTCTCCAACTCCTTGCATAGTTCCTTCAGACGCATTTTGGTCACCATTTTCAGTCCTATCACCATATGATCACACGGTCGAACACAAAAGATTTATGGAAGCTGAATATTTAGATGCCTGAATAACTTTGTTACAAGGCTTGGGTAAGGAAGTTGACCTATGTCCTTCATTACCGCTCTATACATGTGAAACATGATAGTATGAGGAAGAGAAAACCTTTTCCCAGTAAGGATGGCGTACATCAGCAAAGCCTCTAAACTTGAGACATCAGTCTTTGAAGTTGATTTTGGTCGAAGGCAATTGATCTTAATCTTGTGAAGCAAGATGTTGAACGCACTCATCCTTAAGTAGATGATCTTTTCGTCTGTTCTCCTGTCTTTCACTAGTTCCATTGTAGCCCGAGCAGTAGAAACTTTGATCGTTGATATCTTCCTCTTTCAACTCCTAACACATCCGCCAACATATTCATGTCCACAACAAAATCTTGATCTTTGGCACTGAAGGAGAATCTATTCGCATCCAAAAAGCTAAGATTTGAATAGAAATATGCGGTCAGTTCAGCATAAGCCTCTGTAGTGTCGGAGCAGAACCTTTCAAGTTGAAGATGACCAAACTTTTCTCTCAAGTTCACATTCACAGCATCTAGAAAGTCAAAATCTACACTCCTAGGGTTTATCACCCCACGCTTCAGCAAATTTGAGTATAGACCCTTCTGGTCTTTTGATCTGAACAAATCTCCTCTTTTTCCTTTGATTTCCGCTGCAATACCCATCCTTAGTTGAAATTGCATGAACAGTTTGTCATCGTCATTCCCCTCTCTCGGATTAAATCCCCAATCACGAGGATCACTTAGTCCCATATCCTTTGTCTTTTAGAAAATCATCGATATATTTCAGAGGAGTACGAGTTCTTTTTAAAGCACGATACAGCTTATAAATAAAGGCGGGTTTTTGAACTCTTACTGGATCTGGATCCTCAACGATTTCTTCCTCTTGTTGAACAATGCCTTGAGGACTATGTGGAGGAGAATGACGCGGTTGAGAATGTTGTGGGCTCTGTTGCTGATCTGGAGACACTTCTTCTTTGGTGAGATCGAAGTGCGTAGGCCCCTCATTCATCCGTCGTGGTCCCCTACTTGCGATCCTTGACGACTTTCTTGAAGAAGTCATTTTTCTCGTACTTTGAGAGATTCCTTGCTTGACTCCCCACAAGAAAAACGACAACTTTTTCGAACATTAGGCAGGAGATAAAAACAGGAATGGAGGATCGGTGCTTTTTAGGGTTTTTGAGAATGAAGAGAGGAGGAAGCAACAATATACGATCGGTTAAAAGAGAGGTATACGGATCGTCACAATAAAAAGATGCCTTTTCAAAATAATTGCCATTTTTCCGCGAAAATAGTTATTTCAAAAATAACTTCTTTTTCGAAAAAGGAAACGATGCAATAATTACGCCGATTAAAGATAGCAATAAAAAGACATAGTTTGACGATCGTACCTTTTCAAGATAACATTCGAGAGAGAGAGACTAACTTACAGTCAAGGTCTTGTTTGTCTGAGTCTGAAAGTCTCTAGACTTTAACTTCTTCAAACATTAATATGTTGATTATGGAGCGAATAATTTCAAATTGATTTTTCTCCAACGGCTTTGTGAATATATCCGCCAGTTGGTTCTTTGAATCAACATACTGAATCGAAATTTCTTCATTCTGAACATGATCTCTAATGAAGTGATGTCGAATCTCTATATGCTTTGCTCTTGAGTGAAGAATCGGATTTTTGGTGAGATTGATAGCGCTGGTGTTATCGCA
Organism: Eucalyptus leucophloia subsp. euroa; assembly: GCA_017140325.1. Lineage (NCBI taxonomy): Eukaryota > Viridiplantae > Streptophyta > Magnoliopsida > Myrtales > Myrtaceae > Eucalyptus > Eucalyptus leucophloia. Next base: position 64,783,007 of record CM029475.1, read on the forward strand.
ATTAATCTCTGTGCATGAGTCTTCAATTCCAAAGTCTCTTAGCTGCTGCTTTATCCATAGAATTTGTGAACATCAACTTCCAAGAGCTACATACTCTGCTTCTGCTGTAGAGAGAGCTATTGTATTCTGTTTTCTTGAAAACCAAGACACCGTCCTGCCTCCAAATAGTTGATAGGTACCCGAGGTGCTCTTTCTATCAACTCTGCAACTGGCTAGATCTGCGTCTGAGTATCCAAGAAGAGTAAAATCTCCCTTTTTAGGATACCATAGGCCGATGCTTGAAGTTGAAGCAATGTATTTGATAATACGCTTTGCAGCACTTAAATGAGATTCTTTAGGGTTTGCTTGAAATCTAGTACAAATGCAAACACTAAACAAAATGTCAGGTCTAGAAGCAGTAAGATAAAAAAGTGAGCCAATGATACTCCTATATAGCTTCTGATCGACTTTCTTTCCTTCTTCATCTTTGTCTATCTTCAAGGCACTTGACATTGGAATGTCAGTCTTTTTGCAATTGACCAGTCCAAACTTTTTGATAAGATCATTAGCATATTTTTCTTGATGAATAAAAGTTCCTTCCTTTAGTTGTTTCACTTGAAGTCAAAGAAAGAAGGTTAACTCACCCATCATGCTCATTTCAAATTCATCCTGCATAGTCTTAGAGAATTTCTTGCACAGACTTTCATTAGGAGATCCGAATATGATATCATCGACATATATTTGAACTAGTACAAAAATTTTGCTTTTCTTTTTAATAAATAGAGTAGTGTCTACTTTACCTTTTACGAAACCGTTTTGAATTAAAAACTTACTCAGTCTGTCATACCAAGCTCGAGGTGCTTGTTTCAAGCCATATAAGGCCTTTTTGAATCTGAATATTGAGTCTGGTTTCTTTGGGTCTTCAAACCCAGGTGGTTGTTCCATATAGACTTCCTCATGGATGAATCCATTTAGAAAAGCGCTTTTGACGTCCATTTAGAATAGCCTGAAATTTTTGTGACAAACAAATGCAAGTAATAAACGAATTGCTTCTAACCTTGCTACTTGTGCGTAGGTCTCGTCATAGTCGATCCCTTCTTCTTGCGTGTAACCCTTGGCCACGAGTCTTGCTTTATTTCTTACGACTTTGCCTTTCTCGTCCATCTTGTTTCTGAAAACCCATTTAGCTCTAATAACAGATTTACCTTTAGGTTTAGGAGACAATTCCCAGACATCATTGATACTGAATTGCCTGAGTTCTTCTTGCATAGCTTTAATCCAGCTTTCATCAGATAAAGCTTCTTCTATGCTCTTAGGTTCTATTTCAGAAATAAGAGCCACAGCACTAGATTCTTCGCGCCTTTTGGATCTTGTGCGAATTCCTTCATTGATGTCGCCAATGATAAGATCTTTGGGATGACTGAACTTATGCTTCCAGTTGCTGTTTAATTTGTCAGATTGATGATCACTTTCTTCGCTTGATTCTTCAATAGTTACTTGCTGTTGTTCCTTTTGAGTCTAAGCTGCTTCTTGAGATTTAGACTTTGTAGAGTCTTGAGTAGGTTCAGATTCTTCAAGATGAGTCTGAATAGATTCATTTTGAATGGAATCTTGGAATTTGACATTCATTGATTCTTCCACTATTTGAGTCTTTTTGTTGTAGACTCTGTATGCTTTGCTAGAGGTTGAATATCCAAGGAAGATGCCTTCATCTGACTTTTCTTCAAACTTACCAACTCGATCATTTGCATTTTTTAGTATAAAACATTTGCATCCGAATACATGAAAATATGAAACGATGGGCTTCTTTTCTTTGAATAATTCATAGGGGGTTTTTTCTAGAATAGGCCTTAGAAAAACTCTATTAATAATGTAACATGCTGTAAAAACTGGTTCAGCCCAAAAATGTGAAGAGATGTTGCTTTCAATTAAGAGAGTTCTTGCCATTTCTTGAAGCGATCTATTCTTTCTTTCCACAACTCCATTTTGCTCTGGAGTATATGGAGAGGAGAACATATGCTGAAAACCAGATTTATCACAAAACTTTGCAAAATCTTGATTTTCAAATTCACCTCCATGATCTGTTCTAATACTTGAAATAGCATATCTCTTTTCGTTTTGAACCTTTTTACCAAATTTTTCAAAGTAAGAGAAAGTTTCAGACTTACTTGCCAGGAAATATACCCAAGTAAATCGTGAGTAGTCATCCACAATTACTAGGCAATATTTCTTACCTCCAATACTTCGAGTTCTGGTTGGTCCAAAGAAATCCATATGCGAAGGCGCAAGATTACACGGTTAGTGGAAACTTGATTTATTGGTTTGAAGGAATTTCTTACTTGTTTTCCTAATATGCATGGTGTACATAGATCAGACTTTTGGTATGATAAATTGGGTAGATCACGAACAAGTTTCTTGGCTGAAATTTTTGCTATCTGCTTCATATTGATGTGTCCAAGCTTTTTGTGCCATAAGCTTGCTTCATCTTGTATTGAGAATAAACACTGTAATTCATCTGGTTTTACATCCAAGAGGTAAATGTTTCCATGTCTTCGACCCATAAATGACTGAGTAGAGTCTTTACTGGTTCAAGAACATATTCCCTCTTGAAAGTAAATTTTGAAACCGGTATCACAAAGCTGGCTAACACTGAGCAGATTGTAGTTGAGCCCTTCAACTAAAGAAACATTGTTTATTGTGAGGTTTCCAATCTTCACAGTTCCAAGTCCAACTATTCTTCCTTTACTATTTCCTCCAAAATAAACTTTTCCACCATTCATTTGTACAAGCTTTATAAAATAATTTGAATCTCCTGTTATATGCCTTGAGCATCCACTATCCAGATACCATTTTACCTTTTTTCTTGATAATGACCTGCATTTAAAAAAGAAACTCAAACTTTCTTTGGTATCCATCTTTTCTTGGGTCCATTGGAGTTAGTATAATATGTTGTATTTGCCCATACTTTCTTAACAGGTTTCCAAACCATTGAACACTCTTTTTCAAAATGATCTGTACTATTACACTTTGAACATCTAAGAGCATTGCGACCAACTGGTTTTACAAAAGCCCTTTTAAAATGATTTTTGTAAGCATCTCTTGAGGGTCTTTGTTTGATTCTTTCCTTTACCTTAGGAAAATCAATTAAATGAATGGTTTCAGCAGTCATTCCTAAACCAGATTTGTTGAAATAAGGTCTTTGAACGAGAAAGTATTTTTTCTAGTTTCTCGAGATCCTATAGAAAATCTTTTGGAAATATTTGTGATATCATTTTTCAAGAATACATTTTCTTTTGAAAGATTATTTTCACTTTCTCTAAGAGAAGAAACATTCACATCTAAACATTTTACCTTTTCTTTCAAAACATTTTCTTGCTGTTTTAAGGCAGAATTTTCCTTTTTGAGTTCAGAAATCCTTTTAAGAGAAGTCTTAATCATTAATATATTTAGAAACTTTAATAGGGATTTTAAAGTTACTCACCTCAAATTCACTTTATGCGAGTTGTCTCGGAGTTTGAATCTGAATCCGATTGTGCCATTAGACATATGTTGGCATAATCATCATCACTTTCTTCACATTTTGTATCACTCCAGGTTTCTACTTTAAGAGCCTTTCGATACTTCTCAGTTTTTCCTTTCTTCTTCCTCAAAAGAGGACAGTTGGGTCTTATGTGTCCTTTTTTCTTGCATTCAAAGCAAACTACATCTTTGTTTGATTCATCATCCTCAACAGACTTAGCCTATTGCTTTTGAAAACCTTGTTTCCTTGGATTGAATCTTCTTCCTTTTCTGTTCAGCTTTCTGAATCTTCTTATCATGAGAGCAAGCTCCTCATCGTCCATATCGTCTTCAGAATCTGCAACATCAGAATCATCATTGGATTTTAATGTAATGGATTTCTTACTTTTGGGGTCTTCGTCTTCATTGATTCGTTCTACTTCATAAGACTGAAGAGTTCCAATCAACTCATCAACAGATAGTGGCATGATTCTTTGAGTCTCTCTGATTGAGGTCTTTATGTGATTCCAATCTTTGGAGAGTCCTCGTAGTAGCTTATTTACTTTCATGGGATCAGAAATTGGTTGACCTTGATTTTCAAGACCATTCATGATATCTGTAAAACGACTAAACATGTCAGTTATAGATTCTCCCAATTTCATCCTAAAGGCTTCGTATTGACCGAGGAGTATATTGACTCTAGTCTCTTTCACTCGATTGGTTCCTTCATAAGTAATGTGTAATCTATCCCAGACTTCTTTGGCTATATCACAAGAAGATATTCTGTTATATTCAGTAGGTGATAAAGCACAATATAAAGAATAAATTTCTTTTGCATCAAGAGCTTGTCTCTTGATTATCTCTTCCTGACTCATTTCGCTGGACTCAATAGTGTCATTTCCTCTTTCTGAGACAGATGCAGCTTTAGGAATGATTCCTTTTTCTACAACGTCCCATTCCAGAGGATCCTTTGATCTTAAGAACGCCTTCATCTTGTTTTTCCATATGTTATAGTCATTTCCATCAAAGTAAGGCGGTCTAGTGTTGCTTTGCCCTCTTACCAGCCTTGGAGCCAACATACTAGCCATGGATCTTTAACTCTGAAGTAAAACACTTCAAACAAAGTGAGTACACAAGCTCTGATACCAATTGATGTAGCTAGTATAAACACTTAGAGGGGGGTGAATAGGTGTATAAACAATTTCTCGGGATACCACAGAAATACTAAGCAGATGATAGAAAGGAAATACACTTTTGCTTAATAAAAATGAGTTACGATTAAAGTAAAATAAAGAGAAGGGAAGAGAACATTAAACACAAGGTTTATAGTGATTCGGCTTATCCTAAGCCTACGTCCACTTTTCCGCACTGACAGCCAATCGGCTGGATTCCACTATGAACAAAAGAGATGTTATAGCATAGTCCTTCCTTGATTCCACAGTGTAGATATTCTATCACACTTCCTCAAGGTTTCTCACAAGTATAAACTCTCTTTTGAGTACAAGATTTTCGCTCAAATGAATTGACTAAACAACAAGAGGCTTGGACTTTGGAATTCTTCTATCGTGCACTTCCGAACAGCTTTAGAATGTCTTCTTTTTATACTCCTTCATGCCATCATACCCGTTGGCACTTTCCAAAGGAATTCCTCCAATTTACCCATTGGACGGAATCAATTAAGAAGATTATTCGAACTATTAAGGGAATATGTCGATAGCACATCAATCCTGTTCGCCCATACAATTAGGATCTCGGTTTCCATAAGTAGAACCTTCCACGAATATTTCACCAATCAACAGATCCTTGATCATCGAATCAATCTCGATCAATCTAAAAGGGATTCCGATAAGTCATGTCCAGCCAAGAGATCTTCTTCAGTCGATAAGGTTATATCCTCAATAAAACATCAAGTTCTAGATACCCTTTCTTCAATGGATTCGAAACTGTCAAGGAGGATAGACTTTGAATCTTGAGTCTGGCTGTCCGGAGGTCTTCAGACTTTAAATAGCAGAGTCTGCAAATCTTCAGACTAGACTGATAGAAACGATTTTGTCAGCTTCAAAACACTTCAAGAAGATTTCTCCAACAGTTTTCTCCAGAATAGGCCTTAGAAAGACTCTATTAATAATATAACATGCTGTAAAAACTGCTTCAACCCAAAAACGTGAAGAGATGTTACTTTCAATTAAAAGAGTTCTAGCCATTTCTTGAAGTGACCTATTCTTTATTTCCACGTCTCCATTTTGCTTTGGAGAATATGGAGAAGAGAACACATGCTGAAAACCATATTCATCACAGAATTTTGTAAAGTCTTGATTTTCAAATTCACCTCCATGATTTGTCCGTATACTTGAAATAACATACCCTTTCTCATTTTGGACCTTTTTAGCAAACTTTGTAAAATAAGAAAAGGTTTTAGACTTACTTGCCAGGAAATATACCCAAGTGAATCGTGAATAATTATCCACAATCACTAAACAGTATTTCTTACCTCCAATACTTTGAGTTTTGGTTGGCCCAAAGAGATCCATATGCAAGAGCTGCAGTACACGATTAATGGAAGCTTGATTTATTAGTTTGAATGAGTTTCTTACCTGTTTTCCTAATACACATGGTGTGCATAGATCAGACTTTTGATATGACAGATTAGGTAATCCACGAACAATCTTCTTTGCCGAAATTTTGGCTATTTGCTTCATGTTGATGTGCCCAAGTTTTCTGTGCCACAAGTTTGCTTCTTATTGAATTGAGATTAGACATTGGGTTTCATCTGGTTTGACATCCAAGAGGTAGATTTTTTCATGTCTTCGACCCGTGAAAGACTGAGAGGAGTCTTTACTGATTCCTGAACAGATTCCTTCTTGAAAGTTGATTTTGAAACCGGTGTCGCATAGTTGACTGATACTTAGCAAATTGTAGTTGAGTCATTTCACTAAGGAAACATTATTGATCATGAGGCTTCCAATCTTTACAGTTTCGTATCCCACAATTCTTCCTTTGCTGTTTCCTCTAAAGGAAACATTTCCACCATTTACTTGAACAAGCTTTATGAAACAATTTGAATCTCTTGTCATATGCCTTGAGCATCTACTATCCAGGTACCATTTAATCTTTTACTTGATAGTGAGCTACATTTAGAAAAGAGACTCAAGCTTTCTTTGGTACCCATATTTTCTTGGGTCCATTGGTGTTAGTGTAATATACGGTCTTTGCCCATATTTTTTTAACAAGTTTCCAAACCATAGGACATTCTTTCTCAAAATGATCTGAGCTATTTCACTTAGAACAATTAAGAGCACTGCGACTTACTGGTTTTACAAAAAAATAAAAATTTAGAAATGATTTTTGTAAGCATCTCTTGTAGGTCTTTGCTTAATTCTTTCCTTTACTTTTGGAAAATCAATTAGAGAAATGGTTTCAGCAGTCATTCCCAAACCTGATTTGTTGAAGTAAGTTCTTTGTACAGAAAGAATTTTTTCAAGTTTCTCAGACTCTATAGAAAATCTTTTAGAAATATTTGAGATGTCATTTTTCAAGAATACATTTTCTTTTGAAAAATTGTCTGCATTTTCTTTCAAAATAGTAACACTTTTGTTTAGACTTTTGACATTTTCTTTCCAAACATTTTCTTGTTGTTTTAGTACAGAATTTTCTCTTTTGAGTTCGGAAATCCTTTTGAGAGAAGTTTTGAGATTAAGACACAATTCATCAATGTATCTAGAGACTCAAGAAGGAATATTCAAATTACTTACCTCAAATTCACTGTCTAAATCTGAGTCTGTCTCGGAGTTTGAATCTGAGTTTGATTGTGCCATGAGACAAATATTGGCATAATCATCATCACTTTCTTCACATTTTGTATCACTCCAAGTTTCTGCTTTGAATGCCTTTTGATATTTCTCAGCTTTTCCTTTTTTTTTTCCTCAGAAGGGAATAGTTGGGTCTGATGTGTCCTTTTTTCTTACATTCAAAACAGACTACATCTTTATTGGATTCATCATCCTCAACAGACTTAGTCTGTTGCTTTTGAAAACTTTATTTCTTTGGATTGAATCTCCTCCCTTTTCTGTTTAGCTTTCTGAATCTTCTTATCATGAGAGCAAGCTCCTTATCATCCATATTGTATTCAGAATTTGTGACATCAAAATCATCATTAGATTTTAATGCAGTGGATTTCTTACCTTTAGGATCTTCATCTTCATTGATTCGCTCCACTTCATAAGACTGAAGAGTCCCAACTAATTCATCGACAAAAAGTGGCATAATTTTTTGTGTCTCCCTTATTGAGGTCTTTATGTGATTCCAATCCTTAGAGAGTCCACGTAGTAACTTGTTTACTTTCATGGGATCAGAAATTGGTTGACCTTGATTTTCAAGACCATTCACGATTTCTGTAAAACGACTAAACATGTAAGTGATAGATTCTCCTGATTTCATTTTGAATGCTTCGTATTGACCGAGCTGAATATTGATTCTGGTTTCTTTCACTCGATCAGTTTCTTCATAGGTGATGTGTAATCTATCGCAGACATCTTTAGCTATAACACAAGAAGATATTCTATTATATTCAACAGGTGATAATGCACAATATAAAGAATAAATTGCTTTTGCATCAAGAGCTTATCTCTTGGTTATCTCTTCTTGAGTCATTTTGCTAGACTCAACGTTTTCCTCTTTCTGAGACAGATGCAGCTTTAGGAATGATTCCTTTGTCTACCACATCCCATTCCAGAGGATCCTTTGATCTTAGAAATGCCTTCATCTTGTTTTTTCATATGTTATATTCATTTCCATTAAAATAAGGTGGTCTGGTATTGCTTTGTCCTTCAACCAGTCCTGAAGCCAACATACTAGCCATGGATCTTTAACTCTGAAGTAAAACACTTCAACTTAAGTGAGTACATAGGCTCTAATACCAATTGTGAAAGCTAGTATGAGCACCTAGAATGGGGTGAATAAGTGTAAAAAAACAATTTCTCGAGATAAGTGTGTAACACTAATCAACAATAGATTATGAAAATGAAATTCGTCTATTGTAAACAAAACTAGTTATGATTAAAGTAAAAGAGCGCAGAGAAGAGAATATAAACGCAGAGATTATAGTGGTTCGGCTTAACCAAAGCCTACGTCCACTCTTCCGCACTGACAGCCCACCGGCTGGATTCCACTATGAACAAAAGAGTTGTTACAGAAAAGCTCTTCCTTGATTCCACAGTGTAGAGACTCTACTACACTTCCTCAAGGTCTCTCAAAGATATAAACTTTCTTTTGCGTACAAGATTTCGCTCAACAGTTTAATTGACAAAGAACAAGTAGCTTCAAACTTTGGAATTCTTCTATCATGCACACACTCGAACAACTGGAACGTCTTCCTTGTATACTCCTTTATGTCATCACACCCGTTGTCACTTACCAAAGGAATTCTTCCAATATACCCGTTGGACAGAATCAATTAGGAAGATCTTCGAGCTATTTAAGGAACATGACGATAGCCCATCAATCCTGCTCGCCCATACAATCGGGATCTAGGTTTCTATAAGTAGAACCTTCCAAGTATACTTCGCCAATCAACGAATCCAAAATCCCTGAATCTATCTTGATTTGAATAATGGATTCCGACATGCCATATCCAGCCAAGAGATCTTCTTCAGTCGACAAAATCAAATCCTTAACGAAAATTTTCATTTCGGATAAGCCTTCTTCGACGTTCTTAGAAACTGTCAATGAGGATAGACTTTGAGTTTTGAGTCTAGCAATCCGGAGGTCTTCAGACTTTGATAGTAGAGTCTGCAAGTCTTCAGACTAGACTGATGGAAACATTTTGTCAACTTCAAAACACTCAAGGAAGTTTTCTCTGACAATCGTCACTTGGGTCATGCGACCTAGGGCATTGCCTAAGGTCCTGTGACCTCATGCAAGGCTACCCTGCAACTAGTGGCCAAACACGATTGGTCAGCAGCTAAGTTTTGCAGGATTAATTTTAATAATTTTAATTTTTTTAATTAAAAAACCCTTTGCAAATGTAATTTTTATCAAATAGTATTTAAGTCAAAGCTATTTTTCAATGCACTTTAATATTACAATTTGCCATACATGATAGCATTTCGGAAAATTCCTTTACCCAAAGGTATTTACATTTTCTTAAAGTCATTTCTCCAAAGTCGTACCAAATAGGTCCTACGTAGGCTCCATTTGGTTTGGCTTTTGGGAAATGTCTTTTGAGAAAATGCAAATACTTTTGGGCAAAAGGGGTTGACCAAAATACTATCATGTTTGGCAAATTATAATTCTAAAGTGCATTAGAAGATAGTTTTGGCTTAAATGCCATTTGGTAAAACTCATATTTGCAAAGGGATTTTATCAAAAAAAATTTAAAATCAAAATTAATCCGATAGAGTTCAGCCGCCAGCCAACTGCCAATGGCCAGATCTGGTCGTGGAGTTGCATCGCTTGAGGTCGCTTGACCTCAAGCCACGCCCTAGGTTGCACGACCCAAGCGGTAGTCGCCTAAGGTCGAGCAACCCAGGTGGTGTTGCCTAAGGTCACACGACATTGTGCGATGCCATGGGTCACACAACCCAAGCGATGTTTGCCCAAGATGTGCGACCCCCAAGCAATGATTGTAAAAAACGAGCGATTCCTCAGGTGGCGGTCACCATTCTTATTGTGTGAATATTATTACTTTGATTTTTTTCTCAATTTGAGCTTGCAATAAAGAATTATACAACTCTCAAAAAAGAAATAAGAAAAATAGAATAAAAGAGAAACCGTTTGAGGAAGTCCACGATTTCCTCAAAATTTGCTTGTGGCCTATGTTTGACTGTCAATCCCTCATTGTAGGGAGACGGTCAGGTAAGCTTTATTCTTTTTTATCTTTTTTTTTTTTTTGGCTTGCCTTTCTAATGCGACTGGTAGAAGAAAATATTCCCGGGTTGGTTAATGTGGCGTGAATTTCTTTTTTACTCATGTCCACTTGTGAATTAATGCGTGTCCTATAAAAATTATATCTTGAGTTTGAGTCAGTTGATTAAACATGATCTAGAGTAAGTCTAGCCAAATAGACAAAGTTCAATTGCCTCTTTGATTTTGTTTGAACCTATAAGGAAAAATGATACTATAAGTGCTATAACTTCCATACGCCCCTCACTTGAGTGACATTATTTTTTTTTTTCAATTCCTTGAGTGTCATAATTTATAAACGACGCTCACTTGATGCCATTACTTTATTTTTTTTATTTTTTTTTGCAATCACTTGAAGGTTATATAACTTTTCAATTAATCACTTGAAGACCATGACTTTTTTAAAAACATTCACCACAAGTGCTATGTCATGTTGGATTTCCAACACTTGGAAGAACATTTTTTAAAAGTTATAGTACCTATTGATCAATTCAAAATTATAGCACTCAAATGAATGTTTTTTAGAAGTTATGGTAATTAAGTGATCGAAAAAAAGTTATGGTATTCAAGTGAATATCGTGTGATTGATAACTTCACAAAATTGGGCATTAATTAATGGGACACACAAGCTCGTCTTCTTTTGGTTGAATTATCTACACTCTTTGCAACAACATTCATGAAGGGGCTCCATTTTAGCATTATATCAATACAAAGTTGGGGCTTGTGATTGAGCATACGTATACAGAGCTCGTTGGAAGCTCTTATGACCACAGGAAGAAGAAAAAAAAAACAAAAGAAAATAAAAAGAGTTTGTGTCTAGCGTGAATTTGTGTCTAGCGCTCTGTTAATCTCTTTTATTTTCTGGGATAAGTACACTAATGGTGCCATAAGTTGTGTACGGCGCTCACTTTGGTGCCAAAAGTTTCCGTCGGATCATTTAAGTGCCAAATCGGAGGAAAAACGCTCACTTTGGTGCCACCGGCGAAATATTCCGGCCTCTGGCGAAAGATTCCGGCCAAAATGATTTTTTTTTTTTAAAAAAAATTGATAAGCCTTTAAATGACGTCGTTTTCGGTCCTCCTTAAGAAAACAACGTCGCTTTGCCGTCCTACGTGGATGGCTTCATGGAAACGACGCCGTTTAGCTCACATGGGGAAAAATTAGGGTTTCCGCCGCTCGGCCACCGTCGTTCGCCCGCCGTCGCTCGGCCACCGTCGTTGCTCGACCACCGTCGCTCAGCCACCATTGTAGTTGCTCGACTAGGTGAGCGAGGAGAGATTGAGATTGTTGCAGGAAAAATTGAAAGCGAGGGCGGAGGAGGAGGAGGAAGAAAATGGGTCGAAGGGGCTGTTGGTGTGCTGCTGCTGCTGGTGCGTTGCTGGTGTCGTTGCTGGTGTGCTGCCAATGCTGTTACTGGTGCCGTGCCGGTGCCGTTGCTGGTGTGGGTCTTCAAGGAAGAAGAAGACACGAAGGCGAGCTTCCCTCTCTCTCAATTTGGGGATTAGGGTTTCAAAGTTGGGGGAAAGATGCCAAACGGCGTCGTTTTGGTGTTTGGATGCTGACTCAACTCTCCGACGAGCCACGTCGACGTCAAAAATTAATAAAAAAAGGCCACGTCGGATTTCCGGCCAATTTCGTCGGAGTTGGCACCAAAGTGAGCGTTTTTCAAATTTTTTGGCACTTAAGTGATCCGACGGAAACTTTTGGCACCAAAGTGAGCGCCGTACACAACTTATGGCACCATTAGTGTACTTATCCATTTATTTTCTTCAGTTGTCCAATCAAGGGGGACACTCTCTTTCTTGGGCATACGTTGTAAGATTTGAGCTATAAATAGTGGGCATTGAGGGTAATTCTGGGGATGGGAAATATGAGTGTGTAAGTGATTGTAATTGCTTATTCTCTTTTTAATTAACGAATTATTGGCGGTTATTCTCCCCGTGGATGTAGGTTTCAACATTTGGACCAAATCACAAAATTTCCCCGTGTCATTTATCATTCGTCATTTTAATTTTCTCTGAAAATTTAGTGTCCCAATATATTTACAAAGATCTGTTTTGTTTTTATAATAATTGGTATAAGAGCTAAGACTTTATAATTATGTCCGGAATGAAGTTTGAAGTCAAGAAATTTAACAAAATGAACAACTTTGAATTGTGGAGCTTCAAGATGGAGACGCTATTAATAACTTAAGGTTTGCCAAGGCATTAGCAAGCAAGGATGAAGTGCTTGAAACAAATGAAAGATGTTGAAAAGGATGAGCTAATGAGGATGACAATGAGTATAATTTTGTTAAATTTATCAAATGAGGTGTTAATAGAGGTGGCCGAGGAGAAGGATGCCGCAACGTTGTGGGCAAAACTTCATGTTTTTTATACAATGAAAAGTTTGAACAATTGATTATAGATGCTAAAGAGATTTTTTTTTTTTTCATTTTGTTATGTTAAAAGTACATTCATCAAAGCCCACCTAGACGAGTTTAACAAACTCATGATGGAGTTGAAGAATGTTGAGAAAATCCTGGACAATGAAAAACAAGGCATGATGTTGTTAGCGTTTCTACCGAAGTCATGGAAGCACTTTATTGACTCACTATTACATGGCTGCACTCCAATTACCTCTCTTGAGGTGAAATCCATCCTACTCCCTAATGAGTTGTAGAGAAAATTACGATATGATGGTTCAACACAAGATGTAGCATGTGGATTAAAGATGCAAGGTAGAGATCAACATCAAGAACCTAGTAGCAAAGCTAAAAGTAGATCAAAATCGCAACACAGAAAATCTAAGGGTTGCATGAAGTATTATGAGTGTCACGAAAATGGGCATATAAGACTATCCAAAGCTAAGAAATAAAAGTGGCGAGCAAAATGTCACAAGTAGTGTGGCAAACATAGTTGAGAAGAGTACTAATGATGTCAAGGCCATCCAACATGTGACTACTAGTTCGTTAGGAGATGAATGGGTGATAATAAACAGTTGATATATGCTCGTATATGCTCGTATATGTTCAATATAAACGGATTCACAATTTCTAGCTATGATGTTCCCCATCATGTGTCCACTTATGGCCTTCCCTTAGTGAGCTTCACCGTCAATCCATGTTTCTTGTGAGGTATGACAAAATTAGAAGGTCTTATAGGGTGACCTTCCACCACATGAACCTCGTAGTTAAGTATTACAATGGCTGCGACTGTTTTCATCTACCGGAAAGCCACTTCTTTTCCCCAACAAGTCCTTGGCCCAGCATTGAATGCCAATAACTTGTCCAATGGCTCATGCCTAGTTCCTACTTTCTACGAAATCCACCTCTCCGGTCTAAATTCCAAGCGATCCTCTCCTCATGCTGAGTTCAACCCCCCATTGCATGCAAATGAAAGCGTATGTCCTCTTTCAGAAAAGAAATTGAAGTCCGGTGATGTATAAAAGAGAGTTGGCGACATGACACGAACAATGGACGATAAGTAGGCAAACCATGGGTGGGCCTGATCTGGCCTATTTTGTCTTTTTTTTTTTTTTTGAAACCCATTTTATAGGTCTTTCTTTGTTTTGTTTTTTTTTTTTTTTTTTGGGGGGGGGGGAGGTCACAAAACGCATTTTATAGTTCAGGCAGACAAAAATACATAACAAATATGCAAGCTGCACGAGCCTTCCTTGAGCCCACTCAGATTGGGCCGGGTCCTATAGCTATAGGTGCTTGTGGCCCGACTTGGACTTGGCTAGTTCTGTGGGCCACCAAGTTGTAATCAAGACTTCTTCTTATGGAAATGAAATCCACATATTGAGAAACAGACAAATGACCCCATATTAGACTCATTCAAATGTGAGCATAACCTATGCCCTAAGAATAGCATGGAATGAAATTGAACGTGGGCACTTACCACGACTTCAACAAACAAGAATGAGAAATGAGAAAAAAGAAACCCAATAAACGAAGAGAAAAATTGATGTAGAACTGTAGTTATCATTTGCCAAACAAAAATCAGAGACATGAAAAGGCTTAGGCGAATCGCCAAATTGTTCATTTTCTGGGTTTTGGTCTCACTCCACACTCGAGCTCTCTCCACCGATATAGGAGATGGAGGCCAAAAGCATGCTAAAACCAAGGAGGAGAAGCCATCCATTGCAAAGATTGTCATGGGCACGGTTTCTCGCCTCAAAGAATCCCATAAGATATCGTGGATCAAGATCAAGACCATCATGAACAACGTGCAGCTCCAATTCTTCCCTCCAGATTTAGAGTAAGTGATCGCAGACTATGGCTAATGATAGATACCATCGTTCTCATTCGCGACTGGAAGCTTTAGTATCGTAAGCAAAGCTTGAAAATTGTGGAAACAGTTTTAGAAGCAGGGACGGTGCGATTGTCGATAACTAGAACAACACGGGCTCAAAGGTGGAACACGCGGTCAAGAAGAGCTTTGGGACTAGCAAAGTGACGGAGGAGGAGACTGCGAAATCCACAGCCGAAGTTGTGGGAAAAGCCGTGCGCAAGACATTGGAGAAGGTTAAAGGGAGCATGTCTGATGAAGATGAAGGCGAAGAGTCGAAATCAGAGCTTTAACGAAAAGATTGGTCAAATGATGCCGCCATATTAGTTTCTTTTTTCCTTTTCTCCCTCAAATGCTGTACTAGTTGATCAGCAAATTCTTGGATTATCTCCTTGAATCAAAGCTGCATTTGCATGCACAAGCAATTGTACCCTTGATCTTAATCCCATCTCAGTGTCTCCAGATGAAGGCCGATACAACCTGAGTCGAACAAAAGATCAGGCGGCAAAAACCCAATAATAGAGCAAATCTTTTGTATGCATTGACTTCCAAAGTGAAAATTCTTTCACTCTCTTGTTAGCAAAGTAAGATGCAAACAATGCAGGTTTTTTCCATATGAACTGTCACAGGTTAAGATCAGTTCCTAAAGAGAGAGAAATCAACGGTGGACAGTTGAAAGATCACACCAAAAACTCAAACCGCGAAAATCTGATGAAATAGTCAACACTAGTTTGTTCTTTTGGCTTGACACCTAACAAGTGCTCAAAGATGCCTTCTCTCCTCACATTTTCGTGGAAGAAATGGGGAAAAGCCATGCAAGTTATGAAGTTCTCAAGTTTAATTTCTCTGGTTAGTACCAGCGATAAGGACATATAATTTGTCCCTTTGGTGGCCAGTAAAGTTTGCAAACAAAAGCAAGAATCGCAATATAATGTAGAAAATGAGATTGTCTGATTAGCAATTGAATTTGGCCCGTGTCAACTCAATCACGCAACTGTAAGAAGAAAAACTGCAAGTTCTATTTTATCTACGCGTATGGGTAGAAAAACAGGTATGTATGCTCTAGACAAAGAGCAATCTCATAGCATCAAATTTCACACATTTTATCCTCACAGTAGATTCCAAACTACAAATTGCATTAAAAGCGCAACGTCATACAATAAAAGGATATTCAGGTCATGCAAAATCACATCTTTTTGCAATTAAGTTTGGAAGCACAAAAAGGAAGCCAGTGTTTCTACATCATCTCGAAAATCCTTTGACAATCAGATGGACGAGAGAGGTTTTTCCCACACCTAGCAAGATAGCAAAAGCGATTAGATGCATAAAACGTAATCGATGCATGTGAACATAGATTTTTACATTTCCGAGTGCTGAAAAAAACGTAAAATAGTATATTATAAAAGCAGCACATAAGCAATTCGCTCTAGGTCGAAATTGCATCTCTATTTATCAGGAAAAAAAAAATCTGCATATTAACAGAGTGCAAATATTGCATAAAAAGAGAGTTCAAATTTGTATCTTAAGGGTCCCCGCTAGACCAATTGTTTGGTTCTTATCACAACGGAATAATAGTGAAGCCCAATGCAACACCACCACGATGGTGGCCGTGGACATAGCAACTAATGCAACTAATGCAACACGCTGGGGACATAGCGTCTCATATCCGATACCACCACCACGATGGTGGCCGCCAGTGTGATGAGAAAGAAAAGGAGAGACTTTTACGAAAACATGCAAAGGAAATCTTGAAAAAATTAGGTCATTTGTTTTAAGAAAAAACTCCATGTCATCGTAATGCGACCACCGAAATGGCAAAAGATGAATGGTGGCACTCATGCAAAAAATTAAGCGATCATTTTGAACCACAAAAATAGTACAAAGATAAAGGGATTATCAAAAGAAAATTATCAAAGATGTCTTAAATTTGTTGTAATTGTATCAATTCAAATTTAAATATTTTGTATTTATCAATTCAGTTCCCCCGATTAATAAGTCATGCTATTGCTATAGGTCACTTATGAAAAATAGTACCAGATATGTATTAGAAAACTAAAGAAAAAATGAGAGAGATAGAGAGAGAGAAGATAATAGGGCATTTAATGGCCGGAGTACATCCGAGGATAGAAAACAAACGTTTGGGGGCAGTTAGGTAAGCAACTCATGAGGACCACCTTGAATAGTCTTTCTTTTGCCTCGATCGATGTCATCAACTTATGCGCTCATGATGTAGCGGACGCAGTGAACGCATGTCCATGCCGGAAAACCTGTGGAACCGGAAGAACAAGTTACAGCGGCTCCGCTCAAGAATGCCGGCAGTCCAGTCGTGGAAGCGGCTCAGGTTGAGGAGGGGCGCTGGTACTATCCCCACGAGCGGCCGGTTCTTAGAGAGCCCATCATGGCTTTTGCCGAGGAGACGAAGGACCGTAAAGCAAATCCCAGCCAAGAATATCTCCCAGAAACCTATCAATGCCATTGGAGCTTCCCTCTCTCTCTCTCTCTCTCTGTCTGTGAGAAGGTATTGTGAGAAGGTACCGAAAGTCTAGTAATCTATAGAAGAAAGGAGGAGAGATGACACCGACAGTGGGTGACGGGTTCGGCTGTGGTCAACTCTCATTGAAAGCGCAAGTACAATTTGATGAGTGATGGCGAACCATTCTAGCACAAGTCGTGACATGACAAGTCACCTTTATAAGTTTAACGACCTGCGGTTAAAGTCGACGACTCGTTCTTCTCCCTTCTCTCTTTATTTATTTTTTTCGGGTCCCACTTAAATGACCGTCCTCCTTAAAATGACCGTGTGATGGTCAAAAGTGGATCACACAAAGTTTTTGAGGCAAACGGTTTTATTGTTTACTCTATTTTTTATGTCTCAAAAATTGCTTTCAAATAAGTGGTATCAAATGTGATTACACCTCCATAATATATATATATATATATATATGTGTGTGTGTGTGTGTGTGTGTCTCTTGATCATGCGTCCACTCAAAAAATATTATGTAGTCTCTCCTCATCATGCAAATCAAGCACATAAAATTGAAAATTTTCAATTGCATGGTTGAAAAAAAATTGAAAAATACTTGCCCGTCTCCTTCTTGCAACTTCAACCTTTTGTACTTTGTAACATGATTCATAACATCTTTTTCTTCAAAATTTAAGTTCTTATATCCTCCTTCTTTTAACAACCAATACTTGAAACGATTTATTAATTATGATCCACGCATCACAGTGCAACTCAATTTTATTTTTGTTCTAGAGTTGATACTCCTATGTGATGTAAAGTATCTAGCGTCTTGAGGAGCTGTAAAATGATTATGATCGAGTACAACTTTTGTTATTTCCCACTTATGAGGCTTAGCTAGATGTACTCTAGCCATTGCTGGACAATTACATCTTTTTCCCGGTCTTGACTTAACCAACTCCTTTTCGATTTTGTACCCTTGACAACTGCAACAAAGTACTACACTACATTTTTCCTCATTGTCTTTTCTTTTATTCGAGTTTAACACTCTAATGCCATATCCCACTTCTTAAGCATAGTTGTTATAAAATGCATAAGCCTCATCATCATAAATAAACTCCATACCTATGCAAGATGAAATCTTCATGTTCTTTGGTATCGTGATGCTTTCTTGGATAGCATCTTCGGTTGCATTGTTCATCTCGTTTTCATCATCATTATTTTCATTAGCGAAGTTGTTGTCAATACGAACTCCATCCATCTTAACGAGATTAGAAGAAAAAATTAAGAATTATATGCCTAAAATATATAGATACAAACTAAAATTCGACAACAATGAATGCCCCTTATTCTCTTGCAATAAGAAAAGTAGAAATTAACAAAATTTCTCCACAATTATGACTTATTTAATTAAAAAATCCTACAATAATCAGAAGTTCAAAGCATACAAGATAATTACACATTCTGCACACACACACACACAAAAAAAATTACATTCCTACTTTTTGAGTTATTAAGGTTTTTTATTATTATTTGGGAACAATATCCACATAATCTTTTTATTTGACCAGAGAATAATATCTAATATTTTAAAAGTTGCAACGGAGTTTTTCATATATTTCTTATTATTTGAATAATATTGTAGGATTTGCTTTTTATTGTGTGAATATTATTACTTTAATTTGTTTCTCAATTTGAGCTTGCAAAAAAGAATTATACAAATCTCGGAAAAGAAAAAAAGAGTAAAATTGAAACTGGTTGAGGAAGTCCACATTTTCCTCAAAAATTTCTTTTGGCCCATGTTTGACCGTCACTCCATCATTTTATGGAGAAAAGATTTACTCTTTTATTTTAATTTTTTTTTGCTTGCCTTCCTAATGCCATTGACAAAAGAAAATATTCACCGACTGGCTAATGTGGCAGGAATTTCTTTTTTTTTTACTCATGTCCACTTATAAATTAATGCGTGTCCTGTTAAAAATTGTATCTCAAGTTTGAGTCTGTTGATTAAACACGATCCAAAGTGAGTCTGACCAAATAAAAAAACTCAACTGCCTCTTTGATTTTGTTTGAACCTGCAAAAGAAAAGTGTACTATAAGTGTCATAACTTTCATACAGCATTTACTTGAGTGCCTAATTTTTTTTTTTTTTCGATCCCTTGAGTGTCATAGCTTATGTACAGCGCTCACTTGATGCCATTGGTTATCTAATTTTTCAATTAATTACTTGAAGGCCACAACTTTATAAAAACGTTCACCATAAGTGCTATGCCACATGAGCTTTCTAATACTTTGGTGAATGGTTTTAAAAAGTTATAGTACTTAGTGATCAATTCAAAATTATAGCACTCAAATAATTTTTTTTTAAAGAAGTTATAGTACTTAATTAGTTGAAAAAAAAAAGTTATGGTATTCAAGCGAACATTGTGTTGTTGAGAACTTCACAAAATTGGGCATTAATTAATGGAGTCCACAAGCTTATCTTCTTTCTGTTATCTTCACGCTCTACAACAACATTTAATGAATAGCCTCCTTTTGGTTTTGGGGGCGGGGGGGGGGGGGGGTGGGGGCTTGCGATTGAGTACACATAGGGGAGCCCGTTGGAAGCTCTTATGAACACAGGAAGAAAAAAACAAAAGAAAATAAAGAGAGTTTGAGCTGGCGGTCCGTAGATCTGTTTTATTTTCTTCAATTGTCCAATCGGGAGGGACACTCTCTTTCTTTGGGGTACATTGCGAGATTTGTCCTATAAACAGTGTGGGTGTTGAGGGTAATTCTAGGACTGGAAAATATAAAGTGTGTAAGAGATTGTAATCATGTATGTTCATATTTAATAATGGATTATTGGCAGTTAATTCTCCATGTGGATGTAGGTTTTAAAAGTTTGGACCAAATCACGAAATTTTCTCATGTCATTTATTATTAATTGTTTTTATTTTCTCTAAAAATTTTGTGTACCAATATATTTACAAAGATCCAATCTATTTTATAATAATTGGTATCAGAGTTGAGGCTTTACAATTATGTTTGAAACAAAATTTGAAGTTGAGAAATTTAACAGAATGAACGGCTTTGAATTGTGGAGCATCAAGATGGAGGCGCCATTAATAACTTAAGGTTTCACCAAGGCACTAGAGGGCAAGGATAAGTTGCCTAAAACAATGAAAGATGTTGAAAAGGATGAGCAAACGGTGATGGCAATGAGTATAATTCTATTAAATCTATTGGATGAGGCATTGATAGAGGTGACTGATGAGAAGGATGCTGCAGCATTGTGGGCAAAACTTTAGGTTCTCTATATAATGAAAGGTTTGAACAATTGATTATACATGCTAAAGAGAATTTTTCCATTTTGTTATGCTGTATGTACATCCGTCAAAGCCCATGACAAACTCATGATGGAGTTTGAAGAATGTTGGGGAGATCCTAGACGATGAAAAACAAAGCATGATGTTGTTAGCATTTCTACTAAAGTCATGGGAGCACTTTACTAACTTACTCTTACAAGGCTACATTACAATTACCTCTCTAAAGATAAAATCCATCTTGCTCCCTAATGAGTGGCAGAGAAAGTTGTGAGATGACAGTTTGATGCGTGATGTAGCACATGGATTAATGATGCAAGGTAGAGATCAGCATCAAGGGTCTAGTAGCAAAGCTAAAAGCATATTGAAATCGCAATATAGAAAATGCAAGGGTCACATGAAGTGTTTTGAGTGTCACGAAAATGGGCATATAAGATTGTCCAAAGCTGAGAAATAAATGTGGGGGGTAAAAGAGAGCACCAATGATGTGAAGGCTATCCTATGTGTGACTACTAGTTCGTCATGAAACAAATGGGTGATAGCAAGCAGTAGATATATACTTGTATATGTTCAATATAAATATATTCGCAGTTTCTAGCTATAATGTTCCCTATCATTTGTCCACTTATAGCCTTCCCCTAGCAAGCTTCACCCTTAATCCATGTTTTATGTGAAGTATGATAGAATTAGAAGGTCTCACAAGGTGACCTTCCACCACATGAATCTCATAGTTATGTATTACGTGACTGTGAATAATTTCATCTGCCTGAAAGCCACTTCTTTTCCCCGACAAGTTCTTGGTTTGGCATTAAATGCTGAAAGCTTGTCCAATGGTTCGTGCCTAATTCCTCCTCTCTCTGAAATCCATTTGTGGTCTAAATTTGAAGCAATCCTCTCCTCATAATGATTTCAACCTCCCCATTGCATACAAATGAAAGATTATTTCCTCTCTCAAATAGGAAATTGAAGTCCGGTGATGTATAAAAGAGAGTTGGCGACATGACACGAACAATGGACGAGAAGTCGATGAACCATGGGCGAGCTTGATCCGGCCCATTCTATAGTTGTTTTTAGGTTGAAAGTAGTTCTTTCTTCTTCTTTTTTGGGTCGCAAAACCCATTTTATAGTTCAAGCAAACAAATATATATAATAAATATGCAAGCTACACGGGCCTGCCTCGAGCCCACTCAGATTGGGCCGGGTCCTATAGATATAGGCCCTTGTGGCCCAAGTTGGACATGGGTAGGTTTGTGGGCTGCCATTTCATAATCAAGTCTTCTTCCTATGGAAATGAAATCTATGTATTGAGAAATGGACGAATAACCACATTAGACTCGTTCAAACGTGAGCAAAACCTATGCCCCAAGAATAGCATTGATTGGCATGGAACGTGCATTAACCATGACTTCAACAAACAAGAATAAGAATGAGAAATGAGAAAGAAGAAACCCAAAAAAAGGAGAAGAGAGAATCGATGTAGAGCGTAGTCATGATTTCATTTGCTAGACAAGAATCAGAGACATGAAAAGGCTTCAGAGAATGGCCAAACCGTTCATTTTTTGGGTCTTGGTCTCACTCCACACTCGAGCACTCTCCACGAAAATTAGAGATGGAGGCTATCGCGGCCTCTTTTTCGGCGCCCGATTAGGGTCAAGCGCCTGCGGAGGCTAATGGTTTGCCTAGGTCTATTCGGCTTGGCCTGGCTCTCCCAAGCCCACCAATTCACGACTTAATAGTTCAAGTTTTAACCTGAAAGTTAATTTTAAAGATGAGTCGCCACTAATCGATTTGGGGTGGGTTGATTAGAAACCCGAGCGAAGTATCGAGAGAAATACTCGCTCCTGTGCAACAAGAGAAATTAGGATCAATGACTTGATTACACTAGTTAATCACTAATACCCTTTTAGTACCTAATCTTGTTTAAATCCTAAGGTTTTTTGGATTTTTGAGGGATTTTTCATGTATTTGTGGAAAAAAAAAACAAATTTTTTGGGTCTTTTTCTATTTTATAAAAATCATTTTTGGATTTTTGACCTTTTTTGAAAATATAAATCATTTTTGACTTTTCTTTGACTTTTTTGGCTTTTTTGGAAAATATGGGATTTTTTTCTATTTTTTCAAAATAAATTATTTTTTATTATAATTATTTTTATAATTATAATACTATTATAATAATATATTAAAAAACGACCCGGGTCATATCCTTGGGTTGGGTCCGACTTGGATTGCAGAGACCAAGGGCCTAGAACAGGCCTAAGGCGAGGACTCGACCTAGAAAGGATTTCAAGCCAACTATTAAATTCTGGCCTAATCCAGCATATTTTTACTCGAAAAGAAGGCCGCCTAACCGAAGCTTGAAGGCCTGCTACAATAGGCCCACGCGGATGCAACCTTACCCGAAAGGGCTAAGGAACCGGGTTAGCTCGAACCGCATGCTAACCCGATTTGACCCCCTCTTTGCTGCAGCCCGCCCACGGGGAAGAAGGCGACATCGATTGGAGAGGCTGGGGAGATGGTGTCAGCCGAACGGCAGCTTGGGGTTCAACGGCAACAACGTAGTGGATGAGTTGCAGCCGGCCGCCCAACGAGATTGGTGATGAGGCACATGGCACAGCAATGGGAGTCGCAGAGCAGGCCCAGTGCGACAAAAAGGGTGGGGGTGACGACAACGCAGCACACAAAGCTTGTTGTTACTTGTCTACAACGTCGACACAATACGGCGTCGCGTCAGCCGCCCATTTGCTTTGCTCTGAATGCATGTCCCATCCATCGCCAGCTGCTCCACGCGCATCGCCGTCCACCCATTCGTCTGGCCATCACACGCGTCCAGCTTCCTACACGTGTGTTGCAAAGGAAGGGGAAGAAGATGACAAAAGGGAGCAAGGGATCGGGCCAGGTTGGAAAAACGGGCCCGGGGCCCGTACGGGGGAAGGAGGAAAAGAAGGGGACTAGGCGCAAAGGCCCAACCCGATGGGCCACCTCTTTTTTGTTTTTCTTTTGTTTTTAATTATTTTTTGTTGTTTTATTATTTATTATTTATCATCCAAAAAAAGAAAAATAAATAAAAAAGGAAACTAATGCCTAATTAAAAACCTAATCAAAATTTAGGTGTCAATAGCTGCTCCTCTTTGAAGGTGAGCTCGCAGAGGTTGCATTAAAAAACAAATAGATACCTAAATTTTGTCCACTCATATGTAATAAATTATATCTTATTTAGGACCAAGTGTCCTATGCAAGAAAGAGCAATATAATGTTATATGTAGTAAGACAGATAAGAAGATACTTGTAGTTACTTACCATGCATGAGTGAGATAGGGTGCGAATCTCGAGTTTGGCAAGTATTAGGGCATCATCTTACCTGGTGACATGAGAAGATTGCTCCTCCAAGACTCGAACCTTTCTTTGATCGCTTTGATGGGAAATTGCTTTTCCGGGACCCGAACCATTCTTCGGTCACTTGTTAGAGCAATAAGTTATTTACCCAACCTTTCTTGGGGAGATGTGCCGATCTTTCTCGGGACATCTATTTATGGGTGCTTGATCTTCATCAAGGAAACCGGTTTGTACCCAACCTTTCTTGGGGGATGCGCCAACCTTTCTCAGGGCATTTGTTTGTGGAGTGTTTGATCTCTATCAAGGACATCAGATGGTACCTGACCTTTCTCAGGAGATGCGCCGACCTTTTTTAGGGCATCTATTTGTTGGGTGCCTAATCTTTATCAAAGATACTAGTTTGTACCCAACCTTTCTTAGAGCATCTATTTGTGGGATGCCTAATCCTCTATCAAGGACACCGGTTTGTTGCCTGACTTTCTCGGGGGACGTGTCGACCTTTCCCAGGACATCTGTTTGTGGGGTGCTTGATCCTCTGTCAAGGACACCGATTGGTACCCAACCTTTCTGGGGGGATACGTCGACCTTTCTCGAGGCGTCTATTTGTGGGGTGCCTGATCCTCTATCAAGGACACCAGTTGGTACCTGACCTTTCTTAGGGCATCTATTTGTGGGATGCCTAATCCTCTGTCAAGGACACCGGTTTGTTGCCGGACCTTTCTCAGGGCATCTGTTTGTGGGCTGCCTGATCCTCTGTCAAGGACACCGATTGGTACCCAACCTTTCTGGGGGGATGCGCCGGTCTTTCTCGAGGCATCTGTTTATGGGGTGCCTGATCCTCTATCAAGGACACTAGTTGGTGCCCGACCTATCTTAGGAAATGCACAGACCTTTCTTAGAGCATCTATTTATTGGGTGCTTGATCTCTGTCAAGGACACCGGTTGGTACCCAACCTTTCTTAAGGGATGCGCCGACTTTTCTCAAGGCATCTATTTATGGGGTGCCTAATCCTCTGTCAAGGACACCGTTTTGTTGCCTGACCTTTCTGGGAAGATGCGCCGACCTTTCTCAGGGCATCTGTTTGTGGGGTGCCTAATCTCTGTCAAGGACACTGGTTGGTACTCGACCTTTCTCGAGGGATGCGCTGACCTTTCTTAAGGCGTCTATTTATGGGGTGCCTCATCCTCTGTCAAGGATACCGGTTTGTTGCCCGACCTTTCTTAGGGGATGTGCCGACCTTTCTAAGGGCATCTGTTTGTGGGGTGCCTGATCCTCTATCAAGGACACCGGTTGATACCCGACCTTTCTCGGGAGATGCGCCGACCTTTCTTAGAGCATCTGTTTGTTGGGATACTTGGACATTCACAGGTATTGAAAAAGTACCTAGGCAGTTCGCAGGCATTGAAAGAGTACTTGGATGATCACAAGTACGAACTCTGAAGGGTGCTTAGACATTCATAGGCGTTGAAGGGAAACTTGGATGATCACAAGTACTAAACTCTGAAGAATACCTGGTTGTTCGTAGGTATTGAAGGGGTACTTGGATAATCACAAGTACGAACTTAGGAGAATACCTAGTCGCTTGCAGGTATCGAAAGAGTACTTGAATGCCCGCAAGCCCTAAATACTCGGGAAGGCTTCCCACCTTCTGGTAGTTGGAATAACGACGACACACCCCGAGTATCCGTGAAGGTCTTCCACCTCTTGGTAGTTGGAATATCAAGGACACGCCTCGCATATTCGTGAAGGTCTCCCACCTCCTAGCAGTTGGAATATCGAGGATGTACCTCACATATTCGTGAAGGTCTCCCACCTCCGGGTAGTTCGAATATTGAGGATGCGCCTCACATATTTGTGAAGTCTCCTACCTCTTGGTAGTTGAACTATCGAAAACGCGCCTCGCATATTCGTGAAGGTCTCCCACCTCCTGGTAATGTGAATATCGAGGACGCGCCTCACATATTCGTGAAGGTCTCTCACCTCTTGGTAATGGAAATATCGAGGGCATCCCTCAAGTATTCGTAAAGGTCTTTCACCTCCTAGTAATGGGAATATCGAGGACATATGTTGGATATTCGTGAAGGTCCCTCACCTCTTGGTAATAGGAATATCGAGGGTGTGCCTCGAGCATTCGTGAAGGTCTCTCACCTCATAATAATGGAAATATCGAGGACGTACCTTGGATATTCTTGAAAGTCTCTCACCTCTTGGTAATGAGAATATCGAGGATGTACCTTGGATATTTGTAAAGATCTCTCACCTCTTAGTAATTGGAATATCGAGGACGCACCTCGTATATTTGTTAAGTCTCCCACCTCTTGGTAAATGGGAATATCGAGGACACGCCTCACATATTCATGAAGGTCTTTCACCTTCTGGTAATTGGGAATATCGACGACATGCCTTGCATATTCATGAAGGTCTCCCACCTCTTGATAGTCGGAATATCAAGGACGTGCCCGGCATATTCTTGAAGGTCTCTTACCTCTTGATAGTTGGGAATTTTAAGGACGTACCTAGGATATTCGTGAAGGTTTCTCACCTCCTAATAATGGGAATATCGAAGACGCGCCTTGCATATTTGTGAAGGTCTCTCACCTTTTGGTAGTTGGAATATCGAGAACACACCTCACATATTCATGAAGGTCTTCCACCTCTTGGTAATGGGAATATCGAGAATGTACCTTGGATATTCATGAAGGTCCCCCACCTCCTGGTAGTTGGAATATTGAGGACGTGCCTCGCATATTCATGAAGGTCTTCACCTCCTAGAAGTTGGGAATATCGAGAAAGTGCCTCGAGTATTCGTGAAGGTCCCTCACCTCCTCGTAATAGGAATATCGAGGATGCACTTAGGATATTCGTGAAGGTCTCTCATCTCCTAATAATGGGATTATCGAGGACATGCCTCACATATTTGTGAAAGTCTCCCACCTCCTAGTAGTTGGAATATCGAGGACGCGCCTCGCATATTCATGAGGATCTCTCACCTTCTGGTAATTGGAAATATCGAGGACACGCCTCGCATATTCATGAAGGTCTCCCACCTCCTGTTAGTGGGAATATCGAGGATGCGCCTCGCATATTCGTGAAGGTCTCTCACCTCCTGGTAGTTAGAAATATCGAGGATGCACCACAAGTATTCGTGAAGGTCTCTCATCTCCTGGTAATGGGAATATCAAGGACGCACCTAGGATATTCGTGAAGGTCTCTCACCTCCTGATAATGAGAATATCAAGGACGCGCATCACATATTCGTAAAGGTCTCACACCTCTTAGTAGTTGGAATATCGAGAACACGCATTGCATATTCATGAAGGTCTCTCACCTTCTGGTAATTGGGAATATCGAGGACATGCCTCGCATATTCGTGAAGGTCTCCCACCTCCTAGTAGTTGGGAATATCGAGGACGTACCTGGGATATTCGTGAAGGTTTCTCACCTCTTGGTAATGGGAATATTGAAGACGTGCCTCACATATTCGTGAAGGTCTCTCACCTCCTGGTAGTTGGGAATATTGAGGACGCGCCTCGAGTATTCGTGAAGGTCTTTCACCTCCTGGTAATGGGAATATTGAGGATGCACTCGGAATATTCGTGAAGGTCTCTCACCTCCTGGTAATGAGAATATCAAGGACGTGCCTCGCATATTCGTGAAGGTCTCTCACCTCTTGGTAGTTGGGAATATTGAGGATGCACCTAGGATATTCGTGAAGGTCTCTCACCTCCTGGTAATGGGAATATTAAGGATGTGCTCGCATATTTGTGAAGGTCTCCCACCTCCTAGTAGTTGGAATTTCGAGGACGTGCCTCGCATAATCGTAAAGGTCTCTCACCTCTTGGTAATTGGAATATCGAGGACGCACCGTGCATATTTGTGAAGGTCTCTCACCTCCTGGTAATGGGAATATCAAGGACATGCCTCGCATATTCGTGAAGGTCTCCCACCTCCTGGTAACATAAACTTGAATGTGGCACGAAACTTACCTAGATGGCTGTAGGCACTCAGAAGGGTTGAGAAACCTAAGTAGCCGCAGACATACAAAATAGTGGAATACTATGGCAGGTCCAAGTGTCATGATGATAAGAGAGCATACTTGGGTAACCACAGGTATACAACGTAGTGGAATACTTGAACAACTACTAGTATTCAATGGCATAATTTAAGGACAACTGGGGCAAGTCGAGTGTCACGGAAATGAAGTATCTTGATAGTGTCGGGTACTCGAAGACAATGGGATGCTTGATCAATCATCAGTATACTATGAGGACAACTTGAACAGGTTGAGTGTCGATAAGAGAGGGAGTACCTAGACAGTGGTAGATACTTAAAAACAAAGGGATAGTCGGATAGTTGCAAGTATCAATACTCTGGGGACAACTCGAACAGGTAAAGTGTCAAAAGAGAGTACCTAGACAGCGGTAGGTACTAAAAGACAATGGGATACTTGGACAATAGCAAGCATCCTTACTATGAAGACAACTCAAACAGGTCAAGTGTTAAGAAAAGGGGGAGCACCCAAATAGTGTCGGATACTCGAGGACAAAGGAATACTTAGACAATCGCAAGTATCAATACTCTGAGGATAACTTGAACCGGTCGAGTGTTGATAATGGGGAGTACCCGGATAGTGGTGGGTACTTAAAGACAAAGGGATACTCAGACAATCGCAAGATGTCTTGAACATGCCAAATGAGGGACATTCAATCTAAAAGGACTTTCCACTCACTCTCATGGAAAAGGTTATTTTATCCTAACCATTGATGCAAGATTTATGAGGACCGCACTATCTCACTATCATCATGTCAGCGGGGGTTCGAGTATTCTCGCAAGTGATACAACTTTACCAATATGAGAGGTCTTTGTTGGAGCCGTAATGTAGGCTTGGTCAATGGCTTATCAAAGGGGACCATTAAGGTCAAGGCTCATAAAAGAATTGCCACACAATAATCTTCGGGTTTACCAGTCAAGGACTATGCGAAAAGAGATAAAATAATCTTGCTTGTACTTCTTCGAGCAATGCTTATAGACATATGAAGTCCTACGTTAATTAAAATGCCCTAGTTTGAAGAGACTTTTACAATAGGGATGCAATGTAGACTCGGCTCATGTGTAAAAGGGTGATAGTTGGTGATTGCTTTGGCATTGTCACTAGTCATTCTTCTCACTGTCAGATGGAGGCTCTATTAATTGAACCACAACAGCAACTTTTCTTGAGAATACAATTGGCTGTATTTTTTTGGCTAAGGGGCATAGTCTTGCTTTTACCAGGCACACTGCTATTTTATGCCTCTAGTTTTTATTCCAATTTTCCATTTATGGGCATTGACCTTGCTTTTACCAGGTACACTTTTTTCATGCCCCTAGTTTTTTCATTTTTGTTTTCTGAGGAACCGATCTAGGTAGGTTCAAGCACGACACTGTTGTTAGACTCTTAAGTCTTCATCTTTTGCCGATGCTCTAAGTTGTGCTACTTAAATGGCAGTAACTTCTGTTTTGCCTCAATGCGAGGGTGAAATTACAAACTTAGTTGGACTGTACAATGAATACAAGTGCATAAAGAATAAATTGTTCTTCGTCATTCTATGGCACTTAAATTATTGTGAGTGTTCAATATGCAATAAAGACACCTAAAGATTGATGCAAGTGCGAGCAAGAAAATTTCTATCCCCCTTCTCACCTTGTGAGCCTCGATCTGCCCTAGTGTGAGGGTGGTTCTTGATAGGGGTATGAGAGAAGCTTCACCAGTGTATGGGGTTTAAAGGGGGGTAAGCAATGAAATGCCTCTCACTGTTTTGGTTATCGTACCCTGCAGCCATGGAATCTTCTACACTCATCTCACAAGTGTATAGATAGGGGACTGTGTGTAGGATATGGCTTTTCTTTCATCATCCTGATGTGCTTCATCCAGCATGCTTAATTAATCTTGTATTCTTCATTCAGCTGTCTATTTTGATAATCCTTAGTGGAATCAGTGATTTAGATAGATAAAATCATCATGTAAAATCCATTCGGAAAAGGCATGTAGCATTTAAAATATGATGGAGTTTGTACTCTCAAAACAACTGAATGCTTTTTACTCAAGAAACCCTATTAACAATTTCAGGGGTATTTACTTGGTGGAGTTGTATTTACAAATATATCAAAAGAGTTATTCACAAATAGGTGTCAATGAATTGTTCGTAATGAATAGGGAGATGACACAAGAAGGATCAGCCGGGGTTGGGAATCTGATTATTGATTTGATGGGCATCTCTGCTTTTGCCTCTGTAGAAGAGAAGATGCAGAAGTAGATCAATCAGTAGGGCCAAAATTAAGTATGAATTGAGGCCATAAGGGTTTCTATTATCTTCTATGGCGATATTCAGGATGCCAATTTACTTAGGAGAGTTTGTCATGCCTCCTACTGATTTGTTATTTGTATCTTTGGCAATCAGGTGATCCTGCAACAAACAAGAGGGAGCATGTTAGTCACGAACTCTTTCAAGAGTCAAATAATTGGAAGTGATACAACATTACCCTTCACTGGTTTGTAGATGATTGAATAGACCTAAAGTGCGAGAGGGACACGAAGTCCTACGTCTCTTGCTTCGTTAAGTCAATTATTCTCCCGTTTTTGCAATTGCAGGAGAAACACAAATTTTCATTAGTGTTAACAGATGGCAACTAGTTGCCATTTATCAGGATTGAGCCCTGGTCGTGTCTAAGCTGCTTCATCTCCCATACTACTAGGCTACGGCACTGGTTGTGTTCATGGAGCGTTTATTTTTCCATTTAACTGAACTGGCTTCTGGACGACATGTCTTTTCGCACCCAGTTAGGTCATTTGATTTGCCCAAATTAACCATTGAGTCTGGTTTTTGAATCCCAATGCTTCCTGTCAATAGGGGAAAATATATCAAAACGAATTTAAAGGGAGGGAGTATTGGAACGATACCAAATTACCTTTTCCCAAAGTTTGTATTTGTTGACTCATGGGGATATTTGAATGTCGAATGACAATTTTTTTGTCTTGACGGAGTTCAACGTCTCTTTTGATTGGCCCTCCTCATTTGTGGCCACGTGTGCATGATTGATGATCGTTGATTCATATTCAACACCTTTCTTCTACGGAATTTTCCTTTTGTCTTTGACCATATGATCATTAACAACATTGGGCAAAGTCATGTACCTCAAGCTTCCATGGAATCTCAATTGTCTGGATTTTCTCCCTGTTGATAGTAGTCAATTCAAAGGAAGAGAAGAGATTCCTTCCCTGTGCTTCTGGGCTTGTTGAAGCTGGAAATTCCATTGATGAAATCGCAGCATCTAGTTGCTCGGGCACATTGTGCGAAGAAGATATTGCTCAGACTTGAGACAAAGTAGTGTAGGAGCGAGGTGGAGTGCATAGAGCTCCGGGGACGGCTCGCAATATAGGAAGGCTAAGAGCAGCATGGAGGAGGTTACCCCGCCTTGAGTTACCATTGTATGCTTGCTTTGAGTTCAACCGTATGCTTGTGTCCATTACGTCCCGTCTTTCGCTTCTTGTAAATAAGAGAGAGGGGACGTTGTTCTCAACATTACGTTCAGGGAATAAGACTTACCCTTTTTCTTAAATGGGGTGACCATTTCTGTTTGCCCCCGCTTTCTTGAAAGAGTGTCTTTGAATTTGGCGAATTCACATGATGCGCCAGCTTCAAATGTCCCCTGTCATGTTAAGTCAAGATTATATCTTCGGGGGGGAGAAAGCATGAGGAAGCCTAGCCCTCAGTATTCTCCTTGGATGATATGTTTTTTTCATGGTTGGATAGCATCATCAGGCTAGTTTGGAATACCGCATCATGCTTTCGAAACAAAATATTAATACTATACATTAGATTACTAAACATTAGATTACTAGAATGGGAAAAGCAACAGTAATACACTAGACAGGATAAAAACATGAAATTAAAAGCAATTGAAACCCATGAAAATTCCTATGAAAAAAGGCACTTTGATAGTGTTGGTTCTGAAATCAAGTGCCTTTGAATTCTTCAATAAACTTGAAGTATTCACATGAGAGGACCACTTCATTGAAGCTACGGAAGTGCAATCCATGCAACCAATAGCGATGCTTGCGGGGTAAAGCTCCTATGAATAGCTTTATCATTTTTTCTTCGGCCAGTTGAGGGTAGGTTTGCATCATAAAAGTCTCCCACCTTTTTGCATATGCTTGGAAATCCTCCATTGGTCTTCTTTTGAAGGGTACCAAATTCTCGCAAGGCAATTCAGTTCTAATCTGGCTTTAGTACTAATGCAGGAATGTTGAAGACAGCTCATTCCAATCCCTTATGAGGTAGATATTTGTCATGATGAACCATTACAATGTAAGCCTTGTAAGACTATCTTGGAAGGCTTGAGTTGTGAAAGATGTCAGGCTATAGTGCCGACTCATTTCAGAATGGAAATATTACAAGTGGGCGACGGGGCAAATCGTGCCACTATACTTGCGAAGATTAGGTACCCATATTTCTCTGGGGGTCATAATCCTATAAAGGCAAGACGGGCTCGCTATGTCTTGGCTAGGCAACTGATTTTCCCATTGCATATTTACTACGGTGGTGAATTCTGCTACTTCAGGAAAGTTGGACTCTACTGAGGTCATTTCGTTACTTTCTTCCAGGTCAAAATCACTAAACGAGGATGAGGTGTTTACATCGTCCTCATGGTCAGGTGACAAACTTCACAGTTCATTAGGAGACAAGTCATGATGAACAAAACTCCTTCTCCTAACAGGCCTTGGATCCTATGTATGGGTGGGAGGCAATCGTACGATGAATGGCTGATTTCATCTGTATAATACTAGTAGCCCTCAAGATTGTACCCTAGGGACTAGAAGCCTTCAGGATTATACCCTAAGGATTGGTAGCCTTTAGGATTGTACCCTAGAGGATGCTCGAAGTCTTAGTGCGGTGACTTGTTGGTTGTCAGGTTTTGCCTATATTCAACGGCAAGCATTGGCTCAAATTTCTTAGGCTTTCTTTTCTTGACTCCTGGTCCGGACCTTTTGAGTAAAGCCCTTCATTTCCCTAGCTAGACCTTGTCAAGGGGACTGGGAGATGGTGGAGCTTCACTCCCTTGGTTGATAGGGTTTGGCATTCTTTGGACCCTAACTCTTGCTGTAAGCCTGGGAAGCTACATTGTCATGCCCCGGTCTTGAATAAACTTTACAGCATCGGCTTCGTGTGTAGGCTCCTTGCTTTTCCTAATAGGAAGCTTCTCAATAGCAGGATATTGTCCAATCGTCCATTTATCATGCAAGGCTACATTGATGTCTTCTTCTGTGGGCCACAGGTCAGACTAGGCAGTCGGGCTCCTCCCTAACATGGCATGTGTTCTTAAAAACATAGTATCCCTCATTTCTGCGACCATTGACTCTCTATGCTCCGCGACTATTAGCTCTTCTTAGGGCAATGTGATGTTAGCGTTGATATCAACATCATATTCTTGGCGGAAAGCATCAGTTAGTTCCCCCTAGGTCTTAAGGAGATTAATCCTCCTTACAATGTATGACCGCAAGGTGGGGCCAGTTAGGTTTGATTTGTATGATTGAATCATCCTTCAGACCAGGTAGGCCTACAAGTAGGTCTCTAGACAAGAGGTATCAGCATACTTTTTGCATTCAGGTGCTTTAAGCTCTTCAGGGATAACACCGGTGTAATTAGACAAGTCCATGAGATCTTGCCTCTGCAGCTGGCTTAGTTTTTTCATGATCTTTACAAACTATCTATGCTGTTGGCTATCCTCTGGCAAATTCACGGGTGTCAT
Source organism: Eucalyptus leucophloia subsp. euroa (assembly GCA_017140325.1). Taxonomy (NCBI): domain Eukaryota; kingdom Viridiplantae; phylum Streptophyta; class Magnoliopsida; order Myrtales; family Myrtaceae; genus Eucalyptus; species Eucalyptus leucophloia. The sequence goes on from CM029475.1 coordinate 64,816,541, forward strand.
GAGTGTGCTTGAAGCAACTATGGAGTTGGACTTGGCTTAAGTGAACTCCATTTGCCTCAATAGTTGTCAAAGGATAATAGATATTTGTCCTATGTCGTTTTCAATGTTAGCGAGGTGATTTGTACGTCATTCTGATTGGGACCTATTGCATGAGGCCATTTGCGGACAATTGGTGGTTGGCAATTCATAATTACTTGTCCACAAAAACAATGTATGAGCACGAAAGTAAAATAAGGATTAACCCATGGTAATGGTCTAAGAGGGTTTCACAGACAACATACTACTGACTTGAAATTAAAATGATAGAACAAAATACAGAAGTCCCTAAACAATGGGACTAAGACAAAATTCCCACAATATTAACACTGAGGGCACATGACTGCTAGTTTATATGTGACAAGGAGTCTTGTTCTTGCGAAGATTTTTGCTTTCTTGGGCTGGCTTTGAGACGTGTATCTAGCGTATTATCAAATCCCTTTGCATATGCTCTGCTTGCTCGTGTCGACTAATCTTGCTGATTGGGTGAGGGACGGATGGCCTCAATTTTGTTAGGATACAATAATTATGGATGTAGGACTCAGAGGCGTGATGGGCCTTTTCTTGTCCCTCAAGTCCTTCGGGTACCACAATCCTTTTGCGATGACACTTGCTCCATGTTTCCTCGATAATGGCAATCTCGTGTGCATAGTCACAACTTTGATGGGTGAAAATGAGTGGAAAGATCCTCCTCTTAAAAGGCGGTGGGATTTTCTAAAGGGCTCCATACTGTCGGGCCACCCTATACGGGTAATAGGGAGTGCCGCCGGTAAGGCCGAGCAATGGGATTGGATTACAGCATTTGTAAACAAAACGAGCTCTCTTTTCATGGAATCAACCAGCACACCATCAAAATGACTCAAGAATGGGTTTTCTTAGGAAATTTATCTAATTAAAACAATTTTGGTTGGGAATGTATGGTCCTAGGACCATAAATTTCTATTATGGATTTTCGAAATTATTTGTTTCGACGATTGCATGAGGCATTGAAATTCGCTTAAGTGAGAAAAGAACCAGACCTGTAAAATTTCTGGGGAGACTCGCATAATTTTTTCCGTGTTTTCTTTAAAACGGTTAAGGGACAAAATGTTTCGGCTAAAATTATGTTGACACAATTTTGCCCCTTTGAGATCTGATCAACTACCCATGCCATCGAGGGATTTATGACGTCTCTTTGATGGGAGAAAATGATGAATCCAAAAAAAGCCAAGAGGAAAATCTTACTTTTTTGGGGTCATGAGCTGATTTTCAAAACGAGCAGTCAAAAACGCTAGTAGGCAGGTATTATGATTGGTTTCAAGAATTTTCCTCATAACATGAACTTCAATTCTTAAAAGTCGCACTAATTCACACAACAGGTCAATGTATATTGGTGGCCTAACAAGCTTATTCTCGAGAGGCATTCCGATGATGATGCTGCATTCTTCCAAAGTTGGGGTTATCTTGAACCCACAAAATATAAAAGTGAATGTCTTCGGGCACCATAAATGTGCTATGGCCTGTATCACTTCAAGATGAACAGGAATTTGGATCAACGATAGAAAATGATCGACTTTAGCTTCCACACACTCTTGGGCATATTGGTCCAATTGACCCTTATCATCTAAAGAGCTCGCTTTGGGGGCGAGAACAAACTGGATATCATCTTCTTCCATCGCATATAAACTGAGATTTGAAAAGCCTACCTAAATTGCCATAGGCCAATAAAAAAATGACTGAGTAAAAGTAAAGAAATTACTTTGCTTTAAAAGAAAATGGCAAGTACAGAGACATGCGCATGGTACGTGCTGCTCGATAAGGCTTGTTGAAATTAAAAGGGTGTTTGCTCGTCGCAATCTTGTGTTGGCAGCATACCCTCTTAATCTTGGCTCTACCTAAAGAAATTCGGGGAAAAGAAAGGCAACCTCTATATCGCAATCTCACGTTCAATGCCCTATCTTTCTTAACATCATCCTAAATATCCTATAGTGGCTCAGGTCCGGTGGCCAGGTTATGTGTGCCACGTATAGTGCTAAGACAGTAAAGCATGCATAGTAGTTTATAATCACAAGACATTTTATTTTAACAAAATTAAAATAGATTTCTAAGCTACTAACCTGCATGACAAAAGAAAAAAAAAAACCTAAGTTAGTAAAGCATTTAAACAAAGATAAAAACGGCCTAAGTCCTTAAAATTGTCCCCAGCGGAGTTATCAAGCTGTCGTGACCTTTTTCTCGGCGCCCGATTAGGGTTACGAGACTCTCCCAAGCCCACAAATTCACGACTTAATAGTCCAAGTTTTTAACCTGTAAGTTAATTTTAAAAAGGAGTTTCCATTAATTGATTTTGGGTAGGTCAATTAAAAACCAAGCGAAGTATCAAGAGAAATACTTGTTTCTGCACAACTAGAGAAATTAGGATCGCGGACTTGATTACATTAGTTAATTACTAATACCTTTTCGATATCTAATCTTGTTTAAACCTTAAGGCTTTTTGGATTTTTGAGGAATTTTCCATGCATTTGTGAGGAAAAAAATATTTTTGGGTATTTTTCTATTTTATAAATAGCATTTTTGGATTTTTGACCTTTTTTATAATCATTTTTGACTTTTCTTTGACTTTTTTGGGAAACTATGAGATTTTTTTATTTTTTCAAAATAAATTATTTTTATTATATTTTTTATTAAAATATCATTTTTATAATTATAATATTATTATAATAATATATTAAAAACGACCGGGTCGGATCCCGGGTTGGGTCCGGCTTGGATCATAGAGACTAGGGGCACGGAACAGCTTGAGGCGCAGACTCGGCCCAAAAAGAATTTCGAGCCCACTATTAAATTCCGGCCTAATCCGAGAGAATTTTTACATGAAAAAAGGTGGCTCAACCGAAGCACGAAGGCCCGCCGTGATAGGCCCACGCAGATGCAACCCTACCCGAAGGGCCGGAGGAACCGGTCAACACGATCCACAAGTTGACCCGATTCGACCCCCTCTTCGTTGTAGCCCGCCCACGAGAAGAAGGTGACGCCAATTGGAGAGGCCGGGGGAAGGCGTCGGCTGGATGGCAGCGAGCCACCCAACGGGATCGACGACGGGGCACACGGCGCGGCAGCGGGAGTTGCGGAGCAGGCCCGCGCGCGCAGAGAGGGGGGGCGATGACGACAGAGCACACGGAGCCTCGTCGTTACTTGTCCGCAACGTCAGCACGGCACGGCAGCGTGGGAGGTGGCAACAGGTGGCGGAACGGCAGCGCGGTGACGAGAAGTAGTAGCGATCTTGCGCGGTAGAACTCACGATGGGGTGTCGGGGCAAGCGATTCGAGACGGACGACGTCGTTGGTGGCGACTAGACGACGACGAAGGTCTGGCGCAGCGACAACGTCAAGGGGGTCGACGGCACAACTTGGCACGGCGTCGGGCGGCGTCGCCGTTGGCCGAACGACGCCCTTGTCCTCCTTAGATCCGACCCCTTTTTCAGTCCCTCTTCGCAGATCTAGAACCCCCTCAGACCAGGACCCCTCCCTCCGACCAAATATGGATCTCCTGCTGGCCGGCTCTCGGACCTCCTCCAATGTCTCTAGGGGGAAGTGATCGGAGCTAGCTACCTCGAGATCCTCTCTTGGCCGTGTTCCTTGGACATCGTCGTGGGGGGCCTATTTATAGGTGAGGGGGCGACCGATTGACAGAGTTTCAACTGCCAGTCCTTGCACGCCGACCGGCCTTGGGGCGGTTGGACCGGCATCGCCTCAGCCGCCCACTTGCTCCGCTTTGAATGCGCATCCCATCCGTCGCCAGTTGCTCCACGCACGTCGTCGTCCGCCCGTCCGTCCGGCCATCGCGCGCGTCCGGCTTCTTGCGCGCGTGTTGCAGAGGAAGGGGAAGAAGATGACAAAAGGGAGCAAGGGGCCGGGCTAGGTTGGAAAAACTGGGCCCTGGGGGCCCGTGCGGGGGGAGGAGGAAAAGAGGGAGGCTGGGCATGAAGGCCCAGCCCCGATGGGCCGCCTCTTTTTTTGTTTTTCTTTTGTTTTTATTTATTTTTCTGTTGTTTTTATTATTTATTATTTATTATCCGAAAAAAAGGAAAAATAAATAATAATAAAAGGAAACTAAAGCCTAATTAAAAATCTAATCAAAATTTAGGTGTCAACATAGGTAAAAGCATGCTAAAGCCAAGGTGGAGAAGCTATCCATTGCAAAGATTGTCATGGGCATGGTTTCTCTCCTTAGACAATCCCATAAGATCTCGAAGATCAAGACCAAGACCATCATGAACAACGTGCAGCTCCAATTCTTCCCCCCAGATCTAGTGTAAATGAACAGACTTTGGCTAATGATAGATACCATCATTCTCATTGGCGACTGAAAGCTTTAGTATCTTGAGCAAATCTGGAAAATAGTGAAAATAGCTTTAGAAGTAGGGACGCAGCGTATGTCGATGACCAGAATAAGGCGGGGTAGAAAGTGAAACACGCAAGAAGAGCTTTGGGACTAGCAAAGTGACAGTGGAGGAGACTGCGAAATCCGCAGCGTAAGTTGTGGGAATAGTGGTGCACGAGATGGTGGCGAAGGTTAAAGAAAGCATGTCTAATGAAAACGAAGGTGAAAAATTGGAGACCCACACTTTGGCCAACCCAAAATTGAGTCAAAAAATGCATAGCTTGAGCATGATGCTTGGTTGTGCCACAATTCTCTCTACCAAAACCCAATCCAAGCGATGTTACAATCAAAAAGAAAATCTCTCGAAGCACTATAAGGCCCACAACTTGCCCGACCCAAAATCGAGCTAAAAACCGCCGAAATTTGGCCTAAAATTCCCTAGATCATCATGCGCACAAAACCTTAAATCATTTCTATATATGCCCTTATCATTGTTAAATCGGGCCTCACAGCTCAAAATCGAAATAACCTCGTATATCACCTTGATTAGACGAACAAAGGGCATGAGAGGGATCCTGGCCAGTACATGCAAAGCCCTCTCTCTTTCCCTTTTATCTCTCTTCCTTCTTTCTTTTCTTGGTTGTGCGTACCCTCTTGGTCACTCCTTTTCCCTTTCTAAAGAGCTGAATGTCCATTTGTTTTTTTAGAAATGAATGGGTGACATCATTTAATCTACTATGAAAATAATAATCCATTCTGAATCAAATAACAAATAATTATAAATTGTTGTAGAGCTCACTCCTTCAAGAATTTGTGACTCACAACAAATTATTATTATCGCAGAGCTAAAAAATTATTATGTTAGTAAAGTCCCTTTTTTTTCTTTTTTCAAGTCAAAATATTACTGAAATAAGCCTGTATGCAGCCCAAATACCATTGGAGTTTTTCATCTAGAGGGTTTTTTCTTTTCCACGTCTTTAGAAGTTAGATGCTTCTTGAAGAAAGGAAGATCTAGCATTCTGGAGTAATCTGAGAAACATAAATTCAGTTAATAGAATTGTTATATATATTGGATTCAAATTTTGTGGATAGATTCTACCCTTATCCATCTAAAGCCCAAGTAAATGATATGCCATACCCTTGCTGGGACTGAATGTTTAGATATTCAAATCGTGTTAAGCCACTTTTGGCGACAAAAGAGATGGGATATCCTGAGAGATGCAAACTCTGTGGTGGCTGAAGACAATTTGAGATGCAGCATATGCCACCGTTGTTATATTTTCTGCATGAAGCTGCTGATGATTCTTAGGAGGATGCACTGGAGAATTGGAACTGCATGACAGCAATTATATATACTTGTTCCAAGGTACAAACAACCTCCTCTTACTGTTGTGCATGGATGCTGTATAGTAAGCATAATGACTTAGAGCGGTGGTGGTTGGTGAAACTCCTAGTGATAGATGTCGGTTGTACACTCTTTTCTAGAATCCGGTCTATAAAAAAAAAAAAAAAAAAAAAAGGCCTTTGGGGGATTCACGATTTTCCTTATAAAAGAAACAACCTCTTTTCTAGATTCGCTATTTTGGTTGGATGAGGTTTGTGGATTTCTTCTGGTTTTGGATTTTTTTCGTGGAACCCAAAAGGTTCATTACCTTTATGACACCTATGTTTTGTTCACTGTCACTATTCTTATTATAAGGCTAGTTACTCTTAGGTAGAGATGTCAAAATGGGTCTTAGACCCATATATGACCCATTTAAATCATAAATGGGTTATATATGGATCACTTGTTTTTGATAAAAAGTAGTTAAATGGGTTTACTTTGATAGGTGGGTTTTAAGTGGGTCTTAAGTGGGTCTTAAATGAGTCTTAAATGGGTTTGGTTTTAAGTGGGTCTTAAGAGAGAGACTCTCTCTTCTCTCTTTAACTTTACAAAAATATTTTTTTTATAAATACCGAAATTATAATTATTTTTTTATTTTAATTTTATTTTCTTTTTTCTTTTTTCTTTCTTGTTCTTTTCTTTTCTTTCTTCCATTTTTTTTTTTTTCTTTCTTCTCTTCCTTCGGTCGCCGGCACGGCAATGGCCGACGACCGGCCAAGCGAGCCTCGAGCTCGTCGGATTTGGCGAGGCAGAGGCCTTGCGATGCCCGGCGAGGCTCGAACCTCGTCGATCCGGTGAGACTCAAACTCGCCGGGCGTCGAGCCTCGCCCGACGCTAGTGAGCCTTGCCGGATCCGGCGAGGGGCAAGCTCGAGCTCGCCCAATGCCGGCGAGGCTCGAGCCTCACCGGATCTGGCGAGGGGCATGCTCAAGCTCGCTTGACGCCAACGAGGCTCGAGCCTCACCGATCGGCGAGACTCGAGCCCGTCGGCGTTGGGCGAGCTCAACACTCACCCGTGGCTGGCCGCTAGCCGTCGTCGTGGTCGGCGGCCGGCCAAAGAAGAAGAAGAACCAAAAAGAAAAAAAGAAATAAGAAAATTATATTTTAAAAATAAAAAATAAAATAATTAAAATATTAATTTTTAAAAATTAAAAAGTAATTAAAATTCGATTTTTTAAAATAATTATTCTAAAAATTAATAAAAATTCCCTTAAATTTGTGTTGTATAAAACTATTTTAGCAATACTCTCTCTCTCTCTCTCTCTCTCTCTCTCTCTCTCAGAATAAGTTTTCCTAAATTTGGTTAAATATGAAAATATTTTATTAATATGGGTTGGGTCGGGTATGGGTTGAAAAATTTACATTAGGTTTAAATTGGTCATAAATTGGTTGATGGGTCCATTTGGATCAACCCATTAATGACCCGATCCAAATCCGACCAGACCCACCCGTTTGACACCTCTACTCTTAGGAAACACTTGCTTTTAACTCTTCAATTCAAAAAGGTTTGGCCCTTCTCATTTTGATTTTTGGTTAAATACTTCTCCAGTAAGGATATATATAACTAAGTCTTATGAGCATAATCACTTATACATAGAATTGTTCCTCATTGCATTCCTCGGAATTGTTATGACTCGCAAAAGGAAGAGTTGAGAAGTGGAGACTGGATAGTTGTTGATGAACCTGTGTTAGTACAATGCGAGAAATCATTGAAGCAAGCTGTAATTGATTATATATCTCATTACACAGCCTTGCCATTGTGTGGCCTCTTTTCTCATAGAGTAAATTCTGGGTGTCCAAATCAGAAGAATTTTATTTTTGAAACAGTAATGTATTTAAATATTGACTGAGTAAGTTCTGTGATCTCTTTGACATGGAGCCCTTGATAATGGTATCATAAAAGTGAATAGAATGATTTGACTAGAGACAAGATTGTGGTGGATATCCTAAAAATTCTCAGGAGATGAATTGAGAGATATATACGTGAAATACACTTGATATTATTACAATGTTCAAGAGAGCTCTTTCGGAAAGCAAACTTTTTTGCTCATTTTTGGGTGCAAAATTATATTTCGAAAGCTTATTTTTGACTGACATTGTTATAAATTTTTCGAGTAGACATCAAAGTGTGCCCCAAGCATATGCAAGCATATATTACAGTTGCATGTTTCATCTCTATGGTGATTGATTTTTATCACAAATTTCTCCAACAACGAAAGAAATGAAGGCTTATGTATGCTGCATGACTTGTTAAAGCTGTAACTTGTAGTGCATATATAAATAACAGTACACGCAGCTGTTGACACCTAAATTTTGGCTACTTGTTTAGTCATTTATTGCATTAAAAATTAAGGATTAATTTTATCCTTGAAAAAATAGTCAATTGCATAACATATAGTTTTAGGTGCATTTATGTTTTAATTTGCATTTACATTGGGCCGGTGACAAATGGATTCAGATTGATGGTTAAGAACTTTAACTTGATGAGTCGGGCTAAGCCCACGAAGAAAGCAAATCGGCCCAAGCCCATATCCTCGGAAAGATTTTATGGATTTATTTTGTAAGATTTCAATTTTTGAAAAAGCAAATATTCCGTTTGGAAAAAAAGCAAATATTGCATTTGGAAAAAGAAATTTACGTGGAGATAAATTTGGAAAATTTTAAAACCCTAATCCATGGCCTATAAATATGATTAGGGTTGGGAAGGTGACAATAGAATACACGGCCATTAGGAAGCTTCTTTTTCGCTTTGTGGGAGGGGTTTTCTTTCTTTTTTTTTTTCATATTCAAAGGTCAATAGTCAAAAGACGATCGATACAAACGGCCACATTGAGGGGAGCGCAATAGAGAGAACAGGGAAGAAAAAGGTTGCTCGACCTTGAAGCCGACGCCCGTAGCCCACCATCCTCAGCCGTTGTTCCTCCGTTGATCGCTACTACTTCACGTCCAAACCGGCACCTGCACGCAGCCCGATGCCACGAGCAGCCACGACGCTACTACCAATCTTTGACCGAGCACACCAGGAGTCCCTTCGGCGTTCCTGTTCTTGAATCCAGTGCAGACTCGAAGAATTCCAGCCACTACGCCTTTGGTCAAGTTCGCCTTTGTTTTGCAGGTCTTTTCGTGAACCCAGTATTCGCCTACAAGGCAAACTTGAAGAGAGGGAACGCGTGCCTCCACTTCTCTGCAGCACCCAGGCATAAATCCATGCATGAAGAGAGAAAAGAAAAATCAGGGCATAGATGTTCCCTGTAAAAGAAGGGCGGTCAACTTTGAGGGGAATTGATTGCGTTTCACAAAAATTGAAGATGTTGCAGTAGCTCCTCACGTCATCGCACTTCCAGCAAGCTTGTATCTTTATTGTCATGATCGACTTTTCCATGGCAGGTGTTCAGCAAGGTTCTTGCCACGACTAGCCTTAGTCGTGCCTCATCAAGCAGCTGCAGGATTTCTCAAGGGACACCAATAACCGCAGTCGAGAATTCCATCCTCTGGTCACGCGTTCAAGTTCCAATCGACGCTGATCTCGGAGCCTTACCAAGCGAAAACGATTACGCGGTATCCAACTCTCGGCTTTGCCTCGCATCGTCACGCAAAGATTCCTCGACGAGCGGCCACGCAACCGTCCAGCACTTGCTGATTTTTGCACCACTATTGAGCCCGTCCCCAGATCGAGCCGGACGAATGAGTTTTTGTTTTGTTTTGTAGGTAATTGGTCAGCCCCTTGCTGTGCCGAATTCGCTAACCCGTTTGGCGAGCCTAAAGTTCACGATCAAAAGAATTACTAGAATCTCGATTGAATAATTCCAAGCGATGAATTTATCTTTTTTTGCATGTTGTCTAGATTGGACAATAACACTTGTGATTCTTTGTGCGAAGTGGCGATGTGCAAATCTCAGTGAAGAAAAATAGCCACACTATCTTTGGCCGCCATCCTCGCAACGCCATTATAGGCCATGCCATGAGCAGCCGCGAAAGTCCAGCCATGCCTTGCTGTCCTAATCCGTGAGCCATCCGTCGTCGCCACCAACCATACCACCGTGAAGCATCGTCGCCATGCATATAATGCTTGCCGCCATTCACTGTCAAGGAGCCGGTTGCGATCCCGGTCCAATTGCACTTAGTCCAAATTTGGAAAGAATATCCTTGAATTAGGTAAGACTCTTGATCAATTTGATTTTCATATATCTCATTGCGTAATTCGTAATATCGCAATCTTTCTTTGAATGTTTGATCGATATTGCTATATCCAAAAGATCTCCTGATCCCTCATGAATTAGGAAATTTTCCTAATTTCGCAACGTGCATATGATTGACAGTCTGATTTCACGCTTGAAATACGACTCGCAATCGCACGGAAAAATCGCCAATCCGATCTCACGCTTGAGATACGATTCGTGATTTTATTTGAAATTGGCCAATCCGATCTCATGCGCGAGATATGATTCGTCAATTTATTTCCAAAATGGACATGGACGATATCTTGCTTGATTTGTTGCTGTGCTATTCGCGATTGCTCCCGTAAAGGAAAAACCCAAAAAAATAATTGATTTAGGTTAAATGCATGTTAGGATGAAACTGGTTTTAATGTTATGTTGCATGTTTAGGATAGGAAATTTATTTCGAATTTCTTAAATAAAAAGACTAAAAACATTAATTTAGGATATCGTATTTTCTTCTCATTAATTTAAATTGCACGTTTAATTATTTGGCAATTTTAAATTTCGAAGGTCATAAAAGAAAAAGACAAAATTAGAATTAGGACATTCTTTACATGTCATTGCATATTAGAATAAATTGCATGCTCATTTAGAATAAAAACCATGTGCACGTCATATAGAATTATGCTCATACAATGCACGTCATTTAGTAATTTTTGTTAGGCCCATTTAATTATAAATTGTTGGTCATTAGATTAATTTAGATTGCATATTTAAATGTTGCATTTCTTTAATTTCGAATCTCATAGAAAATACAAAAAAAAGTTATTTAGAATAAATCATCTCATGCTTAGGATAGACTACATGCTTAGTTATGTCATATTGCTTAGGTCATATAGCTAAGTCATGTTGCTATGTCATATCATTTCATGTTAAATTAATGGCATGCATTGCATATTGCATGATTCTCATTAAATAAGTGAAAACAAATAAAAAAAATTGCGTATTAATTAGAAATCATATTTAGGGTTGTTGATGTGAATTCTAATATAACATTGCATATGCTTTCGATATCATGAGGTAAGTCCTGCAATTTATTCATTTGCTTTTATGGGTGTTAAATTGGTGGTTTGCGTACTGCATGGTCACCTTACATGTTAGGGAAATAGATTTAAAATCAATCCAAACTGCTTGCCAAACATTTTTCAAAATAAAAAGAAAGGTACCGAAAGGGCGTTAGAGAATTCTAGCGTAACCAAGTCCCCGTACCCATAGTCTCTAGTTCGTAGGAGTAAAATAATTCTCCCGTTATTTTACTTGGGTTTCTAATCGACCCATCAAAAATAGATTAGTGGCAACTCCTAATTGAAAATCAATTGCATGTTAAAAACTTGAACCTAAGTCGCGAATTGGTATGGGCTTGGGAGAGCCCGAGTTAAGTCTAGGCTTAACAATCCATTAGCCAAACCCTAGGTGGTTCACACCCCGAAAAATTTGGTCGCGACAGCTTGGCGACTCCGCTGGGGACTTGAGTTAAAACTCTTAGTGGACTTAGGCCAATTTTTCTTTTCTTTTGAAAAAAGTTTTTGTTTGGCAGCGAGGATCCCAGGTATGCCCCTAACATTTAAGGTGTTAAATGTTTTTGCAGGATTGGGAGGTATAAGGGGAAGTGTTTGTTAACCTTTGTTTTGCAGGGAGGTGTAGGAATGTATGGTTTATTTTCATGAACGAAGTGTTGCTTGATATAAACTGTCGTGCATGCCTTGCATTTTGCACTACACTTTGCACACACAACCTGCTGCCGGACCTGGGCCGCATTAGGATCATCTAGGATGGTATTGAGATGTTTGCCACTCCGACCGCATGCTCGCGGTATGAGTTGCCCATCTCAATCCCGAAGTTTCTTTCATGGTGTTAAGAGTACCCACCTCGGTCCGCATGCTCGCGACCTGGGTCGGCTCTTTGACCAAGCCGGAGTCATGAGGACCCGACATAGTCCACAAGCTCGTGGCTAGTCCGATCATCCTTGTGGCTCCACTTTGATAAGCCTTATAGAGTAGAAATCGAGCCACTTACCATGCGCATGTCTATGTGATTGCCATTGATTTTCCTTGCCGAAGTAAGTCTTCTATCCCTATACTATGCAATTTACTTTTGGTCCATCCATGACAATTTAGGTTAGTCGTTTGATCTAATTCATTTGTCAATTATAAATGAAATAAGGAAATTGCCATGCAATGAATCATTTGCCAAAAAATTTTGGAGAATTTGTTTTCAATTCATGTTTAGGAAATTTGGTCATGTTATGGTGTCTATCTTTATTTTCCTAGTCCATTTTTAGGAAATGCCCTTCTTGTAAGAACTTTTCATGAATAAATGAAAAAAATGGAAAAATCGATTAGATCATTGTCATGGATCGACTTTCTATATACCCTCATGCTTACATGTTCCCGTTCATTTGAATTAGGTGATTATGGAACGATCCCGCTCACCCATCTGTTCATGATCGAGAGTTAAAATGACGAATCAAAAAGAGCTTATCTCGTCAAGCAAAAATGCTACAATCTATCTTTAGTGAGAAATTGCGACTCCAAGAAGAGAGCCAAGAAGACCTTTTGAATCTTCTCATTTTCCTGAGGTAGTCTAATTTGATGCCATCATGAAGAGGGTAGCGACACATCTAGATGGAAGAATATCTAACCTGAAGGGTTCGCCTCACAAGATCAAGGAGGGTGAAGAATTCAAGTACACATGATTCATGTTCCTAAGTTGTTCCATTTCCTCATTTAATTAGGGGCATGCACCTTCCCTTGCATGGGAATTCTTATCGCTTTTTAGGGATTGATTTCAATTTCTTCTGTGCTTGAGCATCACATTCCAATAAATGTAATTTGATTGATGAATATCAATAAAATTACAAGTTTTGTTTTGAGGACATGATGGGGTACACCAAACTAGCCCGGTGACGATATCCAACAATAAAAAGAAAATATCATCCAAGGAGAATTCTGAGGACTGGGCTTCTTCATGCTTCCTAATCCAAAAAAGAATATTAAAAAAAAATCATTTTTCAAGCCATTTCCAAAAAGCATGCATTAGATTAGCCTTATTTAATTTTCTGACTCATTTACTTCATGTTTTAGAGCATTACTTTCTTGACCCAATAAGAAAGCATCTGAAAAGGCACATCAGGTTGCAATTGATTCAATTGTTCTAAAGAGTTAATGTCGGTCACATCTCGATACTACTTGAAATATCCATCTTGAAGGGCCAAACAAAGTGTGTTCCATTTCCATGCTTGACGGAATTTTCATTCTCGCCCATTAAATGAGGGGCAAGTTAAAAGAGGATCATCCATCTTTGGTGAAAGAGGTACATCTCGTCTTTGAACATAAATAATTTTGGGAGATGATAACGAATTAGGGGGCACTACAGATTCTAGTAGTGACATGACTGAGACAAAATCTCGATCCGAGCCAAAATGGTTTTGCAATTTGAATTTACTTTGATGTTGCATAGTATCCTATTCATGCACGTTGTTTTGTGCAGGGGCAAAAGCAAGATTTCATCAAATCAAAGATCGGATTTTCATCCTCAATTGATCAATTTGTGTGTTTGTTCCCTTTCAATAGGGGCAATCTAAGGACACCCATTGCTGAGACAATCCCTTCGTGGGAAAATTCATTGAATGAATGCTTGAAATCATGTTTGAGTGTAGTAAATTGTTTGTTTTGAAGTCACAAACACTTTTCATGCTTAAAGTTGCTGGACTCTTTTGAAAAGAAAATTTTCATATTGATTTAGCTCACCAATTTCATGTGGAGATTTGGCAAGATAGACAATTTAATGGAGTGACATCAATGCTTAAGAATGCTGAATGAGACGTGTCAGTATGATGAAAGGCAAGCCTTATCCTATACACAGTCCCCTACTTATACACTTGTGAGATGAGTGTAGGAAGTTCCATATCGACAAGGTAAAGAGTTCTCTCACAAAAGGTACGATGACCGAAATGATGAGGGGCAGTTCATTTATCTATCCCAAACATTACAGGTGATCCATTGCTTAACCTCTTTGAGCCCTATACACTTGTGAAAATTCTTTCAAATTACCCCTGTTAAGAACCACCCCACATTGGGGCAAATTTGAAGGCAAGACAGCACCATAAGGTGAGGAAAATGAAAAGAGATTTTCTTGCTCTCACTTGCATCAATCTTCAAGTCGTGTTATTACATTGAATTCATGTGGTAATTTAAGTGCCCTAGGATGACGAAGAGCATTCTTTTCTCTATCATAAACACTCATATCCTTTGCGTAGCCCACTTGAACCTGCAATTTCATTTCTTCAAACCTAGTTGGTGATCATCTCCCACACTGGGGCAAGGCAAAAGGCAGATGAAGACCCTTGAAAGTTCGAGTGTCATTATTTTATGCATGCATAGAAATCAAAATAGAACTAAGGGGCATGAAAAAAGCAATGTGCCTGGTAAAAGCAAGGCCAATGCCCATGAAAAGAAGTAAAAAAAAAATGCATGAGAATTGGGGGTATGAAAAAGCAGTGTGCCTGATAAAAGCAAGGCCGATACCCATAGATGAAAAAAAAGAGTCAATTGCAAGAATTGAATTCCAATGGAGCAATACTCAAAGAACTCAAATGTTGAGTTTTTATAATCAATGGGGCACTTCATGAAGACAATCCCCGATGGTGAAAAAGAAAACTGGTGGCAATGCCAAGATGATCACCAACTCTCACCATTACACACATTTTGAGCCTAATGATCCTTTCATTTCTCAACCCATGAACCTAGCCTACGTTACGTCATTTACAAAGTCTCTTCAGATTAGGGCACTTGAATTAACATAGGGATTCACATGTTTTAAGCATCGCTTGAAGGAGTGCGAGCAAGACTATTTCTTTCTCATGTTGCAGGGTTCTTGACTTGTAAACCCGAAGATAAATACAGAGTTGTTCTTTCAATAGCCTTGATTCAAAGAGTCCCTTTGTTAAGCCGTTAACCGAGCCCACATTACAGTCCTTATTAAAGACCTCTCAGATTGGTAAGGTTGTACCGCTTGCGAGAATACTCGGACCCTTGTTGGTATGATGATAGTGAGATGGAGTGATTCTCATAAAATAGCTTCTAAATGAGAGTGAGTGAAAGTCCTTTCTAACTGAAGGTCTCTCATTTGGTATTCTTAGGAAATCCATGTTATGAGTGAAGATTGTCTTGAATGATAATTCTCTCCAGTGGAAATTTGGGTGATGCAAAGGTCATTATGCATGAACCCCGATTGAGTTGATGAAAACCTCACTGAATTTTGAAATGTGCATTCTAGGGTAGCTTAGTTGTCTATCTCTTTGATGAATACATATCGGGTTTTGCTCTAAATCATGTCTGACAGGTAATTCAAGTTCCTTTCAGAATGTTTCATGATATTAGGAGATGAGAAACCTCCACCATGAGGTGAAAGACCTCCACAAGATATCTAAATTTCAAAAGACATATCCCCAAGAATCAGAGATATCACCAGGTAAGTATATCTCTACCATACTCTAAAACACTTGTCATTGTGCAGGTATTCTCTCTCAAGTGCATCGACACTTGACTTGGTCAAGCTGTCCTTTATATCGACCTGGCGTGCTTTCGTAGTCCCCAAGTAACCTAGGCCCATCTTCATTGACTTGGCGGTGTGCTTTCGTGCTTCCGAGCTCGATGTCCCTTATAATTGACATGGTGTGCTTTTGTAGCGTGTCCCTTTTTCATAGCCCGAGTCCATTTTATCAAACCGGCGTGTCCCTTCCGTAGCCCGGATTTCTTTCATCGACTTTATTGACTCGGCGTGCTTTTATAGCCCGATGTGCGTGATTTCGTAGCCCGAGTCCTTTACACCGACACTCAATGGAGTTGTCCCCCAAAGATTTTTCCTCCGATTCAATCTCGATTAAGGCGACCGAAGAATGGTTCGGGTCCCGGTCGGATGATTTCGTCGCAAGGTTGGGCGACCGAAGAATGGTTCGGGTCCTAACCAAGCAAAACCTCAGTCTAGGCGACCGTAGAATGGTACGGGTCCTAGACAACATTTATTGCTCTAACAGGCGACCGTAGAATGGTACGGGTCTTGGCAAAGCAATTTCCTCATTCAGGCGACCGTAGAATAGTACGGGCCCTGACAAAATAATTTTCTTCGTCGAGGCGATCGTAGAATGGTATGGGTCCTTGACAACACCTATTCTTTATTAGGCGACCGTAGAATGGTACGGGTCCTGACAAAATGAGTCCCCGTTTAGGCGACCGTAGAATGGTACGGGTCCTAGACAAAACTTTTCTGCCGTACTAGGCGACCGTAGAATGGTACGGGTCCTAGGAAAGCAGTTCCTTACAAAACTTTTCTGCCGTATTGGGCGACCGTAGAATGGTACGGGTCCTGAGAAAGCAGCTCCTTTCTGCCATACTGGGCGACCGTAGAATGGTACGGGTCCTAGGAAAGCAGCATCTTCACAAAGTCATGTTACTATTCTAGGCGACCGTAGAATGGTACGGGTCCTGGACAGGTAACATCCATTACCTCGAATTACTCTATCCTCCTCGAAGGTAAGTTATTTTAGGTAGGTTCATTTATCATTTGCATTAGCATTTCCATGCATCATATAAATTAAAAAATGGAATTCATTTTCCTAAAAAAAATCATTCATTGCATGTGTATAGTCAAAATTTAGGTCTCAATTTGTCTTTGAAGGCAACCTCTTCGAGCTCACCTTCAAAGAGGGGCAGCTGTTGACACCTAAATTTTGGCGACTTGTTTAGTCATTTATTGCATTAAAAATTAAGGATTAATTTTACCCCCTAAAAAAAATTAGTTAATTAATTAATTGCATAACATATAGTTTTAGGTGCATTTATGTTTTAATTTGCATTTACATTGGGCCGGTGACAAATGGATTCAAATTGATGGTTAAGAACTTTAACTTGATGAGTCGGGCTAAGCCCACGAAAAAGCAAATCGGCCCAAGCCCATATCCTCGAGAAGATTTTATGGATTTATCTTTGTAAGATTTCAATTGAAAAAGCAAATATTCCGTTTGGAAAAAAAACAAATATTGCGTTTCGAAAAGAAATCTACGTGGAGATAAATTTGGAAAATTTTAAAACCCTAATCCGTGCCCTATAAATATGTAAAAAAATACCTAGGGTTGGGAGAGGTCACTGACAATAGAATACACGGCCATTAGGAAGCTTCTTTCTTCGCTTTGTGGGAGGGGTTTTCTTTCTTTTTTTTTCATATTCAAAGGTCAATAGTCAAAAGACGGAGGGCCACAGAATCGATACAAACGGCCACATTGAGGGGAGCGCAATAGAGAGAACAGGGAAGAAAAAGGTTGCTCGACCTTGAAGCCGACGCCCGTAGCCCACCATCCTCAGCCGTTGATCGCTACTACTTCACGTCCAAACCGGCACCTGCACGCAGCCCGATGCCACGAGCAGCCACGACGCTACTGCCAATCTTTGACCGAGTACACCAGGAGTCCCTTCGGCGTTCCTGTTCTTGAATCCAGTGCAGACTCGAAGAATTCCAGCCACTACGCCTTTGGTCAAGTTCGCCTTTGTTTTGCAGGTCTTTTTCGACAGATTCGCCTACAAGGCAAACTTGAAGAGAGGGAACGCGTGCCTCCACTTCTCTGCAGCACCCAGGCATAAATCCATGCATGAAGAGAGAAAAGAAAAATCAGGGCATAGATGTTCCCTGTAAAAGAAGGGCGGTCAACTTTGAGGGGAATTGATTGCGTTTCACAAAAATTGAAGATGTTGCAGTAGCTCCTCACGTCATCGCACTTCCAGCAAGCTTGTATCTTTATTGTCATGATCGACTTTTCCATGGCAGGTGTTCAGCAAGGTTCTTGCCACGACTAGCCTTAGTCGTGCCTCATCAAGCAGCTGCAGGATTTCTCAAGGGACACCAATAACCCGATCGAGAATTCCATCCTCCGGTCACGCGTTCAAGTTCCAATCGACGATCTCGGAGCCTTCTCGGCTTTGCCTTCACGCAAAGATTTACTGCAACCTTGGTCCAGCACTTGCTGATTTTTGCACCACTATTGAGCCCGTCCCCGGATCGACGGCGATGGTCAGCCCCTTGCTGTGCCGAAGATTCCTCAGCTAACCCGTTTGGCGAGCCTAAAGTTCACGATCAAATGAATTGGCGATTGTGCAATTTATCTTTTTTTCATGTTGTCTAGAGAAAAATGATTCTTTGTGCCACACTATCTTTGGCTTGGGCGAGTGGCGATGTGCAAATCTCATCTATCTTTGGCCGCCATCCTCGCAACGCCATTATAGGCCATGCCATGAGCAGCCGCGAAAGTCCAGCCATGCCTTGCTGTCCTAATCCGTGAGCCATCCGTCGTCGCCACCAACCATACCACCATGAAGCATCGTCCCCATGCATATAATGCTTGCTGCCGTTCACTGTCAAGGAGCCGGTTGCGATCCCGGTCCAATTGCGCTTGGTCCAAATTTGGAAAGAATATCCTTGAATTAGGTAAGACTCTTGATCAATTTGATTTGCATATATCTCGTTGCGTAATTCGTAATATCGCAATCTTTCTTTGAATGTTTGATCGATATTGCTATATCCAAAAGATCTCCTGATCCCTCATGAATTAGGAAATTTTCCTAATTTCGCAACGTGCATATGATTGACAGTCTGATTTCACGCTTGAAATACGACTCGCAATCGCACGGAAAAATCGCCAATCCGATCTCACGCTTGAGATACGATTCGTGATTTTATTTGAAATTGGCCAATCCGATCTCATGCGCGAGATATGATTCGTCAATTTATTTCCAAAATGGACATGGATGATATCTTGCTGGTTTGATTTGTTGCTTGATGTCTTATTTTGATTGCTCCGTAAAGGAAAAAAAAAAAATAATTGATTTAGGTTAAATGCATGTTAGGATGAAACTGGTTTTAATGTTATGTTGCATGTTTAGGATAGGAAATTTATTTCGAATTTCTTAAATAAAAAGACTAAAAACATTAATTTAGGATATCAATTTATTTTCTTCTCATTAATTTAAATTGCACGTTTAATTATTTGGCAATTTTAAATTTCGAAATTTAAAAAAAAGGGAAAAAAGGTCATAAAACAAAAAAGACAAAATTAGAATTAGGACATTCTTTACATGTCATTGCATATTAGAATAAATTGCATGCTCATTTAGAATAAAAACCATGTGCACGTCATATAGAATTATGCTCATACAATGCACGTCATTTAGTAATTTTTGTTAGGCCCATTTAATTATAAATTGTTGGTCATTAGATTAATTTAGATTGCATATTTAAATGTTGCATTTCTTTAATTTCGAATCTCATAGAAAATACAAAAAAAGTTATTTAGAATAAATCATCTCATGCTTAGGATAGACTACATGCTTAGTTATGTCATATTGCTTAGGTCATATAGCTAAGTCATGTTGCTATGTCATATCATTTCATGTTAAATTAATGGCATGCATTGCATATTGCATGATTTTCATTAATTAAGTGAAAACAAAACAAAAATTGCGTGTTAATTAGAAATCATATTTAGGACTGCTGATGTGAATTCTAAACTAACGACGCAGATGCTTTCGTTGCTATGAGGTAAGTCCTACAATTTATTCATTTGCTTTTATGGGTGTTAAATTGGTGGTTTGCGTACCTGCATGGTCACCTTACATGTTAGGGAAATAGATTTAAAATCAATCCAAACTGCTTGCCAAACATTTTTCAAAATAAAAAGAAAGGTACCGAAAGGGCGTTAGAGAATTCTAGCGTAACCAAGTCCCCGTACCCATAGTCTCTGGTTCGTAGGAGTAAAATAATTCTCCCGTTATTTTACTTGGGTTTCTAATCGACCCATCAAAAATAGATTAGTGGCGACTCCTAATTGAAAATCAATTGCATGTTAAAAACTTGAACCTAAGTCGCGAATTGGTATGGGCTTGGGAGAGCCCGAGTTTAACAATTAAGTCTAGGCTTAAACAATCCATTAGCCAAACCGATGAGGTGGTTCACATGTCCACTAGGAAAAATTTGCAGGGCACTTGCGTTGAAATGGAAGCGGTGGGTATAGGAAATTGGGACTTCTGGGAATTCGACGGACAAGCTACCGGGGTCGAATCCCGTGACGAATCTGCAAGCAGAATCTAAGGCGAACCTCTGGAACAAATCTTGCAAATCCACCGTAACACCACTCTGAGACAATTCGTCGAGTACCCTGAGCAGACCATTCTCCAGCTTGTCCCTAGTCGTCATCAACAAGAACCGATGGAACCGTAGGTCTTTCATAAACACTTGAGCGACCCTTCTCTGCGTACTCCACAGATTGGAGTCGGAGTTGAAGATCCCGTCGCCCAAAACGTCGAACACCCTCTTGAACTCGGGCCCTTTCGGGAAATTCCCAAAGTTGGCGCTCAAGATGTAGTGGACGTTGGCGGGATCAGCAGTGAACAGCATGTCCATGCCAGAAAACCAGTGGAACCGGAGGAAGAAGTTGCCGTGGCTCCACTCGAGAAAGCCGGTGGCCCATTCGTGGAAGTGGCTCAGGTTGAGCAAGAGCGCCGGTAGCATCCCCACGAGCGGCCAGTTTTTGGGGAGCCCATCGTCGCTTTTGCTGAGGGGACGAAGGACCGCAAAGCAAATCCCAGCCAAGAATATCTCCAAGAAACTTATCAACGCCATTGGAGAGTCCCACTCTCTCTCTTTCTCTCTCTCTCTTGCTCTGTGAGAAGGTTTTGGAAGTCTAGTGATATACTATGAAGCACGGACACATTGCCCGTGCTTCTGTGTCGTGTCCGACACATTTCGGAGTGTTTCAGACACGTTGCCACGCTCGGACACAGTTGGACACGCGGTCAACGGGTGTCTGATTTTCCAACATGTTGTCAAACACGTTTTGACACGTGTGTCCAGAAGATGGAGGGTGGAGGCGAGGGTGAGGGAGCGGAGACGAGCTGCGAGCGACGGCGAGCCCGCGACGGCAAGAGACGGTGAGAAACGGAAGAGGAGAGGAAGGCGGTCGTGCGGCGAGGAGGATGAGAAGGATCAAAAGGAAGAGGAGAGGAAATGGGTCATGTGGCAAAAAGGAGGAGGAGAAGGATCGAGAGGAAGACGAGAGGGAAGGGAGTCGTGCGGCGAGTGGCAAGGAGGAAGAGGAAAAGGAGGGCTGGCTAGAGTTTTTAATAAGAAAACTCAAAAAAAAAAAAAAATGAGATTAGGAAAGGAAAAGGAGGGCTGGCAAGAAGGAGGAAGAAAAGGAGGGCTGGCGTGAGTTTTAATTTTGGGCAGAGGGAAGTGACCGCTTATCTGTCACTATCAGGTGGTGGGGGAGGGAAACAGGAGGAAGGAAATAAAAGTGAATAAATTTGGGGGTGGGGGAAATGGACGAGGGAAAATAGGGAGTGGGGTGTGGGGTGTGGGGACTTTTTTTTTGGTAAAGTGGTGTGGGGACTTTTTTTTTAATGGAAAAATAAATAAATGACATTAAAAAATAATTTTAAAAAATAAAAATATTGAATTTTAAATAATGATAAATTTTGGTCATTTGTAGAAGATCATGGATTTATTTAAATAAATTGATTCTAATTTCTTATTAATTATTAGTTTCATCAATAATTTTTGTTAAAGTTAAAAAATACGTTTCTAAACATGGATACACATTAACTTGAATATGTTTTTCAAATTTTCAATGAATTGATTTACTAATATTATTAGTGTAAATTCATTGTAAGCTCTTTTTTTTTTAATGAATTAATTATTTATGAATTTGAATCAAATTAATTAAAAATAAAAATATTCATTTAATATACAACGTGTCTTAACGTGTTGGAATTCTCTATTTTTAAAAACGACGTACCGTGTCGTATCATGTTGCATGTCTGTGTCACGTGCCCGTGCTACTTAGGTAATACATAGAAGAGAGGAGGAGAGATGACACTAACAGTGGGTGGCGGGAGGTCGACTGGCATTGAAAGTGCAAGGACAATTTATGTCTCGAACATTGCTTTCAAATAAGTGGTATCAAGTGTCTACATCTCCAAAATATTTATACACATCTCTTAATCGTGCGTTTGCTCAAAAGATATTATACAGTCTCTCTACTCATCATCCAAATCAAGCACATAATAAAAATTGGAATTTTTCAACTACATGATTGAAAAATAATTGAAAAGTACTTGCCTATCTCCTTCTTGCGATTTCAGCCTTTTGTACTTTGCAACATGATTTCTAACATCTTTTTTTTTTTTTTTCAAAATTTAAATTCTCATGTCCTCCTTCTTTAACAACTTTTGTTTTTTTCCACTTCTGAGGCTGACAACCATAACTTTTTTGCAACATCCTGAATTTTGACCTCATCTCGATTAAATGAAATGGGCATTTTGTTGACGTGCCGATGGTCCTTTTTCTCTGAGTTGGCCACTCACGAGTTAACCGACCTACTAGGTGAAGCCGTTAAGGGATATAAACACGGTAGACTTGAGAATTCAATTGGAAATCGATTGCTCGACCATAATAATCGACAATGGTCAATACGACACTGTTATAATCGAATTGTGATCAGATATAGGTTGATTCGATCGAATCAAGTAATTGAATTGCGGGTGATTCCGCATGATTGCGAAATTCATGTCGAACGGCACTAATCCGATTTTTATCGATTTTATACTTGGTACTTATACTTGAAACCTTGCGATTTTTACAACAACCGAGAGTTGACTACAAGTCGGAGATGCACAAATGTGGATCGAAAATTATCGATCACGGGTCAAACACGATAAAATCCTTAAAAGGTACCCAATAGGTTATGTCGTACTAAAATCACGTTCGGTCGATTTTAACCACGAAATTGAATTTGGTTTCGGGAATTGGACGTTCGAACGTGTCACGACTCATTTTTAGGACATCGTCTCATCTTTCAGAAAATTTTTGTCAAGCTCGGAAGTTTGCAGAAAAATCAATTTTGGACAACTCAGAAATAAAATAGAAATTCGGATCAAAAGGGAAATTGGATTATTTGGCCCTCAAAATAGTTTGTTTTGTGAAGAATTAGAGGAAAATAGCCATTGGTTGACAAGTAGACTTTGGTGGTCAAGACTTTTGAGACACGTTCTCCCTTGACTTCATGGCCCTCACTTTCTCTCTCTCTCCCCATCCCTTTCCCCCTATTGGTGCGTACACCTTGCTTGGACTTTTGGTCCCCTCTCTCCGTCTCTATTCTCATGCGTGAAGACCCTACAGCAGCCGACCAGCCCCAATTTTCCTCCCTTCTTCCTCACGTTTTCCCTTCCTCTTTCTTTCCTCTCACGTTCATCCCCTCCCTCACGCTTTTCTTCTTTTGTTCTGCCGTAGGCCCCCTTTCTTCCCCTTTTCCCTCTTCTTTCCTTGACCGCAAGCCTCTCCTTTCCCTTCCCCTGGTTTTGCGTCCATTTTTATCTTAGTTGCTGCCCACTTCATTTTCATCTTCACTAGCCCACATCCCACGCAGCTACTTCACCTCACGGCACTTCCACCAACGCATGCCTCATCCATGCAGCGCCCCATCTTCAGCGTCACCACCACCTTCAACGTCCAGTAGCCAGCAACCACCGTAGCTCCTTCACACGTCCACCACCAGCCTGCCAACGGCCAGCAAGCTCTGCCAAGCAAAACCACCAAGCCGAGATTGACCCAGTAGAACAGAACCATTATTGAGTCCCTCAACCGTGAGCTTGTAAGGCTTTGTCCTTCGCCATCGAGCCTCCGTTGAAGACTCGATAATTACGGGTCTTTACCGCCGTTGCCATGAGCCCATTTTCTCGCTAATTCGGTGAGTTAACTCCCTAATCATTGATTAGGTTGTTAATTTCACTTAAGGGGTCAGATTAGTGTTAATGAACTTAGTTAGATTAGTGCTAAGAAGGATTAGTATTAAGCAAGTTGAATTAGTGAAATTCGGATCAGGTTTACTGGACCCTTACTATTTGCCATTTTTGTGGATCGAAATGAACTATGATTTTGAAGTTGGTTCCTTCTTGAGAAATATTATAGACATCTTTAACTATGACATATATTTTATTCAAGATTTTATGTATTTAAAAAGAAGGATATTTTAGCTCCGGCATTTGAAAACAAAACTTATGTTTTTGCTGGAACTAGTGACCTTTTTAGATTCATTGGATTTTTATCAACCCTTAGGGTTCGAATTTTGAAATTTTTTTCTTTAAACAAGTTGTTTTTCATATATTTTAGTTTAACATATTCAAATTTCATATCAAACGGACAAGTTTTGGACCCCGAACCAAACTGATTTCAGAAAACAGACTTTCTGGAAATGGGCACAGTTTTTGTTACGATTTGAGCGAATTACTTTTATATTAATCTAGAAATATATGGGTTAAGGTATCTTCATAAAAAAAAATGTTCATTTAGGTGTCTTTTATAACATATTAAAATTTGAGAATTTTCTGAGCTCAATTAGTTATGTTTCTGGATTTAAACTTGGAAACGTACGAGTGGTCCGGTTTCTGCCAATTAGGACCGGTTATGGTTTTGTGGTTGTTCCTGATATTGTGCTTGCTAAATAAGGTATATTTAGGGATGCGGTGGACTTGTGGCTTGCTGAAATTATGTGTGAGATCATGAAATGGATTGCTCCTTATTGGTTGTTTATTGTTATTACAAAACATGACCTTTTGGACTATTAAATAGAAAATAAATGAGGTGTCAGATCCGAACATCAAAACTTATTTGCCCAATAAAACGATAAGGTTTTAAACTAGGTGGGTGCAAATTTTGATGATTTAATTTTGAGTATGTGAGCACCTACGAATTCATTTCTAAACGTTTGAAAAAAAAAAAAAAAAGAGGGGTTACTAAAGGTTTGTTTTCAAAAGAGGGGGGTTGGGAAAATAAATTAGAAAAGAAATATGGTGTCATGTTTGGATGCCAAGTTTTATGCGCTCAATAAAACGAGGAAATTTTATACTAGATGCGTGCAAAGTTTGGCAGATTAATTTCAAATACGGGACCCCATACAAATTTATTTTGGAAGGTTTGAACAAAAAAAAAGGGGAGTTACTAAGTTTATTTTTAAAAGGGGATTTTGGTGTTTTGGCTATATAATAGAAGGTAAAACTTGACTTGATCGATGATGTGCTTGCATGGTCAGGTTAATTAAGTGGCTCAGTTTAATCAACCGCAATTTATTTACTTAATTAAATGCAATTTATTTACTTATTTATTAATTAGTGTAAATTATATCGAGATAGTTAGTTGTTAGAATTCTGTGCTGATTGTCATGGTGCAATTAGTTTGTGCAATTGATTGTTAATTTGTGCAATTTGATACTGGGTGTTGATTCTTGAAATATTATTTCAAGAATGTGAAATTTCGGTATTTAATTAAAAAAAATACCACGTGTCGGTGTTTTACGCCGAAAATGTTTTTAGTACTATATGAAATTATGGGATTTTAAAATGAAAGGGTATCACGCTTAATGGTCTGATTTGACCTTATGTCCACGCACACCTATTTTACCAGGTGTTTTCAATACGAAGAAAATAGGCCAAGCACATTATTTTAATTGAGGCATTTGAGTACAAAGCACAATGTTCTTAGCCGGGATTAGATATGCATGGAATCGTTATCGAAACCTGTCACGAGCTGTTAAGCCAGACAATGCTTCTTCAGGAATGTTCCAAGTCAAAGGATGCCGGTCGTAATGAAGGCTAGACTGATACTCCTATATGGAATGCCGTCTAGATTTAGACATTGCGTGCTCGATGGTGCGAGACAACGCCCAGCTATACCGGAAGACCACTGATTATTGAGTCAGCCGTGGCCGTTGGGTCGTAATCAATTGAGATGCATGATTGATTGAAACTGAGGGGCATGATTAGAGACGAAATTGTGTGGTGCGGTATAGAATGTGCCATAAGTAATCAGGACCCCTGTAATTGTGGTGATACATGTGTTGAGACATTCTGATTGATGAGTGCTTTTAATGCAATTATATGTGATATGAATTGTACTGACATGCAGGAGGGAACTCATGCAAGGTGAGTCTCATTGATTGTGTGTATAGGCCGCCTCTAAGTGAATTTGCGCCCTAGTCAGGACTAGGGGGAGGACTCGCTAAGATTTATATCCCAATGGTTATTGTATAACCATTTTTAGGTTCTTAGTGTGAAGAACTCAAAGCTTGAAGCGGAAGGGTCAAGAGCATAGGTGGCTCAGTAGTTCTTTATAAGATAGACTTTCTGTATAAACTTAAGGTGTTTATGAAAGTGTATTTGATTTGAAACTGGTTGTCCTACTTTTCTATCCTATGTATGTTGTTGTCAAGGGATTAGTTAATTCACTTCCGTATGTGCAATAAAATGAAAAGGGTCAGCGACAAGTCTTGGGAACGTCACAAAATTTTATCAACCACCGAGGGATGTGCGCGCACTCGAGATTTGGGGCATGACATTTTTCTCGGTCTTGACAACAACATTTAATTTTTGGGATACTATCCCAAAAAGGAGGCCCTTGGTTACATGTTGTTGCCAAAGCGTGAAGATATGATCTTTTTGGGATACTAGCCCAAAAAGTAGTATCCCAAGAAGGAGGCCCTTGATGTTATTGTCAGAGCATGAAGATATTTTAATAAAAAGAATTGATTAAATGTTGTTGCAGAGCATGTTCCCCTAATTAATGTCAAATTTTGTGAAGTTCTCAATGATATGATGTTCACTTGAATATTATAACAATTTTAACTACCATAGCTTCTTAAAAAATATTCATTTGAGTGCTATAATTTTGAATTGATCACTAAGCACCATAACTTTTAAAATATATTCATCCAAGTGTCAGAAATTTGACATGATATAGCACTTGTAGAGAACGTTTTTAAAAAATTGCAGCCTTCAAGTTATTAATTGAAAAGTTATATAACCTTCAAGGGTGCGAATGATAACGCTTCTTGGCTGATGAAGAGTTTTTTTTTTTTTTTTCAGAAATAGTTATTTTCTATTTCTATTCTAGGGAACAATTTCTGAGTAAAAGAACCCATTTGGTAACTACACAAAATTTCTACTCTTAGAATAGAAAAAGAATATAAATACGTTTGGTAACGCAACAATTTCTTTTTTGTATTTATTAATTTTTTATTTTTGTTCACGGATTGCCGACCGCCGCCACCCGCCGCCACCGCTGCACGATCCGTTGGCCGACCGTCACCGCGGAGGCGGTCGGGCGGCCGTGGAAGGGGGCGGCTAATGGGCTGTGCGGCAGCAGTGGGTGGTGACGGTCGGCGGCCAACGGTCGTGCGGCAGCGGTGGCGGCGGTGGGCAGTGGCTTCGGGCGGTTGAAGGTGGCCATGAGAAGAGAGATCAATAAAAGAAAAATAAGAAAGAAAATTAGCTTATTTCTAGAAATTGTTCCTAAGAATAAGAAGCAACTTTTTTTGCTTCTCGTTTCTGCTCCAAATCTATTCTTGGGCTAACTTTCTATTCCCGGGAATAGAAAAACAACTTGGCGTTACCTAACGGGTTTCTGTTCTTTTTGTGTTCCTTATTCCGGGGAACAAAAGAACAGAAATTTTGAGGAAGAGCAATGTTGTCATGCAGCACCCAAGTGATTGGAAAAAAAGTAATGGCATTAAGTGAGTACTGTACATAAGTTATTGTTGGAGAAATCTTCTTGAAATGTTTTAAAACTAACAAAACGTTTCCATTAGTCTAGTCTGAAGGTTTGCAGACTCTACTGTTTAAAGTCTAAAGACCTCCAGACAGCCAGACTCAAGATTCAAAAACTATCCTCATTGACAGTTTCTAATCCATTGAAGAAAGGCTATCCAGATCTGGATGTTTTATTAAGGATATGACCTTATCGACTGGAGAAGATATCTTGGCTGGATATGACATAACGGAATCATTTTAATTGATCGAGATTGATTCAAAAATTAAGGATCCGATGATTGGCAAAATATTCTTGGAAGGTTCTACTTATGGAAACCGAGATCCTGATTGTATGAGCGAACAGAATTGATGGGCTATCGACATGTTCCTTTAATAGCTCAAATGATCTTCCTAATTGATTCCGTCCAACGGGTAGATTGGAGGAATTCCTTTGGTAAGTGCCAACGGGTATGATGGTGTAAAGGAGTACATAAGGAATATGTTCTAAGTTGTTCGAGAAGTGCACGATAGAAGAATTCCAAAGTCTGAAGCTCTTTGTTGTTTAGCCAATTCATTTTGAGCGAAATCTTGTACGCAAAAGAGAGTTTATATTTGTGAAAAACCTTGAGGAAGTGTGGTAGAACATCTACACTGTAGAATCAAGGAAAAGCTGTGCTGTAACATCTCTTTTGTTTATAGTGGAATCCAGCCGATAGGCCGTCAGTGCGGAAGAGTGGACGTAGGCTTGGGATAAGCCGAACCACTATAAACCTTGTGTTTAATCTTCTCTTCGCTACTCTTTACTTTACTTTAATCGTAATTCATTTTGGTTAAACAAAAGAGTACTTCCTTTCTATCGTTTGCTTAGTATTGCTGTGGTATCTCGAGAAATTATTTTTACACCTATTCACCCCCTCTAGGTGTTTATACTAGCTACATCAATTGGTATCAGAGCCTATGTACTCACTTTGTTTGAAGTGTTTTACTTTAGAGTTAAAGATCCATGGCTAGTATGTTGGCTCCAGGGCTGGTAGAAGGGCAAAGCAATACCAGACCACCTTACTTTGATGGAAATGATTACAACATATGAAAAAACAAGATGAAGGCGTTCCTAAGATCAAAGGATCCTCTGGAATGGGATGTTGTAGAAAAAGGAATCATTCCTAAAGCTGCACCTGTCTTAGAAAGAGGAAAAGATACTGTTGAGTTTAGTCAAATGATTCAGGAAGAGATAATCAAGAGACAAGCTCTTGATGCAAAAGCAATTTATTCTTTATATTGTGCTTTATCTCCTACTGAATATAACAGAATATCTTCTTGTATTACAGCTAAATAAGTCTGGGATAGATTACATATTACCTATTAAGGAACCGATCGAGTGAAAGAGACCACCAAAATCAACATTCTCCTCGGTTAATACGAAACCTTTAGAATGAAATCAGGAGAATCTATAACTGACATATTAGTCGTTTTACAGATATCGTAAATGGTCTTGAAAATCAAGGTCAACCAATTTCTGATCCCATGAACGTAAACAAGCTATTGCGTGGACTCTCAAAGGATTGGAATCACATAAAGACCTCAATCAGAGAGACCCAAAGAATCATGCCACTATATGTTGATGAATTGGTTGGAACTCTTCAGTCTTATGAAGTGAAATGAATCAATGAAGACGAAGATCCTAAAGGTAAGAAATCCATTGCATTAAAATCCAATGATGATTCTGATGTTGCAGATTCTGAAGACGATATGGACGATTGTTGGAGAAATCTTTCCAGAATATTTTGAAGCTGACAAAACGTTTCTATCAATCTAAGTCTGGATATTCGGAGACCGACAGTTTAAAGTCTGAAGACTTTATGTTCTCAAGACTCAAGACTCAAGACTATTCTCACCGACGCTCTTTCTAATCCAAAGGGCGAAGGAAATCCAGAGCCGAAGTATATGGTTGAGGATTTGATCCTATCTTCTGGAGAAGATTCCTTGGTTGGATAATCATTTCGGATTCTTTGATTCTTATCTAAGAACGATTGAAGATCCAATGGTCGACAAATTATTCTTGGAATGTTCTATTCTTGGAAACCAAGATCCTGATTGTATGGGCGAACAGGATTGATGGGCTATCATCAAGTTCCTTAAATAGCTCGAATGATCTTCTTGATTGATTCCGTCCAAACGGGTAGATTGGAGGAATTCATTTGGTAAGTGCCAACGGCTATGATGGCATAAAGGAGTATAAAAAGGAAGACGTTCTAGTTGTTTTGCAGAGAGTGTGATCGATAGAAAAATTCCAGAGTCTGAAGACCCTTGATTATTAGTCGATACAGTTTGAGCGAAATTGTATACACAAAGAGTACTTATTCATAGTGATACCTTGAGCGAGTGTGGTAGATCATCTACACCGAGAAGTCAAGGAAGATCAACACTGTAACATCTCTTTGTTCATAATAGAATCCAGCCAATAGGCTGTCAGTGCAGAAGAGTGGACGTAGGCTTGAATCAAGCCGAACCACTATAAACCTCGTGTTTAATTCTCTCTTTCCTTTACTCAGTCTTACGATTGATTATTGATTGTTGCGAATTCTTCAATTATCTAAATATCGTGCAAACATCAAGAGAATTTTTATATACCTATTCACCCCCCTCTAGGTATTCGTACTAGCTATATCAATTGGTATCAGAGCTTGTGTTCTCACGTTATTTGAAGTGTTTTACTTCAGAGTAAAAGATCCATAGCTAGTATGCTAGCACCAGGGTTGGTGGAAGGGCAAAGCAATACCAGACGTCCCTACTTTGATGGAAAGGATTACAACATCTGGAAGAACAAGATGAAAGCTTTCCTTCGATCAAAGGATCCTCTGGAATGGGACGTTGTGGAAAGAGGAATCACTCATATTGCTGCATCAGTGTCTGAAAGAGGGAAAGAAATTGTCGAGACCAGCGGAATGTCTCAAGAAGAGATAAACAAGAGACAAGCACTAGATGCAAAAGCAATTTACTCTTTATATTGTGCTTTGTCGCCAACTGAATATAACAAAATATCTTCTTGTGTTATAGCAAAATAAGTCTGGGACAGATTACATATCACCTATGAAAGGACAGACCGAGTGAAGGAGACCAGAATTAATATTCTCCTTGGTCAATATGAAGCCTTCAAAATGAAACCAGGAGAATCTATAACTGACATGTTTAGTCGTTTTACAGATATTGTCAATGGCCTTGAGAATCAAGGACAGAAAATTTCTGACCCCATGAAGGTGAACAAGCTGCTGCGTGGACTCTCCAAGGATTGAAATCATATAAAGACTTCAATAAGAGAGACGCAAAGAATTATGCCATTATCTGTAGACGAGCTGATTGGAACTCTTCAGTCTTATGAAGTGGAACGAATTAATGAAGACGAAGATCCAAAAGGTAAGAAATCGATTGCATTAAAATCTAATGATGATTCGATGATACAACATTCAGACTCAAGAAGATTTGGACGATGAGGAGCTTGCTCTTATGATAAGAAAATTCAGAAAGCTGAATAGAAAAGGAAGAAGGTTCAACTCAAGAAAACAAAGTTTGTTGATAATAAGGAACCAAACAAAGATGTAGTCTACTTCGAATGTAAGAAAAAGGGACACATCAGACCCAACTGTCCTCTTCTGAAGAAAAAGAGAGGAAAAGCCGAAAAGTCTCGAAAATCTCTCAAAGCCGAAACTTGGAGCGATACAGAGTGTGAAGAAAGTGATGAGGAATATGCCAATCGTGTCGATGGCACAATCGACTCGACTGGATCGATTCGCATGTGAATTTGAGGTAAGTGATTTTAAAATTCCTATCAAAGTCTCTAAATACATTGATGAACTATGTTTTAGTCTTAAGACTTCTCTCAAAAAGATTTCCGAACTGAAAAAGGAAAACTCAGCTCTAAAACAAAAGGAAAATACTTTAGAAGAAAAAGTGAAAATTTTAGACTTGAATATCTCTACTCTTAAAGAGAATGAAGATAAACTTTCAAAAGAAAATGCTTTCTTAAAAACTGACTTATCAAATATTTCAAAGAAATTTTCAATAGGATCTGAAAAACTTGAAAAAGTTCTTTCAGTTCAAAGACCTTATTTCAATAAGTCTGGTCTAGGTATGACAGCAGAAACAATCCCTTTGATTGATTTTCCGAAAGTAAAAGAAAGAATTAAGAAAAGACCGTCGAGAGAGGCTTACAAAAATCATTTCAAGAAAGTTTTTGTAAAGTCTGTAGGGCGAAATGCTCTAAGGTGTTCAAAGTGTAACAATCAAGATCACTTTGAAAAAGAGTGTCCTATGGTTTGGAAGCCTATTAAAAGGGCATGGCCTAATAATGCTTATCCTACTAACACCAAAGGACCCAAGAAAATTTGGGTACCAAAGAAAGCTTGAGACTCTCTTTTGAATGCGAGGTCTCGTCAAAAGAAGGTAAAGTGGTATCTTGACAGCGGATGCTCAAGACACATGACAGGAGACTCAAATTGCTTCATAAAGTTTATTCAAGTAAATGGTGGAAAAGTCTCATTTGGTGGAAACAACAAAGGAAGCATTGTGGGATTTGGAACTGTGAAAATTGGAAATCTCACAATAAGCAATGTTTCTCTAGTGGAAGGACTCAACTATAATCTTCAAAGCATTAGTCAATTGTGTGATACTGGTTTCAAGATCTCCTTTCAAGAAGGAATATGTTCTGGAATTAGTAAAGACTCGACTCAGTCTTTCATGGGTCGAAGGCATGGAAATATCTACCTTCTTGATGTAAGACCAAATGAATCACAGTGCCTAATCTCTGTTCAAGATGAAGCGATCTTATGGCACAGAAAGCTTGGCCATGTCAACGTGAAGCAATTAGCCAAAATCTCATCAAAGAAGCTTGTTCAAGGTCTACCAAAATTGCCATATCAAAAGTCTGATTCATGCACACCATGTATTCTGGGAAAGCAGGTAAGAAATTCATTTAAGCCAATAAATCATGTCTCTACTAATCATGTACTACAGTTGCTACATATGAATCTCTTCAGACCAACAAGAACCCAGAGCATTGGAGGTAAGAAATATTGTCTAGTAATTGTAGACGATTACTCTCGCTTTACCTGGGTATATTTTCTTGCAAGTAAGTCAGAAACTTTTTCGTACTTTGAAAAGTTTGCTAAAAAGGTTCAAAATGAAAAAGGTTGTGCCATTTCAAGTATAAGAACAGATCATGGAAGCGAATTTGAAAATCAAGATTTTACAAAATTTTGTGATAAATCTGGTGTTAATCATGTGTTTTCCTCTCCATATACTCCAGAGCAAAATGGAGTTGTGGAAAGAAAGAATAGATCTCTTCAAGAAATGGCTAGAACACTTTTAATTGAAAGTAAAATTTCTTCTCGATTTTGGGCTGAAGCTGTTTCAACAGCATGCTATATCATCAATAGAGTCTTTCTAAGACCTATTTTAGAGAAAACCCCCTATGAATTGTTCAAAGGTAAGAAGCCTATTGTTTCATACTTTCATGTGCTCGATTGCAAATGCTTTATTTTGAAAAATGCAAATGATCGAGTTGGTAAGTTTGAAGAAAGATCAGATGAAGGCATCTTCCTTGGATATTCTACATCAAGCAAAGCCTACAGAGTCTATAACAAGAAAAGCCAGTCAGTGGAGGAATCAATGAATGTAAAATTCCAAGACTCAACGCAAGATGAATCCAAATCGATTCAGATGAAGAGTCTGAACCTACTCCAGACCTTTCAAGGCTTACAACTCGAGAAGCATCTCAGTCTCAGGAAGTCCAACATCAAAATGTTCATGAAGATTCAAATAAAGAAAGAGATCATCAACCAGGCAAATCAACTAGTAACTGGAAGCACAAGTCCAGTCATCCCAAAGATCTCATCATCGGCGAAACCAATGAAGGAATCCGCACCAGATCAAAAAGGCGTGAAGAATCTAGTGCTGTGACTCTAATTTCTGAAATTGAACCGAAAAACATAGAAGAAGCATTATTTGATGAAAACTGGATAGAAGCTATGCAAGAAGAACTCAGACAGTTCAACATCAATGATGTCTGGAAATTGACATCTAAACCGAAAGGTAAAACTGTTATTGGAACCAAATGGGTATTCAGGAACAAGATGAATGAGGATGGAAAAGTCGTACGGAACAAAGCAAGACTCGTGGCCAAAGGATATACGCAAGAAAAAGGAATAGACTATGACGAGACTTACGCACCAGTAGCAAGGTTAGAAGCTATTCATCTATTACTTGCGTTTGCTTGTTATAAAAATTTCAGGTTATTCCAAATGGACGTCAAAAGTGCATTCCTAAATGGATTCATCCATGAGGAAGTTTATGTGGAACAACCACCTGGATTTGAAGACCCAAAGAAGCCAGACTCAGTCTTCAGACTGAAAAAGGCCTTGTATGGTTTAAAACAAGCACCTCGAGCTTGGTACGACAGACTAAGTAAGTTCCTAATACATAATGGTTTTGTCAAAGGTAAAGTAGATACTACTTTGTTTATTAAAAAGGAGAACAAAAGCTTTTTACTTGTTCAAATATATGTGGACGATATTATTTTTGGATCTCCTAATGAAAGTCTATGCAAGAAATTCTCTAAGTCTATGCAGGATGAGTTTGAAATGAGTATGATGGGAGAGTTAACATTCTTTCTTGGACTCCAAGTGAAGCAAATGAAAGAAGGAACTTTCATTCATCAAGAAAAGTATGCAAATGATCTTGTCAAAAGGTTTGGATTGGAAAAGTGCAAAAAGACCGACATACCAATGTCATGTTCTCAGAAGATAAACAAGAATGAAGAAGGGAAGAAAGTAGATCAAAAGCTATACAGGAGCATGATCGGTTCACTTCTTTATCTTACTGCTTCTAGACTTGATATTTTGTTGAGTGTTTGCATCGTGCAAGGTTTCAATCGGATCCTAGAGAATCACATCTCAGTGCAGTGAAACGTATTATCAAATGCATTGCCTCATCTTCAAGCATCGGTCTTTGGTATCCAAAGAAGGGAGACTTTAATCTTCTAGGGTACTCAGACGCAGATCTGGCCGGTTCCAGAGTAGATAGAAAGAGCACTTCTGGAACTTGTCAATTGCTTGGAAATAGGACAGTGTCTTGATTTTCAAGAAAGCAAAGTACCGTGGCTCTTTCAACGACAGAAGCAGAGTATGTTGCTCTTGGAAGCTGTTGTTCGCAAATTCTATGGATAAAACAACAACTTCAAGACTTTGGCATTGAAGACTCATGCACAGAAATCAGATGTGACAACATCAGCGCGATCAATCTCACCAAAAATCCAATCCTTCATTCAAGAGCAAAGCATATTGAGATTCGACATCACTTCATTAGAGATCATATTCAAAATGGAGAAATCTCGATTCAATTTGTTGATTCAAAGAGTCAACTAGCGGATATTTTCACAAAGCCTTTGGAGAAAAATCAATTCGACGTTATCCGTTCAAGACTCAACATTTTGAAGCTTGAAGAAGTTAAAGTCTAGAGACTCACAAACTCTAAGACTCTAATCTCTCAGACTCTAAATCCTCATATTCAAACATTCGTGGCTATAGACTGTAAGTTGCTATTTTAACCGGACTCGAAAAGGTACGATTTTTTCGTTCAGTTATAATATGTGTGAAAATTGAAAACTTGTCTTTTCAAAAGGGATTAATTTTGGCAGTTATCGATTTTGAAAAGAAGTGTTCGTACACCTTCCTTGTGCCGTTTGAACTTCCCTTTTCAAAAACTGAGTTATATATATACAGTTTTTTTTTCTTTACCAAATCGTCAAAACCCTAAAAAGCACTCTCCTCCCGATCCTGTTTCAACTTCTTATTCTTCGTCGAGAAAGTGGTCATCTTTTTCTTGGGAAAGCAAGTGAAGGAATCTTTCAATCGACAAAGAAGAATGTCTTCTTCGAGGAAATCATCGAGAATAGCAAGCAGGGGACCACAAAGAATGGAGAAGGGACCGACTCACTTCGATCTCACTGAGGAGGAAGATTTATCAAGTCAGCGACAAAGTCCGATTCGCTCTCATCCACATCATTCATCGCCTCCTACCCCATAAGGTGCATGTCAACATCTGGAAGAAGAGATAATCGAGGATGTAGACCCAGTAAGAGTCCAAAAACCCTCCTTTATCTATAAGCTTTATCGTGCTTTGAAAAGCATCGGTACACCATTGAACTATATAGACGATTTCCTTAAGAAAAAGGACTATGGGAATGAATATCTTTTTCTGCGGAGAATGGAGGAGTTAGGAATTGCCCCGAAAGGAAAAGCAGAGGACGCACTTGCGAATATTCCAAGTGATCCTCGTATGCCAGGACAAAATCTGATTGAAGGGAACGATGATAACAAAATGTTCCTTGAATTCCAACCGAGAATGGGAGTGGCAGCAAAGGTGAAAGGAACTCGGATGAATTTGTTCAAATCAAAGGAGCAGGAGAATTTGTATTTCAGACTGTTGAAAAGAGGGGTAATAAACCCTAGAAGTGTCGATTTTGACTTCCTGGACGCCATCAACATGAACTTGAGAGAGAAGTTGAATTTACTTCAACTTGAGAATTTTTGCTCTGACTCTACGGACGGGTATGCACAACTGACCGCTTATTTCTATTCAAATCTTAGCTTTTTGGATGCGAATAGAATTTCATTCAGTGTACGAGATCAAGTCTACGTGGTAGATGTGAATATGTTGGCGGACATAGTTGGAGTTGAACGAGGACGTTATCTTCCAATCAAAGTCTCACCTGCTCGTACTACTCTAGAACTTGTCAAAGATAGGGACACAGAGAAGAGAATCACCTATTCCAGGATGGAGGCTATCAACATTGTGCTTCATAAGATAGTGATCAACTGTCTTAGACCGAAGTCTACGTCAAAGACTTCCGTGTCTTTTTCTGAAGCAAAATTGATGTACGCAATCAACTCAGGACGAAAGTTCTCTCTCCCTCACACAATACTCTTCCACATGTATAGAGCAATGTCGAAAGACAATGGACAATTGCCTTATGCTGGTCTGGTGACCAAGATCTTCAGACACATGAATATTGAACCACCCCATACTCTTTGTATTCGACCGTGCGATAAGATGGTGGTAGGTTTGAAGATGTTAACGAAGATGCGACTGCAAGAGCTTTCCAAGGCAATGGAGAAATTCAGAGTAAAATCTCCAGTTCCGTCTGCTTCGAAGAGAAAAGGAAAGGAGGCCATTGGAGCCTCATCGAAAAAGAAGAAAAGAACTCTCATCTTAGAGGATGAAGATGAAGAGGATGAAGATCCCACTATCATTGCTTTAACAAGAACCAGACGTTCTGTGCCTCAAGAGACAGAACTTCAGAAGAAACAGAGAGAAGAAGAGGAGCAAGCCAAGATCAGAGAAGAAGAAGAGCAGAGAGAGAAGGAGAAAAAAGATGAAGAAGAAAGAGAATGAGAGAAAGAAAAGTCTGCAACTGAATCTGGAAAAAAGGGAGATGAAGAGCATGATCATCACTCTTCCCCTTGTGATGTCATAGAGACAGGGGGAGTTGGCGAGCAAGAAAGGTCATCACCACATGCTGCCAATAGTGAAGGTCCAAGACAATCTCCAACAGACCCAGAAGGAGTTCGGGTTTCTCAATTGCCTGAAGAAGGTCACGATACGTCGACTCCAAATCTGCAAGATTATACAGAAGCTCCAATGTCTGCATTCACTCCATCTGAAAAAGGTCATGCAAGTACACAGACGGATAACTCAGCAGATTTTCGTCGTATTCTTGATATTCTTATGGAAATGCGGGGACAGATATATGCTCTAGACTGTGAAATTCAAACCATCAAGAATGCTGGCCAAACATCTTCGGTTACCCTGGAGGACAAAATGAAAGACCTCGCTCTACAACTTCAAGCCAATGCTAAAGGAGAGGAGGTAGCTCAACTAAGGGAAGACTTGAAGAGGCTAGAAGGCATAGTTCAGTCTATGGGAGATTTCCAGATCGTTCGCATTCCCAAGCAGACCTGATCCCTTTCTCACCTTTTTAATGATGACAAAAAGAGGGAGAACCAATTTGAACCAACATCTTTTATCATCTTTTAAACTTTGAATAGTTTGTGGTTATTTTTTTGGTTGTGTTTTTGAGTTTGAGTTGAGTAAACTTGTGTGTCAAACTTAACTGAATTAGCTGTGGATTTATATGCTTGACTGGTTGCATTCATATCAAGTATTGTTTTATGGTATTACTCATGAAAGACTAACCAATTTGCTGTGGATGCAGAGTCTGGTTATTTTACTAATCTTTATGAGTTAGCCATATTGCTTGAGAAATGTTTTTGCAGGTCAAAGTTGTAGTTTTGTCACCATCAAAAAGGGGGAGATTGTTGGAGAAATCTTTCCAGAATATTTTGAAGCTGACAAAACGTTTCTATCAGTCTAACTCTGGATATTCGGAGACCGACAGTTTAAAGTCTGAAGACTTTATGTTCTCAAGACTCAAGACTCAAGACTATTCTCACTGACAGTCTTTCTAATCCAGTGGCGAAGGAAATCCAGAGCCGAAGTATATGGTTGAAGATTTGATCCTATCTTCTAGAGAAGATTCCTTGGTTGGATAATCACTTCGGATTCTTTGATTCTTATCTAAGAACGATTGAAGATCCAATGGTCGACGAATTATTCTTGGAATGTTTTATTCTTGGAAACCAAGATCCTGATTGTATGGGCGAACAGATTGATGGGCTATCATCGGTTCCTTAAATAGCTCGAATGATCTTCTTGATTGATTCCGTCCAAACGGGTAGATTGGAGGAATTCCTTTGGTAAGTGCCAACGGCTATGATGGCATAAAGGAGTATAAAAAGCAAGACGTTCTAGTTGTTTTGCAGAGAGTGTGATCGATAGAAAAATTCTAGAGTCTGAAGACCCTTGATTATTAGTCGATACAGTTTGAGCGAAATTGTATACACAAAGAGTACTTATTCATAGTGATACCTTGAGCGAGTGTGGTAGATCATCTACACCGAGAAGTCAAGGAAGATCAACACTGTAACATCTCTTTGTTCATAGTGGAATCCAGCCAATAAGCTGTCAGTGCAGAAGAGTGGACGTAGGCTTGAATCAAGCCGAACCACTATAAACCTCGTGTTCAATTCTCTCTTTCCTTTACTCAGTCTTACGATTGATTATTGATTGTTGCGAATTCTTCAATTGTCTAAATATCGTGCAAACATCAAGAGAATTTTTATATACCTATTCACCTCCCACTAGGTATTCGTACTAGCTATATCAACGATGAGGAGCTTGCTCTCATGATAAGAAGATTCCAAAAAGCTGAACAGAAAAGGAAGAAGATTCAATCCAAGGAAACAAAGTTTTCAAAAGCAACAGACTAAGTCTATTGAAGATGATGAATCAAATAAAGATGTAGTCTGCTTTGAATGTAAGAAAAATGGACACATCAGACCCAACTGTCCTCTCTGAGGAAGAAAAAAGGAAAAGCTGAAAAGTATCGAAAGGCTCTTAAAGCAGAAACCTGGAATGATACAGAATGTGAAGAAAGTGATGATGATTATGCCAACATATGTCTGATGGCACAATCGGATTCAGATTCAAACTCCGAAACAGACTCAGATTCAGACAATAAATTTGAGGTGAGTAACTTCAAAATCCCTATTAAAGTTTCTAAATACATTGATGAGTTGTGTTTTAGTTTTAAGACTTCTCTTAAAAAGATTTATGTACTTAAAAAGGAAAATTCTGCCTTAAAACAACAAGAAAATGTTTTGAAAGAAAAGGTGAAATGTTTAGATATAAATGTTTCTTCTCTTAGAGAAAGTGAAGATAATCTTTCAAAAGAAAATGTATTCTTGAAAAATGATATCTCAAATGTTTCCAAAAGATTTTCTATAGGATCTGAGAAACTAGAAAAAATATTTTTTGTTCAAAGACCTTATTTCAATAAATCTGGTTTGGGAATGACTGCTGAACCCATTCCTTTAATTGATTTTCCTAAAGTGAAGGAAAGAATCAAACAAAGACCCACAAGAGAAGCTTACAAAAATCATTTTAAAAGGACTTTTATAAAACCAGTAGGTCGCAATGCTCTCAGATGTTCAAAGTGTAATAGTGCATATCATTTTAAAAAAGAATGTCCAATGGTTTGGAAACCTGTTAAGAAAGTATGGGCAAATACAGCATATTATACTAACACCAATGGACCCAAGAAAATATGGGTACTAAAGAAAGTTTGAGTTTCTTTTTTAAATGCAGGTCACCATCAAGAAAAAGGTAAAATGGTATCTGGATAGTGGATGCTCAAGACATATATGATAGGAGATTCAAATTGCTTCATAAAGCTTGTTCAAGTGAATAGTGTAAAAGTCTCATTTGGAGGAAACAGCAAAGGAAAAATTGTGGGATTTGGAACTGTGAAGATTGGAAACCTCACAATAAGCAATGTTTCTTTAATTGAAGGACTCAACTACAATCTACTTAGTGTCAGTCAGCTATGTGATACCAGTTTCAAAATCTACTTTCAAGAGGGTATATGTTCAGGAACCAGTAAAGACTCTACTCAGTCATTTATGGGTCGAAGACATGGAAATATCTACCTCTTGGATGTGAAACCAAATGAATCGCAATGTTTAATCTCAATACAAGATGAAGCAAGCTTATGGCACAGAAAGCTTGGATACATCAATATGAAGCAGATAGCTAAAATTTCAGCAAAGAAACTTGTTCGTGGTCTACCCAATTTATCATACCAAAAGTCTGACCTATGTACACCATGCATATTGGGAAAACAGGTAAGAAATTCCTTTAAACCAATAAAT
Source organism: Eucalyptus leucophloia subsp. euroa (assembly GCA_017140325.1). Classification (NCBI taxonomy): domain Eukaryota; kingdom Viridiplantae; phylum Streptophyta; class Magnoliopsida; order Myrtales; family Myrtaceae; genus Eucalyptus; species Eucalyptus leucophloia. The sequence goes on from CM029475.1 coordinate 64,856,988, forward strand.
CAAGTTTCCACTAACCGTGTAATCGCAGCTTACGCATATGGATCTTTTTGGACCACCCAGAACACAGAGCATTGGAGGTAAGAAATATTGCCTAGTAATCGTGGATGATTACTCATGATTTACTTAGGTATATTTCCTGGCAAGTAAGTCTAAAACCTTTTCTTATTTTGAAAAATTTGCTAAAAAGGTTCAAAACGAAAAATGATATGTTATTTCAAGTATAAGAACAGATCATAGAGGTGAATTTGAAAATCAAGATTTTACAAAGTTTTGTGATGAATCTGGTTTTTAGCATTTGTTCTCCTCTCCATATACTCCACAGCAAAATAGAGTTGTGGAAAGAAAGAATAGATCGCTTTAAGAAATGGCTAGAACTCTTTTGATTGAAAGCAACATCTCTTTACGATTTTGGGCTGAAGCGGTTTCTACAGCTTGCTATATTATCAATAGAGTTTTTCTAAAGCCTATTCTAGAAAAAACCCCCTATGAACTATTCAAATAAAAGAAGCCTATTGTTTCATATTTTCATGTATTCGGATGCAAATGTTTTATACTGAAAAATGCAAATGATCGAGTTGGTAAGTTTGAAGAAAAGTCGATGAAGGCATCTTCCTTAGATATTCAACCACAAGCAAAGCGTACGAGTCTACAACAAGAAGACTCAAACCGTGGAAGAATCAATGAATGTCAAATTCCAAGATTCTATACAAAATGAATCTATTCGACTCATCTTGAAAGAACCGAACCGCTCGGACTCTACAAAGTCTAAATCTCAAGAAGCAGCTCAGACTTTGAAGGACCAGCAGCAAGTGACTGTTAAAGATTCAAGTGAAGGAAGTGACCATCAATCTGACAAATTAACCAGCAACTGGAAGCATAAGTCCAGTCATCCCAAAGATCTTATCATTGGCGACATTAATGAAGGAATTCGCACAAGATACAAAAGACACGAAGAGTCTAGTGCTGTGGCTCTTATTTCTGAAATAGAACCCAAAACATAGATGAAGCTTTATCTGATGAAAGCTGGATTGAAGCCATGCAAGAAGAGCTCAGGCAATTCAGTATCAATGATGTCTGGGAATTGACTCCTAAACCAAAAGGTAAATCTGTTATTGGAGCTAAATGGGTTTTCAGAAACAAGATGGACGAGAAAGGCAAGGTCTTAAGAAACAAAGCAAGACTCGTGGCCAAGGGATACACGCAAGAAGAAGAGATAGACTATGACAAGACTTACGCACCAGTAGCAAGGTTAGAAGCGATTCGTTTATTACTTGCATTTGCTTGTCATAAAAATTTCAGGTTATTCCAAATGGATGTCAAAAGTGCTTTCCTAAATGGATTCATCCATAAGGAAGTCTATGTGGAACAACCACCTGGGTTTGAAGACCCAAGGAAACCAGACTCGTATTCGACTCAAAAAGGCCTTATATGACTTAAAACAAGCACCTCGAGCTTGGTACAACGGGTTAAGTAAGTTTTTAATTCAAAACGGTTTTGTGAAAGGTAAAGTAGATACTACTCTGTTTATCAAAAGAGAAAGCAAAAGTTTTGTGCTAGTTCAAATATATGTTGATGATATTATATTCGGATCTCCTAATGAAAGTTGGTGCAAGAAATTCTCTAAGACTATGCAAGATGAATTTGAAATGAGCATGATGGGTGAGTTAACCTTCTTTCTCGGGCTTCAAGTGAAACAACTGAAGGAATGAACTTTTATTCATCAAGAAAAATATGCTAATGATCTTGTCAAAAATTTTGGACTGGACAATTGTAAAAAGGCTGACATTCCAATGTCAAGTTCCTTGAAGATAGACAAAGATGAAGAAGGAAAGAAAGTCGACCAGAAGCTATACAGGAGTATCATTGGCTCACTTCTTTATCTTACTACTTATAGACCTGACATTTTGTTTAGTGTTTGCATTTGTGCCAGATTTCAAGCAGACCCTAAAGAATCTCATTTAAAAGCTGCTAAGCGTATTATCAAATACACTGCTTCAACTTCAAGCATCGGCCTTTGGTATCCTAAAATGGGAGATTTTACTCTTCTTGGATACTCAGACGCAGACCTAGCCGGTTGCAGAGTTGATAGAAAGAGCACCTCGGGTACCTGTCAACTACTTGGAGGCAGGACAGTATCTTGGTTTTCAAGGAAACAAAGTACAGTAGCTCTCTCTACAGCAGAAGCAGAGTACGTAGCTCTTGGAAGTTGCTGTTCACAAATTCTGTGGATAAAACAACAGCTAAGAGACTTTGGAATTGAAGATTCATGCACGGAAATTAATTGTGACAATATCAGTGCAATCAATCTTACCAAAAATCCAATTCTTCACTCAAGAGCAAAGCATATAGAGACTCGACATCACTTCATTAGAGATCATGTTCAAAATGGAGAAGTTTCTATTCAGTATGTTGATTTAAAGAACCAACTGGTGGATATTTTCACAAAGCCTTTGGAGAAAAATCAATTTGAAATTATTCGTTCCAGACTCAATATTTTGAGGTTTGAATAAGTTAAAGTCTAGAGACTCTCAGACTCAAGCAAACAAGACCTTAACTGTAAGTTATTCTCTCTCTCGAATCTCATCTTGAAAAGGTACGATCATCAACCGTGTCTTATTATTGCTATCTTTAATTGACGTGATTATTGCAACGTTTCCTTTTGAAAAATAAGTTATTTTTTAAATGACTATTTTCTCGGAAAAAAAGGCAGTTATTTTTTGAAAATGCATTTTTTTACCTTCCTTTATGATGTTCCGTATGCCCCCTTTTTAACCGATTATGCACTGTTGCTTCTTCTTCGCTTTACTCTCCAAAAACCCTAAAAAGCACCAATCTTCCATTCCTGTTTTCTTGTCTTACCTAATCTTCGAAAAAGTTGTCATCTTTCTTGGGAAAGTCAAGCAAGGAATCTTTCAAAGAGTGAGAAAGATGTCGTCTTCAAGAAAGTCTTTGAGGATCGCAAGCAGGGGACCACAGCGAATGAGTGAGGGGCCTACTCACTTCGATCTCACCGAGGAAGAAGTGTCTCCAAATCAGCAACAAAGCCCACAACATTCTTAGCAGCATCATTCTCCACCATCTAGTCCTCAGAATGTTGGTCATCAACAAGAGGAAGAAATCATTGAAGACGCAGATCCTATAAGAGTTCAAAGGCCCTCTTTTATTTATAAGCTTTATCGTGCTTTAGAAGGGACTGGTATTCCATTGAACTACGTTGATGATTTTCTTAAGGACAAAGGATATGGGAATTAATATATCTTTTTGCGGAAAATAGAAAGTTTGGGAATTGCTCGTAAAGGGGTGGCAGAAGAATCCCTTGCAAATATCCCAAGTGATCCTCGTGATTGGGGATTTAATCCGAAAGATGGAAATAATGATGACAAATTGTACAGCCAATTTCAACCAAGGATGGGTATTGCGGTGGAAAATCGAGGAAAAATGGGAGAGTTGTTTAGATCGAAGGAACAGAAGGATCTATATTCAAAATTGCTGAAGCGTGGGGTGATAAACCCTAGGAGTGTGGATTTTGATTTCCTTGATGCTGTAAATGTCAACTTGAGAGAAAAGTTTAGTTTTCTTCAACTTGAGTAGTTCTGTTCTGACACCACAGAAGCTTATGCTGAATTAACTGCTTATTTCTATTCGAATCTTAGTTTCTTGGATGCAAATAGATTCTCTTTCAGTGTCAAAGATCAAGACTTTGTAATGGATATGGATATGCTGGCAGATGTGTTAGGGGTTGAGAGAGTAAGATATCAACCGATCAAAGTTTCTATTGCTCGTGCTACATTGGAACTTGTTAAGGACAGGAGAACAGAGGAAAAGATTTCCTACCTAAGGATGAGTGTGTTCAACATTCTGCTTTACAAGATTGTGATCAATTGCCTCAGACCGAAATCAACTTCCAAGACTGATGTTTCAAGTTCAGAGGCAAAGTTGATGTATGCCATCATCACTGGGAAAAAGTTCTCTTCCTCACACTATTATGTTCCACATGTATAGAGCAGTGGTGAAGGACAAAGGTCAACTTCATTATCCAAGTCTTGTGACGAAGTTATTCAGACATTTGAACATTCAGCCTCCACAAATTCTTTGTGCTCGATCGTGTGATCATATGGTGGTAGGGCTAAAAATGGTGACCAAGATGCGTATGAAGGAGCTAAGCAAGGCGTTGGAGAAATTTAAGGAGAAGACTCCTGTAAAGTCTCATCAAATCTCTTCTGCATCAAAAAGAAAAGGGAAGGAGCCCATGGTTGCTCTACCCAAGAAAAGAAGAGCTCTCATCGTGGAAGATGAAGATAATGACGACCTTACCATTTTGGCCATAGCTTTGAAAAAGCTAAGTCGTACTATTCCAGAGTCAATGGAACAACATGAGACAGAAGGAGAGGAAAGAGAAGGACAAGAGAAAGAAGAAGAAGAAAAAGAAGAAGAAGAAAGAGCAGTTGGCGAAAAAGAAGCAAAGGAGGAAAGACTTGAAGAAGAAGAAGAGAGAATGAATCAAGAGGAAGGAGAGCCTGAAAAACACTCTTCTCCACCTGAAGGCATAGAAACAGGGGGAGATAATGAGAAAAGAGGGATGTCAGCTGCTACTAGTGAGGGAGTCAGCCGCTCTCCAGCCGACCCATAAGACATTCATGCCTCTCATTTTCCTGAAGAAGAACATGATGCTTCATCGCCAAATCTACGTGATTATTCTGATATGCCATCGTCTGCAGATCGTGCTGAAGCCAGTACGTAGATCGACAGCTCAGCAGATTTTCGCAGAATTATGGATATTCTCTTGGAGATGCGCGGTCAAATCTATGCTCTGGGATGCGAGGTTCAAAACTTGCAGAATGCAGGTCATGTTTCTTCGGGTTCTTTGAAAGATCAGATCTAAGCCCTCTCTGTTCAGATTCAAGCTAATGCTAAGGGTGAGGAGGTTGCACAACTGAAAGAAAACTTGAAAAGGCTAGAAGGGATCGTTCAGTCCATGGGAGATTTCTAACTTGTTCGCGTTCCCAATCAATCTTGACTTTATTCCATTTTCATCTCAACCTTTTTAATGCTAACAAAAAAGGGAAGAAGTGCAAGATTTGAATCAAACTTTGAATTTTTAATCGTTTGGATTATTTTGGATTGATGTTTGACTTTATTTTTATGTCTGGATTTGAATTTGGATTTGACTGCTATTGATATCTTATGGATGGTTTTATCATATTCAAGACTAACCTATTTTATGTGGTTGCAGATTCTAGTGTTATTCATTTAGTCATTTATCTTTATAAGATATGTATATTTGTTTGAGAAATATTTTGCAGGTCAAAGTTATCCAAATCTGCAGGAAAGTTTTGTCACCACCAAAAAGGGGAAGGTTGTTGGAGAAATCTTCTTGAAATGTTTTGAAGCTGAGAAAACGTTTCCATCAGTCTAGTCTGAAGGTTTGCAGACTCTGTTGTTTAAAGTCTGAAGACCTCCGGACAACCAGACTCAAGATTCAAAGTCTATCCTCATTGACAGTTTCTAATCCGTTGAAGAAAGGCTATCCAGATTTGGATTTTTTATTAAGGATATGATCTTATCGACTGGAGAAGATATCTTGGTTGGATATGACATAACGGAATCCTTCTAATTGATCGAGATTGATTCGAAGATTAAGGATCTGATGATTGGCAAAATATTCTTAGAAGGTTCTACTTATGGAAACCGAGATCCTGATTGTATGGGCGAACAGGATTGATGGACTATCGACATGTTCCTTTAATAGCTCGAATGATCTTCCTAATTGATTCCGTCCAACGGGTAGATTGAAGGAATTCCTTTGGTAAGTGCCAACGGGTATGATGGCGTAAAGGAGTACATAAGGAAGATGTTTTAAGTTGTTCGAGAAGTGCGCGATAGAAGAATTCCAAAATCTGAAGCTCTTTGTTGTTTAGTCAATTCATTTGAGCGAAATCTTGTACGCAAAAGAGAGTTTATATTTGTGAGAAACCTTGAGGAAGTGTGGTAGAACATCTACACTGTGGAATCAAGGAAAAGCTGTGCTGTAACATCTCTTTTGTTTATAGTGGAATCCAGCCGATAGGCTGTCAGTGCAGAAGAGTGGACGTAGGCTTGGGATAAGCGGAACCACTATAAACCTTGTGTTTAATCTTCTCTTCCCTACTCTTTACTTTACTTTGATCGTAATTCATTTTTGGTTAAGCAAAATAGTACTTCCTTTCTATCGTCTGCTTAGTATTGCTGTGGTATATCGAGAAATTATTTTTACACCTATTCACCCCTCTCTAGGTGTTTATACTAGCTACATCAGTTATGACACTTGAGAAATTAAAAAAAAAAAAATTATGTCACTCAAGTGAGTGGCATATGAAAGTTAAGACACTCATAGTATACTTTTCCCTTGTAGGTTCAAACCAAATCAAAGAGGCAATTGAACTTCGTTTATTTGGTCGGACTCACTTTGGATCATGTTTAATCAACGGACTCAAACTCAAGATACAATTTTTAACCAGACATGCATTAATTCATAAGTGGACATGAGTAAAAAAGAAATTCATGCCACATTAGCCAACTGGTGAATATTTCCTTCGTCAAGAGCATCAGAAAGGCAAGCAAAAAAAAAGGAATAAAACTTAGCTAACCATCCTTTGTAAAATGACAAAGTGACGATCAAATACGGGCCATGAGCAATTTTTGAGGAAACCATGGACTTCCTCAAATTGAGAAACAAATCAAAGAAATAATATTCACGCGATAAGAACGGCAATTGCTGCCTGGGTCACACGACCTCAAGCAATGCCACTTGGGTCGCTTTACCTCAAGTGACCGCGCTTGGGTCGTGCGACCTAGGGCGTCGCCCAAGGTCCCGTGACCTCGTGCAAGGCTACCCTATGGCTAGTGGCCAAGCGCGATTGGTCGGCAGCTAGTTCTATCGATTAATTTTAATTATTTTTTAAAAAATATTGTAAAAATCGTTTGCAAATGTGAGTTTCACTAAATGGCATTTAAGCCAAAGCTATCTTCCAATACACTTTAGAATTACAATTTGCCATACACGATAGCATTTCAAAAAATTCCTTTAGCTCAAAGGGATTTGCATTTTCTCAATATCATTTCCCCAAAGCCGAACCAAACGAAGCAATGACATTGAGAAAATGCAAATACCTTTGGGCTAAGGAAATTTCTGAAATGCTATTGTGTCCGGCAAATTGTAATTCTAAAGTGCATTGGAAGATAGCTTTGGCTTAAATGCCGTTTGGTAAAACTCACATTTGCAAAGAGATTTTATTAAAAAAAAATTAAATCAAAATTAATTCGATAGAGTTGGCCAACCACCAATGGCCAGATCTAGTTGCGGAGTTGCCTCACTTGAGGTCAAGCGACCTCAAGTGATGCCCTAGGTTGCACAACCCAGGCGGCGGTCGCCTAAGGTCAAGCGACCCAGGCGGCGTCACCTAAGGTCGCACGACATTGTGCAATGCCATGGGTCACATGACCCAAGCAACAGTCGCCCGAGATGTGCGACCCACGCAATAGTTGTCGAGGATGAGCGATTCCTCATGCAGCAATCACCGTTCTTATTGTTTAACTATTATTACTTTGATTTGTTTCTCAATTCGAGCTTGCAATAAAGAATTATGCAACTCTCAAAAAAGAAACAAGAAAAATAGAATAAAAAAGAAACCGTTTGAGGAAGTCCACGATTTCCTCAAAATTTGCTTGTGGCCTATGTTTGACTGTCAATCCGTCATTTTAGGGAGACAATCAGCTAAGCTATATTATTTTTTATCTTTTTTTCGGTTTGACTTTCTAATGCGACCGGTAGAAGAATATATTCATGGGTTGGCTAATGTAGCGTGAATTTCTTTTTTATTCATGTCCACTTGTGAATTAATGCATGTCCTATATCTCGAGTTTGAGTCCGTTGATTAAACACGATCCAAAGTGAGTCCAGCCAAATAGACAAAGTTCAACTGCCTCGTTGATTTTGTTTAAACCTATAAGGAAAAAGGATACTATAAGTGCTATAACTTTCATACGCCCCTCACTTGAGTGCCATTATTTTTTTTTCAATTCCTTAAGTGTCATAATTTATAAACAACACTTACTTGATGCCATTACTTTATTTTTATTTTTTATTTTTTCGCGATAACTTGAAGTTTATATAACTTTTCAATTAATCACTTGAAGACCACGACTTTTTAAAAACGTTCACCACAAGTGCTATGTCATGTTGGATTTCAACACTTGGAAGAACATTTTTTAAAAGTTATAGTACTTAGTGATCAATTCAAAATTATAGCACTCAAATGAATGTTTTTTTAAAAGTTATGATAGTTAAGTGGTTGAAAAAAAGTTATGGTATTCAAGTGAACATCATGTGGTCGAGAACTTCACAAAATTGGGCATTAATTAATGGGACACACAAGGTCGTCTTCTTTTTGTTGAATTATCTACATGCTCTGCAACAACATTGATGAAGGGCCTCCATTTTAGCAATATATCAATACAAAGGTGGTGCTTGTGATTGAGTATACGTATACAAAGCTCGTTGGAAGCTCTTATGACCACAAGAGGAAGACAAAAAACAAAAGAAAATAAAAAAAAAAAATTGTCTGGCGCTTTGTTAATCTCTTTTATTTTCTTCAGTTGTCCAATCGGGGGGATTGGACCTCGGCATGTCCTTAAAAGGCTTAAGGAGGAAACAGACGGGAGATCCGCCTTGGAGTGAGAGACCTCGCGCTATCCTCCATATTCCTTCTCTGTCGGGAAGACAAAAATAGACAGGGAAACAGGGGGCCTCACAGTGGTAAAGGTAGACACCACGTCAAGACTTCAGTTCTGGCTACCGTCGGATAGGTAGTTATAGTAGCCTACCACGCCTAGAGTAAGCGAGGGTGGATGAAAAGCCCACAGCTGAGCTAGCGTGCACACTCTTTCTTGCACATACGTTGTAAGATTTGTGCTATAAACAGTGGGCATTGAGGGTAATTCTAGGGTTGGGATATATCTGAGTGTGTAAGTGATTGTAATTGTGTATTCCTTTTTAATTAACGGATTATTAGTAGTTTTTCTCCCCATGGATGTAAGTTTCCACATTTGGACCAAGCCACGAAATTTCCTCGTGTCATTTATCATTCATCATTTTAATTTTCTCTGAAAATTTTGTGTCCCAATATATTTACAAAGATCTATTTTGTTTTTATAATAATTGGTATCAGAGCTAAAGACTTTATAAGTATGTCTGGAATGAAATTTGAAGTCGAGAATTTTAACAAAAGGAACAACTTTGAATTGTGGAGCATCAAGATGGAGACGCTATTAATAAATTAAGGTTTGCCAAGGCATTAGAGAGCAATGATAAGTTGCTTGAAACAAATGAAAGATGTTGAAAAGGATGAGCTAATGGGGATGGCAATGAGTATAATTTTGTTAAATCTATCGAATGAGGTGTTAATAGAGGTGGTCGAGGAGAAGGATGCCGCAGCATTGTGGCAAAACTTCATGTTCTTTATACAATGAAAAGTTTGAACAATTGATTATAGATGCTAAAGAGATTTTTTTTTTATTTTTCATTTTGTTATGTTAAATGTACATCCATCAAAGCCCACCTAGACGAGTTTAACAAACTCATGATGGAGTTGAAGAATGTCGAGGAAATCCTGGACGATGAAAACAAGGCATGATGTTGTTAGCGTTTCTACTGAAGTCATGGGAGCACTTTATTGACTCAATATTACAAGGTTGCACTACAATTACCTCTCTTGAGATAAAATCCATCCTACTCCCTAATGAGTGGTAGAGAAAATTACGACATGACGGTTCGACGCAAGATGTAGCATGTGGACTAATGATGCAAGGTAGAGATCAGCATCAAGGACCTAGTAGCAAAGCTAAAAGTAGATCAAAATCACAACACAAAAAACCTAAGGGTTGCATGAAGTATTTTTTTAGTGTCATGAAAAGGGGCATATAAGACTGTCCAAAGCTGAGAAATAAAGGTGGCGGGCAAAATGTCACAAGTAGGGTGACAAACGTTGTTGAGAAGAGTACCAATGATGTCAAGACCATCCTACATGTGACTACTAGTTCGTTAGGAGATGAATGAGTGATAGTAAGCAGTTAATATATTCTTGTATTTGTTCAGTATAAACGGATTTGCATTTTCTAGCTATGATGTTCCTCGTCATGTGTCCACTTATGGCCTTCCCTTAGTGAGCTTCACCATCAATCCATGTTTCATGTGAATTATGATAGAATTAGAAGGTCTTATAGGGTGACCTTCCACCACATGAACCTCGTAATTAAGTATTACAGCGGCTGCGACTGTTTTCATCTACCAGAAAGCCACTTCTTTTCCCCCAACAACTTCTTGGCCCAGCATTAAATGCCAAGAACTTGTCCAACGGCTCATGCGTAATTCCTCCTCTCTACGAAATCCACCTCTCCAATCTAAATTCCAAGCGATCCTCTCCTCATGCTGAGTTCAACCTCCCCATTGCATACAAATGAAAGCGTATGTCCTCTTTCAGAAAGGACATACGCTTTTTTTGTTGAAACCCATTTTATAATTTTTCAATTTTTTTGGGGGGAAGGTCACAAAACGCATTTTATAGTTCAGGCAGACAAAAATACATAATAAATATGCAAGCTGCACGAGCCTTCCTTGAGCCCACTCAGATTGGGCCGGATCCTATAGCTATACGTGCTTGTGGCCCGACTTGGACTTGGGTAGTTTTGTGGGCCGCTAGGTCATAACCAAGTCTTCTTCCTGTAGAAATAAAATCCATATATTGAGAAATAGACAAATGACCATATATTAGACTCGTTCAAACGTGAGCAGAACCTATGCCTTGAGAATAGCATGGATTGGAATTGAACGTGTGCACTTACCACGACTTCAACAAACAAGAATGAGAAATGAGGAAAAAAAAAAAACCAATAAACGGGGAAGAGAAAAATTGATGTAGAGTTGTAGTCATGATTTCATTTGCCAAACAAAAATCAGAGACATGAAAAGGCTTAGGCGAATCGCCAAATTGTTCATTTTCTGGGTTTTGGTCTCACTCAACACTCGAGCTCTCTCCACCGATATAGGAGATGGATGCCAAAAGCAGCTAAAACCAAGGAGGAGAAGCCATCCATTGCCAAGATTGTCACGGGCACGGTTTCTCGCCTCAAAGAATCCCATAAGATCTCGTGGATCAAGATCAAGACCATCATGAACAACGTGCAGCTCCACTTCTTCCCTCCAGATTTAGAGTAAGTGATCGCAGACTATGGCTAATGATAGATACCATCGTTCTCCTTCGCGACTGGAAGCTTTAGTATCGTAAGCGAAGCTTGAAAATTGTGGACACAGTTTTAGAAGCAGGCACGGTGCGATTGTCGACAACCAGAACAACGCGGGCTCAAAGGTGGAACACGTGGTCAAGACGAGCTTTGGGACTAGCAAAGTGACGGTGGAGGAGACTGCGAAATCCACAGCCGAAGTTGTGGGACAAGCCGTGCGCAAGACAGCGGAGAAGGTTAAAGAAAGCATGTCTGCTGAAGATGAAGGCGAAGAGTCAAAATCAGAGCTTTAACGAAAAGATTGGTCAAATGATGCTGCCGTATTAGTTTCATTTTTCCTTTTCTCCCTCAAATGTTGTACTAGTTGATCAGCAAATTCTTGGATTATCTCCTTGAATCAAAGCTGCATTTGCATGCACAAGCAATTGTACTCTTGATCTTAATCCCATCTCAGCGTCTCCAGATGAAGGCCGAAACAATTCCGGTCGAACAAAAGATCAGGCGGCAAAAACCCAATGATAGAGCAAATCTTTTGTATGCATTGACTTCCAAAGTGAAAATTCTTTCGCTCTTATCAGCAAAGTAAAATGCAAACAATGCAGGTTTTTTCCATATGAACTGTCACAGGTTAAGATCAGTTCCTAAAGAGAGAGAATCAACGGTGGACGATTTAAAGATCACACCAAAAACTCAAACCGCGAAAATCTGATGAAATAGTCAACACTAGTTTGCTCTTTTGGCTTGACTCCTAACAAGTGCTCAAAGAAGCCTTTTCTCCTCGCATTTTCGTGGAAGAAACGGGGAAAAGCCATGCAAGTTATGAAGTTCTCAAGTTTAATTTCTCTGGTTAGGACCAGAGATAAGGACATATAATTTCAGTCCTTTGGTGGCCAGTAAAGTTTGCAAACAAAAGCAAGAATCGCAATGTAATGTAGAAAATGAGATTGTCTGATTAGCAATTGAATTTGGCCCGTGTCGACTCAATCACGCATGTAAATCAAGGACAGCACAGCAACCCCAACTACTAATCTCTAGATAAATTCAATAGACCTTGCCACAAGTCTACAACACAGATTTCGACCCAAAGCTTGTTCAGGAAAGTGAGCTTACCCAATCCAGGTAGATGGATATTGTTTCCCTAATGGACTCAGACGACAGAACAACAACCAACTTTCAGAAGAGGTAACACATCTCTGTTTTCCTGGGAAAGAATGATTCTTATATTAGGTTGAAAAATAGTGTGACAAGTTGATTGCAACAAATAATTTGTACTTTCAGATTCATCTAGATATCATACATGCTCTCTAAACCTGTACTGGACACCTCTCAAGGCAACAAAACCCAACAAAGAAAGAATCTATTAACCCCGTTACAAGAGAAAAGGAAACAAATTGAAGAAATCATGCCACATTTCCAATAGCGAGGCATGGTCCATTCATGTCCCAAGATGCAAGATGGCAGACACTATCACACGTTGATGTCAGCACGCTTTGATCTGCCTGTGCTGGTGAATTCAGAGGAACTACTGTATGAAAATCTCGGAAATGTATAGTTCTCAGATACTGAAACTGGCTGCTGAGGATACAAAGTGGGAGGTGGTGTAAGATTATGCTGTGCTGGGAGAGGAGGGAGAGAGTTATAGTTGTAGGCACCATTGTTCACACTGCATAAAAAACAGAACCTTGGTAAGAAGAAAAACTGCAAGTTCTGTTTTATCTACGCCTATGGGTAGAAAAACAGGTATGTATACTCTAGACAAACAGCAATCTCATAGCATCAAATTCCACACGTTTTATCCTCACAGTAGATTCCAAACTACAAATTGCATTAAAAGCACGACGTCATACATTAAAAGGATATTCAGGTCATGCAAAATCACATCTTTTTGCAATAAAATTGGAAGCACAAACAGGAAGCCGGTGTTTCTACATCATTAATAGTTTGCTTAGCTTTCTTTGGAATTATAAAAGGTCAAGAAATTCTGAAAGGAACATCCCATCTAATCAGTTAATGCTGGCAGAAACCACACGCAAACATAGAAAATATCCAACAGCTCAGTGATGAATGAAGTTTATAGAACATTTTAAGGTTGATAGTCATTTGCAAGCAAATTTGAGAAAAAGGTAAGATGAGCAAACCTCGTATTCTTGTAAAACTGTTCATCATCACTCAAATCATCATCCAAACGCTGGGAAGTTCTCTGTACTGGAGAGACAGACCATGGGTTGGCCGAAGGCAAGTCATCTGAGACATACCTTCTCCTGATTAACTGAAAAAAGAGGGCTCACTTTCAAATCAAGCAATAGAAGAACAATCTCTAAAGATGACGGATAAGTATACCTACCGTCTGAAAGAATTTCAATATAGCTTCCTTGTCATATCTTGATTCTTTGGCAGCCTGCATTGTCAAATTGTAGAGTTCATTAATAAAATATACTTATCATTGACTCTGAATAAGTATGGAGAAGACAGCCAACAATAAGTGAGTACTTCTCTTGATAAGTTATTCTTGAAATCATCAATTAACTACCATTGAAATTTCAAATATTCTCATTCTCACAACAGCATATTTTCAATGAACATGAGCCTCATAAAAAAAAAAAAAAAGGACTAAAGTGGGCAACTTTATCCAGATGATGCCAAGTACTTGCACATCTTCCCAAGTTTATAAGACAACATATGCTAAATTAAATCCAACCAAGTTCTTTAACAAGGTAAGTTCATTCCAAAGATCAATATTGCGGACCATTTCAGGGGAAATTGGCATTAAATATCCAACAAAAATTAAGGAGCATTTCACAAATGCCTGCATTTATTATATCAAAGAAGCGAAATCAGAGACGTGACTAAAATAGAATTGATTACACCAAGGAAATTAATCACTTTTCAAAGGTAAATATAGATTAAACAGCTAGCAGGAAGTTGTTAACAAAATAAGATCAACAAAAGCCTAAGCTGAGATTATTACCGCAAGGAGTCCACCACTGCCTGGAAATGTCTCTGTCAGTGGAAGTTCCTCACTGGATGGCAGTAAACCTTGCTTCTCAACCCACTGGCGGGCAGCATCCACGAGATTACCACTGCTTCCTCTTATGCCCTCTTTCGCAGCTACATCTGCTTTGTTACCAATAACAAGGTATGGAACAGGAAGGCCACCAGGACCTCCAGATCTTAGAGGAGCAGTGAATGTTCCAGTTGCTGCTACTTCAGCTGCCCATTTCTGCAAGCTTGATTTCGTCCTTCTTTGAGAGAGATCATGGACAAAAATAACACCTATAGTTGATAAGAATACACATTTACACGTGGATAGTGAATAACTTATCAAGAAATCTGAAAGGCGCAGAGGTAACACGATTAAATTTTCAGCAGTAAGAGAAACCAAAGTTCCATCTTCACACTTCGGACAAGGACAAGGTTAGCCACACACTACCAGTCACAGATACATAAAACTACATTGATGTAACATGAATGTAATATCATGCATATGGATGCGATTCACTCATTCTACCTCCTCTCCTATGACAAACTTAAGTCTGTCAATTTTCAAATGACAAACCAAAGATTAAAGTTTGTTGCCGAAAGAATGTTAAGATTTGTTCAATGTTCATCCAGTAAATATTAAATAAACACTACTCACAAGCAAAAATGGTGAAGCTCTTAATCCCTTTTAACCTGACAAAATACAGACTGCTAACACTTCATTCAGATGCCACATGAACCACATCTTAAGATGTAACAATTAACTGATTGTCTACTTGCAGACCTGCAAGTGTCAGGTCATAAAACAGACAGTACAGATGCAAGGTGCAGAGACTTGCCATTTTTTAATTCATGCGGAAAGGATTCCCATTTTAGTTCACACAACATAACAATAATATAGCAGATCTACACATGCTTAAGTAGACATAACTATAATATAGCAGATCTGGACATACAAAAGTAAACTGATTCTCACCATTTATCTGAGAATAGAAAAGAGATCTGCAATCTTTGTAACGATCGTGGCCTGACACGTCCCAAAGTTCAACAAAAAAATCTCTGTCAGCATCACCACTACTGCTGGTCGAAGAGCTACCAGAGTTTCCATCAGAAATAAGCTGGATCAGGAAAAAACAGAAAAAAATTAATGTAAAGCTTGATTCCAGAATTATCAACGGTCTCCTATGGGGACAATCGTAGTTAGAGCATACCTTCAAACTAACTGCACAACCAATCGTTTGGGCAGGACGGGCAATGGAAAATCCTTTGACAATCAGATGGACGAGAGACGTTTTTCCCACACCTAGCAAGATAGCAAAAGTGATTAGATGCATAAAACACAATTGATGCATGTGAACATAGATGTTTACATTTCCAAGTGCTGAAAAAAAATACATAAAAGAGTATATTATAAAAGCAGCACATAAGCAATTTGCTCTAGGTCGAAATTGCATCTCTATTTATCAGGAAAATATATAAAAATATATATGTTTATTAACATAGTGCAAATGTTGCATAAAAAGAGAGTTCAAATTTGTATCTTAAGGGTCCCCGCTAGACCAATTGTTTGGTTCTAATCACAATGGAATAATAGTGAAGCCCAATGCACTCTCCAATAGAGTAAATATGGCTTTGTTCATGTGCTGTATTAGTATCTTCTTTTTCAGGAATTCTTCATAATCATCAGTGAGAAAACTGCAACATGGAGGATTTGTATAGACATGGTTCAAGCTTTCCTCCATCATAATGATGACATATCTACAATACAGAGAAACCCATGAACGAACGCAGTAGACCGTAAATTTCAGCAGTGTAACTCCTTGTTCTAACAAAGGAAGGAACTAACCCATGAAGTTACCGATCTAAAGTGGGAAGAACAAGGGGAGAGATTCCCATTTCCAGAAAACAAAGATAATCGAGAATACTTAACTCTCACGCCCACATACTTGGCGAATGGTATCTTAATACTAATGTGCTTATGGACAATCTTAGAGAACGATGACCTGAACTCTGACATCTAACATAGGATAGAAATTTCAACACTTTCGTCCTTGGGAGGGAAATACCCTACTCACTCTCCCCCTGCATTTCCAGTTTTTACGGCTTAATCATCGCAATCCTCCCACATTCCCTCCCCAATGCGAAATCACTAATCAGATTTACTTCGACAGCTACGACATGGCCGAGGAACAATTCAACCCATTATTACCAGCTCGTGAAAACCAATCGCAACCTCTCAGATGCTCCAAATTAGACACGCAAAGCTCAGAAGAACCAACAGCATCAGAATGAAACTCACCCGAATCGCCAACGACGAGCACTCGGACCTGCCCACAAGGCAGCCCCCCGTTATGCTCCTTGACCTCCTTCTCACGTCCCCTCCAAAACATGTTTCCACCGCCAAAAAAACCCTCCAACTCAAAACCGTGCCCCAATCATGTCCCGCGAAAAGCAAGCTCTCGATCCTCAAACCAGGTCAAGACTCAAACTTTAACGCCCAAGAATCCTCTCCATCACTGAGAGAGCGAGTTCTTGGAATCCCGAGCTCGGCAGACGCGCGCCCACCCAAGAGACCCGATCCGACCCTCGTCGAAAACCTCCAAGAAAACGGGGGCGCTCGCTTGATCGGCCAATTGGGTGTCCGTCGAACTCGCTCGCCCCGCGCGGCACGCGAGAATTCAACCGATCCCGGCTTAGGGAATCCGACGGTACGGCGGCGGCGGCGGCGGACGGCGAAGCGGCGGCGAGAGCGAAGCGCGCCGGGAAAATGGGATCTCGCGAGAGGGAAGGAGGAATTGGAATTGCTGCCGATCAAGGCGTTCCGATTCGGAGATCGAAGGTGATGCGTGCGTAGATC
The DNA here is from genome assembly GCA_017140325.1 of Eucalyptus leucophloia subsp. euroa. Classification (NCBI taxonomy): domain Eukaryota; kingdom Viridiplantae; phylum Streptophyta; class Magnoliopsida; order Myrtales; family Myrtaceae; genus Eucalyptus; species Eucalyptus leucophloia. The sequence continues at coordinate 64,874,101 of CM029475.1, forward strand.
TGCCTCCCTCCTGTTCACTGTTTATCTCTCTCTCTCTCTCTCTCTCTCTCTCTCTCTCTTCTGAGGCAAATTTTCTTTTCTTTATCTTTTTTTTTTTGTTCTTTTTCTTTTTGGAGGGGGGACAGACGCATGATCTGATTATTTTTTTACTTATGAACCTCCTAAAAATAAGCAACGATGTAAATTCATTTTTCTAATGCGATCCAAATCACTCGTTTTCTCATTTATTGATCCTCCGAAGCTTTGCACGCACAAACATTTTGGGTGCTATGCTGTTTCTGCCTGAGAGAAAATATCTTGAAAAATATGGTGAGTTTCTTAAAATAAGAAAGCTGTTTGACAAACATAAGTGAAGAAAAAAAAAACACAACACTTCCTAGTTAGTATATTATGGTCATTAGCCTATTTACCATAGGGATGAGCATCAGTTGTGATCTTACTCAAGAAGTAAATCAAATTGGCTAATGGTGAGTTCCACTTCTTGAAATTTAGAACTAACGGGAATAGAGTTCTCAATAAAAGAATCAAACCACATTGGACCGAATTAAGAATTTTAAAATAGAATTTATGGCTTAAACTTCACTCTTTAGGTTTCAATTCATCTTCCCTAATTGTAGTAAGATACTAAATTTACTCTCTTATGGAATTTACTATGGTTGGATCCTTAATTGAGTATCAAATTTTAGAATGAATATTTTACCCTTTCTTTGATTGTGAATTTTTAGTTTAATTTTGGCTGATTCTACAAATTTTATGATGTAGAGAATTCATGTTCTCGATTGTGAATTTACCCATTTTGACTCGCTGCATAAAACAAAGTAAAACGAAAGAACCTGATTTTAGTCTGATTAAGAAGTCGAAATTTACTCATCTTAAAACCAATCGATCCTAATTTATCACATTAAATTCAACATTTTAAACTGGACAATGACACCAGCCGACTCTATCTAACTATTATTAGCCCAGACCAAAAATTAACAAATTCTAGGAAATGAATTTCACGTACGAGGAAATGCGTCAAAATTAGAAAAATTAAATTAAATTAAGTAAAAGGTTGACGAAAGAATATTAAGGTGGAGCGACAGGAAGTGGAGTCGTCCACGTTGACAAGTTGGGGAAAGAACCTAAAAAAACGCAATGCCGTTTTAGATTCGATTCCCGTTTCGCCTCCTCCTTCAATTTCGCCCCACCAAAGGAGGAATCTTTACTCGCCCATCGATCCATCCACCCATCCGTCCATGGCTGGATCGTCAACGGGATGAAGTAAATCCTCTCCTCCGATTCTCCGCTTTCCGGTCAACGAATTCCATCCTGAATCTCCATCTCTCTCCCTCTCTCGTCTTCGATCACGTTCGGTTCCTCGTCCGGTTCATCGCGCGATCAGAGGGTGTCCTGTACGCGATTCAGATGGCGGTACGAGATCAGCGTGTGCTTAGTACATTGCTAGTGCTCGGCTTGATGGGTTGTCTTTTGTCCGGATTTCGCGATTAGGGTCGGCGTCTGCTGCTCTTTTCGGGTGCCTTTTCGACCCTTTTGTTCGCAAATGCTTGCTAGTTATCTAGGATCAGCGATTCAGCATCCACTTGGGATCTTCTGTTGTTTTGCGTACGTCGTTGTGGGCAATTTTCGTTTGCTTTTAAGTGATGATTATTTTGCTTTTGTTTTCTGGGTTTGTTGTGTTTGGACTGCTTGATGATGGGCTCATGGTGTTTGTGGATGTAATAAATAGGAGCGCTTTTGCCAGAAGCTTGTATCTGAAGCAGTCGCCTCTCATTGGCAATCACGTCAATACTCTCAGAAACGGAAAAACGCGACATAAAAAAGAGAGCTTTTTCCATGTGCTGTAACTTTTCTTATATGCCCTGACTTAGCCAATTTGGCAATCGCCTGAAACATTTTTGCCCTGGAAAAATAGCTGTTGTACAGGTTTTCAAACAATGTTCTGCCTGTGTCAAGAGAGCAGTAGAGTTTCCTGGGTAGTAATTGATGCTGTTTTGTGAGATTAAAGCTCATTGCACCTATGCTTGTGGAGACTTTGTCTGTGCCTTTTTTATAATGTCTGATTATACTTTTCGCTCTGGCTGAGCTTAGCTCTTTCAACTGGTGAAAGGGATGACACCATTTGGAATATCAAGTTTTCGAGGATTAGCCGCATAATGTAGAATGGCCGACTCCTGCGTTTATCATGTGAATAGACTCAAATCTGGCAATCTATCATTCCGCTGTTGTACTTTTGTTGCTATGCTATCTGGTTGTTTCAGCTTACTTCAACTTGGAGTATCATCAACTGCGTGTTTAGTGGCTGCAATAACCTTTTCAGTGAAAATGAATTGTATGGTGGGAAACATCGACCTTTGATTACTCTCTAGTGTTTGCAATGGCACAATTGGAGCTATTTTAACTTACTCAACCTCATAATGAGAAAAAGGAAGGAAACATGGAGAATAAAAAAGTCATGGGATTTCAAGGAGTTCATGCCAAGAACCAGTTTCTCTCTTTCCTCTTGCTTACCTGAGCATCTGTGAGCTTAACTAAGTCATTTGCCATCAGCTATAAAGGTTGTCGTGCCCAAAATCATATTTGATGGGTTCATCCAACCTTGCCACTGTGAGCCTGCAGAGGCAAAAATAGAACAGCTAAGCCATTGCTTTTAGCCTTTCATTTTTCTCTCTGTGCAAATAAAACACTAATGTCCATATTGATTGTGACATGATGCTCTACATCGGCTCTATTATGTCGGGCAGTGGTGTCTCTGGTTTGAACTCCGATAATTGATACGATGCCATGTTATATTCTTGTCCTTCCATCTTTTGATGATGAACTTATATATAATCCAAGTAATTAGAGAGCTCTAAGTGGAATTGCCATTGTTGGTTTACAGTTCTTACCTCATGGATGTGGCGGCTGATGGGGCATAAATGGGAAGAGCAGTCTTGCCACGAGTTCTCTGCATATATCCAGTTTTTGCTGGCGATTAACATCTTGATAGACAATGGTCCCGGTGACCTCTTGCCATTCGACCATAAGCTATAGGCCAATACGTCCATCTGATATCGAAATCTTAGAGCAGATTCATGGGGATATATTTCCCATTAGGTAGTTTAGCCCTGTAAAACTTTGCTCTTTCGAGGTCTTTCCATTGTTTAATTAATGTGGATATGTAGATCGACTAGTTGCTTTTCTTAAATGAGCAGTTGAATCTACAGGTATGAATCTGAGTTCTTCCAAGATGTTGCCCATGGACGTGGTATAGTGTCTTGGGCAGCTGTTGACCATAGCCGTGATGATGGAAAAGACGATGAGCCAATTGGATTCATAACAGCAAGGGTTGTTCTCGCGACAGAAAGTGAGGCAAGTGTCTACTTTCGTTCTATAATCACTTTTATTGAAGCTTCTTACCACACGGTTCTTCCTTAAGCACGATTGGAGCCAGAAAAGGGTTCTGTGTTATGAAACTGAAGAAGATTCTTTGGAGATGATTTTGTCATGTGTTATTACATCCTTACAGTTTGATGCCGTACTAATGAGTATCTGAATTTCGATATCTTTTTAATAAGAATTGTGCTTGCAGATCGTGGATCTGCTTAGATATGATTCTGCAGAATCAGGATGGTCATTAGTCTACATTCTGACACTGGGAGTGGTAGATAGTTACAGGAATCATGGAATAGGTGGGTCCTTGTTCTCTTTCTCTGTGGCTCTTTATCCTGTTCTGTGAGCATTGAAGGAACTAACTTGCTTGTTCTTTGATGTTCAGCCTCTTCACTTATTCTTGAGGTTATCAAGTATGCCTCTAGCATCCCAAGTTGTCGAGCTGTTTATTTGCATGTGATATCTTACAACTTTCCTGCTATACATCTATACAAGAAAATGTCATTCAAGTGTATACAGAAGTTGCCGGGTTTTTATCTGATCGCTGGCCGGCATTACGATTCCTACCTGTTTGTTTACTTTGTAAAAGGCTGTCAGTCCGCTTGCTCACCAGTGTAAGTTTCCAAACAGCTATAGGGGTCTCTGATGCTTTATTTGCCATTTATTCTCTTCTTTTTGGTAAAAGAAAGAATACATGTTGCTCCTCTTATTAGTCTTTAGATTCAATTTGATGACAGTTTCTTTTTCAGAACATCATCTGACCGAAAATTTGAGTTCCAGTTTTAGGTCATTCTGTGTACTCTCTTAGAGCTCCTCTAGATGATCTATTTCCCCATCTGCTCTTGATAATTTAACTATTGGCATAGCATGGATGCTCTTGGGTTCTTATACTTTGCAAGTTCGATATAGTTTGTTGTCTAAGTTGTCATTGCACTGATTTTGAGATTATTGAAGTTGTCTTAAGCAAATGAAAAAACAGATACTTGTCCTGTAGGGAGCTTGTCACAGCCATCATGAGATATGTGAGGAGCGGTGTCCAGTCGATTACTGCAAAGCTGTGGAGCAATCAAAAGAAGATTGGCTGGATGGTCCAGATGTAATGAAGCTCATTTTCTAATAGGGGTGGCAAAGAACAAGAGAATCTTTGAGTCTCAGAGAGCTGGCAATGAGGGTATACTATATGTATGTTTTATCAAGCAATAGTTAGTATTTTCAGGAATCTGGATATATTGTCTGCCTTACACGTTTTATCAACACACCTCTTGTCTAGGTGCGTTAAAATAATGTCAATGTCATAGCACTTCTTCAGAATTTCAGGTATGATATTTATTTTCAAAGGATGTATGCATACTAGCAATGAATGTAAATAATCTATTTTTTTCTAACTCATTGTTCGATGATGATTCATACATTGATGATTGCAGTTAGTGTGGATGTCATCTCTTGCCTAATGACTCGACCGAGGAAGTGAGGCGCTTTTTCACTGGTCCATTGCTCTTGGGGTCACCAGTGAATGATAACTAACTAGTTCCGTGAATCGACCACCGAGCACATGACATGGTGACAAAGAGAGGCGTCAGGAAAGGGAGGAGGAACATATATCATGGGGTAAAAGAACAGAGACAATTTCATCAATGTATAGTAGAGCTGTGTCTCTGAGATACTCTTGAAGTGGCTATAAGAACATTTTCTGTGTACGGAGGTGTAATTTGGCTGGGAGTTTCGAGTTCACATATGACCATGATATTTTTCCATATCATATAGCTGATCTCTTTTCCAGTGAAGGGATATTAGAGGAGTCGTTCTTCTTTGGAAAATCAGTTCCAACACCTATTTTCGAATCCTTTCTTTGAATTCCTGGCAACCCCTGCATGGCTCGATGCTTCATATCTGCCGTGAGGTATCAACAGCTTACGAATGAGACCAAATGCAAGTCATTCTCTCTGTCAACAAAGTAAAACCCTGTTAACTAGAGTCCAAATACATACATGGGTTAATTTAGGTAATGTGCGCTTCTCTTCCCACATGCGGGAAGTGCGAGACTAAAGAACATTGCATTTGCAGGTCGAACTATGAATCCAAGCAAGCACTTGTGAAACGGGTCTAATCGCTAATTAGGATTATAAATTGTTAGAGTTAGCGATGCAGTTCACACTGCAAAGTGGAGACAATAGCACCTACATAAGTGATATATGCGATAGAGCGGATCGTTAGGGAATAACGCTACTGCAATACGTGCATGTCAACGATGGCTGCTTCAAATTTGCACAACTGCATGAGGACTGCGTTCTCTGTTTCTCTGCTTAGTTTTCTTTTCTCTGCGGATGAGGGTTGTGCACACAGAGTGCAATACAAGTCTGAGAGCATACATATCTTCCAAGTCAGTTCTCTACTGCCTTCTGCTTCTTGCAAAACTTCATCTACTGCTATTGACAAAACTCTCTCTCTCTCTCTCTCTCTCTCTCTCTCTCTCTCTCTCTCTCTCTCTCTCTAATACGTGTAATGTGGGTGAATCTCATTTATTGATCATAATATATGCTGGCCCGTCTCTATCTTAGCTAAAGACTAATGATTTTCAAAGCATCAACCTTGCGTGAGGAAATTAATGGAAAGAAAAAAGCTAAACTGGCGGATGATTTTGGAGTGACCAAGTACCTAATAGAAATTCACATTACTGGATTTTTACATTTGATTAGCTCCACGAGCTCTTATAGCCTCTCATAGTAACATCATGATGCAGGTGCTATCCGATAATCGTCCCTAGAAGTAGTGCACAAACACGGTCCATGCTCTCCGCACGGTCAAGCCAAGCCAAATGCACTTAACCACATGAAAACACTGGTCGGAGACCAATCGAGGGTCGCTTTGATTCGATCAAAGTTCTCAATGAGCAGTAGCAACAACACTACCAAAGGAGGCAGCTTAGGAGGCTCAAAGGCCACTATCCTGGCCACTCTATGCGACTCAGTTGAAAACGTTGTGACCATTGGCATCGGCTCGACACAGTTAAGGCTCGCACTCGCCTTTGACACTGGTAGTGACCTCACTTGGATTTAGTGCGAGCCCTGCTTATCATGCCACTCTCAATCCAAGCCAATCTTCGACCAGTCTCACTCGTCCTACACTAATGTGCTGTGTACCTCATCCTTGTGCAGTGCTTCTGGATAAGGTACGTATCTTTCAAATACATAGTTCTCTCTTTTTCCTAAATAAGGATTATGATTTTTGTTCAATGAGAGAAGGCGTTTCTACAAGTTGCTCCGGCTCGACTTGCAATTACCAAATAACTTATGGTAACCAATCATCTTCATCCACGAACCTCGCGACCGATACATTGACGTTGACGCTCACATATGTGATAAGGAACTTCCAATTCAATTGCGGTAGATTCAATTATGGCCTCTTTGGCAAAGAGGCTGGCCTGCTTGGCCTCGCCCGGGATGGCTTGTCGATCGTGGGACAAACTCCAAGCAAGTATGGCCGATATATCTCCTATTGCTTGCCCTCATCGTCCATCTCAACGGGGTACTTAATATTAGGCAAGACTACGCCAAACTCATTAACCTTGACACCCCTTGCAACAATTCAAGAAAGTTCATTTTTCTATGGCATCAACACAGTGGAAATCGGGGTAGTAGGGACTACACTGCAAATCCTGTCAACAGTCTTCTCAAAGGCGGTGGCTATCATCGACTCTGGGACGGTGATCACCCGACTGCCCCCAACGGCAAAAAATGCCATGAGGACGGCTTTTCAGAAAGAGATGGCAGGCTACAAAATGGCAAAGGGTTTCAACATCTTTGACACTTGCTATGATCTCCACAGCACAAAGTCGGTCGTTGTCCCGAAGATAAGGTTCACCTTCAGCGGAGGCGTGTTCATGGACTTGTATCAGAGCGGCATATTGTACACCATAAGTGATTCACAGGTTTGACTCACGTTCGCACCGAACGGAGACAACACCAACATTGTCATCTACGGAAACATGCGGCAAAAGACCTTCGAGGTGATCTATGATGTTGCCAGAGGACAACTTGGCTTTGCCCCTAGTGGTTGTCCGTGAACAAAACTATAGAGCGACAAAATTAAACATTAAAAATAAAGAGTATGTTGACCTTATGATGTCACATTTTGGGTATTATGTAAGTCTAGAAATAAGTTACTCGTTTGGTGATGTTTACTTATGTTTATGTTGGAGTACGGCTGTCCGGTATACAAAAAATTTTGTGGTCATCTTCTGTTCCTACTGAAGCTTCCTTGTTCTCCTTTTTCAAGAAGAGATATTGTAGATCTTTCTTTCACTAAACTTTCCTGTGGATACTTATTTTTCATGGAAATCTCTTGTAAGTTCCCGGTTTATATGAACCTGACTCACATGAATAGTCAAATCAGGTGGGCACCCTCATGATCTGATGTTTTATGTTAATGAGCTTACGGAACCGGGATGGTGCATGCAATAGCTACTCATTTTCACTGTCACAACAACATAAAGAGATGGCTAAGGCCACGACTTCCTGGAATTCATTTGGGTTAAAGGATGAAGTTAACACCATACATCTGATAATCAAAGAACTAAGCAATCATATGCAGTTGATGTGGATACGTAGATGGACTAGTTGCTGCTCTTAAATAGTTGGATTTACAGTTATGAACCTGAGTTCTACCAAAATGTAGCACGTGGACGTGGTTTAGTGTCTGGGGCAGCCATCAACCGTGGCCGTGATGATGGAAAAAGCCACAAGCTAATTGGATTTGTAACAGCAAGGGTTGTTCTACCAAAAGAAAGTGAAATGAGTGTCTATTTTGATTAGGTGATCACTTGTAGTAAAGCACCTTACTGTATCTCAAGCACGATTGAAGCAGGAAATGGGTTCTGTGTTATGAAACTAAAGAAAATTCTTGAGGGGATGATTTTATGATGTCTTAATAAAGCTTGCCGTATCAGTATTCCTTTAATTGTTCTTGCAGATGGTGGACCTGTTTAATCATGATTATGCCAAATCGGAATGGTCATTAATCTACATTCTGACGCCAGGAGTGATAAATAGTTAAAGAAATCTTGGAATAGGTGGGTCCTTGTTCTGTTTCTCTGTGGTTCTTTATCCTGTCCAGGGAGCACGACAGGAACTAACTTGCTTGTTCTTTGATGTTCTGCCCCTTCACTTATTCTTGAATTTCTCAACTATGTCTCTAGCATCCAAACTTGTCGAGCTGTTTATTTGCACGTGACATCTTACAACTTCCTGCCATACACCTATACAAGAAAACGTCATTCAAGTGTATATGGAGGTTGCTGGGTATTTATCTGATTGATGGCGAGCATTACAATACCAACTTGTTTGTTTACTTTGTAAAAGGCTGTCAGTATCCTTGCTCACCGGTGTAAGTTTCTGAACAGCCATATGGGTCTCTGATGCTATATTTGCCATTCAATCTAGGGTTTTTTTTTTTTGGGGGGGGGGGGGAAGAAAGAATACATGTTCCTCTTAATTCTTATGATTCAGTAGGATGACAGTTTCTTTTTCAGAACATCATCTGACTGAAAACTTGAGTTCCAATTGTCGGTCATTAACTGTTTACTCTCTTAGAGCTTCTTCTAGATGATCAATTTCCTAGTATGCTCTTGCTGATTTAACTACTGGCATAGCATAGACGTACTTGGGTTCTGTTAACGCTTCAAAACCAGCAAAACAGGTCCTAATACTTTTCAAGTTCGATTGAGTTAGTTAAATAAGGTGTCATCTGTTGGATATATTGTTAATATAGTAAATATAGTCATAAATTATATGTTCACATACAAGCCCAATAGATGAAAGTATAGTTATTTAGGTCTATATGGGCTGGAACCCAATAATGTGCATATAAAAATTCTAAGATTTTCCTACACTTGAGGTAACACTGTTGAGCGTTTCAAACTTAATGTCTCTTGGTGTAATACTTCAAGCAACCACTTCTTCTATCTCAAATCTATAACCTCCAACAATCTTGAAGTATTATATCCGTGTGTTGGATTTGAGCGAATAAGGTGTCTTCTTGAAGATTTCGTCAAGATGAACTCACGGCTATAATTTACTTTCGATTTCAACGATAGTATTGGCCGAGATCTGAGTTTGAAGATTCGGGTGACCGAAATTTTTGATTCAAAAATCCAAAAAAAAATTATAGTCAATTTTAGAGGGTGGAACCACTTGGGCTTTGTTCTACTTGTCAATATGAACTTTTTGAGTGGTCATTCACGTCAATCGGAGGTCAGACGGAGAAGTTATGACACCCGAAAGTTTCCATCTGAATTTCTAGCGAATTTCGGGAACAAAATTTCCAGTAAATTTTGGTAGCAGAAATTTCCAGCGAGTTTTAGCGACAAGGGCAATCCATCTAAAGGTTTTTGGGCACTCCATTTTAGGATTTGTTTTGGCAAATGTCATCTCTACAGAGCAGTTTGATCAAGGTTAGAGGAGTTATTCGACTTTGTGACTCTGAGGACTCCAAGGTGCACTCTTTCTAACACTTTACTTTGATTAAAATGGCAAAGCAGTTCACATGATATTATAAAGTTGTAATCATTTGATTATTTGACTTTAAGGAATTAGTAACTATGACATTACAAATTGAAACATAGAAACAATTGTTTACTTAAGAAGCTTGCTGGTCTTGTTCTTAATTGTTCTTAAGAGCAATGGGGTGGTGCAGGTTGCACGCGCCTCAGTTCCTCAGTCAAGTTATTTGCCAAGAGATTGTTGGAGAACAAGACCAGCACGCTTCTTATGTAAACAATTGTTTCTATGTTTCAATTTGGAATGTCACAATTACTAATTCCTTAAAGTCAAATAATCTAGCATCAAGTTTGAAATGAGATCATTTAACCAAAAAGAATAGTCCAACCTAATTGAATTGTATCATCAAGTTTGGAATGACACAATTTTCTCCGATAGAACATTTGAATTAGGTTAAAGTCATCTTCATCAAGTTTGGAATGAGATAGCTCACCCTTTTCAAATTAGTCAACAACTATGAACATCGATGAAACATATAAACCGTGCTTATCATTGTAGCCAATAAAGAAAGATTCGATAATTCAAAACACACAATTAGAAAGTAAATAAATGGTAGTTAAGACTTGTTTATATAATCTTTAACCCCAGTGCCCCCATGGAAGAAAGAATACATGTTCCTCTTAATTCTTATGATTCAATAGGATGACAGTTTCTTTTTCAAAACATCATCTGACTGAAAACTTGAGTTCCAATCGTCGGTCATTAACTGTTTACTCTCTTAGAGCTTCTTCTAGATGATCAATTTCCTAATCTGCTCTCGCTGATTTAACTACTGGCATAGCATAGATGTACTTGGGTTCTGTTAACGCTTCAAAACCAGCAAAACAGGTCCTAATACTTTTCAAGTTCGCTTGAGTTAGTTGAATAAGGTGTCATCTGTTGGATATATTGTTAATATAGTAAATATAGTCATAAATTATATGTTCACATACAAGCCCAATAGATGAAAGTATGGTTATTTAGGTCTATATGGGCCGGAGCCCAATAACTTGCATATAAAAATTCTAAGATTTTCCTACACTTGAGGTAACATTGTTGAGCATTTCAAACTTGACATCTCTTGGTGTAATACTTCAAGCAACCACTTCTTCTATCTCAAATCTATAACCTCCAACAATCTTGAAGTATTATATCTGTGTGTTGGATTTGAGCGAATAAGGTGTCTTCTTGAAGATTTCATCAAGATGAACTCACGGCTATAATTTACTTTCGATTTCAACAGTAGTATTGGCCAAGATCTGAGTTTGAAGATTCGGGTGACCGAAATCTTTGATTCAAAAATCTAAAAAAAATTATAATCAATTTTAGAGGGTGGAGCCACTTGGGCTTTGTTCTACTTGTCAATGTGAACGTTTTGAGTGGTCACTCGCATCAATCGGAGGTCAGACGGAGAAGTTATGACACCCGAAAGTTTCCATATGAATTTCTAGCGAATTTCGAGAACAAAATTTCCAGTGAATTTCGGTAGCAGAAATTTCCAGCGAGTTTTAGCGACAAGGGCAGTCCATCTTAAGGTTTTTGGACACTCCAGATCTGTTTTTTAGGATTTATTTTGGCAAATGTCATCTCTACAGAGCGGTTTGATCAAGGTTAGGGGAGTTATTCGACTTTGTGACTCTGAGGACTCCAAGGTGCACTATTTCTAACACTTTACTTTGATTAAAATGGCAAAGTAGTTCGTATGATATTATAAAGTTGTAATCATTTGATTATTTGACTTTAAGGAATTAGTAACTATGACATTACAAATTGAAACATAGAAACAATTGTTTACTTAAGAAGCTTGCTGGTCTTGTTCTTAATTATTCTTAAGAGCAATGGGGTGGTGCAGGATGCACGCGCCTCAGTTCCTCAGTCAAGTTATTTGCCAAGAGATTGTTGGAGAACAAGACCAGCACGCTTCTTATGTAAACAATTGTTTCTATGTTTCAATTTGGAATGTCACAATTACTAATTCCTTAAAGTCAATAATCTAGCATCAAGTTTGAAATGAGATCATTTAACCAAAAAGAATAGTCCAACCTAGTTGAATTGTATCATCAAGTTTGGAATGATACAATTTTCTCCGATATAACATTTGAATTAGGTTAAAGTCATCTTCATCAAGTTTGGAATGAGATAGCTCACCCTTTTCAAATTAGTCAACAACTGTGAACATCGATGAAATATATAAACCGTGCTTATCATTGTAGCCAATAAAAAAAGATTCGATAATTCAAAACACACAATTAGAAAGTAAATAAATGGTAGTTAAGACTTATTTATATAGTCTTTAACTCCAGTGCCCCCATGGTTTTGAATAATCGATCTTTAGGCATACATTTGGTGAGAGTATCGGTTATATGTTATCCTTCAATCTCACATCGATCAAGGTGATAACCCCCTGTTCTCTTAGATAATTCAACAACGCATACCTCAGTCTCACATGTCTTTGCTTTGAATTAAAAAGAGCATTCTTGACGACTTGAACAGCTACTCGACTATCACAGAATAGGCTTAAAGAATTAATCTTTAGTCGAGTCAAAGAAATATCCATAATTAGATTCTTTATCCACTCTGCCTCTTCACCGGCTGAGGTTAAAGCAAAAAATTCTAATTCCATAGATGACAATACAATACAAGTCTATTGTTTGGATTTCCAAGTAATAGCAACTCCACCCAAAGTGAATACATATTCACTAGTGGATTTATTATTTCCAATATATGAGCACCATGAGGCATCAAAATATCCATCCATAGTTGGAGGATAATCAGAATAATAGAGAGCATAATCTTTAGTACCTTTAAGGTATCTCATTAGCCTATTGAGGGCATCCCAATGCTCTTTACTAAGATTACTAGTAAAACAACTAAGCATGCCAATTGTAAAGGCTATGTCGAGTCTAATGCAACTCATAGCATACATGAGACTACCAAGCAGTTTCAAGTACTTTAACTGATCCATGCTGATCCCTTCATTAGGATTCAATCTGTTATTATAATCACATAGTGCCTTACTCGGTTTACACTTATCATATCTCCAAATAAAAAGTAGCTAATCAATTTAATGAGTCTGGCTAAGGGAGATGACTTGCCGGTTAAAGCTTACTTTTATACCAAGAATGGTATCAGCAATACCAAGATCTTTCATATCAAATTATTTAACTAAAGTAGCTTTCACATCACTCACTACGAGAATGATAGAAACAAAAAATTAACATGTTATTAACATACAAGCAAATGATGACTATCTTATTTGATGTAAAACAATGGTAAATGCATTTATCTGAATAACTTGACTAAAAGACATAACTCTTTACCACTTTGTCAAATTTAAGATACTACATCTTAGGTACTTGTTTAAGACTATACAAGGATTTATTCAATTTACAAACTTTGTCGTCAAGACCTTCCATAACATATTCTTCCAGCTGTTCTATGTAAATTTCATCATTTAAATCCCCATTTAATAAAGTTGTTTTTATATCCATTTGATGCACTACAAAGTGTTCAATAAATGCCAAAACAAGAAGAATTCTTATAGTTGATAGATGACACACAAGTGAATAGACATCAAAATAGTCTATTCTACTCTATTGTTTATAGCTTTTAGCTACTAAACGTGCTTTGTATTTGGCTATTGATTTATCACTATTCAATTTCTTCTTCAACACTCATTTACAGCATATAGCTTTAGCCCCTTTTGACAAATTTACTAGTTGCCAAGTGTGATTCTACAGTAGAGAGCTTATTTCATCATCTATGACTTCTGCCCATAGTAGAGATTCCCTAGATCTCATTACTTTCTGATAGGAGAATGGATTATCCTCAATATGGTAAGTAACAAAGTCCTCACCAAAACTTTTGGGAATTCTCTCTCTTGTAGATACTTTAATTGGAATTGGTTCAGTAGCCAACTATGTGGAATTCATGTTAGAAGGGCCTACTTCAGATTCTACATGAGATTCTGAAATCATATATGTAGATCCAAAAACATTTAAGCATTGATCTCTGAGAAACTTGTTTTCGAAGAACATTGCATCTCTAAATTTTATCACTATGTTAGTAGATAGATCTAAAAACCAATTTGCAATGCTATCTTCTGCACTATCTAGATATACACAAGTAATGGTTCTAGATCCAACCTTAGGTTTCTTAGGATCTGGTATACTTACATAAGTAATACAGCTCTAAGTCTTAAGAGTATCATATTTACAAGGGTGCTTATGCCATATCTCATAAGGTGTCATGGATAACTTAAAGTACGGCAACCTATTCAAGATGTGATTAGCAATTAGAACTACTTCTCCCCAGTAGGAGGAAGGTATGCCAGCTGTAAATAACATAGAGATTAATATTTCAGTTAACGTTTTATTCTTACACTTGGCAACACCATTTGATTTGAGTGAATAAAGAGCAGTGGTTTCAAGTATTATATCTTCCGAAGCACAAAATTACTTGAACCTTGACATAATATATTATCCCCCTCTATCACTCATAAACCTTTTAATTTTCAAGTTGAGTTGATTTTCTACTCTAAACTTGAAAATCTTAAATTTTTCAAAAGCCTCATCTTTTGATTTCAACAAATAGACATGACAATCTAGAAAAACCATCTATGAATGTTATTAGATACTTCCGACCACCTTTAATAATGTAATTTCTAAAGTCACAAATATCAGAATGTATCAACTTAAGAAGTTATGTGCTTTTAGAAACCAACTTAAAGGATTTTCTAGTGATTTTAGCCTGTGCACACACTTCACACTTGTCAAATTGAATAGAAGCATTTAATGGAATGTTGTAAATTTTACCTAAATGTTGTATTTTCCTGTAATTCACATGTCCAAGTCTATTGTGTAGCAACTTTGGATCAATCAAAGTATAATTCACATGATTTGTGCTATCAGTATTTAAACTCAACCTATACATACCATTAACCATGAATGCACAACCGAAATAATATGAGTTAACAGATAAAATTACTCTACCATTCATAGTTGAAAAAGACATACCAGTTTTATCAAGTAAACTCATAAATATCAAATTCTTTTTAAGTAAATGTACTACTCTAACATGTTTCAGAGTTAGTAATTTACTTGAAGAAAGCATCAAATTTACAGTTTTAGCATGAGTCACATTTGCCTCACCACCATTGCAATTTTCCACAGTGTCTTTCACTTCTATGACCTCGGTGAATAAGTTCTTGTCATTTGTTGCATGACAAGTAGTGCCTTTGTCCAACCACCACTCAGAAGAAACGCTAGTCTTTCCATTCTTCATCATTCTAATGAAGGCTCGAGGCTCAGATCCTCTAACTAGCATATTGGCCTCATTTTGTGGTGTGTCATTCTTTGGCTTCTTCGGCAAATTACACTCTATTGCCTAGTGACCCCACTTTCCACATTTATGGCACTTGTCATTCTTCTTTTTTTTTTTTTTTAAGATAGTCTTTTTTGCCTTTAACTGTAAAGAGGATTCACCTTTTGGTAACTTGAATTTTTTCTGAGGTTTATTGAAGTGTGAAACTAAGTTGGCAACTAACTTTTGTTATCCCACTTGTTCCAAACTCTTCATAGTAATATTTTGATCCTCAATGTGAATATACATCTTTAATTCATCCAGTCTCATCTGTACCTTCAGTCTGTGCATTTCAGTCTTGAAAGAACTCTATTCAATTGGTAGTTTGCTCAACACAAGACCGACAAAGAGATTATTGTACATATCAGAATTATCATCTTTCAGCTTATTCCTCATGTTCTCAAATTCAACTAATTGAGAGGTGATGCTTGAATTCAGAGTAAATTTAAAGTCAAAAAATTTCTCTGCTATAAGAGTTTTAGAGAGCCCCTCTTATTTATGAAACTGAGCGTTCAAGTGATCTCATATCTTTTTGGTCGTCTTATACTCACTATAAGTCATAGCAAAATTAAGATTTAGAGAGTTCAAGAAGTAATTTCTACAAAAATCGTCATCTTTGTTTCATTGATATTCATCAACATCTTCAGTGATAAATGCAAAATCACTCCAACCATGAAATTCAGCAACATCAAATGATTGCAACTTTATAATATCATAAGAACTACGCTTTGTCATTTAATCATAACAAAGTGTTAAAAAGAGTGCACCTTAGAGTCCTCGGAGCCACAAAGTCAAATAACTCCCATAACCTTGATCAAACCGCTCTGTAGAGATGGAATTTGCAAAACAAACCTCAAAAACAGATCTGGAGTGCCCAAAAACCTTAACATGGACTGTCTTTGTCGCTAAAACTTGCTGGAAATTTCAGCCGCCGAAATTCGCTGGAAATTTCATCCCCGAAATTCACTAGAAATTCAGATGAAAACTTCCGGGTGCCGTAACTTCTCCGCCCGACCTCCGATTGACGCGAGTGACCACTCAAAACATTCGTATCGATGAGTAGAACAAAGCCCAAGTAGTTTTACTCTCTAAAATTGGCTATAATTTTTGAGTTTTCGAATCAAAGATTTCAGTCACCAGAATCTTCAAACTCAGATCCCGGCCAGCATCACGGTCAAAATCGAAAGTAAATTACACTTATGAGTTTGTCTTAACGAAATTTTCGAGAAGACACCTTACTCACTTAAATCCAACATACGAACATAATACTTCGAGATTGTTAGAGGTTATAGATTTGAGAGAGAAGAAGCAGTTGCTTGAAGTATTACACCAAGAGATGTCAAGTTTGAAACGCTCA
Source organism: Eucalyptus leucophloia subsp. euroa (assembly GCA_017140325.1). Classification (NCBI taxonomy): domain Eukaryota; kingdom Viridiplantae; phylum Streptophyta; class Magnoliopsida; order Myrtales; family Myrtaceae; genus Eucalyptus; species Eucalyptus leucophloia. Next base: position 64,890,724 of record CM029475.1, read on the forward strand.
ACAGTATTACCTCCAGCGTAGGGAAACCTTAGAGTTTTTATATGCAAGTTATTGGGCTCTGGCTCATATGGACCCAAATAACCATGTTTTCACCTATTAGGCTTGTATATGAACATATTATTTTGGACTATATTAATAATATGTCCAACAAGAGCAGCGGTTGCAGTGACGGCGGCAATGGCAAGCCTTTAGCTTTGCAGATTGGAGCGGCGGCAACATCGGGCACGGCTCGAGGCGGCTCTCTCTGGTTTCTCTTCTCTCCAACCCCTCTTCATGAATCTGGAACTCCCTCGGACCTATGCCGTTCCCTTCGGTTGCGAGACCTTAGATCTTCACTTGCGAGTGTTCGGGCCTCCCTCAAAGTCTCTCGGGGAAGCTTTCGAAGCTCGCTTGTGTCGATCTTGCTTCGCGTCCTTGAGTCCTCTTGCTATTGTCGGGGGGGCTATTTATAGGCGAAAGGGGTGGCCGGTCAACGAAGCGCCGACCACCAATCCTTGCACGCCAACCGGCCTTGTGGCGGTCGAACTAGCGTCACCTCGGCCACTTGTCCGTCCTTTAGCACGTCCCATCCAACGCCAGCTGCTCCACGTGCGTCGTCGTCGTCCTCTTATTCGTTCAGCATCGTGTGCGTTGCAGAGGCAGGAGGAAGAAGATGACAAAGGGAGCTGGGGGGCCGGGCCAGGTTTAGGGAGAGATGGGCCTTGAGGGCCCATGCGGAAGGGTAAGAAAAGGGGGGGCTGGGCTTGAAGGCCCAGCCTGACGGGCTACTTTCATTTTTTTTTTTTGTCATTTTTCTTGTTGTTTTTTTTGTTTTTGTTGTTTTTTGTTATTTGTTATCTATTATCCGAAAAAAGGAAAATAAAAGAAATTAAGGCCTAATTAATTAAAGACCTGACCAAAATTTAGGTGTCAACAATATGTATATGTATATGCACAAAGAATGTACCACCACGTTGTCCAAGTCAGCTCGCTATTGCCTTCTGCTTCTTGCACGCCTTTGTCTACTAGTACTAACAACCTCTCTTTATGTAGATGTAATATGGGTGAATCTCATTGATTTTTGACAATGTATGCCGTCATGTCTCGAAGATGATCCGTTTCTTAATCACCGCGTCACCTTAGATAGGGCATAGTCAATCCATGTTAGAATCTATTAATCCTAGCTAGGACTTATGATGTTCAAAACATCAACCTTGTGTGAGGAAATTAATGAAAAAAAAAAAAAAATGCTAAACTAGTGGGTCTTTTGAAACGATTGAGTCCTCAGTGAAAATTTACACCATCAGAATTCTGCATTAGATTAGCTCTACAGGCTCTCACAGTGACATCATGATGCAGGCAGTATCCGGAAATCATCACTAGAAGAAACGCACGAGCATGGTCCATTCTCTCCACACACTCGAGCCGAGCCAGATGCCCTTAACCACACGAAGATCCTGGTTGGAGACCAATAAAGGATCAATTCAATCCGATCTAAGATCTCAACTAGCAACAGCAACAACATCAACAATGGAGGTAGTTTAGGAGGCATAAAGGCCACTGTCCTGGCCAAGCTCGGCATCCCATTTGACTTGATTGAGTACATCGTGACTATCGGGATTGGCTCCCCCGAACTGTGATATTCTGAAATTTGACCCTATTTGAAATGTATGAAGTGGTTATTTCATTTATGCACTTATGGCTATTTTACTTTGAACTGATCTCTCACGAATTAACTAGTCTATTAGCTGAGGTCGTAAAGGATTAAAACGCAAAAGATCAGATAATTCGATCAGGGATCAACCGTTCGACTATAAAGATCAACAATGGTAAATATTACACTATTATTGTTAAGGTAAATTCCTTATAATATTTTGAAAATGACAAAATAAATCAAAGACTACTAACGTGTTTAATGGTTGAATAATAGGCTATGCAAATGATAGAACATGTAAAAGATATTGCCAAAGTCTATACTTTCAAGAATCAAAAGACGGATTCTATGCTGAAGCTGAACTCATTCAGACTATGTTCAAACCTTAAGGCTAAATATGTCCAGAAGCATAATATGTTCAGACTTTCGTCCAGATTGTAAAGTCTATTTCAGACAAAACACACTCAGACTCTACTTCAAACTAGGAGTGAGCACAGTTCCCGGGTAGAACCGGGAATCGGGGAACCGAACCGAGAGGGTCCGGTCCAGTTCCCAATTCTAAGGAGATCGGTTCCGGTTCTCGGTTCCTTTTTCTCGGGAATCGGGAGTTCTAGTTCCAAGTTCTGGTTCCAAGCAGAATCAGAACCGAATGCAGAACCGAAACTGGAACCAATTGCGGAACCGATTTAGAGCTCCAAAAAGAAGACGAGATCCATTCTTCATGTTCACGACTCTTCATTCATACCTAACAATCATGCCACCGGATACCGCTCGCCCTCAAGGCTGCCGCTGCCGAACTCCAATCGCCGACACCGCTCGATGCTAGTCGCTGCCTAAATCTAGTTCTGCCCGTCGCCGACACCCTGCCTCTGCCTCTACCTCTACTTGTTGCCAACGTCGCTCCCCCTCAACGCCACCACTAGACGCCGCAGGCCACGCCGCCGCCACTCAACACCAGTTGTTGGACTCATTTATTGTGAAGCCTAAGGGGGATACGTTGATTCCGGTTCCACCGAACGCCCTAACCCTTGACGCCGCTCACCCACTCACCCCCGAGTCTCGACGCCCTTGGCTAAGCCTGCCCCGAAGCTACTCCCCCAGCCGCACACTCAGGGCAACTTGACACCGCTCACCCAATCACCCCCGACGGCGCTTGCCAAACCTCCCCGAAGCACCTCGCTTCCTACACCACCTACCGCAAGTCCGATCCTTTCAAGATTGGTCTCTGAAATTGGTGAGTCGGATTGACCTCGAGCTTCACTTTCTTGGAACTTGTTCCATAGCACTTGGTGATTTGGCAGTTCGGTTTCCTAATTTACTAGAAACATGGACTGAAAATGTCTATGCTCAGTCACAGGATCCTTCTCTATCTGTTAGGAAGAATGTTGTTCTTGTGCTCTCCCATCTCATATTGAATGATATGATGAAGGTAAATGGACAGATCTTGGAATATGTACAATAATATAAGTATTATCAGATTCATCATGATTGGAAATGCCATTGCTTGTCCAAGTGAAAGGTTACATAAATGACTTGGTTGTTCATTTCACTTTTGTTGGAATTGGGACTTGCCTGGTTGCGGATTTCGACGGTTTTTGATGCAAAAGCTAAGATGATTGAGTCTCTCACCATGATATAATTTTAAGAATCGAATGACTGTCTCTTCCTTTCTTTTGGGTCCGTTACTATTCCACAGATTCTCCTGTTGTTGCTGATAATGCACAATTCCCCTATCCCATGTACACTTGTTATTTATGTGAGTCCAGATTACTTACATGTTCACCCATTTATGACTCACGTGTTCCAAAGTCTGTGTAAAAGCTTTAGGCAAAAGAGCTTCGGCCCTATCACAACCTTCAAGGAAAGTGCTGCAATCTAACAATCTGGATCATTTTGGTGCAAAAATGCAAACCAAAAGAAGTAAATATAATGTGGCAAAAGATGCTTTGAATGTGGGGTCAAAAGTCTCACCTGTCATGGAAGGAAATGGGAACGTCCATCCTAATATGCATCGAGACAGCAAGATCACATCAGAAATTATTGCTGTTGATTGCCTAGAAGAGCTGCATTTGGGAGCAAACTGGGAGCAGCAAGTTAGTAGTCTCTTATGGAAGCACTTTGGTCATGCATCCTTGAAGAGTTTTTAGAGAGAAGCTTTGGCTGCTTGGCTATCTAACCAAGATTGCCTTGTTCTCGCTGCAACCGGATCTGGTGATTTTTATTTGCTTGTGATTGACCAAAATACTTTCAGACCTAGAGTTGGTTCCATATTCAGGAATGATCTCTTTTTTGCAGGTAAATCACTGTGTTTCCAAATTCCAGCCCTATTGACTAGGAAGGTGGTTGTTCTGATCTCACCATTGATAAGTTTAATGCATGACTAGTGTCTAAAGCTCGCAAAACATGGTGTCTCTGCTTGCTTTCTTGGATATGGGCAACCTGACAATAGTGTGGAAAAGAAAGTGATGGATGGAAAATAAGGTTTGATATATGTTTGCCTAGAGTCGGTTTTAAGGTAAGAGTTTGAATGTCATGTGCAGTGGTGTTATCTCTTTTGTCATTTTTTTACCAAGTGATATGGATCTTCCTACAGGCTGATAAAGCCACTACAAAGTCTTGCAGCAGGCCGAGGAATCACATTATTTGCAATTGATGAAGTCCATTGTGTTTCAAAATGGGGCCATGATTTTCGACTTGACTACAGGTTAACTCTTTTCTTCCAATCCGATCTTTCTCTGTGCACTACCTAATTTGTTTGGCGGGTGATTAACCATCTTAGACCCGAATACTTAGAAGATGAAACGGACACCTTCTAGGGTGTGGATGATTGGGATGGTATAACTTCTTATTAAAGAGGAATATCTTTAGAATTCTGATTACGGCATGATGTTTCCACCATTGCTGTTTAAATATGCTTGTAGGATGTGGAGCAAGGGACTTTATGAAAACTTACTCATAAAATGGAAATTGTCTGAAAATTGTGCTAGAACTTATTCATCCTGTAATTTGATGTGCTATTCAATTGGCCCTTGCAGTTCCTTGTGGAGAATTCCGTGGAGAATCTCCTGATTTAAGCCAAGAGGTATGCGATTCTTTTGAGATGTCTGATTCACCAATGGTACTGGAGGAAAGGCTGAAGCTTCAGCAAGAGCCATTAGATCATGGACCTAATATTATTTACGTCCCTACGAGTAAAGAAACTTTGACAATTGCCAAATTCTTGTGTGACTTCGGCATCAAAGCAGCAGCTTATAATGCCAATGTTTCATTCTGCATAATAAATACCCTTTTTAATTGATGTATTCTCAATTTGATGGTTTCATTTTGGTATCATTCTTGCTTCAAGCTACTCCACATTTCTTTTGTGCACGTACGTTATAGTTCAAATCCGAAAATGAAAAAAAAAAAAAAAGAACCTGTTAGAATCTAAAACTGACCTTGGAACCTATGACAGGGTAGGTTCCAGGTTCTTGGTTTTAACGAATAGGTTCCAGGTTCCAAATTTTTTGGAACCTGTACCCGAGGGTAGGTTCCAGGTTCCAAATGAAACCGAACCAAAACCAGGAACCGCTTACCCCTACTTCAAATGGAAGACACTTGGACTCTACTTCAGACATAATATTTTTAGACTTTACATTTAGAATGAGACACAAGTCCAGAACGTGACAAATTCCAGAACGAGACACAAGTTCAGAATGTAGTAGATTCAGAACGAAGCAAGTTTAAAATAAGACAACTTGACAAAACGTAACACAAGCCCCAAACATATAACGGCCAGTGATCTAGTTTGGATTTTACAGCAAGATAGATTTGATTGACTCAATCTAATTGATTGACAATTGGATATTAAAGAAAAGAACTTTCTATACGAAGAAGCTTTACTTATGGATCCAAAAATTCAGTTTGTGTGGGCGATCAGAATCAACTTGGGATTCTACTTCTATCACTCAACGGCTACTAAATCTTATAGATACAAATCTGTCTGATGGGTAGATTGGAAGACGATCCTCTAGATACTGTCCAACGGCTAGTTTGGAAGTTGATGAGTATTTAAGGAGATCAAGGACTGATGAGCAAGTAAGAGACGGAGCATATAATTTATAATTCCAAAGTCTGAGTGATCTTCGATCATACACTTGTCTTTCATGAGCTTAAACGTTTGTGATCGTGAGAGAAATACCAAAAGAGTGACTTAGCGAGATAGTGTGATCTATTACTGAGTGTTTGCACTCAAAGTTGTAATATCTTGTTGATTGCATAATGGAATCTAGCCAGAAGGCTGTTAGCGTGGAAAAGTGAACATAGGCTTGATCTAAGCCAAACTACTGTAAATTTCGTGTGCACCATTCTCTTTCCTTAACTCTTCTTATTTAAGTTTGTTGCATACTTACAGGTTATTTCAGAAGTCTGTTCCATCACATAACAGATTCTGAACATCTATCAGAAGTCTGGTGGCTCGCTTATCAGACTCTGATCCTTATTCAGACTTTGCTCAAAATTTATTTTATTCCGCATATATTTGTCAATGTTTATTTTAAACACCTATTCACCACTTTCTAGGTGTTCATACTAGCACTCTCAATTATAAGTAAATTAACAAACGAATATAAATTGATTCAATGGAAGTATGTAGTCGGTTCACATGTGATTTTACACTATTACGATATTCGCGCTGAACAACGATAAATCAAATTTTCTATTGATCTTATATTCAAGGTACATAATTGGACTCTCGCAATTACATGACAACCGAGGGTCGTCCACGATTCGAAGAAGCACAAACGTGGATCGAAAATTATTGACCACGGATCAACCGCGCAAGACCCCTAAAAACCACCCGATAGTTTATGTAGTACTAAAGTCGCATTCGATCAAATTTTAATAGTGAAATTGAATTTGATTACGGGTACCAAACTTTTGAGATTAAATTATTGGACATCACCTCATCGTCCGTCGATTTATTGGCAAGTTCAATTTGGGAAAGGAATCGTCGGACAAAAATTAGGGACTGAGAAAGGAAAAATGGACCAAATGGCAAAGTTGCAATTTGTTGGCCATAATTTTGGCTTTAAAGATAATAATAATAAAAGAAAAGGGGTCGGCGACGCCTCCTAGGACGTCACAATTTTAATTGACCTTCGTGAGATGTTCGCATGCTCGAGATTCGAGACGTGACATGGACCCTCAAAGATCACGCTAATCTTCGACACCAGCAGCAACCTCACTTGGACTGAGTGCGAGCCGTGCTCATTCTATTACCTTCAATCTAAGCCGATCTTCGACCTGTCTGACTCTTAGTCCTATGTTAGTACACCATGTACCTCGCTGGTGTGCAGTGGTTATGGATCAGGTATATATCTTCAAAAAATACACATAGGTCCCTCCTTTTTCTAAATAAGGATTGTGCCTGATAAGATTATGATTTTATTCAATGAGAACAGGCATTTCAACAAGTTGCTCTAGCTCAACTAGCAATTACCAAATAATTTACGGTGACCTATCGTTTTCGTCTAGGGAACTTGCAACCGACGCGTTGACGTGATCCACGGATGTGATATGGAACTTCCAATTTGGGTGCGGTGGATTCAATTATGGCCTCTTTGGCGAGGTGGCCGGCATGCTTGGCCTAGCCCAGGATAGTTTGTCGATCGTAGGACAAACCGCAACCCAGTACAGCCGATATTTCTCCTATTGCTTGCCCTCATCATCTAGTTCAACGAGGTAATTAACATTTGGCAAGGCTAGTGAAAGGCCTAAGTCATTAACCTTAACACCGATTGCAACAGCTCATGAAAGCTCATTGTTCTATGACACCAACATAGTGGAAATCATGGTAGCAGGGACTAAATTGCAAATCCCGTTGACAGTCTTCTCGAAGGCGGGGGCTATCATCAACTCCGGGACCATCATCACTCGACTGCCCCAGACAGCATACAATGCCATGAGGACGGCTTTCCGGAAGGAGATGGCAAGGTACAAGAGGGCAAAGAGCTTCAAAATCCTCGACACTTGCTATGATCTCCACAACACAAAGTCAGTCGTCATACCAAAGATAAGGTTCACCTTCAGCGGAGGTGCATTCGTGGACTTGGATCATGGTGGCATATTGTACCCCATTAGCGATTCACAGGTTTGCCTCGCATTCACGCGGAACAGCCACGACACCCACATCATCATCTACGAAAGCGTGTAGCAAAAGACATTCAAGGTGATCTATGATGTTGCTATTGGTGTTTGTTTCAATAAACAAGCATACGTGCATAAGTCAATAAAGATAAAAGTCTGATTGCAATGGAAGTAAAAGCTCTTATACACATGTTTCCATAGCATTTTCGTGCATTTTAATAAATAAAAAAAAAACATATAAGATATAAAGAGGCTAATCACATTAACCTTATACCATGCTCTAAATTTGGTCCTGACGTTCCTAACGTTCTTCAGACTTTGACCACGAATGTCTGATGCCTTTTGGTAACACCAGTTTTAACATTCTTGGAATTTTCTGAAAGAGCTTGTATGAATATATAGATGAGGGTAAATAGGTGTGAAAACAGATTTTTGCGAAATGCAGTAAAAACACTTTACTTTTAAACTTAGTCTGATTGACTACAGACTTTGCAGAAGGATTCATACTTTAACAACTATTTCAAATCACAGAAATATATTATAGCAAATAAAGTAAAGGATTTCAGGGAAGAGAAAAATGAACATAAGATTTATAGTGGTTCAGCTTAGATCAAGCCTACGTCCACTTTCCCATGCTGACAACCTTCTGGCTGGTTTTCACTATGAATCAAAAGAGAATTACAGCCTTATAATCTTGACTTCTCAGTGAAGAGTTTCTACTGCTCTCACGAAGTCACACTTTGAGTCTCTCTTTCGAATACAAGTTTGAGCATTGTTTAAGGAAGAACAAGTAAATGGAAAGTTTTAGACTTTGGAATTCTTCTTTCACGCACTACTTGGAATGAATTGAAAAACCTCCTTAAATACTCATCTATGCCTTTTTGACCGTTGGCACTTTCCAAAGGAACCCTTCCAATCTACCCATTGAACAGAATCAATCAAGGAAATCTCGAGCCGTTTGAAGATTGAGACGAAAGCCCGTTAATCATATTCGCCCATATAATCAGGATCTTGGTTTCCATAAGTAGATTCTTTCCAAATAAGTTTTGCCTTTCGAAATGATTTGCTGTTACCAAATAATTCCAATAAAGATAACTAATATGGTAGATGATATTTCCAACTAGAAAGCATGATATATCTCATACGTATTGAAACCTTGAAGGAAGAAAAATAATCCTGAGTCTGACTAAGTCTTTATTCTTGTGTTCAGTCTAGAACTTGTCAAAGTGAGCAGACTTCTGATATAAGATAGACTTTGACACAGAAGTCTGGCATTCTTTAGAATAGAACTTAGATAAGTTTTGTCAACGTCAAATCATCATGAGAGTTTTCTCCAACATTTTCCAACACCATGAACGTCTGATGTCTTCTGGTAATATTGGTTCTGACGTTCTTCAAATGCAGAACGTTTGATCTCTTCATACTGCAGATCATACTGCAGGTTATGATGTTTTTCAGACAGTTTCACAAGTGTCGAGCCTCTAGTTCAGACACACCACCAATTCTCACGTTGAAGAAAAGAGAGAAATTTAGAGATCTCATAGTTACAATTTTGCTAGCAATCACTCTCGTGTGTGAATGACTTTTATTGATCACTATCAACACTCTCAATTATCGATTATCAATCGTTGATCATCCTATGATTTGCTCTCTATATTACCTTTTATAACCAATACAAATCACATTTAAATCGGCTCATTAACTCTAAAACTGTTTTAGAATTAATTTGGTCATAACTTATGATAGACGTAAGTTTCGATACCATTTCAAACAATAATTTGGGCATTAACTATGTAACTGTTACAAAGCATTATTCCAGACATTTATTTGTAACTGTTACAAGTCTTTATTCTAGGTATTAACTTTGTAATTGTTACAAATATTTAATTTGATGGTTATATATGAAATTGTTTTAGAACATTAATTGGTCATTTAAATCTGAAACTGCGTTAGATCATGAAACCACCCATTTATTCTAAAGCTGTTTCAAATCATTCATGTGACTTTTTAAATTCTAAAACAATTTCAAAACTTTAATGTGACTGTTAAACCTAAAATCGTTTCAAAATTTTAATTTAGCCATTAAGTCTAAAAACCATTTCAGATCATTATTTTGCCTATTAATTCCGAACTCACTTTAAATCATTAACGATGCCATTAATTCTAAACTCACTTAAGATTATTACTACAGCAATTAATCCTGAACTCACTTCAAATTATTAATTATGTTACTGAATCTGAACACACTTTAAATCTTTGATTCGGCCGTAGAGTCTGAAAACCGCTTTAGACTTTATAAAGTCCGAAGCCCATTTTAGAACTTGTAAAGTCTGAAGCCCCTTTTTTCATAACTTTTATTTCTAGCTCGACTCAATATGATTGGCTCAATTGCAAACACACTTGTAATATTCTCTCTTGTTCAGACGTCATTCTAATTGATTATGGCGTGTAATATCCCTAGGTTCATCACTGAGCTAGTTGTAGACTTGTACTAACACATTAGCACAACCAAGATAACTAATTGTCCGGATCAATCTTCTATTCCTGCAAGTCATGAATGATATCTAGCAATATATCATGACTACCGAGACAATGTGAAATGTTTTTAGACAAAATGAAAAGCTGACATGTAATTCGATCATTCTGTCTCATCATGTCCCGATCGAACAAAGACCATGAAATTATTGGTCAAGCTACCAATTCGATCATATGCCCAAATCTAATTAATATGTATTTCTTCGAGACATTAACCATTCATTCTCAGTTATAACCCAAGGTGAGGATTTCAATATAATGCCACAATTAGATTGCATAGGACATCAATCTTGTATATCTATATATAATAAGAAGATAAATTTCATATTGCGTCCGCATGTGCCTTTGTATGTGAACAAACTATAACCATCAAGTATAGAGATGGTTTGACGAAGCGTCAATGTGCATACTTGTAAACCACAACCATCCAACATATAAGTCAACATTGTGCCTCAGGTCTATGGATCTTACATCTAGCCAAAGCATGAACAATTAGACATTGACCTCGCAAAAAGCTTTCACGTCACCAATCGTTCTATGTATGTCACATTTAGTGAACTTGTCTGAAATAAGCACCTGTGTTCTAGCTCGGATATCACTATACCCAATGACTTGTGACTCATCATCCCCTCAAGTATCCAATACTAAATGGTGAAACTTGAAAACACACCGATCTCAACAAGATTATCGATATCCTCTCAATGATCCATCAACTCGGAACTATTTCAAGATTCAGCATAACTATAAACCTGTCACATATATTCTTAACACCTTAAGAATAGGTTCAGTCATAACTGATCTTATGGACTCATTCATATGTATAAATTGGACGATGAATGAATATTTATTTGCCATTGAATAATTCCTAACATGTAACTATTACATGGTTGCTTTAGGGCATGTAGCTAATAGTTGCCGGAGGACAACTAGGTTTTGCCCCCAATGGTTGTCCATAAACTACAACCATAGAGCCACAAAAAAAGACATGAAAAACAAAGAATGTGTCGTCTTTATGATGTCACATTTTTGGTCTTATATAGAAGCCAAGAAATAAATTTAGGAGTCTGGTTTGAAATGTTTGACTTCTGCTTAAGTTGGCCTGTGGCTGTCCAGTCTATAAATAATAATACGGCTATCTTCTGCTCCTGTTGAAGCTGCCTTGTTCACCCTTGTTCAAGAAAGTGATATGTTGTAGATCTTTCTTACACTAAAATTTCCACTGGCTTGCTCATTTTTCATGGAACTTTCTTACAAGATCCCGATTTATGTGAGCCTAACTCCCATGAATTGCGAAAGCAGGTGGGCCCCCTCATGATCTAATGTTTCACGTGCATTGAGCTTGCATGAACCGGGACTTTGCATTCGACACTTGCTCATTTATACTGTCGCAACAAAAAAGAGAAAGAGGCTAAAAGCCGTGCCTTCTCCGAACTCAATTTGGGTTACACAGATGGAATCCCTCATAGAATGAAGCTAGCACCACACATCTGATAATCAAAGAACTAATCAATCATATGCAGTGACAATAAAATTCAGTGCATAAGGAGTTGGCAGAGAAGCTTTCGATCAGATGAGCTCGTTTATTGGATTCAGCAAGTCCCAAAACAGGAACTGCAATATCATACGAGTGAAACAAAAACACGAACATGACCACATATGGTAAACCAGACTAACGATTTGTAGCTAACACGCATGACCACATATCTTGATAACTACTTATCATGATCTCCATCGTACGAGAAGGGGACGCAGGGCTCAGCAACCATAATCAAGGGAGTCTTCCTCCTGGAAGTGATCCCGAAAGTCTCAGACATGTCCAGGTCTTGCGCCTTAACCCCATCGGCCAGAGACCAGTCGAAGTGGTACAAGAGCTGAGCCAAGGGGAGCTCGATGTTTGCGATCCCAAAGTTGATCCCGGGACAGATCCTCCTCCCGCCACCGAAGGGTATGTACTCGAAGCTCGACCCTCGGAAATCAACCGATGAGTTCAGGAACCTCTCGGGCACGAACGATTCGGGGTCGGACCAGAACTCGGGGTCTCTTCCCACTGCGTACGTGTTGATCACAATCTTGGTCTTCTTGGGGATCTCGTAGCCGTTGATCGTGCACGCCTCTCGCGACTCTCGGGCCATGAGCGGGCCCGGCGAGTGCATCCTCAGGGTCTCCTTGACGACGAGCTTCAGGTACTCGAGGCCCTGGATGTCCTGCTCGCGGACCTGGGTCTTTCCCTTGAGGACGGCTCGGACCTCGGCCTGCGCCTTCTCCATCACTCGGGGTTCCTCAGCATCTCCGAGAAGGCCCACGCTATGGTCGTCGAGGATGTGTCTGACCCAGCAGAAAATATTTCCTACACAAAATACAAAGAACGGATTGATTTTATATTTCAGAAGGATGTCCTTAAAAAGTATATGAAAGATAAAATCCCACGTGATATTAAGCCCGTAACGTAGCAATATCACATAAAATCAGTTTATACCAAATGATACGACAAGACACAATTCGCGTTAACTGAAATATAGGTTTACATTTCGCATAATATTGGACATTTAAATAAGATGATAGTGTGCTTAGAATGACGAATCCTCGGCCGTATCTATATGTAGTTGCATTTGATCAAGATGTCGCAACAGACATGTATGGCAGTGTCGCCTCATCGAGATGGTCAAACTTGGACTCGAAGGTTCTTTGGAGATTTGAATCAATGTGTGTGTGTGCGCACAAACTATTATATTTTTCAAAGCAAAACTATACATGGGATCACTTCGAATCTCGTGGAAACTTCAATGCAAACTCTTGACCTGGCAATAGTAAAAAAATTAACAAGGGGAGATCTCTTTCATCCACCATGTGATAAATTCCTGGGATACATCTTGAGAATATTAGGGTTTCATGGATGTGATCATCATGTTTTCTATCATGAATGCATTTTAGAGGATCCATTTTGCCGTTTGGAGGCCAACTGTATACTGATTAATAAGAGCTCCTTTTTTGCTAACTTAAATAGGTAATTAAATGACTCAAATTAATTATTTTGTAGCGAGTATGAAATCCTTATGTTAACATGCTTAAAAGGACTACTAACTAGAGCTAGTAGCCTCTTCCACCCCTTCACATAGAGTAGAAAATCTATGGGTGTAGACATAGCCCATGCATATATAAAAGCTCGGGCAGAATGAAAGCCGTCGTAAGTAAGATATAAGCTAAGTAGGTATTAGTGAAATTATTAATGAAATTAGGCCTTACCATGACAATATTTTTTATGACGTGTGGCTTGATGAAGTAGTTCGTTTCACTACTCTTCTGGAGATTCAAGAGTACGTCCACAAGATCTTCTCTTGCATTTTTTTCGTCATTGTTCCCATCGTTTCCCTTCAATTTCTCCTTGTGTTCTGCAATGATGTGATCGAGGATCACATCGATCTTCTTGTGCAGTCTCTCCCAAGCCGGTTTCAATCTTGAGAGATAACGCAAGAACCAAATTGAAGGGAAGAGATCTGGAAGCTCAAATCCCCCACCAAGCAATGTCACTTCCTCGAGGAAAGAAAGGAACTCATCTCTATATTTACATCTCTCACCAAATGCTGCCCTCGAGGTGACGTCATTGATCAAGTTCAGTACAATCTTGGTCAAGTTCGCAGGCTTTCCTTGAGATGATTGTATTGTTTTGATCATGTTCCAACACTCTTCCTCTCTTATAGATCTAAAAGAGAGGACCCTCTTCATGCTCAGGAGCTCCAACACGCAAATCTTGCGCATCTGCCTCCAGTACTCGCCATAGGGCGAGAACACAAAGCTCGAGTTCTCATAGGACATGACCTCGAGGGCCGCGATCTCGGGCCTCTGGGCGAAGGCAAGCTCGTTCTTGCCAAGGATTTCCTTGACCATGTCTGCCGACGAGATGACGATGGTCAGGATCTCGCCTAGTTGGAGGCGCATGATCGGGCCGTGCCTCCTGGCCAACTCCCGGAGCGAGTGGTGAGGGAGCGACCCTGCCATCTGGTGAAGGTTCCCCAGAAGAGGGAGCATCTTCGGCCCTGGAGGCAGTTTCGAAGAAGGGTCTTTGGCATTGTTGGATTTCTTCCATTTCTTTAGAATGAGCAAGAGGAAGAGGAGGGAAGCGAAGATGACAGAAGGAGAAGGCAACAGGATTGCCATTGAAGAAAACATTGTCATGGCTGGGGAGGAATATGGTATGTTTACATGGAAGGTTTTAGATGTGGCATAAGGTCTTCTTGTGCTCTGACTTATATAGCTGACGGATATTGATAAAATAATGATGGCGTTTGCATCTATTTTTGACATTTGAAGTTAAGATGCCTTAATTCATGGAACGGTCTCTCTTCTGAAAAATCTTCTTTATCTTACTAAAGCCGGCAGCCAAGAAGTGCATATATCCTATGCTTCTTGCAAATACACGAATCAAAGCTTCATTCTAGAATTCAAGACGAGCAAATAGAGATTGGATCATTAATTTGGCATGCCACGACAAAACTTCTGTCTATTATCGCAGCTAGATCAATGACCCCATTTATTTCATTCAATTGTGGTGTGCTGACATTCATAGATTTCTCTTCTTCTCTTTCAAAATCATAACCTCATTTAGATGGGATGAGGGTCCCATATTGCTCGGGCAACGTGCGAAAAAGCATAGGGTCATATCATAGGACAATCTATAGATTACAGGGCATTTGTACTATTAAGAGAATGAATGTTACCAAACCCATCAAATCATGCGACAAGTTTGTTGAGATCATGGACCATTGACAATATTGACAATTCCATTGCATAAGTATGTGAGCTTTGTTGGAGAATGGAGTTTACAACCAGCCATCATAGAAACAGATAAGATCAACCACATTTCAATGAGGAGAGACCACATTAAGTGATTCATAAGGCAACACTTGACCCCGAATGATGGCCACCTTGTGAGATTATATCCAATTTTCCTTTTGAGCACTCGATTTTCTTTGGAAAGAACCAGATCATTGTCGCATTATTCTGATGCATATTGTATTATTTACCACACGACAGTCAAAATAAAATGAAGTATTGCAAATGACGCTACCCTAATTTATATACTAAACTTCAATCTCTTTACGATCGGATATTGTCAAGCTAGCGATGAGCCCATTCAATGGTCGAAAAAATCTTCCACTCTTCAGGTTTGACTGCAATCCCTCAGTGGGATGCTATCTTCAATGTCGGATCTTATTATAGCGAATCTCCAAAATTCATCCGAGCATGAAAATTCTTGGTCAAATTCTCATGCTGAAAACCCAGTTGAATCCTTCAATTTTGCACGCTAGAGGGAGGGAGGCTGAAAACCCAGTTGAATCCTTCAATTTTGCACGCTGGAGGGAGGGAGGGAGGGAGCGAGAGCGAGAGAGAGAGAGAGAGAGAGAGAGAGAGAGAGAGAGGGAGGGAGGGAGCGGGCGAGAGAGAGAGAGAGAGAGAGAGAGTTGATAAATTTGTACGTAGCTCACCCCAAACTATGTGCAGTCAAAGAGGAGGAAATTTTTTCAAAAAGGGTGGTAGTCGCAATTATCATAAGCGAAACTTTGAGATAAAATGTCGGCTGACAATTTTCCACATGTGCCATGACAATAGCAGAACGATATTTGATTATAGTAGTCTGTTGCTATCGCAATCAATCAAAGAATTTGCATCCCATCTCCCCTGCAATGGGCCCGATATCCAGAAGAGGGATCGAGTTTCTCATTTTTAATGATCAATCAATCAATCGAGTCTCTTTCGGTCCGATTCATCTTCTATTGGGTGTCGCCTAATACTAATAATTGTTGTATTGCGTATTTCCAAATGCCCGTTTGTTTTCTTTGCTCTCTCTTATTTGTATTTATAAGTAGATTTACTTTATTAAATTGATAACAATGAGACAAATGTATCGGGTTTACATGAGGCGTGATCCATTATCAAATTTTTCAATTTTGTCTCATGTCCTTCTCTCGAGAAACCAATGTATGAATGAATCAAAGTATTCTTACCATACCTTGGCCCTTAGTCAAACTTGTCATAGCCAATTGTTTCTTATTTGATTTTCTAGTTGTTACGGTGTATAATTTTGCTAGCCGTTCTCTTATTCTTCTCTTCCATGTTTCCATACATTGAGAACACCATAAGTAATACTCTCTTCTCATATTCTCTATGCCGGTTTGACAATTCTCGACATATTTTTGTCCGACTAGTGCGACGCTCAATAATCGAAAGTTTTAAAGAAGATAACCGTGTTCTTTCGGAGCATGCAAATTATCTCAAGTTTGCTTGTCTCAGGCATCCGTGATTGTCGAATGTTAGAGATGTTTATCTTAGGATGCTAGAGATATTTATCTCTAACATTGAATTTGGTGGTTCTCGTCATTTTCACAACAACGGTAGTATTTAAATTTAGTGGGAACTTCCCAATTTTGACGTAACGTACATCCAAGTACTTTTATTCTGCTTTGACCGTTGAAAACTCTCTTGCTCGTATAGTCACTTGTCATAAAACAAAATAGCAAATGAAGGAATTTTCGGCTGTAAATAGAAGGGTTTAGCTTTGAGTGTTGCCACTGCAAAAGTGGAAAGTACATAAAATTATCAATAAATGAAGCATTTCCTCATTTCGAGTTATGTGCAATTATCACTAATTCATTAAGCACAAAACAGTAGCACCTAATTACTTCGTAATTCATATTATTAGGTCATGCGGGAAAAGCATCGATCAAACAACATGCTCTTTTGAAGAATGAAAGGGATCACAGGATTGCGAGATATTTTCTTGAAACGACGTTTCGTTATGTAGAGCACGTTTTACTCAACTTGTCTATGATTTGAGAGCGATATTTGATGATAAAGCACATCATTCCCTTTCAATTCACAACTCAAACATACAAGGATACTTTTATAAGTCACATGGTCATAAATTATGCAACTCTATCGGCTAATATATCCTGAATAGTATTGTTTTCGCAATTATTGATTATAAGAAAAGGGTGGCTCTTCACTTTGATTAGGGTGACTTTCCAATTATCACTAAATTAAAGCACCTACAACTAGTTACCGGCTCTCTCCATATTTCAAGATTTTTTACTTGTCATCAAACATCATTTCTAAAAAGTACACGTCAGCGCATGCCCCTGTCACTTTTTTTTTTTAATTATTTTTCTGCCCCTTTTGTATGTAAAAAATCTGTGATGGTTGGAAAAAAAGAAGCAAAAAACGGCTTTGAAAGGAATAATGCTAGAAAATGACAAACATCGGTGTTGATTAGTTGGGGATCAAGGAAGATAGTCAACAGTCAAACATTGGAACGCTACCTTGTCTCATTGCCGCATTCGGAGTGAAGGAAGTCTCAGGCTGGCGGCTGATTAATATGAAATATTCCTTTACCTTCGTCCCGAAAGCATCTCTCGTCCAACGTCAATCGGCAGGTGCGTGCGACATGCACGAAAATTCCACATGTCCCGTTCAAAAGGCGCGAACTTCTCTGTGTCTAGCCGGGCTTAATTGAATTCCTTTCAACCCTAGTGATGAGCTGACATATAATTAGTAAAGTAATTCAGGTTTCGGTCCTATCCACATCGAGTTGCGTATGTTGAATTAGCCTTATCTATGTCTGCATGTATATCAGCTAGGAGTGTAGAATATAAAAAGTACACGAATAGCTGGTCTGTAGAGTTTCAATGGTCCTTAAATTCATTTTAATATCTCTTTTCCTGTCAGTTTAGACTTTTGAGTTCGACTTTTTGATGCGGCATCAAAGTTAAGGCCGCCCTAGATCCACATAGCATGTGAGTATCCCCGTTCATAAGCAATCGCATGTGTTGTTCTCGGTTCCGGTCGTACATGTAAGAAAAGGCACGAGGGTATCCACATACTTGTCCGTAGAGTTTGAAAAGATCTTAGACTCCCTCTATTTGTTGAAAAATCGTGACATTTCTAAAAAAAATGTTTACCAGGAAAATAATAATAATTTTTAATATTTGATTGAAACCTAAAAATGAACTAAAAAATATTTTTCGCTATTTGGTATGAAAAATATGATTTGATTTTCCAAAGGTGGATTACCAAAAGATTCTAATTTTTAAATTATTTCTTTCTTTTTCTTTTTCCTTTTTCCTCAATCAATCGCCAACCATGGTAACAATTGACGATCGGCCACGAGTGAGGGATGAGCTCGCCCATGGCTGGTATGACTCAAGCTCACTAGATTTAGGCAAGCCAAATTGAGCTAGCCTTGGGTGAGGCTCCACCTTGCCAAATTTGGTAAGGTCAAGTCTCACTAGATTGCCAAGCCCAAGCCTCGTTGGCTTTGGGCAAGCTCATCACTCAATTGGTGATCGGCCAAAGAAGAAGAAGAAAAATGAAAAAGAAAAAAAATAAAAGAAACAATAATTAAAAAATAAATTTTTAATAAGAATTAAAAAATAATAATAATAAAGAGTGCTAGAAGAACATGTTTAGTTCAGATGAAAGAAAAATGAGGGAAAATAATCTCCTCTCTTAAAAAAAAAAAAAACATTTTCTCCACTTTTGAACGTATTTTTTTCAATGACTAGTTTGCTTTTGTGAATCAACTGTCAGAAAATTTGAAATTTTTTTTTTTCCTAAAAGTTATTTTCTGTAAAACGTCTTATGGAAAATAAATAATTCGTAAAATATTTTCTAAAATTATTGCTCAAAATGATTAGTCAAAGGAAGATTGTTTTATCATGGACAACAATACATGTTTAAACATTTTCGTGGACATTGAAATACTTTTCATTTGTTTATTATTTGCAAGCAATCTTAAAAAGAGAACATTTTTAAAATCATTTATTCTTCGTGACAGAACGAATGCTTATATTCATTTTGATGGCTCTTCGCCTATGGGTCTAAACTTTGATTGGGCTTTTGAGGCAATTGATCAAAATCAAAGGGTCTTCGAACGATAAAAGTTGTTCAAGAAAGGGGGAGCATCGAAGGAGGTAGACAAGGTGGGCCGGCCTACTTCATTGCTCCTACAATCAAGCCCAATAGATGCTTTTTCAGTGGAGCACTCGCTTGAGCTTGACGCAGGGCCTTCTTCATTCATTTCCGTTTTTTTAAACGTACATTCCGTTTGTTTTGTTAAAAAAAATTAAAATTATTTTATAAATATAATTGCATATCTCACTTATAAAAATGAATAAATTTTTATTTTCATTGCCCTTGAAAATGTATAAACAATTTTTTTTTTTGATAATGAAAACATTCTAGAGATTTTGTGAAAGTATTTTTAAATAATTCTTTTTTCGCTAAACAAATGGAATCTTCAATTCAGTCCGAAGATTTTCCATTTCTTTTATCCAAAATATTAATTTCATCACATTTTATAATTAATCAATTAATTAAAGCAAGGAACCATATGAATCTATAGATTCTCTCATAACCCAAATTCCTAAGTGACCGGGGAATTGACACATTGGACCTTACATTGGACAGAAAGTTAATATTGGTCAGATTTGAGTATGGGGTGAAGGCTAGTGACTTTTTACGAGGTTAGATCATAATTAAAACTCGACCTGAAGGTTGGTTTTTTTTTTTTAAAGGGAATTGGGCCGAAGAGGAGATATTAAGGAGCAGAAAGGCTTTATTTTCATGTGAAATAATAATTTTAATCAATTATGCAGGATGAGTTATTTACTTTTTCACATATCAATTGCATGAAATATGATTTAGAGATTCAAATAAAGGATCGGATGGACACGAAAATCAAACAGAATGATATCAAAGAGTTCTGCAACGTGCACATCGAGCCACTACAATATTGAAATTGCTTGTTATTTTCATAATCCATTTAATTGTACATTTAATTAAGTTATAATAACCTTACTTTATTAGTTGAAAAGTTTTCCATCTATCTCATTTCGTAGTTAATTTTAGAGGCTTTTGTGCAATTATCCATTTGGATAAAATGACACAAATAATTTCTAAATTTCAGCCTAATATACAAGTGGTCTTTGAACATTAATATGGATTTTGCATTCTGCCTTAATATTTAATGTGGTCCCTAAACTTTTAATTTGTTTAATATCATCCTTAGACTTTTATTACATATTTAATATGATCTTTGAACTATATAAAAATGTTCAATATAATCTTTCCATTGCAGGGCGATTTGATTCGGCGATTGTGTTTCTGTGTGCTTGGATAGATCTATGCGGTAACTAGGATGTAATTGACCTAAAGTTTTGGTTTTTAGCTTCTTCCTCAATGTTCCTTTCAGTTGCTGACGAACTTTAGAGCACATGATTTGCAGTAGGAGGTTTTTTCTACTGTACTTAGTTAAAGACAGCGACTTTGATATCGTCGTGTCTACTTTGGATGGAAATGGCTGTCGTATTGGGTCCGTTAGCGGTAGCCTTCTGCGCATTTCGCACCACTGTTTAGTTTCTCGATAGATTTGTCGATTTCTTGGCGGACATTGTTTAATTTGACGCGCTTTTGCTTTGCCTCACTCAGTTGTGTGGTACTCAGACAATTTTGCTGCGGGAGCACGCTGTCCCTGTCCGCTTCTTTGCCAAAGAAGCTGCTCCTGCTGCCCTCAAGGGAGATGGTGAGTGTCGTCGTAAACTTTAGCCTGTCCTGCTGCATTTTCAGTGAACATCAGTGTCTTTCATGGACATTTAGTTAGTTATCATTACTTTGCTGACAAAGCCGCATCTTTCTGAGGTCAGAAGAAAGAACAAGCTTCTTGTACTTCTTAAGCTTCTCTTCCACTCTGTAAAGTATGAAGCATATAACCTTACCTGAGTTCTCGCTGATGCAAATGATAAGTGCTACATGAGCGTAATTTCCCCAATGGTGACCGTGGAACATCATTGGTCTGACTGAGGTCTTATCTTGAGACTTCCAAGTGGGAATTTCACCTGGAGAAAATAGCTGTAGAAATGAAGTAAAATTAATTTTGGATATACTTTCATGCTTCTATTGTTGAGGTGAGAATTCCCAGCACCAAGGCTTATCACTGACAGGGTACTGACATGGTCATTGATAAACAGAGATGTTGAAGAATATCTTTCTGGAGGTCAAGAAGAAGTTTGAGACCGCCATTGGAGTTCTGAGGAAGGAAAAAATTACCATTGCTCCTGCTGCAGTGGCTCAGTACGCGAAGGTCATGAAGACAGTAAGAGAGAAGTAATCTTTCTGCTGCCTTTTCAGCTTATCCTTGCAACAGCTTTCTCTTGCCTCATGTTTCGAGCATTGCCCTTTGATCTATTTCATTGGAAGTAAGAGAGTTTTGTATGAATGTGCTTTTTGGGTCTTGGATGAGATTGTAGATGCTTCTACTATTTCTCAATTTGTCCCATTTTATTTATGGATGTTTGAAATGGAGATGGAGCAGTTGGTTAGTGGTGGAACTTCTTAATGTCACTTTCACATATCAAAGAAAACTACTTTTTAGGTGAGGATCTAATAAATGCCATCTCTAAAGTAAACTCTAAAGTAATTAACTCAGTTCATGAGTGCTAGATACAGCTTGTGGTCCAGGCATATGTGTCTTTCAATATGCCTCCATGTCTAGCCATTTTCTAATTTGTCAACTAAAGTAAACTCTAGCGACTGGCAGGATGAAGTTGAGCATGTCTCTGTTTGTTAAGGCGCAGAGAGGATAAGTTATCTGATCTTTTAATGATGAACTGATTAGACCTGGTATTTTATCCCACAGGGCAGACTTGTTCTCGGAATCGCAAAGGATCCAGTACACAATTCAGACACGTACGCAGGACATACCAGATGCCCGTACATATCTTCTGACTTTGAAGGAGATTCGGATCAAGTATGTTTTGATATGTACTGCTTGCTTTTATAAGGTTTTGTAACTTTGTAACACCTGTGCCTAGCTTCTTTCTCTAATGGTCTAGAATTTTACGCATGAGCTATTTACTATACTACGATTTTTATTTATATTTTGGGGACGGAACTTTACTACATACTAGTTCTGGATTTGTATGAAATGCTCTGGTTATGTCTGCTCGTATCATATGCTTATACATTTTGTGAAAATGAGTTGTTTCCGATCTTTACTTTTAGCGAGTACTTAAAGCCAATACTTTTTGCAGGAGAGGTCTTACTGATGACTTTGCGCAGGAGAGGTCTTACTGATGACCTTGGCGCAGAGGCAATGATGATGGATGCATTGGAGAAAGTTGAAAAAGAAATTAAGAAGCCCCTTATGAGAAATGACAAGAAAGGAATGGCTCTTCTCATGGCAGAGTTTGATAAGGTCAATAAGAAGTAAGTGCTTGTGTTGCTAGGTCTTATCTTTTGGTTTTTTTAAATAATGTGGCATATTGATGGTAGCTTTCAGTTTAGGTATATTTTCAAAACCCTTGTTTGTGTATTTTAAATTGCATTGTGTTTGTGTTTGTGTGTATGTGTATATCTCAACAGGATGTGGTTGTTCAATTATGCATTTCCAGAATTAAACAAATCTCAATTGGATGGGATTTATTTGGCCAAGCGTCTCAAATTTATTTTTTTTTTTGGGCTTGACATTTTAATTGGGAGTGGTTAGCTAAAAATAATTTCCTGCGCTGGTAGTATTATTACATTGATGTACAAGGATTGATTTTGAATGAGAATAGTATTGCATCCTACATTTACTGATATTTGAGCCAAACTGAAGGTATACCGAAGTATGATTCAATATATAGTTGAAGCACTACTCTGTTAACATAAGAGACTGAATCATTTGTTATGCTAGATTTAACATTTTTTACTTGGAAATCGTAGAAGCATGTCTCCTAGAGACAATTTATATCTCTTCTGCAAGTTTACTTGCCGGATTCAAAATACTAGTTGATAGCATGGGTGTTAGGCTTTTAGGGTGCATTTGGAATTGGCATTTCCAAGCCACTTTAGGCCTCCAAAGCCCTTTGGGCTAAAAATGAGTGTTTGGCAAAATGTTTTGTAAAGATACTTGGCTGAAAGTTTGCCTTGTGAAGGCTGAAAGCCCAAGGCAGGTTGGGGGCTGCCTTGGGCCAAAGCAACTTGCCTTGGGCTTTCAGCATGCCGAAAATGCTGAGTTGATGGGAGAAAAAAAAACCTTCCCAAATTATCCTTGTTAATTTTTCATTTTTCCGGTTTTGCCCTCTCATCGTCTTCTTCTTCTTCCGCGAGTGGGTATTGTTCATCTTCTTCGCAGATACAACCTTGCCCGCGCCGGCACCGTGTCCACACTGGCCACTGTGCCGACAGCCCTCGACCGTGCCAGCACCACCCACGCCAGCGACTCGTGAGCCCTCTTTGCTCCACCGCCGTTCCGCCAGCCCTGCCAACCACCGTCGCTATGCCTCCACCAGATCTAAACCCGAGTGGACCCTTGCCCCTTTCGAATCGAAGCCCCTGCAACAAATCACGAAGCTCGCCGCACCGATCTCGCTCGACGACCGCGTCACCGCGACCGTTGTTCGCTTCGCCCAACGCCATCATCACTTAGCAGCTTGCAACCTAGCACCTGAGGCCCTCATCGCTCGATTGCTGCTGTCTCGATCTCGCTGCTTTAGTGCTCCAACACTTGCAGATCTGAGCTCGCCTCCGTCCAACTCCGTCGCCGCCCAGTAGCCCGTGACCTAGCACCTGACTTCGCCGCGTCGACCGACGCTTCCACTAGCCATTTGCTGGACCTCCGCCTCAGTAGCTCGCCTCCGTCGCGCCTTTGCCCACCGTCCTCAGCTCAGTCGCCAACCCCCGCGCTCCACTGTGACACTGGTTTTCCCCCTATGCCGAAGCCTGACGCCACCGCACCTTGGCACCACCGCCCGCTAGCGGTCACCGACGAGGTCCTCCCGCCACCTCGATGCCCTCAATCTAGGTCGCGATGAGGTCGCCGGAGGTCAAGGCGGCGTCACGCAACCTCACCGCCCCAGATCCGGGGTCGCCGTAGGTCGCAGCAACATTGTGTGACCTCAAGTGGCCTTTGTCGATGGTCTTCGGGAGTCGGCGGGGTCGCCGAAGGTCATAGTGGCATCGTGTGACCTCGAGCGGCCTTTGTTGATGGTCTTCGAGAGTTGCTCGACCCCGGGTGGCCCTCCCTAGTCATCTCAGAGGTTGCCTAAGTTAGATGTCGGCTGCTGGCGACAAATTTCGATCGCCGGCGGCCGCCTACCCTTGCTAGTCAATTTTTTTTTTTTAATCACAAAAGCCCTTTGTAAATGTAATTCTCCCACATACCATTTTGCTCAACGGTACTTCACAAAGGACTTTTAAATTACAATTTACCAAACACAGTTTGCATTTTGAAAAACACCTTTAATTCAAAGGTCTTTGCATTTTCCTAAAGACTTTCTCCAAAAGCCTTCCCAAACGCACCCTTAGTCCGCCCTTTGAATTTGATTCAATTCTGGCTGTGGTTACGTGAGAAAGTTTGATAATTGTTTGTTGAGCTCGAGTTTTCCACTATCATGCAATGCTTTTCCTTTTTTGCTCTGCTTATATCTAGCTTCTTCAGCTTGATGTGCTACTTATGACGTTATTTTATATGTCATGACGTGCTGCTTATGACATTCTTTTCTGTCACTTGTTGTGCTAGGCTTGGAATTCGAAGTGAAGATCTGCCAAAGTATAAGGAGCAGTTGGAACTTAAAATTGCCAAAGCACAATTGGAGTTGAAGAAAGATGCTCTTGTAGTTATGGAAACTCAGAAGAAGAGGCAAGTATTTCTGTACTTTCATCATTGAGGCGAATCAGTGTGTAGGGTGCAGTTTCTTTGTTTAAATAAACTTATCGGGGCCCTGCTTGAGTATCTTGTGAACATTGTACCTGGAGATGTTCATTTTTTTATTATTGTTTGCTAAATATAGAATATATGGAAATCATTATTATACTTAGGCTCTGTTTGTTGTACATAACATGAACAATATGAAAAATATTTTTCTAAACATGATCGCTTATATTGCTTACAAAAATAAATGAATGAAATTTTTTTTATCATCCAAAAAATTGTTCGGACTTAAATTGTTGTCAATAATGAAAGCGTTTTTTTTTTTAATTTGTTAGTTATTAGAAGTGATCATTTTTAGGAAAATATTCCATATCATTCATTTTATGCAAAATCAATGAATCCTTAGTCCGTGAACAGATTCATTGAAAGCAAATAGAAAAAAATGCTGAAGGAACATATGGTCTTAACTTATCTAGAAAACATCATTATCTACAGCAATTTCTTTTAAATGACAGTTATATTTTGTAAGCATAGGTTTGTTCGACTCAGATAGCTTGTGCTGAGGAGAAGTATGAATTAGGTGCAACTTCAATTATTGTAAAAGCTTTTGAAAATTTATTTGTCAGTAACTTTTACCTATGTTTCATTTCAGGGAAGAATTTAAGGATGAGGAAATGGTTGATGTGAAGTCCTTGGATATCAAAAACTTCATCTGTAACAAGATTCTATTCAAATGGTTGATCAATTGTTGAAAGAATGGAGAAGGAAGTTAGTTTGACAATACTTTTGCTTATCCTTGTTTTCTTCAATAAAGTAATTGAATGCTATCCAGTGACTGAGATTATATGCTATTTTCCTCCAATTACATATGGCAATGCCGCAAGGATTGAGCATTTTATCTCACCCCATCGTAGTTAACATTTTTCAGGGCCGTAGAGTGGAGGATTCGGAGCTTGAGACAGAAGGGTCCGAGGTGTAGTTGGCCTAATAGTTCCTTTTTGGATCAGACTTCTGTATATGAACCCTTAGGTTAACTGGGTATGTATTTAAAGTGCGTTTTGTGAAATAAAAGTGTTGGCTTATGTTTTGACTACCCCTGTGTTGATTGTTGTCTGGGGTTTGTTAGTTCGCTTCCATATGTGCATAAAACGAATGGGTCAGCGACGCGTCTTGGGAACGTCGCAATTTCTATCGACCATCAAGGGATGTTCATGCGCTTGAGGTTTGGGGCATGACAAGCCTCTTTCATTTGCAGTCATCGATTCCTTCTCTTTGACACCAGCTCCATTGTTGCAAAAATAAATCCTTAAAATTGTTTGGAAAATATGACTTCGAATTGGGTAGAACAATAAAGTCGGATCGAGTAATCAAGTCGAACTTTGAGGCGTGATATCACTTAAAGAGGATTTATTTGCCCCCACAAAGTTACTAATTGTCATTGGCAAATTTCCTCCATGATATAATAAAGTCTCAAATGAGAATATTAGATAGCAATTCTAATATTTCTTCAGAATCTCTCATAAGAAACAATTTGGAATAATGGCTGTAGTTTTTTTTAAAGAAAACAAAAAAAAATGAAAGAAGATGTGTGTTGATCTCTTTTGAAATATAATACACAGAAACAACATGATCTTGCAATTTACGTCAACGTAAAATCACTAGAAAAATAAATGAGAAATAAAAAGAACACTAGAAATTTACGTAGTTCGGTCGAGTATCGGTACCTATGTTCACAGGGAGAGCTAGTAGCAAATAATTCACTATAATTGGAGAATCAAAGTTTACAATCACTTATACGCTGGAGTGTTTCCCACACTTAGATTTAACCAAAAACTCAAAGTGTTTATATATAAACAACTCACTTGAACATAAATTCACGGCACAAAATTACCACGCATTCAAAATCAAAACAAAACGCTCTACATACGCTGAAAACAAGAGCTCCAGCTGCTATTTTTTTTCTCACGTACGTGCTGCTTTGCGTTCTCCTTTTCTTGATCATATGGGTGGCTCCTCTTCAGCTTGACGTCATGTGGCTCCTATTTTTCTCTCGTAAGGTTTCAGCTGCACCCTTGGAAAAAATGCATTTTGTTTTATATGTGTGCCTAGAGTCAACAACTTTGACTCTGGGCCCCACCATGTTCTTCTTTCTTCGATGAGAAGTGGGACGCTACAGGTAAGCTAAAGAACCCTTCATTTTTCTTTTATTATTATTATTATTATTATTATTATTATTATTATTTTGTGTGCCCAAAGTCAAAACTTTGACTTTGGGCCCCACGTAGATGACCTAATTCACCTCTTGCACATAAAGAAGGAACTTTGCTCTTTTTTTATTATTCTATTTTATTTCCTCTTTTGTAAACCTTCATGGAGTTCAACGAAACTTCTTCATCTAATTTGAATTCTATTTGAGAAATCTTTATTAACAAATTTGATTTAACAAATTGTTATCCGAATTCAAACTTGAGACATTAATTTAACAATCTCAAAGCAAACATACTTATCTTTGTCTTTCGAATAGAACAACTCTTCAAAAGGTTGCAAAAAGAACAAAGGCAACCTTTCGAGAAAGGTTGCAAAATGAACAAGTACGTCTCAAATGTTACATTAAAAAGACATAAAAAAATTCAGAATTAAAGAAATAATAAATAAAAAATAATCGTAACTTTTCGTGAACACTCGCAATATTTTAACAAGATTTATAGTTAATTTTTATAGAAATAAATCCGAATTTTCAATAAATAAAAATAATTGATCATTGGTTAGTGCCAAATCTCATCCACATGAGCATTCACATCTCAATGATGTGGGACAAGGCACCTTTTCATTTGTTTTATAAACAAACTACCAACAGGGACCATCATCACTCGACTGCCCCCGACAACATACTATGCCATGAGGACGGCTTTCCAAAAGGAGATGGCAAGGTACAAGAGGGCAAAGAGCTTCGAAATCCTCGACACTTGCTATGATCTCCGCAACACAAAGTCAGTCGTCATACCAAAGATAAGGTTCACCTTCAGCAAAGGCGCGTTCGTGGACTTCGATCATGGCAACATACTATACCCCATAAGCGATTCACAAGTTTGCCTCACATTCACACAGAACAACCACGACACCCACATCATCATCTACGGAAGCGTGCATCAAAAGACGTTCGAGGTGATCTATGATGTTGCTGTTGGTTTTGTTTCAATAAACAAGCATACATGCATAAGTAAATTAAGATTAAAGTCTGATCACAGCGGAAGTAAAAACTCTTATACACATGCTTCCATAGCATTTTCATGCATTTTAATAAAAACACATATAAGATATAAAGAGGCTAATCATATTAACCTTGTACCGTGCTCTAAATTTGGTTATGACGTTCCTTACGTTCTTTAGACTCTGACCACGAATGTCTGACACCTTTTGGTAACACCGATTTTAACATTCTTGGAATTTTCCACCACCACGAACGTCTGATGTTTTTCGATAATACTGGTTTTGATGTTCTTCAAATGCAAAACTTTTAATCTCTTCATACTGTAGGTTTTGACGTTCTTCAAATCCAGCCCCACAAGTATCGGCCCTCTAGTTTAGACACACCACCAATTCTCACATTGAAATAAGAGAGAAATTGAGAGATCTCACAATTACAATTGTGCTAGCAATCGCTCTCTTGTGTGAATGACTTTTGTTTATCACTATCAACACTCTCAATTATCGATTGTCAATCGTCTATCATCCTGTGATTTGCTATTTATATTAACTTTTATAACCAGTGCAAATGACATTTAACTCTAAAACCGTTTTAGAATTAATTCGGTCGTAACTTCTAACAAACGTAAGTTTTGATACCATTTCAAACACTAATTCGGGCTTTAACTTTGTAACTGTTACAGAGCATTATTCCAGACATTTATTTGTAAATGTTACAAGTCTTTATTATGGGTATTAACTTTGTAACTGTTACAAATATTTAATTTGATCATTATATCTGAAACTATTTTAGAGCATTAATTGGTCATTTAAATTAAGGGTGCGTTTGTTTGCACCGTGTTTCTGTTCCCAGGAATAAAAAAAACCATTTTAGATCATTAAACTGTCAAAGAAGAAAAAAGAAAAAAATGAAAAATAAATAAGAAAATAGAAAAATAAAATAAAAATTTATTCAAATTTGAAACGTGTTTCTATTCTTTTTATATTTCAAATCATTAATGTGACCATTAAATTCTAAAACAGTTTCAGAATTTTAATGTGACTATTAAATCTAAAATCATTTTAGATCTTTAATTTAGCCATTAAGTCTAAAAATCATTTCAGATCATTATTTTGGCTATTAATTCCGAACTCACTTTAGATTATTAATGACGCCATTAATTCTAAACTCAATTCAGATTATTAATGCAGGGATTAATCCTGAACTCACTTCAAATTATTAATTATGTCACTAAATGTGAACAAGCTTCAGATCTTTGATTCGGCCGTAGAGTTTGAAACTTGCTTTAGACTTTGCAAAGTCTAAAGCTCACTTCAAACCTTGTAAAGTTTGAAGCCCCTTTTTCAGAACGTTTATTTCTAACTAGACTCAATCCGATTGGCTCAATTAGGGATGAGCATGGTCCGGGTTAGGTCGGTCCACTTCTTAACCCTAGGACCAACCCGCACAGTGCTAGTCCTCAATTTTTGGGACTAAAGACCGAACCTATTGAGCTTGGGACCAAGAACTGGACCAACCCAATGGGTTCGGATCGGTTCCAAAGTCAACTCGGGACCAACTAATAATTTTTTATTTCATTTTTTGTACTCTTTAAAAAAAGATTGAGGATCGAATTAACCCAATAGGTTTGGTTTGGTTTCAAGGTCAACCCAAGACTAACCAATACTTTTTTATTTCATTTTTTGTACTCCTTGAAAGAGTAACCAAGGATTGTACCGACCCAATAGGTTCGATGATGAGCAAGGTCAGCTAAGAAATGCAAGCGGTGAGGGTCAAGTGGGATGAGTGTTGAACAAAATGAACGTCGAATGTCAAGCGGGGAGCAACAAGTCAAGTGAGCATCAAGTGGCGAGTGGCATGAGTGACCCAAAGCAAGTGAGGTGAGTATCGAGTGGCGAGCAGAGAAGTCTTTTTTTTTTTTTTTCAATTTTAGCAAATTGAAGACTAAGATGACAAATAAAACATAAGAGAACGAATACTAAAGGAAGATGCCATAAGGTGCCTTTTTGGATGCCATGAGGACTCCTCAAAAAAACATTTTCCTCCTTGTAAATTATGACTATTGATGCCATAAAAGACATTAAAAACCTAAATTATTAAAGAACAATGTAAATTTACTTAAACTCCTCACTAAAGAGCTATTTAATGTTGTTGACGATGTTTATTTTAAGGTTTTCTCTATATAAAAAAATTATATATATAGGTCAGGGTTGGTCCGGGTTGGACCGACCGATTTGGAACTCTCAAGACCGAGAACCAACCCACACAGTGCTGATCTAGGAGTTTTAGGATCAAGGACCGACCTAGTCTCCCTAGGAATTGGACCAGCATCAGTAGAGTTGGGCCGGTCTAAGGTTGACCCTAGACCAATGCTCAACCCTAGGCTCAATTGCAAACACACTTGTTATATTCTCTCCGTTCAAACATCATTCTAATTGGTTATGATGTGTGACATCCCTAGATTTATTACTGAATTGATAGTAGGACTTATACTAACATATTAGCACAACCAAGAAAACTAATTGTTCAGATCAATCTTTTATTCTTGTAAACCATGAATGACATCTAGCAATATATCATGACTATCTAGATAGTGTGAAATGTTTTCGGACAAAATGAAAAGCTGACATGTAATTCGATCATTCTATCTCATCATGTCCCGATCGAACAAATGCCATGAAATCATTGGTCAAGCTACCAATTCGATCATATGCCCAAATCTAATTGATATGTATTTCTTCAAGACATGAACCATTCATTCTCAGTTATAACCCGGGGTGAGAATATCAATACAATACCACGATTAGATCGCATAGGACATCAATCTTGTATATCTATATATAATAAGAAGACAAATTTCATATTACGCATGCATGTGCCTTCGTATGTGAATAAACTATGACCATGAAGTACAGAGACGGTTCAACAAAGTGTCAATATGCACACTTGTGAACCACAGCCATCCAACATATAAGTCAGCATTATGCCTTAGGTCTAAGGATCTTACACCTAACCAAAGTATGAATGATCAAACATTGACCCCACAAAAAGCTTCCACGTCAACAATCGTTCTATGTATGTCACATTTAGTGAACTTGTCGGAGAGAAGCACCTATGTTCTAGCTCGGATATCACTATACCCAATGACTAATGACTCATCATCCCCTCAAGTACCCAATATTGAAAGGTGAAACTTGAAAACACACCGATCTCAACAGGATCATCAATATCCTCTTAATGATTCATCGACTCGGAATTGTTTAAAGATTCAGCATAACTATAAACATGTCACATATATTCTTAACACCTTAAGAATAGGTCCAATCGTAACTGATCTTATGGACTCATTCATATATATAAATAGGACGATGAATGAGTATTTATTTGCAATTGAATAATTCCTAACATGTAACTATTACATGGTTGCTTTAGGGCATATAGCTAATAGTTGCCGGAGAACAACTAGGTTTTGCCCCTAATGGTTGTCCATAAACTACAACCATAGAGCCACAAAAATAGACATGAAAAATAAAGAATGTGTCGTCTTTATGATGTCGCTTTTTTGGTCTTATATAGAAGCCAAGAAATAAATTTAGGAGTCTGGTTTGAACTGTTTGACTTGTGCTTATGTTGGCTTGTGTCTGTCCAGTGGATAAATAATGATACGGCTATCTTCTGCTCCTGTTGAAGCTGCCTTGTTCACCCTTGTTCAAGAAAGTGACATGTAGATCTTTCTTACACTAAACTTTCCACTGGCTTGCTCATTTTTCATGGAACTTTCTTACAAGATCCCGATTTATGTGAGCCTAACTCCCAGGAATTGCGAAAGCAGGTGGGCACCCTCATGATCTAATGTTTCACGTGCATTGAGCTTGCATGAACCGGGACTTTGCATTCAACACTTGCTCATTTTTACTGTCGGAACGAAAAAGAGAGAGAGGCTAAAAGCCGCGCCTTCTCTGAACTCAATTTGGGTTACACAGATGGAATCCCTCATAGAATGAAGCTAGCACCACACATCTGATAATCAAAGAACCAATCAATCATATGCAGTGACAAGAAAATTCAGTGCATAAGGAGTGGGCAGAGTAGCTTTCGATCACATGAGCTCGTTTATTGGATTCAGCAAGTCCCAAAACAGGAACTGCAATATCATACAAGTGACAAACAAAAACACGAACATGACCACATATGGTAAACCAGACTAACGATTTCTAGCTAACACGCATGAGCACATATCTTGATAACTACTTATCATGATCTCCATCGTACGAGAAGGGGACGCAGGGCTCAGCAACCATGATCAAGGGAGTCTTCCTCCTGCAAGTGATCCCGAAAGTCTCAGACATGTCCAGGTCTTGCGCCTTAACCCCATCGGCCAGAGACCAGTCGAAGTGGTACAAGAGCTGAGCCAAGGGGAGCTCAACGTTTGCGATTCCGAAGTTGATCCCAGGGCAGATCCTCCTCCCGCCACCGAAGGGTATGTACTCGAAGCTTGACCCTCGGAAATCAACCGATGAGTTCAGGAACCTCTCAGGCACGAACGATTCGGGGTCGGACCAGAACTCGGGGTCTCTCCCCACTGCGTACGTGTTGATCACAATCTTGGTCTTCTTGGGGATCTCGTAGCCGTTGATCGTGCACGCCTCTCGCGACTCTCGGGCCATGAGCGGGCCCGGCGAGTGCATCCTCAGGGTCTCCTTGACGACGAGCTTCAGGTACTCGAGGCCCTGGATGTCCTGCTCGTGGACCTGGGTCTTTCCCTTGAGGACGGCTC
This sequence comes from Eucalyptus leucophloia subsp. euroa, assembly GCA_017140325.1. Classification (NCBI taxonomy): domain Eukaryota; kingdom Viridiplantae; phylum Streptophyta; class Magnoliopsida; order Myrtales; family Myrtaceae; genus Eucalyptus; species Eucalyptus leucophloia. The sequence goes on from CM029475.1 coordinate 64,923,686, forward strand.
GGACCTCGGCCTGCGCCTTCTCCATCACTCGGGGGTTCCTCAGCATCTCCGACAAGGCCCACACTATGGTCGTCGAGGATGTGTCTGACCCAGCACAAAATAATTCCTACACAAAATACAAAGAACGGATTGATTTTATATTTCAGAAGGATGTCCTTAAAAAGTACGTGAAAGATAAAAGTGCCACATGATATTAAGCCTGTAACGTAGCAATATCACATAAAAATCAGTTTATACCGAATGATACGACAAGACACAATTGGTGTTAACTGAAATATAGGTTTACATTTCGCATGATATTGGACATTTAAATAAGATGATAGTGTGTTCAGAATGACGAATCATCGGCCGTATCTATATGTAGTTGCATTTGATCAAGATGTCGCAACAGACTTGTATGGCAGTGTCGTCTCATCAAGATGGTCAAACTTGGACTCGAAGGGTCTTTGGAGATTTGAATCAGTGTTTTTGTGTGTGTGTGTGTGTGTGTGTGTGTGTGTGTGTGTGTGTACACTAAATATTATATTTTTCTGAGCAAAACTGTATATGGGATCACTTCGAGTCTCGTGGAAACTTCAATGCAAACTCTTGACCAGGGAATAGTAAAAAAATTAACAAGGGGAGATCTCTTTCATCCACCATGTGATAAATTCCTGGGATACATCTTGAGAATATTAGGGTTTCATGGATGTGATCATCATGTTTTCTATCATGAATGCATTTTAGAGGATCCATTTTGCCGTTGAAATTCTTGGAGGCCAACTGTATACTGATTAATAAGAGCTCCTTTTTTGCTAATTTAAATAGGTAATTAAATGACTCAAATTAAATATTTTGTAGTGAGTATGAAATCCTTATGTTAACATGCTTAAAAGGACTACTAACTAGAGCTAGTAGCCTCTTCCATCCCTTCACATAGAGTAGAAAATCTATGGGTGTAGACATAGCCCATGCATATATAAAAGCTCAGGCAGAATGAAAGCCGTTGTAAGAAAGATATAAGCAAAGTAGATATTTAGTGAAATTATTATGGAAATTAGGCCTTACCATGACGATATTTTTTATGACGGGTGGCTTGATGAAGCAGTTCGTTTCACTACTCTTCTGGAGATTCAAGAGCACGTCCACAAGATCTTCTCTTGCATTTTTTTCCTCATTGTTCCCACCGTTTCCCTTCAATTTCTCCTTGTGTTCTGCAACGATGTGATCGAGGATCACATCGATCTTCTTGTGCAGTCTCTCCAAAGCCGGTTTCAATCTTGAGAGATAACGCAAGAACCAAATTGAAGGGAAGAGATCTGGAAGCTCAAATCCCCCAGCAAGCAATGTCACTTCCTCGAGGAAAGAAAGGAACTCATCTCTATATTTACATCTCTCACCAAATGCTGCCCTCGAGGTGACGTCATTGATCAAGTTTAGTACAATCTTGCTCAAGTTCGCAGGCTTTCCTTGAGATGATTGTATTGTTTTGATCATGTTCCAACACTCTTCCTCTCTTATAGATCTAAAAGAGAGGACCCTCTTCATGCTCAGGAGCTCCAACATGCAAATCTTGCGCATCTCTTTCCAGTACTCGCCGTAGGGTGAGAACACGAAGCTCGAGTTCTCATAGGACATGACCTCGACGGCCGCAATCTCGGGCCTCTGGGCGAAGGTGAGCTCATTCTTGCCAAGGATTTCCTTGACCATGTCTGCCGACGAGATGACGATGGTCAGGATCTCGCCTAGTTGGAGGCGCATGATCGGGCCGTGCCTCCTGGCCAACTCCCGGAGCGAGTGGTGAGGGAGCGACCCTGCCATCTGGTGAAGGTTCCCCAGAAGAGGGAGCATCTTCGGCCCTGGAGGCAGTTTCGAAGAAGGGTCTTTGGCATTGTTGGATTTCTTCCATTTCTTCACAATGAGCAAGAGGAAGAGGAGGGAAGCGAAGATGACGGAAGGAGAAGGCAACAGGATTGCCATTGAAGAGAGCACTGTCATGGTTGGGGAGGAAGATGGTATGTTTACATGCAAGGCTTTAGATGTGGCATAAGCTCTTCTTGTGCTCTGACTTATATAGCTGACGGATATTGATAAAATAATAATGGGGTTTGCATCTATTTTTGACATTTGAAGTTAAGATGCATTAATTCATGGAACGGTCTCTCTTCTGAAAAATCTTCTTTATCTTACTAAAGCCGGCAGCCAAGAAGTGCATATATCCAATGCTTCTTGCAAATACATGAATCAATGCTTCATTCTAGAATTCCAGGACGAGCAAATAGAGATTGGATCATTAATTTGGCATGCCACAACAAAACTTCTGTCTATTATCGCAGCTAGATCGATGACCCCATTTATTTCATTCAATTGTGGTGTGCTGACATTCACAGATTTCTCTTATTCTCTTCCAAAATCGTAACCTCATTAAGATGGGATGAGGGTCCTACATATTGCTCGGGCAACATGCGAAAAAGCATAGGGTTATATCATACTGGGCATTTGTACTTTTAAGAGAATGAATGTTTCCAAACCCATCAAATCATGCGACCAGTTTGTTGATGCACCTGGGGAAAGTCGGATCATGGACCATTGACAATATTGACAATTCCATTGCATAAGTATGTGAGCTTTGTCGAAGAATGGAGTTTACAATCAGACATCATAGAAACAAATAAGATCAATCACATTTCAAGAAATAATGAAATATCCAATCATTTGTGGATTTCTAATGTGTTTTTTTCTCTAAATTAGTGATTTGAATATTGGAATTAGTTATATGATTGAACAAATAATGCTAAAGATACATCTAACATCGATTTACTAGATTGGTTTAAAAAATTATTACTGCCGGATCGCTCAATAAATTGAACTTGTAACCCAATTTCTAACGCCTTGAGAATCAAAACATGGAAGCCTTGGTAGATGATTTCTTGTAACAGTAATAACCATGAAGAAAGATCAAATTGGGTTGGACAAAATAGCATGCAGGACATACGCAAAGTGCTCTCAAATCGACGTGGGTCAGCGATGCTGACTGCTTTGAAAGGCTCTTGGCGGCTTGAAAAAGATGACACAAAAAATGTATGTATTTTACTGTATTTGTCTTTTTATGGAATGTATCTCTATGCTTGCTTGCGAATATCTTGGCAAATTTATAAAAGAAACAAAAAAAAAAAAATCTTCTATCTTGTAGTTTGAGAGAAGCAGTGCTAGATTAATTTGTTTCACAAAAAATGAATTATTCGAAAAATATTTTTCTAAAAATGATAACTCATTTCACTTAAAATGATTAATTGATGAAAAACGTTCACTATTGATAGCAATTTATGTTTAAACATTTTCGTAAATGATGATAATATTTTTCATTCATTCATTTTTGTAAGTAATGAAAATGATTATTTTTAAGTAAATATTTTTTAAATCATTTATTTTTTTGTGAAATAAACTCATCCTAAGATTGTTTTACAAAACTAGTTTATTAAGTGATGTGTTGGATTATGAGTGGAGAAAAGAGTCATATTCAACAAAAAAATAATAGCAACGCATCAATTAATAAATCAATTGTTCACTTCAATCGAGTATTTTCCTTTACAGAATATGTATCTCACTCTAGAGGGGCCGCCCTTGCAAGAAAATGTATTCTGTGTAATACTTAAATTAACTTCAATATGATGTAGTGCAACAAAGATATCTCATCAATAAAGTTATTGTGTGTTGTAAGGTCATTAGGAATTTCATTTTTCTGATCATAAAATATTAATTTAAATTGTTTGCACACAACTTTTATCTTATACGTAAAATATTCTATTCCGAAACGTGATATAATATGGAGAAATGTCCTAAGACAAGACGAAGGTTCGTTGCACAATCCAAATTGTTGTCTATTGTGGTTTCGAATCACCCAAACTCTTACATCTAAGAAGGGCAAGTCTTATTTATCAATGTAAGTATCCAAGTTCATGCGATGTGGGATTCATTAAATTAATATTTTGAATTTGAATTCGGATGACGATTTGTAAATCAAATTTTATTGCTAAAGATTTTTCAAGTAAAGAAACTTCGTCGAGACTCCATAAAGGATTACAAAAAGAGGGAATAAAATGAAAAGGAACTTTTTTTCCCGTCTTCCTTGCAGTTACAAATTCCCGTTGAAAAAAAAAAAAAAGCGGGGAATCCAACTGTGGCGCCCAGAGTCAACAACTTTGACTCTGGGAACACCTATAATAATAAAATAGGAATTCTCCCTTTGGCGTGAGGCTGCTGCGGCCTTACAGGAGTCGCCGAAGCCCTGTGCACGTAGAAGAAAGGAAGCAAACCTCTCTGCACGTGGAATTGAAAAAAGAGCTGGTGGGCCCAGGTCAAATATTTGACCTTTGAGCACACGAATTCCCTCTTTGGCGTGCGTGAAGTGGCTTAAAAACCCTACAAAAGAAAAGGAGCTGCACATAGAAGTCGCACATATCAAGCTGTATTTTTGTTTCAAATTTGAATGTGCGGTAATTTTTTACTGTGAGTTTATGTCCAAATAAGTTGTTTATTTATAAACATTTTAATTTGAGATTAAATCTAGGTGTGGAAAACACTCAAACGTATAAATGATTGTGAACTCTAATTCTCCGATTATAGTGAATTATTTGCTGCTAGCTTTTCTTATAGACATAGATACCGATACTCGGACCGAGCTACTTAAATTTCTGGTGTTCTTATTATTTCTCTAGTGATTTCGCATTGATATAAATTGCAAGATCATGTCATTTCCGCGTATTATATTCCAACAAGATCAAATATGTATTAGATGTGCAACATCGACATGGTCATAATACCATTGTAGGCAATCTCACCCGCATCCACAATCAGTAAAAACCAATACTGTTTGCTCTACTCACAGCTCATTGGCTTTAGGGCAGAATTGTAGTATTTCTTACTAGTGTGAGGCTGCACACTTATCTACTAGTGCGAGGTTGCACACTTATCTACTAGTGCAAGGACGTGAGATCATGGACCAATATGATTTTGAACTAGTTGCAGACCAAAAACACTTTAGAAAAATGAGGAAAAAAATTAGGGATGATTGGTTCTTGATCTGGTCTTGTTTCAAAGAACTGGATAGGGAGGACTAGTTCCCAATGAAATTGAGGACCGAATCAACAAAACCGGTCACTTCCTTTTTTCCTACTACTTAATGCCTTCTGTTATTAAAGTAAAAAATAAAAAAAGCTAGTCACTTTTATTTTTCTTGAGAAATTTAAAAAAAAAAGTATAAGTAGTCAGTAAGGTCCAGTCCAATTTTGTTCAGTTTTCCCTTAAAACCTGAAACTAGACCACCTAGACATCAATTCCACTTTTAGAAATCGGAAATCGAATGGTTTCCGATTTGGGCAGTCCTTTTTATACATCCTCTATACACCTTACGAGAAATGGGTTTGAGGAATGGAGAGAATGGTCCTTCGTTGAATCTGAGGATTTCGGATTTTACTTCCTATAATTGTTTTATTGTCGGTATTTCTTCTAATAAATTAAATGGTGTTGATTTGACTATTCTTGTGATTTTCGTTTGGTATATAAAATCAAAGATTTTTTTTATTTTTTTTTAACTAGGTATAGGGACTGATTACACCAACCCAAACCACTAAGCATAGTTAAGCCAAAAGACCAAGAAATTAAAGGCATATTCTATGGGAAACGAATTAAGTGTAAAGTAAGATTTTGTTTATTTCGAAAAAATGAATGATATAGAAAATATTCAGAAAAAAAATTGTTTATATAGCTTGAAAAAATAAATCAATGGAATATATTTTATTATCAACGATAATTTATGTTTAAATATTTTCGTGGACAATGAAAAAAATCTGTTCATTTTCTTTATAAGTTATATAAGTAAATATTTCTCAAATAATCTATTTTCACGAAATAAATAGAGCTAGATAATTTTATTTTCTACGTATATGCATGGACGGACTCGAATGCAATAACGGACTGAAAATTCGAGACTAAAAATGAAGAAATTTTATTTTTTTTCAATTCTATATCACCTATGATTTTATTTTTTTGAAGTTTTTTCCTCTTATAATAAGAGAAATTTTTTACCTTGGGAGCGGCGACCGCCACTAGCTCTCGAAGTCTTGCCGATGCTCGAGTGAAGGCAGAGAGTGTCAAAAGTTACTTTGGTGATCAAAACTCTTGTAGTCATATTGATGGTGTCTCCCCAAGCATTGACCAGCAATGTTAGGCTTCAAATATATTGGAATAAATGTTGTAGCATTTTCTTTGTAATATATCATTCCGTACCAGTAGATATCTAAAGAAGTAGGTAAATCGAAAAAAAAAAGTGCTGGCAAAAATATTTATCAATCCCCGATGCAAGTGTAATGACAACTTTTTGGTACTTATGAAATTACCAATTTCTTCCCATATTTTACAAATTTGCCACTTTTCTTATCAATTTGTTATTGTCTTTCTCATCTAACTTATATTTGCGGACTCTTACTTGAATTTCAAAATCTTTATTTGAACAATTATCAAGTTCTCTTCTAATCAAATTATCATCTCAATTTGAGTTACGAATTCTCATTTAAGTTTTCCACCAACTTTTATTTGGCTTTTTTGTTTATCAATTATTGTTATAACTTTCCAATTTTTATTTATCTTTCTTACAAGCACATTCAATTTATCAAACCTTATGGGAACTTAACAACTTTTATTTGTATGATTTACCTTCTTTTCTCTGTTATTCAATCGACCAATTTTGGTTTACCAACTCTCACTTGAGTTGCTTACTAATTCTTTTTGTTTTTTTTTCCTCTAAATTCACTGACTTTTTCTAATAAGTTACGACTGTTATTTGCTTTACTTAAGGACTATTTAAACCTACCAATTCCTTCTTTAAGTTACCAACTTATATTAACGGTTACCAAAGTGTATTTCTGTCCATTTCTTTATTTAAGTTACCATATACTCTTGCATTACCAACTTTTATTTGAGTAACTTGTTTATTTATATTTTTTTAACTACTAACTTCTTCTATATGGAATAAATTTAAAACAAAAACTCATATTATCGGTATTTTTGACAAAGAATAATAAAATTATGCTTGTATGATGGGTTAAGGTCAGTGAAGTTGTCGGCCAGTCAATCCATACGTTTTTTTAGCACACAAATTATGTTTCAATCTCTTAACACTCATCTTTCTGCAATAATAATAATAACAGGGTAGACAAGAAATTGCCAAAAGTACGGAGGTTTTGCTCGAGTCTTGATTCCTTGGTGGCTATTTAGATGGGCAATAGTACACAAGAAAAGTCAAGCCCATATGGAAAAATAGTAGACTAAAGTGTTGGGCCAAAATTGACCTAAGCTATGACTTTTGATAACTCTAAAATGAAAGCTTTCATTGTCCAGAAACCAGCCCAAAAGAATTTGGACGGAAAAGTCCGCTGGAAATTTCTCCAATCAGCCATATTATATTCCAAGTATCAACCAAAGCCATCGCATCTTTGTTTGCAAAAACCATTCCTCGTGCATTTGTCACTTTCTCGTCTCCATCCTTTCAACTCTCTCTCTCTCTCTCTCTCTCTCTCTCTCTCTCTCTTTCTCTCTCTCATATCAAGCATTATAACCATAGCATTTCAAGCCCCACATCAGAGGGGAGAGAGAGACCACATTAAGTGATTCATAAGGCAATACTTGACCCCAAATGATGGCCACCTTGTGCGATTATATCCAATTTTTCTTTTGGGCACTCGATTTTCTTTGAAAGAGCTAGATCATTACCACATTATTCTGATGCATATTATATTATTTATCACACGGCAATCAAAATAAAATGAAGCATTGCAAATGATGCTACCCTAATGAATATACTAAACTTAAATCTCTTTTTGATCCCGTATTGTCAAGCTAGTGATGAGCCCATTCAATGGCCGAAAAAATCTTCGACTCTTCAGGTTTGACTGCAATCCCTCAATGGGATGCTATCTTCAATGTCGGATCTTATTATAGCGACTCTCTAAAATTCATCCGAGCACAAAAATTCTTGGTCAAACTCTCACGCTGAAGTTGAATCCTTCAATTTTGTATGCCGGAGGAAGGGAGAGGGAGAGGGGGAGAGAGGGGGAGAAAGAGAGAGAGGGAGAGAAACAATTGATAAATTTGTACGTAGCTCACCAAAATATGTGTAGTCAAAGAGGAGGAAATTTTTTTAAACAGGGTGGTCAAAAGTTGCAATTATCATAAGCGAAACTTTGAGATAAAATGTCGGCTTTACACTTTTCCCCATGTGCCATGACAAATGTACATCCAAGTGACCACCACGCATGGTGGCTGCGATGATTAGCGCTTTCTCCCCACCGAGGGGGGAGGGGTTCGAAACCCTGCGTCCTCATTGTGCGACTTACCTGCGGCTAGGTCTATGGTGGTGGCCCAGTTCACCCCGGGTTTACCCCGCCAGCTGCCGGCTATTCGAGTGTTCCCGGGTCATATCATAATAAAAAAAAACGTACATCCAAGTACTTTATTTTGCTTTGACCGTTAAAAACTCTCTTGCTCATATAGTCACTTGTCATAAAACATAATAGCAAATGAAGGAATTTTCAGCTATAAGTAGAAGGGTTTGGCTTCGAGTGTCGCCACTGCAAAAGTGGAAAGTACATAAAAATTATCAATAAATGAAGCATTTCCTCATTTCGAGTTATGTGCATTTATCACTAATGCATTAAGCACAAAACAGTAGCACCTAATTAGTTTGTAATCTCATATTATCGGGTCATGCAAGAAAAGCATCGATCAAACAACATGCTCTCTTGAAGAATGAAAGGGATCACAGAATTGCGAGATATTTTATTGAAACAACGTTTTGTTATGTAGAGCATGTTTTACTCAGCTTGTCTATGATTTGAGAGCGATATTTGATGATAAAGCACATCATTCCCTCTCAGTTCACAACTCGAACATACAAGGATACTTTTATAAGTCACATGGTCATAAATTATGCAACCGTATCAGCTAGTATATCCTGAACAGCATCGTTTTTGCAATTACTGATTATAAGAAACGGGGGGCTCTTTACTTTAATTATGGTGACTTTCCAATTATCACTAAATTAAAGCACCTACAACTAGTTACCGGCTCTATCCATATTTCTAGATTTTTGATTCGTCATCAAACATCATTTCTAAAAAGTAGACGTCAGCGCATGCCCCTGTCTCTTTCTTTAATTATTTTTCTGCCCCTTTTGTACGTAAGAAATCTAGGATGGTTGGAAAAAAAGAAGAAAAAAACGGCTTTGAAAGGAATAAAGCTAGAAAATGACAAACATCGGTGTGATTAATTAGTTGGGGATCAAGGAAGATAGTCAACAGTCAAACATTGGAACGCTACCTTGTCTCATTGCCGCATTCGGCGTGAAGGAAGTCTCAGGCTGGCGGCTGATTAATATGAAATATTCCTTTACCTTCGTCCCGAAAGCATCTTTCGTCCAACGTCAATCGGCAGGTGCGTGCGACATGCACGAAAATTCCACATGTCCGGTTCAAAAGGCGCGAACTTCTCTGTGTCTAGCCGGGCTTAAATGAATTCCTTTCAAGCCTAGTGATGAGCTGACATATAATTAGTAAAGTAATTCAGGTTTCGGTCCAATCCACATATAGTTGCGTATGTTGAATTCGCCTTATCTATGTATGCATGTATATCAGCTAGGGGTGTAGGATATAAAAAGTACGCAGGTCGCTAGTCTATAGAGTTTCAACGGGCCTTATATTCATTTTCGATCTCTTCTCTTGTTAGTTCAGACTCTTGAGTTTGACCGTTTGAAGCGGTATCAAAGTTAAGGCCCACTCCATATTTATGTTGCATGTTAAGATCCCTGTTGGGAATAACGGATCCCAAAAATCGGATTCGACACTAAATCGAACCCCTAAAACGAATGCGGAATACGAGCCCGGGAAAACAACACGATCATCAATCCTAAAGCACACCACGGATTCGAGCGTCCCTTTTTAGCCATAGATTAAACACCGATGCCGACGTGAGGAAGAGAATTTGGCCCTGTTCGATCCGATGACACCAAATCGCCTTGAAGGGAAAAAAAACGTGCTTTTTGCTTACTGTTTTCTTTTTGGAAGAGAGAGGGAGAGGGAAAAAAGACGTACGTACGTTATGCGCCAAAATGTGCGTTTTCCCTCTCTCTCATCCCTTTTATACATCCCTCCATCCACGGGCCCTATTCCTGTGGGCCGGGCTTTTAGGCCCAACATGGGCAGACGGGCCTTAAGCTCATCATTAATAAAACCATCATCTCCCACTCGCATATGGTGGGCCGAACATGATTCTCTTTACCTCTATTCAACATTCATACCAGTGAATAATCCGTGCGACCAGCATACTTTGAGAGCTCATTGCTATACATCTGTTAGGAATATATAGCAGCTCATAATGGGCGTCACACTATAAGTAGATTTAGTATGCAGTACCCTAGATCGATCGATCACATTTATATCTCTCTTGATCTCTTTTAAACAATGATATATATATATATATATATATATATATATATATATATATATATATTGTATTCACAATTATAATTATCACAAAGACAGTCATAATTGGTCGACCAGTGAATACAAAAGTACAATGTGATTTTCCAAAATCGATCTTCCTCTTTCATTCAAACTCTCAATTTCAGTTCAGCTTGCTTTTCTAGAAATGCCCCATTAAATCGAATCAACTCATGACCATTGACAACATCCTAAGATAGCAAACACTAAATAGAAATCTTGAGAATAAGTAAGAGTCATGGGAGGACTAAAATTGAGGAACTCTTTTCCTCAAGAGTCTCACACGGCATAAAAGTTGAGATCAAACTTTTTGCCACTCTTATTGGTCATCTCATGCATACGTAGTATGAAATACATATTACGGTATTAACTCCTTTCCCATGGAGCGTATGTCTACACCTTCAATACCGTACAGATGATAGTTCAGACATACCCAATGTCTAACTTGAGTTCACGTATCTACTCATTCACAAAATTCATCAGAACTCACATCTGGCATCTTAGACAAATTAGGTAAAATATGTGGGGTATTTTACTTTCGAACATAGTAAGTATTATGTCCTCATCTTAACACTCAGTTAAGGCGACATACGTATTTTAAGCTTGAGCTCTCGATTATCCCCTAGATAATAAGCTTAAAAATAGTCTCATCTCTATTTATCACACAGTAAATAGAGACGATTACCCGTGTGAGTGGGCTAATCTTATATCTGTCCGACATACTTTCTCAATTTAAAGTAATGCACTGAGCATCAAGATGCATAAATATCAAACAAAGATTCATAGGCATTAATGATGAAAACACAAATTCATCAAATGTGAACACTTAGGGAAAATACAATATTCAGTACATCAGTCTATACGCAATCCTAGAGATTTCATATGACCACAAAACACATCTCTAGGTATTGGCTTTGTCATAGGATCTGCTACCATTATATGCGTAATATGTACTGTAAATTCACATCCTTTCGTGCAACCATATCCTTTACAAAATTATACTAGGTATCTATGTATTCGGTCTTACCATGATATTTTGGATCTTTAGTGTACGCTTTTGCTACTTGGCTATCACAGTTAACCAACAATGAATCTGCAGCACTTCCAATAACACCTAAATGATCCAAAAATCTCTTAAGCCAAACACCTTCTTATACTGCTGCTGATAATGCCACAAACACAACTTCCATCCTGGACAAGGCTATACACACTTGTTTCTTACTGCTCCAACATATGGTGCCATTATTCGGTAAGAGAACAAATCCAGAGGTAGATTTCCTTTCATCTAAATCTCCTCTCCAATCAGCATAAGAATAGCCTTAGAGTCGCAGATCATTTCCTTAATAACTCAGCGTATTATCAGCAGTCCCCTTTAGATACCTCAGTATTCTCTTAACGGCTTTCCAATGTGCTTGACCTAGATTGGATTGGTAACTACTCACCATTCCAACTGCAAAACATATGTCAGGTCTTGTACACATCATAGCGTACATAAAACTTCTAACAGCACTAGCATAAGGAACATATTTTATTTATTGCTTCTCTTGTGGAGTCCTTGGACACAGTCTATGGCTCAATCCTTCACCTTTTGCAATAGGAGTGTTTATGGGTTTATAATCTTGCATACGAAATCGTTCAAGAACCTTATTTATATATGTTTCTTGCGAAAGAGACAACGATCTCTTCGAACGATCTCATGAAATCTTAACTCCAAGAATGTATGCAGCCTCACCCATATCCTTCATCTCAAAGTTGGAAGACAACCAACTCTTGATAATATTAACAAACTCCATATTGCTTCCGACAATCAGTATATCATCAACAGATAATGATATGATCACAAATTGATCCTTGGATCTTTTGATATATACACAATGATCCTCATCAATCATTGTAAAATCATATACCATTATGGCATTATGAAAATGTATATACCATTGTCTCGATGACTGCTTAAGGCCATATATTGATTCCAAAAGTCGACATACCTTTTCTTCTTGCCTTTCACTATGAAACCAGCAGGTTGTTCCATATATATTTCTTCCTCTAATTCTCTATTAAGGAAAGCAATCTTTACATCCATCTGATGTAACTCAAGATCCATACTAGCTACTATTGCCAAAATAATGCGAATCGAGGTAAATCTTACTATATGAGAAAACGTATCTTCATAATCAATTCCTTCCTGTTGATTATACCCCTTCGCCACAAGGCGAGCCTTATGCCTTTCTATCGAGCCATCAGCTTTTCGCTTTATTTTGAGAACCCACTTGTTCCCAATAACTCTGCGTCCTTTTGGAAGATCAACCAATTCCCAGACTTGGTTTGATTTCATTGACTCTATTTCCTCTTCCATTGCATGAATCCATTTTTCCTTACTAGGGCAATTCAGAGCCTCATTAATATTTCTTGGCTCATCCTCATCTTGTGGAGCAACCATAAAAGTTTCCCCTTCAATGTCAAAACGTTGACAAGGAATACTTTGGCGACTTGTTCGCCGTATGGGAGATTGTACACTTTGCACATCATTCCCCATTATGCTCCCACTTGGATGAGATAACGATGATGTCATCTTATCATGTGGTTGCAATTGAGAATGAGTTGAATTCAATTCATCACTTCTCATATTACTCCCACTTGGACAAACTCCACTAATATCATTATCTTGATCCAAGGTTTCAAATAGAGAGTGATCTTCCCCTATTTCGCCCTTCTTAGGAAATTCATCTTCTAAGAATGTGATATCTCGTGATTCAAATTCAGTTATACTCCCACTTTCCTGCTCACCTATGAACACATACTCTTTTGAGTGTTCTGAGTATCTTATGAAATACTATTCTTTCCACTGGGACCCAATTTCCCAAACTTGTGAGAGGACTCATGTGTATAGGCAGCACAACCCCATGGCTTAAGAAAACTTAAGTCCGGTTTTCTACCTGTCCATAACTCATATGGAGTGGAAGTAACTGATTTGGAAGGCACCCGGTTAAGTATACAGGCGGCAGTTAACAACGCATTACTCCAAAAAGTGATAGGTAAGTTAGCATGCGCCATCATGGACCTAACCATTTCCAGTAGGGTTCTGTTTCTTCTCTCCACAACACCATTTTGTTGAGAAGTATACGGAATAGACAACCGCATTTCTATTCCTTTTTCATCACATAATTTTCTGAACTCATCAGATAAATATTCTCGACCTCGATCGGATTTCAATGTTTTTATTTTCTTGTCTAATTAATTTTCTACCAAGTTCATAAACCTTTTGAAACAATTTATTGATTCAGATTTATGAGAAATCAAATAGATATATCCGAATCGAGTATAATCATCTATAAAAGTGATGAAATAAACAACTTAATGCCTTCCTCTCACATTCATTGGACCACAGACATCAGAATGGATTAAATGCAGAGGAAATTTAGCTCTTTTACCTTTTCCAAATGGTTTCCGTGTCGTTTTCCCTTCTAAGCAATGCTTACATATGGACAAATCGACTTTTTCAATGTTGCCCAACAAGCCCTCTTTGGCTAGTCTATTCATACATTGTTGGCCAATGTGACCAAGTCTAGCATGCCACACATTCACATCATTATCATATGAATTAGGAGACGTGATAAGGGAATAACAAACATTTGTATTAACATAGTCAATATCTAATACAATGAAACCATCCAGAAAATAACCACAACCATAGTAATTTGTATCCAAAAACAAATCCACACCTCTATTATAGAAGTTCATATAAAAACCTAGTTTAACCAACACCAAAACAAACACTAAATTCCGACGAATCTCCGGATCATACAATACATCATGTAGGAACAAAGTGCGTCCACCACGCATATTCAGTTGGCATGTGTCAATTCCTTTCACTTCAGCTCTGGAGTTGTTTCCCACATAGATCCACTTAGTTCCAGTTGGTACTCGTCGAAATTCCACGAAGGACCCTCTATCCTTCGCTACATGGTCTGTCGCTCCTGAATCCACAGTCCACAAAGGATTAGACTCAATTAAGAATACAGAACTTGACACAAAAGTAAAGTTCTGAAAAGCACAAGGAGTGTTTACCTTCTTCGGCTAACGACAGTCGCGAGCATAATGACCCTTCTTGTCACAGTTGTAACACTTCACCCTTGCAAGCTTCTTCATGCGAGGACGATTTCCTCTTTCATGTTGGTTAAACTTGGGTTTCTTCCCTAAATGACCTACTTCCTTGCCTTTCCCTTTATCAAACTAGTTAGGGCGTTTGCGCTTGGAGCTCGAAGCTCCATGTGAGCTAGAACTAGCATGATAGAGTTCAGCATCCGGCTTAGCCGCCAAGAGGCGGTCCTCTTCCAGCTCAAGATGGCGCATAGCATCCTCAAAGGTTTTGATATTATCATTATGGGTCAGGTGCACCTTCATATGCTCCCAACTCTGAGGCAAGGAACGAATCACTGCTTGTACTTACTGCTCATCTGTTAGAACATGGCCAGCATCTTTCAGCTCATTTATCATGTTTGACATCTTTCTAAGATGTTGCTTCATGGTCTGATCATGAGGCTTCTTATAAGAGTCAAACCTAATAGTGAGCTGCCTCAGTCTAATCACCGAAGTATAACCAAATCTTGCTGCTAATGCTTCCCACATTTCCTTGGCATTGTCAAAATGCCTAAACTCTCGCATGATGTCATTGTTCATGCTGCTCAGCAACGTAATGCGAGTAAGAGAGTTCTTTCTTTTCCATGCAGCAAATGCTTCCTTATCTCTCTTGTGCTACGCAGTGTTTCCTTCTTCAGGTTCTACCATGGTTAGGTTAAGAGCTTCTAGTACCTCTTGCTCTTCCAGCACATATTGGATTTTCATGTGCCATATTTCATAGTTGTCACTATTGAGCTTTTCACCTTTGTTCAGCTCGGCAACTATGCTCTTTGTGGCTGAAGCCATTGATCTGAACACATCAAACATATATGCACGAATTATTAATGCCTATCATTTATGCATCCCTTTTGCACAGACCCATCATATTAATGAATAATTTCAAGTAAGGTTTCAGAATCAAAAGGTCACTATGTTTCCAATCATCCTCCAAAAATCCTAACTTAAAATTATCATTAATATAATTGTCTTATGCAAAGTAAATTCTATGAAGTTACAAAAACTTTTATAACTACCCACAGCAACCAGCAATAACAGAAAGCAACAGATAATTGACATCCAATAAAACAATAATGCTTTCAACTAATACAACCAAGATATTGGTTGCTACATTAACAACAATCAGGTAGTAAACATTATATAATATGTCCACAAAGCACACTTAACAAAGATCAACCAATACAACTAACACCAAGTCAGCACACGAACTGAGAAAGATCCTCTTTTGTTCAATTTCTTGATCTTTTCCCTTGTAATAATCCAGTAATATTCATTTACAAAATCCATCACAATTTTCTTATAAGAAGCAGCTCTGTTAACATCCTATATGCGATTCAACACTCCTTGCCATTCAGGTGGAAGGGTGTTCATGAAAAATCGCACCATCTCTGACTGTGGCATAGGACGACCATTCCATATGACCTTTTGAATTTTTTTATTGACCTCAAGGACATGATCAATTAAGTCACCACTCTCTCATCGATGATCAGTCAGCTCAGCTATCAACTTAGAAAGTCTTTCCTTTTGTTCATCGGTAATTACACGAATAAGTGTGCGCAACCTCAAGGGAGGCATTGTTCCTGCAACAAATGCAGAACAAATAAGGGATCACATATAATCCACATAAACTTAATTGAAAAAGAAACACATTCTTTTCCTTTTTTTTTTTTCTGGTCAACTATCAACGATTGTCGGTCAACGGTCAACGGGTCAACGGTCAGGTCGTCAGTCGTCAGACCGATTGGACCGGATGGACCGATCGGACCGGACGGACCGATCGGACCAGTCGGACGAACCGACCGCATGTGCCGCGTGCGTGCACGAACTGACGTCACGCAGACGTCGGCCCGATACGTGTCGCGCGCATGCCAGCGTTCGCGGGTCGGGTCGGGTCGGATCGCCGATCGGGTCACCGGCCGGTGACCGCCCGGCCAACCGTCGTCGACGCTAACGTCATCAATGACGTCATCCCAGCGGTTACTGACCGTTGGGTGACGTCATGCTGACGTCAGCACGCGTCGGTTCACCGACCAACGCGTGCCGGTTCGCCGCTGGCGTCGCACACGTGCCAGTTCGCCGGCCGACGCGTGGCGCCCATGCGCAGTGACTTCTAGCCGCGTGTGTGGGCGCGTGTGGTGTCGCCCGATGGCGCACGACATGTCGCCGAACTCGTCTCGACGAGCCCTTTCACCCTATGCCATGAGAATTTGATTTCGACTTACAGAAACTCAAAAAAACGGACGAATAGTGCTCGGGTGTTGAGATTTCTTGCCCCGATCCGTGTTGGCCGAATTTCTTTACGAAAAATCAATCAAAAAACATGAAAAGGGTCGGGAAAACATGAACTAGGACTCTGATACCAATGTAGGGAATAACATATCCCCAAAAACTGGATTCGACACTAAATCGAACCCTTAAAACGAATGCGAAAGACGAGCCCGGGAAAACAACACGTATCACAAATCCTAAAGCACACCACGGATTCGAGCATACCTTTTTAGCCACAGATTAAACACCGACGCCGACGTGAGGAAGAGAATTTGGCCCCGTTCGATCCAATGACACCAAATCGCCTTGAAGGGAAGAAAAACGTGCCTTTTGCTTACTGTCTTCTTTTTGGAAGAGAGAGGGAGAGGGAAAAAAAGACGTACGTACGTTATGCGCCAAAAGGTGCATTTTCCCTCTCTCTCATCCCTTTTATACATCCCTCCATCCATGGGCCCTATTCCTGTGGGCCGGGCTTTTAGGCCCAACATGGGCGGACGGGCCTTAAGCCCATCATTAATAAAACCATCAATCCCCATCCGTTAGCAATCCCACGTGTTGTTCTCGGTTCAGGTTGTACTTGTAACTTTGTAAGAGGAGGCATGAAAGTATCAACATCACTTCTCCTCGGAATTTTAATAGACCTTAAATTCCGTGTACTTTATGAAAGGTGTGACATTTTTGAAAAATGTTGTCCAAGACTAATAACAATATTTTCTTGTGTTTGGATTGTTAGAGAAAACTCATTTCTTGTTTTGAAGTTGACAAAACATTTCCTAAAGTTTAGTCTGAAGACTTGCAGACTTAAGTGTTATAATCTGAAAAACTCCAGACGCTACCGTCAAAGTCTGAAGACTGAAAGACTTTAATCTCAAAGTCTGACGACACTAACAGATTCTAGACCAAAGAGTAAATACTTGTCCAAATGTGGGTTTATCTTCAAGGATTCGGTTCGTATGATTTGTGGAAGATCTTATGGTTGGATATAGCATCTTATGATCAATTATTCTTATTCGAATAATCAGATCTCTTGAAATGCGAAGTATACTTGAAAGGTTCTACTTATGGAAATCAAGATTCTGATTGTATGGGCGAGCAGGATTAATGGGCTTTTATCACATTCCTAAAACGACTCGAGATCTCCTTGATTGATTGTTCAACGGATAGATTGGAAGAATTCCTTTGAAAAGTGCCAACGGTTATAGAGGCATTGAGGAATATATAAGGAAAACTCTTAAATTGTTTGAGTGTGTGCGTGAAAAAAAATTTCAAAGTCTGAAGCTTTTTAGTTCTTTGCTATTTCAATTGTCAAGCTTAACTTGTACTCAAAAGAGAGAGCAAACAGACTTTAAAAGAGTGTAGTAGAGTTTTTACACTGTGAAGTCAATGACATGAGACTATAAAATCTCTTTTAATTCATAGTGAATCCAGCTAGTAGGCTGTCAGTGCGGGAGAGTGGACGTAGACTTGAACTAAGCCGAACCACTATAAATTTTATGTTTCTATTCTCTTTCCCTAAACTCCTTACTTTAATTTGCAACTTTATATATTTGTTTATAGTTGATTACATCTTCAATCTATTTCTAAAGGCAATTTATTTTCATCAAGTATTGCAAAAATTTCCTTTAACATCTATTCACCCCCTCTAAATGTTCTTACTAGCCCTTTCAATTGGTATCGGAGCATGTGTGCTCATTTTATTGAAGTGTTTTTACTTCTGAGTTAAAGATTTATGACTAGTATTTTGGCTCCAAGTTTGGTTAAAGGCTAAAGCAACACTAGACCTCATTATTTTGATAAAAATGAATACAATGTGTGGAAAAATAAAATGAAGGCATTCCTGAGATAGAAAGATCCCCTGGAATGGGACATAGTAGAAAAATGGATTATTCCCAAAGCTACATCCATCTCAGAAAGAGGAAAAGAAGTTGCAAATTTTGGCGAAATGGCACAAGAAGAAATAACCAAGAGACAAGCTCTTGATGCTAAAACCATTTACTCTTTATATTGTGCTTTATCTCCTACTGAGTATAACAAAATTTCATCTTGTGAAATAGCCAAAGAAGTCTGGGATAGGTTGCACGTTACCTATGAAGAAACTGATCGGATTAAAGAAACATAAATCAATATTATGGTCAGACAGTATGAAGCCTTCAAGATGAAACCAGGGGAATCTATCACTGACATCTTTAGTCGTTTCATAAAAATTGTAAACGGTCTAGCATATCAGGGACAATCAATCTCAAAACCAATGAAGGTTAACAAATTGCTGTGTGGACTCTCCAAAGACTGAAATCACGTGAAGACTTCAATAAGAGAAACCTAGAGGATCATGCTGCTTCTATAGACGAACTAATTGGCACACTTCAATTGTATGAAGCGGAGCAAATCAATGAGGAATGAGATCCTAAAGGTAAGAAATCAATTGCTTTAAAATCTAACAATGATTCTGACACAAATTCAAAAGATGATATGGACAATGAAGAACTAGCACTCATGATAAGGAGATTCGGAAAGTTGACTAGAAAAGGAAGAAAATTCAACTGGAAGAAACAAGGCACTCAAAAGTTTCAAAACAAATCAACTGAGGATAATGAAATCAACAAAGATATGATTTGTTTTGAATGCATGAAAAATGGGCACATTAGACCCAACTATCCTCTATTGAAAAAAAGAAGGGAAGAACTAAGAAATACAAAAAGGCTCTCAAAGTAGAGACATGGAGCGATACTAAATACAAAGAAAGTGATGAAGAATATGACAATATATGTCTAATGGCAAATTCAAAATCAAACTCAAACATTGAAACATATTTAGACTCAAACTCAAACAATGAAATCGAAGTTAGTAATTTAAAAATTCCTGCTAAAATCTCGAAGTACGTAGATGAACTTTGTCTCAGTCTCAAAACATCTCTTAAAAGGATTTCCGAGCTGAAGAAGGAGAATTTTAAATTTAAGCAACAAGAAGCTGTTTGGAAAGAAAAGTTTGAAAATCTAGACAAAAATTTTGTCAATTTGAAAGAAAATGCATATCCTCTTTCAAAGGAAAATATTTTTTTAAAAGAGGACATTTAAAACATTACAAAAAGGTTTCAATAGGATTTGAGAAGTTTGAAAAGATTCTTATAATACAAAGACCTTATTTCAATAAATCTGGTTTGGATATGACTATAGAAACCATTCCACTAATTGATTTTCCAAAAATAAAAGAAAGAATTAAACAAAGACCTACAAAAACATTTTACAGAAATCATTTTCAAAGAATTTTTGTAAAACCCGTTGGCCAAAGTACTCTTAAATGTTCAAAATGTAATAGCTTAGAACATTTTGAGAAAGAATGTCACAAGTTTTGGTGACCTATTAAGAATGATTGGGCAAAAACTGTATTTTGTACTAACTCCCCTGGACCCAAGAAGATATGAGTACCAAAGAAAGCTTGAGTCTTTTTTATAATTACAGGTCACTATCAAGAAAAAGATCAAGTGGTACAAGTGATATTTGGATAGTGGATGTTCGAGACACATGACAGGAGATTCAAGTTATTTTATAAAGCTTATGTAATTAAATTGTGGAAAAGTTTCCTTTAGTGGAAACAGTAAAGGAAGAATAGTTGGATATGGAACTATGAAAATTGGAAGTCTCACAATCAAGAATGTCTCCTTGGTGAAATGATTAAATTACAATCTACTCAGCATAAGTCAGATGTGCAATACTGGATTCAAAATTAATTTCCAAAAAGGCATTTGTTCGAGAACTAGTAAAGATTTCTCTTGATCTTTTACTAGACGAAGACATGACAATATTTATCTTATGAATATAAAACTAGAAAGTTCTCAATGTCTAATATCATCCAAGATGAAGCAAACCTTTGGCATTAAAAGCTTGGCCATGTTAATATGAAGCAGATTGCAAAAATCTCTTCTAAGAAACTTGTTCGTAGACTCCCCAATCTGACTTATCAAAAGTCTTATCTATGCATGCCATGTGTTTTGGGAAAACAGGTTAGAAGTTCTTTTAAACCTATAAATCAAGTTTCTACTAATCTAGTTTTGCAGCTTCTGTATATGGATCTCTTTGAACCAACCAAAACTCAAAGTATTGGTGGAAAGAGATACTATCTAGTAATCGTTGATGATTATTCTCGCTTTACTTGGGTTTACTTTCTAGCAAGTAAATCTGAAACATTTTCTCACTTTTCAAAGTTTGCCAAGAAGTTCATAATGAGAAAGATTATGCTATTTCAAGCATATGGGCAGATCATGGAGGTGAGTTTGAAATCAAGACTTTATTAAATTTTATGATGAATCTGGTTTTTAACATGTTTTCTCTTCTCCATATACTCTAGAGTAAAAATGAGTTGTTAAAAAAAAGAATAAATCTTTGTAGGAAATGGTAATAACTCTTTTAATTGAAAGTAATATTTCTTCTCGATTTTGAGCTGAAGCAGTTTCTATAACTTGCTATATCATTAACAGAGTATTTTTTAGGCCTATTTTAGAGAAAACTTCTTATAAAGTTTTTAAAGGAAAAAAAAGCCAAATGTTTCTTATTTTCATGTGTTTGGTTATAAATGTTTTGTTTTGATAAGTACAAATGATCGAACTGATAAGTTTAAGGAAAAATCAGACAAATGAATTTTTCTTGGCTACTCAACCTCGAGCAAAGCTTACAGAATATTCAACAAGAAGATTCAGTCTGTGGAAGAATCTATTAACGTCAAATTCCAAAACTCTGTACAGAATCGGCTAAATCAGACTTAACTTGAAGATTTTGAATATGCTCTAAACCTTACAAAATCTACTTCCCCTGAAGTGGTTCATACCTCTGAAGAACAACAACAACAAGAACCAATAGATTCAACTAAAGTAAAGGATCAGAAAACCTTCAGACCAACCAGGGCGTGCATGACAACCATTCGTTCCGAAATAGTTTCGGAACAGAAATAGATTTTTCTATTTCTATTTCTAGAAGAGTTTCTAAGCAAAAATAATCGTTTGATAACGATACAAAATTTCTACTCTAAAAATAGAAATTCATTTGATAACGACACAAAATTTCTTCCTTTCGGACAAATGGCGATAACCGATGACCTTTAATATAAAAAATAAAAATAAAAATGATTTAGTAACAAAAAAATAATGAATAAAATAAAATAAAATAAAATAAAATAAAATAAATCATAAAAAATAAAATAAAAAATATCATTTTATTTTAAAATTAAAATATAAAAAATAAATTTATTCTATTTATTCTATTTTATTTTATTTTACGAATAAATTTATTTTAAAATGAATAAAAATAAAACATAAAAATAATTTTATTTGGAAAAACACTCAAGGCAAATAAAAATAAATTTAAAATGATAAATAAAAATAATTTATTTATTTTAATAAATTTATTTTTATTTTTAAATGAATAAAATGAATATTTTTATTTTTATTTTTAATAAAATGAGGAGAGGCAGAGGAAGAGGAGGAGGCAAAGACGTAGAGGAGATGAGGGAGGACTCACCGAAATTAGGGTTTAGTGAGAGAAACTATTTCTGATTTCTCTTCCAAAAATCAGAAGTAGAAAATTTTAGTTTCTGATTTTTCTTCCAAACCTATTTCTGGAATAGAAATCTATTCCAAAAATAGAAAAACTGAATAGGTGTATCAAACAGATTTCTCTTCCAAAAACAGATCTGGAATAGAAAAACTATTTCTGGAACAGAAATTTTGGGTTGTCATGCACCCCCCAGTAACTGGAAGTATAAGTCTAGTCATCCTAAGAAACTCATCATTGGCAACATTGATGAAGGAATTCGCACCAGATCCAAAAGGCAAGAAAAGTCTAGTGCTCTAACACTTATTTCTGAGATAGAATCCAAAAGCATAGAAGAAACCTTAGCTGACGAAAGCTGGATTGAAACTATGCAAGAAGAGCTCAAACAGTTCAGCATCAATGATGTTTGAGAGCTAATTTCTAAACCAAAAGGTAAATCTATTATTGGAACTAAATGAGTTTTCAGGAACAAAATGGACGATAAAGGAAAAGTGATCAAAAACAAAGCAAAACCCGTGGCTAAATGATATACGCAAGAGAAATGATAGACTATGATGAGACCTATACACCAGTAACAAGGTTAGAAGCAATTAAATTATTACTTGTTTTTGCTTGCTATAAAAATTTCAGGTTATTCCAAATGGACGTCAAAAGTGCATTCATTGATGGATTTATCCAATAAGAAGTTTATGTGGAACAACCACCTAGATTTGAAGATCCAAAAAGGCCAAACTCAGTCTTTAGACTGAAAAATGCCCTATATGGATTAAAGTAAGAACCTCGAACCTGGTATGACAGGTTAAGTAAATTTCTAATTCAAAATGGTTTTGTTAAAGAAAATGTGGATACTACTTTGTTCAATAAAAGAGAATGTAAAGATTTTATACTCATTCAATTCTATGTTGATGATATTATCTTTAGATCATCTAATGAAAATTTGTGCAAGAAGTTTTCTAAGTTTATGCATGATGAATTTGAGATGAGCATAATGGGTAAATTATATTTCTTTCTTGGATTACAAGTAAAACAAATGAAGGAATGAATTTTCATTCACCAAGAAAAATATACAAAAGATCTCATTAAGAAGTTCAAATTGGAGAATTGCAAAAAGACTGATATACCAATGTCAAGCTCTTCGAAGTTAGATAAAGATGAAGGAGGAAAAAAAGTTGACTAGAAGCTCTACATGAGTATTATTGGTTCGCATCTTTATTTTATTGCTTCTAGACCTGACATTTTGTTCAGTGTTTGCATTTGTGCTAAATTTCAATCAAATCCCAAAGAATCTCATTTAAGTGCTGCAAAATGCATTATCAAATATGTTGCAACTACTTCAAAGCTAGGTCTATGGTATCCCAAAGAATGAGACTTTACTCTTCTTGGATGTTCAAACGCAAATTTAGTAGATTGTAGAGTCAATAGAAAAGTACTTCTAATACTTGTCAACTGCTGCGCAACAAGCTAGTGTCTTAGTTTTCAAGGAAACATGGTACTGTAGCTCTTTCAATAATAGAAGTAGAGTATATAACTCTTACAAGTAGTTGTTCTCAAATATTGTGGATAAAGCAACAATTAAGAGACTTTGAAATCGAAAACTCATGCATCGAAATTAAATGCGACAACACTAGTGCCATCAATCTCATAAAGAATCAAATTCTTCATTCAAGAGCAAAGTACATAGAAATTCGACATCATTTCATTAGGGATCATGTTCAAAATTGATAAGTTATGATACAATTTATTGACTCAAAGAATCAGTTGGCAGACATATTTACAAAGCTACTGGAGAAAAGTCTATTTGAATCTATTCGCACCAGACTGAACATTATATCTTTTATCAGTTAAAGTCTGAAGATGATCAGACTCAGAATAACCAAAAGTTGCGAGTATAAGTTAATTTAATTTCTGAATGAAAATTTGAAAGGTACATTTTCTTTTTGAATTGTTACTTACTTATTTTATTTTTAATAATTATCTTTTCATTTTTGAATTTATGGCAATTTTTCATTTTCAAAAATGTAGTTTTTCAAAAAGGTAGTTTTTACTTTTTCCTTTATGACGATCCGTATACCCCGTTTCATTTGCTTTATATACTATCGATTTTCTTCTCCTCCGCCTTCACTCACAAACTCTAGAATACAAAACTCTTTCTTTCTCATACTTTTTCTCTAGTTTAATCCAAAAAGCTTTCACCTTTTTCACGATTGAGTTGAGAAATCTCCCAAAGAAAGTGACAATAGTCCCAAAGAAAGTCTTCTAGAATCACGAGCAGGGGATCACAGCATATGCGTGAGGATCCTACGCACTTTGTTATGACTGAGGAAGAAGACTCTTCATAGCAGCAGCAGCAAAGTCAACAACAACAATCTCAACCATGTCACTCTTCTCAATCTAGGACTCAAGTTCCTCCACAGCAAGATGTTGAAGAAGAGATCGTTGTAGACGTTGAACCAATAAGGACTCTTAAGCCCGAATTTCTCTTCTAACTCTACTCTAAGTTAAAGGAGGGTGGTATTGCAATAACTTTCATTGATAAGTTTTTGAGCAAGAAAGGACGCAGAAGCGAAACTTATTTTTTGAAGTCAATGGAAAGTATGGGCATTGCGCCTATTGGTTTGGCAGCAAGGACTTTTGCAAATTTTCCAAGGGGGTGCATGATAACCAAAATTTCTGTTCCAGAAATAATTTTTCTATTCCAGACCTATTTCTGGAATAGAAACCTGTTTGATAAACCTACTCAGTTTTTCTATTTCTGGAATAGATTTCTATTCCAGAAATTGATTTGGAAGAGAAATCAGAAATAATTTTTCTCACTAAATCCTAATTTCGGTGAGTCCTCCCTCATCTCCTTTACGTCTCTGCCTCCTCCTCCACCTCCTCCACCTCTCCTCATTTTATTCATTTAAAAAAAAAAAAATTATTAAATAAATAAATTATTTTTATTTATCATTTTATTTTTATTTTATTAAAAATAATTTATTTATGATAAATAAAAATAATTTATTTTTATTAAAAATATATTTAATAAATTTATTTTTATTTTCCTTGAGTGTTTTGCCAAATAAATTTATTTTTATTTTTAATTTTTATTCATTTTTAAATAATTTTATTAGTAAAATAAAATAAAATAGAATGAATAAAATAAATTTATTTTTCAAGATATTTTTATTTTATTTTTTTATGATTTATTTTATTTTAATTTGTTTTATTCTTTATTTTTTTGTTACTAAATCATTATTATTTTTTATATTAAAGGTTGTCAGTCGTCGCCGCCACCATCTGAAAGGAAGAAATTTTGTGTTATTATCAAACGAATTTCTATTTTTAGAATAGAAATTTTGTATCGTTATCAAACGGTTATTTTTTCTTAGAAACTCTTCTAGAAATAGAAATAAAAAAATCTATTTCTGTTCCATAAACTATTTCTGGAACAGAATGGTTGTCATGCGCGCCCCAAGTGATCCACGGTTTAGATCCTTTAATCAGTCTGAAGGGAAAGATGATGATGAAAGGATACTCACAAATTTTCAGCCTCGGATGGGCGTCGCTGCAAATGTTCGTGGTGAAAGGACGGATCTTTTTCGTTCTAAGTGTTAGAGAAAACTTCCTTATCTATTTTGAAGTTGACAAAATGTTTTCATCAATCTAATCTGCAGACTTGCAGACTCTATCGTCAAAGTTTGAAGACCTCCAGACTCAAGATTTAAAGTCTACCCTCACTGATAGTTTCTAGACCGACGAAGAAAAGATTTATCGATGAAGAAGACTTATCCAGATACAAGTATATCTTCAAGAATTTGGTTCGTACGGTTGAAGAATATCTCACGGCTGGAGATAGCATATCGTGATCAATTATTCTTATTGAAATCAATTTGAATAATTAGATATGTTGATTGGCGAAGTATACTTGGAAGGTTCTACTTATGGAAACTTAGATCCTGATTGTATGGGCGAGCAAGATTGGTGGGCTATCATCACATTCCTTAAATAACTCGAGATATTCCTAATTGATTCTGTCCAACAGGTAGATTAGAAGAACTCCTTTGGAATGTGCCAATGGTTATAATGGCATGAAGAAGTATATAAGGTGGACGCTCAAGTTATTCGAGTGTGTGCGTGAAAGAAAAATTCCAAAGTCTGAATTTCCAAGTTATTCGAGTGTGTGCGCGGACTCTCCAAAGACTGGAATCACGTAAAGACTTCAATAAGGGAAATGCAAAGGATCATGCCACTTTCTGTAAACGAATTGGTTGTCACACTTCAGTCCTATGAAGTAGAGCAAATCAACGAGGAAGAAGATCCCAAAGGTAAGAAGTTAATTGCTTTGAGATCTAACGATGATTCAAATGTTACAAATTCTGAAGATAATATGGATAATGAAGAGTTAGCTCTTATGATAAAGAGGTTCAGGAAATTGAACAAAAAGGGAAAAAGATTCAATTGGAATAAACAAAGCACTCAAAAGTTTCAAAACAAATCAACTGAGGATGATGAAGCCAATAAAAATATGATCTATGCTGAATGCAAGAAAAAGGGACAAATCATATCCAATTGTCCCATGTTGAAGAAAAAGAAAGGAAAAGCTGAGAAATACAAGAAGGCTCTTAAGGCAGAGACATGGAGTGATACTGAATGCGAAGGAAGTAATGAAGATTATTCCAATACTTGTCCAATGGCAAAATCAAAATCAGATTCAGACTCCGAAATATATACAAACTCAGACTTAGATAGTGAAATCGAGGTAAGTAATTTAAAAATCCCTACTAAAGTCTCGAAATACATTGATGAACTTTGTCTTAGTCTCAAAACCTCTCTCAAGAGGATTTCCGAGCTAAAAAGGAAGAATTCTACACTGAAGTAACAGGAAATTATTTTGGAAAGAACCATCGCCTTGGTGGCCGCAATGATTTGGGCTCTCTCTCCCTCACGAAAGGAAGGAGTTCAAATCCACTCACGGTCGCTTGAGGTCTTAAGTGTGACGTCGGGGTGGTGGGTCCTCCGCTAGCGTCACTCCACGGTTTACCCACCGATTATCGGCTGTACAGGGTTCCCTAGGTATCAAAAGAAAAAATTTAGAAAGAAAAGTTTGAAAATTTAGATAAAAGTTTTATTACTTTAAAAGAAAATGCAGACTCTCTTTCAAAAGAAAATACATTTTTGAAAAATGACATTTCAAATATTTCAAAAAGGTTTTCAATAAGATTTGAGAAGTTGGAAAAGATTATTTCAGTATAAAGACCCTACTTTAACAAATCAGGCTTGGGAATGACTTTTGAAACTATTCATCTAATTGATTTTCCAAAAGCAAAGAAAAGAATCTAACAAAGGCCTACAAAAACTTTTTATAGAAATCATTTTCAAAAAGTCTTTGTAAAACCTGTTGAGCGAAGTGCTCTCAAATGTTCTAAGTGCAACAGCTCAAAACACTTTCAAAAAAAATGTCCTATAATTTGAAGACTTGTTAAGAAGGAATGGGCAAAAACTGCTTATTGCACTAACTCCTATGAACCCAAGAAAATGTGGATACCAAAAAAGCTTGAGTTTCTTTTTTAATTGCAGGTCACTATCAAGGAAAATGTTAAATAGTATTTGGACAGTGGCTGTTCAAGGCATATGACTGGAGATTCAAGTTGTTTTATAAAATTTATGCAAATAAATGGTGGAAAAGTCTCTTTTGGTGGAAACAGCAAAGGAAGAATTGTTAAGTGTGGAACTGTAAAAATTGGAAGTCTCACAATCAATAATGTTTCCTTGGTGGAATGACTCAATTACAATTTGCTCAACATTAGCCAATGTGCGACATTGGATTCAAAATCAATTTTCAAGAAGGAATATGTTCGGGAACTAGTAAAGATCTTTCATAATCTTTTACTGGACGAAGACATGGGAACATCTATCTTCTAGAACATCTACCTAAAGTTTCAAAAATCTGACTTATGCACACCATGTGTATTGAGAAAACAGGTTCGAAGTTCTTTTAAACTAATAAATCAGGTTTCTACTAATCGTGTTTTGTAGCTTCTGCATATGGATCTCTTTGGGCCAACCAGAACTAAAAGCATACGCGGAAAGAGATATTGTCTGGTAATCGTGGATGATTATTCATGATTGACTTGGGTTTACTTTCTGGCAAGTAAATCTGAAACGTTTTCTTACTTTTCAAAATTTGTTAAGAAAGTTCAGAACGAGAAAGGATATGATATTTCAAGCATACGGACAGACCATAGAGGTGAGTTTGAAAGTCAAAACTTTGCAAAATTTTGTGATGAATTAGGTTTTCAGCATTTCTCCTCTCCATACACACTAGAACAGAATGGAGTTATGGAAAGAAAAAATAAATCTTTGTAGAAGATGGCAAGAACTCTTTTAATAGAAAGTACTATTTCCTCTCATTTTTGGGTTGAAGCAATTTCTACAGCATGTTATATTATTAGCAGAGTCTTTTTAAGGCATATTCTGCATAAAACTCCTTATGAGGTATTCAAATAAAAGAAGCCAATTGTTTCTTACTTTCATGTGTTTTGTTGCAAATGTTTTGTTTTGAAAAATACAAATGATCGAACTGGTAAGTTTGAAGAGAAATCAGACAAAGGAATCTTCCTTGGATATTCAACCACCAACAAAACTTACAAAGTATTCAATAAAAAGACTCAGTCAGTGGAAGAATCTACGAATGTCAAATTCTAAGACTCTTTGCAGAATCAACTAATTCAGACTCATCTTAAAAAATCTGAACCTGCTCCAAACTCTACAAAGTCTACCTACCCCTGAAGCGGCTCGAGACCTCGAAAATCAACAACGGAGACGGAAACTAAGGTTACGCATGACAAAATTTCCGAAACAGAAATTGATTTCGGCCAGAAATCAATTTCTTAATTTCTATTCCCTGAACAAGTTTCTGAGCAAAAAAACCCGTTTGATAACGACTCAAAATTTCTATTTCTAAAACAGAAATCCGTTTGGTAACAGAATAAAATTTCTATTTCTAGGAATAGAAATTAATTAGATAACAACATAGAAAATCATCAAATACAAAATAATAGTCAAAATAAAACTAATACATTACAAAAGTTGAAAATACAATTTCATGGAATTTCCGGCATATTATTATCCATTGCCATTTTATTAGCAATTGTTTTTCTAAGCGTATTTATTTGGTTTCCCCCCGCGGTCAATGTATCGTTTGCAAGCTCATCTTGCGTAGGTTCAGGCAAGTACTGCGGAAGCGTGAATATGGGTGCCATCAATAACGCCTTTACAGCCTTGTCATTTTATCAAAAACTAGTATTATATAAGATTATCAACAAAATAAAATTAATGGTGTAAAAGAATATATGAGAATTCTACCTTAAAGTAAAGTTTATGGTTATGAACCAATCGGGGGAAGGTCGGTTTATTTTGATTCTCGAATTGAATCAATCCAGTTACTTATCCCTAATTTCTTTATTGTTACTCAATGAACCTTTAATGGCCCTTGCATAGCAAAAGAGAGATTCTCTTGAATCTCTTGCCTTCGAATTAAAATTCAAGATTGTGTAACAATCTAATTATTTTGATTTTGCAAGAATTTTGAATCCATAAAAAAAATGAGGTTAAATTTCTAGGCACGTTTTTTATTTATCTATTACGTAAGAACTTTTTCTTCAACTGGCCATGCGCGTGCCTTTTCTAGGAGGAAAGAGCCCCATTGTTTTTAAGTAAGCATTTAAGAACTTTGGTCGTTTTTGAAAATTGGGGACCCATTCGATTACCTTTCATCCTAAAGAGGAAGTTATCAAAAAAATTGAAAAAAAATGCAAAAAAAAAACACAAGCAAAATAAGAAAAAGAAAATTAGCAATAATTTGTGAAGTTGTGGTTATGAGTAAATTAAGTTAGCAAGAAAGCACAAAGGTTCTTTTATATGGTTTGATTTCAGTTTCGATTTCTATTTCAAAAAGCGAGAAGTTAAAAATTTCAGTTTCTAATTTCTTCAATTTCTCTATTTCGGAATAGAAATCTATTTCAGAAATAGAGAAATCAAATTGCGTTACCAAACAGATTTCTGTTCCAAACCTATTCCGGGGAACAGAGAAACAAAGAAATCGAGAAACAGAAATTTTGTCATTCGCGCCCTAAAAAATCAATTGAAGAAAAAGATCAGCAAACTGTCAGACTGACAAGTAATTGGAAGTACAAGTCTAGTTATCCCAAAGAACTCATCATTGGTGATATTGATAAAGGGATTCGCACCAGATCAAAAAGCAAGAAGAGTCTAGCGCCGTGGCACTTATTTCTGAAATATAACTTAAGAGCATAGAAGAAGCTTTAGCTAATAAAAGCTGGATTGAAGTAATACAAAAAGAACTCAAATAGTTCAACATTAACAAAGTATGGGAATTAACTCCTAAACCAAAAGGTAAATCCATTATTGGAGCTAAATGTGTTTTCAAGAATAAGTTAGACGAAAAAGGAAAAGTGATCAAGAACAAAGCAAGACTCGTGGCCAAAGGATATACACAAGAAGAATATAGATTATGATGAAACCTACGCACCAGTAGTCAGGTTAGAAACAATTAGAATATTTCTTACTTTTGTCTGTTATAAAAATTTCAAGTTATTCCAAATGGACGTCAAGAGTGCATTCCTAAATGGATTTATCCAAAAAAGAAATTTATGTGGAACAACCTCTTGGATTTGAAGATCCAAAGAGACCAGACTCAGTATTCAAATTGAAAAAGGCTTTCTATAGATTAAAGCAAGCACCTCGAGCTTGGTATGACAGGTTAAGTAATTTTTTAATGCAAAATGGTTTTCTCAAATGAAAAATGGATACTACCTTGTTTATTAAAAGAGACGGTAAAAACTTTCTACTTGTTCAAATTTATGTTGATGATATTGTATTTGGATCACCTAACAAAAATTTGTGCAAAAAGTTTTCTAAGTCTATGCAGGATGAATTTGAGATAAGCATGATGGGTGAATTATTCTTCTTTCTCAGATTACAAGTAAAACAGTTGAAAGAATGAATTTTCATTCACCAAGAAAAATATGCGAAAGAACTTGTTAAAATGTTCGAATTAGAGAATTGCAAAAAGACTAAGATACCACTATCTAGTCCTTCGAAGCTAGATAAAGATGGAGGAAAGAAAGTTGACCAGAAGCTTTACAGGAGTATTATTGGTTCACTTATTTATCTTATTGCCTCTAGACCTAACATTTTGTTTAGTATTTGCATTTGTACTAAATTTCAATTTGATCTAAAAGAGTCTCATCTAAGTGCCGCAAAACGCATCATCAAATACATTGCAACTACTTCAAATTTAGGTCTGTGGTATCCCAAAAAATGAGACTTTCCTCTCATTGGATATTCAAACACAGATTTAGCATGTTGCAGAGTTGATAGAAAGAGTACATCTAGTACATACCAATTGCTGGGAAACAGAACAGTATCTTGGTTCTCAAGGAAGCAAAACACTGTAGCTCTTTCAACAGCTGAAGCAGAGTATGTGACCATTGGAAGTTGCTGTTCTCAAATCTTATAAAACAACAACTGAGAGACTTTAAAATCGAAGACTCATGCACCGAGATCAAATATGATAACACCAGCACAATCAATCTAATAAAGAATCCAATATTTTATTCAAGAGTAAAGCACATAGAGATTCGACATCACTTTATTAGAGATTATGTTCAAAGTGGAGAAGTTATGATTCAATTCATTGATTCAAAGAATCAACCGGCGAACATATTTACAAAGCCACTAGAGAAAAGCCTATTTGAAATCTATTTGCACCAAACTGAACATTACATCTATTATCCATTAAAGTCTGAAGGAGCTCAGACTTAAAAGTAAAGTCTAAAGGTGTTCGAACTCAGAAGACCAAGCATTACGACTGTAAGTTATTTCTATTCCAATATTTTAAAAAGGTACGGTTACTCATTAATTGCTAATTGATTGAAATTATCTTTCCAAGTTTTTCTTTTTCAAAAAGGCAGTTATCAATTTTGAAAAGATAATTATTTTCAAAAATGAAGTTTTTTTTCTTAAAAGGTATTTTTATTTTTCCTTTTATGTCATTTTGTTTACCTTGCTTTACTTGCTTTATATATTACCGAGATTCGTCTTCTTCGTTTTTAAACTGAAACCTTAGAATACAAGATTCCCACTTGCTTTCACTTTCACTCTCGATTTGTCCAAAAGTTTTCACTTTTTTCGAGCAAGTTTGTGAATTTCTCCCTTGAAGCGATAATGTCTTCAAGAAAATCTTCAAGAATTACAAGTAGGGAACCACGACATATGCTTGAGGGTCTTACGCATTTCGACTTGACCGAGGAAGAAGATTCTTCTCCACCATTGTGCATCCGAGTTAGCAACAACCTTCTCAACAACATCAGTCTTCTCCACCGACTCAACCAGAAGAAAAAGTTATAGAAGAGGCTGAATTTGTAAGAGCGCTAATTCCCAAGGTTGCTTTCAAACTTTACTCTAATTTGAAAAAGGAGGAACACCAATGTCTTTGATCAATAAATTTTTAAGAGATAAAGGATACAAGAATAAAACCTTGTTATTATAGGAGTTGGAAAGGTTAAGAGTTGTAAAGAGAGGGACAGTTGAAAGGACTTTCGCAAATTTCCCGATTGACCCATTCTATGGCACTACAAATCAACCACAAGGATTGGACAAGGATGAATGGATGTTTACCCATTTTCAACCTAGAACAGGAGTGGCTGCAAACATTGCTAGTGACGGTTCAAGTCTTTTCAGATCGAAAAACCACGAGAGAGTTTACTTAAATTTGATGAAAAGAGGGGTCATGAACCCTAGAAATGTCAATTTTGATTTTGTTGATTTGGTAAAAATCAATCTGCGAGAGAAGCTTGCTTTACTGCAATTGGAGCGCTTTTGTTCTAAATCCACTATTGCTTATCATGAACTCACAACTTACTTTTACTCGAACTTATCTTTCATTGATGCAAACAGCTTTTCTTTCACAGTAAGAGATAAAGAGTTCTTGGTGAATATGAATACATTAGCTGATATAATTGGAGTGGAAAGAGCGAGTTTCCAACCAATCAGTTTGTCAGTTGCACATGCTACATTGGCTTTGGTTAAAGACCGAGATGTTGAAGGCAAAATTTTCTACTCTAGAATGAATGCCTCTAACATCTTGCTGCACAAGATTATAATCAACTGCATTCATCACAAGTCGACATCCAAGACTGATGTCTTTCGATCTGAAGCGAAATTGATGTATGTCATAGATGCTGGATTTAAATTCTCTTTGCCTCACACCATCTTGTTTCATATGTACTGAACAGCGGTGAAGGATAAGGGACGACTCCGTTATTCTGCTCTTATCACGCGCCTCTTTAAATATTTTAAAATTCACATTTCTGCACCATTATGTTTGACAACCATCTGTCCAATGATGATTGGTTTTAAAATGGTCACAAAGATGCGTTTGAAAGAGCTGAACAAGGTGTTGGAGCGTATGAAGGAGAAGTCTCCCGTCAAAGCAAAACAAAACTCTACTGCAGCGAAGAGGAAAGGCAAGGAACCCATGGCTGCTCTAGTAAAGAAGAAAAGAATTCTCATCTTGCAGGATGAAGATGATGAGGATGAAATGACTTTTTCAACCTTAAGAAATTTGAAGAGTTCTGTTAGCTTTTAAGAGACTCGAGAAGAGCCGGAAGAATGAGAAACAGAGAGAGAAGAGACAGAGAAAGAAGATGAATAATATAGGAGAACAAAGGAAGAAAGAAGAGAAGAGGAAAGAAGAGGAGATGAAGAAAAGTAGAAAGAAGAGAAGAAATGGGACACGAAAGAGAAAAAGATTATGGTCAAAAAGCCTCTTTTGAGCCAACTTTGGCTATCTCCCTTTTCAGTAATTCTAAGATGGTAGGAATTGGAACTGTTGACATGCATCACTCTGAAG
This sequence comes from Eucalyptus leucophloia subsp. euroa, assembly GCA_017140325.1. Taxonomy (NCBI): domain Eukaryota; kingdom Viridiplantae; phylum Streptophyta; class Magnoliopsida; order Myrtales; family Myrtaceae; genus Eucalyptus; species Eucalyptus leucophloia. The sequence goes on from CM029475.1 coordinate 64,958,083, forward strand.
TTGAAGTTGATCAACAAGAAATCTTACCTACTCCACATGAAGGCAACCAAACAAGGGGAACTATTTGACAAAAAGGTATTTCTTCACATATCTTTACTAATGATGTAAGTCGTTATGCAGCATATCCAGAGGATGTGTATGCCTCTCATTATCCAGAAGCTTCCACTTATAGTCATGGTGGACAATCTACTAAAGTTCCATCCATTCTCAAAATCCTTAGAATCGACTCAGCTGGTCCTAGTGCTGCAACAGAACCTACAGCAAACTTTTTGAAACTGCTAGAGATTTTATTGGATGTAAGGAAGCAGCAATATCCTATGGGGTATGAGATGTAGGATTTCAAGAATGTTTTCATGAACACTTCAGTGTTTTGCATGAACAGTTAAACGTCCTAAAAAATCAAGTGCAGTCATCTATGCAGGGTGAAGATTTTCAGTCACTGAAGCAGAGTTTTGTAAGGCTTGAGAAGACAGTGAATTATAGGGAGAGTTCGAGCTTGTTCGCCTTCCAAAACAGCCATGATTCTGACCATATTTTCAACAAACTATTTTATTTGTTCTTCACTTTTTGCTATTGATAAAAATGGAGAGAAGTTGATGCAGATTTGATTTTGTTTTTGGATTTTTGGACTTATATTTTGTTTGGTTGTGGCATGGACTAGTTTGGACTAATGATGCTTGCAAGTAACTTAAGTTATGTTATTGATTATGGTAAAGATAGTTGCTTTTACAAGACTAATACATTTTCTGTGGTTATAGAATCGCTACTATCATTATCCTAATATCTACTTATCTTTTATAAGAAATCTTGGTTTGCTTAAGTGTTGTTTTGCAAGTCAAAGTGTCTAAATTTGCGATAAAGTTTTATCACCATTAAAAATGGGAAGATTGTTGGAGAAAACTTCCTTATCTATTTTGAAGTTGACAAAATATTTCCATCAGTCTAGTCTAAAGACTTACAGACTCTATCATCAAAGTCTAAAGACCTCCAGACTCAAGATTTAAAGTCTACCTTCGCTGATAGTTTCCAGATTTATCCGATGAAGAAGACTTATATAGATGCAAGTATATCTTTAAGGATTTGGTTCGTACGGTTGAAGAAGATCTCATGGCTGGAGATAGCATCTCATGATCAATTATTCTTATTGAAATCAATTTGAATAATTAGATCTATTGATTGGCGATGTATATTTGGAAGGTTCTACTTATGGAAACCTAGATCCTGATTATATGGACGAGCAAGATTGGTGGGCTATCATCATATTCCTTAAATAACTCAAGATCTTCTTAATTGATTCTATCCAACGGGTAGATTGGAAGAACTCCTTTGGAATGTGTCAACGGTTATAATGACACGGAGGAGTATATAAGGAGGACGCTCAAATTATTCGAGTGTGTGCATGAAAGAAAAATTCCAAAGTCTAAATCTCCTAATTATTTGCTAATTCACTCATTGAGTTTAAGTTGTACTAAAAAGAGATATTAAATACTTGTGAGACCTTTGTCGCGACCCGATATCGCCGCCCTTGAAGTTAAAGGTGGGAAAGGTCGGGTTTAGGAGTACTTGATCAAGAAATTTCCCTCACAAAATCACGAGCTCTCTCAAGCTCATACCCCGCACGACTGCGGGTTTATTTATATGATATAGTTGTTTATAATAATCTAAAAATAGATGGGAGTCGCCACTAACCTCGTTTTGGGGGTTAGCTAGAAAACCTAATCGAGGGTCGAGAGTATTCCCTCGATTCTTACACAACTAAATATCTAGGTTCAGGGACTTGGGTTACGCTAATATTGCTATTAGCGTCCTTTCGATATCTAAACAGTATGTTATGTTTTTCCTAACATATCCATGCGTTTCTTTTTACATTTTTCGAAATCATCATTTTTATACTAAGTGATCATGCATGGTAATTGCTTTCATTCTATTCTATTCCTAAGAAAAAAAAACAAGAAAAGGAACCACTCAATGAAATTGAAATTACAAGACATGAAGTAAACAATCAAAAAGCAGTAAATCTATCATGCAATCCTAAAAATATAAAAGAGAGAACACAATTAAGAAAAAAGAGAGAAAAAGAGAAAACCCACAACTCATCGGATTTTATACAACACAAAGAACCCGAGACATATGTCGGGGAAAAACAAATATTATATAATAATGGTCGGAGTGAACATCGACCTCCCATCTTCACGCCTTCTCCATTTTCCGAGCCCTAATCTAAGAAACATGGATTTCTTGCCTCATCTTATATGACTAAGATAATGCATAGAAATCGTTATTATAACGAATGGACATAGACATCAAACATGAACATGAATCTAGCAAATTCAAGTCACAAACAGCAATTATAACTTGGCGACAGCATATTATGAATATACACAACATTCATAGATAATAATATAGCATATTCAACAAGAACAACAATGAATCAAGTAAACTTGAGCCATGTATGGTAAGAGTAGACATATTCAGTGAGCTCACAATGCAGCAAGTGTACAAATTCAACAAATAGCACATGCCGAGATGAAGATTATGCAAGCTAATGGTGATTGTTGCAAAAAGGCAAATGATCAAATAATAATATAGATAAAAGAAGAAAATAAATCGGACATCGGATTTATGTGATTTAGTCATAAAGACCTACGTCCACGAGGAGAGCAGCAGCGAATTTTACTATAGATCAAGCAATACAAGGAGATTACACACTCAAGTCACTTAAACACTCTCTCAGTGTTTCCTAAGCCCCAATTACACCCAACAATGCATGTAGTGTTTAGCCCGAAATTTTTCAAGAAAAATTCAATCTCAAGAAATAATCTTTCAATCTTTCTTGGATGCAAAGGAATTACACTAGACAACGCTTCAAGAAATCATGATCAACCTTCTTCCATTTATATATATATGTATAAGTGAGACCTTTATTATTTTGCCAACTTCTCATTGGATTATGTTTCCTATCTTAAACAATTTTATCTAAAACATATCTCTGTATGTTTTAAATAAAATCCAAATCCAAGTGAAAGTTGGACTTTCCTATTTTAGCGGCCAAATTCTCCAACGCAGATTCAAACTTTGGGAAGTTGATCTTTGGATCTTCTTTGTTTGATTTCGAATGTCTGCAATATATTCAATTCAGAATATTCAGAATTTCAATATTGGACTCAAACTCAAGATATATTTTAATAGTGACTATGTACTTACACATAAAACCCAAGCAAAATGCACCCCATGCTCCAACATGTCCATCGCATGTGAAGTAAAATTTCAACCAAACCCAAAATGGAGTGGCGATTAGTGTGCGAAAAGAAAAGCTACAACTCACATATGCAGCTAGATAAGATTTCTCTACATTAACACCTAAAAGATCGGGGGAAAGTGACAAACAACCAGGCATTTGTATATGCGGTCAGATCAGGTCATAACAAGCAAACACGGCAGCAGATTAGTGATTGATCTTTGCAAGAAGCATTAGGCAAGGCAAATGATGGTGAAATCACACATATAATATGTCTATGGAAAGCTTGAGAAGTCTATTACAAATCTTCAGAAGACATTAAGTCCTAATAACATCATCTACCAACTCATTCTAGTTAAAAAAGAAAATCGCAGTAAGCTAGAACAGCAAATCAATCTAAAAAAACTACTACAAAATCAACAGACTTTGTATGTATTTTTCAACGACCAAATGACATCCATTATGGGCGTGCAACATATCAAATCAAAGCTCTAGAAGTGTATTTTTTTTTTATGTCTAGAAGGGCTTGAGGTAAAAAAAAAAAAAAACTCATCTGGCAGTTCGTTTCAGCCAAAACAAAGAGTGACATATCAGGCATACAAAATTGCAAATCAAGGCAAATCAAGTTCAATCAACTTCAAGTTCATGATCATTAATCGTCAATCCACAGAAATCATCCAATAACATCATCAATCACCAGATCTAAGAACATTACATAAATCTAAAGTCGAATCCTAAGCCCGATCGGTTAAGCCATTTTCATCAAACAAAGAACTGCAATACAAAATTTGTAAAGTTGCGGATTGACAGAAAGATAATTGCAAATCATGGGAGTTCTATTGCCCTAGCAAAAACAGCAAATCATTTGGATCATAGGGAAGGTAAGACACAGCATCCCTAATGTGTCGCCCACAATCATTTTCAAGTATAACTTCAATTAATGAACTCATCATCAAATAAATTTGACCTTTCACCTTCTCTATAGGATATAAAGCCAAACATCTAAGTGAGAAGGTGAACCAAGAATTACAGATCAGGTTCTTTGCGAATTCACTAGTTTGATCATCATAGTTGTGAACAAGTATTGCATGAAAAATATCAAGAACGTATAGAACATTCTCCTCCTCCTCCTTGGCAGACTCAACATCTCAAAGTAACATGCAGGAGCACCATTTTATATACAAAAATCACATATGAACAGGATTCGATCCCAACAAACAATCATGAACAACATTCGACATACATCACCTATACATCTAATTAGTTCACATTTCAATCAACTATATGCAAGAAATCCAGCAAAGACACAACCAACACAACTTCAATTGAACATCAAGACATTGGTAAACAAAATGCAATAGGAACTATGGGCAATGGAGTCAGGCTTTCTATCGAAAAGGTTGTAAACATATGGTATGAAGTACTATTAACACTAGAATGGCATAGAGTAATACAGAACAGAGACATCAGAGTAGAAAATCTATGCATACAAGCAATTCTTACCACTTAACTGGAAAAGAAACAACTTGGCAGTGATGAGGTTATGACAATTGATAGATCAATCGACCAGGGGATCAAGGAAGATCATGTAAAACCCCAAGATCGTTCGGCCATTTTGCAGAGAGAACGAGAACTTCCAATCGAGCACCGATGAAGGAGATTTTGCTACGGCTGTCACTAATCGGGGATGGGAATACACCAAGCGCGAAGAGGATCAGCATAGTGAGGCCAACAACCGTTTCGAGCTCTTCATCTTCGAGGCTAGAAACACTACCGATGATTTCTTCTCATTCTCCATCTCCTTCGACTTTATCTATTCAGAAGCATGAACCTCCGAGCGGCGGAGCTCCCAACGGAAGAAAAGAAAACCAATCGCAAGCAGAGATCAACTCCGAATCTCAACATCGAAGACGACAAGCCAAAGAAATGGTGGAGACAAAGGATGCGACAAAGGCTCCAGAGAACCTGAGCTGGCCTCGGGGAGGGAGCCGCATGGGAGGCCGCGACGGTCGGTGACCGGATTGCGGCAGAACAGCGGCGTGCAAATTGAATCTTGACCGTGATGGGAAGAGCTTAAAGATCGGGATTGGAGTTGAGCGCAAAGAAAGAGAGAAAGCTTGATGACGGAGGATGATTGATCTAAGGTTTCTGGTGCGGAGGAGGAGAAGGGAGAGAGATTGAGAGAGATTAGAGAGAGAGAGAGAGAGAGAGAGAGAGAGCTCCCGCCCAAAAGAGAATACCCCTTCGAGACCCAAATGGAGAGAGCGGGAAAGAGAAATGAAAGAGCAAGAGTAGACCTCGTGCGAGAGACCCCTCCCACCGTCTTTCGTCACATCTGCTTACCCCTTTTCTTTTTCTTTTTCTTTCTTTTCTTTTTTCATTTCTTCTTTTCTTTTTCTCTCTTTTTTTTATGTTTTCATTCTTTTTCATTCATTTTTTTGGCTCTTTATTTTTTTATATTTTCTTGCAAAAAGAATATTTAAAATGTCGACAAAAAATCGGGTGTCAACAACCATGAGAAAGTGTAGTAGAGTCTCTACACTGTGGAATGAAAAACATGAGACTGTAAAATCTCTTTTGGTTCTTAGTGGAATCCAGTCAATGGGTTGTCAGTGCAGAAGAGTGGACGTAAGCTTGGTCTAAACCGAACCACTATAAACCTTGTGTTTCAATTCTCTTTCCCTAAACTCTTTACTTTAATTCGCAATCTTACATAACTATTTATAGTCTTTTACATCTTTAGTCTACTGTTTTCATAAAAGTTGAATTAAGTTGTTAAGTCTTACAAAAATTCTTTAATATCTATTCACCCCCTCTAAGTGTTCATACTAGCATTATCATTAAGGACCACAAAAGGACTTATTGAAAATTACTGAAGTGAGGGGTGATTAACCCTAGAAGTGTGAACTTTGATTTTCTTGATTCATTGAAAGTGAAACTGAGGGAGAAGTTTGCACTCCTTCAACTCGAACGTTTTTGCTTTGAGATGACTATTGCTCACCCAAAATTGATAGCTTACTTCTATTCAAATCTATCCTTTTTAAATGCAAATAGATTTTTTTTTACAGTTAGGGACAAAGATTTTGTGGTCAATGTGGACACTCTGACTGATGTGATTAGGGTGGAAAGAGGAAGTTTCCAACCAATCAGTGTGTCTGTTGCTCACACTACTTTAGAGCTTATTTGGGATAAGATTGCTGAATGCAGGATTTCTTACTCTAGAATGAATGCCTCCAATATTTTACTTCACAAAATTGTGATCAACTATCTCAGACCCAAATCCACCTCAAAAACTGATGTTTCAAACTCTAAAGTGAAGTTGATGTACGCCATCAACATTAGCTACAAGTTCTCTCTACCTCACACTAGTCTTATGCACATGTATAGGATGGTGGTGAAGGACAAGGGGCAACTCCTTTATTCTACTCTTGTTAGTCAATTATTCAAACATTTCAACATTTAGCTTCCTAAAATTCTATGTGTTCGAACCATTGCTCCAATGGTAGTTGGACTAAAGATGGTTTCCAAGATGCATTAAAGGAGCTAAATAAGGTTTTGGAGAGCATTAAGGTGAAGTCTCCTATCAAGGCTAAGCAAAACTCTGCAGTAGGAAAAAGGAAAGGAAAAGAGCTAATGAGCGCACCAATCAAGAAGAGGAGAGCACTCATCTTGTAGGATGAAGAAGATGAGGATGACATTACTCTCTCCGCCTTTGCCTTAAAGAATTTATAGAGTTTTGTTAGCTTTCAAGGGCTAGAGGACTGAGAGCACAGAGAAAGAGAAGAGATAGAGTAGAGAGATGCAGAAAGAGAAGAGAGGAGAACAGAGGAAGAAGAGAGAGGAAGAGAAAAAAGAGAAAGAAGATGGTCAAGATGATTCCCTTGAACCTACATTTGCTGGAGAAGAAGGAGAACAACATCACCTTGGTGCTAAAGAAGAGCATGAACAAGAAGAAAAATATTTTTCTCCGCTTGAAGGCACAGAAACAGGGGGAACTGTTGATAAAAGAGGTATTTCTTCACTTGCTTTTACTATTGATGATGTTAGTCATTCTTCTGCCAATCCAGAGGATGTCTATGCCTCTCAATTTCCTAAAGTTGGTATTGAGGCATCATCTCCAAGTCTGGATGTTCCAGTTGAGGTTCCATCATCAGTCAACACTCCTCAAACTGATCGTGCTGAAGCAAGTACTCAAATAGATAATACAACAAACTTTAAGAGACTACTTATCAAAGCTCAACTTTATGGATTGAAGTGTGAATTTCATAACATGCAGTCAGCTCATCAAGCCACTTCAGTCTCTCTACACGATCAAGTACAAACCCTTAAGCTTCAAGTTCAAGCCACTATAAAAGGTGAGGATATTTAGCAACTGAAGGAGGACCTAAGGAAGCTGGAAGAGACTATCAAGTCTATGAGGGATTTCCAGATCATTCGCATCCCCAAACAATCATGATTTTTACCTAACTCTTTTTATACTTTTTCTCCATTTTTTGCTGTCAACAAAGGGGGGGAAGAGTTTGTGCAAATTTGATTTGAATTATCTTCTTATGACCTTTTTGACTTTGGTTTGACTTTGGTTTGATTTTGATGACTTTGGACTATTATACTTTGGACTTTTGACTATTATTTGGGTTTGAATTTTTGTGCTTGTAGTAACTAAGCTTGCAGTTGTGATTATGGATGGGTAGTAATTTATCTTGCAAGTTTAACATATTTTATGTGGTTACAGAATCAATAATATCCAAGACCTAATTCATTCATAAGACATTACGTTTTGCTTAAGTATTGTTTTACAAGACAAAAATTTTCAAATCTGCAAGAAAGTTTTGTCACTATCAAAAATGGGAAGATTGTTAGAGAAAACTCATTTCTTGTTTTGAAGCTAACAAAGCATTTCCTAAAATCTAGTTTGAAGACTTGTAGACTTAAGTGTTATAATCTAAAGAACTCCAGACGCTACTGTCAAAGTTTGAAGATCGATAGACTTTAATCTCAAAGTCTAACCACACTAACAAATTCCAAACCAAAGAGTGAATACTTATCCAAATGCGGGTTTATCTTCAAGGATTCGGTTCATATGGTTTGTGGAAGATCTTATGGATGGATATAGCATCTTATAATCAATTATTCTTATCTAGATAATCAGATCTCTTGAAATGTGAAGTATACTTGAAATGTTCTATTTATGGAAACCAAGATTCCAATTGTATGGGCGAGCAAGATTGATAGGCTTTTATTACATTCCTAAAACAACTTGAGATCTCCTTGATTGATTCTGTCCAACGGGTAGATTGGAAGAACTTCTTTGAAAAGTGCAACGGTTATAGAGGCATGGAGGAGTATATAAGGAAGACTCTCAAGTTATTCGAATGTATGCGTGAAAGAAAATTTTCAAAGTCTAAAGCTTTCTAGTTCTTTACTATTTCAATTGTCGAGCTTAACTTGTACTCAAAAGAGAGAGCAAACACTTGTGAGACTTTGGAAGAGTGTAGTAGAGTTTCTATACTATGAAGTCAAGGACGTGAGACTATAAAAACTCTTTTGATTCATAGTGAAATCCAGCTAGTAGGTTGTCAGTGTAGGAGAGTGAACGTAGGCTTGAACTAAGCCAAACCACTATAAACTTTGTGTTTCTATTCTCTTTCCTTGAACTCTTTACTATAATTCGCAGCTTTATATATTTTCTTATAGTTTATTACATCTACAGTCCATTATCATCTAAAAGCAATTTATTTTTATCAAGTATTGCGAAAATTTCCTTTAACATCTATTCACCCCCTCTAGGTGTTCTTACTAGCTCTTTCATGGATGAACCTAAAAATGAACTAAAAATTATTTTCCACTACTTGTTATAGAAAAAATAATTTAATTTTCCGAAGGTGAAACACCAAAATAACGAACATTTTTAATTAATTTTTCATTTTTTTCTTTTTTCTTTTTTCTCAATCAATCGCTAGCCATGGCGATAGCCAACGAATGGCCACAAGCAAGGGATGAGCTCACCCAAGGCCAACATAACTCAAGCTCACCGAATTTAGACAAGTCGATTCGAGCTAACCTCAAGCGAGGCTCCACCTTGCCAAAATCTAGTGAGGTTGAGCCTTGCTAGATCGGTGAGCTTGCCCCTCAATCGATGACCAACTAAGAAGAAAGAAAAATGAAATAAAAGGAAAGAAAAAAATAATTAAAAAGAGTGCAAAAAGAACGTGCTTGGTCCAAGTAAAAGAAAAAAAAAAAGAGAAGGCAAAATGATCTCCTCTTTTCAAAAAGAGGAAATTATTTTCTGCACTCTGAAGGTATTTTTTCCATTAACTAGTTTGTTTCCAATGAACCAAATATTGGAAAATCTGAAAAAAGAATTTCCTGAAAGTTGTTTTCCATAAAAAAAAAATCCAAAATAAATAAATGATTTGTAAAAACAATTTTCTCAAAATTATTACTTGAAATGATCAATCAATGGAAAATTATTTCATCATGGACAACAATATATTTTTAAACATTTTTGTGGCAGTGAAATATTTTCATTTGTTTATTATTTGTAAACAATCATTTTTAAGAAAATACTTTTAAAATTATTTATTTTTAGCGAAATAACAAGCCCTTATGCACATTTTGATGGCTCTTCACCGACCGGTTAGACTAGGATTGGGCTTTTGAGGCAATTGATCAAAATCAAAGTGTCTCCGAATAAGGAAAGTAGCAGAGTATCAAAAGGAGCTAGACAACGTGGGCCGGCTTACTTTTCATTGCTCCTGCAATCAAGCCCAGTATATGCTTTTTCAGTGGAGCAATGGCCTGAGTTTGACGCACAACCTTCTTATATTCATTTCGTTTGTTTAGACTAATGTTCCCTATTTTTTGCAAAAAAATAAATAACTTAATAAAAAAATAATCGCATATCTTGCTATAAAAATAAATAAACGAATAATATTTTCATTGCCCTTAAAAATATTTAAACAAAATTATTTTAATAATAAAAACATTCACCACTAACTAATTATTTTAAGTACTACAAACAATCAATCTTATGAAGGCATTTTCCAAATAATTTATTTTCCATGAAACAAACAAAACCTTCAATTTGGTTTTAAGATTTTCCATTTCTTTTATTGAACATATTAATTTCATTACATTTTATAATTAATCAATTAATTAAAGCAAGGAAGCATATGAATCTATAGATTCCCTCGGTACCAAATGTTGTTGTTTCCTCACTTTCGGCCTCCAAATTCCCAAGTGACCCAAGCGTAAGGGCCCAAAATTCCTAAGTGACCGGGGAATTGACACATTTGACTTTACATTGTACAGAAAGTTAATATTAGTCAGATTTGAGCAGGAGGTGAAGGTAAGTGACTTTTTACAAGGAAAAAGAAAAGTTTAGATCAAAATTAAAACTCGACCTAAAGGTTGGGATTTTTAAGGGAATTGAGCCGAAGAGAAGAGAAATTAGAGAGCACGACAGCTTCATTTTTATGTCAAATAATAATTTTTAATCAATTATGCGGGATGAGTTATTTACTTTTCACATATCAACTCGATGAAATATGATTTTTAAAGATTTAAATGAAGGATCAAATGGACACAAAAATCAAATAGAACGATGTAAAAGAGTTCTGCAACATACACATTGACCCACTACAATTTTGAAAGTGCTTGTTATTATCATAATCAATTTAATTGCACATTTAATTAAGTTATAATAATATCACTTTATTAGTGGAAAATTTTTCCATTGATTTCATTTCATAATTAATTTCAAAGGCTTTTGTGCAATTAATGACACTAATGATTTTTAAAATTTGGCCCAACATGCAAGTGGTCTATAAACTTTTAATGCGGGCTTTACACTTTGGTTTGATATTCAATGCAGTCCATAAACTTTTATTACATATTTAATATAGTCCTTGAATTATATAAAAATTTTCAATAATCATTCCATTAATTCAATATCAATATTTTTATATAGTTCATGGACAAAATTGAACATATACAAAAATTTAAAGATTACAGTAAAAAAATTAAAAATTTAGATGTCACATTATGCATCGAGTTGAAATTCAGAGATCATATTAAATAAATTAAAATTTTAAATACCATATTGTGCAATGCGCTAAAATTCCGTGACCATTTGTATCATGTTCCCAAGTTTTTATGAATTTTATATTTGCTTCTCAGCTTAATTAATCAGTGTCATTGCCCCAGTTAAACTGTGGTTAACCTTGGAGACAGGTCACCACAGAGCGAGATTAGAGTTACCAGCACCACCACCTTCACAATCGCAACCAAAGACAAAAGCAAGTCGAAACCCGACAAAAACACGAGGCTCTCTCTCTCTCTCTCTCTCTCTCTTTCTCTCTCTGGTTGACGAACGAAGCAGGAGCAGGAGCACAGAAATCAGCAGAAGAAGAAGGCGATCATGGCGCTCGCTTCTCGCCTCGTTTCCAAGTCCCGGCAGGTGAGGAACCTCCCCACCAGATCCACGCGCCTTCCCCCCTCTCGCCGCTCGTCAAAAGCCGTCGCGAATTTCCGCTCGATAGCGCGCGATTCTGTTCGCCCCCCGAGGAAACGGGATCTTTCCTTTTTCGGGGGTTCTTCGATCCGGGCGCTAGCAATTTCGCTAGGGTTGAGCGATTTCGAGGCGAAACGCCGCGCTCGGTTTTCTTCATCAGTGGGGAGACGGGTGTGCCGATATTTTGCGTTCTGCAAAGTCGCCGCTTTCCGTTCGGGCGATTGCTGATGATCCGTGCCGCTTTAGAGAGCTTCTTGTTGTTGCTCTTCGTTGCGGGGCGATTTGATTCGGCGATTGTGTTTATGTGCGCTTGGATAGATCTATGGGGTAACTAGGGTGTAATTGGCCTAAATTTTATGTTTTTAGCTTCTTCGTCGATGTTCCTTTCGGTTGCTGACGGACTTTAGAGCACATGATAAGCAGTAGGAGGTTTTTTCTACTTTACTTAGTTGACAGCGACTTTGATATCGTCGTGTCTACTTTAGATGGAAATGGCTGTCGTATTGCGGTCCATTAGCGGTAGCCTTCTGCACGATACACACCACTGTTTAGTTTCTTAATAGATTTGTCAATTTCTTCACAGGCATTGTTTAATTCGACCCATCCTGGGAAACGTTGCAAATTTTAGTCGACCTTCGAGGGGTGCGTAGGATCAGGGTTCTATGTATGTCACGTTTAGTGAACTTGTCTGAGATAAGCACCTGTGTTCTAGCTCGGATATCACTATACCCAATGACTTATCATCCCCTTAAGTACCCAATACAAACTTGAAAACACACCGATCTCAATAAGATCCATCGACTTGGAATTGTTTAAAGATTTAGCATAACTGTAAATTTGTCATATATATTCTTAACACCTTAAGAATAGGTTCGGTTGTAATTGATCTTATGGACTCATTCATATATATATAAATAGGACGATGAATGAATATTTATTTGCCATTGAATAATTCATAACATGTAACTATTACGTGGTTGCTTTAGAGCATATAGCTAATAGTTGCCGGAGAACAACTAGGTTTTGCCCCTAATGGTTGTCCATCAATTACAACCATAGAGCCACAAAAATAGACATGAAAAATAAAGAATGTGTCGTCTTTATGATGTCACTTTTTTGGTATTATATAGAAGCCAAGAAATAAATTTAGTAGGGAGGCCTCGGTATGCTTTCCAAAGATGGAGGGAGGCCTCGGTATTCGGAAATTAAAAGACTGCAATGAGAAAGCGATGATGAAATACATTTGGATTCTTTTCACAGATAAAGAATCCTTATGGTGCCGTTGGATTCACTCCAATTTTTTTAAAGAGGGATAATTTTTGGATCGCCTCTTCTCCTAAAGTTGCTCATGGGCTTGGAAAAAATCTTGCAACTAAGAAGAGATTCTCGGCTTTCCTTCCTTTGGAAAATTGGTAACGAACTTTCGGTATCCTTATGGTTTGATCATTGGCACCCGAAGGGCCCTTTTGACCTTCTTATTCCAAATCATCTCATCCAGAACTCGGGCCTTCCTAAGCATGCGGTTGTGGCTGATCTCCTTTCACCAATGGGCTATTCCTTTCGATCTCTTCTGGAAAGTTGGGGACTCTCCATCCCGACGCTATCCTTAGACCCGGACCTTTTCTCTTGGCGTTGGCATCCATCCGGTGCCTTTTCGGTGGGTTCTGCCTGGGACCACATCAAGGCTAAGAAAAGTCGAGTTCCTTGGGCTTCTCTTATCTGGAATAATGACATTGCACCCAGATTCCAATTCAATTTACGGTTGATTGCTAGAAATCGTCTGCCTACTCAGGAACTTCTTCTTTTTTATGGTAGGATTGATTTTGCTACCTGTGCTTTCTATAATGAAGTTCCTGATTCCATTGATCACTTGTTTTTTGATTGCCACTCATCGGCGTCTATTGCCTTCTTTTGGGCAACTCGTTGCAACCTTCCTTGGCGCCCTAGACCTTGGGTGGAGAATCTCCAATGGGCTATGTCTTTTCTTAATGGCAAAGATTTTTTTCACAAAAGTATAGCTCGTTTTTCTTTTGCTGCCATGTGCTACATTATTTGGAAGAAAAGGAATGCCATCATCTTTCGTGGGGAAATGGTGGCTGCTGCTGCACTGAAAAATCATATTGTCAAGATTGTCAAGGATAAAGCCATCACTTTCTCAAATGTCCCAGATATCCCAAGAAATAGAAGACTTCAGAGAAGTTGGGGTTTCGACCCCTCCATCTTTGCTGATCACTCTGACATTACTTAGCTCCGGAAGTGGAAGCTCCTGTGCGGTCCCGTTTCTAGTCTTTTGGCTCACCGGTTTTCGGCCCTCTCATTATGTTTCTTTGAGGGGTTTAGTGCCTTGGTGCTTTTGTGTGACCTCTTCGGTCTTTTGTTCTCTGTTGTTGCTGTTTTGTTTCGGCTCCCCTCCACTCTGCTTGCTATTGCAATTAGAGTGTAAGTCTTGGAGCCATCTGTTTGTTCTTTTGTCCAAGCTATAAAATTATTTACCTTTACCAAAAAAAAAAATAAATAAATTTAGGAGTCTGGTTTGAAATGTTTGACTTGTGCTTATGTTGGCCTATGGCTGTCCAGTGTATAAATAATGATACAGCTATCTTCTGCTCCTGTTGAAGCTGCCTTGTTCACCCTTGTTCAAGAAAGTGATATGTAGATCTTTCTTACACTAAACTTTCCACTGGCTTGCTCATTTTTCATGGAACTTTCTCACAAGATCCCGATTTATGAGAGCCTAACTCCCATGAATTGCGAAAGCAGGTGGGCACCCTCATGATCTAATTGTTTCACGTGCAATGAGCTTGCATGAACCGGGACTTTGCATTCGACACTTGCTCATTTTTATTGTTGGAACGAAAAAGAGAAAGAGGCTAAAAGCCGCGCCTTCTCCGAACTCATTTTGGGTTACACAGATGGAATCCCTCATAGAATGAAGCTAGCACCACACATATGATAATCAAAGAACTAATCAATCATATGCAGTGACAAGAAAATTCAGTGCATAAGGAGTGGGCAGAGTAGCTTTCGATCACATGAGCTCGTTTATTGGATTCAAGTCCCAAAAAGTCCCAAAAAAAAAACAGGAACTGCAATATCATCCAAGTGACAAACAAAAACACGAACATGACCACATATGGTAAACCAGACTACGATTTGTAGCTAACACGCATGACCACATATCTTGATAACTACTTATCATGATCTCCATCGTACGAGAAGGGGACGCAGGGCTCGGCAACCATGATCAAGGGAGTCTTCCTCCTGGAAGTGATCCCGAAAGTCTCAGACATGTCCAGGTCTTGCGCCTTAACCCCATCGGCCAGAGACCAGTTGAAGTGGTACAAGAGCTGAGCCAAGGGGAGCTCGATGTTTGCGATCCCGAAGTTGATCCCGGGACAGATCCTCCTCCCGCCACCGAAGGGTATGTACTCGAAGCTCGACCCTCGGAAATCAACCGATGAGTTCAGGAACCTCTCTGGCACGAACGATTCGGGGTCGGACCAGAACTCGGGGTCTCTCCCCACTGCGTACGTGTTGATCACAATCTTGGTCTTCTTGGGGATCTCGTAGCCGTTGATCGTGCACGCCTCTCGCGACTCTCGGGCCATGAGCGGGCCCGGCGAGTGCATCCTCAGGGTCTCCTTGACGACGAGCTTCAGGTACTCGAGGCCCTGGATGTCCTGCTCGCGGACCTGGGTCTTTCCCTTGAGGACGGCTCGGACCTCGGCCTGCGCCTTCTCCATCACTCGGGGGTTCCTCAGCATCTCCGAGAAGGCCCACGCTATGGTCGTCGAGGATGTGTCTGACCCAGCAGAAAATATTTCCTACACAAAATACAAAGAACGGATTGATTTTATATTTCAGAAGGATGTCCTTAAAAAGTATATGAAAGATAAAATCCCACGTGATATTAAGCCTGTAACATAGCAATATCACATAAAATCAGTTTATACCAAATGATACGACAAGACACAATTCGTGTTAACTGAAATATAGGTTTACATTTTGCATGATATTGGACATTTAAATAAGATGACAGTGTGCTTAGAATGACGAATCCTCGGCCGTATCTATATGTAGTTGCATTTGATCAAGATGTCGCAACAGACATGTATGGCAGTGTCGTCGCCTCATCGAGATGGTCAAACTTGGACTCGAAGGTTCTTTTGAGATTTGAATCAATGTGTGTGTGTACACAAACTATTATATTTTTCTGGGCAAAACTATATATGGGATCACTGCGAATCTCGTGGAAATTTCAATGCAAACTCTTGACCTGGGAATAGTAAAAAAATTAACAAGGGGAGATCTCTTTCATCCACCATGTGATAAATTCCTGGGATACATCTTGAGAATATTAGGGTTTCATGGATGTGATCATCATGTTTTCTATCATGAATGCATTTTAGACGATCCATTTTGCCGTTGAAATTCTTGGAGGCCAACTGTATACTGATTAATAAGAGCTCCTTTTTTGCTAACTTAAATAGGTAATTAAATGACTCAAATTAATTATTTTGTAGCGAGTATGAAAATCCTTATGTTAACACGCTTAAAAAAGGACTACTAACTAGAGCTAGTAGCCTCTTCCACCCCTTCACATAGAGTAGAAAATCTATGGGTGTAGACATAGCCCATGCATATATAAAAGCTCGGGCAGAATGAAAGCCGTCGTAAGTAAGATATAAGCAAACTAGGTATTAGTGAAATTATTAATGAAATTAGGCCTTACCATGACGATATTTTTTATGACGTGTGGCTTGATGAAGTAGTTCGTTTCACTACTTCTTCTGGAGATTCAAGAGTACGTCCACAAGATCTTCTCTTGCATTTTTTTCGTCATTGTTCCCATCGTTTCCCTTCAATTTCTCCTTGTGTTCTGCAATGATGTGATCGAGGATCACATCGATCTTCTTGTGCAGTCTCTCCCAAGCCGGTTTCAATCTTGAGAGATAACGCAAGAACCAAATTGAAGGGAAGAGATCTGGAAGCTCAAATCCCCCACCAAGCAATGTCACTTCCTCGAGGAAAGAAAGGAACTCATCTCTATATTTACATCTCTCACCAAATGCTGCCCTCGAGGTGACGTCATTGATCAAGTTCAGTACAATCTTGGTCAAGTTCGCAGGCTTTCCTTGAGATGATTGTATTGTTTTGATCATGTTCCAACACTCTTCCTCTCTTATAGATCTAAAAGAGAGGACCCTCTTCATGCTCAGGAGCTCCAACACGCAAATCTTGCGCATCTGCCTCCAGTACTCGCCGTAGGGCGAGAACACAAAGCTCGAGTTCTCATAGGACATGACCTCGAGGGCCGCGATCTCGGGCCTCTGGGCGAAGGCAAGCTCGTTCTTGCCAAGGATTTCCTTGACCATGTCTGCCGACGAGATGACGATGGTCAGGATCTCGCCTAGTTGGAGGCGCATGATCGGGCCGTGCCTCCTGGCCAACTCCCGGAGCGAGTGGTGAGGGAGCGACCCTGCCATCTGGTGAAGGTTCCCCAGAAGAGGGAGCATCTTCGGCCCTGGAGGCAGTTTTGAAGAAGGGTCTTTGGCATTGTTGGATTTCTTCCATTTCTTTAGAATGAGCAAGAGGAAGAGGAGGGAAGCGAAGATGACAGAAGGAGAAGGCAACAGGATTGCCATTGAAGAGAACATTGTCATGGCTGGGGAGGAATATGGTATGTTTACATGCAAGGCTTTAGATGTGGCATAAGGTCTTCTTGTACTCTGACTTATATAGCTGACGGATATTGATAAAATATTGATGGCGTTTGCATCTATTTTTGACATTTGAAGTTAAGATGCCTTAATTCATGGAACGGTCTCTCTTCTGAAAAATCTTCTTTATCTTACTAAAGCCGGCAGCCAAGAAGTGCATATATCCAATGCTTCTTGCAAATAGATAAATCAAAGCTTCATTCTAGAATTCAGGACAAGCAAATAGAGATTGGATCATTAATTTGGCATGCCACGACAAAACTTCTGTCTATTATCGCAGCTAGATCAATGACCCATTTATTTCATTCAATTGTGGTGTGCTGACATTCACAGATTTCTCTTCTTCTCTTTCAAAATCATAACCTCATTTAGATGGGATGAGGGTCCCATATTGCTCGGGCAACGTGCGAAAAAGCATAGGGTCATATCATAGGACAATCTATAGATTACAGGGCATTTGTACTTTTAAGAGAATTAATGTTACCAAACCCATCAAATCATGCGACAAGTTTGTTGAGATCATGGACCATTGAAAATATTGACAATTCCATTGCATAAGTATGTGAGCTTTGTTGGAGAATGGAGTTTACAATCAGCCATCATAGAAACAAAATAGATCAATCACATTTCAAGAAATAATGGCATATCTAATCATTTGTGGATTTCTAATGTGTTTTTTCTCTAAATTACTAATTTGAATATTGGAATAAGTTATATGATTGAACAAATAATGCTAAAGATACATCTGACATTGATTTACTAGATTGATTTATAAAATTATTATTACCGGATCACTCAATAAATTGAACTTGTAACCCAATTTCTAACGCCTCTAGAAATTAAAACACGGAAACCTTGGTAGATGACTTCTTGTAACAGTAATAACCATGAAGAAAGATCAAATTGGGTTGGACAAAATAGCATGTAGGACATACGCAGAGTGCTCTCAAATCGACGTGGGTCAGCGATTTCTGCTGACTGCTTTGAAAGGCTCTTGGCGGCTTGAAAAAGATGACACAAAAAATGTATGTATTTTACTTTATTTGTCTTTTTAAGGAATGTATCTCTATGCTTGCTTGCGAATATCTTGGAAAATTTATAAAAGAAACAAAAAAATATTCTATCTTGTAGTTTGAGAGAAGCAATGCTAGATTAATTTGTTTCTCAAAAAATGCATTATTTGAAAAATATTTTCTTAAAAATGATAACTCATTTCGCTTAAAATGATTAATTGATGAAAAAGATTCACTATTGATAGCAATTTATGTTTAAACATTTTCATAAATGATGACAATATTTTTCATTCATTCATTTTTGTAAGTAATGAATATGATTATTTTTAAGTAAATATTTTTCAAATCATTTATTTTTTTGTGAAATGAACACATCCTAAGATTGTTTTACAAAACTAGTTTATTAAGTGATGTGTTTGATTGTGAGTGGAGAAAAGAGTCATATTCAACAAAAAAATAATAGCAACACATCAATTAATAAATCAATTGTTCACTTCAAACGAGTATTTTCCTTTACAGAATATGTATCTCACTCTAGAGGGGCCGCCCTTGCAAGAAAATGTATTATGTGTAATACTTAAATTAACTTCAATATGATGTAGTGCAACAAAGATATCTCATCAATAAAGTTATTGTGTGTTGTAAGGACATTAGGAATTTCATTTTTCTGATCATAAAATATTAATTTAAATTGTTTGCACACAACTTTTATCTTATACGTAAAATATTCTTTTCCGAAATGTGATATGATATGGAGAAATGTCCCAAGACAAGACGAAGGTTCGTTGCACAATCCAAATTGTTGTCTACTATGGTTTCGGATCACCCGAACTCTTACATCTAAGAAGGGCAAGTCTTATTTATCAATGTAAGTATCCAAGTTCGTGTGATGTGAGATCAAATACGTATCAAACGTGCAACATCGACATGGTCATAATACCATTGTAGGTAATCTCAACCACGTCCACAATCAATAAAAACCGATAATGTTTGCTCTACTCACGGCTCATTGGCTTTAGGGCGGCATTGTAATGTTTCTTACTAGTGTGAGGTTGCACACTTATCTACTAGTGCAAGGATGTGAGATCATGGACCAATCTGATTCTAAACTAGTTGCAAACCAAAAACACTTTAGAGAAATGAGGAAAAAAATTAGGGATGATCGGTTCCCGATCTAGTCTTGTTTCAAAGAACTGGATCGAGAGGACTAGTTCCCAATGGAATTGAGGACCGGATCAACAAAACTTGTCACTTCCTTTTTTTCCCACTACTTAATGCCTTATGTTATTAAAAAAATTTAAAAAAATTTAAAAAAAAAAAACTAGTCACTTTTATTTTTCTTGAGAAATTTTATTAAAAAAAGTATAAATAGTCAGCCAGGTCTAGTTAGATTTTGTTCAATTTTCCCTTAAAATCCGAAACTAGACCACTTAGACACCAATTCCACTTTTAAAAATCGGAAATTGAATGGTTTTTGATTTGGGCAGTCCTTTTTATACATCCCTAAGAGAAATAAATAAAAGAATGAAGTCACCATTCACACCTTACGAGAAATGGGTTTGAGTAATGGAGAGAATGGTCCTTCGTTGAATCCGAGGATTTCGGATTTTACTTCCTATAATTGTTTTCTTGTCGGTATTTCTTCCAATAAATTAAATGGCGCTGATTTGACTATTCTTGTGATTTTCCTTTGGTATATAAAATCAAAGATTTTTTTTTTTTTTTTTAACTAGGGATAGGGACTGATTACACCAACCCAAACCACTAAGCATAGTTAAGCCAAAAGACCAAGAAATTAAAGGCATATTCTACGGGAAACGAATTGCACACCCTAAGCATAGTTAAGCCAAAAGTTTAAAGAAATGAATTCTGTTTATTTCAAAAAAATGAATAATATAGAAAATATTCATAAAAAATGTTTGTTTATATAGCTTGAAAAAATATATCAATGAAATATATTTTATTATCAACAATAATTTATATTTAAATTATTTCGTGGACAATGAAAAAAATATGTTCATATTTTTTATAAATTATATAAGTAAAATATTTCTCAAATAATCTATTTTTCACTAAATAAATAGAGCTCGATTTATTTTCTACGTATATGCATGGACGGACTCAAATGCAATGACAGACTGAAAATTCGAGACTAAAAATGAAGAAATAATTTTTTTTCAATTCTATATCACATATGATTTTATTTTTTTGAAGTTTTTTCCTTTATAATAAGAGAAAATTTTTACCTTGGGAGCGGGGGCCGCCACTAGCTCTCGAAGTCTTGCCGATGCTCGAGTGAAGGCAGAGAGTGTCAAAAGTTACTTTGGTGATCAAAACTCTAGTAGTCATATTGATGGTGTTTTCCCAAGCATTGACTAGCAATGTTAGGCTTCAAATATATTGGAATAAATGTTGTAGCATTATCTTTGTAATGTATCATTCCGTACCAGTAGATATCTAAAGAAGTAGATAAATCAAAAAAAATAAATGCTGGTGAAAATATTTATCGATCCCCTGATCCAAGTGTAATGACAACTTTCTGGCACTTATGAAATTACCAATTCCTTTCCATATTTTACAAATTTGCGACTTTTCTTATCAATTTTTTATTGTCTTTCTCATCTAACTTATATTTGCGGACTCTTACTTGAATTTCAAAATCTTTATTTGAACAATTATCAAGTTCTCTTATGATTAAATTATCATCTCAATTTGAGTTACGAATTCTCATTTAAGTTTTCCACCAACTTTTATTTGGCTTTTTTGTTCATCGATTATTGTTATAACTTTCCAATTTTTATTTATCTTTCTTACAAGCACATTCAATTTATCAAACCTTATGGGAACTTAACAACTTTTATTTGTATGATTTACCATCTTTTCTCCGTTATTTAATTGACTAATTTTGGTTTATCAACTCTCACTTGAGTTGCTTACTAATTCTTTTTGTTTTTTTTTTCCTCTAAATTTACTGACTTTTTCTAATAAGTTACGACTGTTATTTGCTTTACTTAAGGACTATTTAAACCTACCAATTCCTTCTTTAAGTTACCAACTTCTATTAACGGTTACCAAAGTTTATTTCTGTCCATTTCTTTATTTAAGTTACCATATACTCTTGCATTACCAACTTTTATTTGAGTAACTTGTCAAGGTTTATTTATATGTTTTCAACTAATAACTTCTTCTATATGGAATAAATTTAAAACAAAAACTCATATTATCGGTATTTTCGACAAAGAATAATAAAATTATGCTTGTATGATGGGTTAAGGTTAGTGAAGTTGTCGGCCAGTCAATCCATACATTTTTTTAGCACACAAATTATGCTTCAATCTCTTAACACTCATCTTCATGCAATAATAATAATAACAGGGTAGAAAAGAAATTGCCAAAAGTACGGAGGTTGTGCTCGAGTCTTGATTCCTTGGTGGCTATTTAGATGGGCAATAGTATACAAGAAAAGTCAAGCTCATATGGAAAAATAGCAGACTAAAGTGTTGGGCCAAAATTGACCTAAGCTATGACTTTTGATAACTCTAAAATGAAAGTTTTCATTGTCCAGAAAAGAATTTGGATGGAAAAGTCCGCTGGAAATTTCTCCAATCCGCCATATTATATTCCAAGTATCAACCAAAGCCATCGCATCTTTGTTTGCAAAAACCATTCCTCGTGCATTTGTCACTTTCTCGTCTCCATCCTCTCTCTCTCTCTCTCTCTCTCTCTCTCTCTCTCTCTCTCTCTCTCTCTCTCATCAAGCATTATAACCATAGCATTTCAAGCCCCACATCAGTGGGGAGAGACCACATTAAGTGATTCATAAGGCAACACTTGACCCCAAATGATGGCCACCTTGTGCGATTATATCCGATTTTACTTTTGAGCACTTGATTTTCTTTGAAAGAGCCAGATCATTATCGCATTATTCCAATGCATATTGTATTATTTATCACACGACGGTCAAAATAAAATGAAGCATTGCAAATGACGCCACCCTAAGTGGGTCAAGCTAGTGATGAGCCCATTCAATGGCCGAAAAAATCTTCCACTCTTCAGGTTTGACTGCAATCCCTCAGTGGGTCAAGCTAGTGATGAGCCATGACCGAAAAAATCTTCCACTCTTCAGGTTTGACTGCAATCCCTCGGTGGGATGCTATCTTCAATGTCGGATCTTATTATAGCGAATCTCCAAAATTCATCCGAGCACAAATTTCTTGGTCAAATTCTCATTCTGAAACACGGTTGAATCCTTCAATTTTGTTCGCCGGAGAGAGAGAGAGAAATAATTACGTAGCTCACCAAAATATGTGTAGTCAAAGAGGAGGAAATTTTTTTAAAAAGTCAAAAGTCGCAATTATCAGAAGAAACTTTGAGATAAAATGAGGCTTGACAGAGAGAGAAATAATTACGTAGCTCACCAAAATATGTGTAGTCAAAGAGGAGGAAATTTTTTTAAAAAGGGTGGTCAAAAGTCGCAATTATCATAAGCGAAACTTTGAGATAAAATGTCGGCTTGACACTTCTCCCCATGTGCCATGACAACAGCAGAACGTACACTCAAGTACTTTCATTTTGCTTTGACGGTCGAAAACTCTCTGGTTCATATAGTCACCTGTCATAAAACATAATAGCAAATGAAGAAATTTTCAGCTGTAAATAGAAGGGTTTAGCTTCGAGTGTCGCCACTGCGAAAGTGGAAAGTACATAAAAATTATCAATAAATGATGTATTTCCTCATTTCGAGTTATGTCCATTTATCACTAATGCATTAAACACAAAACAGTAGCACCTAATTAGTTCTTAATCTCATATTATCAGGTAATGCAAGAAAAGCATCGATCAAACAACATGCTTTCTTGAAGAAAGAAATTGATCACAGGATTGCGAGATATTTTATTAAAACAACATTTCGTTATGTAGAGCACGTTTTACTCAACTTATCTATGATTTGAGAGTGATATTTGATGATAAAGATATCATTCCCTTTCAGTTCACAACTCAAGCATACAATGATACTTTTATAAGTCACATGGTCATAAATTATGCAATTGTATCAGCTAGTATATCCTAAACAGCATTGTTTTCTCAATTACTTATTATAAGAAAAGGGGCTCTTTAATTATGGTGACTTTCCTATTATCACTAAATTAAAGCACCTACAACTAGTTACCGGCTCTATCCATATTTCTAGATTTTGACTTGTCATCAAACATCATTTCTAAAAAGTAGACGTCAGCGCATGCCCCTGTCTCTTTTTTTTTTTTTTAATTATTTTTCTGCCCCTTTTGTACGTAAAAAATCTATGATGGTTGGAAAAAACGAAGCTAAAAACGGCTTTGAAAGGAATAAAGCTAGAAAATGACAAACATCGGTGTTGATTAATTAGTTGGGGATCAAGGAAGATAGTCAACAGTCAAACATTGGAACGCTATCTTGTCTCATTGCCGCATTCGGCGTGAAGAAAGTCTCAGGCTGGCGGCTGATTAATATGAAATATTCCTTTACCTTCGTCCCGAAAGCATCTCTCGTCCGACGTCAATCGGCAGGTGCATGCGACATGCACGAAAATTCCACATGTCCCGTTCAAAAGGCGCGAAAGTAGCCACATCACTTGTCCGTGGAGTTTGAATAGATCTTAGACTCCATCTATTTGGTGAAAAATCGTGACATTTCTAAAAAAATGTTTACCAAAAAAATGATAATATTTTTTAATATTTGACTGGAACCTACAAATGAACTAAAAAATATTTTCCACTATTTGATATGAGAAATATGATTTGATTTTCCGAAGGTGGATTACCAAAAGATTCAAATTTTTAAATTATTTTTTATTTTTTTTTTCCTTCTTCCTCGATCAATTGCTAACCATGGCAACAGCCAACAATTGGCCATGAGTGAGGGATGAGCTTGCCCATGGCCAATATGACTCAAGCTCACCATATTTAGGCAAGCCAAGTTGAGCTAGCCTCAGGTGAGGCTCCACCTTGCCATATCTGGTGAGGTCAAGGCTCCCCAAATTGGCGAGCTCAAGCTCGTTGGCTTTGGGCAAGCTCGTGTCTCAATTGGCGATTAGCCAAAAAAGAAGAAGGAAAATGAAAAGGAAAGAAAATAAAAGAAAAAATAATTAAAATTTCAAATTTTAATAACTTTTTAAAGAAAAAAAAAAATAAAAAAAATAATAATAAAAAAGAGTGCAAGAAGAACATGCTTAATTCGGGTGAAAGAAAAATGAGGGAAAACAACCTCCTCTCTTTAAAAAAAAAAAAGCATTTTCTCCACTTTTAAACGTATTTTTTTCAATGACTAGTTTGTTTTTTGTGAATCAACCGTCAGAAAATTTGAAAAAAAATTTTCCTGAAAGTTATTTTTTGTAAAACGTTTTATGGAAAATAAATAATTTGTAAAATATTTTTCTAAAATTATTGCTCAAAATGATTAGTCAAAGGAAGATCGTTTTATCATGGACAACATACATGTTTAAACATTTTCGTGGACATTGAAATACTTTTCATTTGTTTAGTTTAAACATTTTTTGAGAACATTGAAATGCTTTTCAATTGTTTATTATTTGCAAGCAATCGTTTTTAAGAGAACATTTTAAAATCATTTATTCTTCATGACAAAATGAATGCTTATATTCATTTTGATGGCTCTTCGTCTATGGGTCTAAACTTTGATTGGGCTTTTGAGGCAATTGATCAAAATCAAAGAGTCTTCGAACGAGAAAAGTTGTCGAGAAAGGCGGAGCATCGAAGGAGGTAGACAAGGTGGGCCGGCCTACTTCCTTGCTCCTACAATCAGATGCCCAATAGATGCTCTTTCAGTGGAGCACACGCTTGAGCTTGACGCAGGGCCTTCTTATATTCATTTCCGTTTTTTTAAACATACATTCCGTTTGTTTTGTAAAAAATAAGTATTTAAATATTATTTACATAAAAATAATTGCATATCTCAGTTATAAAAATGAATTAAAAAAATCATTTGCCCTTGAAAATGTATAAACAATTTTTTTTATAATGAAAACATTTTATAGATTTTGCAAAAGTATTTTTCAAATAATTTGTTTTTCGTGAAACAAATAGAATCTTTGATCATGTCCAAAGATTTTCCATTTATTTTATCCAAAATATTAATTCCATCACCTTTTATAATTAATCAATTAATTAAAGCAAGGAACCATGTGAATCTATAGATTCTCTCGGGACCCAAATTCCTAAGTGACCCAAACATAAGGGCCCAAAATTCCTAAGTGACCGGGGAATTGACACATTGGACCTTACATTGGACAGAAAGTTAATATTGGTCAGATTTGAGTATGGGGTGAAAGCTAGTGACTTTTTAACGAGTTTAGATCATAATTAAAACTCAACCTAAAGGTTGGTGTTTTTAAGGGAATTGGACCGAAGAGGAGACATTAGGGAGCAGAACGGCTTTATTTTTATGTGAAATAATAATTTTAATGAATTGTGCAGGATGGATTATTTATTTTTCACATATCAATTAGATGAAATATGATTTAGAGATTTAAATAAAGGATTGGATGGACATGAAAATCAAACGGAATGATGTAAAAGAGTTCCACAACATACATATCGAGCCACTACAATCTTGAAATTGCTTGTTATTTTCATAATCCATTTAATTGTACATTTAATTAAGTTATAATATCATTACTTTATTAATTAAAAAGTTTTCCATCGATCTCATTTGGTAGTTAATTTTTTTGTGCAATTATCCATTTGGATATAATGACACAAATAATTTCTAAATTTTGGCCTAATATACAAGTGGTCTCTGAACTATTAATGTGGATTTTGCACTTTGGTTTTACTATTCAATATAATCCATAAAATTTTAATTTTTTTAATGTCATCATTGGACTTTTATTACGTATTTAATATAATCTTTAAACTATATAAAAATATTCAATATAATTTTTCCATTAATTCAATATTAGAGATAATGTTAAACATTTTTATATAGTTCAAGAATTAAATTGGACATGTATAAAAGAATCAAGAATCACAATGAATAAATTAAAAATTTAGAAATCACATTCTCCATTGATCAAATTAAAAATTTAAAGACAATATTGCGCATTTACACTAAAATTGCATAACTATTTGTGTCATTTTTCCAAACTTCTATAAATTTTTACATTTACTTTCTAGGTTAATTAATCAGTGTCATTTCCTCAGCTAACTGTGGTCAACCTTGGAGACGGGTAACCAGAGACTGTCAGTAGAGTTACCACCCCCACCACCACAATCGCAGCCAAAAACAAAAGCAAGTCGAAACCCTACAAAAACACGAGACTCTCTCTCTCTCTCTTTCTCTGTCTGGTTGACGAACGAAGCAGAAGCAGAAGCACAGAAATCAGCAGAAGAAGAAGGCGATCATGGCGCTCGCTTCTCGTCTCGTTTCCAAGTCCCGGCAGGTGAGGAGCCCCCCTCCAGATCCACGCGCCTTCCCCCCTCCCGCCGTTCGTCAAATGCCGTTGCGAATTTCCGCTCGATTGCTTTTTTGGGGGGTTCTTTGATCTGGGCGCTAGCAATTTCGCTAGGGTTGAGCGATTCCGAGGCGAAACGCCGCGCTCGGTTTTCTTCATCAGTGGGGAGACGGGTTGTACCGATGGCGCTCTACGTTGGCCGTGGAGATCGGGAATTTTGCGTTCTGCAAAGTCGCCGCTTTCCGTTCGGGGATTGTTGATGATCCGGGCCGCTTTAGAGCGCTTCTTGTCTGTTGCTCTTCGTGGCGGGGCGATTTGATTCGGTGATTGTGTTTCTGTGGGCTTGGATAGATCTACGCGGTAACTAGGATGTAATTGACCTGAAGTTTTGGCTTTTAGCTTCTTCTTCGATGTTCCTTTCGGTTGCTGACGAACTTTAGAGCACATGATTAGCAGTAGGAGGTTTTTTCTACTGTACTTAGTTAAAGACAGCGACTTTGATATCGTCGTGTCTACTTTAGATGGAAATGGCTGTCGTATTGTTGTCCCTTAGCGGTAGCCTTCTGCGCATTTCGCACTACTGTTTAGTTTCTCGATAGATTTGTCGATTTCTTGGCGGACATTGTTTAATTTGACGTGCTTCTGCTTTTATTCACTCAGTTGTGCGGTAGTCAGACAATTTTGCTGCGGGAGCACGCTGTCCCTGTCCGCTTCTTTGCCAAAGAAGCTGCTCCTGCTGCCCTCAAGGGAGATGGTGAGTGTCGTCGTAAACTTTAGCCTGTCCTGCTGCATTTTCAGTGAACATCAGTGTCTTTCATGGACATTTAGTTAGTTATCTTTAGTTTGCTGACAAATGCCGCATCTTTTTGAGGTCAAAAGAAAGAACAAGGTTCTTGTACTTCTTAAGCTACTCTTCCACTCTGTAAAGTATGACGCATGTAACCTTACACGAGTTCTTGCTGATGCAAATGATAAGTGCCACATGAGCGTAATTTCCCCAATGGTGGCCGTGGAACATCATTGGTCTGACTGAGGTCTTATCTTGAGACTTCCAAGTGGGAATTTCACCTGGAGAAAATAGCTGTAGGAATGAAGTAAAATTAATTTTGGATATACTTTCATGCTTCTATTGTTGAGGTGAGAATTCCCAGCACCAAGGCTTATCACTGACAGAGTACTGACATGGTCATTGTTAAAACAGAGATGTTGAAGAATATCTTTCTGGAGGTCAAGAAGAAGTTTGAGACCGCCATTGGAGTTCTGAGGAAGGAAAAAATTACCATTGCTCCTGAAGATCCAGCTGCAGTGGCTCAGTACGCAAAGGTCATGAAGACAGTAAGAGAGAAGTAATCTTTCTGCTGCCTTTTCAGCTTATCCTCGCAACAGCTTTCTCTTGCCTCATGTTTCGAGCATTGCCCTTTGATCTATTTCATTGGAAGTAAGAGAGTTTTGTATGAATGTGCTTTTTGGGTCTTGGATGAGATTGTAGATGCTTCTACTATTTCTCAATTTGTCTCATTTTATTTATGGATGTTTGAAATGGAGATTGAGCAGTTGGTTAGTGGGGAACTTCTTAATGTCACTTTCACATATCAAAGAAAACTACTTTTTGGGTGAGGATCTAATAAATGCCATCTCTAGAGTAATTAACTCAGTTCATGAGTGCTAGATACAGCTTGTGGTCCAGGCATATGTGTCTTTCAATATGCCTCCATGTCTGGCCATTTTCTAATTTGTCAACTAAAGTAAACTCTAGCGACTGGCAGGATGAAGTTGAGCATGTCTCTGTTTGTTAAGGTGCAAAGAGGATAAGTTATCTGATCTTTTAATAATGAACTGATTAGACCTGGTCTTTTATCCCACAGGGCAGACTTGTTCTCAGAATCACAAAGGATCCAGTACACAATTCAGACACGTACGCAGGACATACCAGATGCCCGTACATATCTTCTGACTTTGAAGGAGATTCGGATCAAGTATGTTTTGATATGTACTGCTTGCTTTTATAAGTTTTTGTAACTTTGTAATGCCTGTGCCTAGCTTCTTTCTCTAATGGTCCAGAATTTTACGCATGAGCTATTTACTATACTATGATTTTTTTTCTTTTGGGATGGAACTTTACTACATACTAGTTCTGGATTTGTATGAAGTGCTCTGGTTATGTCTGCTCGTATCATATGCTTATACATTTTGTGAAAATGAGTTGTTTCTGATCCTTATTTTTAGTGAGTACTTAAAGCCAATACTTTTTGCAGGAGAGGTCTTACTGATGACCTTGGCGCAGAGGTAATGATGATGGATGCATTGGAGAAAGTTGAAAAAGAAATTAAGAAGCCCCTTATGAGAAATGACAAGAAAGGAATGGCTCTTCTCATGGCAGAGTTTGATAAGGTCAATAAGAAGTAAGTGCTTGTGTTGCTAGGTCTTATCTTTTGGTTTTTTTAAATAATGTGGCATATTGATGGTAGCTTTCAATTTAGGTATATTTTCAAAACCCTTATTTGTGTATTTTAAATTGCATTGTGTTTGTATATGTGTATATCTCAACAGGATGTGGTTGTTCAATTATGCATTTCCAGAATTAAACTAATCTCAATTGGATGGGATTTATTTGGCCAAGCATCTTGAATATTTTTTTTTTTTTTTTTTGGCTTGACATTTTAATTGGGAGTGGTTAGCTAAAAATAATTTCCTGCGCTGGTAGTATTATTACATTGGTGTACAAGGATTGATTTTGAATGAGAATAGTATTGCATCCTACATTTACTGATATTTGAGCCAAACTGAAGATATTCCGAAGGATGATTTAATATATAGTTGAAGCACAACTCTGTTAACATAAGAGACTGAATCATTTGTTATGCTAGATTTAACATTTTTTACTTGGAAATCGTAGAAGCATGTCTCCTAGAGACAATTTATATCTCTTCTGTAAGTTTACTTGCCGGATTCAAAATACTAGTTGTTAGCATGGGTGCTAGGCTCTTAGTCTGCCCTTTGAATTTGACTCAATTCTGACTGTGGTTATGTGAGAAAGTTTGATAATTGTTTGTTGAGCTCGAGTTTTCCACTATCATGCAATGTTTTTCCTTTTTTGCTCTGCTTATATCTAGCTTCTTCAGCTTGATGTGCTACTTATGACGTTATTTTATATGTCATGATGTGCTGTTTATGACATTCTTTTCTGTCACTTGTTGTGCTAGGCTTGGAATCCGAAGGGAAGATCTGCCAAAGTATGAGGAGCAGTTGGAACTTAAAATTGCCAAAGCACAATTGGAGGAGTTGAAGAAAGATGCTCTTGAAGCTATGGAAACTCAGAAGAAGAGGCAAGTATTTCTGTACTTTCATCATTGAGGCGAATCAGTGTGTAGGGTGCAGTTTCTTTGTTTAAATAAACTTATTGGGGCCCTGCTTGAGTATCTTGAGAACATTGTACCTGGAAATGTTCAATTTTTGTATTATCGTTTGCTAAATATAGAATATATGGAAATCATTATTATACTTAGGCTCCGTTTGTTGTACATAACATGAACGATTTGAAAAATATTTTTCTAAACATGATCGCTTATATTGCTTACAAAAATGAATGAATGAAATTTTTTTTATCATCCACAAAAATGTTCGGACTTATATTGTTGTCGATAATGAAAGCATTTTTTTTATTTATTAGTTATTAGAAGCGATCATTTTTAGGAAAATATTCTATATCATTCATTTTATGCGAAATCAACGAATCCTTAGTCCGTGAACAGATTCATTGAAAGCAAATAGAAAAAAATGCTGAAAGAACATATGGTCTTAACTTATCTGGAAAACATCATTATCTACAGCAATTTTTTTTAAATGACAGTTACATTTTATAAGCATAGGTTTGTTTGACTCAGATAGCCTATGCTGAGGAGAAGTATGAATTAGGTGCAACTTCAATTATTGTAAAAGCTTTTGAAAATTTATTTGTCAGTAACTTTTATCTATGTTTCATTTCAGGGAAGAATTTAAGGATGAGGAAATGGTTGATGTGAAGTCCTTGGATGTCAGAAACTTCATCTGAGACAAGATTCTGTTCAAATGGTTGATCAATTGTTGAAAGAATGGAGAAGGAAGTTAGTTTGACAATACTTTTGCTTCTCCTTGTTTTCTTCAATAAAGTAATTGAATGGAAAATGCTATCCAGTGACTGAGATTATATGCTGTTTTCCTCCAATCACATATGGCAATGTCGCAAGGATGGAGCATTTCTTATTTTGTGAATGCACTTTTATACTTGCTGGAGGTTTTTCCCTCGAGTCTGGCTTGCATTAGATTGGAAGACTTCTAATGTTGACAGATAACGACGACTGTATTTGTGCTGAGTTCATAAACAGTGGCTCCTTGATATGTTATTGTTGGGCACATTGGGGCGCATGTGCACCCATCCCGCTTTGAGTTATTGGATATTCGGATCATGTCTTGTGGGCAAAACATAAAATAATAATAATTCAGATGCTGAGATGTACTGTACTCTGCATCAGTGCCCCTCGGGATTATTTTCCCCTCGAATACATTGAACGATTCCATCGCCTCTTGCGGAGCATCTTACATGGCATTGAAGATTCTTCCATGGGTCATTTTTCGTGGTTACTGATTATTGACTGGTTAGGTATCATCAGCTCACTTACATGATTCTCACTGGAGCATTGTTCTTAGAAGTCTTTTGAAAATTCTCTTCTAGTTTTTACCTTGAATACGTAACTATGTTTCCTTCTCCGGCTCATCTTTATGTGGGTGTGAAAAATGAAGCTGTGCAGCTTTGTAAACCTGAAGTTTGCCTTGCTTAAGGGATCAATGGCTACTACCGCACAGCGTTGTGCAGATGACTTTCGACACGTGCTTTATTTCACGGTCAAAGGGTGTGTAGAAGAGAATCTGTGTTTTTCTTATTATCGTTGAGTAATTACAAGGTGTTATAAGGTGTATGTATATATACAAGAATAGATGACCTAAATTAGGTAAGAAACCTATTTTAGGTATAGATCCTAATTAGCCCATAATCTTTGTCAGTAGCTAAGTAGCTAAATTATAGCTACTAAGATCAAATCACATGATATCACATAATATTTCAAATAATTAGGGAGAGATTACGGGAGATTTTCCTACACTTCCTCTCGGGTTGGTGAGTGAATATCTTCCATGCCCAACTTGCTAATAATCTCTCGAAATCTCGACACTGGTAGGCCTTTGGTCAGTAATTTGCTAGTTAATCTTTGCTAGGAGTGTAGGAAATACTGATCAAACTAGATTCAAGCTTCTCCTTTATAAAATGCCTATATACCTCAATATGCTTAGTTCGATCATGTTGAACAAGATTGCGAGCAATGTTGATTGCTAATTCATTATCACAATAGAGTCTCATAGTTCTTTGTGTTCCACTTTGAGGTTTTCAATGACAATCCTGAGCCACAAAAGTTTACATATCCCATTTGCCATTGTCCTTAATTAAGCTTTAGCACTAGATTTCCTCTAAAAAAAGTGCAATAGCTAGATGTGGGGCTTCGATCTATTGGTGACCCAGTGTAATCTACATCAATATAAGTTTCAAGATTCAGCTTGTCACCCTTTTTAAACAAAATACATTTTCCATGAGTAGGTTTAAGATAGTGAAGAATCTAATAGATAACTGAACAAACTAACTTACGACTCCCACAACATAAGCTATGCTAGCCTAATATGAGACATAAATAAACCTTCCTAATAAACCTTTAATATCTCCATTTATCAACTATGAGACTCTCTTCCTGTCCATCTATTTTATGGTTTGCATCAATGTTAGTGCTCACCACCTTGCTATTGAGACATCATAGTTTCTTCCTTGGGAATATAAGAATACCTTTTGTAGAGAGACCACCTTGATACCAAGGAAGTATCTCAACTTTCCAAGGTCTTTGATCTCAAATTGTTGAGCAAGACTATTCTTAAGAGACATTTGTTCAGCTTCATCATTATCAATCACAACTATATTATCTACATATACAAATTGAGCTGTGATCATATCTTCATTTGAATGTTTGATGAACAGGGCGTGATCCCCTCTACTTTACTTGTAACCCATCTCAAGTATTACCTCTATAAACCTTCTAAACCAACTCTTGGGGATTGTTTGAGACCATATAGAGCCTTTTTAAGCCAATGCACTTGATTGTTTCCAAAATCCTTGTCAAAACCTGGTGGAGGCTCTATAAAGACTTCCTCCTCCAAATCTTCATGTAAAAACACGTTCTCCACATCAAATTGCTGCAAAGACCAACCAAAATTAGTTGCAAGAGAAAGTAGCACTCATAATGTATTCATCTTTGCTATTGGTACAAAGGTCTCTTGATAATCCACCATAGGTTTGGATGTACCCTTTGCGACTAGCCTCCCTTTATACCTTTCCAAGGTCCCATCAACTTTGTACTTAAATGTATAAACCCATTTACATCCACTAATTCTTTGCCTTTGAGTAAAGTCACAACTTCCCATGTATCATTCTTCTTCAATACATTCGTTTCTTCCGTCATATCTTGTATCCAATTCATATCCTCAAAAGCTTCATGTATCGAGTTAGGAATAGTAATTTAATCAAGATGGCTTTGTGTTGAGTAGATGGTCTATGGTATGACACAATTTGGGAGATAGGGTGTTGGATACATTTCCTGGTAGCTTTTCTCAAGGTAATAGATAAATCCAAATCACTTAACTCAAGTTCATTAGGAGAAGGGTAAGTCATTTCATTTCTTGATAACGGTTCAAATAATAGGACTTGATCCAGTTACGGATTGAGCTTCATCCTTCTTGAATGAACTTGCAGTTTGGTTGGTTCAATCTTAAGAGGACTAGATGAAGATGATGATGAACTAGGCAGAGGACTTGATAGGGGACTAAGACTGGATAGAGGACTCGATGGACTTGATGAAGGATTGGGTGGATTAAGAGGGCTAGGACTAGACAAAGATGGGGAAGGGGACGACGTTGGATTAGACAACACACTAAGTAGCAGAGGCGGTAGTTTAAATGCACTATCTTTATTAGGAGTCTCCCCCTAAAAATAGTGGTAGGAAGGAAAAAAAAAACGATTGATTTCATTAAAAGTGACATCCATAGAGATAAAAATTTGATGTGTTAAAGAGTCATAGCATTTATAACTATTTTGAGTATTAGAGTAGCCAATAAATAAACTTTAGAGCATGAGGGTCAAGTTTGTTTTGGTTGCGATTATGGATATACACAAATGCAACACAGCCGAAGACTTGAAGGGGAACATGATATTTATGAAAAACATAGAGATAAAAGGTAGGCAAGAGTTGTAAGGGACTTTTATTTCTTAAGGTTTTGGAAGGAACTCGATTAATAAGATATGTAAAAGTTAAAACAACTTCCTCATAAAAATACTTTGGAATAGACATTTAGAGGAGAACCCAAGTAACATTTAGGATATGCCTATTTTTTTCTTTTAGCTACTTCATTTTGTTGAAGGGTATCAATACTCATGAATAATATCTTGAGTTTGGAAAAAATGATCAAGTTATTAATTGAAATATTCATTCCCATTATCAAACCTAAGTCTCTTAATTGACACCCCAAATTGATTGACTATCATTTATGAAAGTTTTGAAAGATAGATTGAACATTAAATTTGTCTTTCATGAGATATAGCCATGTAATATGAATACAATTATTGATAAAAGAGAAACCATCTAGTTTCTATAAAATGAACAATTTTAGATGGACTCCCCACATCAATATGGATAAGAAAGAATGGTGTTGAAACTGTAGCATTATTATTAAAAGGAAATGAAACACAATGATGTTTAGCAAGTTCACAAACTTCACAATGAAGATTTTCAACGGCAATATCTTTAAAAATGGAAGAAAACATAGTCCTAAAAAGACTAAGTGGTAGATGTTCTAGTCAAAAATGATGAAACCAAATATTAGATGAGTGGATAGGATTACAAGAGTTGCAAGAGGTACTATAACCCCAAGAGACCAACTAGTTTTGTTCAAATCCTCAAGATAGTAGAGCCCATTCTATTCCTTGGCAAATCCAATCATCCTCCCATTTTTCAGATCCTGCAAAATACAATGATCAATAGAAAAAAAATACCTTACAATTCAGATTTTTGGTAAGTTGATTAATGGAAAGGAGATTGGTGGACAGTTTAGGAACATGAAGGATATCATCAAGTTTAAGCAAGGGATTTAGAGCTATGGTTCCTTGGCCAACTACAGTAACAGGAGATCCATATGCTATGGTAATACTCCTATTTCTTGGTGATGGTTTATGAGTTTCAAATTTAGTGAGATCATGTGTCATATGATTGGTTGCTCTTGAATCAAGAACCCATGAATTAGGGTATTGAGAAGTTGTTGATTTTTCAAAATTACACATGCATATGACTATACAAGTGAACACATATCATAAGACTTAGATATGGAGTCAAGGAAAGCCCTAATTTTACCAACTTCTTCTCTGTTAAATATCTCT
The DNA here is from genome assembly GCA_017140325.1 of Eucalyptus leucophloia subsp. euroa. NCBI lineage: Eukaryota > Viridiplantae > Streptophyta > Magnoliopsida > Myrtales > Myrtaceae > Eucalyptus > Eucalyptus leucophloia. Next base: position 64,993,518 of record CM029475.1, read on the forward strand.
CATTAACAAGTTTGTATTGGTCCATAGGGGCAGCTTCACCTTCATTAGTCATGTGTGCTTATGACTATCTTTTAGTTCTATTGAGCACCTACGTTTTTCCATGAAGCTTGAAAAAATTTTCTCTTTTATGGCATGGTTTCTTGTAGAAACTGCACCATAAACCTTCACTACTTGTTGTCTTAATCGGATCCAGTCTCTTATTTTTGTCAGGATTTGTTTCCTCCTTAATTGCTTTCATGATAGATCCTTCGGTGTGTTGGTCTTCAAGCATTACAATTCTTCAATGTTCTTCTCCTATCACAATAGAAAAAACTTCATTCAAGAATCATAGTGACTTCTTTCTGAGAATCTGAACTTGAATGTGATCAAAGTTTGCATTCAGACCTACCAAAACCTCAAAAAGCCTCTCTCTCTCCTCTCTCTCTCTCTCCATTAGGGTTCTCTCTCTCCCCATATTCTAGATGTCCTTTTTTTACGATAAACCCCGATCTATTAGGGTTGCCACACTTCTTTCCTTATTTTGGATGTCCTTTTTTTTATTGATAGACTTCAAGGAATCCATGTGGGAGTAAATGATGCACACACTAAACATGTTTATAGATAATAGCTGGACATTTTTATTTACACATATCTACTAGATGGACATTGTTTGTCGGTACATCCAAAATGCTGCAGTTTCCCATACTTGGCCATACTTCAAAAGTTAACCGACATCTTCAATAGCCATTTACATACAGTCCATCCTTTAGTGCTAGCGTCCAAAAATTCTCCCTGCTGTCCTCACCCTCGTGGTCACTCCATGCCACTCGATCCCCCATTGTTGCCATCACCGCTTCTCCTCGCCTCAATCGTAGTTGGTAGCTTGTGGTTTGCTCACGTCAACGCCACCGGATCTAAGGCAAGTTAGAGTCTACTAACCTATGTAGTGGAGTGTTGTTGTTGTTGTTTGAGGAAGTGCTGTTAGATTAGTAGAATGTGAACTTTGGTATTGGATATAGGTTAGGTGATGACCAAGAAAATTGGGGGAATTGAGGAAATGTTCGGGTTTCCTATGTGTGATTTCAACTTTTTGGATTTAAATTGAACATAGATTTTGGGGACTACGAAATCTTGAAAATTTGCTGTAAATTGATTAGAAAAACCTCCTGAATTGTATGAAAAACTCTATTTACCATGGCACCGACCTCAAATATTTTAAGAAAACAGGCGGTGCTTTCAAATCTCGAATTCTATATCAATTTTTCTAAACCATTGAAAATCGGGTTGAATTTTGGACTTACCTTGTGAGTTTTCAAGTTTACTTATCGTTTTGATAAATGATTTGTCGTAAGTGTGGGTACTATTCTCGGGTTACTTTTGGTGGATTTTGAAAATGCTGAAAGGTGAATTGGGAACATGGAATTTCGAAAAGAATCCAAGGGATTTCAGATGTCGATGATTTGAAAATGTTTTGGTATTGAAATAGTTTGATGTGTCATTGCTGCCATTGGACCCTCAAGTCAGTGATGCCCCGAGAGTCGGGTTGCCTATAGGATCGTAGTGCCGATGCCTTTGGATGCTTGGGGACCGGTGAGCCACAGAGGTTCCTCGGGAGAGTCGGGATACCCGAATGTATGACGATACACATTATGGAGGGTAGGGGCGATCATTGATTTGGCGAGCCTTGGCGATTCCTTGTGATGATAGGTGAGGGTGCGAGATGCCTGGACATGTGACTTAACATGCTCTGGATGCTTGGTGACTAAAATATGGAACCGGAGACTTCCGTGATGCTATGTTGGGTGTGAATGCTTGGAGGGATGCAAACACTAGTCCTTCGGGAGAAAAATCTTTTGAATTTTAAAAGCCGATTATTCTGCTGAGTTACGCCATTTTGATAGTTGCGCCTAATTATAGGACAAAATTGTGTGACACGGTATGGGAACGTGTCATAACGGTTTGGCCTTATAATTGGGACCCACGTGATTGAAATGATGTGTTTTATGTATTTTGCATGAAATTAGGTGATGATAATTCTACATAATATACTTTAATAGATCTTTAGCTGCTGAGTGGTTGCACTCATCTCTCGTGAGGACTAACATATTTCAAAGTAAAAAAGATGTCTCTGCTATCCGCACCTCCTAGTACATTCTACGAGATCCCTATTGACTTACAATGGAAGCAATCGGAATACTAGGATCCTAATTTACAGGGACTGACTTACGTTAGAGTGAGGGTGATCATGATGATTGACATTGGTCTTCCCTTAAGTCCTATACTCCGAAAATACGTCGTCCTATTCGTCGGTCGGAACGGGCAAACTCTGGGGCTGCTGCCACCACCACTAGAAGACGACGATGAGGGATCGAGTGGCATGGAGTGACCATGAGGGTGAGGATAGCAGGGAGAATTTTTGGACACCGGCATTGAAGGATGGACTCTATGTAAATGGCTGCTGAAGATGTTGGTTAACTTTTGAAGTATTGCGGGTATAGGAAACTATGACCTTTTGGATATACCGACAAACAATGTCCATCTAGTAGGTATGTGTAAATAAAAAGTGCCTGTCTATTATCTATATGTGTGTTTAGTGTGTATCATTTTTGTGTGTAGGGAAAGGGGAGTTGTTGGATACGTTTCCGCCATATATATTGTGCAGGGACCAATCCGTTAGGGTCGCCACTTTACTTCTGCGTCCTGGTTGTCCTTTTAATTTAATGACAGGTGGCCTTACGTGAAAAGATTTCTAGGTGAGATGCTATCGCGAGAATGTGACGATACGGTGAGGGTGGTGACGAAACAGCATCCACAAGTGGTGCTAAGACGTAGTCTGATGACAAATCCGTCGACCTTGTATTGTTGACTGGTCGAACAGCAAGGAAAGGCGCAGCTGCATGGTCTTGTACGTGCATGGGGGAAAGGCAATTTATCTAGGGCTATTAGGTAGTCAAATCTCCTCCTTTGCTGACCCCCAAATGGACGTATGCATGGCTATGCATGGGCGAGTTCCTCGATCTCGTAAAGGAGGGGTACCTTGATGGGGCAGCAACTTCGGGAGTTGACGTCTCCGTGTGCTTGAAAAGCTCGCTTGACAAGGTACACGCGCGAAAGATGTTGGTCTCGCGAGTGGCGTTACACGTAAGAAAATTTTCGATGAGATGATAAGCTATACGCTCGACGCAGCAAAGACCTAACCACGAGGGTACGTCATAAGACCATCACAAAACGTGACGTCTCAGTCCGGCAATGGTGATAACAAAACGGTGGCCGCAAGTGGCACCAAAAACGTAGTCCGACGACAAATTCGTCGACCGGTCACGGACTGTCACTATTCGGGATCCGGCGAAATCCGGATGTCACACATATGATTTCGAAGAGTATTAGTATCTTCAGCACACCTCATTTATATATTCAAATTGTGATCTATTTCAAGCCAAAGACCTCTCATGAGATTATAGTAGTCTATCATAGCGATTACTTTGTTTTGTTGTTGAAGCATTCGTCTTGAGTTCATATATTACTTCGTTTTGTTGTTGAAGCCTTCATCTTGAACTTTTGAATAAAATTGACGAACAACCTCCAATATGTCCTTGACAGTTGGGAGAAACATGTAGTTGTTGTTGATTTCAGATTACATCGAGCTCCACAATCATAACATAATTGAGAAATCTTCCTAATCTCACATCTGAAACTTAGGATCACCTTGTCCTAGCTAGTGCCCTCTAGATGATTGAGCTTCCATTTTCCTTTAAGAAACGTCCTCACAATTTGTGCCCACTGAAGATAATTTATTCCATCCAACTTCAATCAATAAGTTGAACTGATCCTGAAAAGAGGACCCAGTTTGGTCGGAGATAACCTTCCCCAAATCTTCCATTCGACAACTTGAAAGGATAGATTATAGCAAGAGGCTAAGAAGGGATCAAGTAACAAGGGTGGTTATCATATAACTGAAGGATAGCAATAAGGGTGGTTAAGTCAACAATAAACAATAGCAATAAGGTTCAATGAAGCAGTAGTAGTGGAAAAAGAAACATAGGCTGCAATGAAGCAGCAATACTGGGAAAAGAAATAGAGGTAGGAAATTCATATTAGAAAATTAGGCTTTCATACCATGTAGAAACGAACCTGTGTTTTTCTTATTATCATCAAGTAATTACAAGATGTATATACATAGGAATAGAAGACCTAAATTAGATGAGAAACTTTTGGCCAAAAAAAATAAAAATAAAAATAAAAATAGATGGGAAACCTATTTTAGGTATAAATCCTAATTGCCCATAAAATCTGCTAGTAGTTAATTTACGGCTAACAAAATCAAATCATATAATATCACATAATATTCCAAATAATTAGGGAGAAATTATAGGAGATTTTCATATAGAGTGTATCAAGCACAGCATGTGGAAACACGTCTTGTTACAATAGGAGTATTAAGACTCAATACGCAAACTTTTTAAAACATTCGAACGGCTCATCCAAATATTAATCTGCCTTGTCTATTCGAGCCAATCACAATAGCCATCATTTGGGCATAGCAAGGGCACTAGGGATTGGCATGTTTTTAAAGTAGAGCTTAGAACCAAATAGTTGATTCTAAACATTGAGAAACCTATCAATTCTAAATATTGAAGAACCTATTTTGACAAGTGGATTTATGAAACTAGAAACAAGTTTTTTGTATGTTTTTTTATTTATTTAAATCTTCACGCAATCCTATATTATTTCATGTTATATATTGATAAATATGTAATTTAAAATCACTAATTTAAATTTCCATTTTATGACTAAGATCTACTTTTTTAATATTTCATATTATTTGCGTGTTTAAATATAAATGGTAGTAAATGAATTGTAGCAACAAGTAATGATCATTAAATGTAATAATTCATTGTAATTGTTCAATTAATAATATAAATGAAATCTAAGTAAAACTAAAGCTGACCGCAAGATATGCAGGGCAAGTTTCAACTTTCAAAAAATAAGTAACTTGTTCTAATGGGTAGGTTCTAAATTTCAAATAGAATCTATATAGAACCTGAAACCGCTCACATCTAGGGCACATGACATTTGATTGAACAAAGCTAGTTGCACGAATTCAACAGAGACTCTACCCAAATGCTTCTTCCATTCATAAAAAAATGACTGCACTTGGTCCCTTGAAACACTAACAAAATTGCATCACGCCGTTAGCATGGGAGTAATATCAATGATTAACAATACAAAAATATAAACTTAAGACAATGACTAACAATACAAGAATTTAGACTTAGGACTTCCGTTTCTTGTCAGATTTGGAGCCAGGGTTGTTCCTGCTTCGCTTTTTCCCGCTCTCTTGATTCTCTTTGTGCTTTTTATGTTTCTCCATTTTCTCTCCACTAGATTTGACACTGATGACGCCACCTGAGGTGATCTTACCTCCGTTTTGCAGAGCACTCTCGAAATCGGATTCTCTTCCAACAATGGCATACTGTTGAAGAAATTCAGGGTTTAGGAAACCCTCTGCCTTGGTCTTCATCTCGTCCTAGCATGGTCAAGTCAAGTCAGTGCAAGGAAAAAGAAAAGAAAAAATATAAAATAACAAGGGAATTGACAAATATCAACGTTACCTCAACTTTCTTCGCTGCCTCATTTAGATCTTCATCCACAGATACACTGTGTGGTTCCAAAATGACCTGAAATTGGAAAATTCCCAAATTTAGAACACTTGTGCGTATGCTCATATGACTCTATCATGTGATTTATGCGGTTGTTACATATTAGCAGTTTGATTTCCATTGCAGAGGGTACTACCCAACTTCTTATCATCATCAATGACGGTCATCAAAGTGTAAGGAATTATTTTGTGGTAACAAATAACAAAGTTTTTAAGTTACCTCTTTCAAGCGAGGTAGGGCAGAGTCTATCTCCTTTGCTGCAATAGCATGTAGATGTTTGTAGAACTTTTTCATAACCTTGATGAACAAAGACAAAATTTGCTGCCTCTCCAACTTTATTTGTCCCTGTAGAATACAAGTTCAACATAAAATCCACCATCCAAGCGAGTGGCAAGGAAATCCTCTGATTAAGAGCTCACAAAACACTAGAACACCATAGAGGCGCCTCACATGTCCCAGAAAAAGTGACATTATAAGAAGAAAAGGAAAACTCATGCATGATAATGCTAGTGCAGAGAACAGTCGTTCATCAAATGGCCAAAAGCAACTCTCATGCTAAATAAGACTGAATGATATCTAAGTTTGCAAAACCAAAGAGCAGACATTTGAGAATCAAAGCACCCCCAAATAAAAATGTAAAACTGATTCACATCCCAGGGAGGTTACACTTCCCTCTTAGACAACCGTGTGAGAAGCTAGACATCCCTAGACAGGCACCATCAGATTAATTGATAATTGTAGCACTAGTTTAGACACAGTGCAGATTGCAAATCCACCTTACAATTTTTTCTAGCTTGCAACAGAAGAAAAAAAGGTTGAGCACCAAAAGCAAATGACAAACCCAAACTCAAGTTCACCGTTTAATAATGTGCACAAAGGTATCTAGCATGAGGGTAAATGAACAAAGGCACAGACCTCAACATAACTGATGTCATGATGCTGCAATCCAATGCATAGCAAGACTGATGCCTGAGCATATGACAAAGAAACTGGAAGCTTCTCCTGGAAGTATGTATGTGAAAGAATTGGCACGGTGTCCAGAATCTGTAAATTATGAAGGGTGCATCAGAATATATTATAGTTTGTCAGGTAATGACATCAAATGCAAAATATGTTGGATGACACTTCAATTGTGCTTCTAAGTTGACAAGGGGCAAATGCCATATAATGATCATATATTAAAGCAAAGTAATGTTCCGCTACTTGTGTATTGCAAGCAAGCCACCTCCTTTGATAGTTTTCAGTGAAACAGGTAGCTAGATTCTTAATTGAGTATATAGCACATCCTGGTCCAACTACTCGAGAAATGAGTCCAATGTCTTCTCCAGGAATGATCTCAGGTAACGAATTCAACTTTGAGCATATAATGTACATGCAGCATGCTCTCTATCATCATTATTTTTTTAGGACTACTCCTCATATAATTTACTTCTGCCCAAGTGCATTTCAGGTCAAATGGTTCTGAAATCAGAATGAAAACAACATATCTCAAAATACTATAAAAGATCGTATTTGTTCTTACCATATGATAATCAGCAAGATTATTAGTATAAGCTTCAAGTCGCTTCATATCATGAGGTGATAAAATTTGGTTGAGAGAAAATCCTTCCGAGGTAGATGGGTTGATTTCCTCATCGTTAAAGTTGATCTTTGGATCCAATATGCTGGTAGATAAGAGACAAGAAGCAAATTTAGTGAAACAAAAAGCATTTCAAGCAAGACTGATTGAAAAGAATGTAAGCAGAGTGATAAATAAATTAACTTACCTCATAGCAAGTTTATATTCCATATTACGAAAACCATAGCTCAAAAGCCTTGCAAACCTTTGCTTGAAATCTGGCATTTTCAATAAAATTAAAGGGTTTTAGAGAAGATCAGTGCATGGGGAGCATGGGAAGCAATTAAAGCATCACCTCGAGGGGCAAGAATTACCTCTATAAAATGGACTGAAAAAACCCCACGATCAGATCCAGTGACATCGATATCATCATTTTTTAATGGCTTCAAAACCATACAGGTGTGTTCACCAGTCACAGTATTCTGTAATGAAGAAGAAAGGTCAAAACACCACCAAGAACTAAAAAAAGTACGTATTCAATGTGCTTCAGCTAAGTCATCTTAACTGGAATCTGGCCAATGTAAAATGGGACAAACTTATGTTTCCTCCAGAAGCGAAAAAGGTCCAGAGTAAGACCAAAGGAGACACCAATATAATGGAGCTTTTCAGGCCGTCTTTCACGAAGATGAACTAGCAAAGGAGGAAGATTAGCTTTGGGTTTGATGTTCTCTTCCAGCAAAGATGCCTGAAATCACATCTGATGTGAGAATAGTTTTAACTAACAATTAACATTAAAACCAAGGGACATTTTAAGTACAACAAATATGTACCATAGGGGGTGAAGACAAGTTACAGAAACAACATAATTGAACTACCAGAGCTGAATATATAATTGAATTACCAGAGCTGAATTTCCTTTTTTTGACTTTATCTCTTAAATTGACCAAAATAATTCTATATCTGAAATGAATTTGGATTGAATTAGATGTAGATAACACAGTTCTGGTCTTAAAGTTGAAGGTCATTCAGTGCAACTTGCATAACTTAATAACGAAAAAGGCAAAACTAAAAGATACAGCTCTACTTGATTCATGTGGATTGCTTCTATGCTGCTAATCTAAGACATCAAATGTCCATGTTAAAAGACTGGCTATAGATCCAATGCACAGAAGAATGCTAAGGATTGCAAACTTGCTTGTAACATTGAAATCCACTCGGTTCAGATTGTTTTAAGTCGTGATTTCATCTTATCTCAACTACTTGTCTTCTAAGAGTGTGTGGATTGTTGAATCTAGAGATCATGCAAAATAACATTTCAACTTGCAAATGGGGAACAAGGGGCACATGAATACGTTTAATTCTTGTGTCAAATGTTTTAGAATGTTAATAAGAAATTTAAAGTAAGTCAATACTCAATAACTGACCGTGTTCGGCTACAGTCAATAACTGAACATACTCAACCACCCATTTTCAGTCACAGTTCAGGTAAAATTTGAGCATCAATCTACAGTACTCCACAACTCTTGTCAACATAACACCTAAAGATGCACTACCTAATTATAAGAATCAACTACAGAAGTTCAAGATCAATGCACCTTCTGTGCTGCTTCTGTCACTCTGACAGGTGGCTCCTCTTCCATATTTTCAATCTCTGCTTCTGAAATATTAGTCAACTGTCCTTCAAAGTATCTGTGTGAAAGTTAGAAGTGCATAAGTCAATACATTTAGAACAAGGAACTGTTTAGTAACTATTATCCCAGTAAAGGAGTATTGTTTATTAACATCTTCTAACTCAGCTTCAACTGGACGTGGAGCTTCAGCATAGTATCAGAACATTCAGATATTTTATTCACTCAGTTATCTATAGTTGTATCAACTGCATCCTCAAGAAAGAGTAACCTTTCTCAATGTTTCATCATAGACAAGTCAAGACGGATATCTACTTATTCTTTTTGCAGTTGCAGTAGCTCACGCAATGCATATGGCCATGCTTTTGAGATCGTCTTTCACCTAATCCACTTTTAATGAGTCATCATTAACTGTATAGAACATAGAAGTAACGATGACAAGTATTAATACGTAAGTAGGCAAAATGAATGAGCAATCAACTAACCTCGATAAGAGGTCCACAGCAGTTGAGCCATATCCAAGCTACAGTATGTCAAGTGAAAGAGTAAGATAAACAAAAGAAGCAACGCTAAGTAAATAAGAAGCTTTAAGGAAAAAAGTTACCCTCATTGCACTAGGATGTGTGGCGATTCGCACAATCCTAGCACCAGATAGACTAGGGAAAACAGTGTCCTGGAACTGCTCAGAGAACTTCCATGGAATTTGATCTCCAGAGGGTTGATGCCCATCACTTAGACTTTTGATCACAGATTTACGAGATATTTGTCCTTCAAGACAGACCTAAAAAATAAGAAAGGTAGTAAATACAACAGAATATCCCATCCATAATGGAGTTTGGTAATCATATCCTTTCCTTAAAAGATTTGATCAACACATATGACCATAATTAACAATCTCATTTTTGTCAAATATCAAAATGGTGTAAACAGAGATTCCTTCCATCCCCCACCCTCCTGGGCAACAAGCATGACACTCGGTGTGCACAAGCACAAGTGCAAGAGAGAGAGAGAGAGAGAGAGAGAGAGAGAGAGACCTGTAGGACACACAAGATGTCGGGCAGTTGATTCCGGGACTCATCAACAGGTCCTGCAAATACTATTTGAGGATCGAGGGATAGTAAAGGAAACAAATAAAGCTAATCATATGGAATGAGCATACCAAGCAATACAAACAAGTGGTGTGCTGGAGCATCAGCCATTAATTGTAAATCATTTGGTGAGTTTTTGTAGTGAGATGCAACATATAAGGCCATCATCCTCTGCATGCAGAGAAGTGATTTAGGACCAATAATCCCCATGCAATCGTTTTGCATTCCAAAATCACATCGGATGAAACATATTTACCTGTAAAAACAACTCGCTATCCTTGTGATAGGAAAAAAGCGTATCTCTATTTACATAGTAGAGATCACACTCACTGGGAGAGGGTAACCTACAAGGAAAAAGACAGAAAGGTTATAAATGAATGTCTAAGAATTAAGTAGCTTCACCCCAAGGACACCAACAATCGCATCAAACCTGGTAATACTAGGAACATAATTGGCAACATCAAGGCAAAGCAACGCATTGAGCCAGGATTCAATTGGATCACCAGAAGCATATCTGATAGATTCGGCCAGTTCAATCTTCTTGAAGAGACGACCTACATTTGTATAACTTTAAAAACCACATACATGTGGAACAAAAGACAAAATATTTGCATAGATCTCCCACATTAAAATATGTAACATGCCTAACAACAATCAATTGCTTTAATTTTTCATGTTTGTTATATTTTCAGTGCCCAATGCAGGCTGAAACTCTGAAAAGATCTTGAATATGGAGGAATTGATATTAAACATAATGCAATGGCATTAAAGAATTCATGTGGCTCAGCTTTGTTTGTTTTGTTTTTAGTGCTCTAGGATTTGTTCCTGTACAGTAAAAATGCTCCTATTCAGAGACATATATGGCTTTATCAGCTAGAAGCCAAGTCCCAAAAGTGTGTCAACGAAAACATTTACTTATTGACCAAAATAAAATAGCAAAGAGGATGGACATTCCTCTGTATTTTATTTGCATATTACAGAAAAAATGCATTATTAAAATTACCAGAATGAGCTGCCTCAGCACCATTAACTGTTGCATGACTTTGCTCTTCCAATTGCTGTAGAAGTTTCAGTGATAAAGAACGCCCAGTACCTTCATAACTGTTGACAGGGAAAAACTTATCAGTAGACGAATTGTACCATATGTTCTGAATACTACAACCCTTGAGCCAAAGTGTGTGCTGTATAAGCTGACAATTCACCAATTACTTCACTGTAAAATCTGACTTAGTAAAACTGCCTTTAAAGCCCTTGTCTCTTTTGTAAAATTGGTTACTAAGGGGGAAAAGGATACATTTTGAAAGTTCATTGATTTATGTGCCTTACTTTTCAAAAAAATATAATTTTGTTGAAGTTAATCTGAGAGAGAGGATGAGCAATTATAACAAGGAGGGTGTTGTATCCTTAGAGTGCTTAAGGAGTTGAAACAACGAACATTTAAGGAAGAATGCATTTAGGTTGTGCCACTTAATGAAATTCATCTCTTGCTTCCAAGATAATTAAAAGATGAGTACAACAGAACATACCCATTTACTGTGGATGAGAGGAACACCAGATATGGACCAAGCAATGATTTAACAACTGGCAGTGGAATTGCAGCTGCTTCATCAACAACCAACAATTCAACTTGGGAAAGCTTCTCATGCTCATGTGGTTGTATGTACTGCAAGATGCATTGCCAGGACAACTTAAGAGTAGAACCACAACATAAGGGGCAAGGGAGAGGAGAAGGAGGGCAGAGAAAGATAGAGAGGTTGGGGGCAGGAGGGAGAAGGGTATTTATAGCTTTAGATACTGAGAATAAATCATAATCGATAACTATCAGAGTAAAACTAATGGTTCTACAAAAACATGATGGTCCTAAATAGAAAATCCACACTGTTCGTCCCCCCTGTCCAACAACTCATATTCATATCTATCTAGATAAAAGGAACAATATGCCCAATATGATAGGCGATTGGAAACAATGACTAATGACCTTATCAGAGTCTGCATTAAGCCGCTCAGTACATGGTCAACAAGTATCTAGATAGAAAATGGACTTGGGCACAATCTCCACACAATGTACAATGCCTATTGACAGAAATTAACATAGCATAAAGAACATTCTTGGGTTCAACTATTCTCCTCCACCAACCTGAATTGTTTGTCTGTGCTGCCTGTAAATATTAATTCTCACTATTGCCTTTTTAAACTCTGGACTGGCACTTCTCACCACATCATAATCAATATGTTCCTGAGACAGAAAGTAGCAGGATTCAGCTAAAAGTTGAATATATAAAAAATCAAAAGCCCATGGAGCTCATATTCAGCAGAGCCTTGTCCAACAATAAATGTGCCTTGAGCATTAAACCATATCGAAAACTTGACACGTATGTATTGTATCTACTTCAAATGGTACTTTTGTTTGAAAACCAAGTAAAATTGTATATTTATATATCCTTACATGTTTAAATCCATTCAGCAATCTTGCACACTGTAAGGGGAGAAAATGCATAGCAACAGGAGTGTTGATAATCACAAATTAAACAACATTACCTATTGAAACGAAAATTTAGAAGTTTGTTCTATTTATCCTCAACTCTGATTCTTAAAGAATTCAATTAGGTGAAGAAGCAATCTTTCAGTTCAATTCAACTAACAAACAATGATTAGAAAATAAGTAACTGAATCATGAATCATCACCCCATTTTGGAAACAAAACATGCAGAAAAGCTGGGCAGACCCAAACCAGAAACCTAATCATCCAGTCATAACTCAAAGGTATGATTCTGATTTATTTATCAGCACCCTATCTGATATGTCCAACAGAATAGTTCATCACACGGGTCAATCTTCAGTTTTAACTCAGATGCAGGTCAAAGTAAAAATTAGATAACCCAACCATGACCATTATCTCTCGACTATGATTGGAGATCTAGCCAATTTGGTTGTAATGTCACTAACATACACTAATAAATCTCACATCATCTCTTAACTGTTAGATGAGCTTTTCTTATTAGCAATAACCCGAACTTAAAGTGGGGGCTGGACCATGATCTTCTTGCAAAGCTAAGAATTTTGCCAACCCACTTAGTGAGATAATGATTAATTCAACGTACTAAGGAAACAGAAAAATAATATATATATCACTGCAGTTTAATCCATCCAAAACGATATTCATTTGAATTTTAACTGATTTGCAGGAAAAGCACAAGAAATCAATATTGTGATAGGAAATAACAGAATCCCCATTTCATCGTTACCTTGCCTGGAAGAGAGAGAGAGAGAGAGAGAGAGAGAGAGAGAGAGAATGGTCAACATCCCAACAACAGTGACCATCAAAGCTCTTCAACTGAAACTTCATGAATTTTCAATGGAGCAAACAATTGATGCCCAAAACCCCACTTCTCACAACAAACACTTACAGCTCAATCTAAACTTAATACAGGTGTTTTACCCATGACTTACTAAATTAATCTGGTGGGGCTCTTATTTTTTCCATATAGAACAAGCATGTTCCATAAAACACAATAAAGCGGAGATAAGCTGTTGACTCTGAGTTATCAATCATCCTAACTAGCAATAGAACATTAGAGTAATAGCAATAGAGAAAAGAAGGGTGAAAGAAAAAGCAGTGGAAATAAATATACCTTGTATTCAAGTGAATCAAATCCCTTGCAAACAAATTCAAATAAAGTTTTCAAATTCTCTGGACTTGGTGCAGTCACAAAGATATTTGAATACCTAGTACAAAAAAACTTCAGTTATCAGGATGATGGAAACGTGGAATTGACCAAAAAAACTAAAGTACAATGAAAATGAAGAAATAATTACCCAGCAGCAATAGCACCAGCGATTGCTAAACCGAGGGCAGCTGATTTACCACGACCCCGAGAAGCAAGTAAAGCAATTGTATTACGTAGAGTCTTATCCAATATTGCATCAAGAAATGTAGTGACAGCTTTCCCCTGTCCAAAAAGATTGACTGTACTATAAGCCACTAAAGACAGATGAAAGATTTTTCTAAGATCACTGCAAATTGAAATTCAGAATATCCACCTGATCTAGAGTGCAGCATTTCCTTATCAAAGGTCCAACAGGAAAATCATCATTGAGTTGCTCTTTTAAATCTTTTAGGTCCCTCTCTGCTTCTGATAGCCCTTCAGAGTCCTTAAACCACCAATTAGGAGGCAGACAATCAAATACTGTCCTGTGATAGTTGTAATGGGAAATGCAGGAGGAAGAACAGTACAATGTGTCGTGTTGGGAAGACCTACTAAAAGAGCTCAAACTTTCTACTTAGAGAGTTTCCTACGCTAGAAGAAAGAGAAAATCCATCTATCACCTCTTTTGCCGGAACTGGAGTAATTGATCTGATGTGAGAAGATATTGGTAAAACATTGAGCTCGTCATCCATAACGACACATGATTTGCATGAAGCGAGTGATAACAAGAATCTTTCATTAAAGCGTCCAGCAGCCTCAGAATGGGATTCAGTACGGAACCTCTCGTGAACATCCTGTAATCACAATATTATATTAGGTGGCCAAACCATAGCCAAACCATAAGATATTACCATGAGGCCAATACCATACATCATAGTGATGGTGCACAAAGACTACTCGATGAAGTGAGAGATCTTAGCAGCAATATAATCTATTGCAAGACAGAGTACCAAACCATGAGATATTGCAAGAGGAGCATACAACATACCATAACCATGGTATAAAGACTAGTCAATGAGGAGAGATTCCGAAGCAGCAATACAATCAACCCACCACCCTCCACTGTTTCGATTGTTCTGGCAAGTAGATTTGGGGTCAAAGCTTCAAAATCCTAGAAGAGTGCAAAACGTATTTAAGCATGCAATAGAAATTTAAATATTGCAAATTACTATGATTAGGGGATTGTAACTAGAACTGCATGTGGGAGCAAATTGGAAAGAAGAACCACCTGAAGTATGCACATTCCAAAAGTGTTTCCAAGAATTCTTTCAGAATCCTTGTACAAGCAATATGTCAACCCTCCGCTTTCCACGAAGAGCGAAAAAGGGTCAACCTTTTCTGGATCCAAGAGGCCCCTCTGCATCAACTTTTTTATTTGCTTTCCCCGTTTCTTCTTGTGACTGCACAGAGAATCAGAATCATACCAGTGAAAACTAACATATCAACAGAACGACTGAATCGGGCGATTATCAAGATAGGAGTGTAGGACCTAGAATAACTCTATGCAGATGATGCCGTTACCCTAACTTCACATAAGGGTAATGATTTCTAACGACGCCTGAAATACGCGACACAGTGTGGACTGCCAATGCATTTGGGGTGTTCAGAAAGATGACAACCTGCTGAGTTCAAGCTTATCCCTGTAGCACCACAAGACGGTCGGCCTGGACTTGATCACCGCCTTGCTCAGCATGTAGTGAAGATTCACAATCTGCGACCACAGCAACAAAAAAGTTCTCAACTTTCCGAAACACAGTCCAAGAAAAATGCCAACCCAGTTCGGCAAAAGAGCAGGGCCACGAAATTCGACCCAAAAGTTCACGACTTGCGGAATAGAAAAGGGGCAAAAGTTCACGAATTCAACCGGCAGGGGCGAATTAGCGAATCAATACGCAATCGAGCTAGAAGGTGGAGTACCTGGTCGCGGGACTTGTCGCCGACGACGACGAACATGGACCGGTGGCGGTTCTTGACGCCGTTCTCGATGAGCGTCCTGATCCGTTCGTCCACCTTCTTCCTCATCGTCGATCGTTTCCGCTGCTGATGCTGTATTCCTCCCGGAATTTTATCGGCAGGGCGTGCGAATGCGGCCGAATTGCTTGCCCAGAAGGCGGTGCTAGGGTTTAACCAGCCGGCGGGATTAGGGTTTTAGGGGGAGGAGAGAAAGGGGGCAGGGGTTTTGCGTGGGAGATGATCCGGTACCGGACGACGGTTTCGCGGGTCGGATCCGGGTCGGATCTCGAGCGACCGTGCGACACCGCATGGATGGGCGGGCCGAATCGGCCCTGAGCGGGTCTAGACGGGCTTCGCGACCCGGATAAGTAAGTGCCCGACATGATGATAATTATGTTATTTGGCGTTTGATGACATGTTTCGAAGCGGATAAATCCGGATAGGTTAGGATAAAAAGTCAAATAAACTACTTTGGACCTTAGAAGTGGGATGACAGATTCAATTAAAAAATTATTGAAAAAATTAGGAGGACAAATACAAATAGTGTCTATAATTGCCTTATAAACCAATGTCATTGTTATAACACTGCTTTTAACTACCATCAATGATCAATTGTGAGCTTCACTATGCATTGTGAGCATGGTGGCCAAATTTTGCCACCACGCTATTACTATCGTTGCCTTGTCTCAATGGCCACTTGCAATAGTTGCATCTTGCAAAGACAGCTACCATGATGACAATCTCCATATGTTACTGTCACTCATTTATTTTCCTATGAGCTTAGATCTATTTTCTATTGTAATGTTCATAGAATGGGCTCGCTCAATCTCCAAAGTAGATTTGATTTTTTTTCTTGAAAAAGATCACCAAAAACCCTAAATTTTGCCCAAAATAATAAATTCATTTCAATTTTTTTTGTGATATGAAAAACTCCAAATTTTACAAACGCGACACATTTACCCCGCTATGGGCATTTTCATCTTATTTCTTTTATGTTTTTTTCTTTTTTTCTTATTCTTCTCTCTTCCCTACACCAACCATGGTGAAGCCGACGAAGGGAAGTTGGCGTCCGACAAGGGTCACCCTCGCCGGGGCTGGCTAGGGCCGCCCTTGCCCAACGCCGACGAGGGTCGCTCTCTCTTGGGTCAAGCGAGGGCCTCCCTCGCCAGATCTGATGGGGGCACCCACTGCCCGATGCAAGTGAGGGTGACCCTCGCCGACGTCGAGCGAGGGGTGCTTTTGTCAGATCTTCGCCTAACGCTGACAAAGGCAGCCCTAGCCAGCCCTCGGGATGCCAGTGGAGGGAAAAGAGAAAAAAAAAAAAAAAAATTTAAAAACCAAAAGACCCTATAATTTAGGATAAATATATCACAAGAATAGAAATTTAGGATTTTCAGTGTCACAAAAAAGGTTTGGAGTAAATTTATCACAATTAGCAAAGTTTGTAGTTTTTTATGTCACAAAAAAGTTGAGTAAATTTATCACTTTAGGCAAAGTTTTGGGTTTTGTGGTCTTTTTCCCCTTTTTTTTATTTAATTCAAGGTAATTTTAGGCTCCTACCAATTAAGACATATGACTTAAGAAATTTCCCGCGATTCTAATCCTATCGTACCCTAATCTCATATCAAATGTCAATCTAGACGACTAAATGCAGCTTAAAAACACAAATTTGGAACATCAATTGTTATTTGGCATTTGATGACAAATTTCGAAGTGGATAAATCCGAGTAGGTCAAGATAAAAAGTCGAATAAACTACTTCGGACCTTAGTAGTGGGATAACGGATTCGATTAAAAAATTATTGAAAAAATTAAGAGGGCATGTACAAATAGGGTCTATAATTGCATTATAAATCAATTTCATTTTTATAACGTTATATTAAACTACAAAATCAATTGCGAGTTTCACTATGCATTATAAACATGGAGGCCAAATTTTGTCATCGTGCCTTGTCTCAGTGGCCACTTGCAATAGTTGCATCTTGCAAAGACAGCTACCATGATGACAATCTCCATATGTTACTATTATTCATTAATCTACTATGACGGACGATGCTCGCTCAATCTTCAAGGTAGATTAGTTTTTTCTTTTTTAATTTGAGTCAATTCTAGGTTCCTACCAATTAAGATATATGACATAAGAAATTCCCACGATTCTAATCCCATCGTACCCTAATCTCATCTTAAATTTATATCTAGACAACTAAATGCAGCTTACAAACATTAATTTGGAACATCTATTGCCTAATAGCGCATGTCGGAACTTCATTCCATATAGAACAGGAGTACTCTCTCTCTCTCTCTCTCTCTCCATTCTCTTCAAAGCCCTCCTAAAACCCAGGTCACCTCTCCGTGCTCGCGTCAATGGCGGATTCCTGGGCCTGCACGAGCCACCTCCGTCTCCGCACGGCCTCTCTCCCTCCTCTTTCTCCGACCTCTCGTCCCCATCACCTCGCGCCCAGCTTCTCCTTCAGCATCTCCCGCCGTTCCCCCGGACGCGCGCTCGTCCACCCGCCTCCCCTCACGCGCCGCGGCCCTCCGCCGCTCCGATGCCGGCCCGAAAGACTCCACATTCCGCCGAAAGCCGCCAAATTGAGCCTGCCCACGATCCCCTCAGACGACGGCGGGGGTAAAGCCCGCGCCTTGCTCTCGCCCGCCGCGGGATTCCTCCGGTTCTTGTCCGAAAAGCTGGCGATTTGTCTTCTGGGTTCGTTCGTTTTCATGGGTTTCGTCCATTCGAAGCCGGGTCTCGCGCTGTCTTCTCCAGCGAGCGAGGCGAGCCCCCAGACGGGCGATGCGCGGGAGGAGGATGGCGATGAGGAGGAGATGAGCGAGAGGCTCTTGGAGACGGACCCGACGAATGTGGAGGCGCTGAAGGTGGTCTTGTATGGGAAGATGAGGAGAGGGAAGACCAAGGAGGCGGTGAAGTACGTGCAGAGGCTGGCGGATGCGGAGCCGGACGAGGTTGAGTGGAAGCTTTTGCTTGCTCTGTGTCATGAGACGATGGGTCAGATCAGCACTGCGAAGAGGTTGTTCAGGGAAATCTTGGAAGAGACGCCTCTTATGCTCAGGGCCTTGCACGTATGATCCTTTTCTTCGGACTCATGCTTCTGTTGTTATGCTTGGCTTAATTTTAATTAGCCATGTTAGACAGAATATTCCGCGAATTTTACTTGAAGTGGTATTTGGGGTATGCCCAATGGGAAATCTTGCATAGCTAAAGTTAAGTTGATGGTTGGTGGGAAGAATGGAATTTGTACATATGAGAAAGGGAAGGAAGGTGATTTGAATTGGGTATTTACATGGTTCTGAACTTTGGCACTTCTATAAGTGAGTTGGATGTAATGTATCTGGAGGTTTTGCAAACCAAGAAGTAACTTGTTGCGCTGGAGGAATTCTCTTCCAATCGAGAATCTCTAGGGTCATGGTCATCAAAATATTTTATGACCTTTAGAGTCGGGAAGAGGACTTTCTGCAGCTTCATTAATTATAATACATTTTGACTCATTTCGTGTCCCTATTATTATTTGGTACTTTTCATACATACTGTATACTGTTTTACTGCAACTCCCTATCTGTATTCTTCATTCCCCAATATGGATTTTCTGGAAGATCGAGCTTCCTTATAGTGCCATTTAGTTGTATGTAATTTCGTACTTGCACTTCTGCTTTCATTGACTACCTGTCAGGGTCATATTTAACGTGTTTTTCCTCTTTCCTTTCCCTATAAGGAATAGTTAAGTGAATGCCAAAAGTGCATGTGCAAGGGCTAGTATTGATAAGTCTGTGCCATAGGGGGAAAAATGACTTTCACTGCAAGTCATCAGCGTACTATGAAAAAGCAGGGCAGCTTTTGTATGTGTAAGTCTAATGCAAAGAAGTGCCTAAAGGGGTACATTTTCAGGTGCTAATTTATCGGTTTTTCTAAAGGCCTAGGTTAGTCTAATTCAAATTAGCACCCGTTACGGTGCCAATTTGATGATGAGACAATTACATAAATGGGTCTGAACTGCAGCTTTAATTGGGTTTTGGGCTTTTAGCAACTCCGAGGCCCTTCATTAGAAATGTCATTGGCTTATATAAAGAAAATCCACTGTGGTATAAAGACTGAACAGATGGTGCAGGTTTACAGTACAATGAATTGTTTCTTATGGAAAACAAAAACAAAGGAAAAAAAAAATGACAGAATGGTCAGACTAAAGCCCTAGAAATTTGGAGTTGGAAAAATGGTTCAATCACTTATTTATTTGACGATAATGTATTATTGGTATCGTATTGCAAAATTTGTGTTGAAGCTTATGCTCTTTGTTTTTTAATACAGGGTCTGGCCATGGTGATGCATAAGAACCAGGAAGGGCCGGCTATCTTTGAGATGCTAAATAAGGCTCTTGAATTAGCCCGTCGTGAAAATAGAGTCACTGAAGAGCGAGATATCAGGATTTTAATTGCTCAAATGCATGTTGTAGTGGTAGTTGATATTTCCTACTTGCTTCCATGTTTACTGCATTTGCTTAAATATGAAAGCCAGATGACAGAAGGGAAGACCTTAACTCACTGAAATACAGATGGTGTCTCTACCCGGTAGTTGCCAGACTAGATAATAATTATGAGAAAATAAAAGGAGGGGAAGAGAATCTTGTACTAGTACTAGCAAATTTTGCCACCTTTTCTAAAGGCGATTTATATTGGTGTTTGCAGGGGAACCTGAATGCAGCATTGAAAGATTTTCAAGATCTAGTTAGTGACAATCCTCGAGATTTTCGGCCTTATCTTTGTCAGGTATGTAGCATCTCTCTGCCAATTGAAATCAAATCCTTAATTTGGTTCTCCTAGACATGGTTTTTTTATTCCTGAGAGTATTAAGAGATACGGGCATTCTGCTCCCTTGATCCATGCAATCATACTGACAGCTTCATGTAGCTGCTTAAATTAAAAAGTTTCATACTGAATAAAAGTATGGAGTATGATGGAAATACAGATTGACGTTGCTTAATTATGCTAATCTAGAATAGGTAAATTCAAATATACTATACCCTCTTGACCCTCAAGTTTATTCCCAATATTTGCAGGGAATAATATATAGTCTGTTGGACAAGAAGAAGGAAGCCCAAGAACAACTCGAGACGTATCGAAGCCTTGTACCTGAGGAATTTCCACAAAGAGGATTTCTTGATGATGTTGTTTTGGCAGCAAAATCAGCAACGTGGGAACAACTTCAGAAGGAGTTCAAAGCTGAGCTTAGAAGTGAAAGATCATCTGGGTAGAATTTGACATTATCAGCTGATATATTCAGTTACAAACATCAAACGGAGAGTCAAAATTAGCTTCCTGAGGGCAATGTATACTATAGAATTAGTCCACATCTGACTAAAATGGCCGGAGATTACATAGAGGTTGAGGAGTGGAAGCAAGGTTTTTCTTCACCGCCAAAAGAGAAACGAAAAATGAAAAGGCAGATTGGAACAAAGTATGTCATTGAATTCTTCTGTCAAAATTCCAGGCATTGTGGCTTTTATAAATGGAATACTACAGATTCTTCATTTTTTAAAGTCATGGACAATCAGAAGTTCATCATGATTAATAAGATGCAATCGTAGAGGTAGTAAAGTTACTAGCTTTCCCTTTGGTCTGACCAGAAGAAAATCACAAGTTGGTTTGCCATATGTGGTAAGCATGGGTTTGAGATTTATCATGTTTGGACAAGTGACAAGTAGAGTTCATATCAAAGCACTTTTATCAACCATTTACAAGAAACACACCACACAAAAACATTATATATAATGACTTGCAGACATGCCAAATGTTACAGAGTAACTTATTAAGGTGGCTTATACTAGAAACCCTGAAACTTAGACATCGCTTTTAATGGAATTGCTGTAACCGCTTTGATCATCATAATACTTGGACCAGAGCATAACACCTCCATATTTTTTGGAACCTTTGATGGCTGGTAGCACTTTTGATTTGAGATCTGTCGCTGGTATGAAACCGCTTCCGGCTGCATCAGGCGAAGCAGGTAAACCTAGGAAAATCTTGGTGGCCTGAATGCTCGATGTCCATTGCTTCCATGCGTCTTCAAGATTGCCGGTGTCTCCCGAGGAGTACTGACATGGAGGGTTGTTGTAGAATTGCACCCAGACATAATCGAATAGACCGGTTTTGAGGGCCTTGCCGACTGATGCATCAGGGAAAGGGCATTGAGGAGCAGCAGTCAGGTAGACCTTCTTCCCACGCTTGCTGTAACTAGAAAGATACCTGGCAAGATCATCCCAGTACAGGCCGGTCCCGCCTTCAATGTCGAAGTCGATTCCATCTAAGACTGCATTTCCCAATGGCCGAGAAGACGAACTTCCCCCCAAGAAGTTGTTCCAGAGGTAGGTCGCCACTTGCCGTGCATCGTCGGAGGATGCAAGAGAGTAGCTACCAGCCCCACCTCCAATCGAGAGCATCACTTTGATTCCCTTGGCCTGGCATGATTTGATGTCAGCGCTCAATGCAGTGCAAGGGTGACTGTATGGATCGTGACTATATGGATCACAATGGCCGGCAACGTTTATAACTGGCTTCTGACCTGCACCGAAAGTCGCCAAGAAGGCTACATTCACGAACTCATACTTTCCAGTGGCGCACGTCTCTGCCAATGTTCCTTCATTCCCATTCTGACCCCAATAGATAGAGATCCCGCCAGCATCGGACTCTACCGCTAGCGCGAGCACTGCCACCAATATGAGCGGAAATACTACTGCGACACGATATTCCATTCTCGGTTAATTAGCTAGATTGCTCCTCGCTCAATACTGAGAAATCTAATGTCAAAGGAATAATCTTAAAATTTGCTTGCCAAAATCAGTTGAAGAACCATCGTTTTTATAGTGGAAGCAAATGGCCAATGTGAAAGGAGATGTTTGGCTTTTGGTGTTAGATATCTAGAGCGTGCCTTGCTGGTCCCTTGACCTCCATTTTTATCATGCTTTCAAATTGAATATTGGCGATGATGACAAGAAAAGGGCATGTCTTATGAGGTAAACCATCCAAATCTGATCCTGTCTGAATGTTTTCATGTCTCTTAGCGTTTGTCCAGGGCGTCCGGGTCTGGAAGAACGGGAAAACAGCGTGCGTTCTCGAGTGTTTCTTGTCGTATGGTGAGTGACGGTGTGTTTATTTTGTACCGTATCTACGGTTTTCTTCTGGGCGTGCCTTGATGGGCAGTTCAAGATTTAGAAATCCACTGGGCTACAATCAAATTTACTCTTATTATAAGTGAGTTTGGAATCTTGATGATGACCATATTGGACACAAGGTGTATTTACAAAGCAAAGCCCACTTTAAATCATAATCAATAGCAGCAAGGCGTAAAATTGGCGTCCTAATCAAATCTGGGGAGGTTTGTGAGCACAGAAAATGCAAGTTTGCAACCCTTCTTTTTCATGTCTAGTGCTTTAGCTGATTGATAAGATCATTGCATGGCGTTTGTGCAAAGAAAGCAATGAAGGAGAATCGAAAGGAAAACATGAAAAGGCAAATAAAAGAATATCTCCAAAAGTCGGGCGAACAATAGTGAATGCTTAAATTTATAAAAAGCACATTAAACTGATGTCGTGAGCTTGTAACCTAATGGAACGTTAAAATTATGGAATATCGATAATGAGTTAAATTAGTGGATGGGCCAAGGCTCTGAACCATCCACACCGGTTTTACGTGCCCCATCCCCGGGTAATAGGGACCGCAAAATATACAGCTATTCAACATGTGAAAGAATTAAAACAGACTACAGAGATAACCATTAACTTCTGCCTCAATATTTTCATTTCCGATATTTCATGTTAGCTTTTCGTTGTAATTTGGGATAGATCAGGTAAATCACGGTAAGTATCATATACAATTTGGAAACTAAAAATCGAGTGATATTTGATGGAGGAAAAATTGGTAAACCTCTTAAACAAATGCCGATAATTTCATGTAAGAGATGTTGCACTAATATGTTGGTAAGTTTTATCAATAAAATTTGTATTTTGAAAACAATCAAACAAACATTTTAATTTAATGTGAGAATATTCAACTAGCAAGGGCGGGCAATATAGTCATTTTGACAAGTTCCTATCATTAGATTCAGTAATTGGTAGGTTTGGCGGTACAATCTTGTCTACCAAATGAATTCTCGATCAATATATGTAATCAGAGAACCTCAAGTATAAAAAATGGTGTCATTTGTATCCATCCAAACATTTCAATAATACAAAAGCTCATTTTTCTTCAGAACTTCTCTCTAGAAACTTTCTAAAATTCGGGTAAAGCGAGTGTGCGATCAATCGAGCAAGGCTTGGCTTAAGCGATCAATTGAGCAAGGCTTAGCTTAGGCGATCAAAAGAGCCTGACTCGCCACACAATTCCAATCCCAATCAATCGGCCCATGACACTATGCCCTTTGATACTCTATCCTTCTACACATAAGCTTTTCTCTAGACTCCAATGTAGCTACACATTAGCAGATGACCATTAAATAAAAGTAGGCAGAGTGGAGATAGCCATCACCGTCAAGCAATTCTTTTGGACTTAAACTACCTAATTCATTCCAACAAAATTGTACTAATTGTGAAGATTTGGGTCAATTTAACACGGGTTATAAAGGGATAGAGACAAGGTGATGATATAAAATTTCAGGATGGAGCTTCTTCCCAAGCCCACTCTATCATTAACCAGAATAAAGCTGCAATACATCTGCAATTGTGAACCACCTTGTACCTTAGGCTCAGCCAAGAACATGGCAGAACTTTCTTTTAAATATACTCACTCAGAAATCACAACTGTTGATTTTAAATGAAAGAATACTTCATTGTCAACCTCTTCCGAAGGTACCTAATATATATCTAAATGCAACAAATACTGATTGCCAGTGGATAGGGAAGGTGTACCTAATATACCTAAATGCAACAAATGCCAATTGCCAGTGGATAGTGGAAAAGTTACACCAGACGCCCCCCAAAAAAACAAAAGAAAACGCCAGTGAAGCTTCAATGAAATTTGTCAAAGGAAAAAAAAGGAGCTTCTCAAATTCCACCGGGCTTTGATATGAAAGAACATTAAGACAATATGCTTGGATGCTCTTTCCAAAAGCTATCTTCAATGATATTGGAATGGTCTATGATTACTTTCTGTTTGACTTCTTCAAGCGTGCCATTCTTGGGCATCATAGAGTCTTCTCCCTGCACATCACGCAAATGTATATAATCTCTGGGCTACTATTCTTGATGAAAATCCAAAGTTTATCAGCAGCTAGAAAGTCAACTTTGTCCAAGTATAAGTCTCATTTAACACTTGACATTAATTGTGACAAAGTTAAAATCTTTTAAAAAAAGGAGAGTAATGAACAATGTCAATAGAGGCATGCTTCAAATGTATAAGATCAAGCTAGCTCTTGCAGCCAGCATTTGTCACCAATTTGTCTCATCAGTTTTGCAAAGATTAAAATAATATGCGACAGCATAAAAGAACAACAAACCTTCATGCGAAATACGGAGGAACCCCGGCGGAACATTTCAGGTAGTGTGTCGTAGTTAATGTTAAACTGTCTGATTAGAAGTTCATTCTTCTCTCTTGCTTGTGTGCCCTGAAAGTAAATGAATTTAGCATCATCATAGTAGCTGAAAAAAAGCTGAGCTCGAAAATGCTTCTGCTTATACTTTCCTTGGGAGAGGGGGCCTAGGTAGATAGTAAATATTACATGCTTCTGGAGCATTGCTCCAGATGCATCTCAACCACTGGATATACGGAAAGACATTTAATGCATAACATTCTCAAACATCCAATAGCTGGGATGTACTAAAACTGCGTGCGCAATGGTCCTAAAGCACCCAATAAAAAATTCCTCGGCAGAAGAGAGAGAAACGGAGACTTGAAAATTGACCCAGACTCTTAATAGAAGATCTGGAGGAATAAGTAGACAAGAAAACTGGATTCACATGAATTAAACTCAAAGTGGTTGAATCAAGATCAATTCCACAATTCTTGTTTATTATGTGTCAGCTTCTTCTACTAGATTACTTGCAGTGAATGTACGGAAAGTGTGGTGAGAGGCTAATGTATTTTTTTGGTAAGGAGAAAGAGAGGCTAATGTATTAATGTCTTGTAGAGCAAACTTTTCAAGTACATGAAGACAGAAGAGGTCTTATAAGATGTTTAGGCAGTTGATAAAGATGCAGCCCTATACTTGGAATTTTTGTTACTTTCCAAAACGCAAATTCTTCTCTAGTTGAAAAAATTCCAGATCGAAGTCGTTGAAACAGCACCAATAGAACGATAAAAAATTTGCATTCAGTCATTCTAACAAATATCAGCATGGATATGCACAACAGGTGGTTGTAAGGAAGAGAGAGGACTGGAGAGTGCATGAAAGCTGGTACATGGGTGGCATAAGCGAGAAAAAGTGGGGTTGTGGAGAGAGTGAAAATAAAACATATACAGGTAGAAGAGCACTAAACTGAAATGCAATCTCATATATATAATAAGTTTTCCCAGATGATAATATGCAAAAACTTTACATACATTTTCTTTTGCGATAACCGCCACAAGTTCTCTTGATTAGCAGTACAGGTTTACGAATTTGCATAAATCAAAAGCAAGATGCAAACATTAGATTGCATATACATTGCAAACCAAGCCATTCGCACCAAAACTACAATATGCA
The DNA here is from genome assembly GCA_017140325.1 of Eucalyptus leucophloia subsp. euroa. Classification (NCBI taxonomy): domain Eukaryota; kingdom Viridiplantae; phylum Streptophyta; class Magnoliopsida; order Myrtales; family Myrtaceae; genus Eucalyptus; species Eucalyptus leucophloia. Next base: position 65,019,774 of record CM029475.1, read on the forward strand.
CCAAATTGATGATAAATTAGACATGTAAACAAAAAGAAGAGCACCACTAACGTGATATGGGCCAGAGTCATTAAAACACGTAAACAGAGGGAGTTCTGTTGCCCATAGGCCAGAGATATAAGATACAGCAGATGAAAGGGAAGCAAACAAAAAAGAGAAAACATGTTCTAGGACTATTAAAGGCTATCAATGCTGAGGCCTCAAAGTTCAGATAAGAGATGGTCAAAAGCACCAATTATGTTTCTTGAAAAGAATTTGGCACCTTTAAATAACTCTGAGCTTCACTTTTACTCTTTCCTGACTTGACAAGCATCCAGAAACATGTGTTGTACTGATTGTTGATGTGGCCTACAAATTGGCAAAATACGTTCACAATATTCTCTAATTAAATAAATCAAACGAACTAAATGTATTTGACCGTAAAAAATTCAAAAATATCTCTTCTTAGCCCAATACTCACAATCAACTTGTCTCCATGCCAGATAATCTCGAAGTATTTCAGTGGAAGGATAGCACACAGCGCGTCCATCAAAAGAAGGAGAATACTTCAACTCTTTAAATGGGAAAAAGTCTTTCCATTTCATCACATACGCTGAAGAGAAAAATGACACAATGACAGAAACTATTTGGCTGCAAACAAATGGAAGTGTATGAGGCAACAACATTTGATTGAACTAGACAGCACAAAAGCCACTATTGCGAACAAAGTCCATAAATTAACATTATAATATCAAAATCTGGCACATTCTCAAAGCTATATCTTTTTGCCACCTATTATGGCAGTCAACTGTTAACATTCCCTGGGAAAAACTGCACTCCAAAAAGAAATGGTTATTTAAAAGAAATATCAATCCATTTGATGACCAGTATCAAAGATGGAAGTGTCTAAAATTCACATTCTAGAGGGAACAAACAGGTACGAACTTTCAATAAGCCACATAGTATACTCCCCTTGAAAGGAGATGCTGTTCTCAGTTATTTCCCACTATCTTTAAATAGCTTTTTGTGACTTTAGCAGAGGCATCTATCTTCAACTAATTATTAGAACCATCAGTTTTCTGAAATGATTGGCAAAGAGAAAGGAGGAATTCTTAGAATAGTCCACCTCTCTCAAGAAAAACCACCAGTAAATCATACTGTCTATTACTTGAAAGATCTCTAACATTAATTTCTACTTCCATGAACTAGGAACATTTAGCTGAAAGTAATTGGTAATTTGTAGCATCTATGAGAAGTATGTCTTCCAGATGTTAATTGAGGTCTCATATATTCCACTAAAATATTCAAAGTTAAAATAAGCAGTGGCAGAATAAACAAAGACTGAGGGAAAATTTTGAAGAGGTACCTGGCCTGTCGCTGGTAAAATTTAGAATCCTTATTCAAAACAAAGCTGGAGAGTATAAACCCAAAGTGTCAGTACACCATCAAATGGTGCACTAAACAATGAATTGGAATATCAAGTAATAAGATACCTATACTCATCGCTGACCCCATAAGAGAAGACAATATCTTTAAACTCTTCCAGAACTGCCACAGCACATGAATTCATAAGGTTCAAAGCTTGCTGATCATTTGGCTTCTCAAACTCATGAACTTCCGAAAATCTACCAAAACCAAACCGAGAAAATTTCAAGTAAAAGCAAAATTATAAGATGCTGTAGTTGTAACTTAGCACTTATGTACCATTCACGATAGTGAGAATATCTTAAAATCATAAGTTTCAAGATAAGCTGAGCATCCAGAGACAAAGTAATTGACAATGACAACGTAATCTATCCTAAAAACCAATTATATCAGAGTAAAAGTCCTATCCTTTTTATGTCCCCCTTACCATCTGCATGTCCCCATTGTGAACCTATCAAATGCCAAAATCTACTCCTACCCGGAATTTAATCAAGAATCTTTTAGTTGTAACAATCAGTGGACACAGAGGGGAGTCCTAAATCTGAAATGTCAAATAGATATCCTTTGTCACATGCTTGCTTCAAAGAGTACACAAGACGAGAGAAAAGGGAAGAAAGTGCCAATCTCCCAAAAAATGAGCATTAGATCAAAAACTCCTTCTTAAGCAATATGTCCTTAGCTGTAATAAAGATTGTAAATATCTCCCATGACCGTGGACAGTCCTATTCAGGGGATCCTGGATGAGCTAAACATTGAATGTAATAATCGAATTTTGACGTATAAGGTCAAGGGTGTACTAGCAACAAGTACTATACCTGTGGAAGTGGCAACCGTCAATTCTGATCACAATCCAAGTGGATGGCATCAACTTGTTTTCAAACAAAAAGGATCTGACGTATTCTGCTTTTATCTTCTTTATATCATTCTCAAAGGCACCTAGTTCCATCAAGAGATATTGCTGTCCATTCCAAAAGTTTCGCCCAGCTATATGTTCATTGTGGATCATCATAGGTTTTCGCCGCATTCTTTTGATGGGAACTCCATGCTCATTGTACTTGACTACGTCTTCTGCCTGAGCAATATACACAGAAAATAGCAATGTGACATATTTTCCTTTTTGCTAAATTCAATTGACAAGTTAGAAGTACTGTGCAACAAAGAGCCAAAATTTGAAAAAGAAACCACTTTCACTCCTATCAAATAGTGATTCATAACAGTATAGACTGATTCAGGGGTATTTCAAGCAAACATTACCTAGCAAAAATATAACTGGTCAGGTAAATCTGAAAGTCCTAATACGTATTCCACAGAACAAGCAAAAAAGTAGAATAATGACAATAGAGAAGTTCCTCTGTTTGATCCACATTAAATGACATTGCCTCTGGAAAACTCTGTGGTACCAAAGTTGCGTAAAATGATACAAAAAGTGCATATACATAGAGTGTTGTTAAACCCTGAGCCGACTGGCCAGTTGAACACGTTGAACCAGGAATAGGACCATGGTTGGGTCCACTTTTCATCTAAGAACCAGAATGGTCAAGAACTGGTCATATTCCCGGTTTAAGAGCTAAACCTGGTGAACCAGTCAGCAATGTGACAGGATCTTGAACCAGGTCCTTGGCTTTCAAAAACATCAAGCAGGAGGCAGCAAGGGGAATGGAACCCCTGACCATGAGAATGCACATCTACTGCCAAAGCTGACTGAGGAGTCATCAACCCGATTGTACAACCAATTGAACCGGTTGCCTTGAACTGGAAGGGACACTGGTTCTTAACCAGTCCGGGTATAAAAACATTGCATACATATGATCTCCCAGGAAGTGACTCTGTATATGCATCTCTTAAACAGAACCAATAAAATTCATTGAATTTTTCCCCCATGTGCACAGCAATAGGATGCAGTATTTCTTTGCAATATAAAATTTATTGATTTTGATGATCACACAAGTTGCATATTTGTTGGACTTTCAAAAAATTTCCCCATGGCAATCATAACACTTCTTACAAGATTACTCAGACAGTATGAGAAGTCCAAATTCAAGAAGATCCAACTGAGAGGAAACAAACCTGCGTCATAAAGATACATGACCCTTGACGAAACATTTCAGGAAGCATTCTGTAGTTGATCCCGAATTGCTGAAAAAGAAGCTCATTTTTCTCTTGTTTTTGGGTACCCTGAAAATATGGCAGATGAATTTAGCCAAATGAAAGTAGGAACCATTGCTTGGTATAGTTACCACATGATGAAAGCAGATGAAATAGGAACCAACACACAAGAAAGTTCTATAAGAGTAGAATTTTCATGAATTTCATGTCAAGAACTAAAGGAAAAATTATTCAGATCAGATAACATCGTCAAGCAACAAAGCCCCAGAGTTCTCTATTCGACATCCTTGCAAATGAATAAGAAAAGCAACTCCACTCTAAATAACAATCCCAATAACAGCATAGAACAAACCAGCTCTATTCTAAAAGAGAGAACAAATGCATACATAGAGAAGCACAAAGAACTAAAAACCTGTAAAACTTCCACTGCTTCCTTGGCAGATTTTCCACTTTTAATCAGCATCCAGAGACAAGTATTGTGAAGGTTACGGATATGACCTGTAGAAAGACAAAACCCACAATGACTTATCAGTTCCACTAACTCACTAGTTGCCCTTCGATTATATTCCATCTGCTTAGATTTTTCATATACATAAACTATTAAAATTGTGTCTAAGATATTCAAAGGAGGTAGTACAATCTAAAACCAATTTTGGTTGATTGATTTTCCATATATAATAACTTAAGACTTATATACTTACATTCATTTTGTCTCCATGCAAGATATGCTTGAAGAACCTCTAATGAGGCACAACAAAGAACACGTGCAAGAAAGGAAAGTGGACACTTCATTTCCTTATGAGGAAAGAACTCTTTCCATTTTGTGGCATAAACAGAAGAGAAAAAAGACACAATCAGCGACATTATTTTGCTGCAACCAAAATATTGGAAGTTAGCTACATACACAACATTCAGGAAAAAGAAGCAATTACAACCTTAATATCTACAAAAACAACTCTTTATCCCCAAATCTGTGGCATGAAGTCTTAAATTCTAGAAATATATTCTTCAGTCCATTCAATATGCCAAGTTACTGAAATGCTATCTTAAATTGCTCAGTCACCACAGGGATGAATTCAAGTTTGGCACTATCCCAGTATTCCAACAATCAGAGATTGCATCTAGCAATGACCAGAAAGAACTTCCATATAGAGAAGAATTGAGTTTTCCCCTCGAATCACCAAATTATTCTATCCTGAATCACTTCATCCCTTTACGGTTCACTTAGCTAATACTCTCTTCTATTTTGTCCTTGTTCTATAATGCAGCTCCACATAGTAGCCACCACTTTTGCAGCAATAGAATCAGCTCAATTAATTAAACAGATATCAATGTACTCAAAGAAGTTAGAAGAGAATATTAGTTCCTTTCCAGTTACTTTTTTTTATGTCCATAACCCCCACGGAATTGCAATTGACATGGAGTCTCAAAAGTACCTGGCTCGTCTTTGATAGAACTTTGTCTTCCTCTTGAAAACAAAACTGCAAGCCATATGAAAAACAAATACATATAGGTTTACAACATTAATAGCAATAATATTGATATTTCACCAAAACCTAAAATATAGATGGGAACAGATTATAGCACCTGTACTCATCATTAAATCCATAAGAAAAAACTATATCAGGATACTCCTCCAAGACAGCAGCAGCACATGAGCTCATCAGGGCCAGTGCTTTCTCATCGTTAGGTTTTTCAAAATCATGGATGTCAGAAAACCTAATGTTGAAAAAGTCAAAAAAAAATGAGTTGCTAAGCAGGATTAAGCAAAACAAACAATAAAGTCCTTCACTTTGAAGAGTTAGCGAGTGCTACGCTTGGCTTCTGGCTTTTGAGGCTTTAGTTTTTACTTATAATGTTAAAAGCGCGACCTTGGTCACATTAAATGCCCAAAACTTCAAAAAGAGAATTACGTTGGCTGATACATACCCGTCGAAATTGAATGCCTCAATTCGCACAATGATTAAATTCGGCGGCATCACCTCATCCTCCACTTCGAACGACTTCACGTACTCGTATTTGCTGTTTGCCATTCTCGCAAGAAAGGAATTCCTCCTCGACTGGTCACTCAGAACAATGAGCAAGCACCTGGAGGGGACGAACAAGATAAAGCAATTCGCCAACCGCCGTACCCGAGGAAGAAGAACCCAAGATCAAAACTTGACCCCCGCAAGCAACGCACATTGAACCCGTCAATTCTCGACCCAACTGTCCATGTGCGATGCCGCGTCAATTACGCCACATTCACACCAACAGACCCAAAGAAAAAACAATATTCGTTCAAACCAGACATGCTGAGACGTCAGAGACGTTATGCCACCACTTAAGTTGAGCAAAGCAGGAGCGACCCACAAACCCAACAACAACAACGAGCAATGTTACGGTAGAAAGGACCAAAAAACGAAGAACGTCGAGGTGCTCAACTTTCACTAGGAGTTCGATCAAGAACCGAGAGATACCTGGTAAATTATCGAACCGCGACCCGGAAAGCCATCAAATTCATCCACCCGCGAGTACCCAATTTCTAGAACTCCATGCTGGAGGTCGGAGAGCGGAGAGAGAGAGAGAGAGAGCGCAATGGAAACGCAAGACGGCAAGAATGGCAGACAGAAGGAGAGAGAGTGTTTGGTCGTCGGAGACAGAACTTATTTCCTAATTTTTTTGTTGGGTTTTCGATGATTACGAGCTAATGGTACTTTCTCATCTTTTTTTAATTGATGTTGTGACTTTTACGGTTAATTTTCATGATTTTTTTGTTTTATTTTTGGGTGCCTTTTTTTGAAATTAACCTTCTCAAATTTTCGTAAGACTTACGCATGAGGATTTAAATTCTTATTCTAAAATATTTTCAAATTATTTGAAACTCAAGTTTTCAATTTGCTTCAAAAACCAATCTAAATGGCCTTTTTTTCAGTTTGAATTTTGTAAATAGAGAGTCCAATTCGTCATTCAATTTGTTTCGATAGATCAATTTATCCAACTAAACTTACATTGATAGAATAAGGCCTAATTCAATCCATCATTCAATTTATTTCGATAGATCAATTTGTCCAACAAAACTTACATCGATAAAATAAAAGCCTAATCCAACCACTAACAATTTTCAATCTTGATTGCAATATCAATTACTAAGTTTAGTCAAATTTTCATATCGAGTCAATATATCATTAAAAGGGCTAATTCGTACTCTTTGAGTGTAAATAAATGCAACAACACTTTCACATTGAATGAGCCAAGTTGGAGTCAAAGAAAGAGAGATTAAGAAGTTGAGCATGGAATTTTGAAGTTCAAAAATTTCTTCAAAGTAAAAATAGAATTATCATGACCGATCTCTCAAGTACTTTTTTTTTCTTTTTTTGATCTCACTTTTCTTTTGCATGTGTGCATATATATATATAGTATTCGCAAGAATGGAACCTTAAACTTAGTACTCTTTTGCTTCATCCCAATCCCTTTACAACAAAGTCCTAAATTGATAAAGTTATTAATATAACAACGGATCAAAATCACAAATTGTCTTCTTTTTCTATTTTTGGATCTGAAAAGTGACAATTGTCGAATTAAGAAAGCCCTGCATAATTAAGCCCCTACATCGTTTCTATCTTGGCTAAAAGTCATGCATAATAATGTAGTCGTGTGATCATGCTATTCGTCTTGATGATGGAAAGAGCAACTCAACTAGACTTATAATATCCTCTTTTCACTATGCTTATCGTCCTCATAGAATGATGGTTCAACACAATTGCCATTCATATCCGCATGCAAAGCATTTTTCTTTTACTTTTCAATGTCTCCTCGAGAAGCAAAAGGTGGAAAAGTTGTTCAAAGATGGAAAATAATAATAATAGTGCATAGTTTTACATTGTTACATATATACTCTAAAAGAATTCGAGTGCCGTATCAAGGAAAATTTAAATTACGAGAGCGCTCACAAGCTTTAAAAAAAGAAGAAGGAAAAAGTGAAATTACATGCTGAACCTAAGTATAATAAGGAGAAAATTGCATGTCACCAAATAAATCCAAAACCGAACGCAACCACACAACAGTATCCTTCAAGTAATGACAAAGATAGAATAATAGAAAATAATAACAACATAGAAAAGTAATTTTTTTTTTTTATTTTTCAATGTCTTTGCTTCTAATCTGTGCGGTCGCGTATCTCGCTGGTTCACTGCGAGCTGCCCCTGGCCGTATATTATACGCAAGTGTACCGTGCACGGCCGTCCACCCAACAAAATCCCCGCGAAATTAAAAAAAAAAAATCGATGGAATTTCCGTAAAAGGAAATAAAAATGGAATTTTCCCCTTTTAAGGAAAATAAATAATAATTATATTATAATTTCCACCACTATATCCTCATTTGTCTCCCTCTTCTGGAGATCAGACGACCCTCTCTCTCTCTCTCTCTCTCTCGCTCGCAAGCTCGAACTGCTCGCCATGGCCGGATCCTCCAGATCTGCGATGGGTTCCCCGTGAGGTGATTTCTCTGCGCGCTTCATTCCGTACAGTTCGCGTTCTCTTCGTAGTTCGATCGCTCGACTGGTGTGGAGCTTAAAGTTCTCGCCTTTGTTAGGATCAAGATTCGTTCTTTATTCGGCGGTGATAGGAATTCTCGGCGGCTCTGTTGCGAATTTCGATTCGGCTGCGAATTTGGTTCGTGTCCGATTGGTTTTTCGGTTCTTTCTGTGGGAATTGCGAACTGGGTCGTTGTTAGAATGGACGAACAATCGCAGAAGAGGAAGCTTCGGGACGTGGATTGCGAGCAGTCGTCTTCGAGCGCCGATCCGGTTCTGTGCGCGAACGACTGCGGTTTCTTCGGGAACCCAAGTACCAATAACCTCTGTTCTAGATGTTACTATGAGCATCTGCTGAAGCAACCAAAGGATGCTGTGGATTCGACGGCAGCTGGGTCGGAAGGAGCTGGCGTCGGCGGTGGCGATGCTGGGGATGGTTCTGGTTGTGTCGAGGAGGCACCGGCTGAAGATGTAGCTAACTGGGCGGAGGCGGCAGCTGTCTCGGAGAAGCAGGAGACGAGGCCGGCTGATCATTCTGGTCAGCCTTCTTCGAGCAATCCGGTTCTTTGCGCGAATAGTTGTGGATTCTTTGGGAATCCTACCACCAATAACCTCTGCTCCAAATGTCACTGTGAGTATCTTTTGAAGCAATCAAAGGAGTCTAGTGGTTCTGCTGCTGCGGCAGAAGACACCAAGGATGTTGGGGCTGTGGATGGTTCTAGTCATGCCAAGGAGACACCGGTGGCAGCCACGGCTAATCGAGTGGAACAGGTGGCGGCATTGGAGAATCAGGAGATTAGGCCTGTGAACCGCTGCGGTTTCTGTAGGAAGCGGGTTGGCCTGACAGGTTTCAAGTGCAAGTGTGGGGAGACGTTCTGCTCTGTCCATCGATATTCCGAAAAGCATGACTGCGTGTTTAATTACAAGAGTGCAGGCAGGGATGCTATCGCTAAGGCAAACCCCGTTGTGAAGGCTGATAAGATTGAGAAGATATGACAGGCATGGCAAGGTACTGCAGTGCCATTAAGTGATACACCTGTCACCTCCCGTGTGAGCTGAAGTCAATTTAGTCAAAAAATTAGGAATTGAAATCTATTTAATTTATGCATTAGGAAATAAGATATTATGTTCGTGAGTATGTTCATGTCTTATGTATAGTTTGGTTTATTTTCTTGATGTCACAATGTATCCACTGGATAATTTCATTCCAAGTTTATGTGGTAGTGTTCTTTTCCTAAATTTAGCTCATGGTTTGCCGAGTTGTGAGGTTGCAAATTCTTGATACAAGCTTTCCAGTAGATTTAGATTTGTTATAATACATTTAGTGGAACCTTGGTAAGGATTGGGAAACATTGTAGGATTCTTGAAGTGTGTGTGACCATTTGAGTAAACTGAACTTCTTTAGCTCACGGCAGCTTGCTAATGTACTGCACCATACTTTTTCTTCTTTCCATGAAGTCTGCCAAAGTTTCGTGATTGCAAACTATGGATTCTTTTCCTAGAAAAATAATTTGGTTCACATTGTGATGAAGCTGGTGCTTTTGAGTATGTTCTCTATAGATATTTTTTCTTTCCTGTTTGAAGCATTCTTACTATATTTAGCTAATAAAGGCCGGTTGTAACTAAAAGCATTGGTCTAGTAATTTAAATTCTTTGCTGCTCTGAAAGATTACTGTATTACAGAGGAAGTTGATTTGCGTCGGCATATGAGCTCACTCCTTATTATCTGGACTTTACACAGTAGTTGCTTTTTATATGATCCTATTATAGGTTGAGTGGGTCACCTGCAGGGTTTCATTGATTGCGGGAACCTTGGGAAGGATTGAGGGAGATTGTAGCATTCTTAAATTAACTGAAGTGTGTGTGACCATTTGAGTAAACTGAACTTCTTTAGCTAATGGCAGCTTGCGAAATGTACTCCACTATACTTGTTCTTCTTTCCATGAAGTCTGCCACAGTTTCGTGATTGCAATCCACGGATTCTTTTCCTAGAAAATAATGTGGTTCACATTGTGATGAAGCTAGTGCTTTTCGGTATGTTCTCAGTAGATGTTTTTTCTTTCCTGTTTGAAGCATGCTTACTATATTTAGCTATCAAAGGTCAGTTGTCACTTTAAGTGTTGAGCTAGTAGTTTAGATGATTTTGCTGCTCAAGCGGTGAAAGATTACTGTATTACAGAGGAAGTTGATTTGCGGTGGCATATGAGCTTACTCCTTATTATCTGGCCTTCACACAGTAGTAGTTTATTATTTGGTCTTATTTTAGGTTGAGTGGGTCACCAGCAGGATTTTGTTGATTGCGGGAATTACCTTTCCATTTCTTTGACACAGTAAATTGTGCTTGCTAGATTGAATTGCTTTCTGTGTGTCTACGTAGCTTGTCTCCCACTGTGTTCCAAAACCTAGGTGAATGTGGGAAACAGGGATCTTGATTCAGGGTCCTTACATGATAAGTAGAAATGGCTTCTTCTGTAGCATTTCAGCAATGACTTCGATTTGCTCCCGGTTAAGGGCCTTCTCTTCTAGATTTTCGATTGTATTCTTTGAATGTGCTCGTGTTTGAGTTTTGGGAAAATCAATCCACTTCAAGATGTTTTCCTGCATTGAAGAAAAGTCATGATCATTGTGCAGGGACCAAGAATCAGGGGCCTGAGTAAGTGGGTGCAAGTTGGAGGACGAAAATTTGTTGCCTGCCTTTTTTATTGGAACCCCCAAAAGGAGACTTTTTTCAAGTGCTTCTTACAGTTTTTTACTAGGAAACGTTGAATAATGCCGATTTAAAACACAGTGAATGGACGTCTCCAAATATCAACATGTTGGAGTGAGGACAGAAGTGGTTGAACTGCCAATGTTGAATATTGTGGCGAAGAATGAGGTTCGATTGGTTTATATGACGTGAATGAAGCGTTTGAATGTCACTTTTAGAGGTTTAGGCGAAACCGAACCGGCTCATGATGATTTGGTACACAGGGTTGTATGTAACGCTCGTAGTCAGCTTTAGTCTTGTGGAAAACTAATTCGAAGTCCGTTCATGCTCTTCTATAACCAAGCGCTTCAAGGTTTAGGCACTTTCCTGGATGTAAATTTGCAAACATCTGCAACTAAACTGAGACCACTCTAATAGTATGGTACATGCAATTCGACATTCTTCACAGGTTGAAGACAAAAGTAGTAGCATTTACGATGGATTACCGATTAGGAATGCCATATCTGGTGGCATTGTAAGCTTTTCTTATGTTGAGTCCTGATTAATACCTAGCACCTGGTAGCTATGGCTTCAAACGGGAGGTGTTTGGTCTTCTGCAACAACTAAAGATATAATTGGCTGAAAAATCCTCAGGATCTTTACACCTTGTTGAGAAAATCTACATGTGATAAAATTATGCACAGAATAAAATTTTGGTCTCTCAAATTTGCATCTCATATAATTGAATCTGGAACAATGTGAAGGTGGACGGTTAAAATTTAGCTCATCGGTGTGTATCAACCTTAATCAACGGTTTTGGCGGCACATTATTTGCATCGCTCTTAGCCAAACATGTTACATTTCTGCGACTGATGGCCAGAAATGGTTACGCCCGAAATGGTTACACGGTTATGTACGCAGTGGCTCAACGCAAATTAATAAAAATCCACACTAAATTGGCAAATGGCCCGTAGGAAATGAGAGCAATGAACGTAAACAAGCTATTCATCAGTCCAGAAACGTTCTGTTTTTCCTATTTCCCTCTAGCTATTCACTATTTGGCACAGCTAAAGCATTCATTTTCAAGACCTGCATAAGCAGGCTAAGAACATATGAATCAGTTGCACCAATTCAATGGGGGCAATCTCCCTTAACACTTGCTCTATCTTCCACTACAAATAGTTGATGCAGATTTCTGGGCAAACCTCATGTGGATAACAAAGCATGAAGACCAGAACTGTTCAATATGAACGATGTTGACCCCAACGTGAATGCCAAACCGACTTTCAGCTTGTTGGATCTTTCTTGGGATGTGGAGGTGGTGGAGGATGTCTTTGAGAAAGGAACCGCTTAGTGCTCTCCAGGACGCCAAAGAATATCGACCCGCCAATGCCAATCCATAGTACCCTCGGCTCAATTCCCTGAATTATACAGGAACTCAGAGAGGAGGGAACATTAAGAAAAAGGAAAGGTTATATGACAACCTTCAAAATACCACGTGTTCTGCAGTTCATGAGATAACAATGTTGATAACTACAACAGCAATCAAGCTTTTTTCCTGCTAGGTAAACTTTACTTCATGGATGCCCGTATGAGGCTATGCCATTGTGATATCTTGTACTAATCCTGATATTGAGCTCTTCCTTCAAATTATCCGCCACGTCATAAATGCATTGCACAGCAAGTGCCTTGGTGTAGAAAGTTTGGTGTAAGATATTTGTGAAAATCAAGGCCGGTTTCTCCATGTACAGGGTTGTTTTACCAAGAAACTGTTTGCATGTCGTACATTTACAAATCGGTAAAAAGTAAACATATTGTGATTATGCACTACTTCTACTATTAATAAGTGCTCCATTTCTTTTAAAATTTATTCTTTGAGAATTGAGAACTTGCTTTTCAATTATTATATGAGGCAGAAAACAGAGTGGAAACACATTAATGATGGAGCAATCAGAGAAAAACAGATGGTCATACTCAACGTCTAGCTCAAAAATGTGAGCATGCATGCGCGCAGAAAGAGAGAGAGAGAAGAGATAGAGATAGACAGACAGACAGACCTTGAGAAGAGCTGAGGGACCCTCTTCCCTCACAATAGTTTGGACACAATTGAATACCCCTCGGTACTGGTTTGCTGGTCCCTGCATGGATCAGAGTGAATCACTCAATTATCATAGACAGATACAAACTCCGTGTGGCCACTGATAGCCTATACTCATAAGAGGAGGAAAACTAAGAAGATCGTGACAAGGTGGAAGTTAGAGGCAGCTTCTTAGTACCTGAGTCATTAGCCTTGTCTTGATTACATCAAGTGGAGTGGTTATTGCTCCAGTTAGTGCTCCTGCAAAACATAACATCCACCTAAAGAATGGTATAAATCATTTCATGCATATTTGAGCAGTTCATTCATTTTACTCCAACAAATTTGCATACAGTCTGAAGACATGAAATTTCTAACTATTGGACAAGAACCCGATTCTTTTGGGATTTTCCTGGGTACTATAACTATACATTTGAGAAACTGAGCAGTGAACTAGGGGAAAAATTTCTAGGGCCTCTAAATTCTCTGATCTTACAAATTAACAAATATAAAGCATTACATACAGTTCAAAATTGGTGAACACCTTCAATACGTTGTTCAAAAAAGTGTAGGGGTGAATAAGTATCAACAATAAATACCCTTCAGATTAAGCTGCACCAGTGAGGCAAGCTAACTTAACTTAAATTCATAAATATTATTGATAAATCAACTGTACAAAAGGAAGTGAAAGCTCAGGGACAGTACTAGGCAGACAAAGAAAAAGGCATCAACTTTAGTGGCTCGGCAAGTGACTACAGATTTGTGACTATTCTAAAAGCACATAATGACATCAACCACCAGCTTTAACTCAATGAGGGGGGTGAGCTATATGCATACACTAAGCCTTATTCCTAATGCAGCAGATGCAGCAAAACTGTTTGCCTCTTCAGACCAGCGTAAGAAAGCTGTAGGAATACCCAAACACATATCACATGCCATGCAGGAATTAATTGGGCAGTCAATAAACAATTCTCTTCAAGTTTGATGGAATCATTTGTCGTGGTGTGCTGCAAAATTTCATATAACACAATCCTATCCGATCATATCGTTAAAATTGGCAAATTGCCCCAATTGAGAGCCTTTGAAGACAAAATGGATGTGAAAAGAGAACGCAAAATCTCATCTGTATGCTAATTTAAGAAGTAAAGTCTGGAACCAAAATATTCACCAACCTTTATGCCATGGCAAATTAGGAAATTACGCATCTAATAGCTTTCGTATTATCTTCATTATTCAAGGGTGAGGTTAAGGGTCATAGATAAGTTACGAGCATATAGCAACATGCATAGGTTTAGGAAGCATGATGTTCCTGAGTCTATACTGTGGACTTAGTGAACTAACTAAAGGTAAACCATTGCAGCAATTGGAACTTTTTGGTGAAACCTTCACCTATGGATGGAAATGGAAATAAAGTAGCCTCTTCAGTCTTTGGCAGTTACTGGTTCCTTGAACAGAACTTTCACATTTTATGTGCATGGAGCAATTGTGAAAAAGCTTATTGATGCAGTACAGAATCAATGAACCAGTCATCAGAATTAACAGCAATAAGTAAATAGTTAGAAACAAATATTGCACCAACATCTGCAAAAGCACCAATAAGCACCTGCAAAAGCTCCAATTGCAGCATTCTCTGGATCATTCAGCTCTCTACGTGCCTGTTTGGGAAACAATGAAAGAATTCTTAATCTCTTTTGAAAGGCAAGAACAGCTTAAGTAAGCACACATGACGACATGACTTTGCAAAAGTGCTTCCTCCGAATGATGCAATAGCCATATTTAATCAGTTCAAAAGTTGGTCCCATGGTGAAAAAATTCTATGAAGAAAACAGATGTTGATAATTTACTTTTAAAAAGACATAATCGAGATGCTTACTGCCGCTTTATAACCAAGCCGAAGCTGCTCATAGATGCAGAATTGGATTGCATCAAATGGCAAATCCCGCAACAAAAACGATCCATATCCCTAGAAAGAATGAGATCAAAACATCTGCTGAGTGAAGCTGACGTTACAGAAAGCGCTGATGTATACATTCTTTCGGCAGCAGTGCTTATATGATTGTGAAACAAAAGAAAACAATGTCTAATACTCATAAAAAGAAGATCCTAATATTAAACTTAATCTTAAAATAGCAGTTTCTTTACGTTTTCTCTTTTTTCCCCATACCGCATAAAGACCTTTAAAACCTTCTTTAGAGACAATAAGGCGGACAGCATCAGGGGCAGAATTAAACTGCCTTGTCTGCATTCTTTGCTTAACAACCTGGAAAGTGTTCAGATACAAAGCAAGTTGGTTTTCTTACGACGAAAGAAAAGGAAACGAAATGGAAAAATTTGTATGGATAGAACAACTCGACCTCTGTCGGAACACGAATAAGAGAGGCAGCCACTCCTCCTAAGGCACCAGCAGCCTACAAAATGCTCAATAAACTTCAGGAAAGTCGATATTCTCAAAATGCAGCAGATTTAGACAAGCAGCCCAATTTATATATGATTTTTATGACATAGCAAAAACAAGAGGAAAGAAAATCATGATATAAGGGTATGCCTACTTGAGACATAATCCTCCTCATGATATTAAAAACTTACTATGCCATCAAATTAGCCATCCATAGCCAAGCTTGACCTTATCTTGACCAAAGGCTTTACCACTGAGCTACATTTTCTTGAATTTTAATTATGAATGTGATGACACAAAATCTGCTAGCTGTAATTTGCTCCACTTGTTGGATCCATTGATCCTCAATCCAGTACTATAGTGCGATGACTAAACACCAAATATATTGCACTCAGGAGCTCATTCTGAAGAACCCTTAATGCTAGTCGGATAACGGGATTTATTCAAATCATAATTTGAACAACTATGTCGACCGGATTTAACCACATCGCCATCTCTTTTCAATCAAATACAAGTAAGCCAGTTAAGTTCAATTCAATGCACACGTTACTTTACCAGAGAAAGCATTCACCAGAGGAAGTATGTAAGGATTCCTTACCAAATGAGCAAGAGCACTGAAATTCTCAGGAAATGTCCTTAGCAGTTTTTGCTTTGTGGGCTCATAAACACCAACAAATAGAGCGGAAGCCCTGAGAGGAGAGTGACCCTTGTCATGTAACTAATAGAACCATTTGCCATGTTAGAAAAACATATTGAAGAACTAATCCACAAAGAACATGATAGATGCATGATTTGTTCCTAGTATTTTTATTTGGGTATAATGTCCCACTTTTCTGCCCACAAGGAAATAGGAAATTCTATAAGGTAAAGGAATCAAGATTTTTTTTTTTTTTTTTTTTTGGTGAATGGTAATTGTATTAAGCTAAGCAAATATGTACAAGCAATGGCACCGGCTTACAGTCAAAATGAACAAGGCATAATTAGTGGAAGGGTGCCAAAAAACGAACGGTAATTGTATCAAGATTGTTTGACCTAGTAGAAAAACCTAAAGCTGCACAAAGGAATAGTTGATTCACAAATTATTTCTAGCCAATAAGTAAGTTTTGCATCTTAAAAAAGGAGCTTACGGTAATACGCCAGCGAGATTTCCCGCCAACCCAGAATATAAGCCTTGAAAATTAATTTTTCCTCCACCACGAACTGCCTACAGTAAATCAAAAGATAAATTCAGCAACTCCATAATGAAATTTGAGCAAAATACACAAAATTCACTCATTGATGCAAGATGGTTGCCAAGAACAGATTTATTCAGTTTCATGCAGTTTATCTATGGCGTCGGTGACTTCTCTCTTGATGCTGTCTCAGCTTTTAATGGATTGATCTTAACATAGAAGGAAGACCACCCACCAGTCCTTGGGTACTTCAACAACTAAAGGAATGATAAGGGCTTACTGAAGGATTGTCCCAATGGAAGATGGTTATGTGATTAATGAGGCTTCAATACTATGTTAGAGAACTGAAAAAGCTCATTGCTGAATGAGGAAGAACTTCAGAGACTTCGACATATAAATTATCAAAGAGAAAGATGGAATCTGGCAATTAACATCAACACAGGTGGGGTGAAATCTCTCGATGATAGTCTTGTAGAGACCAAAAGAACAAAAATGAGGGAGTAAAGAACGGATGATCAGATGATCCAAGATATTCAAATTGAGAAATTGCAGTTCCCACATGTTAACATCCAGAGAAGGAAACAACAGCTGATTTTGGACGAAAGAACCATCGGAGTATGCAAGTGGGATTCCCTTTGTGTCTCTCAAGGGAAAAGGTTTTTAAAGGCTTTCAAGGGCATATCAATAACATGCTTGACATAGTTGGAGAACAGTGCTCTATAGTATTAAACTCCTTCTTTCATATTTATTTTATGCAAGGGAATTGTTATGCTTATACTACTGATCTATTCCATGTCTTTTTCTTCTCAAACTTCTTTTGAAATCAGTGCATAAGAAAGTAATGGATATCGGTTACCGCTGTATAAACAGTACCAATTTTTATAGGAAACCTGCCTGCAGCCTTGTCTTTATCGTGTCAATGGGGTATAAGGCTGTTTCAACAACAACACCAGCTGTACCTCCTGCAATAACTCCATCTGAAGATTGCAGCAAACGTGGGAGAATAGATTATACCATGTAACATCACATGCAACACCAGCACCAGTTCACAAGCAGAACAAGTGCTGTAACAAAAGGGAAAAAGTAAAGTCTCCAAAAATCAAACAGAGGAAACAAAAAAACTGTTTCCCAAAAACCTGAGAATGAATAAAGATATAAATATATCAGATGGCTCATCTTTTCATATCCTTTCCCAGCCAAGAATTGCCATGATTGTTACCCATCCTCTTGACCCAGAGTATGGAAAGACAATCACCAAGAATGATGGACTCCCCTCCCTCCCCGGATGCTTAATGCTAGTTTTTCATCAATATTTCCTCTATGCTTTTGAGGATTCTGTGCTATAGACATAGACTTTTTTTCAGATGCCAATAATCTCTGAATTGGGTATAACTTGGAGAGAGGATAATTACAAACTAAAATCAATTAGATGGTGCACAGAAATGTAACTCACTAAATGATAGCCCAAGATACAGTCACTGGAAGCATACCCAGGTTGATATTTTCCAACTTACCAAACAAAGCACGGAAAAAGTCAAAGGGCTTTTCTTCTCCTGTGCTAACTGAAGCAAAGAACTTTGTTCCATCCAGATGAAAGTTCTGAGGTTTCATCATGAGCATATCTGCGGAGAACATCAATTCTTTGACAAGATAATCAACAGAATATGACAAAAAAGTACAAAAACATGAATACATATATAGCCACAGCAGTCAGGGCACCGTTAGAAAACAAGATCACACTGCATCAGCAACCATAGCATTTTAAGAGCAAAAAATGGTTAGACGTATACATCCATCAACAATAAGCAAAATTAATAAATCTCTATTTAACACAGACAACCAACCACAATCAAATACGCAGATAAGTCAAAGCAAATGTTTCCGTCCTCTTTGTTCTTTGATTCCTCCAACAAAGATTTATATGAATTAGGATCCAAATGGGTTGATCCTATGGCATCTAATCGACAACCTATCTCACAATACAGAAGCTAAAACAAATTCCTTTTCCTGGGGCGACTCCCTGCATTTCCATGTACCGACACCACAGAAAGCAAGCGCACAACCACCAAGAATACAAAAGGCAAAAAATAAAAGAGATGAATTTACCTGAAGGCGCTTGCGAAGCTCTCTTCGCGTCGAATGCCAGCGCTAGAGGACCCATCTTTCACTGACTACAACTCGACTGCACACAAAAAAATCACCATCAGCCACCTAAAGATATCCCGAAAATTTACAAAACCCACCAAGCTGATTCCACGCAGCAATTCATCACAACTGAAGTTCAAGCAAAACCTCGGACAAGAGGTGATGAAAAGCTACGCAATTGCGAACTGGGAAAGAGGAGAATTCATCAAGTTTTATACGGCGAGAAACGTAAGAGAGATGGCGGAATGGAATGCGGGATGCGTGAACGCGAGTGTACAACGTTGTTGTCGGAAGTGTAGAGTGAGAAAGAGAGGATTACCAGAGAGAGAGAGCGAAGAAGAAGCGTGCTGTCTTTGGAGACGTCGAGGGAAGGAGATAGACCGTTTCGTGTCTGGACTGCGCGCCACCGGCTGGAGCGGCAGATACACTCCACTGCAGCAGTACAGCGTGAGCTTGAGAGAGATGGCATTTTGGTTATTATTCACCTTCTTTTTTTTTTTCTTCTTTTTTTCCTATTGGTCTGTTATTATTATTTATTTACATGCCATATATTTATATTATATAGTATTTTTGGCCTGTTGTTCAGGAATATTAGGAGGACGCTTTACAAGATGCCCATGTGATAAAAGATTCTAGACCAGATGAAAATGGAAGTCAACGGTTAAAATGGAAACAATTGGTGGTTGCTATAGAGACATATCTTTTTCCTCCAAAATGGAAACAAAAATCAACCAAAATACGGAGAAAAATGGTTATTTTGCTAGAAGCATGGTCATATACAATGCGTACTTATTTTTAGATCACAATGAAATATGATACATGGAAAGGAAAAGAAAATGAACTTCTCTACCATGACAAAGGTGATTCATATCAATTGGAGATTCGATATCATAGCAAGTGAATCCAAAATTTAAGAAATGCTCAAAAATTTCCTATGAAATAATGTCATATGAGTTTAAAAGGGAAGAAGGAGTAAAGAGAATTTCAATGCCCATTTTGTAATTGTTTTTTTTTTTTAAGTGAAAAGCTCAAAGAAAATCACAAATGAGTGATCTACTTTAACTACATAAATCTACTAATTTAGTTGGGCGGAAAACTCACAATGTTAAGATTGGATTGAAGTTTAATTTTCAATTAGTTCAGTCCAAACTAATTATACATTCATAAGACATCATAAACAAAAGTCTACTCACTTCTCATATGCCTTTTGTGACTCAAAAAGATGATGAATAAAAGTTTACAACTTTAAATAAAGTGACATGAGGATGAAGGGATAAGATGATATGGTTCTCATAGCAAAGATGGCAATTGCATATATAAACTTTTGAAAGAGACGGTAATTATAAGATTAGTTTTCTTTGAACTTGTTGCAAAATGGACAATATATTAATAGTGAGAGAAGGTATTTCTGTGTAGTTAACTGAAAAAATAGATTTCTTAAGAAATAATCTTATTCAAACTCATATCCTATTACGATTCAATAAAATCTCTAATGAACTTTGAGGTACTGCCCTTTAAGATCAACACATGATTGATTACATTGCAAGTTAGAAATTCTCAAACTAAAACCATTATTGCATTGTCATTAAATGTCTTTTGTAGCCTATTCACTTTCGATTGAGAAAGAAGACAAAGATACTTGGAACTGAGGAAGAAAACAAGAGACTTTCCAAGTTCTAAATTCACTTTGCTTACTAAACCCCTTTTCCATGTAATACCTACAATGATTTCGACAATGACCTAATTGATTATCGAAACGATTCCTTTGCGGGACACGACAAAAGGTTATTGAGCCCCGCCTATAATTGATAAGAGCTGTCGCACACACATTAACATCCGAACGAAGTTAGGCAAACTGGGCGGCGACGTGCTCGTGTTTCTTCTTCATATTTATTCTTTTTCATATTTCTTCTTCTACATTATTTTAGGGAAAATTTCAAAAAAGGACTTAAAATACTCTTATTTTCTCAAATAAGGATTCGAAATAAACATTATTTTAAATAAAGGCTTGAAGTGCCATCACTTCTTCAAATAAGTGTTTGAAGTGAATCTTATTTCAAATAAGAGTCCGAATTAGTTATGTTTATTTCAAAAAATGAGCCTGAAGTAATTATATTGGTTTCAAAAAAATGCTTAACTTTTTAGCGATTAATGGTATTTTTGCCATTTATCATTTTTTTCTTCATTTTTTTTTTGTGTGGTTCTCCTTCTTCCTCTTCGTCGGTGGTCAACTAGCCACCAACGATGCCCACAAAGGGTTAGGTGAGAGCCACCCACACTAGCCACAAGCGAGAGATGGCCTTGCCTTAGCGAGTTGACCCTTGCCCTAGAGGAGGCCGCCCCTTGTGACCATCTGCGAGGCCCTTACTAGCCCCTAGCAAGGCTTGCCAACAAGGGCTCACCAAGCCCTCATCGGCCTTTGCTAGCGGCCGCCGAAAAAAAAAAAAATAAGAAAAGAAAAGAAAAAATAAAATTTGGACGAAAACACCATTGAATGATCGAAAAATTTAGCCAACCGACGATTGACGCAATCATGCTCTTATTTAAAACAATCATAGCTACTTCATGTCTTTATTTTAAACAAATAAATGCCACTTCAGATTTTTTTTAAAATAATTTTCATTTCGTGTCTTTATTTAAGAAAATGATGGCATGTCAAATCACTTTTTTGGAATTTTCTCACTATTCTATCGCATCCTAACAACGGCATGTCATGTTAGATTTCGATCAAGTGACACAATTTAAAGGTATCCCTAACTCCGGATGATGAGAAAGACTTGATTGTCCAAAATTGAGATGTTCAACAAGCTCAAATGCAAAAGAGAAACAAGGAAGTTATATAACATCAACACTAGTCCTAAGGTCCAAACGTAATTTACTGTAAAGTGCGCAAAGGTGCGAACTTTATTGCTCCAATCGACTCGAGTCGCTCGAGATTGGTACCGTCCGCCGCCGCGTCCGGCGCTTCGATCGACGGCAGCCGTGAACCGCCGCATTCCGAATCGGGATCCCCCGTGCCGCGGCCGGTCGCCGATCGTCCTACCGAGCTCGAACTGTGGGATTCGTCTGAAGAAGCAGGAGCCGCCGCCGCCGCCGCCGCTCGCGCGGATGTGATCGGGTGAGGGATTCGGTCGCTCGGCTCGAACCCTAGAGAGGAGCGGGGGAATGTCGGCGTGGGCGTAGACAAGTTCCGGTCGCTGGTTTACGTTGCTGCTGTCGCTGGTTGTTGTTCCATTGCCATCGCTCTGGTCTGGCCCTCTTCCTTTTTGCCTGATTGCTTGCTTGGTTTGCTTGCTTGATTCTTGTTGACCCGTCGCCATCGACGCTTGTCGGCTGATGTGTGAAGCTCAAGCATAGAAGAATCCTCCCCCATCCTTAACCGACTCGGTTCCGTTCGGTCCGATCACTGCGGAATTCTTGTTGGATTATAGGAATACGGAATTGCAAACAAGGGCAAAGCTCGAAAGGAGAGATTTTGCTTCGATTCGATCGGAACCGGTTAGGGCCCCCCCCCCCCCGGTGGTGGTGATGATCGGGGCTGTGCAGCTGGGGGTTCTGGCTGCATGCGTGGTGCTGTTTGTGCCGATGGGAATGGCGGGCTGGCACCTGAGCCGCAACAAGATGCTGTTCTTCAGCGGGGCCCTCTTCATCACCCTCGCCGTGGGCGTCCACTTGTCCCCTTACTTCCCGTCAATCTCCCACTTCCTGATATCTCCCTCCGGCACGGTGGTTTTAGGCGACGTTCGCGGTTCTTGTCTCTCTCTCTTGCACGACGTTGTCTGGGATGTGAAGCCGGCCAGACTTAAGCGACCTGTGAGCTATGCAGATGGCTATACGAATGGCAGCAGCAAGAGCTCTGCCTACGATCGTGAGTTGTCGTGGAGCTGGGCAAGATTGAATTCTGTCCTCGAATGTGATTTTCAGAAACTGCAATCTTCTGATGCTTCGGATCTACTTAATGGGTCATGGGTTGTTGTGGCTGGGGACTCGCAAGCACGTTTGGTCGTGTTGTCTCTGTTGAATTTGGTTTTGGACTCAGATCAGATGGAATCTGTCAGAGGTGATTTGTTCAAGAGGCACAGCGATTATAGGATCATGATTTCTGGAATTGGGTTGAAGTTGGATTTCATTTGGGCTCCTTATGTTTCTAACTTAACCGATTTGATGTTAAGGTTCAGGCAAAATGTGAACTTTCCAGATGTTCTTATAATGGGTTCTGGATTGTGGCATATGCTTCATGTGAGCAATGCCTCTGATTATGGTGTTTCACTACAGATGTTGAGTAGTTCTCTTGTATCAGCATTACCATTTTCGCGGGAATTGGGCAACGATGGACCCGTAACAGGGTCTGCGCCAATTAGATCGCAACATTTGTTTTGGCTTGGGATGCCAAATTTAATAAACTCGATGCTAAACACAGAAGAAAAGAGGGAAAAGATGAATGACCGAGCTTTCTATTCATACAATATGGAGCTCCATAAGAGTAGGATACTGCTGCAATCAGGAGGCCATTTCTTGCTACTGGACATTCATTCATTAACCCAGAGTTGTGGACCTCAGTGCACAGAGGATGGGATGCATTATGATGGAGCTGTCTATAATGCTGCTGTACAGATTGTCCTCAATGCACTGCTTATTGAATCCAATCAAAAGCTCTGAATGAAAAGTTTGGTAATTTTTGCGTAAGCAATCCATAGGCAAAACTGACCGTGATGATTTGAACTCCCACAAAGCAGCCATATTCCTCCCAAGAAGAGTTTGTACTTTTTTTGTAGTTAGTTTGATCATTGCGATTGCATTCTGTTGATTAACAATATGTCATTGCCAATCAAGCATATAGAAAAGTTATTATTCTTTTGTTCCCTTAATCTTGTATCTTTAATTTTGGTGGAGCACTTCACTATGTTACACTAAGTACTTACTAGTATTGGCTATAGTCATCTTTAATCGATTTGGAATCCTTTTGTCTACATTTCTGCTGCTACTCTTCCCATCTTTCATCAGTAGTCAATTTGTATATGTTAAGATCACTTGCTGATAAATACTTGGTGACAATTGTTCAACATGTGGCTTCTGTTACTTGTTTCAACAGAGCCTATGAAATGCATTTATATGCAATCGGTTTGTTCTTCTATCTTGTTAGCCATTACATAACATTGCTTGATCGTTTGAGTTTGCTCATTGAGCAGTGGGACAGCTGTTCTTTATCTATGCATGTACTATCGTTTACTTGTATAGAAAGATGGCAGTGGGAGGAGCACATGGGGTAACTGATCGATATGGATGGTGACTAGCGTATTGGTAGGAATAATCCCAAGGGTGACAGTGATGAGGTAATTGCTATTTGGTGCATTTCTCGATATTCTTTTCCCACATAATTTAGCTGATCTCAGTTACCGAGGTTGATTTTTAGCTCTTCTATTGATAAGGGATAAGTATTTGGTGACAAGCTTTCTAGATATAGCTTCGACTATTTAAATCAAAGCAGCCTAAGTCATTTGTTGGGTGAATGGTCTCAGAACACTTGGGTGAATTCAAAACAGCCGTTGTTTTTTTGGAGAGGAACTCTTTGGTCTACGACATCATGATTGAGCTGTCCACAATGTTGTTGTGTTCTTAATTTTTATGTCCATTGTGCTCTAATTAATTATATTTATTTAGAGCTTTGAATGGATAAATATTTTAAAACTTGCCTCGAGTCCCTAAAAGAACTTAGTTCATGGTTGAATGCATAAACTACTGGTCTTCAAACTGCTCAAAGATTGAATTCATCGTGGCATCAAATTTGGCCATAAAAACTGCCTGACCATTTCGACATTGCTGCCCGTGTTATCATCCTGTGATATATGCTTGCAATGGAAGTTCACTAGTTTTCTTCCATGCAGGAAAGTAATTTGCAAATTTGATGAAAGTTATTTCTATTGCTTCTCTTTGGACAGTGGCTGTAGCCTGTAGTGTTCGGCTCATAATAGTTTACGCCTTGTTGCTTTCACATAAACTATACCGCATCAAATAAGAAGAGCAAGCAAGTGTGTGCTGTCAATTAATGGTTAGACTTCAAAAGGTTATCTCAAGGTTATCTCAGACGTTTGAGTCATTAGAGGGCTTAGAATAGTTGATGTAACAAATCAAATGAAGGCTGTGTGTCATGCATTGGCAATTGAGAGTATGATGCAAGTTATATGAATTAACTTTATTTGAGAGATCTACCTAATGCACCTTGCTTTTTTTAAAACTTAAATAAAATATGTGGGGATCACTGCAGTTTGCTTTTCATAGAATTCAGTTGACAACATGTTCATGTTGCATTTTAGTGCAATCAGGTAATCAATTTCTGATCCCTCTTGTTTTCTGGCCTGCCATTTTGAGTTAACATTACTTTTGAGGATGTTTTAGTATTCTTTATGGGCCTTTTGTCTTACGTTGTCTTCTGCTAGTTTTGGTTTCTCATGCAGATGGAGTAATCATTTTAAACGGTTTAGTGGCCTCTTGTCCTTTGGTCAAAAACCATTAGCAAGGACTGTTGGACTGACATAAGTGCATGCGAGTAGCACCAGGCAGAATCTGTCATCTGCTGGTTGATTTCATTGGTCCCTGTCTCCAAGCTGCATGACCTCTTAGGCACCTGTTGATTGCCTCTTTATGTTTAAATCACAAATCCCATTGCATGCTGATAATCTTGCAGTGTAACTTTTATAGAAATCATATGGCTGAAACTGATTTTAGGTCTCAAGCTGAAAATTCGAGTTCATACTTCAAAGGCAATTTTGAAAAAACGAAGTAATAGTTCAGGCTTTTTCTCATAGGAATTTGCAGAAGCCAAGTTCTCATGGAGAAGCTAAGGCTAGTTGGGACAGGATATATTACTGCAAGATGACTAAGAAGCTTTAGAAGGGGGAATTGATGAATTCTCAGTCTACTTTGGAGAATGACACCCTTAGGTGCAAAGAAAAGGTCATGTGCAGACCTTTAAAGGAAGATCATTTTCTCATAGGAGTTTTGCAGAAGCCAAGTTCTCATGGAGAAGCTAAGGCTAGTCGGGACAGGATATATTACTGCAAGATGACTAAGAAGCTTTAGAATGGGGAATTGATGAATTCTCATTCTACTTGGAGGATGGCACCCTTAGGAGCAAAGAAAAGGTCATCTGCAGACCTTTAAAAGGAAGATCATTTTCCCATAGAAGTTTTGCAAAAGCCAAGTGCTCATGGATTGGAACAGGATATATTACTGCAAGATGACTAAGAAGCTTTAGAACGGGGACTTGATGAATTCTCATTCTATTTGGAGAATGACACCCTTAGGACCAAAGAAAAGGTAATGTGCAGACCTTTCAAAGGAAGATTATTTTCTCATAGGAGTTTTGCGGAAGCCAAGTTCTCATGGAGAAGCTAAGGCTAGTCGGGACAGGATATATTACTGCAAGAAGACTAAGAAGCTTTAGAATGGGGAATTGATGAATTCTCATTCTACTTGGAGAATGACACGCTTGGCAGCCAAGAAAAGGTCATGCGCAGACCTTTAAAAGGAAGATCATTGACTTGTTTCATGCACAAAGCACTCGGAGAAGCATGCAAGGCAATGCACACATTACAGTATTTGAGGACTTAGCTTCTGTAGGATTGTTGGAGCCACTGCCCAATTCATGTGCTGGCCCATTCCCAAGTGCTACTTGGTTGGAAATTAGCATGGAAAGTATTGATGGCTTGCTGCAGTTTCAGGTGCCCGGTTTTCCATGAACTATGTTCCTAAAATGCACAGTATGTGCTCGTTCATCATAACTGAATAGTTATTCAGTTTTTTAGTCGCTTTTGGCAGGCAGTTTGCTGGCTAATGCCTATAGAGAGTTAATTTGCACTTACTTACCACCTACTACGATGAAGTGAGAGCAAACCCAAGCTGTTAATAGGTGGCTAATAGGTGGCTTAAAACTTATCATGTGTATGATATGTGATTATTCACACAGGTGATTCTACTGACTGTCTATGATTGAGTCCCTTCCTCCATGAATCGGCCTTGAACATTCACGTGTTCCTGGAGACGCACTGGTACCTTTGTGGAGCAGTTTTGTGTTGCAGCCTTTGATCTCACCTTCACGAGGGTCAAGCTAGAACAAAGCAGTTAGCTGCTGTACGGACGTCAGTGGGGCAGTTTGTTGTAGTAAATTTGGCTGATGCGGATCAAAACGATTGTGGGAAAGTTGTCCGATATGTCAATGAGTCGGTTTTGAGGTTGACCTTTATAGGACATTGTCTTACTAATTGGGAAGCCGTAGTTCATACTTGCTCCTCTAATGTGTTTTTTTTTCGTATGATAATGGTAATAGTTAGTATTAAAAATGACCCAAAAAAAAGAGAAAAAAGAAAAGCTTTCTATTTTGTGGAACAAGTGTATGGAAAACTGAAAAAATTGATAAAGAATGTCGAATTACACCGAAAATATTGGGAAAATACCACCAAAAATCTCAAATTTTGCCCAAAGTGACAAATTTACCCTGATTTTCTTTTTTAAAAACCCCAAACTTTGCAAACTGTGATGGGGGTAATCGGGTCCAGGGTGGGTGGGTTTTAGACCTGGATTTTGTACCTGAGTCTATTATAACCGGTTCCTTTTTTTTGGACATTGTACCCGACCCTGTTTACATTGGACCCTATACTTAACCCACTCTGTTTTTCCGGTCCGGTTCCAGGTTAACCCTGTTTATATTTGAACTTGTTTTGCAACCGCCCATCTATATAACTTCAAATTTTATTTTAATACATGAGAAAACAACATAATTCTTCTAATTTATATTGAAATATTAAGCATAATTAATAAGTAAATTTCTATCTCATTTTGTATGCATTAGCCAAACCCTAGATGATTTTAGGTCATGACAGCTCGACTCCACCGTTTTTTTTTTTTTTTTGGGATCACTCGGCAGGAGGCCTTCTTCACTCCTTGGAAAAAAGAAACACAAAAAAAAAAAAAAAAAAAAGGGAATGAAAAGCTTGAGAGTCAAGGTCAAGGTCAGGAGGCAGAGGAGACATGGGCAGCGTAGAGAGGGACATGAGGGAGACGTGACAAGCCGGCAGTGAAAATAGAAAAAAGAAGAAATAGAACAGTGCACTGTTCATCTTCTTCACAGGCTCCCTCCGTATGCCACATCCGCCAATCGCTGCGCCTGTGTCGCCGCGGCCGCACCACTGCGCCACCACCGGAGCCCCCTCACCGCAAGGTCACACCGCCACTCGTCGCCCCTGCTGTGGCCGTAATGACCTGACACCTCTGACCGCCAGAAGCTCCGTCGCCGTCGCCCTTGCCCCTGTGAAGCCGCCACTGCACCAGCGCCACTGCTCGGCTCCTCGCGACACTAGCAACCAATAAAATCGCAAGGTCGACAAGAAGGCGTACAACCCGGTTCTCAAACAGGGGAACAAATTAGGATTTGAACTACCGGTCCGGTCGATCCGGTTCTCGAGTGGGTAATCTCTCGGAACCGGTTCAAATCGGTTCTGAATTTTGGGAACTGGTTCCGGACCGGTTTCAATGGGAACCATTTCCTAACCCTATTTTCTTGGTGGGCCAGTCCAGAAAGTGGATTTATCCGGTCCGGTTGTACACCCCTAAACTGTGACACATTTGGGGTATTTTTTTCTTCTTATTTTATTATTACTTTTTTCTGTTTTTCCTTTTTTTATTTTTTATTTTTTTCTTCTTCTTTTCTCTTTCCTCCACCGATCATGGCAAAGCTAGCAAAGGGAAGTTGGCGTCCGGTGAGGGTTGCCCTCGCTAGCTCGGGCGAGAGTTGCCCTCGCTTGGGCTGGCTAGGGTCGCCCTCACTTGACGCTGGCGAGGGCCGCCCTTGGTTGGGTCGGGCGAGGGCCTCCCTCAGTAGATTTGGGAGGGCACCCCTCGCCTAACACCCGATGCGACACCCGATGCTGACGAGGGCCGCCCTCACCTATATCAAGCGAGGGGTGCCCTCCATAGATCTTGCGAGGGAAGCCCTCGCTTGACGTTGACGAGGGCCGCCCTCACCTACATCGGGTGAGGGCTTGGCGAGGGGTGCCCTCGCCGATGAGGGCGAGGGCAACCCAGCTAAGGGCCACCCTCTCCCAACGCCGACTTTCGGCCACTTATGGAGGGGAGATAGAAGAAGGAAAAAAAAAACAAAGAAAAAAGATAAAAATGCCCTATAATTTAGGGTAAATGTGTTACAAGGATAGAAGTTGAGGGTTTTTTGTGTTACGAAAAAAAATTAGGGTAAATTTGTCATGATTAGCAAAGTTCAGGATTTTTCATATTACAAAAAAAAGTTTGGGGTAAATTTGTCACTCTGAGCAAAGTTTGGGATTTTTTGTGGTCTTTTCCCGAAAATATTTACAAGGATCAAATTAAGAGGTGATACTAGATGGAGTTATGGAGATTGATAGGGAAAAGTAATATTAAAGGTCAAATCTTTTAATTCTAACGGCATGCATATAATTTTCCTGTTAAAGCAAAGAATAGAGCTTGGACTCTATATTCTAGGGCAATATTTTTTGTAATTGTAATGTAGAAACTTGTTACTATGATACTAATAGTGAAGAGATTATCTAGTGTGGCATTGTGATTTTCCTTTTTCTGATTTTGAAAGGGTTTTTCCTGTAATAATTTGCTTGTTTTCTTCAATTTTTTTTCTTCAAAGATTTGCATTCTAAAAAATTGGTATCAAAGTTGGCAAAATGGTGGGAGCAAAAAAATATGAACAAAGGGAAAGGTTTGATGGCAAGAACCTTGGTTTATGGAAAATGTAGATTGAGAATATATTGTGCTGTATGAGAGAACTTGCATTAGCATCTGTTGGGAGAGAAACTAGATTCGATCAAGCAAGGAAAGTAGAAATTGTTGGAATTGCAAGCATTTGGTATGATTTGTCTCACATTGGCGCAGAATGTTGCCTTTGACAGCGGCAATTAGAACCCTTTTACATCAAATAAAATATTTTGATGCGTCGTCCTTTCAATATGAAGATAGCTGGTGCTCTTGTGACAAATCACATAAATGAATTCAATGTGATCACGACTCAATTGAGCTTGTTGGAAATCAAATTTGATGATGAGGTAAAAACTTGACTTTTGTCTTCTTCTCTACTTGAAATTTGGAGTGCAATTGTGATTGAAGTGAGCAGTTCGTCCGGTTAAAAAGTTTTTTCATTCTTAGCAAAGTTATTCGTAGAAGAGAATCGGATGAATTTTTGTATGCTGCTTTAAATACAAAAGGTAAAGGGAGAAGCAATCAATGAGGCTGGAATCAATTCTATGGTAGATTGAAGTCCAAAGGAAGAAGAAATGAAGACCTTGCGGTGAAATAATTTGTTGGAATTGCAAAAATAAATAACATATGAGATGAGATTTTGAGTCCTAAAGAAGAAAATTCAGTATCATGATCAGAATTACGAAAAGAGAAAGTTGTGAATACAAGTCTTAAAGAGACATTTGGCAATAGTGCTTTAATTTTGAACATTCATAGTCTGATTGAATCTTGAATTCTAAACTCAAGTGTGTTGTTTCACTTTACTTAGTGTAAAAAATTAACAATTGATATACCTAAACCCACTGTAAGAAGATCCAGTAGAAAATCTATACTTGTATAGAAGTATTTTAGGTCATTGCATTTTTCATTTTTGACTTGCGCTGATGAGCTATAAAATTTTTCAAAAACGATACAAGTTAAATATTCTGTTAAGTGGAAGTTAGCAATGCGGAATTAGTTGGATTCATTCGAGAAGAACATCACTTGAGTGATGACTTGGTTACCAAATAGGAGAAAAGCATTGTAGAATAAGTGGGTATACTGGATCAAAGAGAATTTGATGGCAATAAAGAAGTGCAAAGTAAGAATAGTAATAAAACGTTTTTAGCCAGAAAAAGGAATTAATTATATATTTTTTCTCTTGTTGTGAAATTAACTTTAATCAAGCTAATGTTAAGTATTGTTGTTATTGAAAATCTATGGTGACTTAGAAGAGAATATCTAATTGGTAGGATTATAAAGTTTTTGAGGTTCTTGAAAAGAAAGTTATGTCTGCAAGCTAAAAAAAAAAACATATGTGGCTTGAAACAAGTTCCAAGACAGTGATATAATAAAATTTGACATCTTCATGTGCGGTAACTAATTCAGTAGGAGTGAAATGGATTATTGTTGTTACTACAAGAAATTGATGACTACTATATTATTTTGCTATTGTATGTGGATGATATGCCCACTATAGAATTTAGCATGAGGGAGATCAACATAATGAAGTGGCAGTTGTTAACAGATTTTGAGATGGACTTAGGAGTAGGGAATTAGATTCTTGGGATCAAGATCATGCTAGATAGATATGAAGGAATTCTAAAGTTATCTTAAGAAAAGTATATTGAAAGGTGTTGGATAGGTTCAGAGTTTAAAATGCTAAGCCCAGACTCCTTTAGGAAGTCATTTCAATTCTTGAAGAACTAGTCGCCAAAGGTAGGTGAAGAGCCAGAGCATATAGCTAAAGTGTCAAAATAAATCAAAGGCTACTAACATGTTTGATGGTTGAGTAATAGCAGATGATAGAACGGCCGTTGATAGTTCAATGTATACGATGGTGTGTACCAAACTAGATAGAACTCACATAGTGGGAATTGTGAGTATATACATGACTAATCCAAGAGTAAGGCATTGAGAAGCTGTAAATTGGCATTAAGATACCGGAGAGACTTTTTTTTTTTTTTTTGGGTTGAACCTAAGAGGCACTTTAGATATGTCATTAGTTTTATGAAAAATGGTGTAACTCTACAAGACTTTATAGATGTAGATCTTGGTTCTTATTCTCTTCCCTAACTCCTTTATTTTGTTCATACTAGCACTCTCAGACTTAAATACTATGAAGAGCACTCGGGTTGTATTTTTACTTTATGTGGCACTACAATCGGTTCAATGTTTAGACCTCAGAAATGTGTGGCTCTTTTAATTATTGAAGTAGAGTATGTTGCTATTTTGAAGATGGCAAGGAGATAATTTGGTTGAAGAATTTTCTGAAGAAGATAAGCAAGGAGCAAGATAGTAGCGTTCTTTTCAGCGATGGGCAGAGTGCTATTTGTTTTGTATAAAATCTGGTATTTCATTTAAGGACAAAGCATCTTGAGTTAAAGCATCATCATATTCATCAGCTGATGGATGATGGAACATTGTCATTGAAGAAGATTCATGAAGCAAAACTAAAGCTGCGTATTGTCTCCGTTGGTCTCCATATCTAGAGGAATTTTTTGGTTTGGGGGTGGGGGTGGGGGAGCGCACAACACCAAGAAAATTAGGTTAAAAGATGATTGAAGACTTTGAAAGGTTATTGCTGTTTTGAAGATCAACCTTCAAGTAGGAGATTAATAGAGTTGTGGAATTTGACAATTGCCTTTCATGGAACATTTAATCTTTAGCTCTGGGCATTGGTAAGCTCTATCAACGTCTTTATTATTTCTAGGATATCTCTTAATGCTTTTCTTCTCACACAAAGATTTTCAAGAGCTAGATGGATCTCTTGCTAGATTTCTCCAAGAGTAGCTTCAACTACTCAATTCTACTTGATGTTGAGAGATTTCTAATGCCTGACATATTTCATATAAAGCTCAGAGCTTTTATTGCAAACAACATGCATGAAATTTTCATGTTAAGGCAAAAAGTAGAGTTTTTCTATGCTTCTAATGACATATATGTAATTTCCATGATAACTATCTATGTCTTGGACTCTTGCTATAAATTGAGGCAATATCTTTTGTAGTTATAATGCTGAAACTCGTAACTCAGATATCGATAGTGATAGGGAAAAGATTGCCTAGTATGGCGCCGTGATTTTTCTATTTCTAAATTTGGAATTTTTTTTTAAGTAAGGATTTGCTTGTTTTCTTCTCTATTTTTCATCTTCAAAGATCCGTGTGGCTAACAATAAGTACAGCAATAACTAGAGCAACGATGCCTTTCATTTTGATACCTTCCTATTATTAGCACAAGCACAATGAACAACAATGCCAATGCGCATTTTAACTAACACTTCGTTTCTATTCTGTTCTAATCATCCATTCCCATTCTTCCTCACCTAGTGTCGTCGAGAAAGAATTATGTCCGTGTTGCAGGCAGAGGAGCCGAGGCAAGCGCCAGCCACTGTCGCATTACATTCAACCTATCGATCACCTGAGGATGAAGGATCAAAGAAATGAGTGATGAATATAATCAAGAACAATCATAATAATGCAAAGAATAGTGAGGACGTTTCCTGCTTGTGCGATTTAACAAAGCGAGTTCACCCCGGTGCACTATTAGATGTGCTTGGTATTGGGACGAAACTTGTTACTGATTATACGTTAGAAAGCTCCAAGCTATGCCGGCCTAAAGGACGGAGAGTATCACGAGCATTTTTTGCTCCACATACATTCTCGTTCTTCCTCTCCAGCGCAAACTTGTCCAACGTTTCGTTCGTTACAATGTTGTCTCTTCGCTCTTTCCGTTGCATTCATTCTCTGGAACCAGTTGCGCTCAGACCCTCTTCGAAACTCTCTCTCCTCTCTTGAAACGACAACAATGGGGTGTTTTCAGTCGAGGCCTTCCAGGACCTCACCATCCCACGGCCTCGAGAAGCTGAGGCTCCAAAGAGGTTACGTCAAGGCTGACAAGGGTTGCGGCAACAATAAGCCCGCCATCAGGCGTGAAGCCAAGGACAACAAGATCGCCATCGCGATAGGAAGTGCTGCTGAAAGATCAGGTGTTGCAGGAGGAGGAGCGCATAAGGCGGTCTCGAGAGGGCTGGGCAAGGACAGAGCGAAGAGCAAGAGTGATGGCAATGTTGGGAATGATAATGTCCTCAGTGATCAGAGAGTGAACAATAAGAAGATCAATGGAGGTGGAGGAGATGATCTTGTGGATGGTTGGCCCAAGTGGCTTCTTGATAATGTCAACAAGGATTTTTTGGCTGGTTTGGTTCCTAAGTCTGCTGATTCTTATGATAAGCTGGCCAAGGTTAGTGAAATCAATAAATCCCTTTAAGCTGTTCATTGTACTTCAAATCTTTTAACTATTCTTCCTTGAAGATCCTTATCAGTTTGGATGATGGTTTAGAATTTTTAGCAATAAGCACGACTCACCTAGGTGTTACAGATATGCGCACGTGAATTTGAACTAGACACCAAAGTGAAGCTTTAGGAAAAACCTTTTTCAACGTGCCGACATATAATCATGCACTCAATCAAAAGCAATCTCATTTTCCGTGAATATAAAAATTTACAACCAAGAAGATGACTTGATAAGTTAGTAATATCATGTCAAGGTTACCCGTTATACAGATATTACATGATGATTCTGTATCTTGATACTGTAATTTTGTTCCTGAGTTCACCTTTTGTATGAGTCTGTTCTCCTCCATTTGAATTTCTTTACTGCTACTACACTAGCGCAGATCGCTTTCCTTGGACCCATTATGGTCTAAATCTCACAGGTGTTTGTTTCGGCAGGTTGGCCACGGAACCTATAGCAATGTATATAAGGCTCGAGACAGGGACACCGGGAAAATTGTGGCTCTCAAGAAGGTCCGCTTTGATACGACAGAGCCCGAGAGTGTCAAGTTCATGGCCAGAGAGATCATGATATTGCAGAAGCTAGACCATCCTAATGTGATCAAACTTGAAGGGATTGCCACCTCAAGGATGCAGTATAGTCTCTACTTGGTCTTTGATTTTATGCAATATGACTTGACCAAAATAATCTGCCGCCCAGGCTTGAGTCTCTCAGAACCCCAGGTCATTAATTTTAGCTTGCGCACTCGCCAACTATGAAGTTACTTAGGCACCAAGAAATTATGTCTTGTTAGAATGACTCATCAAAGATTCAACTCTAGAAATAGTTGCAGTATCTCAATTTGTTTTCTTACAAGTTCCTTATAAACTTGAACAAGTTTCATCTCTGTTGCACCTCTCTTGTACAATGACAGATCAAGTGCTATATGCACCAGCTGCTTTCGGGTCTCCGCCATTGCCATGAGAAAGGAATTCTCCACCGGGATATCAAAGCATCGAACTTGTTGATAGACAAGAGTGGCATGCTGAAGCTCGCGGACTTTGGACTTGCTAATTTCTTCAATCCTAATGAAAAGCGTCAGCTCACAAGCCGAGTTGTCACACTCTGGTACAGAGCTCCAGAGCTCCTGTTAGGCTCTACTGATTATGGGGTCGGCATTGATCTCTGGAGTGCAGGATGCCTACTGGCTGAGATGTTCCTTGGAAGGCCATTCATGCCAGGGAAAACAGAGGTAAAACCTATATGGATCTACCTTAGCACATAATTAGAAAGAATTTTTCTTGCATTTTGTGTCTGAGGTATATGGGCTTGTCATTCAGGTCGAGCAACTTCATAGAATCTTCAAACTCTGTGGTGCGCCCTCGGAAGACTACTGGAAGAGAAATAAGCTACAGACGACCTACCGACCACCGTCACATCATCAGCCTAGTTACCGTGAGACTTTCAAGGATTTCCCGTCCTCATCGTTTGGTCTCTTGACCAAGCTTCTTGCTCTGGACCCAGCTTATCGGGGTACTGCAGCCTCTGCTCTGAAAAATGATGTGAGCACGAGAAATTTCTCATCTGCTTCTTTTCCTGTCATAATGATCAGATTTTGAGGGCTTATTCAGTTATCAACTTTGTTATAGCAATATATGTCAATGTGATATTGAGTCATACACAGGTTGACGATGCTGCAGATGACGGATTTATCGAATTCTCCATTCTAGGAATCACTTTGATAAACAATGGCATCTTTGCTCTTTGTCTAACATTATTAGAGGTCTCTGCTTGCAGTTCTTTAGTTCCAGTCCACTGGCATGCGACCTCTCAGGTCTAACTGTGCTGCAGATCGAGGAACCTCCACCATCTCATCAAGCTAAGATCATAAAGAGGCAAGTTCTGCGCCAATATTACACAAGTTGTTTTCATTTGAAGAATAGAAGTAGCGCCAAAGATGGTGCAATAATGAAAAAAGTTTGGTCGCTGATTAACATATCATACGTGGGGAAAACTGCAAATCATGCCTGTCATCATTGTTGCATACACATCGTCTGCCTGACACAAGGCAGTACTTGAATATAAGAGAGATCTCCGCTTGAGATTAAAAAGCAAACTATCTTATTTTGCATTGCCTAGCTCATGCATGGCTCGAAGCTAGAAAGCCTATCAGTGTGCTTGTATTGTTTCACTCGACCCTTTTCCAGTGCTTTGGAAGGTATGCTTGCAAATCGTTGTCTAAACTGTACGTAGTCGCAGATGAACATGTTTCAAGGTGATACAGACATTCGACCGACCAGTTTTTACCACCTTAATGGTAAAACAGACAATCAACATATAGCGCATGGAGTGTTAGAGGTTCAGTTTGAACACAATATTGTCATGATGGTCTACTATCAACAAACGCATTACCAAACTCTTCGAAAGTTTTTCACGTCCTTACTGCGTTCATTCCATTGTGCAGACGCAAGTCCTCGAGAGCAAAGCAATTGTCTCAAATGAACGGGAAAGCACATGATGGGGAGGCCATTTTAGCTGTCGAACCCAAACGGGATTCTGAATCTTCTAAAGAGGTATACTTATTCAACTATACTATAATCTTCAAATGAGCTAACATATGCGTTCCGGCCCAGGGCTGAATCACAGAATTTCATGCTTCACTAGTTGTTTAAGAATAATTTATCTCAAAGAGCATAATACTTTTGAAGTGTCTCCTTAACATCCTTTAAGGGTAGTTTCTTTATACGCACTTCAGCAAAGAGTTCCTTCTTTTTTACAGGAGAAGATTGCAGAGTCAAGCAACCAGAGTCAAGAGGCGACGAGCAATAGCACAAGTAGCACTTCCTTCAGCCTGAAGCCGAACTTGCATGAGGACACCATACACGTCTCTCTCTCGCCAATGCACCGATCCAACCTTAAAGCATCATCCCCGAGGACCGAAGGCCACCCGAACGCTGCCAGGAATATCCAGAACTATAGCGCCCTCTTGCAGGCCTCCATAACGGACATCATCAATCCCAAGGAAGGCAACCAGGTTCCGCATTTCCGGAGATCGCTCTCCACTCTGGATTGGCGCCACCTCAACCCCGAGAAGATATCCGAGCTCTTTGGAGTGGAATATTAAGGATTTGAGGCCACAAGAGTGCGATTCCATTCATCCTTAAATTGCCTGAAGCTTCATTGTCCATTGATCATGCCCCTTCTTTCTGTTGAGCATTGTTCCTCTTTTCAGAGTCATAAATTGTTCTTTTGAGAGGCTACTAAAGTTGTACAATCAATAAGGTAGTCCGTCCATTGCAAAATAAGGGAGTATGCAGTTTGTATATTCAATAAATTCGCTGGTGCATTGAGAATGATTCTATGTAACATATGATTATGCACTTTATATATCCAGTAAATTGGTCTGGTGTGCATTGAGAATGAATCTTTATAACGTATGATTGGCTCGGGTGCAAGTCCTAACTATCCTAGGCAAAAGCTCCTTGTGCTTAAGTTGGTGCATGAAAGTTAAAATGTAGGCGCAAGTATCAAGTGATCGAGTCTTCCAAAATATAATCAACAAGTCCTAACTATCCTATGCGTACCGGCCCGGTCCAGTCTACACATGTGGCGGAACTTGTCCGGGTCAGGACCCGAACTCTGCCGACCGCGTTTGGAGTACGACAGATGAGTTTTCGAGTCTTATTAGGGTCAGCCATATGGTGCAGAAAGAACCACGCGATGCAGTTGGATGTGGAATGTGATCCACAACATGAAGCTCAGTGATTTTGTGATATTGGGGTCCAAACTTGTCAGCTCGAAGATGGGTCGGACCGGGGGAGGGGCCCCGGTCAGAATCTCCCTGAACGTGCGGGGGTTGCTTTGGTTTCGGTCGACAAGGTGTCCCAACTTTGTCTCGACGGGACAAACCATTTTCGGGACCAAAACATTGATTTGATTCAAGTTGGTGCACTCTTCGAAGTCAACAAGTTCTGACTTGCCAGGCGGGAGTGGGTTTCCATGGAGATTCCAGCCCTTCTGTGATCTTTTTCTTCTTTCTTCATAGTCAATAACAATGTTCATAAACATGGATAATCCCCCAACTTTTAGCACGTCTAGTAAAAATTTTATGTGATCATTTGTCAACCGTTCTGAAAAGCTTGAATCGCAAGATAAATGGTGTAAATTAAATTGCAAATATTCTAACACTTATCCTCCTAGGCAAGGCTTCTTATGAGACACCTGCCAACCATTCTAAAAACTTAACCTTATAGATGAATGCATAACTTAATATTTAAATATTTTACGTCATACATAGTGAAAGGTGATGGTGTGATCGGTCCCTGCTCAATCTACCCAAATTCAAAGCATCGAATAATTTTCAGTGGTGATAATTATTACTCAGAAAGGGCCCCTAGAGTCAACGAAAAAGATGCAATGAATGTCTGAAGGAGAAAGAATGAAAATGCTAATCTAAGATATTAGTGATCACAAAAACTTAAAGTGGGCTCTATAGTGTGATCGAGCTGGCTGGATTAGCGTCAATATGGACCGGACCCTCACCCCATGCATTGACCTCTTCAATGGGCCATCTTATTCATATTTTCATTTACTATTGTTTTGCCTTTCTTTCTCTATTTCTTTTTTTTCTTTCATGTCCTAATCTGTCCATGATGGAAAGCATGTAAATCTAGTTGCGTATTTCACGGGACAAAATTTAAATTTGAGCCACAATTCGTGAGAAAAGATCTTTGCCTCTCGAATGTCAAAGAACTATTAATGGAGGGAGGAAAGTTGCTTTCTTATTTTTTTGAAAAGGAGATTTGACTCTGTTCACTGTCAATGAAAATAATAGTTCACTAGCAAGTGATGAACATGTGGACATCCTCTTAATTATCTTATCGACACAACTATTTAATTTCTGTGGAATGCTTATTCGGAGGATTTTAAAGCATTTAATGATTCTCATTTTATCTCTTTTCATTTCATGATACCAAATTCTTGTCAATGCTTTCCTAAGGATATTAAACATGGGTAAATCCTAAATACATCAAAGAGGCATGTAAGGGCGTTCTTTTCACTTTTATTTAGTTTGATTCGTTTAGCTTTTTATTCCCTCATATTAGATTTTTCTGTTTCCTTTTCTGATCTTTACTTGGCTTAAAAATTATTTTGATCAAATGACAGATGTTTTGTTCGCTTATGAAGGATGCATATATTAGAATCACTAGGTAAGATGCTTTAAAAATTTGATTGTCGTCGAGGGTTTTCGCTTTTTGGATGCTAAAAGAGATCATTACATATATTAGGGATATTCAGAATGTCATTTGAACTGTTGTCATCTTTCATAATTCGCATAAAATTTTGATAGCACGTCTGTATATTCGCGCCCGTCTTTTAATATATTGGGCCATACACAGTTTTTTTTTTTTTTTTAAATAAATCATTTTATTCAACAATGTAAAAAGCAGCAGGAGGGCACCCTGCTCCAAGCTCATTTCAGTTTCAAGGCAACGAACTAGACAGTTAACTAATCTACCGTTTTCCCTACCCCATGTTCGACAAACCCTAGTTCCTGCAGCTCCTCTACAATGCCAGTTGAAGAAGAAGGAAGGACAGGGGCGCCTGCCATCACCCTCCGTAGGAAGGTCGGATAAAGTCCTGGGAGGTGGTTGGTGATGGCCTGAACAGTAAACATCTTCTGAGCTACAGTTCCAGGCCTGCTTCAGCAGCGATTCCATCTTCTTGACCTTCTCAGCCGCCAGAACGAACATCGCTAGGGACGGCCTAACACCGGCTAATCGAAAGAGTACGAGGATTTTACTAATAGAGATAGCAACGAAGAGAACTTTAAAGTCCATTAGACAACTAATAGCGATGTTTCCCATGGAGTTTTCATTTTCCCATGACATCCTAACATATAACTATTTTGGGATGGTTCCTTCCAAAATAATTAAGATATGACAGTAAATATTTTTTCGTGTAACTTTGTTGTAATATCCATATCATAAGCGGTGCTCCGCGCCAACACACGGGCACTTACTAGTATGTAGGACATGCGAGTGTGGTTCGACCATGCTTGATTTCCTATTAAATAGTGTTGATTTGGACAATATTGATAACAAGACACGTGTCATGACCTTATTCGAGCTAGGCATTGCCCTAGTTGAGCTCATTGCATAGCAAAAATTCATATAAAGGCAAGTATGTATGGTTACTTTCCCCGGACAATGATATGTGATCTAATATATCTATCTGCACACCCAAGACCTATCCATCGAGGCTCTTCATCAAATCCAGTTGTCCTATCTTTTCAATCAATTGATGTCTCCAATTCGAAGCCCCAATTAGCAGTACGATAAATCGTGTTTATCATTGTATGCACAGTGTCTTTATAGACAAGGCAGGGCCACTTAAGGGATGATCATTTGGGCATGGCCATGTGACTTTGGTACGTACATTAACACGGTCATTTGCCTTATCTGAAGCTCGAACCTTGTCTCTTAGTCCCTTTCACCATTATAATCACCACTTTCCAAAACTTGATTGAACCAAACAAACCCTCTCAAGATCTTATAGAAGTCATACTTTTTAAAGATGGGTTTTGCTAGTTAAAGACTGCCTTTGAAGCACTTCTTATTAAGTATCCAAATAGGGGAAGTGTACACTTTTCAATCTACAGTTGCAGCCATTTTGTTTACA
This sequence comes from Eucalyptus leucophloia subsp. euroa, assembly GCA_017140325.1. Lineage (NCBI taxonomy): Eukaryota > Viridiplantae > Streptophyta > Magnoliopsida > Myrtales > Myrtaceae > Eucalyptus > Eucalyptus leucophloia. The sequence continues at coordinate 65,059,984 of CM029475.1, forward strand.
AATGTCGGGAGTTCTTATTTATCAGCACTCTCACGACACTTGTTAAGTATACTTAATAAGGATCATCTTGATGTATAACATATGACTACACATAATACGAATGCGTTTTGAATTTGGTGAAATGGTTTTAGTGAAGTGTAGGATTTCTCTATTCAATTCTACCACCTTACACATTACCAATAGTCCGGTTGGCCAATAATATTTGGTACGTATCATAGTCATTTAATGTGCCTGGAGAGTATGCAATGGAAATCCGTGTGACCTACTTCAATTCTCACTAAAAAGAAACGAAATGAAATCCACATGTTCTCTGCAGCAACAACATTATTATGTCAACTGGACACAATGAGAAGGCCATTGACATTTAATGTTGATCTAAGATTAGAAACATGAATACATATACAGGTATAGCTTGCTTGAAGCTGTTCCCCGCCTGTTTCTTGCTACAGGCTTTGAGCCCCTCAACCACAGAAAGCAAGTAAATCTCGCTCAGCTGGGCAAAGATATCCATTTCCTAGGGGAGACAGTGATTTGTCCGAAATCATTCAGAAAAGGCATGTTAAGATTAATATCCATACACCTCTTATAACCTGGCTTAAATTTGTCACTGATGATGCCAGCAAACTTTAAAAAAGTTTCTCAATACTGTATTAAAATGGAAAACCCTTTCCTCCAACAGGATGAGCTTGGAGTGGTGTCTTGTCCAAAGATGTGTAGGATGTAAATCTTAGATAGCCCTAGGCGAATTTTAACCAGCAAAAATACTGATGAATCAAGATATAAATTACTGAATTTCATAGTGGAATATAGAGACATCTTTTATCGAAACGTTCGCTAATAATTAAATTATCATCAGCCAAGAAGCTCAAATGTGGAACTCTTCTATCATATACTAAATTCATAAATAAATAAATTCATGTCAAGTTTAAAATATTTCTTATGTACCTCAATATGAATCCAACTTATATTCTTACCAACGCCTATGAAAAACATGTTTTCCTCGAACTATATTTAGACTATTGACATGGTGGGAATTCAAGTCTAGTATATCAATATATGATCATTCTATTAATAGTTATTCTCCAAAAACTTGCGTGATTAATATCTATTTTTCGCTAATGGTGGATGGAACAAATATGATCGATTTCTAAAACATCATGATTCATAAGTCCCTTTACAAAAATAGACCTTTTAAGAGAGCCTATAAATTTAAAAAGCAACCCAAGAGGATCCAATATGTGCTTTGTTCATCGGAGGACGACATTTGCAGTCTATAGCACGATACAACTATTTTAGAAACAGTTTTCTGAGACCCCTCCAAAGAGAATCCATAGTCTACAAGCTTTTTCCTTTCTATTTTCATTTTCAAGGTTTGGACTTGTATTGGGACTTGGGAGAGTTATCTTTAAAACCTAGGGCTAGCTCTTCATTCAGGACAAAGAGGGAAACATTGATGTGGACTTCACGTAGAGAATTATTACAAGGAAGTATTTCTCTGTCACCGTCATAGAGCAACTCATGTCCATGGCAAGTACAGCTCTATGTCTATATAAAGAGAAATATTATAATGCAGACACACAAGAAGTGACATGAAAAGAAGATTGACTACACATATATACACATATAGATCAAGGGAAGAAGCTTGTGAGGAATATGGCCAATAATAATAGGCTCTCATGCAAGAGACTTGTTTTGGTGGCATTTTGCTTCCTCTGCTTCATCTCCATCACTGCTCAAGGTAATTATAGTTCCTGTGTATCTCTTTCTACGTATTTTCTCTAATTCCCGATGCTACTTTTTCAGAATTTTTAAAGAAAGGTTATGGCAGTCCATGTTTAAGCTGATCAGCTTAAAGGTGTGACTCAATTTTATGGTGGATTTAGATAAAAGAATGATATACCATTTGCAATATCTATGATTGTTATGACTTCTGATGTGTGTTCAAGAAGATGAACTTGGATTTGATGAAAAGAAGACCCCATTCAAAGCTTTGAAGAAGTGCATATGTAAATGTATATTATTTGAAATGAGGAGGTATACATCAGCATTTGTATTAACAGTACTATGATGATTTTGAGCAGATTGTTCTTTAATTGTTTGCAGGACGGAGTTTGCATGCTGCTGCTGTGGAAAATATTGATGTGTTAGTTCCCAAAGATGCAAATACACCAAAAGAAGAAGGAACAATGGAAGCCGCCGATGATTTTTCGTTAATAGATTACTCTCCTGCGAAGAAGAAGACTCCGATCCACAATTAAATTTGCATAGTCTCTGTCACCCCAAGCAAATCTAGTTGTTGCATATGTACTTGGTCATATATATTCATCCACAAAACCTGGATATGCAAGAACAAAAGTTTTTAGGGATGGAAACTGGGTGATTTCTCTACTACATGTATAGTATATATAGTTTCTATCGATTCAGCGTCAACTAGATGTTAAATTATTGTAGAAGAAATGACAGTACGCACAGTACTAATCAGACAAATGCATCATGAACTCAATGGTGAGTATAATGTAAGTCAAGTCATTCACCTTTTCTATTTCAATTCATTGAGGTCATGCAGGCATCAGAATTGAGTACCTGCCAGGTTCGTTACTCCGGAAAGACTTGGATGGATCATTGATTCATGACATTAGATGAAAAAATCGAGCTAAATGTATTTGTTCCTTCCCTTTTTTCCAAGTTTCTCTTTTTTATTTTGGATAGAGGGGTCTAATTTCAGCTTCTGCTGTTATACAACCTACTTGATCATGGTGAGCTGTACGAGTGGTGAGATTATCTCAAAGAAAGGTTTTCCAGTTAAGCTTGATACGTAATCACCATATTTATTAAGTTGTTGATGACGCTAGAGAGGAACAGAAGAAATACTCCATTGGAAGTGAAAGGAAAAGAATCTGTTGGGTGTTTTTTATGAGAGGTTTCACAACACAGCGCCATGTAATTTGAGCTAGAATCGAACAAACAACCTGCGTTTTCCCAAAGCTCCTGTAAGGCCTTTAAGGGTCGGACTTCTTTTTACTGCAAGTCGATCTTCTTTTTGCTTTTGTGATAAAACCCTAGATGTAACACATAAGTAAAATTGGCCATCTCTCATGTCTCCGAAGTTCATCAGGCTAACCGTCAATGTCAATTGGTTAAACGCGACGAGTTTCGGGAGCTATTTGGAGTTGCCAAAATGAAAATGCCCACCAACAATAAGTATGTATGAGAGATTTGAATTGTTTGGATTGTAATCCATCAGCAAGGGGCGTGGATGATATTTTCCCCTCTTTCAACAAAAAATTGGTGAACAAGAAGAGGGAAGTATAGATCACGCCCCACCGACTGACACATCATGACGAGAACATCACATGACCTGTCCGAATGATATCGCTGATAACAATCCGTGCATCACACTCGTGGCTAACCTTGTATATGTCAAACAAATCAGAGACCCCGTCCCATACCGTCCAGGAAAGCGTTTTCACTTTTCACCGAGTGAGATAATTGGCGAGCGTCCAGCTTAACTTATGAAAATCAATCCTCATTTCATGATTAGATTTCAATGAAACACTGTGTTCTCTCCTAACACAACTTAAAAATACTATGTATTTGTCTCATAATGACCATAACAGAGGCGTTGGTACACAGACACACAGATACATGAGTGTACTTTTTGTTCTTCTAGTCATCCTCAGTCTGTCCTTTTCACTTAACACTATTGTACACTTCTGTGCAAAATAGGGAAATATCATTTATTGATGGGTAATAACCGTGTGAACCTTATGATTAGTGATGCAAGTAACAGAGTAACATCCCTCTCACAATTCAGATTCCAGGTAGGAGAGACATCATCATTAACATATAGATGGTGTAATCAGCCACCTGTTTGGCAAAGTACTTAAAACCAGAAAGACAACAAAACTCAGAATGGAAGTTGCTGGTATTTTGGTTTCCCTATAATACCTATCCAACGAAGATTGAAATTCTAATCAACGACTGAAAGAATCCTACAACCACCGCCCCAAGATACGTACCCTCGACACAAAAACAAAAATCTGTCTCAAGGATACTCTCATCACAGATTTTTCTTGCTGGCTTGCATGATCTGCTCTGCTGAGATTCCCATATCCTTAGAAGACAACATAAATCTTTTGATCTTTTTCTTTGGGCAGAGCATGCCCTTGACTCTTCACCACACCAAGGAGTCTGCAATTGTACAAAATCACTGGTGTCTGGGTTGCTAAAGCTTCCTTCGTATCAGATATGCACTGCTGGTTCACTCTTCATTTCTTGAAAGTGCACTTGAAAAAAAAGCCTCAGATTCTCTGATCATGGAACTTCAACCATTACAGGCAACTAGCTGTTACTTTTGACTTGTACATCTCAGCCCTAAACCAATCTCTCATAAAAGAGCAAGCTAGCCTCAGCAGCAAGAACATCACTTTCTGACACATTGTACACCTCTGAATCTGAAATGTAAAACCATTGTTCTGAGGCAGTTTCCAAGTGTGGCTGATTTTCCGCCTCAGGCAGCTTGGTTCTTACCCTTCTGTAAACTGTATAATGGCCGCTTCCCGTTCTTCCAAAATGTTCCACCACTGAAACAAGACAGTACCAATGACTTTTCGAAGCTTGGGGCGTCAAATCCTACACTCCAAGGGAGAGAAACAAGGAAGCATAAGAAAACTGGGCAATATGACGGTCAAGTATGTTGGAGAATACCAAGCTGTAGTTTTAAAATTTCTAGCTAACTTGTGAGAAATCAATTACTCAACAAAAGAACATAGAATGCCTTTGCATTTAACAGAAGGCACATTGAGAACAGGGAACAAGAGAACAGAGATGATGACCAAGCCTAGAAATGAAACACAGTAGGTGTGAGCTTGCCAAGCAATATTGCCAAAAATAGCTACATGCAGCCAACTCTTATTTGAATAGATGGTCAGTTCAGTTCACTATGGACTTGTCCTAATAATGTGATTTTATAGTTGTTATTCACTACAGCTAATCCAGTAGCACATCAGTTATGGATTCGACTAACCTTGCCATGGGATATAGTGCATTCATCATTACAAGAGTCACTAGAGCTGGGTCCATTTGCCACCTCCGCCTCTTCTTTGAAGGGTTTCTGCTGCACAACAGACCCAAATTCATAGTCTACCAACCCTCTTAACCGGATACTGTGACTTTCTGAATCAATGTGCATGTTAGACTGCACAGAAAGAGGGCTTATTTGTTGACTATTAAGGTTCCCTTGCCCAGCGGGAACACTTCCTTTCATGATTTGCATCCCTACCCTATTTGTTGTGTAAGGAGAGAGGTCCAGGACCAACGGAAACGAAATGTGGCCCTACAATCATCAATAATGTTGTTGTGCAGTGAGAATAGCCCAAGACTGGACCACAGCAAGTTTCAAATGAGAATACAAATAAAAAGTCACAAGAAGACAATCATGTGGTATCTACTCGCAATCTACTTTGAGCTCGAAAAGGGGACAAGGAAAATCATTTGAATAACATGCTTGGGAATGATCAATATGACTAATGAAGATCCAGTGCTAGACAAGGTACTCAGTTGAAGACAAGTACACTATTAGACAGCAGATTGGGAGGACTTCATCAAGTAATAAACATATACGGAACATATCCCTAGAAATCTTGCCAGCGCAAGATTGCCAGTGAAACCTCAAGGCGAGAATCCTCGAGTACCTGAAGTTTTAGAGGCTCTCCAAATTCATTCACTGAAGCCCGTTGCAATTGAATGCACAAAATCTGCAGGCAGAAAGCACACAAATTGAGACCTCCAAATATGGAAAAGGCTCTTGCTAACTAGTGTCTCCAATACACTTGTTAAACATACTTTACTTGGAATAATATAATTTTCAAAAGATTGAACTCTTAGTACTAGGACAATAAATGTATGGGAAATTGCAAAGCTTCCTGAATTAATTACTTAATCAATATCTCTAGTGTACTCGTTAACAAAATCCACATAAAATTTGTTATACCTCATGATAGGAGGGGAGAAAAGGAGACACTCTACATAAGGAAGGTTATGGTCTATCCGGAATGATTTCTAATTTTTAGAACTTTTTGCGTCTCCTTTTGCCTTTAGCATTTCAGATTTGGTTTCTATTTACATACATATGTTGACATTTAAGGTCATTCAGAATCATCTGGAATTTTTACTTTTTTCACATTAACATAATTTTATACAGGAAAGTCAGATAAATGCTTCTTCTTTTTTTCATAAAAGAAAAAACAAATTAGGCTTTAATCTGTGTTTTCTTTATTGCCATAGCATAGAGTAGCATCCACATTTCCCACGACGGAGCTTCTGTCAGCCCAACAAGGCTGGCAAACAATGGGATACCTGCTTCAAGCTAGGTCCTCCTTAAAATTAAAGAAAGTGGGTTTGCATGTTGACCTCATCCTTCACTTCCAACATGTCAAAAGAGAAGGCCTTCAACCAACAATAGAAAAAGAAAAGTCTTACACTCAAAAGATTTAAAAGTGTATTAAATTTCACCTTTCATAGTATACTGGAGTTAAACCTATCAATTGAAAAAAAAAATTGAAGTAAAGTTCCTGAATTCACAATATAATCTCCAAGAATATCCACTTTCACAACAAATATGATGCTATATCCACTTTATAATTGCTTCCAGAAGCATGAGCCACATCTACCATGAACCATGCTAAGCAAATTCTATTTGCAAGAATGCAGCATGGTTTTAGATTTCATGAAATTCAATACTGTGTAATTGCTGCTGTGCCCACAAGAATGTGCATTATGTATAAACAGGCAAATGCAATATGTGAGAAGCTTAAAAGGAGACTTCAGGAATCTAATTTCATTTATCAAAAGAGATCATGACTTCCTTTACATTGAGCAGAGCAAAGACTCAATAATACCTCCGGCGGACGGGCAATAGTTGACTGCCTAACAGTTTGCGAAAAATCATTTGACCAAGGTAGCATCTCGAGATTGAACTGATTTTGGCAGTCACATAAATCTCCACCACTGCATGACTTAAGTTTCATGATATCCATCTGGGGAAAAAGGCACAAAAGCAACAATGATCTATATAAGCACTAAGTAACTTCAAAATATCATAAGATTTTATCACACAACATGGATAGATGGGTGGTGTCTAATATCCCAAACCAGGATTAGGGAATATGCAGATGAGAATGTAGAACATGCACAAATTCAAGTATAATTTGCCCCAAAGCAGTTGAGAGAGACGGAATAAGTAATGTCTTTGAGTAAGTACCTCACTTGGCCTAAACAATGACAAGTACTTCGCTGCAGCGATGTGCCAACATTGACTACAATGGTAATTGACAACTCTCTCAGCAGCAACAAACTGCTTTAAGCAATCTCGCAATGTACAACCTCCTATCTATTCCAAGCAAAAAAGTTCAAAGTGAAAACAAAATGACAAAGATTTCAAACTATATCCAGGTAGATCCTTAGTGAACTTACAATGGTTGAGCCATTACACAGCACAGGAGAAAGCAGCAAAGTATGGAAAAATTCAAAATTTAGTGAAATCTGCAAAAACAAGAAAAGCCCATATTCAGCAGATAAAAAAGTGGATCACTACAAGTCTACAACCTATATGTCCAAACCTGAACAACAACATACAATTCAGATCCAAGGTCAGAGACATAATGTGCTTCTGACAAAATGACAAAAGTGACTCATCAAAGCTTTTCAAAACAAATATCCTTGTGAATGCCATATGAACCTGAGATGAACAACTTTGACACGTTAAAAAGCTACGAATAATCCCATCAAAAGGCCCGAGGAAGTGCTTCTGCCATCTTTGCTGTTCACTTTGGTTGTCTCTACTCTTTGAAGAAAGAACCCTACTGGTAGTATCAGAAACAACGGCTAGAGGACTTCGAACTGGAACGTACCACTCTGAAAATTCCTCCCTTAAGGAGGAGAGAAGATGGAGGAGTGCTTCTGCTGCATCCTAAGCACCAAACAAGGAGATTGCACTAAAAGTCTGAAAATCTTAAAGTCATCAAATAAAGCAACACAAGAGACGTAATAGCACCTGCTGGCTTGTCAGATTGAAATTGGGTATATAATGGGCCATCTCAAGCATCACTCTTCGAGGGCTCAGTACTACCCTCCTATCACCAGAACTGCATAGCTCTGCAAAGAAAGGAAAAGTTGTTGGAATTAGAATTGACATGTATCAGTTCTTGATAACTAAGTGAAGAGCAATGAAAGAAACTTTTGCAATGACCAATAAGATGATTATGCGGTCTAATTGACCCTTGAATTTTTTTAAAAGTTCAAGGATTTCCACTTTTCTTCTCTTCGTTCTTTCAAATTTGGGAGAATAAAAGAAATGATACATGTTTAATCAAACTATAAATGTAATACTGCCGCATCTCCATTCAGAATTGTGAAATTCCAGCCAAACATAGGATGAAAAAGGAAGCACCCTACTCATGCAACTTCCAATAAGTTTCCACCATCAACTCATTTTAAGATTGGCGGAAATATATTGCCTCCTAAGTTGCGACCACAAACTTACCATGAGTCTCCATTAAAATTGAAGTGTTACCTTCGAGAAGATCGTCCAATGCAAGGGTTAGTGGCATCATTTCTGCCTTCTCCTCCACGACTGTCAGTTCACATTCCTCCAAGAACTTGTGAACAAAAGGTTGGAAGCACGAACAACTAGCCAGAGCCTGCAAAAGTCCCCGTCTTCTTTAGCCAAACAAAATCAACCCCATCAATCAGACAACCACCCAAGCTCAGGCACATGAATATCCATAATCACAGCGAAGCACCCAAACATCATCATAGGCGCTAATCAAGATTGTCTCTTTGATCAAGATCTCACTTCCACGTTCCATCCACAAGCTCCTTTAAACCAAAGAGCTTCGGCAAAATGTAAAGACAGAACAAAGAAAAGGGGCAAACCAAGAAAACTCAGCCAACAAGCATGACCACCACGGACAAGAAACCTCAGTACCTGCAAGACTGCATTGAGGAAACAGTTGTTGCCGAGGTTTTGCAAACCGGGCACGGAGAATTTCGCTTCAAGATGATTCTTTCTCTGGAATAACAACGAGAGGCCACCGAAGGACCCGACTATGCCATCTCTTTTCAAGGCGAAGACGAAACCGGCAACACCCACAAGGCCCGCGAGGGAGAGATGGAGCTTAGAAGCAGAAACCCACTTCATGGGCGAACCAGAAGAGCGCTACTCCTGCTCAAGGTCGTGTCTTTGATAGCAGCAACACATTCTTCGCTCGCCAAACTCCTCTGCGTCAAGAAACGACCTTGCCAAACTCCTCTGCAGAATCACCGTACGTCTCCCTCTCACAGTTCAGCCGGCACTGGGCGGGCCTAGTAGGCTCCGCCCATCTGCAGTGCTCAGCCCAGGCCCTCTCAGGCTTCGGACCGAATGAGGGAAACCATCGATGTATCCACTCGTGGAAAAGCAAGATCGTACTAGGTGAGCAATGAGCAAATGATCAAGATTCTTTCTCCAAATCTTGGTTCTTCGGTCTCCAGGGGACTCCTAAGTCTCCCAATTATAGGCCAAGAGCGGTCCACTTTAGGCCCAAGATAAGCATGAATTAGAGGATGGGAATATTGTTCTTTTATAATTTAATGCCTTACAAATTTCATGAATAGATTAAGTTTAAATTTTTTAAAGGTACAGATGGGCCGACCAAGAGCAGTTTGCAATACTATTTGTAAAATTCGAACGGCTGACAAACTCCAGTTCCTAAGCTATAATTCCCAAGAACCAACCAGTTGCACCAACCCTCGGGATAGATTGGTAGTGTTTATGCTATAGCTATTAATAAGTTGTATACAATTAGAGAGAATAATATTGCCACCTCAGTCGTCGCGGCCTTGGCTGACTAGGACATTGTTGAGGCAGTCAGAGATGGTGGTCCGCAAGCCACCGATGGGCAGAGAGGGAGGATGAAGAAAATGAGATTTTTGGGTACTCTATATCATGGAGATCATCATGATTGGTAGCTATGTCACATAGTGCAATGACAATTTTGTAAAGATTTTTCTAATGTGAGATACAATATAAAGATTCGTAATTAATCAAATTAGGGGCTGGTTTTGTGTGGACTGAGTAAAGCCCCGTCTGTGATGAGAATGGTCAAGTTATTTCTTTGACCCTTATGGATGAATAATCTCATATAAAGAGCAATTATTGAAAGCAATTTGTGAGGGATGGTCTAATTGAATCGGTGATACATAGGGCAATAGAAGAGAATCACTTGAGCTTCAGAACGTCACCATTCTGCATTAACAACAATGAATTACAAATTTCTTTTTCTTCATTTCTATGTTCTAAATTTTAATTATGGAAATCTGGGGATGTCATTTTCGCGGTTTACAGATTTTACATAGCTGAATAAGAACTTAAGGAGACAGTGATTCATGACTCTGAAAAAATCATGGAGGCCAAAATCCGGTTCAAAAGTTTCACTCTTAAAGACATACGGTACGCATTCAAGCGTTCGCGAGACTTTTGCGGTATGAATGATGCCTGGCGTCGTAATTGAAACTGATTTACGAACAAATATAAGGCCAATTCTGAAATCACAAACAGGTGCATATACAACTGAGTATATTCAATACTGCCTAGAGAAGGAGCTAAAATGGCCAGGAACCAGATCGAGTGGGGAAAGCAAAAGATGCTGCTTTTGAAACTGAAGATGAAGAAGGCGGTGACGAAGATGATGGCAACGGATTAGAATGCGCGAGGTCAGGATCAGGAGACAACCAAGAGCACCATTCATTGAAGCCATGATCCGGACCTGAGGCCAACTGATGCTCCGTGTCTGCCGGAACGGTCACATGGGTCCTCGCGGCGTCTGGAACCATCATCTGGGTCGTGGGAGGAGCCGCCAGCGACCAGCGGGCCACGACGTTCTCCGGGAAGTTGAGCTTGGCCTTGTTGCCTCGGTATTTCAAGGCTGCGACGTCATACGCCCGGGCCGCCCCTTCAGCCGTCTCAAACGTGCCTAGCCAAACCCTCGCGGCCTTGACTGGGTCTCGGATCTCGGCTGCCCACTTCCCCCACGGCCTCTGTCTCACTCCTCTGTATTTTCTTCTCGGTTGGTGTTCGTCGTTAGACATCGACATCGTAGCTGTACTGTTGCTGTACTCATAAGTTGGAGTTGCATGGTTTGCTGTCTTCATGCTGGGACCTTCCATGATGCCTATAACAAAGAATTGGAAAAGAAAAGTACAAAAAGTTGGTAAAGGTTCACACCACAAAATACGTTGCGCTACTGTCGTGATACCGCAATACCGATGAAATTTCCTATGCTTGTTTTTAGTTTTTAATATACATTTTGAGAACAAGATCTTTGAATTATAAAGTATATAATATCACATCCGAGCATTGTATGATGCTACCGTTATGTAAATATTAGAAACGCTACATTTCAAGGAAAGGATCATCCATCGGCTAAATCAATAATTGTGTTTACGAGTTATACTTAAGATCCCACAGAAAATTAGACGAGTTTCATTGCCTCCTATCAATGAAACAAATGTGTGTCATAAGCTAAAGCAAACGTAACGAATTAGCTGCAATGCAAAAGTGGAGTTAAAGTACATGTTAGATATGATATTAGTAGTCTAAAACTTGTGATTTATAGTCTCTGGTATTTAGATGATTTATATTAGATTTATGCAAAAGGTAAAACCGATGATATGAGTTCTATATGCGGAGTATTTCATAGCACACGTCATCTCCAACTTATCTGATGTCTTCACATTTCATTATTGTTCCCATTTTATCGGATGTCTATAGAAAGCCATTAAGCTCATAACCATTGGAATTACCTCTCGCAGCATCAACGGACGACTCTCTTCCAGGGGCTCTCCGAAGCTGCGCCTCCACCGGTGGCTCGGCCGACAGATCTCCATGGCCTCTCTTCAGCCTCAGGACTCCGGAGGGAAAAGGACACGACTCCTCGGCATCGCCGGGGACTTCCCCGGCCACCACTCGCGCCAGAGCCAGGACCATGGCTGACGTCTCTCTTTCCCTGTCCAGCCCGGGATAGAGGATCGGCGCTTTGTCACTCGGATCAGCCACCTTCAGCCCCGACATGACTCGTGCACACACCGGCAGCAGCCGCTCGCAACGCCGTCAAAACCCTCAAATCCTCGATAAACGCTTGCCAAACTCAACGGACGAGAGCTCGAACGAGAGCTGGAGAAGAAGGGTCACGTAAATAAAGGGTCGGGGCTGGCGATCGGGCTGGTGAGGAGGTGACAATGTAAACGCCGCCTTTTCTGCTGCAACTCTCTAGTTGGTCGACATCGGATACACCTTATAATAATAATAAAGATAAGACGTGACGTTTTATATATGGGAGGGGATGTACAAAGAGCGAGAGATGGATAGACGTTGGGGCCGGAGTTGGCAATAAGATAAGTCAGAGTCTCATTAAAGATTCTGCAACTTGGGAAAAAGATAGATCAAGAAGAAAAGATATACAGAAACTGTGCATGGATAGTCAACAACCATGGTGTAAAAAGGGTTCCCGTTCACAGCGAGCGGTCTTCGTCTCGGAAGGGGACCGAAGTTTTTCGCGGTTTCACTTTTACCCGCACCGAGAGGGTGGCGGTGATTTTATTATAGATTTTAGTTGTTGTTATATAGCATCACTAATATTATTTTTGTGAGCTCACAAACAATAAATGTCTATTTAATATTAAACATTTACATGAAATTCTAATATAATCATCCTACTCGATGTGATTGAAAGGATCACGTTAAAATTTTATGTAAAAATTTAAGACTAAATTAATAAAATTGAGTCACCAGCCGTGATGGCTCCGCTGGGTATGCTCCAGACCTCCAAACGAGAGGTCAGAGTTTGAAGCCCCTGCGTTGCAGGGAGGCTAATGGATCATTAGGCGATTTAAGTGTGGCACCCTGGTGGTGGATCCTGGGCTAACGTCACCTGAGAGTTTACGTGGCAGCTATCGGCCAAAGTGGTTTCAGCAAAAAAAAAAAAAAAAACTGATAAAATTGAAAGATTTTAAATATAAATTATTAACTCCACGATGGTCAATGGCTGATTAGGTAATTTTTTAATAAGCTAAATATGATGATTTTCTAATCATGTTTAAATTGTATTATCTCGTTTCTTCAGGAATGTGTGCGCTTTTTAGGAATGTGGGCGCTTTAATCGATTTATTATAAAGTTCACACTCCGTTCATAGATTCTCTGTTTTTTAATCGAGAGCAATCGGCGGACCACGACACCGACGAAACTGCGTGTTTCGGATAGGACCGAAAAGCATCCCGACCGACATGAAAAAGTTATAAAACGAAAGGAGCCAAAAGAAGATCTAAGGCTCCGCCGCTCAGCTGTCCACGTGGGCTCTCGCGATTGGGCGCTTGCAGCGGCGACACCCGCGGACGCAGTCAACATCTGGGGATGGTGGTCAACGCTCGCCTCGCTCGGTCGACTTTCGGATGAACGCGGTTTGACCCCATCCCCCCACGTCAGCTCGGTGTCAGTGGCTTTTCAGAAGCCACTTGATTGCACGGTGCACGGTTGGAATTTCCTTACTCTTTACTAAAAAGACAGTGATGTAGATGTCGACGAGGTCAGATGTTGTAGGCCCACTTTCGAGTCGTGCAAGAAAGAGAGAGACAGTTGTCTCGCGCTCCACCACCAATCAAACCCGTGTTGGTTTCGAGTACCAATACCCTTTTGTAGAAGGCGAACAAGTTGCAAAACCAACCATTTCATACTTCAAATTGAACATTAGTTATACACATTCCAGAGTTCAAACCAACCCCACATCAGTATTTGAAAAACTATACAGATAACTTGTCTGTCATTCAGATTGAAACCTATGATGCCAAAGCCTTTTTTTTTCGGCTGGACCGAGCACACAAGCTGAGTGCTCCATTCACCATGGCAAAGGCTGGGCCGGACCCAAAGCACCGGGCCTTGTGCATCTGTTTGGGGAACTCATTTTTCAGCTTCCGCATGCCATGCATTCTTCCCTGTTTGTCAAGGAACACACCACCTGAGCCATTTTTGTGTCGTCGTCTTGAGCTGCAGCAGGTTCCTGCATCACCAAACGTAAATGGGCCATAAAGAGAGTGAACTCCAAATAAGTCAAAATGCTCGTGTCCAAACAGAAGTTAAATGTATAGCCTTACTTTGATCACTGAAGTATCTACTGTGAACTTGATTGCATCAGCTGCAGCACGGGTTCGCAGATAGTACATCCCCGTTTTCAGACCCTTTCATGACAAACATTAATGAGTGAGATGAGCTGCTAACAGATTAGCTTAATTAACAAGAGACAAACGACAGGTATACATACCCTGGTCCATGCATAGAAGTGTAGGGATGTTAACTTTCCGAAATTGGGTTGATCCATATGAATATTTAAGCTTTGACTCTGGTCAATGTAGCTTCCACGGTCCGCAGCCATGTCAACCAACGTCTTCTGCTTGATCTCCCACACAGTCCTGTGAGCAGATGAACTTTTTTTGAATAAGACAAGACATAACCCCAAGGGAGGTGAAGGAATATCCAGTGTAACACAGTTACATACTTGTATATAAGCTTTAGCTCTTCAGGAACCTCTGAAATATTATGAACAGAGCCATTCTCAATTATTATCTTGTTCTTGACAAATGGAGACCAAAGACCCATCTCCGTTAAGTCATGAAGAAGATGTTTGTTCACAACAACAAATTCACCACTGCAAAGAGAAACATAGATGGACACAGTCAGAAATTACATAGCAGTGTGAAAGAGAATGTAACAATTACTGATGCCCAAAAGAAACCTTAGAACTCTTCGGCTGTATATGTTGGAAGTATAAGGCTCAAAGCACTCATTATTCCCAAGAATTTGACTGGTCGAAGCAGTGGGCATGGGAGCTATAAGAAGTGAGTTCCTCACTCCATTCTTTGATATCATGTTCCTAAGAGCAACCCAGTCCCATCGATCAGATGGAGTCACATTCCACATATCTGGCTGAAGAACACCCTAAGGCATGGACCAAAACATTGCCAGTTAGGATTAATTAAGATGGCCTACCGATACATACAACATTCAGAAGAAAAAATAGAAAAGCCAGGTAACATCGTGAAAGGTGTCATGTGAATCAGTAGCCCCCAAATGAACTGTTTAATTTTATCTTTTCTACCTTTTAAGTACTAGCTATAACAATGCAATAAAACAAAGAATCACAAGCCTACTCAGGAATCACGACACTACAAAATAGGCTCCTTGCAGAAATATACCTTGCTGACAGGACTTCCTTCATATGTCTGATATGCCCCTTCTTTTGCAGCCAGCTCAGTGGAAGCCTTCAAAGCATGGTAGTATATGGTTTCAAAGATGTCTTTGTTTAACTGCTGAGCCTGAAAGTGCACAGCAAAAACCACTGATAAGAATGGATGGACTCACAATCACCAAGACAAATCAAGATTGGACTTGGCTTACCTCTGGCGAATCAAATGCCATACCAAGCAAAATAAACGTATCAGCAAGTCCTTGCACACCAATGCCAATTGGCCTATGTCGTAAATTTGACCTTCTAGCAGTTTCAACAGGGTAGTAATTGACATCGATAATCTTGTTCAGGTTCGTAGTAACAATTGCAGTAACCTGACCAGACATTACAAGGACATAAGCTTCATCACAAAATGTAATGGAATCACATAGCAAATAGTGTATGCAGTGAGTTATAATGCAAACCTCTGCCAGTTTGTCAAAGTCAAAATATCTGTTCTTAAATCCCCTACTCCCGACAAGCTTGGATGCACTTGGTTCCATTCCCTGTGATCGAGAACAGTTAAATATAACCAACAAAAGGACATATTAATGGAGTGAAACCAAGAGAACTCCTAATGGAAAGTCATGCCATACCTTCTCTCGGACAAATCTAGGCAAAGCAATAGATGCAAGATTACACACAGCTGTTTCTGTTGGACTTGTGTACTCAATAATCTCAGTGCAGAGGTTGGAAGATTTGATGGTACCTAGGTTCTGCTGGTTGCTCTTTCTATTGCATGTATCCTACATGAACAATAAGATCAGACAAAACACTAGACTATTCCCGTGAACATCAATGTAGAACAATAGCTCAGAGAACATACATTATAGACAAAATTTCCTCACCTTAAAAAGCATGTAGGGGTTTCCGGTTTCAATTTGGGCCTTCAGTATTTCAAACCACAAAGTCTGGGCCTGGACAACCTTCTTTGCTTTACCCTGCATACAGAGAAAACAATAATAGTTAGCTTTTACTTCCAGAGACTAATAAGACATAAACAGACACGTTTCATAATGTACCACAAGCAAATTTAAGTAGCAGAGCAGACCAATAATAGATACCTCTCTTTCATAGCGCAAATACAACTTTTCAAATTCTTCACCCCAAACATCTGCCAATCCTGGAGATTCACTTGGACAGAAAAGTGACCAGTGCCCATTATTTTGAACCCTTTTCATGAATAGATCAGGCACCCAAAGGGCATAAAACAGATCCCGAGCACGATGCTCTTCCTGCAATATCAAGGTTCATCAACAATGAGAAGAAACTATTTCAGAAATAGTCAATCAGCACATGCTATTACACAAATGACAGACATTTGAATTAAAATAAACACAAATTTGAGGCATTAACAAACTTTTACAAATTCATTGGCATATTATTTATACCTTCCCATGGTTTTTCCTGAGATCAAGAAACTCAAAGATATCTGCATGCCAAGGCTCCAAGTAGACAGCAAAAGCACCTAAATTGCAGCACGAATAATGGATTAAAGATATGAAATATTATAAGGGCATCACCAGAAAACAAAAAACTAGAGAAGAGAATAGAGATGGCAAGCTAAAATCACCTTTTCTCTTGCCACCCCCTTGATCTACATAACGAGCTGTATCATTAAATACTCGCAACATCGGAACAATGCCATTGGAAGTTCCATTCGTCCCACGTATGTAACTACCAGTGGCACGGATATTATGAACAGATACACCAATCCCTCCAGCCGATTTGCTGATAACAGCACACTCTTTCAAGGTATCATATATGCCCTCAATACTATCTTCTTTCATGCACACAAGGAAGCAACTGCTTAACTGCCAATATGAATCAACAGCATGATGTCAGCATATCTGAAAATTCAAAACAGCAGGAACATGCAATTCCCAATAAATATCAAATCTCGGCCTTATGCATGAAATGCACATACTTGGGGCCGAGGTGTTCCTGCATTGAACAGGGTGGGGGAAGCATGTGTGAACCATCGCTGAGACATCATATGATATGTTTTGATGGCAGAATCGATGTCATCCTTGTGAATTCCAACAGCAACCCTCATCAGCATGTGCTGTGGTCTTTCCACAACCTTCCCTTGGACCTTCAGAAGGTAAGACCTCTCAAGTGTTTTGAAACCGAAGAAGTCATAGTCAAAATCTCGATCATAGATGATTTCACTGTCCAAACGAGCAGCATTCTGCCAGACAAAAAGAAGCACAAAGCTAAATCATAAGAGGAAGCCTCGCTTCTATAAGCAATCATTACATTCCAGAAAAGCTCCTATCTCAAGGCCTAATTTCACACGTAGGAAACATGGCCAACAAAGTTGCCAGCCAATTACCTTCATAATTATCTCATAAACATCATCAGCGATCAGAGGAGCCTTTAGCCCTGACCTCTCATTGACATGGTAGTACATATCCTTGATCCTGCATCAGAAAAAAGGAAGAGGAAATCAATAATTTTTTCAGTAAAGGAGATGAGAATCTTGCGCATCCCACAAGATGATTTCAATAATACATCGGTAAGAGGTGAATTTAGCAATACTTACGTCTCTGAAAATATCTTTTTGGTGTTCTTGTGAAGATTCGAAACGGCAATCCTAGCAGCCAACTGCAAAACAACATGGAAAAACAAGGACATCAGATCAAGTCCTCATAATCTGTGCTTGGGGTGACGCAGCAATTGCTTATGCAAAGGTCAAATCATGCGCAATTCAGAGCCCCCATTACACCATCACCCCAAAAATTCGAAACCTAAACGATTTAGCCAATTGGACAAACTGGACACCACTTGAACGAACACGATGGTCATACAGAAACACAAATCACCTTCTACTGCAGCATATCCATCCAACAAATCAATAACCATCGGCACGATCATTACCAAACAAACAGGTAAAAAAAGCATTCAGACAAAAGAACCTCTGACATCACGCCCAGGCCATACAGAAATCAATGCTAGAAACAACACAAACGCTTCTACTGAAACACGAATGCGCACACGCCACTGCACGAAACACACAAGCACGATCAGGGCGGACATCAACAGGCTCGACAACCTCAATCACTTGCCCAGAGGACCCATTTCAATTTCGAACGAACAAAAACGGACGGGGCATCCAACTCACGCAAGCATAGTCAGGGTGATTGGCGGTCATGGCGGCGGCGGTCTCTGCTGCCAATTCATCAAGCTGGCTGGTGGTGACGCCCTTGTAGACCCCGGCGCAGACCTTCTGCGCCACCGAGACCGGGTCGCAGTGCTCCGTGCTCAACCCATAACTCAGCTTCTTCAACCTCGCGGTGATCTTGTCGAAGTGCACCGACTCCTGGCGCCCGTCCCTCTTCACCACATACATCTTCACCCCTCACCCCCGCTCTCTCTCCCTCTCTCTCTCTCCGAGGAATTTCTTCAAACAGGTCGCTCGCACAATCCAAAGCGGAGGATGGGTCGGATTTATATAGCGCCCCAGGTGCGCCAGCGTGCTCGGGAAGACTGAATTCGAAATTCGTAATTCAGGGTCGGCCTGGTTTTCCCTCTACTGTGGCCAATTCGGGTAAAGTTTGAAACTTTGGCGCCAAAAACCGAGTTTTTCGTCTATGTGCTGGCTCGTCGTAGTTGGGAGGATTTGAACAGGGAGGATTCGAAATTGGCTGGAGGTGAGTTGTCTTCGTGGGGCCAGATAGGCACTAATTAAAGCGACCCACCATGAGATTTGAGGGGAAACACGAAGGAATCAGGGGAAATTAGGGCACGTAATGGAGCGTCCCCTTTTGGGGGCTTGGCGCAACTTTTCGATTTTGGCGCCCAAAGATACGAGAGAGAGAGAGAGGGAGGGATGGAGAGGGACCTCTCTTTTGATGGCAAGTTAATTCACGCTAGCTCACATTATTAAGAGAAATCTGGAATTAAATGATCAAATTCATGAATGGTCAACTTTGGTATGTTACTTAAATCTAGGGGATGATGGAAATTAAAGTCTCTTATAATGGAAGTGATAGGTTCCCAAGTTCATTTGGTCCAACATAAGAATCAGGAATCGGATCAAAATGATCGATTTCTAATCTCTTGAACTAAGGAACAAATTGGGCTGGACAGACTGGTCGATTCCCAAATGGTCCAATGAAATTGATTAAGACACGATATTTTCGAATCTAAAGAACGAGTAAGAGATGGAATAAATAGATAAGGCAAAGTCATCTTCATTTTCCATATTTGAACATGTCTCACTAAGGGTGTGCTACCGGATTGGGTATACCCAATTTTCGGATCGGCCCAATCGGAAAACAAGGTTGGGAATCGATTCCCATTGAAACCGGTCCAAGAACTAGTTACCAAAATTTGGAATCGGTTTAAACCGGTCTAGGAATAGGTTCCAAGTGATTGCCCACTCGAAAACCAATTCTCGAATCAGTTTTGTAATTGGAGGTCTAAAACCCTTTTTTTCCTCCTCGATTTCTATTCTTATTCCCATAATCACACGACATTTTTCCTCTTGACTCTCTCAAACACACACGACACTCCTCCTTTGTTATTCCTCTTCCTCACTTGCTTCCCTCCCTCATTGGCTCCCTCTCGCACCGTCTAATGGATGAACGATATTCGTCGCCACCAAATTCTTGTGTATCACATAGGTTAGCTCGCCTAATTTATCTTTTGTAGGAGAAGTTATGCTTACATAAATGAATAGCTCCATGTAGTAGTTGTGGAAATAAAACTAATATTAGACCCAAATTTGTTGCTAATTCTTTAACTTATGCTTTTATTTATTATAATTAGTCATGTGGATCCTTAATTTTTCATTTAGTCAAAAAGTTCATGTATGTATTTATTACAAGTGCTTAATGTTTCAATATAAATTAATGATTGATTTTTTGCATTATTTTATCGCGTATTAATATAAAATTCGAAATCATATAAGATATTAAGAGATTGCAAAACATGTTCCAGTGAAAACATGGTTAATCATGGAATTAGATTGGAAAAACATGATGGGTCGAATACAGGGTCCAATACAAATATGGTCGGGTATAGGATCCAGAAAATGAGAACCGATTCGGGTCTAGGTCTAGATCCTATCCAAAACGATGATGTCACGCCCGAACCCCGAGCGCGCGCACATCCCACTATGGTCGATCAAATATGCGATATCTCAGGATACGTCGCCGACCCATTCATTTTTATTACGCATGCGGAAGCGAAACAAATCCCACGACAATATTTAACTTGGGATGAAAAGCGAGGCAATCAATCAGCATACCAAACACTCCTTTACAAGCACATAGGCTTAAATACAACTCGGACTATCTACAAAATAGACTAGCTCGACAAAAGTGAAACCATCCCAAAACCAACTAGCAAGACACAATCACTGATACTTCGGGCCATCTAGGGACTGAAATTTTAATCCCACAACCGGGATGAGACGATGTCTCGGCAAGTTCAATCCCCTAAACCCCTATTAGAAAGAAAATACGCCCGGCGGCCATAGAAGACTTACCTCGCATTAGCCTTAGATCCAATTTATCCATCCCATGGTAATTATGATCAAACAACCATGGCACAATCACATCATCGAACAATGATCAATCGACTTAGCCGATTACATGTCATTCTAGCAATTCAAACATT
Organism: Eucalyptus leucophloia subsp. euroa; assembly: GCA_017140325.1. Taxonomy (NCBI): domain Eukaryota; kingdom Viridiplantae; phylum Streptophyta; class Magnoliopsida; order Myrtales; family Myrtaceae; genus Eucalyptus; species Eucalyptus leucophloia. Next base: position 65,080,924 of record CM029475.1, read on the forward strand.
ACTCTTAATCACGGCCCCACTCGGCAAAACTAGAATCAGTGGCATCACGACCCCACTCGCGCAACCTTTATTAGGTGGATAATTAACCCCGCTTAATCCATTTTGTGAAGAATGAATATGGGCCTTCCCCCAATCTTACAGTCTAATTTAGAGATGCATGTGAAGCTCGCATCCAAAAGAATAGAGCATTGTCTTAATGAGATGCAAAAATAGAAAAAGAGGAGGTGAGAGTTGAGACGAGACCATGAGAGGGACGTGACATAGGTGAGAGAAGGCGGTGCCGTCTGAGAGTCGAGCGAGAAGGACGTGACTCCCTGACTCGGGCAAAGGAGGGAAACAGATGCGACTATGCGTGACTCACAGTTGAGCCAGCCCTAAGAGACGAGAGGCAATTAGGGTTTGTCTCCAATGAGTTGCTAATTTAAGTGAGAAGAGGAAAAGAGGAGGGTCGTATGATTTGTGAGTGGTGAATAGGGAAGAGAAGGCGTGAGGCTTAAGCGATATAGTTTATTAAGAAAAAAAAATATATATATATATATATATATATATATATATATATATATATCTATAAATTCAGTTTGGTCTAGACAATCTAATTCATTATGGAATTGAGAATCAAATCGAAATAATTGATTCCAATTTTATAGAAACGAGAACTAAATCGAGGCTTTCAAGAATCGCTCAAAGCCGGCCAATTTCGGTTCGATTGGTTTGTGTTGCTCACTCCTATTCCGTAGGCCTGCTTGGTTGGAAGCATGGAAATTCATTCCTCTTTTTGCCATTATCTCAAGAGAGGAAGTATTTGCAATTTGAAAAAGGACAAAGCACTTTAAAAAAAAAAAAAAAAAGCGATGGAATTGGCCGAAAACACCACCTTGGCAATCGCCGGCTCAAAGCTCGAGTAGCTACAGCCCCGAACTCAAAGCTCTAGGCTCAAATGGCCATGCCGACCCCGAAATCAAGCTCTCAAGTTGATACTTACCAGCGACATTCTCTTGGACTTAAACAGAAAAATTTTCAAAACATATAAATGCTGACGAGTAGAATTATATATAAATTGCCCATTATTTTATAAATTTAAATAACAGTTCAAGTGTTTACAGTAAAATAGTAGTTTTTGCTTTCAATTAAAGGCAAACAACAAACCCTTTTCCCTTGCAAAGGAGTTACTACTCTCCGTTGCTTATGTAATTTTCTAGGCAGAGGCAATAGCCTAGGAAGCCTTGGCAAGTAAGAGGGCCCTTAATCTTTATGGGGAAATCGATTACATTTACATACCTATCTCAATATTCCAAATATCAATATTTACATTGTCAACATCAAGAACCCTATTTTTGTTTTTTCAAAATTGAGTTTTATTGAAGATTATCGACATCGTAGGAATGCTTACAACATTTTATCTATTTTTTAACGGGAAAATTATATTTTTGGTTCTTAAAATTTTATTTATTTTTTGAAATTGTAGCCAACAAACTTGTGAGTTATACCATTAAGTTCTTGAACTCGTAAATATTTCCGATCAAGTCGTCTTATCTCCATTTCTAGCAAATTGAAGATGATGAACAATGGCCATTAGTCGAAAGCGTGGGGTAGAGATAATTAATGTTGATGGATGGAAAGAAAAGCTATTGAGGTGACCTATGTAGTATCGACACTCTCCGGGAGCCTTCGTGTCGTGTTCGACACTCTAACATGCTCCGACACACGGTCAACAAGTGTCGAAAAATCCGACACACGGTCAACTCTCTCCGACATGTGAGTCTGGAATTTTGACACTCGATTCCAACACGTACGGAGGCAATTTTAAAAACTTCTAACACTTAAGGGGTCAAAATATAAATATATATAAAAAAAAGAAAAAAAGGGAGGCCTCGTGGCTGGCCGTCGTTGCCATTGCCATTGTCAAAGGAGGCCGGTGACCTCACCGGCCATAGGCGGTAGGGGGGGCCTTTGGGCCGGGCGAGGCCATTGCCGACTAGCCCGGGCCGGCAAGGGTCGACGTTGCCTAGATTTGGGCAATCCTTGCCGGCCCTAGCCGATGCGTCGCCCAAGCCTTGCTTGGACCGGCGAGGGTTGCCCTCCCTCCGCCACCTCGCCGGCCCCCTCCGACGGTGGCCGGGCATGCCGCCGACGGGGCGGCGGCAACGGTGTGCCCAACCACGACCCTGCCTCTTTTCACTTTTTTTTTTTCTTAGTTTTTTTTTAAGAATTGTTTTAGATTTTTTAAAAGTCTTTTACTATGAAAGAAGTAATAAAAAATGCTATATATGATAAATAAATAAATTTAAAAATATCATTTCGGCATTTTTTCTTTAAATAATGTTTTTTTCCTCTAAGTTTTATGCATACTTGCAACAAATTAAAATAATAAATGATATTAACAAATGTTAAATTAACATTTTTAGTGTAAATTAATTCTAGGCTATTTTTATTATTATTTATTTATGCATTTATATATAAAAATATATTTAATAATAATGCGTTAGAATGTATTGGAATTTTATATTTTTAAGAAATGACGTGTTGGCGTCTCGCGTTGTGTCGCATTGCGTGTCGAGTGTCCGTATCGGTGCTACATAGGAGGCAACCATATTTTGCTTTCTTCATCTAGTCGATTACAAGTTGGATTATGATTATGAATTTTTAATCCAAATGGTCGATTACAAGCTTCCTTTTGGTTTTCCTCAAAAAACAAAAGGGTAACCATAATTTCTACAGCCACATGGCGGAGAGATTTTTTTTTTTTTTTTTTTTTTTTTTTTTTTTTTTTTTTTTTGGGGAGGGGCGTGGGGTTTAGAGTAAAGGTAAATTAATTTATTATTCAAGGATCTTCAACACAAATACATGAAAGCCACGCCACTTCAAACTCTAGGGCGAGAATTTAGCGCATCGTATTTTTCCTTTGGAGGGAATTCGGAACGAAACACAGGTGGATATTGGCAAGCACAGAAACCGTCACAATGACAATATCTTGGGTCTCCACATTCACTGACAGTGCTGCATGGTGGGTTGAGGTTTCGTGCTCCGACCATCGCTTGAGAACCTATACCAAATAACACATGCACATCAGGTTAAACCATAAGCACTTGCAATAATATGTGAGAGAGAGAGAGAGAGAGAGAGAGAGAGAGAGAGAGAGAGAGAGAGAGAGAGAGAGAGAGAGAGACCTAATGCAATGACCAAAAGCACGAGGAGCAGGATTGACTTTGATGAAAATTTCTCCATAATCTTGAGAAGGAGGACGAGAGATGATAAATTGGAAAAGTCGTTCACTTTCGTTTTCTTTTGATGAGGTTTGCTTTGCCAATCCCACCGTGTACATATTTATACAAACTTGATGACAGTGTGAATTAAAAGCTCATTTTCTTTGGATTTCGTCCTGATACGCATTAATTATGCTTTGATACACTTACTCCATATGCAACGAACTGTCAATTTTTTTTTTTACTCAATCACTCAAATTGGATTATTAAGGTAAAGTGCAATAAATGGACATTAACGCCCATATTAAGATATCCTTCCTTATATTCACATACAATCATGAAAAAAATTATAAAAACAGAAAACATATCAAAATATTACTATATGCTCTAGATGCGTGGATCCTATTTGTACAGACTACTTGATTTAGAATTTATCAAAAGTCGACTAGCTGGTCTTGTTTGTTGCATAAGGTTAATTATTCGATGTCGATTATACTTGTTAGATTGATTCCATATAACTGAAAATGTGTGACCCAACCGAAGTTATGTAGGTGAGTAGCTTGTGAATTCTATCTCGATGAATTAGAAAAGAACTAATTGCGCACCAACTCTATACATGATGAATATAACACTCCTTTCGTTTGTAATTACTTTCGAGGCAACAAGAGCAGTTGAAATGGAGTTTTGGATCGTATTTATCATTATCTGAACTGCTAACACAAAGGCCAGGAGGAGGGGTTGAGTTGATCTATTTAATTTTCGCGAAGTACTTAAATAAAAACTTTTCATAGAAGGAAAACAGATGAATAGGTGCAAAATCATCTATCAAATAGAAGATGAATTAGTTGAAGAGATAGAGAGATTTTCAAACAAATATATAGTTGTTCAATCATTCCCTTCGATTTATGTCCACTTTCCAAGACTAACAATCACAAATTAGGTTGGAATCCATGAGTATCGTAGAGCTATCTACTCGAAACTTAGTAGATAGCTCTACGATACATAAGCACCTCTATCAACATAAGCATTCTCTATTCATACATTGCAAAGCCCAAAACCCCTTCGGGGATTGTAAATTAGAATAGAAATAATAAATCTCACTCAAGAGCACGAAAGTATTCGAGACAAAAGAGAATAGAGCTTTCTATTTCTACCACTTTCCTCATTATCCATCGAACCCGTTTTTATAAACTTCCATATGTTATTCGAGCTATTGGAAAGTCCTTTATAGGTCCAATCCGTCGGATACAAAATCTCTACTTAGCCGATCTTCAAACTACACAATCAGTCTAGTCAAATTTGGCTAGAGATTATATCTGAATACTTTCTCCAGAATGAGTGTCAATTCCTGAATTTCATAACGACTAACCTCACCTTGTATTCTGTTGGAAAATATGCGTGAATTGTTTGAGATCCATTTTGAATTGAGATCAATACACTAAATTAATCGAGATCAATCTTGTGACGACCCAGACCCGAGGCAGTATGGAGGGACGGACTAAGATCACCTCAGTAGTACGTGGGTGAGAAGAGTGTGACGGCCTGAGAGGCGGCGCGCAGGGAGGAGGGATAGCGGTGCGTCTGCGCCTTGGTCCCCAGACATGCGCAAGGAAGGGATCCCTCTCTTGTCCCACATGGCCTAGGGAGGGAGTCCTAGGCTACTTTATAAGGCAATGGGCCCTTTAACTGTACATACGCGTTTTCTTGGAATAGTATGGGCTGCCCTGAGAAAAATAAAACCGGACAATATGTGTACTATGAAGACCTAGGGTGTTACAAATCTAATTAAGAGGATACATTATTTCCTTTTTCTTATACGCACATTATACTATAATATGGAGCAATGTACATTGAATCAATACATAATAGAAATACAGAAAATTCTTCTTTGCAAATTATCTTCTCCTTTCCTTCAGTTTCTTGCTTTCTTTCATATTCGTTGTTTAGCATTATCTAGTCCAACTCTCGTTTGATTTGTTTTTTGTTATGAATTTGTTAATGTCTCTTTTATATTATTCTCAAAGCACTAATATAAAAAGTTTCAATCTGTTTTTTTTTTCAATTTTAAACAAATTAAAAATTTGAAAAACTTAATTTGATCACACCAAAGGGCTTTCCAAATATATATTTACCAAATAGTCTTGTATTTCCCTAAAACCGAGTTTTTCTTCCATGTGCTGGCTCGTCGTAGTTGGGAGGATTTGAACAGGGAGGGTTCGAAATTGGCTGGAGGTGAGGTGTCTTCGTGGGGCCAGATAGGCACTAATTAAAGCGACCCACCATGAGATTTGAGGGGAAACGCGAAGGAATCAGGGGAAATTAGGGCACGTAATGGAGCGTCCCCTTTAGGGGGCTTGGCGCAACTTTTCGATTTTGGCGCCCAAAGATACGAGAGAGAGAGAGAGAGAAGAGAGAGAGAGAGAGGGAGGGATAGAGAGGGACCTCTCTTTTGATGGCAAGTTAATTCACGCTAGCTCACATTGTTAAAAGAAATCTAGAATTAAATGATCAAATTCATGAATGGTCGACTTTGATATGTTACTTAAATCTAGGGGATGATGGAAATTAAAAGTCTCTTATAGTGCAAGTGATAGGTTTCTAAGTTGATTTGGTCCCACCTAGAAATTAGGAATCAGATCAAAATGATCGATTTCTAATCTGTTGAACAAAGAAACAAATTGAGTTGGACAGACCGATTCAGTTCCCAAACGGTCCAATGAAATTGGTTGGGACACGATGGTATTGTTTGTTTGTGTTCTTATTTTTTGTTCATGAATAGAATTATTGTTTTTTTGTTCAATGGAACAAAAAAAAGAACAAAAACGCATTTGTTTGCGTTTTTGTTCCAAATCTATTTTTTTGTTTCTGGGAACAAATTTGGAATTTTCTTGTTTCCTAGAACAATTTGGAGAAACAAATTTTCTCTCTCTTCTTTCTTTTCTTTTTCTTTTTTCTTTAGCCGGTTGTTGGCCTTGGCCATGACTGGCAACTGGCCGTCAAGGGCCGACGACCTCGCTAGAGCATCACCGGCCCCCAACGAGGCTGAGTGTCCCCGGCCCTTGGCGAGGCTCGGCCTAGCCTTGGCTAGGTGAGCTCGGGCTCGCCCGCATTTGACGAGGCCGAGCTTGCCCAGCCATCGGCAAGGCCGAGCCTTGCCGAGCCATTGCTAGGTGATTGGTGGCTAGGCGAGCTCGGCCTTGTTGGATTTGGGCCAGCCCAAGCTCGCCCAGCCAAGGCGAGGGCGGGGGGCCGACGAGCCTCACCGTGGTTGGGTGAGGCCGCTGGCCAAAAGAAGAAAAAAAAAAAAAAAAAAAGGAAAAATAAAATAAAAATATTAAAAAATTAAAAAACAAAAAAAGAATACAAATTTACCAAACGTGTTTCGATTTTTTTTATTTATTCCCGAAACAAGTTTACCAAACGTGTTTTTCTGGTCAAAAATTGTTCCCCGAAACAAAAATAGTTTTTTTTTTTTAATTTCTATTCCCTAGAACAATTTTTGAACAAAAACACAAATAAACGCACCCGATATTTCCAGATCTAAAGAACGAGTAAGAGACGGAATAAATAGATAAGGCAAAGTCATCTTCATTTTTCATATTTGAACTTGTCTCACTTAATCCATTTCATCAGGAATGAATATGGGCCTTCCCCCAATCTTACAGTCTAATTTAGAGATGCATGTGAAGCTCACATCCAAAAGAATAGAGCATTGTCTTGATGAGATGCAAAAATAGAAAAAAAGAGAAGAGGTGAGAGTTGAGACGAGACCATGAGAGGGAGGCGTCAAGCTCGAGTGAAAGGGACGATACTTTGGTGAGAGAAGGTGGTGCCGTCTGAGAGTCGAGCGAGAAGGACGTGACTCACTGACTCGGGCAAAGGAGGGAAACAGATGCGACTATGCGTGACTCACAGTTGAGCCAGCCCTAAGAGACGAGAGGCAATTAGGGTTTGTCTCCAATGAGTTGCTAATTTAAGTGAGAAGAGGAAAAGAGGAGGGTTGTGTGATTTGTGAGTGGTGAATAGGGAAAAGAAGGCGTGAGGCTTAAGCAATATAGTTTATTAAGAAATTAAAAATAAAATATATTTTGTTTGGTCCAGACAGTCTAATCCATTCTGGAATTGGGAATCACTTATTCCAATTTACAGAAACGAGAACTAAATCGAGGCTTTCAAGAATCGCTCAAAGCGGGCCAATTTCCGGTTCGATTGGTTCGTGTTGCTCACTCCTATTCTGTAGGCCTGCTTGGTTGGAAGCATGGAAATTCGTTCGTCTTTTTGCCATTATCTCAAGAGAGGAAGTATTTGCAATTTGAAAAAGGACAAAGCAGTTAAAAAAAAAAAAAAAGCGATGGAATTGGCCGAAAACACCACCTTGGCAATCGCCAGCTCAAAGCTCGAGTAGCTACAGCCACGAGCTCAAAGCTCTAGGCTCAAATGGCCATGCCGACCCCGAAATCAAGCTCTCAAGTTGATACTTACCAGCGACATTCTCTTGGACTTAAAACAGAAAAATTTTCAAAACATATAAATGCTGACGAGTAGAATCATATATAAATTGCCCGTTATTTTATAAATTTAAATAACAGTTCAAGTTCAAGTGTTTACAGTAAAAGAGTAGTTTTTGCTTTCAATTAAAGGCAAACAACAAACCCTTTTCCCTTGCAAAGGAGTTACTACTCTCCGTTGCTTATGTAATTTTCTAGGCAGAGGCAATAGCCTAGGAAGCCTTGGCAAGTAAGAGGGCCCTTAATCTTTATGGGGAAATCGATTATACTTACATACCTATCTCAATATTCCAAATATCAATATTTACATTGTCAACATCAAGAACCCTATTTTTGTTTTTTCAAAATTGAGTTTTAGTGAAGATTATCGACATCGTAGGAATGCTTACAACATTTTATCTATTTTTTAACGGGAAAATTATATTTTTGGTTCTTAAACTTTTATTTATTTTTTGAAATTGTAGCCAACAAACTTGTGAGTTGTACCATTAAGTTCTTGAACTCGTAAATATTTCCGATCAAGTCGTCTTATCTCCATTTCTAGCAAATTGAAGATGATGAACAATGGCCATTAGTCGAAAGCGTGGGGCAGAGATAATTAATGTTGACGCATGGAAAGAAAAGCTATTGAGGCGACCTATGTAGTACCGACACTCTTCGAGAGCTTCCGTATCGTATCTGACACTCCAACACGCTTCAACACACAGTTAACGAGTGTCGAAAATTTTGACACGTGGTCAACTCTCTCCAACACGCGAGTCCGGAATTCTGATACGTGATTCCGACATGCACGGGGTCAATTTTAAAAACTTATAATACTTGAGGGGTCAAAATATAAATATACAAAAAAAAGGGGAGGCTTGGTGGTTGGCTGTTGCTGCCGTTGCCATCATCGAAAAAGGCTAGCGACCTCGCCGGCCATAGGCGACAGGGGGGGCCTCGTTGGGCCGGGTGAGGCCATCGCCGACTAGCCCTGGCCGACGTCACCTAGCTTTGGGTGATCCTTGTCAGCCCCAGCCGACATGTCGCCAAGGTTTGGGCAAGCCTCACCCAGGCCTCGCCTGGATCAGCGAGGGTTGCCCTCCCTCTGCCACCTCACCGGCCCCCTTCAACGGTGGTGGGCACACCACTAACGGGGGCAATAGCGGTGGCGTGCCCAGCCACGACCCTGCCTCTTTTCACATTTTTTTTCTTGGTTTTGTTTTTTTAGAATTGTTTTAGTTTTTTTAAAAGTCTTTTACTTTGAAAGAAGTAATAAAAAAATGCTATATATAATAAATAAATAAATTTAAAAATATCATTTCGGCATTTTTCTTTAAATAATGTTTTTTTCCTCTAAGTTTTATGTGTAATTGTAACAAATTAAAATAAAATAATAACAAATGTTAAATTAACATTTTTAGTGTAAATTAATTCTAGGCTATTATTATTATTATTATTATTATTATTATTATTATTATTATTATTATTATTATTATTATTATTATTATTATTATTATTATTTATGCATTTATATATAAAAATATATTTAATAATAATGCGTTGGAATGTATTGGAATTTTATATTTTTAAGAAATGACGTGTCGGCGTCTCGCGTTGTGTCGCATTGCGTGTCGAGTGTCCGTATCGGTGCTATATAGGAGGCAACCATATTCTGCTTTCTTCGTCTAGTCAATTACAAGTTGGATTATGATAATGAATTTTTAATCCAAATGGTCGATTACAAGTTTCCTTTTGGTTTTCCTCAAAAAACAAAAGGGTAACCATAATTTCTACAGCCACATGGGGAAGAGATTTTTTTTTTTTTTTTGGGAGGGGCGTGGGGTTTAGAGTAAAGGTAAATTAATTTATTATTCAAGGATCTTCAACACAAATACATGAAAGCCACGCCACTTCAAACTCTAGGGCGAGAATTTAGCGCATCGTATTTTTCCTTTGGAGGGAATTCGGAACGAAACACAGGTGGATATTGGCAAGCACAGAAACCGTCACAATGACAATATCTTGGGTCTCCACATTCACTGACAGTGCTGCATGGTGGGTTGAGGTTTCGTGCTCCGACCATCGCTTGAGAACCTATACCAAATAACACATGCACATCAGGTTAAACCATAAGCACTTGCAATACTATGAGAGAGAGAGAGAGAGAGAGAGAGAGACCTAATGCAATGACCAAAAGCACGAGGAGCAGGATTGACTTTGATGAAAATTTCTCCATAATCTTGAGAAGGAGGACGAGAGATGATAAATTGGAAAAGTCGTTCACTTTCGTTTTCTTTTGATGAGGTTTGCTTTGCCAATCCCACCGTGTACATATTTATACAAACTTGATGACAGTGTGAATTAAAAGCTCATTTTCTTTGGATTTCGTCTTGATACGTAATTATGCTTTGATACACTTACTCCATATGCAACGAACTGTCAATTTTTTTTTTACTCAATCACTCAAATTGGATTATTAAGGTAAAGTGCAATAAATGGACATTAACGCCCATATTAAGATATCCTTCCTTATATTCACATAGACAATCATGAAAAAAATTATAAAAACAGAAAACATATGAAAATATTACGATATGCTCTAGATGCGTGTATCCTATTTGTACAGACTACTTGATTTAGAATTTATCAAAAGTCGACTAGCTGGTCTTGTGCGTTGCATAAGGTTAATTATTCGATGTCGATTATACTTGTTAGATTGATTCTATATAACTGAAAATGTGTGACCCAACCGAAGTTATGTAGGTGAGTAGCTTGTGAATTCTATCTCGATGAATTAGAAAAGAACTAAGTGCGCACCAACTCTATACGTGATGAATATACTTTCGTTTGTAATTACTTTCGAGGCAACAAGAGCGGTTGAAATGGAGTTTTGGATCGTATTTATCATTATCTGAACTGCTAACACAAAGGCCAAGAGGAGGGGTTGAGTTGATCTATTTAATTTTTGCGAAATACTTAAATAAAAACTTTTCATAGAAGGAAAACAGTTGAATAGGTGCAAAATCATCTATCAAATAGAAGATGAATTAGTTGAAGAGATAGAGAAATTTTCAAACAAATATATAGTTGTTCAATCATTCCCTTCGATTTATGTCCACTTTCCAAGACTAACAATCACAAATTAAGTTGGAATCCATGAGTATCGTAGAGCTATCTACTCGAAACTTAGTAGATAGCTCTAAGTAGATAGCTCTACGATACATAAGCACCTCTATCAACATAAGCATTCTCTATTCATACATTGCAAAGCCCAAAACCCCTTCGGGGATTGTAAATTAGAATAGAAATAATAAATCTCACTCAAGAGCACGAAAGTATTCAAGTTAAAAGAGAATAGAGCTTTCTATTTCTACCGCTTTCCTCATTATCCATCGAATCCGTTTTTATAAACTTCCATATGTTATTCTAGCTATTGGAAAGTCCTTTATAGGTCAAATCCGTCGGATACAAAATCTCTACTTAGCCGATCTTCAAACTACACAATCAGTCTAGTCAAATTTGGTTAGAGATTATATCTGAATACTTTCTCCAGAATGAGTGTCAATTCCTGAATTTCATAACGACTAGCCTCACCTTGTATTCTGTCAGAAAATATGCATGAATTGTTCGAGATCCATTTTGAATTGAGATCAATACACTGAATTAATTGAGATCAATCTAATATTGAATCTAATTAATAGGATACATTATTTCCTTTTTCTTATACGCACATTGTACTATAATATGGAGCAATGTACATTGAATCAATACATAATAGAAATACAGAAATTCTTCTCTGCAAATTATCTTCTCCTTTCCTTCGGTTTCTTGCTTCCTTTCATAGTTTTCTAGCATTATCTAGTCCAACTCTCGTTTGATTTGTTTTTTGTTATGAAATTTGTTAATGTCTCTTTTATATTATTCTCAAAGCACTAATATAAAAGTTTCAATCTGTTTTTTTTTTTTCAATTTAAACAAATTAAAAAAGTGAAAAACTTAATTTGGTCACACCAAATGGTTTTCCAAATATATATTTACTAAACAATAAGCACTTTTCAATTATAGTTTACCAATCAATCTTGCATTTCCCAAAACATTTTAGGAAGCAGTCATGCCCAAAGTGGAAATCCCTCAAGTCAAGCTGAATTTTGCTGATTAGACGTCGGCCAGCGACGTAGCCTGATCAGTGCTGACGTGGACTATCTTTAATACTATAAAAATATTTTTGATTTTTTTTTCTTTTTTTATTCTCCTCTTCTTCCTCTAGCCGATCGTCGGACCTTAGTGATTGGCTAGAGGTGACGGCCGGCGAGGTCGAGGTCAACCTCACTGGCCACCTCGCACTGGGCGGCAAGGCTCGCCCTCGCCGGATCTAGTGAGGGTTGAGCCTCGCCCATGGCCGGCAAGGGCGAGCCCCGCCAGCTCAGCGTGAGGAGGCCTCAAGGGTGGCCTCGCGCTGGATGAATGAGGCTCACCCTCGTCGGAGGTCGCCGAAGGAAGAAGAGGAGAAGAAAAAAAAAAGAAAAAGAAAAAGAAAAAAAGAAAAAGAAAAAGAAAAAGAATTCAGAAATATTAAAATATTATAATAAGTTGTCCATGTCAGCCGATTGGCGTCTAGTCAGCAAAATCCATATTATAATGAGTTAACTAATCAATAAAATTATGTGCCAATAAAATATCTCTAGTTGATACTTACCTGATTATTGCAACTTTATAGAAGTCTATGGATATACTCCAATTTATATCCAGCAAGTCTCGACTAATTTTTACTTTTTTTTATTTAATCAAATTCTTGTGGCTCCTTTTAATCCAAAACAGCAAAAAAATTCAAAATATATAAATGTTGCCAAGTAGAATTATGTACAAAATGCTCATTATTTTTTTAATTTAAATAACAGTGTAAGTGTTTACAGTAAAAAAGTAAATTTTGCTTTCAATTAAAGGCATATAAATGGAGCCTTTCTTTTCTAAAGGAGTTACTACTCTCTTGTTGCTTATGAAATTGTCTAGGCCTTGGCAAGTAAGAGGGCCCTAGTCTTTATAGGAAAGACGATTATTTTTACATAACTATCTCAATATTCCAAATTTCAATATTTACATTGCCAACATCAAGAGCCCTGTTTTTCTTTTCTACAAAATTAAGTTGTATTGAAATTTATCAACTTCTTGGGAATGCTGGCAACATTCTATCATTTTATTTGAACGAGAAGATTACATATTTGGTTCTTAAACTTTTTTTTTTTTCACATTGTAGAGAGCAAACTTTTGAGTTATACAACTAAGTCCTTAATCTCATAAATTTTTCCAATCAAGTGGTCTTATCTCCATTTCTAGCATATTGAAGATAATAAAAAAAATAGTAAAATTGCATTTTCATGTAGTCGCATTTGCATCGATACTATGAACGTGCATTTTCTTCCCCTCATTAATGCAGGCACGTGCAGGCACACAATTCGGCGGACGTAAGAAGCCTCAAAGAAGCAAGATGAACTCATAAAATATTATAAAATAGGTGGATTGTCAGGCGGTGGCCACCATATTTGAAAAAGAAGAACCAAACTTAAACAAGCAAGGAAAAGTTGCGGCTGCCTCCTGTTCACCTGTTCACGCTTAAGTCAGATGTTGCCTATAAATAAGCAAGGATCCTCGAGAGAAAGGGGGGGAGAACGAAAAATTGACGAAGAGGTTTTGTGAGAGCTATTAAAAAAGAGAGAGCCCGTAGAGAGACCCACGAGTGGAGAGAAAGGAAAAGATTAAAAAAAAAGAAGAGATGCTCGTCGAGAGAACCAAGGAAAAATGAAGTGAGAGTGAAAGGGGAGAGGAGGAGATTAAAAGATAGAGGGTTTGTCAGAAAAAGAAAAAAAAAAGAAACAAATCAGGTACAAGAGCTGTACAAAAACAGAAAAAGTTCTCTGAAAAAAAGACGTGAGGAGAGAGGGAGAGAGAGAAAAAAATAAAAGAAAAAAAGAAAAGGAAAAGGCGTGCACTATGCTTCTTCTTCGTGGGTTCCTTCTCCACAAAAGCCGCACGCCGTTCCGTTGCTGCCCTCCGCGCGCGCGCCGCACCGCCGCTCCACCACCTCGCGTCGCCGGTCTCCTCGCGCTATCGCACCACCGACCGCCCGACTGCCGTGCCCGTCGTTGCACCTCTGCCCGGCGCCAGCATCTCCTTCCAGCGAGCTCCGAGCGCACCACCATCTCCGCCCGCCACCGTTGCTTACGCAAGCAGCACCTCCGTAGCAACAATCCGCCGTTACCTTCCTCCTTCCGATGAGTTCCGACGCCGCTGCCGCTGTAATCCCGCGCCTCTACCCTTTTGCTGCACCAGCCAACGCCCAGCAGCCCGCGCCTACGCCGCTCTTCGCCCGAGCACCAGCGGCACCGTCCCGACACACTCGCAACCAGCAGCCACCTCCGCTCATCACCCCCACCGCAGCAACCGTTGCAGCAGCCCACCTGAACGCCGTCGGCTGCTGCTGCACGCGCCGCCGCCTCTCGGTCCCGCGACCCCTTCACCGTCGCTCCGGGCCCGCCGCTGACCCACGATGCCGTTCGCCGCCGCTGCCATGCCTCGGTCCGCCAAAGCACCACCAGCCACGACGCCCTTGCTGTCCGAGCTCGGTGACTCGGCATCACAGCGGCTCGCTGCCCGCTCCAACCGCACGCGACTCCTGCTCCTCCCTCACCGCGTGTTCGCTACCCCTTTGTCGAGCTCCTCCGACGACGTGTCCACCGCCCTTGTTGCCCGTCGCACAGCGGCCACCCGTGAGCCGAGTCCCCTGTCTTGGTCCATAAAGCACCACTTGTTGAGGCAAATTTGGAAAAAGTCCAAATTAAGTAAGTTTATTTTATTAGGTAGATCTGTTTTATTTTATGTTATTTTATCTTTGATATTTCGTTCTTTATGTTATGTTATTTTATGTTGTCGTTTCCTTGTTTGAATTAGTTCTTGATGCATGTTTGAAAATCCCCGACGCATCACCTAATTCGCAACCGCACAATGATTTTTTTTTTTATTTCATCTATAAGGCTTTAGATGAAATAATTAATCACGTGGAATAAAATTGATATTTTGGTCTTTAAGGCTTAAGATCAATTTATTGATTTTATTAGCGAAACAACCATGGAGGATTTGGTATCTTTTAATTGTTTTGTTTATCTCAAAAATACAAAAAAAAATTGCATTTTGCATTCCATGTAGGTTAGAATTAGGTTTATTTCATGTTTTATGGTTTGCATATTAAGAATAGGAATTTTATTTCGAATATAAAAAATAATAATTAGAAAATCAAATCGATCAATTTAGGTTGCTAGTTTTAACTTAGGTTTCATGTTTAATTACTTGGCAATTTTTTTTTAATTTCGAAATTAATACAAAAACATAAAAAAAATTATTAGAATTTTGGCACTCTTTGCATATCATTGCATTTTAGGGTAAAATTTCATGTAGTTTAATTCTAGATAATAGTTTTTTTTTTAAGAAAATTTTTAGATAGACTGCATTTTAGTTAGGAATTTCTAAATTAGGATAACATTCTAGTCTAAATTAGGATTTGGTTTAACCTCATTCCTAATACAAATTAGATGATATTTTAATTTAGATAGATAATTCTCACATTTTTCTAATTCCGAATTTCATGAAAAAAAATGTTTTAGAATAAATTAGTTTTATTTTCTAGGATAGATTGCATGCTTATTAAACACAAAAACATCGCATTTGCATCATATAGTTTAGGCCATATTATCATGTCATATTATTTCATGTTAAATTAGTAGTATGCATTGCATAAAGCATGATTTTCATTAAAAAAAGTGAAAACCAAAAAAGAGAAATTGCGTGTTCATTAGAAATCATATTTAGACTGTCGATGTGAATTCTGATCTAACACTGCAGATGCTTTCGTATGAACAATGGCCGTCAGTTCAAAGCTTGCTGCAGAGATCATTAATGTTGATGTCACGCCCCGATCCTCGAGTGCATGCCCATCCCTCGATGGTTGATAAATTTCACGATGTTCCCAAGATGCATCATCGACCCATTCATTTTATAATACGTATGCGAAAGTGAACAATTACCCCTGACAACAAAAGGTTTTTGGGATAGAAAAGTAGGACAACAAATCACAAACAAGACAAGTCTTTTATAAACATTTTGGGTTTATACACAATACTAGGCTGTTTACAAAGATTGACTCAACTAAATGGGAACCGTTCTATAACCCACTAGTCAGACATGTTCGCCGATTCTTTGGTCTCTTTCTTATCAAACTTCGAAGCTTCGAGTCTTCTTCAATTGCCATCCAAGGACCTGAGAATGTTATATCACAATGAGGTAAGACGACGTTTTAGCAAGTTCACCCCCTAAGCCCCAATTAGGAAGAAAATACACCCCAAGGGCTACCTAAGCACAAACACGAGTCAGATGACTTACCTTTGCCTCAATTCCTTTTTGCAAGTCAGTATCATTTATAAATTCAACGAATTATTTCAACACCTCAAAGCATCAAATCAGATCGAGTTATCGATCAATTGACTTAATCGACTCTATTAGAGAAAAATCTTTTATTGTTTTGAAGTTGACAAAACATTTCCAAAAGTCTAGTCTGAGACTTGTAGACTTAAGTACTATAGTTTAAAGAACTCCAGGCTCTACCGTGAAAGTCTAAAGACCGCTAGACTTTAATCTCAAAGTTTGCCCTCATTGACAGTTTTTAGACTGAGGAATGAAGACTTATTCAGATGCAGGATTATCTTCAAGGATTCAATCCATATGGTTTTGGAAGTCCTTATAGCTGGATATAGCACCCTATGATCAATTATCTTTATTGGAATAAATTCGGATAATCCAATCGTTTGAAAGGCGAAAATACTTGGAAGGTTCTACTAATGGAAACCAAGATCCTGATTGTATGTACGAGCATGATTGATAGGTTTTCATCTTGATCTTCAAATGACTCGAAATCTCCTTAATTGATTTTGTCCAACGGGTAGATTGGAAGAATTCTTTTGGAAAGTGTCAATGGTCGTGAAAGCATAAAGGAGTATTTAAGGCGGACTCTCTAGATTATTTGAAGAAGTGCATGAAAGAAAAATTTCAAAGTCTAAAGCTTTCTAGTTCTTTGCTATTTCATTTGTCGAGCTTAATTTGTATTCAAAAGAGAGAGCAAACACTTGTGAGACTTTGGAAGAGTGTAGTAGAGTTTCTATACTGTAAAGTCAAAAAACGCGAGATTGTAAAATCTTTTTTGATTCATAGTGAAATCTAGCTAGTGAGTTATCAGTGCGAGAGAGTGGACGTAGGCTTGATTTAAGCCGAACCACTATAAACTTCGTGTTTCTATTCTCTTCCTTGAACTCTTTTATTCATTCGTAAATTTATTTAATTGCTAAACTTGCTCTAGTCCATTATTTTGTAAATTCTCGTTTCAAAGAAAAAGTATTTATAAACATTTCTGCAAAAATTTCTTTTAACACCTATTCACCCCCTTTAGGTGTTCTCACTAGCCCTTTCAATTGATATCAGAGCATGTGTGCTCATTTTATTGAAGTATTTTTACTTATGAGTTAAAGATCTATGGCTAGTATTTTGGCTCCAAGTTTGGTTGAAGGCTAAAGCAACACTGGACCTCATTACTTTGATGGGAATAAATATAATATATGGAAAAATAAGATGAAGGCATTTATGAGATCAAAAGATCCCCTGGAATGGGACGTAGTAGAAAAATGGATTATTCCCAAAGCCACATTAATCTCAGAAAGAGGAAAAGAAGTTGCAAATGCTAGCGAAATGGCACAAGAATAAATAACCAAGAGACAAGCTCTTAATGCTATAGCCATCTACTCTTTATACTGTGCTTTATCTCCTACTGAGTATAACATAATTTCATCTTGTGAAATAATCAAAGAAGTTTGAGACAGGTTGCATGTCACTTATGAAGGAAATGATCAAGTTAAAAAAAAAAAAATCAATATCCTATTTGGACAATATGAAGCCTTCAAGATGAAGCTAGGAGAATCCATCACTGACATGTTCAGTTGTTTTACAGAAATTATCAACGGCCTAGCATATCAAGGAAAACCAATCTCAGGATCAATGAAGGTTAATAAATTGCTGTGTGGACTCTCTAATGACTGGAGTCACGTGAAAACCTCAATAAGAGAAACCCAAAGGATCTTGCCTCTCTCTGTAGATGAATTAGTTGGCACATTTCAATTATATGAAGTGGAGCAAATCAATGAGGAAGAAGATCCTAGAGGTGAGAAGTCAATTGCTTTAAAATATAACGATAATTTTGATGATACAAATTCAGAAGATGACGTGGATGATGAAGAACTAGCACTCATGATAAGAAAATTTAGAAAGTTGA
Source organism: Eucalyptus leucophloia subsp. euroa (assembly GCA_017140325.1). NCBI lineage: Eukaryota > Viridiplantae > Streptophyta > Magnoliopsida > Myrtales > Myrtaceae > Eucalyptus > Eucalyptus leucophloia. The sequence goes on from CM029475.1 coordinate 65,098,983, forward strand.
ATAGAAAATGAAGAAGATTCGACTAGAAAAAGTAAAGGCACTCAAAAATTTCAGAACAAATCAACTGAGGATGATGAAGTCAACAAAGATGTGATTTGTTTTGAATGCAAGAAAAATGGGCATATCAGACCCAACTGCCCTTTGTTGAAGAAAAAGAAGGGAAGAATTGAGAAATACAAAAAGACTCTCAAAGCAGAGACATGGAGTGATATTGAATACAAAGAGAGTGATGAAGAATATGCTAACATATGTCTAATGGCAAATTCAGAATCAAACTCAAATTTTGAAATAGATTCAGACTCAAATTCAGACAAAGAAATTGAGGTTAACAATTTAACAATTCTAGCTAAAGTTTCAAAGTATATAGATAAACTTTGTCTTAGTCTCAGAACATCTCTCAAAAGGATTTTCGAGCTAAAGAGGGAGAATTCTAAATTGAAGTAATAGAAAACTTTTTAGAAAGAAAAGTTTGAAAATCTAGACATTTTTTTTTTTCAAATTTGAAAGAAAATGCAGATTCTCTTTCGAAGGAAAATACTTTTTTGAAAGAGGACATTTCAGATATCATAAAAATGTTTTAAAACTGATCTGAGAAGTTGGAAAAAATTCTTTCTATATAAAAACCTTATTTTAACAAATTTGGTTTGGGTATGACTCTAGAAACCATTCATTTAATTGATTTTCCAAAAATAAAGGAAATAATCAAACAAAGATTTACAAAAGCATTTTACAGAAATCATTTTCAAAGAGTTTTTGTAAAACCTGTTGGCCGAAGTGCTTTCAAATGTTCAAAGTGTAACATGTTAGAACATTTTGAGAAAGGATGTCCCAAGGTTTGGAGACCTATTAAGAGGGATTGGTTAAAAATTGTTTTTAACACTAACTCCCCTAGACTCAAGAAAATGTAGGTACCAAAGAAAGCTTGAGTTCTTATTATAATTGCAGGTCACTATAAAAAAGAAGATCAAATGGTATTTGGATGGTAGCTGTTTGAGACACATGACAGGAGATTCAAGTTGTTTTATAAAGCTTATGGAAATAAATAGTGGAAAAGTTTCTTTTGGTAGAAACAGCAAATGAAGAATTGTTGGATGTGGAACTGTGAAAATTGGAATTCTCACAATCAACAATGTCTCCTTGGTAGAAGGTTTGAATTACAATCTTCTCAGCATTAGTCAACTATGCGACACTTGATTCAAAATTAGTTTCCAAGAAAGCATTTGTTCGGAAACTAGTAAAGATATCTTTCAATCTTTCATTGGACGAAAACATGGGAATGTTTATCTTCTGGATATAAAACCAGAAAGTTCTTAGTGTCTAATATCCATTCAAGATGAAGCAAACATTTGGCATAGAAAGCTTAGCCATGTTAACATGAAGCGGATTGCTAATATCTCATCTAAGAAACTTGTTCATGGACTTTCCAACCCGACTTATCAAAAGTCTAAATTATGCACACCATGTGTATTGAAAAAAATAGGTTAGAAGTTCTTTTAAACCTATAAATCAAGTTTTTACTAATCGAGTTTTGCAGCTTCTATATATGAATCTCTTTAGACCAACGAGAACTCAAAGCATTGGTGGAAAGAGATATTGCTAAGTAATCGTGGATGATTATTCTCGCTTTACATGGTTATACTTTCTAGCAAGTAAGTTTGGAACATTCTTTTATTTTTCAAAATTTGCCAAGAAGGTTCATAATGAAAAATGTTATGCTATTTCAAGTATACGCACAGACCATTGAGGTGAGTTTGAGAATCAAGATTTTGCAAAATTTTGTGATGAATCTAGTTTTCAGCATGTTTTTAGCTTTGGGAGATGGTAATAACCCTTTTAATTAAAAGTAATATTTCTTCTCGATTTTGACCATTGAGGTGAGTTTAAGACCTATTTTAGAGAAAACTCCTTATGAAGTATTTAAAGGGAAAAAACCAAATTTTTCTTATTTTCATGTGTTTGGTTGTAAGTGTTTTGTCTTGAAAAATGCAAATGATTGAATTGTAAGTTTGAGAAAAAATCAGACGAAAGAATTTTTCTTGACTACTCAACCTCAAGCAAAGCCTATAGAGTATTCAACAAGAAGATTCAGTCTGTGGAAGAATCTATAAACGTCAAATTTCAAGACTCTGTGCAGAATCAACTGAATTAGAATCAACTTGAAGAATCTGAATCTATTCTAGATTTTACAAAGTCTACTTCCCTCGAAGTGGTTCAGCCTTCTGAAGATAAACAACAAGATGAACCAGAAGATTCAATTGAACAGATGATTAACAGACATTCAAACAAATTAGCAACTGGAAGCATAAGTCAAGTCATCTCAAAGAGCTCATCATTGGCAACATTGATAAAGGAATTCGTACCAGATATAGAAGGCGAAAAGAGTCTAGTGCTTTAGCATTTGTTTCTGAGATTGAATCCAAAAGTGTAGAAGAAGCCTTAGCTGATGAGAGCTGGATTGAAGCTATGCAAGAAGAGCTCAGACAGTTCAGCATCAACGATGTTTGGGAGCTAATTCATAAATCAAAAGGTAAATATATTATTGGAACTAAATGGGATTTCAGGAACAAGATGAACTAGAAATGAAAAATGGTCAAAAACAAAGCAAGACTTGTGGTCAAAGGATATACACAAGAAGAATGAATAGACTATGATAAGACTTATGCACCAGTAGCAAGATTAGAGGTAATTAGATTATTACTTGCTTTTACTTGCTATAACAATTTCAGGTTATTCCAAATAGATGTAAAAAGTGCATTCCTAAATGAATTCATCCAAGAGGAAGTTTATGTGGAACAACCACCTGATTTTGAAGAATCAAGAAAACCAGACTCGGTCTATAGACTAAATAAGGCTCTATATGGATTGAAGTAGGCACTTCGAGCTTGGTATGACGGGTTAAGTAGATTTCTAATTCAAAATAGTTTTGTTAAAGGAAAAGTGGATACTACTTTGTTCATTAAAAGAGAAAGTAAAGATTTTCTATTTATTCAAATCTATGTTGATGATATTATCTTTGGATCACCTAATGAAAATCTGTGCAAGAAGTTTTCTAAGTCTATGTAGGATAAATTCAAGATGAGCATGATGGGTGAATTAACTTTTTTCTTAGATTACAAGTCAAACAATCGAAGAAATGAATTTTCATTCATCAAGACAAATATGCAAAAGACCTCATCAAGAAGTTCGGATTGGAGAATTGCAAAAGGATTGAGATACCAATGTCAAGTCCTTCGAAGCTGGATAAAGATGAAAGAGGAAAGAGTGTAGACCAAAAGTTTTACAAGAGTATTATTAGTTCACTTCTTTACCTTATTGCATCTAGACTTGACATTTTGTTTAGTGTTTGCATTTGTGCTAGATTTCAATCAGATCCTAAAGAATCTCATCTAAGTGCTGCAAAACATATCATCAAATATATTACAACTACTTCAAAGCTAGGTTTGTGGTATCCTAAAGAAGGAGACTTTACTCTCCTTGGATATTCAGATGTAGATTTAGCAAGTTGCAAAGTTGATAGAAAGAGTACTTTTGGTACTTGTCAACTGCTGAGCAACAAGCTAGTGTCTTGGTTCTCAATGAAGCAAAGTATTGTAACTCATTCAACAACAAAAGCAAAGTGCGTAGCTCTTGGGAGTTGTTGTTCTCAGATCTTATAGATAAAGCAACAGCTAAGAGACTCTGGAATTGAAGATTCGTGCAATGAGATGAAATGCGATAACCAGTGCTATTAATCTCACAAAGAATTCAATTCTTCATTCAAGAGCAAATCATATAGGAATTCCACATCATTTCATTAGATATCATATTCAGAATGGAGAAGTTATGATTCAATTTATTGACTCGAAGAATCAGCTGGCAGACATATTTATAAAGCCATTGGAGAAAAACCTATTTGAGTCTATTTGCACTAGACTAAACATCATATTTCCTATTAGTTAAAGTATGAAGATGATCAGACTCAAAACTTCCAAAAGTTGCGATTGTAAGTTATTTTTGTGCAAGTAATTTAATTTTTGGATGGGAATTTGAAAATGTACAATTACTTTTTGAATCGCTACTTTCTTAATTTATTTTTAGTAATTATCTTTTTCATTTTTGAATTTATGGCAGTTTTTCATTTTCAAAAATGCAGTTTTTACTTTTTCCTTTATGACGATCCGTATACACCGTTTCATTTGTTTTATATACCAAGATTCTTCTTCTCCATTTACACTTATTCAAACCCTAGAATACAAAGTTCATACTTTCTCTTATCTTCTCTCAAGTTTGATCCAAAAAGTTTTTACCTTTTCCAACGAGTGAGTTCAAGAAATCCTCCAAGACAGTGACAATGTCTTTCCGGAGGAAGTCTTTAAAATTGCGAACAGGGGATCACAACACATGCCAAAAGGTCCTACCCATTTTGATCTAACCGAGGAAGAAGACCCTTCTTAGCAGTAACAGCAAAGTTTACAACAACATTTTCAACTATGTCACTCTTCTCAACATAGGACTCAAGATCCTCCATAGCAATAGCTAAAGGAAGAAATTTTGGAAGATATTGAACCCGTAAAAACTTTGAAACCCAAATTTCTCTTTAAACTCTACTCTATGTTAAAGGAGGGTGGAACTGTGATGACTTTGATTCATGAGTTCTTGAGCGAGAGAGGGTACATGAATGAGACTCATTTTTTTAAGAACAATGGAAAGTTTGGGCATTGTGCCTATAGGTTTGGCAGTAAGAACCTTTGCCAACATTCCAAGCGATCCACGGTTTGGAACCTTTAATAAGCTTGAAGGGAAAGATGATGATAAAAGGATGTATTCGAACTTTCAGCCAAGGATGGGCGTTGCTACAAATGTTCGTGGTGAAAGGACGGACTTATTTCGTTCTAAGGACCACAAGAGAACTTATTCAAAACTGCTAAAGAGAGGGGTTATGAACCCTAGAAGTGTGGACTTTAATTTTCTTGATTCGGTGAAAGTAAATTTGAGGGAGAAGCTTGCACTCCTTCAACTCGAACGTTTTTGCTTTGAGACGACTATCGCCTACCCAGAACTCACAGCTTAAATCTATTTAAATCTATCATTTTTAGATGTGAATAGATTTTCTTTTACAGTTAGGGACAAAAAATTTGTGGTCGATGTAGACATGTTGGCTGATATGATCGGAGTGAAAAGAGGGAGTTTCCAACCGATTAGTGTGTCTGTTGCTCATGCTACACTGGAACTTGTTCGGGATAGATTTGTTGAAGGCAAGATTTCCTACTCTAGGATGAATGCTTCCAATATCTTACTTCACAATGAGATAGCTAGTATAAGCACCTAGAGGGGGGTGAATAGGTGCACAAATAATTTATCGAGATACGGAAGCGATTCTTGGCAAACGATAGAAAGGAAATTCTTTCTTGATTAACAAAATGAAATACGATTAAGGTAAAGAGAGTAAGGAAGAGAAAATTGAACACAGGGTTTATAGTGGTTCGGCTTATTTCAAGCCTACGTCCATTCTTCCGCACTGACAGCCCACCGGCTGGATTTCACTATGAACAAAAGAGAAGTTACACCACTGCTTTCCCTTGATTCCACAGTGTAGATGTTCTACCACACTTCCTTAAGGTTTCTCACAAATATATACTCTCTTTTGAATACAATGTTTCGCTCAAAGGAATTGTCTAAACAACGGGAAGATTTCGACTTTGGAATTTTTATATACTCGAACAACTTTCTTACTCCTTTATGCCATCATACCCGTTGGTACTTACCAAAGGAATTCCTCCAATCTACCCGTTGGACGGAATCAATTAAGAAGATTATTCGAGCTATTAAAGGAACGTGTCGATAGCCCATCAATCCTGTTCGCCCATACAATCAAGATCTCGGTTTCCATAAGTAGAACATTCCAAGAATATTCAGGCAATCATCGGATCTTCAATCATCGAGTCAATCTCGATCAATCAAAGAATTCCATTATGTCTTTTCCAACCACGAGATCTTCTCCAGTTGATAAGGTCATATCCTTAACGAATCATCCAGTTCTGGATAACCCTTCTTCAACGGATTAGAGACTGTCAATGAGGATAGACTTTGAGTCTTGAGTCTGGCTGTCCGGAAGTCTTCAGACTTTAAATAACAGAGTCTGCAAAACCTTCAAACTAGACTGATGGAAATGTTTTGTCAGCTTCAAAACACTTTAAGAAGATTTCTCCAACAATCTCCCCTTTTTTGATGGTGACAAAACTTTCTTGCAGATTTGGACAACTTTAACCTGCAAAATATTTCTCAAACACACATGCATATCTTATAGAAATAAATGGCTAACACTAGAATCTACAACCACAAAAAATAGGTTAGTCTTGAATATGATAAAGCCACCCATAAGATATCAATAGCAGCAGTCAATAGCAATCATCCAAATTCAAATCCAGACATGAAACTTAAAGTCAAACATCAATCCAAATCAAACAAACCAAACAAACGATTAAAAAATATCAAAGTGTTCAAATCTCTTGCATCTCTCCTCCTTTTTGTCAGCATTAAAAAGGTTGAGATGAAAATGGAATGAAGTCAAGATTTCTTGGGAACGCGGACAAGCTAGAAATCTCCCATAGACTGAACGATCCCTTCCAGCCTTTTCAAGTCTTCCTTCAGTTGTGCGATCTCCTCACCCTTGGCATTGGCCTGAATTTGAACAGAGAGGGCTTGGATTTTATCATTCAATGAACATGAAGAAACTTGACCTGCAGTTTGCAAGTTTTGAACCTCGCATCCCAAGGCATAAATTTGACCGCGCATCTCCAAAAGAATATCCATGATTCTGCGAAAATCGGCTGAACTATTGGTCTGTGTACTAGCTTCAGCACGTTCTGCAGATGATGGCATATCAGAATAATCTTGTAGGTTTGGCGATGAAACTTCATGACCTTCTTCTGGAAATTGAGATGCATAAACATCCTCTGGGTCTGCAAGTGAGCAACTGACTCCTTCACTTGCATCAAGATATGAGGACTTCTCTTCTTTCTCTTGATCTCCCCCTGTTTCCATCCCTACAGGTGGAGAAGAGTGTTCCTCAGGTTCTCCTTCTTTTCTTCTGTCTTCCCCAGGTCTTTCCTCCTCTGCTTATTTTTCACCAACTGCTCTTTCTTCCTCTTTCTCTTCTTCTTCTCTTCCTTCTTCTTCTTGTCCTTCTCTTTCCTTCTGGCCTGCTATTTCCTCTTGGCCTTCTCTTTCCTTCTCTTTCGCCTCACGTTGTTCCACTGACTTTGAAACAGTACGACAACTTAGCTTTTTCAAAGCTATGGCAGAGATGGTAAGATCATCATCTTCTTCATCTTCCACAATAAGAGCTCTCATTTTTGGTTTTGAAGCAACCAATGGCTCCTTTCCTTTCCTTTTTGAAGAAGTTTGATGAGCTTTGACTAGAGTCTTCTCCTTGAATTTCTCCAACTCCTTGTTCAATTCTTTCAGACGCATTTTGCTCACCATCTTCAGTCCTACCACCATATGATCGCACGATCGAACACAAAAGATTTGCGGAGGCTGAATATTCAGATGTCTGAATAACTTTGTCACAAGACTTGGGTAAGGGAGTTGACCTCTGTCCTTCATCATCGCTCTATACATGTGGAACATGATAGTGTGAGGGAGAGAAAACCTTTTCCCAGTGAGGATGGCATACATCAACTTTGCCTCTGAACTTGAAACATCAGCTTTGGAGGTTGATTTCGGTCGGAGGCAATTGATCACAATCTTGTGAAGCAAGATATTGAATGCACTCATCCTTAGGTAGGTGATCTTCTCCTCTGTTCACCTATCCTTCACAAGTTTCAGTGTGGCCTGAGCAATGGAAACTTTGATTGGTTGATATCTTCCTCTCTCAACTCCTAACACATCTGCCAGCATATTCATGTCCACAACATAATCCTGATCTTTGACACTGAAAGAAAATCTATTTGCATCCAAAAAGCTAAGATTTGAATAGAAATATGCGGTTAGTTCAGGATAGGCCTCTGTAGTGTCGGAGCAAAACGTCTCAAGTTGAAGATAATCGAATTTCTCTCTCAAGTTCACATTCACAGCATCCAGAAAGTCAAAATCCACACTCTTAGGGTTTATTACCCCACGCTTCAGCAATTTCGAGTACAAATCCTTTTGTTCCTTTGATCTGAACAAGTCTCCCCTTTTTCCTTGACTTTCAACCGCAACACCCATTCTCGGCTGAAATTGGCTGTACAATTTGTCATCATCATTCCCATCTACAGGATTTGGTCCCCAATCATGAGGATCACTTGAGATGTTCGCAAGGGTTTCCTTAGCCATCCCTTTGCGAGTAATTCCCAGGCTTTCCATTTTTCGCAAAAAGATATATTCGTTCCCATATCCTTTGTCTTTAAGAAAAGCATCGACATAGTTCAAGGGAGTACGAGTTCTTTTTAAGGCATGATACAACTTATAAATAAAAGCAGGCTTTTGAACTCTTACTGGGTCTGCATCCTCAATGATTTCTTCCTCTTGTTGATGATCAACGCCTTGAGGACTAGATGGAGGAGAATGACGCTGCTGAGAATGTTGTGGGCTCTGTCGCTGTTCTGGAGACACTTCTTCTTCAGTAAGATCAAAGTGCGTAGGCCCCTCACTCATTCGCCATGGTCCCCTGCTTGTGATTCTCGATGACTTTCTTGAAGATGATATCTTTCTCAGATTTTGGAAGATTCCTTGCTTGACTTTCCCAAGAAAGATGACAACTTTTTCGAAGATTAAACAAAGGAGAAAAACGAGAATGGGAGATCGATGCTTTCTAGGGTTTTGGAGAGTAAAGTGAAGAGGAATCAACAGTGCCCGATTGGTTAAAAAGAGAGATAAACGAACCGTCACAAAGGAAAGTAAAAAGATGCCTTTTTAAAATAACTAACATTTTTCCGCGAAAATAGTCATTTAAAAAAATAACTTCTTTTTCGAAAAGGAAACGATGCAATAATTACGCCGATTAAAGATAGCAATAAAACACAGTTGCTAAACGTACCTTTTCAAGATAAGATTCGAGAGAGAGAAAGACTAACTTACAGTCTGACGGTCGTATCAAGACTAACTTACAGTTAAAGTCTTGTATGTTTGAGTCTGAGAGTCTTTAGACTTTGATCTCCTCATACCTTAAAATGTTGAGTATGGAGCGAATGGTTTCAAATAGATTTTTCTCCAGAGACTTTGTGAATATATTCGCCAGTTGGTTCTTTGAATCAACATATTGAATCGAAACATCTCCATTTTGAACATGGTCTCTAATAAAGTGATGTCGAATCTCTATATGCTTCGCTCTTGAGTGGAGAATTGGATTTTTGGTGAAATTGATAGCACTGGTGTTGTCACAATTAATCTCTGTGCATGAGTCTTCAATTTCAAAGCCTCTTAGCTGTTGTTTTATCCACAGAATTTGCGAACAACAACTTCCGAGAGCTATGTACTCCGCTTCACTTTGTAGAGAGAGCTATTATACTTTGCTTTCTTGAAAACCAAGATACTTGTCCCGCCTCCAAGTAGTTGTGAGATACCCGAGGTGCTCTTTCTATCGACTCTGCATCCAGCAAGGTCTGCGTCTGAATATCCAAGAAGAGTAAAGTCTCCCCTTTTTGGATACCAGAGACCAAAGCTTGAAGTTGATGAGATATATTTGATAATACGCTCCACATCATTTAAATGAGATTCTTTTGGGTCTGATTGAAATCTGGCACAAATGCAAACACTAAACAAAATGTCAGGTCTAGAAGCAGTAAGATAAAGAAGTGATCCGATGATACTCCTATACAGTTTTTGATCGACTTTCTTTCCTCCTTCATCTTTGTCTATCTTCAAGGAACTTGACATTGGTATATCAGCCGTTTTGCAATTGCCCAGTCCAAACTTTTTAACAAGATCATTTGCATACTTTTCTTGATGAATGAAAGTTCCTTCCTCCAATTGTTTTATTTGAAGACCAAGAAAGAAGGTTAACACACCCATCATGCTCATTTCAAATTTATCCTGCATAGTCTTAGAGAATTTCTTGCACAGATTTTCATTAGAGGATCCAAAAATAATATCATCGACATATATTTGAACAAGTAGAAAACCTTTGTTTTCTCTTTTAATAAAAAGAGTAGTGTCTACTTTACCTTTAACAAAACCATTTCGAATTAAAAATTTACTTAATATGTCGTACCAGGCTCGAGGTGCTTGTTTCAAGCCATATAGAGCTTTTTTGAGTCTGAATACTGAGTCTGGTTTCCTTGGGTCTTCAAACCCAGGTGGTTGTTCCACATAAACTTCCTCATGGATAAATCCATTTAGGAAAGCACTTTTGACATCCATTTGGAATAACCTGAAATTTTTATGACAAGCAAATGCAAGTAATAAACGAATTGCTTCTAACCTCGCTATCGGGTGCGTAAGTCTCGTCATAGTCGATCCCTTCTTCTTGTGTGTATCCCTTGGCCACAAGTCTAGCCTTGTTTCTTATGACTTTTCCTTTTTCATCCATCTTGTTCTTGAAAACCCATTTAGCTCCAATAATTGATTTACCTTTTGGTTTTGGAGTCAGTTCCCAGACATCATTAATTCTGAATTGTTTGAGTTCTTCTTGTATAGCTTCAATCCAGCTTTCATCGGATAAAGCTTCTTCTATGCTCTTGGGTTCTATTTCAAAAATAAGAGCCATAGCACTAGACTCTTCTCGCCTTTTGGATCTTGTGCGAATTCCTTCATTGATGTCGCCAATAATAAGATCTTTAGGATGACTGGATTTATGTTTCCAGTTGCTGGTTAATTTATCAGATTGATGGTTACTTCCTTCATTAGAATCTTCAACAGTCACTTGTTGCTGGTCCTTCAAAGTCTGAACTGCTTCTTGAGATTTAGACTTTGTAGAGTCTAGAGCAGGTTTAGTCTCTTTGAGATGAGTCTGAATGGATTCACTTTGTGTAGAATCTTGGAATTTGACATTCATTGATTCTTCCACTATTTGAGTTTTCTTATTGTAGACTCTGTATGCCTTGCTTGTGGTTGAATATTCGAGGAAGATGCCTTCATCTGACTTTTCTTCAAACTTACTAACTCGATCATTTGCATTTTTCAATATGAAATATTTGCATCTAAATATATGAAAATATGAAACAATAGGCTTCTTTTCTTTAAATCGTTCATAGGGGGTTTTTTCTAGAATAGGTCTTAGAAAAACTCTATTGATAATATAACATGATGTTGAAACTGTTTCAGCCCAAAATCGTAAAGAGATATTACTTTCAATTAGGAGAGTTCTAGCCATTTCTTGAAGAGATCATTCTTCCTTTCCACAACTCCATTTTGCTCTGGAGTATATAGAGAAGAGAACAAATGCTGAAAATCAGATTCTTCACAAAATTTGGCAAAATCTTGATTTTCAAATTCACCTCAATGGTCTGTTTTTATACTTGAAATAACATACCATTTTTCATTTTGAACATTCTTAGCAAAATTTTCAAAATAAGAGAAAGTTTCAGACTTACTTGCTAAGAAATAAACCCAAGTAAATCGTGAGTAATCATCCACAATTACTAGGCAATATTTTTTACCTCCAATGCTCTGCGTTCTTGTTGGTCCAAAGAGATCCATATGCAAGAGCTGCAGTACACGGTTAGTGGAAACTTGATTTATTGGTTTAAAAGAATTTCTTACCTGTTTTCCCAATATATATGGTGTACATAGATCAGACTTTTGATGTGATAAATTGGGTAGTTCACGAACAAGTTTCTTTGCTGAGATCTTGGCTATCTGCTTCATGTTAATATGCCCAAGCTTTTTGTGCCATAAGCTCGCTTCGTCTTGAATTGAGATTAGACATTACGACTCATCAGGTTTTACGTCCAGGAGGTAGATATTTCCATGTCTTTGACCCATGAATGACTGAGTAGAGTCTTTATTGGTTCCTGAACAAACACCCTCTTGAAAGTTGATTCTAAAACCGGCATCACACAGCTGACTGACACTGAGCAGATTGTAATTGAGCCCTTCAACTAAAGAAACATTGCTTATTGTGAGGTTCCCAATCTTTACAGTTCCAAATCCTACTATTTTTCCTTTGCTGTTTCCTCTAAATGAGACTTTTCCACCATTCACTTGAATAAGCTTTATGAAGCAATTTGAGTCTCCTGTCATGTGTCTCGAGCATCCACTATCCAGGTACCATTTCACCTTTTTTTTTTTATAGTGACCTGCATTTAAAAAGAGACTCAAGCTTTCTTTGGTACCTATATTTTCTTGGGTCCTTTTGAGTTAGTCTGATATACGGTTTTTGCCCAGACTTTATTGACAGGTTTCCACATCATAGGACATTTTTTCTCAAAATGATCTGCACTATTGCATTTTGAACATCTAAGAGCATTGTGACCTACTGGTTTTACAAAGGTCCTTTCAAAATGATTTTTGTAAGCATTTCTTGTGGGTCTTTGTTTGATTCTTTCTTTTACTTTAGGAAAATCGATTAAAGGATTAGTTTCAGCAGATATTCCTAAACCAGATTTATTGAAATAAGGTCTTTGCATAGAAAGTATTTTCTCCAGTTTTTCAGATCCTAGATAAAATCTTTTGGAAATATTTGAAATGTCATTTTTCAAAAATGCATTTTCTTTTAAAAGATTATCTTTACTTTCTTTGAGAGAAGAAACATTCTGTTCTAAGCATTTCACTTTTTCTTCCAAAACATTCTCTTGTTGTTTTAAAGCAGAATTTTCCTTTTTGAGTTCGGAAATTCTTTTAAGAGAAGTCTTAAGACTAAAACATAGCTCATCAATGTACTTTGAAACTTTAATAGGGATTTTGAAGTTACTTACCTCGAATTCACTTTCTGAATCTGAATCAGTCTCGGAGTTTGATTCTGAATCCGATTGTCCCATTAGACATATGTTGGCATAATCATCATCACTATCTTCACACTCCGTATCACTCCAGGTTTCTGCTTTGAGAGCTTTTCGATATTTCTCAGTTTTTCCTTTCTTCTTCCTTAGAAGAGGACAGTTGGGTCTGATGTGTCCCTTTTTCTTACATTCAAAGCAGACTATATCTTTGTTTGATTCATCATCTTCAGCAGACTTGGTCTGTTGCTTTTGAAAGCTTTGTTTCTTTGCATTGAATCTTCTTCCTTTTCTATTCAGCTTCTGAATCTTCTTATCATGAGAGTAAGTTCTTCATCATCCATGTCGTCTTGAGAACTGTTACATCGAATCATCATTAGATTTTAATGCAATAGATTTCTTACCTTTAGGATTTTCGTCTTCATTGATTCGTTCCACTTCATAAGATTGAAGGGTCCCAACCAACTCATCCATAGACAGTGGCATGATTCTTTGGGTCTCTCTGATTGAGGTCTTTATGTGATTATAATCCTTAGAGAGTCCATGCAGTAGCTTGTTCACTTTCATAGGATCAGAAATTGGTTGACCTTGATTTTCAAGACCATTCACGATTTATGTAAAACGACTAAACATGTCAGTTATAGATTCTCCTGGTTTCATTCTGAAGGCTTCGTATTGACCCAGAAGAATGGTGATTCTAGTCTCTTTCACTCGATCTGTTCCTTCATAAGTAATGTGTAATCTATCCTAGACTTCTTTAGCTGTATCACAAGAAGATATTCTGTTATATTCAGTAGGTGATAAAGCACAATATAAGGAATAAATTGCTTTTGCATCAAGAGCTTGTCTCTTGATTATCTCTTCCTGATTCATTTCGCTGGACTCAACAGTGTTCTTTCCTCTTTCTAAGACAGATGCAGCTTTAGGAATGATTCCTTTTTCTACAACGTCCCATTCCAGAGGATCCTTTGATCTTAAAAATGCCTTCATCTTGTTCTTTCATATGTTGTAGTCCTTTCCATCAAAGTAAGGCGGTCTCGTGTTGCTATGTCCTTCTACCAGCCCTGGAGCCAACATACTAGTCATGGATCTTTTACTCTGAAATAAAACACTTCAAACAAAGTGAGCACACGAGCTCTGATACCAATTGAGATAGCTAGTATAAGCACCTAGAGGGGGCTGAATAGGTGCACAAACAATTTATTGAGATACAGAAGCGATTCTTGGCAAATGATAGAAAGGAAATTCTTTCTTGATTAACAAAATGAAATACGATTAAGGTAAAGAGAGTAAGGAAGAGAAAATTGAACACAGGGTTTATAGTGGTTCGGCTTATTCCAAGCCTACGTCCACTCTTCCGCACTGACAGCCCACCGGCTGGATTTCACTATGAACAAAAGAGAAGTTACACCACAGCTTTCCCTTGATTCCACAGTGTAGATGTTCTACCACACTTCCTCAAGGTTTCTCACAAATATATACTCTCTTTTGAATATAATGTTTTGCTCAAAGGAATTGTCTAAACAACAGGAAGATTTTAGACTTTGGAATTTTTCTATCGCACACACCTCGAACAACTTAGAACGTCTTCCTTATATACTCCTTTATGCCATCATACCCGTTGGCACTTACCAAAGGAATTCCTCCAATCTACCCGTTGGACGGAATCAATTAAGAAGATTATTCGAGCTATTAAAGGAACGTGTCGATAGCCCATCAATCCGTTCGCCCATACAATCGGGATCTCAGTTTCCATAAGTAGAACCTTCCAAGAATATTCAGGCAATCATCGGATCTTCAATCATCGAGTCAATCTCTATCAATCAAAGAATTCCGTTATGTCTTTTTCTAGCTACGAGATCTTCTCCAGTTGATAAGGTCATATCCTTAACGAATCATCCAGTTCTGGATAACCTTTCTTCAACGGATTAGAGACTGTCAATGAGGATAGACTTTGAGTCTTGAGTCTGGCTGTCCGAAGGTCTTCAGACTTTAAATAATAGAGTTTGCAAAACCTTCAAACTAGACTGATGGAAACGTTTTGTCAGCTTCAAAACACTTTAAGAAGATTTCTCCAACACACAAGATCGTGATCAACTGTATCAGACCCAAATCCACTTCAAAAACTAATGTATCTCACTTTGAAGTGAAGCTGATGTATGCAATAGACATTGGATTCAAGTTTCTGCCTCACACTATCCTAATGCACACGTATAGGACAGTTGTGAAGGACAAATGTCAACTTCCTTATTCTACTCTTATTACTCAATTGTTCAGACATTTCAACATTCAGCCTCCTACTATTCTGTGTGTTTGAACCATTGCTCAAATGATAATTAGACTAAAATGCTTTAAAAAATGAGACTGAAGGAGTTGAATAAGGCTTTGAAGTGGTTGAAGGAGAAATCTCCTGCAAAAACTAAGCAAGACTCTGCAGTGAAGAAGAGGAAAGGCAAAGAGTCCATGAGCGCACCAATCAAGAAGAGGAGAGTCCTTATCTTGTAGGACGAAGAAGATGAGGACGATATCATTCTCTTCGCTTTTGCCTTAAGAAATTTGAAGAACTTTGTTAGTTTTGAGGAGATAGAGGACATAGAGAACAGAGAAAGAGAAGAGACGGAGAAGAGAGGTGAAGAGAAAGAAAAGTACAGAACGGAGGAAGAAGAAAGAGGAAGAAACGAAGATGAAGAAGAGGGTCAAGATGATTCTCTTGGGCCCACATTTGCTGTATCTTTGTCAGAAGACTTGGAAGAGACAAGAGGTGGGACTACAGAAGAAGAAAGGGAAAAACATCACTTTGGTGTTGAAGAAGAGCAAGAATAGGAAGAAGAATTCTTTTTTCCACCTGAAGGCACAGAAACAAGAGGAGCTACTGATAAAAAATGTACTTTTTTTTGCCTATTTTCACTAGTGATGTTAATAGGTCTCCAACAGATCCAAAGGATGTCTATGCCTTTCAATTCCCTGAAGTTGATGTTGAGGCATCATCTCCAAGTTTGGATGTTCCAGCTGAGGTTCTATCATCGATTAACACTCCTCAATCTGATCATGTTGATGCTAGTACTCAAACAGAATCGACAGCAGACTTTCGAAGACTGCTTCGAGATTATAGTGGAGTTAAAGGCTCAGCTATAAGGATTAGAGTGTGAAATTCAGAACCTTAAATATGCACATCAAGCCACTGCAGTCTCTTTACATGATCAATTTCAAGCCTTGAAGCTTCAAGTTCAAGATAATGCAAAGGGTGAGGACATTCAATAGTTGAAGGAGGCTTTAAAGGAGTTGGAGGATACTGTCAAGTCTATGAGGGATTTCCAGATCGTTCACATCCCCAAATAGCCATGATTTTATCCAACTTTTTTTAAAGTTTTTCTCCATTTATTGCTGATGCCAAAAAGGGGGAGAGCTCACAGATTTAACTTGAATTTCCGACTTTTGATCTTTATTTTTTTTGGTTTGATTTTGATGACTTCTTGCTTGACATTTTGGACTGACTTTGAACTGATATACTTTGGACTTTCAATTGCTATTTGATTTTGAATCTTTTGACACTTGCAGTAATTAAGTTTGTGATATTGATTGTGGCTAGATAGTTATCTTGCAGGATTAACACGTTTTTTGTGGTTGCATAATCGATACCATCTAAGTCCTAATCAACTTATGTTATAAGATATCATGTTTTGCTTAAGTGTTGTTTTGTAGGTCAATTTTCAAATCTGCAGGAAAGTTTTGTCAGCATAAAAAATGGGGAGATTATTAGAAAAAACTCCTTTATTGTTTTGAAGCTGATAAAACATTTCCAAAAATCTAGTATGAAGAATTGTAGACTCAAGTACTATAGTCTGAAGAACTCCAGATTTTACCGTTGAAGTCTGAAAACCATTAGACTTTAATCTCAAAGTCTGTCTTTACAGTTTTCAGACCGAGGAAGGCTTATTTAGATGTAGAATTATCTTCAAGGATTCGATCGTATGGTTTTGGAAGTCCTTATAGCTGGATATAGCACCTTATGATCATTATCTTTATTGGAATCAATTTGGATAATCAAATCATTTGAAATGCAAAAATACTTAGAAGGTTGTACTTATGGAAACCAAGATCTTGATTATATGGGCAAGCAAGATTGACGGGCTTTCATCTCGATTTTCAAACGACTCGAGATCTCCTTAATTGATTTTGTCCAATGGGTAGATTGGAAGAATTCATTTGGAAAGTGCCAACGGTCATGAAGGCACAAAGGAGTATTTAAGGTGGACTCTCCAGATTGTTTGAAGAAGTGCGTGAAAGAAAAATTTCAAAGTCTGAAATTTCCTAGTTCTTTGTTATTTCATTTGTTGAGCTTAATTTGTATTCAAAAGAAAGAGTAAACATTTGTGAGACTTTGGAAGAGTGTAGTAGAGTTTCTACATTGTAAAGTCAAAAAACACGAGACTATAAAATCTCTTTTGATTCATAGTGAAATCCAGCCAGTAAGCTGTCAGTGCAGGAGAGTGGACGTAGGCTTGATCTAAGTCGAACCACTATAAACTTCGTGTTTCTATTCTCTTCTCTAAACCATTTTATTCATTTGTAAATTTATTTAATTGCTAAACTTGGTCTAGTCCATTACTTCGTAGATTCCCGTTTGAAAGAAAAAGTATTTATAAACGTTTCTGCAAAAATTTCTTTCAACATATATTCACCCCTTTAGGTGTTCTCACTAGCCCTTTCAGACTCCATGTCATTAAGATCATCTCTTGGTCCACTCATTCAATACTGTCTATCCAGTTTGATCATATCAAGATTGCTTACCCTAAGCTGAAGATAGATAGTATATCTCACCAAAAACTGATAAATTATGTAGCTCACCAGAAGCTGATAACAGAGTATACTGCTCACCCAAAACTGACATATCGGAACTCGCAAACTGATATAGTATATTAATAATGCTCACCAGAAGCTGCTAAGGTATACTGCTCACCTAAAATTGATATATCATGGCCCTCAGGTAGATATAATATACCGGTATACTACTCACCCAAAGTTGACATATAAACTCGCAGGCTGATATAGTATACCAACCTGACCATCTAACAAACTCACTATTTTTATCATACTCGATAAAAATACTTGCGTATGGGTACACAGTCGGCCTTAACTAAAATACAATATTTTCATTTTCATGAATCCCACCATTTAATATGGTCCATCAAAATATTTTTGGCGCTGTAAACTGACGCTTGGTTATTTCCTAATTAAAAACTGAAATTAATAAATTTTGGGATAATTTTCCAAAATTGTAAATCACACTCAATCAACACAAATTAGTAGTCAAATAAATAATTCAATTACACCATTGCAATCAGTATAAAATTTCGTTTATCGACTATCCCGGTCTAATTTTTGGAAAATAATAATTAATTAAATAATTACGAAAATTAATTATTAATTACAATAAATAGCAAAAATAGCAACTTAGGCCGGAAAAACCTAATTAAAAGCTAAGACGAGCTCAAAAAAATTCCAAGACTTATTAATCAAATACTGCAACTTATCTAGTTGCTAATTGCACTAAATTAACCATCTAACATGTAATATCGATTAATTAAATTGCTAATTGAATCTAACTAATCACTTAAACCATACTTAGTCTAAATTAATCAACTCTTAAATGTCATTAGCTCTCTATGCAAGGATTAGTGAGTAAAACTCACTGGATTAACATGAAAACCAGCTCACGACAACGACAACGCGATGGCGCCCGATAAACTCCAAAGTGGCGGCATCAACGCGAGCATGGATTAGGCTGAAATTGGCCCCGCAAAGCTCACAGTTAAGTTGGTTTTCTGCTCTTGCACTACTGAACTTGCTGTTTTGGTGGAGACACAGGCTGGTGTGGAGCTGGGCCGTGGGTGGTTGATGAAGGGTTGGACTTGCGTGGCCTCAAGTGGACTGCTTGTTGCGAAACGAGGGAGCTGGAAGATGCAAGGACTGCTTCGGTGGTGCTGCTGCTGGTGACGCATGGTAGCTGCTGGCATGGATCGGAGAAGAAAATGAATGAAGGAAAGGAGCTTCGGATGAAGGACATGCGTTGGTGGTTTGTTGTGGTGGCAAGGAGGGAGCGGTTCGCTGGTGGACGAAGGGAGTCAATGCGGAAAAGAAAATAGGGAACGTGTAGAAAATGGAGTCTTCGACCGAGCGAAAGGGAGAAAAATAGAAAATAAACAAAAAGGGGTTAGGGGAGCTGCATCGAAAGAAGAAGGGAAGAAAGGGATAAGAGGGAGAGGAAGCTGAGGAACTTGTCGGTCAAGAGGGAAGAAACGTAGGAAAATAGAAAAAAAGGGAGAGATAAGGGAGCAGAGGCTGTCAGTTGGTGGGGGAAGACGAGAGAGAGAGAGAGAGAGAGAGAGAGAGAGAGAGAGATCAAAGAAGGGGGGAAAACATGCGAATGAGGAAGGAGGGAGAGAGAAGTGGGCGTGAGGAAGGCTACGGTTGGGGAAAAAGAAAAAAGAAAGAAAGAAATGTCAAGTACAAATATTTTTGACCACAAGAGAAATTAATCAACCTTATCTTTAACTAACAAAATCAATTGGTCACCCAAGGTCAATTTCTTCACCAACTTACACAATTTGAAGTCCAATTTGAAGACTAAAATGAGACAGCCTTTCAAACCCACGAATGTCCCTCAATTCCAAATTTTATTTCATTTTTTCCGAAATCCGATTTCTTAACAAATCTCTCTGATTGATGTTCAATTTAGTTGAAGAAAAAGCCTACACAATTTTCTTTCACCAAGTAGCTCACACAGGAGGCCAAAAATTCCTTCAATTTGGCCTATCCGAATTTCCGTTCATTTTCCTAATCTTCCAAACCAATTTTTCGTAAAAATCCCGAACTCACCGAAAATTCCTCGAAAGGTGAGTTGACGTTCCTAAAATAACTTGTGACATGACAGAACTTTCAATTTATGAAATTAGGTTCAAATTTATGGTTAATTTCAATCTAACGTGATTTTAGCGTAATCTAACCTATTGGGTAACTTTTAGGAATCTTTAGTGCAATTGACCCGTGATCGATTTTTTTCAAGTCACATGTACCTCTTTGACACATTGGTGGCTTTCGGTTGTCGTGAAAATCTCAAGATTTCAAATATGAACACAAGACGCCACAATAACAGAAAAATTAGTCTGGTGCCGATAGATGAGAATTTTGCAAATTAGTGGAATCATTAACGTTTAATCACACATCTCAGTCGAACCGACTTATTTCTGATCTTTGATTGATTTTTAACTGTGTCGTAATGACCCTTGCAGATTAGCACGGTTGAGTAGTCGAATCTTGATCGGATTCTCAAGTCTATTGCGTTTATATTCCTTAACGACTTCTCTTGATAGGCCAGTTATCTCGTGAGTGGCCATTTAAGAGAAAAACACTATAGTCGCAGTGATAAAAGGCCCGATTTATTCAATTGAAAACAGAATTGAATTTTCATGATGTTACAGTTGACGCATGGAATGAAAAGCTATTGAGGAGACCACCTTTTGCTTGATTCGTCTGGTCGATCACAAGTGAGATTATGATTGCGTGTGTGATTTTTTTATCCAAGTGGTCGATTACAAGTTTCCTTTTTGTTTCCTAAAAAGAAAAGAAAAAAGAAAAAAAGAAAAAGCAAAAGGGTAACCGTAGTTTCTATAGGCGCATGAAATCCCAAACATGTGAACGAGAGAGAGATTTAGAGTAAAGGTAAACTAATTTATTATTCAAGGATCTTCAACAAATACAAAGCCACGCCACTTCAAACTCCAGGGCGAGAATTTAGCGCATCGTATTTTTCCTTTGGAGTGAATTCGGAACGAAACACAGGTGGATATTGGCAAGCACAGAAACCGTCACAATGACAATATCTTGGGTCTCCACATTCACTGACAGTGCTGCATGGTGGGTTGAGGTTTCGTGCTCCGACCATCACTTGAGAACCTATACCAAATAACATGTGCACATCGGGTTAAACCATAAGCATTTGCAATAATATTAGAGAGAGAGATGGCAATAATATCAGGGAGAGAGATAGAGAGAGACCTAATGCAATGACCAAAAGCATGAGAAACAGGATTGACTTCGATGAAAATTTCTCCATTATCTTTGGAAGGAGGATGAGAGATGATAAATAGATAAAGTTGATTAGTTTTCTTTTGATGAGGTTTGCTTTCCCAATCCCCACTACGTACCTATATATATGCAAACTCGATGATAATGTGAATTAAAAGCTCTTGTTATATCTGGAGTTCTTCTTGGATCCTCATTAATTTAGCATGGATACACTTACTCCATATGTAACGAAGTGTCGGTTTTTTTTCACTCAATCAATCAAATCGGATTATTAAGGTAAAGTGCAATATATGGACATTAACGTCCATACCAAGATATCCTTCCTTATATTCACATAGAAAATCATGAAAAAATTTATAAAAACAGAAAATATCTGAAAACATTATTACTATATGCTCTAGATGCATATCTTATTTGTACAGACTGCTCGATTTAGAATTTATCAAATGTCAACTGGCTAGTCTTGGGCGTTGCATAAGGTTAATTATTCAATGTCGATTATACTTGTTAGATTGATTCTCTATAACTGAAATTTGTGACCCAACCGAAGTAATAGCCCGTGAATTCTATGTCGATGAATTAAAAAAGAACTAAATGCGCGCCAACTCTACGCATGAGTTATTATAACCAGTCTAAAGAGATATATATATACACCACTCATTTTGTTTGTAATTACTTTCGAGGCAACAAGAGCAGTTGAAATGGAGGGTGAGTTGGTCTGTTTAATTTTCGCGAAATACTTAATTAAAAACTTTTCATAGAAGGACAACAGATGAATAGGTGCAAAATCATCTATCAAACAGAAGATGAATTAGTTGAAGAGATAGAGAGATTTTCAAACAAATATATAGTTGTTCAGTCATTCCCTTCGATTTATGTCCACTTTCCAAGACTAACAATCACAAATTAGGTTGGAATCCATGAGTATACTTAAGAGGTTACAGGTAATAGCAGATGCTCCTCCTACTCGAAACTTAATAGATAGCTCTACGATACATAAGCACCTCTATCAACATAAGCATTCGCTGTTCATACATTACAAAGCCCAAAACCCTTTCGGGGAATGTAAATTATAATAGAAATAGTAAATCCCACTCAAGAGCACGGAATTATTCAAGACAAAAGAGAATAGAGCTTTCTATTTCTACCGCTTTCCTCAGCATTCATCGAATCCGTTTTTATAGACTTCCAAATGTCATTCTAGCTATTGGAAAGTCCTTTATAGGTCAAATCCGTCGGATTCAAATCACTGCTTAGCCAATCTTCAGACTACATAATCAGTCTAGTCAAATTTGTTTAGACATTTTATTTGAATAGTTTCTCCAAAATGAGTGTCAATTCTTGAATTTCATATCGACTTGCCTCACCTAGTATTCTATTGGAATATATGCATGAATTGTTCAATATCCATTTTAAATTGATATCAATACACTGAATTAATCGAGATCAATCTAATATTGTATTTGAATTATAGGATGCATTATTTCCTTTTTCTTATACACACATTGTACTATAATATGGAGCAATGTACATTGAATCAATATAGAATAAAAATACAGATAAATTCTTCCCCGCAAATTATGTTTTCCTTTCCTTCCGTTTCTTGCTTTCTTTTATATTCTTTGTCCGGCATTATCTAGTCCAACTCTCATTTGATTAGCTTTTTGTTATAAATTTGTTAATGCCTCTTTTACATTACTCTCATAGCACAAATATAAAAGTTACAATCATTGTTTTTATTTTTTCAATTTTATATAAATTAAAAATTTTAAAAACTTAATTTGATCACATCAAAAGGCTTTCCAAATATATATTTACCAAACAGTCTTGTATTTCTCAAAAGCACTTTTTAATTACAATTTACCAATCAATCTTGCATTTCCTAAAACATTTTTAGGCTAAAGACCATTGCATTTGGTATATGGAATAGATGCAGTCATGCCCATAGAATTGGAAATCCCTCAAGGCAAGCTGACTCAAGCAGAGTGGATGCGATATAGCTTAGAGTAGCTCAACATGATTGATGAGAAGCGATTGAAAGCTCTATACCATGATTAATGTTATCACCAATGGGTAGCCAAGTCTTTTAATCAGATGGGTTGACCACATTTTGAAGCCAATGATATGGTCCCCTGGAAAATATTGCTGATCATTCATAATCCCTTGAGGAAGTTCACTTCGAACTTTGCGGATCATATGTTGTAAAGGAAGTGCTTCCAGAGGTTCTTTTTTTTGGTCGAAAATAAACTTTGCATCAGTTGAAACGAAAAATACATCCCGCTTCAATAGCGTCGAAAGCAAGAAGGCCTAACAAGGGAGTGGGGGGTAAAATAGCCCAAGTTGAAGGCAAGAAGCCATTGTTGTGCGCCTTAGCAACCCAATCCGCAACAAAGTTTGCTTCTCTTCTACCAAACCTAACAAGCAAACGATGGAAACAGGGGAGCATAGCAGCAGCCTCGGTGATAAGCGTTTGACCTCCCATGGCGATGCTTGAAATTCTTGCACCGCTTCAACCATCACGAGACAGTCTAACTCGATTATAAGAGGATCCTTAGTCTTTTTGGCGTTCATCAAGTGATGTAGGGTTACACTCAGTGCCTAGATCTCCACCTGCAACACCGATGAAGCAGGTACGGTATTTGTGAATCCTTCAATCGATGTACCGTTATGATCACGACAGAGGTAGGCGACTAATCCTATGGTGCTTCCTAGCTGAAAAGCCTTGTCTATATTGATCTTTAAGACTCCTGGATCGGGGGGTCTCCACAATGTGCCTGGATCTGGATTTCTTCGAGTTGATTTGGCCCTATGGATAGGAACAGAGATAATCAGTGCCGTGCGAGCTTGGGCAAGTGCGACAGCAACAGCATATGAGGGATTTGGACTCTGCTGGCAAAAGATGGATCTATTTTGCAATTTCCGGATTTGCCATAATAGTGTGGCGAGAAGCTCAATACCAGGTAAGATGTTCCTCTTTTCAAATAGGTGGCAATCTAAACCTCTATGTGATGAATATTTGAGGGTAATATAGGAATGCTGATTTGGGGGTGAGACCAAACTTTTGAGGTCTATAGACATAATAAAAATAAGTGTTCCAAAGTTTCTGGTTGCTGAGCTGAGCATAAATTACAGATATGATCAACACTAATTTTTCTGTGGAATAGGTTGTCCTTAGTAGGCAAAGCATTCTAGCATAAAGACCAAAGGAAAAGTCTAATTTTAGGAGTGATTTTGAGTTTCCATATGTTTTTCCAGAGGTGCTTTGGAGGTTGATATGAAGAAGACGCTTTGTTTAAATTAGTAGTAGATGCTACCTGCCGAATAGCATGATAAACACTTTTCATAGTAAAATCACCTCGAACTGTACACGGCCAAATGATTTGATCTGCCACATAATGAGGTCTGATGGGGATCTTGAGGATTTCTGCTATAGTCTCAGCATCAAAGAGATGATGTAGTAAAGGCACATTCCATAGGTTGGTTTCTGTATCAATCAGTTCAGCAACTCTTTCAGGTTCTTTTGCAGCAGCTATTCCACCTATTTTACCTTTAGGAAGCCATTGATTCTCACGAATTTTTATGCTACTTCCGTCTCTGACTGACCATTGAATCTTTGATAGAATGGAATCCTATCCAACTAGTATGCTTTGCCAACCCCAGGAAGGTCGAGTACCTTTGGAGGCATTTAAGAAATCCTGTGAATGGAAATAAAGACCTTTAAAGAGCTTGCTTCACAAAGAAGTAGGTTGTTGTATTAGTCACCAGGCTTGTTTGCTTAACATAGCTTTATTGAAAGTAATGAGGTCTCGAAACCCGAGTCCTCCCATTTCCTTCCAGTGTATTCTTGACTTTCGGCTGTCATTTTGCCACCAAAACCGTCTAATCCTTTTTTCAATGGACTTACAAAGCGAAACAGAGATTTTGAAAATTGACATAACATATTGTGGGATTGCTTGTACAACACTTTTTATAAGAATCTCCTTACCACCTTTAGAAATCAGACTTTCTTTCCATCCATCAAGTTTTGCATTGACTTTCCCTAGTATCCAAGCAAACATATCTCGTTTGGATCTTCCCCAGTCCAATGGGATACCAAGGTATTTCCCCATTTTTGCTAACGCCGGGATTTTGATTTCCTGTGCTAAGCTGTCCTTACGTCTGTTAGGGCAATCTTTACTAAAGAAGATGCCGGACTTGTTCCGATTGATTGCCTATCCCGTAGCTAGACAATACTGGTTTGGAATGTTGGCTAGTTATTGGCATTCATGTACTGACCCATCTAGGAAAAATATAGCGTCATTAGCAAAAAATAAATGAGTCAGAGTTGGACACCACCTATTCAGCTGGATACCCTTGAGGTTTCCCATATGGAGAGCTTGATGGATGATTGTTGTTAGGACATTCACCATCAAGATGAAAAGATAGGGTGATAATGGGTCTCTCTGTCAAATGCCTCGTGCTAGGTGGAAGCAATTCAGTTCTTCCCCATTAAACTTGACACTTATGGAGACTGTAGTGATGCACTACATTACCCAATGTACCCAAGTAGAATGGAATCCTAACCTGAGTAGATAATCTATGAGGAAATCCCAATCAACACGATCATACGCCTTTTTTTATGTCCATCTTGACAACAGCTTGAAATTTTCGCTTTCTAGTTCTTGTCTTTAGCTGATGAAGTACCTCATGTACAATTAAAATATTGTCCTGGATTTGACAGCCGTTTACAAATGTACTTTGTTCTATAGATATCATGTCAGGAAGGAAAGGTTTCAGTCGGTTGGCGAGCACCTTGGAAATTATTTTGCGGGCGTAATTATAAAGACTAATGGGTCGGTATTGATTTAGACATTCCGGGTTAGGGACTTTTGGTATGAGTGTGATAATGGTTCGGTTTAGTTCTGAGGGCATCAAACCGGATTGAAAAAATTGATGCACCGATAAATAAACTTCATCTTGTAAGATGTCCCTGTGATTTTGATAAAAAAGACCGTTGAATCCATTAGGACTCGGAGCTTGAGTTTTCCCTAGCTAGAAAGTGGCTATTTGAACTTCCTTGCGGGTAACTGTTGAAGTTAGTTTAGCATTCATAGCATTTGTAACAACACACTCACATTTGTCAATAATCGGCCCATAGTCTTGATAGCCCTCTGTTTTGTAGAGTTTGGAAAATAATTCCATCGTCATTTCCTTTATAAGGCGATCATCTTTAACCCATCTTTGATTGTCATCTAGCAGCATCCTGATTTTGTTTCTGTTTCTATGCTGGATAGTAGTGGCATGAAAAAAATTAGTATTTTTATCACCCCACCAATGCCAATTTATCCTAGACCGCATAGCCTAGTACTGTTCCTCCCGCTACCAAGCATTGTGTAGCCTATCTTTCAACGTAATGACAAGCTGTTTGTCATAGAGGCTTTGTGTCTGATTTGTTAAAGATTGTAGTTGCTACTGTAAAGTTGCTATATGTTCATTTGCTTGAGAGAAAGTGACTCTACTCCACTTCAAGAGAGCCCGACTAACTTGTTTTAATTTGTATGGCAGGTTGTAGCCTTTTGCTCTGGCCCAAGACCAAATCTTTTCTATGACATCTCGGCAAGCATGATCTTGGAACCAATAAGCTTCGAATTTGAAGGTCTTCCCTTTGCTACATAGTTTTGCATCAATAGTAAACAACAAAGGGCTGTGGTTCCGGACTCACTACTGGTAAAGTGAACACTTTAGCCTTAGGGAAAGTGATTCTTTAGTTCTAGTTGCAAAGAAACCTGTCCAATCTTTCTTTTTAACCAAGTCATCCCCCTCTCAGTCGTTCATCCAGGTAAAAGTGCATCCATTGCTTTCTATATCCATCAGTGTGCAATTGTGTAGAACTTCTCTAAAGGACTGTATACGAGAAAAATCAGGTGATCGTTTACCTACTTTCTCCTAGTGATAGGTTATTTCATTGAAATCCCTTATGCAAACCTAAGGTAAAGAGTTGGTGGAGGCGATTTGTTGAAGGGCTGTCCATAAGGGTTGGCACAGTTGAAAAGTTGCTGGTGTGTGTAAATAGGTCGGTCGCATAGGTATTCCTCTCCTTGTCTCTGTACATATGGTATCGATAAAGTCCTGAGTAGTTAGATCCACCCGTAGAGATATATTAGAATGTCAAAACATGGCCAAACCTCTAGCTAAGCCCACTGGATTGATGATATGAGAGTTAGGAAATTGAAATCGTCTCTGAATTCTTGAAAGAACTAGCTCTCTATTCTTTGTTTCCATCAAAAAAATCACATTTGGCTTCTCTTTGGCCACTAGGGCCTTAAAGGCTTGAACCGTCAGGGGAGAGCCAAGTCCCTAACAGTTCCAGCAGAGGAGTTTCATTTTGCCACCAATGGCTTTTTAGGGCAAGCCACCTCAGCCCAGTGTCCAACTTCTTCAGCCATTAAGACAGGGGTATCAAGTAGTTGGTTGTCTTCAAAACACTCAGAGCTATGGGAACACAAATCATAAGGGTTATACCTCTTGAGTTTCTTGGCTATCCCTATTTTGGTAGCTAGTTTACAATGTTTCAGTTTCTTGGTAGTCACAGCTGCTATAGTTTTATCTCGATTTCCTTTGTGCTTGACAAGTCCAAGGATCATCACGCCATCTGGAGTAGCCGTCATTGGAGGGGGCAAAGCAGTATGAATATGTTGCTGAAGTAGAACATCCACTGCTTCAACGGGAGGTAGTTTTTGTTTCATTGGAATGCTTGTATCCATTGCTGTTATAGGTAGAGGGGCCTGTTGGATACCTTTCATTTTAGATGAGAAAGGGATCAAATCAGTAGTCATGATATTCCCCTTTATTGTTCCTTATTGATGACAATGCTGTTGAATACTTTTAGTCGATTTGGATGGAGGTACAGTTGGTTTAGGCGGAGGTCTTTCAGTGACATTTTTAGGAGGCTGTC
Organism: Eucalyptus leucophloia subsp. euroa; assembly: GCA_017140325.1. Taxonomy (NCBI): domain Eukaryota; kingdom Viridiplantae; phylum Streptophyta; class Magnoliopsida; order Myrtales; family Myrtaceae; genus Eucalyptus; species Eucalyptus leucophloia. Next base: position 65,126,844 of record CM029475.1, read on the forward strand.
TAAGCACAACACAAGTCAGAGGACTTACTTTGACCTCAGTCCCTTCTTGCAAATCAGTTCAATTCATAATTATTGAAAGACATAACACCCAATCAAATCAGATCGAATCATCGATCAATCGACCTAGTCGATTACATGTTAATAAGACCATTTCTTGATCATTCTCATTCGTACTATTCAATTTTCAAGATGATATATATCTAATCATTGAGCCACGTGCATTCTCAAAGGTGACATACTTAGTCACTGAGTCACGTGCATTCTTCGAGATGACATATTTAATCATCGAGCCCCATGCATTTTCTAAGGCGACGTACTTAATCACCGAGTCACGTGCATTCTCTTAGATGATATATCAAACCACCGAGCCACGTGCATTCTCTGAGGTGACGTACTAATCACCGATCCATGTGCCATTTTCAAAGATGATGTATCTAATCAACGAGTCACGTGCATTCTCCAGGATGACACTCTAGGTTTATGAGCCATGTAATACAACTTTCTTTTTCACCACTTATATATAGCCCACTAAAACATTGACAGTGCTATAGATTGAAGCTCAGTTATTTCTCAATCAATTGCTGAAATTAAATAATTTAGGAATAAAACCCTAAAATCATATTTAAATCAATTCAGCACGATTTAACACTCAAACAAATAAATGGACTACACCACAATAATCAGTATAAAATTTTGGTCGTCAACTATCCCAGCCTAATTTTCAGAAAATAAATAAATAAATAAATAATTACAAACATTATTAAATAAATGCAATAAATCCTATTTAGGCCTGTAATGCCTAATTGGAGGCCAAAACGGATCCGGAAAATTTTCGAGATTCGTTCAATAAATATTAGGACCTATTTCCTTACTAACTACACTAACCATTTGCCTAACATACATTGATAAGTCTTTAATTTAATTACTATAATATAATCTATCAAACTAATTGTAATTAATTAAATCTAATCAACCTCTAAGCATCATTAGCATCTAAACAAGGTTTAGTGAGCAAAACTCACTTGTTTAACGAGCGGGTCGAATCAAATCGACGAGAATGTCGCGGGGGACAATTCTCTCCAAAACGGGCCTAGGTTTTGAGGCTCAAAACATCTCCAAAATGGGTCCATAATAGTGCTGGAAACCCACCAACAAAGCTGCTGTTTGTTGTTCGTCGGTGACTTGTTTGGGGCTGTTTGAGCAAGACAAGGTCGGCAATGGTTGAGCGCAGCTCCGATGGAGTTGAACGGTGGTCGGAGGTGGCTCACAGCGGCGGTAAGGGCTCAAACGATGGCCCACAATGCTCTGGTGGGTTGTTGTACGCATGGACAAAGGCGGTGAGGCTGGAGGCGTGAGCAACAATGGTTGGCATGGGTGGTGTTTTGGTGGTCTTGGCTCTAGCGTGCGGTTGCAACAATGGCTGAGCTGCTATCTCTGACAATCTCCTAGCCTACTGGTGTTCACACAACAGCTTGGATGGAGGAGAGAGATGGCTTAGACGGCAATGAGGGAGAGAGAGGGGAAGAGATAAGGGGACAAGGGGGCCACAAGCCCATTTATTCTCTTCTCTTGTCTCCCTTGACCAACCATAGCCACCAACCCTTCCTTGGCCTCCATTAGGCCACCAATGCCTCCCTTTGCAACCTTGAATTGGTTCATTTTGGCTAGGCCAAGGGGGGCATACGAATTTGTAAGGTTTGGTTTCAATTAGACATTAAATCTTGCTTCGATCAATCAAAATAAGCCTCAACAAATCCCCTTGTCGAGTCCTTGATCAAACCGATATTTTTTCTCACTTCTTGAACCATCTTGCATCCCAAATTTGCGATAAAAAATGGTCCTTAGCTTTTCTGAACAAAAACGGTCTTATGCCGACTTTTTCCCAAATAGTCTCGGGTTTCAGAAAAATCTTTTGAAATTGAGTCGACGTTCCTAGAATTTATTGTGACATGACAGAATCTTCAATTTATAAAATCGGACCTGAATTTGCGGTTAATTTCACTCGAGTGCGTTTTTAACGTGACATAGGCTATCGAGTAGTTTTTAGAGATTTTTAGTGCAAATGACCCATGGTCGATTTTCTTCGAGCTACAATAAACCCACTTGACACATTGGCGACTCTTGGTTGTTGTGAAAATCTCGACGATTCAAATATGGACACAAGGTACCAAAACGACAGAAGAATCAGTTTAGGGCCGGTCGACAAGAATTTTTCAATTTAGTGGTGTCACCCACGATTAGCCACACATCTCAGTCAAACATACGTATCTATGATCTTAGATCAATTTTTAACTGTGTCGTAATGGCCTCTAAAGATGAACACGGTCGAGAAGTCTATTCCTAATCGAATTCTCAAATCTATTGCATTAAAATTCCTTAATAGCTTCCTTGAATAGTCTAGTTATCTCGAGAGTGATTAGCTCTAAGAACAGCCCTATAGGTACGTTGATGAAATGCCCGATTTATTCAATTGAAAACAAAAGTAAAAATTTGGGATGTTACACCCCCACCCTTTTTATATCGGCTTGTATTGTATATGACTGGGTTTGATATGTACAAAGGTGTGATGTGGTTTTTCGAAAAATTGTGGCTCTACTTTTCTATCCCATCTTTATGTTGTCTGGAGATTTATTTATTCGCTTCCGCCTTCACATTAAAATGAATGAGTTGGCGACACATCCTAGGACGTCACTATTTAATCGACCATCGAGGGATGGGCATGCGCTTAGAGGATCGAGGCGTGACAACCGTGATAGAGGATCGGGTCGGTTGATGGAAAATATATCATGCAGCTGGCCTCTAAATTCTTTGTCGATGGTGAAACACTATGCAAGAGAACTTTTGACTCAATTCTATTGAGATGCGTAGATGCTAAGGAAGTCATGCAGTTGATGAAGGAAGTACATAAAGTAGTATGCGGTCCACATACGAATAATCATATGTTGGCCAAAATAATAATAAGGCTCAGCTACTACTGGTTGATGTTGGAAAATGAATGTGTCCAACATGTAAGCTACCACCATTGCCAGAATCGTGGGAATAAGATGTATGTTCTTTTGAAAACTGCATTTATTGTCTGAACCTTGTTGCTTTTTGATGCGGGGCATCAACATAATTGGTTTGATTCATCCAAAGGAGTCAAATGAACATTGCTTTATCATCATGGTCATCGATTACTTCTCCAAGGAGATAAAAGCTACATCCTATGCAATTGTCATCGCATAGAATGTTGTGAAATTTGTACATGGTGACATCATCACTTGGTAAGGTGTTCTCAAAGCTATTATCACTAACATGGGTTTAATTTGAATGACAAGCTTATTGATGGGTTGTCAAGGAATTCACGATTTGACATCTAAATTCATCTCCTTATCACTCTCAAACGAATGATGTTGTTGAGGTAGCGGATATTAAGAAGATTTCAACGAAGACAGTTGAGAATTACTACAATAGGCATGAAAATTTCCCTTTCGCATTAATGGCATATAGAATCTCAATCCACATATCTACTGGGGCAACTCATTTCTCTTTAGTATATGGTATGGAAGTAGTCTTGCTTGTAGAAGTGAAAATCCCTTCTCTACTAGTATTATCTGAAGTCAAACTGATTGAAGCAAAGTGGATGCAATAGAGCTTGGAGCAGCTCAACATGAATGATGGGAAGCGACTAAAAGGTCTAGGCCATAATCAATGTTATCAATAAGGGGTTGTGGCACCCCAGAATTTCGCAAATCGTGATGTGCGACAGCAGTGATTGATCAATAAAAGTATCGCCAAATGGTATTATTAGTATTTTGCATGAGCATTGTTTGATTCCATCAACGGACTGATATCTCATGTTTATTAAGGGTCCGATCGTTGAATAGACTATTGATATATATTCCTTTTTATGACTCGACACAATTATACCACTTGAGTGCACATGAGATAAGAAAAGAAATTGAAACACCGTGCAATCTCATTCTTTTTCTATACAAGAATCTGAGTCATGAATAAGTACACTTGATAAATTATTGAACCATCAAGACCATGGGACCAAAAATGCTCTGTATTTGTGCAAGTTTAAGGATAAGTTTTTATTTATTTATTTGGGCCTTGTTATTGAGGGACTGGACGTCCATTAACCTACTAGCCCAATACAATCCGAAGACCCCTTAATAGTCGACATTTAAGTCAACTAATTGGAAGAGATGTTGACATTAGCTTGGCTGGATGATGCCACGTTGCTGGCGTATGGATAGCCAGTGAAATGCACGGGGAGGCCTGCTGAAGACACGTCCATTCCAGCTGTCCGTTCCCCTTGCAACCACCGAAACATGCCTCTTTTTTGTTAACTGGTTTTAGCAAAACCAGTGATCTTGTGCTCGTGAAAGTGGCTAATTGAGAGATTGAGCGAAACCAGGAGTAATCGAGAGAGAGTGAGCGAGAAAGGTTGTGAGTGAGCAGCGAGAGAGGGAGTCGGCAAGGGAAGGAAGGAAATTAGTCCCTATTGTGCATCCACGTTGCTGCCGCCGTCGAGCCGCGCACTCCTCACCGTCTCACCACACGCCGTGGAATCGTAGGACATCGAGGCAAGTGAAAGTCCATGAATCTATATAATGTGATGCTGTTATTGTCCAGTATGGTGCAATATACTTGGAAACAATTGAGTTCTGAAAGTAGAATGTTAAATTGTGGGTAATCGAAGTAGAGCGGGATCATGAGATTGAGGAATTACTTTGGTTTTGTGTACATTTTGATCCTGTTGATTTATTGATGAAAGACTGACTTTTAGTAGACTTGTGGAAGTAAGATAGTTATGGTGGAAATGGGATTTTATAGGATTCGCTTAATCCAGTGCAATTTCATGTGTAACCCTGTAACTTTGTGGAATTTTATGAAGAGTTCTAATATGAATTTGATCCCGATTTCTTCACGGAAGTTGTGAGGAATTGCATGAGCTAGAGTATATATTTTTATCAGAACTTCTGGAATCAATACGATGACTTAAACCTCTTTTAATATGCAACGCTTTCTGTTGAATTCTATTCTGTGATAAAAGAAACCTGAACTGAGTTGTGTGAACTACTACTCATTATACATAACGAATCTGGCTTAGTTCCTTAATGAAACTTTTTCCTCTAGATCTCAATTATAACGTGTTAAAATTTCAGAATTTTTCATGGTCATTTGCTGGTTATTTCGAAATCTTTACTGAAAGCGTGCATTCTGGCCTTTACACTATTTTATTATGAAACTGTTCATTTTGTTCTAAGAGTCATTGTATCTTGAGTTGTTATTTGTTATACACTTGATAGATGCATTGACATTCAGCATATCACATGACATTGGAAAATTTGATAAAGTCTTATAGATCCATGGAATCCATGACGTCGTTGTGTCAAAATGTATTTTTGTAATGAGATGTATATTATAATGTGGATGTTACTGTCAGAGGTGTGAGCCGACGATGCCCCGGGAGTGTCAGGATGCCCAAGGGTCGAGTGAATCGACGCCGTTGGATGCCCGGAGGTTTGTGCCGGAGGGTCCTCGGGAGTTTCGAGATGCCCGGTTGTAGGGATTGTATGTAAATCCCGAGGGAAGGGGCAACCATTTTCTTGGTGAGCCCTGGATATACCTCGTGATGCCAGGTGGGGTGCGAGATGCCCAGGGGTGTGACGCAACACGCTTTGGATGCCCGGAGGTTTGTGTCGGAGGGTCTTGCGATGCCAAGTTTGGGTGCGAAAGCCCAGAGGGATGCAAACACTGGTCCCCGGGGAATGAAACCTTTCTTTGAATGCTAAAATCCGGTACATTAAAGGAGTGCATGTGTGTGCATGTGGCATGATATGAGAATTTGTTTATGAAATTGAAGGGGGCTTCATATGGTATTGAAAATGCGTTCGTTATGGCATTGAATTGTTTTTATGAATGTGGTGCAAGTAAATAAACTCTTGATGGCATGTATATATATAAAAATGACATATGCGTTTTGCATGCATCTAGATGGTTAGAGTTTCTACATAATATAGTTTAATGGATCTTTTATTGCTGAGTGGTTGTACTCATCCCTCTTGGCGACTAACATTTCAGACTAAAAGAAAAATGCTGCTGCTGCCTATGACTCCTGGTATGTTTTATGGACTCCTGATTGACCTACAGTGGGAGTGGTCAGAGCACCGTCATCCTGGGGTGCACGGATTGGTATTCGAGCGCATGAAGATTTTGCTGACTTTTGAGGTAGGCCTCTCTGCCAGGCCCATTCACTAGGAGTTCATATCAGTTCTCGTCCGTATGGATGGCCGTTTTTTGAGGGTGTTGCCACCACCACCGGCCAACGGACCTGACTGGATATGACTTAGAGTCGAGGGTAGCAGGAGATGCATTTTTTTGGGACGCCGACACATGGGTGATGGACGGATGCGGATGATATCCAAGGATAGAAGTTGGTTTTCTTTTGGGTAATCGCCAGGCACAAAAAGACCTCGGCCTTTTGTTGTACCAACTGTCATAGTCCATCCCTTATATAAATAAAAGTGTTCAGCCTAAATTATGAAAGTTTTAGTATGGTGTGCATCACTTTATATTTTGATGAAGGGTAGTTGGATTATGCTTCCGCCATATTATTTGCGCAGGGACCGGTAAAGAAAACAAATGAAAACCCCCAGGTATTATAAGTTATGTTAAAATTTCTTTGGTCTTAGAGTAGTATGCTCCAAGAGAATGTAACTGTGGCGACCCTAACGGATCGGGGGCTGTTTCGGGGGTGCCACACGGGTAGCCAATTTTTTTAATCAGAAGGTTTGATCAAGACATTTTGAAGTCAATGATCTAGTCTTGCGTAAAATATTGCTAATCATTCTTGATCCCCCAGGCAAATTCAATCCAAATTATAGTGGACCATATGTCGTTAAGAAAGTGGTTCTAGAGGTGCTTTGATATTAATAGAGATGGATGGACTAGAGTTTTTAAAATACAAAAAAAAAAAGTGAAAATAAAAAAAATTGCATTGTATAATAAGATAAATTGCATTCATTTTTATGTACTATCTTAGAATAAATTACTAAATTTAAAATAGGATTTAATATAAAATTAATTCCTAAGTTTGAATTAGGTATTCAAATTTTTTAAAGTAGTTTCATATCTTAACTTTAAAAGAAAATCACAAAAAGAACATGCATACATCATATAGGAGTAGTTGCATAAATTCCATGTCATTTCCATGCAATCACTTGTCATGTCATTACCACTTCATCATTATTGCCATCTCATTGCCTGTCATTGCCGCCTTATGATATTGTCATATCATAATTTTCATGTCATTTAGTGATCGTATGTTTAGGGGCATATAAATTAGACTGCATGTCATGTGAGAATAGTTATATTTCTTTTACTTGTCATTAGAATTTGGCCATCTAGATAGTTCATGTCCCATGTTATTCATTGAATTAGGATTCATATAGTCATAACTTAGATTAGAATTGCATCTCATGCATTGCTTTATAGAATATTTGTCATTGAAAAGAAAAACCCCAAAAAAGAATTTATTGTATCTGCATTAGAAGTCATGTTTAGGATACACATGCATGTTTAAATAACAGATTATAGATATTTGGAAATTAATAGGTCATGTTTTACTTACTTGAGGTATTTAAATTCTTATCCTATTCTAGCACTATATTTACGTGCTTTGATTATTGAGTATTAAATTCTTATCTGCGTCCCTGTATGACCACTCTTTCTTGTTAATGGTTCAGGCCTTATAATCAATTGAGATTGCTTGTAAAATATTTTTAATAATAAAATTGAAAAGATACCTAAAGGGCATTAGATTATACTAGCGTAACCAAGTTCGTGAATCCTTGAATCTCTAGTTTGCAGATGGAAAATATTCTTCCATACTTTACTTGGGTTTTAAATTGACCTTAATTGATTAATGGTGTCCTAAGAAAATTGTATTTTAAATTGAGTACTATGTTAAGATTGGTAGGACTTAAGAGAGTCCTTGCTAAGCGCGGCCAATTGCCTCATGAGAGAAATCTCCTTTCCTGGTTACTAATCTTTGGCTCTCCCTTAGGTGCTTCATCTTTGGAAAGGTCGCGATAGCTCCTACACTTCAACTTTTTTAAATTCAAAATGGCGAAAATTTTCATATCATATAAATACTGATATATTAATTAATGTTGATTATTTTCATAATTTTGTGAAATTTATATAACCTTTTAAATTTTGCAGTAAGAAAGTAATTTTTGCTTTTGATTAATGGCAAATTGACCATTTCTCTCACAAAGTAGTTATCACTCACGTGTGAGTACCTATGAGATCGTCTAGGTGGGGTCAACGGCCTAGAAAGCCTTGGCAAGTAACATTCCACACATCAATATTAACATGCCTAACTTCAAGACTCCTGATGTCCTTTTCTTTTCTCAAAGTTGAGTTTTATTCAATTTTATTGACTTCTTGGGAACCCTAGCTACATTTTATAATTTTTTTAAACGGGAAATGTTCATATTTAGTTCTTAAACTTTAATTATTTTTATAATATATTCAGCAAACTTTTAAGTTATACAATAAAGTCCTTATACTTGTACATTTTTCCAATAAAGTCTCTTATCTCCATTTCAAGCAAATTGAAGATGATGAGGTTGTCATTTCAAAAGCATGATCGAAAATGATAAATGTAAAAACTGAAATGAAAAGCTATTGAAGATTTGCTTAAATCTTTGTATAATACTTGATGGTACTGCTAATTTCAACAAAAAATGTTTGACAACAATGGCATTTGTTTTCTACATCACTCAACCTCTATATGTGAAAAAGTAGAGATCAAGAGGATTGAAGTTTTACAAGTTCAAGAATGCCGAAATTTACAAATTTAAGGACCAAAGTAAAAAAATAATATCATTTAAAGGATGGGAAAAGTACCAAAAGAGTTCTAAATTTATTGTAATCGTGCAAATTTAGTTCTACAACTTTTTACGATTTGCTGATTGGGTATTTTCGGTCAATTTTATTCGAAACTTGTGGACGTGGATGACAACTGTCTTGGGTAGCATTGCCGAGATAGTTAGCACTAACATAAACACTTTTTATTATGTAAAAATTAATTTTTTTATAATTATTTTCCTTTTTTCCTTGAATCAAAGCCTTCACCGGCCATTGACAAGGGTTAGGGCCCTTGCTAGATTTGGGTGAGGGTTGCCTTGCCTACAATTAGTAGGGTTGCAAAGGCCCGGGGTGAAGGCTTTACGTCCTCAAGGACTTTGTGGCCCCAATAGTTGAGGATGAGGGCACGAAAGCCCTCATTAGATCTGGGCAAAGCTCTCATCCTTCATGGCTAGTGAGGGCCTCGCTTAGATCTGACATGGGCTTAGGTGAGGGCCGCGATCCTCTCTAACAGCTGGTGAGGACTTGGGTGAGGTTTGTGACCTTCACTAGTGATTGATGAGGACTTAGTAGCCCTTATCTAGTGGCCGGTGAATGATTGAAATAAAAAAAAAAAGAAAATTTTAAAATTATTAAAAATTATTAGTATTGGCCATCATTAGTCATGGTTAGTGAGTTTCGATCAAAATTTGCTAGATGGACTTAATTGATAAAATGTAAAATATTTAGTATTAAATTGGCACAACTAAAAGGTTTGGGATTAAATCGACATACTTGCAATATGTTTATAACTTTTTTTGTACTTTTCCCTATAAAGGACCAAATATTCTTTTTTCCCATTTTTAATTCATGTGCTTCTTCTGCTAGCTTCGTCTGGTCGATACATATTTTGCAAACGAATTTACCTTTTGGTTGCCCACCACATTTTCTAGAGCCACATGAAATCCCTAACATGGGGACATGATAGAAAGAGAGAGAGTGTGTTTTTGGAGTATGTATAAATTTATTCATTATTCAATGAGATTTTACACAAATACAAGAAAGCCACGCCATTTTAACCTCTAGGGTGAGACTGTAGTGCATCATGTTTTCCCTTTGGAGTAAATTTGGAACGAAATTTAGGTGGATCTTGGCAAACACGAAAGAAACTGTCACATCGACAGGATCTCAGGTCTCCACAATCACTAACAATATTGCTTAAATGGGTGACGTCTTGGGCTTCGACCATCACTTGAGAACCTATACAGAATGACACATGCCCATAGGATTGAACCACAAGCAAGCACATAAGAAACCGTCACATCGACGGTATCTCGGGTCTCCACAATCGCTAAAAATATTGCTTCAATGGGTGACGTCTTGTGCTTCGACCATCGCTTGAGAACCTATACAAAATGGCACATGCCCATAGGATTGAACCACAAGCAAGCACATAAGAAACCGTCACATCGACCGTATCTCGGGTCTCCACAATCGCTAAAAATATTGCTTCAATGGGTGACGTCTTGTGCTTCGACCATCGCTTGAGAACCTATACAAAATGGCACATGCCCATAGGATTGAACCACGAGCAAGCACATAAGAAACCGTCACATCGACCGTATCTCGGGTCTCCACAATCGCTAAAAATATTGCTTCAATGGGTGACGTCTTGTGCTTCGACCATCACTTGAAGCAGGTTGATTTCGATAAAAATTTCTCCATTAATTTGGGAAGGAGGGTTGAGATGATAACTAGGGAAATTTGATTCGCTTGGTTGTAATCTGATGAGGTCTACTTTGCCAATCCTTGATATGGACCTATACTTTGGGTTGATGTAAATGTGAATTAAGAGCTCATATTATATCATGGATCTCGTCTGAGATCCTCATTAATTTTTATCGGATGTTCTTTCTCCATATGTTAAAAATTGTCAAATTTTATTTACCCAGTACAATTAAATTAGACTGTTAGAATGGAGTGCAATGTGGACATTAAAATCCCTCCATTATTTTTAGAATTTTCCTTTTATTTACATAAACAGCCATAAAATAAATTAAAAGAGAAGATAAAATTTGAACATATTATTATAGGCTTTAATATAATTTTCACAAACTACTTAATATGAGAATTTATTGACAAATCGGCAAGCCAGTCCTGTGCATCACATAAGGTTAATTAATTGTTGTCGTACATATACTTATTAGATCAATTTTAACATTTCACCGAACTAAAGTCACGTGGATGTGTAGGTTGTGAAATCAATTTAGATGAATTAAAAAGAAGTGCGCACCATCTATATTTATAGCTGGTCTACAAATATATATACCACTCCTTTTGTTCGTAATTACTTTCCAAGAAGAAGTGTAGTTGAAATGGAGTTTTAGTGTGTGTTTATTTCATGGAAAACTCAATGATAAAGGAAAATATTTTCTGGGAAAACATTTTCCAAGAATACGGTTTGTTTTATTTTGTTTGGTGATGTATAATTGAAAATGTTTTCTGCCGTTTGGATCCCATTAAAAAATAATTTCACACTTCATCACAAGAAAAAAAATGATTTTTTTTTCCCGACTGGCTTACAAGGGGTGATCTCCAGCTGTCGACAGAGGTGGCAAGCTCGCTAGCTGGCCGCTAGAGGTTGCGAGCTCGCTCAATCTGGTGAGGCTTGAGCCTCATTGTTTGAGGCCACAAGCTCACCCAATTTAGCGAGGCTTGAGGCTCAATAGCCTCGGGCAAGCTCAAACCTTGTTGTTAAAGGCCATGAAATCGAGAGACTAGAGCTCACTGGCTATCCTTGTGATTGGTGACAGGTGAAGAAGAAGAAAAAAAGAAAAAGGAAGAAAAAAAAAGAAGCAAATTCGAATTTTTATTATTTTTAAAATGTTTTCCAAATTTTAATTTTTTTTAAAAAAATTCAAATTCAATTTTTTTAAAATATATTTTTATAAGAATAATTGTTTGTAAACCAAGCATCAAATCTAAGCTTTGGCAGATTCGGAAAATGTTTTCCAATCCTTTCAAAGGGGAAATCATTTTCTTGAATTTAAGCTTTGCTAGGAAAAAGGTTTTTTGTTGACTCATTTTCCTGAGGAACCCAAAGGCCGAAAAATGAGGAAAACGTTTTCCCTGAAAATGTATTTTGCAAACAAACGCACCCGTGAGTGATTGGTCTATTTAATTTTCACCGAATACTTGAATAAAAACTTTTCGTAGATCGAGAAAAGCCAAAAGCAACTGTTCACAAATGCTCCCAAGCAGGTGAGTAGGACACTATTTCTATGAGATCTTGCGTGGCTGCTTCCCGATGCTTTGACCGTTTGTTGAGGCTGTTTTTTGGTGGGTAGGGGCGCCTGGTGTCACTCCTCTAAACCTCCCAAAGCATTGCGTGGTACGTCTCTTCCTTAGGGCCATTTATGGCTGAGTTCGGCTAGGGTTTCTGTTCATCTGTTTTGCTGCATTGTGATCTGCTGCTGCGATGAAGCCTACTTTGACTCAGGCTCATAGTGTAGGTGAAGGGCCTAGTGCTCATAGTCCCTCACCTCCTGAACATGGACACCCTACTTTGGTTGGTTCTTCAAGGGAGGAACCTGGTTGTAGATCCTCGGCCCCTCTTGTTCCAAAGGAAAATACAGACCAGTTAGCGGCCCCCTCTAGTTCCTATTGGTTTGCGTGTTAGGAGTAGGGGCAGGTCTCGATCAAAACACCCTCAGCATAGGGGTGATTCAAAAAATTCAAAGGATCACACTTGGGTAGCTGTAGCTAAAGTTGTGACTAAGGGATATGACTTAGAGTTCACCCCGCCTACTTATGTTGATAACAAACTAGTTGTTGAGATGATTGATATGGATCTTCTAGCTACCGACCCTAAGCTCCATGAGTGTCTGGTGGGGTATTTTCTTGGCAGGTGTCTTCCCTTTAAGGTCACCAAGGAGGCTCTTAAAAAAGCTTGGAGTCCGAATCTCTTAGAAGAGATGTCTAACGGACATGGGTTCTTCTTTTTACATATTCCAGACAAAGATTTCCGTAGGAAACCCCTCGAAGGGGGTCCTATTACTATTGCAAAAGTTCCATTAGTTCTTCAGTAATGGAAATTAGCACTGGAGCTTAGAAAAGACACCCACTTGATTGTGCTAGTGTGGGTGAGACTGAGAAATCTTCCCTTCTCCTTTTGGTCTGCTCAAGCAACTAGTAAAGTGGCGAGTGCAGTGGGCAAGCCACTATATGTGGATTTCTAAACAGATGAAAATGCTGGCGTTTGCCCATGTATGTGTTGAGATCACAGCAAACCAACCCACTTGTGAATCCATCGAGTTGGTTCATAATGGTAAGTCTTGTGAAGTTGGTGTGCAATATGAATGGAGATTGGTTGCTTGCTCTGGTTGCGGCATCTTTAGTCATAATTGCAGCCCTCCTGCCACTCGAAATTCTACTGCTCGTGCTTTTGCAGATGGTCCTGCTGCTACAATTGATGTTCCTCAGGCATCGGTTAATAGTGCTCGCTCCCCCCATGGTATGGCCTTGACTTTGAGCATCTTCCTTTGCTAAACACTACTTTTGCTGATACCTCCTCTGCTGGAGAAACTTGCCCCTTTCCTCTGGTTAAGGCAGCTGATCTTGCTACTGTCCCCCCAACTTTTGAGCATGCTAATTGCTCTATTTTTGTGGATGATTGAACCTAGTCTTCAGACAAGATTGCAACCCCTGTGGTTGGCCCTCTCTTTGTGACAAACCTAGGCTGGAAGCAAGTGAAATGAAAAAAGAAAAAGGTCACTGCTGATATTGATGATGTGTCATTTGGATTGGCTCCCACTAGTGGTAATTCTCTTAAGTTGAAGGAGGATGTTCCTAAAAAGGTTGCTGCTGCCACACTTGCCTGGAAATCTCAAGCTCCGTTGAAGAACACTTCAAACCTTGGTGAAGGACGTCCAATGATAGGGGTGGTGTTGGTTGAACCTCCGTCCTTGGTGCATAATTCTAGCTCGAGTGATGAAATAACTGGCTGTTCGGATGATGGTGTACTACTCTCTTTCTATCTTCCTTCTCCGAAAGCTCCAAAGCTCATTGGAAAGATGGAATCCCTACAAGACAAAATTTTAAAGATGCATCTTGATCCGCCCCCTTCGGTGTTGCCTCCCTCGGCCTCTGGTCGGCGCAAGAACACTAAGAAGAGGTAACTCTTCTCCCTTTCTATGTATTTAGGTATATGGAATATAAGGGGCCTAATAGGCCCCATTAAACGTGCAAAAGTTTGGAAATTTGTTTCTTCAAATAATCTAAGCCTAGTTGGGTTGCTGGAGACGAAAGTTCCTAGTTCTCTTTTCGATTCTATTTCCTCGTGCCTTCTAATGGGTTGGAATTGGGTTGCAAACTACGAGTATTCTCCTAGAGGTATAATCTGGGTAGGATGGAACCCAGAGTTCATTACATTTGAAGCTTTTGCTATCAATGCTCAGGCTATCCATGGCCACATGCGGTCTTTACTTTGGGGCCTTTCTTGTTGTATTTAAGTGGTTTATGGTGAGCATACCTTTATTCGTCATCGGCCCCTATGTGACGACCTTGTACACATGAATAATATTATGAAAGACTCTACTTGGTTGGTTACTGGGGATTTCAATGCAATCAAAGATCCATTTGACCGAGTTGGGGGAGCTTCCAATTAAATCCCCTGCTTTGACGAATTTCGGCTTTGTTTAGAGCAAACTGAATTGGAGGACTTGAGGTATGTTGGACTTTGGACACTTGGTCTACTTCCTTAGGTGCGGGAAGAAAAATGAGAAAGATTGATCGTGTTTTGGTAAATGCAAAATGGAACCATGTTTTCTCCTTTTCTGAAGCTTCTTTTCTAAACTCGGGTATTTCTGACCACTCCCCCATGGTTGTCAAAGTTCTCAACTTGATTTTTAGAAAAAAGCCTTTTAAGTTCTTTGAGTTCTGGATGATGCACCCTACTTTTACATCCATTGTTCGACAAGTCTGGGAAAGCCCGGTGATGGGGCATCCCATATTTATACTTATGCACAAATTAAAGATGTTGAAAGAGCGTCTCAAAGAGCTCAATAGAGAGGCTTATTCAGATATCTCTGCGAGGACTACTATTGCTCGAGAGGCCTTTCGAGTTACGCAACTTGGCCTTCAACAAGACCCAGGTAGTATCACCCTTGTTGAGTTGGAGAAATCTCAGCATCGTCAGTTTGTGGAGTTACATTCTCAGGAGGAGTCTTTTTACAAATAGAAATCAAGAGTGAGATGGCTCCAGCAAGGTGATCGAAACACCAAATTTTTTCATCATTTGGTTAAAAGAAGACAAGTCAGAAATAGGATTCTTTCGGTGAAGGATCCCACTAGTTCTCTCATATCGGACCTTGCCTTGGTGCCTCATGTCTTTATTTCCTATTTCAGCAACCTCTTAACGCCTCAGACTACCCTCTCAAAGTCTTTGTTGTCGGAGCTGAAGGCGTTCATTCGACGGCCTCTCTCCATCGACCAGGTTGGTGTTCTTTATCGCCCAATTATTGACACCGAGATCTGTGATACTATTTTTTCTTTGGCCCGTGGTAAAGCCCTTGGACCATATGGTTTTATAGCTGAATTCTATAAGAGCAATTGGGATTTGGTGGGGCCTCTTGTAGTTGAGGCGGTGAAGAACTTCTTCTCCTCAAGCCGGTTGCTGAGAGAGGTAAACAACACAATCTTAACCTTGGTGCCTAAAATCCCTAATGCCTGCGGGGTTTCTGATTTCAGGCCCATAGCTTGTTGTAACACAATTTAAAAGATCATCACTAAAATAATGGCCAATCGCCTTGCTGCTGTATTGAATGACCTAATAAGCCCTCCTCAAAATGCCTTTGTGAAAGGTAGGAGAATCACAGATAATATTCTCCTAGCTCATGAGCCATTTGCAGGTTTCCACCTCAACCCTTATCTTCTCAAATGTGCAATTAAGGTGGACTTCCAAAAGGCATACGACATAGTGGATTGTGACTTTTTGGAGCTTATTCTTTTAGCTTTTGGTTTTCCCAAGAGGATGATTAGACTCATCATGATTTGTGTTCGCACCCCCAAGCACTCTATAGCTATCAATGGCGAGCTTCATAGCTTCTTTTCAGGCGGACAAGGACTTTGGCAAGGGGACCCTATGTCTCCCTACCTTTTTACCCTAGTAATGGAGGTTTTCTCAGGTATCTTGGTTTCTCACACAGCTCATATGAACTTCAAATACTTTTGGAGGTTTCCCATCTCTTCTTTACCGATGATGTTTTCCTTTTTTCCCAAGTCAATTGGGCTTCGGTGACTATACTCAAGAGAGGACTTGACATCTTTTCCTCTTGGAGTGGCTTATTGCCAAACAAAAACAAGAGTAAGGCCTTTATGGCGGGAGGCTCTCCTACTTTGTAAAGGCATATTCTTCCGACCTTGGGTTTTCGGGAAGGGAAGCTTCCAGTGCACTATCTAGGAGTCCCAATAATTTCTTCAAGGCTTGGTAAAATGGACTGTATTACACTTATTGATCGGATCACAGCTAGAGTTTAGACTTGGGCTCAGTGGTTTCTTTCGTTTGCTGGAAGACTCCAGTTGATCAGGTCAGTACTCCACTCTATTCAAGCTTCCTGGGCTAGTGTGTTTACTTTTGCTACTTCGGTTATTGATCGTATTGAATGTATTTTGAGACAATTCCTTTGAAAAGGCCCATGCCTAGGCCGGGGGGGGGAGTTTCTTGGGAAGATGTTTGTGTTCCTAAGGAGGAAGGTGCATTGGGTATTCACAGATTAAAGGACTATAATAAAGCTGCCATGCTTAAGTATATTTGGGTTTTGTTCACTGACAAAGAATCCCTTTGGTGTCAGTGGATCCACACCAATTTCTTAAAAAGTGACCACTTTTGGGTTTCCTCCATCCCCACCATATGTTCTTGGGCTTGGAGGAAAATTCTCTAGTTGAGAAGAGATTTTAGGGCTTCTTTTTTGTGGAAACTGGGTGATGGTCATTCAGTCTTGCTTTGGTATGACAATCGGCATTAGGAAGGCCCTTGGAATCTCCTTTTTCCAAACCCCCTTATTGCTACCTTGGGACTTACTAAACAAGTAAAGTGGCAGATTTAGTTTTGCTTGAGGGTCGTGTTTTCAGGACTATGTTGGAGTCTTGGGAGTTTGCCTTGCCGATTCTCTCTTGGACCCCTGATCGTTTCTATTGGCACGAGTCTTCTGATGGTGCCTTTTCAGTAGCCTTAGCTTGGGAGGCAATAAGGACAAAAAAGAATCGGGTTCCTTGGGCTCGTTTTACTTGGAATAATGCTATAGCCCCAAGGTTTCAATTCAACCTTTGGCTGATCACCAAGAACAGATTGCCTACTCAGGCTTTTCTCATTTCCATTAGAAGGATTGATTTTGGATTATGTGTTTTTTGCAATTTTATCCCAGACTTTATTGATCATCTCTTCTTTAATTGTCATGTTCTGCGACACTTGCTTTCTTTTGGGTCGGAACATGTAGTCTTCCATGGCGTAACGGAATTTGGCCGGAAAATCTTCTTTGGGCTTTGAAATTCCTGTCAAGTAATGATTTCTTTCACTCTATCGCTTGGTTTTCTTTTGGCGTCTTGTGTCATCTTATTTGGAAGAAAAGGAACAACATCATCTTCCGAGGTGAAGCCCTTGAGGTTGCAGCTTTGAAGAATCATCTCATCAAAGTTGTGAAAGACAAAGCCCTTACCTTCAGTAGAG
Organism: Eucalyptus leucophloia subsp. euroa; assembly: GCA_017140325.1. Classification (NCBI taxonomy): domain Eukaryota; kingdom Viridiplantae; phylum Streptophyta; class Magnoliopsida; order Myrtales; family Myrtaceae; genus Eucalyptus; species Eucalyptus leucophloia. Next base: position 65,144,413 of record CM029475.1, read on the forward strand.
TACCGAACAACCCCAGGAATAGAAGGCTCCAACGAGGATGGGGATTTGACTCCTCTGTCTTCGTCGGTGGCCCTACTGAGTATACAAATTGATGGCTGGTTGTTTCAGACTTCTGGATGGTGCTGTGGCTATCGTTACTAAGTTGATCTTCTTTGATCTCTGGCATTTGCCATGGGGTTTTGTCGGTTGTTTTGGCTGGTGTTGTTGTGTTTAAATTGGTTCTTTTACTTCGGCTCCCTTCCACCCATTTTGTTTTTTTGCACTATGAGTGAAAGTTTTTGGCGCCATTTTTGGTATAGCCGGTTTTTCCCTTAATATATTCTTACCTTTACCAAAAAAAAAAAAAAAAAAAATTCGTAGATCGAAAACTGATGAGTAGATGCACACTTCTATCTAACAAAACTAAAAAGGCAAATTAAGTAGCCCCAAACTTAAAATTGATGAAAATTTTTCTACTCACCCAAAGATTCACCATAAAAGTTGGACATCCTTAAATGACAACTTGATAAAGGAAATATCCACATACGATCTTATTGGAAAATCCTCATCGCAAAAAACCTAGTAGCAGACTGTCGATGAAAGCCCACGGCCGAATCGAGCTATGTAAGCGGTGCTAGGTGATAATGGTGGCTATCTACTATGGTCTAGCTAATTCTAATTCATTATTAATTTCATAATGATTTCTCATTCTTTGGAATGCAACTCAGTTCCAACGGGTGAACAAGTATTGATTTCACATTTTCACCCATTTGAACTAGAAGAATGCATGCAGAATTATAAAAAAAAAAAAAGAAGTCATAAATTTATTGTAGTTGTGCCAATTCAATCATAAACATTTTGTTGACCAATTGAATCCTAAACCTTTTGTATTTGTGCTAATTTAGTCCATCCAATCAAATTTGGCCGATCAATGCTATCGTAGACAATTTTTAATATTTTTGAATTTATATTTTCCTTTTTTTCTCTTTATTTTTTCCCTCTTCCTTCTTCCTCGTTGTCACTGGGTGAGGGGCAAGCTCATCCAACCATTAGTAAGGGCTCGCAAGCAAGGTTGAGGCTAGCTTCACCTAGCCATTGGCGAGGCTTGCCCTTATCAGTGGCCGATGAGGTCAACCTCATAGGTTCTTGTCTCTGGCTAGTCATCCTAGTTCAGTGATCGGCTAGAGGAAAAAAGAAGAGGAAAAAAAAGAGAAAGAAAAAAGAAAACCTCCCTCACCCAACGACAACAAGGTTGAGCTTCGCCAGGGGCAAACAAGGTCTCCCTTTGCTCGTGGCTAGGGAGCTCAACCTCATAGGCCCTCACCTCTAGCTAATCGCCTTAGTCCGGTGATTGGCTAGAGGAAAAAGGAAGAGGAAAAAAATAAAGAAAAATAAAATTAAAAAACTAATTAAAAAATTTGATAAAAACTTAAACTATTATTAAAACTTGTTCAAGTCAGCACTGATCGTGTCATGTTAGTGCTGGCTAGTCAAATTTGGCCAAATATATTGAATTGGCACAAATGCAAATGTTTATAACTCAATTGGCATAAAACAAGAGTTTATGATTGAATTGATACAATAGGTTTAAGATTTTTTTTTTGGTAATTTTCCTAAAGAATGCAAGTTCTTGTTGCGATAGCTCCTGAATGATGCGGAACCAAATGATCCAGTTACGAGCACAACGCTACAATTCAATTGCTTTTTATTGTCCTTCATTATGACCCATTTTTTGCGATCATCATCAAACCCAGCCCATGCAAGGACTCTTGAATCACTAAAAACCTCACTAAAAACCTCAAAGGACGCAAAATTAAGGTAACAAAGAAATAGAACTCAACCGTGAGAGAGAGAGAGAGAGATATTTCTCTTTGATGGCGTTTTAACTCCGAACGATTAAAACCACCAAATCTCGATCCAAGCTTACATCCTTAGCTTCACAAAAAGAAAAAATTATTCGGGGTCTCATATCCTCTCATCCATTTGGCTTAGTCTCTGTGTAAATCTCGACGATACATCTGAGCTTCCTCTTCTGTCGATGAAGCGCGTCACCTCAATCAAGAACCGCCTTCATTTTCGTTTTTCTTCGTCGAAGTTGCCTTGCTCTGGCTCTGATGATCGCTGCCCTTGGACCACCAACCTTTGACGGCCCAGCTTGATCCGTTACTACGATGGCTGCTGTTGTTGCAGTTCTCTACGTCCCTCAGCTGCATGAGCTGCCGCGCTGCAATGATCACGGAGGCTGTGAGGCCCTCTCGACTGCATAACCCGATGGATCCCTTAGTCTTTTCCATTTTAATTGCTTCTCTAGATTTTCAGGAAGAGAGAGTTCGATTCAGTACTGGTATATAAAGGCAATTTTGGCAATGGCTTAACTATAGTACATACATTGCAATGAATTTAGACCATAAGATCTGGTGGAATCTACAGAAACATCAACCATTTCAACCGGTCCAAATTCAGTTTTTATCAGGCTCATGCAATGATCTTTTCTTAAAAGGGTGGCGTAGAGCGCAATTCTTGTGATTACATATATGTCTTTTGGATGAATATTGGAAACGAAGTACTTCATAAAGTCATCCTATGGAGATAAGTGTTTTTGTTTTTGCCGGATTAGACGTGAACTTCTATAATTTCTTGAAAATGATTTATTTTCGGTTGTTTGGAGTTTTAGGACGTACATGATAACCATTTTATTTTTCATGATTATATTTTTCTACTCATGGAAGCAAGTTTGGAACAAAAATTTGTTTTGTAATGTAATTTCATTTTTTATTTTTTGAACAGATTTTTGGTTCGGTAATAGGTTTGTAATAGAAATAAAAAGTAAATATTTTATACTTTTTTATTTCTAGAACAAAAATGAGAAATAAAAATTTTTCTCATTTTTTATCCTCGTTTGTATCCGACCGCCGCTCTCGTCATTGGAGATGGAGAAATTTTGTATCATTATCAATCATGTACTTTTATTTAGAAACTCATCCAGAGAATAAAAAAAAATTATTTCTAGATAAAAATCGAATTCTGAAATAGACTAGTTATTATTTGAGTCCAAGGGTGGTTGTACTTACCTTGAAGAGACAAAATAACAAAGTATTTAACCTTGAAGAGACCTTAATGGTAGTGGTACATTATTTTTGTCCCTTTCAGTGTGGAAAAAAACTGTCATCTTAGTAATTTTGTCTCCACACACTTGCTTTTTAATATACCTATGATCGGTCTATATTTTGTTAATTCATGTACTAGACCTTAATCATTTTTTTATTATCAAGCCACTCTCTCTCTCTCTCTCTCTCTCTCTCTCATGTCCACCTGTTTGGGATTTCATGTGGCTGTCGAAAATATATTACGCTTTTTTCCTTCTTCTTTTTTTTTTTTTTTTTTTTTACAGGCAAACAGAAAGGAAATTCATTTGCAGTATATTTATTTTGTGGTTTTGCGTCAGTGGCTATTTGGTTCCGCTTTCAACTTTTCATCTTACGCCTTTCAAAATACGAGCGAAGTATAAATGGGAAAAAGGCGTAAGTTAGAAAGTGATCGATTGTTCTTGACGTTTGTCGCAGTACTTTTTTTGAGGTCGACAGCTTCGGAGAGAATGCAGAGAAGATTACATCGGTATCACTCAAAGAGCTAGACAAGGTAACGCGATAGCTTGCTCGTCGGTCTCAATCGCATGACGTTCGAAGCATAAGATGTTCAAAATTGTTAAAATATATTTTGAATTTGAGGATGTTGTATAAATACAGTCCAAGTTAAACTGAGTAATTAATGGAGAATGCCTTTTGACTTTGGTTGTTCGTGCGTTAATTACTATGCACATGCCTCGTTCAAGAATGAAGAATGTGGCCAGAAGGGAGCGTGCAGCCGCAAGAGGGAAAGTCCAACATTGCTGCTTGTATTTAATGCAAATAGAAGCTCTTCATCTTTTGTTATTTGGCTGAAGTGCAAGGGAGAATAGTGCTCAGGTTGGACTTATCCAAGAGAGCTGCGGAGTTGGCTGCAGGAAGTGCAATGAATTCTCTTCGTCTTTTGTTATTTAGCTGAAGTGCAAGGGAGAACAGTGCTCAGGTTGGACTTATCCAAGAGAGCTGCGGAGTTGGCCGCAGGAAGAAAAATGCAATGATGGCATTCATTGCATGGGTCAAATAGAGAAGAAGAGAAAGGTTCATACGTCCATTTTTATTCTCTCCTTTAATGCATGCACATGCATGGACACTCATGGATTATGGTCCTGTAGAGCTCTCGTTTTAATTATACCCGAGTATCTAGGGGTCTTAGCCTCAAAAGACGTCTTAAGAGGTGAGGGGGGCCATAGTGGTTATAAAGCAGGTCAGGGGGCTTCTCCAAAGCAATGTGGGATAGTTAAGATCCTTTTAGCATGCATCTGGATCCACCTTAACCTAGCTCTCATACTAATTTGGGGGTCTCAACCTTAGAAGAAGTCTTGAGAGGTGAGGGGGGCCACAGAGGTTATAAAGCAAGCCAAAGGGCTTCTCCCAAGCGATAGTTAAATTCTTGTGAGTAGAATTTATTTAATTCCTTAAGTGAGGTTTCACTAGGAATTATGGTGGGCTAAACACCATGTGAGTTATTTTGGTGTAGTTTGAGGCTGAAAAATACTGAGAGTGTGTTTGAATGTGCAAGTGATTGTAATCTCCGGTATATCGCTTGTTTCTATAGTAGAATTCCGTACTACTCTCCCCATGGACGTAGGTTTCAATACTCGGACTGAATCACGTAAATCCGGTGTCTGATTCCCTTTCCTTTATTCCGACTATTTTATCCGATTTGCTTGTCCATATTACGCAACAAAAATGGTGGTGTATTCTTCCACGGACTACTCCTCTTGCTTGAAACTGTGGAATTTGATGAAAGCATCTTGCTTTCTTTCCGAACTACTCGTCCATTTTATCCCGATGTTTCAATCCACCGCTTTCCTCCATGAGAACTTTGACGCTTTCGGTTTTGCCACCAAATCAAGACATGCTCCGTAAGCTTGACGGCCGCAAGGCCTCACTTTTCGATCCTTTGCAATAATCTCAAAATCGAAAACTCGCTCAATGGTGTTGAGCCAATCGATGAAGTCTTCGGATGGCATAGTTCTTTCGGAGCTTGGAATATCACGATTCCAATGCCGGAGACGCAAAGGAGCATTTTCACCGCGTGTGTTGGAACGAACATCATGGAAGGGGTTCATCTCGCCTTTGTCTTCTTCCTCTTCATGGTCTATGGGGATCTTCATGCGTCAACCATGGAGTTTTGCTCCAGTTGTTGTTGGATTTATTACTCGATCTATTTCGATGTCACGGTTGTCCTGCACACGGGTTGCGGGTGCATTGATATAACAGATAAAGAATTTTAGGGACACTCAAATTCCAGAAATTAAAGCTGCGATTACATTAATTAAAACACTTTAGCATGAATGAAACCGAAGAGAGGTTTATATGGAGCCCAAATCTAAACCCATGGACATATCTAATTGGATCTATTTTAACTTAAGAACTTAAGCCAATGATCTATAAGCCAACTAAGATTATTAACCATTCCTCACCATATTAATTTTACGATGTGGGACTTTTTAAACCCATCTCATATGTGCATCTCAACAATCTTCCCTTTGTGTGTGATTTTCATGTTAGCCCTACTCCTCATTTCAAGTATCATTACACATCAACATGTTTCAACTTTAATCTCCCATTTGATTATTGGTTGCCGTGTAAGGGTTGCAACAACAACAACAATGCCCGCATTCATCCCTTATCCTTGAGATATACACCAAACACTGAAATGCACTAGGGGTGGTCATTAATCAACTATCGATTGTCATACCATTTGTTGGGAAAACAAAATAGAAATTTGATACATGGAGAGATCTCTTAGAGGGAGCTTAAGTTTGACCATGTCAATATATCCTTTTGGACCTATCTTTATTAAAAAAACTCGAGCCAATGAGTTAGAACCAACAAAGATTATTAACTACTCCAATTATACTGATGTAGGACTATTTTAACATAACTCACATGTGCATCTCAACTTAAACTCAACTTGAAGTAACCCTCCAAGCATAGGCAAATCCCAAGATGCTAACCTTTTATTTCCCAAGATAAGACCAACAATCCCTAGAGAAAACATTAATGTTCTTCAGATACTTGTGTTAGAAAAGCCCCACATTAGAGAATTGGGTGTTGTGAAGTATAATACATTCTAATTGGTCCATAACTTATTGGCGTAATTTTATGGAATAAATGTTCGTTCAATTAGATACACTAATGGGCTTGAACTTGAGTTTCCTCTCAACAATCTCTCTAGAAAAATGCATCAGGCTTCTATTGCTCTCTTAATAAATAATATCAGAGTTAATGGTTAATTGGTGGCTTGCTCCAAATGTATATCGATGTTTGGCCAATATTTTAAGGAATGAATTTAAAAATAGGATTTGAGCAGCCTTCATGGTTCGGTCTAGCAAAAGAGACCTAGAGTGAATGTGCATTGTGTACTTGGAGTGAAGGTGGCGTTGTGGTGTAGCAATATCTTGATGATAGCCTTCAATGGGTCTAAAGAAATAAACCTATAACGAAAATAGCCATTGGAGATTCAAGTAGAGACATGTTGGTTTAAATGAATTCCTAAATTAATGGGAAGCGGACCAACACTGAGCTCACTTGTGAGGGAGAGATTATTGAGACCCATGTATAAGTTGTGTTAGGCAAGTCTCAAATTGGAGAATTAATGCAGTGTGAAGTAGTTAATATATTTTAGTTGGCACATAGCTCATTAGTTTAAGATTTTGAGTAAATGTGAGTTTAACTAGATATATTAACGAATTTAGATTTTGACTCCTTTCGGTGATTTTGACAAATGAAGGAATTTTGTTGTACTCCCAACAAATATAACGTGACTCTAGAAACAAAATACATTGAATTAGACTCTACAAGAAGATATAACTACTACAGTCAATTCCCTGAGCAACAATTAGTTTGGGCATAACTTTCATTAGAAGACTCTAAGTTACATGACGCCTCATTAGTTTGAAGCTAGACACGTAGAGCGTTTCATCCATATAAGGTGAGACCACATTGGGGCACGTCGTCATCATCAAAACTCAGTGAAAGTGACACTTGAAATTCTGCCCACAAAGCTGAACTTCAACCGTATGTAATTTTGCATATTGTTGGATAAGTCTTAATTCTCTTGATATGATCCTTTGTCAATATTGCTCAAAATATGTCTCAAATTCGAACCGTGAACGAAATTCGCCCAAACTAAAGTGTACAGAAGATCAACTACATGAAGGCGCGAAACCCATGAAGTTGCGGCGGAAAAGGAAAGTCCAACTTGGACTTGTATCAAACTATGTACCTTTCGGTTTGAGAAACACGACAATTTCCGAAATCAAGTTCGTAGTCGGTCTGATCATAGGACTTCAGCATTATTTAAAACATATAGGTATTGTTTTGGGATTTGTCAGTGTGCTGAGTGCTGCTCCAAGAGGCGCCTTTTGATGTATAGAGAGTTGGTCTGGCGCGATTTGTGGGTTTCTCTTCCAATTTGGTGAAGAAATTTCTTCATGAATCATACCATGAAGAGCCAATGTTCAAGACAGAAGAATCTTTTGGTACAGTTCTTCTGTATTCCTCCATAAGATAGAGTTATTATTTTGCAAGAAAATGTAACTACCAAATTCTTTGAGAGTTACTTGGGGGAAAACAACAACAACAATAAAAAAAAAAAAAAAAAGAAAGAAGTTATAAATTTATTATAATGGTATTAAATATATAAATTTATTATAATAGTATTAAATATTGCAATTGAACTAATTTAGTCATAAATCTTTTTAGATTGGTATAAATTCAGTTCATCCAGCTATCCTAGGCCAGAAATCACTAATATGTATGCTAGCCATCCTACATGACACAACTGGCATTAACGTTGACAATTTTCTAAATTTTGATTACTTTTTTGTTTTTTTTTCTTTTTCTTTCCTTTCTTTTTCCCCCAACTGTGGGCTGGTGAGGTCACTAACAAGGGACGGTTCAATGCCCTCACCCATGGCCACCCCGCACCTGGCATTCATGTCAATAATTTCTAGTCTAAATTTACTGAATTGATTGAATTAGTACGAATGTAAAAATATTTAGGACTAAATATGTTCAATTGTTAAGTTTATGATTGAACCGATACTAATGCAATATATTTAGGACTTTTTTGATATGTTTTCGTTAGTTGATATAATTAAGGGTTGAGAAACATTTAGAGTATTTAAATGACTTGAGTGCCTATTGTTTCGTTTGACTTATAATAGAAATTTCTTCTACTCTTTTGGTGGGGTAGATTACATTGATCAAATCACATAAATTTGATGTCTTCTTTAGTCATTCCGCGCATTATCATGTTAGATCACTTATTCTAACAATGCTTTTCACTAGGTTCGGTTTGATTCATCTAAAATATACGGTGAATACACCATATTGCAAATTCGAACTCAAGAGAGCAAGGGTAATGCATTTTGGAACTCTTTTGGATGACTTAGGGTCCGTTCGTTTTGCAGAAAATTGGTCATTTCGGGAAAATAATTTCCCATAAGTCATTTTCCAGGAAAATGACAGTATTTTTTAGTATTCGGCTAAAACCTGAAAATGTTTTGGAAAATGTTTTCCAATATTCGGTATGGAAAATATTTTCTAAGACTTCACTACTTAGGCATGTATCACTTATCGACCTATAAATCCATCAAATATGAACTTGCCTTTAAATCCAGTCAAACTTGCTTCATGTATTTGTTCTCTCATCATTACAAAACGTTCATCTACTCTAAAAAATGTTTGTATGAATTTTAAAAAGAAGCAAAGCGTGTATAACCCTAATAAGAATCTTCCAGTTGAGTGGCATGTTCTCCTCTTGTCTTTTTTTATATTCTAATAAACAAAAGAAAAAAGAAGCAAATGATGTAGAGCTTTTGCTTGAACAATGTACAACTGTAGGGTAGAGTAAATAAAGAAAAGGATAAGCAAGAGTGTAGAACACGAGCTTGAGATCGACGAGCTCGAGGTTCGCGAGGTAACGGCTAATGACTAGCCAAGAAAGAAGAAGATATGAAATAAAGAAAAAAAAAGAAAAGAAATAGAAAAGAAAAAGGAAATTAAAAATAATTCAAATTAAAAAATAATTTGAATAAAAAAAAAAGAAAAGAAGAAGAAAAAGGGAAGGAGGAAGTGAGGATTTATAGAGGTGTGAGATAAGAGAGATTAAGTGAAGAAAATGTTTTCCATTTTTCAAAAGTGGAAAACATTTTCCCCTAATCAAGAAGACTTTTTTCTTTTTATGGAAAACATTTTCTTCAAGAAATTCATTTTCCATAAAACGAACGTCGGAAAATCCGAAAAACGTTTTCCTGGAAATTATTTTTTGCAAAACGAATAGAGCGTTAATATTCATCATATGTCAAATTGCTGATCCACTCAACGTACGATCGACTTAACAGCTATGAATTTTAATTATCGATCAATATACTCTCTTCATTAAGAGATTATAAGTCCATTTGGCATTTTGACCAATCCAAGTTTATCTATTTCAATTCAACTATAATACATACACACACACACACACACGAGAACCGTGAGATAACTGATGAAGCTGCATAATTTTACCTCTAAAGCTTACCGAGACATATGTATCATTTTCAAAACAAGGTTTATATTTTGTCCTATAGGTTGAAAAAGGAGCACTTGCCCCTTTCATATGATTTCAAAAAGTAATATATATTGAAGAAGAGCAATATGATAACAAAATAAAAAGACGAAGTAATTAGGTCGAAATTTCAAATGGATGAAATTATACTATACCCATGCATATGTTGTGACGTGTGAAAGAATCACCCTGAATCGGACTGGACCGGCCCAAAACTAGTTCCCATGGGGACCGGTTCGGTTCTTGGTTCCAATTTATTAGAACCAGTGAATACTATTCCGATTCCCAATTTCAATGGTGGAACCGCCCACCTAGCAACCTAAATTGGACTGGTATACATATATAATTTTTTATTTTATTTTTGTATTTTAGATCAAACCCTTACTTTTCTCTTTGGGCCCGTTTGGTTCAGCTTTTGGGGAATGTATTTGCAGAAATGCAAATACTTTTAGGTGAATGGAGTTTTTTGAAATACAAATAGCGTTTGGTGAATTGTAATTCTAAAGTGTATTGAAAAACAACTTTGGCCAAAATATCGTTTGGTAAAATTTGCATTTGTAAAGGTCTTTTATTAAATTAAAAAAAAATGTATTTCTTTTAAGTTTGGCCATTGAACCGCCGGATCTGGCTGCCGGACTGCTGGATTTGGTCGCTGGATGGCCAGGTTTGGCCGTTAGTCGCTTGAGGTCGCGCAACCTCAGGTGGCGGTCACCTGGGTCGTGCGATTTAGGCCATCAGTCACCTAGGTCGCATGACCCAAGCATCGCTTGAGGTCTGGCGATGGTTGTCAGGGTTGGGTGACCCTTAGGCGGCGGTCGCCAGTGCATGTGACCCTTTGGTCGGCAATTGTCGGCCTCCGATCGGCGTCCGTGCGGTGGTTTTGGAGAAAATGAAAAGTACCGAGGACTTGCATTCCAAATATGCAATTTCCAAAGTATCTCCAAAGCTACATTGGGCTAAAGGCCCTTAGAGCCATTTGGAGATGCAATTGCATCTTGCCAAAGTAGCTCAAAAAATCTAACCGAACACGTTTGCATTTGACTAAGGGACTTTAGAGTCCCAAAGCCCCTTCCAAATGCCGAACCAAACAGGGCCTTTATCTCTCACCTCACTCATCTCGCAGCCTTTCCTCCCTCTCTCACTCTTGCTTTCGGTGGCTTCCGGACCTTGTCGATTCCTCTCTCATTCTCACTTTTGATCAACTCTGGCCTCATTGCTCCCTCTATTACACTCGCTCTCAGTTGCCTTTGGCCTCCAACCTTGCCACTTACTTTCAAGTCTCACGCCTCTTCTAAGGTGGGTTTATTTCGATTAGCTCCATGGAATCGGACCACTAATGGGCGGTTTCCGGTTTTGACTTTTTTGGAACCAGTCCTTAATGGGCAATTCCCAATTCTAGAGTGGAAACCATCCACCCTGGACCGACCACCGCTAACTATAAGTAGAAAATGTCTAACATATGAGATATCTACTCATTGACATGATGAGAACCCAATCCAACAATTTACCATAAACACTAGACCTCATTAAAAGAATGTTGTCAATACTAACTCGATAAAAGGAAATTTCCATGTAGGATCCTATCGAAAAATTCCATGTCTTGAAAAAACCCAGTAGCATACCGTCACTAAAAGCCGGTGGTGGACGACTGGTGGTGGTCATCCGCGCAGAGTAGTCGGTGGTAATGGTGTGTATCCAATGTGGTCTATCTTATTCAGTACCAACAGGCAAACGGGTATCTGTTTCGCATTTTCACTCCAGTTTCGTACTGTTTTCCCTTCGTTGGGACCAGAATGATTCCTTTTCACCATCGCCAACAAACGCAGTCCATGCAAACACTCTTGAGTCGCTAAAACACTATAAAAAAAAGTACGCAAACTGAAGGTAAATAAGAAATAGGATTCATGTCAGAGAGAGAGAGAGAGAGAGAGAGAGCATTATCAGTTAATAACAGTCTGCTCTCTTTTGTTCTTTTCGATAGCCTTTTAACTCCCAATCTCAATCCAAACTTCACAAAAAGAATATTTATTCCCGGTCTTCTCCTCAATGATCATCACACACCGCATCCACGGGCTTGGTCTCTGCATAAATCTCGACGATACTCCTGTACTTTTTCTTCTTCTGTCGAGGAAGCGACTCACCTCGATCAAGAACCGCCTCAGTTCTCTTTTTCTCGGTTGCCATCACCTTGCCCTGGTCCTGATGATTGCTGCCCTTGGACCGACCTTTGACGGCCCAACTCAAACTGTTACTGCCATGGCCGCTGCTATTGCAGCCCCCTTCATTCCTCTGCTGCTTCAGCTGCATGAGCTCCTGTACGGCGTTCATTTCGAACGCTGTGAAGCCCTCTCGACTCTGTAACCCGATCGATTCCCCAGTCTTGTCCATTTCTATTGCTTCTCTAGATTTTCAGGAAGAAGGGGCTTGATTGAAATGGGTCCCTCTCTCTCCAGAGGCGGATTTCTGTTTTATAGGAGAGGGGGGACGGGAGGGGTTGGTAATAGCTTAGCTAATACATATATTAAGTTAAATCTGGACCATTGGATCTGATGGGACCCAAATGAGACCCGTCATTTCTATGATCGGGATTTAATAATTTATACTAGGCTCATGCAATGATCTTTCCTTAAGGGAAGTAGAGTAGACCGCAATTCTCTTGATCACAGGTACAAGATAAGAGAGATAACTTCGATACTTGTTCCACGAAAGGAATGGTTAGGACAAACTTTATTATATGGTAATATTGGCTGTATATCGGAAAAATACTTTGTAAACGTAGGCCATGTTTGATAACCTTTCCGTTTTCTCCCAATTTCTATTCTTTTATTCCCTAAAAAAAAAAAATCCTTTGATAATGTCGATTAATTTTTCTATTTTCGAAATAGAAAAGTGACTGGGGAATAGATTTGGAACAGAAACAAGTAGAAAAATATAACTTCTTATTCTCAAGAGCAATGTTTAGAAATAAGTTATATTTCTTTTCTTCTTTTCTTCTTCTTTGTCGGCCATCACCCCCTTGGCCAATCGTTGCTTCCCGTCGCCTACCATTGCTACAAGCCACTTGCTACAGCTGGCCGACCGCCGCCGTCGGTCGACCTTTGCCACCATTGATCATCATCACTGTCGATGATTGCAGATGCCCCCGCCTGCCGATTGGCAGACTGCTGTTGTTGGTGTCAACGGCCGATGGCCGCCAATCACCACTGTTGTCTGCCAGCCACCGGTGACCGCTACCATCCACTGGCGATAGCGTGACAATGGCTGACGGTTGCCGACAGCCGTTGCCCATTGCCTATCGCTTGCGCCAACGACAGCCTCAGCCAACGGCAACCTTCGGCCATCGCCGATTGGCAATCGATTGCAGCAATCGGTGGCAGCAAACGGCGGGCGGCAACGGTTGATAGTGGCCGACGGATGATAGTGGCATAAAAAATTTTAAAAAATAATTCTACATTACAAAAAATTTTGTGAATTATATCAAATGCATTCCGGAATAAAAATATAAAAAGACTATTTCGGAAAAAAAAAAATTTCTCTAGAACAAAAATGTTACCAAATTAACCCTCATTCTCTAGAAATATTTTTTTTTTTCCCGTAGGGTAGACGTGAAATTCTATAATTTTTTGAAATATGATTGATTTGATTTCAATTGGTTGGGGGTTTAAGTCAATATTGGCTTAGGAAACTATTTTTTTAATTGATTCCATTAGTTATTAAGAATTGGTTAGCATTTACTAAAAATATCATGTGACAAGAGATGGTTATCTTACTTTACCTCGAAGACACCTAAAAATTGTTAACATGGATCGACAATGATACCACAAGTATATATGTCCATAGTATTCAGATCAGTGTAACAAAAAATCGTGTGAAAATTATTTTAATGGATTATTTGTCTATTAATGGATCGGAAGTAGTCGTTAAAACTAAAGGAAATTACTATATGTCATTTTATCAACTTTGTGTGTAAACACTTGCTTTTTAAATTACCTACGAACGGGACAGAATTTCATTAGTACATCTAATACACTCTTCCTTACTGGATTCATGCTTGAGTGATGAGAAAACATTGTGTGTCATCATTTTGTTTTATCAAGTCAATCATATAAAAAAATAAGAAGAATAAGAACATGCCTCCTCTCTCTCTCTCCCTCTCTCTCTCGGAGCTTCAGTCGCTATCCCAATGGCGTTTGCATCAATGTTGCTGGTCTCGCTGTCCCGCAGTTCCCAGCAGCTCCTTTCGCCATCCTCCATCGTGCCTTCTTTCTCTGCCTTCTACACCCAAACATCCATTGGCTTCTCCATGAAGCTGTCCACGTCCCCAAGGATCATCTGCTGCCCTGGCTCTTTGTCATCCGCGGTCGTTGTCGCAGTCTCTGATGGGAACCGGATGGTGAACGGAGAGGGATCCGGCTTGGTTTGCTCAGCTAAGGGCGCATGGCCAATGACCCTTTCCACTTTCCTGTTGTGAATACTCATAATGGCCTTGGTCATGTACATGTGAGGGGCAACCTCATCCAACCCTCGCAAAAGGCTGGCGAGGGTGTCTTGACCCACGCTTTCACTGGTGGCCGATGACCTCTGTTAGCCGTCACAAAGACTAGTGACTGGCGGTGGAAAATAAGGAAAAAAAAGTAAAGGAAATGAAAAAAAGGACAGAAAAGAAAAAAATTCAAAAAAAATTAAAGATTAAATTAAATATCTACGTTAACGCCAGTCATATCACGTAAAACAACCTGCATCCGCATTAACAATATTTGCCTTAATGAGTCGAATGGAGTCAATTGATACAATTGTAAAAGGGATTAGAATTGAATTGGTCAAATTAAAAAGTTTAGAATTAAACTAATATCAATGCAACGGGTTTAAGACTTTTTTGTACTTTTCCCAAAATCCAAAGAAAATTTAGGATTGAATTAGGTGTTACTCTAATCCAATAGATCAACTTTGCAATTTCATTATTCAAAACAATCTAGCATCAAGAAAAATCATAAAGTGGTTTATATAGTCGCATCTTAGAACAAACCTCCAAATATAAGCAAATCCCAAAATACTAATCTCATTTTCCCAAGATAAGGCCGTCGGTTCCTAGACAAAACAGAATTATAACATTGACTTTTGGCTCTAGACTAGAGACAAAGTACATTTCATTGGACTCAACAAGACCATAAAAATATTAAATGACTTATTCTCAGTTTTCTTGACACTTAGTATTTTGGGCATAACTTTAAGTAAAAGACTCCAAGGGTGTGTTTGTTCAAAAGAAAACGTTTTCCGTGAATTGAAAACAATAAATTTAAGTTGTGAAAGAACATCTTTGCTTTCTAATAAGAGGGAAATTAATTTCCCTAAGTGTTGACACCTAAATTTTGACGACCCGTTTAGTCATTTATTGCATTAAAAAATTAAGGGTTAATTTTATTTCTGAAAAAATAGTTAATTGCATAGCATATAGTTTTAGGTGCATTTATTTCTTAATTTGCATTTACATTGGGCCGATGACAAATGGGTTCAAATTGATGGTTCAGAATATAATTTGGTGAATTGGACTAAGCCTACAAAGGGAGTAAATTGGCCCAAGCCCATATCTTCGGAAAGATTTTATGGATTGATTTATACGAGATTTTAAATTTTAGAAGAATCCTCTTGCAATCCTAAATCGTATCAAAAGCAAATATTACATTTGGAAAAAGGAATTTTTGTGGATATGGATTTGGAAAAATTAAAACTCTAACTCGTGGCCTATAAATAGATTAAATGCATAGGGTTTGAGGAAGAGGCCACACAATCCATTCATACAGCCACAATTCGGAAAGGAGAGACATATACGTGACAGAGAAAAGAGAGGGACTTCTCTCGGCCGAACGAAGGAGCCTGTTCATTCACGAAAAAGGGGAGAAGTGGGGGTCTTCAAGCGTGAAGCTCGGTTCTTACAATTTCGACACCCGTGACTGCCGATTCATGGTTGACCACCACCTACCGCTACCCCAACTACTGCCGTCGCTGCTGCCCAGACGTGCCACGAGCCCTATACTCTAAGTTCCAGCAATTCCATCGAGGTCTTCGTCTAGTTAAGCAATCCTCAGCAAAGCCCAATCACTACTCGACAAGATCAAGATTTCATGGCGAGCTTCATCCGAAGCCATGGAGCTTCGATGTTAAGCCATGAGACAACCATAGATTAAAAGGGGGAATTTTTTTCAATCTCTGCAATTTTTGTCCACAAAGTCAAGCACTTTCACCTAGAGGAAGGAGTGGACGTGCATAGAAGGGAGCCCTTCTAGGATGAACACGAGTTTATGATAAAAAGCACAAGATGTGGTCTCTCTCGTGCATGATCTGTTGAAGGCAGTCCAAACCAATTTTCTTTGACCAAATCTTGCAGGTTTTCAAACGATCTTGCCACGGTCCAGCAAAATCCAGTCCACAGTCAAAGTCAGTCGTTGTCCAACGTCGGTGAAATCCCCTGCGACAATTCTGTAGTGGTTCAGGCCTGATGCCGTGACGTTGCCGTTGCTCTTTCACGACTAATCTGCTATCCTCGACCAGCGGTCACGGAATTGTCGAGCACTTGCTGATTCTTGCACCACTATTGAGCTCGTCCCCACATCGAGCCGGACGAATGAGTTTTTGTTTTGTTTTGTAGATGAGCGTGAGCAGCTTGGGCGTGTGGCGATGTGCAAATCTCAGTGAAGAAAAATAGCCAAACTATCTTTGTCCGCCATCCTCGCAACGTCATTATAAGCCATGCCATGAGCAGCAGCGAAAGTCCAGCCATGCCTTGCTGTCCTAGTTCGTGAGCCGTCCATCGCCGCCGCCAACCGCACCACCGTGAAGCATCGTCGCCATGCACATAACGCTTGCCGCCGTTCACCGTTGAAAAGCCGGTTGCGACCCTGATCGCGTTAAGCTCGGATTTGGAAATTATTTTCAAATTTAGATGCTTTCGTTGCTACGAGGTAAGTCCGACACTTTCTATTTGCTTTATTGGGTGTTAAATTGATGGATTGCGCACCCGCATGATCACCTCACATGTTAGGGAAATAAATTTAAAATCAATCCAAACTGCTTTCTATTTGCTTTATTGGGTGTTAAATTGATGGATTGCGCACCCGCATGATCGCCTCACATGTTAGGGAAATAAATTTAAAATCAATCCAAACTGCTTGCCAAACATTTTTCAAAATAAAAAGAAAGGTACCGAAAGGGCATTAGAGGAATCTAGTGTAACCAAGTCCCCGTACCCATAGTCTCTGATTCGTAGAAGTAAAGTGAATCTCCCGTTACTTTACTTGGGTTTCTAATCGACCCATCAAAAATAGATTAGTGGCGACTCCTAATTGAAAAATCATTTGCATGTTATAAACTTGAACCTAAGTCGTGAATTGGGTTTCTAATTGACCCACCAGAAACTATCATTTGCATGTTACTTTACTTGGGTGTTTATGGGCTTGGGAGAGCCCGAGTTAAGTCTAGGCTTAACAATCCATTAGCCAAACCCTAGGTGGTTCACACCCGAAAAAATTGGTCGCGACACTAAGCCATCAAATAAATGAAAACTAACTATTTTTCTAGAAAATTATATCGATTAAAATAATTTTCTTTATAATGAGGTTTTCAATGAAACATAAACACCCTAAGTTACATATTGAAACTAGGCATATAAGGCTTTCTCCTCTTGAAAAGATTTTCATCAAGATTATTGAGAATATGTTTTGAATTTGAGCCTGAAAAAAATATTCAGCCTAAATTAGAGTACTTCCCAATCCAATGAAAGTAAGAAACCCATGGAGTTACAGCGGGAAAAGAAACTTCCAACTTAAAGTTGCATCAGCCCACGTATTTTCGGTTTGAGAAACACGCCGATTTCCGAATCCAAGTTTGTAGTCGGTCTGATCAAAGGGTTTTGTCAGTGTGCCAAGTGAGTACTGCTTCAAGAGGGGCCCTGGATGCGGAAAGAGTGAGTCTCGTGCAATTAGTGGGTTTCTCTTCCGATTTGGTGAAGAAATTTCATCGTCAATTATACAAGGAAGAACTAGTGTTCAAGTAGCAAAATTTTGTGGCACAGTTCTTGTGTATTCCTTTGAGAGATTGAGTGATAATTTTGCGACAAATTATAGGTACTAAACACCGTATGAGAAATTGGGTAAAATTAGGAGTTAGGAGTGTTTGAATTACTCGAATGTAGTTGTGTTCTATCTTATATCACTTGATTTATAATAGAAATTATAAGCTGTCCTCTCAATGGAGTAGATCGCATTGACAATTGACTACATGAATTCAGTGTTAAGATTTATTTCTTTGTTTTCTTTATTATTGTGTTCAATCACTTATTTTGATTACTACTTTTTCTTAGGCTCAGTTCAGCTAGATTTATGGCGAATGCACCATACTGAAAATTTGAACTCAAGATAGCAAGCGTACATGCATTTTAAAACTTTTTTGGATGGCTTAATTTAAATAATACCTCTATTTGTCAATGCAATTAATATAGGATCAAATTCTCCCTTCAATAGCTAAGAATTTGAATTATCGTTCAATATAGTCGCTATATTAAGAGACAATATGTCAATCTCCGGTACCGGGAGTGCTTGTTTTGGCTTTTTGATCTTCCTTTAATAGGCCCCCTAAATGCAATTCTGAGTTTATTTGTTCATATATATATATATATGTCATATGTATGTATAATATAATGGGAAAATTTGAAAAATTGGTACGAAATGGGGTCATTTTCTCAAAAAGACATCCCAAAGTATAAGTTCATGAAAGTGGCTAACTTAATCTCAAATAAGGTTTTAAGCTTGTTGGCCTGTCAAATTTTCATCAGCCAACAAGCACGTTTATTTCACGAGCCACTTTTCAAGCCACGGGCTATTTTTCTTTCTCTCCTTTTATTTTTCCCCAGTTCTTTTGTTCATCTTCTTCTTTGTTTCTCTCTTTTTCAGTTTGGAGTCAAATTGAGGTAAAGACGGATTCGATGAACTTGACATCCGCCAAGCTTTGAGATGTAACTGCGGCCTAACATTGAACGATGACTTGACTACCGCGTTTTGTTCTTCAACGTCGTAGTGTATCGAAAGGTGCTTAGAGACAAAAGCCAGCTGAGGCTTAGCAATCTTGGCCTTCTTCTTGTTGCGGAACGAGAGCTTGAGCTTGGTGAAGCGGGAAGATTGTCCAAAAAGTCCTAAACTTATTACACTTTTATCAATTTAATCATAATCCTTTTAACTTTACCAATTGAGTCCTAAACATTTTCACTTTTTGTCAATTAAGTTCATCTAGCCAATTTTAGCCGGAATTTGCTAACATGGACAATTTTTTAATATTCTTTTCAAATTTTAAAATTATTTTTTATTTTTTATTTCTTTTTATTTCTTTCCTTTTTTTTTTTTCCTTTGCTTGGTCGCCTAGCCTCCGGTGACGGGCCAAAGACCACGACCAGCGAGGGTTGGCCTCGCTAGTCTCAAGCAAGGTCGCCCTCACCGGCCTAGGGCAAGGCTCGCCCTCGCCGGGATCTGGTAAGGGGCGACCTAGCTGATTACGAGCGAGGCTTGCCTTGGCCAAATCTGGCAAGGGCTAGCCTGCCCAAGGCCGGCAAGGTCACCCCTTGCCTAAGGCCCGCAAGGCCGACCCTTGTTGGCCTCTGGCGAGGGCGAGCCCTACTTGAGGACAGCGAGGTTGCCCCTCGCTAGATCCTGGCGAGCGCGACCTCACTAGAGGCTAGGGAGGACGACCCTCACCGATCGTGGCCTCTGGCCAGTCATTGGAGGCTAGGAGACTGGCCAGAGCCAGTGATCGGCCAGAGGAAGAAAAGAAAAAAAAGGGAGAAAAAAAGAAATTAAAAAATACAAAAATAAAATCAAAAATAAAAAATACTAAAAAAATAATAAATTTTGTTCACGTCAGTACTAACAGTGCCACGTAGGATAGTCAGCGTTCACGTGAGCAAATTCTAATCAAAATTAGCTAGATGGACTCAATTTGCAAAATGTTGAAAGATTTAGGACTAAATTAGCAAAAGTGCAATAGGTTTAAGACTTTTTGGACAATTGGTAAAGCTGTTGAAGAGTTCTGCAGAGACCTTGCGGAAGAAGATGGAGCTCTCGTTGTTGTACTCAAGGTGATCCGAAGGGTCAGCCTCTCTAGAGAATGAGAAGAGGAGTTGAGGTTGCACCGGTGACCGTAGTGACAGTGGCTAGGAGGGAGAGGATGGTGGGACTAGATGCTTAGAGTTCAAATGAGATGGTGATGAAGAAGAAGATGAAAGGAAAAAAGGGGGAAAATAAAAATAAGCGCCCCAAATGAAATTACCTTAGCCCAAGGCTTCAAAAGTGGCATGTGCTTTGGCCGGCCGATGAGCTCGAAACCTTATTTGAGACTTTGTTAACTACTTTAGGATTTTGTTTAAGATAAATAATACTTTTGGCCTTCTTCAGAAAAAAAAGCAGCTTCATTTCATGTCCTTGAAATATTTGATGGAAGTGAATGATTTAGTAAATTAAAACGCTCCAAGACATGTGTATCATTTTAAAAAAAATCTTGTGTTTATATTTTCTTCAAAAAAAGGACATCAGAAGTGCAACAATTTTTATATGATGCTCATTTTAGTGTCATAATATATTGAGTGATCGCTTGAGTATCACTTTTTTAATAATTTTAATAATAATAATAATAATAATAATAATAATAATAATAATAATAATAATAAAAAGATCACCTTAGTGTCACCACTACTTTGTGTGGTTGGAAAATTTGACTTGGTAATTTTTTAGTATTATTCATCTGACGTGGGTCGTTAGTAAAGTGAATTAGCATAATTGATGCTAAACGACGTCGTTTAACACATTTATTTGTCCCAAATTAAGGAATCGGGCTTAACCACAGATGTTCTTTAACCTAAGCCCCAAATTGAGTAATTGGAGCAAAGAGGAAGGCGACTCCAGAGGAAAGAACATTTACTCGCGGGGTAAAGAGAATCTGCACTTTTTTTGGGAGGAGAGAGAAAATTTGAATATTTTCTTCAAATCCAAACAATTGCTTTGGATCAAAGAGGAACATCAACAGCAAATAAGATTTTCTTCCTCTGAAACCACAGCACCAGCAGCAAAGAGAAGGGCGATGTTCGTTTTCTGAAGACTCAAGACTTGCCCTCTTTTTCTCGGAGGGGAGAGAGAAAGGGGAAATGCCGGGAAATTCTAGGCTTAGGTGTCTTTTTACGGTTGCAGTAGCGTCACCACTTGTAGTAGCAGGAGTTCCAGCAAAGATGAAGGGTAAATTTAGCAGATCGAGGAGAGAGAGCTTTGTCGTTTGTTCCTTTTATTTTCGTTTCAGTAAAAAAAGACGAAGGTGAAGACCAAGAAGAAGAAGGAGAAGAAGAGGCAAATTGGTGGGTTAATTAAATAATTTGTCGGGTCATCTTGAGGTTTGTCGACGTTGGAGATCAATTTCTTTTTTTTTTCTTTTTTTCTTTTCAAGAAAAGCCACATTGAAATTAAAATCTCACTAAAAAGTCACGTAAGACAAAGGAATTTATTATTGGAGACACTTAAGTAACTGTTCAAAAAGTTTTGATATTGAAATGAACATCGTATGAAAATTATGTCATTTTTATAGTCCTTTTTCGGATGATTTGAGACGACTAATACATATTGAAGAGCAACATGAAACAGAGCCATAAGGCGAATTAACTAGCTTGACACTTCAAAGTGATGAAATTTTTCTATACTCACCCAAATATTCACCAAAAAAGTTAGACATCATAAAATGACGGGTCCCTTTATTTCGCTGAAAACGATTTCCTCATTTTTCACCGTTTTGTTCGTTTAAGAAAATGAGTCATAGGAAAATATTTTCTTACCAAAGCTTACATTCAAAGAAATGATTTCCTCTTTGAAAGAACAAGAAAACATTTTTCAAAATATAACTAGATATTGGTGGTTATACTCGAAACTTTACTCTTCGACATGAAAACCTCAAAATTGGTTCATGAGTCTCGATGTTTATGACCAAGGGCCTAGCAGCTAGGCCTGGGTCCATTGAGGCTGGGCTTGGGCCAATGACTCTCATGTGTCGGTCCAATGGAGCTAGGCTCGAGCCCTTGTTGTCTATACTCAACATTTTGACACTCAAGCTCAATCCATAAAGGTTGTGCTCAGGTCCCCAACACTTAAGCTTTGGTCCCAACCCTTGGGCTCCAAGTTTACAAAGGCCGTGCATGCATCCTCAGTGCTTAGGCTTGGATTCTTACAAAAAATGTTTTTTTAAAAAAATGAATTTCTAATTATTTTTATTTTTATTTATTTTTTCTTTTCTTTTAGTTTCTTCCATGGCCGATTGCAGGCCACAACAATGGCCGACTAGCCATAGGCGAGCTTGAGGCCAGCAAGCTTGAGCTTTGCTAGATTAGTGAGCTTCAGGCTCGCCACAAGCTTGTGAGGCTTGAGGCGAGGCCTTTGGCAAGGCGAAGCTTGCTCAAAGCTCTGGAAATGGTGGACGAAGCAACTTCACTCCTAAACCTCGCCGAGATCGAAGGCAAAGGGTGGGCTCTGGTGGCGGTCGGCCAAATCGTCCCAAGGGACTCTCATATTCTTTACTATGTTCTTCCCTTCACCAAACAACCCCTTCTTCTTCTTCTTCTTCTTCTTCTTCTTCTTCTTCTTCCATGTCTTTTGCAGCCGTAGCTGTCTCTCTATTGCCATTTCGACCTCACTAGCCTTTGGCAAGGCTGGAGCTCGCAGCAACTTGCAAGGCCTCGAGCCTCACCGGCTTGTGGCGAGCTCAAAGCTCATTGATCTGGTGAGGCTTGAACTTGAGCTCACCTATGGCTAGTTGTTGGCCATCACCATGGCTAGCAATAGGCCAACAAAGAAGCCAAAATATATATATATATGTATAAAATTAAAAAATACGAATTTTTGATAGTTTTCTTCATAAGATTTTCCTTACCAAATGATAGCAATTGCTTTTCAAGCCTTTTCCAAATTTCGATCAAACACCAAAAAGTAAAATTATTTTTCAGAAAAATGATTTTCAGAGATGGTTTATTTTTTCGTGAAACAAATGCAGCCTCCGATCCTTTATAAAATTTGTCCTTGCAAAAGAAATCCACTAGTAGACAGTGTTAAAAGCAAGTGGAGGCCGACCGGCGGCGGTCGATCGCGCCGTGTAGGCGGTGGTGGGTGGTAACGGGGCCTGTGTCTACTTTCGTCCAGCTTAATTATTCCAACGGGCAAACATGTATCCGTTTCACATGTTCGACGCATTTTGAACCAGAAAGAGTGCAAGTTTTTCTTTCTATCGTTCCTAATTTATGCGAACCGGAATGATCCGATTACAAGCATGATACTGCGATTTAATTTCTTCTTTTCCGATCAATTTAATTTTTTTTTTCCACGTTATCATCAAACCCAGCCCATGCAAGAACTCTTGAATCGGTAAAACCCTGAAAAAGTAGGTAAACCGAAGGTAGCAAAGAAATAGGATTCATCTCCAAGCATACATCGTTAGCTTCACAAAAAAGAACAAATTATTCATGGTCTTCTCCTCGATGATCATCGCCTATCCCTGCGTCCACTGGCTCGGTCTCTGCGTAAATCTCGCTGATACTCCTGGACTTCCTCTTCCTCTGTGGACGGAGCGCCCCGTTTTGAACGAGAACCGCCTTGGTTTTCATTTTCCCCGTCGACGTCGCCTTGCGCCGGCTCGGATGATTGCTGCCGCCCTTGGACTGACCTTTGTCCAGGCCACCTCGACTGAGAACAGCCTTGGTTTTCGTTTTCCCCGTTGACGTCGCCTTGCTCCGGCTCTGACGATCGCTGCCCTTGGACTGACCTTTGAGGGCCCAGCTCGATCGGTCACAGCCATGGCGGCTGATGTCGCAGCTCTCTTCATCGCTCAACTGCATCAGCTGCTGTGCAGCGACAATCGTCGAGGCTGTGCGGCCTTCTTGGCTCCCTGATCCGATCAAGCTCTCTGTCTTGTCCATTTTTATTGCTTCTCTCTCTCTCTCTCTCTCTCTCTCTCTCTCTCTCTCCGGAGGCTGAGTTGTGATATATAGAGACCATTTTGGCAATGATTTAACTAGTACATACATCGAGATAAATCTGGACCATTAGATTTAGTGAGACTTGGGTGAGACCAACCATTTCTAATGATCCGGATATAGTTTCTACATGCTAGGTTCGTGCAATGATATTTCCTTAAAAATGTGGCATAAATCCTGATCTTCGTGATTACGTGTAAAGGATAAGAGAAAACTATTCCATAAGAGGAATGGTTATGACGCACTTTATTTTATGGAAATGTTGGTTGAAAATCCAAAAAGAGGTAATTTATGGACTTGTTCTATGGATATGAATGTTTTCTTGTGGAATTAGATATGAACTTCTATAGTTTATTGTAATATGATTGACTTGATTTCAGTTGCTTGGATTTTGATAATAAATATTGGCTTGCCGGTATATTTTCCAATTGGTTTAATAGTTCCCAAGAATTGGCTAATACCTATCAACGGCACATAATTTCGCTAATACATCTATTAAACTCTTGCTCGTCGCATTCATGCTCACGTGATGTTTCTCATCACGTGTCATTATTTTATTTTATTAAGCCAATGATATGAAAATAAAGATATTTATCATGTGTAAAAATTGTACCCGCATGAAAATAATGAAGCATGAATTTATCATGTATGAAAAATTGAGTGCGTCTCATTCAAGAAAAGAAAATTTGATTTTTAGTAGTTTTTTCTCCCACATCTTGTAGGAAAAATGAATAAATACGAATATTATTTTTCCCCTCTGACCAGAAGATTACGTTCTGTCAGCTCTGTCGGCCTATTGACTGGTTGACCGCTTCTCTCAATTAGTAGGCTAAGTCTCGTCCAAAACCAAGAGGCACTCCTCATTTTTTATTTTTTTTTTTAGGTTTCAATTGAATGAAATTTCTAATGTCAACTTTCTTTCTATATTTCCTAACTTTTAATTTGTTTCAATGCTCAAGTTGGCTAACTGGAACGTCCTACGAAACTAAATCTATCATTATGCATACCACAATCTTGACTGGATTTGCCTAGTTCACAAGAATCAAGATTAGATTGATTATGTTTATGAATACAGTAACCACAAATCAAAATATACACCCATCAAAATAAGGGAGGATAAATTGAAACATACATATAATGTTAAATTGGTTTTCATCTTGAACATTAGCTACGATCATTTTGATTAAAAATGCAAATGCATACCACTTGGGAGAAATTATCCAATTGGTCATAAATTTATTATATGAATGTTAATTCAATTCTAAACTTTTCGATTTTGTCAATTTATTTTTAAATCTTTATGCAAAATTCCAGCGTAGTCCTTCCAATCAATTTTTGTCAGAAATTACTGACTAGGTGGCCCAATTATTGCCAGCCATCTCACTAACATAGATTTAGGATTAAATTAGCAAAATTAAAAATTTTATAACCGAATTAGTATCAGTATAATAAATTTAAGATTGATTGAGTCATTTTCCCAAGCTGCTTGTCGAGTGGTTCTCATGAACAACTTTTTGGTTTTGGCTTCTCTTTTTCATTTTTATCAGTGGTTAAATCAGACTTTTATTAAATGTTTAGCACATCAAATATTTAAAATACATACACAACAATGTTTATAATAAAGTGAGTCATAAAAAAAAAAAAAAAAAAGTTCACGGATGGCCATTTGCTTTGGCTCAAAAACTAAACATGAACTCAATTCACAAGTCCTTTTTGGGGCCAAGAACTCATTAAAGAGTCAAGGAAACGAAGCGTTGATGCTACCTGTAGAATAGCAAGACTCATGTTTGGCCAAATCCTTAGCAAGACTGGGTCCAAAATATGATCCTACGTTGATTTTGTCTGTTCTGATGTCATGGGAAAAACCTGCTGTTGGCGTAAGCATATCATTCATCAAACCCAGGAAAGAGTAAACAGGACCAAGTCCACACAGTCCATTTCGAGAAAGACCTTTTACTTTGCACATTTGTTATCTCCGTGCTTGAAGAGCAAACAGTTTGAAACTAGGCAGTGAATCGCTGCACGCATACGAGAGAATGCCGAGCTCGCACCTTCCGCCCAATGACAGGAGGAAAGGATACAACACAGCCCTCGATTTCACTGGTATATCCAGACTGCCGTGACCGCAATATCATTTGTAATCATTTAAGTAGAACAATGTTTCAAGAAAAGGGAACCCATGAGTCTCTCTGTCAAAGACAAGAAATCGAAATGCACATTCAGCTCATGGATTATCAATCCATCCCATCAATGGTACACAACCCCTAAGAAATTTGCTGAAAGTGCAATCGGAACACTCCCTAGCTAGACTATAATATACATGAACCTCAGCTTCCGAAATTCTGCAAAAAGTTTTGCTACCCGAAAGATATTACCTCCTAATGGAGCATGAAAAGATGCATTGCCTGGGGCAAAAGTAAGTACAAATGGTCTGATTCAAGATATCCTAAGAATTGACTTGGTGAAATTCCCTATATCGTATCTTGGACAAAGGAATGATCCCTCAGGCTCAGCTGAACAGTTTCACGTCTTCCACACCTTAATTGTGCCATCCACAGAGGCAGTGATCATACAGTCTTCCTTTGGATGATAACTTACACTTGTTACCTGCAAGAGAAAAGAGAGAACAACCACAGTGAATTGGAATATTTAAAACTGCAAGAGTCTAGGCATTGTGATGAAAATCCATGCAAGTTCTATCCACAACACTCCAAAAAATCAATAGCATCATTAAAGTTAATGGAAAATATACCATAGTCCTCTAGGATTCTAACTATATTTGATTATTATCGAGCAAATGGGACTATAGTCTATACCTGTCCTCTAGAATTAAAGGCTGCCTGATTATCATCAAGCAGATTAGTATGATCTAAACTCAACCTACAAGGAATTCTGGATGGATCCCAAGAAACAGGATGGCCCATGAAACAAAATAAGAAGAAAAGGTAAGGAGGATTTCCACAATCAAATGACATTCAAGCCACGAAATGGTAGAAGTAGATAAATTTTCTGGCAAATGTTGTCGATGCATGAAGTAGAACTTTTGCTCTTTCTGTACCTCCACTGGACATGCAAATTTGGAGAAGTTTCTACATTCTGCCGATACAAATTGGATCATAGCAAGTTCAGTAGACAAGAAATCTAAGCTTGGCAGAGTGTAAGAGTCCTTCAGTAAGAGAATAAGCTCTCTCGGCATTTTGGTTACTTTGGGATGAAAAGCACAGATGCGCTAGCAATTGGAAAGAATTTGCTATTTAAACATTTAGTGGGCGAAATTAATAAAGTGCAGTAAAAAAGATTTTCATGGATGCAACTGCTGTGATAGACACTGTAAAATGTATATTCTCCCTGATAAATGCGCCCACCCCTGGGGGCATTTATATATCTGTACATTTCACAATCTGGTGATGCATCTATAGTGAAAGCTTTGTACTAAAC
Organism: Eucalyptus leucophloia subsp. euroa; assembly: GCA_017140325.1. NCBI lineage: Eukaryota > Viridiplantae > Streptophyta > Magnoliopsida > Myrtales > Myrtaceae > Eucalyptus > Eucalyptus leucophloia. The sequence continues at coordinate 65,171,558 of CM029475.1, forward strand.
CAAGCTTACCCCATCTTATTGTTCAATTTTACAAACACCTGTTGAGATCTAGATCTAGCAGTACGGGTAGGGGCTGGTTACAAGGTATTATCAGAAATGCCAAAATTTAAATCACCAATTTGATAATTGAGAAGAAACTCATGACTAATCCTTTTTGTAACATCAGCATCTGGCTTGTTTCCACCAAAGTGACAATATGAAAATGCATCTTTCTATATGAAAGGGCACAAATAAAATACAACACGTTATGAAAAATTAGCACCATTTATCAAGACATATGGTACAATATGTACAGCATAAACAAGAAAAGACTCACCACAGAGGAATGAGCTCGAAATTTGGATATCACTGATGCATCGACCAAATCCCAGAAGAAGACATAACCGTCCTCAGATCCACCAGCCACGTGTGCATCAGTATTAGTAAGACAGCAATCCAATTTGTAGGACTGATGAATCATATCAAACAAGAATCATTGTTACTACATGAGGATATGACCCAGCCATTAAAAATTGAAAGCATGAGTGCAGGGCAAAATTTCGAGTGAGCGAGTGCAACTACATGACACATCTACCAAAGCTGATTCACAGAGGATGTTGGGAAATCTAAACAGATTAACTTATCTTGAACCAATGGATGTATAACAGGTGAAGTGTGATACCCTGAGATGGCATGACATGGAAAATAAAGTGGCATTTTTTGGTGCACAAAAATCTCAGACTAATCATCGTTCCAAAAAATTAATTTCTACATTGATAACGGATCACTACTGCAAGAAAGCATCAAGATTACTAAATTCTGTCATATAAAAACCTTGCAAGTATGGCCCTTATATTCTTGCAATAGCTCACCGGCAGACCTGTCATAATAAAGGACAGTCAGCGGGAGCAATGATGGCAATGCAAATTAAATGACTTCAATTGCTTACCTATCTACAAGACGCAAAGTTGAATCTAAACAACTTGCCAGTATGCAGTTACCATCATTTGACATTGAAATACAGTTGACAGGTTGCCCCAAGTCGTCAGATATTTCTCTACATGATAGGGTGACAACACAATTATTAGAGATAGGTATCAAAGTTACCTAGCTATATGGATATGTCAGATACTTTTAGTTTATTGTGACCTTACAAAGAAAGAACAAGAAACGAATGCACAAGGTACAGCCAAAATTCACAGTTCAATATAGATTTTTGACCTTCTTCTAGGGTAGAGAGATTGTCTCACTACAACACGATCCAGATTGGGGTCTGGGTAGCAACAGAAATAAATGCTGCCTCACTAAAGGCATTGCTAAATGCTGTTTACCTTTCTTAAGCTTCAAACAATAATACTTCTGAACGTGGTAATGTCTTATAAGCAAGAAGGGATATTCACGACACAACACACATACCTACCAATACGAATGTCAAATGTTCGAACAGTACCATCAACGCTTCCACCAATAATTTCAGTTTTTGTTAAGCAAACAGACATCACACTGTCTTGAAATGTGTCGATAATCTGCAATTCAATAAAATAACTCAAGTCAGTTCATTCACACGAGCACATATAATTCAAAAATTCAACAATGTCAGCTGGAAAGTTACCTGAATCGGCTCAGTGCTATGAGATCTGCAATCCCAAGCACGCACTGAACGATCATAGCCGGCTGATACTACGACAGATGCATAGTCGTTAAACTTTACCGCATTCACCTGTGCAGAGGAAGGGGTTAGATGGAACATTACGAGAAATTCCGAGAGACATAGGATATGGCCAGTTGAGAAAAAATTTACAGTTCAAATCGTTGTGAGTGCAAACCTCGCTATCGTGCCCACGGAATCTCCTAATGACTCGGCCAGTCGACACATCCCAATAGAATATCTGCCGGTCACCACCGCAAGATATCAACTTCGAATTGTCCCTACATCACCAGGCGAAAAGATTCAGCATTCGGACTTGCATCATCGATCCTCAGTTGGCAAAAGAAAAAAAAAAGGGGCATCCAATAAATGCATACATCATTTTCCTTTTCCACTTCCTAACCCAAAATGTCAACAAACCAAGAGAGAAAATTTTCTGATCCCAACAACAGAAGCAGGACACTTCCAAGATTCATCACTACACAAACCATCTCACATTCACAATCTCAACGAACCCAGTCCAGCCAATCAGCTGCCACCTAGCATACACGAAACTAATGCGATACACTCTCCTTTAGGATCAAAAAGCATCTACCCACATGAGCCTCCGACCGAACACACGCGTCGGAGCAAAAGAACCGGCGAAACAGCGGAGGAGGAGGAGGAGGAATTACGAGGTGCAGTGGACGTCGCGGACCTCGCGGCCGTGGGACTTGTAGGTCTTGATGTGGATGCCGCGGTGGGGGTTCCAGAGGCGGATGGTGCGGTCCTTGCCGCAGCTGAGGCAGTAGTTGCCGTCGCCGTTGAACCGGGCGGCCAGCACCGCGCCCTCGTGGCCCCGGAGCACGCCCGCCTCCGTCCGGGGGAGGTCGCCCTCGCCCATCTCTCTCTCTCTCTCTCTCTCTCTCTCAGAGCTCAGAACAGCCGCCGTTCTCCGCCGGCGGCGGCGGGGGGGAGGAATCTTAAAACGGGTGCCCGGCGCTGGCTAACGGGCCGGGCCGGGGCCAACCTCTTCAACCTATAAATCTCTCGTTATCTTTGTTTAAACTTTCGACAAAAAATAAAAAGTCTTCGGTCAAAGTTTATCTAGCTTCAAAAACTTATGAAAAAAAATTATATTTGAGTAGACGTGTCAAAATATGTATATTGTGACAGTTTAAAGTGTTACGTGTTCAGAAAAGGTCAATTGCAAAGTAAAAATTTATTTAGACACATCGACTAGAGATTTCTTCTTTTTTTGACACTTCTATGTTTGTGTACAACCTTATCTCGGTAGTTAGTGGAAAAACATGTATGCAAATAGTAAAGTGTAAAATCTTTGAGTGTGCAAAGGGAAAATGTAAATATTTGAATATTTGGTTTATCATTTATCATTATTGTACGTATATTATTATGTTGATGATTTTCATGACCTTTTGACAAAAAATGATGGCAAAAGATTGAGGTCGAAATCAAATAATATTAAATGATGATCTTATTGACGAGTAATAGCAATTACAAACATTCATTAGCTTTGCACAAGATCCTTCGGCTCTTTGCTCGGTTCCCATAACCATTGCTCGCTCTCTCGCATTTCAGGTAGGGACCCTCGGCCGATGGCCCTGTTTTCGTGCCCTGTTTTGGCCCCTTTGGGGCTTCGTTGTTATCTAGCATGCACGAGTTCTGGCCTTGTTCGTACGCGTGCTGCAGTTCTTGGGACGTTGCTTGCCAATTATTATTAGTCCCGGCACGAGTTGGGGCTCGGTCGGTTTGCTTCTTCCCGCTTTTGGCTAATGAGCCTCACTTGGTCGATGAAATGCTCGAACCAGATCTCGATCAGGCTTGCTCCGATTTTGGGTTTGATTCTGGGTGTTTGTTGGTCCTTAGACATGGCTGATATGTTTTTCTTTGATTCGTCACTAGATGTGTTGTCTCCTCATGTGTGTTTCCGTTCAAATGAATCCGAGGATTGGCCAGAGTGACACTAGCCAATGGAAGTGGATTCCCTTTTCCGATGGTGAGTCGAGGTGGAGGCCGATCGGGACATGGGGCATTTGCATTTGATTCAGCATTTGCAATGAGCTTTTGAGTTCAATGCAAATGCTGAAAGCCCAAAACTACTTGAAAAAATGCAATTGTGTTTGATAAATAATTTCAGCATTTGGCAGAATCTTAAAAAGCCCAGAGCTAGTTTGGGTGCGTTTGGGAACTATTTTTGGGGAAAGTCCTTGGGAAAATGTAAAGAACTTGGAGTTAAAGGTGTTTTTTAAAATGCAACCGTGTTTGGTAAATTGTACTTTGAAAGCCTCTTTGTGAAGTACTTTGAACAAAATAGTGTTTGGGGAATTGCATTTACAAAGATCTATGTGATAAAAAAAAAATTGGCAAAAGAAAAATTAAAAAAAATTGACCGGCAAGGGCAAGGACCGCCGGCGACCTCCGGCGACCTCTGGCGACCTCCGACTACCTCCGGCGACCTCGGATATGAGGCGGTGAGGTCGCGCGACGCCGTCGTGACCTCCGGCGACCCGGATCGGGGCGGCGAGGTCGCGTGACGCCGCCTCGACCTCAAGCGACCCGGATCGGGGCGGCGAGGTCGTGCGACGCCGCTCGACCTCCGGCGACCTCAATCCGGGGCGTCGAAGTCGCGGAGGACCTCGCCGCCCCGGATCCGGGTCACGGTGGGGTCGCGCGACCCGCCGCCCCGGATTTGGGGCGGCGAGGTCGCGGAGGTCGCACGGCGCCACCGTGACCCGGATCCGTGGGCGGCGGCGCGACCCGGATCCGGTCGCCGCTCGAGCCTCCGGCACCGGATCCGGTCGCGACCGGACCGCAACTAGGTGGGTCGCGCGGCTCCGGTGAGCTCCGTGCGGAGGTCGCGGTGCGGGGCACGGGCGACGGTCGCCGCGACCGCGTGCCTTTTGGCCACCGTAGCCGCGACTTGCGGAGGTCGCCCGAAGCTTCGACGAAGATCGCGTAGGTCGCGGCGTCTCTACGCCCGGAGAAGATGAACAGTGCTCGACAAGGGCACGCATCCGGAAAATCCAAAAATTCGTGAGGATAATTTTGGAAAAAAAAAAGTGTGAACAGTGCGGGTGTGGCATGCCGAAAATGCCGAAAGCCCAAGGCAAGTCTTCCCCTGCCTTGGGCTTTTAGCCTTCAAAAGGCAAACTTTTAGTTAAGGATCTTTAGAAATTTTTTTCCCAAACGCCTGTTTTTAGCCCAAAGGGCTTTGGAAGCCCAAAGTAGCTTTGAGAAGCCGAATCCAAACGCAGCCTTTCTACTAATTTTGACTTTCAAAGATTTTGAAGCGCAAATTGAAATGAAAGCGGCGGAGCTTCAAAACCAACCAAACGGTCCAACATTTCCCCAATGGGCTTTTAGGCCTAAAAGCTCTTTGAAAATGCTTAACCAAACGCAGCCAATGTCCAATTGGTTGGTGTTAGAGGCGAGAATCGATGGCCGTTGGTGAGACCAAGATGAAGGGACCGAGGGCGTGAAGCTTCTGTCCAGGGAGTGGAGTGAGAGCAGAGATGGGTTCAAAGCTTGGGCTTGTCAATTTCAATTTGGGTTTGGGCTTGATTAGGTTTGACTGACGTTGGGCTTAAGTTGAAGCTTGGCAAATATGGGCTGTTGTTGTCATCCAGTCGAGCTTGGGCTTATTAAAACCATGTTCAGAAAGTGGGCCTAAACCATTCCGAAGACTGGCTTTTCAAAAGCCCGATTCGTGTTCGCGACTTAAGCCCGCAAAAGACTGGCGGCAGCCCGCATTCGGACTGGGCTCAAAGGCCCAACCCGGGTCCCAATTAGGAATAAAAATTATTAATTTTTTAAAAATAAAAAATGGAAAAATCCCCAAATTTTTTTAACTCTTTCAAAAAATAAAATCAGAAAAGCTTAAAAATAGTCTTTGAGAGGTTTTTCCTCAAAATAATCCTTAAAAGAAATAAAAGGAATTCGTGTTCAAATTATTGGAAGCAAATGTTATACTGCTATTTGCATAATTTACTTTATTCCAATTATGCCCTTATAATGCATGGATTGTTATTTTCCTAAACCTAGTTAGGAATTGAATTATGAAAATCATGATTGGTATAAAATGCTGCATAAATGTTTTACTTGATGTTTAAACAAAATTATGTATCGAAATGACATCAATTAATTAACTAGTATAAGCATAGGAGTAAAATAGTTTTCCTAGTGTTTTACTTGTGTTTCTACTCGGCCCACCACAAGTTGATTCGTGGCCACTGTTAAATGAAATTGACTTATAAGTTGAAAACTTTGACCATTACATCACAAATGAGCTTGGGCTAAGCCTAGACCTAGCATGATATGCCCATGCACAAGATTCCAAGAGGTCGCGATACATATCATGTATAATTGGAAAATTTTCTGAAATATTTTTATATACTTGTTTCTTAATTTTGGCCAAAATTTGATTGGATATAACTTTTTCATCCGATATCCCATTAACTCAGTTTTTGCACCTATAGGAGCTCGTCACTCAATGTTTTCAAAAATGTGATTTTATTTCAAAGAAAAACTGTTGGGATTATGAATTTTCAAGAATTGGACCGAACAAACCCCCACCATATTTTTTTCACTAAAAATCTAATTACGATGATTGATCCTAAATAATTTAAAGGAATAGAAAATTCTAAACCTGACGATGTGCCCTTGGACGAGTAGGGCAAATGACTGAATTAACCTTGTATAATTAGCCAAAGCTGAAGAAGATATTTTCAAATGGTTTAATCAAGCAACTATCCCAATTTTAGTGTTTGAGTGTTCAAGAGTGTTATGAAATTAGGGAGATCATCATTGTATCCGAAAATCCTTGCTTGAACTTGAGAATAATTCAAATTCTTTAAAAAAAAAAAATTAGTATTTCATGATCTTGCCTTTTCTATAAAGGGTTGAGATAGTTTCATGTGCCTCCTTGTCGAAACTTCCTTTAGCAAGAAGAGCACTATCAATTTAAGATCCGTTGACCTTGAATAATCATGATTGTCTACTTGAATATGGTAAGAGAATGCCATTGAACAAAACTTTACTATCTTTTTGCTTGTTTGTTGTGATTGAAAAGAAAATATTGATAGTGTTGTATAGAGTTAATCTTTCCTGTTATTCGATGAAAGAAAAAAGCTTTCTCATTTATTTCTTTCTATGCATAATCTAGCAGAGGGCTATTTATCATTCAAGGTGATGAAAATAATTTTAAAAAATATTATTTGTGTATATTTTTATCTAAATTTGACCAAACCTTGATCGGCATAACATTTTGGTCCGATGTCCAATTGACTCGATTTTTCACCTATGAAAAGTCCACCACTCGATTATTAAAAAAAAAAGCAGTTTGATAAAAAAAAAAAAAAAGTGTCCCGATCATGAATATCTAGAAATCGGACCAAACAGATAACCTTGATTTTTTGTTCATTAAAAATCTGATCTCCGAGATCGAGCTTAAGTAAATTTAGAAAGATTACAAACTCTAAACCTCACTAGGTCTAGTATTTTAAATCATCTGATTCGGTAAATTTATGAAAAATAATATTTATCTATTTTATTACCCAAATTTAGCCAAACTTTGGTCGGGCATACCTTTTCTATTCAACATCTCATTAACTCGACTTTTGCGCTTATAAAAAATTTGCCTCATTTCAAATATGTGATTTGACCAAAAAAAAAAAGTAATGGGATTGAGAATTTTTAAGAATAGGACGAAACGATGGACCATGATATTTCCTTTTTTGAAAATGCGATTGCCATAGTTGAACTTAAGTAATTTAGATGAAGCAAAGCACAATATTCTCACAATTTAGGAAAATTAGTAATTATTCATTTATTTTCACATAACACATTAATCATAACGCAACAACACAACATAGATATTCGAATCAACAAATATATATTTTTTTAAATATGATAAATAGAAAATTTTGATACTATAGTTGATAAACCTAATAGCTGGCTAAGCAATCTTCAGCTTATAAACATGGTAAATATATGACAAAAAATGGTAAATATATTAATCTATATCTGTAATATAATAATCTAAATATGCAAGTCAGGTGCTCTATTAATTAGATCTTTGCATCTATCGTCACGTTAGCAAGAAACCTTTCATGATCCTAAATTCCTCCTGTCATCATCAATTAATCGACTTATTATTGCAGCATTAAATCATATTTATTCATGGCATGCGATGCAAGTCCTTTCATTCCCCTCCCATCATCCTTATAAATATACACCAAGCCTTTATTATTTCGACATACACTCTTGTGACCTTAAGCCTTCCTTAGTCGCAAATCCTAGCTTCAATGATGGCCTCGAAATGCTTTCTCCTCTTGCTCGCCCTCGCCAGCATAGCGGCTGATGGAGCTGCAGCTCGCGAAATAAAAGCCCCCATCGACCGCTACAAGGCAGGCCTTGACTTGGCGGCACGGCTTGAGGCCGTCCAAGCCAGCGGCGGGCTGGTTGAGTGTTGGAATGCTCTGGTGCAGCTCAAATCATGCACCAACGAGATCATCCTCTTCTTCCTCAATGGGGAGACTAGCTTGGGGCTTGCGTGTTGCGGGGCCATCGACATCATCACCCGAAACTGTTGGCCCGCGATGCTCACTTCGCTCGGTTTTACGGCGGAGGAAGGGAATATATTGCGTGGGTATTGCGATGCGGCGGCGGGGGGAGCTCCAATTGGCTCGCCGACTACATCTTTAGTTATGGATGTGGCATAGACTAGGACGAGGTTGATAGTGTTAAGAGAGGGCAAAAGTGTGATTTTGTCTGTTGATAAATAAAGTTAAGACTTTGAGAGTCCTGTTATATTTGTGGGTGTTGCCTCAAGGGCACAAGTGAAATTTTGGTATTTTTCTTAATCTATATCTATACTATCCGTCTAATACTTATCTTCTTCTACGTTTCAACTAATTACAAAACAAAAAAAAAATTATCACCTACCAAAACATTGGTTAGAGAAATGCATGCCACTTACATCCGATTTGGTAAATTTATGAAAAATAATATTTATCTAATTTTTTACCCAAATTTAGCCAAACTTTGGTCGGGCATAACTTTTTTGTTCAACATCTCATTGACTCGATTTTTTAAGCTTATAAAAAAGTTCATTACTTGATATTTTCAAAGATGTGATTCGACCAAAAAAAAAAAAGTAATGGGATTGCGAATTTTTAAGAATAGGACCAAACGATCGACCGTAATATCTCCTTTTTTGAAAATCCAATCACCATGGTTGAGATTAAGTAATTTAGATGAAGCAAGGCATGGTATCCTCACATATTAAGAAAATTAGTAATTTTACATTTATTTTCACATAACACATTAATTATAACACAACAACACAATATGGATATTCGCATCAACAAATTATTTTTTTAAGTATGATTAATAGAAAATTTTCATTCTATAATTGATAAGCCTAATAGTTGGCCAAGCAATCTTGACCTTACAAACATGGTAAATATATGACAAAAAAAGGGTAAATACAATAATCTATATCTGTACTATAATAATCTAAATATGCAAGTCAAGTGCTCTATTAATTATATCTTTGCATCCATTGTCACATTAGCAAGAAACCTTTCATGATCCTAAATTCCTTTGTTTATCAATCAATTAAATCGACTTAGTATTACAGCATTAAATCATATTTATTCATGGCATGCGATGCAAGTCCTTTCATTCCCCTCCCATCATCCTTAGAAATATACACCAAGCCTTCATTATTTCTCCATCCACTCTTGTGACCTTAAGCCTACCTTAGTAGCAAATCCTAGCTTCAATGATGGCCTTGAAATGCTTGCTCCTCTTGCTCGCCCTCGCCAACATAGCGGCTAATGGAACTGTAGCTCGCGAAATAAAAGCCCCATCGACCGCTGCAAGCCGGGCCTCGAGTTTGCAGCGCGGCTTGAGGCCGTCCAAGCCAGAAGAGAGCTAGATGACTGTTGGAACACACTGGTGGAGCTCAAATAATGCACCAACGAGATCATCCTCTTCTTCCTTCACGGGGAGACCAGCTTGGGGCCCGGGTGTTGCGGGGCCATTGACATCATCAGCCGAAACTGCTAGCCTAAGATGCTTACTTCGCTTGGTTTTACGGTCGAGGAAGGAAATATACTACGTGGGTAATGTGACGTGGCAGCGGGGGAGCTCCGGTTGGCTCGGCGACTCCATCTTTAGTCATGGTTGTGGCTTAGATTAGGACGAGGTTGATAGTGTTAAGAGAGGACAAAATTGTGATTTTGTCTGTTGATAAATAAAGTTAGACTTTGAGAATCTTGTTATATTTTGGGTGTTGCTTTAAGAGCACAATTAAAATTTTGGTATTTTTCTTAATCTATATCTATACTACCTATCTACTACTCATCTTCTTCTATGTTTTTTTTTTTCTTTGGGTGACCTAGGAAACCCCGAAAGCCAACAGCCGGCGGGAAAAACCCAGGGCTGACGCAAGCTGGCCACCACACTCATGCCAGCGGTTAAGTCACCCTGCGATGCACTGGGGATTCGAACCCCTCCCCTTTGTGAGGGGGAGAGGGCTCAAAGCCAGCAACGCCACCCAGATGGGTGGTATCTTCTTCTATGTTTTCTACTAATTAAAGCAAAAAATCTTATCACCAACCAAAACATCGGTTAGAGAAATGCATGCCACTTATCTACTATTTCAAAATATGATAGTAGCCCACAATGGGCTCCACTTATCGGCTAATTAGTGCCACTTATCCACCAATCCATAGTACAATATCTACTCATAATTGAGGCAAGGGCACATTGCCGCCAATCTCTTACTGCATGATCTTTTTTTTTTTGGCAAACTCTAAGCTTCAATTTATTGAGTGAAACATATCTTGATTCACGCGCTACTCAATTTGATTCTTCATATTTACATACACATTGTTTTTAACGTGGACATTGAATTAGCATTTTTATGGCCCCAAAAGAGTATGAAAGTAACCACGCATGCGCAGAGCGCGTACTCATGGTCTTGTCTATGTAGAGGCAAAATTCCAATGAGGTGTTCAACCCTGAAAAGACAAATAAAACCCTACCCTCTGTTAGACAATTCCTAGAAAATGGAATGAAACAAGGAGAAAATGTGGAACCCCTGGACAGGTATCAACATGAACCCTTCTTCTCTTGGTCTTGCACTTGAACCCATGTGGGAATCATGAATTTGGCTACAAAGGAAGAACCTATACATCAAAAAGGATCACCACATCTTTTGAAAGTTGTTTGCCTGTCATGAAGTTTTCTCAGATTTCCTTAATTGTTTGTGTTAAAATATGTTTCGAGTTTAAGCCCGAAGCGAATTGCTGAATTTTGAAAATAAAGTAAATTGAAATAAAGGGAGATGGGTACACAAATTAGTCTTCTGGTGGACGTTAGTCTTCAAGCTAAAGTTGGTCAACAAACCTTGGAAGTATTGACCGAGGCAGTCTGTTTCTTAAAGAGTTTGACGAAAAAAAGGGAAAATCAATCTTTTATTTTTTGTTGACCGAATCTTGGATTATTCGGTTTCTGCACGCAATTCTCTGGCGGTGGATTATAGTATTATTTTGAAGACTTGCTCAAGGGACTCTCTTTACCGAAGCATTGTTGTTGATCGAAGTACCGTTTTTACTTTGAGTGTCGTGGTCTTCTCTATTTGTGAGAGATGTCCGTAGGTGCTGGGTGCTTGATAGCAGGTCTTCGTGTTTCTCGTGTGACAAAACTTATTTGTGATTTGCATCCAAGAAAGATTGATGTATTGGGTGTAATTGGGGTTTGGGAAACACCGAGAGAGTGTTTGAGTGACTCGAGTGTGTAATCTCCTTGTATCGCTTGATCTATAGTAAAATTCGTTGTAGCTCTCCCCGTGGGCATAAGTCTTTATGACTGAACCACATAAATCTGGTGTTCGATTTATTTTCTTCTCTTGTCTATATTATTGTTTGATCGCTCGCTTTATCGCAACAATTGGTATTAGAGCCAGGCTTGGCTAAGTTGAAGCGAATTGATGGCGACAGAAGAAGTAAAAGTGAGAATCGATAGATTTGATGGGAAGGATTTTAGTTTCTGTAAGATGCAAATTGAAAATTATCTGTACTGATCTTTATCTGGGGAGAAACCAGAGATGATGAAGCAAGCTGATTGTGATTTGCTGGATAGACGAGCTATGGGTGTTATTTGGCTGACGTTGGCTCGTAACGTTACGTTTAACATCATGAAAGAGAAAACCACTGCCAATTTGATGGAAGCCCTGTCGGATATGTACGAGAAGCCCTTTGCTATCAACAAGATCTATTTGATGCGACGTCTATTTAATTTGAAGATAAGCGAAGGTGCGTCAGTTGCAGATCATATCAATGAATTCAATGTGATTGTCAGTCAATTGAGTTCAGTTGAGATTGATTTTGAAGATGAGGTATGTGCTTTGATTCTGTTATCCTCATTGCCTGATAGTTGCAATACTACTTTTATTGCTATTAGTAATTTCTCTGGGTCAACAAGTTTGATGTTTGACGGGATTTGAAATTTGATTCTGAGCAAGGATATTTGTAGAAGATAATCTGGCAAATCTGTATCTACTACTTTAGTATGTGAAAATAGAGAAAGATCTGTAATACGTGTGGGTGACAGTAGTACTAATATGAACAGACGTAGTCAATCTATGACTGCTAATGTTGTCTGTTAGAGTTGTGGCAAGAGATGACATCTTAGAAGGAATTGCCTTAAGTTGAAGAATGAGAAGGGTAACAGAATTATAGTTGATTCTGCAGATAATGTTGCAGTTGTAGTAGATAATGCCGATTATGTATTGTCTGTTACTAATGATTCATCACTTGATCGATGAATTTTGGATTCTGGTTGTTCTTTTCATGTCACACCAAATAGAAACTGGTTTATCACTTATTAGTTCACTGGTAGGGGTAAAGTCTAGTTAGGGAACAACGCTGAGTGTGATGTTGTGGGTGTTGGCAATGTTAAAATTAGAATACATGATGGTATCGTGAGGACATTGACTGGAGTGAGACATGTTCTAGAATTGAAAAAGAACTTAATTTCCTTGGGTATCCTAGATTCAACTGGTTGCAAGTATTCTTCAAAATGTGGAGTTCTGAAGGTTGTTCGAGGTGCCTTGGTGATAATGAAAGGAATCAAGCATGGAGGCCTCTATAAACTTCAAGGTGAGACAATGACAGATTTTACCTCGGAGATGTTGGATGCATCTGTTTGAGAGTCTATTGACTGCTTGAGGAAGACCTGGGTGTTTGTGCTAATGCACAAGTTTGATGCTAGTGTCAGGATCACGCAGTCAAGAGCTTTGATTGAGACGGAGACTGGTAAGTTGATCAAGCATGTGCGGATTGATAATAGCATGGAGTTTTACTCGAAGCTAGCAAATAAATTCTGCATGAAAGAGGGCATAGTGAAACACTGCACTAGTGCCAGTAAATCACAATAATTTACAAAATTAATGAGTAGAATATTATTAGAGACGACTCAAAAAATTATCTCTAGAGTTGGTATTGCTAGGAGAATCCTAGCTGATGTGCTTAGTACGATAAGTTGCCTAGTGAATAGATCCCCATCAACTGCTATTAAATGGCGAACTCCTGAAGAAGTGTGGTAAGGTAACGTTATTGGTTATTCTATTATTATAATGTTTGGTTGCCCGTGTTATTTTCGAGTGAGTGATGATAAGCTTAAATGGAGGGCAAAGTGCATATTCCATGGCTATATACAAGGTGAGCGGGGCGATCTGTTGTGGTGCCCAAATATAAATTCACTTATTAACAGCAGAGAAGTTACTCTTGATGAGTCTCTGATAGTTCTGGCTAGGAGTTTTTGTGGTAGTGTTAATACGGATCTGAATGGTGTTTAGCTTGAGGCGGAGTTGCAACCAAAAACTCCTGAGGTAGCAAGTACAAGTACTAGCAAAGTAATCGACACAGATGGTTCTTGTAACGAGGTGGAGCCTATAGAGCCAACGGTTACTGTAACTGCTGATATTGACAAGGTACGTATTCGATCTTCTGACAGATATGGATGCAACAATGGTTTTGTTTTATCTGTGGTTAAGGAGGTTGCATCGAAAAATCTTTGCGAAGCAGTTAAAAGTGCACGTGGAGCTGGTATTTTGATGAAGTCCTCGGTTGTGGCGAAGTTCAAGCGAAGCTTGGACTTGGATAATATCTGTGGTGATTGAGCCTATCGTGAGTTATGGGAAAGTAACGGTAGAGTTTGAATTTTCGTGAAACGGTTGCAACTTGGCTTAAACATAGAGCCAATGTGGAGATTGTTAAAATATGTCTCAAGTTTAAGCCCGAAGCGAATTGCTGAATTTTGAAAATAAATTAAATTGAAATAAAGGGAGATGGGTACACAAATTAGTCTTTTGGTGGACGTTAGTCTTAAAGCTAAAGCTGGTCAACAAACCTTGGAAGTATTGATCGAGGCAGTCTGTTTTTAATGGAGTTGGACGAAAAAAGGGAAAGTCAATCTTTTATTTTTTGTTGATCGAATCTTCGATTATTCGGTTTCTTCATGCACGCAATTCTCTGGTGGTGGATTATAGTATTATTTTGAAGACTTGCTCAAGGGACTCTCTTTACCGAAGCATTGTTGTTGATCGAAGTACCATTTTTACTTTGAGTGTCGTGGTCTTCTCTGTTTGTGAGAGACGTTCATAGGTATTGGGTGCTTGATAGCGGGTCTTCGTGTTTCTTGTGCGACAAACTTATTCATGATTTACATCCAAGAAAGATTGGTGTATTGGGTGTAATTGGGGTTTGGAAAACACTGAGAGAGTATTTGACTGACTCGTGTGTGTAATCTCCTTGTATCGCTTGATCTATAATAAAATTCGCTGCTGCTCTTCCCGTGGACATAAGTCTTTACGGTTGAACCACGTAAATCTGGTGTCTGATTTATTTTCTTCTCCTGTTTATATTATTGTTCGATCGCTCGCTTTATGGCAACGGTTTGCGTGAAAAGAAGCTATAAATACTAAAGTGCAACTTCTAACTTAATCATATAGAATTTTAGGGTCACGTGATCTCCAAAAATGGCATTTTGGTTGATCCAAAAAAAAGTTGAAATGGTGTAAACACCCTATTAAGATAAACATAAATGATAAGTTTTCTTGAGTTAGCTGGCTATCATAAGCGATTTGTGGAGGGATTCTCTAGCTACTTTATAATTAGGGTAATACGAATACATGGGCTAAATGTGACCCTAAAAAAGTGAGACAATTGAGCATTTTGGCTTAGATATGTGATTATTTAAACTAGATAAAAGGCACATTGTTATGTATAATTAAAGCAATTGTAATTATTAAAGAAGTGGATGGAGTCTGATTATGTTTTACAATTATTATTTTTGTTGTCCCAAAAATTGGGTCCAAAACCCTACCTCCACATCTTAAAGGAGATGTGTAACCAACTAGGCCCATTCTATTTGATGGATGAAGTGGATGAAGCGATACTTGAGTAGTTACTAAAGAAAGTGATGAAGTGTTTCATTTTTTACGTTTTTATTTATGTCGGATTTGGATTTTGATTAAATTAGAAAATATTGCAGGTGATGCTGTATTAGAAATTAATGAGGTGGATACCAAATTTGAAAGGGCCCATGGGAATGCTCTAACATGTACTTCATCGATGCTAATTAATACCAAATCTTGACAATCGTTCTCTTGGTCATTACTCTTTTCTAATGCTATAAACATTTGGTTACCTCGAAACTCTCTTTGCATCGTGATTTCTTCTCACAAAGATTGATATGTGAAACACATGTTTGTCTTTGCAACATTCGAAGATTTTTTTTTTTTTCAAAGACTTCTATCGATCATCATAATTGATCTGGTTCCAACCTAGGTATTTGTCATACAATAGTTGTTCAAGTTATGGGAGAAGAGAAAATAGGAATCACTCTTGGATAAAAGTTGAACTTATTATTGGTGAAATTAAATCTTGTAGAGTAGATATAAAACTGAAGATGTTGCGAAAAGCAATCGATTGAATAATAAAGTAGATAGAAGAAGGAAATAAATTGGACACCGGATTTACGTGGTTGGGTCATAAAAGCCTATGTCCATGAGGATAGCAGCGACAAATTTCATTATAGATCAAGCGATACATAGAGATTACACACTCGAATCACCCTCAGTGTTTCTCAAGCCCCAATTACACCCAATAACGCATTCAGTGTTTAGTCTCGAAATTCCTCAAGAAATAATCTCTCAATCTCATGAAGGAATTACATGCAAATCTTACCTCAAGATTAAATTGGCTACAAACATTAATTCTTCTCGGATGTAATTGTCCGAACGAAAATCCGCCAAGCACTCGCTAGATTAACATCGCTTCAATTGCTCGTATCAACAATGGTGTTGACCGCAATATTCATGCAAGCAAGCCAAACATATATTGTGGCATCCCAAAAAAAAAAAAATTCATGGCCGTGTGTTTTATAAGTAGGAGTTTATTGAATTATGATTTCAAGATTTATGGCCAAGTGAATAAGAATGAGCTGGTATTTATATAAATGGATAATTATTTTTGTTGGAAACGCGTCCTATGTCCATGTGAGACCAAGAATTTTATTTGATGAGGAAATTATGTTTTTGGCCATGAATTTTATAAGTTGGATTTATTAAACTATGTTACAAAGTATTATGGCCATTTAAATTTGTAATTTGGTACCTTGTATAAGTGGGATTAAGATGGATTACCAAAAATAAATATGGGCCATTTAAGTTTGGACCTTAAGCCCAAGTGTGTTGGGCCTAAAGTGGGCCAAGAGGCCCGGCCCATGGAGCCCATGGGGTAATCGATGCATGGAAGGGGGGGAGGAGCCGAATGGCCACCTCCAAGTGTCTTCGGCAAGGGAGACACTTGTCTCCTTCTTGGGAACAAGTGTCCCCCATGCAAAATGAGGAGCATGCAAAGCAAACACTTGTCCTTTCTCTTTTGCCATTTGTCCATTTTAAACTTATTGGTTAATCAAAAAACAAAGAAAAGGGGGAGGGGGTTTCTTACGAAGGCAGGAGAGACCAAGAGAGAGTTTGAGAGGAAACCAAACCAGAGAAAGAGAGGAAGAGAGGAAGAGGAGATGCTGTCGAGCCCGCCTAGTCCCACCGTCATTCTTAATGTGTTTTCCTTTGATTTGAGGCAAGTGAAGTCCTAAAACCTACTCTTTGCATTGCTGTGTGTATGTCTAGTAGATGGTAAGTCTTGGTTGTGGTAGATGGGATGAGATTTCGTAGCTTTGAAGAGAGATTCGTTGGTCATGCATGCTGATTTCGGAAAGACCAGTCCAACCGTCCGCGAGTTTGTGTGTTGCATGTGATTTTTTATTTATAATTTCACTTTTACCTCTTCATGAAAGTTGTAGAGAACATATTGAAGTATAACATACTAAAATTTGAAACAAAATGAACAAGTTTTGGGGGGTGAAACCCTCCCTCTACAAAAATGCTAGATCTGAAACTGTTTTGTTGACCTCTTGGTGGTTTTGTGTGTTGCATGTCACTTTTTACTGAGAATTTCACTTCGACTTCACAAAAGTTGTAGAGAACATTCTGAAGACTAACATACTCAAATTTGAGGTAAAATGAACAAGTTTAGCCTAGTAAAACGATTTTTCCTTTGAAGACAATAGATCTGAAAGTGTTGTACTGGACTCCAGCGACTTCGTGAACTATAAAGTGACTATCCTTTGAGAATCTCACCTAGATCCCTTAATAAAAGTTGTATTGGACCTCTTGAGGCAAAACATATAAAAAATTCAGAGGAAATGAAGGAAGATAAGTAGGTGAAACCTTGATTTTTCGGAGACAGCTAAACCTGGACTATTCGGTACTAGGAACAGGGGCTTCGACCGTCCATAGTTAATTATCTAGGACGAATATGGCCTTGATGTCTCCATGAAAAATATACCTTAGGGTCTTGAATATCACCTGATAAAATTTCATAATTTTTTGAGGCCATTCAGGTATTTAAGTTAAAATATTTCAAGAACCGCGCAATCTGATATGTCCGAATATTGTATGCTGTAATGTGTGAACTATATCTTCTTGTGTGAAGTTCTTTTGGGCATATGTTCTTCATGAAGTTTCTGTCTTTATGTCTTGACTATCACATGTTCAGATTTTATAATTTTTGAAGATCATATGGATATTTAATTTATATGTTTTCTGAAATTGTGCAAGCTGGAATTTGGTAAATTTCAAAAAGTCATGATGTATGGATTATTCTAAGTGGTATGGACCCCATGGATTGTGTTGTCATAAGTGATTGGATCTTGCTGCATATATGATGATGATTGGAACTACATATAAGAACCAAATGCTGAAAATGATCTTGTTGCCATCATATCATATGCCATGTTGAAACTGAGCCGTAATTGTGAATGTGAACTATGATAAATGAGAAGGCCGTCGGAGGTGTGAGCCGACGATGCCCAGGGAGTGTCGGGATGCCCGGCCAGGGAGTGTAAATGCCGGATGCCCGGAGGGTGTGTGCCGGATGTCCTTGGGAGTTTCGAGATGCCCGGGGTGTGGGGGTGCCGGAAGCCCGAAGGTGTGAGCCGGGGGATACCTCGTGATGCCATTTGGGGTACGAGATGCCCGGAGTGTGTGTGCCGGATGCCCGGAGGTGTGTGCCGGAGGTTCCTCGTGATGCCAAGTTGGGTGCGAGCGATAAATGTGGAATGCAAATACTGGTCCTGGGAAAGAGAAATGTGGCGGCCCAAAATAAAAGAATAAAATTGGGAAATTGAAATTGAATTATGCATGGTATGGTAACATATATGCATGAATGCATGATGATGAGTGCATGGATGTATGTGCACCTATGGCATGATGGTATATGTGACATGATGATGGTGAGTGCATGGATGTATGTGCACCTATGGCATGATGGTACATGTATGACATGATGGTGACGATTACATGAGGATGTATGTACATGCAGTATGATAACATATGCATGGCTTCAAGGTAAGTTATGCTTGGATGCATGAATGACATGTACTATGCTATGATTGTTATGATTGTATTGTGTGATGCATTGAATAGTTTATTGGATCTTTTACCTGCTGAGTGGTTGCACTCACCCCTTTTGGGGAATAACACTTCAAACTAGATAAGATACCTCTGCTGCCACTACTACCAGTAGATGGATCAAGTGGTTGGATATGACCGCGAGGAGGAGGATAGCAAAGGAAGGAATGATGGAAGGCCGGTCGAGTGTGTGGAGATCGACTATCCCACCATCCCTGGTCTGACGTTCATTCGGGTTCATGCATTAGTGATGTATAACGTGGGCCTGGTTAGGGGCCCGTCATTCAGGAGTTCATATCTGTTCACGTTCGTTGAGACAGAGTGATGCAGGGGATGTTGTCGCTGCCACTGCCTGACGCACCGGGATGGGTGTGACGACCTGCGTGTGAGGAGTAGGAGCTGCTACTTTTTGGACAATAGCCAACACTAGTAGATGGAGGATTTTGCATGATCGACATAGAGGGTCGAGTTGTCTCTTTTTGGCGTTATAGCCGAGGGTAGTTAAAAGTCTTGGCCTTTCTTTTGTACCAACCCGAGAAAATCCATCATAAAAATATGTAAATAAAAGTGTCTCGGCTTTATCTTTTCTTATGGTATTTAGTGGTGCGCATTGTATCATGATCGTTGGAGGGAGAATTGGTAAGACTTGATTATGCTTCCGCAAAACAAGACGCGCTGGGACCGTTATAAAAAAAAAAAAAAAGCCTAGGAACTGAGGTTCTTCTTTGGTAATCTGTGGTGACCTTAGGTGTTTCGGGGTGCCACATATATATGCTTGTATGTGCACTACCTCGGTCAAAGAAGAGAGTCCCAAGCCAAGTCAAATTAGGAAGTCCAACTTCCTTTAATCAAGTTTATATTTCCTTTTCTGTTTTATTTATTTATTTCCTCTCTTGGCTGAGTAAGTTGACGAGTGCATCTTTTATCCAAGTCAAAGTTATGACTTTCCCTTTTTGATTTTCCCTTGCCAATCTCTGCTTGAATGATAGTAATATTTCCTTATCCGCAAGTTAACTAATTTGAGGTCTGAGTTTCTGTTTAATGAGCTTAGACTCGAGACATATTTTAACAAAAGACTTACTCTAAATTGTTGGTGACAGTTCTAACCCTATTAATCCCTTCCCAAGAACTCTCATTCTTTGATCACTTCTTTGGATAACAAATACCCCCCTTGTTTCTTGACTGAGGCAAATGTTGGTGATTTTACCCAAACTACTAAAAGCACCTATTGAACTCGAAAAAAAGACTCTGAGTTTCTTTTCATTTTATTACGACTTTAATTTGTTAACATAATGTCGATTCTTATTTAATTTGTGAATGTGATGTGTTCATCAAAAGGAACCTTTAAAAATTAACTCGTTAAAATTACAAGTGGTTTAATGCAATAGGTCGATTCTAGTTTAAATACAAATGAATTTTGGCAATTAACTTACATAGAAAGATTAGTAGGATATAGGCCGTTTTGGGGCCTCGGTCCAGTTTAGATCGCTGCCCTGCCCATTTTCTTTTGCGATGATATTTCCTCTTCTTTTTATTTTTTTATTTTTTTGTCTTCCAATCTGGGTAATCAATAGAGTTTTGAATAGTGTTTTTAGCCATGATGATCTTTAGAGACTTGTCCATTAGTTTTCTCTCTTTTCCAATTTTTATTTTATTTGATTTTGGACTGATTTTGTTCAATTCAATTTTTAGCATTTCCTTAATCATAGAAAAAGTTCAAATTTACTAAATGAGGTATTTACTGTACCTTTGGTCTTTGAATTTGGAAATGAAAATTTCACACATATTCACTGACCCATCCACACATGAAAAAGATCGGATGGGTTTTGCAAACTGTTCCAACCATTGTTGGACGTGATGAGCCGAACGAGAATGAATACCGTGGTTGAATGCGAAATAACTGCATGAACAAATTAACATGTAACCGTGCTTGTATTATTGAAGTTTTATATAATATAAGCTTCCCATGCATAGTAAATGGAAATGACAATGGTTTTTCCTTGTTTCTAGAGTTTTCATAAAAAAAAATAGGTGGGGGGGGGGGGGGGAAGCCACAAAAAACCCTAAACTTTACCCAATGTAATAAATTTGCCTCGAATTTTTTTTGTGACATAAAAAACCCCAAACTTTGCCAACTGTGATACATTTACCCAAACTCTATGGCTGAAGAGCATCTTCATCTTTTTTTATTTTTCTTTTATTTTTCTATTTTTCCTTTTACTTTTCATTTTTCATTTTTCTTCTTATGGCAAAGGGAAGTTGGACGTAAGTGAGGGTGAGCCTCCCCTAGGTCAAGCAAGGATAGCCTTTGCTAGATCCGGTGAGGGCATTCCTCGCCAGATTTGGCCCAGGTGAGGGTTGCCTCACTTGTGTCGGGCAAGGGTTGCCTTGCCGAATCTGGGGAGGGCTGTCCTTGCCCGACCCAACACAAATGCTCTATAATTTGGGATAAATGTATCAGACAAATATAAGTTTGAGATTTAGATTTAGGGTAAATGTGTCACGATTAGCAAAATTTGAGGTTTTTTTTTTTGTGTCACAAAAGAAAAAGTTTGGGGTAAATTTGCCATATTGAGTAAAGTTTAGGATTTTTGGTGACATTCTCCCTTTGAAAAAGAAAAAAGAAAAAGAAAACTGTCCATTCTGATTGGTGTCTCCAACATGAACATGCACGACCTAATATGCAGGAGATTATGATTGAAGCGGTGGAACAATCCATCAAACGCAGTCGAAAGGGGCAATTGCAGAGATGATCCAAAACCATGTTTTTCATGTTTAACTTGAAACGACAAAACTTGCGAATTATTGAGTGTCCCTACCTTTCCTTTCCCATGTTCAATGTGAACGAAGTGCACACAGAAATCCTATACTAGCAACAACTGGAGACAACTTAATAAAGATTGACTGTAGGACTTACTCAATTTCAAGAGGTGGAGATTATATTGAAGATAGAGGAATTTTACATCACTACATTAGAATTTGTCTTGAGCATGAGCCTGTAATTCACACTCGAGATTTCTTATTTGGATGTCCAGTTTCTATCCATTGGACATCCGTTTTTATTACATTAATATCGATTATTCATAAAATATATATAGAAGTACATCACCATGACTTTGTACTTGCATCTATGCAAGATAGAGATGACTTGGCAATCGCAGCTCCGCTTGAGCTACTAGTGGGTCGGCGAGGAATAGGTCATTTCTCGACTCGGCAAGGCTGATGCTCGACAAATTGGAGGGTTTACTCCAACTAAACCCTTGGATTAGCCTGGCGAGGAGCATCACGGTCATTGTTGTCCCAAGTGTGGCAGCCATGCACCCGCGCCGGCCGGTGCTGAAAGAAATGAAGCGCAAGTTGGGTTCAGTCAGCACGACTTCCGCTTGGTCACTCGTGATGTGCCGGTCCGGCTTAAACTTGAGGGGTTCCTCCCAAACCTTGGGGTTTCTACCGAGGCCGACCCGGCTCAAAAGGATGTGGCTGCCCTTGGGAATGCGATAGCCGGCCACCACAGTGTCTGACATGGCTACGTGTGGAACGTTGAAGGGCGCGATTGGGTGGAGCCTAAAGGCTTCCCGTGCACATGCTTTGATGTAGTTGAGCCGGGGGATATCGGATTCTTGGACTAACATCTCCTTGCCCACAACTCTATCTAATTCTTCTGTGGCTTTGTTAAGGAGTTCAGGCTGATTTATCATCTCTGCCATTGCCCACTCGACTGTGTTTGATGGATTGTCCACCGCTTCAATCATAATCTCCTGCATATTAGGTCATGCATGTTTATGTTAGAATTTAAACTATTTAGACCACTGTAGGTCCGTGGCCGTGCATATCAAGTTGTACAGTTTTTCAGTTTATATTTGATCGAACACTCTAGGAAGAGGGATATAACTTTACCATGGTCTGCGCTCGAACTTCTTCTGGCGTCAGCAATGGCATCCCTTGTGGGTCTTTAAGCATAATCAGAACATCTAACAAGTCTTGAGGCTCTTTTTCATTACATTCTGAACTCAAATCGTCCCTCCATCGTTTGATCCTCTCACTTATTATGGGTTCATGCAACCTCCTAAGAGTCCTCACACTATCTTTTACTTCCTTCTCATGCCCATCAAGGTCAAGCCCCACCGAGAATGGAAAGTAATCAGAAACACAAAATGCATAGAGATAGTGCAGTGCATAGAAGATTGCATCGACATGTTGTTCTTCATCAATGGTTGGTCCTCCATCTTGCCTTCCCTTGCCAAAGTATCTCTTGTTGAACATCAGCCTTCTTGTCACATTCCCTGTATAGTGCCTTGTAGTGGTTCTCAAGTTCACTTGATGACCTGAGGTTTTGCATAGGTTAAAGACATACTTCACTAGGTTATCGGCTTCCTCTGCTCTCTTGTCGTGGAGCCACTGGTGCCGTGCCGGGCATACTACCTCCGACACCAAGACCCGCCTCATCTTCTTCCATTGCTCCCCATAGGGCGAGAGGGCTGTCGTCAAGTAGCTGCTGCTGAATGTGCCGGATGCCATCGTAACTGGCCTTGAGGCGAACAAGGAGTCCTGCTTCCTGAGGAATTCTTGGGCGATTGTTGGACAGGTCACGGGAATGACGTGCGTGCTCCCTAGGCGGATGCACGCTATCTCGGTGTTCATCTCCTTCATCAGGCGATGGATCCACCGGAACACGAGTTTGTTGCGAAGCATGGCCGGGGCGCAACCGACCACTGGCCATGGGGTGGGCCCCGGAGGGAGTGGGAGTGGATTATGTTTGTTTCTGATAGTTTTCCGACAAAGCTGCTGTTTCACGATATTACATAAAGCGACGAGTGCCAAGAGAAGTAGGGCATTAATGGTGGAGGAGGTGGTGGAGCTCATTGTGGCGGCGGCAGCCGGAGCGTTTGTCAATGGCTATTGCTATATATATCTTTGGCTGTGGAGGTTTTCGACCACCAGGGTTTTGCTATGAAGAAGTAAAAGGGAGAGGTCGTGGTGAAGTGAACATGCACGCAGGACGCCTTTAAATAGAAGCGGAGGCCAACAAGTGTTCGGAACGAGTGTTTGGATTCATTCTACTGACAGTGCGTGCAACATTTGTGTGTTTCGAGAAAAACGTGCATGGTGCCAATCTCCCGTTCTAGGAATCCCACTTTCAAACGACGAAGGATCAGCAACCGATTAGAGCGTACAGGTTCGGTCAAAGTCCCCATCACGTAGAAAAAGCTAAACTTCATAAAAATGCTTTTTAATTCTGGGAAAATTCCCACATAGTAACCGTAATCTCAATCTAAGATGTATATAAAAAGATGATTACAAACATGAATTTGTTGGTGCCCTTACCCAATTCCTCAGCTGCCCATGCGCAAATTAATACTACCCATATAGTATATGTTTATTTAAGAAAATCAAATAAATTTTTAATATCAAATTACGAAAAAATATTTTAGTTCATTTTCAGGTTTTAATTAAATACCGGAAAATATTATCATTCTCTTGTAAAGAATTTTTTAAAAATATCACATTTTTTTGCTAATTAAATGGAGCCTAGATGATCAACAACAAAATAGTGTATATTAATTCATAATTAACACCACCCCGAAAAGCTTAACTTCTCCGTATTGCCCTTACATCATGTGAAAATTTACACATACATTAACCAAAATCCCAACCCAATTATTCTCTTTTCTCCCTCTCCACCTTGTAGCCCCTCTTCAGCAGCTAGCCATCTCCCCCGTCGCTCTCCTTTGAGATGATCCTTGGCCAAGAACAACTTCAAGAATAGTGTGAAAAATAAAAATTGAGAATATATGTATATTTCGATGTATAAGTATACCTCAGCCTATTTATATGCTTTATTAAATAACTATTTTAAGATAATATCTCAATCAATATATGCACAATCAAATAGAGATATATGTGCAATATACACATAATCTTGAAAGATACGGATAATCAACATGAATATTGTAATTATCTCTAATAGTGAAAAATATCTTATGGAAATCCCTAATTATCTCTCATATCCCTCTTCAAAGTCAAGGTAACTAAGTTATCTAAAGTTTGAAATCAAGTGAAATAGTATCATGAAAACATGTTTCTTCATGAAATTAACACCCAACGGATTTGAGGTGGGGTGGTGCGTGTGATTGCTACAAGCTTTTGTTGATGATGAGATTTCAATATATTGCTTGTCTGATGATGGTGAGTTTGGTGATGTTGTTGGCTTCTCGAAATGAGAAGTTAAGTCAAGAATCATAGGCTAACAACATGCATCCTTTGCAGTCGACTTTGCTATTAGAGCCGAATTGCATGTGTCCTTTGTGGTCGACTTTTTTGTCAGAATAGCAACTAAACATATGCGGCCAATACGAATGACGTGGCTTTAGCAAGTTGAATACACCAGGCTTTGCCAAGCGAAAATTACCGTGTAAAAGATGCATCTTTGTGGTGTCGAAATGTGGCCAATACGGATGGTGTGGCTAAAGCAAGCTGAATACACCAGGCTTTGCTAAGCAAAAGTTACTATGCAAAGATGCTTCTTCATGGTGCCGGAAATAAGCTTCATAACATACCATTGTGGATAGTTCAACCCAAGAACTTAAGCTAATAAGTAAATGAAGACCACATGAAATAAAAAGTATTTAGGACCCGTTGTTAAGCAATATGGGACATTATTTCGATACCCCTTCTCATGTGTAATTAGGATTACAAGTGGCATGTGGAATTTTGACTACACACATTCACATGGAATTTTGATCACGCACATTCACAAAAGAGATTTTGTGAGACCACTGCCAAATATTCTAAAAGTTTAGGTAGTGTTATGAAGGTATGTTTTAATATTTATATATTTTAACACTTGCCATCACGCAGTAGGTTGGTTTTTGGCCTAAGCCTAAAGTATGTATATATGTAATTGAAGATGTAGATAGGAGCCTAAAAAGATTTGAATTATGGACCTTTTGCTAAGATATCATGTTAAAATTTGAGAATTTCTGTATATTCCAATGTTATATTAATGAAAAACACATTTGTCTATTTATATACTTTATTAAATAACTATTTTAAGATAACATCTTTATCAAAATATGCACTAGGGGTAATCAAAACAGATTGCTCAATCCGGGTAACACTCAAACAGGCCCGAGCCTATTGATTTTGAGTAGTTCTAAAGAATGCTGGTCTAGTTCTCGGTTCCATGAAAATGGAATTAGTGATTTTTGGTTTGGTTCTTGGTTCGAGGGTGGGAACTGGATTGACCGGACAAGACTGCAAATATATATATTTTTAATTTCTTAAAAGAAACAAATAAACCCTAATTAGCCTGTACTCTTTCCTTCTCACAACACCTCGCTCTTTACTCTGGTCTTTCCTTCACACCTCGCTCTACATTCTTCGATCTCCTAGCTCCCGCTCGACTCTCAAATCTCACTTGACAACCAAATGTTGCTCTTCAATAGCTTGGTCTCCACTCTTTGATCTCAAACCACCGCTCCCTCTAATGGAGAGTCCTTTATCAAGAAAGGCCCAATTTCTCTACATGTTTCGAGTTTCCTATTTTGCTCTTCACTCTTCGGTCTCTCGACTCTCACTTTCCATCAGGCTCTTTCGCTTTCACGGTCTCACTCTTCACTCTTTGGTAATGTTCTAAATGAACCCTTGTAAAATGATGCCAAGAATTTAGCAGTTTAGTTTTTAAGTGTGAAGGCGGCCATATGTTTGTTTTGTACATATGAAGAGCTTGTGCTGGATCTCTAATTCACATGTCCCTTCCTTAGTAGGGCCTCTCATTGCAAGTATTCCATATTCATTTTGCATCCTTGAGGAAGAGGAGCACCGATGCCTATATCATTGTTTGGTCATCTGATCGTTATTAAGTGACTGGTTCCATAGAAACGGACCGATCAACTGGTCCTTGATCTTGAAAACTGGGAATTGGTCCTCCCGGCTTGGTTCCCCATTCCTAGGCTAAATTAGACCAAACCAGAAACCGATCACTCCTAATATGCACAATAAAAAGAAGATATATGTGCAATCTTGAGAAATATGGATATCAACATGAAAGTCTAACCCAAGAACTTAAATTGATAGGTGGAGGGAGACAACATAAATTAAAGAGGTTTTAAGACTTGCTGTCAAGCGATATGAGACAATACTTTAGCACACTCTTTTAAGTGCAAGTTGCATTACGACAACACATAGAATTTTGATGACGCGCATTCACGAAAGGGCTAACACTACCTTTGACACCAAGTTAAGAAAGATAAAAAAATATCATCATTTCTATAACATAGGAAAATATCTTATAAAAATTCCATATTATCTTAAACAACCAAGAGGACCACCTACTCTCTCTCTCTCTATCTCTCTCTCTCTCTCTCTCTCTCTTCCCTTCTCCAACTTAACTAGAATAAGTTGTCAAATAAGCTCGCGTAATCGAGTCGACTCCACCCCAATATTCAAGACCCGGTACTCTTCTTGAGCTTAACTTGAATAAGTTGTCAAATAAGCTCGAGCTCGATTTTACTCACCTTGATTAGTCAATTAATATTACTTGAATTTTGAATAATCTCGAACTCAAAGTAATTGAAGAGTTCATAGTGTATTCATATTAATGAGCGTACATGTATAATTAAAAAATACAATTGTATGATCAGCACGAGCTAGACAGGTTAAGTATTCAAGCTTGGGCTCGTCTCCACTTAATTCAGGTTCTGAATCACGTGGAGCTTGAATGCTGATATAATTGGGCCTACTTGAACACCAAGTTGACTTGTGGACCCATGCCCATGATTCTCGGGGCATTGCCAGTTAGGTTAGGGATAATAGCCACGGTGTACAGCTAATCTTCCGTTCCAGAAATCCCATTTCAAGCGCAAACTCTATTTGTCCTTTCTCTTTCTGGGCCTTCTGACTTCTGAAACATAAAACCTAAGTTTTGACTCTGAGACATAAAACCTAAGTTAAAAGTAGCATTTTTCCAGGATAATCGCTGGGCATCTACTTCATTTTCACGGCAGCATCTAAAGCAGTTGTCTCAGATCAAGGAGCAGGTCAGAGTTCATTTCATTTCGTGCAAAAACTTTCCAGATTCGATATCGCACCACCATCTAAAACAATCGGGTTGTTTCGCTTCGACCATTGTACAGTCATGACGTGCATCTACAAGAAGAGGTTTCTTCTCCATCTCTTACTGTACGACAATAAGATTCACATGTAAGATGGAGAGAGACACGTGGTAGAGACAAAACAAACAAATGAGCTAGTGTTTTTCAATTTGGTTTGTTTTTGGTCCTGGTCTTGTAGACTTTGGTTTTTGCATTCGATTCAATGTACGTGAATGTGTTCACAGCCCCACATTTTCCATACGGTCTCGTTTTTCGAACTGTTTAGCGTTGAAAACGATTCTTTTTTATTTTCAGATTATTGGCACAAAAGTGTCCTCTCAGGTATGTTGTTAGTCCAATTTTGTTTGGGGAAAATTAACCAAAAAGTCCTAAATCTATTCTAAGTATGTCAGTTGACTCAATTTAGCCAATTTTGGCCGGAAAATCGTTGACGTAGATGCTGATCGTACTAAGTGATATGATTGGTGCTGATGTGGATATTTTTTAATTTTCTCTTATTTTCTTTTTATTTTCTATTTCCTAGGGATGCCCTTGCCCCAAGTTGACTTCACCGCAACGCCTTTGCCAGGCTAGATCTAGTGAAAGCGTGTTAGCCATCACTGGCGGTAAGTCTTGAGAAAAAAAAAAAAAGAGAAAAAGTAAAGAAAATAAAAGAAAAGAAAAAGAAAATTTCAAAAAATTATAAAAAATTCAAAAAATTATTACAAATTATTAAAAAAAATGCCAAAGTTAGTACTGACCGTCATCCATGTTAGTGATTTTTAGCCAAAAGTTAATCCAATAAACTCAATTGACAAAATGTGAAAATATTTAAAATTCAATTTGTACAATTAAACTATTTAAGATTGAATTTGTATAATTACAATAGGGTTAGGACAATATCATCGTTTGTTTTGTTGCCTTCAAACCCTTTCAACTCATGCTCTTATGTATGATCAAATTCTTCCTTGACTCGGCATTAGCAACTTCAGTGGCTCGCTCATGTGGCAAAAATTGGCACGTGATGCTCACATGGGACTCCACGTGGGAATGAGAAAGAGGCGTGACATAGATTATTTTGTAAATTGATGTGACATTTTGTGCCACAAAAAATATATGCTTCATCTAAAATTTAAGGTTTTAAACAATGAGTAGTGGCCTCACAAAATCTCTCACGTGCATTGGGGCCACTGGGGCCATGACCACTGCCCCCTCACCATCAGGTGGATGGGCGAGAGCCTGCAATTCTTGTCGAGATTAGCTGTGACCACAGAACGCCGAACATACGTTGGGGCAGACTATCAAAGTTATATGATCCATCAACGCAAATGCTACTTGGTTGGCTTGTGAAGCCATGTCTTCTGTGGTGCTCGTTGCACTGCCGGTTAGGCTAGGGACATCGGCGCCAGTGTACAACTACTCTCACGTTTTCCAAGTGCCATTTCCAACCGCAACTTCGCTTTCTTCTGGTACATTTCACTTCTGAATTATGAAGGCTAGAGTTGGAATTGGACCGACCTACTAATTATCTTTCCCCTCCTCTTTTTTTCACAGAGTTGACGTTTCAATCGAAACTTAACGAGCTAAGAGTCGCATTACTCGAGGATGATCATTGCGCTTCATTTACAGGGCAGCATCGGAAAGTAGTTGTCTCAGCTTAAGGACTGGGTCCGAGTTCATTTCATCGTAGGCAAAACTTTCTACATTCGATGTCGCACCACCAACTAAAACAATTGGGTTGTTTCGCTTTGAGCATTCTACGCCGTTCCTTGTTTTAGTGCCCTTGAATTAGAAAAGAAACAAGATGTGGAAATACATAAATAGAGAACCCCTATATCTCTTTGGTTGTATTCCCATATAGTCCGGGCAAATCTTCTTCCCTCAATCAAGATAGGGGTGTGATCAGTGGATCACGA
This sequence comes from Eucalyptus leucophloia subsp. euroa, assembly GCA_017140325.1. Lineage (NCBI taxonomy): Eukaryota > Viridiplantae > Streptophyta > Magnoliopsida > Myrtales > Myrtaceae > Eucalyptus > Eucalyptus leucophloia. The sequence goes on from CM029475.1 coordinate 65,201,240, forward strand.
CAGAGCCCCGCGAGATGGAGGGATACTGTTCTGTTACGTGTTGGCGGTGGTATACCCAGAAAAGTGCAAACGACGTTAGGGACTTCCACACGTCGGAGAGCTACGACGGTATGTTTGTGGTCCTCGGTTTTGGTTTTCAACGATTCCACGTAATTGATGGGGACAAATGCATTTGCAGCCACATGTTCTTCCCATGGTCTCAGTCTCTCTCCAGTTATTTACTATGTGAAACGATACAGACCGAAAAAAGAGAAAAAATGTGGGAAACGATTCTCTTACCCTTTTCAAAGCGGTGACATATAAGTGCACTTTCGTCCGGTCAATTGTTTTCACTATCCGTTTTATCTCTTAAACGTTTTTATTACGGGTCATTCAAACTCGGAAAAATTATTCAAAAAGTCCAAAACCTATAGTATTTTTGTTAATTCAATTATAAACCTTTTCACATTTTATCAATTGATTTCATCCGGTTAATTTTAGTCGAAAAATGTTAACATGAATGTCTCTTACATGGCACAACCGGTGTTAACATTGATATTTGAATTATTTATTTATTTATTTATCCTTTTTATTCTTTTTTTTTTTGATCTGATCCTTTTTATTCTAATGAAAAGTCCTCGAAAGTGGCAAATGAAATATTCAGAATGCATCACCATATATCTACTGTGACAAGGAGCTGGCCACATCGATCACAAACCTATACCTCACATCCGACTTCACAAGCCTTTCCATGGCTGATTGATGTAGTCCATCCACATTACCTCAACGTCCGCAGTGATGCCACGTTCCGCACAGAAGCGTAGCATCTCTTGAGTCTCTTTCATTCCTCCTATATCACTGCCACCCACAAGCTTGCGGCCTGAAAGAATTAGCAAAGTCAGAATCATTGTAGTTTGATTCAGCGCCTTGCAGCTCGAGCATGACCATAAGCTGGAACTTCTAACATCTCCGGTGGTGAAGAATACAAGTCTATAGTGATTAAAACGTAAGTCCATAGCACCTTTTCAGCTCATGTGCGTTCGCTGGTAAAACCCAAAATTAATCTGTCGAAAGGAAGCTAAAGAGAAGAAAATAGAAGTTTGTTACGGAAGTTGTTTCGTTTGGATAGCTGCAAGTAGGGTAAGCAAGTCAACCTGCTCGTGAGCTACTCAAGCTTGACACATAGAACACTCGAACTCAGCTAGATCATTCTCGAGTTCAAGTAGCTCGAGCACTTAACCAGTCAAGCTTGAGTTTAGAGACACTCAACTCAGACTAATCAAGTAATTGAACTGCTATATATTTAGGCATAGTTATACATCTGTAGATACTATAAAGAAGCACGTAATATTTTTATCTGTTTCCATCGTATTCTCAGAATTAGAGATCAACTTCATGCTTAACTCGAGCATAGACTAAAATTCAGCAACAAGTGAATTTGAGCTCGAGCTCGAGCTTATATAAAGCTTAATCAAGTTGATTTCCACTTTGAGAAATCATACTTGACCAGTTGTGCTCAAATTTGTTATTGCAGATATAATCGACTGAAAAATAGAAAATTCTCTGAGAGAGAAGGAATGAAGTAGAACATTGAACTTCATACATCGTTAATAAAAAAAAAAACTGTCTAGTACAAGCTAAATAAGAACCTGTTTTGAAACCGCACACAAACGTACAAAACATAACTGCACACAAACGTGCAAAACATAACCACACACAATAGCTAACAAACCAACTGCATAATAAATAAACTTGACTGAATAAAAAAAAAAAAAAACAAAGAAAAACGACAGAACATCAGCAGCACTAAGACACATCTCCAACAAACTCCTCCTTGGATCAGTTGCTGCTGCAAACTCTTATTTTCTCTCTTAACAGCTCAAATCTTCCAGCCTAAAGTGGCTTTGTGAACATGTCTACAAGCTGATCTTCAGATCTGCAATAGACCAACTTAACTTCACCACTTTGTTGCACCTCACGTAGAAAGAAAAATTTGACTTTGAAATGCTTGGTTTTGTCATGGAAAACTGGATTATGTGATATTGCTAAAGCAGCCTGATTGTCTACATTAACTTCAATGCAATCACTAAAATTCAACTACAAATCCTTCATTATCTTCTTCAACCACAAAGCTTGATTTGCAGCTATAGTAGCTGTTATAAACTCAGCCTCTGCAGTGAACTGAGCTACAATCTCCTGCTTCTTGGAACACTAGGAGAAATAAGCGGAACCAAGAGTGAAGCGGTACCCAAATGTACTTTTCATGTCATCCATTGAGCTAGCCCAGTCACTATCAGAAAAGCCTTGCAACTTAAACTTCTGACATTTCCTAAATTTCACACCAAAGAATAATGTTCCTTTGAGGTATCTCAAGACCCTTTTTGCAGCAACCAAATGTAACTGACTAGGACTACTCATGAACCTGGATAGAACACTTACAACAAATAGAATATTTGGTTTGGTTGCTGTAAGATACATGAGACATCCAATCAAACTTCTATACATAGAAGCGTTTACTACATCTGTTCCATCATTCTTCTGCAACTTCTCCTTAATAGCCATAGGAGTGCTTACACTTCGATAATCTTCCATCTGAAACTTCTTCAGAATTTCCTTCATGTATTTTATCTGGCAGATAAAGATCTCATGTGAAGCTTGTTTGACTTCTAGACCCAAAAAGTAAGCCATCTTTCCCAAGTCTGACATCTCAAAACATGCAAACAGATCTTGCTTCCCTCTCTCTATCAGTTCCACATCATTCCTTGTCACCAATAAATCATCTACATAGAGTGACAGAATTACAACACGGTGATTCACCCTCTTGACATAAAGAGTGAACTCACTCAAGCTTCTTACAAAGCCAAAATCCTACAAATATCGATCTATCTTCCCATACCAAGCTCTTGGAGTCTGCTTCAGTCCATATAGAGCTTTCCTCAATTTGTATACCTTTTCTTCTTGCCTTTTGATACTGAAGTCTTCAGGTTGTTCAACAAAAATCTCCTCCTCAAGCTCTCCATTCAGAAATGTAGACTTGACATTTAACTGAGATATAGCCATCCCTTCTCTGCTGCAACAACTAATAGTAGCCTGATTGTATCAAGCCTTGTAACAGGAGTAAATGCTTCAAAATAGTCTACTCCCCATATTTGTGCATAGCCTTTCACAACCAGTCTGGCTTTGTGTTTATTGACAGAACCATCATGATTAAGTTTTGTTCTGAGCACCCACTTAACCCCAATCACATTCTTATCAGGTGGTCTGTCAACAAGCTCCTCTGTGTGGTTTTTCTGAATCATTGCAAACTTCTTCTGCATTGTTGTAATCCACCTCTAATCCTCCTTAGCTTCCACAAAGTTAGATGGTTCAACCACTACCACATTACTTTTTTCATAGATTTCAGCAAGTGACCTTGTGCCTCTTATTGGCAAATCATCCATACTATCTTCCAATCCATCCACAACTTCATCAACCTCTACAATTGTTGCAGGTTGTTGTTTTGCAAATTGCTGTTGTCCTGCATTCTTTTCTTCCATCCAATTCCACTCATCATCCTTTAGAAAAACAACATCCCTACTCACAGACACCTTCCCTGTCATAGGGTGAAAAATCTTGTAAGCCTTTGATTGGAGACTGTACCCAATGAAAATTCCAAGCTCAGTTCTTTTATCTAGCCGGTTATAACACAAACAACTAAAAACCTTCAAATTCTTCACAGAAGGTTTAACACCATACAAGACTTTAAAATGTGTTGACCTCTCTAAGGCCTTTGTGGGCAATCTGTTCAACAAGAACACTGTAGTATTAGCTGCCTCAACCCAAAACCTCTTAGGTAACATCTTCTCCTACATCATACATCTGGCCATCTCCATAATGCTTCTGTTTTTCCTCTCACTGACCTCATTCTATTGAGGTGAATAGGGAGTAGTGAACTGTTGCACAATGTCTACTTGCTCACAGTTTAACTTAAACTTATGAGCAGTATACTTAGAACTATTGTCAAACCTGAGCATTTTAATTTTCTTCCCACTCTGATTCTCAACTAAGGTTTTGAACTTCATAAATACATCAGCACCTTTAGATTTGGCTTAGAGAAAATAAATCCAACTCATTCTAGTTATGTCATCAGTGAAAGTAATGAAATACTTGCTACCATTGAGAGATGACTTAAACATAGGTCCACATAAATCTATGTGGACTAATTGCAGCTTCTCACATGCTCTCCAACCTCCTCCTTTGAAAGGAAATCTGGCTTGCTTGCTAAGAAGACAAGTTCTGCACTATGGAAATTCATCCTCCAAACTTGGCAAGTCATCTGCCAAGCTATTTCTCTGCATAAATAACATGTTCTTTCTATGAACATGCCCAAGCCTTTTATGTCATAGCTCTGCATTTTCTTCTTTGCACTTTAAAGCCATTTGTTACATCTCTTGTGGCTTGGACATGAAGCTCTTGTCCCTCATTGGCATTCTTAGCACTTCTTTGCTATCTGCATTATCAATAAGACATTCCTTCCTTTCAAACTTCACCTTATAGCCCTTCTCAACTAATTGACCAACACTTAATAGATTCTGGTCAACTTTTGGCACAAAGAGAACATCACTGATCAGCTTCACCTTTTGATTTCTTTTAATAGCCACTGCACCATTCCCTTGCACTTCAATAAACTGTCCATTGCCAATTCTAACTCTGGACCTGACTGACCTATCTAGATTCCTAAACAACTTCAAATTGTCAGTTATATGATTGGTATAGCCACTATCCACCAGCCATGTATCATTCTCAACAGAAGAGCCAGAATAGGAAGCTACAAATAAGTGTTCTTCCTCAATCTCATTCACTACTACCTGTGCTTCTCCTACTTGTTGGTAATTTTTCTCTTTGTAGATCGCTTCCATGTGACCAAACTTGTGACATCTTATGCACTTAGTATTAGGCTTCCTCCAACATCTAAAGGACTAATGATTAGTTCCACTACAGTATTGACAAGGCTTCTTGTTCTTCTTCCATTTGCCAGACCCACTAGAATTTATTTCTTTTGCTACAAACTTTGAGTCACCAACATTTCCTTTGGACGGATTCCATTTCTTCCCTTTGCCTCCATCATTGGACTTCACTCTAGCTTGTAGCGCACCCTCTACAGGCTCTTCTCTTCTCATCAATCTTCTAGGCTCCTATGCCTACAGGGCATTTAACAATTCTGCAAGCTTTATGTTAGCTAAGTCTCTTGTATTTTCCAAAGAAGCTATGGTGGCTTCAAACTTCTCTGGAATAGACACCATGATCTTTTGAACCAGCCTTTCATCCTTCAAGTCAGTCCCTAAGACTCTAATTTTTTCAGCTATCTCAATCAGCCTATCAAAGTATTCCTTTACTGACTCTGAATCATTCATCTGCTGTCTCTTAAACTCTCTCAAGAGATTCATCACCTTCATGCTCCTTATCTTCTCATCTCCCTCGTACTCATCCTTCAAGAAATCCTATATTGCCTTTGCAAAATCACATCTCATGATCCTTGTGAAAATAGGGGGTGAGACAGCAACATATAGGCAAGACTTTGCCTTGGCCTTCATTGTGATTCTCTTTTTATGGTACTTTATATGATTCAAGGTTGGATTGTTTGGAAGTGGAGCAACCTCATAATAATTCTCCACAGCCTCCCATAGATCATGACCCTTTAAGAATGTTGTCATCTTGATAGCCCAAGCTTGATAATTTTCCCTAGTTTACTAGAGCAGCCATGGTAGAGAATCCACTCGATCTTGCCTCCATCAACCTTTTTCTTTGCAAATTGGAAGTAGTCTTCACTCACTTACCCTCACTTCACTGTCCCTTAAGATCCCATAGAAGCTCTGATATCATTGTTATTGCATATATAATCAACTAAAAAACAGAAACTTCTCTGTTACACTGAGAGAGAAGGAATAAAGCAGAACATTGAACTTCATACATCGTTAATAAAAAAAAAAAATGTCTAGTACAAGCTAAATAAAAACCTGTTTTGAAACCGCACACAAACGTGTGAAACATAATTGCACACTAACGTGCAAAACATAACCGCACACAAATGTCTTGTTCCACTTCCTAGAAAATAGCTAACAAACCAACTGCATAATAAATAAACTTGACTGAATAAAAAAAACAAAGAAAAATGACAGAATATCAGCAGCACTGAGACACATTTCCAACAAAATTGAGTATCAAGCAATGGACAATCGAGTTGAGTTGAGCTCTAGAATTAAAATATTTTGACTTGACTCAAATTTGCAATTCCATTTAAACAGTCCAACCACCCACTCGGTGCAGCACTAGTTTATCCCTTACCTACAAGCAAGTTAAAGATAGGCAGCTCTATGGGCTTATCAGGCAATCCCATAGTAATAAATTTGCCATCAAGCTTGAGCGGACTAAGCAATGGAAGAAGAGGGTGCACAGCAGAAACCGTGTCAATAATGTGGTCCACGGTTCCCAAAGCTGCCATCAATAAGCAAGTAATTCCATTAGGAGAATTTAAGGTATCCCATAGTACAGTTCCTTGCTCCCTAGTTTAAATGATTTGATGAGGCTTTAACTTGAAAAAATAGGAGAAGAAAATTTCAGATCTTAAGCATTAACGAACGTACCCAGGAACAAGAGGGTAAGTTGTGAACCTCCATTCATTCTTGGCCTCGTGAAGGTCAGACTGACAAAACCCACAGAAGAGGGTTTTAATGGTGACATCTTCATCACCATTTTCCTTGCAAAACAGTAAATACAGTGTCAGACATGCACGTCAAATGCATTGCATCGCTCACTTCGAGAGGCAGACTCTCTATTTGTACGTTCAAAAACGTTGTTTTGTTCTGAAGTTTAGTTGAAACTGTTCTCCACCACATTAGCTCATCAGAAGAACTACATCCGCATAGATATCAGCGGCCCCAACTGAATTCCAAAATCTGATGGTTAAGAAAAAACACGGATCCAGGTATGAGAGAGAAGTCAAAGAGGTTTCCACAACGATAGAAAACCCACCCTGTAAAAGTTATAGCTGTCATCTCACTACTGAGAACATCATCTCAAAATTAAGATTCTTGAAAAAGGAAATCAACTCAAATTTCTTTGTTGTTTCCCTGAGATCAATTGTGTACCTTTCAACTTTCCTCTTCCTCTTTTTTCATCCCTATAACCTTTTCCTTTTCTGGACAAAACCATTACCTCAACCCATGTGCTATTTTGCCATCCTCTGGTGATCCATTAGAGACTAGCGGTGAGCATGGTTTCAAGGAAGAACGTGAAACCTGAGAATCGGACAATTAGGAACTTGTAGGTTCCCGAGTCCAAGGTATACAGAGTAGATTTCAAGTTCCAAAATATGAAGATTCTGTTTTGACGGCTAAGTTTCAGGCATTTAGTTGGAGAAACTTGAAATTAAAACATGTAATTTGTGACCTAAAACCTAGAACAAGTTTTAATGTTTTTCTTGGTTTATGTCTTCATGTGATATTACGATATTTCATACGGTTCGATAATGAATATATAATCTAAAAGCTCTAATTTGAGATTCAATTTTATGACTGAGACTTTTATTTCATTATTGTTCATTTTTTCTGTGTCTTTATGGTTGGTGAATTATAGTAGCAAGTGATGGTCATTAAATGTTTTAATTCACATCAATCATTCGATTAATAATATAGGTGGAACTTAGGTAGATCTTGAAATTGACGTTGGAACTTACGATAGGGTAGGTTTCAAGTTTTAGGGTATGTGGGGTAGGTTTCAGGTTCTAAAAAATGAAGAATCTATTATAACGGATAGGTTCCAAGTTTTAAATGGAACCTGTAGGGAACCTGAAATTTGGAACTGTTCACCTTTATCAAAGACTAGTCTAAAACTAGAAATAGAGTGAAACCTCATGTTCAATTATTGAAATAGAACTTTCATCCCCATGTCCATGACTAATCATTGGCTATAAGCCCAAGCATAAGAAAGCATACATCCTTCTCAGTTTATTCAGAAAGAAACAACCTAATCTACTTGGTCAACAAAACCTAATCTACTTTATTGCACTATAGAGATATGATGAAAACGACAGGAAGCTGTGGTACTTGGAGACCTATTGTATTAATTAATCAATACACGGCCAAAAGTAGAACTCCAAGCATGCTGTTATCAGAATATTCATTCTCGAATGCTCCCATGCTCGTAGTCGAAGCGTTCTCGCTAGCTAGGTAGGTGCCTCCGAGAGAAATGGAAGGGCAAGAGAAGGCCAGACTTATCTTGGGCGGCCCAACGACGGCCTCGTTGGCCTTGTGAGGATGCTCTTGAACCGGTGATTCCGCCATTACTTGCTTCTAAAATACTCGTGCAACTTTTTTTGACAGACTGTATTTTATGTATACCATTACTAAAAAGCAGTTGGAATTAGAATGGAGAGTGCACCAGCAATAAATGCGAGAATAGTTACATGCCTAATCTTATTGTGTTAATCTTATTGTGTTTTTCTTTTTATTTGGCGATAACTCTTTATTTCCATATGGCAATAACTCGAGATTTGTTTCCATACAGGTGATAAATCTTTCAGAGATGATAAACACCCTGATGATATTAATGGATTGATATCATGAATAACAATATATGAGCCATCAAATCAATTCATCGCCATGCTCGTATATACTGAATTGATTCATCACATAAAGAGAGAACCCCTACATCTCTTTGGTTGTTTTCACAGATCGTCCGGGCTAATCTTCTTCCCTTAATCAAGATAGGGGTGTGATCAGTGGATCACGATAGAGCCCCGCGAGATGGAGGGATCTGCTGTCTGTTTCGTGTTGGCGGTGGTATACCCAGAAAAGTGCTAACGAGGTTAGGGACTTCCACACGTCGGAGAGCGACGACGGTACGTTTGTGGTCCTCGGTTAAGGTTTTAAACGACTCTACGTACGTGATGGGGACAAATGCATTTGCAGCCACATGTTCTTCCTATGGTCTCAATCTCTCTCGAGCTATTTACTATGTGAAACGATACAGACCAACGAAAGAAAGAAAAAAAAAGGGTGAGAAACGACCCTTTTACCCTTTCCAAAGCAGTGACGTATACGCACTTTCATCCGGCCAGTTGTTTTCACTGTCTGTTTTCATCTCTTAAACGTTTTTATCATGCGTCATTCAAACTCGGAAAAATTATTCAAAAAAACCTAAATTTATAGCACTTTCGCCAATTCGATCATAAAATTTTCACATTTATCAATGAGTTGATTTGATCAATTTTGGTCGAACAGCGCCAACGTGGATGTCCACCATCCCCCACGTGGCATGGCGAGTGTTGAGTATTTTTGAATTATTTATTTATTTATTCATCCTTTTAATCTAATGAAAAGTCCTCAAAAGTGGCAAATGAAATATCCAGAACGTGTCACCATATATCTACTGTGACAAGGAGCTGGCCACATCGATCACAAACCTGTACCTCACATCAGACTTCGCAAGCCTTTCCATGGCTGTATTGAAGTAGTCCATCCGGATTACCTCAACGTCCGCAGTGATACCATGTTCCGCACAGAAGTCTAGCAACTGCTGAGTCTCTTTCATTCCTCCTATATCACTGCCGCCCACAAGCTTGCCGCCTGAAAGAATTAACAAAGTCGGAATCATTGTAGTTTGGTTCAGCAACTTGCAATTCGAGCATGACCATAAGCTGGAACTTCTAATATCTCCGGCGGTGAAAAATATAAGTCTACACTGATTAAAACATAAGTCTATAGCACCTTTTCAGCTCATACGCATTCGTTGGTAAAACTCAAAATTAATCTATCGAAAGGAAGCCAAAGAGAAAAAAAAAAAAAGAAGTTCGTTACACAAGAATGTTTTGTTTAGATAGCTGCAAGTAGGGTATAAGCAAGTCAAGCTACTCGTGAGCTACTCAAGCTTGACACATAGAACACTCGGACTCAGCTAGATCATTCTCGAGTTCGAGTAGCTCGAGTGCTTAACCAGTCAAGCTTGAGTTTAGAGACACTCAACTTGAACTAATCAAGTAATTGAACTTCTATATATTTAAGGATAGTTATGCATCTTAGATACTATAAAGAAGCATGTAATATTTTTATCTGTTTTGATCATATTCTCAGAATTAGAGATCAAGTTTGTGCTTAACTCGAGCACAGACTAAAATTCAGCCTTAACAAGTGAATTTGAGTTTGGACAATGTCGAGTCGAGCTCCAAAATTAAAATATTTTGACTTGACTCAAATTTGCAATTCCATTTAAACAATTCGACCACCCACTCAATGCAGCACTAGTTTATCCCTTACCTACAACCAAGGGAAAGATGGGCAGCTCTAGGGGCTTATCAGGCAATCCCACAGTAACAAGTTTGCCATTAAGCTTGAGCGGACTAAGCAATGGAAGAAGAGGGTGCACAGCAGAAACTGTGTCAATAATGTTGTCTATAGTTCCCAAAGCTGGCTGCAAGAAGCAAATAATTCCATTAGGAGAATTTAAGGTACTCTAGTCTCTGCATAACTGACTTAGTAATCCCTTCTATTCGGGTATATCTACACTATGTCATCTCCAGCTTTTGATGGAATATTGGTGAGACCGTGCATCTCTATTCCCGCATCACAAAATTTTTAAATAGCGTCCCTAGAAGAGAATCACAGGACTGAATATAGCAATGATTGACATGCTAGTCCTCCTACCAGTAGAAAAGTACTAGTTACTGTTTCCAAACTTCACTCACCTTCATTACTGTAAGGTCACTGTTTACAGCACCGAGTCTTTCAATCGCCTTAGCTTCCTTTTTGGAAGAGAAACTAATAACAGTGACTTTTAGTCCAAATGCCTTGTCCATTCACGGCTAGGGCTGAGCGCGGTTCCCGGGTTACCCGGGAACCGGAACCGAACTAGAGGAGGGTCCGGTTCGGTTCCCGGTTCCGGTTCCAAGCGGAACCGGAACCGGAACCAGAACCGGGAACTGGTTTCGGAACCGGAACTGGTTTCGGAACCAGAACCTGTTTCGAACCGAACCGGAACCGGTTACTTAGGGCAGAAAAGGTCGACCTTGGATGTTCTAGTGACTTGTATGTGATGTTCTAGTTGAAGTTTGGCTTCGGCCTCTAAATGAAAGTTGTAAAGGAATTCTTGGAGTATAACATACTCAAATTTGGGACAAAACAAACAAGTATAAGTGGTGAAATCGTTATTCTTTGGAAAGACTGGATCTGGAGATTTTGGGACCGACCCTTGATGAATGCATGGACTGTAAGGCAACCTTTTTGTCGAAATTTCACTTCGGTTTCTTAACAAAAGTTGTAAAGGACATCCTGAGGTACAACATATCGAAAATTTAGAGAAAACAAACAAGAATAGGTAGGTGAAATCGTGGTCCTTTGGAGATGGTTAGATCTGGAATTATGGTACTACGAACAGGGATTTTAACCGTCCATATTTAATTATCTAGGACGAATTTGACTTCGATGTTTTCATGAAGTATCTACCTTATGATCTTGCCTATCACATAGTCAAATTTCATAATTTTTGAAAGTCATTTGGGTATTTAATCAGAAATGTTTCTAAAACTGTGCAATCTGATGTGTTCGGATCTTGTAAGTTGCAATGCGTGGACTATATCATTTTGTATGAGGTTCTTTTGGAAATGTGTTCTGCATGAAATATCTCTTTTCATGTCTTCCCTACAACATATTTAAATTTCGTAATTTTTGTAATTCATTTGCCTATTTAACCAAAAATGTTTCAAAAACTGTGCAAGTAGAGAATAGGAAAAGTAAATCGATTTTATCTTTTAATCCAGAATGAATTGGACTACGATTTCTTCATAAAACTTGTACCTCTAGGTCTTAAATACAACGTGTCCAAATTTCATAATTTTATGAGTTCATTTAAGGGTTTAATCGAAATTGTTTTCAAAACTTGTACCTCTAGACATTCTTGTTCTAGTGGTGTTTTATTTCTACTTTTTAGTTTGCTATTTGTTTTGAAATTTCTAATTATATTCTATTATTGTTGTGCAGTGCGAAGTTAATGTATCAAGATAACATGTTAATGGGAAGTTACTGTGTAGTATACACGTACATTATAGTTTTTTTTTTTATAACGTGCGCATACGTTATATTTTTTTTAGTAACGTGTGTGCACGTTATAGTTTTTTTTTGGTAACGTGTGCATACGTTATTTTTTTTTGGTAACGTGCGCATATGTTATAGTTTTTTTTTTTTGGTAACATGCGCGTACATTATAGTTTTTTTGGTAACGTGCGCGTACGTTATAGTTTTTTTGGGTAACGTGCGCATATGTTATAGTTCAAATTTGAAAAAAAAAAAAAAAGATCTTGTTGGAACCTGGAACCGACCCTGGAACCTGTGACAGGGTAGGTTCTAGGTTTTCGGTTCCCACGGGTAGGTTCCAGGTTTCTCATTTTGAGGAACCTGTACCCGAGGGTAGGTTCCAGGTTCCAGACGGAACCGAACCGGAACCTGGAACCGCTCACCCCTATTCACGGCCACATGACCAAGCCCACCAAGTCCAGCCACATTCAAATGCTTGCTCTGTCGTGCCATGGTATTTCATCGGGCTATACACCGTGATTCCAGCCCATAATAGTGGCGCACCATCTCCGACGGTTACTTGTCAGGGAAACAAAGCACATAATGCTCGTCAACGACCATCATATCAGAGTAACCACCATATGTTTTTGTTCCATCTGTCTAATGGGAATTATAGGTAAATATAGTCTGGGGGCAGTAGTTTTCCCGATCTTGCTGGCAGATCTCACATTTTTTGCAGGAGCCCACTACGACCCCGACACCTACTTGCTCACCCACTTTGGATTACTTCACATTGCTCCCCACTTTAAACACAGTTCCAACGATATCATGCCTGTAGACAGACAAGTAGAACAGTTAACTGAGTGTACAAGCTCATTGCACGCTTGCAATACTTCAATTGAGATCAACTTTTTAACTAACTGTCGATATTGATATAACGAATGCTAGTCAGTCTCTCAATTTCATTTTACATCTCAACAAATAGAGACAAAAAAGGTTGCAAAAACACCTTGGGCCTTGAAAGTGAATAGCATGCATTGAAATGAAAAAAGTTAAGTAATACATGTTTTCTTTGAACATTGACAGTGTGTATAACCAAAATATATAATGAGAAACAAGTTTTTTTTTTTTTTTTTTTTTTTTTTGTCTTGATTACTAGGCAAAAGGAGCATATACTTGGGGAGCATATGATAATTATTCTATTTTTGTTTCAGAACTATTTTTTAATTCAAATTTGTTTTTAGAATTAAAAATCCATTTGGTAACACAATTTCATTTTTCTATTTCTAAAACAAATTGTTAGTCTAGAAATAAGTTTGGAGTAGAATGGGAAGTACAAATTTTCCATTTCTCTATTTTTGTTAAGAAATAAAAACTCTTCTTATCATTTGTTATTACTACTAATCGGGTGCCCACTCGACGCCACCACCTGCTATCTGCCACTGCCATCGATGGACTACGATTGCTAACTAGCCACCATTGGTAGCCACCATTGGTTGTTGGTCACCGATTGCCGTTGCCCTGTCGCCGGTTGCTCTTGCCAGTCTGCCATCGCTATTGTCGCCAATTGAGAGGGAATTTTATGTCGTTATTAAATGAATTTCTATTTCAGAAATATAAATTTTGTATTATTATCAAATACCCATTTTTGCTTAGAAACTAATACAAGAAAAAGATAGAAAAATCTATTTCTATTTTAAAAATTAATTTTTCATTAGAATAGTTATTATTTGCACTGCTAATACTTACTCTATTGCAATGATAGGAGAAGGCCACGCCGGAACTAAGCGAAGAACTTCATCATGGACGAAAAGTGCAGGCCTTACAGAAAAGTATGCGACTGGACAAAAGGACTTGGAGACATGATTGCTAGCACTCACATCAATGCATCAAAATAAATTTTACACAATACCCTTGGAAACAAAGTTGGAAACTTTGCTCTTTACAAACTAGTGTTTGATGCATTTGTCAAACAATAAGAAATAACTCCATGCATGGACCCACGAAAGGATACCTTGATAGAATCATGTTTAGAAGATGTAAACGAGTAAAGTCGAAAGTTACGGTTAGAAGTCCGAAAGCTGAATTTAATCCATTGGCCACACTGGCATTAGACTGTGGACACAATTTCAAATAAAATCCATTTGTTTAAGAGTGGTACACAATGTACAGTTCCTTGCCCCCTAGTTTAAATGATTTGATGAGGCTTTAACTTGAAAAACAGGAGAAGAAAATTTCAGATCTTAAGCATTAACGAACGTATCCAGGAACAACAGGGTAACTTGTGAACCTCCATTCATTCTTGGCCTCGTGAAGGTCAGACTGACAAAATCCACAGAAGAGGGTTTTAATGGTGACATCTTCATCACCATTTTCCCTGCAAAACAATACATACAGTGTCAGACATGCACGTCAAATGCATTGCATCGCTCACTTTGGGAGGCAGACTCTCTATTTGTACGTTCAAAAACGTTGTTTTGTTCTGAAGTTTAGTTGAAACTGTTCTCCACCACATTAACTCATCAGAAGAACTACATCCGCATAAATATCAGCGGCCCCAACTGAATTCCAAAATGAGATGGTAAAGAAAAAACATTGATCCAGGTATGAGAGAGAAGTCAAATAGGTTTCCATAACGATAGAAAACCAACCCTGTAAAAGCTATAGCTGTCATCTCACTACGGAGAGCATCATATCAAAATTAAGATTTTTGAAAAAGGAAATCAACTCAAATTTCTTTATTGTTTCCCTGAGATCAATTTTATACCTTTCAACTTTCCTCTTCCTCTTTTTTCATCCCTATAACCTTTTCCATTTCTAGACAAAACCATCACCTCAACCCATCTGTTATTATGCCATCCCCTGGTGATCCATTAGAGATTAGCAGTGAGCATGATTTCAAGGAAGAATGTGAAACCTGAGAATCGGACTATGATGAATTTGTAGGTTCTCGGTTCCAAGGTATACAAAATAGATTTTGGGTTCCAAAATATGAAGATTCTGTTTTGATAGGTAGGTTCCAGGAGTTTAGTTAGAGGAACCTGAAATTAAAACATGTAATTTGTGACCTAAAACTTAGAATAAGTTTTAATGTTTTTCTTGATTTATGTCTTCATGTGATCTTGCGATATTCTATACGGTTCAATGATTAATATATAATTTGAAAGCTCTAATTTGAGATTCCATTTTATGGCTAAGACTTTTACTTCATTAATGTTCATATTTTCTATGTGTCTTTTATGGTTGGTGAATTACATCAGCAAGTGATGGTCATTAGAGATTTTAATTTACTGCAATCATTCAATTAATAATATATGTGGAACTTATGTAGATCTTGGAACTGACCTTGAAATCTACGATAAGGTAGGTTTCAAGTTTTAGGATATGTAGGGTAGGTTTCAAGTTGCAAAAAATGATAAATTTGTTTTAACGGGTAGGTTCCAGATTATAAATGGAACCTGTAAAACCTCATGCTCAATTGTTGAAACAGAACTTTCACCACATGTCCATGACCAATCATTGGTTGTAAGCCCAAGCATAAGAAAGCATATGTCCTTCTCAGTTTATTCAAGAAGAAACAATCTAATCTACTATGTTGCACTGTAGAGATCTGATGAAAACGACAAGAAGCTTTGGAACCCCCTTGACTTGGAAACCTAGCGTATTACTCAATCAATACACAGCCAAAAGTAGAACTCCAAGCATGCTGTTATCAGAATATCCATTCTTGAATGTTCACATGTGCTCCTAGTCAAAGCATTATCGCTAGCTAGGTAGATATTGTTGGAGATACTGTTGCCTCAAGATTTGATATGATTTGGTTGATTGATATCATATGGCTGATGTGATGCTCCTTGATTGATACTGTATATTAGGAAATATTTTCTACTTTTCTATACAATTATTCTCTAAATTATTTAGACTCTATGTATCATAAATGCTTGTACGCTTGTATATTTGATATGAGAAATCAATATACAATTTCCATTATCCTATTCCTTTGTTCAGCTTTCCATCATCTCAATTCCTTACATGTTATCAGAGCTTCTACAATAAGCTTATGCATAGCAAATTTCAACCTACAAAGCAAAAATGCCCAAAAATCAGAATCCGAATTTGGTTCATCCAACAACTCCTCCAATGACCCTTCTTTAGATCCTAGCATTATTGAAGAGAACCAGCTCGAGGAGATGTGAGAAAGACAACCAGATCCAAATCAATCAATCTGAGGATATGCTTGTTCGAGACAAAATTTTCCAGGGGCCATATATTCAATGGGTCCCTGTTCAAGTTCAACCGGGCCAAATTGGCTCCGTTGAAAATAGCGGGCCAGGAGAAGGTCCAAATCTCAAGTCTAGGTCGGGTTGGCAATTCCCGATCAAACTGGTTTGGGTTCACCGGGTTTTGGGGCAAACTCGGCTCCATTTTTTAGCCCCAACTTCATTCCACTGGCTGGAACCATTAGTGGCTGGTTGGAACCAGGTGACGCCCTCTATATGGCCACCGACAATAGTCCAAAACTATGCCTAATTACCCTACAACTCACGGGACCGGAGAATCACTCCGTTTGGTCTCGAGAACTCCGCCGTGCCCTAATAATGAAGGATAAAGTTGGATTTATGATGGCACCGGCTGATGAGTGACTTGCATGACACTGGAGGAAGTGCAACCAGCTCGTGCGAATTTTGATAGGAAATTGTCTCAGCTTGGAGGTAGCCGCGAGACTCCCACCGACCAAAGACGCAAAGAAAATTTGGGATAACATTCGGGAGATGTATGGGAAATTTGATAGGGCTAAAATTTTCAGCTTGACCCAAGCTTTGTAGAACTAAAACAGGGCAATCTCTCTATTATCGCCATTTTTAACAAATTGTCTACTCTCTGGAATGAGCTGGAGATGGTGGAGGAAAAGCTCGAGGGTATCAAAGAGCGAGAAAAGGCAACACGTTTTTTACTCATTCTCAACGAGACGTACTTGCCGTTCCGAAGCCAAATCCTTTTGATGGATTCAGTTCCGCCTCTTGGACGCATTTACCAACTTGCCATCCAAGAAGAATCCCAACGTCTTACTTCCATGGAATACTTGAAGATTGGAGATCGCGTCTTCTTGGCAGCAAAAGCAATAGCGGAACTGCACCAAAGCAGCGGACAAAACGCCCACGGAAGCTTCTCTTGAATGGGATCTGTGATGCTAGGGTTGGTTGGTGAAGAAGAAAACCCAGCTTTTCAAATGGACATGCGGGATTTAATGGGGGCCTTTACGGCTCAAGACATGCCAGAGCCTTAATGCAGATGGGCAAACAAGATCTAATCCCTGGATCAGATGGCCCAGGATGCGGAGTGAGATCTAACGGCCAGGGTCTCATCTTGGTAGCGCCTAAATTGGATGGAGGAGATTTGGCCATGTCACCCATGTGGAAAACCTCCAATGGTCGAGATCATGCCACATCATCCATATTAATGGTCAAAATTCAAGCAAAAAAGGTAAATTTTGTGAATTTTATAAACGTCCTTATTATACTAAGGAGAATTGTTGAAAATTGCATGGCAAGCCGATGGATAGGGGGAGAAAAGAATAAAACACTTCCATTGCAGCAAATGCTAGGGTCAATTAGCCTATTAATTAGGATCAATTCTAGCAAATTATGAGGGCACTTAATTAGTTACAAACAAATGACAAAGTGGGCAGCTATGCAAGTACATCTTATTGCCTTGAAAATTCTATTTCAGATAGGGCATGGATTATTGATTCAGGTGCTAGTGACCACATAATTTGCAATGAAAGTTTCCTATCTCAAATTCGCAAGTCTCCCCACAATACTTTAGTTCGTCTTCCCAATGGAAATGACACTGCTATCACTAAAATTGGAAATGTTTGCCTCAATCAATCCATTACATTGAAAAATGTCCTCTTCATTCCCGACTTTCAGTTCAATCTGATTTCTGTGTCCAAACTCTGTGAAGACAATTCTTATCAAATTTTCTTTGATTCCGATGTCTGTTTCTTTTAGGCCATTTCGACTGGAAAATTGATGGGTTGGGGTAAAAATCACGATGGACTTTATTTTTGGGTTGCATTACCCAAGAACATTGATTTTTCTTGTTTTTCCTTAAATAAAGGCACCATGTCTAATGCCAATATCAATAATAATATTTTGTCTCATTGACGATTGGGTCATAGTGCTTCCCTCCCTCATCCTAAGTGTCCTATTTGCCCACTAGCAAAACAATCGCGTCTTCCTTTTCCACAATGTACATCACATGCTACTAAAGCCTTTGCTCTATTACACATGGACATCTGAGGGCCATATCACACCCCACATCGTGATGGGTCTCTATTCTTTCTCACTATTGTGGATGATTACACACGTGCAACTTGGGTCTTCCTCATGCAGTCCAAAACCCAAGTCCTTTCCCATTTAAAGGTTTTCATTACTCTGATAAAAAATCAGTTTGAAAAATCCATTCAATGAGTTCGTATTGACAATGCCCGTGATTTCTTTAATCATGAGTGTTCCTCGTTCTTTACCTCCAATGGCATTCTGCATGAAAGTTCCTGTGTCTATACACCTCAATAAAATGTGATTGTTGAAAGGAAGCATCGTCATCTCCTAGAAGTTGCTTGTGCCCTCAAATACCAAGCCTCAATTCCGGAAACATTCTAGGGAGACTGTGTGGTCACAGCAGCTTATTTAATCAATCGGATGCCGAGTCGAATCTTGAATGGATGAACACCTTTTGAGATGTTATTTGGTAAGAAACTTAACATTCAACATCTTTGTGTTTTTGGATGTTTATGTTATGCATCTACTATGGGCCATTAGGACAAATTGGGTCCCCATGCCCTGAAATGCATATTTATGGGATACCCGTCTCTTCAAAAAGAATATTTGGTTCTTGATCAATCAACTGGACGGTTTCTCATTAGTAGGGACGTTGTTTTTCATGAGGATGTTTTTTCTTTTCAAAGTAACGCATCCTTGGAGGAGCTAGAAAAGGAGATTAGTCAGTGTCCTCCATTTTTGAGTGAAGAAGACATGTCCCCTTCGCAACTAATTTTGGTTCCTCAAGTGTGAACCTTGCAGATGGCACCTCACGTGTTTGAAGAAGATCCCGGTTCATCACTAGAGATGAATGAAGACATGCATACATCAGAGAATTCTCCCACTTATCGGTTGGAAAATCATGTGGTTGTTTCTCCAACTTCTCCAACTAATATTTCTATGGAGAAATCTAATCCGGCCCCTCCTCGATGTTCAGAATGAACAACACGGCCTCCCACATGGACTAAGGACTACATCTATTCTACGTCAAGCTCTTCGGGTACACACTATCCTATTTCCTCATATGTTAGCTTTGCTTATTTATCGCCAAAACATATGTGTTGCATTAGTAGAATATTTGAAGAACAAGAATCATCATCATATGTTGAAGCTATTAAAGATTCCCGTTGGCAACAAGCCATGGTGGATGAACTACAAGCCTTGATGAACAACAACACATGGGATATAGTTCCTCTTCCAGCTCATCGACGGCCAATTGGATGTAAGTGGGTGCACAAAATTAAATATAGAGCTGATGGCTCTATTGAACATTACAAAGCACGGCTGGTGGTTAAAGGCTTCACACAGTGGGAGGGATTCGATTATCAGGAGACATTTTCTCCAATTGCAAAAGAGGTTGCTGTTCGATCTTTTTTGTCTGTTGCAGCATTCCAAGATTGGCCCATACATCAAATGGATGTTCATAATGCTTTTTTCATGGGGATTTAGAAGAGGAGATATATATGGACCTTCCACCGGGATTATGGAGATAGGAGGAGAATAGAGTATGTCATTTCCACAAATCCCTATATGGGCTCAAACAAGCATCTCATTAGTGGTATGTCAAATTCACCAATGCACTCACTGTTGTAGGATTCAAACAATCAAGACATGATTATGCCTTATTCACATGGAACCGACGTACATCATCCATTTATTTATTAATATATGTTGATGATATACTCATCATGGGAAATGATGCATCTACCATCAAAGCATTCAAGAAGTACCTACATTCGACATTTCACATAAAAGATTTGGGACCCCCAAAATATTTTCTCGAGATAGAAATTGCACGATCAAACAAAGGAATTTGCCTTAGTCAATGAAATTCATCTTGGAGATTATATCAGAAGCAGGATTATCAGGTTCCGAACCAACAGTCATACCAATTGAGCAAAATATCAAGTAAACAACATCTGAATATGACAAGGGATTATCACCACTGAATGAGGACCCTCAACTCAAGGATCCCTCTACATATCGGAGACTTGTCGGGAAACTCATTTATCTCACCATGACCAGACCTAATATATGCTACACGGTACAAATTCTCAATCAATTCATGCATGATCCAAAGCAGTCTCACATCAATGTAGCATTGAAAGTGGTGAAGTACTTGAAAGGATGCCCTAGTCTAGGAATACTACTATCTTGGAAGAATGACATGAAGATGATGGCATATTGCGACACAGATTATGCCACTTGTCCTATGAGTAGAAAATCTGTCACAAGCTTCTGTATCAAACTGGGAAATTCACTACTCTCATGGAAAACGAAGAAACAATCAACTGTTTCTCTATCATTTGCTGAAGCTGAGTATCAAGCAATGGCAAAGACCACATATGAAATCGTGTGGATAAGAGGATGGCTTCGTGATCTTGGAGTATGGATCAAGCAACCAACAATCTTATTTTGTGATAATGATGCAAGCCCTCAAGCTTGTAATGAACCTAGTTTTTCATGAGAGAACAAAACATATAGAGGTCGATTGCCATTTTATTAGGGACAAGATATAGGATGGAGTGATCAAAACAAAAGGAATAAGGACGATAGAGCAACCTGCAGATATATTTACAAAACCTTTATGTCATAGGCAACATGCATATCTTCTAAGCAAGCTGGGTGTTTGTGTACAAACCACAAGCTTGAGGGGGAATGTTGGAGTTACCATTGCCTCGAGATTTTATATGATTTGGTTGATTGATATCATATGGTTGATGCAATGCTCCTTCATTAATATTGTATATTAGGGAATATTTTATTTACTTTTCTATACAATTATTCCCTAAATTATTTAGACTCTATGTATCATAAATAGGCTTGTACACTTGTATATTTGATATGAGAAAGCAATATACAATTTCCATTATCCTATTCCTCTGTTCGGCTCTCCATCATCTCAATTCCTTATAGAATACCTCCGAGAGAAATGGAAGGGCAAGAGAAGGCCAGACTTATCTTGGGTGGCTCAACCGATGGCCTTGTGAGGATGCTCTTGAGCCGGTGATTCCGCCATCACTTGCCTCTAAAATACTCGTGCAACTTTTTTTTACCGATTGTTTTTTATGTATACCATTACTAAAAAGTAGTTTGAATTAGAATGGAGAGTGCACCAGCAATAAATGCGAGAATAATTACATGCCTAATCTTATTGTGTTTTTCTTTTTATTTGGCAATAACTCTTTATTTCCATATGGCAATAACTTGAGATTTGTTTCCATACAGGTGATAAATCTTTCAGAGATGATTTACACCTTGATGATATTGACGGATCAATAACGTGAATAACAATATATGAGCATCAAATTAATCCATCGCCAAGTTTGTGTATATTGAATCAATTCATCACATATGGATGATGAGGTTTCATTGGTCTAGAACCAATTTTAACAGACATACTAGGAATTATCGATAAAATTATCATGAGATGCAAGTTGAGCAAATTTACGAGAGATTGTTCATTAATTACTAGTAAAACTATTTAGCTATAAATCAAAACATGCAACATTAAATTTAAGTAAATAAATCAAAACATGCGAAATTAAATTTAAGTAAAAGTACTTTGTTATTTAGATATTGGGAAAATTCCAAATAATGACCTGAAGTGAATCTATTTTCTCAAATAAGGATTCAAAGTGAACTTTGTGTCAAATAAAGATCCGAAGTGGACCCATTGTTTCAAATAAAGACCTGAAGTGAATTTTGTGTCAAATAAGGACCTGAAGTGATCAAGTTAATCTCTATTGAGGACCTTAACTCGTTGGTAGATATTTTTCGGTGATTAAAATAGGGGCAGTTTTGTCAGAAATTTGTGATTGGAAAAAAAAGGGAAAATTCTAAATTAATTAAGTTTAGGTTATTCATTTAGATGTTTACATTTTCTTCTTTCTTCTCCTCTACTACTCCTCAACCAAATCGCTGCCTGGTCATCGTCGTGACTCTATTCTCGTTGCTCCTTGCCTTGCTTGATTAGCGGAGAATTTGGGTCTCTACAAACAAATAAAGAAGCATATGGTTTTCCTCTTGTTTTTGAATTCGCGCCTCAACCGGTAGAAAATTTGGGTCTTCGACTTTGTGGGGGATGGGTATAAGGAATGGGGAGACCGTAGAAAATCTAGGGTTTTTTGTTTCTATTTTAAGATTTGTTAATTTTCCCTAGATCATTTTTTTTGGACAAAATTGCCCAAACTCTGGTCGTCGAAAATGTTGCATACTTGATAGCTGGCGAATATTTGGCTGACCAGTAGGCTTAGGTCCTTATTTTGAATTGATTCAACCATTTCGGGTCCTTATTTGAGAAAATGAGTTCATTTTAGGTATTTATCTGACATAAAGTTCATTTCGGATAACTATTTGAGAAAACCGATCCACTTCGAGTCCTTATTTGGAATTTTCTCTTAGATATTTGTTCATCTTTTTTTTTTTTTAAGTTTCCTAGACCGGACAAAATCGTTAGGTCAATATAATAGTTGTAAAGTATTTTGTGATATAATAGTCTTATATTGAAACACAAACTTTCTAATTATAATTTTCAAATAAGTACACGTAATTAGAAAAATTAGCAGAAAATGTAAACTTCTTCAATCTAATTGTCTAACAGGTACTTTGTCAGTAAAATCTTTTACACTTATTTAGTTCCAAAGATGAGGATTGCGAGAAGATCGTGAACGATGGCTAAATATTCAACGGAGAAAGTTGGTGGAGATATTTCAATTACCGTATATTACTTACAAAGCATTCATGAAATACCCATTAAGATACAGGTCTTGTTTACAAACATCTCGATAACTTATAAGTATATTTAAAAAGATTATTTTGAGTATTAATTGCCCACAATACGCGGGTCACTCCATATGTTTTGTTACACATGCCGATGCCATAGAATGCACATTTTGAAGCGACTGAGGTGAGGATATTACTAGAAGTTGTGGGGGAGAGAGAGCCAGAACTTGTCGGGACGCCAGAAATTTTGCTAGGGGACGCTGCCGGAAGTTTTGCCAGCAGTTCTTCGTCGGAGCAACGGCAGAAAGAATCAGCCTCCTCTTACTTTCCTGTTCTCTGTGTATATTGCTCTCCTTGAATTGGAGAAGTACAAACGTGAATATATGTAATAGGTTCGAAAATAATTAAAAGAGATCACCAATTTCCCGAATCTCTTTACTATCCTGTTCTTTTTTTGTTTCTTCTTTCTTTAAACCAGTTGAACATATCGTGCACGTGCCCAATTCTTGGACTTTTGCCACCAAGTTTCGTCCATGTTATTTTATTATTTGGCTTTGGCGAAATTTCTATGCTCTTGCGGGATTAATTCTGAAAAAGTTGAATTGCAAGATAGATTAATTTTGACAAATTTGTTTTGAGTTTTTTCGCACTTAATCTGAATTGCAAATGGGAGTTGATAATCAAGTTACATCTTCTTTACTTAGATATTCACATCAGATTATTCTAGAGGAAGGTTTCAAGCATATTTTAAAGTTTGGATCCACTAGCTACGAAATTGAATTTAGGAAATATTCTAAATAAAGACTTGAAGTATCTTTATTTTTTCAAATAAGAACCTAAAGTGAACATTATTTCAAATAAAGTGGCCAAATCGTCGCAAATAAGGGCTTTTTGGCTAGCTGGAGACTATTCTAGTTATCGGAGAAAGGGTATTTTGGTCTAAATATATTTTTGTAATTTTTAAAAAAAATTTCCTTTTTTCCTTTTCCTTTTCTTTTTTCCCCCTTTTCCCCTCTTCCCTTCTTCGGCCATCATTGTTGATGGCTGGTGGAGGTCAGTCGCCTTAGGCAAGGGCCATGCTTGTTGGCGTTAGGTGAGAATCGCCCTCACCTGGGCGAGTGAGGGTGGCCCTTGTTGGCGTTAGGTGAGGATGGCCCTTGTTGGTGAGTGCCACCCTTGCCACACACTGACGAAGATCATATTTAAATATTAACAAAAGACCAAAAACAAAATAAAATGAAGTCCTTGGTGTTCTACTCTTACTATGAAGAAAGCTTGTAAATTCAAGGGAAAATTCCAAATAAGGGCTTGAAATACTCTCGTTTTATCTAATAAGAATCCGAAGTAGACTTTATTTCAAATAAGGTTATGAAGTGGACATATTAGTGTTAAAAAAGGGTCTACCCTCTTGACTGAAGGGCATTTTCATCTTTTAATTTAATTTTTCTATTTATTTCCTTTTCTTTCTTTTTTCTTTTCCTCCTTTGCTCCACTGACCACCGCGGAGGTTGCCAAACTTAGGCAAGGGCAGCCCCCATTAGAGTTGGGGGCTGCACTTGCTAAAGGGCTGCACTTGGTTGAGTCTAGCCACCAACACATGGTCAGCAAAGGGAAAGGGGAACAGAAAAAGAAAAATAAATAAATAAATAAGTTAAATTAAAATATGAAAATGCCCTTTTGTCTAAGAGGGTAGATCCTTTTTTAGTGTTGATATGACTATTTCAAGCTTTATTTGAAACAAGTTTCATTTTGGTCTTTATTTGAGATGATTTGACTACTTCAAGCCTTTATTTAAAATAATGTCCACTTCGAATTTTTATTTGAGATAACGAGGGCACTTAGCACTTTATTTGGAATTTTACCTTAAATTTACAATTGATATTAATTGCTTTCTTCATGGTAGAAGGAGAACACCAAGTAGTTCCTTTATTTATTTATTTATTTATTTATTTATTTATTTATTTATTTATTTATTGTTCTGGTCTTTTGTTAATATTTAAATATAATCTAAATATAATATGTTTAACATTTGATAACGCTTTTAACAAATTGAGATTTTCCATATTTTGATAAATTATCTTTTCCATTTTTTTATCAGGATTAGCTAGATAATTAGACATATATTTTCGCACAAACTATTAGACAAAAATAGGCAATTAATTTTGTGCTCTTAGGCCATCATAAATATAAATTTTAATCTTCTAGGTATCTTCTAGGTGGTTTTTGTGATTAAAAATATGAGACCATAGATTAAAATTAATAAATTTCTCTAGGCAAAGTGATAATATGATGCAAGGTAAAATGATATCTTGTTGAGTGCAATGAATCATTTGTACAGTGATACCAATAAAAATATGTGATAAAAATAAATACAGTTTTTCCCCTTAGCCTGATGAAAAAGCAACAAATTGAAGAGAGTGGTAGAGATAGCATCTGCTCCAAACAACTTCATTAATAACGGTGGTAACATACATGAAAATGTTGGACTTACTTAATTTCAAGAGGTAGAGATTATATTCAAGACAGGGAATTTTTACATCAATAAATTAGAATATGTTTCGGGTAGAAGCCCCTAGTTCACACTCGAGATTTCTTATTTGGGATGTCCAGCTTTTATCCAATGGACATCCGGATTTATTTAATTAACATTGATTATTCATATAATATATCAACAAAAGTACGTCACCATGTCTTTGTACTGGTATCTAAGCAAGATAGAGATGACTTGGCAAGCGCAGCTCCGCTTGAGCTACTAATGGTTCAGCGAGGAATAGGTCATCCCTCGACTCGGCGAGATTGATTCTCGACAAATTGGACGGTTTACTCCAACTAAACCCTTGGATTAGCCTAGCGAGAAGCATC
The DNA here is from genome assembly GCA_017140325.1 of Eucalyptus leucophloia subsp. euroa. Classification (NCBI taxonomy): domain Eukaryota; kingdom Viridiplantae; phylum Streptophyta; class Magnoliopsida; order Myrtales; family Myrtaceae; genus Eucalyptus; species Eucalyptus leucophloia. The sequence continues at coordinate 65,227,173 of CM029475.1, forward strand.
ACAGTCATTGTTGTCCCAAGTGCGGCGGCCATGCATCCGCGTCGGCCAGTGCTGAAAGAAATGAAGCGCAGGTCGGGTTCTGTCAGCACGACTTCTGCTTGGTCACTCGTGATGTGCCGGTCCGGGTTAAACTTGAGGGGTTCGTCCCAAACCTTGGGGTTTCTACCAAGGCCGACCCGGCTCAAAAGGATGTGGCTGCCCTTGGGGATGCGATAGCCGGCCACCATGGTGTCTGACATGGCTACGTGTGGAACGTTGAAGGGCGCGATCGGGTGGAGCCTAAAAGCTTCCCGAGCACATGCTTTGATGAAGTTGAGCCGGGGGATATCGGATTCTTGGACGAACCTCCCCTTTCCAACAACTCTATCTAATTCTTCTGTGGCTTTGTTAAGGAGTTCGGGGTGATTTATCATCTCCGCCATTGCCCATTCGACTGCGTTTGATGGATTGTCCACCGCTTCAATCATAATCTCCTGCATATTAGGCCGTGCATGATAATGTTAGAATTTAAACTATTTAGACCACTGTGGGTCTTCGACCCAAAAAAAAAACGACCACTGTGGATCCGCGGCCTATACATATGGAGAAACCAATCAGGATGTACAGTTTTATGGTTTCTATCTGATCGAACACTCTAGCGAGAAGGATATAACTTCACCATGGTCTGGGCTCGAACTTCTTCTGGCGTCAGCAATGGCTTCCCTTGTGAGTCTTTAAGCATAATCAGAACACCCAACAAGTCTTGAGGCTCTTTTTCATTACTCTCCAAACTCAAATCGTCCCTCCGTCGTTTGATCCTCTCGCTTATTATGGGTTCATGCAACCTCCTAAGGGTCCTCACACTCTCTTTTACTTTCTTCTCGTGCCCATCAAGGTCAAGCCCCACCAAGAATGGAAAGTAATCAGAAACACAAAATGCATAGAGATAATACAGCGCATTGAAGATCGCCTCTACATGTTCTTCTTCATCAATGGTTGGTCCTCCATCTTGCCCTCCCTTGCCAAAGTATCTCTTGTTGAACATCAGCCTTCTTGTCATATTCCCACAGTAGTGCCTCGTAGTCGTTCTCAAGTTCACTTGATGACCTGAGGTTTTGCATAGGTTAAAGACATACTTCAGTAGGTTATCGGCTTCCTCCGCTCTCTTGTCGTGGAGCCACTTGTGCCGTGCCGGACATAATACCTCCGACACCAAGACCCGCCTCATCTTCTTCCATTGCTCCCCGTAGGGTGAGAGGGCTGTCGTCAAGTAGCTGCTGGTTAATGTGCCAGACGCCATCGTAACCGGCCTTGAGGCGAACAGCGAATCCTGTTTCCTGAGGAATTCTTGGGCGATTGTTGGACAGGTCACGGGAATGACGTGTGTGCTCCCCAGACGGATGCAAGCTATCTCAGTTTTCATCTCCTTCATCAAGCGATGAATCCACCGGAACACGGGCTTGTTGCAAAGCATGCCCAGGGCACAACCGACCACCGGCCATGGGGCGGGGCCCGGAGGGAGTGGGAGTGGATTATGTTTGTTTCTAAGGGTTTTGCTACGAAGCTGCTGTTTCACGATATTACATAAAGCGATAAGTGCCAAGAGAAGTAGGGCATTAATGGTGGCCAGGGTGGCGGAGCTCATTGTGGCCGTGGCAGCCAGAGCGTTCGTCAATGGCTGTTGCTAAATTTGTCTTTGGCTGTGGAGGTTTTCGACCACCGGGGTTTTGCTATGAAGAAGGAAAGGGGAGAGTTCGCATGGTGAAGTAAACATGCAAGCAGGACCCCTTTAAATAGAAGCGGAGGCCAACAACTGTTCGGATTCATTCTAATGACAATGTGTGCAACATTTTGTGTTTCGAGAAAAACGTGCAAGGTGCCTATTCCCCCGTTCTGGGAATCCCACTTTCAAACGCCTAAGGAACAGCAACCAATTAAAGCGTACACGTTAGATCAAAGTCACGCCGTGTAGAAAAAAGCTAAACTTTGTCAAAATACCTTTACATTCTGGGAGGATTCCCACATGTAGTAACCGAAATCTCAATCTAAGATGTATAGAAAAACACGGTTACAAACATGAATTTATTGTTGGCCCTACCCGGTTGCCCAGCTGCCCATGCACAAATTAGTATCGCCCAGATAATATATGCCTATTTAAGAAATCAAATAATATTTTCCATATCAAATTACAGAAAATATTTTTCGGTTCATTTTTAAGTTTTAATTAAATACTGAAAAATATTGTCATTCTCCTGTAAAGCATTTTTTAAAAATATCATTTCTTTTGTCGAGTAAAAGGAGCGTAAATGATGAACAACAAAATAGAGTGTGCATGTTAATTCACAATTAAGAACACTCCAAAAAGCTTAACTTCCCCATAATGCCTTTACATTGTGTGAAAATTTACACATAAAACGAACAAAATCTCAGCCCAGTTATTCTCTTTTCTCCCTCTCCACCTGGTAGCCCCTCTTCTGCAGTTAGCCATCTCCCCCGTCGCTCTCATTTGAGATGATCCTTTGCCAAGAACAACTTCAAGAATAATGCGAAATATAAAAACTGAGAATATATGTATATTTCGATGTATAAGCATACACCAGCCTATTGATAAACTTTATTAGAAAACTATTTCAAGATAAAATCTCAATTAATATATACACAATCAAATGAAGATATACACGTAATATACATGCAATCTTGAAAAATACAGATAATCATCATAAATATTATAATTATCTGTAATAAAGAAAAATATCTTATAGAAATCCCTAGTTATATCTCACATCCGTCCTCAAACTCAAGGTGATTAAGTTAGCTAGACTTTGAAATCAAGTGAATAATCATGAAAACATGTTTCTTCATGAAATTAACACTCAATGGATCCGAGGTGGGGTGTCGTGTGTGGTTGCTACAAGCTTTTGTCGACAACGAGATTTCAATATATTGCTTGTCTAATAATGGTGAGTTTGGTGTCCTAATGGTGTGTTTTCACTGTGTGTTTTCATCTCTTAAACGTTTTTATTATGTGTCATTCAAACTCAGAAAAATTATTCAAAATGTCATAAATCTATAGCTCATAGAACACTCGTGAATAGCTGCAAGTAGGGTATAAGCAAGTCAAGCTACTCGGGAGCTACTCAAGCTTGACACATAAAAAACGTTTAAGAGATGAAAACATACAGTGAAAACAACTGACAGGGACAAAAGTGCGCTTATATGTCACTGCTTTGGAAATGGTAAAAGAGTCGTTTCCCACGTTTTTTTCTTTCTTTGGTCGGTATCGTTTCACAAAGTAAATAGCTGGAGAGAGATTGAGACCATGGGAAGAACATGTGGCTGCAAATGCATTTGTCCCCATCACGTACGTAGAATCGTTTAGAATTTTAACCGAGGATTACAAACATTTCGTCGTCCCTCTCTGACGTGTGGAAGTCCCTAACGTCGTTTGCACTTTTCTGGGTATACCACCGCCAACACGAAAGAGACGGCAGATCCCTCCATCTCGCGGGGCCCTATCGTGATCCACTGATCACACCCCTATCTTGATTAAGGGAACAAGATTTGCCCGGACGATTTGTGAAAACAACCAAAGAGATGTAGGGATTCTCTCTTTATGCATTTCCACATCTTTTTTCTTTTCTAATTCAAGTGCACTAAAGCAAGGAACGGTGTAGAATGGTCAAAGTAAAACACCCCAATTGTTTATCGAATATGGAAAGTTTTGCCAACGATGAAATGAACTCGGACCTGGTCCTTGAGCTGAGATGACTACTTTCCGATGCTGTGCTGAAAAGAACTCGCACGATGGAACTCTTAGCTCATTAATGCTCCGTTCGTTTCGCGGAAAATAACTTCCAATAAAATATTTTCCGAAATTTCCGGTGTTCGGATGGCAGAAAATACACGGTCAATGGAAAATATTTTCTGGTCAACGGAAAATGCCCTCTTCAAATCACGGAAAATGATTTCCTCTTTTGAAAAGAGGAAATCATTTTCCGCACCTCTCGAGCTCTCGCACTCCCGCTGTTTTTTCCTTCCTTCATCAGTTCTCGTTCTCTCTCTCTCTTTCTTGCTCTCCCTGCTGCAATGGCTTCCTTCTCCAGGATCAGCCTCCGCCCTCCCCGGCCGCTCCTGCTCGCTTGCTCCGTCCGCGGTGTCCCGCCGCCGCCGCGCTCCGCTTCCCGGCGGCTCGAAGCCACTCGGGAGGATCCGGTCAAGAGGGAGCACCGCGGTGGCGCCGGAGGCTCGCAGGGAGCCCGCCGTCCGTGCCGCTCGTCGTGCGGCCGCGAGCCCCGAGCTCGTCGGATCCGGGGTACGGAGCTCGCGGCTCGCCGAATCTAGCGGCGAGCTCGGGCCTCCGATCCGGCGAGCTCGAGCTCGTCGCGCAGATCCGGCGCGCTCGAGTGAGATCGGCCGAACCTCGAGCTCGTCGGATCCGGCGGCGGAGCTCGCGGCTCGCCGGATCTAGCGGCGAGCTCGGGCTCCCAATCCGGCGAGCTCGAGCTCACACCGGATCCGGCGAGCTCGGGGTGAGATCGGCCGAGCCTCGAGCTCGTCGGATCCGGCCACCGGGTCTTGGTCGGCCGGCTGGCCGCGTGCCATCGTCGGCGGGGAAGGAGGCGGCGGCGGCGGAAGGAGGAGGAAGGAGGCGACGGCGGACGAAGGAGGAGGAAGAAGGAGGAAGGAGGAAGGAAAAGAAAAAGAAAAAATAAATAATAAAAATTTCTATTTTAAAAAATATCAATAATTAAAAAAATAATTTTTAAAAAAAATATAAATAAATAAAATAAATTTTTTGGTCAATTAAAAATATTAAAATTCAATTTTTGATAATTTTTTCCAAACAATTAAATGAACTAACGAACAGCGGAAAATATTTTCCACTCAATTGGCCGAACAAAGGAAAATAGAGTCATTTTCCTAGAAAATGACTTCTAGGAAAATATTTTCCAGAAACATGATATATCCGTAAAACGAACGGAGCCTAAGTTTCGGTTGAAACGTCAACTCTGTGAAAAGAAGAGGAGGGGAAAGATAATTAGCAGGTCAATCCGAGTCCAACTCTAGCCTTCATAATTCAGAATTCAAATGGCAAGAAAGCGAAGTTTTCGGTTGGAAATGGCACTTGGAAAATGTGAAAGTAGTGTTACACTGTCGCTGTTGTCCCTACCCTAACCGGCAGTGCCACGAGCACCATAGAAGACATGGCTTCCTAAGCCAACTAAGTAGTATTCACGTTGATGGAGCATAGTACCTTGAAAAACAAGTAGGAAAGGATGGATGGATGGATGGATGGATGGGGACATGATAGTCTGCCTCAGATCTAGGTGAGGGCTTGTAGGCCCTCGCCGCCGATTTGCCGGGGTTCAATGGCCCCTGGCCGTGGCTCGGTGGCCCCAGCTGACCCTCCCCAACCTTCGGGTGACGGTGGGGAGATGGTGGTGGTGAGGGTTGAGCCCTTAGCCACCAGCTACCTTCCTCCTCTTCCTGTTTTTTTTTTTAATTTAATTTAATTAATTTTTATATTAAAATTTGAATTATACCAAAACGACATTGTTTTTGTTTATTTTGGTTAAGTCAGCCATCCGACGAGCCATGTAAGTAAGAAAATTAATAAAAAAAAAAATTGCCATGTAGGATTTCTGGCGGGGTTCACTGGATGTGGCACTCAAGTGTCCCATTTTTTATTAAAAAAAAAAAAAAAGTTTCACTTAAGTGCACTTTTGTAAATTTTGACACTTAAGGGTCCCCTTGTGCTAAGTTTTGGCACTTGAGGGTGTTCTTTTGCCTATAATGATGTTTGTCAACTTGCACTTAAGGTGGAGCGGCAACTTAAAGAGGCTCATGGTCATATCTCTTGGTATCGAAGTAAAGAAGACTTTTCTAAGGGTGAAAGGGCATCTACTTCTAAGATTAGGGCAACTGCTTCAAAATCAACTCCTAAGAGTGATGGAGCGTTAAGCTCCAAGTGCCCTAACTCTATCTAGTGTTTCAAATGTCAAGGGTTTGGACATATTGTATTCGAATGTCCAAATCACAAGATCGTCTCTCTAGCAAAAGAAGAGCTTGAGGAAGAGCAATGTGAAGATTCCCTTAGTACAAACGAAACATCTGATGAGAAAGATGAAGTTATCTATGGAGACCAAGGAGAGTCTCTAATTCTTTGTCGGGTCTCGAATGTTATTCTTAGTGAGGATGGTATGTGGCTTCACAATAATATTTTTCATACTAGATGCATTTCTCATGAAAAGGTGTGATATTATTATTGATGGAGGAAGTTGCAAGAACGTGGTGGCTACAATAACGGTGGACAAGTTGCACTCAAGATGGAAAAGCACCACAACCTTACAAACTTTCTTGGCTTCACAATGGGAATGAGGTAAGGGTTAATAAGTGATGTCTTGTTCACTTTTCCATTCGAAAAACATACACTGATGAGGTGTGGTGTGATATTGTTCCCATAGATGCTTGTCATTTGCTTCTTGGGAGACCATGGCAATTTGATGAAAAAACTAAGCATAAGGGTCCAAGAATACTTATGCTTCCAAGATGGAGAGCACTCCTAAACGATGTAATGGGGAGGGTAATAATTTACTCTCTAAATCTAAAGTTGATGAAAATTTTGAAGAATCCTCGGAGGCATATGCTCTTGTGGTGTTAGAAGAGAATGAAGATTGCCATGATGTCCCTTCTTAAGTAGAACCTCTTCTTAAAGAATTTAAAGATGTTGTTTTAGAAAAGATTTTGCTCGGTCTTCTACCCATAAGAGAAATTTAGCATTGTATTGATTTTGTTGTGGGAGCCAGCATCTTAAACAAGGTAGCCTACCAAATGAGCCCTATAGAGCATGAGGAGCTTCAACGACAAGTGGATGAACTCATGGCTAAAGGAATGGTGAGAGACCATGAGTTCATATGTTGTCCCTGCTCTTCTTGTGCCAAAGAAGGATAGGTCGTGGTGTATGTGCATCGATAGTCAAGCAGTGAACAAGATAACCATCACGTACCGCTTTCCTATTCCTCAGCTCGATGATCTTCTTGACCAACTCCATGGCATTACTATCTTTTCTAAAATGGATCTTCCAAGTAGATATCATCAAATTCGAATGAGGGCCAGAGATGAATGGAAAACCATATTCAAATTAGAGATGGCCTCTATGAATGGATGGTCATGCCATTCGACCTCTAATGCTCTAGTACTTTTATGCACCATGTGAATCATATCTCTAAACCATTTATTGGCAACTCTGTTGTTATTATATTGATGACATTTTTGTGTATAACTCTACTCATGAGCAACACTTTGAACATCTTTTCCAAGTTTTTAGGGTTCTTTGGGACAAAAGTTGTATGCCAACTTAAAAAAGTCACTTCTTTACCGATGGCCTTGTCTTCCTAGGTTATGTTGTTTCTAAAGAAGGCATCAAGATGGATTCTAGCAAGGCGGGAGCAATCATAAGTTGACCCATTCCCAATCTATTCATGATTTTCAGAGTTTCCATTGTTTGGCATAATTCTATCACCACTTTATCAAGCATTTTAGTACCATTATTTCTCCTATCAACGAATGCTCGAAGGGAGCAAGTTTCAAGTAGACTAAAGAGGCAATTGTCGTGACCAAATTTTCGGTAAACCACCTAAAGTTTGGCTAATGGATTGTTAAGCCTAGACTTAACTCGGGCTCTCCCAAGCCCATATCAATTCATGACTTAGGTTCAAATTTTTAACATGCAAATGATTTTCAATCGGGAGTCGCTACTAATCTATTTTTGGTGGGTCGATTAGAAACCCAAGTAAAGTAACATGAGATCTACCGTACTCCTACGAACTAGAGATTATGAGTTTGAAGACTTGGTTACGCTAGATTTCTCCAACGCCCTTTTGGTACCTTTCTTTTTTATTTTGAAAAAAAGTTTTGCAGGCAGCTTGAATTAATTTTAATTTACTTTCCTAACATGTGAAGTGATTATGCGGGTGCGCAAACCACCAATTTAACGCCCAAGAAAGCAAATAAATAAAATGCAGGACTTACCTCATAGCAACGAAAGTATCTACAATATTAAATCAAAATTCACATAAGCATTCCTAAATATGATTTATAATTAACACGCAATCACTCAATTTTTTTTTGGTTTTCATTTATTTAATGAGAACCATGCTCTATGCAATGCTACTAATCTAACATGGAATGATATGGCATGGCAATATGACATAAACTATATGACATAAATAAAAGTAATTTCTAAAGAAATGCAATAATTAAATGTGCAATCTAAATTAATCAAATGACCTAACTCTAATGACAAGAAAGTTCTAATTAAATGAATCTAGTGATCACTAAATGACGTGCATTTCATGAACATAATTCTATATGACGTGCACATGATCTTTTATCCTAAAAATGCAATGAATTTATCCTAAGATAATTTTTTTGGTATTTTTTCATGAAATTCGAAATTAAGAAAAATGCAAAAATTATCTATCTAGATTAAGATTTTATCTAGCTTATATTAAGGATCAAGTCAGACTAAACCCTAATTTAAACTAAGATATTATCTTAACCTAGCAATCTCTAACCTAAGATGCAATCTATCTAGAAAATCAATCTAAACTTAAAATGAAACATGTAATTTTATCCTAATATGCCATGACGTAAAAAGAATGCCCTAATTCTACATGATATATGCATGAGGATTTTTTTTTTTTGTGTTTCTTTCTATAAAATTCGAAATTAAAATTGCCGAATAATTTAAAAATGCAATTCAATTTTTTTTTTTTTATAAAAAAACTAACATCCTAAATGAATGCAATTTTTTTTTTTTTTTTTTGGATATTTTTTTTGAAAATTCGAAATAGGTAAATTTCCTATCCTAGATATGCAATTTAATTCAAAGATATAATCTAACCTAGATATTCATCTAAACATGCATTTAAAAAAAATGACTAACCTATCATGTAATCGATCCTAATCTACATGGGATGCAAATGCAATATATATTTATATATATATTTTGTGTTTTCAGGATAAACATAACAATAAAAGATACACCTCAAACCATATATGATCATCAAAAATATTATCCATCACTCAATTTGAAATTCAAACTTGATTATCTCACTAATAAAATCGATAAATTGATCTTAAGCCTTAAAGATCAAGATATCAATTTTACTCTCGCGTGAATAATTATTCCATTTAAAGCCTTATAGATAGAATAAAAATTTGTGCGGTTGCGAATTGGATGCTACATCATGGAATTTCAATCATGCATTGGAAAATAAATCAAACAACGAAATAGAATATCCAAAACTAAAATAAGATAAAGCAAATTTACCTAATAAACTAAATTTACCTAAAAGATAAACCTATCAAATAAAATAAAATAGATCTATACCTTAATTTGAATCCAATCGGTAGAATGGACCAACGATGGATGCGGCACGACACGGTATGGCTCTAGGGCAACGGACGTGGTGGTATCTCGGTGTGGCTCGACAAAGTCATGATGAGTTTGATGGGCTATCGTTCGGGACACCAAGAAATCTGGACTGGCGCCTCTCACGGACACAATACTGGACACCGAAAGAAGTTGCGGGTGACTTGCTAGATGTTAGATTTAGCGAGAAGGCTGGACTGCTCGCCTTAGCAGGGAAATCTGGAATGCCGGGGAACTTCAAGACCACACCTGGACTGCTGATGGAAGCTGGGATGCGGTGGGACAGCAACAAAACACCTGGCGTGGCAGATCGATGGGAGCAGCACCTGGCGTTTGGAGATCCGAGCGTTTGCTTGGAGAAGCCAATGGCGCCGCTGCTATGGGATGACAGCAGCACACCGTAAATAAAAAGGAAGAGCTTTGTTGATCGTCAATTTTCCCTCGCGATCCGCCGCTTCTCCTCGATCCTCACGTGTGTTTCTCAATTTTGTTGTGTACTCAATTCTCCCCCAAACCCTACGCAAACAAACCTATTTATAGGTCACTAATTAGGGTTTCAATTTTTCCAAATCGATATCCGCAAAATTTCAAATTCTTATTTTCTCACGAGATAATTTCCGATCACTTAAAAAAAAGGAGCTTGGGCCAATCTGCTCGCTTCTTGGGCTTAGTCCAACCTATTAATTTAAAGCTCAGAACCACTAATTCAAATCCACCAGTCACCGGTCCAATAAATAAATGCAAAACATGTAAATTAAAAATAAATGCACCTACGTCTATATGCTATGCAATTAATATTTTTCAGGGATAAAAATTAACCCATAATTTTTTAATGTAATAAATGATTAAATGGGTCGCCAAAATTTAGATGTCAACAGCTGCTCCTCTTTGAAGGTGAGCTCGAAGAGGTTGCTTACAAAGACAAATTGAAACCTAAATTTTGACTATGCACATGCATTGAATGATGATTTTTTTGTCAAAAAATGAATCCCATTTTAAAATGCAATTTATTTGATACATGGAAATGCTAATGCAAATGCATTGAATGATGATTTTTTTGTCAAAAAATGAATCCCATTTTAAAATGCAATTTATTTGATACATGGAAATGCTAATGCAAATGCATGATGCAAAAGGAAAGGAACATACCAATAGTTACTTACCAATCAGTGCGGTAGGGCATCCTAAAGTACATGATAAATCCCCATTACTCCACAAGTACTCGACTTTCACTCAGATTCCTTGAAGAGTCTAATAGGTAATAGATTGAAACATCGAGATTTGAGAAGAACATTCACATCCAAAGTGAAATATTCAACGAAAGGAATTGAGACATCCAGATCCAGACTAAAAGGTCAAGATTTGTTTAAAAACTCGAAATACCCAGATCCAGACTAAGCTATAATGAGAAAGCTCGAAAAACATTCACATCCAAAGTGAAATGTTCAACGAAAAGAATCAAGACATCCAGGTCCAGACTGAGATGTCAAGATATTTGAAGCTCGAAATACCTAGATTCAGACTAAGGTATAACGAGAAAGGTCATCCAAAGTGAAATGTTTAGACGAAAATAATCAAGACATCCGGGTCTAGACTGAGATGTCATGATTTTTTAACTTGAAATACTTAGATCCAAACTAAGTATAACGAGAAAGATTGAAAAAACATTTACATCCAAAGTGAAATGTTTGAGTGAAAATAATCAAGACATCCAGGCCTAGACTAAGATGTCATGATTTTTGAAATTCAAAATACCTAGATCCAAACTAAGGTATAACAAGAAATATCGAAAAACATTCACATCTAGAGTGAAATGTTCAACGAAAATAATCAAGACATCCGGGTCCAAACTGAGATGTCAAGATTTTTGTACTCGAAATACCTAGATCCAAACTAAGGTATAACGAGAAAATGTCGAAGAACATTCATATTCAGAGTGAAATGTTCAACGAAAATAATCATATAATTGAAGAGTTAATAGTGAATTCATATCAATGAGCGTACATCTATAATTATAATATACATTGTTTGTTCAGCTGGTTACTCAGGTTAAGCGTTCAAGCTCGAGCTTGTGTCCACTGTTTTTGGGTTCTGAATCGCGTGGAGCTTGAATGCTGATATAAATAGGCTTACTTGAACACAAGGTTGATTTTTGGAGCCATGTCCGTGGTGCTTGAGGCATTTCTAGTTGTTGGGAAAAAAGTTCCGAATCGGGAAGAAATGGAATCGGATTTTGAAATGGTGATAACACTCTCTTTAAAGAGTTATTTGCTTCGTAACATTATTAATGGTTATTAAATCTTTCAAGATACAATAAAGTTTTAAATGAGAATATCACATAGCAAATTTGTTATATCTCAATAAACTTTCAAATAGAAACAATTGTAAAGAAGGCTGTATTTTTGGAGAGAAAATTCAACGAGACTTGATGATCATTGAGACCAAATACCGATGTACTTATCTTGGTCTTTTAAGTAGGAGCAACTTTTCAGGAAAGAAAGTTGCAAAGTAAACAATTACATTCCCAAAAGACATGTTGAAAAGACATATTGAAAATTCAGAATAAAAATTAATAATAATAAATAATTTTCTTAAAATTCTGAATTCCATAACTTTTGAAAAATACTGGTTGAACAGATATAGCATTTCAAAGGTTGTGAGATGCCTAATAAAGATTAGCAAAATAACTGCAAACAAACAACAGGATTGTTTCGCTTCGACCATTGTACAGTCAAGGTGTCAGTACAAAGAGAGGGAACTTCTCAATCTCTTACTCTGCGACCATAAGATTCACGTGTGACGGAGACGTCGTCTCGACAGAGCTCCGTACGATGAAGAGATACCAGTGTCGGGGACCCCAACGTGGGTGGTAGATACAGAAACATGCAAATGAGCTAGGGACTTCGATTCATCAAAGAGCGGATAGAGACGGTATGTTTTTGGCCCTGGTCCATGGAGACTTTGGTTTTTTGCGTTCGATTCAACGTATTTGTCCTATGATCACGTCTCTCGAATTGGCTAACGTGGAAAACGATTCTTTTTCATCTTCAGATCATTGGCACATAAGTGCATTTTCGACCCTCTCAGATCTTGTCCAATTTCATCTCTCAAACGTTTATTTTGTGCCCTTCAAACCCTATCAACTCATGCTCCTCTTTGTGGTCGAATTCTTCCCTGACCCGACCTTCGCAACTTCTTTGGTTTGATCACGTGGCAAAAATTGTCACGTGATGCTGACAAGGCACTGCATGTCGGAATGAGAGAGGTGCGATAGGGATTGTTTTGTATATTGATGTGAGATTTTGTGCAACAAATTGTTAGAATTTAGATTCTAAATTACTCGTTCATCTATTAGTTTAAGCTTTTTAAATAGTTAGTATTCACTTTACAAAATATCTCACATGATACGAGAGCAGAAGAACTCGAGTTCAAATCTATTAAGGCATCTATTTGCCTCCCAAATTACATATTTCTATACTTTAACGATATGCCAAAGTCCAGGTTAGGCGTGATTGGGAGTATTGAAATATGTCGATATCAAACCAAACATTCATTTTTCGTGATTTTCCTAAAGGTGAACTACTAAAAGAAAAGTTAATGGATTATTAAACTCAAAAGACTTAGCGCAAGTTCTCTCAAGCCCATGTCAACCACAACTTTCAAGTTTGATTCAATTAACTTAACAAACAATTTAATTAATTTAGGAGTCACCACTAATTTATTGCCACTAATTTACTTTTGGTCGATTCAAAACTAGGTAAAGTGTGGGAAAACACTTTATTTCTACGAATCAGAGTTGTCATAATTTTGGAAACTTAGTTAAGTTAGATACTCTAATGCCTTTTCGATATCTTTTTCTCTTTATTTCAAAAATATTTTACAAGCAATTTTGGTGAATTTTATTCTCAAACCGCTAACATGCGATGGGTGATCATGCAAATGTGAAAGGAATCGTTTAACATTCAATAATCAAAGCCATAAATAGATTGTTAGAAAAAGGGGAAAAACCTTAATGCATTAAGCAAAGAAAAAGCGAAACTTGATCATCATCTAATGAGACAAAAGGTTCTGCAAGTTATTAACTAGGAAGCTAACAATAATGCAATGTTAACTAATACTTTTTGGGTTTTTCTTTTTACTGATTGCAATTTTAATCTAAATAATGTTTATGTGATTTCTAATTTAACACGGATGAACCGTTAGACTAATGACATGAGGTTGAATTATTTAAATGTTATAGTATGACCTAAAATATGCAACATGCATGAATATTTGATAAAAGCGTAGAATTTGATGAAAGCACAAACTATCTAATAAAACTGTAGTATCAAATAATAAATAATCTATGCTTCAATGCTTATGGAAATTATGCAATATCATTCAATAGTCATCAAAATCTATCAAAGATATTCAATTATCAAATTATGGTGTAGATATAATATTCTTGATTAATACTAGATTCAAATTACTATATTACTCCTCATATATCTTAGATACGCGCCATTTTTAAATTACGAAACATGCACGAATGGTATCCAAACTAAATGCAATGAATTCTTTTTTTTTTTTCATATTTTTCATAATAAGAAAATAAACTAAATTAGCAACATGCAAAATGATAGGCCCATATAATTCACAAATTAACCTTATCCCAGTATAGGAAACGAAGGTAATGGGGAATCCGATCTTAAGTCTTAAAAATTGAATTCCTGATTATATGCACAATTGGATAAGAAAATTTCCCATTCGAGATGTGCCTATAATCTCAAATCAAATCGTGTTGGAACCAACTAATCACAGTTTAGGCAATTGAATAATTAAATCAAACATAACTTAGGAAATTGCCTGCATTGGATTGCCGACTCAAAGGACGACAGACAGCGAGAGGTCATGAATAAGATTCACCGTCGGGGTAACCGGCAAGGAATTGCAAGAGGTGACAGACAACAATGTCAAGGACTACGACCATCACAAGGAAATCTTTGGATCTTTGATGCTCGATCCCTTTGGTAAAGTTGAAGAGCTAGGTGTCGTAGAGATCTCCTCAAAATTCTGTTGCATTCCAACTTAAAACGAACACATACTCATAGTTTTCGTGAGACCGCGCTCTTCCTCCTTTAAAGATATACTTCTAGACAGTCTCTCATCAATCCCACTGGACAATTTCAAGATCAATATCTTACCGTACTCTCCACAAAATTTGAAGGTGGTCCGATGGTTAACGAATGAGTACCAATCGTGAAACCGCCCTGGAATTTTTCTGTGGGGCCACGAGAGGGAGTTCGTGTATTTTATTTTATTTTTCCTTCAATGGCTACTCTTCTTTGTGAACCCTCAAAGCACATATTGATATAAGTCCACGTTTTTTTTTAAAGATTAAAATCCCTCACTTTCCTATCTTGGACGCCAAGAGATATAACCTATCTTTAATAATAGGAAACTCTCGTATTATCTTTTATGATTTAAATTGTGATAATATCAAGTTTAATTGCTCTCCAAGTTTACTTTTAATAACTCAATTCCAACTCGGCACCCCCTTATCCACAAATTTTTTGGCCACCATGAAGATTTTTAACCTTATGGGCTTAGTTAAATTAATTTAATTAAGCTCAGAGCCTCATTCACTTAAGTCCCTTAGCTCTAGTCCAATGCGAATTTATATGGACTTAATTAAGCTACTCATATTTATATGCAATTTAACCATGTATTATTGTTTAGGGGTCAGGATTGACTCTTAGTGATTTATGCAACGAATGCATAAATCAATCGTCAAAATTAACATGTTACTATCATTTAATAGCTGAAGTTTTTAACTGAATGAAAGGCTGAGATGGTGTAGCCAACCAAATCACGTTATTAGCGTGATAGGTATCCCAACTAACATTATTGTTAAATTTCGAAACTTCCACTCTGTAATGACTGATTTTTTATTTTTATTTTTATTTTTATTTTACCATTGCCGGTCACATAATATGACTATTATCCAAGAGTAGCACCATCGCCTCTCAGCAATGGGTGGACGGGCGAGGGCCAGCAATTTTTGTTGAGATTAGCCAAGACCACAAAATGCCGAACATGCATTGAGGCCGACTATGATGCCCCCATCCATCCTCTCCTTGTTTTTAAAAGTAATATGATCCATCAATATGGACAACGTACAACTACTCTCACGTTTTAGAAGTGCCATTTTCGACTGCAAACTTCGCTTTTTTCTGGGACCGTTTCACTTCTAATTATGAAGGCTAGAGTTGGGACTTGGACCTGCTAATTATCTTTCCCCACCTCTCCTTCTCGTAGAGTTGACGTTTCAACCGAAACTTAATGAGCTGAGAGTTCCAACACTCCAGGATGTTCATTGCGCAAGTGCTTTATTTGCAGTATGGCATCGGAAAGTAGTTATCTCAGCAGAACAACCGGGTCTGAGTTCATTGCATTGTATGCAAAACTTTCCAGATATCGCACCACCATCTAAAACAATTGGGTTGTTTCACTTTGAACATTCTTTGCCATTCCTTGTTGTTTTAGTACACTTTGAATTAGAAAAGAAATAAGATGTGGAAATGCATAATGAGGGAACCCCACCATGTCTTTGGTCGTTTTCACCCATCATCGTCCGGGCAAACCTTCTTCCCTTAATCAAGATTGCGGTGTGATCAGTGCATCACGAGAGGGCTCCGCGAGATGGAGGGATACTACTATTGGTTAAGTGTTGGGGGTGATAGACCCAAAAAGGTGCAAATAAGGTTAGGGACTTCCACACGTCGGAGAGCGATGGTATGTGGTCCTGAGTTTTCTTTGCCTAGGTTTTGGTTTTAAACAATTCTACGGTATGTGGTCCTAAGTTTTCTTTGCCCAGGTTTTGGTAAGTGGTCCTGAGTTTTCTTTGCCTACGTTTTGGTTTTAAACAATTCTACGGTATGTGGTCCTGAGTTTTCTTTGCTCGGGTTTTGGTTTTAAACGATTCTACATACGTGATGAGGACAAATGAGTTTGCAACCCCACATTTTTCCTATGGGCCTAACTCTTGTGTACCAGGGGTAAGCAGTTCTAAATTTCATCTCAAATCTAGAACCTATTGCTGGAACAGGTCCTTCATTTTTTACTTACACTGCATACCCCGAAACCTAGCATCTAGGAACCTAGAACCCATCTTGTCATAGGTTCCAGGGTTGGTTCCTAGTTCCATCTATATTATTAATTGAACGATTATAATAAATAATCACATTTAATTGCCATCACTTATTGCTACAATCCACTTACCACAACTCATGTATAGACACACAAAGAATATGAAACATTAACAAGCTTCAAAGAGTTTTGTGCTAGGAGAACAAGATCATCCCTAAAGACGTATGGAACTATGATGTACCCACTATATGGGATTATTATAGCCTTGTACCAAAAGTCAAAAAAGCACTCGAAAAATTCAAACATACGAAGACAACCCTATCACATAAGCAAGAAATAACAAACGCGGATGATCCTGCACAATCATCACAAGACCCCTATACCCAATGGAGAGCCCTCTCTCAAGACTTCTATGATTAAGGACCTCTGTCATTATCCCTAAAGATGGACACATCTTATTATGCTCAACCATCATTGGCCTCAACCAAACCTACCTGCCGATAGGGGTGAGCATGGTCCGGGTTGGTCCGGGCCACCCCCTAACCCTAGGACCAACCCATACAAAGTGTCGGTCCTCAATTTTTAGGACCGAGGACCAACCCTATTGAGCACGGGACCAAGGACCGGACCGACCCAATGGGTTCGGTCCGGTTCCTGTGGTCAACCCGTGACCGATCGATAATTTTTTTCGTCTTGTTTTTTATACTCCCTAAAAAAGTAAACCTATAAATTCAAATTACACATCTATCCACAATGCGGCATTGTGTAACTAAACTATAAATATCAATACATATTTAGCAAATTTAAGATGACACAATAATAGAAATTTTACTGTTTAACCGCTCATCGAGATATGGGACAAGATAGGGTCCACAATGCAGCGAGCGGGATGTTGCTATTTTTGATTTTGGCAAATTGAAGAACAAAGAAGACAGAATGGAAGAGGACGTACTTTGGGGAAGGAAGTCGTGAGGAGATTTACAGCATAAACTTCACGCCGTTTTGGACGTCGTGAGTCCGTGATTGTGAGGAGTCCTTGGTCCTCACGGTGAAGACGTACTCTGGACCTTGGAGGAGGAGACCGTGAAGACCTTTTCGGTGTAAACTTCATGCCTTTTGAAATTGGATGCCGTCTGTCCGTGACTGTGAGCCTGATAAGTCAATAGCTTTAATATCATTTTACTTAGGTTTTTTTTTTTTTTATAGACATTTTACTTAGGTTTGAATATATAAAAGAATTATAAATAATATAATATAATATATAGGGTTGGTCCAGGGTTGGACCAACCCAAAACTCTCGGACCGAGGACCAACCCGCACGGTGTCGATCCCGGAATTTCGGGACCAAGGACCGACCCAATCCTCTTGGGAACCGGACCGGGGCCGGCAGGTTGGGCCGGTCCAGGGTCGGTCCGGGGGTCGACCCTAGACCGCTGCTCACCCCTACCCGCCGACACTCTAGGATCCTCCAAGACTCATGAAGAAGCATCTTCATCAAATGATGCAAACATGTGGAATACTCGAAGCCCCTCTGACATTCAACTTACAGAACTTGAACAAAAATATGAAGAACATCTTCTAGTAGAAATACATAATTCTGATGACTTAAACTATAACTACAATGCCCATGATGAAAGAGATCACTGACTATAGTAAATCACTGTAACAAGTCACTGTAGCAATAGGCTAAGGAAGTCACTATTCATTATCACTGTTCATATTGCCGAGAATAATTCTTGACCGGATTTTCTAGAGCCCTTATCTGTTTTAGAACCCATGAGTCTGGTTTTTGTTTGCTTGTGACATATTAATGCCTATAAAAGGCAAAGATGATGTAATATGCTGAGCAAAGTCCCTTGAAATAAATTAAGTGTTTATGAAATAATTCTCAATGTCTTTCTAAACTTGGTAGGATCCTTTGACAAATGCAGCTCAGATAGTTAGAAATGTTACCATCCTGGCATCTCTGAATGTTTCTAGGCTCTAAACTAAAAGTCTGAATAATTGTTAAAAAGCTATCCCTGAAGGGCTTGAACGAGAGGTTTGCCTAATCGGGAAAGCATACTTGTAGGAAACAGACTATGTCTTCTTTGGTTCTAAGCCTAGATCCATGGGTGATAGACCCAAAAAGGTCCAAATGAGGTTAGGGACTTCCACACATCGAAAATCAATGGTATGTGGTTCTGGGTTTTCTTTGTCCTAGGTTCCACAAGTTGGTGAGCGACTTCTTTGTCCTATCCTAGGTTTTGGTTTTAAATGATTGTACGTACATGATGGGGACATGTTCATTTGCAACCCCACTTTTTTCTTATGGTCTTGACTCTCGAGCTATTTATTAAAGGTTAGAAGTTCGAGATTTCATATAGATTCCACCTCAAACCTAAAACCTATCCGTCGAAACTAGTTTTCCAATTTTTGGAACATAGAACTTACCCTGCATATTTTGGAATCTAGACGCGATCAAGTTCCCACCAATTCGGTTACTCGGTACCAAGTTCTACTCTTGAACTATGCTCACACTATTTACTATGTGAAATGATATAGACCCAAAGAA
This sequence comes from Eucalyptus leucophloia subsp. euroa, assembly GCA_017140325.1. Classification (NCBI taxonomy): domain Eukaryota; kingdom Viridiplantae; phylum Streptophyta; class Magnoliopsida; order Myrtales; family Myrtaceae; genus Eucalyptus; species Eucalyptus leucophloia. The sequence goes on from CM029475.1 coordinate 65,246,270, forward strand.
AAAATAGAAAATGAGTGAAATGATTAATTTTCCCTTTTCAAAGCAGTGACATATAAGTGCACTATCGTCCCTCTCAGTTGTTTTCACTATCCATATTCATCTCTTAAATGGTTTTCTTTTTGTGCCATTCAAACTTGGAAAGTTATTCAAAAAGTGCAAAATCTATTGTATTTTTACCAATTCAATCATAAACATTTTAATTATACCAATTGAATCATAAATGTTTTCACATTTTATCAATTGAGTTTATCCAATCAATTTTGACTAGAAAGCACTGACATAAATGTCAGTCGTCTCAGGTGGCATGGATGGCAATAACATAGATAATTTTTAATAATCTTTTAATGTTTTTTTGGAACTATTTATACAGAGCTAGTTCCAATAGACTTATAGGGAATTATCGATAAAATTATTATAAGCTGCAAGCTGAGCAAATTTACGAGAGAATGCGCATTCTTTACTAGCAAAATTATTTAGTTGTATACCAAAACACGTTGCATTATATTTGAGTAAAAGTACTTCATTATTTAGATATCTATTCATCTCTTTCTTTTAGTTTCTTAGACAGGACAAAATATTTAGGTCAATATAACAATTGTGAATTTTTTGCTATAAAATAGTCTTATATCGAATTACAAACCGTCTCATGGTAATTTTCAAATAATTACACATAATTGGCAAAATTAGTACACTAGAAAATGTAAACTTTTTCAATCTAATTGTTTAACAAGTGCCTTGTCAATAAAATCTTTTAAGCTTATTTAGTCCCAAATATGAGATCTGAGGGAAGACGGGAAATATAGCTAGAATATTCCATGGAGAAAGATGATGGAGATATTTTAATTAGTACACTAGAAAATGAAAACTTTTTCAATCTAATTGTTTAACAAGTGCCCTGTCAATAAAATCTTTTACACTTATCTTCTACTGAGACCGACCCGGCTCAAAAGGATGTGGCTGCCCTTGGGAATGCGATAGCCGGCCGCCACGGTGTCCGACATGGCTACGAGTGGAACGTTGAAGGGCGCGATCGGGTGGAGCCTAAAGGCTTCCCGAGCACATGCTTTGATGTAGTTGAGACGGGGGATATCGGATTCCTGGACTAACCTTTCCTTACCCACAACTCTGTCTAATTCTTCTGTGGCTTTGTTAAGGAGCTCGGGCTGATTTATCATCTCCGCCGTTGCCCATTAGACTGCGTTTGACGGATTGTCCACCGCTCCAATCATAATCTCCTGCATATTGGGTCGTGCATATTTGTTGTCAGAGTTTAAACTATTTAGGCCACTGTGGATCCGTGGCCTATACATATTGGAGACGCCAATCAAAATGTACAGTTTTTTTTTTTTTTTTTTTTTTTTTCTATTTGATCGAACACTCCAGTAAGAAGGATATAACTTTACCACGGCCGGGGCTCGAACTTCTTCTGGCGTCAGCAATAGCTTCCCTTGTTACATTCCTATCTCAAATCGTCCCTCCATCGTTTGATCCTCTCGCTTATTATGGGTTCATGTAGACTTCGGCTTTTTGCATTCGATTCAACATATTTGTCCTATGATCTCGTCTCTCGAATTGGTTAACGTGGAAAACGATTCTTTTTCATGTTCAGATCGTTGGCACATAAGTGCATTTTCGACCCTCTCAGATCTTGTCCAATTTCATCTCTCAAACGTTTATTTTGTGCCCTTCAAACCCTTTCAACTCGTGCTCCTCTGTGTGGTCGAATTCTTCCCTGACCCAACATTAGCAACTTCTTTGGTTTGATCACGTGGCAAAAATTGTCACGTGATGCTGACAAGGCACCGCATGTCAGAATGAGTGACAGATGCGACTCGGATTATTTTGTATATTGACGTGAGATTTTGAGCAACAAATTGTTAGAATTTAACTTCTAAACTACTCATTCATCTAATAATTTAAGCTTTTTAAATAGTTAGTACTGACTCTACAAAATATCTCACATGATACGAGAGTAGAAGATCTTGAGTTCAAATCTATTAAGGCATCTATTTTATTCTTTAATTACATATTTTTATACTTTAATGATATGCCAAAGTCCAGCTTAGGCATGAGTGGGAGTATTAAAATATTTAGATATCAAACCATACATTCATTTGTCATGACTTTCCTAAAGGTAAACTACTAAAAGAAAAGTTAATGGATTATCAAACTCAAAGACTTAGCGCAAGCTCTCTCAAGCCCATGCCAACCACAACTTTTAAGTTTTATTCAATCAACTTAACAAACAATTTAATTAAATTAGGAGTCACCGCTAATATATTGCCACTAATTTATTTTTGGTCGATTCAGAACTAGGTAAAGTGTGGGAAAATACTTTATTTCTATGAATTAGAGTTGTCATAATTTTGGGAACTTAGTTAACTTAGAGATAATCTAACACATTTTCGATATCTTTTTTCTCTTTATTTCAAAAATATTTTACAACCAATTTTGGTGAATTTTAATCTCAAACCACTAACATGCGATAGGGGATCATGCGAATGTGAAAGGAATTATTTAACATTCAATAATCAAAGCAATAGATAGATTGTTAGAGAAAGGGGAAAAACCTTAATGCATTAAGCAACGAAAAGGCGAAACTTTATCATCAACTAATGAGACAATGGTTCTGCAAGTTATTAACTAGGAAGCTAACAATAATGCAATGTTAACTAATACTTTTTGGGTTTTTCTTTTTACTGAATGCAATTTTAATCTAAATAATGTTTTTGTGAATTCTAATTTAACATGGATGAACCGCTAGACTAATGACATGAGGTTGAATTATTTAAATGTTATAGTATGACCCAAAACATGCAACATGCATGAATATCTGATAAAAGCGTGGAATTCGATGAAAGCACAAACTATCTAATAAAACTGTAGTATCAGATAATAAATAATCTATGCATCAATGCTTATGGAAATTTCAAGAAAAATATCAATACACTTCTAGACAGTCTCTCATCAATCCCACTGGACAATTTCAAGAAAAATATCTTACCGTACTCTCCACAAAATTTGAAGGAGGTCCAATGGTTAACGAATGAACACCAATCGTGAAAGCGCCCTGGAATTTTTCTGTGGGGCCACGAGAGAGAGTTCGTGTATTTTATTTTATTTTTCCTTCAATGGCTAACCTTCTTTGTGAACCCTCAAAGCACATATTGATATAAGTCCAGGTTTTATGAAGATTAAAATCCCTTACTTTCCTATCCTGGACTCCAAGAGATATTACCTATCTTTAATAATAGGAAACTCTCGTATTATCTTTTATGATTCAAATTGTGATAATATTTTAATTGCTCTCCAAGTTTACTTTTAATAACTCAATTCCAACTCGGCACCCCTTATCAATAATTTTTTTGGCCACCATGAAGATTTTTCACGTTATGGGCTTAGTTAAATTAATTTAATTAAGCTCAGAGCCTCATTCACTTAAGTCCCTTAGCTCTAGTCCAATGTGAATTTATATGGACTTAATTAAGCTACTCATATTTATATGCAATTTAACTATGTATTATTGTTTAGGGGTCAAGATTGGCTCTAGCGATCACGCAACGAATGCATAAATCAATCGTCCAAATTAACATGTTACTATCATTTAATAGCTGAAGTTTTTAACTGATCAGAAGGCTGAGATGGTGTAGCCAACCAAATCATTTTATTAGCGTGATAGGTATCCCAGCTAACATTATTGTTAAATTTCGAAATTTCCACTCTGTAATGACTGATATTTTTATTTTATTTTTATATAGCTGGTCACATGACTATCATCCAAGAGTAGCACCATCGCCTCTCAGCAACAGGTGGACGGGCGAGGGCCAGTAATTTTTGTTGAGATTAGCCATGAGCACAAAATGCCGAATATGAATTGAGGCCGACTATCATGCCCCCATCCATTATCTCCTTGTTTTTCAAAGTAATATGATCAATGAATAGCGACAACGTACGACTATTCTCACGTTTTAGAAGTGCCATTTTCGACTGCAAACTTCGCTTTCTTCTGGGACCGTTTCACTTCTGAATTATGAAGGCAAGAGTTGGACTTGGACCTGTTAATTATATTTCCCAACCTCTCCTTTTCGTAGAGTTGACGTTTCAACTGAAACATAATGACCTGAGAGTTCCATCGCTCCAGGATGATCATTGCTAAAGTGCTTTATTTGCAGTACGGCATCGGAAACCAGTTATCAGAACGACCGGGTCCGAGTTCATTGCATTGTATGCAAAACTTTCCAGATTCGATATCGCACCACCATCTAAAACAATTGGGTTGTTTCACTTTGACCATTCTTTGCCATCCCTTGTTTTAGTACGCTTTGAATTAGAAAAGAAACAAGATGTGGAAATGCATAATGAGGGAAACCTCCATGTCTTTGGTTGTTTTCACCCATCATCGTCCGGGCAAGCCTTCTTCCCTTAATCAAGATTGGGGTGTGATCAGTGCATCACGAGAGGGCTCCACGAGATGGAGGGATACTACTATCGGTTAAGTGTTGCGGGTGATAGACCCAAAAAGGTGCAAATAAGGTTAGGGACTTCCGCACGTCGGAGAGCGACGATGTGTGATCCTGAGTTTTCTTTGCCCAGGTTTTGGTTTTAAACGATTCTACGTACGTGATGAGGACAACACGGATGAATTCAGACTCTTTTATTTAAACAATAAAACGAGTTGTTTTGTAGAAACACAATTTTTGTCCAGGGCCTATAATGGCCAATGGATAAATCAAAGAAAATGATATTCTATAATTTCAATCCCAATTTTAAATGGGTAATAAGTGAAATTTTTTAAGTGAGTTTAAATAATACTTATTGAGTATAAGTGACTAAAGGGTGTTTTTGTCACCGTAAATAAAAATATGTTGTTCCAATCAAAATGAGGGAGCAAATGGCCTTTCTAATACAAATGGAAAGATTATTAAAAAGTCATAAACATAAACATATCATATGGATGCCAATTTAGTTTTAAACTTTTTAAGTTGATCAATTTAATTCCAAATCTTTTAACGATTTATTTATATAGTCCTTCGAGTTTTGCTAGCAATCGCTAAAATGGATTCTAGCCACTTACATTACATAATTGATGCTAATATAGATAATTTTTTTGGCTTTGTTTAATTTTTCTAAATTCTTATATTTTTTTCAATTTTTCTTATTTGATCCTTTTCTTTCTTTTCTTTATTCTTTTCCTATTTTCCTCCGCCGATCTCCTAGGCGAGCGACCACCATATCAAGTAGATTAGCCGACGTTTATGTCAGCGGTTGTCAACCATACTCTAGGGCCGAATATCATGGGCCAATGGTGGAGGGGCCACATTTTCCCCCACCCATGCTCTCCTTAAGTGATATATACTCTATTTGCCCGAATGCGATGCTTAAAAGCCAAGGAAATTGAGGATGGAGGCTTGGACAAGAGATGGAAAAGATTTTGATAATTTGGTGAGAAGATGAGAGTGAGGAAATTTGAAATTTGAAATTTGAAATTTGCTAGAGGTTCTCTCATGATTTTCCTCAATCCATTTTCCCAAACAGAGCGTAAGAGGCAGTTCCCGTCATGGCAACAAATCGATTTGCCAATATGCATTAAGTGAAAAGTGAAGAGACTTTACTACACAAGAAATCGGCTGAATCTTGTATTCAATAGCTCGTAACGCAACCTACTTGCAGTTGATTTGAGTACGGCTTAGCTCGATTCAAGTTCAAGCAGTAAGAATTCCTTTCAAACACAGACACGTGATTAAGGGTGAGTTTATTTCACAATATCATTTGAAATAATCAATTAATAAAAAATATTTTCATTATTAACAACAATTTATAAATGGAACTATTTTTTATTTATTCATTTTTTAAGCATATAAACAATCATTTAAAAATATATATTTTTTGCAAAGTTAAGGAGCCTAAAGCTAAAAGTTCAGTGACATGCTGGCTAGCAACTTCATTTCGATGATCAAGTGGATTCAACTCAAACGGAGAAGAGTGTTTAATGGGTCTTTCACTTTTGAATTTGGCTTTTATCCTTTTTTAAATTTAAAGTTTGATATCAGATTTTTTATCTAAGATAGCACACAAGCCTTTGAAAACATAATTAGTGACATGTTGCCTCTAAAATTTTAATTTGGCAACAATATCCTTTGTTTAACCAGGAAATTCAAGACTTTCTGGTTGATGTAAATGCCAAACCGAATATAGGTTCTTCTGCTGAATCTAGGGGAAGATGGCCGACCTGGGAGAAGTCCCTGACCAAATGATACAACCCTCTCCAAATCCAGCAGAATATCAAAGATGATTGAACAAGCGAAAGTAATCACACGAGAAAGCAGAACTAGTACATTTAATCAAGCTAAGCCAAACTGCAGAGAAGGAAGAGCGCAAATTCTTCGCACCGGCAAGTTCCCCTTTATTCTAATAAAAACACCTCGATAATGGCAGATGAAATATTCAGGACGCATCACCATATATCTACTGCGACAAGGAGCTGGCCACATCAATCACAAACCTGTACCTCACATCTGACTTCGCAAGCCTTTCCATAGCTGTATTGATGTAGTCCATCTGGATTACCTCAACATCCGAAGTGATACCATGTTTCGCACAGAAGTCTAGCATCTCCTGAGTCTCTTTCATGCCTCCTATATCACTGCCCCCCACAAGCTTGCGGCCTGAAAGAATTGACGAAATCAAAATCTTTGTAGTTTGGTTCAGCACCTTACAACTCGAGTATTGACCATAAGCTGGAACTTCTACCATTTCCAGTGGTGCAAAATACGACTCTATACTGACTAAAACATAAGTCTATGGCACCTTTTCAGCTCATACGATGCCAAAATTCAAAATTAATCAACTGAGAGGAAGCTAAAGAGAAAAGAAAATAAAAGTTTGTTACGGAAGAATCTTTTGTTCAGATAAGCTGCAAGTAGGGTATAAGCAAGTCGAGCTTCTCGTAAGCTACTCAAGCTTCACACATAGAACATTCAGACTCAGCAAGATCATTCTAGAGTTCGACTATCTTGAGTACTTAATCCAGTCAAGCTTGAGTTTAGAGACATATAACTCAGATTAATCGAGTGGTTGTACTTCTCTGTATTTAACGGTAGCTATATGTCTGTAGATACTATAAAGAAGCATAAAACATTATTATTTGTTTTCACCATATTCTCAGAATGAGAGATTAAGTTCGTGCTTAACTTGATCAAAGACTAAAATTCAGCTGTAAAACAAGTGGAATCGAGCTTGAGCTCGAGCTTATACGAAACTTGATCAAGTTGAGCTTCAGTTTGAGAAATCATAGTTGACTGATTGAGCTCAAGTTGTGTATCAAGCAATGGAGAATTGAGTTATATTGAGTTCTAGTACTAAAATATTTTGACTTGAATTGAATTTGCCATTCCATTTAAACAATTTAACTGCCCCTCAATGTGGCACTAGTTTATCACTTACCCAGAACCAAGGGAAAGATGGGCAGCTCTAGGGGCTTATCAGGCAATCCCACAGTAACAAGTTTGCCATTCAGCTTGAGCAGACTAAGCAATGGAAGAAGAGGATGCACAGCAGAAACTGTGTCAATGATGTAGTCCATGGTTCCCAGAGCTGCCTGCAAGAAGCAACTAATTCCATTAGGAGAATTTAAGGTACTCTACTCTCTCTGTAACTGACTCTGTAATCCCCTTCTATTCAGGAATGTCTACATTATGTCATCTCCAGCTTTTGATGAAACATTGGTGAGTTCAAGCATATCTATGCGCACATAAAGAAAATTCAAATTTTGTAGGCTTGAAGAGCATTGCAGGGCTGGATAAAGCAATGATTGATGTGCTAGTACTCCTACAAATACAAAAGAACCAGTTACTATTTCCAAACTTCATGTACCTTCATTTTTGAAGGGTCACTGGTTACAAGGAAGGAATCGGCACCTAGTCTTTCAATCGCCTCAGTTTCCTTTTTGGGAGAGGAACTAATGACAGTAACTTTTAGTCCAAATGCCTTGCCCATTTTCACGGCCACATGACCAAGCCCACCAAGTCCAGCCACACCCAAATGCTTCCCAGGCTCTGTCATGCCATAGTATTTCATTGGGCTATACACCGTGATTCCAGCACATAATAGTGGCGCGCCACCCTCCGATGGTAAGTTGTCAGGGAAACGAAGCACATAACGCTCGTCAACGACTATCATATCAGAGTAACCACCGTAAGTTTTCGTTCCATCTGTGTAATAGGAATTATAGGTAAATATTGTCTGGGGGCAATAGTTTTCCAGATCCTGCTGGCAGCTCTCGCACTTCTTGCAGGAGCCCACTATGACCCCAACACCTACTCGCTCACCCACTTTAAATTTCTTCACATTGCTCCCCACTTTCATCACAGTTCCAACAATTTCATGCCTGTAGACACATAAGCAGAACAGTAACTAAGTGCACAAGCTCCTCGCAAACTTGCAATGCTTCAATTAACACTGTTGAGATCAACATTTTAATCCAACTGTCAATATCATACTAGTGAAAACTAGTCACTCTCTCAATTTCATTTCACATCACAAAATTACAAACAAAAATAAATGCAGAAAAACCTTGGGCCTGAAAACATAAATAGCATGCATTCAAATGAAAATTGTTAGGGAATACATGTTCTCTTTCAAAATTTCCAGTGTATAACCAAACTACATGATCAGAAACAAGGTTTTTTTCTCTTTTCGTATTGGTTATGATGCAAAAGGAGCAGATACTTGACATCTCCTCCCATGCAATGATAAGAGGAGGCCACACAAGAACTAAACAAAGAACTTTATCATGGACAAAAAATGCAGGATCTACAGGAAAAGTATGCGCATGCGCATTATGCATTTGGAGATATGATTTCCAACATCCACAACAATTCGTTAAGGTAACATCTTAAACAACACCTTTGGAATTTGCTCGTCACAAGCTGGTGCTTGTTACATTTCTATGCATGGACCCACTAAAGCATACCTTGATAGAAACAATGTTTGGAAAATGTAAAATATTAAAGTTGAAAGGTACATTTAGAAGTCTGAAGTCTGAATTTAATTCATTGACCATGCGGAAATTTACACTGGCATCAGACTGTGAACACAACTTCAAATAAACTTCATTTGTTTAAGAGTGCTACACAATGTACGGTCCTTGGCCCCCATCTAAATGATTTTATTAGGCTGTAAAATTGAAAAGCCAGAAGAAGATAATTTTAGATCTCGGACATTAACAGAACCTACCCAGGGACAACAGGGTAATTTGTGAACCCCCATTCATTCTTGGCCACGTGAAGGTCAGAATGACAAACCCCACAGAAGAGAATTTTAACGGTGACATCTTCATCACCATTTTCCCTGCAAAATGGTACATATAGTGTCAGACACGCTCTTCAGATGAATTGCATCACTTACTTTGAGAAGCAGACTCTTATTTGTATGTTCAGAAAAGTGTTTGGTTCACAAGTTGAGTTGAAATTGTTCTGCACTAAATTAGCTCATCAGAAGTACTACATTTCCATAAGCCTCAGCAGCACCAACTGAATTCCAAAATAAGATAGCAAAGGAAAAACACCAATTCGGGGAAGAGAGAGAAGTCAAAGAGGTTTCAATATCGATGGAAAACCAACCCTGTAAAAGCTCTAGCCGTCATCTCACTAAGGAGAACATCAGCTCAAAGGAAAGTCCTTTCAAAAAGGAAATCACCCAAGTTTCGTTCTTGTTTCCCTGAGATCAATTGTATGCCTTTCAACTTTCCTCTTCCCCTTTTTTTCATCCCTATAACCTCTTTTTTTATCTGGAAAAACCCATCACCTCAACCATGTGTCATTTCGCCATCCTCAGGCGATCCACAGGAGGCAAGTCTAAAACTTGAAATAGAGGGTAACCTCAATGTCAATTACTGAAACAGAACTTTCACATGTCCATGACCAATAATTGGGCCATATAAGTCCAAGGCGTAAGAAAGCGATGCGTCCTTCTCAGTTTAATTCAGGAAGAAACGATCTACTCCGTTGCACACAGCAGAGATCTGATAAAGACCTGTTTGGTTGTGGAACACCCTTGACTTGGAGACCAACTGTGCTAATCAAGCAACACACGGCCAAAAGTAGAACCCGGACCCACACCCGAATACTTTATCACCTAACCCGCAAGTAAAACATCGACATCGTCACGTTTAGCCGATTAAACTAAACAACCACGGATCGGGCACGTTCATCTCTCTCTCTCTCTCTCTCTCTCTCTCTCTCTCTCTCTGTATACATCACATGCAGGAACTCGCGCGGACGAAACGCCGCGAAAACCACAGGGAACCCACCATCCGCGGAGTCACTCGTACAGAAAAAACGCGAAATCGGGCTCGTCGCCTGATACGATACCTGCGAGAGAAACGCAAGGGCGAGAGAAGGCCGGACTTGTCTCGGGCAGCCCAGCCGAAGGCCTTGCAAGGATGCTCTTGATCCGGCGATTTCGCCATCGCTTCGCCTCTAGGATCTACCAAGCAATGAAAAGCAAACGAGAGAGAGGATAGAGAGAGAGAGAGAGAGCGGGTGTGTGCCCCCTAGAGTCTTCTTCTTCTCCCCTTTCTTGGCAGCACCGCTTTATGGGAGAGAGGTGGAGGGTGGTGGACCAACCCAGAAATGAAGGTGGTGGCAGTGGTGGCGGCAGTGGTGGCAGAGCGACAGGTGAGGACGTAAATGTGGAGCTTTTAAGGCTCTCTCTCTCTCTCTCTACCTCAGCCGCTCTCCCCACCACGTCAGCATGCCACGTGTCGTCGCCCGAGTCCTTCTAGAGTGCGGGGGGGCCGTCGCCCGTCTCTCGAGGATCTGAGTAATCTCGTTTACCGCGGCGTGGAATGACCAGTCGTCGGAGCACAAGAGGCTCGCCTGGTCTCTGACCAAGAGCTCTCGCCCTATCGATTTGAATTAAAAAAAAAAAAAAACTATTTATATAACAAGATAAAGAATTAGATAAAAAAAAAAACAAGATAAAGAAAAGTAAAAAATTTAAAAGAATCGAAAATTTTGTAGAACTGTCCACATTAGAAATAGTCGTACAATCTAAAAAGACTGGCATTTGCATTAACAAATTCGAACAAAATTAATTGGATGCACTATATTGATAAATTATCAAATTATTTATGATTAAATTAATACAAATGAAATATTTAGAACTGTAATACAATAATTTTATGACTCTTTTTTTGTAATGTTTCCCATATACTTGATCAATCTGTTAATGTTCCCGAGCCAAAGTCCAACAGACTTATTAGGGATTATTGATGAAAAGCTGCAAGCTAACCAAATTTTTGAAAAAAATGTTCATTGTTTTCTAGTAAAATGATTTAGTTGTACATCAAGACCCGTTGCATTATATTCAAATAAAAGTACTTTGCTATTTGATTTATTCATCTCTTTTGATTATTCCCTTTAGTTTCTTAGATAGAGCAACATCATTACATTAATATGATATTTTTGAAGTATTTCGTATTTAGATAGTCTTATATTGAAATACAAACTTTCTTAACTTTTGGATAATTCATTACACATAATGCTAGAAAAATTAGTACACTAGAAATCATACACTTTTTTCAATCTAATTGTTCAACAAGTGCCTTGTCACTTCTTTTACACTCATTGGGTACCAAAGATAAGGTTTGAGAGAAGACTATCAAAGATAGCTAAAATACTCCATGGAGAAAGTCGGTGCAGAAATTTTGATTATGATATTACTACAAAATAGTCATGAAATACACGTTAAGATACAAGTCTTGTTTACAGGAGTCTCGATACTTTTATGTATGTTTGAAATAAGTGAGCAGGATTGAGTCGAAAATGGTACAATTCAAATTGACCTTTTTTTTGGGTAAAAGGTAAGAATATATATAAGCTTTAGACAAATATACAAAAATTCAGCACCAAAACTCACACTCTAGCTGTAGAAACAAGAAGAGTGAGAGGAAGCCGAATCGAAAGATATAGGACAATAATAACACCAAGCTATACTACCCAGAACAAGGAAACAACCAAATTACAAATTGACCCATTTTTATACAAAAGGATTTTAGCAATTCATACTCGACATTGGATTTGATTCTTGGTAATTTTTTCTTTCTTTAACTTGTTGCCTTGAAGAATGGGTCCACCGAGGCCACGACCTATGGGATTGCATGTGCTTTAATCGATGCCTTCACTACAAGCTCTACTTCTACTATTCATCAAACGACTGGTTAAACTCTTCTAGATAGTATCAGCCGATCTTAAATATTTCCTCAATAGTTTTAAGCCTTTTTTTTTTTCCAAAAAGGGTTAATAGCAGGCTCATAAGTATACCCGTTAAAATGGGTCCCAAACCCATTTATTAACCCATATTCATATAAATGGATTATATATGAGCCACCTAGAATTTTGCGGGCCATCCATAAATTGTGTTTGGAAATTCATATAAGATTTAGAGATGTCGTGACCTATTCCTGAAGGGAGAAAATATGTTTAGAAGTATTGTCTAAAGGATAGGCCTAAAGCCCATGATTAGGCACCGGCTCTCCCAAGCCCATACCTCATGCGCCATTGAAATGTTCCTAAGAATTTTATAATATGAAGTCGCCGCTAGTCTTTTAGGGTCGGCTAGAAATCAAATAAAGCATAGGAGTGTACTCCACTTATTGTGTAATCAAAAAATCTAAGATTGGGACATAATTACACTAATTAACCAATTAGTGTCATTTTGGTACTTAATCTTATTCATTTAAAAAAAATGACATTTTTGTCAGACAATTTGGTTTGATTTTATATCTATACACTAACATGTAAAGTGATCATACGAGTGCACAATAATTAGCGTAACAATCAGCAACTAAAAAAAGCATCATATAGATTACATGAAAAAGAATACCTAACTCCAAAGAAACAGATAAATGCCAATCCTAACTAGACTAAAGGGAGCCATAAACAGCAAAAACATACAAACAAGGGTAATTGTCTTTGAGAACAATTAAAACCCAATTTTTTAGCGCAATTTTAGAGTTAAAAAAGCTTCCATTTTTTAATAAAATAGCTCAAAAAGTCTGTTTAAACAAATTTTCAAATGATTGAATTTTTTGAATTTTCTATTTAAAAAATCGATTTTTTTATATTTTCTGAAAGTTTTTGATTTTTTTTTTTCATTTTTTGAAAAAAATAATTTTGAAATTTTTTAACATATTTTCAATATTTAATACCCCTTCCGAAATGAAAGTGCCAGAGCATATTCTCAAGCAGTGACAGTCTCATCGTTGGCAAGTCTCATCCCTCGGGTACGAAGGAACTAGGCTATGATTCGCCACGGTCCGCTTACCGAGGAATAGAAAGGGAGGACCGTGTGTCAGAGCAAGTTGGGTTGGGGTATAGAGCCGTAAGCGCGGTGGGGGGTGACAGAGGACGTGCTCGTACGGCTGGATCCTGTTTAGTATGAAGGTGATTCTCTTTCTTTTCCTATATATATGGGTCCGTGCAGCACCTCCACATTATTATATTCAGAAGGGGTTCGATCTGATAAACTCAATCCAACTCGTTGACCTAACCCAAATCCGGATCCAACCTAGTCAAGTTACAAAAACGAAAATTTTCTATATATATTTTAAATTTTTTTTTTTCTTTTTCTCTTTTTGTCTTTTCCCTATTTTGTCCTATTCCCTGCACCTCCTTCTCTCCGATTCTCAATCCAACTCGTTGCCCACTTCTGTCTTCGTCTCTTTTTCGTTTTTTCTACATTGTTTTTCTTCTTTATCCTTTTTCTCTGTCTGTTTTCCCCTCCTTCCCTAAATCTGTCTTCTTCCTCGACGACTCCCCTCCTCACCGAACGCACCCCTACAGCTCCCCTGCTCGAACCAGCACCACCACCACGGTCCGCGGCCCATTAACACCCAACCTCTCATAGACATAGCCATAACAACCCGAAACCCGACACTTCCTCGAGCCACGTTCCCTCTCAACCGAAGCCTCCCCCGACAAACAACACTCAAGCCATGAATGACAAAACCACGAAGCAAGAATCGCCCATGAAAGCGACACGCCGGAGAAAAGCACAAGACCATGTCTACTAACCAGAATGCTCTCGGTACAGATCTAGAATCGAAGAAAACTTTGTGAGTCTGGTTCAGGCATTTCATCAAGCACTTGGAGGGCGTCGGCTTAGACCAAAGTCAGCAAGCGAGGTTCGACTTTGGCACTGAAACAACTGATTATGCTCAAAACTAACAAAAGAGCAGCAAGCGTTGGACACAAAGAAGACCAAATACGGGCATCTAGCTAGGCATTTTATCAAGCGTACGACGTGCACTAAAGAAACTAAGAGATTTTTGCTTCGATCAACACTCAAACGCAAGCCTATGTTCCTAACCCAACCAAATATACCATAACACACAGAAACAACCATGAAGGATCGGTAGGACCGGAGCTTGCGCGAACTGGTCGGTCGTGAGTTCCGGCCCAACACCTCTCAAAACGGGGCACCTATGGTTCGGGGGACCTACCTGGTTCGGACGGCGAGCAACGGGTGAACCTCAGGCAACGGCGAAACGCTCTCTCGGTCTCCCTCTTTCCCTTTGGCTCTCCCTCCGCTCTCTCGAGCCCTTCCCTTTGGAGGGCCACTGGCAAGTGCGCATGGCTTCCGCCATCACCAGCTCGCTGGCGGGACTGGCCCCAACCCGTGGATCGCGCTACCCTTTGCCGCTCACCATCCTCTCTCTCTCTCTGACTTGTCCTCTCCTCTTTTGCGTAGGCGTGATCGGCGCGAGGAGCTTGGTGAAAAGCAAATGAAGCTGGGCTTGGCCCAAGCAAAAAGACATACAAAAGAGAGGAGAAAAGAAAAGGATCGGGCCAAGCCCGGCTTTCTTTTTTTTATTTTTTTGAGAAAAATCACTTAAAATCCTAAATTTTGCCCAAAGTAACAAATTCACCCCAAACTTTTTTTTTGTGACATGAAAAACTCCGAAATTTACTAACCGTAACATATTTACTTCAAACTTTTTTTGTGACAACAAAAATCTTGAACTTTCATTTGTGTGACACATTTACCTTAAATCATAAAAATATTTTGATCTTTTTTACTTTTAAAAAATTTTTTCTTTTTTCTTTTTTTCTTTTTCTTCTTTCTTCCCTCCGCTGGCCATGGCAGAGCCAGTGAAGGGAAGCCGGCGTCGGGCGAGGGCCGCACTCACCCGATACCGACGAGGGCCGCCCTAGCCAACCCAAGTGAGGGCAACCCTCACCCAACGTTGATGAGGGCAGCCCTTGCCAGATGCCCGCTTCCCTCTACCATGGTCGGCGGAGGGAAGAGAAAAAAGAAAAAAAATAAAAACAAAAAACAAAAAGAATAAGACGAAAAATGTCCTTAATGGTGTAAATGTGTTAGAGTTTACAAAGTTTAGAGTTTTTTTATGTCAAAAAAAAAAAAAAAGAGTTTGAAGTAAATTTATCACTTTTGGCAAAATTTGGGGTTTCTAGTGGTCTTTTCCTCTCTTTTTTTTTATAGTTTTCGATTTTTTCTGAAAATTTTAATAATTAGTGATAGTATTAGAAATGCTCCTAATGTCTAAGTGCAATGCATTTTAATGAAAACATACGCGATGAAAACTATTTATTTACTTTTCTTTTAATTAATAATTTTTTAACGATAATTTTTTAATGTAATTTAAAAAGATTCAAATTTTCTTTTTAATTAATACTAGTGATGCTAATGCTCCTAATGTCTATATGAGATGCAATTTAGTGAAAATTAGTTTTTATTTAGTGGTTAAAGATTAATCCCTAATTTTTCATATGATAAAGCCCTTAATAAAATAGCAAAATTTAGAAGCCAACAAGAGGCTTTCAAGACATCTTAATAGGGATGAAATTCAGATTGCATTGTTTGGAATGGGACCAAAACAATATTTTACAAAAACCAATGCGCACAAGTGAGCAACTTTGTAAATCTTAAAATTGAGAAGCCATGGTCTGGTGATGAAAACCTGGAAGGACCAAACACCTATAACCT
Source organism: Eucalyptus leucophloia subsp. euroa (assembly GCA_017140325.1). NCBI lineage: Eukaryota > Viridiplantae > Streptophyta > Magnoliopsida > Myrtales > Myrtaceae > Eucalyptus > Eucalyptus leucophloia. The sequence goes on from CM029475.1 coordinate 65,262,278, forward strand.
TGATCCCTAAAGTTGATGCTCTTGAAGATTGGAGCATTTATGGCGTATTAGTCATTGCAACGTTTCCTTGAAAATAATCACCAAGATTATTATTAACCGACTGAATGCAATTATACCTCATTTGACCTTGCCCAACCAAGTGAGCTTTGTTTCAGGCCGATACGTTCAAGATAATATCATCATCGCTCAAGAAATCATTCACTCGACAGACACGATGAGGGGGAAGAAGGGACACATGCTAGTTAAGATGGAGTTGAAGAAGGCATATGATTGACTAAGTTGAAATCGGGAGACTCTTGAATTAACTGGCATCCATGAATCACTGGTGGATTTTATCATGCGATGTGTTACAACCAGCAGCATGCAACTGCTTTGGAATGAAGAACTAACTGAAATGTTTAAGCTTAAAAGCAGCTTAAGATAAGAGGATCTAGTCTCGCCTTTCTTATATGTCCTTTATATGGAACGTCTTTCTCATCACCTTTCTTAATTGTATATTTAATAACATTTCTATTCCAAGAATAATTTCTTTTTAGAAATAGTTTTTTTTTTCCTTTTTCTATTCCTTAGAATAGTTTATAAGTAAAAGAACGTGTTTGGTAATTATACAAAATTTATATTCTTAGAATAGAAAAGGAATAGGAATACATTTTGTGCGATCTACAAAAATTTATTTTTGACGTGTAATTTCTTTTAATTTTTTGAGAATTTCTTTTCTTTTCTTTTCTTTTCTTTTTTTTTTTTCCTCCCTTCTTCTTCCTCCTCCTCTAGCCGATCGCCAGTGATGGCCAGCGGCATCCGGTGGCCACCGACGGACCAGTTAGAAGAGGAAGAAAAAGAAGAAAAGAAAAGAAAGAAAATGACTTATTTCTAAAATTGTTCTTGGGAATAAAAATCAACTTTTTTCTACTTCTTGTTTTTATTTCAAATCTATTCCTTGGCCATTTTTCTATTTTAAGAAATAGAAAAATTAACTAATGTTACCAAATGAATTTATGTTCTTTTCATATTCAGGGGAACAAAAGAACATAAAAAGAGGGAAATGGGAACGTTAACAAACAAAACCTAAATGGGTGGAAAGCTGAATATCTCTACCTGGTAGAATCACCCTAGTTCAGTCTATTATTATGACTATGCCATTGTATTCGATGCAAGAAGCGAGGTTACTTGCTATAACGCATGAAGCATGTTGACACCTAAATTTTGGTGACCTGTTTAATCATTTATCATATTAAAAATTAGGGATTAATTTTAACCCCTAAAAAAAATATTAGTTACTTAATTAATTACATAGCATACAGATTTAGGTGCATTTGCATTTTTTGCATTTATTGGACCGGTGGCGGATGAGTTTGAATTAGTAGTTATGAGCTTTAAATTGACAGGCTGGACTAAGCCCACAAAGCAAGCAAATTGGCCCAAACCCTTTTTTTCATGATCGGAAATTATCTTGTGAAAATAAGAATTCAAAATCTTCCGAGATACGATGGAATTTTTCGGATAAAGCAAGTGCAAAAACGAATATTGCGTTCGCCAAAACGAATATTGCATTTGGAAAAATAATCTTTGTGGATATCGATTTGGAAAGATTAAAAACCGTAGTCCGCGACCTATAAATAGGTAAAAACATACAGGGTTCAAAGAGGGCCACACAATTAAGAATACACGGCCACATGGAAAGAGGGAGGTCGGCAACATACACTGAGAGCAAAGAAGCTGAGAGGGAGAGAGAGACATAGGAAGCCTTCGTAGAAGACGAAAGGGGAGGCCGATCCATCAATAACGCCTTCATCAGTTGCCGTGCTGGTCTTTCGCAATATTGCCGCGCCAAGCGAGTTCCTCCGAGCCCTGCCGCGCCGCCTCAACAAGCTGTTGTCCCAACGAGAGCCTCCCGTTGACTTGATGCTGAGCCTGAGCTGTCGTCGAGTTGGTCCTATTCCCTGCGAAGTTTATGTTTTGTAGGTCCATTGGCACGAACCGCTGTCACCACTCGCTGCCGTTGTTCACCGTTGCCCTGCCATGCTGAGCTGTGAAAATCCGACGTGAGCTGCTCTGACGCCGTCCTTTGGCCCGATGCCAAGACAAGCTGCCGTCCCGTTGAGCTCGGTCAAAATTCAGCAAACATCCGAGTCACTAAAATCTGCGCAAGAGAAGGGCACACGTTCTTTGAGTAATGGAGGACGTAAACATTGAAAGGGGGAGGATTTCGCACACTTATTTTTATATAAATTTGGAGACACTTGGCCATTCTATCACGTGTAGAGTTTTTTAGCAGGACTTTTGGTGAATCCGGAGCAAGTGGCAGCCCCTGGACGTTCCTCCCACATCAGCACCATGTCCTTGTAACAATCCAAGTGAATAGTCCAAGCGAACTTCACCAGCACGTTTGCTGATCCGACGATCCCTGTATTGTCGCAGGCCACCACCACGACGAAAGTTATTATTTTGCAGATCGCCTCTCGAAGTTTACGTGTAGATTGTTGAACCAACCACAATTTGTGACTACTCGCGGAGCTAGAACCTTTGTTGCGCGTGATTTGAGTTGCAATCGCGAGCCTCGTCGTGCTGATCAGTACGGCAGCAGCCATCGAGCTAAGCATAAGCAGGCTACCGCCATCCGTTGTTCGTCCGAACTCGACAACGTGGTCCACGTGACACCAAATATTAGGTAAGAATCTCTTTTAATTCGATTTTCATATATCCTTATTGCCGAATTTATGGGATTATCTCATATGAATATTTGAATGATACCATCATATCCACAAAATATCGATTAGCATTTTAAATTGGGAAATCTTTCTAATTTCACGCTCGAAATACGACCCACAATCGTACGGAAAAATCATCAATCCGATCTCAAGCTCGAGATATGATTCGTGATTTTATTTAAAAATTGGCCAATCCGATCTCATGCACGAGATACGATACGTCAATTTATTTCCCAAAATTAAGTGGACATGGATGATATCTTGCTTGATTTGGTGCCGTGCTGTTTTTGATGCCTTTATTTGATTGCTCCTATAAAAAGAAAAAAAAAAACACTTGAGTTAGATTAGGTTCATGTTAGAATATTACTTATTTTAGGATTATTTTGCATATTTAGAATAGGAAATTTATTTATTTCGAATTCCTTAAATAAAAATCCAAAAAAAAAAAATGCAATCATTTAGGGTGTTAGTTTTCAATTTGAATTGCACGTTTAATTATTTGGCAATTTTAATTTCGAATTTCGTAATTAAAAAAAGGAAAAAATTAGAATTATGGCATTCTTTGCACGTCATTGCATATTATGATAGATTGCATGCTTATTAAGAAAATAAAAAAAAAAATCATCATGTGCATGTCATATAGCGTTAGGTTCATGAAATGCACGTCATTTAGTGATTGTTGCTAGGTTCATTTAATTAGAAATTGCTCGTCATTAGGATTATGTCATTTTGGATAATTTAGATCGCCTGTTTAATTATTGCATGTTCATTAAGAGAACACAAAAAATTATTTTACTCATTCATATAGTTTAGGCTATATTGTTATGTCATATTATTTCATGTTAGATTAGTAGCATGCATTGCATATTGTACGATTTTAATTAATTAAGTAAAAACAAAAAGAAATTGCATGTTAATTAGAAATCATATCTAGGATTGTTGATGTGAATTCTGATCTAACAACGCAGATACTTTCGTTGCTTGGAGGTAAGTTTTTGCAATTTATTTATTGTTTATCTGGGTGTTAAATTGGTGGTTTGTGCACCCGTATGATCACCTTACATGTTAGGGAGATAGTTTAAAATCAATTCAAGCTACCTGCAAAACCTTTTTGTCAAAATAAAAAGAAATGGTACCGAAAGGGCATTAGAGAAATCTAGCGTAATCAAGTCTCCGTACCCAAATCTCTGGTTCGTAGGAGTAAAGTAAATCTCCCGTTACTTTACTTGGGTTTCTAATCGACCCGCCAAAAATAGATTAGTGGCGACTCCTAGTTAAAAATCAATTGCATGTTAAAAAAATTGAACCTAAAGTCGCGAATTGGTATAGGCTTGGGAGAGCCCGAGTTAAGTCTAGACTTAACAATCCATTAGCCAAACTCTAGGTGATTCACACCCGAAAAATTGGTCGCAACAAAGCAATAGAGAGAAAGTGCTGAAACTTTGTTCCGAAAGATGTTCAAGGTAAACTTTGCCAACCAAATAACAATGGAGGGTTGGGACTTCATAAAGAAGATAGTAGTAAAACTTTTTTAATGAAATTGGCATGGAATTTAATTTCGAAACCAACTTGTATCTTTTATTCAAGACTGGACAAATGTTGTGAACTAGTACCATTTTACTCTACCAACTCGTACTACCCATCCTTTACTTGGGAAAGCTCTCACCAAAGTTGGGCGAGATGACTTAGAGGATGTAAAATGCATAGTGATTAATGGGCATTCAGTTAAATTATGGATGGATAATTGGGTTGTCGAGGTTGGTCCACTGACCCACTGGATTCTTCCATCTTCTACAACTCAAGACCATGATTGTAATGTTCATGATATCTTTTGCAAAAACCAATGGAACCTTGCAATCCTAATAGGTATTTTACCCCCAATCAATTTTGATGCAAATCCACTCAATGTCTCCACCCTCTGATTGTGTTGAAGAGGATTTGGTAATTTGGGGCAGCAATAACAATGGTTCCTTTAGAAGCTTATGAATTAATCACACCAACACAATAAATGTCGACTAATCGACTGTGGAGTTTAGTGTGGAAATGGGATGGGCCACAAAGAATCAAAAGCTTCCCGTAGTTGGTCTCTCACTAGTGTCTCGCTAATGATGAAAGATTTCAATGTAAATTGATAGCACATTCTTGCAATGCGGTGTGCCCACAATCTTTGAAGACAATTTTGCACGTATTCAAAGATTGCAACCACGAAAAGGCAGTTGGGCAAAAGATTCTACCTACAAATTTTCGGAGTGAGTTCTTTACCTAAGATCTAGATGACAAATCTATTTGATTCATTAATGGGATTCAAGATAATTGGTTACTTATATATGTTATTACTTGTTGGCATTTTTGAAATTGGAGGAATAAACAATTATTTAAGAAGGATTTTTATCTTACCAAAGACCCTTATGCTTGATTCTATATTATGTAAAGAATATTATATCGACTCGACTGACAAAGCATAGATTGTCTCCTCAAAGGGAAAAAAGACATAAGCTTGTGGGTTGGACTACCCCTCCAACTAGTTGGGTCAAGCTCAATACTAATGGGGCCTTTAATGGCCACTTGGGCCTCGCTTCAGCTGGGCTTTTGCATAATGAATCATGTAGCTGGCTTGCTAGATTTGCTTAGACTATGAGAGTGTGCTTTTCGCTCAAAGGAGAATTGTGGGGTATCCTTTTGGGTCTTAAAATGGCTATTTCTTTGGTTATCTCTAAAACTTATTATGGAAGTGAACTTGCAAGCTGCTATTGTTACTTCATAATTCAACTCATGCTCTTAACTTGTTGACACACTCATTTTTTAGTTTCAGAATCTTTTAATATATTTCTAGCATGTCAAAATTTTGCATAATTTTGGGGAAAGAAACTCATATGCTAAATTAGCAAATTGAGTCATTCACTCTTTTGATGCCAATGTGACCTTAATTTTAAATAGGCCACTGATAGGTTTGATTCCTTTATTGATAAAAGATCAGGATGAATCTAGTTTCATTAAAAGAGTTCTAGTGTAACATTTGGGTTTCGCTCCTTTCAATACCAGCAAAATAAAAACTGCAATCGTACTCTCCCATCTACGAGTTCAATGGAAAAGTCAACTACAAGAATGGTTAATAAAGGAATTCAAATTCTTTGTCTTGAAAAAAAAAACAGTTATTTTTGGAAACACTATTTCTATTGAGGACCCATCAAGGTGGACAGATAAATCAAAGAAAAAGACATCTTGTAATCTCCGCCCCTATTTTGAATGGAAAGTTAGTTAATTTTTTTAAGAATTAATACCTTAAAAAAAATAAAATGGATACACATGTGATCAATTTATCCAAAATTAACTTTTTGATCATCAAAAACCTCAAATTGATGGACATGTGATAAATTTATCTCAAATTAATTTTTTGACCACCAAAAACCCCCAATCAATATACTTGTAACAAATTACCCTCCGTTAGCTTCCGCCAAATTTAAAGTTTAAATTTGCTAACCTAGATGACATATGGTAACATAGTATGGTGGCGTGACAAGTCCATGTAAAAATCCATAAGGTAAATATCATGAAAAATCTCAAACTGATACATCTGTGACACATTTAAATATTTAATGTGCACTAGTGACAAATTTGAGATTTTTCGTGACATTAAGCCCATAGATTACGTCAACATAGCACGTCACCATATGTTATCTAGGTCAGCAAATTTAATGGTAAAATTTGATGAAAGTTAATAGAAAGTAAATTTATCACAGGTATATTAATTTGGGATTTTTAATGGTCAAAAACTTAACTTGGGATAAATTTGTCATATGTGTATCAGTTCGGATTTTTTAGAATATTAATCCTTTTTTATAGGGAGGTTATTATTACTTAGTAAGTAAAAGTGACAAAAGGGTGTTTTTGTCACCGTATGAAAAAACATGCGGCTCCAAACAAAATGGACAACAGAACCGCAGTTGATGTTCGGTCGGAGTTTGACAAAGGATGTTGTTTGCCATATGCAGTTGCTGCATTGGATTTTGCTTGGAGCAGTCTAGCAGACGCAACAATCTTGATTAGTGTCGACGAAATTACTCTCTGGCTCATCCAAAAAAAAAATAACAATTATAATAATGATAATTAAAAGGGAATATAAATAAAATACCAATATCCCATGACCCACCTGAAAACAAAGGCTCCAAATGCTTCTGCATTGTTGTCCTCTTGAGAAAATTAAAACAAATTCCTAGCAAATTATCTTAAACAAAACGCTATGATCAATCCCAGAAATAAAGAAAATATTTGACAACAAGCAATGGACCCACAAGCTCTAGACTAGGGGCTCCTCCGGCCAACCAGTAAGCCCCGCATTATCACTCTTTGGCTTCCTCCTTGGCGATCGCTTCGGCCGGTTCGGTTTTCTTCTCGGTGGGTTCCTCCGCCAGAGCAGGTGAAGATTCAGCTGCTTTCTCTTTCTCGACAGCGGCAACGGCAGGGGCCGGTTCTTGCGGTTCGGGTGGCTTGGTCCCCGATTCCTCTGTTTCGGGTTGGGGTTCTGACGACGGCTCCAGTGGCTTTGTCGTCTCGGAGGACGTCACTTCGCTTCCTGCTTTGGCCTTTTGATCGTCCTGCCAAGGATGAGCAGATGGGTTTATCTCCTCAATCCATTGACAAATCATGAGAACACGTCCTTGTCAAAAGTATTAGTCACCTCTTCGTTATCATGGGGTCGACGTTTACAATAACAAGATCACTTCTCTCTCTCGTTTAAAACAAATCATTTCCCCCAAGAGCGATGACAGCAAGACGAGAAACGCTCCAAAAGACAGGACAAGGACCGAGAAACGCGTTGCTACTTTTGTCTCCCAACGCACGATAACGACATCATCCGAGGGAAAGAAACAAGACATGACAGTGAAATCGCGACGTGCAGGCCAGTAAGAGACGACGAGAGAGCTAAATCGGTGGGTCCGTCGACAGCGAAATCGTTCCATCTCTCCAAAGCTATGGGAACAGTGCAGAGAATGTCATTGGATTCCTTGCATCGGTCGCAGCTAGCCGGAGATCCTTAGCAAAAAGATCTCCGATGTGCGTGGAGGCGTCAGATTACAAATATCTTCTCCTGCCCTAATCCCCAAGTCTTCTTTTGTCATCGACCCGTTTAAAGAAGAGATTAGACTAAGAACATGGAAGGATTCGGACCTAAACCAATCGCTCAACCAAGACAAGAACAGCAGGATCTTGCTTCTCGAAACTCTTCTGAGTATAGCGAGACTAGGAATGATGTGTTTGCAAGAATCAAAATCTAAATTCGAAGGAAAGCGAAAAGGTGACAAAAACGAAAAGAGGGAGAGACTCATGAACTGAAACTAGGTCATTTACCTCATCGAGCAAGAGGCTCAAAGAACGGGGTTTATTGTCTCCTTCCACATCGACCACCTCCTTTACACTCTCGCTCTGCTCTGCTTCAGCCGCGACCACCACCTCTTCCGCTTTCCCTGTCTCGACCGTGGACTCAGACTCTGCTCCTGCCACAACCTCCTCCGGTGCCGGAGCTGGAGCGTCGACGGCGGCCTTGTCAGACATCGACACCTTCGGCTTCGTGGCGCACGCTCCCATCTCTCTCTCTCTCTCTCCCTCTTCCCTCTCTCTCTGTGAAGCTCTGAAACAGAGGAGAGGGGCAAAGGAGGATTTTATAGTCCGGCCGTGGGCCGATTCAGAGTGGGGTTTGAATATATGATATATTCTGGAGACAGAGAAACAGAGGAAGTTTAAAACCCTGGGAGGGTTCTATTTGATGGTTGGTAGCTGCTTTGCAAGTTCTTTAGTGCTGGATGTACACAAGACCTAATAATGGAGGCTTGACAATACAGCCTGTTAACAATAGGGAATTTATTTGGCTTTTCACAGGTTTTTAAATTAGAATAGAGATCAAACTTTATTTTATGCACTTCACGATAACTTATCCAAGCACAAAAAATGATACCCGTGTTCTAGGTGAACAGTACTAGATATAAAATACTAATGTTAATCAACGATATCAACATGTTAATTGATGTGATGGACAGCATTGACAAGTGAATTATATTAACATCTAGCGATGTTTTATTACATCACTCAAAGTATCAATATATAGATTAGTCTTTTAAGTATTTTCAGTGTCTTATTTTCTAGGTATGTTTGGCATAACACGAAGGAATATTACTACCGCCTTGGTGACTGCAATGATTTGGGCTCTCTCCCCCTCATGAATTGGAGGAGTTTGAATCCCCTCACGGTCGCTTGGGGTCTTAAGTGGGACACTGGAGTGGTGGGTCCTCCCGCTTACGTGTCCTCCCAGGTTTACTCACCGGCTGCTGGCTGTACGGGGTTCCTGGGTCACCAAAAAAAAAAGAAAACATAAACATGAAGGAATATTTCGTTAGCTAGGGGACCATAGAAAATGACCCGTCATTTCGCGGTACCTTATGGCCTCTGTCTTTTTCGCGTTGTCTTCTGCCTTCGTATTCTTCATGCGATGTAGGAAGGTGGTGGTGCATGAGAGTCCATGGAAAACTGGGTAAGCAGATTATCTTCTTTTGGCATTGAAGCTCAAAGGGTAAATCCGAATAGATAAATTTCTTAAATTAAGAGAATATATATGTGTCTTCATCTCAAATGTTGAAACATCACTCGACAACAGATCTTATGTGTTTCTTATATATACATGGCCTCTCTCCACTTAATAGTTTAAATTTTTAGATGGGACATTTTAATATGTTATTGGAGCCAATAATACCCATTTCGCCGATGCGCGTCCACCCCAAATTTCACGTGCTGCAGCATGTTCGATTTTTGGGTTAGTTTTTTTAACACGGCAAACAAATTTACATTGTTTTGCACACATGGCAAATATTAATATTAGACTTGAAAAGGAAAAGAGGAAAGAGAAATATGAGTTTTTATATGGTCAGTAGTCAAAAATTATATGTGGAGAATACAAAAACCGTAGCATATCTTGGCATTAGATTTATTATCTAATGAAGAGGGTTGACTGCATATAGAATTTGCAGGCATTTTCATTTGGAGGCAGAACGCACCTGTGTATGTGTGTGTGTGTGTGTCCAGTTATACAAAAAAACAGAAGAATAGGATGGGGTGAGATATTCCCTTCAGGGATTGACATTGTTTATGTGCAGATCATCAATTTTTGTCTGGATGTAGTCGGTTGCGGGATTGAATGAGCATTATAAGGTACATTTCTGATAAAATCACTTCACGTTTGAAACATCATCACGTCACACCTTGACTGATAAGAACATGTCCACTACATGGCATGTGAATTAAGTTTGCATGAGATATCACCTTAATCAAAATTGTATTTGGTTTAAAAAATGAACTTTAAAAATATTTTTCGAAAAATGATATATTACTTATAAAAATGAAAAATTGAAAATTATTTCTAATATCAACCAAACTGTGTCAATAATAAAAATGATTTTCATTAATTAGTTCCTTCGAGCAATATAAGTAATTAATTTTCGAAAAACATTTTTCAAATTATTCATTTTTCGTGAAACAAATAGAGGTTAAGTGAATTGCTAGCCAATCTATTGGGAGGATAACTTTTTAATCAATATAGACCGTCGCTAATGGCATTTAGAAATTTTATTTTTTTTGGTCGGTCCTACTCTAATCCTATTCTAACACTCACTCTCAGACTTTTACCCTACCTCCTTGCAAGGCGTGGGAGTTGAAACCCACTTATGAAATGAAATCTGCCCCACCCCATTCCTCCCTAAGAATGTGGGGATTTGAACCCCCCACTTCCCCCTTCCACGTTGGAAGGGTGGCATTTAGAAATTGAAAAGTAGAAAAATCAACAATACATTCACATAAAAATTTATTTGAAGCCTCATAAAGTGCGGCCCAACATCTAGCACTGAGCGAATGCCGGCGGACGGTCAAGGACGTGGCCATACTCATTTCCATTTGGGGAGACTTGATATACGAAGAATCTTGAGGCGATACATATTTTAGACTGGACACATATAATAAGATTATTTTTTAAAATTATGGGAATAATATAATGTAAGACGACCAAAGATCAATCTTATTATAAGAGAAAAATATATAAAAATACTTTGCAAGTGTGGTGTCCAAATAAATGTGTCGTGCGTACCATTCAACAAGAGCTATATATACATTTTTTAGCATGACCTTTTTCCTATCATATTCTATCTGCGCGATTTGATCCTTGGTGTCTTCCAATAGGTTATGCGGTTAAAAAAAAGGTGATATTACTCCAACCATAAGCATTAATTTCAAAACATCACTTATATTTCACAACGCTCACTTTTATGCCAAGATAATTCATGTGGACATATGATTGGACAATACTTTTAGGGCATGTTTGGTAATTTGCCAATTATTGACTATTTATGTTCTTTTATTCCATGAAACCAAAAAAAAAAAAAAACATAAAAATTTATTTGGTAACGTTAATTAATTTTTCTACCCTAAGGAACAGATATGCTTGTGGGAAGAGGTTTGAAATAGAATCAAGATAGAAAAAAACAACTTTATTCTTGGAAACATATGTAAAATCAAGCCATTTTCTTCTCTCTCTTTTTTTTTTTTCTCTTTTCTTTTCTTCTTTTTCTATTATTCTTCTTCTTCTTCCTCTGTCAGCCCATCACCGAGCTCAGTGATGATTGGCATATGGCTAGAGATGAGATCTGGTGACCTCACCATGGCTAGATGAAGTCGAGCATCGTCATGGCTGAGCGAGATCAACCTCACCTTGGTTAGGTGGGTCACCTAGATCTAGCAAGGCACAACCTCGTTGGGGGTTGGACAAGGCTCTTTCGAGGCTCGTCAAAGTTGTCGGCTAGAGGCGAAAGAAGAGAAGGAAAAAAGAAAAGAAAAAAAGGGGGGAAGGAAAATCTCATAAATTTATTTAAAAATCAAAAGAAATTGTACATTAAAAAAAAAAACATATAAGGGTTGCACCAAACGCATTTCTGTTTTATTTTTTATTCAGGAATGGAAATTTTGTATAATTACCAAACGCATTTGAATATTTAGAAACTCGTCTAGGAATAGAACCGGAAAAATGATTTCTGATAAAAAATTATTCCCGAAAACTGAATGGTTACCAAATAAATCCTTGGTCATTTTACTTAGATGGACTAGAACTCATTGGGTGTTACCTTTAAATTGCCAAAAATGGATATTCGTATCTCGATTTTAGTCTATATAAAGTCAAAGAAGGCCATATATTTAGCATGGTTTTTGCGTCTGGCGACTTCCGGAAAAAGGGTGCTAGGATCGGTATTATTCGATTTGAAAGATATTTTGCGCTGGCGATGTATCCGGTATAAATCATTTTCTTAATCACGCATTTCCGTCACTATCAAAGCCTTAATTAGGGAGGGGCCCCCCACCTAATGCACATATCACACGTCGCTTGCATAAGTGAAAGGAAAGCGACATGGCATTTACTTGCTTTGGAGAAGATGAGACTGAGTTTATATAACAATTTTCAACGAGAAGTGGAATTCAAAGGTGCATTTGTTTGGTGATTTTTTTTTTCGTGAATTAATTTTCTAGACTTTCACGCTTTTAGTTTGTTTAAAATGATTAGTCAACCGAAATTCATTTATGGTAAAAAAAAAATGTATGCTTAAAGTCAGAAAAATGAATTCCTTAATTTGAAAAGAAGAAAACACTTTTTTTGAAAAATGATTTCCTAGAATGCACTTTCCTTCATTATGATGTTTTTTCTCGAAACAAACACATCCTAACATAAGACTATGGTGAACTAGCTAATCAGTGCATTTACTGTGTTGTCTTTTGGCGTCATACATTACCAAATGACATTGGCACAAGCAAGTTAGAATTTAAGGTCTATTTGTTAAAAGAAAAGCTGTTTCTGAAAGTTTTCCTGACTTTTTCGGATGATAGAAAATAATCAGTCTATGGGATCATTATGCATGGACTAAAAACAAGCTCAGATGGTGGGAAAACAACTTCCCTTTTTATAAGAAGAAAACAACTATTTCTAAATCACTAAATAGATAAATATTAATATTAGAAAATACATTTATTTATCATAAAATTTTCAGTAAGATAAACGCACCCTTAATCCCCATTTATCTCACAATGTTATGAACGAATTGTAAAGGACGCCTCAAGGGAGGTGGTTAATTTGAGGTTTAAGATCCGCGAGCTGGTTTCCTTTGATCGTACGCATCCCAGCGAGCGAACAATCATCATTGAAAACCCAAGAAGCCCTAGTTGTCGAACGATTAATCTGGTGGCTAAATCGCACCATCCCGGGAAAGAAAAAAGCTCTTCCCGACAGGAAAAAGCCAAGACAGGTACGTTCTCAGTGCATCAGAAGACAAGTGATGATCCTCCTGTCTTGATTGATTTATGCCAAATTGGGAAAATTCTTAGGCAACCACCACCCCTGGACAGATTGGAGCATGTGACGAGACAAATTACATTAAAGTTAACAAGTTGTCTGCACAAGCAATCTTGAAGAAGAGAACTTCACCAGTCAATAGAATGTACATGAATCAATGTATTTGAACTCTTTTTTTGTGGGAATTATTGATTATTTTTCTTGACCTGCGAAATAAATCTTCGGTTGGAAATTAAAAAATAGCATAAATGTTATAATGAGAGGTCATCACAGCCATTGATCGCCGTCGATGAAGGAGATGTTGAGAAAAGGTAAAGCTTGAGTATCGTTTAGTCTTTGGACATATGGTGCTCTCAAGCTCATGTTAGCTCCTGCTCCTGAGCAATTGTATTCTCCATAGAATATCGTCCTGCATTTTAATTAGAAGCCCGGTGAAAAAATTGGTAATCGATCAACCACTCAACTTGTTAGAGGAAAATGATGAATCATGGTGCAGATAATTTGTGCTAAGGGTCGCGATCATCGTTCCAATACATACTGGTCTCGAGTGGCATCATTGAAGTCGTTCCAGCCCTCGGGCGCAATGATGTCAGTCATGGTCGTGAACGCAAAGACAACCCGAGAGAACGGCCTCCATGCCCGGCCAAGCCATATTCTCCCCGTGCCCCCAATGCTGGCGTTCATGAACGCAAAGCCCGTGTTCTCATCCTTGGAGGCTCGGCCATGCGCCGTGACCGCCCCGTTGATCACCTTCTGCCCCGGAGGCACTGGAGCCGCAATGGAAATCAGTTGGCAGTTCTGTGATTCAATGGAAAGGTCATCCTAGAATCATTGACATTGCTTTGGCCACGTAATTTACGTAACAAAGGACTCCCGTACCTCGTACAGAGACCTGGCGTCGCCAAAGATGAAGTCGATAGAACCTTGGATATAGCAATCCCGGAAGTAATGGCGGCCCCTATCGTCGTGGAGCGTGTCTTGGGCTCCGAAGAACCCGCAACCCCAAAAGGAGGCTTGGTCGCCTGCGATTCTAATCGCCACCGCTTGCGCTCCGACATCTCCAGGGTTCGGGATCGGAGCAACATTCTAAGACCGTAATACATATCAATTACAATCGCAGTCGCAACATAGCCTGAACATTGATTTCCTAAAATTCGATCTGGTCTCTCACCATGAAGCTAATGTTCCTCGCCATGAAATTGTTCGAGAAGACTTGCACAGAGCCGCTATAGAACGTTCCGCCAGAAGAATTAGCTGTGCCGTTCCAGGCGATTGCAGTCGATAAGTATCCTTGTCCTTGAAACGTAATGTTCGGCCTCGTCCTCAGGATGGTCACCTTCTCACTGCCGGAACAAACGATCGATTCACCAGATTACGAACACCATTGTCTAAAGGGAAGCTAAACGGCTAACCAAATTATTCTTACTAGTAAATGCCGCTGTTGATCCAGATCACAGTCCTTTTCTGACTGAAGTTGCCAGCCGCATCCACAGCCGCTTGGACCGTGGTGAAGTTGCAGCACCCGTTCCGGTCCACGCAGAGGGTCACCGTCGTGTTAGTTTCCGGGGGCGGAATGTCGGGTGGGAAATTGTCGCAGATGGAGACCGTCCTCTGGCTATCATCAGGGTGCTTGTGGCGGTGCCGGTGGTGATGGCGACCGAGGTGCCACCCGAAAAGGGGAGAAAGACCACTCGACAGACAGGTAAAGAGCTCTGCATCAAGGGAAAGATCTCCAAGGGAAGAGAGCAAGACCGGGACCATGAAATTGGTGGAAGAAAAGACGGCAAGAACAGCAATAAGGACGGCAAGGCATGTCTTTTTGGACCCCATTGCCACGATGGGTGGCGAAAGATAGATCGAATTTGAGGAGGTTGGTGAAAGGGGGTCCGGTTATAAGGACTGGTGAAGAAAATGCAAGAGACATGCTCTTGAAGTGCACGGATTGGTTGCATGCCTTGCAAATCACCCTGTCCCTTTTAATCTCGAGAAAAACAGCAATCTTTACTACCAAACTTCGAAAACTTGAAGAAGAAACCCAGAAACATGTTCCTATCAATCTCCTTAATCGCCATGAAAAATACATCACATCAGAAGAAAAGCCCAAAGGAAAGGAAAGCTAGAAAACGCCTAAAGCTTCAATCTTTTTCTCCCTACTGTACTCGCCATAGTAACGAAAAGGACTTAAGGAGCAGCAGCCGTCCTTCAAGCCCTCTCGCCCCGGATCCGCCTCGCGAGCTGGATGTCCTTGGGCATGATGGTGACCCGCTTCGCGTGGATGGCGCACAGGTTGGTGTCCTCGAAAAGCCCCACCAGGTAGGCCTCCGCCGCCTCCTGCAGAGCCGAGACGGCGCTGCTCTGGAACCGGAGGTCCGTCTTGAAGTCCTGCGCGATCTCCCGCACCAGCCGCTGGAACGGCAGCTTCCGGATCAGCAGCTCCGTGCTCTTCTGGTACTTGCGTATCTCCCGCAGCGCCACCGTCCCGGGCCTGAAGCGGTGCGGCTTCTTGACCCCGCCGGTGGCCGGGGCCGACTTCCGCGCCGCCTTGGTGGCGAGCTGCTTCCTCGGGGCCTTGCCGCCGGTGGACTTCCGCGCCGTCTGCTTGGTTCTCGCCATTTCTCCGGAGCTTCTGCTGCTATAGAGAGAGAAGTGGAATTCGATGAGTGATTGGAGAGCTGAGCTTGAAGAGATTGCACTGATTTTGGAGGGTTTCGTGGAGGATTTTATAGGACAGGAACAGAGGTTTGAAATTTTCGGGGGGTCCGATGAAAATTTCGGAGGATTTGGCGGGCAGGGTTTGGGAATTAAATGGCAGCCGTTAATTGGGGACCAAATGGACGGAGCGTATTTCGGGTCAGGCGAAGCACGCGGATTGCCACGCTGGCACGGCCCTGATCTGTTCTTCCTTTGTTTTTCCTTTTTTTGTGTTGGCTAGCCCGTTATGTTTAATTGCTTTATTCTTTATGTGCTTATCGATTAATGATGACTTCTACAGTGATTAACCTATGCATTTGGCATAACAATGACAGTTGTAATTACCAGAATCAAAATTTTTCTGACTTAAAATTTACTTTCGCATTAATTATCTCTTAACTAGATCCAACAAAATTAATTCCCTTTTTATTGAGGATTTTGGTAGGTCAGGCCAAGTTCAATTTGGGTTAGGTCATAAATTGCCCAACCCAAATTGACCCATTAATCTATTTATAACTCATTTATGCATGTAAATTTTTTAGTCATATTCAACCCGACTTCTATTGTTAAAACTTTTATATTTAATTCAATTTAAGAAAAATTATTCTTGTGATTTTTTTAAAGATTATATTTTTAAAATACTTCCAAATCTAGGAAAGCTTATTTCTTATGATATATATATATATATATATATATATATATATATATATATATAAAGGTATTGTTAAAACACTTTCATTCAATACAAATCTAGTGGACAATTTTTATAATTAAAAAAAAATGAGGTTCTTTTAAAAAAAATTAGGGAATAATTTTCTAGAAAAATTAATTTTTTTATGTTCATCTAGAATTTGACAATAAAATAAAATATTTTTCATTTTTTGGTATGAAAAATCTAATTTGATTTTTCTTTGTGCATTCCTTTTAATATTTTTCATTATTTTAATTTTAAAATATCAATCTTTTAATTATTTTCATTTTTTAAAATTTAAAATTTTAATTATTTTCTTTTCTTTTTTCTTTTTCCTTGTTTGTCGATTAGTCGCCGACCATGGTGACAGCCAACGAGCTTGAGCTCGTGCAATTCCAATGAGCTAGATCAGCGAGCTCAAGCTCACCCAAGGCCGATGAGCTCAAGGCTCGTTAAATTGGTGAGCTCAAGCTTCGTCGGCCTCCTATAAGGTCGTCCCTCACTTGGTCAGCCATCACCATTATTATGGTTGGCCACGGGCTAAGGAAGATGGAAAGAGGAAAATGAAAGAAAAAAATAAAAAAATAAAAATTTTAAAAATAATTTTGATTTTTTAAAAATTATTTTATAAGGATGAAGAGGGAGAGATAGTATGGGTGAGCTTAGTGGGTTGAAAATTAGTTATAAACTCAACCTATTTAAGAATAATTTATTTTAGCTTTTAAAATTTTAAACCTTTTTAAGGTAGGCTCTTCAAAATTGTGTGACTAATTTATGTTTTAAATGGGTCATATATGAGTTTAAGACCCATCTTAACTGGTCCAAGTAAAGTATAATAATTTCACATGACCAAGGAAATATTAATCATAGTATTATTTATTATCACGTGAATATATGGCTTGGCAATACACTGTAGCTTTCAATAATATTTTCCCACCAAAATTTAATTAATTGAAAGAATAGATAAACGTTGTGTGCCATACATTAGGCCAGTTTTGTGACCGAACAATGAACATACTATGTTTACCTTTAATTAAGGTATCTCATGTCCCAAGTGAAAAGTAAGTCTCAATTCAAAACAACAATCAATTTTGACCTATGGTGACTATCATGAAGAGAGTAGGACATCTCTCAACTAATTCATGCAACTAATAGCCGATCTCGTGTTCGAACATCTTCCATATAAAATTCCTCTTATGATTGGGGTTTCTAACACAAATTCTCTAGTACCATACCCCCGATTCAATCATCTCTTCCATCTTGTATCCATCACGCTTCTCCCGGTGCTGCGAAGCTTACTCCCATGCCTTCATGGATCAAAATTAAGTCGGATCACGCATTACACTATTATAGTAGCATGTTATGAAGAACCGAAAATAAAAAGGCAGAATTATTAGGAGTAATAATAACACATATACACACGCACAACAATTAGTCACAAAAACCTTCTCATATCTTCTGAATTCCTAGGTCTTTCATTGGCAGTGTAAGTTGACTAATAATTATGTATAACAGCAGATTAGAACTATTCAAGGCATGCAATGCGAAGCCCTTTCATTCCCTCACCTAAGCGTCATATATACATAAATTCTTCATATTTTGCTATTACAAATTCGGTTTTCCAACCATAGCCTTGAAATATGGCTTGCTTCTGTTTCTAGTCCTAGCTAAATATAGAAGCAAACCGAGCCGCAGCCCATGAAATAAAAGCTCCCGTCAATTGCTACAAGCTAGGCCTCGGCTCAAGGCCATCAAGCCGCGGGTGGACTGGTCTGAGTGTTGGACCCCGCCGGTAGAGCTCAAACAATGTACCAACGGTATCGTTCTCTCCCTCCCCAATGGAGAGACCAATTTAGGGGCCTGAGTTTTGCCGAGTCATCGTTGTCATTACTCCCGCCTACTGCCTTGATGTTAGGCACTTCTATATATACGCATGATTTCGTATATCTTTTAGGATTGTCATTTTCTCTTCCTTGATTAATTCTAATTGATTGTAATTGATATCTTAGTATATTTCTACTTTAGATAATCATCTACAATAGCTTATAGATAGATTTGTATACTCTTCAATATGAAGTATCAAAATATGCATAAATTTCGTAATTTTATTTTCTGCATTATTCTCATATTGGTATCAAGGTCATTATTTTTTGAGGAAGCGCATACTGGGTCCATTTCACAGAGGTCTTTACGGTGTTAACTGCATCAACCACGTCGCTCATGTTAGCTTCAGTTTTTGTTCCAAGATTTTTCCATTATTTATTTTGGAAAATGGACACCGCCACTAGACTCACCACCCTTATTTGAGTTAGATTCGAAAATTTCATCCTGAACAGATGCCTCCACGCGCGCTGCCATGCACTAACACGTTTCATTTGTTATTTTGCAAATCCAATATCACCAC
This sequence comes from Eucalyptus leucophloia subsp. euroa, assembly GCA_017140325.1. Taxonomy (NCBI): domain Eukaryota; kingdom Viridiplantae; phylum Streptophyta; class Magnoliopsida; order Myrtales; family Myrtaceae; genus Eucalyptus; species Eucalyptus leucophloia. The sequence continues at coordinate 65,281,147 of CM029475.1, forward strand.
CAGATTCACTGTCCTCTGATGAATCGAACCACCCAAACGCTTTTTTAGAAACTCCGCCGCGTGTGCTCTCATGTGTCGCCAGAAATTTCCACGTGTGATATCTACGCACCCATGTGCAAAACACATGATCAACGCTCCAGGTGCGATTGCCGACATCATCTTGCCACGTCATTGTTGACCATGGACCATGACTTGTATTGATTGTTAGCCGTTGTTTATTGTTGACCAAAAGTTGATTGGTCATTGCCCTGAATTTTTTTTTTTTAGTGTTATTTTCTCCATATTAGTGTTAGGATACACATGGAAGAGAGTTATGTTAAAATAATCACACATCAGAAATTTAATATGATGTAAAGTAGTTAATATATCACAGTTAATCCATAACTTATTGACTTAAGCTTTTGAGTGAATATGGGTCTAATTAGATTTGTCAATGGGTTTGGACTTGAGCTTTCCCTTGGTGATCTTTTTGTGTGAAGGTATTGAACTTTTGCTGCGTGCTCCCAATAAGTGGTGTTAGAACCCATATTGTGGTTTTTGGGTAGATGGGCGTTTAGGTGTAACAACGTGGGCCTATAGAAAGTTGATGTAGAATGATGCCTGAATTAAGAGTGAGCGGACCTGACAATGAGCTCACACATAAGGAGGAAATTGTTAGGATGCACGTGTAAGTGATTTATGATAGAGAAATCTCATATCAAATAATTGATGTGGTATATAGTAATTAATATTTTTAATTGACCCATTATTCGTTAATTTAAGCTTTTGAGTGAAAGTGGGTCTAACTAGATATATTAACGAGCTTGGACTTGGACTTTCCCTTAGTGATCTTTTCGGGTGAAGATATTAGACTTTTGCTATGCGCTTCCAACAGTTAGCACTCCAAATACTGGTTTATTAGTATTCCTTATGACTTGCATGGTAGTGTTCATAATTACGATCTTCTTTGAGTCTTGTATGGTGGTGTTCATAATTACAATCTTCTTTGAGTCTTGGGTAGTGCTGGTTTTGTGCCTCTTCATCCACCGAATGCACAAAGTTAGAACCTCGTGCTTATCAATGTTGCTTCCTTATGTATGACATTAAGTACAAAGGGTATAGAAGTTGGGATCCTTACCTTAACTGTTTCTAGGTGTCTCGTCATGTCACCTTTTGGAAACATAAGACATTATCATATTTTCATCCTTTCAAATCTTCTCCTACGATTTGTATCTTCACCAATCCGTTAGTGTATTTATTCCCTGAAAATGATATAGTTAACTCTACTTTTGAATCTTCATCTTTGGAGTTGTCTTCTTTTAAACTTGATGCAATTACCTCCGATGATACTACTTCGATAGCTCTTAAAATGTTTGCATCACATGTGGATTCTCCACCCTTGGTCATTCCCTCTTCTCCTATTCATTGTTCCACCCGCATAAGTCATTCTTCTATACAACTTCATAATTTCCATTTTTAGTATACTATTGCTTCTTTTCATGAACCTTGCACATATAGAGGAATTAGTACTAATTCTTGGCAACAAACAACAACAGATGAGATGCATGCTCGGGACAAATCTCATAATCGGGATTTAGTTGATTTGCCTCATGATAAATCTCTTATAGGTTGTAAATTGGTGTATAAGATTAAAATGAAGGCATATGGCACCATTGATCACTACAAGCTAAGCTCAGCTAATAGCAAGATGCTTTACTCAAGAATACAAAATTGACTATGAAGAGACTATTTCTCCTATTGCACACCATACTTTTATTTGCAGTCTTCTTGCTGTTGTCATGGTTAAGTGTTGGTCTCTATTGTAGACAGATGTAAAAAATGCATTCCTAACTCATTGGGGAAGTTTGTGTGGTGCCCTCCCTTGAATACACTCATCCTCCCGGCCAAGCGTGTCAATTACGTCGAGCATTATATGTCATGCCCTAAACCTCGAGCGTGTCATTATATGTAAAAAAATGCATTCCCCTAAATGCACTCATCCTCCCGGCCAAGCGTGTCAATTACGTCGAGCATTATATGTCACACCCGAACCTCGAGCGCATGCCCATCCCTCGGTAGTGGATAAAATTTACGACATCCTAGAACGCATTATCAACCCATTCATTTTAATGCACATGTGGAAGCGTATAAACTAATCCCCTAACAATAATATACATGAGATAGAAAAGTAGGATAACAAATTTCAAAATCAAACACACTATTAAAAACCACAATCTGGTTTACAAATAGAGGCCAACTCTAGGATTTAAGTACAAGAGATCTATCTCCAAAAAAAGAACTTCTGAGCCACCTATACTCCTGACCCTTCCCCCTCAAGTTTCGGGTTTTTCATACTAGGACTTGAAAAGTTAAGCCCACGATGGTGTGAGACAATATCTAAGCAAGTTCACCCCATAATCTCCGATTAGAAAGGAAATACGCCTAAAGGCAATCTATTCATACACAAAACAGAGAACTTACCTTGCCTCAATTGCTTCTTGCAAGTTAGTATAATTCAAATACTCAACCAATCAATTCAAACTAAATCATCGATCAACTCAGCCAATCAATTCAATTTGACACAATCGATTTGGTCCATACTATCTATCAATTCAATACGATCACTGCTCACACAAGCTAAAATAGGTGATCATAGCTCTCACACGCTGATATAGATAGATAGGAGCTTGCATAAGCTGATATAAAGATTGTGCTCCTACAAGCTGATAAACGATCATAACTTACACAAGCCGATAAAATATATTGCTCTCACAAGCTGACATTGAGCTCATAGGCTGATTTAGTATACTGCTCTCATAAGCTGATATATCAAGCGCACATAGGTGGATATAATATACTGTTCTTACAAATTGACGTGCAAAAGAGCTCTCACAATCTAACGATAAATGCTCTAACAAGTTGACGTATAATATCTTTCTTTCAGAAAATCTCACTATTCATATAGTCCACAAAGTTATTGCCCAGTATTTTCCAATTAAAATACCGAAATTCCACGAATTTGGAATAAATAACCAAAATCACCAATTTCACTCAATTTGCACAAATTAGCATTCAATCAAATAAACCAAGCACACCATTGCAATTAGTACGAAATTCCGATCACCGGCTATCTCGGTATAATTTTCAGAAAATAATAAATAATTAAATATATACCAAAAATAATTAAATAAATACAATTGAATGCCAAAAATAGAAACTTAGGCCGGAAAGGCCTAATTAAACACCAAGACGGGCTCGGAAAATTTCCGAACCAATCTAGATAAACAGTACAATCTATCTAGTCCCTAATTAAGCCGTTCTAACTACCTAACATGCATAAACGAATATTTAAATCGCTAATCCGTTCTAACTAACAACCTAAACCATACTTAACCTAAAATAATCAACCCTTAAGCATCATTAACTCTCTAAGTAGAGTTTAGTAAGTAAACTCACCAATTTTGCGGGCCGGTGAGTCCACAGCGACGGCGACAGAAACTCGAGCTTATAGCAGCGCCAATGGGAGCCAAACCGAGGCTAAAAAGCCTTGCAAACCACACGGTTGAGTTGGAAGTTCTACGACTGCTAGGTTCTGTTCTATGGAGGGCTGAACGCTGGCTGTTCGATGGGTTGAGGTCGCTGGACGGTGCTGCTTGTGGTGAAGCTAGTGGCGTGGAAGTTAGGTGGATGAAGTTGCGGCAGCAAGTTGAAGAAAGAAAACAAAATCGGAACTAAGGGGGAAATTTAATGGGTTGGCATGAGTGGAGGGGAAATGGGGCGTGGATGATGTGCTGAGATGGAAGCACGTGGGATGGCTTAAAGGGAAAAGAAATGGAGATATGAGGGAGATGTTGAGTAGAAATGAAAGAGGAGCTGGTCGGTGGTTTTGGTGTTGAGGTGGATGAGCGTGAGATGGGGAAAACGTGGGGTGACTTCGGTGGAGATGGAAGATGTGAGGATGGAAGTTGGGCTACGCGAGGTAGAAGCTGGGTAAATTAGTGGAGTTGGGGCACATGGATGTTGTTGCTGGGGACGTCGCGAATGAAGACCTGCGGTCAAAGTGGGAGGTTTCGCTGGAGGAGCAGATGAGTGGCAGCAAGATAGGGGTAGAGATCGAGCGTTGAGTGGCAAAAATGAAAGTGGAGTAGTAGAATTCGAAGGAAATGAAAGAGAGGTTGAGCTTCGCAGGAAAAGAAATGGAAGATGAGCAGAAGCGGTGAAGGAAGGACCGGCGGCTTGGCGTGCGAAGGAAGCTGGAGAAAGGGGGGAAAAGTCAATGTAAATCTCCACATTCATCAATTCTTGGTCTCACGAGCCCTCATGCTAATCCCTTTTGTCCTCCCATCACTTTCTTGCACATAAACCCCCACAATTAGCTAAGTTGATGCCAAATGTTGCAGCCCCCACACAAGCCTACGAATTTCACCACTTGGATTTCAATTCAATCCAATTTGATCCCCAAAAATCTCCATGCTAATGTACTCGGTCCCCACTTACTCTCTTGCGCGCAAACTCCCACAAATAACAAGTCTTGGACAGCAAAAATGGCTACTCTCACTCCCATCCGAATTTACTTTCATTTTTCGATTTATCCAAAATTCAATTTCTTAACAAATCTCTCCAATTTGATGACCAAATTTGTTGTGGAGGAAGCCTACACAATTTCCACAATTTCCACAATTTCCCTTCACCAAATAGCTCACTTTGAAGGCCAAAAATCCCTTCAATTTGGCTCCTATGAATTTCCTTTCTTTTTCGAATCGTCTGAATTGATTTTCCATAAAAATCCCAAGCTTGCCGAAATTTTTTTGGAGGATGAGTTGACGTTCTTAAAATAAATCGTGACACGACAGAACTTTCAATTTCTAAAATCGGGTTCAATTTCGTGATTAATTTCAATCGGACACGATTTTAGCGTGATCTAACCTACCGTGTAGCTTTTAAGAATTTTTAGTGCAATTGACTTGTGGTCGATTATTTTTTAGCCACATTGTATATTTTCGACACATTGGCAACTCTTGGTTGTCGTAAAAATTTCAAGGTTTCAAATACGGACACGGGGTACCAAAACGATAGAAAAATCGATCTAGTGTCAATTGACAAGAATTTTACAATTAGTGGAATCACCCCCACTTAATCACATGGCTATGTCGAATCGACCTATCTCCAATCTCTAATCAATTTTTAACTGTGCCGTAATGACCCTTGTAGATTAGCACAGTCGAGCAGCCGATTTCTAGTCGAATTCTCAAGTTCATCGCGTTTATATTCCTTAACGGCTTCACCTGATAGGCTAGTTATCTTGTGAGTGGCCAACTCAAAGAAAAGAATTATAGACGTGTCAATGAAAAACCCAACTTATTTAATCGAAAACAAAACCTAAAAGTCAGGATGTCACATTATATAGCCTGAAATAGGCTTTTCGTGCATGGTATTCCAAGTTTAGCTTAAGCATTGAATCTCTACTCTAGTCCTCATGACCATGCTCCTACATTCGACACACATCTTGTGGATTTATTATGTTGCTCTCGTATGTGGATGTCATGATTATTACTAGAGATGATTGTACTGACATTTCAAAACTCTCACAATTTCCTAGTTAACAATTTAAAATGAAAGATCTTAGGTCATTCGACTACTTTTTTGGCTTGGAGATTACTTCAAATTCCTCTACTTATTATTATTATTATTATTATTTGAATGAAATACACCACTGATCTTATTTCTTGAGTATGGCTCATTGACAATAACATTGCTCTCGCTCTTATGAGATCAATGCCAAATTTGATGCTAAAGATAGGACTCCTCTTTTGACCCATACAACCTATCAACAGTTGGTGGATGGATACTCTTATATGTCTCACTATTACTCATCTTTACATTCCATATGTTCTTCATGTTGTCAATTAGTTCATGACAGTGCCATGAACGACCCATTTTTCTATAGTCCTTCTGATTCTTCATCATAACAAGGGTAATTTATTTCATGGTTTTCACTTTTTCACTCATTCTACCTTAAAGATGACAACTTATTTTGATGTTGATTGGCTGGTGACTCCCAAGATTATTGCTCCAATACGGGCTATTGCTTTTTCCTAGGTAACTCTCTTATTTCAAGGCATAGTAAAGAAAGTTGACACAACTGCTCGCTCTAGTTTGAAAGCAAAATATCATGCTCATGATTGATATGACATCAAAAAATTTATAGTTGCGATGGTTATTAAAAGACTTGTAAGTCATTCATAATGGAGGAACCGTCTTTTACTACGACAACTCAAGTGCTACCCAAATAACACATAATGATGTTTTCCATAAGCGTGCCAACCACATTAAAATCAATTATCATTTCATTTGGTACCATGTGTGTTAGCGCATTGTACGACTCGTCTCCACTTCATCTATGGACTAGACTATTGATATTTTCACTAATACACATCCACCTGGGTTTTTTTTCTAGATCTTTTTCTCTGAACTATAGTTGACTTCTTCTAAGTCACCCTGAGTTTCAGGGAGAAGGTAGAGATAATGCCTTGTTTCGTATATCTCTTAGTATTGTGTATTACTTCATTAGTTGATCTTAATTGATCGTAGTTGATATTGTTATGTTACTTTAGATAGCCATCGAATAAAGCTTATGAATAGGCTCATGTACTTTTCAATATGAAGTATCGAAATATGAAGAAATTTTATAAATTTATTTTCTGTATTATTCTTATTTATATCTTTCGGAACAAATTCATGATTTGGGTCAATCAGATCAAATCATATGGAGGGCTTTCTCTAGGTTTACAGAAGCAGATCGATACGGAACCAGGAAAAGGTCAAAGTCTTATCCAAGCATTACTGTTGTTAAATGTTTCGTTTAGGTAGACCAGGTAGACCCTTTTTCCAACGAAACCTGCGGGCATAGCTTTATGTGATGTCTTAAGAGCTTCGTCATCATATGGAATCATACGATGTGAGTTGGGTTGTGATGGTTGGACCCCGACGAATTTAGTTTTGTCGCCACACTCGTAGAAATACTTTGTTTTTTCCATCATATGCATCATCCAATTGCTAGTTCTCTAGTCTGAGACGCACATAATGTCTTTTAAATTCGGGGTCTTTGCTTTCTGTTCTTTTCGGGGAGGATTTTTCGGCAATTTTACCCGTGCGATTTCAAATATGGCATCATCTCACTCAGAATCCACGCGGATAGAGCAGATAATCACCGAATTCTTTGCAAAGAGTCTCCACAGAATACTCGAATCAAGGAAACCAAGAGATAAATGGTTCAATATAGCTCTTAGAGAAGGCCTCATCTTCATTGAAGCTACTGATCTGACTTGCGTCAAATTCATCTAGCTCATCATTGCAGGACTCAACTTGGCTAGCGAGAGATTTCAATGCTATTAAAGATTCGTCTGACCGAATTGGTGGCTCTACTGTGTGGATTCCTTATTTGATGAGTTTAGTTAGTGTCTGAATCAAACTAATCTGGTTGATTTGAGGTATGTGGGCTTCCGATTCACTTGGGTAACGTCTTCTGGCTTCTCTTGAAAGCATAGAAAGATTGACAAAGTCCTTGTGAGTTGTAGGTGGAACCAAGATTTTTCATTCTCGGAAGCTTCCTTTCTGGAGCTTGGCATCTCGGACCACACCCCTATGGTTATTAGGATTTTGAATCCTACTCACTAGAGGAAGCCGTTTAAGTTCTTTGATTTCTGGACCAAACATTTGGCTTTTAGTTCCATTGTTGCCCAGGTTTCGGCGAATTCGAGGGTAGGTCCCCGATGTATAGACTAGTTTGTAAGTTGAAGGTCCTCAAGGGCCTCCTCAAGCGGCTGAATAGGGACTCCATTTCTAATATTTCTTCTAGGACAACTAAAGTGAGGCAAGCTCTTCGGGCCACTCAGGTTGGCCTCCAGCAGGATCCAGCTAGTGTTTCATTGGCAAAGCTGGAATTGACTCAGCGAAGGGTCTTCTCAAATCTGTGCTCTCAAGAGGAATCCTTTTTATAAACAAAAATCTAGAGTCAGATGGCTAAAAGAAGGATCGTAATACAAAATTCTTTCATCATTTTGTCAATAGCAAACAGTTGAGGAATAGGGTTCTTTCGATCAAGGACATTGATGGTACCTTAGTCACGGATCCACCTATGGTGCAACGGTTGTTCGTGACTTATTTCCAGGACCTCTTGGCGTTGCGTGAGCTTCTGGTGAGTTCGTCGATCTAGGAAATCCAGGCAGTCATTCAACAGCCGTTGAATGGAGAGCAGGTAAGAGTTCTTTCTAGACCTGTCTCGGATGAGGAGATTCGTGCAACCTTGTTCTCCTTACCGTGAGGAAAGGCTCCTGGGCCTGATGGTTTTAACGTAGAATTTTTCAAACTCAATTGGGAGGTTGTCGGCCCGTCGGTCCTTTTAGTGGTTAAAGACTTTTTTAGCTCTAGGAGATTATTGCGAGAGATAAACAACACCATTCTAATTTTGGTCCTGTTGACACCTAAATTTTTTTGCATAAAAAATGGGTTAATTTTTACCCCCAAAAAATAAAATAAAATTGCATAGCATATAATTTTAGGTGCATTTGATATATTCAATAAATATTTTATATATTCAAATAGTATATATCAAGAGGTATATTTTGTTGAAAATTGGAAGGTTTCGATGGAATATTTTAGATGGGATATATATTTGGCATTAATCTTAGGTAATATGCATTATTGACATTATAAAAGAAACATTAGATCTTTCAATTGTCAATGGGCGTGAACAAAGGAAGGAAAATGAAATAAAAGTGTGAAGATTACACCTTGGTCGCATGAGATGCAATCGAAAAGAAGAAGGAAGTTTTGCTTCTTCCATATGTGGGCTCAATTTCGTTGCATATAAAAAGGGGAGCTTTTCTCGTGCGATGGGGAGCTTTTCTCGTGCGATGGGAGGGGGGAGAATTCGCAAAAAAATTCATGAAAAGAGCAAGCATAAGAGAATTCGTGAAAGTGAGAAAGAAAAAAGAAGAGAGGAAACCGCCCCTTTGTCGTCCAAGAGAGGTCTTGTCTCTTCCTCTTTGACAAGCTGCAAAGAAAAACAAAAGCAGCCAGCAAAGTATGGAAAGAAGAGGAGAGAGTGGACGTGGGAAAGAGGAAAATAAGTAAAAAAAAAAAAAAAAAAAAGCAAAAATGGGGGTTGTCTTCTTTGGTGGGGCTTTTGCCCTTTGCTGCTGGTCGCTCCGCTCGATAGCGGCCGCCCGCTGCCGTCCTCCTTCTGGCGAGCTCTGAGCGCTTGACACCTTAGCCCGCTTGTTGCTACGCCACTGAGAGCATCGTCGCTGCGCCTTGCTGCCGACATAGCAACCCCTTGTCACTGCTGTTGCACCTTGCCTCTGCTCACACCCTCCACCCGAGCACCACCAGCAATGACTATAACAAACCATTGCCCAGTAGCTAGTTACCGTGCCGAAGCCCCGCTCACTTGTCGCTAGTCTCCACTCGGCGCCTGTAGCGAGCGCCGTGCCCTATTGTCGTTGTACCGGTGCCAATGTTTGTTGCCGGCTGCACCTCTGCCTGTGAGCCAGCATCTAAAGCTGTAACCGCCCGCTTCTGGATGTTGCACCACTGTTGCTCGCCTCTGCCCAAGCACGAGCAGAACTTCTCCATCAGCATCCGCTGCTGGCCACTGTTGCGCACCTGCACAAGCACCATTGCTGCCGACCATTATAGCAACCTACACCAACGCCCGATGCCCTTCTCTGCTGCGCTTCACTCGCGCCTGCAACCCACTAGTCCACGATCTTGAGCTGGTCGCCGCCCGTTCGCCTCACTTTTAGTCTTTGCCAACCCACAACCCATCAATTACTCGTGACAACCTAACACTCTTATGGCCACGCCTCTACTAAGCTCCACCCAGCCAACGCCCTTACCTCCCTCCTTTCGGCAAACCCACACTGCCGACGTTGCTGCATCATAGGAGCAACTCCATCACTGCCTCTGCGATCTAGTGCCTGATGCTTGCAGCCCTTTGCTTGAGCATCTCTCTCCGCCACTAAACATTGCCCTGACACCGCAACTAGCAGCATCTTGGTCCAACGTCCCGCCTTTGCTATCGTGCCCGTCACCGACGCTCGCCCTTGCCTTTGTGTGTTGACACCTAAATTTCGTCATTTTACTTAAGGCTTAATAGCATTAAAAGTTAGGAATTAATCGCTAAAAAAAGAAAAAGAAAACAACAAAAAAAACAAAAAAATGAAAAAAAAAATGCTTAGGGGGCGAGTTGGGTTGGATCTAGCCTTAGCTCGACCCTCGCTTGCCTCTCTTTTTTTGTCACGGCCCAAAGCATTACCCTCTAGCCCACGCGTGGCCCAACCTCCCTCTCCTTTTGGCCTGGCTAGTGCTCCAGCCCTTCCTTCTTTGCCCATCATCGCATGAAAAGAGGAAGATGGGGGTAGCAGGGACAAGAGGAGGGGGAAAGAATGAGAACAAAAATCAGAGAGAAAAAAAAAAAAACAAGTGCAGTAAAGGAAATAGAGGAGAAGGAGCCTCCAAGCCACTACCACCGTCGCTGATGAGCCACCCAATCGATGCTGTTCACTATCATCTTCCCCGAAACCCAGACTTGAAGCAAGAGGGAAACATAGAGTAGGGAGGAGCGGAGGAGGAGAAGAAAGGCCTCCGACACCGTCATCAACCACCGTCGTGTTGGTTCCTTGCCATCACCCACCGCTTCCGTTTCGCCACCAGACACCGTCCCTCGGCCGAACCCCCTCTTGCACGATGTTGTTTGAGCCTCCTCGCACCACTGCCGCTCCACCCAAGTTGGCCGTCGTCCCGCCAGCCGACAGAGTTCGTCCTCGCCTGCGAGCTCACACTGTCGCCGCTACTACGACGCCAACAATTTGAGCCCCCTCGCCACGCCACCGTTGCCCTCTGAAAGTCGACGCTTGTGACCTACGACGTCGCACCTCCGCTTGTCTTCACAATCGCTCATCGCCGCTATTTTCGCCACTTGGAACCCTAGTCACTATCCACCACGTCACACTGTCCGCCGCATCGCCGCCATCGAAGTCCCAACTAATCCCTCCGACGTCGCAGGTCACTGAGCTCAAGGGTTCCAGAATCTGGGTCATGTGAGCCGGACCGGGTACAATTCTCGGGTAGGGTTTTCGTTCGTTTGGGCCTATCACAACAGGCCATCTAACTTTTAGGCTTTTGGGCTTATGGCCTTAGGCTGGTGTAATGTGGACTTGTGAGCCCGGTTTGTTTTAAAAAGAGATGAGGGGGACCTCTTGGGCTGGGCCCAAGCTTCGAGCCCACTTGGACCTGCCAGACCGAACTCGGGTCCGGTTGTGCCAACCAAGCCGCACCTAGGTCCGGCCCCAAAAAAATTATTATTTTATTATTTTTAAAAAAATTAAAAATTTTCGAAAATCTAAAAAATGATGGGGTTTGGTTATGAATTGTCATATCTTGCCTTCGAAGTGTAATTAGGTTTTTTGCTTACTCGTATTCTTATTATATCGTATGTTTAATTTGCATATTTAATTATGTCTAATTGCACGTGTTTAATTTTACATCAATTAGGATCTTGGTAGCTATGATTGTTACTTTAATGATTACGCACCTGCATGATCACCTCACATGTTAGTGGATAGGTATGAAATCAATCTAAATCACCTGACAAAAATAATTTTCTCTTAAAATGAACAAGACTATGTACCGAAAGGGCATTAATTGGTCAATTAATGTAATCAAATTCCCGACCCTAGATTCTCTGGTTGGTAGAAAGCAAGGTATATTCCCATGCCTCACTTGGTTTATAGCCAACCCCAATAGGCTAGTGGTGACTCCTTTTTTCAAAATTCCTAAAGATATCCTAATGTCACATGGGGTATGGGCTCGGGAGAGCTCGTGCCTAATCTTGGGTCTTAGGTCCATCCTTTAGGCAATATCCCTAAACCTATTCCCTCCCATCGAGGGGTAGGTCGCGACACTGTGCTTTCACTCATCGCCGACGCTTGCTGCTAACGCCTCCCTCTGCCCAAGTGCTCGAGTCATCGCCGCTCCACTAGTAGCACCATCACGTCGAAGCCTGTCGTGTTGAGTCCCTTAGGTAGTTTATTTTTATTTTATTTTATTATTTTTTTAAAGTTTTGTTATTATTGGAGCATGGTATGTTGATGTTAATTATTTGAATATTGTAGGCATTATACGCAAGGTTTTGCCCAAAATTTTTATAATTATTAATTTGATCCGTAAGACGTCGGATCATTTTTTAATTATATTAATTTTTTGGGCATTTTTATAGTGTTTCGGTTGTTAAATCATTATAATTAATAGTTTGACCCATAAGACTTTGGATCAAATTGTTAATTATTTTGAACTTTCTCATATGTTGTGATGTTTAGGATTAGAATTTTTGTTAATTTAATCCATGAGACTACGGATTATCTTTTCGATTATTTTAATCCTTCATTTAATGAATGTCTTGATTGCTTAGATATATTGTTTATATGATAATTACTTGTCTTGGAAAAACACTAAAAAACATATAAATAAAAATAAAAATCAAATCTTGCATTGGGATATGTTAGTTTCGTAAATTAAGATTGCATTTTAGGATTGTACTTTTAGATAATTTTTGGAATAGATTAGGATTGATTTTTTTAGGTCTTAGATAATGTTTGCACATTTTAATAATTTCTTTTTTCTTAAAAAAATAGTTTTCTAAGATAGGATAGGGTTTAAATCAAACTAATCCCTAAGCATATTAGAAAATTATTCATTTTAGATAATTTAATTAGTTTTCTTTTTATTATGAATTTGAATTTCATTAAATTAGAAATAGCTTGTTAGTAAAATTAGGTCATGTAGTTAAAGTGCATGCTTTAATTTCGAGATAAAAGAAAAAAAAAAAAAATTGTTTGCTTTGTGCATTTAGTTCTTTTGATACAATTTGTTTGATTCATTGAGTGTTTAATAATGATTGAGCACCCATTGATCACCCCATTTCATGATAATAATTTAAGTTAAAATATATCCAAATTGTCTGTAAAAATGTTTTTGAAAATAAAAAGAAATGGTACCAAAAGGGCATTAGAGAAATCTAGTGTAACCAAGTCCCCATTCCTAAAATCTCTGGTTCGTAGGAGTAAAATAATTATCTCATTATTTTACTTAGGTGTCTAATCAACCTATCATAAACTGATTAGTGGCGACTCCTAAATAAAATTCATTTGCATGTTAAAAAACAGAAACCTAAGTTGCGAATTGGTACGAGCTTGGGAAAGCCCGAGCTAAGTCTAGACTTAACAGTCCATTAGTCTAAACTTTAGGTGGTGTATTTGAAATCTAGGTTGCGACAGGTCCCAAAACATCCCAATGCATTGATGTTTTCGGACTATAGACCCATAGCCTATTGCAATACGATTTATAAATGCATCACCAAGGTGTTGGCTAATAGAGTGACGGCAGTTCTTCAAACGGTCATTAGTCCTCCTCATAGTGCTTTCATCAAAGGCTAGCGGATTAAGGATGGCATCCTCTTGGCCCAAAAACTGTTTAGCGGATTCCGCCTTAACTCGTATTCGCCCAAGTGTGCAGTCAAAGTGGACTTCCAAAAGGCTTATGATACCGTCATTTGGGACTTCTTGGAGCTTGTCCTCCTTGCCTTTAGTTTTCTTGATCATCTCACCTGGCTTATAATGGTATGTGTGCGTACTCCTAAATTCTCCATAGCCTTAAATGGGGAACTTCATGGCTTCTTTCCTAGTGGTCGTGGCTTGCGACAAGGGGATCTGATTTCTTCTTATCTTTTTACTTTGGTGATGGAGGTTTTCTTAGGATTACTACTCTTCCGCTCTAGGCAGCCGAAGTTCAAATATTACTGGAGATGCAAAGGTTCATGTTTATCACACATTTTCTTTACTAATGATGTATTCCTATTCTGCAAAGTAGACATGGCGTCAATTTCTCTCCTCAAGGAAGGCCTTGACACATTCTCAGATTGGAGCGGGCTGAGGCCAAACAGAGTTAAAAAAGCGAGGTTTTCCTCGCTGGAGGGACTGATTTATCTTGGAACCAAATTGCTCTAGCCTTGGGGTTCCAGATTAGGAGTTTGCTTGTTCATTACCTAGGGGTTCCCATCATCTCCTCACAGCTTGGAAAAGTAGATTGTTGCTCTCTCGTCAGTCGCATCACCTCTAGAGTGCAATCGTGGGCGCAGTGCTTCTTATCCTTTGCTAGTAGGTTGCAACTCATCAGATTAGTCCTCCATGCTATTCAAGCCTACTAGGCCAGTGTTTTCATCCTACCTAGAATCGTTTTGGATTGTATTGAACAAATTTTGAGACATTTTTTGTGGAGAGGGCCGGGCCTTGGGAGAGGAGGTGCTAAAGTAGCTTGGGAGGATATGTGTCTCCCGAAAAAGGAGGGTGGTCTAGGAATTTGCAGGCTACGGGATTGCAATAATGCAGCCATGCTTAAACACATATGGATCATGTTCTCTGATAAGGAATCCCTATAGTGTAAATGGATCCATTCTACCTTTTTAAAAAGGAAGAATTTCTGGATAGCCAAGAAGCCGACTCTCTGCTCGTGGGCTTGGAAGAAGATTCTTCAGCTTAGGATGGATTTTGGGCAGTTTTTTCGGTGGACGATTAGGGATGGCTAGCCAGTATCTCTATGGTTTGACCACTGGCATCCTAGAGGCTCCCTTAGCTTATGGTTCTCGGATGCGTTTATCTATAGATCAGGTATCTCCAGGCAAGCAAGGGTGTTGGATCTTTTCTCGCCATCCGAATAGGTGCTTAAGGCTAAGCTGGAGTCTTGGGAGCATCCCCTACCCATTCTTTCCCAATGCTCGAACCATTTTCACTAGCTGGAGAACACTTCAGGCTTATTTTCAGTTGCCTCTACTTGGGAGACCATCATAATGAAGAAGGCTAGAGTACCCCGCACTACGTTTATTTGGAGCAATTCCATTATGCCAAGGTACCAATTTAACCTTTGGTTTATGGTTAAAAATCGCATGCCCACCGAGGAGTTGTTACTTGCCTATGGTAGAATTGATAACGTGGTTTGTGCTTTTTGCAAGTCCAGACCTGACTCCATTAACCACCTTTTCTTTGGTTGCCGCATCACTGCTAGTTTGGCTTATTTCTGGGCTACGAGATGCAATCTTCCTTAGAGGAACAACTTGTGAAAGGTTAACCTCCAATGGGCGATGAAGTTCATCTTCGACAAAGAATTCCATCAGTCCATGCCTAGGTTTTCCTTTGGAGGCTTATGCCGTTTGATTTGGAAAAAGAGGAACAACATCCTCTTTAGAGAGGAGATGTTGGCAGTCCTAGCCCTGAAGAATCATCTTATCAAAGTCGTTAAGGATAAAGCCTTGACATATAACAACATCGATGACACTTATAGAAATTGGAGATTTCAGCGTTGATGGGGGTTAGACCCTTCCATTTTCTCTCCTGTGCTTGTGCTTGCTTCGTAAGGTCAATTTCTATAGAAGTTGTGACCGAGCCGGACCTGCTGTTATTTGGTGTGGGTGGTGGCTGGTAGGCTAGCTTTTTGGATGTAGCGTTGGACGTTGGCTGCTGCAGATGGTGGTTGTTGATGCTGTTGTGACTTGGCGGGGGGTTGTGTTGTACTTCACTGATCTGGTGCTACTGCTTTGCGGTGGGCCTTGGCGGGGGGCTGTGCATCTTTTGCAGGTTGTTCATGCTCGCTGTTGGTTACGGCTTCCTTCTTTTGTGCTCCCTCCTTACTTAGGAGCCTTTCCTTATTTTGCTGTTCCTTAGCTAGCTGCTGCCTCTGTGGTCAGTTTTTTGGTTGCCACTGTCGTGGCCTTTCATGGTTCCCTTCTCCTCTGAGGTGGCTATTGTTTGGCCTTCTTTTGGTTGCCGCTTGTATGGCCGTTTCTGCCTTGTTGGGTGTGTTTTCCTTTTTGGCACCCTTCCTCTCGAGTTGACTTGTTGTCTTTTTTAGGGCAAGTTTTGGTGTCGGATCCTTATTGTATAGCTGTAAAGCTTTTGGTTTTAGTTTAACATACCTCTTACCTTCACTAAAAAAAAAAAAAAAATTAAGATATTTGTTGCTTGACTTTCTACCCCCCTCTCTTCAGCTTCTCACGCACGCCAAACTGCCAATCCCCCTTTTGCGGCTTCTGCCTCCTTTTCATTTCCCTCATTCACGAACATTACCCCCCCCCCACCTTTTGCAACTTCACCAGCCCACTCTCCCTCTACCATCACCACCTGCAGTCACGCACTCCCACCACCAACCGAACAACTCACACTCCACCAACTCGCTTCTCTTTCTCTTGGTCGCTGTACCCCTCCACTTCATCATCCATCGAACCTCTTCATGCCAGTTCACTTTCACACACATCCCGCATTCGTTCCGCCGTCCCACCCAAGCATTCCAGCATCCTACTCCACCAGCCAGACCACCCAGCTTCACTACCAACCTCAACCACCCTCCGGCACCGCCTATCCAGCTTGTTAGCTTCGCCACCAGCCCCCAAGCCGAGTTGACTAGTAGCTCCAGAACCGAGCAGGGGCAGAATCAAATCTCCAATCCTTTGTCGAGTCTTGTGGGCTGTTTTTTAGCCCGGCCCAAGCCTCCTTTGGTGTTGCCATAGACCCGAGTTGTGGTCGCCGTCACGCCGCCGTTGCCGTGAACCGGTTTTCACGCTAAACTGGTGAGTTTACCTCCTAAACTCTAATTAGGAGGCTAATTATGCTTAAGGTGGATTAGTTAGACTAACTAAGGATTAGTGTAATCCTTAGTTAGTCTAACTAGCTAGTTAGTGTGACTGGGTGGTTAGAGTAGTTAGTTCCTAGGCTAATTTAGCTAGCATGGTTAGTTAGGTGATTTAGGTAATTTAATTAGTAGTAGCTAGCCTATTAGATTAGATTAACTAGGTTGGTTAGATTAGATTAGTTAGTTCAATTAATTAGCCCAGTTAGCTTAGGTTAATTTTATTGAGTGCTTTAACTTAAATATTTTGCAGTTTATTTAATTAAATGTAATTTATTCAATTATTTATTAATTAGCAGAAATTATACCAGGATAGTCGGTTGTTAGAATTTCGTATTGATCGTCGTGGTAGCGTTGGTTTGTGCAATTGACTAGTAAATTGTGCAATCGAATGTTGAGTGGTGATTTTGATTTATTATTTTGAAAATATGGATTTTTGGTATTTAATTAGAAAAATACCGAGTGTCGGTTTTTGACACCAAAAAGTATTTTAAGTACTCTATAAAATTGTGAAATTTTTAAAAGAGAGAGTATCACGCTTTGTGGATTGATTTGACTGTGTGTTCACGCACAATTATTTTACCGGGTGTTTTTAATATAAAGAAAATATGCCAAGTCCATTATTTGAAATTGAAGTATTTGAGTACAAAGCACGATGATCCTAGCTAAACATGGATATGCATATAGTCGCTATTGAAACCCGTCACAATGTGTTTACGCCGGACGATGCTCCTTTTAGAATGCCCCACATCTATGGATGTCGGTCACAATGGAGGCTGGGCCGATGCTCCTTTGGGAATGCCGTCTAGATGTAGATATTGCCATGCCCGACGAAGCGAGATGACACCCGGTTATGCCGGATGACTACCAACTGTTGAGTTGGATATGACTAATGGGTCAAAATAACTGGGACATGTGTGAATGATTGAGATAGCCGCGCCTGATTATGGGACAAAATTATGTGGCACAGAATGAGATGTGTCATAATGATTTGACCTTATAATCGAGACCCTTGTGAATATTTGATGATTGATGTACAGTGTTCTAGTTGTTAAATATGTTTGCTATATGCATATGTATATGAACTATACTAATGTGCAAGGAGGTGTTGAGGCGAAGTAAGTCTTATTTGATGTGTGCTTAGGCTATCTCTAGGTGAATTATCTTCATAATCGAGGTTTAGGGTGTAGACTCGCTGAAACATTGTCTCACCTCGTCGTGGTTTAACCTTTTCAGGTTCCTAGTGTGGAGAATCTAGAGCCCGAGGTTGAAGGGTCTAGAGCGTAGGTGGCCTAGGGTTTTCTTTTGGACATAGACTTGTGTATAAACCTAATGTGTTTATAAAGTGTGGTTTGTTTAAATTGGTTGTCCTACTTTTCTATTCCATGTTGATTGTTGTCTGGAGATTGTTTTATTTGCTTCCGCATATGCATAGAATCGATTGGGTTGGCGATGCATCCTGGGAACGTCACATTTTAGTCGACCATCGAGGGATGTGTGCATGCCTAGGGTTCAGGGCATGACAATATCTATTGGGTTGGCTACGTAGCTATCGAAAGACCTAGATTCGCACATTGGCATTATCAAGATAAAGCATGTAGCATAGTAGCTAAGTTATTTGACAAGTCAGTCAGAGACTATGGTGAGAAGACAGCAATAGTTGCTATTTTTGGTTAGCCTGTAAAAATTCAAGGAAAGAAACTGCATGGACAGTACTTTCCCTGGACAGTAGCTCAACATAAACTCTCTAATAGTCATTTGCTTCTCTAATTCATATTCAATGGTTAGATTGAGGAAGAGTATAAAAGAGAAGACCATGATGAACCAAGAGAGTGCACACCATATATATAAGATCAAGTAGCTTAAGTATTGTTGTTCTTACTTATAAGCTCTCTGTCGTACTATTTTGATATTCGCGCTATTTGGCAATTATGTCAAGGATTAAGTATACAAGTGTAAGAGCAGTAATTGAGCCCAAATAGTGGGATCTATCATGTAAAAGATTGATGCTAGCCATTTGTAACTTTCCAAGCAAATTGTTAGTAGAATCCAGCCCGTCTTGAGGCTGTTAGTCTGAAGAGTGGACGTAGGCTCATGGATAAAGCCGGACCACTATAACTCTGTGTTTCACTATTTACATCTTTTTTACATACATTGGCATACAGCTAGTTAGTACTTACCTAAACATTAGGTTGAGCTAATCTTTATTTAGCGATTAGCTAATTTCAACAAAAGATCATCGAAGTTCGAAAACAATCTATTCACCCCATCTTTTAAGTTGTATTGTTAGTCCCGACAATAACGATTTGAAAAATCATTTTAAATTTCAGAGATTTTTTTTTTAGGTTGGGGCTGGGCTTAAGGTAAAAGCTGGACCTATTATATATATACTTTATTTTTTCAAAAATGGGTTGTGATAGAACTTTTCACAGAGCAAACAAGCAAAATGCTGATTGTGATCACATCTTTACATCATAAACGTTGAAGATTTCTTATACTTTTTAATTACGAGTAAAGAAAATGGAATTAGCAATAACGAAACCGTGGCACACATGCGCGGTGTCACGGACCAAGCGAGTTATTACGGCTTATATATCATGTATGCAATAAACATCATTTAAACGCCGAACTTCCAAAGCTAAACAAGGACAAGAACAGATAGTAAACTATCATCTTTGAGCATGTCTGATGAAATAGAAGGGAGTTGAGATAGCTACCAACCTCCTAAATTAGCTATAAAGCAGACATTAAACTGCCAGATTTAGTACAGACTTCTAATATTCCTTTGCTCTTTTTGTTACTCTACGCATGCTTCACTCGTAATAAAGAAGAAGAAGAAGAAGAACAACAAAATATAAGGGGATGCCTTAAGAAATTGCAATCAATTCAAGGTAACTCGTTCCATTCGACATATTTTTCTGCTAAAAATATGTTTTTCTTTCCCTTTATCCATACGTAGGGCATTAGTTTACAATGAGGAATCAGTCAACCACCAAAGTACAAATTCGACTCACCAAAGAGAAAGAAGCTTGCATGTGATGAGCACCTGATCTCAGCCAAATGCCGACAAAGGTATGAGATGAGCACAAGTACAGAGTGGCATTTCTTCAAGTTCCAGCTAGCTTTGGACTATCGAAACTATTATAAACGTTGTACTTAAACTAGGTGTGAAAACAAGAAAAACCCTCTAAAAATTACACCGCCATATTTTAAATCCTTGGCTGAAGTCAAGTAATTGATTGGTCTATTTCTGCTTCCCTATATAGCCACATCTATATCGGTGTATGTTCATGCACAACTCTCATATCTTCTTCATTTTCCCAAAATCCTAGTTCTTTTAAACGTCCAGAGGCCAAGACTAGCTATCGTGTCGGCGGTACTCTGACTGCAGCCACTATGATAGTTTCGCCGCCTTGGGCTATGCCCTACTTCTCATGGCACTAATCGTCTTTCACGATGTCATCAAGCAATTTTGGTGCAAAAGCGTCAAAGGAAAATCCAAGCCGCTCTCACTCCCTCCAGGGCCCGCCCCGTGGCCCATGGTTGGCTGTGCCCCAGACATGCTCCGGAACAAGCCCGCGGCCCGGTGGATCCTTCGTTGGATGGAGGAGATGGACACCGGCATCGCGTGCTTCCGCATAGGGAATACGCATGTCATTCCCGTAACCGACCCTAAGATCGCCCAGGAGTTCCTCAAGAAGCAAGATGCCGCGTTCGCGTCGAGGCCTGTCTCGATGGCGGCACGAGCGTTCAGCAGTGGCTACGTGACTGCCGTCATCTCTCCCTACGGAGAGCAGTGGAAGAAGATGAGGCGGGTCTTGACGTCGGAAATAATATGCCCAGCGCGACACAAGTGGCTCCACGACAAGAGGGCCGAGGAGGCCGACAACCTGGTGAAGCATGTCTTCAACCAATGCAAAAGCCTAGGGCAGGTGAACTTGAGGCATACGACAAGGCACTACTGTGCGAATGTGATAAGAAGGTTGGTGTTCAACAAGAGGTACTTTGGCAAAGCAAGGAAAGATGGAGGACCAACCATTGATGAAGAACAACATGTGGACGCACCATTCAATGCGCTAAATTATCTCTACGCATTCTGTGTTTCGGATTACTTCCCATTCCTGGTGGGGCTTGACCTTGATGGGCATGAGAAGGTAGTGAAAGATTGCACGAGGACTTTTCAGAGGTTGCATGAGCCCATAATAAACGAGAGAATCAAACGACGGAGGGACGATTCGAGTTCGCAGAGCAATAGAACAGAGCCTTAAGACTTGTTGGATGTTCTTGTTATGCTTAAAGACTCACAAGGGAAGCCATTGCTAACGCCTCTTGAAGTCAAAGCACAGGCTACGGTGAGAAAATTATTCTTTCTTAGCAAACTATAGGAGGTTATATATTTGGTGAAGACGACTTTGTCACTAAAATTGTACGAATAGAGCCTTACAACTACCCCCAAAAAAATCCTAAAGAAAGACTTCCCTCCCTTTATACAAAATTACCTATAATGTGGGAAGTCAAGCCCCAAAAAATCCTAAAGAAAGACTTACCTCTCTATATATAAAATTACTTATAAGGTATGAATTCAATATCTTGGCGTCCTAAAGTCAGTGTCGTTAAACTGTCCCAAAAGATCCTCAGGAAGATTTTCCTATAATCCGTACATATTTAACTTTACTTTAATTTGCATATTGTGGTTATAAATTAGATTTCAAGTTGACTTAAGATGCAGACGTATGTGTGCATCTTGATATGTGTAGGAAATTATGATGGCCGCGGTGGACAATCCATCAAACGCAGTGGAATGGACAATGGCGGAGATGATAAATCGGCCTGAACTCCTTAAGAAAGCCAAAGAAGAAGTAGATATTGTTGTGGGAAAGGAGAGATTAGTCCAAGAGTCCGATATCCCCCAGCTCAACTACATCAAAGCATGTGCTAGGGAGGCCTTTAGGCTCCACCCAATCGCGCCCTTCAATGTCCCGCACGTCGCCCTGTCGGATGCGGTCATGGCCGGCTACCGTATCCCCAAGGGAAGCCACATCCTCATTAGCCGGATGGGTCTTGGCAGAAACCCTAAAGTGTGGGACGAACCCCTCAAGTTCAAGCCTGAGCGGCATATCACAAGTGACACCGAGGAAGTCTTGCTCGGAGAGCCGACCTGCGATTCATTTCCTTCAGCATGGGCCGGCGCGGGTGCATTGCCACGCAGCTTGGGACAACGATGACAGTGATGCTTCTTGCTAGGCTAATCCAGGGTTTTAACTGGAGTCCACTCGCTAATGATTCGAGCATCAATCTTAAAGAGTCAAAGGATGACTTGTCCCTCGCCGAGCCATTGGTTGCTCAAGCCAAGCCGTGCTTGGCAAAACATCTCTATCCAAAATAGAGAAGTATGTGACTTTAGGATGTGCAGGACATGTGTATTGGGAACCTTGATCTTTCCATGTGGCATCTCGGAGCATAACCTTGTCAATATAGAATTATTATAGGCTATTTGTTGTGAAAACAATCTAATGTTAACAATTTCATGCATCATATAATTCAAATAAAAGAAGCCTATTGTGTTTATGTAAAAGGATCCAAGGGTAGTTTCTATCGAGAAAACCTCCTATTATTTTTTGAAGTTGACAAAACAATCCGCAATTCCTTACGAGCTTAATATATGCAAGCGTTGTTTATGCCTTGAGTAATATTGATGTAAAAGGAACTTGGATGTGCAAAGTGAAAAGATTCGAAATAGTTGGAACAACTTATGTGAACAAGTCTAGAAGAATAGGCAGTTCAAAAAGATTTAGAGGTACCGAGGTGAATATTTTACAAGATCTACACCAACATCATACTCAAAGTACCTAACGAGATGATATGGGATATAACTGGGAAACTCAATATAATCAAAGTTTGTTACCACTAGAAGCCTCATATAAGAGGAAGTTTGATATAACCAAAAAGCCAGATATAACTAGGAATTGCTAATATAAGGATAATAGCCTCGTTACATGCTTTGAGGATAACATTCGGAGATAAGTTATCTCATTTTTTGACAGCTTATGATCAAGTCTGGATTCATATTTTGGAAGAAAGTGATTGGTCATCAATCTCAAAGATTATCTACGCAGAAGACATCAATTACACGTAATATTTTGGTTGATTGACAATCATCATAAAGACAAGTTACTTTTCATAATCGAGAAACTCTATTTTTGGAAACGAAAGATTTTATTGTATGAGCGACAAAATATACGGGACTCCGATTGATTGACTTCCATGGCTAAATTGAATTGCTTGACAATCGTCCAATGGTCAACTTGAAGAATGATCCTTGTGAAGATTGCCAACGGGTAGATTGGATGTTGAGGAGTATAAAATGAGATCAACAAGATGCTGGAGAAAGAGAGATCCATAGTGCAAAAATCCAAATACAGACAAAGCTTTGTCAATTGTCTTATTGACCATACTGAAATTGTAATATCTTGAGAAGTGTTGTTGGTGTGACAATTTGTGCTTAGGTGTAAGATCCAGAGACCAAATATATCCTAAGTTATAACTATGGTGTCCTAAAGATTCCGATTTTACACTTATTAATAATTCTAAGGGAAAAATGTCCGAAAAGTTCTAAACCTTTTTGCACTTTTGCTAATTTAGTCCTAAATTTTTTAATTTTGTCAATTTAATCTTGAGTCTTTTCACTTCTTGCCGATTGAGTCCACTGGCCAATTTTGGCAAGAAATTGCTGAAGTGGATGCGGGCGATACTATGTAAGACTAGGAGTGAGCATGGTTTGGGTAGACAGCTCTCACCTTAGAACAAGGAACCGCCTATCAAGGACCCGTTCCAAAAAATTGGAACTGAGAATCACTTGCTGGTTCCATGGACCCACCTGAGAACCAAACCGTCTAGTTCTTGGGTGGGTCCATGGAACCATTTCCACCAAACTTCATGCACTCAGTGCAATATTTTCCAACAAGTCAAAGTAAAGCAAAAAATAAAGAACTTCCCTATTCTTAATTACAATATTAGTAGAAAGATTAGACTCATATTGATGTGAACATCGAGCTATATCGAGAAGGAGGTGCTAAGGACCCATTGTCTAATCCTACTGGTTCGATTACTCGAGCGTGGGCCAAGCAATTTAGGCAAGCTATTGGTGTCATGGTTCGTGATCTTTGGCGTGGATATGCCCTTGGATTAGATCTTGAAGAATCTTGGAAATTTTGGCACAATTTGATTATTTGGTCACCAAATATTTGACCAAGTCAAATAGGAATATTCTTCTTGTTTAGGAATATTCTAGAATATGATGCATTAGATTTTTAGGGTTTGTGTGGCTACTAGAAGGCCTATATATTAAAGACCAACTAAATTTCTTTGTGACAGATAGATATATTTTATTTTTGAGGAAAAGAATTGAGAGGTTTTTTTTTTACTGTTCTTTTGAGGACTTGACCTAATCAGGATTCTCCTGTGGTGGTCAATTCAACTTATCGAGCGAGATAGTGAATTCTTTCGCTCGTGGCGTCTATAACGTTGGTTGGTTGACACGTGTTCGTCAACAAGTCACGTTCATACCGAGATTGCCAATCACAGGTTTTATTGGAGGTCGAGGTTTCCAATTCGCACCATCTGGACCTTCGTAAAACGATCCTTCCGCAACGATTCACGTCAGTTGGTATAAGAGCTTGTTTCTACAAGATCTATTTATCTTTAATTTTCTATTTACATTCAGCAATTTGAAATTTATTGAGCTAGGGTTTTGATTCTAGTTGATTTAGGGATCTTATTGCTTTTGCTCTTCCATACGTAGTTGTTTACTGTTAGTTTTAATTTTTTTTCTAACATCTTAAATTGTATCTGAGTTCGTCAAAAAAAAAAGGAAAAAAAAAAGAAAGTTCTTAAAAAAAAAAGAGAAAGAAAACGCACACAAAAAAAAAGTGCACAAGAAAAAAAAACAAATTCAGCAAAAAAAAAATTAGCCGAACAAAAAAAAAATCAAGAAGGTGACTTGTTTGTTAGTAGATTGAATTGAAACAAAATAAGTAGTGATTTGCATTTCAATTGGAACTTGAAAGTTGTATTTTTTGGTTTGAAATTGTTACTTGCTTAAACAAAATCAATAGTGATCTAATCTTGTTTGATTAGTTTGATTGATTGTCATGAGGGGGGTTGAGAGATAGGTTTTAAGTCCAATAAAGAGCTTGTGAAAAGAGAATATGAGAGGGAAAATGCAAGAGTGTGTAAGCTTAATTGAGGGTGGAAAAAGCCTAGACTTGAGTTAAACATAAGGGGAGTGACAAAAACCTTGAGAGAAATACATGAGGGAGTGATTGGTGAGGCTTTTTATGACTAACGTTTACTTGCAGGTTTAAAATATGTCGCATGAAGAAAGCGTGAATCAAATGGAGGTTGACTCCATACGAAGGGATGAAGCGCTCGTGGAAAGCATCCAACAATTGAGGCTGTTGTGGAGGAGTTTAGTGGCCGAATGATGAGGAATGAGATGAAGGTTGATGGTGACCGAGAGCTACCCCGGGGAAGGCCGCAACATCAGTAAGACACCTTTAGAACACGACCTAGAAGGCAGTGGCATTATGATGATGATGAGGCTGACATGGAGGATGATTGAGATGCTCGATTTGGAAGGTGGAATGGAGCCCGAGGGTTTAGATACTAAGAAGATAATGAACTTGGCAATATCAAGATGAAAATTCTTTCTTTCCAAAGGAAAAATGATCCCGATGCGTATCTAAAATGGGAGAAACGCAAGGAGATGGCATTTGATTGCGAATGATACTCCGAGCTCAAAAAGGTAAAAATTGCAGCTGTTGAATTTACTGATTATGCTATAATTTGGTGGGATCAACTTGTGACTAGTAGGAGACGCAATGGTGAAAGACCGATAGAGACGTGGGATGAAATGAAAGCGGTGATGAGAAGGCATTTTGTACCAAGTCATTACCATCAAGATTTGTTTCAAAAGTTACAAAATCTCACACAAGGCAATAAGAGCGTGGAAGAGTATCACAAGGAGATGGAGATTGCCATGATCTGTGCTAATGTGGTGGAGGATCGTGAGGCCACAATGTCAAGATTTTGAGTAGTTTGAGCCGAGACATAGCAAGGGTGGTGGAGCTGCAAAACTATGTTGAATTGGAGGAATTGGTTGACAAAGCTATCAAAGTTGAGCGGCAATTGAACTTAGACCGAAATCACAAGAGTGGAGGAGGTTCAAATCAGAATTGGAGATCCAATTGGAAGAGAGATGAGAAGCTAAATTGGAGAGGAAACAACACCAAAATCGAAACCTCAAAAGAGAAAGAGAGGAATGGTAAAGTTGGAATGAATCAGCTTCAGGTAAAACTGAAAACCTTAACACTAGAACTCGTGAGATTAAATGTTTTAAGTGTTTGGGCAGGGGTCATATGGCGAATCAATACCCTAATAGGAGGGTGATGATCATGACTGGACATGGTGTAATTGAGTACGAAAGTGAAACGGAAGAAGAGGATGATGAGATGCCACCATTGGAGGATTGTAGTGATGGAGAAGTGGCTATAAAATGAGACTTATTGGTGGTTAGGCATTCTCTGAGTGTGCAAGTAAAGGGGGAGGAGCATCACCAACAAAAAGATAACTTGTTTCATACAAGATGCGTGGTGAATGATAAGATCTATAGTATGATAATTGATGGAGGTAGTTGTGCAAATGTGGCAAGTTGTATTATGATGGATAAGTTGAGTTTGAATACGACAAAGCACCCTAAGCATTATAGACTTCAATGGTTAAATAATAATGGAGAGGTGAAAGTGTCGAAGCAAGTCCGAATCCCATTTGAGATAGGGAAATATAAGGACGAGGTAGAGTGTGATGTTGTACCTATGCAAGCGGGTCATATCTTGCTTGGAAGACCATGGCAATATGATCGAAATTTACATCATAATGGATATACTAATCGTTATTCATTGGTGATGAATCAAAAGACTTATACCTTAGCACCAATGACACTTAGTGAGGTATATCAAGATCAGTTAAAGTTACAACGAGACGCCGAGAGAAAGAGAAAATGTGAGAAATCCGAGGGCTTGCGTGGTGTGTTTGAGATGCAAGGAAAAGGAGAGGCCGAGAGAAAGATTGTGGTAAAAACTAAGGGAAAAGAAGAGAGGAAAGAAAAGAGGCAAAATAATTTTTTATGCAAAATCAAGTGAAGTGAGGATAGCTTTAGTTCTAGATCAACCAATGCTTGTACTTGTGTACAAGGAGGTTTTGTTTTCTACTAATGATCTTGACTCAATTTTGCTTAGTCCTATTGTGTCTTTATTGTAGGAATTTGAAGATGTCTTTCTTGATGAACTTCCTGGAGGGATATCACCGATTCGAGGCATAGAACATCAAATTGACTTGATTCCTGGTGTGCCATTACCTAACCGACTCGCATATCGAAGCAATCCTTATGAGACAAAGGAACTTCAGCGACAAGTTAGCGAACTATTGGAGCGAGGATATGTGAGAGAGATTCTTAGCCCGTGTGCTGTCCCTATTTTGTTGGTGCCAAAGAAGGATGGAACTTGGCAAATGTGTGTCGATTGCTGAGCAATCAATAACATTACGGTAAAGTATCAACATCATATTCCTAGGTTAGATGACATGTTGGATGAGTTGCACGGTTCTTGCATTTTCACTAAGATTGATTTGAAAAGTAGCTATCATCAAATTAGGATGAAAGAATGTGATGAATGGAAAACTGTATTTAAGACCAAGTATGAGTTATATGAGTGGTTAGTCATGCCATTTGGATTAACTAATGCACCAAGCACGTTTATGTGACTTATGAATCATGTTTTGCGTGCTTTTATTGGTCGATTTGTGGTTGTCTATTTCGATGATATCTTGATACATAGTCAAAGCCCTAATGACCATATTGAGCATGTGTAAGCTATCTTGCAAGTTTTAAGGGTCAAACAATTATACGCTAATCTAAAGAAGTGCTCTTTTGTTACCAACAAATTAGTATTTCTGGGATTTGTCGTTAGTGTTGATGGTATACAGGTTAATGAAGAAAAGGTCAAAGCAATTCGTGAATGGCCAACGCCTAAGACCGTAGGAGAGGTGCGTAGCTTTCATGGATTGGCAAGTTTTTATCGGCGATTTGTGAGAAATTTCGGCACCATTGCCGCACCTTTAACTGAGGTTATCAATTTGCTCCCAAAAAAAAAAAAAAAAAAAAAAACTGAGGTTATCAAGAAGCACGTGGGTTTCATACAAGAGAAAGCATTTAATCTGCTAAAAGATAAGTTAACTAATGCTCCTTTGTTATCTTTGCCAAATTTCAGTGCTACTTTTGAAATAGAGTGCGATACTCCTGGTACATGAATTGGAGCCGTGTTGATGCAAGGAGGGCATCCCATAGCTTATTTAAGCGAAAAATTGAGTGGAGCAACATTCAATTATCCTACCTACGATAAGGAGATGTATGCTTTAGTGCGAGCTTCGGAGACTTGGCAACATTATTTATGGCCAAAGGAGTTTGTGATCCACAACGACCATGAGACCTTGAAGTACTTGAAAGGGCAGCAAAAGTTGAATAAAAGACATGCCAAATGGATGGAGTTCATCGAGACTTTTCCATATGTGATCAAGTACAAGAAAGGTAAGGAGAATCTGGTAGCCGATGCACTTTCTTGAAGGTACACGATTCTAACTATTTTAGAAGCAAAGTGTCTAGGTTTTGAGCATATCAAGGGCTTATATACTGATGATGACGAATTTGGGAGAGTGTATGAAGCATGTGAACACGCTGCATTTGATAAATTCTATAGGTATGAAGGTTATCTTTTCCGTGAAAACAAACTATATTTGCCTAAGTGTTCTTTGCGTGATTTGTTGGTGCAAGAAGCGCATAGTAGGGGTTTGATGGGACATTTTGGCATTAGTAAGACTTATGAAGTGTTACATGAACATTTTTATTGGCCACATATGAAGAGAGATGTCACACGTGTCTATGAGAGATGCATTGCTTGTAAGCAATCTAAGTCTACAACTAAATCGCATGGCTTGTATACACCATTGCCTACTCCAATGCATCCTTAGACTGATATTTCTATGGATTTTGTGTTAGGATTACCTACGTCTAAGAATGGTAGAGATTCTATTTATGTGGTTGTTGATCGGTTTTCAAAAATGGCTCATTTTATACCTTGTCATAAAACTGATGATGCATCTCATGTTGCTGATTTGTTCTTTAGGGAGGTTGTATGTTTGCATGGCATGCCTAGATCGATTGTTTCAGATCGAGATTCTAAATTTCTTAGCTACTTTTGGAAAACATTGTGGAAAAAACTAGGAACACGATTGTTATTTTCTACTACTTGTCACCCACAAACCGATGGTCAAACCGAGGTAGTTAATAGAACTTTAGGGGTATTGTTGCGTGCTATTATTAAAAAGAACATAAAGTCTTGGGAAGATTGTCTGCCACATGTTGAATTCATATATAATAGGAGCATGCATTCCGCTACTAAATTTACACAATTTGAGGTTGTTTATGGTTTTAATCCGTTAACTCCATTAGATTTAACCCCTTTACCTATTGATGAGCGTGTGGATTTAGATGGAGCAAAGAAAGCTGAATTTGTGAAGGCGTTGCATGAGAAGACACGCGCAAATATTGAGCGCAAGACTAAGCAATATGCAAGGCAAGCCAACAAAGGGCGCAAGGAAGTAGTATTTGAACCCGGCGATTGGGTTTGGGTTCATATGCGCAAAGAGAGATTTCCTGAGCAGCAACATTATAAGTTATTACCGCAAGGGGATGGACCATTCATGGTTTTAGAAAGAGTTAACAATAATGCCTACAAGCTTGATCTTCCAGGTAAGTATGACGTTAGTGTCATATTTAATGTTTTTGACTTGACTCTTTTTGATGCCAGTGATGATTTGAGGGAAATCCTTTGCACGAGCAAGGGAATGATGTGGACATCAAGCTATATCAAGGAGGAGGTGCTAATGACCCATTGTCTACTCCTACTGGTTCGATCACTCGAGTGCGGGCCAAGCAATTTAGGCAAGCTGTTGGTGTCATGGTCTGTGATCTTTGGCGTGGAGATGACCTTGGATCATATCTTGAAGAATCTTGGAAATCTTGGCGTAATTTGATTATCTGATTACCAAATATTTGACCAAGTCAAATAGGAATATTCTTCTCGTTTAGGAATATTCTAGAATATGACGCATTAGATTTTTAGGGTTTGTGTGGCTACTAGAAGGCCTATATATTAAAGACTGACTGAATTTCTTCGTGACAGATAGATATATTTTATTCTTGAGGAAAAGAATTGAGAGGTTCTCTTTTAATGTTCTTTTGAGGACTTAACCTAATCAAGATTCTCTTGTGGCGATCAATTTGACTTATCGAGTGAAATAGCGAATTCTTTCGCTCGTGGCGTCTATAACATTGGTTGGTTGACAAGTGTT
Source organism: Eucalyptus leucophloia subsp. euroa (assembly GCA_017140325.1). Taxonomy (NCBI): domain Eukaryota; kingdom Viridiplantae; phylum Streptophyta; class Magnoliopsida; order Myrtales; family Myrtaceae; genus Eucalyptus; species Eucalyptus leucophloia. Next base: position 65,311,327 of record CM029475.1, read on the forward strand.
CGTCAATAGGTCACGTTCATACCTAGGTTGTCAATCATAGGTTTGATTGGAGGTCGAGGTTTGCAATTCGCACCATTTGGACCTTCGTAAAATGATCCTTCCGCAACAATTCACATCACCTATTAAAAGTTAAGAGTCAAGGCCGTGAGTTGATAGACGTTGAGCTTGAGAATTGAGGCCATGAGAAGTGAGAGTGAGACGAGATGAGCACTCAGTTAATGGGGGTTGAGCCTTAAATTAAGGATTTTAGTGTTTCATTTTTCTTAATATTTTGGGTTGGAATTTTTTCTTAAAAATTATATTTATATATTTGTATATTACTAGTTCGGTCCATATGGGGGGGTGGACAATTCCACACTTATAATTGGGAACTAAACCAATACCCATCGGTTCTAAAAAATTAGAACCGAGAACCAAACTGGTTCTCTTGGGAACCATCGATTCCAGTTTAGTCTTGTTTGGTTCCGAGGAATTCAAGCGGTTCTTAGTTATTTTGCACACCCTTACGTATAACCGCCAATGTTGACATGGACAATTTTAAATAATATTTAATATTGGTTGAATTTTTATTATTTTTTCATTTTTGCTTTCTTCTTTTCCTTTTACCGTAGCCAGCCACGGTCAGCCAACTGGGCTCACTTGATATAGGCAAGGCTTGGCCGAGCAAAGGTGAACCTCATTGAGGGCCAGCCTCACCCAAGCCAGGCGAGGCCAACCCTCGCCCAGGCCAAGGTAGCTTTGTTAGGTGTCGACTTCGCCTAAGCGATGCTGCCTTGGCCTAGGCGAGGCTAGCCTCGGGCTAGGCCCAATTTGGCGAGGCCGGCCCTCGCCTAGGCTAGGGTGGCCTTGCCCAACGTGGCTGTCGTCCGTTGACTCCCGCCCTAGCCACCCTAGGTTGGGTGAGGGCCGGCCTCGCTAGATTTGACCTAGGCAAGGTCGACCCTCATAGGACCTCACCTAGGCGAGGGCTCCTCTTGCTGGGGCTTGCCCTTGCTCGGCCGGGCCTCGCCTGTGGCAGGGGAGGCCAACTAGCTGGCCATGGCCAGTGGCTAGCCACTAGCAAAAGGAAAATAAGTAAAAGAAAAAAAAAACAGAAAAATAATTTAAAAATTTCAAAAAATATTAAAATATTATTAAAAATTGTTAATTTCAGTATCAATAGTTCTACATGGCACTGACGGTATCCATGATAGTGATTTTTAATCAAAATTGATCAAATTAAAATGTTTAGAATTGAATTGGAAAATGTATAATTGGTTTATGACTTTTTGAATAATTTCCCAAAATTCTGATGTTGACTTTGTTGGATGTTGAATCCATAGAAAAAAAAAAAGCAATTCAAGGGTTCGCCAATGGAGGACGGTCAAAATTACTAGAGGATGTCAGCGAGGTTTCAAAGGATGAGACCGAGGACGAAGAGATCATCCCTAAGAAATTAGTACAATCTGAGCCAAGTAAGGCTGAAACTTCTTGTAAGGTTAAGGAGAAAGAGGGAGAGCCCTTAGCAACACCTATGGCTGAGTCTGAATCACGTTATGAAGAGAAGAAGGACAACAACGATGATCGTTTCTTCGAGGATTTTGACCCAAGGCCTAGATTTCCCAAAATAAGCTCTTTCAAGTCTAAGTTCTTCAAGTCACAGGCACATGGTGATTTCTATAATTCTTTACTGTCTAGGGGAGTTATACCTCATAGAGTATTTTCTAAGCTATATAACCAATCATTTTTTGAAAATTATATTTTAAATCTTCACTTTTCTATGAAACAAACCTATCCTAATATTTATATAGAACATTAAATTAGAACTTTTCAAGCAGTCGATGCTAAGTCCTTCGTTCCCTGACCTATTCATCATACATTTATCTTAATATATACATATATGAGGTGAGGAAGGAACGATTGTAATCTAACCTAACATAATTTTTTTAATTTCATCAAATTTAATCTTGAGTCTTTTCACTTATTGCCAATTGAGTCCACTGACCAATTTTGGCAAGAAATCGCTAACGTGGATGCCGGCGATGCTATGTAAGACTAGGAGTGAGCATAGTCTAGGTAGATAGTTTTCCCCTTAGAACAAGGAACCGCCTATTAAGGACCCGTTCCAAAAAATTGGAACTGAGAATTGCTTGCTGGTTCCATGGACCCACCTGAGAACCAAACCATCTAGTTCCCAGGTGGGTCCATGAAACCGGTCCCACCAAGCTTCACGCACTCAATGTAACATTTTCCAACAAGCCAAAGTAAAGCAAAAAATAAAGAACATCCTTATTCTTAATTACAAGATTAGTAAAAAGATCGGACTCATATTAAAATTTGAGAGTTGAGACCATGAGTTGATGGGCATTGAGCTTGAGAATTGAGGCCTATGAGAAGTGAGAGTGAGACGAGATGAGCACTCAGTTAATAGGGGTTGAGCCTTAAATTAAGGATTTCAGTGTTTTCATTTTTCTTAATTTTTTTGGTTGGAAATTTTTCTTAAAAATTAAATTTATATATTTGTATATTACTGGTTTGGTCCAACTAAACCAATACCCATCGGTTCTAAAAAATTAGAATTGAGAACCAAATCGGTTCTCTTGGGAACCATCAATTCTGGTTTAGTCTGGTTTGGTTCCAAGCAGTTCAAGCAGTTCAAGTAGTTCTTGGTTTCTTTGCACACCCCTACATGTGACCGTCAACGCTGATATGGACAATTTTAAATAATATTTTAACATTGATTGAATTTTATTGTTTTTCTTTTTTGCTTCCTTCTTTTCCTTTTACCAATGGCCAACCATTGGCCACTAGCCATGGTCAGCCAGCTGGCCTTGCCCACCATAGGTGAGGCCTAGCCAAGCAAAGGTGAGCCTCAATGAGGGCCAACCTTGCCCAAGCCAAGCGAGGCCAACCCTTGCCCAATCCAAGGCGGCTTTGTCAGCTGTCACATTTGCTCAAGCGACGCTACCTTGGCCTAGGCGAGGCTAGCCCCGGGCTAGGCCTGATTTGGTGAGGCTGGCCCTCGCGTAGGCTAGGGTGGTCATGCTCGACATGGCTAATGTTTAGTTGACTCTCGCCTTGGCCACTCTAGGCTGGGTGAGGGTTGGCCTCACTGATCAACCCTCATAAGGCCTCACTTGGGCAAGGGATCCTCTTGCCGGGGCTTGCTCTTGCTCGGCTGGGCCTTGCCTATGGTGGGTGAGGCTAGCTAGCAAGCCATGGCCAATGGCTATTCACCGGCAAAAGGAAAAGAAGTAAAAGAAAAAAAATCATAAAATAATAAAAATTTAAAATATATTAAAATATTATTAAAAATTATTAATGTCAGTGCCGACAGTTCTACATGGCACTGATGGTATCCATGATAGTGATTTCCGGTCAAAATTGACAAAATTAAAATGCTTAGAATTGAATTGGCGAATATGTAATTGGTTTATGACTTTTTGGATAATTTTCCTGAAATTCTGATGTTGACTTTGTTGGATGTTGAATCCATAGAAAAAGCAATTCAGGGGTTCGCCAATGGAGGACGGTCAAAATTACATATGGAGGATATCAGCAAGGTTTCAAAGGATGAGATTGACAACAAAGAGATCATCCCTGGGAAATCAGTACAATCTGAGCCAAGTAAGGTTGGAACTTCTTGTAAGGGTAAGGAGAAAGAGGGAGAGCCCTTAGCAACACTTGTGGCTGAGTCTGAATCACGTTCTGAAGAGAAGAAGGACGATGACGACGATCGTTTCTTCAAGGATTTTGACCCAAGCCTAGATTTCCCAAAATAAGCTCTTTCAAGTCTAGGTTCTTCTTGTCCAAAAAAAAAAAAAGTCTAGGTTCTTCAGGTCCTAGGCTCATGGTGATTTCTATAATTCTTTAATGTCTTGGGAGTTATACCTCATAGAGTATTTTTTAAGCTATATAACCAATCATTTTTTGAAAATTATATTTTAAATCTTGACTTTTCTATGAAACAAACCTATCCTAATATTCCTTTACCAAAAAAAAAAAAAACCTATCCTAATATTTATATAGAACATTAAATTAGAACTTTTTAGGCAATCGATGCTAAGTCCTGTCATTCCCTGACCTATTCATCATACATATATATACATATATGAGGTAAAGAAGGAACTATTGTAATCTAACTTATTATTAAATTACTTATATGTATGTATAAAGATACATGCACCGGCTCTTTATGGTTTCTTCCAGCAAATTCTTCTTTGAAGTTCTTGCAAATTTATCTTTTCAACGCTTTAAATTTCTCATACCCTTTACCATTCTTGCAACCTTTGATTTCCAGTACCTACATTTGAATTTGTTTACTTTTACAGGCATTTTTCGCTATCAATTTTTCGATAAACCACCTTGGGTTTGGCTAATGGATTGTTAAGCCTAAACTTAGCTCAGGTTCTCACAAGCTCATACCAATTTGCGACTTAAGTTCAAATATCTATCATGCAAAAGATTTTCAATCATGAATCGCCACTAATCAGTTTATGGTAGGTCGATTAGACACCTAAGTAAAATAATGGGAGAATTATTTTACTTCTACGAACAAGATATTTTGGATACAGGAACTTGATTACGTTAGATCTCTCTAACGTCATTTTGGTACCTTTCTCTTTTATTTTGAAAAATTGTTTGGTAAGCAGTTTGAATTGATTTTAAATCTATTTTCCTAACATGTGAGATGATCATGTGGGTGCACAAACCATCAATTTGACACCTAGATAAAGTAATGAATAAATAGCAAAACTTACCTCATAATAACGAAAGCATTTGCAATGTTAAATCATAATTCATATCGACAATCCTAAATATGATTTCTAATTAACACACAATCACTCAATTTTTATTTTCACTTTTTTAATAAGAATCATGCAATGCATGCTACTAATGAAATGATATGACATGACATAGCAATATGACCTAAACTATATGACACACGTATGCAATGTAAATTAATCAAATGACCTAACTCTATGACAGGGAAGTTCTAATTAAATGAATCTAGTAATGATGTACATTTCATGAACCTAATTCTATATGACGTGCACATGATATTTTATTATTCTAAAGATGCAATCTATTCTAGAGAATGAAATGAATTTATTCTAATTTTTTTTTGTATTTTCATGAAATTCGAAATTAAGAAAAATGCAAAAATTATTTATCTAGATTAAAATTTTATCCAGCTTATATTAAGGATCAGGTCAGACTAAATCCTAATTTAAACTAAGATATTATCTTAACCTAGCAATCTCTAACCTAAGATGCAACCTATGTAAAAAAAATAATCTAAACTTAAAATGAAACATGCAATTTTATCCTAATATGCCATGACGTGCAAAGAATGCCATAATTCTACATCATATAAGCATGATGATTTTTTTTTGTGTTTTTTTATAAAATTCGAAATTAAAATTGCCAAATAATTAAACATGCAATTCAAATTTAAAACTAACATCCTAAATGAATGCATCTTTTTTGGATTTTTTATTTAAAAATTCGAAATAAGATTGCAATTCTAAATATGCAAGATAACTTTAAGACTATGAATATTCTAAAATGAACCTAATGCTAATTCAATTTTTTTTGGATTTTTTTCTTTTATGAAAATAAAATTGATTAAAACACCACGATAGCAAATCAAACAAGATAAGATTGATAACCAAAAATTGGCAAACCATATCTCACGCATGAGATTGGGTTGACTAATTTTAAATTAAATTGCGAATCAAATGAGATCGGATTGACAATTGTGCAAGAGATTGTGAGTCGGATTTCGGACGCGAAAATTAGACTGTCAATCCCTTATTTGAGAGGCTTTTTCATGTCGGGAATTTCAATCACACCTTAAGGAATAATTCTACTAAAAAAGAAAAATAAAAACTACATAAATTAAATTTTCCCCTTTTATTTTCAAAGCACGGCTTGTGCTTGTGGGCACTCAACCAAGGATGGCCGATCGGCGGTTCGGCAAGATAAACTCCAGCAGTAAGTGGAGCAGCGAGCAAGGACGCTAGTCGAAGCAGCACAGGCGCGAGCGTCGCTTGGAAGCGGGCGAACCGGCGACACAAGCAGCGGGCCGCGGTTCAGGCAATAGGAGACACCGGGGCAGAGGTGCAGGCTCGGGCTGAGGCGGATCACCGGCGAAGTCTGGGCGTCGGACGAGCGTATGGTGGCGAGATGTCCAGATCTGGAGCGGTGGAAGCAGCTCGAGTAGTCACTCGGATGAGATTCGGATCGGCACAACAGTGTCATCACGGGCATCACGGGCATCTCGAGCAGTAGAGAGACGGAGTGGCTAAGCGGCAAAGCAGCAGGGCGAAATCGTGGTGGGCTTCGGCTCCGGCAGCGTCGGTGCGGCGAGCGGGACGTCGAATCGCTAGATCTGCACCGGATGTGAACGAATGGTGCTCCGGCAGCAACAGGGCAGAGGCAGAGCGACGATGACGGGCGGCTCAAGCGTTGGGTCGCATGGCGCTGCTGCTCCGGTGCAGTAGCTTGAGCAGTGGACGGCGGTCGTGGTGAGGGGCGACTCCGGTGCTGCCGTGACGATGATGGACGCGAGGGGCGTGGCGCAGCAGTGGAGGTGAGCAGTGGAGATGTTGTGTGGGGGACGGTCACGACAGCGAAGCTTCGGATGGCTACCGAGCGGTGCAAGAGCCGGTGTGGTGAGATGGCGGCGTCTGGCGAGCAGAGGGCAAAACGCAGGTGGACGGCAGCAAAGCACCGCCAGAGAAGAAGAAGTCTTCTTCTGCTTTAATTCTTTCTCTCTCCTCCTATCTACCTCACTTTTTCTTTTCTGACCTACTTTCTTTTCCCTCTGCCCTACCACACGCACGTCCACTCTCTGAGAAAATATTGGGTAGATTTTACACTCCACGTAGGCAAAATGTAAGACCATAGAGAAGTCAACATGTGGCAAATTTGGGCCCACCTGTCAGGGTCCACTTCTCTATTAATGGTCCATCTCTCTCCCCTTTACTCTTTCTCCTCCCCTCCGTTTCTGCCGACAGCTCTCTCTCCCTCTTCTCTCTCTACTTCTCTTTTTTTCTGCCTGCGACGCTCCCTCTCTCTCTTCTCTCTCTACTTCTCTTTTCTCCAACCGCCACCACCGTCACCAACTCTCCTTCTCCTTCCGTAATAGACTCGCTCCAAGCACCGCCGCTGCCGCCGGACTCATCATCGTCCTCAAGCAAGACGATCGTCAAGGCGGTGGCGACCATTGTGGCTAGCTTGCTGGTCATCGCCACGCTGTTCTTCTTCGCAATCCAAAAGCGGAGACACCGAAAGGGTCCGGACCATGGACATGCGGAAGCGGGAGGCTTCACGCCGATGCCTCGCGAGGACTTTGTGCGGTTCGAAGGGCATTTGATCAAGGGGCTCACAAGCATGCCGACGCTCATACATGGCTGTTACGGCCTGTGCGGGGAGGGAGGGTGGAACGCAAGGACGTGCTCGAGAAGATCAGACCCATCTCCCAATTGGTCTTTGGGATGACAACCAAACGCGCAGATGGACAAGGATAGATCAAATGAAAAATAAAAACCCAAACTTTCTTGAAGAATTTCAGCAGGTGGGGTCGAACACGGAACTGGGAGGAGGAAATGAGCAAATGGGTTTTGTAAATGGATGCGTAGGCGTATTGGGTCGGCTTCTGTTTCCTTATTTAATGTGATTTCATCACGTGGGTTGTGCTCGCCTGTTCCTGGGTATTGTTTTTTCCCGTCCACCATGGATGACACTCGCAGCCAGCCATGGACAACACTCGCTCGACCTCAAACTCGGAGCTTTGGTTAGCGCTCGAGTTTCGAGCTCGGCCTCAAGCCATCTCACCACAAACGAAGCTCAATACGGTCACTGTCCGGCGGTGCACCGTCCCTCCTCGACCTGAAGCGGCCATGAGTAGACTCGAGCTCTAGCCATGGCAGATGCAAGAGAAAGAAAAGAGAAGTGGAGAGAGAAGAGGGGACCGAGGGAGTTGTGCGCAGAAATGGAGGGGAGGAGAGAGAGTAAAGGGGAGAGAGACGGAGTTAATGGAGAGAGTGGGCGCTGACAGGTGGGCGCAAAATTTACCACGCGTCGACTTCTTTATGGTCTTACATTTCGCCCATGTGTACAGTAAAACCTACCCAATATTTTCTCCCACTCTCTTTGCAGAAGCAAAGACTTTTCTCCTCTTCCCCCATAAAGCTTTTCTTTTTTCTTTTCAAAGGAACGAACGGAGAAAACCCAAAGCTTTTCTTCTCCTTTTCGTGTTGAAATTTTTTTACCTAAAACTCGAGAGAAACCCCTTAACGTGGCCGTGTATTCAATGTGTGGCCCCCCCTCCCCCCTAACTGTAGTGTAGCAACTTTTTTATAGGTGAGTGGACTTACATTTTTTCTTCAAATCAACATCCACGAAGATCACATATGAATGCAATATTACTTTTTATTTTCGACATCTCTTCTAGATATCCTTTGCAAAAATGAATATTATCCACCGATTTTATCACATATTGTCAAAGATTCAAAATTGTAATAGGATTTTTCAAATTTTAAATCTTACAAAGATGAGCTCATAATATCTCATCGAGGATACGAGTTTTAGTCAATTTGTTCTTTTTGTGGGCTTAGGCCAACTTATCAAATTAAAGCCCTAAACCATCAATTCGAACCCATTCATTACTAATCCAATAAATAAATAAAAATGCAAAATAAAAATAAATGTACCCAACTCTATATGTTATGCAATTAATATTTTTTTTCTGGGATAAAGTTAACCCATAATTTTCTATGCAATAAACAAATAACTGGAACGTCAAAATTTAGGTGTCAACATCATTTATATTTCTATTCAAAATCAACGAATAGCCCCTTTTATCCAAAAACCATCAATTTCATCCCTACTTTAAGATTTTTCACTTGGTGAAATGATAATTACATATAAAATTAAATTAAAACTATTTAGTGCAAAGTTCTTCCGTTCCCTCACCTATCCATTGTACCTATATACGCATCATGATAAAAGTGTTAGAGAAGTCCTACACCTATTTCATTAGTGCCAATTTAGTACTAAATATCTTGACTTGGTGTCAATTCAATTATAAACCATTTAATTATGCCAATTTAGTCATAAAATTTTTAACTTAGTGTTAATTCAGTCATTTTGGCTAATTTAACTAGATATTGCCGACATAGACGCTGGTTGACTTACATGACACAGTTAGCGCTAGCGTAGATAATTTATAATAATTTTTCAATTTTTATTAGTTTTCTAATTTTTTTCCTTTCTTTTTTTCTCTCCTTCCTTTTTTTTTCCTTTAGGCAGTGGTCGGTCACTAGCCACAAACAATGGCTAGGTGGGCTAGCCTTACCTGGCCATGGCAAGGTTGAGCCCCAATGAAGGCTTCCATTGCCTAAGCCAAGATGATGTCCTGTGAGGTTGTCCTAGCTTGGGCAAGGGTCAGCCTTGTTAGATTTGGTGAGAGGAACCAATGTCAGGGCTGTCTTGGCTTAGGCGAGGCTAACCATGGTCGGTGGCCGACCATTTCCCGTGACCAGTGGCCATGTGACATTTCAGATTTTCAATCCTGTTTTCTTTTGAATAAATCAGGTATTTCAACGATGTGCCTATAGAGCTGTTCTTAGAGCTAATCACTTTTGAGATAACTAGACTATTCAGGGAGGCCATTAATAAATTTTAATGCAATAGACCTGAGAATTCAACCATGAATCAACTTCTCGATCGTACTCATCTTTAGAGGTCATTATGGTACAGTTAAAAATTGATTTGAGATCAAAGATAGGTCGGTTTAACTAAGATATGTGACTAATCATGGGTGACACCGCTAAATTGAAAAACTCGTCGTCTAGCACTAGACTGATTTTTCTATCGTTTTGGTACCCTGTATCCGTATTTGAATCCTCGAGATTTTCGCGAAAACTGAGAGTCGTCAATGTGTCAAGGGGGTTCATTGTGGCTAAAAAAAAATTGACTATGAGTCATTTGCACTAAAAATTTCTAAAACTTACCTAGTAGCCTAAGTCACCATTAAAACACGCCAGATTGAAATTAACCACAAATTTGAGTTTGATTTCAGAAATTGAAAGTTCTGTCATATCACAATTAATTCTAAGAGCGTCGACTCAGTCTCAAAATATTTTTTTGCAATCCGAGACTTGTTGGGAAAAAGTCATCCTAAGGTTGTTTTTGTCTAGAAAAGGCTAGGAACCGTTTTTTATCACAAAATTGGGAAGCAAATGGGATCCATTAGTGAGGAAAAATATCATTTGGATTGGTGTGGTGTCGATTGAAATTATCGAGGCCGGATTGTGTTGATTCAAGCAAGGATAAGAGTCCAATTGAAGCCAAATCACTTGAAATTCGTATGCCCCATGGATCCAACATTTTGGACCACCTAAAGGCTTCTAGAAAGGAGCATATTGGTCAAGGAAATGGTTGTGCTGGCCAACTGGGTGTGGGGACCGATCAAAGGGGAGACAAGAAGATGAGAAAAAGCTTTGGTGGCCCCAACCGGCCAAGCTTGTCCCCTCTCTCCTTCCCCCTCTCTTCCGTCGACCACCATTTCCCCCCTTCTCCTTACTGCTGTTCAGACTCCAGAAAACACAGAAAGAAGCCAGTAGAAGCCAAACAACCCTGTCAGATCGCTGGAGCCACCACCGCATGTCATCCTCGTGACCGTTGTGCCTCGCCCTGCTGCACGTGCCTCTTTGCTATAGTCGCATCCAACTCGTCGTCCAGTAAGGTCCTGCCCTCTAGTAGGCTACCATCGAAGCCTTTCCGCCACTGTGAGCCACCGTCGGCTCCTCCCGAACCCGCAGCAAACTTCTCCACCCACCTCCACCTATTTTCGACCCAAGCCGGCCTTGGATCTACCATCTTTCAACCCTAGACAGAAGCGAGAAAAGTGGGTCTTGAGGCTGCTGTTAGGCCCATTTTGAGGTTGTTCCAGACCTCAGTTGCTAGGCTCGCTTTAAAGGAAGTTGTTCCCTATTGCGTTCCCAACGTTTTGAACCGTCTGGCCCACCGAACAAGTAAATTTAACTTACTAATTCTCGCTTATTCGGTTAATCATGCTTAGGGGTTGATTGGATTAATTAAGCATGGTTTAGGTGGATAGATTAGATTAGATTAGTTAATTTAATTATCTGCCAATGCATGTTAGGTGGTTAGTTAGTAACATTAGCAAGTAGACATGTGTTTTTTTTTAGTTCGTTTCAGCATCCAATTAGGCATTACGGGCTTAAGTTGGATTTATTGCATTTATTTAATATTTTTCGTAATTATTTAATTAATTATTTTCCAAAAATTAGGCTGGAATAGCCAATGACTAGAATTTTATGCTAGTTATTTTTATTTATTTGAGCTCTAATTTGTGCAGAATTGTTTTAATTAGGACTTTAAGATTTTATTCTTAAATTAATTATTTCAGTAATTGAGGGGAAATTAACTGAGCGTCGTTTTACAATGCCAAAAATATTTTGGTGGACCATATAAATGGTGGAAATTGTGGAAGTAAAATTATGGTATTTTGGTTAAAGGCAACCGTGTATCCACATACGGCTATTTTTTTCGGGTATGATAAAAATGATGAATTAACTATATGGTTGGAGTGGTATACCATATCGACCTACGGGCGATATGTCAGCTTTGGGCAAGTAGTATACTAGTATACTATATCAGCCTACAGGCAATATGCCAGCTTTGGGCAAGCAGTATACCATATTATCAGCTTTGGGCGAGCATACTATGATGATCTAGGGGCCCTAATCTATCAGTTTTGGGATAGCATATATACAGTATACTATTTTATTAGGTTTGGGTGAGTTATATTATCTATTTATCAGCTTTAGGTAATCAGTCATTATTTGATAGGACTTTATAGATAGTATTGAATGTACCGACTAGGGGAAGGTCGTGGCGACATGTAATCGACTGAGTCGATTGATCGATAGTTCGATCTGATTGGGTGAATTGATGTGTTCATGTATATTGGGATGGAACTGAGGCCAAGGTAAGTCCTTTGACTCATGTTGTGCTTAGGCAACTCTTAGGGCGTATTTGCTTCCTAATCGGGTCTTAAGAAGGTAGAACTCACTGAGACGTAATCTCACTTTGTTGTGGAACAACATTTCATGTCCCTAGATGATAGCACCCCCATCTCCTCCCATGCATTTTGGTATACCTGAAGAAGTCACTAAGATGGGTTATCATATTCCAATACACTATAATCCTAAAGGCTTGGAATATGTATTCGTGAAATCCACTATCTGGGTTGATGTGGATGAACTCCAAAAGGTGCCCCACAGATACCGGTCGTGGTATCGCCATTACAATGATGGATGAAAGGTGAGCCTTATACCGAAATCTGATGTACCTCTATATGTTTTAGAGGTAGCGTTTGGGAAAGGGACAGCAAATCCCAAGGGTGGATCGGTGGTTAACACAAAGGATCCCAAGCTGGGTGATGATCTTGACTCTCTGGAGTGCTTGACTATAGACTCCAGCTGGAGCATGGAAGATGGAGAGATTGCTGAGGAGGAAGAGGACCCGGAGGAGGACCTAGAGGAGGATCCTGATGAGGACTGAAATCTTACCCCTGTCTACAGACTGTGTTTTTTGAGCTTGTTTAAATTGGACCTAACTTAAAAGTTTGCCTTGTATATATATGCATTATGGTTTGCATTGTATATAAGTGTGGTTGTTTTCTAAAATTAGAAATTTGGTCATACTTTCATATCCCATTGTTTTATTGTCTAGAGATTTTATTATGCTTCCGCAAGTGTATTAAAATGAAAGGGTCCTAGGATGTCGCTATTTAATTGACCAAGGTGAGGGATAGGTGAGTGCCCGAGGATCGGGACGTGATAGGCCGGCCACCACATAAAGGAAGAAGAAAGGAAGGAGAGAAAAAAGAAAGAAAATCAGAAAAAATAATAAAAATAATAAAATATTATTAGAAATTATCTACATCAGTGTCAATGATGTCATGTAAGCCAGCTGCAGTCCACATCAGCAATATCCGACCAAAATTAGCCGAAATGATTGACTTAGCACAAAATCAAAAGGTTTATAACTATATTGGCATTATCTCAAAAGGTTTAGGATTGAATTTGTATAATTAAAATGTTTAAGATTGAATTGATTCCAAGATAAAAGGTTTACGACTAAATTGACACTATTAAAAAGTTTTGGACTATATTGATATCAATACAATAGATTTAAGATATTTTTTACACTTTTCCCTATGCATCATACATATACATACATATATCCACCAACTCTTCATGATTGCCACGTCTCTCTCTCTCTCTCTCTCTCTCTCTCTCTCTCTCTCTCTCTCTCTCTCTCTCTCTCTCTCTCTCTCTCTCCCTCCCTCCTTATCTTTTTTTCATATTTTGCTATTACAAATCAGATTCTCAACTATAGCTTTGAAAAGTTGCTTGCTTTTCTTGTTAGCTCTAGCCAATGTATTGGCCAATGGAACCGCTACTTGTAAAATAACTCTTGTCAATTGCTACAAGCTTAGTTTCGGCTTGGCGGCATGGCTCGAGCCGGTGGGTGACTAGTAAAGTGTTGAAACGTGCTAGTGTAGCGGAAATTGTGTACCAACAAGATCATTCTCTTCCTCCTCAATGGAGAGACCGATTTAAGGATCGAGTGTTGTCGAGCCATCACTGTCATCAGTCATGACTACTGGCATTACTAATGTTAATCTTTGTTGCGCTTTTTATTCTCAAAGGAGCCCTTTGTTCATTAGATATTAGATGTAGCCATCGGGTCAATCAGACCAAATCAGATGGGGGGTTTCTCCAGATCAATTGAACACGAAAGAGGTCAAAGGTTTAGGTAAACCGTTATTGCAAGAACTTGCTTGCAATAAATTTATGCAATGTACCTCACGTTGCAAGAACTTCATCATCATATGAATCATCCAATGTGCTTCTTTTCATTTCTTTAAATTATTTTGATCAATGACTTTCGATCTTCACGAGTAAAATAGTATGAAACTCTAGTGTCTCGTTCACACTATGGGAATGGAAGAGCACGTGCATTACCTCTAGCCAAACTAGATATCGTTGACATGAACAACGACCTTCCTACGTGGTATAACTGGTGCTAATGTGAATAATTTTTGTAATATTTTAAATTTTTGGAACTTTTTTAACTTTTTTTCCTTTCTTTTCCTTTTTCCTTGTGGCCAGTACCACAAGTGAGGGTCGCAGTTGCTAGTTGTAGACAGTGGTGATCCTTATTGGCCATGGTGAACCTAGGCAAAGGGTGGTCTGGAAGGGCCATGATGCGCTTGCTCATTTTGAGGGCGGCCCTCACCTGTGGCTAATCAAAGGGAAAAAGGAAAAGAAAGCAACAAAAAGGAAGGAAGGAAAAAAAAAATTGTCTATGTCAACTAGCCGTGTCAAGTAAAATGACTAGTGTTCACATTATCAATTTTTGGCCTAAATTGGCTGGAAAGATCATCTTAAGGTCTAAAATTAAATTGAAAAGTTTAGAGCTAAACTAACCATTGTATAATAGGATTAAGACTTTTTAGGCAATTATTTCCACCACTTTAGTATAGATAAAGATAGCATAATAATGATAATAATGCACACCATTTTGTTTTTTGGTCAAAAATAATGCACATCACTTTAATATAGTTAAAAGATAACAATAATGACAATTACAATTCATATTTTTTCATTTATAAGTAAATCTGTGGAACAGTAAAAGTTGTGGCAAATTTGAGAATAAAAAAGGCGTTGGAGCGTGCAATTTCCGCCGGAAAAGTTCTCGCAACGAGACAACGACTTGCAAACTTTAAAAAACAAAGGAAGACTTAGAAAACTCCGAGTGCTTAGCCACCCGCATTGAACGGGTCAACCGCAGAAGAAGCTGTCTCTATCATCTACTTACTAAAATAATCATTGGGGAGACTTGTGGAAAAAGTGGGCCCAGCTGCCAAAATCGATAGGAGTGAACGACTTGGGGGTGCATGATAATCAAAATTTATGTTCTAAAAATAGTTTTTTGTTTTGCACTGCGTTTTCGAAAAAGAATCCGTTTGATAAACCTATTCAGTTTTTCTATTTCTGGAATAGATTTCTATTTCAGAAATAGGTTTGGAAGAGAAATCAGAAGTTAAAATTTTCTATTTCTCTATTTCTGGAATAAAAATCATAAATCAAAATTCTTCTCATCGTTCATTAATCGGTCTTTCATTTGTCGCTATTGACCACCATCCATTGATCGCTTGCTGCTGCCGCCGCCGGTTGCCGCCGTCGGTTGCCAGCCACTACCGGTTGCATCCCTGTTGATCACCGGTCCATCGCCGTTCGAAATGAAGAAATTTTGTGTTGTTATCAAACGAATTTTTATTTTTAGAGTAGAAATTTTGTGTCGTTATCAAACGGTTATTTTTGCTTAGAAACTTTTCTAGAAATAGAAATAGAAGAATTTATTTCTGTTCCAGAAACTATTTTTGAAACATAATGGTTGCCATACACTCCCTTGGTGGTCAAAGCTAAAACAAGAAGAGAAAAAAACTTTAACTTGGTACGTAAATGAAATATTATTGACGAATGCGTATGCAAGACGTATAGACCGATCGTATAGGTAAAAAAAAAGAAATTGAGCAAATGTTCATTTTTCCACCAATGAGCTTAGTTTACCCACTTGAGTAAAAAATAGAGAGTAGAAATTATTGTGACCTCATTCCCTCATAATTTGATGATTATTGGGAGGGTAACTAGTTAAGATCCTCAAATCAATAGTGAATTGGGCAGTTTGTTGAAAATTTTCTTGTTACTGCCGATACATGCCAAAAATAAATTATGGATAGAAAGTCCTCTATATCATGACATTTCCTTAATAATATATATATATATATATATATATATATATATATATATATATATATTCATTTTTTCCCATAGAATATATGGATGCGACGTCAAAAGTTATACTATGTATGCCCATCCTTAGCGGTGAAGAGTGTTGAAATTTTTTTCCCAAAAGCACCCAGTGGATCTCGTGAAAATGGAAGTAATTATTATATAAATTTCCCACCTGGTGTGATTACATTTTTAGTACTCTTTTACCTCTTACTTGAATACTCCTTTTGAAGTTTAGTCCCCATAGATGTAATGTCGTTGTAAATATTATCAAAGTAGGAACCCTTCTAGAAGATGGTGGGGTTTGACCATGGACTAAACTCAAGCTATCCAATGAGATTTGGGAGTGATCACCAGGATCACAAGGTAGTATTGCTTCGGGCAACTTGGATCACGGAAAATGTACTAGATCCTTTAACTAGTGGGCCAAGTTACTTGCGTTTTTAATATGCCAGAATTGCAAGGGTATGATTGGTTCCGATCGTAACAGCACCGCGTCAATGGGTTTATGAAAACAAAAAAAAGAAGAAATCTCTGGGAACATGGTATTTGAACGTCCGTGTCTGGAGTCTTATGCTTTCTTTGAACAAGACTTTTCTAGAGTCAAGACCTCTGGTTATCATTTCCACTTTAGAAGCTGATGTAGCTCTATAAAGCATAGGCCAAAGAGCTGATTCTCCACACCACAAAACGAATTCTGTGGCATTAGAAGTAAACCTCAGTTTGCTTTAATGGCTAATTCTGCCCTTCCTTGCAAGCACTTCATTCGTATGACTGCTACGCTTCCCTTTCTTCTCGCACTTGCATTCATCTTCTTCACACCTGCAACTGCACAAAGACAGACCAACATAAGCCTCGGTGCTTCTCTGACACCCAACACCACCACCAACTCCTTCTGGCTCTCGCCTTCCGGTGCCTTCGCGTTCGGGTTCTATCAGCGAGGCGATGGTTATGCGGTCGGGGTTTTCCTTCCACGAACTCCACGTAAAACCATACTCTGGACCGCTAACCGAGACTATCCTCCGGTCCCACGAAATTCCACCCTACGTTTCACCAGCGACGGGAGACTTGTCCTGCAGTCTACAGAAGCGCAAGAGACGTTTGTTGCCATTCCGAGGAGACTGCGGTCTCAGCTTCTATGCTCGACACTGGCAATTTCGTTCTGTATAACTCAAGGCGGGACGTCATATGGCAGACTTTTGATTTGCCGACTGACACCCTCTTGGCAGGCCAGCATTTATCACCAAGCCAACAGTTGTGCTCGAGCGATTCCGAGAGCGACCAATCGACTGGTTTGTTTCGCCTCAAAATGCAAAAGGATGGAAACCTCGTGCAGTATCCTGTAGCTACTCCAGAGACGGGCGAGCACGCTTACTGGGCATCTGGCACCGCCGGAGTCGGTGACGATGTGACACTATATCTCGATAATGACGGTTCTCTCTACCTGTTGAACGCAACAGGTACATATGTGAACAATATCACCGCAAGTAGAGGACCTCCAAAAGAAGGAATAATCTACCTTTTGAGAATCGACCCAGATGGGATTTTGCGACTGTACTTGTACAACGCGACCCAGAATGCGGATTTGTCAAAAATATGGTCGCTTTCTGACAACAAATGTATGCCCAAGGGCTTATGCGGGCTCAACGGGTTTTGCGCCATGAATGATCAAAATCTCGAGTGCAAGTGTCTTCCAGGATTCGGATATGTGAACCCGGGGAACTGGACATCTGGGTGCGAGAGGAACTTCACTGCAGATAGCTGCATGAGAGCAGACGCAGCCCCTAGGTACACTATTCAACCGGTCTCTAACACTGTATGGCAGGATACTGCGTATGCTGATCTTACTTTTTCTACCAACGAAGAATGTCAAAAGGCATGCTTGCAGGATTGCAATTGCGAAGCAGTGATATACAATGCCCAATCCTGCAAAAAGATGAGGCTTCCTTTGAAATATGGCAGGAGAGACCTCAATAATGCAAACATACTCTCCATCAAGGTAGGGGAGACTGGATCTAATGGGAATGGAGCGAATGGCTTCATGCCGGAGGGAAAGAAAAGGCCTTCTCGGAGAGCCATTCTATTTGCATTTGCATCATCTACTGCTTTCGCATTAACGACACTGGCAGTGTCAGGATTCGTTGTTTACAGGTATCGCGTTCGGCTATATGAAATACTTCCCAAGGAGGGAAGCGCTACAATGATAGAGAATATTTCGCCGAGATCATTTACTTATGAAGAGCTGAAGAGGGTAACCAAAGATTTCGCCGAAGAGATTGGTAGGGGAGCATTCGGAACAGTGTATAAAGGCACACTGTTGAATAGCCTCGAGGTTGTTGCAGTTAAGAAACTAGAGAAGGTCTCATCGGATGTTGAAAGCGAATTCCAAAACGAGGTGAAAATTATCGGGAGGACTCATCACCGGAGCCTCGTCCAATTGCTTGGTTATTGTCTGGACGGACACGACAGGCTTTTGGTGTACAAGTACATGAGCAACGGGTCGCTTGCGGATCTGCTCTTCACGCCTGAGAAACAACCTTGCTGGGATGAAAAAATGGGAATTGCTCGAAACATAGCCAGAGGCCTCCTCTATCTCCATGAAGAGTGTGAAACCCAGATCATTCACTGCGATATCAAGCCACAGAACATACTAATCGATGAATGTAGGCGAGCAAAAATATCCGATTTTGGGTTATCAAAGCTGATGAAGCCAGATCAAACCAACACCATGACGAGGATTAGAGGAACGAGGGGTTACGTTGCACCGGAGTGGCACAAGAATTTGCCAGTGACGGTGAAAGCAGATGTTTACAGCTTTGGCATCGTGTTGCTGGAGATCATCTGCTGCCGAAGAAGTGTGGATTGGAGCCTTCCCGATGATGAAGCCGTGCTCGAAGAATGGGCCTACAGCTGTTTCCAGGAGCGCGAGCTAGAGAAACTAGTCAATGATGAATCGACCGACAGAAGACAGTTGGAGAGAATGGTGAAAGTGGCTCTTTGGTGCATCCTTGAAGAGCCATCGCTCCGTCCTTCGATGAGGAAGGTGCTTCTGATGCTGGAAGGCACGGTGGACATCCCCATACCTCCTTGTCCTTCTTCCTTCCTCAGTGCTATCTAGACTTTCACCAACACTCTGCCGATCATCATTGACAGAAATGCATTTGACTGTCAATGCCATGTGTAGAAACTGTCCGAGAGGTTTATTCATGTGAGGCCCGATACTTGTTTGCCAATATTGTTCTTTCTCTGCTATTCTTTCTTCTGGGAAGTTAAAATAATGCAGATACTATTTTGACAAATGCATTGCTTTCCAATGGAGACAGATATGATCATAAGTTCTCTGTTTCCTTATAGTGCTATTCTGCCAGGAACTGAATTTGAAAACATGTTTCGTAATGTGAGCGGTGTCGTTCTGCTGTAAAACTTCTTACAGATAAAATATTCGACGATTCTACTTTCCTGTTAAAAGAAATTGGAATACTTTTTTGTGCCAGTAGATTTAGAAAGGAGCTAGTGTCGAAAATGAGAGTAAGGGAAAAATTACCCCTCAACTGATTTTCAGTAACTTGTGGGTAATTTCTCAACATTTTTATTAAATTATCGAGTCAACATATTACTAATGTTTTTTTTTTTTTTATCCTTCACTAATTTTTCTCTGTCTTTCTTGCCAATGCCTTAAACTTACCGAATCTCATATGAATTTTGCCATCTTTATTGGAGTGATTTATCGACTTTTTGTGATTAAATTATTAATTGGTTTTGGATTATCAACTTTTGCTTGAGTGACGGCATTCATTTTTTTTAATTATAAAATTTTGTTATTATTACCAAATTTTATTTGTCTTTCTTACAGATGCCTTAACTTTACCCTTAACTTTACCCTTTCTCATATGAATTTATCAGCCTTTGTTTGTGTGAAATATACGCGTTTGTCTCCTATTAAGTTACTAACTAGTTTTGATTTACTTTCATTTGAGTTGCTTACCAACATATATTTGATTTATTTTCTAGTTTTATCAAATTTTCTATTTAATTTAAACTTAACTTGTCTTAACTAACAATTTTCTTCAATCAAGTTACCAACTAATTTTGCATAACCAAGTGATGATTATATGATGTTTTTATCAACTCCTCTTATCCAGACAAAAAAGTTGTGCTTTCTCGTGTGCAATTCTTTATGTACCTTTCTTATCAACCATTTACCAACTATCACATGAAATTATCAACTTTTATTTGAGTTTCTTCTATTTTTTCTAATGAACTTACCAATTATGTTGTTTTAACTCTCATTTGATTTGTTTAAAAAATATTAATTTTTTTACTAGAATTTACAAGTTTTTTTTTTATTGAGCTACCACTTTTATTTTTCTTTTGTGAACTTTTTGAATTCACCAATTCTTTCTATAACAATTAGAGTGATCACGTTACTAATGCGTACTCTAATTGAAGTTAGTAGCGTTGGGCACCTGTTGAGATTCCAATTAATGACCCATTGCTTTTAAGCTTTTGACTCTTATTTAAGCTAACTAATAGATTTTTTTTTTTTAATTATCGGCTTCTCTTATGTCTGACAAAAATACTTCTCTTACAGTACCTAGTTTTTTATTCTACTTATGATTGATTCTGATGTATTGGCTATTTTATGAAATTTCCATAATTTATTTGCGTGAATCATCTGCTTTTCTCCGATTAAGTTACTAACTACTTTTCAATAACAAACTCTTATATAAGTTGCTTACTTAAGTTTATTTTCTTCCTTTTAAAACCAAGTTTTTATATTGAGTTGCCACCTTTTTCTGCCTTTCCAGCAACTTTTAAATTTACTATCATTAGAGTAATTATCAACTTTTTAAATTAAGTTACTAATTAATTTTATATTATTAACTCTTATTTGAGTTAATTATCAACATTTATTAGATTTTTTAAATTGCCAACTTTTCTCATCTCCGACAGCCAAAAAAAAAAAAAAAACTTCACTTTTATTTGGAATCTTGGATCCACGATTGACTATTGGATGTCCAGTCCAATTAGGGGTGTGCAAAAGAACCGGGACCCGGCCGAAACCAATGGTTTTTGAGGAAACTGGTCCGGTTCCCAATTCCAATTTATGAGAACCGGTAGGTACCAGTCCGATTCCCGGTTCCATGGATGGATACGCCCACCTAGGCCGCACCGATTATAATCTAATAATATATTAATTTTTAATATTAAAATAAATTTCGAAATTACTAATTAGCAAACCTAAATTTTAGGACTCCATCTCCTCTCAAGGTTTCCATGTTGTTTAAGAATCTAGTAAGTGTGTAAGCTGTCTTTTAGCAACTCAACAAGTGGCTCCTTCAAATGATACTTCTAGGACACACATAGGACACTATGTTCAAGAATATGTGGAGTACCGGTGGAATTGTTTCTACAGAAAGAATTCAATAAAGCAAATGTTGTAAGAGATTGAGCACCATTAGGGGATAAAAGAAAAGATATCTACATATGACAATCATTCAGAACTTTGAACTTAAAGAATATTTTAGACTTCAACTAAAATGATTCAAAAATAGAGAAAAAAAAACCTATTTCTCTTTTTTGGTAGTGTTTTCCAATAAAATAAAGAAAAATTGTACTCTTAATTAAGCCGGTTCAATTTAAAGAAAAATATTACTCAATATGAAAAGTATTCATGGCAGGATTTGGAAAACGATATTATTATTGATGAGACCAATTCCATGGATCCATCCGAGAACCGTACCCAACTGGCGGTCCGGTTCCCTAGTGGATCCATGCAACTAACGGGTGGTTCCCGGTTCCAATTTTTTGAAACCGGTCCTTAACATACGGTTTTTGGTCCTAGTTCAGGAACAGCCCACTCGGACCATGCACACCCCTAAATCCAACCACATCATTTTGACACAGCTGAAGCTCTATCTTGATAAATAAATGTAGTTCCTTTTCCACCGCAAAGTCTTGGTGAAGTCCCAAGTCTTCAAGCACTAAATTTTTGCGTTGCGGTGCTTGACCCACTAGAACTCATGAGATGACCTTCGCCGTCATTCATCGTATTCTTTCTATAAATTTAAAGCTATATAAAGCACAAACAAAGAGTTGATATCGAAATATATACATTGGTATAGGCACTTCACTTCTCTCTTTGCTCCTGCCACATTGCTAACTCAACATAAACAGGGACAATGACGCGATGGTCCTTTCATCCAAAAGACATAATCTCAAGTGTAGCCATAACTCAAGAGTTGATAAATTACCCAAGCCTTAATTAGGGTGGGCCCCCCCATCTAATGCACATATCACATGTCGCTTGCATATGTGGAAGGAAAGCGACGTGGCATTTACTTGCTTTGGAGAAGATAAGACTAAATTTATATAACAATTTTCAACAAGAAGGGGAATTCAAAGGTGCATTTGTTTGGTGATTCTTTTTTCGCAAATTAATTTTCTAAATTTTCGCCGTTTTAGTTCATTTAAAATGATTAGTCAACCAAAATTCATTTACAGTAAAAAAAAAATGCATGCTTAAAGTCAGAAAAATGAATTCCTTAATTCGAAAAGAGGAAAACACTTTTTTTTGGAAAATAATTTCCTAGAATGCACTTTCCTTCATTATGATGTTTTTTTCTCGAAACAAACACATCCTAACATAAGACTATGGTGAACAAGCTAATCAGTGCATTTACTGTGTTATCTTTTGGCTTCATATAGTACCAAATGACATTGGCACAAGCAAGTTAGAATTTAAGGTCTATTTGTTAAAAGGAAAGCTGTTTCTGAAAGTTTTTTTTTTTTCTGACTTTTTCAATATTTGGATGATAGAAAATAATCAAAATCTATGGAATCATTATGCATGGACAAAAAACAAGCTCAGATGGTGGGAAAACAACTTCCCTTTTTATAAGAAGAAAATAAGTTTTTCTAAATCACTAAATAAATGAAAATTAATATTAGAAAATACATTTATTTATCATAAAATTTTCGGTAAGATAAACGCACCCTTAATCCCCGTTTATCTCACAATGTTATGAACGAATTGTAAAGGAGGCCTCAAAGGAGGTGGCTAATTTTGAGGTTTAAGATCCGTGAGCTGGTTTCCTTTGATCGTTCGCAACCCAGCGAACGAACAATCATCATTGAAAACCCAAGAAGCCCTACTAGTTGAACAATTAATCTGGTGGCTAACGCCCTGCTTGGCAATTTCTATTTCTACTTTCTGGAACACAAATAAATTTTTGTTCTTTTATTCTGGAAAAAAAAAAAGAACAGAAACGTGTTTGTTTACACTTTTGTTCCCGAAAACATATTTGGAACATAAACAAAAAGTAGAAAAAACTTGTTTCTTATTTCCGAAAATACTTTTTTTCTTCTCATTATTCTTCTTCCTCTTCCTTTTGCTAGTCACCTACCTTGGACATGGACGGCGTTAGTGACTAGGTAGACGAGGGCCAACGACTTCCCTGGAACGTTGCCGGCCCCTAGAGAGGCCAAGCCATGGCAAGGCTCATCAGCCCAAGTCTTGCCATAGCTGCGTGAGGCTCAGCAAGCCTGGCGAGGCTCCGACGAGCTTGCCGGACGTCACCCAGCATGTTGCCAACCATGGAGAAAAAAGGAAAAATAAAATAAAAATATTAAAAAATTAAAAGAAACAAATATATATAAGTTTATTAAACGTGTTTTTATTCTTTTTCTATTTTAGAAACAGAAATTTTGTACGGTTACCAAACATGTTCTTTTCTATTTCTATTTTGGATAATAATTTTTGAACAGAAACATTACCAAACGTGCCTTAAATCGCACCATCCCATGAAAGAAAAAATCTCTTCCCGACAAGAAAAAGCCAAGACAGGTACATTCTCTAGGGGTGTTAACGGTTCGGTTTTTTTAAAAAACCGGACCAAACCAAGCTATTAGAAAAATCTTCCAAACCGAACCGAATACAAACCGAACCAAAATTTCAGTTCGGTTCGGTTCGGTTCGGTTTTTCATTTTTTGATTTTTAACCTTTGGTTTTCGGTTTTCATTTTTTTTTTTGTTAAATTCGGATTCCATCATTTTTATTTGTTGGTTCGATTCGGTTCGGTTAACTAATAAAAACCGAACCAAACCGAATGAAAACCGAATAGAAAAAACCGAATTTTTCGGTTCGGTTCGATTCGATTTTTGGTTCGGTTACTAACACCCCTAACATTCTCAGTGCATCAGAAGACAAGTGATAATCCTTCTGTCTTGATTGATTTATGCCAAATTGGGAAAGTTCGTAGGTGACCACCACCCTTGGACAGATTGGAGCATGTGACGAGACAAATTACATTAAAGTTAACAAATTGTTTGCACAAGCAATCTTGAAGAAGAGAACTTCCCCAGTCAATAGAATGTACATGAATCAATGTATTTGAATGCTTTTTCGTGGGAATTATTGATTATTTTTCCTGACCTGCGAAATAAATCATCGACTGGAAATTGAAAAATAGCATCAATGTTATAACGAGAGGTTATCACAGCCATTGGTCCCCGTCGATGAAGGAGATGTTGAGAAATGGTAAAGCTTGAGTATCATTTAGTCTGGACATATGGTGCTCTCAAGCTCATGTTAGCTCCTGCTCCTGAGCAATTGTATTCTCCATAGAATATCGTCCTGCATTTTAATTAGAAGCCCAGCGAAAAAGTAGGTAATCAATCAACCACTCAACTTGTTAGAGGAAAATGATGATCATGGTGTAGATAATTTGTGCTAAGGGTCGCGATCATCATTCTGATACGTACTGGTCTCGAGCGGCATCATTGAAGTCGCTCCAGCCCTCAGGCGCGATGATGTCGGTCATGGTCGTGAATGCGAAGACAACCCGAGAGAACGGCCTCCATGCCCGGCCAAGCCATATTCTCCCCGTGCCCCCAATGCTGGCGTTCATGAATGCAAAGCCCGTGTTCTCGTCCTTGGAGGCTCGGCCGTGTGCCGTGACCGCCCCGTTGATCACCTTCTGCCCCGGAGGCACTGGGGCCGCAATGGAAATCATTTGGCAGTTCTGTGATTCAATGGAAAGGTCATCCTAGAATCATTGACATTGCTTTGGCCACGTAATTTATGTAACAAAGGACTCCCGCACCTCGTACAGAGACCTCGAGTCGCCAAAGATGAAGTCGATAGAACCTTGGATATAGCAATCCCGGAAGTAATGACGGCCCCTATCGTCGTGGAGCGTGTCTTGGGCTCCGAAGAACCCGCAACCCAAAAAGGAGGCTTGGTCGCCTGCGATTCTAATCGCCACCGCTTGCGCTCCGACATCTCCAGGGTTCGGGATCGGGGCAACATTCTAAGACGGTAATGCATCTCAATTACAACCGCAGTCGCAGCATAGCCTGAACATTGATTTCCTAAAATTCGATCTGGTATCTCACCATGAAGCTAATGTTCCTCGCCATGAAATTGTTCGAGAAGACTTGCACAGAGCCGCTATAGAACGTTCCACCCGAAGAATTAGCCGTGCCGTTCCAGGCAATTGCAGTCGATAAGTATCCTTGTCCTTGAAACGTAATGTTCGGCCTCGTCCTCAGGATGGTCACCTTCTCGCTGCCGGAACAAACGATCGATTCACCAGATTACGATCACCTTTGTTCTAAAGGGAAGCTAAACGGCTAACCAAATTATTCTTACTAGTAAATGCCGCTGTTGATCCAGATCACGGTCCTTTTCTGACTGAAGTTGCCGGCCGCATCCACAGCCGCTTGAACCGTGGTGAAGTTGCAGCACCCGTTCCGGTCCACGCAGAGGGTCACCGTCGTGTTAGTTTCCGGAGGGGGAATGTCGGGTGGGAAATTGTCGCAGATGGAGACCGTCCTCTGGCTATCATCAGGGTGCTTGTGGCGGTGCTGGTGGTGATGGCGACCGAGGTGCCACCCAAAAAGGGGCGAAAGACCACTCGACAGACAGGTAAAGAGCTCTGCATCAAGGGAAAGATCTCTAAGGGAAGAGAGCAAGACCGGGACCATGAAATTGGTGGAAGAAAAGACGGCAAGAACAGCAATAAGGACGGCAAGGCATGTCTTTTTGGACCCCATTGCCACGATGGGTGGCGAAAGATAGATCGAATTTGAGGCGGTTGGCGAAAGGGGGTCCAGTTATAAGAACTGGTGAAGAAAATGCAAGAGACATGCTCTTGAAGTGCACGGATTGGTTGCATGCCTTGCAAATCACCCTGTCCCTTCTAATCTTGTAAATTCAAGAAGAAGAAAAACAGCAATCTTTACTACCAAACTTCCAAAGCTTGAAGAAGAAACCCAGAGACATGTTCCTATCAATCTCCTTAATCGCCATGAAAAATACATCACATCAGAAGAAAAGCCCAAAGGAAAGGAAAGCTAGAAAACGCCTAAAGCTTCAATCTTTTTCCCTACTGTACTCGCCATAGTAACAAAAAGGGCTTAAGGAGCAGCAGCCGTCCTTCAAGCCCTCTCGCCCCGGATCCGCCTCGCGAGCTGGATGTCCTTGGGCATGATGGTGACCCGCTTAGCGTGGATGGCGCACAGGTTGGTGTCCTCGAAAAGCCCCACCAGGTAGGCCTCCGCCGCCTCCTGCAGAGCCGAGACGGCGCTGCTCTGGAACCGGAGGTCCGTCTTGAAGTCCTGCGCGATCTCCCGCACCAGCCGCTGGAACGGCAGCTTCCGGATCAGCAGCTCCGTGCTCTTCTGGTACTTGCGTATCTCCCGCAACGCCACCGTCCCGGGCCTGAAGCGGTGCGGCTTCTTGACCCCGCCGGTGGCCGGGGCCGACTTCCGCGCCGCCTTGGTGGCGAGCTGCTTCCTCGGGGCCTTGCCGCCGGTGGACTTCCGCGCCGTCTGCTTGGTTCTCGCCATTTCTCCGGAGCTTCTTCTGCTATAGAGAGAGAAGTGGAATTCGATGAGTGATTGGAGAGCTGAGCTTGAAGAGATCGCACTGATGTTGGAGGGTTTCGTGGAGGATTTTATAGGACAGGAACAGAGGTTTGAAATTTTCGGGGGGTCCGATGAAAATTTCGGAGTGGCGGGTGGCGTTTGGGAATTAAATGGCGGCCGTTGATTGAGGGACCAAATGGACGGAGCGTGTTTCGGGTCAGGCGAAGCACGCGGATTGCCACGCTGGCAACACCCTGATCTGTTCTTTTATTTTTCCTTTTTTTGTGTTGGTTAGCCCGTTATGTTTAATCACTTTATTCTTTATGTGCTTATTGATTAATGATGACTTCGCTAGTGATTAACCTATGCATTTGGCATACCAATGACAGTTGTAATTACCAGAATCAAATTTTTTCTCGACTTAAAATTTACTTTCACATTAATTATCTCTTAACTAGATCCAACAAAACTAATTCCCTTTTTATTGAGGATTTTGGCGGGTTGGGCTAGGTCCGGTTTGGGTTGGGTCATAAATTATTTAACTTAAATTAACCATTAATCAATTTATAACTCATTTATGAATGTAATTTTTTTATTCATATTCAACCCGATTTCTATTGTTAAAACACTTTTATATTTAATTCAATTTAAGAAAAAGTATTCTTATGATTTTTTTAAAGATTATATTTTTAAAATACTTCCAAATCTAGAAAAGCTTATTTCTTTTCTTATGATATATATAAGGTATTGTTAAAACACTTTCATTCAATACAAATCTAGTGGACATTTTTTATAATTTTTAAAAAAAAATTTGAGGTTCTTTTTTTTAAATGTTTTAGGGAATCATTTTCTAGGAAAATAACAATTTTTTTTTTTATGTTCATCTAAATTTTGAAAATAAAATAAAAATAATTTTCATTGTTTGGTATGAAAAATCTAATTTGATTTTTTTGTGCATTCCTTTTAATATTTTTCATTATTTTAGTTTTAAAATATCAATCTTTTAATTATTTTCATTTTTTAAAAAATTGAATTTTTAATTATTTTTCTTTTCTTTTTTCTTTTTCCTTGTTTGTCAATTAGTCATTGACCATGGTGACAGCCAATGAGCTTGAGCTCTTCCAATTCCAACAAGCTAGATCAGCGAGCTCAAGGCTCATTAAACTGGTGAGCTCAAGCTTTGTTAGTCTCCTGTAAGCTTGTCCCTCGCTTGGTCAGCCATCACCATTGCTATGGTTGGCCACTAGCCAAGGAAGATAGAAAGAGGAAAAAGAAAGAAAAAAGGGGAAAAATAATTTTACAAATAATTTTGATTTTAAAAAAATAATTTTGTAAGGATGAAGAGGGAGAGATAGTATGGGTGAGTTTAGTGGGTTGAAAATCGGTTATAAACTTAACCCATTTAAGAATCATTTATTTTAGCTTTTAAAATTTTAAACCTTTTTAAGGTAGGCGCTTCAAAATTGAGTGACTAATTTATGTTTTAAATGGGTCGTATATGAGTCTAAGACCCATCTTAATTGGTCTAAGTAAAGTATATTAATTTCACATGACCAAGGAAATATTAATCACAGTATTATTTATTATCACGTGCATATATGGCTTAGCAATACCCTATAGCTTTCAATAATATTTTTTCACCAAAATTTAATTAATTGAAAGTTTCTTATTTGAATAGATAAACGTTGTGTGCCATACATTAGGCCAATTTCGTGACTGAACAATGAACATACTATGTTTACCTTTAATTAAGGTATCTCATGTCTCGAGCAAAAAGTAAGTCTCAATTCAAAACAACAATCAATTTTGACCCGTTATAACTATCATAAAGAGAGCAGGACATCTCCCAACTAATTCATGCAACTGATGGCTGATCTCGCATTTGGACATCTTCCATATAAAATTCCCCTTATGATTAGGCTTTCTAACACAAATTCTCTAATACCATATCCCCCCAATTCAATCATCTCTTCCATCTTGTATCCACCATGCTTCTCCTGGTGTTGCAAAGCTTACTCCCATGCCTTCACGGATCAAAATTAAGTTGGATCGCACATTATCTATTATAGTAGCATGTTATGAAGAAGCAGAAATAAAAAGGAAGAATTATTAGGAGTAATAATAACACTTATACACACGCTCAACAATTAGTTACAAAAGCCTTCTCGTATCTTCTGAATTCCTCGGTCTATCATTGGCAATATAAGTTGAATAATAACTATACATAACATCAGATTACAACTATTTAAGGCATGCAATGCAAAGCCCTTTCGTTCCCTCACCTAAGCATGATATATACATACGTTCTTCATTATTTGCTATTACAAATTCGGTTTTCCAACTATAGCCTTGAAATATGGCTTGCTTCTGTTTCTAGCCCTAGCTAAATGTAGAAGCAAACCACCCGCGGCCCATGAAATAAAAGCTCCCGTCAATTGCTACAAGCTAGGCCTCGGCTCAAGGCCATCGAGCCGCTGATGGACTGGTCTGAGTGTTGGACCCCGCCGGTAGAGCTCAAACAATGTAGCAACGGGATCGTTCTCTCCCTTCCCTATGGAGAGACCAATTTAGGGGCCTGAGTTTTGCCGAGCCATCGTTGTCATTACTCCCTCGTACTGCCTTGATGTTTGGCACTTCTATTTATACGCTTGATTTCGTATATCTTTTAATTTGTCATTTTCTCTTCCTTGGTTAATTCTGATTGATTGTAATTGATATTTTTAGTATATTTCTACTTTAGATAATCATCTACAATAGCTTATAAATAGATTTGTATACTCTTCAATATGAAGTATCAAAATATGCATAAATTTCATAATTTTATTTTCCGCATTATTCTCATATTGGTATCAAAGTCATTATTATTTGAGGAAGCACATACTAGGTCCATTTGACAGAGGTCTTTACGGTGTTAACTGCATCAACCACGTCGCTCATGTTAGCTTCAGTTTTTGTTCCAATATTTTTCCATTATTTACGTTGGAAAATGGACACCGCCACTAGACTCACCACCCTTATTTGAGTCAGATTCGAAAATGTCATCCCGAACAAATGCCTCCACACGCGCTGCCATGCACCAACACGTCTGATTTGTTATTTTGCAAATCCAATATCACCACCAGATTCACTGTCCTCTGATGAATCGAACCACCCAAACGCTTTTTAGAAACTCCGCCGCATGTGCTCTCATGTGTCACCAGAAATTTCTACGTGTGATATCTACGCACCCATGTGCAAAATACATGATCAACGCTCCAGGTGCGATTGCCGACATCATCTTGCCACGTCATTGTTGACCATGGACCATGACTAGTATTGATTGTTAGCCGTTGTTTATTGTTGACCAAAAGTTGATTGGTCATTTCTTAAGGCATTTCGACGCCCTGAATTTTTTTTTAGTGTTACTTTCTCCATATTAGTGTTAGGATACACATGGAAGAGATACACATGGAAGAGAGTTATGTTAAAAGAATCACACATCAGAAATTTAATATGATGTAAATCATTTAATATATTACAGTTAATTCATAACTCATTTACTTAAGCTTTGGAGTGAATATGAGTCTAATTAGATTTATCAACGGGTTCGAACTTGAGAATTCCCTTGGGGATCTTTCTGTGTGAAGGTATCGAACTTTTGCTACGTGCTCCCAATAAGTGGTGTTAGAACCCATATTGTCGTTTTTGGGTAGGTGGGTGTTTAGGTGTAACAACTTGGGCCCGTAGAAAGTTGATGTAGACGGATGCTTGAATTAAAAGTGAGCAGACCTAACAATGAGCTCACATGTAAGGAGGAGATTGTTACGATGCACGTGTAAGTGAGTTATGCTAGAAAAATCCCATATTGAATAATTGACGTGGCGTGGAATAGTTAATATTTTTTAATTGGCCAATTATTCATTAATTTAAACTTTTGAGTGAAAGTTGGTCTAACTAGATATATTAACGAGCTTGGACTTGATCTTTCCCTTAGCGATCTTTTTGGGTGAAGATATTAGACTTCTGCTATGCGCTCCCAACAATTAGCACTCCAAAATACTGGTTTATTGGTATTCCTTATGACTTGTATGGTAGTGTTCATAATTACAATCTTCTTTGAGTCTTGTATGGTAGTGTTCATAATTACAATCTTCTTTGAGTCTTGAGTAGTGCTGGTTTTGTGCCTCTTCATCCACCGAATGCACAAAGTTAGAACCTCGTGCTTATCAATGTTGCTTCCTTATGCATGACATTAAGTACAAAGGGTATAGAAGTTGGGATCCTTACCCTAACTGTTTCTAGGTGTCTCGTCATGTCACCTTTTGGAAACATAAGACATTATCATATTTTCATCCTTTCAAATCTTCTCCTCCAATTTGTATCTTCACCAATCCGTTAGTGTATTTATTCCCTGAAAATGATATAGTTAACTCTACTTTTGAATCTCCATCTTTGGAGTTGTCTTCTTTTAAACATGATTCACTTACCATTGATGATACTACTTTGATAGCTCCTAAAATGTTTGCATCACATGTGGATTCTCCACCCTTGGTCATTCCCTCTTCTCCTATTCATTGTTCCACCCGCATAAGTCATTCTTTTGTACAACTTCATAACTTCCATTTTTAGTATACTATTGTTTCTTTTCATGAACCTTGCACATATAGAGGAATTAGTACTAATTCTTGGCAACAAACAACAACAGATGAGATGCATGCTCGGGACAAATCTCGTAATCGGGATTTAGTTGATTTGCCTCATGATAAATCTCTTATAGGTTGTAAATTGGTGTATAAGATTAAAATGAAGGCATGTGGCACCATGTATCGCTACAAGCTAAGCTCAGCTAATAGCGAGAGGCTTTACTCAAGAATACAAAATTGACTATGAAGAGACTATTTCTCCTATTGCACACCATACTTTTATTTGCAGTCTTCTTGCTGTTGTCATGGTTAAGTGTTGGTCTCTATTGTAGACAGATGTAAAAAATGCATTCCTAACTTGTGTGGTGCCCTCCCTTGAATACACTCATCCTCCCGGCCAAGCGTGTCAATTACGTCGAGCATTATATGTCACGCCCTAAATCTCGAGTGTGTCATTATATGTAAAAAAAATGCATTATATGTAAAAAAATGCATTCCCCTAAATACACTCATCCTCCCGGCCAAGCGTGTCAATTACGTCAAGCATTATATGTCACACCTGAACCTCGAGCGCGTGCCCATCCCTCGGTGGTGGATAAAATTTACGACATCCTAGGATGCGTTATCAACCCATTCATTTTAATGCACATGCGGAAGCGTATAAACTAATCCCCTAACAATAATATACATGAGATAGAAAAGTAGGATAGCAAATTTCAAAATCAAACATACTATTAAAAACCATAATCTGGTTTACAAACAAAGGCCAACTCTAGGATTTAAGTACGAGAGATCTATCTCCAAAAAAAGAACTTTTGAGCCACCCATACTCCTAACCCTTCCCCCTCAAGTTTCGGGTTTTTCACACTAGGGACTTGAAAAGTTAAGCCCACGACAGGGTGAGACAATATCTAAGCAAATTCACCCCCTAAACTCCGACTAGAAAGGAAATACGCCTAAAGGCAATTTATTCATACACAAAATAGAGAACTTACCTTACCTCAGTTGCTTCTTGCAAGTTAGTATAATTCATATACTCAACCAATCAATTCAAACTAAATCATCGATCAACTCAGCCAATCAATTCAATTTGACACAATCGATTTGGTCCATACTATCTATCAATTCAATATGATCACTGCTCACACAAGCTGAAATAGGTGGTCATAGCTCTCACAAGCTGATATAGATAGATAGGAGCTTGCACAAGCTGATATAAAGATTGTACTCCTACAAGCTGATAAACGATCATAACTTACACAAGCTGATAAAATATATTGCTCTCACAAGCTGACATTGAGCTCATAGGCTGATTTAGTATACTGCTCTCATAAGCTGATATATCAAGTACACATAGGTGGATATAATATACTGTTCTTACAAACTGACGTGCAAAAGAGCTCTCACAATCTAACGATAAATGCTCTTACAAGTTGACGTACAATATCTTTCTTTCAGAAAATCTCACTATTCATATAGTCCACAAAGTTATTGCCCAGTATTTTCCAATTAAAATACCGAAATTCCATGAATTTGGAATAAATAACCAAAATCACCAATTTCACTCAATTTGCACAAATTAGCATTCAATCAAATAAACCAAGCACACCATTGCAATTAGTACGAAATTCTAATCACCGGCTATCTCGGTATAATTTTCAGAAAATAATAAATAATTACATATATACCAAAAATAATTAAATAAATATAATAATTAAATAAATACAATTGAATGCCAAAAATAGAAACTTAGGCCGGAAAGGCCTAATTAAACACCAAGACGGGCTCGGAAAATTTCTGAACCAATCTAGATAAACAATATGATCTATCTAGTCCCTAATTAAGCCGTTCTAATCACCTAACATGCATAAACGAATATTTAAATCGCTAATCCGTTCTAACTAACAACCTAAACCATACTTAACCTAAACTAATCAACCCTTAAGCATTATTAACTCTCTAAGTAGAGTTTAGTAAGTAAACTCACCGATTTTGCGGGCCAGTGAGTCCACAGCGATGGCGGCCGAAACTCGAGCTTACAGCAGCGCCAATGGGAGCCAAACCGAGGCTAAAAAGCCTTGCAAACCACACGGTTGAGTTGGAAGTTCTGCGACTGCTAGGTTCTGTTCTATGGAGGGCTGAACGCTGGCTGTTCGACGGGTTGAGGTCGCTGGACGGTGCTGCTTGTGGTGAAGCTAGTGGCGTGGAAGTTAGGTGGATGAAGTTGCGGCAGCAAGTTGAAGAAAGAAAACAAAATCGGAACTAAGGGGGAAATGTAATGGGTTGGCATGAGTGGAGGGGAAATGGGGCGTGGATGATGTGCTGAGATGGAAGCACGTGGGATGGCTTAAAGGGAAAAGAAATGGAGATATGAGGGAGATGTTGAGTAGAAATGAAAGAGGAGCTGGTCGGTGGTTTTGGTGTTGAGGTGGATGAGCGTGAGATGGGGAAAACGTTGGGTGACTTCGGTGGAGATGGAAGATGTGAGGATGGAAGTTGGGCTATCGGTGGGGACGCGAGGTAGAAGCTGGGTAAATTAGTGGAGTTGGAGCACATGGATGTTGTTGCTGGGGACGTCGCGAATGAAGACTTGCGGTCAAAGGTGGGAGGTTTCGCTGGAGAAGCAGATGAGTGGCAGCAAGATAGGGGTAGAGATCGAGCGTTGAGTGGCAAAAATGAAAGTGGAGTTGTAGAATTCGAAGGAAATGAAAGAGAGGTTGAGCTTCGCAGGAAAATAAATGGAAGATGAGCAGAAGCGGTGAAGGAAGGACCGGCGGCTTGGCGTGCGAAGGAAGCTGGAGAAAGGGGGAAAAGTCAATGTAAATCTCCACATTCATCAATTCTTGGTCTCACAAGCCCTCATGCCAATCCCTTTTGTCCTCCCATCACTTTCTTGCACATAAACCCCCACAATTAGCTAAGTTGATGCCAAATGTTGCAGCCCCCACACAAGCCTACGAATTTCACCACTTGGATTTCAATTCAATCCAATTTGATCCCCAAAAATCTCCATGCTAATGTACTCGGTCCCCACTTACTCTCTTGCACGCAAACTCCCACAAATAACAAGTCTTGGACAGCAAAAATGGCTACTCTCACTCCCATCCGAATTTACTTTCATTTTTCGATTTATCCAAAATTCAATTTCTTAACAAATCTCTCCAATTTGATGACCAAATTTGTTGCGGAGGAAGCCTACACAATTTCCCTTCACCAAATAGCTCACTTTGAAGGCCAAAAATCTCTTCAATTTGGCTCCTCTGAATTTCCTTTCTTTTTCGAATTGTCTGAATTGATTTTCCGTAAAAATCCCAAGCTTGCCGAAAATTTTTCGGAGGATGAGTTGACATTTTTAAAATAAATCGTGACACGAGAGAACTTCCAATTTCTAAAATCGGGTTTAATTTCGTGATTAATTTCAATCGGACGCGATTTTAGCGTGATCTAACCTATCGTGTAGCTTTTAAGAATTTTTAGTGCAATTGACTTGTGGTTGATTATTTTTTAGCCACATTGTATATTTTTGACACATTGGCAACTCTTGGTTGTCGTAAAAATTTCGAGGTTTCAAATATGGACACGGGGTACCAAAACAACAGAAAAATCGATCTAGTGTCAATCGACAAGAATTTTACAATTAGTGGAATCACCCACACTTAATCACATGGCTATGTCGAATCGACCTATCTCCAATCTCTAATCAATTTTTAACTGTGCCGTAATGACCCTTGTAGATTAGCACAGTCGAGCAGTCGATTCCTAGTCGAATTCTCAAGTCCATCGCGTTTATATTTCTTAACGGCTTCACCTGATAGGCTAGTTATCTCGTGAGTGGCCAACTCAAAGAAAATAATTATAGACGTGTCGATGAAAAACCCAACTTATTTAATCGAAAACAAAACCTGAAAGTCAGGATGTCACATTATATAGCCTGAAATAGGCATTTCGTGCATGGTATTCCAAGTTTAGCTTAAGCATTGAATCTCTACTCTAGTCCTCATGACCATGCTCCTACATTCGACACACATCTTGTGGATTTATTATGTCGCTCTTGTATGTGGATGACATGATTATTACTAGAGATGATCATATTGACAGTTCAAAACTCTCACAATTTCCTAGTTAACAATTTAAAATGAAAGATCTTGGGTCATTCGATTACTTTTTTGGCTTGGAGATTACTTCAAATTCCTCTAGTTATTATTATTATTATTTTTTGAATGAAATGCACCACTGATCTTATTTCTTGAGTATGGCTCATTGACAATAACATTGCTCTCGCTCTTATGAGATCAATGCCAAATTTGATGCTAAAGATAGGACTCCTCTTTTGACCCATACAACCTATCAACAGTTGGTGGATGGATACTCTTATATGTCTCACTATTACTCATCTTTACATTCCATATGTTCTTCATGTTGTCAATTAGTTCATGACAGTGCCATGAACGACCCATTTTTCTATAGTCCTTCTGATTCTTCATCATAACAAGGGTAATTTATTTCATGGTTTTCACTTTTTCACTCATTCTACCTTAAAGATGACAACTTATTTTAATGTTGATTGGCTGGTGACTCCCAAGATTATTGCTCCAATACGGGCTATTGCTTTTTCCTAGGTAACTCTCTTATTTCAAGGCATAGTAAAGAAAGTTGACACAACTGCTCGCTCTAGTTTGAAAGCAAAATATCATGCTCATGATTGATATGACATCAAAAAATTTATAGTTGCGATGGTTATTAAAAGACTTGTAAGTCATTCATAATGGAGGAACCGTCTTTTACTACGACAACTCAGGTGCTACCCAAATAACACATAATGATGTTTTCCATAAGCATGCCAACCACATTAAAATCAATTATCATTTCATTTGGTACCATGTGTGTTAGCGCATTGTACAACTCGTCCCCGCTTCATCTATAGACTAGACTATTGATATTTTCACTAATACACATCCACCTGGGTTTTTTCTAGATCTTTTCTCTGAACTATAGTTGACTTCTTCTAAGTCACCCTGAGTTTCAGAGAGAAGGTAGAGATAATGCCTTGTTTCGTATATCTCTTAGTATTGTGTATTAATTCATTAGTTGATCTTAATTGATCGTAGTTGATATTGTTATGTTACTTTAGATAGCCATCGAATAAAGCTTATGAATAGGCTCATGTGCTTTTCAATATGAAGTATCGAAATATGAAGAAATTTTATAAATTTATTTTCTGTATTATTCTTATTTATATCTTTCGGAACAAATTCATGATTTGGGTCAATCAGATCAAATCATATGGAGGGCTTTCTCTAGGTTTACAGAAGCAGATCGATACGGAACCAGGAAAAGGTCAAAGTCTTATCCAAGCATTACTGTTGTTAAATGTTTCGTTTAGGTAGACCAGGTAGACCCTTTTTCCAACGAAACCTGCGGGCATAGCTTTATGTGATGTCTTAAGAGCTTCGTCATCATATGGAATCATACGATGTGAGTTGGGTTGTGATGGTTGGACCCCGACGAATTTAGTTTTGTCGCCACACTCGTAGAAATCCTTTGTTTTTTCCATCATATGCATCATCCAATTGCTAGTTCTCTAGTCTGAGACGCACATAATGTCTTTTAAATTCGGGGTCTTTGCTTTCTGTTCTTTTCGGGGAGGATTTTTCGGCAATTTTACCCGTGCGATTTCAAATATGGCATCATCTCACTCAGAATCCACGCGGATAGAGCAGATAATCACCGCATTCTTTGCAAAGAGTCTCCACAGAATACTCGAATCAAGGAAACCAAGAGATAAATGGTTCAATATAGCTCTTAGAGAAGGCCTCATCTTCATTGAAGCTACTGATCTGACTTGCGTCAAATTCATCTAGCTCATCATTGCAGGACTCAACTTGGCTAGCAAGAGATTTCAATGCTATTAAAGATTCGTCTGACCGAATTGGTGGCTCAACTGTGTGGATTCCTTATTTGATGAGTTTAGTTAGTGTCTGAATCAAACTAATCTGGTTGATTTGAGGTATGTGGGCTTCCGATTCACTTGGGTAACGTCTTCTGGCTTCTCTTGAAAGCATAGAAAGATTGACAAAGTCCTTGTGAATCTAGGTGGAACCAAGATTTTTCATTCTCGGAAGCTTCCTTTCTGGAGCTTGGCATCTCGGACCACACCCCTATGGTTATTAGGATTTTGAATCCTACTCACTGGAGGAAGCCGTTTAAGTTCTTTGATTTCTGGACCAAACATTTGGCTTTTAGTTCCATTGTTGCCCAGGTTTCGGCGAATCCGAGGGCAGGTCCCCGATGTATAGACTAGTTTGTAAGTTGAAGGTCCTCAAGGGCCTTCTCAAGCAGCTGAACAGGGACTCCATTTCTAATATTTCTTCTAGGACAACTAAAGTGAGGCAAGCTCTTCGGGCCACTCAGGTTGGCCTCCCGTAGGATCCAGCTAGTGTTTCATTGGCAAAGCTGGAATTGACTCAGCGAAGGGTCTTCTCATATCTGCGCTCTCAAGAGGAATCCCTTTTATAAACAAAAATCTAGAGTCAGATGGCTAAAAGAAGAATCGAAATACAAAATTCTTTCATCATTTTGTCAATAGCAAACAGTTGAGGAATGGGGTTCTTTCGATCAAGGACATTGATGGTACCTTAGTCACGGATCCACCTATGGTGCAACGGTTGTTTGTGACTTATTTCCACGACCTCTTGGCGTTGCATGAGCTTCTGGTGAGGTCATCGATCTAGGAAATCCAGGCGGTCATTCAGCAGCCGTTGAATGGAGAGCAGGTAAGAGTTCTTTCTAGACCTGTCTCGGATGAGGAGATTCGTGCAACCTTGTTCTCCTTACCGTGAGGAAAGGCTCTTGGGCCTAATGGTTTTAACGTAGAATTTTTCAAACTCAATTGGGAGGTTGTCGGCCCGTCGGTCCTTTTAGTGGTTAAAGACTTTTTTAGCTCTAGGAGATTATTGCGAGAGAAACAACACCATTCTAATTTTGGTCATGTTGACACCTAAATTTTTTTGCATAAAAAATGGGTTAATTTTTACCCCCAAAAAATAAAATAAAATTGCATAGCATATAATTTAGGTGCATTTGATATATTCAATAAATATTTATATATTCAAACGGTATATATCAAGATGTATATTTTGTTGAAAATTGGAAGGTTTCGATGGAATATTTTAGAGGGGATATATATTTGGCATTAATCTTCAGGTAATATGCATTATCGACATAATAAAAGAAACATTAGATCTTTCAATTGTCAATGGGCGTGAACAAAGGAAGGAAAATGAAATAAAAGTGTGAAGATTACACCTTGGTCGCACGAGATGCAATCGAAAAGAAGAGGGAAGTTTTGCTTCTTTCATATGTGGGCTCAATTTCGTTGCATATAAAAAGGGGAGCTTTTCTCGTGCGATGGGAGGGGGGAGAATTCGCAAAAAAATTCATGAAAAGAGCAAGCATAAGAGAATTCGTGAAAGTGAGAAAGAAAAAAGAAGAGAGGAAACCGCCCCTTTGTCGTCCAAGAGAGTTCTTGTCTCTTCCTCTTTGACAAGCTGCAAAGAAAAACAAAAGTAGCCAGCAAAGTATAGAAAGAAGAGGAGAGAGTGGACGTGGGAAAGAGGAAAATAAGTAAAAAAGAAAAAAGAAAAGCAAAAAGGGGGGTTGTCTTCTTCGGTGGGGCTTTTGCCCTTCGCTGCTAGTCGCTTCGCTCGATAGCGGCCGCCCGTTGCCGTCCTCCTTCTGGTGAGCTCTGAGCGCTTGACACCTTAGCCCGCTTGTTGCTACGCCACTGAGAGCATCGTCGCCACGCCTTGCTGCCGACATAGCAACCCCTTATCACTATTGTTGCACCTTGCCTCTGCTCACACCCTTCACCCGAGCACCACCGGCAATGACTATAGCAAACCATTGCCCAGCAGCTCGCTACCGTGCCGAAGCCCCACTGTCGCGACCAATTTTTCGGGGTATGAACCACCTAGGGTTTTGGCTAATGGATTTTTAAGCTTAGACTTAACTCGGGCTCTCCCAAGCCCATACCAATTCGCGACTTTAGGTTCAAGTTTTTTTTAACATGCAAATTTTTTAATTAGGAGTCGCCACTAATCTATTTTTGGTGGGTCGATTAGAAACCCAAGTAAAGTAATTGGAGATTCACTTTACTCCTACGAACCAGAGATTTGGGTACGGGGACTTGATTACGCTAGATTTCTCTAACGCCCTTTCGGTACCATTTCTTTTATTTTGAAAAAAATTGTTTGGCAAACAACTTGAATTGATATTAATTCATTGACAGGTGAGGTGACCATGTGGGTACGCAAACCACCAATTTAACACTCAAGTAAAGCAGAAAATAAATTGCAGGACTTACCTCAAAGCAACGAAAGCATCTGCAATGTTAAATTAAAATCCACATCAACAACCCTAGATATGGTTTCTAATTAACACGCAATTTTTGTTTTGTTTTCACTTAATTAATGAAAATAATGCAATATGCAATGCAATATTAACTAAATGACCTAATTCCAATGACATGTAATTTCTAATTAAATAGGCCTAGCAAAAACACTAAATGACATGCATCTCAATGAATCGAACCCTAATGACGTGCATATGACAATTTTTCTTTTTCCTAAAAGAATGCATTTTTTTATCCTAAATAATAAAACCAAATCAACCTATGGCATTTTTGTATTTTTCATGAAATTCGAAATTAGGTGAAGTGTGAAAATTACATAATTAGATTAAGATCCTATTTAATTTTTATTAGGAATTAGGTTGAGCCACATCCTAATTTAAACCTAGATATTATCTTAACCTAGATAATCCTAAAATGCAATCTATTTAATAAAATACCTAAACCTATAGTAAATTAAGAAATTATCTAAATTAACTTAAGTGCAATTTCTATCATAATATGCAATGACGTGCAAAATGTACCCTAATTCTACATGAATTATGCATGATGATTTTTTTTATGTTTTTCCTTTTTTCCCTTTTTTTTTTTTAAAATTTCGAAATTAATAATTGCCAGATAGTTAAACATGCAATTTAGACTAGTGAAGCAGAAATCTAACATCCTAATTTTTTTTTATTTTTTCATGTTTTCAAAAATTCGAAATAAATTAATTTCCTATTCTAGACATGCAAAATAATCTAAAACAAGTAACATCCTAACATGCATCTAACTCAAATATATTCTCTTTTATGGGAGCAAACAAATAAAGCATCAAGAATAACATGGCACCAAATCAAGCAAGACATCATCCACGTCCATTTAATTTTGGGAAACAAATTGACGAATCATATCTCGCGCTCGAGATCGGATTGGCCAATTTTTAAATAAAATCATGAATCATATCTCGAGCGTGAGATCGGATTGGTGATTTTTCCGTACGATTGCGGGTTGTATTTCGAGCATGAAATCGGACCGTCAATCATATGTACGTTGCGAAATTAGGAAGATTTCCCAATTTAAAAGGCTGATCGATATTTTGTGGATATGATGGTATCATTCAAATATTCATACAAGATAATCCCATAAATTAGGCAATAGGGATATATGAAAATCGAATTAAAAGAGGTTCTTACCTAATATTTGGTGCCACGTGGACCACGTTGTGAAGTTCGGTCGAACGACGAATGGCGGTTCAAGGTGACGTGCTAATTTGGCCTAACAGGGTCACAAAGTTGACCAACACAGCAAGGGGACGTCCACGAAGACTTGAACAGCAAAAGGAGCATTGTTGGCGTGAAGATTTGAATGTCCGGGGTTGGTCACGATGTAACTCGGTGTACGCAAGTGACACTGGGATTCGCAGGAACCTGAAAATAAAACACAAAAGACCGCGAACTCGGTGGGGTAGCGTTCAACGATGGAGAATCAACGAGTCAGGGAGCAACGG
This sequence comes from Eucalyptus leucophloia subsp. euroa, assembly GCA_017140325.1. Taxonomy (NCBI): domain Eukaryota; kingdom Viridiplantae; phylum Streptophyta; class Magnoliopsida; order Myrtales; family Myrtaceae; genus Eucalyptus; species Eucalyptus leucophloia. The sequence continues at coordinate 65,352,595 of CM029475.1, forward strand.
CGCCAGCACACAGCAATAATGGAACCAAGGCAGCAGCGTAGTCAAGCACAGCAGCTCGAACACGATTGACTTTTCAGGTGGCACGCGTGCGAGGAGCAGCTTGATTGTCGTTGACGGCTCAATAGGGCAGCGATACGATACGGCGATGTTGGTGATAGACGCACGGCCAGAGGTCTGGCCGTGAAGTGGACGCCGGTTTGGACGATCGCCTCGGCCAAGAGCTGGTCGGGACTTCCCTCTCTCTACTCTTTCTCACGTGTGTTTCTCTGTATATTGCTCCCAAACCAAAAATTCCCCCCTTTTCTAGTCTGCGAAAGGTCCCTTTTATAGGGAGAGGGTTCGAACTTATCAAGAAAAATAGCATATTTCGTTTCCTTTTCTGGACACTTGAAATCTTCCTTGACGGCATGCAATTTCTTGTCTTAAGACAGGAATATATTTACTGAATATACAACCCACGTCTACCAATCCCCTCTTTGTATCGTTTCTTCATGTAGAGATATCGAAAGAGATGATATTTGCAAACATTCCTTCCTCACGAACAATAACATTGTCGAAAGGATATATTACTAGAATAATGAGATTAAATATATCCCCCACACGAGGCATTATTCCTTTTTTTCAAAATCCCTTCCTGGCCCTCTTTCCTTTAACAGAGATATTCGGTCAAATCTTTGGATGACTTGACCGAATTTTCAATGGCTAAACATATATTTTCCGGGGACGAGCCATTCAAGTGTAGTGATGTTGCTCCTGCTTATTTTCATTAGACAAGATGTTTCTTTCATTGATATCAACATGGTTCCCATTCATTGCACAAGGTCATCCGCATCTCCATCCTGGACAACTTCTTGAGCGCATCGGACTGATCATTCTCCACTTGATCCCACGCTTGATGGCGACCTTCGCGTAGGGGAACGGTGTCCAGCCACCTTTGTTCTCGATCATGCAAAGATTATGGCCTACTATTAGAAGCTCCCTCATGACCTTCAAATCCTCCATGGCTGATCAATTGCAAATGTAATAAAAGAAATGCTCCTAAAACTATATGTTATGCAATTTTTATAGGTTAAAAATTAATCCTTGATTTTTATGTAATAAGTAAGTGAATGGGTCACCAAAATTTAGGTGTCAACAGCTGCCCCTCTTTGAAGGTGAGCTCGCAGAGGTTGTCTTCAAAGACAAATTGAGACCTAAATTTTGGTCATACTCATGCAATGAATGATTTTTTTTGTCAGAATATGAATTCCATTTTTTAATGCAATTTGTATGATGCATGGAAATGCTAATGCAAATGATAGATGAACCTACCTGGGATAACTTACCTTCGAGGAGGATAAAAGTAATTCGAGGTAGTGAGTGTTACCTGTCCAGGACCCGTACCATTCTACGGTCGCCTAGAATAGTAACATGACTTTGTGAAGATGCTGTTTTGAAGGACCCGTACCATTCTACGGTCGCCCGTATGGCGAAAGGAGCTGCTTTCTCGGGACCCGTACCATTCTACGGTCGCCCAATACGGCAGAAAGGTTTTGTAAGGAACTGCTTTCCCAGGACCCGTACCATTCTACGGTCGCCCAGAACGGCAGAAAAGTTTTGTCTAGGACCCGTACCATTCTACGGTCGCCTGAATGAAGAAATTGCTTTTCCAGAACCCGTACCATTCTACGGTCGCCTGTTAGAGCAATAAATGTTGTCTAAGACCCGTACCATTCTACGGTCGCCTAGGCTGAGGTTTTGCTTGGCTAGGACCCGAACCATTCTTCGGTCACCCAGCTTTGCGACAGAAATCATCTGACCAGGACTCGAACCATTCTTCGGTCGCCTTAATCAGATTGAATCTGGAGAAAAATCTTTGGGGGACAACTCAATGGAGTGTCGATATGCTTAAAAGGGAATACTTGTGCAATGACAAATATTCAAGGTATGGATAGAGATATACTTACCTGGTAACATCTCCGATCTTCGGGGATACATATCCTGCAAAACATGGTCGTAGGAGAGACAACATGCATTGGTAATCATAAACATGCATCAATTTAATGGAGGTTCATGATGATTTTCATTAATCTTGCATCACCTAATTTCCATCCTGAACACATGAGTGTCATAAATGTGTCAAATGAGGGATCCTTTGGTCTGAAAGGACTTTTCTCTCATCCTCATTAAAATGGCCATTTCATCCTGACCTTTGATGCAGGATTTTGTCAATCACTCTATCTCACCATCGTCATGCCAAACAAGGGTTTGAGCAATCTCGCAAGTGGTATGATCTCACCAATCTGAGAGGTCTTTAAAAGGGACCGTAATGTGGGTTTGGTCAACGGCTTAACAAAGGGGACTCTTTAAGCCAGGGCTATTTGAAAAACGACATTTCATAACTGTCTTGGGATTTTCAAGTCAAGAAACATACGAGGAAGTAATTATCTTACTCGCACTTCTTCAAGCGATGCTTTCAAGCATATGAACTCTTACGTTAATTCAAGTGCCCTAATCTGAAAAGACTTTGCAAGGGACGTAACGTAGGCTTGGTTCATGGGTTGTGAAATGAAAGGATCATTAGGCTCAAAAAGTGTTTAGAGGGTCAAAGTTGGTGATCATCTTGACATTTCCACCACTTTCCTTCTCCATTGTCGGAGATTTTTTTTTTTTTTTTTGCACTCATTGATTGCAACAGCATTTGAGTTCTTTTTTCTTTTGGGCATCGGCCTTGCTTTTACCAGGCACACTGCTTTTTGATGCCCCATTTTTGCTTTTTTTTTTTTAACAAAATCTCCATTTTTTTCGGTATTCTAGTTCATGCTACTTGAGTATTTTTGTCTTGCCCCAGTATGGGGGATGATCACCAACTGGGTTTAATATGAAATGGATTCATAAGCTCAAGTGGGCTATGCAATGGATAAAAGTGTGTAAGATAGAGAAATGACTGCTCTTCATCATCCTAAGGCACTTTAAATTATCATACGAGTTACAATGCGAAAGCAACACTCAAAGATTGATGCAAGTGTGAGTAAGAAAATTCCTTTCATTCATTTCAAACTTCATCCCAATGTGGGATGATCCTTAACAGGGATGATTAAAAATTCTTCATGTGTATGGGTTCGAAGGGCTAAACAATGGGTATACCTGTGGTGTTTTGGGTAGAAGAAGAAACGGCCTCTCATCACCTTGGTTGACGTACCATTTGCGAGATCACCCTTTTCCTTGCGGGCATGGAATTCTTTCGCACAACTCACCAAGGATTAGTGTATGGGATAGTGTATGGAATAAGGCTTGCCCTTCATCATTCCAAGGTATCTCATTTGACACATTTAATTTATCTCACACGATTCATTAAGGAAGAAGAATGCAAAATTTATGACAAACTTGAACAATTCAACTGATCGAGGCATCTTATTCATCATAAAATACTTGCAATTCAAGACAAGACATGGCAAATTCTGTCATGGATAATACTTCTTGACAGTATCAGAATTAACTGGAGTGGAAAACACGCGACCATCCATTTCTGCCAAGATCAAGGCACCTCTAGGAAGTACCTTCTTCACCACATATGGACCACCGTAATTTGGGGCGAACTTGCCCCCAGGATCAGGGAAAATTGGCAACAGCTTTCTTAGAATAAGATCATTTACCTCAAAATGTCTCGGTCGTACTTTTCGGTTGAAGGATCTGGCAACTCTTTACTGATAAGTTTGGCCATGACAAAGAGCCTTCAATCTCTTCTCATCAATCAAGTTTAACTGTTCAAGTCTTTGTTGCGACCATTCATCTTCAGACAACTCCATTTGGGATAAAACTCTCAGAGAAGGAATCTCCACTTCTATAGGTAGAATTGCCTCCATGCCGTACACCAAAGCAAATGGGGTTGCCCCAGTGGAAGTACGGATCGATGTCCAGTATGCCATTAGTGCGAAGGGTAACATGTCATGCCAATCTCGATAATTCTCGGCTGTTTTAGCTAAGATTTTCTTAATATTTTTGTTGGCCGCTTCAACGGCCCCGTTCATTTGAGGGCAGTAAGGGGACGAATTTAGATGCTTAAGCTTGAACTCGCTGAACAACTCATCAACAAGCTTGTTGTTCAAATTTGTCCCGTTATCAGTGATAATCACTTTAGGGACGCCATAGCGAGCAATTATGTCATGTTTGATGAACTTCACCACATTGCGAGTGGTGACGCTCGCAAAGGATGTAGCTTCAATCCATTTGGAGATATAGTCTATCGCTACCAATTTGAACCGATGCCCATTTGAAACCTTGGGATTTATTGGGCCAATCACATTAATGCCCCACATTAAGAAGGGCCATGGCTCGGAAAACTGATGCAGCTTAGTTGGAGGAATATTTATCTTATTACCATGGATCTGGCAACGATGACAACTCCGCACGTGCTTGATGCAGTCACTTTCTAGTGTGAGCCAATAGTAGCCTAATCTCATAATCTTCTTAGCCATCATGTGCCCATTCATATGAGGGCCACATATTCCTTCGTGCACTTCTTGCATGATTTGAGTGGCTTCGGTTGTATCCACACACCGTAATAAGACTGAATCATAAGATCTCTTGTACAAATTCTCGCCACTGACGAAGAATTTTGAGGCCACCTTCGTGATGTACTTCCTATCAGCGGGAGTGCTTCCTTCGGGAAATTCCTGCCTTTTAATGTAGTTCATGATATCGTAATACCATGGTTTTCCATCGGGTTCTTGATCACGATCATACAATAAGCCGGCTTTGGCAAAACATCTATTTTCAAAGGCTCGACCTCTAACCCGTCAGTGACTTGTAACATAGATGACAAAGTTACGAGTGCATCCGCAAATTGATTATGAGATCTTGGCAAGTATTCAAATGAAATTTCGTCAAACTCCTTTACCAGATCTTCTAAGTACCTGTGGTACGGGAGCAACTTGGCATCCTTGGTCTTCCACTCACCTACAGTCTGTAATATGATCAGTGCCGAATCTCCAAATACCATTAACTTAGCCACACCCATCTCGATTGCGGCTTGAAGTCCGAGGATGCAAGCCTCATACTCGGCCACATTGTTAGTGCATGGGAATATTAATTTTGCAGCTACCGGATAGTGTTGTCCATCTGGGGATATCGAACCGCCCAATGCAGAACCGCAGACAAGTTTACAGCTCCATCAAAGAACATCTTCCATGAGTCTTCATTTACACTCAAGACACGGTCATCAAGGAAACCATCATCGTCATTAGAAACTTCTGAATTTCCGGCCAATAGATCGGCGATCACTCGACCCTTAACCGACTTTTGTGGCATGTATTGCACATCAAATTCCGAAATCAAAATTTGCCATTTGGCCAACTTACCCACCAAAGCTGGCCGATCAAGTAAGAACTTGATGGGGTCATTCTTAGTCACAAGGAATGTCTGGTAATGCAGTGTGTATTGTCACAATCTATGCAATACCCACACCAATGCCGCACAAGTCTTTTCAACATCGAATATTTTAGCTCGATACGGTGAACTTCTTACTAGATAATAAATGGCTCGTTCTTTTTATCCACGGGACTTTCCCGAGCCAACATTGCACCCAATGACTCACTATGAATGGTGAGGTAGAGAATCAAGGGATGCCCGGTGATGGTGGGACAAGAACTGGTGGATTCATCAGGTAGTGCTTTAACTTGTTGAACGCTTCTCAACACTCATCATCCCAGTTGACTCGTGCATTCTTCTTTAGGAGCTTGAAGAATGGCTTGGCAGTTTCAGAGAGTTGGGCAATGAACCGGGCTATGTAATTCAGTCTTCCCAGGAGGCTCCGAACTTCTTTCACTGTTGATGGAGGTTGCAATTCGCATATGGCCTTAGCCTTGGATGGGTCAATCTCAATCCCCTTACTGCTTACAATGAATCCGAGTAATTTACCGGATGTTGCCCCGAACACGCATTTAGTGGGATTTAACCGAAGCTTGAATTCACGGAGTCGATCAAACAACTTCTTCAGGGTTTCTACATGGCTTCTTCTAGGCCGAGTCTTTGCAATCATATCATCAACATAGACTTCAATCTCCTGATGCATCATATCATGGAATAGTGTTACCATGGCTCGTTGGTAAGTTGCCCCTGCATTTTTGAGTCCGAAGGGCATGACCTTGTAATGAAAGGTCCCCACGGGGTGATAAATGCAGTCTTCTCCTTGTCTTTCTCTTTCATCCTTATCTGATTATACCCGGAAAACCCATCCATAAACGAGAATAGTTCAAATCCGGCGGTACTATCCACGAGGACATCTATGTGAGGCAGTGGGAAATCATCTTTTGGGCTAGCCTTGTTCAGATCTCGATAGTCGACACAAACTCGAACTCGACCATCCTTCTTCATCACCGGCACGATATTAGCCACCCATTCAGGGTATTGTGAGACTTCAATGAATCCCACCTTCAAAAGCTTCATCACCTCTTCCTCTATCTTCTTCGAGAGCTCGGGCTTAGTTCTCCGGAGCCTTTGCTTCTTAGGTGGTACATCCGGATTAGTAGGCAAGCAATGCTCGACGATTGATGGGTCTAAACCAGGCATGTCAGCATAGGTCCATGCAAAGACATCCTGGTATTCCTTTAGTAGCTGAGTTAGGCGCTCGGCCTCGTCTTCGGGAAGATTTGCCCCAATTTTAATTTCTTTGACTTCTTCGGTGTCACCTAAATTAATAGTGACAGTCTGCTCGGATGTGACAGCCTTGGCTTTTTCATGTTGCTCCCAGCTTCGCTGCACCTCAATGGAATCTTCATTCAAGTCATCGAGGTCATCAATGTCAGCATTTGTTGCATTGGGCTGGGCCATTTCCATACTTTTGTATGCCATAAGATTGCTCCTGAGACATGAAGTAAATAAATTAGAAAGACAAACAAAGTAATTTATTTTTTTTTTTGAAATTTTGGCAAAAACATTTTTTTTTAAAACATTTTAACATGAGAAAGCATGATGGAGCCCAGTGCCTCGAGAATTCTCCTTGGATTTTCTTTTTCTTTTATAAATTTGGATATCATCACTTAGGGCTGGTTTGGTGTACCTCATCATGCCCTCAAAATAAAACTTGTAATTTTATTGATATGCATCAATCAATTACATTTATTGAATGGAAATGCAATTTTCAAGCCCTAAAAAGAAAGCGAAAGGGAAGAAATCAAAAACAAGCCCTAGAAAGCGATAAAAATTCCCGCGTAGGGGAATGTAAGAAAGCAGTAAATGAGTTACTCTTGTGGGCTAGAGCCCATCTTCTCCTGAGGTCCTTCGTCATTGGCCCCTATGAAGACATCATCGAAGAGATTAGAGATTCCTTCCAATGCATCTTCGGGGTTTTCGGTCTCCGGGGGTGTCGGATCATCCATGCCACCCCATCCATCTGGGACAATGTCGCGGGGATCAATGTAGAAACCGGGAGGAGCCGAATACTTCACCGGATAGTCGAATTTTCCGCTTGGCTGCCCTGGGTGTCCATTATTTCTGCTTCATCCTACATCATTCTTGGAGGACTGGGGAATGTCTCATGAATGCTTGGGGGTAGCAGGTTTTGCCTCCCTCGCCCCTAATCAAGTGGTGGGTTCCGCCTTTCCCATCTTCGTTCTCCATAACTTTCCCCACCTCTTCCGTGATACCCTAATCCAAAAGCACGGGACCCTCGAGGGGCTTCAATGGGGTTTCGAATCCCCGACCATTTCTTCCAAGGCCACTACCAGAATAAAGCCATTCTCAACCATCATCCTTCCCGCCATGAGAGTAGCACTCGAAACTTCAGGAGTTGGTGGTGGCGAGTCTCGAGAAGCATGAATAGTGGATACCAACTCAAATGAGTGGTAGCTCGATTCAAACTCAAAGTCTGGCTCTACATAAGGGATAGCTGTCTCATGATAAATCCGATGATCTTCTTCGCCATAGACAGTGACCAACTTCCCTTTGATTACGAATTTCACAGCTTGATGTAGACTTGATGGTACCGCCCCAGCAGTATGAATCCAAGGACGACCCAGCAGGAAATTAAAAGCAGTAGGGATATCCATTACCTGGAAGGGAACATTGAAGACCACCGGCCCTATTTGCACATTAAGGTGAATCTCACCAAGCACTTCATTCTTCGTACCATCAAAAGCTCGAACAGAAGTCTTTGTGGCATGTATCTTGGACGGGTCCACCTTAAGGCGATGAAGAGTGGCTAGTGGACATATGTTTAGGGCGGACCCATTATCAATGAGTACTCGAGACACATGAGAAGCCTTATGCTTGACAGATACGTAGAGTGCCTTGTTATGCCCCCTACCCTCGAGAGGGAATTCCTCATCAGAAAAGGCAATCATGTCCTTAAGAAGGATCGATCCCACAAAGTTTTCCAGCTTGTCTCGCTCGACCGTTCAGGTACACGAATTTCACTTAACACCTTCATTAGCGACTTTTGATGCACAGGGGATGTAAGCAGGAGTTCAAGCAAAGAAATCTGGGCGGGCATCTTTCGTAACTGTTCGACCACCTTGTACTCGCTTGCTTTGATCACGGCCAAAAACTCTTTAGCCTCTTCATCGGTGACAGGTTTTGCAGGTTGAACATTGGCCTGAGAATAAGTCCGACCAGACCTTGTAACGAGGTCAACATCTAGATCATAAGACCAAGGGACCGCCTTATTGTTGACATATTCATACGGTTGAGGCATTTCAATCACTATCTCATCGTCGGATGCATCTTCAAGTGGGGGCATGTCCACGAGTGAAGGATCAACTTCCTCTTTATCAGCATTGAGCGCCGCTTGCTCCTCCTCCCAATCAATAATGATGGGGGAAATAGTGGAAACTATAGAGTTATGGTCAGCATAAACGATGATTCCGTCATCCACCATCCTGGTGACTCTTTCCTTCATCAGTGAAAGAGGAAGATCCTCCTGATCTAGATAATATCTAGCTCTTACCAAGCCATTGTAAGCATCTGCCACATGTACCTTCGAGTTCTTGATTCGACCAACTTCAGGCTCTAGGATAGCATTGACCGTACCTTCATGCTCCGGTAACGGATTTTTCTTGACGTTTGGCTGAGCAGTCTGAAATGAAAAGGCCTTTGTGTCCAAGAGGTTTTGGATCTTGTGTTTCAAGGTGAAACATTCATCAGTTGAATGTCCTAATTCACCGCTATGATAGTCGCACTTCTTCATCGAGTCGTAACTACGAATGCTTTCGCGGTTAGGGCGCTTTGGTTCGCTAGTAAGCAATCCTTTCTTTCTTAGAATTGCCAACACTTGGGATGGAGATCCAGGGAGAGGAGAGAATTGCCTTCTTGCTTGGGCAAATGATTGACGGCCGGTAGCTTATTGTTGCTTTGGATTCATCTCGGATAGCCGGGGTGCGATTGGCATTTTCCGGCTATAAGCCATATTTACGTCTACGCAGTCTCCTTCTCTTTCTTGGCAGAGAATCTTCTACTCGATGGTTCAGTAAACCATCATTCCCTTATCCCCATCTCGATTTGTTCCCCCACAGAAATAAGCTGATTGAAGCTTTCAACGTATGTGCTGGCCATCCGAATACGGAACTCAGATGGGAGAGTTTTGATAAATAACTTCATCAGCTCCTTGTCAGTAGGCTCGGGGGTGATTTGAGCTGCCAGATTTCGCCATCTCACGGCATACTCTTTGAACGACTCGCTCTTCTTTTTCTCCATCCTCTCAAGATCCTCTCGGGAAGGTGCAATATCCATGTTAAACTTGTATTGCTTGAGAAATGCGTCAGCCACTTCATTCCAAGTGTTGAGAAGGTTCACATTCTTCATGACATACCAATTCAATGCGAGGCCCTGGTCAAACTTGCATGGAATGATTGGATCATGAGAGGCTCGTTCTTGACATATTGGGCCATGCGTACGTGGGACATCTCGCAAATGAGCTTTTGGGCAGGAAGTACCATCGTATTTCTCAAAATCCGGCATTTTGAATTTCTTTGGCATCTTGACTTTCTCGTACACGGACAAGTCGAACGAGAGTGAACTCTGTGACTCCTGCAGTTGTTTCAACTTTTCTTCCATTTTCGCAAAGCGTTCATCCTGCTCCGTCTTAGGGATGTTGACAAGCTTAGCCTTTTCCACATTGACCGGGAATGGATCATCTTCCAGCCCGGGCATGTCATCCTCACCAATTTGTGCCTTGTTTGTCGGCTTCGGGACGACTATCTCAGGGAGAGTGGGCACAGGAGCCGGATTCACTTGGAGGGATTGGAGTTGAGCTGTTATAAGCTCCATAGAGGCAGCTAACTGTTGGAGTTGGCCCTCCATAGCGGAGACACGATCACGCACTTCGGTTTGTTCAGCCATTCTTGCTCTTAATCGCGTGATAATGGGAGAGCGTGGAGGGTCCGTTATCACCTAATATTTGGGAAATGAACACAAATAAGTATCTCATATGAAAATACGTCGATCCATGGCAATACTCTAGAAATTTTATTCATCAATAGAGCTTTTGACAAGCCTAGAAATTCGAAATGTCCCTAACAAATGAACTAAAAAGTAAATGACCCAACTTCCTAAACATTAATCTAAAAATGAAAATAGCAAGACTGATTCAAGCATTTCATTTGGCTTGATCAATATACACTTGGGACACCATTCGGCGCAATCGCTTATTTTCCTCTTGAGCTTTTTCAGCAACTCTTTTGAGGCGTTTATTCTCAGCTTGATTGGTTATCTTCAACGGCGCCTCCGGTATCTTTGGAAGCAGCTCCTCGGGAATCTTGTGCTGTTGGATATACTTAATCGAGGCATAGTACTTCATTTCCTTGCCTTCCAACTCCTCTTCGGGCCATTTGAGTTTTCGTGGACGGCACATGTCCCACATCGACTTGATAGTGAGAATGGAATCTTCATGGTCTCGGCTTCCATCAACAAAACTGACTTGGAATGGCTCTGTTTGTAATGCTGGGGGAAGCTCCTGCACGACTTGATACTGACGAGTCACTCTAGTTGGATAGTACTCCAATGCTCCAGTGAATCCCAATAGAGGGATTGGGCCAACTCCTCCACACGAGAGTCTCGCTACCCGAACTTGGAACCATTTGGCATGCCATAGGAAACCATTGGAAGTTGGTTTTTTCATGAAAGCTAGCCACCTAGAATAATGATAGTCTGGTGCATGTTTTTGATTGTTCTCAAATCTCATAATAGGGTGATTGGAATTACTTACATCATGTATAGTCATTAGACCACCAAACCCTTTTATATGTGAAAGAAACCAAATTTGTAAAAGTTCAGGAGAGGAATGGAAAGTCTTATCACCGCCTCCTTTAAAACGAGTGAGGGAAAGGAAAGTTTCAGTTAGAATAGTGTTTACAAAATTCTTTCCTTCCAATACTTGTTTAACTAATTGAGCGATCAAGGGGTTAATAGCATTCTTGCAGTAAGGAAAAACTATAAACCCAAAGAAGGCTAAAAGGAAAATCCTTCGCATTTGAGATGAAGTGCCTTTCTCAAAACATTGTTTCAGAAAAGATAAATGACATGCATTGCGGTTAGCCTTTAAAACCTTTCTTAAATCGTCTTCCTTAATTCTCAGAAAATCAGATAAGGTCATAACGGGATCTATTCTGATAGGCGGACTAATCAATTCAGCTTTCAAGGATTTTCCTATGGCAATGCTATACTCTTCCAAGGTGGGAGTGAGCTCATGCTTACCGCCGAAGATAAAAGTAGAAGTCTCGGGGCACCAACAGTGGGCGAGTGCTTGGACGAGGCCGACATGGATGTTGATACGCAGCAAGTGGAAGCGATCGACCAATATGTGACTCTACAACCGACGGCCATCTTTATCTAACTTGTCCCACCAAATGCTAAGCTCTTCCCTTGGAGGGAAAATAATTCGAATGTCCGGTGTCCCCATTGTATATTGATCAAGACTCAGGACAATCCTAATGCCATGGACCGACAAAATAATGCGATAAAGTAAGTAAATTGCAAAGGCCAAAAATTTAGAGAACTTACTTTACCAATGATGGGCAATCACATAGACATGCGCATGTTAAGTGGCTCGATTTCTACTCTATAAGGCTTATCAAAGTGAAGCCACAAGGATGATCGGACTAGCCACGAGCTTGTGGACTATGTCGGGTCCTCATGACTCCGGCTTGGTCAAAGAGCCGACCCGGGTCGCGAGCATGCGGACCGAGGTGGGTACTCTTGACACCATGAAAGAAACTTCGGGATTGAGATGGGCGACTCGTACCGCGAGCATGCGGTCGGAGTGGCAAACATCTCAATACCATCCTAGATGATCCTAATGCGGCCCAGGTCCGGCGGCAGGTTGTGTGTGCAATAGTGTAGTGCTAGATGCAAGGCATGCACAACATTTTATATCAAGCAACACTTCATATATGAAAATAAACCATACATTCCTACACCTCCCTACAAAACAAAGGTTAGCAAACACTTCCCCTTATACCTCCCATCCTGCAAAAACATTTAACACCTTAAATGTTAGGGACGTACCTGGGATCCTCGCTGCCAAACAAAAACATTTTTTAAAAGAAAAGAAAAATTGGCCTAAGTCCACTAAGAGTTTTAACTCAAGTCCACAGCGGAGTCGCCAAGCTGTCGTGACCAATTTTTCGGGGTATGAACCACCTAGGGTTTTGGCTAATGGATTGTTAAGCTTAGACTTAACTCGGGCTCTCCCAAACCCATACCAATTCGCGACTTTAGGTTCAAGTTTTTTTTAACATGCAATTAATTTTTAATTAGGAGTCGCCACTAATCTATTTTTGGTGGGTCGATTAGAAACCCAAGTAAAGTAACGGGAGTTTTACTTTACTTCTACGAACCAGAGATTTGGGTACGGGGACTTGATTACGCTAGATTTCTCTAACGCCCTTTCGGTACCATTTCTTTTATTTTGAAAAAAAATTGTTTGGCAAACAACTTGAATTGATATTAATTCATTGACAGGTGAGGTGACCATGCGGGTACGCAAACCACCAATTTAACACTCAAGTAAAGTAGAAAATAAATTGCAGGACTTACCTCAAAGCAACGAAAGCATCTGCAATGTTAAATTAAAATCCACATCAACAACCCTAGATATGGTTTCTAATTAACACGCAATTTTTGTTTTGTTTTCACTTAATTAATGAAAATAATGCAATATGCAATGCAATATTAACTAAATGACCTAATTCCAATGACATGTAATTTCTAATTAAATAGGCCTAGCAAAAACACTAAATGACATGCATCTCAATGAATCGAACCCTAATGACGTGCATATGACAATTTTTCTTTTTCCTAAAAGAATGCATTTTTTTATCCTAAATAATAAAACCAAATCAACCTATGGCATTTTTGTATTTTTCATGAAATTCGAAATTAGGTGAAGTGTGAAAATTACCTAATTAGATTAAGATCCTATTTAATTTTTATTAGGAATTAGGTTGAGCCACATCCTAATTTAAACCTAAATATTATCTTAACCTAGATAATCCTAAAATGCAATCTATTTAATAAAATACCTAAACCTATAGTAAATTAAGAAATTATCTAAATTAACTTAAGTGCAATTTCTATCATAATATGCAATGACGTGCAAAATGTACCCTAATTCTACATGAATTATGCATGATGATTTTTTTTTATGTTTTTCCCTTTTTTCCCTTTTTTTTTTTAAATTTCGAAATTAATAATTGCCAAGTAGTTAAACATGCAATTTAGACTAGTGAAGCAGAAATCTAACATCCTAATTTTTTATTTTTTTTCATGTTTTCAAAAATTCGAAATAAATAAATTTCCTATTCTAGACATGCAAAATAATCTAAAACAAGTAACATCCTAACATGCATCTAACTCAAATATATTTTCTTTTACGGGAGCAAACAAATAAAGCATCAAGAATAACATGGCACCAAATCAAGCAAGACATCATCCACGTCCATTTAATTTTGGGAAATGAATTGACGAATCATATCTCGCGCTCGAGATCGGATTGGCCAATTTTTAAAAAAAATCACGAATCATATCTCGAGCATGAGATCGGATTGGTGATTTTTCCGTACGATTGCGGGTCGTATTTCGAGCATGAAATCGGACCGTCAATCATATGTACATTGCGAAATTAGGAAGATTTCCCAATTTAAAAGGCTGATCGATATTTTGTGGATATGATGGTATCATTCAAATATTCATACAAGATAATCCCATAAATTAGGCAATAGGGATATATGAAAATCGAATTAAAAGAGGTTCTTACCTAATATTTGGTGCCACGTGGACCACGTTGTGAAGTTCGGTCGAACGACGAATGGCGGTTCAAGGTGACGTGCTAATTTGGCCTAACAGGGTCACAAAGTTGACCAACACAGCAAGGGGACGTCCACCAGAAGACTTGAACAGCAAAAGGAGCGTTGTTGGCGTGAAGATTTGAATGTCCAGGGTTGGTCACTGATGTAACTCAGGTGTACGCAAGTGACACTGGGATTCACAGGAACCTGAAAATAAAACACAAAAGACCGCGAACTCGGTGGGGTAGCGTTCAACGATGGAGAATCGACGAGTCAGGGAGCAACGGCGCCAGCACACAGCAATAATGGAACCAAGGTAGCAGCGTAGTCAAGCACAGCAGCTCGAACACGATTGACTTTTCAGGTGGCACGCGTGCGAGGAGCAGCTTGATTGTCGTTGACGGCTCAATAGGGCAGCGATACGATACGGCGATGTTGGTGATAGACGCACGGCCAGAGGTCTGGCCGTGAAGTGGACGCCGGTTTGGACGATCGCCTCGGCCAAGAGCTGGTCGGGACTTCCTCTCTCTACTCTTTCTCACGTGTGTTTCTCTGTATATTGCTCCCAAACCAAAAATTCCCCCCTTTTCTAGTCTGCGAAAGGTCCCTTTTATAGGGAGAGGGTTCGAACTTATCAAGAAAAATAGCATATTTCGTTTCCTTTTCTGGACACTTGAAATCTTCCTTGACGGCATGCAATTTCTTGTTTTAAGACAGGAATATATTTACTGAATATACAACCCACGTCTACTAATCCCCTCTTTGTATCATTTCTTCATGTAGAGATATCGAAAGAGATGATATTTGCAAACATTCCTTCCTCACGAACAATAACATTGTCGAAAGGATATATTACTAAAATAATGAGATTAAATATATCCCCCACACGAGGCATTATTCCTTTTTTTCAAAATCCCTTCCTGGCCCTCTTTCCTTTAACAGAGATATTCGGTCAAATCTTTGGATGACTTGACCGAATTTTCAATGGCTAAACATATATTTTCCGGGGACGAGCCATTCAAGTGTAGTGATGTTGCTCCTGCTTATTTTCATTAGACAAGATGTTTCTTTCATTGATATCAACGTGGTTCCCATTCATTGCACAAGGTCATCCGCATCTCCATCCTGGACAACTTCTTGAGCGCATCGGACTGATCATTCTCCACTTGATCCCACGCTTGATGGCCGCGTAGGGGAACGGTGTCCAGCCACCTTTGTTCTCGATCATGCAAAGATCATGGCCTACTATTAGAAGCTCCCTCATGACCTTCAAATCCTCCATGGCTGATCAATTGCAAATGTAATAAAAGAAATGCTCCTAAAACTATATGTTATGCAATTTTTATAGGTTAAAAATTAATCCTTGATTTTTATGTAATAAGTAAGTGAATGGGTCACCAAAATTTAGGTGTCAACACCCACTCACTTGTCGCTAGTCTCCACTTGGCGCCTATAGCTAGCACCGTGCCCTATTGTCATTGTACCGGCGCCAATGTTTGTTGCCGGCTACACCTCTGCTTGCGAGCCAGCATCTAAAGCCATAACCGCCCACTTCTGGATGTTGCACCACTGTTGCTCGCCTCTGCCCAAGCACGAGCAGAACTTCTCCGCCAGCATTCGCTGCTGCCCACTGTTGCGCACCTGCATAAGCACCATTGCTGCCGACCATTGCAGCAACCTACACCAACGCCCGATGCCCTTCTTTGCTACGCTTCACCCGCGCCTGCAACCCACTGGTCCATGATCCTAAGCCGGTCGCTGCCCGTTCACCTCGCTTTCAGTCTTTGCCAACCCACAACCCATCAATTACTCGTGACAACCTAACACTCCTGTGGCCACGCCTCTACTAAGCTCCACCCAGCCAACGCCCTTACCTCTCTCCTTTCAGCAAACCCACACTGCTGACGTTGCTGCATCATAGGAGCAACTCCGTCGCTGCCTCTGCGATCTAGTGCCTGATGCTTGCAGCCCTTTGCTTGAGCATCTCTCTCCGCCACTGAACATTGCCCTGACACCTACAACTAGCAGCATCTTGGTCCAACGTCCTCGCCTTTGCTGTCGCGCCCGTCATTGACGCTCGCCCTTGCTGCTGTGTGTTGACACCTAAATTTCGTCATTTTACTTAAGGCTTAATAGCATTAAAAGTTAGGAATTAATCGCTAAAAAAAGAAAAAGAAAATAGAAAAACAACAAAAAAATGAAAAAAAAAATGCTTAGGGGGCGAGTTGGGTTGGATCCAGCCTTAGCTTGACCCTCGTTTGCCTCTCTTTTTTTTGTCGCGGCCCAAACCATTCCCCTCTAGCCCACGCGTGGCCCAACCTCCCTCTCCTTTTGGCCTGGCTAGTGCTCTAGCCCTTCCTCCTTTGCCCATCATTGCATGAAAAGAGGAAGATGGGGGCAGCAGGGACAGGAGGAGGGGGACAGAATGAGAACAGAAATCAGAGAGAAAAAAAAAAAAAAACAAGTGCAGTAAAGGAAATAGAGGAGAAGGAGCCTCCAAGCCACTGCCACCGTCGCTGATGAGCCACCCAATCGATGCTGTTCACTATCATCTTCCCCGAAACCCAGACTTGAAGCAAGAGGGAAAACATAGAGTAGGGAGGAGTAGAGGAGGAGAAGAAAGGCCTCCGACACCGTCGTCAACCACCGTCATGTTGGTTCCTTGCCATCACCCGCTGCTTCTGTTTCGCCACCAGACACCGTCCCTCGGCCGAACCCCTTCTTGCTCGATGTTGTTTGAGCCTCCTCGCACCACTGCCGCTCCACCAAGTTGGCCGCCGTCCCGCCGCCGACGAGTTAGTCCTCACCCGCGAGCTCATACCGCCGCCGCTACTATGACGCCAACAATTTGAGCCCCCTTGCCATGCCACCGTTGCCCTCTGAAAGCTGACGCTTATGACCTTCGACGTCGCACCTCCGCTTGTCTTCACAATCGCTCATCGCCGGTATTTTCGCCACTTGGAACCCTAGTCATTATCCACCATGTCATGTTGTCCGCCGCATCGCCGCCATCGAAGTCCCAACTAATCCCTCCGACGTCGCAGTCACCGAGCTCAAGGGTTCTAGAATCTGGGTCACGTGAGTCAGGCCGGGTACAATTCTCGGTTAGGGTTTTCGTTCGTTTGGGCTTGTCACGACAGGCCATCTAACTTTTGGGCTTTTGGGCTTGTGGCCTTAGGCTGGTGTAATGTGGACTTGTGAGCCCGGTTTGTTTTAAAAAGAGATGAGGGGGACCTCTTGGGCTGGGCCCAAGCTTCGAGCCCACTTGGACTCGCTAGACCGAACTCGAGTCCGGTTGCGCCAACCAAGCCACACCTAGGTCCGGCCCCAAAAAAATTATTATTTTATTATTTTAAAAAAAATTAAAAAAATTCGAAAATCTAAAAAATGATGGGGTTTGGTTATGAATTGTCATATCTTGCCTTCGAAGTGTAATTAGGTTTTTTGCTTACTCGTATTCTTATTATATCGTATTTTTAATTTGCATATTTAATTATGTCTAATTGCACGTGTTTAATCTTACAACAATTAGGATCTTGGTAGCTATGATTGTTACTTTAATGATTGCGCACCTGCATGATCACCTCACATGTTAGTGGATAGGTATGAAATTAATCTAAATCACCTGACAAAAATATTTTTCTCTTAAAATGAACAAAACTATGTACCGAAAGGGCATTAATTGGTCAATTAATGTAATCAAATTCCCAACCCTAGATTCTTTGGTTGGTAGAAAGCAAGGTATACTCCCATGCCTCACTTGGTTTATAGCCAACCCCAATAGGCTAGTGGTGACTCCTTTTTTGCAAAATTCCTAAAGATATCCTAATGTCACATGGGGTACGGGCTCGGGAGAGCTCGTGCCTAATCTTGGGTCTTAGGTCTGTCCTTTAGGCAATATCCCTAAACCTATTCCCTCCCATCGAGGGGTAGGTTGTGACACTGTGCCTTCACCCATCGTCGGCGCTTGCTGCTAACGCCTCCCTCTGCCCAAGTGCTCGAGTCATCGCCGCTCCACTAGTAGCAGCATCACGCCGAAGCCTGTCGTGTTGAGTCCCTTAGGTAGTTTATTTTTATTTTATTTTATTATTTTTTAAAGTTTTGTTATTATTGGAGCATGGTATGTTGATGTTAATTATTTGAATATTGTAGGCATTATACGCAGGGTTTTGCCCAAAATTTTAATAATTATTAATTTGATCTGTAAGATGTCGGATCATTTTTTTAATTATATTAATTTTTTGGGCATTTTTATAGTGTTTCGGTTGTTAAATCATTATAATTAATAGTTTGACCCATAAGACTTTGGATCAAATTGTTAATTATTTTGAACTTTCTCATATGTTGTGATGTTTAGGATTAGAATTTTTGTTAATTTAATCCATGAGACTACGGATTATCTTTTTGGTTATTTTAATCCTTCATTTAATGAATGTCTTGATTGCTTAGATATATTGTTCATATGATAATTACTTGTCTTGGAAAAACACTAAAAAACATAAAAATCAAAATCAAAATCAAATCTTGCATCGGGATATGTTAGTTTCGTAAATTAAGATTGCATTTTAGGATTGTACTTTTAGATAATTTTTGGAATAGATTATGATTGATTTTTTTAGGTCTTAGATAATGTTTTCACATTTTAATAATTTCTTTTTTCTTAAAAAAAATAGTTTTCTAAGATAGGATAGGGTTTAAATCAAACTAATCCCTAAGCATGTTAGAAAATTATTCATTTTAGATAATTTAATTAGTTTTCTTTTTATTATTAATTTGAATTTCATTAAATTAGAAATAGCTTGTTAGTAAAATTAGGTCATGTAGTTAAAGTGCATGCTTTAATTTCGAGATAAAAGAAAATAAAAAAAAATTGTTTGCTTTGTGCATTTAGTTTGATACAATTTGTTTGATTCATTGAGTGTTTAATAATGATTGAGCACCCATTGATCACCCCATTGCATGATAATAATTTAAGTTAAAATATATCCAAATTGTCTGTAAAAATATTTTTGAAAATAAAAAGAAATGGTACCAAAAGGGCATTAGAGAAATCTAGTGTAACCAAGTCCCCGTTCCTAAAATCTTTGGTTCGTAAGAGTAAAATAATTATCTCATTATTTTACTTAGGTGTCTAATCAACCTATCATAAACTGATAAGTGGTGACTCCTAAAATTCATTTGCATGTTAAAAAACAGAAACCTAAGTCACGAATTGGTACGGGCTTGAGAAAGCCCGAGCTAAGTCTAGACTTAACAGTTCATTAGTCTAAACTTTAGGTGGTGTACTTGAAATCTAGGTTGCGACAGGTCCCAAAACATCCCAATGCATTGACGTTTTCGGACTATAGACCCATAGCCTATTGCAATACGATTTATAAATGCATCACCAAGGTGTTGGCTAATAGAGTGACGATAGTTCTTCAAACGGTCATTAGTCGTCCTCATAGTGCTTTCATCAAAGGCTAGCGGATTAAGGACATCATCCTCTTGGCCCAAAAACTGTTTAGCGGATTCCGCCTTGACTCGTATTCGCCCAAGTGTGTAGTCAAAGTGGACTTCCAAAAGGCTTATGATATCGTCATTTGGGACTTCTTGGAGCTTGTCCTCCTTGCCTTTAGTTTTTCTTGATCATCTCACCTGGCTTATAATGGTATGTGTGCGTACTCCTAAATTCTCCATAGCCTTAAATGGGGAACTTCACGGCTTCTTTCCTAGTGGTCGTGGCTTGCGACAAGGGGATCTGATTTCTTCTTATCTTTTTACTTTGGTGATGGAGGTTTTCTTAGGATTACTACTCTTCCGCTCTAGGCAGCTGAAGTTCAAATATTGCTGGAGATGCAAAGGTTCGTGTTTATCACACATTTTCTTTACTAATGATGTATTCCTATTCTGCAAAGTAGACATGGCGTCAATTTCTCTCCTCAAGGAAGGCCTTGACACCTTCTCAGATTGGAGCGGGCTGAGGCCAAATAGAGTTAAAAAAGCGAGGTTTTCCTTGCTGGAGGGACTGATTTATCTTGGAACCAAATTGCTCTAGCCTTGGGGTTCTCGATTAGGAGTTTGCCTGTTCATTACCTAGGGGTTCCCATCATCTCCTCATAGCTTGGAAAAGTAGATTGTTGCTCTCTCATCAGTCGCATCACCTCTAGAGTGCAATCGTGGGCCTAGTGCTTCTTATCCTTTGCTAGTAGGTTGCAACTCATTAGATTAGTCCTCCATGCTATTCAAGCCTACTAGGCCAGTGTTTTCATCCTACCTAGAATCGTTTTGGATTGTATTGAACAAATTTTGAAACATTTTTTGTGGAGAGGGCCGGGCCTTGGGAGAGGAGGTGCTAAAGTAGCTTGGGAGGATGTGTGTCTCCCGAAAAAGGAGGGTGGTCTAGGAATTTGCAGGCTACGGGATTGCAATAATGCAGCCATGCTTAAACACATATGGATCATGTTCTCTGATGAGGAATCCCTATAGTGTAAATGGATCCATTCTACCTTTTTAAAAAGGAAGAATTTCTGGATAGCCAAGAAGCCGACTCTCTGCTCGTGGGCTTGGAAGAAGATTCTTCAGCTTAGGATGGATTTTGGGTAGTTTTTTCGGTGGACGATTAGGGATGGCCAGCCAGTGTCTCTATGGTTTAACCACTTGCATCCTAGAGGCTCCCTTAGCTTATGGTTCTCGGATGCGTTTATCTATAGATCGGTATCTCCAAGCAAGCAAGGGTGTTGGATCTTTTCTCGCCATCCGAACAGTGCTTAAGGTGAAATTTGGAGTCTTGGGAGCATCCCCTACCCATTCTTTCCCAATGCTCGAACCATTTTCACTAGCTGGAGAACACTTCAGGCTTATTTTCAGTTGCCTCTACTCGGGAGACCATCATAATGAAGAAGGCTAGAGTACCCCGCACTACGTTTATTTGGAGCAATTCCATTATGCCAACGTACCAATTTAACCTTTGGTTTATGGTTAAAAATCGCCTGCCCACCGAGGAGTTGTTACTTGCCTATGGTAGAATTGATAACGTGGTTTGTGCTTTTTGCAAGTCCAGACCTGACTCGATTAACCATCTTTTCGTTGGTTGCCGCATCACTGCTAATTAGGCTTATTTCTGGGCTACGAGATGCAATCTTCCTTAGAGGAACAACTTGTGAAAGGTTAACCTCCAATGGGCGATGAAGTTCATCTTCAACAAAGAATTCCATCAGTCCATGGCTAGGTTTTCCTTTGGAGGCTTATGCCATTTGATTTGGAAAAAGAGGAACAACATCCTCTTTAGAGAGGAGATGTTCGCAGTCCTAGCCCTGAAGAATCATCTTATCAAAATCGTTAAGGATAAAGCCTTGACATATAACAACATTGATGACACTTAAAGAAATTGGAGATTTCAGTGTAGATGGGGGTTAGACCCTTCCATTTTCTCTCATGTGCTTGCGCTTGCTTCGTAAGGTCAATTTCTATAGAAGTTGTGACCAAGCCGGACCCGTTGTTATTTGGTGTGGGTGGTGGCTAGTAGGCTAGCTTTTTGGATGTAGGTTGGACGTTAGCTGTTGTAGATGGTGGTTGTTGATGGTGTTGTGACTTGGCGGGGGGTTGTGTTGTACTTCACTGATCTGGTGCTACTGCTTAGCGGTGGGCCTTGGCGGGGGGCTGTGCATCTTTTGCAGGTTGTTCGTGCTCACTGTTGGTTATGGCTTCCTTCTTTTGTGCTCCCTCCTTACTTAGGAGCCTTTCCTTATTTTGCTATTCCTTAGCTAGCTGCTGCCTCTGTGGTCAGTTTTTTGGTTGCCACTATCGTGGCCTTTCATGGTTCCCTTCTTCTTTGAGGTGGCTATTGTTTGGCCTTCTTTTGGTTGCCGCTTGTATGGCCGTTTCTGCCTTGTTGGGTGTGTTTTCCTTTTTGGCACCCTTCTTCTCGAGTTGACTTGTTGTCTTTTTTAGGGCAAGTTTTGGTGCCGGATCCCTATTGTATAGCTGTAAAGCTTTTGGTTTTAGTTTAACATACCTCTTACCTTCACTAAAAAAAAAAAAAAAAGATATTTGTTGCTTGACTTTCTACCCCCCTCTCTTCAGCTTCTCACGCACGCCAAACCGCCAATCCCCCTTTTGTGGCTTCTGCCTCCTTTTCATTTCCCTCATTCACGAACATTCCCCCCCACCTCATGCAACTTCACCAGCCCACTCTCCCTCTGCCATCACCACCTGCAGCTCACCACTCCCACCACCAACCGAACAACTCACACTCCACCAACTCGTTTCTCTTTCTCCTGGTCGCTGCACCCCTCCACTTCATCATCCATCAAACCTCTTCATGCCAGTTCACTTTCACGCACATCCCGCATTCGTTCGCCGTCCCACCCAAACGTTCCAGCATCCTACTCCACCAGCCAGACCACCCAGCTTCACTACCAACCTCAACCACCCTCCGGCACCGCCTATCCAGCTTGTTAGCTTCGCCACCAGCCCCCAAGCCGAGTTGACTAGTAGCTCCCGGAACCGAGTAGGGGCATAATCAAATTTCCAATCCTTTGTCGAGTCTTATGGGCTGTTTTTTAGCCCGGCCCAAGTCTCTTTTGGTGTTGCCGTAGACCCGAGTTGTGGTCGCCGTCACGCCGCCGTTACCATGAACTGGTTTTCACGCTAAACTGGTGAGTTTACCTCCTAAACTCTAATTAGGAGGCTAACTATGCTTAAGGTGGATTAGTTAGACTAACTAAGGATTAGTGTAATCCTTAGTTAGTCTAACTAGCTAGTTAGTGTGACTAGGTGGTTAGAGTAGTTAGTTCCTAGGCTAATTTAGCTAGCATGGTTAGTTAGGTGATTTAGGTAATTTAATTAGTAGTAGCTAGCCTATTAGATTAGATTAACTAGGTTGGTTAGATTAGATTAGTTAGTTCAATTAATTAGCCCGGTTAGCTTAGGTTAATTTTATTGAGTGCTTTAACTTAAATATTTTGCAATTTATTTAATTAAATGTAATTTATTCAATTATTTATTAATTAGCAGAAATTATACCGGATAGTCAGTTGTTAGAATTTCGTATTGATCGTCGTGGTAGTGTTGGTTTGTGCAATTGACTACTAAATTGTGCAATTGAATGTTGAGTGGTGATTTTGATTTATTATTTTGAAAATATGGATTTTTGGTATTTAATTAGAAAAATACTGAGTGTTGGTTTTTGACACCAAAAAGTATTTTAAGTACTCTATAAAATCGTGAAATTTTTAAAAGAGAGAGTATCACACTTTGTGGATTGATTTGACTGTGTGTTCACGCACAATTATTTTACCGGGCGTTTTTAATATGAAGAAAATATGCCAAGTCCATTATTTGAAATTGAAGTATTTGAGTGCAAAGCACGATGATCCTAACTAAACATGGATATGCATATAGTCGCTATTGAAACCCGTCACAATGTGTTTACGCCGGACGATGCTCCTTTTAGAATGCCCCACATCTATGGATGTCGGTCACAGTGGAGGCTGGGCTGATGCTCCTTTGGGAATGCCATCTAGATGTAGATATTGCCATGCTCGATGAAGCGAGATGACGCCTGGTTATGCCGGATGACTACCAACTGTTGAGTTGGATATGACTGATGGGTCAAAATAACTGGGACACGTGTGAATGATTGAGATAGCCGCGCCTGATTATGGGACAAAATTATGTGGCATAGAATGAGATGTGTCATAACGATTTGACCTTATAATCGAGACCCTTGTGAATATTTGATGATTGATGTACAGTGTTCTAGTTGTTAAATATGTTTGCTATATGCATATGTATATGAACTATACTAATGTGCAATGAGGTGTTGAGACGAAGTAAGTCTTATTTGATGTGTGCTTAGGCTATCTCTAGGTGAATTATCTTCATAATCGAGGTTTAGGGTGTAGACTCGCTGAAACACTGTCTCACCTCGTCGTGGTTTAACATTTTCAGGTTCCTAGTGTGGAGAATCTAGAGCCCGAGGTTGAAGGGTCTAGAGCGTAGGTGGCCTAGGGTTTTCTTTTGGACATAGACTTGTGTATAAACCTAATGTGTTTATAAAGTGTGTTTTGTTTAAATTGGTTGTCCTGCTTTTCTATTCCATGTTGATTGTTGTCTGGAGATTGTTTTACTTGCTTCCACATATGCATAGAATCGATTGGGTTGGTGATGCGTCCTGGGAACGTCGCATTTTAGTCGACCGTCGAGGGATGTGTGCATGCCTAGGGTTCGGGGCATGACAATATCTATTGGGTTGGCTAAGTAGCTATCAAAAGACCTAGATTTGCACATTAGCATTATCAAGATAAAGCATGTAGCATAGTAGCTAAGTTATTTGACAAGTCGATAGTTAGAGACTATGGTGAGAAGACAACAATAGTTGCTATTTTTGGTTAGCTGTAAAAATTCAAGGAAAGAAACTGCATGGACAGTACTTTCCCAGACGGATGTAGCTCAACAGGAACTCTCTAATAATCATTTGCTTCTCTAATTCATTTTCAATGGTTAGATTGAGGAAGAGTATAAAAGAGAAGACCATGATGAACCAAGAGAGTGCACACCATATATATAAGATCAAGTAGCTTAAGTATTTCTGTTCTTACTTATAAGCTCTCTGTCGTACTATTTTGATATTCATGCTGTTTGGCAATTATGTCAAGGATTAAGTATACAAGTGTAAGAGCAGTAATTGAGCCCAGATAGTGGGATCTATCATGTAAAAGATTGATGCTAGCCGTTTGTAACTTTCCAAGCAAATTGTTAGTAGAATCCAGCCCGTCTTGAGGCTGTTAATCTGAAGAGTGGACGTAGGCTCATGGATAAAGCCGAACCACTATAACTCTGTGTTTCACAATTTACATCTTTTTTACATACATTGGCATACAGCTAGTTAGTACTTACTTAAACATTAGGTTGAGCTAATCTTTATTTAGCGATTAGCTAATTTCAACAAAAGATCATCAAAGTTCGAAAACAATCTATTCACCCCATCTTTAAGTTGTATTGTTAGTCCCGACAATAACAATTTGAAAAATCATTTTAAATTTCAGAGATTTTTTTTTTTTAGGTTGGGGCTGGGCTTAAGGTAAAAGCTGGACCTATTATATATATACTTTATTTTTTCAAAAATGGGTTGTGATAGAACTTTTCACAGAGCAAATAAGCAAAATGCTGATTGTGATCACATCTTTACATCATAAACGTTGAAGATTTCTTATACTTTTTAATTACGAGTAAAGAAAATGGAATTAGCAATAACGAAACCGTGGCACACATGCGCGGTGTCACGGACCAAGCGAGTTATTACGGCTTATAGATCATGTATGCAATAAACATCATTTAAACGCCGAACTTCCAAAGCTAAACAAGGACAAGAACAGATAGTGAACTATCTTTGAGCATGTCTGATGAAATAGAAGGGAGTTGAGATAGCTACCAACCTCCTAAATTAGCTATAAAGCAGACATTAAACTGCCAGATTTAGTACAGACTTCTAATATTCCTTTGCTCTTTTTGTTACTCTACGCATGCTTCACTCGTAATAAAGAAGAAGAAGAAGAACAACAACAACAAAATATAAGGGGATGCCTTAAGAAATTGCAATCAATTCAAGGTAACTCGTTCCATTCGACATATTTTTCTGCTAAAAATATGTTTTTCTTTCCCTTTATCCATACGTAGGGCATTAGTTTACAATGAGGAATCAGTCAATCACCAAAGTACAAATTCGACTCACCAAAGAGAAAGAAGCTTCCATGTGATGAGCACCTGATCTCAGCCCAAATGCCGACAAAGGTATGAGATGAGCACAAGTACAGAGTGGCATTTCTTCAAGTTCCAGCTAGCTTTGGACTATCGAAACTATTATAAACGTTGTACTTAAACTAGGTGTGAAAACAAGAAAAACCCTCTAAAAATCACACCGCCATATTTTAATTCCTTGGCTGAAGTCAAGTAATTGATTGGTCTATTTCTGCTTCCCTATATAGCCACATCTATATCGGTGTATGTTCATGCACAACTCTCATATCTTCTTCATTTTCCCAAAATCCTAGTTCTTTTAAACGTCCAGAGGCCAAGACTAGCTATCGTGTCGGCGGTACTCTGATTGCAGCCACTATGATGAGTTTCGCCGCCTTGGGCTATGCCCTACTTCTCATGGCACTAATCGTCTTTCACGATGTCATCAAGCAATTTTGGTGCAAAAGCGTCAAAGGAAAATCCAAGCCGCTCTCACTCCCTCCAGGGCCCGCCCCGTGGCCCGTGGTCGGCTGTGCCCCAGACATGCTCCGGAACAAGCCCGCGGCCCGGTGGATCCTTCGTTGGATGGAGGAGATGGACACCGGCATCGCGTGCTTCCGCATAGGGAATACGCATGTCATTCCCGTAACCGACCCTAAGATCGCCCAGGAGTTCCTCAAGAAGCAAGATGCCACGTTCGCGTAGAGGCCTGTCTCGATGGCGGCACGAGCGTTCAGCGGTGGCTACGTGACCGCCGTCATCTCTCCCTACGGAGAGCAGTGGAAGAAGATGAGGCGGGTCTTGACGTCGGAAATAATATGCCCAGCGCGACACAAGTGGCTCCACGACAAGAGGGCCGAGGAGGCCGACAACCTGGTGAAGCATGTCTTCAACCAATGCAAAAGCCTAGGGCAGGTGAACTTGAGGCATACGACAAGGCACTACTGTGCGAATGTGATAAGAAGGTTGGTGTTCAACAAGAGGTACTTTGGCAAAGCAAGGAAAGATGGAGGACCAACCCTTGATGAAGAACAATATGTGGACGCACTATTCAATGCGCTAAATTATCTCTACGCATTCTGTGTTTCGGATTACTTCCCATTCCTGGTGGGGCTTGACCTTGATGGGCATGAGAAGGTAGTGAAAGATTGCACGAGGACTTTTCAGAGGTTGCATGAGCCCATAATAAACGAGAGAATCAAACGATGGAGGGACGATTCGAGTTCGCAGAGCAATAGAACAGAGCCTCAAGACTTGTTGGATGTTCTTGTTATGCTTAAAGACTCACAAGGGAAGCCATTGCTAACGCCTCTTGAAGTCAAAGCACAGGCTACGGTGAGAAAATTATTCTTTCTTAGCAAACTATAGGAGGTTATATATTTGGTTAAGACGACTTTGTCACTAAAATTGTACGAATAGAGCCTTACAACTACCCCCAAAAAAATCCTAAAGAAAGACTTCCCTCCCTTTATACAAAATTACCTATAATGTGTGAAGTCAAGCCCCAAAAAATCCTAAAGAAAGACTTACCTCTCTATATATAAAATAACTTATAAGGTATGAATTCAATATCTTGGCGTCCTAAAGTCAGTGCCGTTAAACTGTCCCAAAAGATCCTCAGGAAGATTTTCCTATAACCGTACATATTTAACTTTACTTTAATTTGCATATTGTGGTTATAAATTAGATTTCAAGTTGACTTAAGATGCAGACGTATTTGTGCATCTTGATATGTGTAGGAAATTATGATGGCCGCGGTGGACAATCCATCAAACGCAGTGGAATGGACAATGGCGGAGATGATAAATCGGCCTGAACTCCTTAAGAAAGCCAAAGAAGAAGTAGATATTGTTGTGGGAAAGGAGAGATTAGTCCAAGAGTCCGATATACCCCGGCACAACTACATCAAAGCATGTGCTAGGGAGGCCTTTAGGGTCCACCCAATCGCGCCCTTCAATGTCCCGCACGTCGCCCTGTCGGATGCGGTCATGGCTGGCTACCGTATCCCCAAGGGAAGCCACATCCTCATTAGCCGGATGGGTCTTGGCAGAAACCCTAAAGTGTGGGACGAACCCCTCAAGTTCAAGCCTGAGCGGCATATCACAAGTGACACCGAGGAAGTCTTGCTCGGAGAGCCCGACCTGCGATTCATTTCCTTCAGCATGGGCCGGCGCGGGTGCATTGCCACGCAGCTTGGGACAACGATGACAGTGATGCTTCTTGCTAGGCTAATCCAGGGTTTTAACTGGAGTCCACTCGCTAATGATTCGAGCATCAATCTTAAAGAGTCAAAGGATGACTTGTCCCTCGCCGAGCCATTGGTTGCTCAAGCCAAGCCGTGCTTGGCAAAACATCTCTATCCAAAATAGAGAAGTATGTGACTTTAGGATGTGCAGGACATGTGTATTGGGAACCTTGATCTTTCCATGTGGCATCTCAGAGCATAACCTTGTCAATATAGAATTATTATAGGCTATTTGTTGTGAAAACAATCTAATGTTAACAATTTCATGCATCATATAATTCAAATAAAAGAGGCCTATTGTGTTTATGTAAAAGGATCCAAGGGTAGTTTCTATCGAGAAAACCTCCTATTATTTTTTGAAGTTGACAAAACAATCCGCGATTCCTTACCAGCTTAATATATGCAAGCGTTGTTTATGCCTTGAGTAATGTTGATGTAAAAGGAACTTGGATGTGCAAAGTGAAAAGATTCAAAATAGTTGGAATATGTGAACAAGTCTAGAAGATAGGCAGTTCAAAAAGATTTAGAGGTACTGAGGTGAATATTTTACAAGATCTACACCACCATCATACTCAAAGTACCTAACGAGATGCAATTGGATATAATTGGGAAACTCAATATAATCAAAGTTTGTTACCACTAGAAGCCTCATATAAGTGGAAGTTTGATATAACCGAAAAGCCAGATATAACTAGGAATTGCTAATATAAGGATAATAGCCTTGTTACGTGCTTTGAGGATAACATTCTGAGATAAGTTATCTCACCTTTTGACAGCTTATGATCAGGTATGGATTCATATTTTGGAAGAAAGTGATTGACCATCAATCTCAAAGATTATCTATGCAGAAGATATCAATTACACGTAATATTTTGGTTGATTGACAATCATCATAAAGACAAGTTACTTTTCATAATCGAGCAACTCTATTTTTGGAAACCAAAGATTTTATTGTGTGAGTGACAAAATATACGAGACTCCAATTTGTTGGAGAAATCTTTCCCAATATTTTGAAGCTGACAAAACGTTTCTTTCAGTCTAAGTCTGGATGTTTGAGACGGCCAGTTTAAAGTCTAAAGACTTTGTACTCTCGAGACTCAAGATCCAAGACTCAAGAACCAAGTCTCAAGACACAAGACTTAAGACTTAAGACTCAAGACTCAAGACTTAAGTCTATTCTCACTGACAGTCTTTCTAAACCAGTGACGAAGGAAATCCAAAGCCGAGATATATGGTTGAGGATTCGATCCTATCGTCTGGAATAGATTCTTTGGTTGGATAATCATTTCGGATTCTTTAATTCTTATCTAAAATCGATTGAAGATCCGATGTTCGACGAAATAATCTTGGAAAGTTCTATTCTTGGAAACCGAGATCCTGATTGTATGGGCGAACAGGATTGATGGGCTATCATCAGATTCCTTAAATAGCTCGGATGATCTTCTTGATTGATTCTGTCCAACGGGTAGATTGGAGGAATTCCTTTGGTAAGTGCCAACGGCTATAATGGCATGAAGGAGTATAAAAGGAAGACGTTCTAGTTGTTTAAGTGTGTGATCGATAGAAAAATTCCAGAGTCTGAAGACCCTTGATTGTTAGTCGAGATCGCTCGAGCGAAATTGTATACACCGAGAGTGTTTGTACTTGGTGATACCTTGAGTGAGTGTGGTAGATCATCTACACCAAGAAATCAAGGAAGATCAACACCGTAACATCTCTTTGTTCATAGTGGAATCCAGCCAATTGGCTGTCGTGCGTAAGAGTGGACGTAGGCTTGAATCAAGCCGAACCACTATAAACCGAGCGTTCAATTCTCTCTTTCCTTACTCAGTCTCATGATTGGTTTTTAATTATTGCAAATTCTTTAACTGTCTAAAGTATTGTGCGATCATCAAGAAAAATCTTTGTATACCTATTCACCCCCCTCTAGGTACTCATACTAGCTATATCAATTGGTATCAGAGCTCGTGTTCTTACTTTGTTTGAAGTGTTTTACTTCAGAGTAAAAGATCCATGGCTAGTATGCTAGCACCAGGGCTGATGGAAGGGCAAAGCAATACCAGACCTCCCTACTTCGATGGAAAGGATTACAACATCTAGAAGAACAAGATGAAAGCTTTCCTACAATCAAAGGATCCTCCGGAATGGGACGTTGTGGAAAGAGGAATCACTCCCGCTGCTGCATCAATCTCCGAAAGAGGGAAAGACACTATTGAAACCAGGAATGTCTCGTGAAGAGATAAACAAGAGACAAGCACTCGATGCAAAAGCAATTTACTCTTTATACCGTGCTTTATCTCCAATCGAATATAAGAATATCTTCTTGTGTTACAGCAAAAGAAGTATGGGATAGATTACACATCACCTATGAAGGGACAGATCGAGTGAAGGAGACCAGACTAACATTCTCCTCGGTCAATATGAAGCCTTCAAAATGAAACCAGGAGAATCTATAACCGACATGTTTAGTCGTTTTACAGATATTGTCAATGGTCTTGAGAACCAAGGACAAAAAATTTCTGATCCCATGAAGGTGAACAAGCTTCGTGGACTCTCCAAGGATTGGAATCATATAAAGACTTCAATAAGAGAGACGCAAAAATCATGCCATTATCTCGTAGACGAGCTGATTGGAACTCTTCGAGTCTTACGAAGTGGAACGAATTAATGAAGACGAAGATCCAAGAGGTAAGAAATCTATTGCACTAAAATCAAATGATGATTCTCGATGATGCAGATTCTGGAAGATGATATGGATGATGAGGAGCTCGCTCTCATGATAAGAAGATTCAGAAAACTGAATAGAAAAGGCAGAAGGTTCATCCCAAAGAAACAAAGTTTTCAGAGACAGACCAAGTCTCGTTGATGATGAGGAACCAAACAAAGATGTAGTTTGCTTCGAATGTAAAAAGAAGGGACACATCGACCCAACTCGTCCTCTTCGAAAAGAAAAGAGGAAAAGCCGAGAAATCTCGAAAAGCTCTTAAAGCCGAAACCCGGAGCGACATGAGTGTGAAGACCAGAAAATGGAGGAAGGAACCGAGCAGCCATGGCCGTTGCCGCACGTCGCCAGAGCCGTCGCCGACCGTTCGCAACCGCCCATCGCCGAAGCTCGCCGCTCCGCCCGCTTCGCCCAGCTCGCGCTAGCCCTCGCCGCCGTCGCCCTCCGTTGCTGTCGCCGTCGTGAGCCACCACCGGCTCATCCACGCCCCGCCGGTCCTCCTCCGCCGTCCTCCGCCCGAACCGGCGCCGAATCCGCCCTTCTCGGCCCCAAATCAGTGGCTGGAAAAATGGGTATGGCAGCCCATGTTTGGCCCATTTTGGCCGTCTTCCCGAGCCCGGATGCTCGGCCCGCCTTGAGGAAAGTCGGTTCTCGCGTCGTCCTCGTCGTTTTGGTCTGCTCGGTTCGTTAATCGGGTGAGTTTAACTCACTAAATATTGATTAGAGTGTTAATGATGCCCTAAGTGTGTTTTGTTTAAATTAAGTAAGTTTAGGTGTGTGGATTAGTGTATTTAATTATAAATTGGATTAAGATGTTGGTTTATGTTAAAATGTGTTTAAATTAAAGGTTAAAAGAAGTTATTTAAAGTTAAGCCTTGATGTGACATAAAAGGATTTTAGTTTTGAATTATTTAAGTGCTTCGAAATTCTGGAAAATATAATATTATATTATAATCCGAAATTATTAAAATATTATTATTAAAAAAAAAAAAATTATTTTTGACCCGGTTGCTTAATTTCATGCCGATTGCTGCTGTGTATTCGGATTTTGAAATTGATGGTTGGATATTATAAATTGAGTGTGGATTGCGAAAATATGGATATTATTATTTAATTAATTTTCGGAATAAAATTAATTATTTATTAAAATTCAAAAATTTTGTCGGGACCCTAAACTCTCGAATTTCGTGCCGATCGCTGCTGTGTATGTAGAATTTGAGTTTGATGATTAATTGTGGCAAATTAAGTGTGATTGCGATAGATAGAGATTCTTTATAAAATCCAAGTGTTGAAATTGATGGGAGATTGGCCGTGATTAACGACCTATTAGAGGTTGTGCCTAGTGAGGCCGTGATTAACCACCTATTGGAGGTCGTGCCTAGTAGGGCCGTGATGGACCACCTATGAGAGGTCGTGCCTAATAGGGCCGTGATGAACCACCTAAGAGAGGTCGTGCCTAATGGGGCCGTGATTGACCACCTATTAGAGGTCGTGCCCAGTGAGGCCGTGATGGACCACCTATGAGAGGTCGTGCTCAGTGAGACCGTGATGGACCACCTAAATAAAGGTCGTGCCGAGTGGGGCTGTGATTGCCACTGGTGGTTAAACCTTTCTATAGGGCCGTAATTAAGAGCAATGATTGATTTGCTAGAATGACATGTAATCGGCTGAGTTGATTGATCGCTGAAACGATCCAAATTGTTGAATTGTTCTGATGATGTGATTGTGCTGTAGTTGTTTGGTTATTATAATTGCACGTGGTTGAATTATATAAACTGCGCTAACCTACAGATGAAGACTAATGCGAGGTAAGTCTTCTGTGTGATGTGACTAGACCACCTAGGGCGTATTTTCTTTCTAATAGGGGTTTAGGGGGTTGAACTTGCTAAGACATCGTCTCATCCCGGTTGTGGGATTAAAATTTCAGGTCCCTGGTGGACGGAGCGACCGGATAGCTTTGGTTGGTATTGAGGAGTTGCAGAGGTGAAGTCATAAGATTGGAGAACGGTCCGACTTGTAGGTCGTAAGACAATTCCTTTTAAGAGCCGGTCTTTTGTAGACTTTTGGCCGTAGACTCTGTTTTGTAATTCTGTTGAATTATGAAAGTGTTATGTTGTGGTTTTGCTTCCTGCTTTTCTATCACGTATTTTATTGTCATGGGCTTTATATTACGTTCCACTTGTGCATTAATAATTTGATGGGGTCGGCGACACTACTTGGGAATGTCGCATTCGATCGACCGCAGTAGGATGTGCGCGCGCTCGAGGTTCGGGGCGTAACACTCAGTTAATGGGGGTTGAGCCTTATATTAAGGATATCAATGTTTTCATTTCTCTTAATATTTTGGGTTGGAATATTTTCTTAAAAATTAAATTTATATATTAGTATATTACTAGTTCGGTACATATGGGGGTGAGCAATTCCACACTTATAATCAGGAACCAAACCAATACCCATCGGTTCTAAAAATTAGAATCGAGAACAGACTGGTTCTCTTGGGAACCATCGATTCTGGTCTAGTCTAGTTTGGTTCCAAGCAGTTCGAGTGGTTCTTGGTTATTTTGCACACCCCTACGTATGACTACCAATGTTGAAATGGACAATTTTAAATAATATTTTTATATTGGTTGAATTTTTATTATTTTTTTTTTTTCTTTCTTCTTTTCCTTTTACTAGTGGCCAGCTACTCGGCCACGGTCAACTAGTCGGGCTCACTTGACATAGGCAAGGCTTGGCTGAGCAAAGGTGAACCTTGACGAGGACCAGCCTCACCCAAGCTAGGCGAGGCCAATTGTGACATCCTAAATTTTCGATACTGTTTTCAATTGAATAAATCGAGCTTTTCATCAACTCGTCTATAGTACTATTCTTAGAGTCGATCACTCGTGAGATAACTAGACTATCTGGGGAAGTTATTAAAAGATTTTAATGCTATGGACTTGAGAATTCGACTAGAAGTCGACTGCTCGATCATGCTAGTTTGTAAGGGTCATTATGGCATTGTCAAAATTGATCAGAGATCAGGAATAGGTCTATTCAACCGAGATGTGTAATCAAAGTGTGGGTGTTTCCACCGATAGCAAAATTCTCGTCGATCAACACTAGATCGATTTTCTATCATTTTGGGTACCCCGCACCCGTAATTGAAACCTTGAGTTTTTCACAACTATTGAGAGTTGCCAATGTATCGAAGTGGTACATTGTGACTTGAAGAAAATCGACCACGGGTCATTTACACTAAAAATTTCTGAAAACTACCCAGTAACCTAGGTTACGCTAAAAACGCATCGGATTGAAATTAACCATGAATTTGAACCCGATTTCAAAAATTGAAAGTTCTTTCGTGTCACAAATCATTTTAGGAACATCGACTCATCCTTCGAAGAATTTTCAGAAATTCCAGGATTTTTAGGGAAAACCGTTTCAGATGTTGCGGAAAACTAGCAGAGATTCGGATTGGCCAAATTAAAAAAAATTTGGACTTCCAAGCTAAGCCTTTGAGTGTCGGGGACTTGCAGAAAATTGTACGGGATTTTTCTTCATCGAAATTAGACGTTGATTTAGAAAATTGGTCAAGAAATTGAGGCCAAGAGTTGAGTGAAATTCGGAGCTTGACAGGGGTGCAACTTTTGGGCATCAAAATGGATTATTTGTGGACTTACTTCTCTAGAAAGTAATATGGGGGACAAAGGGGAAATGCATGAAGACTTTAGGGGCATGATAATCATCATTTAGATATTTTTTTCCCTTTGACTTTCTTCTCTTTCTTTCCCCCTCTCTCTCTCTCGATCATTTCTTTTCCCCTGGCGTGCATGCGTATCCTCCCCCTCAAGCCGCAGTCGACCATTCTTCTTTCTCTCTTATTCATTCTTTTCTTTGGTTCAGCCCATCATCTCCATTTTTTCTTTTCCCGCTGCCTCCCCCTTCATTTTCAGCACCCACGATTTTCCCCACTCACCAAACGGCCCACACTTCAGCCCATGAACTCCACCGATTTCTCCTCTTCATCCACGACGTCCAGTAGAAGACCGAAGCAACCCACTCGGTCAACACTCAATTGAAGCCCATCTTGTTGACTCCACTTACGCCTGCAAATCCCACCGAAGACCCTCCATCTTGCTGCCACGCCGTCCACGTTTCTTTTCCCTCAAAGCGAAAATTGAAGCCGAGCACGTTCAGCCTGCAAGAAAATCCAACATCTTCGTCCGCACTTCAATCAAGCTGCCATCGATCGTGCCCCATCTCCGCTCCGTTTCCTTGCTGCATCGATGTCCCTTGCAAGAGCAGCGTCAAGCCCAGCAAAGCTTGCAGTAAAGCCCACGCAAGTTCAGTTTTAGCGCAGCTTTGGCTGTGGAATTGTTAGGTTCCTCAGCCCAGCCCATCTGAAGACAAGTCCACATGAAGTTCAGCCCAACTTCAGCCCGAGAATTCAGTAGCCCAAGCCCATGAATTTCAGCAATCCAGTCCACAACTTCAGCTTTGGGTCCAGCTCATTAGAAACCCAATTCCAAGCCCAAGCCCACGACCAGCAGCCCTACAGAAGCCCAAGGCCAAGCTTAGCTTTGCTAAGTTGTGTTGGGCCAGTTAAGGCCTAGTCCAAGTTCACATCGTCATCAGCCCAAGTTCGATCGTCACAATCATTGTAGTGATCTAGTCTCCACTTTTAAACAAGTGAGTTTTGCTCGCTAATTCTCACTTAGTAGGATAATGGTGCTTAGGAATTGTTTAGATTTAATTAAGTGTGATTATGTGGATAGATTAGAGTAGAGTAATTAAATTAGTGACTTATTGATGCATGTTAGGCAAATGATTAGTGTACTTAGTAAGTAAACACACTATATTATTTATTAAACGAGCCTTGGAGATTTTCCGGGTCCATTCAGACATCCAATTAGGCATTACGGGCCTAAGTTGGATTTATTGCATTTATTTAATACTTTTCGGAATTATTTAATTAATTAATTAATTTCCGAAAATTAGGCTGGGATAACCGACGATCAGAATTTTATGTTGATTATCGTGATGCAGTTTGTTTATTTATTTGAGTGCTAAATCTTGCTGAATTGACTTAATTATGATTTTATGATTTTATTCCTAAATTAATCAATTTTGGTAATTGATGGGAAGATTACTGGGCGTCGATTTATAGCGTCAAAAATATGTTATGGGCTGTTGAAACTAGTGAAATATTCAAAAAGGTAAAATTATTATATTTTAGCTGAGGCCAACCGTATATCTACACACGATCATTTTTAACAGGTACTCTTAACCCAAGGAAAATAGGCTGAGATAATGTGTTAATTGAGAAATTTATTTGAGGAGTGTAATGTTGTTGGCCGTGGGTGAATAATCATATGACATTGTGGGTTAGATCAAGAAAACCGCCGAAGTACGGTTATGTCCATTGGACCGTAGGTTATCACCTAATCTAGGTTGTGTTCGTTGAGCCGTAATTAAGCACCATCACCAAACTTGGAATCGGTTGTGCACGCTGAGCCGTAATTCAACATTATCACCGAATTTGGAATCGATTGTGCCGGATGAGCCGTAATTCAGCATTAACCGCCAAAGAATTAGTAAGACATGCCCGCTGAGCTGTAATTTAGCATTATTGCCAAAGTTTTAGTAGGCCGTGTTTGCTGAGCCGTAATTTAGCATTGAATGTGAGTAATTGAGATGACTGTATAGGGTGTGCTTGCTGAGCCGTAATTACACATTAAATTTGAGTAAATGAGATAAGTCGACCAAGAAAATGGTCGAGATGACATGTAATCGACTAGATCAATTGATCAATGATTTGATATGATGTTATGAATTCATTAAGTGATGTGATATAAGGTATCTATAAATAACGTTGATTTGCAAGATGGAACTGAGACTAAGGTAAGTCCTCTTACTCATGTTATGCTTAGGCAACATTTAGGGCATATTGGCTTCCTAATTAGGTCTTAAGGGGTAGAACTTGTTGAAGCGTTGTCTCACTAGTTATTGTATAACCATTTTCAAGCCTCTAGTTGAAAGCGGTGGGGAACCCAAGGCCTGAAGTTCAAAAGGTGAAGCTCGGAGAATCGGCTAGCATGTTTGACTAGCTAGTCCTAGGACATTTCTCTTTTGTTGAAAGCTGATTCCTTTTTGTAGGCTTCTATGTATAAACCAGTGTGTTTATAAAAATGTATTTTGAGAAAAATTGGCCCTACTTTCTTATCCCATGGTTTTATTGTCTAGGGATTATTTATATGCTTCCGCATGTGTATATTAAATGAATGGGTCGATGATACATCTTGGAACGTCATTATTAATCGACCAAGAAGGGATGTGCACGTTTTCGGAGAGTCAGGGCGTGACACCAACCCTTGCCCAAGCCGACCCTCACCCAGGCCAAGGCAGCTTTGTTAGCTATCGCCTTCACCTAAGCGATGCTGCCTCGCTTAGGCAAGGCTAGCCTTGAGCCAGGCCCAATTTGGCAAGGCCGACCCTCACCTAGGCTAGGGTGGCCTTGCTCGACGTGGCCATCATCCAATTGACTCTTGCCTTAGCCGCCCTAGGTTGGGTGAGGGTTGGCCTCGCTAGATTTGGCCTGGGCAAGGTCGACCCTCATAGGGCCTCACCTAGGCAAGGGCCCCTCTTGCTGGGGCTTGCCCTTGCTTGGCCGAGCCTCACCAGTGGCAGGTGAGGCCAACTAACTAGCCATGGCCAGTGGCTAGTCATTAGCAAAAGGAAAATAAGTAAAAGAAAAAAATAAAAAATTCAAAAAATATTAAAATATTATTAGAAATTGTTAATGTTAGTATCAACAGTTCTACATGGCATTGACGGTATCCATGATAGCGATTTCCGGTCAAAATTGATAAACTTAAAATGTTTAGAATTAAATTGACAAATATGTAATTGGTTTATGACTTTTTGAATAATTTTCCCAAAATTTTGATGTACTTTGTTGGATGTTGAATCCATAGAAAAAGCAATTCAGGGGTTCGCCAATGGAGGACGGTCAAAGTTACTGATGGAGGATATCAGTAAGGTTTCAAAGGATGAGACCAAGGACGAAGAGATCATCCCTGAGAAATCAGTACAATCTGAGCCGAGTAAGGCTGAAACTTCTTGTAAGGGTAAGGAGAAAGAGGGAGAGCCCTTAGCAACACCAGTGGCTGAGTCTGAATCACGTTCTGAAGAGAAGGACAACGATGACGAAAATAAGCTCCATCCATCGAGGTTCTTCAAGTCCCAGGCTCATGGTGATTTCTGTAATTCTTTACTGTCTTGGGGAGTTATACCTCATAGAGTATTTTCTAAGCTATATAACCAATCATTTTTTGAAAATTATATTTTAAATCTTGACTTTTCTATGAAACAAACCTATCCTAATATTTATATAGAACATTAAATTAGAATTTTTCAGGTAGTCGATGCTAAGTCCTTTCGTTCCCTGACCTATTCATCATACATATATCTTAATATATACATATATGAGGTGAGGAAGGAATGACTGTAATCTAACTTAATATTAATTACTTATATGTAAATATAAAGATACATGCACCAGCTCTTTATGGTTTCTTCTAGTAAATTCTTTTTTGAAGTTCCTGCAAATTTATCTTTCCAACGCTTTAAATTTCCCATACCCTTTACCATTCTTGCAACCTTTGATTTCCAGTACCTACATTTGAATTTGTTTACTTTTACACGCATTTATATTTCTATTCAAAATCAACAAACAACCCCTTCTTTTTTCTTTTCTTTTTTTCAAAATCCATCAATTTCATCCCTACTTTAAGATTTTCACTTGGTGAGACGATAATTACATTAAATTAAAACTATTCGATGCAAAGTTCTTCCATTCCCTCACCTATCTATTGTACCTACATACGCATCATGAGAAAAGTGTTAGAGAAGTACTACACCTATTTCATTGGTGCCAATTTAGTACTAAATCTTTTGACTTGGTGTCGATTCAATTCTAAATCATTTAATCATGCCAATTTAGTCCTAAACTTTTTGACTTATTGTCAATTAAGTCCTTTTGGCTAATCTAACTAGATGTTGCTAACATAGACACTGGTTAGCTTACATGACACCGTCGTGCCGGCGTAGATAATTTATAATAATTTTTCAATTTTTTATTAGTTTTCTCGATTATTTTTTTCTCTCTCTCTTTCTTTTTTCTCTCCTTCATTTCTTCTTCCTTTAGGTAGCAATCAGTCACCAGCCACAAACGATGGCTAGGCGGGTTGGCCTTGCCTGGCCATGGCAAGGTTGAGCCCCGATGAAGGCTTTCGTCGCCTAAGCCAAGATGATACCCCGTGAGGTTGTCCTGGCTTGGGCAAGGGTCAACCTTGTTAGATTTTGCGAGGGGAGCCATTGTCGAGGCTGTCTTGGCCTGTGCGAGGCTAACCATGGTTGGTGGCCAGCCATTGCTTGTGACTAGTGGCCGCCACCGCATAAAGGAAGAAGAAAGGAAGGAGAGAAAAAAAGAAAATCAGAAAAAATAATAAAAATAAAAAATTATTAAAAAATTATTACAACGTATCCAAATCAGGGTCAGTGATGTCATGTAAGCCAGCTGGAGTCCACATCAACAACATCCGACTAAAATTAGCTGAATGGACTGAATTGACACAAAATTAAAATGTTTAGAACTATATTAGTATTATCTCAAAAGATTTAGGATTAAATTGGTACAATTAAAATGTTCAAGACTGAATTGATACCAAGATAAAAAGTTTAGAACTAAATTGACATTATTATAAAATTTTGGACTATATTGATATCGATACAATAGATTTGAGATATTTTTTACACTTTTCCCTATGCATCATACATATGCATACATATATCCACCAACTCTTCACGATTGCCTCGTCTCTCTCTGTCCGTATCTTTTTCTCATATTTTGTTATTACAAATCCGATTCTCAACTATAGCTTTGAAATGTTGCTTGCTTTTCTTATTAGCCCTAGGCAATGTATTGGCCAACGGAGCCGCTACTTGTGAAATAAAAACTC
Source organism: Eucalyptus leucophloia subsp. euroa (assembly GCA_017140325.1). NCBI lineage: Eukaryota > Viridiplantae > Streptophyta > Magnoliopsida > Myrtales > Myrtaceae > Eucalyptus > Eucalyptus leucophloia. Next base: position 65,392,543 of record CM029475.1, read on the forward strand.
CCGTCAACTGCTACAAGCTTAGTTTCGGCTTGGCGGCACGGCTTGAGCCAGTGGGTGACTGGTAAAGTGTTGAAACGTGCTGGTGTAGCGGAAATCGTGTACCAACGAGATCATTCTCTTCCTCCTCAATGGAGAGACCGATTTAAGGATCGAGTGTTGCCGAGCCATCGCTGTCATTAGTCATGATTACCGGCATTACTGATGTTAATACTTTGTTGCGCTCTTTATTCTCAAAGGTGCCATTTGTTCATTACATATTAGATGTAGCCATCGGGTCAATCAGATCAAATCAGATGGGGGGTTTCTCCATATCAACTGAACCCGAAAGAGGTCAAAGGGTTAGGTAAACCGTTATTGCAAGGAGCTTGCGTACAATAATTTATGCAATGTACCTCACGTTGCAAGAGCTTCATCATCATATGAATCATCCAATGTGCTTCTTTTCATTTCTTTAAATTATTTCAATCAATGACTTTCAGTCTTCACTAGTAAAGTAGTATGAAACTCTAGTGTCTCGTTCACACTATGGGAATGGAAGAGCAAGTGCATTGCCTCTAGCCAAACTAGATATCATTGACGTGAATAGTGGCCTTCCTACGTGGTATAACTGGTGATGCCGATGTGAATAATTTTTGTAATATTTTAAATTTTCGGAACTTTTTAAATTTTTTTTCCTTTCTTTTCCTTTTTCCCTATGGCTGGTACCACAAGTGAGGGTTGCAATCGCTAGTTGTAGGTAGTGGTGACCCTTATTGGCCATGGAAAACCTAGGCAAATGGTGGTCTGGAAGGGCCATGATGCACTTGCTCAATTTGGTGGGGGTGATGGTCACTCAAGTGAGGGTGGCCCTCACTTGTGGCTAATCAAAGGGAAAAAGGAAAAGAAAGCAACAAAAAGGAAGGAAGGAAAAAAATTGTGTATGTCAACTAGCCGTGTCAAGTAAAATGATTAGCGTTCACGTTATCAATTTTTGGCCAAAATTGGCCGGAAAGATCATGTTAATGTCTAAAATTAAATAAAAAAGTTTAGAGCTAAATTAATCATTGTATAATAGGATTAAGACATTTTAGACAATTATTTCCACCACTTTAGTATAGATAATGATAGCATAATAATGATAATAATGCACGGCATTTTTTTTTTTTTTTGGTCGAACATGATGCACATCACTTTAATATAGTTAAAAGATAACAATAATGACAATTACAATTCATATTATTTTCATTTATAAGTAAAGCTGCGGAATAGTAAAAGTTGTGGCAAATCGGAAAATAAAAAAGGCGTTGGAGCGTGCAATTTCCGCCAGAAAAGTTCTCGCAACGAGACAACGACTTGCAGACTTAAAAAAACAAAGGAAGACTTGAAAAACTCCGAGTGCTTCGCCACCCGCAGTTGAACGGGTCAACCGCAGAAGAAGCTGTCTCTATCTACTTACTAAAATAATCACTGGGGAGACTTGTGGAAAAAGTGGGCCCGGCTGCTAAAATCGACAGAAGTGAGCAACTTGTTGGTCAAAGCTAAAACAAGAAGAGGCAAAAAAAAAAAAGGACAACGACGGAAGTAATTAATGTAGAAATTAGGAACCCCGCTGGAAGACGGTGTGGTTCGACCATGGACTAAACTCAAGCCATCCAGTCGTAACAGCACCGCGTCAGCGAGTTTATTAAAACAAAAATAGAAGAAATCTCTGGGAACATGGCATATTTGAACGTCCGTGTCTGGAGTCTCATGCTTTCTTTGAACAAGACTTTTCTAGAGTCAAGACCTCTAGTTATTATTTCCATTTTAGAAGCTGATGTTGCTCTATAAAGCATGGGCCAAAGAGCTAATTGTTCACACCACAAAACGAGTTCTGTAGCATAAAAAGTAGACCTCAGTTTGCTTTAATGGCTAATTCTGCCCTTCGTTGCAAGCACTTCATTCGTATGGTTGCTACGCTTCCCTTTCTTCTCGCACTTGCATTCATCTTCTTCACACCTGCAACTGCACAAAGACAGATCAACATAACCCTCGGTGCTTCTCTCGCACCCAACACCACCACCTTCAACTCCTTCTGGCTCTCGCCTTCCGGTGCCTTCGCGTTCGGGTTCTATCAGCGAGGCGACGGTTATGCGGTCGGGGTTTTCCTTCCACGAACTCCGCGTAAAACCATAGTCTGGACCGCTAACCGAGACTATCCTCCGGTCCCACGAAATTCCACCCTACGTTTCACCAGCGACGGGAGACTTGTCCTGCAGTCTACAGAAGCGCAAGAGACGTTTGTTGCCATTCCGAGGGAGACTGCGGTCTCAGCTTCTATGCTCGACAATGGCAATTTCGTTCTCTATAACTCAAGGCGGGACGTCATATGGCAGACTTTTGATTTGCCGACTGACACCCTCTTGGCAGGCCAGCATTTATCACCAAGCCGACAGTTGTGCTCGAGCGCTTCCGAGAGCGACCAATCGACTGGTTTGTTTCGCCTCAAAATGCAAAAGGATGGAAACCTCGTGCAGTATCCTGTAGCTACTCCAGAGACGGGCGAGCACGCTTACTGGGCATCTGGCACCGCCGGAGTCGGTGACAATGTGACACTATATCTCGATAATGACGGTTCTCTCTACCTGTTGAACGCAACAGGTACATATGTGAACAATATCACCGCAAGTAGAGGACCTCCAAAAGAAGGAATAATCTACCTTTTGAGAATCGACCCAGATGGGATCTTGCGACTGTACTTGTACAACGCGACCCAGAATGCGGATTTGTCAAAAATATGGTCGCTTTCTGACAACAAATGTATGCCCAAGGGCTTATGCGGGCTCAACGGGTTTTGCGCCATGAATGATCAAAATCTCGAGTGCAAGTGTCTTCCAGGATTCGGATATGTGAACCCTGGGAACTGGACATCTGGGTGCGAGAGGAATTTCACTGCAGATAGCTGCATGAGAGCAGACGCAGCCCCTAGGTACACTATTCAACCGGTCTCTAACACTGTATGGCAGGATACTGCGTATGCTGATCTTACTTTTTCTACCAACGAAGAATGTCAAAAGGCATGCTTGGAGGATTGCAATTGCGAAGCAGTGATATACGATGCCCAATCCTGCAAAAAGATGAGGCTTCCTTTGAAATATGGCAGGAGAGACCTCAATAATGCAAACATACTCTCCATCAAGGTAGGGGAGACTGGATCTAATGGGAATGGAGCGAATGGCTTCATGCCGGAGGGAAAGAAAAGGCCTTCTCGGAGAGCCATTCTATTTGCAATTGCATCATCTACTGCTTTCGCATTAATGACACTGGCAGTGTCAGGATTCATTGTTTACAGGTATCGCGTTCGGCTATATGAAATACTTCCCAAGGAGGGAAGCGCTACAATGATAGAGAATATTTCGCCGAGATCATTTACTTATGAAGAGCTGAAGAGGGTAACCAAAGATTTCGCCGAAGAGATTGGTAGGGGAGCATTCGGAACAGTGTATAAAGGCACACTGTTCAATAGCCTCGAGGTTGTTGCAGTTAAGAAACTAGAGAAGGTCTCATCTGATGTTGAAAGCGAATTCCAAAACGAGGTGAAAATTATCGGGAGGACTCATCACCGTAGCCTCGTCCAATTGCTTGGTTATTGTCTGGACGGACACGACAGGCTTTTGGTGTACAAGTACATGAGCAACGGGTCGCTTGCGGATCTGCTCTTCACGCCTGAGAAACAACCTTGCTGGGATGAAAAAATGGGAATTGCTCGAAACATAGCCAGAGGCCTCCTCTATCTCCATGAAGAGTGTGAAACCCAGATCATTCACTGCGATATCAAGCCACAGAACATACTAATCGACGAATGTAGGCGAGCAAAAATATCTGATTTTGGGTTATCAAAGCTGATGAAGCCAGATCAAACCAACACCATGACAAGGATTAGAGGAACGAGGGGTTACGTTGCACCGGAGTGGCACAAGAATTTTCCAGTGACGGTGAAAGCAGATGTTTACAGCTTTGGCATCGTGTTGCTGGAGATCATCTGCTGCCGAAGAAGTGTGGATTGGAGCCTTCCCGATGATGAAGCCGTGCTCGAAGAATGGGCCTACAGCTGTTTCCAGGAGCGCGAGCTAGAGAAACTAGTCAATGATGAATCGACCGACAGAAGACAGTTGGAGAGAATGGTGAAAGTGGCTCTTTGGTGCATCCTTGAAGAGCCATCGCTCCGTCCTTCGATGAGGAAGGTGCTTCTGATGCTGGAAGGCACGGTGGACATCCCCATACCTCCTTGTCCTTCTTCCTTCCTCAGTGCTATCTAGACTTTCGCCAACACTGTGCCGATCATCATTGACAGAATTGCATTTGATTGTCAATACAATGTGTAGAAACTGTCCTGAGAGGTTTATTCATGCGAGGCGTGATACTTGTTTGCCAATATTGTTCTTTCTCTGCTATTCTTTCTTCTGGGAAGTTAAAATAATGCAGATACTATTTTGACAAATTCATTGCTTTCTGTTGGAAATGGTGATCCATTTTCTAGAATTTTCTAGAGTTGCTAAACTTCTAGAATTCCCTAGATAAAGTTTTTGGAAGAAAGAAAAATGTAGAAGCACATGTGTAGAACTCTCTAGAAGAAGAGAGGATAAATTACAATCTAGAACTCTCTAGATTAAGCCTAAGTGGACAACATTCCACATAAATCTAGAATGTTGTATTTAGACCCTATAAATAGGAAAGAAGGGGGAGTGTAGCAAAGCAACAAATGTAAGAGAGTGTGAGGAGCATGAGATAATACTCCATGCTCCTCCACCAATACTTCCGACACTTCCTTGTAAAATTATTTTATCCAACTAATGAAACTATTTCCCATATCCCATGTTCTTTGTCCTTCAATTATCCTAGTTTATCCCTTGTCCATCCTCTACAAAATATACCATACACTTGCACACATCACTAACCAAAAAACTATCATCCATAACTAAAACCATGCTTCCGCGCTCAATTAAATTTTTTAACACTTTCCAATGGAGACAAATATGATCAGAAGTTCTCTGTTTCCTTATAGTGCCATTCTGCCGGATACAATGAAAGTGCAAAGAATGGGGTGGAGGGAGAGGGGACAGGGAAGTTTGCCTATCAACTGAATTTGAAAACATGTTTCGTAATGTGAGCGGTGTCATTCTGCTGTAAAACTTCTTACTGATGAAATATTCGACGATTCTACTTTCCTGTTAAAAGAAATTGGAATACTTTTTTGTGCCAGTAGATTTAGAAAGGAGCTAGTGTCGGAAAATGAGAGTAAAGGAAAAATTACCCCTCAACTGATGTTCAATAACTTGTGGGTAATTTCTTGACATTTTTATTTAATTATCGAGTATGCATATTACTAATGCTTTTTTTTTTTTTTTATCCTTCACTAAATTTTCTTTGTCTTAAACTTACCGAATCTCATATGAATTTGTCCATCTTTATTGGAGTGATTTATCGACTTTTGTGATTAAATTATTAATTGATTTTGGATTATCAACTTTTACTCGAAAGTGCCGACATTCATTTTTTTTTTAATTATAAACTTTTGTTACTATTACCAAATTTTATTTGTCTTTCTTACAGATGCCTTAACTTGACCCTTTATCATATGAATTTATCAGCCTTTGTTTGTGTGAAATATACGCGTTTGTCTCCTATTAAGTTACTAACTAGTTTTGATTTACTTTCATTTGAGTTGCTTACCAACATATATTTGATTTATTTTCTATTTTTATCAAATTTTCTATTTAATTTTAAACTTTAACTTGTCTTAACTAACAATTTTCTCCAATCAAGTTACCAACTAATTTTGTATAACCAAGTGATGATTATATGATTTTTTATCAACTCCTCTTATCCGGGACAAAAAAGTTGTGCTTTCGCGTGTGCAATTCTTTATGTACCTTTCTGATCAACCATTTACCAACTATGACGTGAAATTATCAACTTTTATTTGAGTTTCTTCTATTTTTTCTAATGAACTTACCAATTATGTTGTTTTAACTCTCATTTGAGTTGTTTAAAAAATATTAATTATTTTACTAGAATTTACAATTTTTTTTTAATTGAGCTACCACTTTTATTTTCCTTTTGTGAACTTTTTGAATTCACCAATTCTTTCTATAAATGATCAAATTCAATTAGAGTGATCACGTTACTAATGCGTACTCTAATTGAATTAGTAGCCTTGGGCACCTGTTGAGATTCCAATTAATGACCAATTGCTTTTAAGCTTTTGACTCTTATTTAAGCTAACTAATAATTTTTTTTTAATTATCGGCTTCTCTTATGTCTGACAAAAATACTTCTCTTACAGTACCTAGTTTTTTATTCTACTTATGATTGATTCTAATGTATTGGCTATTTTATGAAATTACCATAATTTATTTGTATACAATCATCTGCTCGATTAAGTTACTACCTATTTTTCAATAACAAACTCTCGTATAAGTTACTTACTTAAGTTTATTTTCTTCCTTTTTAAACCAAGTTTTTATATTGAGTTGCCACCTTTTTCAGCCTTTCCAGCAACTTCTAAAATTTACTATCATTAGAGTAATTATCAACTTTTTAAATTAAGTTACTAATTAATTTACAATATTAACTCTTATTTGAGTTAATTATCAACATTTATTAGAATTTTTAAATTGCCAACTTTTTCGTCTTCGATAGCCAAAAAAAAAACTTCGCTTTTATTTGGAATCTTGGATCCACGATCGACTATTGGATGCCTAGTCCAACTAGGGGTGTGCAAAAGAACCGGAACCCACCCGGATCTCCGGAACCAAACCGGAACCGCCCGAAACCGATGGTTCTTGAGGGAAGTGGTCTGGTTCCCGATTCCAATTTATGGGAACCGGTGGGTACTAGTCCAGTTCCCGGTTCCATGAGTGAATCTACCCATTCGGGCTGGACCGATTATAATATAATAATTTTAATTTTTAATATTAAAATAAATTTTGAAACTACTAATTAGCAAACCTAAATTTTAAGACTTCATCTCCTCTCAAGATTTCCATGTTCTTTAAGAATTTAGTAAAGTGTGTAAGCTATCTTTTAGCAACTCAACAAGTGGCTCCTTCAAATGACACTTCTAGGACTCACATAGGACACTATGTTCAAGAATATGTGGCGTACTGGTGGAATTGTTTCTATAGAAAGAATTCAGTAAAGCAAATGTTGTAAGAGATTGAGCACTGTTAGGGGATAAAGGAAAAGACATCTACACCATAATTTTGAACTTAAAAAATATTTTAGATTTCAACTAAAATGATTAAAAAAAAGAAAAAAAAAATCTATTTCTCTTCTTTGGTAGTGTTTTCCAATAAAATAAAGAAAAAATGTTCTCTTAATTAAGCCCGTTCGATTTAAAGAAAAATATTACTCGATATGAAGAGTATTCACGGCGGGATTTGGAAAACGATATTATTATTGGTGAGACTAGTTCCATTGATCCATCTGGGAATTGGATCGGACTGGTAGTTCGGTTCTCGAGTGGATCCATGCAACTAATGGGTGGTTCACAGTTTCAAATTTTTTTAATCGGTCCTTAGCAGGCGGTTCTCATACCTAGATCGGGAACTGCCCATCCAGACCATGCATGTCACGCCCCGAACCTTGAGCGCGTGCACATCCCAATGCGGTCGATCAAATATGCGACATTCCCAGGTTAAGTCGCCGACCCAATCAAATTCTTTAACGCACATGCGGAAGCATATTATAAAATCCCTGACAATAAAATACGGGATAGGAAAGCAAGAAACAAAATCCCAACATAACACTTTCATAATTCAACAGAATTACAAACAGAGGTCTATGGCCAACAATCTACAAAAGACCGGCTCTTAAAATAGAACTGTCCTACAACCCACAAGTCAGACACATTCTCCAATCCTTATGACTTCACCTCGCAACTCCTCAAGGCCAACCAAAGCTATCGCCGCTCCGTCCACCAGGGACCTGAAATTTTAATCCCACAACCGGGATGAGACGATGTCTCAGCAAGTTCAACCCCTAAACCCCTATTAGAAAGAAAATACGCCCCAGTGTGGCCTAGCCACATCACACGTAAGACTTACCTCGCAATAGTCTTCATGCTGTGTTAGCACAGTTTATATAATTCAACCACGTACAATTATGGTAACCAAACAACCATGGCACAATCACACCATCAGAACAATTCAACCACTTGGATCGTCTCAGCGATCAATCGACTTGGTCGATTACATGTCAATTCAGCAATTCAATCATTACTCTTAATCATGGCCCCACTCGGCAAAACTAGAATCAGTGGCATCACGGCCCCACTCAGCACGACCTATAATCAGGTGGTAATTCATGGCCTCATCAGGCACGACCTCTAATAGGTGGTATTCACGGCCTCATCAGGCACGACCTCTAATAGGTGGTATTCACGGCCTCATCAGGCAGGACCTCTAATAGGTGGTATTCACGGCATCATCAGGCACGACCTCTAATAGGTGGTATTCACGACCAACTCTTCCATAAATTTCGACACTTGGGACTTTATAAAAAGAATCTCCATTCATCACAATCACACTCAATTTGCCATAATCAATCATCAAATTCAAATTCTAAATACACAGCAGCGATCGGCACGAAATTCTGAGCAAATAAGATCCCAACGAAAATTTTCGGAATTTAATAAATAATTAAATTTATTCCGAAAATTAATTAAATAACAATATCCATAGTTTTCGAAATCCACACTCAATTTATAATATCCAATCATCAATTTCAAAATCCGAATATACCGTAGTGACCGCACGAAATTCTGAGAATTTAGGGTCCGATTTAAATTTTCGGAATTTAATAAATAATTAAATTTATTCCGAAAATAATTAAATAATAATATTTTAATAATTTCTAATAATGATATATTATTAAATTATTAAATAATTTCGGAATATTTAAATAAATCAAAAGTAAATTCCTTTACGTCACATCAATGCTTATATTAATATAAACCTTCATTTAGCCTTAAATTAAACTCACTTTAAGCTAATTAAACACATTAATATAATCCACACTTAAATAAATTAAACTAACCACCTAATTACAATTAACATAAACTAAGCACACCTAAAGCATAATTAACTCTCTAAGCGAGGTTTAGTGAGTTAAACTCACCGGATTAACGAACCGAGCGGACCAAAACGACGGGAACGCCGAGGAGAACAACTTTCCTCATAGCGGGCCGAGCATCCGGGCTCGAGAAGGTGGCCAAAACGGGCCAAACGTCCGCTGTATACCCATTTTCTGCAGCTTCTGATCTTAGGCGGAGGAGGGCTGATCCGAGCCTAATCGGGCGGAGGAACGGCGAAGGAGGACCGACGGGGCTTGGACGGGTGAGGCAGCGGCCAGGCGAGGCCTCACGGTGGCGGAGGGAGCTCCGGCAGCTCCCGGAACTCACGGATCGAGACGGACGGGGATGGCCAGCGCGGGCGAGCACGGGCAGCGGCTAAGCGCGAGACGGCGGGCGGTCCTACGGCATGCGACGGTAACGAGCGGCGGACGGCGGTCCGGCCGGGCTCGCAGCCAGCCTTCTACACCTCCTCGATCTCGCTGGTTGTCGAGCAGCAACCAACAATGGAGGAAAGAGGACTTCGGCGCAGCAGAGGGAGAGAGAGAGGCGGAGGTGCGCGCAGCGGCGCGGGTGCGGGACGACACGCGACGGCGGCGAAGCTCCGGCGACGAGCGTGCGGCGGTTGCTGCTGCTCCAGTGACGTCCGAAGGAGAAGAAGAAAACGCCCATGGAGGAATCGCACGGGAGAGAGGAAGAAGAGAGGGAGGAGAGAGAAGAAGGGGAGCTCTTTTCTTTTCTTTTTCCTTTTCTTTAATCCAACAAATGGCCTACCATGACATCACTTGATGATGTCATACTCCACCATCTCCCACAACCTTATTCCAATGGGTTCACTTGCAATTTCTGCCGGGGTCCAATTCTTTGTACAACAATTCCTTTAATTCCAATCAATTCTCTTCCAATTGAATCCAATTGAAGTCCATAAAATTAATCCAATGTCACCACACTTTAATTCACATCTTCACTTGTCCATAGAACCAGTTTAAGTTCCAAAAGTAAGACCAAAGGCAGGCCTACTAATTTCTCGAGCCAAATTAGCCATACCTTGATTAATTTGCCGAAAAACTCAGCTTGCATGAAAAATCTTCCGAAGATGAATTAATGATCCTAAAACGATTTGTGACACACCCAGACTTCCAATTTCTGAATTCGATCTCAATCCCACGGTTAATTTCACTTTGGCACGATACTAGCGCGGCCCAACCTACCGAGTAGCCTTTAGAAATTTTCATGCATTTGACCTGTGGTTGATCATCTCAAGCCACAATGTACATCTTTGAAACATTGACGACTTTCGGTTGTCGGGAAAATCTCAAGGTTTCAAATACGAACACAGGGTACCCAATCGATAGAAAATTCAGTCCAGTGCCAATCGACAAGAATTGTGCGATCTGGTGGAATCACCCACACTCGATCACATGCCTCTGTCTAGTCGACCTATCTCCGATCTCTAATCGATTTTTAATTGTGCCGTAATGACCCTTGCAGATTAGCTCGGTCGAAAGGTCTCTTCCTGGCCAAATTCTCGAGTCTGATGCATTAGAATTTCTTAACGACTTCACCCGATAGACTAGTTTTCACATGAGTGGCCGACTCAAGGAAGATAACTATATGCGTGCCAACGAAATGCCCGTCTCAATTTATTGAAAATAGGATTGGAAAATCGGGATGTCACAATGTAAACCCCTAAGTCCAATCACATCATTTTGACACAGCTGAAGCTCTGTCTTGATAAATAAATGTAGTTCATTTTCCACCGCAAACTCTTGGTGAAGTCCCAAGTCTTCAAGCACCAAATTTTTGCGTTGCCGTGCTTGACCCACTAGAACTCATGAGATGGCCTTCGCCGTCATTAATCGTATTCTTTCTATAAATTTAAAGCTATATAAAGCACAAACAAAGAGTTGATATCGAAATATATACATTCGTATAGGCACTTCACTTCTATGTTTACTCCTGCCACATTGCCAACTAAACAGAAACAGGGACAATGACGCGATGGTCCTTTCATCCAAAAGACATAATTAGGGAGGGGCCCCCCACCTAACGCACATATCACATGTCGCTTGCATACGTGAAAGGAAAGCGTCATGGCATTTACTTGCTTTGGAGAAGATGAGCCTGAATTTATATAACAATTTTCAACGAGAAGTGGAATTCAAAGGTGCATTTGTTTGGTGATTTTTTTTCGCGAATTAATTTTCTAAACTTTCACCCTTTTAGTTCGTTTAAAATGATTAGTCAACCGAAATTCATTCATGGTAAAAAAAAAAAAAAATGTATGCTTAAAGTCAGAAAAATGAATTCCTTAATTTGAAAAGACGAAAACACTTTTTTTGGAAAATGATTTCCTAGAATGCACTTTCCTTCGTTATGATGTTTTTCTCGAAACAAACACATCCTAACATAAGACTATGGTGAACAAGCTAATCAGTGCATTTACTGTGTTATTTTTCAGCTTCATACATTACCAAATGACATTGGCACAAGCAAGTTAGAATTTAAGGTCTATTTGTTAAAAGGAAAGCTGTTTCTGAATTTTTTTCTTTTTCTGACTTTTTCAATATTTGGATGATAGAAAATAATCAATCTGTGGAATCATTATGCACGGACTAAAAACAAGCGCAGATGGTGGGAAAACAACTTCCCTTTTTATAAGAAGAAAATAAGTATTTCTAAATCACTAAATAGATGAAAATTAATATTAGAAAATACATTTATTTATCATAAAATTTTCAGTAAGATAAACGCACCCTTAATCCCCGTTTATCTCACAATGTTATGAACGAATTGTAAAGGAGGCCTCAAAGGAGGTGGCTAATTTTGAGGTTTAAGATCCGTGAGCTGGTTTCCTTTGATCGTACGCATCCCAGCGAGCGAACAATCATCATTGAAAACCCAAGAAGCCCTACTAGTTGAACAATTAATCTGGTGGCTAAGGCCTTGTTTGGCAATTTCTATTTCTGTTTTCTGGAACATAAACAAATTTTTGTTCTTTTATTCTGGAAGACAAAAAAAGAACAGAAACGCGTTTGTTTACACTTTTATTCCTGGGAACAGATTTGGAACATAAACAAAAAGCAAAAAAAAAAACTTGTTTCTTATTTCCAGAAACATTTTTTTTTCTTCTCATTATTCTTCTTCTTTTCTTCTTCTTCTTCTTCTTCTTCCTTTTGCCGGTCACTAGCCTTGGCCATGGCTGGCATTAGTGACTGGGCAGACGAGGGCCGGCAACTTCCCCGAAGCGTTGCCGGCCCCTAGAGAGGCCGAGCCATGACAAGGCTCGTCGGCCCAAGCCTCGTTGTGACCGCACGAGGCTCGGCGAGCTCGCCGAAGGCCAATCTAGCGAGGCTCCAACGAGCTCGCTTGACATCACCCAGCAAGTTGCCAACCACCGAGAAAAAAGGAAAAAAAACAAAGAAAGAAGAAAAAGGAAAAATAAAATAAAAATATTAAAAAATTAAAAGAGACAAAAAAATTATATAAGTGTACCAAACATGTTTCTATTCTTTTTCTATTCCAGGAACATAAATTTCGTACGGTTACCAAATACATTCTTTTGTTAAAAAATTGTTCTCTGGAATATAAATAGTTTTTTCTATTCTATTCCTGAAAATAATTTTTGAACAGAAACATTACCAAACATGCCTTAAATCGCACCATCCCGTGAAAGAAAAATGCTCTTCCCAAAAGGAAAAAGCCAAGACAGGTACGTTCTCAATGCATCAGAAGACAAGTGATAATCCTCCTGCCTTGATTGATTTATGCCAAATTGGGAAAGTTCGTAGGTGACCATCACCCGTGGACAGATTGGAGCATGTGACGAGACAAATTACATTAAAGTTAACAAATTGTTTGAACAAGCAATCTTGAAGAAGAGAACTTCCCCAGTCAACAGAATGTACATGAATCAATGTATTTGAACACTTTTTTGTGGGAATTATTGATTATTTTTCCACCTGCGAAATAAATCATTGACTGGAAATTGAAAAATAACATCAATGTTATAACAAGAGGTCATCACAGCCATTGATCCCCGTCGATGAAGGAGATGTTGAGAAAAGGTAGAGCTTGAGTATCATTTAGTCTCTGGACATATGGTGTTCTCAAGCTCTTGTTAGCTCCTGCTCTTGAGCAATTGTATTCTCCTATCGTCCTGCATTTTAATTAGAAGCCCGGCGAAAAAGTTGGTAATCGATCAACCACTCAACTTGTTAGAGGAAAATGATGAATCATGGTGTAGATAATTTGTGCTAAGGGTCGCAATCATCATTCCAATACGTATTGGTCTCGAGCGGCATCATTGAAGTCACTCCAGCCCTCGGGCGCAATGATGTCGGTCATGGTCATGAATGCGAAGACAACCCGAGAGAACGGCCTTCATGCCCGGCCAAGCCATATTCTCCCCTGTCACGAATCCAAGTAGAAGAGAAATGTGGGAATTTGTGTGAAGAGGAAAAATTGTATGTTCTTCATTGATTTCTGTATCTATTACAAGAATGTATATATCGTACAAGAGGACTCAATAAAAAAGTAAATAAATTCTTCTAATCTTTCTAGTCTTAAATTATCACATCTCCTATCAATTACAATCAAAACAAATCTCCAATCAAATCCAATCATACCTTCTTTCATCACTCCCCCTCAAGCTGGTGGCTTGTATATATCCAAGACGCCCAGCTTGTTTAAAAGATATGTATGCTGTCTCTGACAAAGAGGTTTAGTGAATATATCCGCGGGCTGTTCCGTGGTCTTGATCCCTTTGTTTCGATGATCCCTTCTTTGATTTTCTCTTGAGTAAAATAGCAATCAACTTCTATATGTTTTGTCCTCTCATGTAATACAGGATTTGCTGCAAGTTTTAGTGCCGAATCATTATCACAAAAGAGTAATGTCGGACCTTTAACTTGTACCCCAAGGTCCAAAAGTAAGCCCCGCAGCCATACTACCTCACAAACAATCTTTGCCATAGATCGATATTTAGCTTCTATCGATGACAATGATACAGTGGATTGTTTCTTTGTTTTCCATGAAAGTAATGAATCCCCAAATTTGATGCAAAAACCAGTGATAGATCTCCTACTCATGGGACACGTAGCATAGTCCGCATCACAATAGGCTGTCATCTCCATATTGCACTTCTTAGAGAGGAGTATCCCCAGTCCTGGACATTTCTTTAGGTATTTCACCACCTTTAGGGTTGCATTCATGTGTGACTGCTTTGGACTGTGCATGAACTAACTAAGAGTTTGTACTGCACAGCAAATGTCTGGCCTAGTCATAGTGAGATAGATGAGTTTCCCAACAAGTCTTTGATAGCTTGTCGGATCCTTTAACAATGGATCATCAGAGGAGGAAATCCTAGCATCATAATCAACACTGGGCAACTTGGCATTCTATTCAATGGGAATAATTGCCGGTTTGCATCTTGACAATCCCGCTTCTGATATAATCTCCATCACAAACTTTCGCTGACTAAGGGAAATCCCTAGATCAAAGCGAGCTATCTCTATTCCAAGAAAATATTTAGGTGACCCTAAATCTTTGATATGAAAAGACGAATATAGATGGTCTTTAAGCTTCTTTACAGCGGAATCATCATTTCCCATAATAAGTATGTCATCAACATAAATTATCAAGTATGTGGACGACGTACCTTTTTTCCAAGTGAATAATGCATAATCATGTTTTGACTGCTTGAAACCAGCTCCCGTTAGTGCAGCAGTAAACTTAGCATACCACTGTCGAGAAGCCTGTTTCAATCCATAAAGAGATTTGCGGAGACGACATACCTTAGACTCCCCCTGTCTCCGTAATCCTTGTGGAAGGTCCATATAAATCTCCTCTTCCAAGTCACCATGAAGAAATGCGTTGTGGACATCCATCTGATGCAGTGATCAGTTGCAAAAGGCAGCAACCGATAAGAAGAAGCGAACCGTGACATCCTTGGCCACCGGATTAAAAGTCTCATGATAGTCAAAACCTTCCCACTGTGTGAAGCCCTTGGCCACCAACCGGGCCTTATATCCTTATATCTTTCCACAGAGCCATCTGCTCTGTATTTGATCTTATAGACCCATTTACATCTAATGGGCTTGTGATTAGGAGGTAATGACATGATCTCCCAAGTGTGATTATCAATCAGGGCTTTAAGTTCCACCTCCATAGCTTTTTGCCAACATTCATCACACACAGCCTCATTATAACTAGAAGGCTCTCTTTCCTCATAAATTCGGCTAATGCAACATAAATGTTCTGATGACAATCGGTTGAAAGATACATATCAGGAGATAGGATAACGAGTACCTAACGATGTTGATGAGGAGCAGACATAATCTTTAGTCCAAGCTAGTGGGCGAGTGATTCGACCAGATCTTCGTGGTGGCTCATCTAGCACCTCCAAAGATGATGTTTCAATACTGGTAGGTTCTCCGCAATTTGTCTCCTGAGATTCTTGTTCCATGGAATGTTGATCAACTGGATTGTCAGTAGATGGCTCATTGGGCGGTGAAGGCGATACTATATCCACTATCTGAAGTCTTGGAGGAGAGGTAATAAGATATGATTCTCTAGAAGATAGATCTTCTTCTAACAAGAATTGATGATTAGTTCCCATATCATCTGCAAATATAGAAGTAGTATCTTGGAAAGGGAAAATATCTTTATGAAAAACCACATCCTTGCTGATAAAAAATTCTCCGATTGACTGTTCATAAACTCGATAACCCTTTTTCAAGTTGGGATATCCCATGAAAACACACTGTCGAGCACAGGGGGCCATTTTATCCCGAGGGCCTACTGTAGCCACATAACATAGACAGCCAAACACTCGGAGATGACTCAGATCTGGTTTATGCCCATATAATAATTCAAACGGAGTTTTGCCTTCTAGAATGTGTGATGGCATATGATTTATCAGATATGCTACAGTGACCACACAATCTCCCCAAAAGTTTTCTGGTATAGAAACCTGGAACTTAAGAGCACGTGCCACTTCTAAGAGATGACGGTGCTTTCGCTCAACAACTCCATTCTGTTGTGGAGTATAAGTGCATGTACTTTCATGCAAAATTCCATTTGAGGAAAGAAAGGAAGTGCATTCACCATTGAAAAATTCTCTTCTATTGTCGGTGTGGTTGCGATTTAATTGTTTTTCCAAACTGAGTTTTGGATAAGGACAGGAAGATTTTAAGGTGAGAAAGAACTTGACCCTTTGATTAATGAGGAAAACCCAGGTGGCATGTGAGAAATCGTCCAAAATTGTGAGAAAAAATATTGAACCATCATGATTTAATGTGTGATATAGTCCCTAAACATCAGCATGAATTAACGAAAAAATGTCGTCTAGTCGAGTCTTACTGTTTTGAAAGGGGGCACGAGTTTGTTTTGCCAAAGGGCAAACAAGACATTGAGGACAAGGGAAAGAAGTAGTGTGACCCAATCTTTGATGATGAAGAAAATTTATTTCATTGGCAACAACGTTACACAATGGTTTATTAAATGCAACAAAAGATAATTTAAAATTGCCTGGAAGATTAATCCAAATATACAATCCTTGATAGATTCTACCCAAGCCCATCAGTTTGCCAGTCGAAAGGGCATGAAATAGACATTTATCAAAGTCAAAAGAGACATGAGAAGAATTTTCTTCACAAGCTCGAGAGACTGACATGAGATTAAAATGGAAAGTAGGAGCGTAAAGGACATTTTTTGGAGTGATGAGTGGACTAAGATTGACAATGCCAGTCATTCCAATAGGTGTAGTGTTTCCATTGGGGAGTTGTACTGATATAGGATAGGATCATTTTTTGATATTGGAAAAGAATTTTGGATTCCAAACAATGTGATCACTAGCTCCTGTATCAATGATCCATGTATCCTTTGAAATTGAGTTCATCGACAATAAGAAATACCTGTGAAACTCCCAGCTTTGTCAGAAGGATCCAATTTCTTTAGGGCTTCCATCAGCTCCTGATATTCTCCATGAGTAATTGACTTGTCTGCTAATTTACCCGTCACCTAAAAGATAGTTGAAAACTTCCCATTTTCTTTTTCACCAGGTTTACCATTTAATTTCCAATAATTTTCAAATGTGTGGTGTGGGCATTTACAATATTCACAATACAGCTTACCCTTTCCTTTTTGATTTTTTGTGAATGAGGAAGGCCTGTTTACGACATGGGATGTTGTTCCCTTGTATGGGCCTTCGGCTGGTGCGAAGAATTGGCTTCGTGGGCCATCGGGCCCAACAAATAATTGGCTGCGTGGGCCATCCGACCCATAGAGAATTGCTCCACGTGGATTGTTAGATTCAATGGTCCTCCCACTCTACGCACCGTCGAATCCAGCGACTTCAAGGATTGATCGTGAGCCGTCCGATTGATCAAACCGATCATAGCCGTCCGTTGCTCTATGATATCCTCTAGGGTTTTCGTGGAACCCTAGAGCGAGTCCCCAATTCTCTCTTCCTCTCATGACTCTTTGTAGCGGGCAAGAGGAAACCCTCGCCGCCGCAGCCACACTCTTGCCTAGGGGTGTGTAAAATACCCGAGAACCGCCCAAAACCGGACCGAAACAGCTCGGAACCGACGGTTCTTGAGGGAACCGGTCCAGTTCCCAATTCCAATTTACGGGAACTGGTGGGTACCGGTCCGGTTCCCGGTTCCATGGGCAGATCCGCCCGCCCGCCCGCCCGGACCGGATCGGAACCTTTTTAATATTAAAATATTACTAAAACAAAACAAACCCTAACCGAGACTTCTCTTTCTCGTCCAAAGTGTCTTCAACTTCTTCGGTTCTTCCGTTCGTGACCGTCTATCTCTCTTCTCTCTGTCTCTCTTCTTCTTCGACTTCTTCAACTTCTTCGATTCTTTGGTGATTGTCTTCGCCCAAAGTAGTGACCCGCGAGCCGCAACCGCTGTTCGGCATGTTCGCCCCGTCGTCTGGCTGCCGCCGCGTCTGTTCGCCCCCTCGCCGGCTGCCACCCACCACAGCCTCTACTCTGCCCAGCAATGACCCGTGACTCCACAGCTCGCCTCCGCGCCGACCACCACACCAACAGTGAGGGAGAAGTGGATTAACGTCGAGCATTGCTCACCTATCCTCGACGCCGATCGCCGACCTCAAGCACAAGACTTCTCTTTCCTAAACCTCGGCATTTCCGGTGAGTTTCCTTTTGGTTCAAACCGTTCGTTCCCGACCGACTGAAGTTCGATTCGTCTCTAACTGGCCTTCGTGCCGCCGTCTTCGAGCCGATAGGGGTTTTTATGATCGAAACTCTTCCCCACGAACCCTCTTAGCACTACATGTTTTGGTGAAAGAATAGCCGAGAGAGATTTCTCTAATTCTTGAATTTTTCGTGTCCAATTGAGTCGATTTTTCGTGTCAAGATCAGTTCCGTGGATCCACCCAGGAACCGGACCGGACCGGCGGTGCGGTTCCTGGGTGGATCTATGCAACAAACGGGTGAATCCCGGATCCAATTTTTCGGAACCGGTCCTTAGCGGGCGGTTCCCAGTTCTAGGTCGGGAACCGCCCGCTCAGACCATGCACACCCCTACTCTTGCCTTCCTTTCCGTGATCTGCTGCTTTATGTTGGCTTTCTTCTTATACAGCAAGCTGGTAGATACGACCAAGGCTTGGCATCGGCTCCATGGTTAAGATCTGTGATCGGAACGAAAGGTAAGATTCATTTAATATGAGGAGAAATCTAATCGCTTTCTCCCAGTCCCGCATCTTTTTGTACTGTTGTAAAATCGGCTCCGGCCAGTCAAATTTTTCTTCAACCGCTTCTAGTTCATTCCTGAGACCTGAAAATTTGTTAAAAATCACAGCAACAATCATGTTTCCCCTGTTTTAAATCCGAGATCTGTTGCGTTAAAGAAAAAATCTTCACTTGATCCAACTTTGCATACATCTCCTTGATGTTTTCCCACATTTGTTTCGAGTCCTCCGTTGTGGGAAGACCAGCTACGACTTTGGAAGCAATGTTGTTTCCGATCCAAGTTCTGACTAATTGATTTCATTTTTTCCAAAGTCGCGCTAGTCGCTCGTCGAACAGAATCGGGACCGTTCCGTCAATAAAGCCCTCCTTATCTTTCGTTACCAGTGCGTGCCGGAACTCGCGCGACCATCTCAAGTAATTGTCTAGTCCTGTTAACTGTTGAGCAACAAGTTTCAGATCTGGTCCGTCAACGTTGCTTGTGAAAAGAGGGTCGTCGAGCTCCTACGGCCATCGGGAACGTAAATCTGTATGGGAGAAACCCGGCGGCGGATTCGGGTAGGGATTCGCTTCCAAACCTGATTCGCCAGATCTAGTTGTATGACCCGTATTTGAGAAAAACGAACCCGGGTAGGGATTCGTTCCCATACCTGGTTTGGCTGATTCGCCCGTTTGCTATGACTGGTGGTTGTGCCTGCCCTATTGCTGGCTGGTGGGCCTCCATCAGTTTGTATACCACTGTGAAATCCTGGCAATGATGCATTTAGGCTCGGCCCATAGTACCAAGGATATGGTACTAATTGGTAAGGTTGGCCCGGATAGGGCTGCCCCAAATTGACTTGAGCCGAAACAAATGCTTGTTGCACATGCTGAATTTGAGTTTGTAGTTGAATCAGCTCTTTGGACACAATAATGACTGGTGAGGTTTCTTGGATCTGCAAGGCTGGTGGCATTGTTTCTCCTGCATATTGATCACCGAATCTTGAGGTAGGTGTTTCTGGTTTTGTCATAATGACAATTTTCTAAAATTTCTGCAACAACTTTGTTTTGCAGATTGGTTTTCTGGATAAAGAATCGAAGGCTGAATTTCTGGACAAAGAAGCGATGCTGTTATGTTTTGCGAGTGTCACAACAAGTAACAAAGAAGAAATGGATGCTGTTCTGTTTTGCGAGTATCGCAGCAACAAGAAATAGGGAAGAAACGAAGGTAATTTAGTGCGGAAGCTATCCCAAAATCAAAACACGCTCTGATACCATGTCACGAATCCGAGTAGAAGAGAAATGTGGGAATTTGTGTGAAGAGAAAAAATTGTATGCTCTTCATTGATTTCTGTATTTATTACAAGAATGTACAACAGGACTCAATAAAAAAGTAAATAAATTCTTATAATCTTTCTAGTCCTAAAATAATCACATCTCCTATCAATTACAATCAAAACAAATCTCCAATCAAATCCAATCATATCTTCTTTCAACATCCCCGTGTCCCCGATGTTGGCGTTCATGAATGCAAAGCCCGTGTTCTCGTCCTTGGAGGCTCGGCCGTGTGCCGTGACCGCCCCGTTGATCACCTTCTGCCCCGGAGGCAGTGGGCCGCAATGGAAATCAGTTGGCAGTTCTGCGATTCAATGGAAAGGTCATCCTAGAATCATTGACATTGCTTTCGCCACGTAATTTATGTAACAAAGGACTCCCGTACCTCGTACAGAGACCTGCGTCGCCAAAGATGAAGTGGATAGAACCTTGGATATAGCAATCCCGGAAGTAATGGCGGCCCCTCAATTACAATTGCAGTCGCAGCATAGCATGAACATTGATTTCCTTAAATTCGATCTGGTATCTCACCATGAAGCTAATGTTCCTCACCATGAAATTGTTCGAGAAGACTTGCACAGAGCCGCTACAGAACGTTCCACTCAAAGAATTAGCCGTGCCGTTCCAGGCGATTGCAGTTGATAAGTATCCTTGTCCTTGAAACGTAATGTTCGGCAACGTCCTCAGGATGGTCACCTTCTCGCTGCCGGAACAAACGATCGAATCACCAGATTACGATCACATTTGTCTAAAGGGAAGCTAAACGGCTAACCAAATTATTCTTACTAGTAAATGCTGCTGTTGATCCAGATCACGGTCCTTTTCTGACTGAAGTTGCCAGCCGCATCCACAGCCGCTTGAACCGTGGTGAAGTTGCAGCACCCGTTCCAGTCCACACAGAGGGTCACCGACGTGTTAGTCTCCGGAGGGGGAATGTCGGGTGGGAAATTGTCGCAGATAACCGTCCTCTGGCTATCATCAGGGTGCTTGTGGCGGTGCCGGTGGTGATGGCGACCGAGGCACCACCCGAAAAGGGGCAAAAGACCAATCGACAGACAGGTAAAGAGCTCTGCATCAAAGGAAAGATCTCTAAGGGAAGAGAGCAAGACCGGGACAATGAAATTGGTGGAAGAAAAGACGGCAAGAACAGCAATAAGGATGGCAAGGCATGTCTTTTTGGACCCCATTGCCACGATGGGTGGCGAACGATTGATCGAATTTGAGGAGGTTGGTGAAAGGGGGCCCAGTTATAAGAACTGGTAAAGAAAATGCAAGAGACATGCTCTTGAAGTGCACGGATTGGTTGCATGCCTTGCAAATCACCCTGTCCCTTTTAATCTTGTAAATTCCAGAAGAAGAAAAACAGCAATCTTTACTACCAAACTTCGAAAGCTTGAAGAAGAAACCCAGAAACATTTTCCTATCAATCTCCTTAATCGCCATGAAAATACATCACATCAGAAGAAAATCCCAAAGGAAAGGAAAGCTAGAAAACGCCTAAAGCTTCAATCTTTTTCTCCCTACTGTACTCTCCATAGTAACAAAAAGGGCTTAAGGAGCAGCAGCCGTCCTTCAAGCCCTCTCGCCCCGGATCCGCCTCGCAAGCTGGATGTCCTTGGGCATGATGGTGACCCGCTTCGCGTGGATGGCGCACAGGTTGGTGTCCTCAAAAAGCCCCACCAGGTAGGCCTCCGCCGCCTCCTGCAGTGCCGAGACGGCGCTGCTTTGGAACCGGAGGTCCGTCTTGAAGTCCTGCGCGATCTCCCGCACCAGCCGCTGGAACGGCAGCTTCCGGATCAGCAGCTCCGTGCTCTTCTGGTACTTGCGTATCTCCCGCAGCGCCACCGTCCCGGGCCTAAAGCGATGCGGCTTCTTGACCCCGCCGGTCGCCGGGGCCGACTTCCTCGCCGCCTTGGTGGCGAGTTGCTTCCTCGGGGCCTTGCCGCCGGTGGACTTCCGCGCCGTCTGCTTGGTTCTCGCCATTTCTCCGGAGATTCTTCTGCTATAGAGAGAGAAGTGGAATTCGATGAGTAACTGGAGAGCTGAGCTTGAAGAGATTGCACTGGCTTTGGAGGGTTTCGTCGAGGATTTTATAGGACAGGGACAGAGGTTTGAAATTTTCGGGGGTCCGATGAAAATTTCAGGGGATTTGGCGGGCGGCGTTTGGGAATTAAATGGCGGCCGTTGATCGAGGGACCAAATGGACGGAGCGTGTTTCGGGTCAGGCGAAGCACGCGGATTGCCACGCTGGCACGGCCCTGACCTGCTCTTCTTTTGTTTTTTTTTTTGTTTTTTTTTTTTTTTTGTGTTGGTTAGCTCGTTATGTTTAATTGCTTTATTCTTTATGTGCTTATCGATTAATGATGACTTCGCTAGTGATTAACCTATGCATTTGGCATAACAATGACAGCTGTAATTACCAAAATCAAAAATTTTCTCGACTTAAAATTTACTTTCACATTAATTATCTCTTAATGAGATCTAGCAAAACTAATTCCCTTTTGAATTAAATTTTTTGGCATACAATTTCCAAGCATTTTTATTGAGTAAAGTTAAACTTGTTAAATGGGTGGGTCTGGTTAAGTCTAGTTTGGATTGAATCATAAATTGTTAGACCCAAATTGATCTATTAATCCATTTATAACCCTGGACAAAAAAGTCCATTTATAACCCATTTATGCATGTAAATTTTTTAGCCATACCCAACCCGACTTATATTATTAAAACACTTTCATATTTAAATCAATTTAAGAAATTATTCTTATGATTTTTTAAAGATTATATTGTTAAAATACTTCTAAATCTAGGATAGCTTATTTCTTTTGATCTTAAAAAAAAAGGTATTGTTAAAACACTTTCATTCAGTACAAATTCAGTGGACAAATTTTATAATTATTTTAAAAAATTGAGGCTTTGTTTTTTAAAATTTTTTAGGGGATCATTTTCTAGGAAAATAACAATTTTTTTTTTTGTGTTTATCTAAAATTTGAAAATAAACTGAAAAGTATTTTTCATTGTTTGGTATGAAAGATCTAATTTGATTTTCCTTTGTGTATTCCTTTTAATTTTTTATTAATTTTATTTTGAAAATATCAATCTTTTAATTATTTTCAATTTTAAAAATTAAATTTTTATTTATATTTTCTTTTCTATTTTCTTTTTCCTTGTTCGTTAGTTGGTCGCTGGCCATGGTGACAGCCAATGAGCCCGAGCTCATCCAATTTCAACGAGCAAGATTAGCAAGCTCAAGCTCGCTCGAGGTTGGTGAGCTTGAGGCTCGCTAGACTGGTGAGCTCAAGCTCCGTCGGCCTCCTATATGCTCATCCCTCACTTGGTCAGTCGTCATCATCGCTATGGTTGGCCACTGGCCAAGGAAGATGCAGAGAGGAAAAAGAAACAAGAAAAAGGGGGGGGGAATTTTTGATTTTTTAAAATTATTTTGGAAGGATGAAGAGGGAGAGATAGTATGGGTGAGCTTAGTGGGTTGAAAATGGGTTATAAACTCAACCCATTTACAACAAATTTATTTTAGCTTTTAAAATTTTAAACCTTTTTAAGCTAGGTTCTTCAAAATTGAGTGACTAATTTATGTTTTAAATGGGTCCTATATGAGTTTAAGACCTATCTTGACTGGTCTAAGTAAAGTCAAATAATTTCACATGACCAAGGAAAAATTGATCATAGTATTATTTATTATCACGTGAATATATGGCTTGGCAATACACAATAGCTTTCAATAATATTTTCCCACCAAAATTTAATTAATTGAAAGTTTCTTATTTGAATAGATAAACATTGTGTGCCATACATTAGGCTAGTTTCGTGACCAAACAATGAACATACTATGTTTACCTCTAATTAAGGTATCTCATGTCTCGAGCAAAAAGTAAGTCTCAATTCAAAACAACAATCAATTTTGACCTTTCGTGACTATCATGAAGAGAGTAGGACATCTCTCAACTAATTCATACAACTGATGGCTGATCTCGTGTTCGGACATCTTCCATATAAAATTCCTCTTATGATTAGGGTTTCTAACACAAATTCTCTAGTACCATACCCCCGATTCAATCATCTCTTCCATCTTGTATCCATAATGCTTCTCCTGGTGTTGCGAAGCTTACTCCCATGCCTTCATGGATCAAAATTAAGTCGGATCACGCATTATACTATTATAGTAGCATGTTATGAAGAACCGAAAATAAAAAGGCAGATTTATTAGGAGTAATAATAACACATATACACACGCACAACAATTAGTCACAAAAACCTTCTCATATCTTCTGAATTCCTCGGTCTTTCATTGGCAGTGTAAGTTGACTAATAATTATGTATAACAGCAGATTAGAACTATTCAAGGCATGCAATGCAAAGCCCTTTCGTTCCCTCACCTAAGCATCATATATACATATATTCTTCATTATTTGCTATTTCAAATTCGGTTTTCCAACTATAGCCTTGAAATATGGCTTGCTTCTGTTTCTAGCCCTAGCTAAATATAGAAGCAAACCGAGCTGCGGCCCATGAAATAAAAGCTCCCGTCAATTGCTACAAGCTAGGCCTCGGCTCAAGGCCATCGAGCCATGGGTGGACTGGTCTGAGTGTTGGACCCCGCCGGTAGAGCTCAAACAATGTACCAACGGTATCGTTCTCTCCCTCCCCAATGGAGAGACCAATTTAGGGGCCTGAGTTTTGCCGAGCCATCATTGTCTCATTACTCCCGCGTACTGCCTTGATGTTAGGCACTTCTATTTATACCCTTGATTTCGTATATCTTTTAGGATTGTCATTTTTCTTCCTTGATTAATTCTGATTGATTGTAAATAATATTTTAGTATATTTCTACTTTAGATAATCATCTACAATAACTTATGAATAGATTTGTGTACTCTTCAATATGAAGTATTAAAATATGCATAAATTTCATAATTTTATTTTCCGCATTATTCTCATCTTGATATCAAAGTCATTATTATCTAAGGAAGCGCATATAGAGTCCAGTTCACAGAGATCTTTACGATGTTAACCGCATCAACCACGTCGCTCATGTTAGCTTTTTTGTTTTTGTTCCAAGATTTTTCCATTATTTATTTTGGAAAATGGACACCGCCATCAGACTCCACACGCGCTGCCATGCACCAACACGTCTCATTGGTTATTTTGCAAATCCAATATCACCACCAGATTCACTGTCCTCTGATGAGTCGAACCACCCAAACGCTTTTTTGAAACTCCGCCGCATGTGCTCTCATGTGTCGCGAGAAATTTCTACGTGCGATATCTACGCACCCATGTGCAAAACACATGATCGACGCTCCAGGCGCGATTGCCGACATCATCTTGCCACGTCATTGTTGACCATGGACCATGACTAGTATTGATTGTTAGCCGTTGTTTATCGTGACCAAAAGTTGATTGGTCATTTCTTAAGGCATTTCGATGCCCTGAATTTAATTTTAGTGTTATTTTCTCCATAATAGTGTTAGGATACACATGTAAGAGAGTTATGTTAAAGAAATCTCACATCAAAGATTTAATATGGTATAAAGCAGTTAATATATCTTAATTAACCTACAACTCATTAATTTAAACTTTTGAGTGAATGTGGGTCTAATTGGATTTGTCAACGGGTTTGGATTTGGGCTTTCCCTTAGTAATCTTTTTGTGTGAAGATATTGAACTTTTGCTGCGTGTTCCCAATAAGTGGCGTTAGAGCCCATATTGTGTTTTTTGGGTAGGTGGGCATTTAGGTGTAATAACGAGAGCTTGTAGAAAGTTGATGTAGAAGGATGCCTGAATTAAGAGTGAGTTGGCCTAACAATGAGCTCACACGCAGGGAGGAGATTATTAGGATGCACGTGTAAGTGAATTATGCTAGAGAAATCCCATATCGAATAATTGATGTGGTGTATAGTAGTTAATATTTTTTAATTGACCCATTATTCTTTAATTTAAACTTTTGAGTGAAGGTATTTCTAACTGGATATATTAACGAGCTTGAACTTGGGCTTTCCTTAGCGATCTTTTCAGGTGAAGATATTAGACTTTTGCTATGCGCTCCCAACAATTAGCACTCCAAATATTGGTTTATTGGTATTCCTTATGACTTGTATGGTAGTGTTCATCGTTACAATCTTCTTTGAGTCTTGGGTAGTGCTGGCTTTGTGCCTCTTCATCCAACCGAATGCACAAAGTTAGAACCTCATGCTCGTCTATGTTGCTTCCTTACGTATGACATTAAGTACAAACGGTATAGATGTTGGGATCCTGACCCTAACTATTTCTAGGTGTCTTGTCATGTCACATTTTGGGAACACAAGACATTATCATATTTTCATCATTTCGAATGTTCTCCTACGATTTGCATCTTCACCAATCCTTTAGTGTATTTATTCACTGAAAATGGTATAGTTAACTCTACTTTTGAATCTCCATCTTTGGAGTTGTCTTCTTTTAAACTTGATGCAATTACCTCTGATGATACTGCTTCGATAGCTCCTAAAATGTTTGCATCACATGTGGATTCTCCACCCTTGGTCATTCCCTCTTCTCCTATTCATTGTTCCACCCGCATAAGTCATTCTTATGTACAACTTCGTAATTTCCATTTTTAATATACTATTGCTTCTTTTCACGAACCTTGCACATAGAGAGGAATTAGTACTAATTCTTGGCAACAAGCAACGACAAATGAGATGCATGCTTGGGACAGATCTCATGATTGGGATTTAGTTGATTTGCCTCATGGTAAATCTATTATAGGCTGTAAATTGGTGTAAAATATTAAAATGAAGGCATATGGCACCATGGATCGCTACAAGCTAAGCTTAACTAATAGCGAGAGGCTTTACTCAAGAATACAAAATTGACTATGAAGAGATTATTACTCCTGTTGCACACCATACTTTTGTTTGCGATCTTCTTGCCGTTGTTGCGGTTAAGTGTTGGTTTTTATTGTAGACAGAGGTAGAAAATCCATTCCTAACTCACTGAGGAAGTTTGTATGGTGCCTTCCCTTGAATACACTCATCCTCCCGGCCAAGCGTGTCAATTATGTCGAGCATTATATAGCCTGAAACAAGCTTCTTGTGCGTGGTATTCCAAATTAAGCTTAAGCATGGAATCTCTACTCTAGTCCTTATGACCATGCTCCTACATTCAACACACATCTTTTGGATTTATTATGTTGCTCTTGTATGTGGACGACATGATTATTACTAGAGATGATCGTACTACATTTCAAAACTCTCACAATTTCCTAGTTAACAATTTAAATGAAAGATCTTGCGTGATTCAACTACTTTTTTGGCTTGGAGATTACTTCAAATCCCTCTAGTTATTATTTTTTTGAATGAAATGCACCGCTGATCTTATTTCTTGAGTATGGCTCATTGACAATAACATTGCTCTCCCTCTTATGAGATCAATGCCGAATTTGATGCTAAAAATAGGACTCCTCTTTTGAACCTTACAATCTATCAACAGTTGGTGGATGGATACTCTTATATGTCTCACTAGTACTCATCTCTACATTCCGTATGTTGTTCATTTGTCAATTAGTTCATGATAGAGCCATGAACGACCCATTTTTCTATAGTCCTTCGGATTCTTCATCATAACAGGGGTAATTTATTTCATGATTTTCACTTTTTCACTCATTCATTCGACCTTAACGATGACAACTTATTTTGATGTTGATTGGCTGGTGACTCCCAAGATTATTGCTCCACTACGGGCTATTGCTTTTTCCTAGGTAACTCTCTTATTTCAAGGCATAGTAAAGAAAGATGACACAACTGCTAGCTCTAGTTCGAAAGCAAAATTTCATGCTCGTGACTGATACGGCATCAAAATTATTATGGTTGCGATGGTTATTAAAAGACTTGTAAGTCATTCATAATGGAGGAACCGTCTTTTACTACGACACAACTCAAGTACTATCCAAATAACACACAATGATGTTTTCCATAAGTGCGCCAACCACATTAAAATCAATTGTCATTTTATTTGGTACCATGTGTGTTAGCACATTGTACAACTTTTCCCCGCTTCATCTATTGACTAGACTATTGATATTTTCACTAAAACACATCCACCTGGATTTTTTCAAGATCTTTTCTTTGAACTACAGTTGACTTCTTCTAAGTCACCTTGAGTTTCAGGGAGAAGGTAGAGATAATGCCTTGTTTCGTATATCTCTCAGTATTGTGTATTACTTCCCTAGTTGATCTTAATTGATTGTAATTGATATTGTTATGTTCCTTTAGATAGTCATCCAGTAAAGCTTATGAATAGGCTCATGTACTTTTCAACATGAAGTATTGAAATATGAAGAAATTTTATAAATTTATTTTCTGTATTATTCTTATTTATATCTTTTGGAACAAATTCATGATTTGGGGCAATCAGATCAAATCAAATGAAGGGCTTTCTCTAGGTTTACAGAAGGCAGATCGATACGGAACCAGGAAAAGGTCAAAGTCTTATCCGAGCATTGCTGTTGTTAAATGTTTCGTTTAGGTAGACCCTTTTTCCACGAAACTTGCGGGCATAGCTTTATGTGATGTCTTAAAAGCTTCGTCATCATATGGAATCATACGATGTGAGTTGGGTTGTGATGGTTGGACCCCGACGATTTTAGTTTTGTCTTCACAGTCGTAGAAGTCCTTTGTTTTTTCTATCATATGCATCATCCAATTGCTAGTTCTCTAGTCTGAGACGCACATGATGTCTTTTAAATTCGGGGTCTTTGCTGGAGTGTAGGATGTTCTGTTCTTTTTGGAAAGGATTTTTCGGCAATTTTAACCGTGCGATTTCAAATATGGCATCATCTCACTCAGAATCCACGCGGATAGAGCAGATAATCACCGAATTCTTTGCAAAGAGTTTCCACAGAATACTCGAATCAAGGAAACCAAGATAAATGGTTCAATATAGCTCTTACAGAATGCCCAGAAGCGTTAGAGAATCTCAATCTTGGGGGCCGAAGCAATCTTGAACCTGTGGTTGTTTTAATGTTGTACCATAATCGCGCACGAAACAAGAAAATTAATCAGACAAAAGTATGGTTTTCTATTTAATATAGCAAATACGTAATGCTCAAAAATCCTCTTTGGCATTCGACGACATTTTCCCACCAAAGTAAGTATTTTAAGTGTCGCACGTGAATAGATTAAACATTTTCATAATGGAGGAACCGTTATTTATTGTAACAATATGAGTGCCATTTAAATAGCACATAATGACATTTTGACCATATACATTGAAAAACAAATAGTCATTCGATTTGGTACCATATGCATCATGGCACTATACTTTTGGGATTAATGATGCAATGTAGAGGGGGTGAATAAATTGTTTTGAAATACTTTGACAGTTTTGTGGAAATTGGCAGCTACTATGCAAAGATCAAGTCAAGCAGATATTTTAAATATTGTGCAAATAAGAGTGAGAGAAACAAGAGCACACAACAATAGATAATAGTTTGGATTTACCCCTATGCCTACGTCCATTGTCAACTCTAATGGCTACAAGTTGAGCTGGATTGTACTAATAATATGTTAGGAAAATTACAATAAGTAAACACCAATCCTATCACATAATAGATCACACTATGAGGAATCAGGTTTTGCTATCACTCTGTACACTTGATCTTTCATACAGTCACAAGCTAGCAAGAACACTACAGTGAAGATCATAAGACAAACAAACACTTTTTGCTAAGAACACAGCTTTTAGCTTTGGATTTCTATGTATTGCATGTCTAACATTTGGTTTTTGAGATCTAATCTTTTATAGAACCATCTTTAATCTTCTTGTTAGAGATGTCTTAAAGAAGGAAAGAGTTGTTAAAGATTTATTAGTGCTAATGTTAAAATATAGAACTGCCTATACAGTCTTTATTCTTGAACATTTCCAAGCTAGCCGAAAATAGCTTATGCTATTGTCCCTTCACCGATGGCTTTGACATGTCTGTCAAAAAGCTTGTTTTTGGTACTCTTAACTTCTTTTGGTTCTTCTGGTGCGCATATCCATACGACAACGACCATATTGGACTTTTGCAACAATTATCTAAATGGTAATTACTCCAACATCACCGTTGACATGATATCTCCAACATTAAAACGAATATTATTTTTAGCTGATCTTTAAGTCCGCTGGTATGGTTTACAATTAGAACATATTTGTGATCTTTTTCCTTTCTGAAATTATCATGAACATTTGCAAATATTACAGTTAGCATTATATTAAGGAAAGTTTTGGGATCCTCAAAATTCTTTGAGATGTTTCTCCAACATGTACGACTCATTTCCTCGTTATCTGTTGACCAAATTGCTGATTTCTGTAGTAATACACAGCCACCTGGGTGTTTTTAAGATCCTTTCTCCAAATCACAGTTGACTTCTTCTATTTCACCTTAAGTTTGAGGGAGATATTCCCTTGATTTCATATATCTCTCATGATTGTGTATTATCTTCCTTAATTGTTTCTAACCGATTTTAAATGATATTGTAATATTCAATTACTTTAAAGTTATCCAGTAAAGCCTATAAATAGGCTCATGTACTCTTCAATATGAAATATCAAAATATACAAAAATTTTACAATTTTATTTTCCGCATTATTCTTATCTATACCTTTCAAAATAAAAATCATATATCCATAATGGGTCAATCAGATCAAATCAAAGTGGAGGGTTTTCTCTAGATTTACAGAAACAGATCGATACGGAACCAGGGAAAGGTCAAAGGCTTATCCAAGAAATACTGTTGTTAAATGTTTCGTTTAGGTAAACCCTTTTTCCACGATACTTACGGGCATAGCTTTATGTGATGTCTCACGTTGCAAGAGCTTCGTCATCATATGGAATCATACGATGCGAGGAGGGTTGTGATGGTTGACCCTGACGAATTAAGTTTTGTCGCCACATTCTTGGAAATCCTTTGTCTTTTCCATCGTATGAATCATCCAATTGCTGGTTCTCTAGTCTGAGGCGTACATGATGTCTTTTAAATTCAGGGTCTTTGCTGGAGTGTAGGATGTTCTGTTCTTTTTGGGGAGGATTTATTCGGCAATTTTAACCGTACGATTTCAAATATGGCATCATCTCACTCAGAATCCGCGCGGATACAGCAGACAATCACTGAATTCTTTGCAAAGAGTCTCCACAGAATACTCGAATCAAGGAAACCAAGAGATGCATGGTTCAATATACCTCTTAGAGAATGCTCAGAAGCGCTAGAGAATCTTGATCTTGGGGGCCAAAGCAATCTCGAACCTGTGGTTGTTGATGTTGTACCATAATCGATACGAGAGAAGAAAATTAATCAAACAAAGGTCTGGTTTTCTCTTTATTATAGCAAATACGTACTGCTCAATGATTCCCTAGGGCAGTCCATGACGTTTTCCCGCCGAAATAATTATTTTAAGTTTCACATGTGAATAGATTAAACATTGTCTAGGCAATCTTGACTTTTTGTATCCTATGGTTGTTGAGCATCGAGAGGGCTCTCAATGGCCCTTTGTCGCGTTCCTGGCCGATTGACCTCAGCCATGTGACCGTCCAGAACCAGGCAAGTCCATTCATTGGCCAGTCCTCACTTCAAGGTATTGTTCGCATGGCTCATGTGGTGGAATGCTTTACTGAGTGCCGGACCGCACCGCGTCTCCTTTTAAATGAAGTATCTCGTTCCCAATCAAAGAATGAGTCTCGATTCAACCCACGACTCTCATGAAGAGAGCAATATTAACTTTTGACTAGTTTGTGCAGGGATGACTAATCTCATCTTCGAACATCTTCCATGTATCATTCCTCTTATCAATATGTTCCTCACCCAAATTCTCTGACACTATTGCGGTGATTCAATTATCCCGTCCATTTCGCATCCCTCATGCTTCTTCTAGCATTGCCATGTCTTCATGGATCGGTTTGTCGGACCATGACACTTTTGCTTTTGCTTGGATATAACTGGTCCTTGCTTTACCTTGTCCAACAATAAAAATGCGTATTTTAATAATATTATCAAGAAGTGTACATAAAAGGAATTGCTAGCAATACTAATGTGATTTTTTAGGGATGACCGATACTTAAACTGAACTTTGGTCTAGGACAAAGCTTGGAAAGATATAATGAGGAGTAAGCGTTCTGAAAAAATTCGAGCTTAGCACTTATTGCTCTAATGTCATGTAAAATTTTGCAGGATGGCAATTTACTTTATAAAAGTTTAAATTGTTAGATGAGGGCTTGACTTAATGTTTAGATATTTTAACAACTCATAGCGTGCGCACATAACTAGTCATGAAAACCTCTGATATCACCTGGATTCGTAATAACTATTTGTGACTTCAGATTAGAACTATTCAGGCACGAATACAATAGTCCTTTCGTTCTCTCGCCAATGCATTATCCCTGCAACGTGTTTTCATCTTTTGTTATAACAAATCCGATTTGTAATTATAGCCTTGAAATCATGCACTGATGAGATCGTTGTCTTTTTCCTCAATGGAGAGACGAATTTAGGGCCTGAGTTTTGCCGAGCCATTGATGTCATCACTCACGCCTACTGTTTTTGTTTATGTTAGCACTTTATTTATATCCTTGATCGACAAAGCAGCCCTTTGTCCATACATGTTAGACGTAGCCATATCTTTCAGGACGGGTCACTCATATCGAATCAAATGAAGGGGTTTCTGCCGGTTTAGAGAAGCGGGTCGATGCTGAAGCAGGAAGATGTCAACGGGGTTATCCAAGCATTATTCTCATTGGATGCTTCGTTAGGTAAACCGTCCTTCCACTAAACTTGCAGGCATTAGCTTTATGCGATGTCTTACGTTGCAAGAACTTCGTCATCATATGGAATCATACAATGTGTGTTGGCTTGTGTGAGTTAGACCCTGACGACTCTAGTTTTGTCGCCACGCTGTGCGAATCCTTTTCTTTTTCCTTCTTATTCTTTCCATTACATCAGTAAAATATCATGAAATCATTGAGCGTGTAATGAAAACATTAATGGAAAGATAGAGAAGCATGTTCGCGCAAGTAACGTTTTAAAACAGGAAGTAAACTCTCACCTTTTAGCGTGTAATGAAATAGAAGGGGGTCTGGATAACTATCGACCTAATATAATTAGATGTGATGCATTGTCGCCACCGTCGTGCGAATTCTTTTATTTTTTTTATTCTTATTTTTCCTATTACATCAGTAAAATAGTATGAAATCATTGAGCATGGAATGAAAACGCTAATGGAAACATAAAGAAGCATGTTCGTGCAAGTAACGTTTTAAATTAAGAAGTAAACTCTCACCTTTGAGCGTGTAATGAAATAGAAGGGGGTTGAGATAACTGTCGACCTAATATAATTAGCTATAGCGCAGACGCTTAACTACCAGATTTTTATACGACGTTAAATCAATGGAAGCTGGCGTGAGCTCATGGCGTGCGCTGTTAATCAGTTTTCTTTTCTTTCCTCCTCGTCAACCCTTTCTCTTGTTTTTACCACAAATAACACGTTCTCATAATATCAACTCGTTCTATTTGATGGAGTGATCGAGCAAAGAAATGACTTTAATTAGGGCGCTACATTAAAATCGGTTGTGCTTAATTACAACTCCACATTCATACTCGTTCTTTCATTGGTGTTTAAATGGTTCGTAGATTTCTTCTACTTTTCTAAAGTACATGTAAAGAGAGTTGAATTAGCATGGAAAAAAGAATTTGCGACATACCTGTGTGGTGTCACCAACCAATCAAGTTGAGATGGCTTATTAAATTGGTGACACCACATGGCCATGTTGATGTGAAGTTAGCACTACGTTATCCACTTCTAGGGAATGGATTCATATAGATCGCCAAAGTTCCAAAGCTAAAGAAGGACAAGATGAGCATATTTGTGCAAGTAGCATGCTGAAAACAGAAAGTCAAACTCCCAAAACACAAATTTGACTCATCAAAGAGAAAGAAGCTGGACGAGATGAGTACGATGACCCGAGTAGCGTTTCTTCCAAGAACTCGCTGGCTTTGGAGATCAAACTGCCATATAAAGTTGTTAATTCCATGCACACATTGGCATATTCGACCCAGAAAGACAGAATACACTCACTCTAATTGAATAAAGTTGTTAATTCCATGCAAATCTATTCCGATTGATTACATTAAATTACAATTCTTTTGGATGCTAACTAGCTTGCCAGCAATTGAGTGGTCGATTTCAGCCTCCCCATATAGCCACATCTATATATATGTGTGAGTTCGTGTACACCTATCATATCTTCTTCGTTTTTCCCAAAATCCTAGTCTTTTAAACCCCCATAGGCCAAGACTAGCCAGCGTGTCGACGGTACTCTGACTGCCGCCATGATGACGAGTTTTGCCACCTTGACCTATGCCTTACTTCTCATGGCACTAGTCATCTTATGCAATATTATCAAACAATTTTGGTGCAAAAGCGGCACAGGAAAATCCGAGCCGCTCCCACTCCCTTCAGGGCCCGCCCCGTGGCCAGTGGTTGGCTGCGCCCCACACATGGTCTGGAACAAGCCCACTGCCCGGTGGATCCTTCGTTGGATGGAGGAGATGGACACCGGCATCGCGTGCTTCCGCATAGGGAATACGCACGTCATTCCTGTAACCGACCCTAAGATCGCCCAGGAGTTCCTCAAGAAGCAAGATGCCACGTTCGCGTCGAGGCCTATCTCGATGGCGGCCCGAGCGTTCAGTGGTGGCTACGTGACCGCCGTCATCTCTCCCTACGGGGAGCAGTGGAAGAAGATGAGGCGGGTCTTGACGTCAGAGATAATTTGCCCAGCGCGACACAAGTGGCTCCATGACAAGAGGGCCGAGGAAGCCGACAACCTAGTGAAGCATGTCTTCAACCAATGTAAAAGCCTAGGGCAGGTGAACTTGAGGCATACAACAAGGCACTACTGTGGGAATATGATAAGAAGGTTGGTGTTCAACAAGAGGTATTTTAGCAAAGGAAGGAAAGATGGAGGACCAACCACTGATGAAGAACAACATGTGGACGCACTATTCAATGCACTAAATTATCTCTACGCATTCTGTGTTTCGGATTACTTCCCATTCCTGGTGGGGCTTGACCTTGACGGGCATGAGAAGGTAGTGAAAGATTGCACGAGGACTTTTCAGAGGTTGCATGAGCCCATGATAAACGACAGAATCAAACGACGGAGGGACGATTCGAGTTCGCAGAGCAATAGAACAGAGCCTCAAGACTTGTTGGATGTTCTTGTTATGCTTAAAGACTCACGAGGGAAGCCATTGCTAACGCCTCATGAAGTCAAAGCACAGGCTACGGTGAGAAAATTATTCTTTCTTAGCAAACTATAGGAGGTTATATATTTGGTTAAGACGACTTTGTCACTAAAATTGTACGAATAGAGCCTTACAACTACCCCCAAAAAATCCTAAAGAAAGACTTCCCTCCCTATATACAAAATTACCTATAATGTGTGAAGTCAAGCCCCAAAAAATCCTAAAGAAAGACTTACCTCTCTATATATAAAATTACTTATAAGGTATGAATTCAATATCTTGGCGTCCTAAAGTCAGTGTCGTTAAACTGTCCCAAAAGATCCTTAGGAAGATTTTCCTATAATCCGTACATATTTAACTTTACTTTTATTTGCATATTGTGGTTATAAATTAGATTTCAAGTTGACTTAAGATGCAGACGTATTTGTGCATCTGGACATGTGTAGGAAATTATGATGGCCGCGGTGGACAATCCATCAAACGCAGTGGAATGGGCAATGGTGGAGATGATAAATCGGCCTGAACTCCTTAAGAAAGCCAAAGAAGAAGTAGATAGGGTTGTGGGAAAGGAGAGATTAGTCCAAGAGTCCGATATCCCTCAGCTCAACTACATCAAAGCATGTGCTAGGGAGGCTTTTAGGCTCCACCCAATCGCACCCTTCAATGTCCCGCACGTCGCCCTGTCGGATGCGGTCATGGCCGGCTACCGTATCCCCAAGGGAAGCCACATCCTCATTAGCCGGATGGGTCTTGGCAGAAACCCTAAAGTGTGGAACGAACCCCTCAAGTTCAAGCCTGAGCGGCATATCACAAGTGACACCGAGGAAGTCGTGCTCGCAGAGCCCGACCTGCGATTCATTTCCTTTAGCATGGGCCGGCGCGGGTGCATTGCCGCGCAGCTTGGGACAACGATGACAGTGATGCTTCTTGCTAGGCTAATCCAGGGTTTTAACTGGAGTCCACTCGCTAATGATTCGAGCATCAATCTTAAGGAGTCAAAGGATGACTTGTCGCTCGCCGAGCCATTGGTTGCTCAAGCCAAGCCGTGCTTGGCAAAACATCTCTATCCAAAATAGAGAAGTATGTGACTTTAGGATGTGCAGGACATGTGTATTGGGAACCTTGATCTTTCCATGTGACATCTCAGAACCTAACCTTGTCAATATAGAATTATTATAGGCTATTTGTTGTGAAAACAATCTAATGTTAAATATTTCATGCATCATATAATTCAAGTAAAAGAGGCCTATTGTGTTTATGTAAAAGGATCCACAGGTAGTCTCTATCAAGAAAACCTCATATTATTTTTTGAAGTTGACAAAACAATCCGTGATTCCTTACAAGCTTAATATATGCAACCGTTGTTTATGCCTTGAGTAATGTTGATGTAAAAGGAACTTGGATGTGCAAAGTGAAAAGATTGAAATAGTTGGAATATGTGAACAATTCTAGAAGAATAGGCAGTTCAAAAAGATTTAGAGGTACCGGGGTGAATATTTTACAAGATCTACACCACCATCATACTCAAAGCACCTAACGAGATGCAATTGGATATAACCAGCGACTATAGCTTTGAAATGTTGCTTGCTTTTCTTGTTAGCCCTAGCCAATGTATTGGCCAACGGAGCCGCTACTTGTGAAATAAAAACTCCCGTCAACTGCTACAAGCTTGGTTTCGGCTCGAGCTGTACGAGCCCGCGGGTGACTGGTCAAGTGTTGAAATGTGCTGGTGTAGCGGAAATCGTGTACCAACGAGATCATTCTCTTCCTCCTCAACGGAGAGACCAATTCAAGGATCGAGTGTTGCCGAGCCATCGCTGTCATCAGTCATGACTACTGGCATTACTGATGTTAATACTCTGTTGCGCTCTTTATTCTGAAAGGAGCCGTTTGTTCATTACATATTAGATGTAGCCATCGGGTCAATCAGATCAAATCAGATGGGGGGTTTCTCCAGATCAACTGAACCCGAAAGAGGTCAAAGGGTTAGGTAAACCATTCTTGCAAGGAAATTGCGAGCAATAAATTTATGCAATGCACCTCACGTTGCAAGAGCTTCGTCATCATATGAATCATCCAATGTGCTTCTTTTCATTTCTTTCAATTATTTCGATCAATGACTTTCAGTCTTCACGAGTAAAATAGTATCAAATTCTAGTGTCTCGTTCACACTATGTGTAAGAAGATGAAGAAGAATAAAAGCGATTGAAGAACTCGAGAGAGGAGTGAAGATTTCTGTATGTTTAATTGTCTTCAATGAATTGTATTGATGTACATCCTCTGCAAATATAGTACAAGAGTATGAATGAACAAGGAAATAAAATATCCTACAAATCAATCTATTCTAGATTTAACTCTAATTGATTTGTACAAATCGGATTAAAATCAATTAAGTATTCTATCCAGTCGCATATCTTTCAACACTCCCCCTCAAGCTGGTGGCTTGTATATGTCTAAGACACCTAGCTTGTTTAGAAGATATGTGTGCTGTCTTTGATATAGAGGCTTGGTGAAAATGTCTGCAGGTTGTTCAGTTGTCCCAATTCCTCTTGCTTCAATGACTCCTTCTAAGATCTTGTCTCGAGTAAAGTGACAGTCTACCTCTATATGCTTGGTTCTCTCATGCACTATAGGGTTTGCTGCAAGTTTAAGAGCTGCATCATTGTCGCAGAATAGCTTTGTTGCCCCTTGTACTTGTATTCCAAGATCCTTAAGGAGACCCCGAATCCATACTATTTGACAAGTAGCTTTGGCCATAGCTCGATACTCTACTTCAGCTGAAGATAGAGAAACGGTAGGCTGTTTCTTTGTCTTCTAGGAGAGTAAAGAATCTCCCAATTTGATGCAATATCCAGTGACAGACCTTCGACTCATGGGACAAGTTGCATAGTCTGCATCACAATATGCTGTCATCTCCATATTACGTCTTCTGGACAATAGTATCCCAAGACCTAGACACTTCTTTAGATACTTCACAACTTTAAATGCAGCATTCAAGTGTGACTGCTTTGGACTGTGCATGAACTGACTAAGCGTCTGTACTACATAAGAGATGTCAGGTCTAGTCATTGTCAGATATATAAGCTTTCTGACAAGCCTTTAATAGCTTGAAGGATCTTCTAAAACGAAGTCATCTTCTTGAGAAAGTCCCTTATCATAATCTGCGGTGGTTAATTTTGTGTTCTGCTCAATGGGAATAACAGTTGGTTTGCAACCTGATGAACCTGTTTCTGAAATAATCTCCAATATGAATTTTCGTTGACTGAGCGAAATCCCTTGTTCAGAACGGGCAATTTCAATGCCAAGAAAGTACTTAGGTGTTCCCAAGTCTTTAATATGGAAAATTGCATGTAGGTATTTCTTAAAATCTCCTATGGCTGCCTCATCATTTCCCATAATGAGAATATCATCAACATATATCATCAGATAAATAGATGACATACCTTCAGTTCGCTTGAATAAGGCATAATCATGTCGAGATTGATGGAACCCTGCTGCTATAAGAGCGCTTGTAAATTTCGCATACCACTGCCTGGAAGCTTGTTTTAACCCATAAAGGGATTTTCGGAGACGACATACTTTCTTCTCCCCCTGTCTCCGTAATCCCTGAGGAACGTCCATATATATCTCTTCATCTAAATCTCCGTGGAGAAAAGCGTTATGAACATCCATCTGGTGTAGAGACTAGTCATGAATAGCTGCAATCGTCAAAAAAGAACGTACGGTGACGTCTTTGGCGACAAGTGAGAATGTTTCATGATAATCGAATCATTCCCACTGAGTGAAGCCTTTGGCAACCAATCGTGCCTTGAATCTTTCGAAGGATCCATTAGCTCGATATTTTATCTTGTATACCCATTTATAGCCAATGGGTTTACAATTTGGTGGTAATGTGACAAGATCCCAGGTCTTACTATCAATCAAGGCCTGCAATTTTGCTTCCATGGCCTTTTGCCATCTTGGATCAGCAGATGCTTCATTGTAACTGGCAGGTTCCTTATCCTCTGACAATCTACTTATACAACGCCTATGTTCTGATGATAAATTATTGAAGGAAACATAGGATGAAACTGGATATTTGATACCTGGAGAGTCAAAAGCAGCACATGCATAATCTTTGGTCCAGGTAGGAGGTCTTGTAGCTCGACCAGAGCGTCGTGGAGGATCTACTCTCGGAGTTGGAGATGTTGATTCCCCAGCTGGTGGAGGAGGCATCTCTTCAACTTCTTCATTAGCAGAAGTATCTCCAGGTGAATTCCTTGATGCATTTGCAGGAACCGGATTCTCATCAGAAATTGGTCCCACTACTAAAGGATTCATTTGAACATAATTATTATGAGTAGGTACTGCTAATGGTATATAATTAAGATCCTGATATGTTGTATCATCCGTCACAAGCCGACGAGGAATATTCAGAGTATCGGATGCGTCATGAGATGTTTTTTCATTGAAAGGAAAGACATTTTCATGAAATAAAACATCTCTACTTACAAAGAATTCTTTTGTAGATAGCTCTGGGACTCTATATCCCTTTTGTAGATTAGGATACCCCATGAAGACACAACGACGTGAACGAGGATCCAGTTTGTCTCGAGAGCCCACCACAGCTGCATAACAAAGACATCCGAAGACTTTGAGATGAGTCAGCTCCGGTTCCTTGCCAAATAATACTTCAAAAGGTGTTTTCCCATGTAAGACCCGAGTAGGCATTCGGTTGATAAGATAGGCTGCTGTAAGAATGCATTCTCCCCAATACTCATCTAGAATTGCTGCTTGAAATTTAAGAGCTCTTGCAACTTCCAAAAGATGCTTGTGTTTACGCTCAACCACCCCATTCTGTTGTGAAGTGTATATACAAGAGCTCTCATGTTGAATCCCATGAGATGAGAATAATGAAGTGCAGTCATGGCTGAAGAATTCCTTTCCATTATCAGTTCGGATCCTTTTAATGGATGTTCCGAATTGATTCTTCGAAAGAGCAATGAATGTCTTTAAATGGGAATAAGCTTGGCCCTTAGATTGCATTAAAAATATCCATGTCGCACGAGAACAGTCATCTACTATGGTGAGAAAGTAACGAGACCCATCGTGATGTACTGTATGATGAGGCCCCCAGATATCAACATGAATCAATGACAGTATTTTATTTGCACGAGTATTCCCTAAAGGAAATGGGAGTTGTGATTGTTTGGCAAGGGGGCATATGGGGCATTGTGCATAAGGAAAAAAAAGTACTATGACCCATCCTTAAGTGCATAATGAAATTCTTTTCATTGGTAGTTAAATTACACAATGATTTCTTATTTAAAGTGGTACTAGAAAAACTGAAATTACTTAGGAAATGAGTCCAGAAATAAAGGCCTTCAGAAAGTCTACCCAAGCCCATCAGTCTGCTAGTCGAAAGGGCCTGAAAGAAGCATGTGTCAATATCAAAGAATACCCGGCATGAATTCTCCTTGCATACTCTTGAGACGGAAATAAGATTAAACTGAAATTCTGGGACATAAAGGACATTCTCAA
Source organism: Eucalyptus leucophloia subsp. euroa (assembly GCA_017140325.1). NCBI lineage: Eukaryota > Viridiplantae > Streptophyta > Magnoliopsida > Myrtales > Myrtaceae > Eucalyptus > Eucalyptus leucophloia. Next base: position 65,433,464 of record CM029475.1, read on the forward strand.
GTGTAATTTGAGGGCTAATCTTCACTGTTCCTGTCACATTCACGTGTGTGATATTTCCATTTGGTATTTGCATGGAAACAGGAATAATTAAATCCTCATTTAAACTGGTAGATAATCCTTTATCACAAACAATGTGATCGCTTGCACCTGAGTCAATGATCCATGCCTTTCTTGAAATTGAATTAATGAGGCAATGTGAGATACTTGAGAAACTTCCTCCTTTGTTGGAGGTTTCCAATTTCTGCAGAGCATGCATCAATTGTTGATATTGACCAAAAGAGATAGGTTGGTCAGCATTTTGATCGGTGGGTCTAGTCACTTGATAGGCAGATGATATTTTCTTCTCCTTTTCGCCAGGCCTTCCATGCAATTTCCAGCAGCGGTCAATCATATGGTTAGAACGTTTGCAATAATCGCAAAACATTTTACCCTTTGCTTTAAAATTTTGCCGAAAATTTTTTGACGACGTGGCAAGAATCTAGCCATCCACTCCTTTAGTCGCGGAATCGTATCCACCGTCGGATTCATCTCCGCCTTCAAGCATAAGGACACCGTCCGATCGGCGAGCGCAATCTGGTCCTTCCACTCCGCGCACACGATCTGGCCCGTCCAATCCGCGCATCAAATCTCGGCCATTGATGCCATCCCTTTTAAAGGGGCGTGCAATGTCTCCTCCTGTGAACCCTAATCCACCTTTTCTCTCTCGATTTAGGGTTTTTGTGGATCCCTCCCTCCGTTCGCCACGGGCTGCAAGGGCGATACTGTCGCCACTCCTTGCATGCTCTGGTGATGTGAGATGTTGGCTCTCCTCCTACACAGCTAGTTGATAGATTCGCCCGATCGGAGGAACAGGGTCCATGGCCAGAATCTGTGAGCGAAAGGTAATGTAATTTTCGTTCAAAATCAACAAAAAACGCGTAGCCTTTTCCCTCTCTTTGATGGAATGATACTGTTTTAATGTTGATTCTGGCCCCTCGAGCTTTTCCTCGACGGCTTCCAGTTCGTTCCATAAAGACAATAGCTTGTTGAAACAAGCCATGACCGTCATATTCCTCTGTTTTAAATTGCTAAATTCTTGCATGAGCGAAAATTTTTTGGCACGGTCGAGTTTGCCGTACATTTCTTTGATATTCTACCACATCGTTTGCGTGTATTCTGTGGGTGGAAGTCCGGCCGCGACTTCTGGAGAAATGCAATTGCCGATCCAGGTTCGAACAAGCTGATTGCATTTCCTCCAATGTCGTGCCGGGCGCTCGTTTGAAGGAATAGCGATGGTTCCATCGAGGAATCCATCTTTGTCCTTAGTAACCAGCGCGCGCCGGAATTCCTACGACCACCTGGAGTAGTTTTCATGCCTGGTAAGTTGCTGGCTGATTAACTTCAGTTCAGGTCCATCGGCGGTGGAAACGAACAAGGGGTCGCCGGATTTTGGCCGTCCGGTGAAAATTGATCCTGGAAACGGCAAAAATCCGGGTGAGAAACTCGGGTAGGGATTCGCTCCCATACCCGGATTCGAACCGGTTCCATAACCCGCATTGAAATTGGTCGGGTATGGATTTCCTCCATTGCCCGAACCGCTAGACCCATCTGGTTGCCCCGCATTTGCTCCACCCGACCTGTCGGTCACGCTTGCCCCGCTTACGGTTGGTGGGCTGCCTTCGGGTTGGCCAGAGGCCCATGTCCCTTGAAAATTTGGCGATGATGCATTCTGGTTAGGCCCAAATAGCCATGGATTTGGCTGCATTTGAAACAGTGGCCACTGGTAAGGATGGCCCACTATTGGTTGGCCCGAAATAGGCTGAACCGAGTAGGGTTGCCCCAGAATTGACTGAGCCAAGATATTACGATTTTCTTGAGTTTGAACAGGTTGTTCGTGAGATCTGGCAACATCGGCAAAGGAATCAGTGCCCCGGCTTCCTGTGATTTGCACGGGATCTTCATGCTGCGGATGTTCACCAGAAACTGTAGGCAAGTTGTTTGCCATGATGAAGAAAAAATTGACAGAAGCGATGAAGTGAAGAAAACGGAAGCAATAGAATCTTCTACCGCTCTGATACCATGTAAGAAGATGAAGAAGAATAAAAGCGATTGAAGAACTCGAGAGAGGAGTGAAGATTTCTGTATGTTTAATTGTCTTCAATGAATTGTATTGATGTACATCCTCTGCAAATATAGTACAAGAGTATGAATGAACAAGGAAATAAAATATCCTACGAATCAATCTATTCTAGATTTAATTCTAATTGATTTGTACAAATCGGATTAAAATCAATTAAATATTCTATCCAGCTGCATATCTTTCAACACTATGGGAATGGAAGAGCATGCGCTTTGCCTCTAGCTAAAATGGCCAAAAATCTGTTAACTCTACAAGGTTCGTTGCTTAAAAGATCAAGTGTCACAAGAAAGAATTCGTTTTGGATAAACTTAAATGTTGAAACTATTTTTAAGTGTTGTATGTGAGTTTGGCTCTCAATTCTATCAGGAAACTATTGAAATGCAATTTAGTTTTACTTGTCGATCTATTCTTGTGTTCTAATGAAAATTCTTATGGAGTTAGATCAAGATTTTGAGGATACAATGTCATCACTCACGACTACTGGCCTAAGTTTTATAGAGAGGATAAAAAGTTATTTTTGAGCTTCACTCTCATCATGCCCGTGATATGCACTAACTTCATTGTCATTTGAAAATAATGGAAATGTAATTATTGGAGAAAACATTTTCAAGTGATTTTGATGATACCCAAACTATCCTTAGTATGTTACTTATTATATTGTACGCAGATGTTTGCACCAAAGGACTATGCAACATCCATGGTATAATTCATTAGAAAGAAGTTCACAAACGTCTAGTTATGACAAACAACACCAATTAACCTAAAAGATCAGCTATTGATAATGTTTATGTTGAAGTTGTAAAGATCAAGTTGATAGTGATGAAACAACCAAGTACATCGGATGATATCCGTTGGGTTAGCTAAGTAGCTATTGAAAGACCTGGATTTGCACATCAGTAGAATCAAGATAAAGCATGAAACATAGTTGCTAGGTTGTTTGACAAGTCAGTTAGAGACTACAGTGAGAAGACAGCAGTAGTTACTATTTTTGGTTAGCCTGTAGAAATTCAAGGAAAGAAACTGCATGGCTACTACTTTCCTTGGAGTGTAGCTCAAGGGAAACTCTCTAACAGTCATTTGCTTCTCTAATTCTTCATATTCAACGGTTAGATTGAGGAAGGGTATAATAGAGAAAACCACGAGGAACCAAGAGAGTGCGTTATATATAAGATCAAGTAGCTTACGTATTGTTGTTCTTAGCTATAAGCTCTCTAGCGTACTATTTTGATATTCATGCTATGTGGCAATTGTGTCAAGGATTAAGTATACAAGTGTAAGAGTAGCAGTCGTGTCCAGATAGTAGGATCTATCGTGTAAAGGATGTGCTAGCCGTTTGTAACTTTCCAAGCAAATTGTTAGTAGAATCTAGCCTGTCTTAAGGCTATTAGTTTAAAGAGTAGACATAGGCTTATGGATAAAGCTGAACCACTATAACTCTGTGTTGCACCATTTACATCATTTTTACATACATTGGCATACGGCTAGTTAGTATTTACCTAAACATTAGGTTGAGCTAATCTTTTAGCGATTAGCTAATTTCCACAAAAGATCATCAAAGTTCAAAAACAATCTATTCATCTTGTCTCTAGGTTGTATTGTTAGCCCCAACAATAACGATTTAAAAAATCATTTTAAGTTTCATAGAGATTTTTTTTTTTGGTGGGTTGGGGCTGGGTTTAAGGTAAAAGTTGGACCTATTATATATATATTTTCAAAAATGGGTGTGATAGAACTTTTCACAAAGCAAACAAGCGAAATCATGATTGTGATCACATCTTTACATTGTCGCGACCTAATTTTCGGGTACACCACTTAAAACTAGGTTAATGGACTACTAAGTTTTTAAAATTAGCTCGGGCTCTTCCATGCCCATACCAAATCGCGACTTAAGTTTAAATTTTTAAACATGCAAGGAGTTATTAACTAAGAGTCGTCACTAATCGGTTTATGGTAGATCGATTAGACACCTAAGTAAAATAACGGGAGAATTATTTTACTTCTACGAACCAGAGACTAAGGGTACGGGGACTTGGTTATACTAGAATTTTCTAATGCCCTCTCGGTACCATTTCTTTTTAATTTTTCAAAATGTTTTTGCAAGTAGCTGATTTATTTTAACCTAAATTACTATCATGCAAATGTGGTGACCATACGAGTGCTTATCAATTATTTAAAACATTCAAATAAATAAATTGCATCATACAAAGCAAGCAATCATTTTTTTTTTTGGATTTTCTTAAAAATTGGAGTTCTTTTATAAAAATGCATTTTTAAACTAAATGACTTAATCCTATTAATATGCAAATTCTAATGAACAAATTCTGATTAAATGCCTATTATGTGAACTAGTTAACATGCGCCTAATATTTTTGCAATTTTTTATTGGAATTCAGAATTTATGAACACCCTAATTAATCTATCTAAAAAGGGATAATTTTCTAATTTATTCTAGGGATTAATTTGACTTAAACCCTATCTTATCTTAGAAAAATATTTTTTATTTTAAAAAAGAGGATTAGAATATGAAAATGTGCCAATTATATCTAAAACCCTAAAACGGCCATTTAAGTCTAATCCTAACTTATTTTTTAAAAAATCTAAAAATGCAGTCCTAAAAATATTATCTAAAAATGCAATACTAGAAATATAATCCTAAAAATTTGATTAATTAAACCTACGTGTCTATTATATTAAACCCTAATGTCCTATATGCTCATGCAATTTTTTTGAATATTTTGATTTTTTGATTTTTTAGTTTCTTTTTAGTTTTTTTTAAGCTGAATAATTGTTAAATAAGGGTTAAATCTAAACAATTAATATAATCACTAAATAAAGGATCAAAACAATTGAAAAAATAACCTGACGTCTCACATGTTAAATTAACAATTATTCTAACCCTAATCATCACAACAGCTTAAAATAATTAAAAAATCTGGTCCGAAGTCTCACGGACCAAATTAAATAATTATTATGATTTAACAATTAAGATTCTACTAAAAAGCCTAAAAATTAAAAATAATTAGAAGATGGTTAATACCCTGAAAAACCCCAAACTGATACACTTATGACAAATTTACCCAAAACTATTTTTTTAACCATGAAAAACCCCAAACTGGTAAATCTATGACAAATTTACCCCGATTGACTATAAAAAATCATAAACTAGTACATTTATGACAAATTTACCCCAAACTAATATATTCGACTGTAAAAAACCCTAAATTGGTAAATTTGTGACAAATATACCTTCTGCTAAATTTGATTAATACCACAAAAAAATTGCAAAAATTGTAAACTGTAACAAACGGAGTGTAAAATCCTAAATTGGTATACCGGTTAACTGTCACTTATCATTTAACTTAATAATTTGAGAATAACATTTAACGAAAACTAACATAGGGTAAATTTGTCACAAGTGTACCAGTTTGGGGTAAATTTGTCAAAGGTATACCGATTTGAGGTTTTTGTTGATAAAAAAAATAGTTTGGGGTCTTTACCCAAAAAAAAAAAAATAGTTTGGGGTAAATTTATCACAAGTGTACCCGTTTGGAGTTTTTCAGGGTATTAACCCTTAGAAAAATGATCTAATGTCTCTCGGATCAAATTAATAATTATATTAATTTCGGACAAAATCCCTATGGATAATGCATATTAAATTCACAAATATTAACATCAAATATTACAACTTAAATAGATAAACTAAGATGAGATAAAACAGAAAAAAAAAAAAGAAGAAGCAAAACCACCTAAAGAAAGAGGGGCTTGCTGCAGCGTTGATGGGCGCCGGACGGACGGTGGCCGGCATCGGGTACCGCAGGTCAGCGATGGCAAGGTGGCGCGGGAGGTGCGGCATGGGCATCGGGTCGAGCAGCGAGAGGGCTCGCGGGCATTGCGGGTCACGGGTTGCTGCACAGCAATGCTCGTGGGTGCGGTGCGCGGAGCGAGGGGTGGATGTCGAGGCAGAGACCGGCGGAGGGCGATTTGTAGAGGTGGGTCGCGTACGGATTGGGACTTGCTGTCTTCGGGGGGCCACGGCGTCGAGCACAGCGAGAACGGGGAGATTGGCGAGCAGCAGGGTCGCGGGTCGCAGCGGTGGTGGTGAGCGGTGGCGTCGGGGCGAGCTCGCGGGTGCGGAAGGCGCGGCGGCGTCGGAGCTGCTGCGACGTTCGGTGGCGGGGCTGGAAGTCGCTGCGTGACCGGCGGAGCAGCGGTGGCGGAGGTGAGCAGAGCGGCAAAGTGGCTAGACGCGGCGGTGGCTGGCGTTGCGGTGTCGGCGTTGTAACCGGCGCGGGCACAGGACCAACGCGAACAGGGGGCAGCGTCGAGAGGAAGAGGACGACATTGTAGCCCTATTTTGCTTCCTTATTTCTTATTTCTTTTTTTTTTCTCTTTCTCTTACGTCACTCACTAGTCATCTCTGCCTCTCCCTTTTGCACTTTTTCTGTCCTCTTTTTCTTCAAAGAAGAGGAAAACCTCTCGCTTTTTCTCCTCAATTTTTTTTTTTCAAATCTCCCTCACTTTTCTCTACACCTTTTTGCATGAATTCTTTTCACGAATTCTTTTCAATTCTCTCCCAATTTCTTTCACCCCCCTGAACCCTGTGCAGGTCAACTCCTTTTTATAGTGGTTCCGATCGGCCGCTTTCTATGAAAAATTTTAAACTTTCATCTTTTGTTGCATTAAATCATGGATGCAAATCGGAGCATGATTTCGCAATCAGCTCGATTTTACATCGATTCCTTCCATTTTATCAAAATTCTTGCCCTTTGTTCGCCTGATTTTTCAATTGTTTCTATATTTATCAAAATCTGAATACTCATCAGAATTTCAAACTTCCATGCATAATCAATCAAATCAATTTTCCTCATTTTTATTTTTTTCTTTTCAAAATGCAATTTTATTTTTCCAAAATTAGGTGTCAACATACATCATAAACGTTGAAGATTTCTTATAATTTTTAATAACAAGTAAAGAAAATGGAATTAGCAATAACGAAACCGTGACACACATGCGTGGTGTCACGGACCAAGCGAGTTATTACGGCATATAGATCATGAATGCAATAAACATCATTTAAACGCCGAACTTCCAAAGCTAAACAAGGACAAGAACAGATAGTAAACTATCATCTTTGAGAATGTTTGATGAAATAGAAGGGAGTTGAGATAGCTACCAACCTCCTAAATTAGCTATAAAGCAGACATTAAACTGCCAGATTTAGTACAGACTTCTAATATTCCTTTGCTCTTTTTATTACTCTACGCATGCTTCACTCGTAATAAAGAAGAAGAAGAAGAAGAAGAACAACAGAATATAAGGGGATGCCTTAAGAAATTGCAATCAATTGAAGGTAACTCGTTCCATTCGACATATTTTTCTGCTAAAAATATGGTTTCTTTCCCTTTGTCCTTACGTAGGGCATTAGTTTACGATGAGGAATCAGTCAACCACCAAAGTACAAATTCGACTCATCAAAGAGAAAGAAGCTTGCATGTGATGAGCACGTGATCTCAGCCCAAATGCCAACCAAGGTATGAGATGAGCACAAATAAAGAGTGGCATTTCTTCAAGTTCCAGCTAGCTTTGGACTATCGAAACTATTATAAACGTTGTACTTAAACTAGGTGTGAAAACAAGAAAATCTCTCTAAAAATCACCGCCATATTTTAATTCCTTGGCTGAAGTCAAGTAATTGATTGGTCTATTTCTGCTTCCCTATATAGCCACATCTATATCGGTGTATGTTCATGCACAATTCTCATATCTTCTTCATTTTCCCAAAATCCTAGTTCTTTTAAACGTCCAGAGGCCAAGACTAGCTATCGTGTCGGCGGTACTCTGATTGCAGCCACTATGATGAGTTTCGCCGCCTTGGGCTATGCCCTACTTCTCATGGCACTAGTCATCTTTCACGATGTCATCAAGCAATTTTGGTGCAAAAGCGTCAAAGGAAAATCCAAGCCGCTCCCACTTCCTCCAGGGCCCGCCCCGTGGCCCGTGGTCGGCTGTGCCCCAGACATGCTCCGGAACAAGCCCGCGGCCCGGTGGATCCTTCGTTGGATGGAGGAGATGGACACCGGCATCGCGTGCTTCCGCATAGGGAATACGCATGTCATTCCCGTAACCGCCGTCATCTCTCCCTACGGAGAGCAGTGGAAGAAGATGAGGCGGGTCTTGACGTCGGAGATAATATGCCCAGCGCGATACAAGTGGCTCCACGACAAGAGGGCCGAGAAGGCCGACAACCTGGTGAAGCACGTCTTCAACCAATGCAAAAGCCTAGGGCAGGTGAACCTGAGGCATACAACAAGGCACTACTGTGCGAATGTGATAAGAAGGTTGGTGTTCAACAAGAGCTACTTTGGCAAAGCAAGGAAAGATGGAGGACCAACCATTGATGAAGAACAACATGTGGACGCACTATTCAATGCACTAAACTATCTCTACGCATTCTGTGTTTCGGATTACTTCCCATTCCTGGTGGGGCTTGACCTTGATGGGCACGAGAAGGTAGTGAAAGATTGCACGAGGACTTTTCGGAGGTTACATGAGCCCATAATAAACGAGAGAATCAAACAATGGAGGGACGATTCGAGTTCGCAGAGCAATAGAACAGAACCTCAAGACTTGTTGGATGTTCTTATTATGCTTAAAGACTCACAAGGGAAGCCATTGCTAACGCCGCATGAAGTCAAAGCACAGGCTACGGTGAGAAATTTATTCTTTCTTAGCAAACTATAGGAGGTTATATATTTGGTTAAGACGACTTTGTTACTAAAATTGTACGAATAGAGCCTTACAACTACCCCAAAAATCCTAAAGAAAGACTTCCCTCCCTATATATAGAATTACCTATAATGTACGAAATCAATATCTTTGCGTCCTAATGTTAATGTCGTTATACCTTTCCCAAAAGATCCTTAAGAAGATTTTCCTATAATCCGTACATATTTAACTAGAATTTATTTGCATATTGTGGTTATAAATTAGATTTCAATTGACTTAAGATGCAGACGTTTTTGTGCATCTTGATATGTGTAGGAAATTATGATGGCCGCGGTGGACAATCCATCAAACGCAGTGGAATGGGCAATGGCGGAGATGATAAATCGGCCTGAACTCCTTAAGAAAGCCAAAGAAGAAATAGATAGAGTTGTGGGAAAGGAGAGGTTAGTCCAAGAGTACGATATCTGCCAGCTCAACTACATTAAGGCATGTGCTAGTGAGGCCCTTAGACTCCACCCAATCGCGCCCTTCAATGTCCCGCATGTCGCCCTATCGGACGCGGTCATGGCCGGCTACCGTATCCCCAAGGGCAGCCACATCCTCATTAGCCGGATGGGTCTTGGCAGAAACCCTAAAGTGTGGGACGTGGGACGAACCCCTCAAGTTCAAGCCCGAGCGGCATATCACAAGTGACACCGAGGAAGTCTTGCTCGCAGAGCCCGACCTGCGATTCATTTCCTTCAGCATGGGCCGGCGCGGGTGCATTGCCGCGCAGCTTGGGACAACGATGACAGTAATGCTTCTTGCTAGGCTAATCCAGGGGTTTAACTTGAGTCCAATCGCTAATGATTCGAGCATCAATCTTAATGAGTCAAAGAATGACTTGTCCCTCGCCAAGCCTTTAGTTGCTCAATCCAAGCCGTGCTTGGCAAACCATCTCTATCCAAAATAGAGAAGCATGTGACCTTAGTATGTGCAGGACATGCGTATTGGGAACCTTGATCTTTCTATGTGACGTCTCAGAACATAAACTTATCAATATAGAATTATTATAGGCTATTTGTTGTGAAAGCAATCTAATGTTTAATATTTCATGCATCATACAATTCAAATAAAAGAGGCCTATTGTGTTTATGAAAAGGATCCAAGGGTAGTTTCTGTTGAGAAAACCTCTTATTTTTTGAAGTTGACAAAACAATCTGTGATTCTTGCGAGCTTGATATATGCAAGTGTCATTTATGCCTCGAGTAATATTCATATAAAAGGAACTCTTACGCTGACAAGTTTAGAAGAATGGGCAGTTCATAAAGATTTAGGAATACCAAGGTGAACATTTTACAAGATCTACACCAGAAACTTAATATAATCGAAGAATGCTATCACCAGAATCCTCATATAAGTGGAACTTTGATATCACCAAAAAGCCAGATTTAACCAGGAATTGCTAATATAAGGACGACAACCTTGTTACATACTCTGAGGATAACATTCCGAGGCAAGTTATCTAACCTTTTGACAGCTTGTGATCAAGTATAAATTCATATATTGGAAGAAAGTGATTGATCATCAATCTCAAAGATTATCTACGTGGAAGATATCAATCATGCATGATACTTTGGTTGATTGACAATCATCATAAAGACAAGTTACTTTTCATAATCAAGCAACTCTACTCTTGGAAACCAAAGATTTGATTGTATAAGTAACAAAACATACGAGACTTTGATTGATTGACTTCAATGGCTAAATTGATTTGCTTGACAATCATCCAATGGTCAACTTGAAGAGTGATCCTCGTGAAGATTGTCCAACAAGTAGATTGGATGTTGCGGAGTATAAAATGAGATCAACAAGACGTCGGAGAAAGAGAGGTCCAGAGTGCAAAAATCCAAATATAGAGAAAGCTTTACATTTGTCAATTGTCTTTTCGACCATATTGAAATTGTAATATTTTGAGAAGTGTTGTCAATGTGATCATTTGTGCTTAGGTGTAAGATCGAGAGTCCTAACATATCCTAAGCTAGGACAGTGGTATCCCAAAGATTTCGATTTTACACTTATTGGAAATATTAAGGGAAAATTGTCTAAAAAATCCTAAACCTATTTTATTTTTGCCAATTCAATCCTAAATTTTTTAATTTTATCAATTCAATCATAAACCTTTTTCATTTCTTACTAATTGAGTCCATCTGACCAAAATTGCTAATGTGGATGCTAGTGGTGTCACGTAGGACCATTGGCGCTAATGTGGACAATTTTAAATAATATTTTAATATTTTTTATTTTTATTTTTTGATTTATTTTATTTTAATTTTTTGCTTTCTTCTTTTCCTTTCGCCGGTGGCTAGTGATTGGCCATTGGCCATGGCTAGTCGACCGGCCTCACCTACCACAGGCAAGGCCTAGTCAGGCAAGGGCGAGCCCCAGGAAGGGTCGGCATTACTTGGGCTAGGCAAGGCCGACCCTAGCCTAGGTCAAGGCGACTTCTCTAGCCATCACCTTCACTCGGGCGATGCTGGGTTGAGGCCACCCTATCTTGAGTAAGGGCCAACCTCACCGAGGCATGCCCTTGCCGAGGCTTGACCTCGCCCAAGCTAGAGCGGCATCGTTGTTGCTCAACATAGCCACCCTGGGCTGGGTGAGGGCCAGTCTTGCCACATCTGACCTTTGCAAGGCCGACCTTCGGTCAGCAGGCCTCACTTGGGTGAGGGCTCCCCTCGCTCAGTCAGGCATAACTTGTAGTGGGTGAGGCCAGTTGACTAGCCATGGTTGGTGGCCAGCCATTGGCAAAAGGAAAAGAAGAAAGCAAAAAAGAAAAGAAAGAAAAGTATATATTAAAATTAACAAATATTAAAACATTATTAAAAATTGTCCACATCAACGATTTTTGGCTAAAATTCGCAGGGTAGATAAATTTGACAAAACATGAAAAGGTTTAGGACTGATTGGCAAAATTAAAAGATTTATGATTAAATTGGCAAAAGTATAATTGGTTTAGGAATTTTTGGATAATTTTCCCCAAATTCTAATGTCGAGTTTTTTGGATGTTGAATTGATAGAAAAAGCAATACGGGAATATGTCAACTGGTGGATTGCATGTTGGTATTTGGGTTTGCCGAAAGAAAAGCATAGGTTCACTTTCAGTAGTTGAACTAGAGTTCGTGGTTTTTGAAAGTTGTTGCGCGCTAATCGTATGGATGAAGTCGCAGCAAAGTTATTTTGGAGTTGCCAATGTTCCTATACAGTGTAATGAATACTAGTGCCATTAATTTGACAAAGAGTCCCATTTTGCATTCTAAGGCAAAGAACATGGAAATCAAGCTTAATTTTATTTGTGATCATGTGCATAATGGCATGTTAATATCCAGTTTGTTAATTCAAAGCATCAATTAGCTCACATATTCAGTAAGCCTTTAGAAAAGAACTCATTTGATTATATTCAAAGTGAACTAGGTATCACTGATCTTTTTACTTAAGTTGAATATAAGTGGAGAAGTGATCATATCCAAAGTGGGACATAAGAGGAATACTTGATATAATTACATCACTCATGGTGAAAATATTTAAATAAGGCAAAAATTCAAGTACACATTCTAGCTTATTTTAAAGGAAAATGCTTAGCTAACCATGCCGCTAGCTTGGAAAATGGGCAATCAATCCTCAGCCCACACATCTTGCATGAGAGAGAGGGAGACTTATGTCTTGCTTGGAAACTTCCTAGTACTTGTGTTTGAGAAAGGAAACATCCTTTAATCGTTACACCATGAGATGGTGATTCTAGTGTCACGGTCACGAGGTTCCCATGACCAAGGGGCCATGCATGTTCGAGGAAGACCTCTCGAGATTGCCATGGGTTCCTGCAAGAGATTCCAGAACGTTTAAAGGGTAGGTGATACAATAATTGCATCAAGGTCTAGAACACTCTTGGCATTTATGTCAGTAGTTAGTGGGTTAGAAGATGTGATCTCATCCGTCGGATCGAAGTACAATCAATGGTTATAATCTAAGAGCCTCAAGTATAAGAAGGGATGCCCTCCCCGCATTTATATTCATCAAAGCATTTAGAAATCTAAGCTCCTTTCTCTCTTTTAGAACTTCTCTCTATAGGAACTTTCTCTCTCTACGATTCGAGTGAGTGAGTGAATGATTGATCCAAGCAAGGCTTGGCTTAGGCGCCCCAGCAATCCTAAGCAATCCAAGAGAGCTTGAGTCACCACATAGTCTTGATCCCAAACGATTGGCCCATGACAAGTGGTATTAGAGTAAGAAGGAGATCTGTTTCAAGAGATCGAGAAGCACCGGCTATTCAAGAGAATGTCGAGCCAAGAAACTATTATGGATGGAGAGGTTGTCCAAGTCAAGGAAACCTGCTACCAAACTAAAAGAAGGGAAGCCTCGATGGACATCATAGTTGCGCTCGATGAGAAGCTCGTGAAGGTAAGGAGTGCCATGGCCGAGTTCATAGAAGGACTCAACGACGTGAGAGACCGCATTATGGAAGTTGAGGTTTTGCTCCATGAAGACTTCACAAACAGCATCAACCAAGCTATGGCCCCACTACACGACAAGGATGAAGCCCTTAAATTATCGATCGATCTACTAAGGGATAGAGTCCAAGTGATTGAAGAAGAGTGTCCCTGAAGAGATGAGGTTGAAGCCATGAAGGCGGAGATCCAAGAGCTCAAGACCAAGCTCGCCTTATGTAAGTCAAGCATCCTAAATAGGTTGATACCCACGCAAGCAATGCCCAAGCTAGAGGTGTTGAGACCAAAGGAATTCAAAGACAACTAATTTGCCAAGAAGGTAAACAACTTCATATGGAGCATGGAGCAATACTTTGGTGCTGTTAACATCCAAGACAAGTTGATCAAGGTAAGAACCGCTTCGATGTTCCTAATCGATACCAAAATGCTTTGGTAGTGTAATAGGTGTGACGAGACCAAGTGCGGCACGATCTCATAGACACATGGGATGACTTCTTGAAGGAGTTTTGAGATTACTTCTTTCTTGAGTTTACTCAACAAGAAGCCTATAACAAGCTCCATTGCTTTGAACAAAGAGGGACGATCTGAGAGTACGTGAAGGAACTCACCGAGGTCAAACTCCAAATCCACAATCTTGGAGAGGAGAAGGCTCTCGTAGTGTTCATGGATGGACTCAAGCCATGGGTGCAACTTGAGCTCAAGCGACAGGACTTGAAGAGTCTCCTGAGGGCACTAAGCGTGGTTGAATCCCTTGTCGACCTCACCGAGGTTGAACCCAAGAATCGAGCAAGGGATTGGAGGTTGGATCGATCCGAGGATGAAGGTGGAAACATTCCTCGAGGCCCACACAACCAATGCATCCAAGCCAAATCATGGGGAGAAGGAGCATCCAAGCTGTCCTTCCGAAAAGGTCAACCCCAAATGAATTACACCACAAGTAAGTTCAACCAACCCCTGCCATCTCTTTGCTTCATTTGTAAAGGTATGCATAGGAGGAGGAGGAGGAGGAGGAGGAGGAGCCCAAAGAAGAGAAGCGGCAAATTCAGCTTGGAATTGTGAAATATCTCAATGCTGTCCAAGCCTGGTCACTAACAGAAAAGAAGGAAACCACCTTGAACATGGACATGTTCTTCGTTGAGATCGAGGTATGTGGCCATGCCCTATATGCCTCAGTTGACACAAGTGCTTCAAACATGTTCATGTCAACCGAAGTGGCGAAGGTCTTATGTGACATCCTGAAATTTTAGCTTTTGAAGTTCGCTTAAGCTTGTGCTTGTCGACGGAAGAGAAATTGGGATAGGTGGATCGCCCGATGGACCTTTCGTGTGGGCTAGGCATGATGGCCTAATGGGCATATTTTTGGGCTAAGTTCATGCTAGAGAGAGAATGGTGGACTATGAGTAAAGCTCGTGGGTTATACGTGGGTGGAAGGCCTGGATAAGGAGGATAAATGCCAAGATTTTTTGGCCAATGTTTGTCTTGTGTGAATTCGAGTGATTTTGAATTTTTCGATGGTGTTTTCTTGTAACTTAATTAGTGATGTTGTGGTGCATATGAAATTAGTGATGGACGTAAGATCCTTGGATATTTGTAATTGCGACTTGGAGGTGTATACCATCCTTCTAAGTTTCTGGTCATGTTTATAATGGAGGATCTTGGAATAAAGTTGTTTAAATTAGTACCTAGTATTAGAGGTGGCGGAAATCTTTGGACTAGGAAGATGATTAGCTTTATTTCATTTAGACTAAACTTTGTTAGGGCAGGTAAGCCAAGGAGAAAAGAACAAAATCAAAGATTTCTTGTATTTGGCTTTAGCTTCCCCATGCAAGTTTCAGCTCTACCCTTTTCCTCTAGCTGAAAACCCTAACCCTTAAACCTCATGATGGCCTTAAAAACTTCCCCAGCCAATCTCCTCCTATGCATGGCTGCAGCAAGGGAAATTTCCCAAGAAAGCAATCATTTTCCTCTAACTTCTACCTCTATTTCTCCTTTCCCATTTGTTCTTCTCCTGCTTTCTTCACCTCACACACCAGATGCCTCCCTCTCTAATTTTCTCCTTGTTTTATTGCTGTTCTTCGAAGGACTAGCAACTAGTGAAGTGGCCAGCCTTCTAAAGAGCCCGAGGAAGTGGTCTTTGAGTCCTAAACTAGGTAAGGGAATAAGCTAGATATTAAACTTTGACATCCTCTCGACGCTTAAGGGTGGTTTAACTCAATCTAGTGGATTTTGGGTTGTAGGAGCTAGATCTATGTAAGATTTCAGCTTCCATGTATGTTGCGATGTGTGAGAAGCCTTGCATATGAGTTTATTGAAGGTTCATGGTTACTAAGCTTGCAAGAGACGTGCTCAAAGGAACTGAGGTTGGATCTTTCTCCAGATCTATTTACAAGATACCTAATGTTTGCTATTTTCGTGGGTTGGAATGTGCTATGAATTTGAGGTTCCTTTCTTCTTAAGAAATATTCTAAACATCTTCACTTATGACATATATTTTACTCAAATTTTTTGGATTAAAAGAACAAGATTGTGGCTTCGTTGCATGCAAGACAGAATCTTGTTTTATGTTGGAATCCGTGATCTCTTGGTGTCCAAAGAGTTTTTATCAAATTTTGGTTCAATTTTCAAAGTAGTTTCTTCATGAAAGTTTTTCAGTATATCTTGAAGTTTAACATAGTCAAATTTCAGAGCAAATGGATGTGTTTTTGACTTTGATCCAAGTTGGTTTTGGAAAACGTAATTTCTGGATGCGGACACAGTTTTGGTAATGATGTGAGTGATTTATTGCTCCTATTCTAGAAAGATCTAGGTCAATGTGTCTTCCTGAAAAATGTTCTTTTAAGTGTCCTTTATAAACTATTTAAATTTGAGGATTTTCCGAACTCATTTGATTATGTTTCTGGATTTAATCTCGGAGACATGTGAGTAGACTCGGCTTCTGCTGGTGAGGGCTACTTGTGATCTTGTTGCTGTTCTTGGTATCTTGCTTGCTGGAAAATTCCCATTTCGTGATTTTGGATGATTTTGGCATGTTGAGAACTTATGCTTGATGGTTGTACGTGTGTGATGCTTAGCATGTGTGCGGAATCATGTGTGATTAATTTTAAGGTAGTGTAAAGGGCAATTATGTTTTGTGCATATTGATGCATTGTGATCTCAGTGCACTGAGCATGCTATATGGTGATACATGTGTGTGCTGGTGGTGTTAAAAGTGTGCCATAATGTAAGATTGTGATGTGGTGAAATGTGTGAATGAATCAAATTAAGAGATATCCCATCAGACAGCGTTCCAATGATATCCCTAGGGAGTGGGGATGCCCCAAACTGTGAGGTTTGGGATGCCTCGGTTGAAGTCACAATGCTAGAGATCTTGGACATTGGGATTGTGACATCCTAATTTTCCAATTCTAATTTCAATAAATTGAGATGGGCGTTTCGTTGGCACACATATAGTTCATTTCCTCGAATCGGCTACTCATGTGAAAACTAGTCTATCATGTGAAACCGTTAAAAATTTTTAATGTATCAGACTCGAGAATTTGACTAGGAAGCGATCTTTCGACCGAGCTAATCTGCAAGGGTCATTACGACACAATTAAAAATCGATTAGAGATCTGAGATAGGTTGACTCAACAGAGGCATGTGATCAGGTGTGGGTGATTCCATCAGATTGCACAATTCTGGTCAATCGGCACTGGACCAATATTTTAGTCGATTGGGTACCCTGTGTTTGTATTTGAAACCTTGAGATTATTCCGACAACCGAAAGTCGCCAATGTTTCAAAGATGTACATTGTGGCTTGAGATGATCAATCACATGTCAAATGCATGAAAATTTCGAAAGGCTACCTGGTAGGTTGGGTCGCGCTAGTATTGTGCTGAAATGAAATTAACCGTGGAATTGAGATCGAATTTAGAAATTGGAAGTTTGGGTGTGTCACAAATCATTTTAGGAATATTGAATCATCTTTGGAATATTTTTCATGCAATCAGAGTTTTTCAGCAATTAAATCAGAAAATGGCTAATTTGGCGCAAGAAATTAGCAGGCCCACCTTTGGTCGCGCTTTTAGGACTTAAGTTGGTTCTACGGACAAGTGAAGATGTGAATTGAAGTGTGATGACATTGGATTAATTTTATGGACTTCAATTGAATCTAATTAGAAGAGAATTGAATGGAATTGAAGAAATTAACATGCAAGATTTTATGTCCCGGCAGAAAATGAAATTTGCACCCATTGGAAGAGGTTGTGGAGGATTGAGTTAGTGGAGTATGACATCACTTGGTGATGTCATCGTGTGGGGGCAAGAGTGGCAAGGATGTTGACAAGTGGAGGGTGGAGATTGAATCTCAAAAGGCATCGATCAACATCATCTTCAAGCTTGGGAAGAGAGAGAAAGAGGAGAGGGCGAGCTACCGTTTGAACCAGCCAAGCTCGTCCGCCCGCTCGGCCCCTTGTCTCCGTCGCAGCCCGCATGCCATCGTCGCCGTTGCCGCTGTGCCGCTCGGTCTCCGCCTCTTGCCGCTGTCGTCCCCCGCTTCATTTGCACGCCAGCAGCCATCGTAATTCATCCCGAGCTGCCAGTCGTCGTTGAAGATCCTGCCAGGCCGCTGTGAGCCACCGCCCGAGTTGCCACTGCCTCTCTCCGCTGCCCCCACGCCCGAATCGCCGCCGGATAACCCTCCTCCGAGCTTGGACAGCAGCTGTAGAAATGGGTATGGCAGCCCGGTCTTGGCCCGTTTTGGCCGGCTTCCCGACCCCAGATGCTTGGCCCGCTTTGAAGAAAGTTGTTCCTCTCGGTGTCCTCGTCGTTTTGGTCCGCTCGGCTCACTAATCCGGTGAGTTTAGCTCACTAAATCTTGATTAGAGTGTTAATGATGCCCTAAGTGTGCTTAGTCTAAGTTAAGCAAGTTTAGGTGGATATTTTAGTTTATTTAATTGTGATTTGGATTAAGAAGTTTGTTTAATTTAAAATGTGTTTAATTAAGGCTAATAGAGTTATTTAATAATAAGCTTTGATGGGACATAATGGGGTTTTATTTTTGAATTATTTAATTGTTTCGAAATTCTGGAATTTATAATATTATAATATATTTCAAAATTATTAAAATATTATTATTTAAAAAAATGGAAAATTTATTTTTTTACCCCGTTGCTCAGAATTTCGTGCCGATCGCTGCTGTACATTTAGAATTTGAAATTGATGATTGGTTGTGGCAAATTGAGTGTGATTGTGATAAATAGGGATTCTTTTTACAAAATCCAAAGTGTCGAAATTTGATGGAAAAATAACCGTGAAGTGGTTATGAGTGAACTTAGAAAGTCGCCGAAGTTTGTTGCGCCCAATCGGGCCTTGATTCGCTACCTAATAAAGGTCGCGCCCAATCAGGCCGTGATTCGCTACTTGATAAAGGTTGCGCCCAACCGGGCCGTGATTTATCACCTATTAGAGGTCGTGCCCATCGGGTCGGGATCTACCACCTTTTAAAGGTTGTGCCGAGTGGAGCCGTGATTGCCACTGGTTGTTAAACCTTCTTATGGGGTCGTGATTAGAAGCAGTGATTAATTTGCTAGAATGACATGTAATCGACCGAGTCGATTGATCGCTGAGATGATTCAAGTGGTTGAATTGTTCTAATAATGTGGTTGTGCCACAGTTATTTGGTTATCATAATTGCACGTGGTTGAATTATATGAATGTGCTAACCTGCAGAAGAAGGAACTGAGGCAAGATAAGTTCTTTGTGTGATGTGGCTAGGCCACCCTTGGGCGTATTTTATTTCTAATAGGGGTTTAGGAGGTTGAACTTGCTGAGACAATGTCTCATCCCAGTAGTGGGATTAAAATTTCAGGTCCCTGGTGGACGGAGCGACCAGATAGCTTTGGTTGGCCTTGCGGAGTTGCAGAGGTTAAGTCATAAAGATTAAAGAACGTGTCCTGCTAGTTGGTTTTATGATAATTCCCCTTTTGTCGAGCTGGTCTATTTTGTAAATAGTCCAGTGTTGTATTTAAACTTATGTGTTTGTGAATGAGTTGTTTGGTATTGTGATTAATTGTCTGCTTCTCTATCCCAAGTTAAATGTTGTTAGGGGATTTGTTTTGCTTCCACATGCGTAATGAAATGAATGAGTCAGTGATGTATCCTGGGATGTCGCATATTTGATTGACCGCAATGGGATGTGCGTGCTCGAGTTCGGGGCGTGATAGGGATGTCTCGGAGGGAGATGCCCGGGACCAGCGTCTCTTGGAAGTCCGGGCTAGGAATCCGAAAGTGACTTGAAAAGATCCGGCTAGTGTCCCAGGTTCAATCCATTTCAAGGGTGGATATGAAATGATCACACATTGAAATTAATCAACAAGGTGTGTGAGTATATATGATGGTGTTGTTGTGTGACATGAGATGCATGAATGTGATTGTGTATGCCATGTGATACATGAATGGAGTACGTATGCACATTTCGGTGTAGTCTTAATGCATTATACTCACTTTAGCTTGCCTAGTTCGCATAATATTACTGATACCATATGCTGCCCTATTTGATGTAGTCCATGATCATGACGATTCACTATATTAGTGCTATTTTCACTAATGAGCGAAGTTAGGATCTCATTGTTTAATGCCATGCTTTATACTTTATTGGACATTGTTGCTCACC
Organism: Eucalyptus leucophloia subsp. euroa; assembly: GCA_017140325.1. Classification (NCBI taxonomy): domain Eukaryota; kingdom Viridiplantae; phylum Streptophyta; class Magnoliopsida; order Myrtales; family Myrtaceae; genus Eucalyptus; species Eucalyptus leucophloia. Next base: position 65,453,446 of record CM029475.1, read on the forward strand.
CCTTATTTTTCCTCTCAGATCATTAGCTATGGATGTGATACCTTTGGCGACTTATGGCATGCTTGTGCGGGTAGATGGCGTGTATAGGAACTTTGAGGATTGAGATTGCGACTTTGTTTTGACTTGTTATATTTGTACTGTCCGGATAGATGATGGACCTCTTAATCCTTTTCCTATGCGATTTGTATCCGTGTATCTGAATGTGAATGGGAGTTTGTTTGGCCCCATCCGTTGGTGATGCTTTGAGCTTAGATTAGGAGGTGCGCATGGTATGGAGAAATGTAATGGATGAGGAAAACTCCTGGATAGAGGAGATAGACACCTTTTTGGCTTCTCCCAGGTGTTTTGTTTGGGTCATCTTGATGTGTTATTGCCATGATGTAATTATCAAGATGTCGTTTTCCTCTTGTAATCCTTGTTTATGATGAATGAAGAAAAGCATGTTATCATTTTGAAATTCGTTCTTAAGTGTAATGTCTTTATATGAAATGTGTCTATTCTTCCACTTGCGTAATAGAAATTAAAGATTATACTTAAGGGTCTAGAGTGACGGCCTGGGGCATCACACCTTAGGTTTTCGCGTGGAGCCAACCAGAAAATCATTCAAGATTGTTAACTTAGACGGCCTTGCGGGCGTAGGCTCAACTCCAGATGTGGATGTCCAAATTGAAGGATGGAAGGGCAAGCTCTCATTCGAGGTAATCCCCCTCGATGACTACAAATTTATTTTGGGCATGCGATTCTTCCATATTGTCCGGTCCATGATTGACATAAGAACCAATTGCATCATGATCCTCGACCTACAATGTTTGGCAATGATCCCAATGATCAAAGGGGTAATCAACACCAAGACCATTGCCATGATCCGACACCTTAATAAAAGTCTGAAGGCCAAGAAGCACACGATCGAGTCATGACCGAAGTCGCCATCCTTGAAGAAGCCAAAGGTTGGGTTGGATCCTCGTACTCCTACTCGCGACATGCCAATCCAAGTGCTCTTCCCTAAAATCGAGTGCTTACTGCGTGCCATGCCCAAACCGAAGATGGAGCTGTATTGTCCAGAACCATGTGGAATTGGAACAAGAGAGCTTGAGCTCATGCCAAGAAGACCACTCTCCGAGCTGAGAGCGCCGAGGGCGTCACTTAAATGAGTGGGGGAGAATGTCACGACCATCAGGTTCCCATGACCAAAGGATCGTGCATGTTCGAGGAAGACCTCCTGAGATCGCCGGGGCTTCTTGCAAGAGCTTCCGAAACACTCTAAGGATGGGCGATATGGTAATTGTGCCGTGGTCTAGAACTCTCTCGGCATAAATGTCGATAGTTAGTAGGTTAGAAGATGCAATCCTATCTGCCGGATCGAAGTACGATCAATGGTTGTAATTTGAGAGCTTCTCTATCTAGGAACTTTCTCTTTCTATGATCTAGGTGAGCAAGTGAGTGAGCGATCGATCCGAGCAAGGCTTGGCTTAGGCGCCCCGGCGATCCCAAGTGATCCAAGAGAGCCTGAGTCACCGCATGGTCTCGATTCCAAACGATTGGCTCGTGACACTAGCACCACTCTATTTTAAATGGGTTTTGCCAGTATAATAATTTGTGAGCTACCATGAGAATTACAATTTATTATAAGTGACAAATTTTTAAAGGAGTGGGTCTCATAATAATTTATAATTATTTGTTATTTGATTTTTTTATAGTTCTGAATAAACTATTATTCTCATAATTGATTAAAGATTGTCACTCAATTAGTTCTCATTTTAAATATATGTAGAATATCATTGGTTGATTTTGTGCAATATACTTGATTGTCTATGCAAATTTGATTTCGATTTATTGTTAAAAACAATTTATAAGAACTGCCCGTTACAGTTTTATCAATCAAACTTTTCTCTCGTATCGAATTCCCAAAATCTTATGGCACCATAATCTGCATGTTTATTCAGAAAACCTATGCTGAAAGTTGATGATTGTAAAGAAATGACGCGATACTCTCTAGGGCATAGAAAGGGCCAAACAACGTTGATCTAACTGAGGTGAGAGACGACAGTGAAACTGAAAGCGAGGTGATTCCTCTCATCAGTCGAGCAAGACAAGCAACAACATCGAGTGGGAATCCCACATCGTCCAACCAACTTGTCACGGATAACCCTCCTCCCAAGCATGTTTCAACTCGAAAATGCTAAGGTGATCAAAAACTTGCCGGGAAGATACGAAGAGAAGAGAAGCAATGGAGGACGGTGAAAATTACCGATGAAGGATATCGGCAAGGTTTCAGAGGATGAGAATGAGGACGAACAGGCTATCATTGTGAAATCAGCACAACTTGAGCTAGGTAAGGCTGAAACTTCTCACAAGGGTAAGGAGAAAGTGGGAGAACCTCAGCAGCACCTATGACAAAGTCTGAATCACGTTCTGAGGAGAAGGAGGACAACTGCAATGATAGTCTAATCGAGGATTTTTCTAGGCCTAGATTTTCCTGAGTAAGCTCTTTCAAGTCTAATTTCTTTTGTTGGAGAAAACTTCTTTATTTGTTTTGAAGTTGACAAAATGTTTCCTTCCATCAAAGTCTGAAAACTGCTAAACTCAAGACTTAAAGTCTGCCCTCATTGACAATTTCAAGACCGACGAAGAAATCTTATTCCGATGCAAGGTTATCTTTAAGGATTTGATCCATTTGGTTGAAGATTATCTCACGGCTGGAGATAGCATCTAAAGATCTATTATTCGTATTGCAAATAATTCGAGTAATTCAGATCCGTTGATTGGCGAAGTATACTTGGATGGTTCTACTTATGGAAACCTAGATCCTGATTGTATGGGTGAGTAGGATTGGTGGGCTATCTTCACATTCCTTAAGAAACTCGAGATTTCTTTAATTGATTCTGTCAAATGGGTAGATTGGAAGAACTCCTTTGGAAGGTGTCAACGATTATGAAGGCATGAAGGAGTATATAAGGAGGATGCTCTAGTTATTTGAGTGTGTGCGTGATAGATAAATTCCAAAGTCTGAAACTCCTTATTCTTTTCTGATTCATTTGTTGAGCGAAAATGTGTACTCAAAAGAGAGTTTAGACATTTGTGAGACCTTGAGGAAGTGTAGCAGAGTCTTTACACTGTGGGATTAAGGATGTGACACTATAACGACTCTTTTGATACATAGTGAAATCTAGCCGGTGGGCTGTCAATGCGGGAGAGTGGACATAGACTTGGATTAAGCCGAACCTCTATAAATTATCGTGTTTTCAATTCTCTTTCCCTTATCCCTTTACTTAGTTGATAGTCTCATACATATATCATTACAGATATTCTATATCTTAAGTCTTCCATTGTTATATAAGTTGAATTAAATTGCTGAGTTTTATAAAATTCGTTTTACACCTATTCACCCCTTCTAGGTATTCATACTAGCTCTTTTATCTTCAAGTGTTAGGCTCATAGTGGTTTCTATAATTTATTTACTGTCTAAGGGAGTTATACCTCGTAGAGTATATTTTCTAAACAATATAACCCATAATTTTTTGAAAACTATTTTTTAAATTTTAAATTTGCTGTGAAACAAATGCATCATAGTGTTTATATAGAACATTAAATTATAACTTTTCAGGCATTCAATGCAGAGTCCTTTCGTCCCCTGACCTATTCATCGTACACATACCTTAACATATGCATATATGAGATGAGAAATGGACGAATGTATTTTAATTTAATATTAGATTACAAATATGTATATATTAAGATACATGCACCAACTCTCAATGGTTACTTCCAGTAATTTTATTTTTAATTTTCCTGCAAATGTACCTTTCCCACCCTTTACCATTTTGCAACCTTTGATTTCCAGTACCTACATTTGAATTTCTTTACTTTTACAGCCATTTATATTCCTATTCAAAATCAACAAAGAACACTTTTTTTTTCTCCTCAAAATACATCAATTTTGTCACTACGTTGAGATTTTCACTTTTTTCATGAAACAATAATTATGTAACATTAAATTAGAACTATTCATTGCAAAGTTCTTCCGTTCCCTCACCTATCCATCGTACCTATATATGTGTCATACATATACATTTACATTGACAAATATATATCCACCAACTCTTCATGATTGCTTCATCTATCTCTCTCTCTCTCTCTCTCTTTTTTTTTTTTTTTTTCATATTTTGTTATTACAAATCCGATTTTCAACCATAGCCTTGAAATATTGCTTGCTTCTCTTGCTAGCCCTAGCCAATGTACTAGCTAGTGGAGCCACAACTCGTGAAATAAAAGCTCCCGTCAATTGCTACAAGCTCGGCTTCAACTTGGTTTGCGGCACGGCTTGAGGTCGTACCAGTCCTCCACTGGGGGAGCAGATATCGTGTACCAACGAGATCATTCTCTTCTTCCTCAATGGAGAGGCTGATTATGGATCGAGTGTTGCCGGGCCATCGATGTCATCAGTAACGACTACTGGCATTGCTAGTTTTAATTTTTTGTTGCGCTCTTAATTCTCAAAGCAGCGGTTTGTTCATTACAGGTTAGATGCAGCCATCGGGTCAATCTGATCAAACCACATGAAGGGGTTTCTCCAGATCGACTGAACCAGAAATAGGTCAAGGGGTTAGGTAAACCGCTCTTGCAAGGAACTTGTGTGCAATAAATTTATGCAATGCATCTCACGTTGCAAGAGCTTTGTCATCATATGAATCATCCAATGCGTGTCGTTTCTTTTATTAAATTATTTCGATCCATGGCTTTCAGTCTTCACGAGTAAAATAGAATGAAATTCTATTGTTACGTTCACACTATGGGAATGGAAGAGCTTGCGCGTTGCCTCTAGCCAAAATGGCCAAAAATCAGTAAACCCTAAAGGGTTCGCTGCTTATAAGATCAAGCGTGGCAAAATAAGGAATTCGTTTTGGATAAACTTGAATGTCGCAATTATTTTTAAGGATTGTATGTGAGGTTGGCTCTCGATTCTATCTGGAAACTATTGAAATACAATTTAGTTTTACTTGTCAATCTATTGCTGCGCTATGATGAAAATTATAATGGAGAAAGTAGTGTCCTGATAATACGAGCCGATAATTGTTGTAATAGATGGAAATATCAAGATTTTGAGGATAAAATGTCATCATTCACGACCAGTGGCCCGAGTTTTACAGAGAGGATAGAATGTTATTTTAAAGCTTCAATCTTATCGTGCTCATGATAGCATTAACTCGTTTCTCATTTGAAAAGAATGGAAATGTAACGTTTTAAAAGACCATCTTAAAATTTCAGAGAGATTTTTCTTTTTTTGGGGTTGGGGTTGGGTTTAAGGTAAAAGATGTACGTAATTTATATATGTTTTTTTCCCCCAAAAAAATGAGTCAAGATAGAACTTTTGACAGAACAAACAAGCGAAATAATGATTGTAATCGCAAAGTTACATCATAAAGTTGTCGAATTCTTATACCTTTTTAATTACACATAAAGAGAGTGGATCTAGCAACAATGAAAAACGTGACATACATGCGCTGTGTCACCGATCAAGCGAGTTACCATGGCATATAGATCACGTATGCAATAACCATCATCTAAACGCCTAACTTGCAAGGCTAAACAAGGAAAAGAACAGACAGTAAACTCTCATATTTGAGCATGTCTGATGAAATGGAAGGGAGTTGAGATAGCTGTCAACGGACAAAATTAGCTATAAAGCAGACATTAAACTGCCAGATTTAGTAGACTTCTAATAGTCCTTTGCTCTTTCCATTATCCTACGCATGTTTCGTGCACAATAAAGAAGAAGAAGGAGAAGACCGAAAAATAAGGGGATGCCTTAGGAAAATGCAAATTGACAACAACTCAATTTATGGTCGTCAACCGACCCAAAAAAAAAAAAATTATGGTTGTCTTACTTTTAGCGCTCATGACAAGCATCCTAATAATAACTCATTCAATTCGATATGTTTTTCTGCCAAAAAACATGTTTTTCTTTCCTTTTCTTCTTGCGTAGAGCATTAGTGTACAAATTTGACTCATCAAAGAGAAAAAAGCTTGCATGTGATGAGCATGAGATCTCAACCCAAAGGCTGACAAAGGTACGAGGTGAGTGTTAAATTATGTCTCAAACGCGATTCGCTGGATTTTTTGAAGCCGCACAAAAGAGAAAATATAAAAAAAAAATAAAAAGGGAGGAAAGTTTCCTCTTTGCTACTGAATCCGAAACATGGAAGATGAAAAAAAAAAAAAACAAATCATGGTGGGCCCTTATGGCATGAGGAAGAAGTCCACGCGTGAACCTTGCCGAAACCCTTTTGAATGAAGTCTTTTGCATGTAGACGGAAGGAGGTGGGCCCTGGTCAAAGTTTGACTTGGGCACACATATAAAATAAAGGAAATATTAGGGTTAACATATTGAAAAACCCAAAATTGGTACACTTGTGACAAATTTACCCCAAATTATTTTTTTGACCATGAAAAATCCTAAACTGGTACACCTGTGACAAGTTTACCTCGATTGACTATAAAAAAAACCCTAAATTGGTATATTTATAATAAATTTATCCCAAACTAATTTATTCGAGCATAAAAAGCCCAAAATTGGTAAATTTGTGACTAATATATCTTTCGCTAAATTAGATTAATATCACAAAAAAATCACAAAAAGTTGTAAACTGTGACAAACAGAGCGTAAAATCCTGAATTAGTATACCGGTTAATTGTCACGTGTCATTTAACTTAATAATTTGACAATAAAATTTAACAAAAACTAATAAAGGGTAAATTTGTTAAAGGGTAAATTTGTCAAAAGTATACCAGTTTTGAATTTTTGGTGGTCAAAAAAATAGTTTAGGGTAAATTTGTCACAAGTGTATAAGTTTGGAGATTTTCAGGGTATTAACTCGAAATATTATGCAGGTTTTTTTTTCTTAACGTGGAACACGCCGCGGAAGCTCTACGTAACGAAGCTACACGTCCAACAATCATTGAAGCCGCAAGCCGCGAAAGGTTTTGAAGAAATACGCGAAGCCGTACGTCCTAGATTTGGTGTACGTAGAGCGTTTTGTTTAAAGCTTGAACGTGCGGTAATCTTGTGTCGTGAGTTTATATTTAAGTGAGTTGTTTATTTATAAACACTTTGATTTGGGGTTAAATCTAAGTGTAGGAAACATTTTAGCGATTGTAAACTCTGATATTCTGATTATAGTGGATTATTTGCTATTGGCTCTCCCTCGTGGACGTACGGCTTCGCATATTTCTTCAAAACTTCTCGAGGCTTGTGACTTCAATGATTGTTGGACGTGTGGCTTTGTTACATCGAGCTTCAGCGGCGTGTTCCACGTTAAGAAAAAAAACCTGCATAATATTTTCTTTATTTTGTACGTGTGCCTAGGTTAAACTTTGACTTGGGCCCACCTCCTTCCGTCTACATGCGGAAGACTTCATCCAAAAGGGTTTCGGCGTGCTTCACGCATGGACTTCTTCCTCACGCCAAAAGGGCCCACCACGACCATGTTTCAGATTCCGTAGCAAAGAGGAAACTTTCCTCCCTTTTTATTTTATTTTATATTTTCTCTTTTGTGCGGCTTCAAAAAATCCAGCAAATCGCATTTGAGACATAATTTAGCAATCGCCTCGTACCTTTCTCAGCCTTTAGGTCAAGTTCTCATGCTCATCACATGCAAGCTTCTTTCTCTTTGACGAGTCAAATTTGTACACTAATGCTCTATGCAATGAGAAAAGGAAAGAAAAACACGTATTTTAGTAGAAAAACATGTCGAATTGAACGAGTTATTAAGGTAAAGTACCAAAAAAGTCATAAACCTATTGCAATGATTTCAATTTAGTTCTAAACTTTTTAATTGGACAAATTTGGTCATAAATCTTTTGACATAAGTACCAATTCAATCCATCCGGTCAATTTTGGCGACGCTGACATAAACATCGGTCGGTGACAAGGATCTGACGTAGCAATTTTTAAAATATTTTTTTTTTAATTTTTTGGAATTTTTTCCTTTCCCTTTTTATTTTTTATTTTTCTTTTTATTTTATTTTTCCTTTTTTTTTCTTCCTTCTTCCTCCTTGGACTGTTCCGACGATGGCCGGCGAGCCTGCGGTGAGGCTTGTAGGCCACTGGGAGAGGGCTACGACCCTCGCCGGTGGCTATGAGGGCTTCGCAGCCCTCGCTCAATGTCACCCTGGCCTTGCCGTGGGCGATAGCCGCCTTCGCCTCGGCAAGGCCTGGCGAGGGCCGTGTTGGCCTCGCCGGTGAGGCTGCCTTTGTCCACAGCAAAGCTAGGGCGAGGCGAGCCTCGCCGGCCCCTCGCCCGTAGTCGGCAAGGTCAAGGCGAGGCTCGCCTAGATTCGAGCGAAGCCACCTTGCCAGCGGCCCTTGGAGAGGCCGGGCGAGGGTCGTGACCCTTGCCAGCTTTAGGCGAGGGCTTCGAGACCCTGGCCTAGTGGCCGGTGAGCCTCACTGGAGGCTTGCCAACCACTGTTGGAACAGTCCAAGGAGGAAGAAGGAAGAAAAGAAAAGGAAAAAGAAAAGAAAAAGGAAAAAATTCAAAAAAAATTCAAAAAAATTGCCACGTCAGTGTCCGGTTATCGGCCGATGTTCACGTCAGTGCCGGCAAGCCAAAATTGGCTAGATGGACTGAATTGGTACCGATGTAAAAATGTTTAGGACTGAATTAATTCAATTGAAAAGTTTATGACTGAATTGATACAAATGTAATAGGTTTAGGACTTTTTTGGTACCTTTCCCTAATAACTCGTTCATTTCGACGTGTTTTTCTGCTGAAAAACATGTTTTTCTTTCCCTTTCTCCTTGCGTAGAGCATTAGTGTACAAATTTGACTCATCAAAGAGAAAGAAGATTGCATGTGATGAGCATGATATCTCAACCCAAAGGCTGACAAAGGTACAAGGTGAGCACAATTACAGAATAGCATTTCTTCAAGATCTCGCTAGCTTTGGACCATCAAAACGATTATAAACGATGTACTTAAACTAGGTGTGAAAAAAGAAAATCCCTTAAAAAACACATCGCCATATTTTAATTTCTTGGCTGAAGTCAAGTAATTGATTGGTCAATTTCAGCTTCCCTATTTAATAACATCTATATCAGTGTATGTTCATTCAGAAACTCTCATATCTTCTTCGTTTCCCCAAAATCCTAGTTCTCGTAAGACTTGAGGGCAAGACTAGCTAGCGAGTCGACGGTATTCTGATTGCTGCCACAATGATGAGTTTCGCCACCATGGCCTATGCCTTACTTTTCGTGGGATTGGTCATCTTACACAATATCATCAAACATTTCTGGTACAAAAGCGCCAAAGGAAAACCTAAGCCGCTCCCGCTCCCGCTCCCGCCAGGGCCTGCCCCGTGGCCAGTGGTTGGCTGTGCCCTGGACATGGTTCGAAACAAGCCTCCAGCCCAGTGGATCCTTCGTTGGATGGAGGTGATGGACACCGGCATTGCGTGCTTCTGCATAGGAAACACACACGTCATTCCCGTAACTGACCCGAAGATTGCCCGGGAGTTCCTCAAGAAGCAAGATGCCAGATTCGCGTCAAGACCTGTCTCTATGGCGGCCCAAGCATTCAGTGGCAACTACATGACCGCCGTCATCTCGCCCTATGGGGAGCAGTGGAAGAAGATGAGGCATGTCCTGACATCGGAGATCATATGCCCGGCACGACACAAATGGCTTTACGACAAAAGGGCCGAGGAAGCTGATAACCTAGTGAAGCATGTGTTCAACCAATGCAAAAACCTAGGGCAAGTGAACTTGAGGCACACAACAAGGCACTATTGTGGGAATGTGATTAGAAGGTTGGTGTTCAACAAGAGGTACTTTGGCGAAGGAAGGGAAGATGGGGGACCAACCATTGATGAAGAAGAACATGTGGACGCAATGTTCAATGCACTAAACTATTTGTACGCATTCTGTATTTCCGATTATTTCCCATTCCTGGTGGGGTTTGACCTCGATGGGCATGAGAAGGTAGTGAGAGAGTGCACGAGGACGTTTCAGAGGCTGCATGAGCCCATCATAAACGAGAGAATCGAACAATGGAGGGGCGATTCGAGTTCGGACAGCAATGGAAAAGAGCCTCAAGACTTGTTGGACGTTTTTATTATGTTGAAGGATTCGGATGGGAAGCCGTTGCTAACGCCACATGAAATCAAAGCACAGGCTACGGTGCGAAACTTATTCTTCCTTCTTGTGTTTAACTATTTATGATCGTGAAAGGTTAGAAAGCAGACAATAGGAAGTTATACATTCGGTCAAAAGAGGACTTTGTTAGTAAATTGTCCGAATAGAGCATTATTCTTACAACTAACCCTAAAAATCCTAAAGAAAGATTCTTCATAAAAAAATTACCTACAAAAAATGTAGTCAATATTTTGAGCGTGTTAATGTCAATGTCAAACCAAAGAACGACCAAGACTCTTAAGAAAGATTTTCCTATGAACTTATTTGCATATTGTGGTTGTAAATTAGATTTCCAAGATGCGTAAGTTTTTTTTTCCCTCACATCTTGATATGTGTAGGAAATTATGATGGCCGCAGTAGACAATCCATCAAATGCAGTGGAATGGGCAATGGCGGAGATGATATATCGTCCCGAACTCCTTAAGAAAGCCAAAGAAGAAATAGATAGAGTTGTGGGAAAGGAGAGGTTAGTCCAAGAGTCCGACATCCCCCAGCTCAACTACAGTAAAGCATGCGCTCGGGAGGCCTTTAGGCTCCACCCAATCGCGCCCTTCAATGTCCCGCATGTCGCCCTGTCCGATGCCGTCGTGGCCGGTTACCGCATCCCCAAGGGTAGCCACATCCTCGTGAGCCGGATGGGTCTTGGCAGAAACCCTAAAGTGTGGGATGAGCCCCTCAAGTTCAAGCCGGAGCGGCACATCATGAGTGACGCCGTGGAAGTTGTGCTTACAGATCCTGACCTGCGATTAATTTCCTTTAGCACGGGCCGGCGCGGGTGCATTGCTATGCAACTTGGGACAACAATGACCGTGATGCTCCTTGCCAGGCTAATCCAAGGGTTTAACTGGAGGAAACCCCCTAGTGTTTCGAGCATCAATCTTATTGAGTCAATGGATGACTTGTCCCTTGCCAAGCCATTAATTCTTCAAGCTGAGCCATGCTTGCCGAATCATCTATATCCCATATAGAGAAGTATGTAACTTTAGTACATTTTTCTATGTGACATCTTAGAATATCACCCTACCAACAGAAATATCTTCCAGACTTTTTAATAGATAGAAAGCAATCTAATTTTAAACATTTCATTCATTGTATGATTCAAATAAAATGAAAAGATATGAGGCGTAACTATGCCGCCGACCCTTGGGTCAATTGCTCATGCACCGCCTATGGTGACATAGTGGTATGAGAGCTAGCGATTCAAAACGTAAGGCCACAATGTTAAAACCTTGTGCGTAGTAGGAAATGCATCCCACTTTGTGTGTGTAGATTCTAAGACTGCCAAAACTCCCATAGCATAGCTCTAATGATGATTCGACAAACCTCTTGTACTTTTAAATCATCGGTGGTTCTAACTTCTAAGCACTCATGATGAAATATTTGTTAAACACTAAAATGCATAATCCCACAATCTCCATGGCTAGAGTAAAAACACATATAATCAAGTAGAATAATTAAAGTACCTATTTTGGAATCCATCGTTCTTGATGTGATAGTGAAAAACGATGATCCAAGCATAAGTCATTCTCTTTATTGCTTTCTTTATTACTTGCTCAATGAGATAGCTCTCTCACCTTTTAGCACTAGGTAAATGCTCATTTGTGAGAATAATTGTAAAAATTATGAGTTATAGAAGATACTTGAACACTATTTATAAAGTTTCCAGTTAGGCCCTTTGATTATGGGACAGGTTTAACTCGACTCATACTAACTAGCCCATATTAGACTAATTAAAAAACATTATGTCTCACCTTAGACCAACCTCGTAAAACGATAAATTATAATATTAATTAATGTAATCCACATTAGGAAAACTCTTACATTCTTCCACTTAGACTATATTAATTAAAATTGTAACGTATGTACACATCTTGGTCTAGATATAATTCTTAATAGTCAATCCCATCTATAAAGTCTTAAATATCGGATCATGGCGGTAATTGTATGTACACACAGAGAGCCTTCCATGGTCACAAGTGTTTTTCACTTTATTGATTTGATTCAATATGATAATGTGGCAAATAAATAACACATCTCATAGAGATATTCCATTTGTTAGTCATCATTTTTTACTTTAACTATCACAAAACCCCGTGCCACTAGAGAATATTTTTATGATTCTAGTGAACTTACATATGCATTATCTTTATTGATTAAGTTTTCTTTATGTATAACAAGATATATGTTCAAGGCTAATAACCAGATGTCCTTAGCCTTTACTCAAGTTTAATACAATACATTGAAGCTTTTATTAATATGTATTTAACATAATAACAATTCATTCATAAATATTTTATTGAATGTAAAAGTAAATACATATCAAAACGTTATTAAATGTAACAAATAAAGATGTAAATTTTATTAGAGAAAAATAAAAACAGCTCCCACTAAATAACAACATCCCAAGATGCTCCTAAACCCATGCAAATGACATGTTGATCAATCACACAAGGGTATAGACCTTTAGTAAGTGGATTTGCAATCATATTATCAGTAGAAACAATCAATGTATTATATACTGATTCCTTTATGATAAAAAAAACTTAACCTCCATGTGTTTAGACCCCTTGATACTTTTGCTATTATTAATAAATAACATTGTAGAGTTATTGCCATAATACAACTATATGGGCTTGTTCACAAAATAAAAAATGGTTAAGTCCCTAATGAGGTTCTAGCTAAATAGCCTAAGTAGTAGTTGAAAAGCTTGCTACAAATTCCACTTGCTTGGTAGAAGAAGATATAGATTTATGTTTCTCGCTCTTCCATGATACTACACCTCCTGTTAACATAAATATGTATCTTGTCGTCGACTTCATATCATCTTGATAGCCAACAAAATCTGCATCTAAATACCTTACTAGCTGCCTATAAGTAAGCATATAGTCTTTTGTTATTTTTAAGTACCTCAAAATCTTCTTAGTAACAACCTAGTGATTATGTTTTGGATTTGATTGATATCTACCTAGAAGTCTTGTCGTAAAGGTAATGTCTGGTTTTTTGCAAACTTGAGCATACATGATACTTTAAAGCATACATTCTTCATTTAGGCTTTCTTAAAATTTGAATTAGGGTAATGTGAGTTTATCACCCTTAATAATAGGAGCAATTTCTAGCTTGCAATGTTGCATATTTAATCTTTTTAAAATACAATCAACATATGCGAGACAAAACCAAGAAATGGTGAGAACGATTCCTATGGATCTTAATGCCAAGAAAAGATAGATCACAAAGGTCTTTCATGTTAAAATTTTTTGATAACATCCGTTTTATCTAATGCAGTAATCTAATGTCACTACTCATGAGTAAAATATCATTTACATAAAGTATGAGAAAAATATTTTTTCTCCCACTAACCTTCTAATATATACACTGATCTACTTTGTTCTTAATAAATTTGAATGAAGTGACAATACTATGAAATTTTAAATACCATTGTCTAGAAACTTGCCTAAGGTCATAAATAGACTTTTTCAATTTACATACAAGCTTACTTGAATCGTCTACTACAAAACCTTCTTGTTTCACCATATAGACCTATTCATTAAAGTCTCCATTTGAAAAGCAGTTTTAACATCCATATAATGTAATTCTATATTAATATGAACTACTAATGCCAAAATAACTCTAAAAGAATCTTTAGAAGAGACCGGATAAAAGATTTCTTCATAATCTATCCATTCTCTTTGAGTGAAGCATTTAGCTACCAGTTTGGCTTTAAACTTCCTAATATTTCTGTGAAATCTCTTTACTCTTGTATACCCATTTGCAACCAATGGGCTTGTAACCTTCAAACAATTCAGCAAGCTCCCAAATACCATTGTGTTTCATGGAATGCATATCATTTTTCATCGCATCTAGCCACTTGATTAAGGACAAGTAATAGTATTTGTATAAATCATTGGATCAACAATGTAACCGATATTATAATCATGCTCTTCCAAGTAGACTACGTAGTCTGGTGGTATAGCTGAATGTCTTTTCCTAGTTGACCTCCCGAGTGGAGCTTTGTAACCTCATTATAAACTTGAGAGGCTTGAAGAACTTCATCATGAATTGCCTTAACAACATGATCTTATGCCACAATAGGCTTAGTTTATGGCATAGGAGGCTCCATAATTGTCTACATTAGAAAAGACAAGGATTTAGTAATCCTCACCATATTGTCATCTTTAATTGTTTGTGAACAATTATCCTTTTCGGCTACATCAAATTTAAAAAATTTTGCTATTTGCAATTCTGCAATTTTGTACATCCATTAGGATTATAAAATCTATACTCCTTTGAATGATTTGGGTAAAATACAAAGTAACATTGAGTAGTTGTGAATCTAACTTACTTAATATTGGATTATATAATTTCACTTCTGCAGGACACTCCCAAACTTTAAAATGATTCAAGCTAGGTTTACGTCTAGTCTATAACTCAAAAGAAGTTGATGGAACCATTTTGTTAGGAACATGATTTAAAATGTAAAACGTTGTTGTCAAAACTTTACTCTAGAGAAAACCAGGTAAATTTGTTTTACTAATCATACTTATCATATCCATAAGAGTGTGATTGCATTTTTCAACTACACCATTTTGTTTAAGACTCCCAGGCATAATAAAATTGAGCTACTATTCCATAATCTTCAAGTATTTAGCAAATGGCCCTTTAAGTTATCTAGCATCACCATAATTGCCAAAATACTCACAACACAATTAGATTTGACAATCTATGTGACTTTTTCCAACCGTTTCTATATTTCAATCAAAAAAATCTTGAATTTGTCAAAAGACTTGGATTTTTGTTTAATTAAGTATAGGTGTCTATATATGAAATAGTTGTCAATAAATGTGATGAAGTAAAAAAATCTACTCAAGGTTGCCGTGTATGGTCCACTAATATCAGTATAAATAACCTTCAATAGGTCAGAATTTCAAATTGCGGTTTTCTTTTTTATCTTAGTCATTTTACCTCTATAATAGTTTATGCAAGTCTCTATATCACTTCTAAGAGTAGGCAAGATGTCAGTTTTATTAGCCTTTCTACTCTTTCTCTAAACATGTGATTAAGATGTTTATGCCACAATGCATAAGACTATTCTTTAGGTAAAGACTTTTTAGAAACAACATTTTTAGCTAAATAAGCGATGTACATATTGTTGGGAGATAAGCACAATCGATGCAATCCATTGGATAAATTGTAACACATAATCTTATTTGAATTAAAAAAAATATAGAAATATTAGTGATCTTTATTTCAAAAGAGTATCCACGCATGTTCAAACATGACACATATATTAAGTTTTGCCTAAAAGAAGGTACGTAAAAAAGTGTTTCTTAACATCATCCTAAAACCAAAATCTAAAGTCAAAATAACATCTCCCACAAACTCGACATCATCTTTAATGTTGTTTCCTACATCAAGCTTTGATTCATCTCGATTTGGCATCCTTTGGTTTATGAATCCTTATATGGTAAATGCAACATGATTAGTTGCACCGTTATATAGCCATCAAGAATTGGATGGGGTTTAGATAGGTTGGATTCATAAACAAATGCCAAAGAATCATTATCTTTAGGCTCACTCTTGGTTCTCTTGGATAACCAAGTTTTATATTTATTGCAACATTTCTTTACGTGTCATTTCTCCCTATAAAAGTAGCAAATAATATCATCCTTATTGATGGATGCTTTATTAGAACTCAAATTGTTAGAAGGAGAAGTAGTTTCAGAATGTCCTTTATTGTTGGAAGGACCGGCAACTTCAGAATTGCCCTTATGAGTATAATTTTTGAACTTCCTACCTTTCTTACTAGAACTAGAAGCATAAATGGCAATGTGCCCTTTATCTTTCTTTAATGTTCTATCCTCTACCATTGCCCTTGCAATCAGGTCATTAATTGACTAGGTCTCATCTTGGAAGCTACAATTGGTTTTGATAATCCCAAAATTAGGAGGAAGAGTATTTGAGTTTGATGAACAATGCAAGTAGTAGGAATAGCAACATTAAGAGCCTAAAATTTTGTCTACAAATCTACCAATCTCAAAATATAATCTCTAGTTCCACAAGAGCCATCATATTTTATATTAAATAGTATTTGCAAATATGCCCCTATCTTAGCATTAGACGAGACACGGTTTTTAGCCACTAAGGTTTCCATTATCTGTCTAGTAGTGCAGTCTGCAAACAAATCACTTTTCAAATGTTATTGAATGGAACATTTTATCGACAGCAAGCAAATTCAATTACTTTTTTCCCAAGCAGCAAAATATACTTTCTGAATTTTTGTACTTTTGGCAATAAGATCTGTCGATTTATTGGTAGTAAGAGTTATATGAACATCTGTCATCTTCATACTAAACAAAAATCTTCCCTACATCTCTTAAAATTTGAACCAACAAGAACCTCAATAGTAACGGAGTTACTGTTTAAAAAAAAAAAAGTGACTGAAAAAACAAGTAATATATATAATTAGCATCATATTAGTATTATATAACTTGATGTATAATTACACATTTAGAGAGTTACATACAAAATTATAAAATCACTTTTGGGCAAAATACATGACTTGCAGTTGTATACTCTTCATATGACAGTGGTTATGAGAATATATTCTAACATTCGTAAATTCATCACATTTGGATGTATAAATCACTAGAATCAATCACTTCTTCATTATGTATCCCTCTATGAATTAATACACAATCACCTCTTTTAAAAGTATGACCATGCATTAGAACATGAGACATCTCATCATTATACAAGACCGATATTTCTTAAACTCAATCAAGTGTGCTACTTTGGTTATCATAACTCAATTAAATCCTTGAACTTTTTCATATCGGAGATATGAACTTTACTACTCACATATACAATATTCATGTGATTTTAATTTTAGTAACATGGGCAATTGATCATTAAAATCACATATCATGTCAATTATATTACTTTATTCATTGATATAAATTAAACTTTATATATATTATCAATGAATTATACTCTACACAATATCTATGTGATGAAAAACTTGTACACCGGTACCTATTTTTCCAAAATCATAGAAAAATAAAACAAAAATACGAGAAAATACACATATTTAAGGTTCGTATGTATTTTCACATTCATAAAATCATCAAACATATAAAATAAATACACCACAAGGTAGAGTATCAATGTACAAGCACATAGCCGTTGACCATGCGCCCATTAGAGCCTCCACATGCTCGCACGCTCCACTTGAGTGCGTGGTGCACGGAGCACACGCACAAGTAGCCTCACTCGGCTTGCTTTTTGATCCAGCTGATGACAGTCCGACTGGTTCCTAGTTTGATTGCATGGTCCAACTGATTAATTGGTTTAGTCAATGGTAACTTGGTTCAGGCAGGTCAATGGGCCGGATCTCAAGTCGGGTTTAGGGTTAATGGGTTGGGTCACTAGATCAAGTCGCGTCTCACAGGTTACATCACTGATGTTAGCCCTGGTGCGTGTAGTGCACGCATGAGCAGCACCCACACTTGAGCGCATGAGGCCGCATGGCACTTGGTCAACACCCTTGGCGGTGTGTGGCTGTGTGTGGGGGCTTGTGGAACCTTCGTTGGTGGCATGGCACCTATGAATTTGCTCATTTCATCGAGTTCTTTCTATTTAAATAATAAAAATGAATTTTGCTGCATAAAAAATCATAAAAAAAAAAGGCAAAAAAAGATATACATCAGTGTTCTAATCTATGTTGGCTCTAATATTACATGTTAGATGTTAAAATGCGCAATCCATGATTTCCATAACTAGAACAAGAATACATATAATTGAGTAGAAAATTTAACGCAGCTATTTTGAAATCTATTGTTCTTGATGTAGAAGCATAAAAGTAATGATCCAAGTACAAGTCATTCTCTTATACTACCCTCTATATCACCGGCTTAATGAAATGACCTCCTCACCCTTTAGCACTAGATAAATGCTCATTTGTGAGGATAATTGTGAAAATTAAGATTAGAGGAAATATTTGAATACTATTTATAGAGTTTTCAGCCGGATCCTCTCATTACGGGTTAGATTCAACTCCGCCCACACTAACTAGTCCCAATATTAGACTAATTAGTAAACCTTCTATCTTATCGTAAACTAATTTCGTAAAACAGTAAATTATAATATCAATTAATGTAACCCCATTAAGAAAACTCTTACATTATTTTGAAATGGGTATGAGAAACTTATAATGATGTCAATAATAGTAATTATGTTGCTAGTCCATTCCCAACATTCTCAAAGAGGACAAAAAATTGATATATTGGGAATTAGGGTATATAGTGTGTTTGGACATGAAGATAAAAATGCACTACCTCGAGGAATTGCTAGCGTATATGCGGATCCATGCAGAAGCAAACCCTTCACCAACGGATCCAAATTCTTGCCTTTTAAAGTGGCACCACCACCTATTTCATTCTATTTCACCCACCATCCCCACCTCCTCCATCGTTGTATCTGTTAAGATATGTATCGAGTTTAAGCTCGATGTGAAAGTTTTGAATATTCCAAATTGGATATGTCACGATGTTCGAAATTGAGCAAAGAAGATCCGAAGATCAACTTCCCAAAGTTTGAATCTACGTTGGAGAATTTGGCCACTGAAATAGGAAAGTTCAACTTTGACTTGGACTTAAATTTTGTTTAAAATATATAGAGATATGTTTTGGCTAAAATCGGGCAAGATAGGAAATGGAATCCTATGAGAAGTTGGCAAAAGAATAAGGGTATCACTTATATATATATATATGACTTGTGGCCATGGATGAAAGAGGGTTGATTGTGAAGAATTGGTCTTGAAGCGCTGTCTAGTTGTCGAGTACTTGAGAGGGATTTTCTTTGTCATTCTTGTCCGTGAATTACATCCAAGAAATATTAGTGTTTGTAGCCAATTAAATCTTGTGGTAAGATTTGCGTGTAATTCCTTCGTGAGATTGAGAGATTATTTCTTGAGGAATTTCGGGGCTAAAAATTGCATGCATTATCGGGTATAATTAGAGATTAGGAAACACCAAGAGAATGTTTGAGTGACTCGAGTGTGTAATCTCCTTGTATCGCTTGATCTATAGTGAAATTCGCTGCTGCTTTCCCCGTGGACGTAGGTCTTTACAATTGAACCACGTAAATTCAGTGTCCAATTTATTTTCTTCTTGTGTCTATATTAGTGTTCGATCGCTCGCCCTTTCGCAACAAGTGGTATTAGAGCTAGGCTTAGCTAAGTTGAAGCGAATCGATGGCGATAGAAGAAGTAAAAGTGATAATCGACAAATTTGATGGGAAGCATTTTAATTTTTGGAAGATACAGATTGAAGGTTATCTTTACGAAATGAAACTACACTTGCCGTTGTTTGGGGAGAAACCAGAAATGATGAAGCAAACTAATTGGGATTTGCTGGATAGACGAGCTATAGGTGTTATTCGGTTGACGTTGGCTCATAACGTTGCATTTAATATCCCGAAGGAGGAGACCACTATTGATTTGATACAAGCCTTGTCGGATATGTACAAGAAGCCCTTTGCGATCAACAAGGTCTATTTGATGCAACGTCTGTATAATTTGAAGATGAGCGAAGGTGCGTCAATTGTAGATCATATTAATGGATTCAATGTGATTATTAGTCAATTGAGTTCAATTGAAATTGATTTTGAAGATGAGATACGTGCTTTGATACTGTTATCCTCATTGTCTGATGGTTTGAATACTACTGTTACTGCTATTAGTAATTCGTCTAGGTCAACAAATTTGACATTTGATGGGATTTGAGATTTGATTCTGAGCGAGGATATTTGTAGAAGAGAATTTGGCGAATCTGTATCTACTGCTTTAGTAGATGAAAATAAAGGAAGATCTATAACATGTGTGGATAAGAGTAGTACTAATATGAATAGACGTAGTCAATCTAGCACTATTAATGTTGTTTGTTGGAGCTATGGCAAGAGGGGGCATCTTAGAAGGAATTACCTTAAGCTGAAAAATGAGAAGAGTAAGAGAATTATAATTGATTCTGCAGATAATATTGTTGTTGTAGTAGATAATACTGATTATGTTTTATCTGTCACTAATGATTAATCGTTTGATGGATGGATTATGGATTCTGGTTGTTCTTTTCATGTCATACCAAATAGAAACTGGTTTATCACTTATCAATGCACAGGTAGTGGTAAAGTCCAGTTAGGGAACAACATTGAATGCGATGTTGTGGGTATTGGTGATGTTAAAATCAGAATGCATGATGACATTATGAGGACATTAAGTAGAGTAAGACACATTCCGAAATTGAAAAAGAACTTAATTTCCTTAGGTGCCCTAGATTAAGTTAGTTGCATGTATTCTTCAAAAGTTAGAGTTCTAAAAGGTGTTTGAGGTGCCTTGGTGATAATGAAAGGAATTAAACATGGAGGCCTATATAAACTTTAATGTGAAATAGTGACAAATTTCACTACGAAAACATTAGATGCATCTATTTAAGAGTTTTTCGATTACTCGAGGAAGACCTAGGTGTTTGTGCCAATGCACAAGTTTGATGCTGGTGTCAGGATCACGCGGTTGAGAGTTTTGATCGAGACGGAGACTGGTAAGTCGATTAAGCATGTGCGGACTGACAATAGCATGGAGTTCTGCTCGGAGCTAATAAATAAATTCTGCATGAAAGAGGACATAGTGAAACATCGCACTAGTGCCAATAAATCACAACAATTTGCAGAATTGATGAGCAGAACATTACTAGAGACGGCCCATAAAATGATCTCTAATGCTGGTATTGCTAGGAGAATTCTAGTTGATGTGCTTAGTATGATAAGTTGCTTGATGAATAGATCCCCATCAACTGCTATTGAATTGTGGACTCTTGAAGAAGTGTGGTCAGGTAATGTTGCTGGTTATTCTATTATTAGAATGTTTGGTTGTCCGTGTTATTTTCAAGTGAGTAATAGTAAGCTCGATGGGAGGACGAGGTGCATATTCCATGGCTATGCACAAGGTGAGCAGGGCGATCGGTTGTGGTGCCCAGATATAAATTCACATATTAACAGCAGAGAAGTTATCCTTGACAAGTCTCCGATACTTCTGGCTAGGAGTGTTTGTGGTAGTGTTAATACGAATCTGGATGGTGTTCAGCTTAAGGTGGAGTTGTGACCAAAAACTCCTGAGGTAACGTATATGGGTACTAGCAAAGTAATCGATACAGATAGTGCTTATAACGAGGTGGAGCATATAGAGTCAATGGTTGCCATAACTGTTGAAATTAACAATCTACGTATTCAATTTCCTGATAGATATGGATGTAATAATGGTTTTACTTTGTCTGCGGTTAAGGAGGTTGCGTCGGAAAATCCTTGTAAAACAGTTAAAAGTGCATGTGGAGTTGATATTCTGATGAGGTCCTCAGTTATGATGAAGATCAAGCGAGGCTTGGACTTGGATAATATCTGTGGCGGTTGAGCCCATGGGGCTATGGAAGAATAGCAGCGAAGTTTGAATTTTTGTGAAACGATTGCGACTTGGCTCAAACGTCGAGCTAAGGTGGAGATTGTTAAGATATGTTTTGAGTTTAAGCCCAATGTGAAAGTTTTGAATATTTTGAATTTGATATGTTGCGGATGTTCGAAATTGAGCAAAGAAGATCCGAAGATCAACTTCCCAAAGTTTGAATCTGCGTTGGAGAATTTGGCCACTGAAATAGGAAAGTTCAACTTTGACTTGGACTTGGATTTTGTTTAAAATATACAGAGATATGTTTTGGATAAAATTGGGCAAGATAGGAAACAGAATTCTATGAGAAGTTGGCAAAAGAATAAGGGTCTCACTTATATATATATATATATATATATATATATATATATATATATACATATATATATATATATATATACATATATATATATATATATTTATATTTATAGACTTGTGGTCATGGATGGAAGAGGGTTGATCGTGAAGAATTGGTCTTGAAATGCCATCTCGTTGGCAAGTGTTTGAGAGAGATTTTCTTTGTCATTCTTGTCCGTGAATTACATCCAAGGAATATTAGTATTTGTAGCCAATTAAATCTTGTGGTAAGATTTACGTGTAATTTCTTCGTGAGATTGAGAGATTATTTCTTGAGGAATTTTGGGGCTAAACATTGCGTGTGCTATTGGGTGTAATTAGGGCTTGTGAAATACTAAGAGAATGTTTGAGTGACTCCAGTGTGTAATCTCCTTGTATCGCTTGATCTATAGAGAAATTCGCTGCTACTCTTCCCATGGAGGTAGGTTTTTATGACTGAACTACGTAAATTCGGTGTCCGATTTATTTTCTTCTTGTGTCTATATTAGTGTTCAATTGCTCACCCTTTCGCAACAGTAACCACCACCGCCAATGTCAGTTTGCCTCCGCATCCCTCTCTCTCTCTCTCTCTCTCTCTGTCTCTCTCTCTCTCTCAGGGCTCGAGAAGAGCTAGATGATTAATGCCAATCTCTCTCTCTCAGGGCTCTCTCGAGCTAGATGATTAATGCCAAACCGACAAATCCTTGAGTTGGTAGATCTCTAGTTTGGCTTTTGTGACATTTCACACTCGAACTCGAGCTTGAGCTCTCTCCTCGGAGTTGCATTCACTCCGGTGAGTTGTGACTCCTATCGCAAATTCAACAATTTCTACTCTTACATTGGTTCTCCGCATTTGTCCGCGCACCGTTTGGGATAGAACTCACTTGGGAAACACAACACAATTCTCAGATGATTTCCAATTGGTCCTAGGACTAGGAGTCGAGACCACACCATTGTCCAATCCAATGAAACCGATCTTTTATTTTTTCTCATTGCTTTTTTTTTTTTTCCACTACTTGAAATCGGATTAAGATAGTGTTTAATTTACATTTTACTAATTTTTTGAAAGACTAAAAAATTAAAAAAGTTTATTTAATCAATCCAGTCCATTCTAGTCTAATTCTCCCTTTGAATTAGGAATTGGACCTCCGGACACCGATTTTACTTTTAGGATCAAGAAATGGACCAACACTCCTGGGAATTGGACTAACAAGCTAGTTTGGTTTGGTTTGAGCAATTCCCAATTTGGGCAATCTCCTTTTGCACGCTCCTATTTCAAATACATAATTATATTAATAAGATGCATAAATAAAAAGAAATAATTATTAGTAGTAATAATAACATGCATATATACTAGTTTGAAAAACCTCTCATTTGCATTGAAATTGAATAACAATAAGGGAAAATTATTCAATCAATCATAAACTTATTATACAAATGTCAATTCAGTAATAATCTTTTCGATTTTGTCAATTTAATCCTAAACCATTTATTCGAAATTTCGATATAGTCTTTTTGGCCAATTTTTATTGAAAATCAATGATGTGACTGTATGCTATGTAAGATGGCCGACAATGACTCGATCGCCTTATCATCGGCTTCTAATGAAAACTTTGTAGAATGGGTATATTGGCATTTTGCAAAAAAAAATTCAAGGCTAAATTTACAAAAATGAAAAGTTTATAATTGAAATGGCATTTATGCACTAGATTTAGAATTAATTGGATAATTTTTCCTAATAATATATAACATCAAATTAGAACTATCTAGGCATGCAATGCAAAGTCGTTTCGTTCCCTTGCATATGCATCGTTCCTTTGTATACATATACATAAATGTATTGAGATATCCACCAACTCTTCATGGTTTCTTCCAGCAAATTTATTCGTAAATTCCTTGCAAATTTCTCTTTCCAAAAATTTGAATTTCCCACACCATTACCTTTCTTGCAACTTTTAGGATGCGCATGATAATCATTATGTTTTGTTTTTGTTTTTGCTTTTTTTTTGTTTCTTTTTCAGGAAACGGATTTGGAATAGAAATCCGTTTGATAATGTAATTTCATTTTTCTATTTTTAGAATAAATTTTTAGTAAGAAAATAGGTTTGTAACAAAAATAATCATAAAAAATTTTCTAATTTTCTATTTCTAAACAAAAAAAATAGAAATAAAAACCTTTCTCATTGCTCGCCCTCACTCTCTTGGTCGATTTGCCCACCCATTGCCGCTCGCCACCAATCGCGATCACTTGGGAGGAAAACTTTTGTGTTGTTATTAAATGCATAATTTTGCTCGCAAAGTTGTCAAAAGAGGCTAAAAATTGATTTCAGGAACAAAATAGTTGTTATTCACACCTTTTATTTCCAGCATTTGCATTTCAAAAATTTTTATGGGTTTTTCAACCATTTATTTTTCTGTCCATCCTCAAAATCTATCAATTTCATCCCTAATTTAAAATTTTCATTTTTTAGTGAAATAATGATTATATATAACATTAAATTAGAAGTATACAGGCATGCAATGCAAAATCCATCGTTCCCTCACCAATGAATCATACCTAATCGACCAACTCTTCGTGGTTTCTTTTCATAATTTCTTTTTACAAATTCGATTTTCGACTCTAGCCTTGAAATATTACTTGCTTCTTTTTTTAGCCCTAGCCAATGTAGCAGCTGATGGAGCCGTGACTCATGAAATAAAAGCTCCTGCCAATTGCAACAACCTTGGCTTCGGCTTGGGGGCATGCCAAGACTCAAGGCCCTCGGACTCATCGAGTGTTGGAATGTGCTGGCAGAGTTGAAATTGTTTACCAATAAGATTTTCTTTTCTTCCACAATGGAGGAGCCAATTTAGGGCCCGAGTGTTGCCAAATTGTCAACATTATCATTCACGACAATTGGCATTATTAATGGTAATGCTTTATTTATAAAAATAGCCATTTATTCTGTGAGATTCTATATGATCACTATCAACTATTTTTAAAAAACTTAAACAATTAAATAAAAACATGGTTGTCAACATCTAAATTTTGGCAACCTATTTAATTAGCCATTGCATAGATAAATTAGGAGTTGGTCTCGACCCCTAAACAATTTTTTTTTTTCAAATTGCCTCTGCATATTAGGAGCATTTTCATAGTATTAAAACTACATAAACCGCATTTTAATTGGACCAAAACCAATGGACTCCGGCAGGGGGATCTGGACTTAATTGAATTTGTTGGACTAAGCTCATGTGAATTAAAAATTTGGCAAAAGCCCATTAATCATGTAGTGGCCGAAACTAATAAAAATGGGGTGCTTCAAATTGGGAAATTTGATTTATTAAGGCAAACAAGCAGTGCAAATAATTTTTATATCCTCAAAATTTAGTTCTTGTGAATAAAAGAGGTTTTCTATTGTTGAGTATATCATACATACCTCGATTTCGAAATAAGAAGGTAGCTTCTTGCAAGGATGCCCTAAACTAAGCCTATACATAGAGCAGTTTCACATCACAATTAGGAGGGTCCACAATTTGAGAAGTTCACAATTGAGAGAGAACACCTTATAGAAAGGTTTACAAAAACTCAGCACAAAATCGAGGCTTTTGACTACGCATCCTGCCACGCCCAGCTGTTGCCGCACCTCGACCGCTATCTTGACGCGCCTTGATTGCAGCCTAGCTCCGGTGTTCCTGGCGATCAACACCTCCCACAATAACAAACCTGACCCCGTGTTCTGCCTTACATTGATACGTCCTGTGACCGTCATCCAACACCCCGATGTGCAGCTGCACTTTTGACGAAAAACCAGCGATCCCAGGCAAGCTCCGGCCCAAGGCGGTACTTCGTCCACATCTGCCGGTACCGCACGCCACTGCTAGCTGTCCTGTCATCCTCGTTGTGCCTAGTTTCTCTTATGCAGGTGATCCCAATGCCGGTGCAGCATTGCCAAGTCAAACTGTTGTTTTCCCTCCGGCGTCCAATGAACTCCGTAGTACCCCAACAGCGCCAACACCAGAACAATAACCACTAGCGATTGCCTTGGTGTGTCCTAGTTCCTTTGACGATTTCCAACAGCTTCCACCGTGAGCTCCTTGCCGGTGATCCCATCCTTGCCTCACTGGTCGCCATGAATCACGCTACCGGTCATTGTTAGATCAGTCTGGATTAGGTAATTGGCTAAACTAAGTCCAAATTGAATAAATAATTGCCTAAAATTGAGTTTATTCAATTCTAACTTGATTTGGTGTGATCTTAGGCTTTTTCCAAGTACGAAATTTTATCTTTCTAGTCGTGCATATTTGTGATAATTGAGGTTTTGATCTTTGAGACTAAAGATTATATCCACGATTAATTTGTTTCCTATTTTGGGTCTTGGTGAATATTTGATTATGTGGGGCTTAGGTATAACTTCTCATTAGTTCATGAAATTTTCTATCAAGAAAACCTCCTATGGTTTTTTGAAGTTGATAAAACAATCCATAAATATCTCACGAGCTTGATAAGTGAAAATGTTGTTTATATTTTAGGAAATACTTAGATCCATAGTTAAGGAGCTTAGACAGACAAATTAAAAAGATTCATAAATACTAGAAGGATGTATGGGTGAACAAGTCTAAAGTAATGAGAAGTACAGACTTGGAGGTACTAGGGTGAACTGGACCATAAAACCTATATTGCTATCATACTCAAAGTTGCCAAAAGAAAAGCAGCATAATATCGTCGGGAAATCTTATAAAATTGGGAACTGTTGATACAAGTGAAGTGCTTGTATTATTAGTGCACAACAGCTTATCACTATTGGGACAATTTCTTATGATATTTTGAAGATGACAAATAATCGAGGGCTATTAATATGTTAATGGTTGAGTAAATCGGATGAAAGATGACAAGCCATTATGCAGATGATGTCTAGGAAAATGCTAGTATGAGCACATAGAGAGGGTGAATAGGTGTTTAAAAAAAATCCTGGCAAATAAATGCATAATAAAATAAGTTGCAAGCAAAGTTTGAATAAGAATCAAAGTTTGATAAGTGCGTCTACCAGACTTCTGATAGATGTTCAGAATCTATCATGCGATAGAACAAACTTCTGAGATAATCTGTAAATGTGCAACAAATTTAAATAAGAACAGTTAAGAGAAGAGAAAATTGCACATGAGATTTATAGTGGTTCAACTTAGATCAAGTTTATGTCCACTCTCCATGTTAACAGCCTTTTAGTTGGATTTCACTATGTGATCAATAAAAGATTACAACTTTAAGTGTAAGCACTTAGTGGTAGATTACACTATCTTACTAAGTCACTATTTTGGTATTTTTTTCATGATTACAAACGTTTAAGCTCATAAAAGATAAGTGTATGATTGAAATTTGCTTAGACTTTTGAATTATAGATTTTACGCTCCGTCTCTTACTTGTTCATTAGTATTTGATCTCCTTAAATACTCATCCACTTCCAAACTAAGTGTTGGATAGTATCTAGAGGATTTTCTTCCAATTTATCTATTGGATAGATCTGTATCTAGAAAATTTAGTAGCCATTAAGTGACGGAAGCAAAATCCCAAATTGATTATAATCACCCATACAAACAGAATCTTAGTTTCCATAAATAGAGCTTCTCCATTTGGAAATTTCATGTCTTTAAAATCCAATTGTCAATCAATTAGATTGAGTTAATCAATTTATCTTGATATAGAATCCAAACCAAATTAATAGCCGTTATATGTTTGAGCTTGTGTTACATTTTGTCAAATTGTCTCATTCTGAACATGCTTCGTTATGAATCTACTACGTTTTAAACTTGTGTCTTGTTCTAGACTTTATCATGTTTTGGACTTGTGTTTCGTTTTGTATGTAAAGTTTGAGTGTGTTCTATCGGAAATAAAGTCTGAGTGTCTTCCATCTTAAGTAAAGTCTAAGTGACTTTTGTCTAAAATAGACTTCACAATCTGAACGTAAGTCTGAACATATTCTGCTTATGAACATATTTAGCCTTCAAATTTAGACACAGTCTGAATAAGTTTAGCTTCAACATAGAGTTTATCTTCTAGTTCTTTCAAGTATAGACTTTGACAATATTATTTACATATTATATCATCTGCATAGTCTATTACTCAATTATTAAACATGTTAATAGCATTTGATTTATTTTTCATCTTCAAAACATCATAAGGGATTTTCCTAACAATCTCCCCATTTTTTATGATTACAAAATAATCTCTAAATATGCAGATGTGTAAACACGCTTTTAAAAATATTAATAAATCAGGGCAATCTTAAAGGATAATGTAATTCAAATCAAAAGATAGCAGAATATAGCAAATAGATTGATATAATTATATATGGAAAGATCATCGCAACTCAATGACTAATATCAACACATATGCAAATTTATATTCTCTCTTCCTTTTTGTCATAATAAAAAAGTGATAACAATGGAAAAAGTATCACGTAGAGAATATAAAGCGATAACAAATAAATAAGAGATTTGTCAATGATAAAAGGTAATAAAAGATGCATTAACCGATTTTTTTAATAGTTGACAAGTTCTAACACATTTACCTTTTTCTTCCTCCCATAATAATTAAGATCATTATTAATTCAAAAATATTTTTCCATAATTGATCAATGCTCCCCCTCAATTAGTTGCCATTTTAAGGTGATCACGATTCTTTTCCTTTCTTTTGGATTCACTTTCTCCCCCTGTCATCAAGACAAAATTTGATAATAGCACTAATTGCAGCTTGTGCACTTTGAACATAATATTTTTCCATTATTTCCTTTGTAGAAACAACATCCGCAATTATCATTTGCTTTTTGAAATTCAAGGTAGAAATTTATTTTCTTCAATCAAGCTTGTCTCAAATTCAACCTACATCAATTCAACAAACATTTTGCACAAATACGCTGTTATAATATTCACGTAATAATGCATTTTCTATAAATAGATAAATTGAATAGCATATATAAAATTATCAAATATTTAAATTCAGAGCTACTCAACATTTCGTATGACACATTAGGAGATTGCTCAATAATTTGCAAAAATTTTGCGCAAGGAAGAGAATTTTTTAGTCTCCGGATAATAGTACAAAATCTCCACAATTTTTTAATTGAGTTTTCCAAAATCCATATGAAAGATTCTTTTTTCACCTGCAAATTTTTGTATAATAGATAACAATCTTTGCAAAAATAAAACGTAATACCTGTCTCTAATTTGCAAATCAAACTTGCTAGATATCTTCTAAAAATATAGTAAGAGTATCCATGAATATGCAATAATATCGAAGGGATTTCCTTGAGCATAAATCTCAAAAATATATTATTGATGCATTTCACAAAAAGAAAGTAGATATTTCTATCACGCACCAAATTAAGTAAAAAAATTGCAATGCCTTATATTTATGACAAGAAATACTTGCAATATATAAAATAAGCAATCATTCAAAATCATGATAAATGCATGTAGAAATTTGCAAGGCGGGATGATAAAAAAAACTTATTCACTTACTCAAGATATATGTTTGAAATATACCATTGATTAAAAATTATCATTACCAATCTTTGCATAAGATATTTTTTGATTGCATCAAAAGTTATGTAGATTTGCAATCATTCTTCCCTTAAAGAATTTCTTGCAATGAACTCAATTCCTTTTTGGTATCCATCAATTTGGATCATTCCATTTCAATAAAGAAAAATATAAAATCTCCATAAATAATCAAATATTCTTTCTTAATTCATCATAACATATTATTTAAGGAAAGAACATTATGTACAATAATATCTTGAAAAAGAAATTCTCACTTAGTCGATAAAATTAGAGAGAATAAAATCATTGAGTATTAGAATATCAAAGCATGATAAAGGGTGGTGGTGATCAGGATTTATTCCGAGTGGAATAAAATCATTGAGTATCTAAGAAAGAATATCTTGCATAATTAATATCACATAAAATAGATTTTCACTTTACAAAATATAACAAAATCTAAGAGCATAAAATCAAACCAAATAAACTCAATTGTCACTAAGCAAGATATAAAAAATAATCACATGTATTAAATCAAATCTAAACTCATGAATAAAAAAAAAAAATCACACGATTCTTCCTTTAATAAAACAAATCATAGAATACTACCATTATAAAGTCCAAATCAACCAAGGACATATCAAAATCAAGTATAATTATAATTATTGCCCAAATCAAATTGAGAAAAAAATATGCACTCCTTACCAAATTTTCTTTCTTCTTTTCCTTTATTTCTTGCAAAAACAAATCATCTTTTCTTTGGTACCCAAATTTTCTTGGGTTTATGAGAGTTAGTAGAGTATGTTGTTTTTATCCAATCTTTCTAAATAGGTCTCCAAACTTTAGGAAATTTTTTCTCAAAGTGTTCTACGCCTCCACAATTTGAACACTTGAGGGCATTTCGACCAATATATTTTATAAATATCTTTTGAAAATGCTTCTTGTACGCAAGTATAGGAGGTCTTTATCTAAGTCTCTTATTGACTTTAGAAAAATCTATTAGAGAATCACTTTTCTTATTGAAGTCAAGTCCCGACTTGTTATAATAAGGTACTTGCATGGAAATGATATGCTCTAATGTTTTTAAACCCTTTGAAAATTTTGTCAAAATATTTGAAAATTCTTTCTTTAAAAATCATTTATTTTTTGCAAGTAAATCTCGACTTTCTTTTGTTTGTAGAAAATAGTTTTTTACAAAATTTCAAACTTTTATTTTTGAGAAAGATCCTATTGCTTAAGCCATGAATTCTCATTTTTAAGTTTGGAGATCATTTTAAGAGAAGATTTGAGAATTAAGCAAAGCTCATTTATATACTTAGAAACTTTAATAGGAATTTATGAATGACTTACCTCAATTTTCTTGTTGGATTCCGAGTCTGTGTCTAAGTTAGACTCAGACTCTAAGTGTGATTCTAATTTTGATTTCAACTTTGAGTCTGAATCTTAATGTGCCATCAAGAATATATTTACTTGCTTGTTATCCTCTTTCATTGTTCTTTTCTGCTCATTCTACTTGCATTATCTTCTTCCAATGAATTTCCTTTCTTTTCTACTCAACTTTTTGAATTTCTTGATCATAAAAGCAAGTTCTTAGTCATCCAAGTCATTTTCTAAGTTTGTATCATTAGAATCAACATTAGATTTAAGTGCAATGAATTTCTTACCTTCAAATCTTCATTAATGATTTATTCCACTTCATAGGATTGAAGAGTGTCAATAAGTTCATCAATAGAAAGATGCATGATCCTTTGCATCTCCCAAATTGATGTCTTCACAAGGTTCTAGTCTTTTGAAGTCCTCGTAGTAGTTTGCTGACCTTTATTAGAGCAAAAATTGATTGACCTTGATATTCCAATCTATTTACAATTTTCATAAAGCGACTGAATATATCTCCAGTAGACTCTCCAAGCTTCATCTTGAAGGATTCATATTGGCCAAGCATGAAGTTTACTTTTGTTTCTTTTACACGATCAATCCTTTCATAAGTAACATGAAATATATCCCAAACTTCTTTAGCTATTTCATATGAAGAAATTCTATTATACTAGTAGGAGACAAGGCACAATATAAAGAATAAATAACTTTTGCATCAAAAGTTTTTCTTTTGGACATTTCTATCCGAGGCATAAGAGCGCGGGGTTTGGCTTCTTTGTCTTTGCCACTCTTATTTGATGTAGACGCAGCAGTGAGATTGATTTCCTTTTTCACAACATCGCATTGCAAGGAATCTTTGGATATTAGGAATGTCTTCATTTTATTTTTCCAAACGTTGTATTCATTTCTATTGAAATAGGGTGGCTTGGTATTACTTTGTCCTTCAATCAGCCCTAGTGCCAAGATACTAGTCATAGAAGATCTTTAGCTTAGAAGTAAAAAAAATTTCAATAAAATGAGTACTTGGCTTTGATACCAATTGAAAATGCTAGTACGAACACCTAGAGGGGGATGAATAGATGTTTAAAAAAAATCTTGACAAATAAATGTAGAATAAAATAAGTTATGAGCAAAGTCTGAATAAGGATCAAAGTTTAATAAGCGAGTCACCAGACTTCTGATAGATGTTCAGAATTTGTTGTGCGATAGAACAGACTTCTAAAATAATATATAAGTGTGCAACATACTTAAATAAGAAGAGTTAAGAGAAGATAAAATTATACACGAAATTTATAGTTGTTTCGATTAAATTAAGCCCATATCCACTTTTCCATACTAATAATCTTCTAGCTAGATTCCACTATGTGATTAATAAGAGATAACAACTTTGAGTGCAAACACTTAGTGGTTGATCACACTATCTTACTAAATCAATCTTTTGGTATTTTTTTCACGATCACAAACGTTTAAGCTCATGAAAGACAAATGTATGTTCAAAATTCGCGCAGGCTTTGGAATTATAAATTTATGCTCCGTCTCTTACTTGTACATTAGTCCTTGGTCTCCTTAAATACTCCTCCACTTTCAAACTAACCGTTGGATAGTCTAGAGGATCGTCTTCCAATCTACCTATTAGATAGATCTGTATCTAGAATATTTAGTAGCCATTGAGTGACAAAAGCAGAATCTCATATTGATTATAATCGCATATACAAACAGAATCTTAGTTTCCATAAGTAGAGTTTCTTCGTTTAGAAAGTTCTTGTCTTCAAGATCCAATTGTCAATAAATTAGATTGAGTCAATCAAATCTATCTTGATGTAGAATTTAAATTAGGTCACTAGCCGTTATATGTTGTGGCTTGTGTTACGTTCTATCAAATTGTCTCATTCTGAACATGTTTTGTTCTAAATCTACTACGTTCTGAACTTATGTCTCAATTTGGACCTTATTACGTTTTGGACTTGTGTCTCATTTTGTATATAAAGTTTTAGTGTGTTATGTTAGAAATAAAATCTGAGTGTCTTCCGTCTAAAGTAAAGTCTAAGTGACTTTCATCTAAAATAGACTTTATAATCTAGACTTAAGTTTGAACATATTCTACTTCTAAACATATTTAACCTTCAGGTCTGAACACAATCCGAATAAGTTTAGCTTCAGCATAGAATCTATCTTCTGGTTCTTTCAAATATAAACTTTGACAATATCATTTACATATTCTATCATTTACATAGTCTAGTACTCAACCATTAAACATGTTAGTAGCATTTGATTTATTTTGTTATCTTCAAAACATCATAATGGATTTTCCTAACAATTTAAATTGGATTTTGAATTCTCTATCAATGGTAAGGCATTGGGTGTAGAGGTATTTAGAAGGTAAAGGTACTTGAGTAGAAGGTAAATAAGCATTGAACGAGGAGTTCGGTAAAGCTTGGAGGTATTGTAGATAGGTGAATGACAAGATAGAGTCATGATTGCCAATATGCTTGGAATGATCAAAATATAGAAGCTAGAGAAAAGTTGATATATCTTGTTGATATCAAACATATCCGAAGTATGAAGTGAAGAATGACAAAATAGAAGGAACCTTTATGGAGGTGAATAAGTCATGAAGAACGGGAAGTTTGTGGAGACTTGGAGTTGCCAGACAAAATAAACAATTGATATTACCAGAAAGATCAATGAAGATACTAAGATACTAAGGAGAACAATGAAGAACAATTAAATATTACCAGAAAGTCTGATATAAGGAGAAGCCTACAAATGTATGGTATAGGCCGAAGCTTGTTGAAAGTCTAATATTATTAGATAACAAGGAAGCTTGATATAACCAGAAATTGCTGATATAAGCGGATACCAACATTACTTGTGACATAAATCTTTTCAAGAAATTCAAGATTATTATTTTTAAACATTTTATCTCATTTTTTGAAGTTTAGAATATATCGATTGACCATCAATCTTAAAAATTATCCATGTGAAATATTTAATCACACGAGATGTTTTGATCGATTGACAATCATCCTGAAGGCAATATACTTTCCATAGCTAGAGTCACTCTAATTCTAGAAACCAAGATTTGATTATATGGGTGACCAAGTCTATGGGAATTTTGATTGATTAACTCTAACAATTACCCCAATCTTCTCAACAATCATCCAATGGCTAGCTTAGAGATCGGATGCTAAGTATAAATGAGATGTTAAATATAGTACACTAATCAAGAATTTAAAAATCCAATTCTAGAGAGAGCTTTACGTTCTTAAATTTTTCTTCTTAAAGGTTAAAGTTGCAATCTTTCAGAAAGTGTTGATAGTGTTATAGTTTGTGCTTAGGTGTTATATAATAAGATCTATTGGTTTTGATATAAGTAGCACCAACTTCAAGGATAAGTACTTGAGTATAAGCAAGACGATCTAATCTAAGGTCTTGAAATCAAACAAGTAGATCTTTAGTGTGAGAGAGTGAACATATGTTTATATCAAGTCAAACCACTATAAGCCTTGTGTGCATTGTTTGTCTCTCTACTTATATTCATTCATTGCTTGATAAAAGCATTGCACTACATTGCTTGAGATAACTAGTTTGTGCTTATAATAATACTACGTTTCAACTAGTTAAGCTTACATCAAATTTGACTAATTTACTTCTGCAAAATTTGTCAAGTATTTTGAAATCACCTATTCACTCCCACTCGGTGATATTACTAGCCAATATCAACCATGTGCTTTGGATAAAAATATCATATGACGTTTTGATATCTTAACAATTATAATAGCTAGTAATCTGGCTTAGATTCCCAAGCAAAGACGTTGATTGATTATTGATTTCATGGAAAGATTGACTATAAGAAAGATCTTAATTGGTTGTTAAATCTTGATTGATTGAAAATCATCCCAAAGACGGGATTATTTCCAAAGTTTGAGCTACTTTGTTTATAGAAACTTTCATATTTGATTATGTGGGTGATTAAATCTCCATAATCTCAAATTGATTTACTTCAATAGCTAAATAAATTTGCTCAATAATTATCCAACGGATGGCTTGGAGATTGATCCTTGAGATGATTGTCCAAAGGGACAATTGAATATTGAGGAGTATAAAAGAAGATCAATAGACGTTGAAGAAGTGAGAGATCAAGAGTGATGAGCAATCAATCAATAGAAAGAGCCTTACATCTTTATACTATTTTCTGAGTGTATTGAAAGTGTAATCTAGTTGTATCAATGTTGTAGTTTTTGTTTCGGTGTTATAGTTTTTGTATTAGTAGTATCAACTTTGGGAAGAAGTGCTTTAGTATAAGCAACACATATTGCCATAACATTCTAGAAGATTATTAGTCGAATCTAGTCAGTAAATTGCTAGTCTAGGAGAGTGAATGTGTGCTTGCACTAAGTTGAAACACTATATAGCTTTGCATGCATTTTTTCTATTTCTCTACTTATTTTCATAACTATCTAATAGAAGATTGACAATCATCACCTATTCTTCTATGTATCGATTTATTGCTAACATCGAGTTTTTACGCTTTTGCCTAATTGGGCACTTATATTTCTGCATAAATTTGTCAATTTTTTTAATTACCTATTCATCCTCTTCGGTTGATATTGTTAATCACAAGACATTCCTATTATGAAAATACCAAAATAAAAAATCATTTTGTATTTAGGTTAGATTGCATATATCTAAGTTACCAAAATTAGAATTGCCTATCATAGGAACCATCTACTAATTTAGTAAATTACCTAATTTAGATTAGGATTTTATATAAATTACTTCCTAGTTTAAGTTAGGCCATCATACACTTTAAGTAATTTCATATTTTAGCTTTAAAATAATTCCACAAAAAATTATAACATGTATATCTTATATAGAATTAGTTAGTTAAATATCCATGTCACCTAATCAATAAATGCTTAGGCTCATATAAATCAAATTGCATACCATATTAACTTAGTTCATTATTCTCTTGCTCATCATTAGGATTAGTTCACCTATAGATTGCGTTTAAGTTCACGTCACACGCCATTAGTTCAAGGCAGAATGTACATAGACATAACATAGACAGAGATTACACTTACTCTAATTCACAGATGTTGTTGATTCCTTGCAAATCTAACACTTTTAATCACATTTAAATAGAATCAGATCCTTTTGGAGAATAGCTAACTTGCAATTAAATGGATTGGTCAATTTCAGCTTCCATTCATAGGCATTTCTCTCTCTATATATGCGTGCATGTTAGTGCCCAACCCTTCAATGTTCCTCTTTATCCCAAAACACAAATCTTAGTAAACCTTCATGGCCCAAGACTAGCCAGCGTGTTGACGAAAGTCCGATTGGCACCATAATGGCGAGTTTCACCGCCTCAGACGCCACTAATGCCCTACTCTTCCTGGGCACTAGTCATTTTATACCTTACCATCAAACAAATTAGGTGCAAAAGCCTCAAAAGGAAAATCCGACTTGCTCCCATTCCTTCCAGGGCCTGCCCCATGGCCAGTGGTCGGCTGCGCCCTGGACATGCTCCGAAACAAGCCCATGGGCCGGTGGATCCTTCGCTTGATGGAGCAGATGGACACCGACATTGCATGCTTTCGCATAGGGACCCCGCACGTCATTGCAATCACCGACCCGAAGATCGCCCAGGAGTTCCTCAAGAATCAAGACGCCACGTTCGTGTCGAGGCCCATCTCGATGGCGGCTTGGGTGTTCAATGGCGGCTACATGACCGCCATCGTCTCGCCCTTCGGGGAGCAGATGAGGCAGGTTTTGATGACAGAGATCATATGCCCGACACGACATAATTGGCTGAGGAAGCCGATAACCTAGTGAAGCATGCCTTCAACCAATGCAAGATGGAGGACCAACCGTTTATGAGGAAAACATGTGGACGCACTGTTCGATGCACTAAACTCTCTGTACACATTCTGCATTTCCGATTATTTCCCATTCCTGGTGGTTGCGCGAGCCCACCATAAACGAGAGAATCAAACAATCAATGGACAAACAAGACTTGCTGGATGTTCTTATCACGTTGAAGGATTCGTAGGGGAAGCCGTTGCCAACGCCGCATTAGGTCAAAGCACAGGCTACGGTGAGAAATTCTCTGTTCCTTCTTGCATCTATCTATTTATCATCATCAAAGGTCAGAGCGTTTTTCTTACCATTGACCAAAAAAATTTTAGGAAAAATTCTAAATAAGAACTTGAAATTCCCTCATTTTCTTAAATAATAATTTGAAGTTATCTTATTTTAAATAAGAGCATATACTTATTTGATATGTGTAGGAAATATTGATGGCGATAGCAGACGATTCATCAAACACAGTGGAATCGGCCACAACGGAGATGATAAATGAGGCTAATCTAAGAGTTTAATTGGAGTAATCCCCCTATTGTTTTGAGCATATTCTTATTGAGTCAAAGGGATGACACGTTTTATGCCAAGCAATTGGTTCTTGAGCCACTTGTCCAACTATATCTATCCAATATAAAGAAATAGAATTTTTTTTGTTAAATTTTCTATTCCCCAAATGAAGTAAAAATACTTGCTTTAAATAACAATATAAAATATATATTTTTGAAATAGAAATTATTTGATAACCATAAAATTTTTATTTCTCATTTTATTGTATAAATAGAGAAGTATAGAAATTTTGCTTTCTATTTTCATTTCAAATCTATTTCTAGACTAAATATTTTTTCAGAAATAAAAAAAATAAAATTACATTACCAAATAAATTTCTATTTTAAATTTAATCACAAAAATAGAAAGGTAATACTGATTATAAATAGAATTGTTATTATATAATAAAAGATTGAACGTATAAACCACGCTACCCCGCGGTAGATCCCCGCATTATCAAAGTAACCCGCCGTGTTTGAACGGGAGGATAAGGAAGGCGCCGCCGCGGCCCGATGGACCGCTAGCGTGTCACTCGGATTGACCGGGGGGCGTGTCACTCGGATTGACCGTGGGGGGCCGTAGCCGGTCAGCGGCCGAGCTGACGTGGCGAGATCTGGACGGGCCATGTCCCGGGGGATACCGTAGGCGCGCCCACAGTCCCTCCCCTCTCTCTCTCTCTCCCCTGCTCTTCCCCCTGCTCCTCTTCTTAATCCATCAATCATCGTCGTCGTCGTCGTCGCGGGTTGTCGTTCCACTGGATAAGAAGGTGGTCGGACCATCGAAGAGAGAGAGAGAAGAGAGAGAGAGAGAGAGAGATGCTGGCGATTCGGTCTCGAGCCCTCCTCGCAGTCGCTCCCTCCTCGCAGTCGCTCCCTCCGCGCTCGTCGCAGTGCTCGTCGCGTTCTCTGTATACTCTCTAGCTCTCTCTTCTCTCTCTCTCTCTCTCTAGCGTTGGGTATTGTTTGATGTGGGATGGTTTTGCTCGATGGTGTCTGCGCATGTTCTTTAGGGTTTTAAGTAGGCGATAAGTAGGCGACATGGGGAGGAGGAATTCTGCCGAGCGAATCCTATAAACCCTACCGTCTATGTGCCGCTTCATGCTTTTTGCTTAGGCCTTTGTTCGCGTTTTGTTCGTTCCTGGTTTTTTTTTTTCTCTTTCTTTCCTCTCTGCCTGCTTGATCAGTCACTGGGCAGTGCGGCTTTCATGCTTGGAGCAGTTATCTTTCACTGAGCTGGCCAGCTTTTTAGCTTTAGTGATGAGTTGCTGTACGGGTCGGTGGAATGCGTGCTCGCGGGCGAATTTGCTCTCGCTCGATTGCTGGTTCTCTTTTTGAGATGTGTTCGTGATGTGTTTTTTTGGATTCTGGGGCAGGTGGAGTGCTTCTAGCTGGAGTGTCTAGGATGTTCTGTTCTCTCTGGGGCGGTTTCCAGCGGCTATAAAAGGTTGTGTCTTCGAACATGGCGTCATCCCATTCGGATTCTGCAAAGATGGAGCAGATTATCACTGAATTCTTTGCCAAGAGTCTCCACATAATACTCGAGTCGAGGAGCCCTTGCATTTCCTCGCGAAATTTCAGCGGTGAACATATCGTGTCCTCCCCATCTTCGTCCTCTTCTTCCTCATCGAGCGTGAGGCCCAGAGATAAATGGTTCAATTTAGCTCTTAGAGAATGCCCTGAAGCGTTGGAGAATCTCGATTTATGGCGCCAAAGCAATCTTGAACCTATGGTTGTTGATGTTGTTTTGGTGAAGAGAGTGATTAACTGGGATCCAGCCAATTTTTATCACAAGGCTGAACTGTTCAGGAATTTGTCGTCGAAAGAAGTGCATTCAAATTGCTGGAACTCTGACCAGGAGGAGCTAGGAATTGGAAGGAGTGAAAAGATTATAGAAAGATGGATAGTGCAGTATGAGGCGAGGAAGGCCAAGGATGCTGGCAAGGGGAGCAAAAGATCGAGCAGTAATATCTTGTCATCAATTTATAAGAAGTCGATATTGCTCTTAAGATCCTTATACCTAACTGTCCGGCTCTTGCCAGCATATAAAATATTTCGGGACCTGAATTTAACTGGTCAAATCCGCTCTTTCTCTCTGGCTCATCGGGTTTCTTCTTTTGTTGAGCCCTTCACCCGTAGAGAAGAGGCTGAAATGCAGCGATTTGGGTTTGCCCCTGTGGATACTTCATCCGGTAGGCTTTGCCTTTCAGTGTTGTATCGATCATCATTATCTGATGTGAGTTCTGAGGCATCTACGCCAATGTCCCCCCAGCTTATACCAGATTATGTGGGCAGCCCATTAGCTGACCCGCTTAAGAGATTCCCATCACTTCCTGTATCTCGTGGCTCCCCCTCATCATTGCCATTCTCAAGGAGACACAGTTGGAGTTTTGATCAATACCGTGCCTCTCCGCCTTCCATGACTTTCTCTCCTTCACCAACCCATTCCGAACCTTATGCTTCAGCTTCTAACCCCAGTTCTTGTCGGTTTCCCCCTCCAGGTTTGCCACCTCACCCACCTGAAGTATCTCATGCTCATAAATATAATGCAAGCTTTGATGAATACTATCCGTCCCCTACCTTTTCTCCTTCTCCCTCACCCTCCCCACCCATTTATGTGCCTGGGAGTCATCTTTCACGGGCTCTTTTACGATCTGAGAGTGCTCCAGTTAATATACATGCAACAAAGTTTCTTAATTCCCCTACGTTCTTCAAGAACCAAAATCTCCCTCCTTCACCTCCTCTCAAAGGTACTAGATATGGCCCTTCAATGGCTGATAAAAGTATGTATCCCAGCCGTGATGGTGCAATGGTGGACAAGGTATATTATTAAATACCTCTGCAGAGTCATCTGGTGAACTTTTCTTTTCCAGCAGCTCTATTGAAAATTCCCTCTTTCCTTTTGTAGATGTCTTTTGTTGGAAGGGATGACATAGGAAGACCTTCTGGGTTAAAAATACCATCTGAAAGTTCGGCAAATATCTCCTATTCCAGAAGCTCCTGCAGGTCTTTCCCTGATGATTTTGATGAGTCCGAGTACACTTGTGCGTTCGATGTGGATGAAGATGACGTGACTGATCCAGGTAGCAGGTAAATGTGTTCT
This sequence comes from Eucalyptus leucophloia subsp. euroa, assembly GCA_017140325.1. Classification (NCBI taxonomy): domain Eukaryota; kingdom Viridiplantae; phylum Streptophyta; class Magnoliopsida; order Myrtales; family Myrtaceae; genus Eucalyptus; species Eucalyptus leucophloia. The sequence goes on from CM029475.1 coordinate 65,493,855, forward strand.
CTGCCCCTTCAAGTTTTCAAACAATTTGCTTGCATTACTTCAGCATATAGGTGATCTGCTTTAAATGCCTCCAGCGAAATACTGTTGGCTACATCTGTATGCGTTTTTAATTCTCATAATGCATACTTTCTGGAATTTAAAGGTATGATTGGAAAAATGTTAGGAGATTGTGAGCTTTGTCGGATTCATAGCTCATGAACGATTGTGTTGATTCTTCTTTTACTCCATTGTGGCCTAAGGTCATAGGTTTGAGTCGTGGAAACAATCTTTCTGGAAAATCAAGGGTAAGGCTGTGTACATAAACCTCTCCTTAGAGCATGCTGTGCAGGCGGCCTTGTGCGATGAGATGCCCTCTTTAGTCTTGATTTTTTTGTTGATCTATATATTTTTCTTGCAATGTGGTGAATAGGCTATGCTTTTATTAACATCTAAATATTATTATTCTTATTGAAGTTACTTTGTCACGCTCATTTGTCTCTTCATCTTGACTTTTCAATGAACACATTATTTAATTGGTAACTTCTATACTATTTTTCTTTTCTTTAAGGGCTATAATTTCCTCCATCCTTGAGTGGAGGAAATTCCTTCCAACTGTTTCTGAAAGCCTTTTTATCGATTTTCTCTTAGGTTAGCAAACTTTCTCTCTCTGTTATGATTTTACTTTTGTAGATTGATAAGTTGTTGTTAGATTGGATAAATATTCTGCTGAAGCTGCTTTCTGCAAACTGCTTCTAAGCTTGACCGATTTACCAAGATCATAAGTTACTCATGTCTGCATTGTTTCTGCCAGAAACTTTGCTGAGGAAGTGCGAGAGTATATCCAAGTTCACTCATGCTGCTTTCGCTTTTACTTCCTATTGTTCTAATGCTTTGTTATAAATGTCCTTTCTCCTCTGAATCAATCTAGTAACTCCATACTTCTTATCTTAGAGTGATCTGATTAGTGTGTTGTTTGCAGAGCGGATTTATTCGATAAAAGAAGACATGCGCACGATCCACTCCAGTCTGGTTCATTTTCGCCAATCAGAAAATCTCAGGGTGCTGCTGTTGGAGCTCTTGTGGATATGTTGAAGAAAGCTCCTCCTCTTCACCAAGACGTCTCAAATTTGGCAACAGCTTCACAAGCCTCCGGATCTGAGACCTGGAGCAACTCCTTCCATGAGTATTGCCAGACCCCTAAATCCATATCAGCTCAGGATGGCACTTCAAGTGTTGCATCCTCTGCTTTTCTCACACCCAAGACGACAGCTGATGCTTTGGAAGAACTTAAGGGTTATAAGGAGATGAAGAATTTATTGCTTTCTCAAGGGGGTACCGGTAGGTCACAGAGTGTGACCAATCATGCTGCTGCTGTAGAATCTGCTGGTGAAGGTACTGTCAAATTTTAGCAGAGGTACCTTTGGAATTCACTGCTGACCGACCTCAAATCATTTTACACATGTACAGACGAGCATCATGAGATTGAGTTTGCAGCTGAGTCCTACTGTTCATATTTAATCCGTACATACTTATTACCTGCTATTGGAAATACTAACCGGTGCTTTCGCTTTACAACATGACAAATCGCCATGGAGGAAGTATACCCTACTTTGTACAGAGACCTTACCTTATTGCTTTGTTTTTCTTACTTATGGTTTCAATCTGCTGCTGGTGTGATTATGGGCAGATTGTTATGTCGATTGTTATATCTGTCGACAGTTATATAGAGTGCGTGCTGGTATATATTCTGAGATGTAAACAAAAACTAATCGTGCATAACTTCAGTGGGCAATATATGAAAATTTCCTTCAGCCTATGCTGCTCTTAAAGCTAAATTGCTTGTTTTAGGTCTGTATGACCTCTATTGTTTAATTCTTTTCTGTGCATTGGCTTGTATTATGGGGTGGTCTATGGAGCCATCTTTGCAGGAATGGGGATTCATGGGGCCGGGACACCTGATGATCCCAATTTAGAATGTGTGGGCGTGTTTGGTATCGGCAGTGCCAATATTGAAATTCTTTGCCTGTCAATTGGGGCCGCAAAAGAAGCGACCTGTCCTGTTTTCTGGCATAAAACTTAAAATGGATGCCATCTTTATGCACAAGACATGATTGACTAGAACCAAATTATATATCGATTGCCTGGTTGGGGAAATAGCTTTAAATTTTTGTGTTTTTGGCATCAGGAGAAGTAGCATAATGTGTTGTCTGATTCTTCCCTGGTTGAGTGAAGGACGAGAACATAAGAGACAAGTTGACATACATTTCTGATCAGTTTTCCTGGCAAGCATTTTCTTCCCACGTGCTTCTAGTCCTGGGGAGACTTTTGAAAACATCTGGTTGGTCTGGGAGACAGGGAGAGAGATTACCAAGTCAATGGAGGTCTGCTCGGGGCGACATGTTAATCACATTTGCGCCAAGTCCTTACAATGAATCTGGATGCTAATCCACTTCTTGCCGAAAGTGCTTGGAAAATTCGTAAGATAGACAATTATAGCAAAAGGTCTGAAGGGTGACTAGCAAAGTCTCGTCTATGCGTGCGTTTAACGTTTATAGTTGGCAAGCAATCATTTTTGGCCACATATTTCGTTGAGGTAGACAGAAGCTAAACTGAGATCTTCCTGTGTCCTTGACTCCTGTAAGTCGTTGCGGAAACAAAAGCGGAGGACAGCTTTTCTTCTCGTGTCGGTTTTGCTTCTTTGTCCAGGCATCCTGCCAAGTCCTGGATTTCCTCGGAAATGGTCACATAACAACTTGCCTAAGGTTAGTGAGATTCCAACGAAGTTATATGCACTTGTGTCTTGATCTCTGCCTATCCCTCTCTCCACGCCGCTTTCTCCGATGGCGATTACGCAAGTCACTCACCCGCTTCTCTTCCTGCTTTCCTTGTTCTTATACACTCAACAAACAACCTCTGGCATGATAGCCCCTGGTTCATCACTCTCTCCGAGAACCAACCGCATGTCGTGGCTTTCGCGGTCGGGTCTCTTCGCCTTTGGGTTCTATCCTCAAGGGGATAAGTACGGCATCGGAATATGGCTTGTTGGTAAGCCTAATAACACTGTCGTGTGGACTGCAAACCGGGATGACCCGTTGGTCTCCTCAAACGCAACAATTGAGTTCACTATGGGCGGCAAACTCGTCGTCCGAACCGGTCTGGGACGTCAGGAGGCATCCCTTGTCGACTCTGAATTGTCGGAGCCCGCTACCTTGGCTTCCATGCTTGATTCCGGTAATTTTGTGCTCTACGGCAACAATTCTCGTGTGATCTGGGAGAGCTTCGATTTTCCGACCGACACCATACTGGGCGGTCAGAACCTCTCCGAGGGAAAGGAACTGATTTCGAGCAAATCATCGCTTGACCGCTCAAGCCAGTTTAGAATCTCCATGCAAAGTGACGGGCGTCTTATCGCGTATTCTCTCAACTACTCGAATAGCGCCCTGGACGCATACTGGTCGAGTGATACTCTCGGGCAACGGCTACATCTTGATTCTCAAGGAACTCTTGCTTTGCGGACCGATAGTGGCATTTACGAGAAAATTCTTGCCAATCATAGCTCGTTTTCTAGCAAAGAAGGCAGTACCGTTCATCGCGCAACACTCGATGACGATGGGATATTCAGGCTCTATTTACACCGGTTCTTAAAAGGGGACTTCTCAAGCCCAGAAGTGTCCATTCGGTGGTCCGCACCAGAGCACCAATGTGATGTTAAAGGCTTCTGTGGATATAACAGTTACTGCAGGGGCAGCAGCGACGGGGCATTGTGTGATTGCTTTCCTGGTTTCGCTTTCATCAATGAAAGCGAGAGATTTTTAGGTTGCCGGAGGAGCTCCAACTACGAACAGCACTGTGGTGTGGAAGACGCTAATATTACTTCGAGTATCACCCCACTGCAGAGGCTAGAAGTCGGGAGTCATCCTTATTGGATACTACCACTTCCCATCCACGAGTGCAAGAGCTCGTGCCTGGAAGACTGCAATTGTGATGTCGCTCTGCATCGAGAGGGATTGTGCAGCAAGATGAAGCTACCTATCGTCTATGGGAAAGCAACTGGGAATGATTCCTCCACGGTGTTAGTAAAGATACTCTTGCCAGTCCCCCTTGCTTATCAAAAGCCACCGGTCCCAACCGGGCAGCAAATTGTGACAGAGAAGAAGAATACACTTGTTTTGATTGTTGGGGTCAGCTTGGGTACTATTGCAATTTTCTGCTCCTTGATAGCTGCGTTTAGTTTCTTGTTGTATCGATACCGAGTTCATAAGTACTCGAGGCTGTCAACAGATTCTACTTTGGGTCCAGCACGAGAGTTCACGCTGCAATCCTTCTCATTTAAGGAGCTTGAAGAAGCTACCAGTGGGTTCACGGAAGTGATCCGTAAGGGCTTTCTTGGGGCAGTGTACAAAGGGACAATGTCTGATGGCAGCAAGCGTGTAGCGGTAAAAAGATTAGAGAGAGCCATCGAACGAGGAGAGAAAGAGTTCCAGGCTGAAATGGCTGCAATCAGTCATACCCACCACAAAAATATAGTCCAATTGCTTGGCTTTTGCATGGAGAGCTCGAAGAAGCTTCTCATTTTCGAATATATGGAGAACGGATCACTCGCAGATCTCCTGTTTGATGTTGAAAGGCGGCCTCCTTGGAGTGAAAGAGTGAGAATTGCGTTGCAAGTAGCAAGAGGAATCCTATATTTGCACGAAGAGTGTGAGCTCCAAATAATTCACTGCAACATCACGACACAAAATATCCTCATGGATGAATCTCGGACTGCAAAAATCTCGGATTTTGGCCTAGCGAAGCTCTTAAGGCCAAATCAAACTGGTACTAAAACTGAAGTCAGAGGTACAAGAGGCTATGTGGCCCGGAACTGCAGAGGAGTGCTATGGTATCCGCAAAGGTCGATATTTACAGCTACGGAGTCGTGTTGCTGGAAATAGTGTGCTGCAGGAGCAACATGGTGGTTGACGTTTCATCAGCAGACGAGGTGCTGCTTTGCTCGTGGGTCTACAACTGCTACATCGCTGGGGAGCTTCCCAAGCTCATAAAAGATGAACAAGTAGACATGAAAAGCGTCAAAAGAATGGTGCAAATTGGGCTCCTTTGCGTGCAAGATGATTCGGAGATTCGCCCTTCGATCAAGGATGTGATATTGATGCTGGAAGGTATTATGGATGTGCCACGCCTGCCATGCCCAACCCCATTGTCTTGTTCATCTTAACTTGCATGACTCATGATATGATAACGTCACTGCACCTCACTCAAAGGACGATTTTCGACTTTGTTTGGTGCTTCTTAGTAATTTGTAGGGCATCCACAAATATTCACTGTGACAGGTCACATTCATGAAACGTAGTAAACCATCTCCAGCCATGTACTCCTTGCGTCTTCTCTGCCGTCAAGAATAAACAGGTCATAAGTCTGCCGCTACATTTCGTAAATGTAACTTAGTAGGCATCTTTGTAGCCAAAGCCACGATGCCTCTCATTAGGTATGAGAGTTTCATTTCCCTTTTTTCATGAGAATACTGTTGTTTTCTGAATCAAGGTCGAATAAACTATCTCCATACGGTTTTGAGTCTTTACCATTCTATGAAGAAACATCAGCATTGAGAAAAATGCCAGTAAATGGACAGAGAACAGAGCAATGCCAAGGCTTTGCCATGTAATGCCAGAATTCCTTCTGCCAGACTCGATCTGCAGTGGACAGAAGTTATCAGTTGTAATCTTATACTTTTGTGAAGAGATGTGAAGCTTAGCAAACCTCTAGGACTCGAATTTGAGCAAAGTTGGTGACAATTATTGAGGTTCCTAGCATATAAAAATTTGAATAAAACCAAAAATTACCAGCCCTTCCAGATGTTTAAATGAAGCTTTATGATGGGAGATTTTCCATTATGAAGTATTACATCCCAGGATGCACATTCTCTGCGAATCGCCGGTGCCTAATTAATCTGTTCTTGCTCTTGAAAATGATCCACGTTTTGCGAGCACGTCGGTCGAAAGGGTTCCCAGTATGATGCAGCAAAAGATTTATCCTAATTAGCCATTTTGACTACAAACATATCCGTTATGTCTTGCGGGGGTAAATGGTCCTGGAAACGTACCCCATCTTTCACTCCAGGCGACTCCAACTTCTCTTGTCAGAAAAAAAAGGCAAAGACTTGGCAAGTCAAGACGACCTCACAAAGTCATCCACGCAAGTTGTGAGCAACTTCTCCGAACCCCTCAAAAGTCTTGGTGAGCATTCGACATTCAAAAGCAACTCCTAGTTAGCCAAAGAAACTGAACTCCACCTCTCACAGATTTCTCTCATGGCTTCCAAATATGCTTTATTTCTCCTCCTGTTAGCGCACTACCGATCGGCAACATGCGACCAAGAACATCCCAACATCATCAGATTAGGCTATTCTCTCTCCCCCGCAAATCACTCCTCATGGCTTTCGCCTTCTGGCCGCTTCGCTTTCGGTTTCTACCAGAACGGGAATGGATTCTCAGTAGGAATTTGGATGATGGGTGAGGCAGAAAACACAACCACATGGACTGCAAACCGAGATGATCGACCAGTGCCGTCCACAGCCATACTCGAATTAACATTGGATGGTAAGCTCCTCCTGATGACTGACTCCAGGAATAGTAAGTCGATTGCGTCTGTGCCTGAATCAGCTTCCTACGCTGCCATGAATGATTCTGGGAACTTTATACTCTACAATAAAGATCATCGTGTCATTTGGGATAGTTTTAGTTTCCCTACTGATACATTAATGGGAGGCCAATCTCTGTCTCGCGGACATGCGTTGCTTTCGAGTGTGTCCAAGAGTAATCGCTCGACAGGACGATTTCGCCTTGAAATGCAGTACGATGGAAATCTTGTGCTTTACCCCGTTCATACTCCAAACATATCAGTGGACGCTTACTGGAGTTCCAATACATGGGGTCATCAGAATCTGGATTTGCATCTAAATTCGTCAGGTGCATTGCTTCTCATCAACAATACAGATTCGACGGTGTATGACACGTTGAACGATGGCTTTTTGGCATTCAACAATTCAATTATGTACCGTGCAGTGTTGGACTCGAACGGAATTCTTCAACTATACTCTCATAGTTTCAAGCGCTTTTACTGGTACAAAACCTCCCTCGAGTGGTCAGCACTGGACGATAAATGCAGCGTGAAGAGCTTTTGTGGGTTCAACAGCTATTGTACTTTGGACGATGATCAACCCGTTTGTCGTTGCCTACCTGGCACTGATTTCATTGATATGGACGAGAAATCTCACGGGTGCGTGAGGAATTTCACTGAAGAGTGGTGTAAAGATGCTGGAAGAAGCACCTCCTCTCCGAACATCGTGCCTATGGAGAACATGGATTGGGATGTGTTGAAAAAAAAGTAATCCATTTTTCAGAAAATTCTAGATTACACTAGAGAAAAAGCTGGCCAAAACAAACCAGCAAAAGACAAGCCTAGAAGACTCTACAATGCTGAAGAGTTCTCTGGTACGTGGACAGCGAATGGAGAAAAGAAAAAGTAAATAAGTCAACAAAAGCTGTAAAGCTGAGAGTAGAAAAATACAAAAAAATTGAAAAAAAGAAACTCCTAGAAGATATGTAAGTCGGTGGAGTGTCCCTATAAATAGGGAAGGAGGGGGGAGCGTAGAAAAAAAAGAGAAAAAGGTAAGCTCCTCCCCTTCCTTTGTACTTTGTACTACAACTAAATAAAAGCTTTCTTTTTTCCATTCTCCCTTGCCTTGTGTTCCATTTCTTATTCACATAACACTTGCACACACACACGCTTCCGCAAAAACACCAACAGTGGTATCAGAGCCACGCCTTTGGTTGGTGTCGGCCGTTTGTCCTACCTACCAATTCCTAAAACTACCCTTTCTAAATACCCACTAACTAAACCATGGCCAACCCAACCACATCCTCATTTCCCATCCCCATTTTTTATGGGAACAACTATGACTTTTGGAGCATAAAAATGACTACATTCTTGATGGCCCAAGATTTATGGGACATCGTGGAAAGAGATTGTGAGGCTCCACCAGAAGGTGCAAGTGTTTCGAAGGATCAACTACAAAAGGATGCAAGGGCGCTATACTTTATTCAGCAAGCACTCTCGGAAACCATATTTCCGAGAATAATTGGAGCAAGGACTGCAAAAGAGGCTTGGGATATACTACGAGAAGAATTTCAAGCATCGGAAAAGGTACGCATTATTTGCCTTCAAACTCTGAGAAGGGATTTTGAAAATTCTAAAATGAAAAATTATGAGACCGTACAAGAATATTGTGGAAAATTAAAGGAACTCGTTAATCAAATGAGAGCCTATGGAGATGGGATAACTGATCAAAGGGTTGTTGAGAAAATATTGGTGTCACTTACCAAAAAATACAACTCTATAGTTACAACTATAGAAGGAACTAAAGACTTGACGACCTTATCAATAAGTGAATTAATTGGCTCTCTAGAAGCATATGAAAAAAGACTAATGGCACAAGATGACGATTCAGTCGAAAGTGCCTTTCCGTCTAAAGTAAATATACGGTCTCATCAAACTAAAAATGATGGAAGGAGCTCATGGAAAAACAAAGAGGAGGAGAAATTATAAAAAAGGAAAATTATCCACCTTGTGGTATATGCAAGAAAACAAATCATTTGGAGAAGAATTGTTGGTTTAAAAATAAAAAACAATGCCGCTTTTGTAAAAGATATGGCCACGTAGAAAAAGATTGTCGCTCGAAAACAAATAATCGAGCAAACTATGTAAAAAAAAGAAAGTGAAGAGAATACATTCTATGCAGGCCAAGCGGCAAATGACAATAAAAATGAAACATGGTACATCGATAGTGGGTGTAGCAATCACATGACAGGGGACGAAACTATATTCACTCATATTGATAAATCGGTGAAATCTCAAGTAAAGTTGGGCAATGGTGCATTAGTAGATGTCAAAGGAAAAGGCACCATCGCCGTGGAAACGAATAAAGGCCCAAAATATATACGTAATGTATATCTAGTCCCTCGTCTTGCACAAAATCTCTTAAGTGTGGGCCAAATGATACAAAGTGGGTATTCTCTATATTTTAATAGAGACGCCTGCATTATCTATGATAAATATAAAAATATCATTGCCTCTGTTAAGATGAAAAATAACAATTTTCCTATTCAATGGAAATTGGTCAAAGATATAGCCATGAAAGCTCAACTTGATGATTCATGGCTATGGCATCGAAGATTTGGCCACTTCAATTTTGCTGGGCTAAAAATTCTCCATCAGAAAAATATGATGAGAGATTTTCCAGTAATCACAGAAATTTCAGATGTTTGTGAAGGCTGTCTTCTTGGAAAACAACAGAGACAGTCCTTCCCATCTGGAGTTTCATGGAAAGCTAAGAAGCCTTTGGAACTTGTCCACACGGACGTGTGCGGTCCGATGAGGACACCTACACCCAGTCAAAATAAATATTTCATCTTATTCATTGACGATTATACAAGAATGACGTGGGTATACTTTCTTCGAGAAAGATCTGAGATTTTCTCTATCTTTAAAAAATTCAAGAACCACGTAGAGAATCAAAGTGGCCAAAGAATCAAAATCCTAAGAAGTGACAGAGGCACATAATACAATTCAAAGGAGTTTAATAAATTTTGTGAAGATGAAGGAGTCCATCATCAACTAACTGTTGGCTATGCCCCTGAACAAAATGGAGTAGCTGAAAGAAAAAATAGAACCGTCATGGAGATGGCAAGGTCTATGTTAAAAGAGAAAGGCCTTCCCAACACTTTCTGGGCAGAAGCGGTTTATCTGCTGTATACCTATTAAATAGGTGTCCAACTAAAGCAGTTCAAAATAAAACTCCAGTTGAAGCATGGAGTGGACGGAAGCCTTCAGCAAAGCATCTCAAAGTGTTTGGATGCATTTGCTACGTCCACATCCCTGCTCAAAAAAGGAGTAAGCTAGATGAAAAGACAGAAAAAGGAATATTCCTTGGCTACAGTGACCAATCAAAAGGCTATCGGATTTACAACCTAAGAACTAAAAAACTAATGATTAGTCGAGACGTTGAGTTCGATGAGAATGCTGCCTGGAATTGGGAAGACGAGAAGATCGTGAAGAAGTACATAACCTTGCCAGACACACCACCTACTCAAGAGGAGTCAACGTCACAAGAAGAAGGAGAAGTACCGGATTCTACCACTCACGACGTAACTCCACCAAGCTCTCCAAGGGTGACGCAAGAAGAATCTACTCCAGAGTCTCCAATACTAAGGGTAAAAGCCCTTAGAAGAATTTATGACACATGCAATTTTGCTATTTTGGAACCAGAAAACTATGAACAAGCATCCAAAGATGAAGTTTGGATAAAAGCCATGGAAGAAGAGATCAAGATGATCCAGAAAAATGAAACCTGGGAGCTTGTTGATCGTCCGGAAGACAAAGAGATTATTGGCGTTAAGTGGGTTTACAAGACAAAGCTTAATGCAGATGGATCAATCCGAAGCATAAAGCAAGGCTTGTGGCGAAAGGATACTTGCAACAACCAGGTATTGACTATACTGAAACTTTTGCTCCCGTCGCTCGCCTTGATACTATTCGAGCACTTATAGCCTTAGCGGCACAAAAAGAATGGAAGATTTATCAACTAGATGTGAAGTCGACATTCCTAAATGGATATCTTCAAGAAGAAATATACATAGAACAACCACAAGGCTTTATTCTCAAAGGCCAAGAAGAAAAAGTCTTAAAGCTTAAGAAGGCCCTATACGGGTTAAAACAAGCACCACGTGCATGGTATAGTAGAATCGATGAGTACTTCATCAAGCAAGGATTCAGGAGGAGTATGAGTGAGCCGACACTCTACATCAAGACCCAAGGTAAGTCCAACACTCTCATTGTCTCTCTATATGTAGATGATCTTATATATACAGGAAATAATGAGATAATGATCCAAGAATTCAAAGAAGAAATGATGAAAACATTTGAAATGACGGACTTGGGCTTGATGAACTATTTCCTCGGTATTGAAGTCAATCAAAATGAAGGAATTTTCATCTCACAAACAAAATATGCAGAAAAGCTCCTTGAAAAATTCAAAATGAGTAATTGCAAAATAGTGGCAACACCACTTGTAATGAATGAAAAACTATTAAAAAAAGATGGAGCTGAAAAAGCCGATGCCTCCCTCTATAGAAGTTTAATTGGGAGTTTACTATATCTTACTGCTACACGGCCAGACATTATGTACGCGACAAGTTTACTATCACGGTTTATGCAGAGCCCAAGTCAAATTCATTTTGGAGCAGCCAAGAGAATTCTTAGATATTTACGAGGAACTATAGATTACGGCATTCAGTATTGCCCAAGTATTAACACCAAGCTCATTGGCTACACTGATAGCGACTGGGCTGGTTCAACTGATGATAGGAAAAGTACTACTGGCTATGCATTTACACTGGGCTCTGGAATATTCTCATGGGCATCAAAAAAACAAGACTCAGTGGCACAGTCTACTGCTGAAGCAGAATATGTTGCGGCTGCTACAACTACTAGTCATGCAATATGGCTACGAAGAATTCTAGAAGACATTGGAGAGGCACAAATGGAAGCAACTCCAATACTTTGCAACAATAAGTCCGCAATCGCTATATCAAAAAATCCAGTATTCCATGGAAGAACCAAACATATAGACATTAAATATCACTTCATACGAGAGGCACAAAATAAAGGAGAAATCGAGCTAAAGTATTGTAAGACTGAAGATCAAATTGCGGACATATTCACTAAAGCATTACCAACAGCAAAATTCGAGACATTGAAGCATGCTCGGAGTATTTCAAAAATGGATCAAGGAGGAGTGTTGAAAAAAAAGTAATCCATTTTTCAGAAAATTCTAGATTACACTAGAGAAAAAGCTGGCCAAAACAAACCAGCAAAAGACAAGCCTAGAAGACTCTACAATGCTGAAGAGTTCTCTGGTACGTGGACAGCGAATGGAGAAAAGAAAAAGTAAACAAGTCAACAAAAGCTGTAAAGCTGAGAGTAGAAAAATACAAAAAAATTGAAAAAAAGAAACTCCTAGAAGATATGTAAGTCGGTGGAGTGTCCCTATAAATAGGGAAGGAGGGGGGAGCGTAGAAAAAAAAGAGAAAAAGGTAAGCTCCTCCCCTTCCTTTGTACTTTGTACTACAACTAAATAAAAGCTTTCTTTTTTCCATTCTCCCTTGCCTTGTGTTCCATTTCTTATTCACATAACACTTGCACACACACACACGCTTCCGCAAAAACACCAACAGGATGACCCTCCATATTTCCAGGCAGAAATGCAAGAGGATGATTGCAACAAGTCCTGCTTGGAGGATTGTGACTGCGACGTAGCACTCCTGGATTCAGAAGGACACTGCATGAAGCAAAAGCTTCCTCTGAAGTATGCTAGGAGAGATCCACAAGCATCATCAAAAGCATTCTTCAAGGTGGGGCTTGAGGGTGTAAAGAAAAAACAAACAGGTGATAACACTTCGCAGGAGCCGCCCACGGTCATAATAAGGACCAAGGATGCAACGGTTCTCCTCCTCGTAGTGACCCTAGGCCTTGTGATGTGGTCATTCATAGCCCTTGCAATTTCTGGTCTTTTTGCATTCAAGTTGCGGTTTCTTGAGTACAGAAGGTTATTAGATAGGGGAGATATCGGTTTGTCAGAGGAGCTCGCCCTGAGGTCATTTTCCTACAAAGAACTCAAGAGGGCAACTAATGGTTTCAAGGAAGAGTTGGGAAAGGGATCGTTCGGAGCAGTCTACAAGGGAAGTTTGTCGAGAGGCAAAAGAATCATCGCTGTCAAGAGACTGGAGAAGGTGATCAATGAAGGCGAGAGGGAGTTCTGTGCTGAAATGCGGGTGATTGGAAGGACTCATCACAAGAATTTAGTCCGGTTGCTTGGTTACTGTGCTGAAGGAACCAAGAGGCTTCTCGTCTACGAGTTTATGAGCAACGGCTCCCTCGCAGACCTTCTGTTCCGATCCCAAAGGCGTCCAGATTGGAATGAGAGAGTGAGAATTGCCTTGGAGATCGCAAAGGGAATTCTTTACTTACATGAGGAGTGTGACGCCCCGATCATCCACTGTGACATTAAGCCCCAAAACATCCTGATGGACGACTTTTGGACAGCGAAAATCTCCGATTTGGGGCTAGCAAAGCTCCTAATGCCGGACCAAACCCGGACTTTCACGGGTGTCCGAGGGACAAGAGGATACATGGCTCCCGAATGGCAAAAGAACACTCCAATTTCAGTGAAGACGGATGTCTACAGTTACGGAATCATGCTCCTGGAGATCGTGTGCTGTTGGCGGAGCATGGAGGTCAACGTTCAGAGGCCCGAGGAGATTGTTTTTTCTTCCTGGGTATACAAGCATTTCGAAGCGAGAGAGCTTGAGAAGCTGGTTTGGGGCGAAGAAATAGAGAAGAAGTCCCTGATCAAGGTCGGGTTGTGGTGCATTCAGGACGAGCCGGCGCTTCGTCCTTCGATGAAATGTGTGGTGATGATGTTGGAAGGGATAACTGATATAGCGGTTCCTCCATGTCCCACTGCTGCTACCTCGTAACTGAGCACCCCAAGTAGAACCTTTCCCTACTCAAGAGTCTCATCTAACAACACTCCAGGAGATCATCGTTTCATTCTTGGTATTTGAGACATGCCGTACCTTTTAAAGTTAATCTTTTCTGGGTTAAATAAGGGTTATGTGTGTTCTATGCTACATTATCAGCTCAGGAAGAAGAGGACATCTGCAAGACTGCAACAATGGATATTATGTAGGTTCTCTCTCATTCTAGACCAATGATCAGAATCATCCAATTGATTCTCTGTTATCTATGCCTTTCTATCCTTTTTAACCCTTCAGCTGGTTTGCTCCAGTTGGTGTAAGAGTCAGAATTTGTGAATAAACAAAGCTATAGCTTTTATAGACGCAATGTTATCACATTAACGTCTATCCTAAAAAAAATAAAAAAAAAATACTATAGTAGTTTGCGCAATAGGCTCATATAATTATCCACTTGACACCGTATTTTAGTTTGACTTCCATTTTGTTTAGGCCAAAAGGTGGCAATAAATAAGGAAGAAGAAATCACCTACAAACGGAGTTTCTGAAATTGCGTTTGGAAAAAAGGAACACTGTTTACATAGTAAATATTTGCACTACTAGTAAAATCCAAATTCAGTTTGTAAATTCGTACAACTGGTAACTTGCTGACTTTTTACTTAGTTGTCATTTACACACATTAATGACTCAAGACCATCAATATAATAATAATTTTTAAGTTCTTTTTATAAATTCATCTCTCGAAACTAAATCTTAGCGGTGCAGATAACAAGTTACTGGTGAAATTAACAACATAGCAACATAGGTCCGCTTGGAAGGTAAGTTACCATCTAACTGACGTCGTTCAAGAAATTGGAATTTATTGAACTTCTATGAGAACTTACCGCTCCATATTAAATCTTAGCAATGTAAGTAGTAAGTCACCATGACATTGATTGTAAGAATTGGGCCCATAAAATTTAAAAAAAAAAAAGAAAAAAAAACAATGGGCCAAGTCCAAGTCACTTTACCCATTCTACGTGCTTTCTTGTCCTTCAGCTTCCGCACAAGTAAATAAACGAGCAAAGCAAGTAATAAGAAGGGTAAACCACAGAAATGACTCTAAATTTTAATTTAATATGCAATATTATCTCTGAACTTTTAATTTGTTCAATGTGATTTTTAGACTTTTGTTACATCTTTAATTTAGTCATTAAATTATATGAAAATATTAAAATCGTCATTTTTATTAATTCAAATTTAAGAACAACATTGAACATTTTCATATAGTTTAGAACCTAAATTAAACAATTACAAAAAATCTAGAGATCACATTAAATAAATTAAAAAATTCATAAATGACATTATATATTAGATTAAAGTCCAAGCATCAAATTAGCTAACCCATTAGCTGACACGATCATGTGGGCAGCCCATTAGATGACCCGCTTAAGAGATTTCCAGTGCTTCCTGCATCTCGTGGCTCCCCCTCGTCATTGCTATTATAAGGGGACACAATGGAGTTTTGATGAATACTGCGCCTCTCCGCCTCCCGTGACTTTCTCGCCTTCACCAACCCATTCCGAACTTATGCTTCAGCTTCTAACCCCAGTTCTTGTCGATTTCCCCCTCCAGGTTTGCCAGCTCACCCGCCTGAAGTATCTCATGCTCATAAGTATGATGCGAGCTTTGATGAGTACTATCCGTCCCCTACCTTTTCTCCTTCTCCCTCACCCTCCCCACCCATTTATATACCTGGGAGTCATCTTTCGGGGGCTCTTTTACGATCTGAGAGTGCTCCAGTTTAACATACATGCAACAAAGTTTCTTAATTCCCCTACGTTGTTCAAGAACCAAAATCTCCCTCCTTCACCTCCTCTCAAAGGCACTAGATATGGCCCTTCAATGGCTGATAAAAGTATGTGTCCCAGCCGTGATGGTGCAACGGTTGACAAGGTATATTGTTAAATACCTCTGCAGAGTCATCTGGTGAGCTTTTCTTTTCCGGCAGCTCTATTGAAAATTCCCTCTTTTCTTTTGTAGATGTCTTTTGTCGGAAGGGATGACAAAGGAAGATCTCCTGGGTTAAAAATATCATCTGAAAGTTCAGCAAATATCTCCTATTCCAGAAGCTCCGGCTTGGTCTTTCCATGATGATTTTGATGAGCCCAAGTACACTTGCGCATTCGATGTGGCTGAAGATGTTGTGACTGATCCAGGTAGCAGGTAAATGTGTTCTCTACCCCCTAAAATTTTCAAACAATTTGCTTACATTACTTCAGTATATAGGCGATCTGCTTTAAATGCCCACAGCGAACTACTGTTGCCTATATCTGTGTGTATTCTCATAATGCATATTTTCTGAAATTTAAAGGTATGATTGGAAAAATGTTAGGAGATTGTGAGCTTTGTTGGAGCTGCCATCACAATTGATTCATAGCTCATCAACGATTGTGTTGATTCTTCTTTTACTCCATTGTGGCCTAAGGTCATAGGTTTGAGTTGCGGAAACAATCTTTCTGGAAAATCAAGGGTAAGGCTGTGTTCATAAACCCCTCCTTAGAGCATGCCGTGCGGTCGGCCTTGTGCGATGGGATGCCCTCTTTAGTCTTTATTTTTTGTTGATCTATATATTAGTTTCTTGCAATGTGGTGATGAGGCTATCCATTTATTAAGGTCTAATTATTATTCTTATTTGAGTTACTTTGTCATGCTCATTTGTCTCTTTATCTTGGCTATTCAATGAACACATTATTTAATTGGTACCTTCCACACTATTTTTCTTTCTTTAAGGGCTATAATTTTCTCCATCCCTGATTGGAGGAATTTCCTTCAAACCGTTTCTGAGATTGGTGATTACAAGTTAGAGGTATCACCCAAGTACAATTGTAAATTAATAAGAATGTGGTGATGTCCATGCACCAAGCTTTGTTATCGATTTTCTCTTAGGTTGGCAAACTTTCTCTCTTTGTTATGATTTTCACTTTTGTAGATTGATAAGCTGTTGCTAGATTGGATAAATATTCTGCCGAAACAGCTTTCTGCAAACTGCTTCTAAGCTTGACTGATTTACCAAGATCATAAATTACTCATGTCTGCATTGTTTCTGCCAGAATCTTCATTGATGAAATGCAAGAGTATATCCAAGTTCACTTGTGCTGCTTTCCCTTTTACTTCCTATTGTTCTAATGCATTGTTATAAACGTCCTTTCTCCTCCGAGTCAATCTAGTAACTCCATACTTCTTGTGTTAGAGTGATCTGATTAGTGCATTGTTTGTGGAGTGATTTATTGGATAAAAGAAGACATGCGCATGAGCCACTCCAGTCTGGTTCATTTTTGCCAATCAGAAAATCTCAGGGTGCTGCTGTTGGAGCTCTCGTGGATATGTTGAAGAAAGCTCCTCCTCTTCACCAAGACGTCTCAAATTTGGCAACAGCTTCACAAGCCTCTGGATCTGAGACCTGGAGCAACAGCTTCCGTGAGTATTGCCAGACCCCTAAATCTATATCAGCTCAGGATGGCACTTCAAGTGTTGCATCCTCTGCTTTTCTCATATCCAAGATGACAGCTGATGCTTTGTAAGAACTTAAGGGTTATAAGGAGATGAAGAATTTATTGCTTTTCTCAAGGGCGTACCAGTAGATTGCAGAGCATGACCAATTATGCTGCTGCTGTAGAATCTGCCGGTGGAGGTACCATTAAATTTTAGCGGAGGTACCTGTGGAATTCACTGCTGACCGACCTCAAATCTTTTTACACATGTACAGACATCCATTATGAGATTCAGTTAGCAGCTAAGCCCTACTGTTCATATTTAATCCGTACATACTTATTGCCTGCTATTGGAAATACTAACCGGTGCTTTTGCTTTACCACATGACGTATCACCATGGAGGAAGTATACCCCACTGGCTACTTTGTACAGAGACCTTACCTTATTGCTTTGTTTTTCTTAGTTATGGTTTCAATCTGCTGCTGTTGTGATTATCAGAAGATTGTTATGTCAATTTTTATATCTGTCGACAGTATATATAGAGTGCTTGCAGGTATATATTCTGAGATGTAAACAGAAACTAATAGTGCATAACTTTAGTGGGCAATAAAATAAAATTTTTCTTCAGCCTGTGCCGCTCTTAAAGCTAAATTGCTTGTGCCGAGTCTGTACAAGCTCTCTTGTTGAATTCTTTTCTGCGCATCGGCTTGAATTATAGGGCGGTCTATGGAGCTATCTTTGCAGAAATGGGGATTCATGGGGCAGGCCTCCTAATGATCCCAATTTAGAATCTGCGGGCATGTTTGGTATCGGCAGTGCCCAACATTGGAATTCTTTGCCTGTCAATCGGGGCTGCAAAAGAATCATAAAACTTTGGAAAAATTTCAAATAAGGGTTGGAAATGTTCTCATTTTCTCAAATAAAAACATGAAATGGACATTGTTTAAAATTAAAGCCCGAAATACCTTTATTTTCTCAAATAAGGGTTTGAAGTTGATCTTATTTCACATAAGGCCCTGAAGTGCCCCTATCAATCTTAAAGAAAGATTGAACTCACTGGATACGAAAGGCAATTTGTCTTTTAAAATTTTTAATTCTTAATTTTTTTAATTCTTAATTTTTTCCATTTTTTCTTCTAAAAAAATTGAAAAAAGAAAAAAGAAAACATAGGCACTAGGGACCCTGCCGGCCTTTGTTGCCGCCCCACCAGCAATGGAGCGATAGCCACCCTTCTGGCTTGTGTTTTTTTTTTAATCTAATTTAATTTAAATTTAACTTGTGTTTTGACAAATATATCCTTAGTTGGAATATTTTGCTCGCCAGTGAGTTGGCGAGACTCGGTTCTCATTTGAAACAGTTATAACCATTTAAGACCATTTTTTGAGATTGATATGGTCATTTCAGATCATTATTTAAAATAAGGTTCACATAAGGTTTTTATTTAAGAAAATGAGAGCACTTCCAATCCTTATTTGGAATTTTTCTTAAAACTTCAAATGGATGCCATCTTTATGCACAAGGCATGATCGACTGGAACCAAATTATATGTCGATTGCCAGGTTGGGGAAATATATTAAATTTTTGTGTTTTTGGCATAAGGAGAAATAGCATAATGAGTTGTCTGATTCTTTCTTGGTTGAGTGAAGGACGAGGAAATAAAAGAGAAGTTGACATACATTTTATCCCTATACAGTTTTCCTGGCAAGCATTTTCTTCCCGCGTGCTCCTAGTCCTGGGGAGACTTGGAAACGTCTAGTTGGTCTGAGAGACACGGAGAGATTACCTAGTCATTGGAGGTCTGCTCGGGGCGACATGTTAACCACATCTGTGCCAAGTCCTTAAAATGAATCTAAATGGTAAGCCACCTCTTGCCGAAAAGTGCTTGGAAATTTCGGGAGATGGATAATTAGAGCAAAATTCCTAAGGGTGACTAGCAAAGTCTCTCGTCTATGCGTGTATTTAACGTTTATAGTTGGCAAGCTATCATTTTGGCCACCTCTTTCGTTGAAGTAGACAGAAGTTAAAGTGAGATCTTCCTGTGTACTTGTGTCGCGGAAACAAAAGCGGAGGACATCTTTTCTTCTAGTGTCGGTTTTGCTTCTTTGTCCTCCCGCCAAGTCCGCAGGTTCCCTTCTCCTCGTCTTGCTGGTTCATTGGACAACTGGATTTCCTTGGAAATGGTTACATAACAACTCGTTAGTGAGAGATTCCGTTTAACGAAAAATATTATATGAAAAATATTTTGTGTCATTTTTGATGGTTCATTGGACAACTGGATTTCCTTGGAAATGGTCACATAGCAACTCGTTAGTGAGATTTCAACTAAGGGTCCGTTTGTTTATTGAAAAATATATTCTAGAATGTCATTTCCAAGAAAAATGACTATATTTCCTGTATTTTGTTGAAATTTCAAATTTGAGTGAAAAATGTTTTCATTTTTCGTTATTTAATTTGATTTTTGGCAAAAAATTATCAAAAAATAATAATTTTAATATATATATTTTTTTTTTAAAAAAATGGAATTTTAATTATTTTTATTTAAAAAAATCGATTTTTTTTTTTTCCTTCCTCCTCCTTCCTCCGTCATCACATGCCTCGCCAATGGCCGGCTACCCAATGGTTGACCAAGACGCAGGTTGCCAAATTTGGCAAGCTTGAGGCTTGCTTGGATCGGGTAAGCTGCGAGATCGTTGACCCGATCCGAGTGAGCCGAGCTCCGCTAATGCTGGCGAACTCGAGGCTCGGTCAATCCAGGTGAGCCCAAACTTCGCCAAGGTTGGCCAGCTCGCAACTTGCTACATCCGCGAAGCTTGAGCTTTGCCGAGGCAAATGAGCTTGCGGTTCGCTAAATCTGACAAGCCTAAGCCTCGCCCTCACCGAATCTAGCCTTGGGCAAGGTTGGAGTTGGCCTGTGGCTGGTTGGCGACCGCCACCATGGTCGGCAATTGATAAAGGAAGAAGAAAAAGAAAAAGAATTAAAAATATTTTTTTAGAAAAAAAAGAACAAAAAGAAAAAGGAAAATGTGTTTGGTGAAAGAATGCAGGATGGAAGAAGTTATGGAAAATGTTTTTCATTTTTTTTTAGAAGTGGAAAACATTTTCCCCATTTTGAAGGTTTTTTTTTTTTTTAATAGCGGAAAGTGTTTTTATTGGCTAGTTCTATTTCTGCGAAACGAACCTAAAAAATTCGGAAAACCTTTTCCCTCTGTCTATCCCTCTCTCCACGCGGCTTTCTCCCATGGCGATTGTGCAAGTGGCTTACCCGCTCCTCTTTCTGCTTTCCTTGTCCTTTTACACTCAACAAACGACCTCCAGCGTGATAACCCCCGGTTCATCGCTTTCTCTGAGAACCAACCGCACTTCGTGGCATTCGCCGTCGGGTCTTTTCGCCTTTGGGTTCTATCCTCAAGGGGAAAAGTACGGCATTGGAATATGGCTTGTTGGTAAGCCTAACAACACTCTCGTGTGGACTGCAAACCGAGATGACCCATTGGTCTCCTCAAACGCGACAATTAAGCTCACTATGGACGGTGAACTCGTCGTCCGAACCGGTCTGGGAGGTCAGGAGGAATCCCTTGTCGGCTCTGAATTGTTGGAGCCTGCTACCTCGGCTTCCATGCTTGATTCCGGTAATTTTGTGCTCTACGTCAACAATTCTCGTGTGATCTGGGAGAGCTTCGATTTCCCGACCGACACCATACTGGGCGGTCAGAACCTCTCCGAGGGAAAGGAACTGATTTCGAGCAAATCATCGCTTGACCGCTCAAGCGGTCGGTTTAGAATCTTCATGCAATATGATGGGAATCTTGTCGCGTGTTCTGTCAACCACTCGGATGATGCCCAGCAGGACGGATACTGGTCGAGTAATACTCCCGGGCAATCCTCACTGCATCTAAATCTTGATTCTCAAGGAACTCTTGCTTTGCGGACCTATAGTGGCATTTACGAGAAAATTCTCGCCAATCATAGCTCGTTTTCTAGCAAAGGCGGCAGTACCGTTCATCGCGCAACACTCGATGACGATGGGATATTCAGGCTCTATTTACACTGGTTCTTGAAAGGCGACTTCTCAAGCTCAGTAGTGTCCGTTCGGTGGTCCGCACCAGAGAACCAATGTGATGTTGTTAAAGGTTTCTGTGGTTATAACAGTTACTGCAGAGGCAGCAGCGACGGGGCATGGTGTGATTGCTTTCCTGGTTTCGCTTTCATCAATGAAAGCGAGAGACTTATGGGTTGCCGGAGGAGCCCCAACTATGAACAGCACTGTGGTGTGGAAGACGCCAATATTACATCGAGTATCACCCCATTGCCGAGGGTAGAATTCGGGAGTCATCCTTATTTGATGCTACCACTTCCCATCCGTGAGTGCAAGAGCTCGTGCCTAGAAGACTGCAATTGTGATGTCGCTTTGCATCGAGATGGATTGTGCAGCAAGATGAAGCTACCTATCGTCTACGGGAAAGCAACTGGGAACGATTCCTCCACGGTGTTAGTAAAGATACTCTTGCGTGTCCCCAGTGCTCATCCAACGCCACCGGTCCCCACAAAGCCAAAAATTGTGACAGAGAAGAATACTCTTGTTTTGATTGTCGGGGTCAGCTTGGGTCCTATTGCAATTTTCTGCTCCTTGATAGCTGCGTTTAGTTTCTTGTTGTATCGATACCGAGTTCATAAGTACGTGAGGCTGTCAACAGATTCTACTTTGGGTCCAGCACGAGAGTTCACGCTGCAATCCTTCTCATATAAGGAGCTTGAAGAAGCTACTGGTGGGTTCACGGAAGAGATCCGTAAGGGCCCCCTTGGGGCGGAGTACAAAGGGACAATGCCCGATGGCAGCAAGCGTGTAGCGGTAAAGAGATTAGAGAGAGCCACCGAACGAGGAGAGAAAGAGTTCCAGGCTGAAATGGCTGCAATCGGTCATACTCACCACAAAAATATAGTCCAATTGCTCGGCTTTTGCATGGAGAGCTCGAAGAAGCTTCTTGTATTCGAATTTATGGAGAACGGATCACTCGCAGATCTCCTGTTTGATGTTGAAAGGCGGCCTCCTTGGAGTGAAAGAGTGAGAATTGCGTTGGAAGTAGCAAGAGGAATCCTATATTTGCACGAAGAGTGTGTGCTCCAAATAATTCACTGCGACATCACGACACAAAATATCCTCATGGATGAATCTCGGACCGCAAAAATCTCGGATTTTGGCCTAGCGAAGCTCTTAATGCCAAATCAAACTGGTACCAAAACTGAAGTCAGAGGTACAAGAGGCTATGTGGCCCCGGAACTGCAGAGAAGCGCCATGGTATCCACAAAGGCCGATATTTACAGCTACGGAGTTGTGTTGCTGGAAATAGTGTGCTGCAGGAGCAACATGGTGGTCGATGTCTCGTCAGCAGATGAGGTGCTGCTGTGCTCGTGGGTCTACAACTGCTACATCACCGGAGAGCTTCCCAAGCTCGTAAAAGATGAACAAGTAGACATGAAAAGCGTCGAAAGAATGGTGCAAATTGGGCTCCTTTGCGTGCAAGATGATTCGGAGATTCGCCCTTCAATCAAGGATGTGATATTGATGCTGGAAGGTATTATGGATGTGCCACGCCCGCCATGCCCAACCCCATCGTCCTGTTCATCTTAACTTGCATGACTCATCATATGATAATGTCATTGCACCTCACTCAAAGGACGATTTTCGACTTTGTTTGGTGCTTCTCAGTAACTTGTAGAGCATCCACAAATATTCACTGTGACAGGTCTCATTCATGAAACTTAGTAAACCATTTCCAGCCTTGTACTCCTTGCATCTGTTCTGCTGTCAAGAATAAACAGGTCATATGTCCACTACTACATCTCGTAAATGTAACTTAGTAGGCATCTTTGTAGCCGAAACCTCCATACCTCTCGTTAGGTATGAGAGTTTCGTTTCCCTTTTTTCATAAGAATACTGTTGTTTTCTGACTTAAGGTCGAATAAAATAGCTCCATATGGTTTTGAGTCCTTAGCATGCTACAAAGAAACTTCAGCATTGAGAAAAATGCCAGTAAATGAACAGAGAACAGAGCAATGCCAAGGCTTCACCATGTAATACCAGAATTCCTTCTGCCAAACGATCTTTAGAGGACAGAAGTTATCAGTTGTCGTCTGATACATTTGTGAAGATATCTGAAGCTTAGTGAACCTTTAGGACTCAAATTCGAGCAAAGTTGGTGATAATTATTGAGGTTCCCAACAGATAGAAATTTAAATTATATTGGGGTCTTTAAGAAACCTAACAGCATTACTATTAAGGGTTCAAAAGAAAGGTCGCCTCTGTACATTCAAGACGATACTTCTAAGTTGGCACAATGGCGATTATGAATGAAAACAAAAAATTAACAGCCCTACCAGATGTTTAAATGAAGCTTTATGATGGAAGATTTTACATCCCAGGAGTGCACACTCCACGAGTCACTGATGCCTAATTAATCCGTTCTTGCTCTTGAAAATGATTAAAGTTTTGTGACCACGCCAGTCGAATGGGTTCTCAGTATGATACAGCAAAAGATTTCCCCTAACTAGCCATTTTGACTACAAAACATATGGCGTTATATCTAGTGGTGGTAAATGGTCGTGGAAACGTACCCCATCTTTCACTCCAAGCGACTCCAATTTCTCCAGTCAAGAAGGCAAAGACTTGGCAAGTCAAGATGGTCTCAAAAGTCATCCACGCAAGCTGTGAGCAACTTCTCTGAACCCCTCAAGTCTTGGTGAGCATTCGACATTCAAAAGCAGCTCCTAGTTAGCCAAAGAAACTGAACTCCACCTCTCACAGATTCCTCTCATGGCTTCCAAATATGCTTTATTTCTCCTACTGTTAGTGCACTATCGACGTGCAACATGCGACCAAAAACAACCCAACTTCATCAGATTAGGCTCTTCACTCTCCCCCACAAATCACCCCACCTCATGGCTTTCGCCTTCCAGCCGCTTTGCTTTTGGTTTCTACCAGAACGGAAATGGATTCTCAGTAGGAATCTGGATGATGGGTGAGGCAGAAAACACAACCACATGGACCGCAAACCGAGATGATCCACCAGTGCCATCCACAGCCAGACTCGAATTAACATCTGCTGGTAAGCTCCTCCTGAGGACTGACTCTAGGAACAGTAAGTTGATTGCTTCTGTACGTGAATCAGCTTCCTACGCTGCCATGAATGATTCCGGGAACTTTATACTCTACAATAAAGATCTTCATATCATTTGGGACAGTTTTAGTTTCCCTACCGATACATTGATGGGAGGCCAATCTCTGTCTTCCGGAGCTGCGTTGCATTCTAGCGTGTCCAAGAGTAATCACTCGACAGGGCGATTTCGCCTTGAGATGCAGTATGATGGCAATCTTGTGCTTTACCCCATTCACACTCCAAACATATCAGTGGACGCTTACTGGGCTTCCAATACATGGGGTCATCAGAATCTGAATTTGCATCTAAATTCGACAGGCGCATTACTTCTCATCAACAATTCAGATTCGACAGTGTATAAAACATTGCCATATAGCTCCTTGGCATTCAACAATTCAATTATGTACCGTGCAGTGTTGGACTCAAACGGAATTCTTCAGCTATACTCTCATAGTTTCGACCACTTTTACTGGTATAAAACCTCCCTCGAGTGGTCAGAACCGGACGATAAATGTGGGGTGAAGAGCTTTTGTGGGTTCAACGGCTATTGTACTTTGGACGATGATCAACCCGTTTGTCGTTGCCTACCTGGCACTGATTTCATCGATATGGACCAGAAATCTGGCGGATGCGAGAGGAATTTCACTGAAGAGTGGTGTAGAGACTCTGGAAGAAGCGCCTCCTCTCGCAATATCGTGTCTATGGAGAACATGGCTTGGGATGACCCTCCATATTTCCAGGCAATAATGCAAAAGGATAATTGCAGCAAGTCCTGTTTGGAGGATTGTGACTGCGACGTGGCCCTCCTAAATTCAGATGGATACTGTAAGAAGCAAAAGTTTCCTCTGAAATATGCTAGGAGAGATCGACAAGCATCATCAACAGCGTTCTTCAAGGTGGGGTTTGAGGGTGTAAAGAAAAAACAAAAAGGTGATAACACTTCACAGGAGCCGCCCACGGTCATAATAAGGACCAAGGACGCAACGGTTCTCCTCCTCGTGGTGACCCTAGGCCTCGTGACGTGGTCATTCATCGCCCTTGCAATTTCTGGTCTTTTTGCGTTCAAGTTGCGGTTGCTTGAGTACAGAAAGTTATTAGATAGGGGAGAAATCGGTTTGTCAGAGGAGCTCGCCCTGAGGTCATTTTCCTACAAAGAGCTCAAGAGGGCGACTAATGGTTTCAAGGAAGAGTTGGGAAAGGGATCGTTCGGAGCAGTGTACAAGGGAAGTTTGTCGAGAGGCAAAAGAATCATCGCTGTCAAGAGACTGGAGAAGGTGATCAATGAAGGCGAGAGGGAGTTCTGTGCTGAAATGCGGGTGATAGGAAGGACTCATCACAAGAATTTAGTCCGGTTGCTTGGTTACTGTGCTGAAGGAACCAAGAGGCTTCTCGTCTACGAGTTTATGAGCAACGGCTCCCTCGCAGACCTTCTGTTCCGATCCCAAAGGCGTCCAGATTGGAATGAGAGAGTGAGAATTGCCTTGGAGATCGCAAAGGGAATTCTTTACTTACATGAGGAGTGTGACGCCCCGATCATCCACTGTGACATTAAGCCCCAAAACATCCTGATGGACGACTTTTGGACAGCGAAAATCTCCGATTTCGGGCTAGCAAAGCTTCTGATGCCCGACCAAACCCGGACTTTCACGGGTGTCCGAGGGACAAGAGGATACATGGCTCCCGAATGGCAAAAGAACACTCCAATTTCAGTGAAGACGGATGTCTACAGTTACGGGATCATGCTCCTCGAGATCGTGTGCTGTCGGCGGGGCATGGAGGTCGATGTTCAGAGGCCCGAGGAGATTGTTCTTTCTTCTTGGGTCTACAAGCATTTCGAAGCGAGAGAGCTTGAGAAGCTGGTTTGGGGCGAAGAAATAGAGAAGAAGTCCCTGGAGAACCTGATCAAGGTCGGGTTGTGGTGCATTCAGGATGAGCCGGCGCTTCGTCCTTCGATGAAATGTGTGGTGATGATGTTGGAAGGGATAACTGATATAGCGGTTCCTCCATGTCCCACTGATGCTTCCTCGTAACTGAGCACCCCAAGTAGAACCTTTCCCTACTCAAGAGTCTCATCTAACAACACTCCAGGAGATCATAGTTTCATTCTCGGTATTTGAGACATGCCGTACCTTTTAAAGTTGATATTTTTGGATTAAATAAGGATTATGTGTGTTCTATGCTACATTATCAGCTCAGGAAGAAGAGGACATCTGCAAGACTGCAACAATGGGTATTATGTAGGTTCTCTCTCATTCTAGACCAATGATCAGATTCTCTGTTATCTATGCCTTCCTATCCTTTTTTACCCTTCAGCTGGTTTGCTCCAGTTGGTGTAAGAGTCAGACTATTGTGAATGAACAAAGCTATAGCTTTTATAAACGCAATGTTATCACATTTATATTAACGTCTATCCTAAAAAAAAAAACTATAGTAGTTTGTGCAATAGGCTCATATAATTATCCACTTGACACCGTATTTTAGTTTGACTTCCATTTTGTTTAGGCCAAAACGTGACAATAAATAAGGAAGAAGAAATCACCTACAAACGGAGTTTCTGAAATTTCGTTTGGAAAAAAGGGAACACTGTTTACATAGTAAATATTTGCACTACTAGTAAAATCCAAATTCAGTTTGTAAATTCGTACAACTGGTAACTTGCTGATCAAATACTTTGTTGGGATTTACACACGTATGTTAGCGACTTAAGACTATCAATATAATAGTAATTTTTAAGTTCTTTTTATAAATTCATCACTCGAAACTAAATCTTAGAGGTGGTAAATAATAAGTTACCGATGACATTAACAACATACCAAGGTAAGTCTGCTTTGAAGGTAACTATTGCCATATTATTTAATTTGCTATCCGACTTATATCAGTTTATCAGTTTATTACTAAATAGTTTATCAGTTTATCTGTCATAGTAACTAAATAATTTTATATCAGTTTATCACCCAAAAGCGGATTAAATACTGAGTTATGACTGAAATTAATGACTTACTATAATAGGTCCGCTTTCAAGATTGTAATAATAAGCCATCACCACGAAATAAAAGTAATAGTAACTTATAAAGCTGTTTTAAAATTAACTCCTCAAATTGATAACCCAATTAAGCAAAAAAATTAAAAAAATTTGAAAATGAGATTAGGGGTCTGTTTGTTTTGTGAAAAATGTTTTCTTGGAAAACATTTTCTTCATTTTCCTTATAACTATGGGATCACGCTCCGGGAGAATGTATTTTGTTGTAGGTACACCGATGTCAACACGTCGACTCTTGAGGACATTGTTCTTTCTAGTGGGGCATACGGACATTTCAGGGATGGAGAGCTGGACAAGTTGGTCCCGGGCGAGGAAGTCGATAAGTGGTTGCTGGAGAAACTGGTGAAAGTGAGCCTATGGTGCATTCAGGACGAGCCAGCTCTTCATCCTTCGAAGAAATCCATGGTGATGATGTTGGACGGAACAACTGAAATTTCGGTTCCTCCATGTCTGACCGCCGCAACCACTGTATGAACTTGAATTCAGATCTCATTGCGATTCCTAGTCACCAATGCATGTAATTTAACAGTCGTTTTGAGTCGTAGTGTGCTTAGAATCACTCTCAAATCGTGCTGACGCGAAGAGTAAGAGAAGTTTCAAGGCTGGCGTGTGGTCTTCTTGAATTTTCAGGAGCAGATGAACATAAGTATTTGTACCCAGTTCATTTTATACACTTTGCTTAATCAAAATCTTCCAACTTATGCATTTTATTTGCTTTTAAAATCCGAAATTGATAAAAATTTCATAACATTTGAACGTTGATATGCGAATGTTTGCGTACAAGAAGATAGTACAAAGTGGAAAATTTTTGGCTTGACAGAGGAAATTTTAAATTATAAGGCGTTCATTTCCGTTCCTCTCCCTTACTAGCCTTGAGCACACCGAGGAGAATTAGCGGAGCCTCGGAGAGGCGTGGACGCTCTTTTGTTGAATGAAAACGGAAGTTAGCAAGGGAGCAACTAAGAACAAACTGGCATGTTTTCAATTGAATGCTGCCAATTGCTCACAGTACTCGATTCCATGGCAAAAAAATTTCTTGAGAAAGTATCTTCTGTAGCAATTCTTTGATGAATGCCCCCGTGCACCCCGTCTTGACCGGGCATCTAAGGAAGTGTTGTACAGCAGAACCGAAACTTGTTGCTGTATGCTGACATTGAATCTTTCTAATGTAAAGACTTACAAACTCGTATTTTAAATTTAAGGACTTCTGCATTGACTTGGAAGAGCACCAAGAACAGATGAGGTTAGTTCCTCCCCAATAAAAATTGTAGTCAGGGGAACAACCCAATTTTATAGACATTGACTCGTTCAATCTGTATTATATTAAAATGGGTCAATTTGGGTCCGACTGTCAAATCACTTATAGGTTTTCCTAGCAAGCATTTTTTCCCCGCGTGGGGCAGGATATTGAACGATCTTCGTGGTGCTGGCTTTTCTTCCTTTTCGTGCACATGGGGAGACTAGAAGACATTCGGTCGGTCTGTGTGCAAGGAGTAGGAGAGGAGACGACAAGTCAAAGACGACCTCACAAAGTCATCCGTGCAAGCTGTGAGCAACTTCTCTGGACCCCTCAACTTCTCGAGAACTTTTTTTTTTTTTTTTTTTTTGTCTTAACTTCTCGAGAACTTTGGAGTGCTAAAATTATGAAAGGAATTTTGGATGATTTCATACATTACCATTAGGAAATTTCAAAGCAATAGTTTTTCCATCGAAATTTGATATATAATTTAGATTTTAAAGATGATAAGGAAATATGTATATGAATTTACCTGTAAATATATCAATATATATATTTTTATTTGTGAAATTTTATGCTATTTTCTGTTGGAGAAAAGTTAAGGTTTGAAGCGGGATTCTAATTATGTTAAGAATTAATGCCATTGAAAACTCCAAATTACTACATCAACCCAAAATTAATTTTTATATTATTAAAAATCTCAAACTAGTACACATGTGTTACATTTTTCTAAAATCAGTGTACTCATGTCACATTTACCCCCAAAAATCCCATATTTACCATAATTCGGTGTAAATATGACACATATATACTAGTTTGGGATAAATATGACATTAGTGTATCAATTTGAGATTTTTTGTGATATAAATTAATTTGAGATAAATGTGACACGGATATATTAGTTTAGAGTAAATGTGGCATAAATGTATCAATTTGGAGTTTTTAGTTATATTGATCATTAAATAAAAGGTAAAAACTAAAATTTCGTAGTAGTTTGTTCTTCCACTGGATATTGCATCACTTTCTCCCGCCTAATTGGAGGTATTAGGGGGTTCGAGTCATTTGAGCTGGTTATCAAACAGTTGCTTATTCCTATTTCTCGTTTATGCCATTCTTTCTTAAATTTATGCCCCGATTTAGTCTTTTAGTTTTGAATATATATATATATATATATATATATATATATATATATATATATAAAGATAACCTTTTGAATCATAATACTATAACTTCCATTCCTTTCTCTTACTAGCCTTGATTACACTAGCAAGAATTAATGTGATCCCTAAAAGTAGCTCAACGTGCAATGTGATTCCTGAACTTTAGCTCAATATGCAATGTAATCTCTAAACTTTTAATTTGTCATATATAATCCATGAACTTTTGGTACATATTCAATTTAGTCCATAGACTATAAAATTTTTCAATATTGTTATTAATATTAAATTAATGAAATGACTTATTAAACATATTTATATAATTCAAGAATTATACTAAACACGTATAAAAAAATCTAGGGACCATATTGAACAAATTAAAAATTCATGGACTACATTGAACATTAGGCTAAAGTTCATGGACTATATTGAATAAATAAAAAGTTCATTGATCACATTGTATATTGGGTCTAAGTTCATTTATCATTTGTGTCTTTATTCCCTCCTCTTTTTTTTTTTCCAATTGAATGCTGTCAATTGCTCATTGTCACACCCCAACTCCTATAAATATAGGGAAAATGACACAGTCGTCCTCCTATTTGAAGGATGAAACCTCGAATGTAATTAACATTAATATGTCATTGAAATATATATCTTTGTTTATATATTTGAATAAGTAGTAATTTGGTTATAGTATCTTTCTTAAATTCACCATAATAAAAATGTACTTTTCCAAAGTAACAAACTAGAACTCAACAAATGTCTACTCAAACATATGCCCAACTATCTTAACTCATACCCACTAGTCAACTACGGACAATTTTTGTTGTTGATAGCACTCTCTCTGCTTGCCCTTGACTAAAGAACTTGTAGAGGGATTGCAATGAATGATATAAGCAAACACAATTCAGTGAATAGTACTTATTCCTTCTAAGCATATTGAGCATTCATCATACATATTTATAAACTAATACCAGAAATTTAATAATGTCTAATCCAGTGTAAACTATTTCAAATGTGAGTTATTTGATTTCAACAAACCTTTCATGTATTAGAATTATTTAACCAAAATAACAGATCAAACACCAACAGTCTATAGCATTTATCAACCATTGTTAAATGACACATCAATATTTTATTTTATTGATCAATCTATTGTTCAATTTACAATTATGGTCACGACATAATGCCCAGTGACAAAACAACCAAGATCCTCCATTTAGCAAGGTCTCCACCTATTATCAGTCGATGGCTCGACCCAATAGGATATCCTAAAAATAGTATGTATAAATCCCTTAATGGATTTATAGCAATAATGAGCATCAAATAACTAACATTATATTGCAAAATTCCACAAATTCAATCCAAAATAGATATCATAAATTTGTTTCATAGCCAAAACTGACAGCATTTCTTAAGTCATT
The DNA here is from genome assembly GCA_017140325.1 of Eucalyptus leucophloia subsp. euroa. Lineage (NCBI taxonomy): Eukaryota > Viridiplantae > Streptophyta > Magnoliopsida > Myrtales > Myrtaceae > Eucalyptus > Eucalyptus leucophloia. The sequence continues at coordinate 65,524,909 of CM029475.1, forward strand.
TCATCAGTCAAAATGTCTTTGGCAATTCATTTTTTAAATTATTTCAGAATTTATTTCATACACTAGATTCACAAAATAGTGCATATGACCCTCTTCACATTAACTTCATGGAACATTTTTCATACCATTCATAAATAACCAATGACAATAAAAGTTTCATCTAGATTTTATGTAGTAAACATGCTCTTTAATAATATATCAAATCAATATCACTTTTAAGACACAAGTTACAAATTCATAGGAGATATAAACACTAGTCACCTAGGTTACAAAACTAAATAATGTAGGCTACTTGAGTTGACAAATAATCCCTATGCACCCACGAAAAGCTCATATTCATTATTGTTTGCTCAACGTAACTTGCATGCAAAACTTTAAAAATTCATTTCGACCAATTTGTGAGACTAAATTAACTTTTGTTATATCCCACGGTTTCACGACACTCTAGAATTTTATTGTTATATTATTTCATAGCTAAATAACTCCTAAATCTTTCCAATTTTTAAAATTTAATGTACTTCTGAATTTATGGCTAAACTAGGAAAATTTATCCGATTAGACAGACAAATGACTCCAATCCTTATCAGGCTTGTGAATTGAAATTAATCTGACTTATCAAGACATTCGAAACTTAAGCGCATGAACCCCTTTCTTCTCTTCTTTTCTTTTCTGCTTGTTTTCAAGTTCTTTGCTCTTGTTTCTTTTCTTTCACCTCAACTCTTCAGGGGGTTCGAATCCCCACCTTCTCAAGGGGGTTAGGGTGGGGACAAATTAGTTTCAAGTGTAGGTTTCGACTCCCACGCCCTGCAATGAGGCATGACAAAAGTCTGAGCGTAAGAGTTAGAATAAGAGTAGAGTAGGACCGACAAAAAAAAAAATCTTCCTTTCTTCTTTTCTTTTTTTGGTTGCCACCTGTTTGCCATCCTTTAACCAAGTGACCTCCACCTGTTCCCCCCCCCCTTTTTCTTTCTATTTTCCATTTTGTTAGCCAATTGTTTCACACATAGTATTCGATTACACGGCAAAATGTGTTCTTCAGAAGCCATCTTATGTTCTATAGCAGTTGTCCACAAATGTTGTTGGACACCCTGTCGTTGACCTAGCTTGATCGACACAAGGGCCTCCAAGCAAGTGTTGTGCAGAAGAACTAGGATATGTTCCTGTATGCTAACACTGAATCTTTCTAGCATAAAGGCTTACAAACATGTATTTATCTATTCAAGGACTCTGAAGAGCCATTGACTGGGAAAAGTACGGAGAAAGTTCCTCTCCAATGAAAATTGTAATGGGGAAGAACTAAAATTTGTTTTTTCTTTGAAATGTAGTCAAGTCTTCTTTTGGGAAGTAGTACTTCCATTGTCCTTCCTAGATGTTTCTTTCTTCCTTCACTCTATACTTAATCCCAAAATTGATAATAGGTGTCGGGAAACAAATTTCTAAAAATCGAACCGATACTCGAATAATTGAATACTGAAAACAAACGCAGAAAACGTGCCCGGGAAAAACATGTAATGCCGATTGAAAGCATATCACGAAGATGGACAGACCTTGATTGCCATAGATTAAATATCGTCGCAGTTTTTGAGGAATCTTTTGAAGCTCTAGGATTCCATTCATCAAGAGGAGTATACTACTTCAAGGGGGAAAAGTGAAGAAACGTATTTCTCTCTAAAGAACGCTATTGTTCATATACCCCCCTTTTTCACTTTTTATTTTATATATTATAGTAACTGCACTCTTTTATGGACCATTCACTTATGAGCCAAGTTTTGGCTTAACATGGGTGGACAGGCTTAAGTTGGCTCATCAAATAAAAAACTCATCATCTCCCACTCACATATGATGAGCCGAACATAACTCTTTTTACTTCTCTACAACATTCATACTAGTAAATAATCCGTGTGGCCAACATACTTTGAGAGCTCATTACCATATATATGTTAGGAATATATAGCAGCTCATAATGGGTATCACATTTTTTAGTAAATATAGTATACAGTACCTTAAATCGATCAATCACATTTATATCTCTCTTGATCTCTTTTTAATAATGATATATTGTATTCACAATTATGATTATCCCAAAACAATCATAATTGATCAACCAGTGAATACAAAACTAGAATGTGATTCTCCAAACTCGATCTTTCTCTTTCCTTGAGACTATTCAACTTGTTTTTCTAGAAATGTCCCATTAGATTGAATCAATTCATGATAATTAACAACATTCTAAGATAGCAAATACTGAACAGAAATCTTAAGAATAAGTAAGAGTTATGAGGGCACTCAATTGAGGAACTATTTTTCTCAAGAGTTTCACATGATATAAAAGTTGAAATCAAAATTTTTGCCACTCTTGTTAGTCGTCTCATGTATACGTAATATGAAATACGTATTACGATATTAACTACTTTTTCCCATTGAATGTATGTTTATACATTCAATATCGTATAGATGATAGTTCAAGCTTACCTAATATCTAACTCGAATTCACGTATCTATTCTTTCACATAATTCATCAAAACTCACATTTGGCATCAAAGACTGATAAAGTGAAATATGTGAATTATTTTACTTTCGAGTATAGTAAATATTATGTTCCCATCTTAACACTTAATTAAGGTGACATTTATATTTTAAGGTTGATCTCTCGATTATCATCTATATAATAATATTAAAAACCGTCTCCTCTTTATTTATCACATACTAAATAGAGGCGATTACCCATATGAGTGGGCTAATTTTTTTGTCTGTCTGACATAGTTTCTCCATTTTATATGATGTACAAAGTATTAAGATGCATAAACGTCAAATAAAGACTCATAGAAATTAATAATTAAAACATAAATTCATTAAATGTGACCATTTAAGGGAAATTACAATATTCAGTACATCAGCCTTTACGTAGTCCTAGAGATTTTACATGGCCACTGAACATATCTTTAGGTATTGGCTTCATCATAGGACCTGCTACCATTCTATGTGTAGATATATGCTGTAAGTTTACATCTTTTCATGCAACCATATCTTTGACAAAATTATACATAGTATTTATATGTTTGGTCTTGCCATGATATTTTTTATTATTAATGTACGCTATTACCGCTTAGCTGTCACAGTTAACCAACAATGAGTTTGCAACATTCTTAAATACCTAAATAATCCAAAAATCTCTTCAGCCAAACACATTCTTGTATTATTGCTGATAATGCTATGAACTCAGCTTCTGTCATGGACAAAGCAATATACATTCGTTTTTTATTGTTCCAAGATATAGTGCCATTATTCAGTAAGAAAAAAAAATACAGAGATAGATTTCCTTTTATCTAAATCTCCTCTCGAATCAACATCTGAATAGCCTTCAAGTCGCATTTCATTTCCTTGATAACTCAGCGTATAATTAACGACTCCCTTCAGATACCTCAGTATTCTTTTGATGGCTTTCCAATATGCTTGACTTGGATTAGATTGTTATCTACTCATTATTCCAATTGCAAAACATATGTTAGATTTTGTACACATTATAGCATATATAAAGCTTATAACAGTACTAGCATAAGGAATATGTTACATTTGTTCATTCTCTTGTTGAGTCTTTAGACACATTCTATTGCTCAATCATTCACATTTTGTAATAAGAGTATTTATGGGTTTACAATCTTGTATACGGAATCGTTCAAAAAGCTTATTTATATATGTTTATTGCGAAAGAGATAACGATATCTTCAAACAATCCATTGAAATCTTAACTCCAAGAATGTATGCAGCCTCACCCATGTATTTCATCTCAAAGTTGGAGGATAACCAACTCTTGATAGTAATAACAAACTCCATATTGCTTCCGACAATTAGTATATCATCAATATATAATGATATGATCACAAATTGATATTTAGATCTTTTGATATATACACAACGATTCTCATTAATTATTATAAAATCATATGCCATTATGGCATTATGAAAACGTATATATCATTACCTCGACAACTGCTTAAAGCCATATATCGATCTTAAAAGTTAACATACCTTTTATTCTTGGCCTTTCAAAATGAAACTAGGGGTTGTTCCATATATATTTATTCTTCTAATTCTCCATTGAGAAAAATAGTTTTTACATCCATTTGATATAACTTAAGATCCACACTTACTACTATTGCTAGAATAATATGAATCGAGGTAAATTTCACTACAATAGAAAACGTTTTCTCATAATCATTTTCTTCATGTTAATTATACACATTCGCCACAAGACGAGTCTTATATCTTTCTATTAAGCCATCAGCTTTACGCTTTATTTTGAGAATCCACTTATTCACAATGGCTTTGAGTGCTTTTGAAAGGTCAACTAGTTCACAAACATGATTTGACTTCTTTGACTCAATTTCCTTTTTCATTGCATGTATCTATTTTTATTTACTATGGCAATTTAAAGCATCATTCACTTTTTTTGACTCATCTTCATATTGTGGAGCAACCATAAAAGTTTCCTTTTTGATGTCAAAACGTTGGCGGGAAGTACATTTGCGACTTGTTCACTGTATCAGAGATTATATACTTTGCACATTATTGTCCATTATACTTCCACTTGAATTAAATAATAACGATATCGTATCATCATATGGTTGTAATTGAGAGTTAGTCGACTTTAATTCAACATTTCTTATATTACTCCCACTTGAAAGAACTCTATTAAGTTTATTATTTCGATCCAAAGTTTTAAATAGAGAGTAATCATCACATATTTTGTCTTTCTTAGGAAATTCATTCTCTATTAATATAATATTTCGTGATTCAAATTCAGTTATACTTCAATTTTCCTGTTTACCTATAAACACATACATTTTTGAGTATTTTAAGTATCTTATGAAAATACTCTTCTTGTCTCTAGGACCCAATTTCCCATACTTGTGAGAGGGCTCATGAATATAAGCAACACAACCCCAAGGTTTAAGAAAACTTAAATTGGTTTTTCTACCTCTTCATAACTTATATGGAGTAAAAATAATTGATTTGGAAGACACACGGTTAAGTATATAAACAGTAGTTAATAAAGCATCATTCCAAAAGGTGATAGGTAAGTTAACATATGCCATTATGAACCTAACCATTTCCGATAGAGTTCTGTTTCTTCTTTTTGCAATACCATTTTGTTGAGAAATGTAGGGAATAGACAACTTTTCATCACATAAATTTCTGAACTCATCAGATAAATATTCTCGAACTCGATTAGATCTTAATACTTTTATTTTCTTATCTAATTGATTTTCTACCAATCTTATAAACTTTTTGAAACAACTCAATGTTTCAAATTTATGATAAATCAAATAAACATGTCTAAATCGAGTATAATCATCTATAAATATGATGAAAGAAATAGCCACGTGCCTTCCTCTCACATTCATTGAACCACAAACGTTAGAATGGATTGATTGCAAAGCGAATCCAGCTCTTTTAAATTTTTTCAAATGGTTTCCTTATTGTTTTTCACACTAGGCAATACTCACATATAGACAAATCGATTTTTTCAATATTACCCAACAAACCCTATTTGGCTAGCTTATTCATACGTTGTTGGTCAATATAACCAAGTCTATTATACTAGACATTTACATCATTATCATATGAATTAAAAGATTTGAAGAGGGAATAACAAATATTAACGTTACCATAGTCAACATCCAATACAATAAAGCCATTCAGAAAATAATTACAACCACAGTAATTTGTATTCAAATACAAATCCATACAATTATTATGAAAGTTCAAACTAAAATCAAGTTTTACCAACACTAAAATAGACACTAAATTCCGACAAATCTTTGGAGCATATCATACATCATGTAGGAATAAGGTGCGTTCACCATGTATGTTTAATTGACATGTGCCAATTCCTTTTATTTCAACTCCAAAGTTGTTTCATATATATATCCATTTAGTTTGTGACATCCCGATTTTCCAATTCTAGTTTCAATTAAATAATTCGGGCATTTCATCTTCGCGTCTATAGCTCTCTTCTCTGAGTTGGCCACTCACGAGATAACTAGTCTATCAGGTGAAGCCGTTAAGGAATCTAAACGCAATAGACTTGAGAATTCGACCAAGAAACGACTGCTCGACCGTACTAATCTACTAGGGTCATTACGGCACAGACCGATTAGAGACCGGAGATAGGTCGATTCAACGGAACCATGTAATTCAGTGTGGGTGATTCCACCTAATTACACAATTCTTGTTGATCGGCACTAGACCGATTTCTCTATCGTTTTGGTACCCTGTGTCCGTATTTGAAACCTCGAGATTTCTACGACAATCGAGAGTCACCAATGTGTCGAAGATGCACTTTGTGGCTTGAAAATAATCAACCACAGGTCAATTGCACAGAAAATTCCTAAAAGCTACCCGGTAGATTAGGACGCGCTAAAGTCGCGCCAGATTGAATTTAACCGTGAAATTGAACCCGATTACAGAAATTGGAAGTTCTGTCAAGTCACAATTCATTTTAGGAATGTCGATTCATCTCCAGAAGATTTTTCTACAAACCGAGATTTTTGGCGGAAAAGTAAAGTAGTGCCGTTTTTGTTCGGGATTGTCAGAGGGCCGTTTTTAATTGAATCTTCGGGATGCAAGTTGGATCATTTGACGGGGAAATGTCATGAGACGGACGAGGATACCTTGATGGATTTAATTGGGCTTCAATTGGATGTGTTTGGTTGAGAATTGGATGAAAATGATTGAGATTGAAGAGGGAAATGTAACAAATTCGTATGCCATGGGGGGAGAGCTATTTTGCACCTATTGGCAAGGTTGTGGAGGAAGATTGAGGGAGAGAGTGGATGATGTCGTGTGATGTCATGGTGGGGGCAAAGCAAATGAGGTTTAGACAAGTGTTGAGCTCTAGTGAGCCAACAAGGAGGCCCCCCCTCTTCAGCTGATCATCTTCTTCCTCTTTTCTTGGCTTTCTCCATTGTTGTTGAAGGAGATAAGCTCAGCATAAACCAGAGGAACCGAGCAGCACCAGCCCCTCCATCGTCGCACGCCCGGAAGGCCATCGTCGGCCATTTTCCTCCCCTGTTTTCTCCTCGTTCCAGTTTCTGCTCCAGCCGACCTTTCGCCGATGATCCGAGTAAAAAGTCGACTTCCCGGATGAATCAGCGAACGCTCCACCCACATCCGTGACGAGGACATCCAGACCGTTCCGGAGCACCTCGCCGCTCGCCGGAACGATTCTCCGGCTGTCCCGAAATCCTGAGAGAAGATGCCGGTCGCCGGACCGTCTGGCTGCACGCCGCCTGCACTGTTTCGCGTTTTCTTGCTGTTTCGCCCCATTCCGACCGTTCCTTTGCCCGTCCCAACCTCCTACAAGATCCCCAAGACCCCCGGGAGCCATTGGTTGCCAACCACCCGCTCGCCGGAGCTCCGATCGGCCCGTTTTCGCCGTTGAAATTGCTGGTTTCTTCTCTGCAGTTCAGCCCAGATCAGAAGCAGAAGACAGCAAGGTTTTGGAGACTTCGAGGCCCGTTTTCAGTGCCTTCCCGGCCTTGGTTGGTGTCGCCGCTTTGGGGTTTATCGACCGCCTTGGTGTCGTGGTCGTCGTGAACTCACCGGCGCGCAAAACCGGTGAGTTTATCCTCTAATTCTTGCTTAGTGAGTTAATGACGCTTAAGGGTGTTTAGATTAGTCTAATTAGGTTTATGTGATTAAATTAGATTATTTTAATGTAAATTAGATTAGTTGTATGATTAGTTTAATGGATGTTTAATTAGGGCTAATTGTATGGTTAAATTAGTGTAATCTAGTTTAAGCCCTAATTAATTATTTTTAATTAAATAATTATTTCGAATTTATAAATATTATTTTATTAAATTATATTATTATAAAATATTATTTAATTATTTAATTTTCGGAATTAAATTTAATTGTTTAATAATTTCGAAAATTATGCCGGGATGGCGGTCGTTAGAATTTCCGATTGATCGCAGTGATGTGGTCGGTTTGTGTTAATTGTATGTTTAAATTGAGAAATTGAGTGATTGATGATTATGGAAAATAATTCCAAAAGTGTGGAATTGTGTGAAATTCATGAAGTTGTGGTATTTAACTTGAAAATACCCGGTGTTAGCTTTTAGCACTATAATTGGTTTGTATGACCAGTTTGAATCGATTGGATTGATTGATTGATTGAATTGAGATATGAGTTGGTTTATTATTGAATGATAAGCTTTGGCGAGCAATTGGTTTATATATGTATTAGCTTGGGAGAGCAATTATGATATGCACATATATATATACGGGACTTCCGGTGAGCTAAGATCGTTTTATCGGCTTGTCATGCGAACACGATCTATATATATGTCAGCTTGTGAAGCAACGATCGTTTATCAGCTTGTGAGAGCAACGATCCATATATCAGCTTGTGCGAGCTATCATCTATGTATATATCAGCTTGTGCGAGCTACCATCTATATCAGCTTGTGAGAGCATTGCATCCATTTCAGCTTGTGTGAGCCGTAATTGTATTGATGGATGAATAGATGGTATGGTTTAATAGATGATATGAATTGATAGATGTGTGGATCGTATGATATTGATTGGATTGACTGAATTGGTAGACCGATGGGTATGTCGGTAGTTTCAGCTTGTGCGAGCATTGTTGAATATGAATTGTACTGACGTGCAGGAAAGGGACTGAGGCGAGGTAAGCCATCTATCCTATTTGTGTGGCTAGAGCGCCCTGAGGCGTATTTTCTTCCTAATTGAGTTTTAGAGGGTAGGACTCGCGAGGCGTAGTCTCATCCCGGTTGTGGGATAATATTTCAGGTCCCTAGATGACGGTCGTGGAGGACCGTGATCTGGAGTTCGGAAGGTGGAGGCTGAAAAATTGGTGAACGTGTCTGACAAGTTGGTCATAGGACAGTTCCCTTTTTGTTGAGCCGGTCTATTTTATAGTCAATCCAGTGTTGTATATAAACCTATGTGTTTATAAGAAAGCTTGTTTGGTTGTGATTGATTACCTGCTTTTCTATCCCAAGTTAAATGTTGTCAGGGGATTTGTTTCGCTTCCGCATGCATAATAAAATTGAATGGGTCGGCGACGTGTCCTGGGAAGTCGCATTTGTATTGACCAGAGTGGGATGTGCACGTACTCGAGGTTCGGGGCGTGACATAGTTCTAGTCAGTATTCGTGGAAGGATTCTCTATTCTTTACTACATGGTCTATTGCTCTCGAATTTACAGTCCACAAAGGATTAGATTCAGTTAAGAATACATAACTTAATACATAAACAAAGTTCTTAAAAGCACAATGAGTGTTTACTTTCTTTGGCTCGCAACAGTCGTGAGAATAGTGACCATTATTGTTACAATTATAACACTTCACCCTTGACAACTTCTTCATTCAATGACACTTTTCTCTTTCATGTTGGTCAACTTTTGGTTTCTTTCTTGACGAACTTGCTCCATTGCCTTTCCACCTTTTGAACAAATCAGGCCGTTTGCACTTGGAGTTCGAAACTCCTTGTAAGCTAGAACATTTATAATAAATGTCAGTTTCTAACTTAGCTTCTAGGAGGCGGTCTTCTCCTAACTCAAGATGGCGCACTGCATCCTCAAAGCTTTTAATGTTCTCGTTATGTATCAATTGCATCTTCAAGTGCTCCTAACTTTGAGACAAGGAATGGATTACTGCTTACACTTGCTGCTTGTTAGTCAAGACATGGCTAGCATCTTTTAGCTCATTAATCATGTTTGACATCTTTCTCAAGTGTTGTTTCATGCTCTAACCATGAGGCTACTTGTAAGAGTCAAACCTTATACTGAGCCACCTCAATTTAGTTACCGATGTGTGACCAAATCTTACTGCCAATACTTCCCACATTTCTTTGGCATTCTCAGAACACTTAAACTCTCGCATGACATCATTCTCTATGCTACTCAGCAATGTAATGTGAGCAAGGGAGTTCTTTCTCTTCCATGCAGTAAATGCATCATTATCTCTTTTATGTTGTACAATGTTCTCATCTTTAGGTTATTTCATAATCAGGTTAAGAGCTTCTAGTGCATCTTGCTCTTTTAGTACATATTGAATTTTCATATGCCATATTTCATAATTATCTCAGTTCAGCTTCTCACATTTATTCAATTCAGTGACTATACTCTTAGTTGCTGAAGCCATTGGATCTGAACATATCAAACACATATGCACAAATTATTAACATCTCTTATTTATACATCCATTTTGCATAACTCAGCATATTAATGAATAATTTCAAATAAGGTTTCGAATCAAAATGTCACAATGTTTCAAATCATCATTCAAAAATCATAACTTGAAATTATCATTAATATAATCTTCTATGCAAAATAAGTTATTTGAAACTACATAAACTTCTATGAACTACCCACAACAATTAATAATAACAGAAGTAATTGACATTAGATATCCATTAATGATAGAATAAAAATATTTCCATATAATGTAACCAATACATCAATTGCTACAATGACATCAACATGGTAGAAATTATCTACATAAAATATCCATAAAACATACTAAATAAACACCACTAAAAATAGCTAACGCTAAGTCAAACTATGAACAGGGAAAGATTCTTTTAATTTCTTGGAAATTTCCTTGGTAAATTCATTAAGCACATTCGGCAACCACAAAAAAAACATACGAAAATCCCTTAGGATTTCTCCTTCTCATATCCATCCCCTGCCAGAATGAACTCATTCCTTAGGTCGAAGTCTTTATGATTTCAATCCTATAATATTCATTCAAAAAAGCCACAACTAGCTTCTTATAATAAGGAATCATGTTAAGCTCCCATAGGTGATTCAACACTCCTTGCCATTCAGATGGAAGAGTTTTCATGAATAATAGTACCATCTCAAAAGCTAGCATGGGATAACCTTTCCAAATGACTTCTTGTATTTTCTTATTGACCTTGAGAACATGTTCAATTAAATCATCACTTTCCCATCGATAATTAGTCAACTCAACTATCATCCTTGCAAGCCTCATCTTTTGACTTTATGACAGTGCGCAAATAGGTGTACACTTACGAAGGGGAGGCATTATTCTTTCAACAAATGTATAATAAAAAGGTATTACTTATAATTAATAAGGACTTAATTGAAAAAGAAACACATTCTTCGTTTTTTTTTTTGTGTCAATGGTCAATGGTCAACGAAGTCAACGATCAACAGAGACCGGGTCGGGCTAGAAGGGTTAGGTCAGGTCAAACCAACTAACCTGACTCGACTAGGTGACGTCATCCTAACATCACTAGCATGTGCCCTGCATGTGCATGGGGTAACCGTTGATTGACATCACAATGATGTCACCTAGCGTGTGTGGCGCACGCACAGCACGATAACCCCTGTGCGTGGCTCGCATGTGCTAGTGGTTGCCAAGGCGTGTGCGGCACAAGCGCTTGCGCAAACCACCTTGGTGCATGCATTGCACGTGCCAACGAGGCCATTTCTTCTAGCCACGTGTGGTGGCATGTCCGGCGACCCCCGCGGCAAGCCATCTGTCATTTTTCTTGTCTCAACGAGAACTACAACCTTGGACTATCATAAATGAGTTTTGATTTACAAAAAAAAATCAAAAAGGTGGGGCGAACAGTATGGGTGTGTCAAGATTTCCGTCCCCAAATGTTCGGCAGTGATGTTTGTTAAAATTTCAGCCAAACAATTTATAAACATCAACAGTGATCGGGAAACATGACAACATCGCTCTGATACTAATGTTGGGAAACAAATTCTTAAAAATCAAATCGATACTCAAACAATCGAATACTGAAAACGAACGTAGAAAACGTCACAAGAAAAACGGGATAAGTACACTAATTGTGCCATAAGTTGTGTACGGCGCTCACTTTGGTGCCAAAAGTTTCTATCGGATCACTTAAGTGCCAAATCGGAGGAAAAACGCTCACTTTGGTGCCACCGGCGAAAGATTCCAGCCTCCGGCAAAAGATTCCGGCCAAAATGATTTTTTTTTAAAAAAAAAATTGATAAGCCTTTAAATGACGTCGTTTTCGGTCCTCCTTAAGAAAACAACGTTGTTTTGCCATCCTACGTGGATGGCTTCATGGAAACGATGCCGTTTAGCTCACATGGGGAAGAAATTAGGGTTTCGGTGAGGTCGAAGCTATGGCCGTCGTCGGGATTGGGGTCGGAGTCGGGGGTTGAAGCTGCGGCCGCCGAGTGGCCATCATTGAGGTCGGGGTCGAGGTCGGGGTCGAAGCTACGGTCGTCGGATGGCCATCGTCGGGGTTGGGGTCGGGGTTTGAGCCGCGGCCATCGAGTGGCCATCGTCGTGGTCGGGGTCGAGGTCGAGGTCGGAGCTACGGCTGCCGAGTGGCCATTGTCGGGGTCGGGGTCGGGGTCAAGATCGGAGCCGCTGCCGTTGAGTGGCCATCGTCGCGGTTGGGGTCGAGGTCGGGGTCGAAGCCGTGGCCGCGAGCGCAAGGACTGTCGAGGACGGCGATGGTCGGAGATTAGGGTTTTGAATTAGGGGAGACACCAAATGGCATCGTTTTGGTGTTTAGATGCTGACTCAGCTCTCCGACGAGCCACGTCGGCATAAAAAATTAATAAAAAAAAAAAGGCCACGTCGGATTTCCGGCCAATTTCGTTGGAGTTGGCACCAAAGTGAGCGTTTTTCAAATTTTTTGGCACTTAAGTGATCCGACGGAAACTTTTGGCACCAAAGTGAGCGCCGTATACAACTTATGGCACCATTAATGTACTTATCTCCAAGAAAAACATATAACACCAATTAAAGGCATATCATGGAGATGGACATATCTTGATCGCCACAGATTAAGTATCATCGCAGTTTTTTAGGAATCCTTTGAAGCCCTGGGATTTCTTTCGTCAAGAGGAGTATATTGCTTTAATGGGGAAAAGAGAAGAAACATATTTCTCTATAAAGAACACTACTGCTCAGGTATCCCCCTTTTTTACTTTTTTATTTTATATATTACAATAACTGCACTCTTTTATGGGCCCTTCACTTACGGGCCGGGTTTTAGCCCAACATGAGCGAACGGGCTTAAGTTGGCCCATCAAATAAAAAACCCATCAACAGGTTTTCCATATTCATATAGAACTTTTCCTCTCTCTCTCTCTCTCTCTCTCTCTCTCTCTCTCTCTCTCTCTCTCTCTCTCTAATATGCGGTGTTTAAAAAAAAAAACGGTGGGTGAAAAGTCAACAAAGGTGGGGGCAAAAGGGGGTGCCTGGTTCAGAATGAAAAAGAGCCCCAAAGCTTGCGCAACAAAGAAAAAGGAAAGAGAGGAAAAAGAAAATAGAAAAAAAAAAAAAAGAAGAAGAGTTGACTGGTCAAAAATAAGAGGAAAAAGAGTGCACTTTAGCTTTAAAAGAGAGAGAAAGGGAGAGAGAGAGAAGAGCACGGGTAGAAACAGCAAGGGGGGAGGGCTCAGCCAGAAAGAAGAAGAATGAGAAAGGGGAAAAATTTTGTGTGCTCATGATCCGTGCAACTCGCAAAGCCGACTCAACTTTGTTTGGCAATGCCAATAAGTGATCGAAGCCTCTAATCTTCTACTCAAACGAATTGTCACAATTATGGCTCAAAATTCGGATTTTTGGGATATTTGTGCGGTGAAGTCTGATTTTTGAATCATTGAGCTACATACTTTTGTAGAAATGATTGTTTAAGGTGTTGTGTAGTTATAGTAATTTACAGATCGTGATTTGAATTTACGATTTGTCCGAAATGGAATTTTCAAGTTTGGCTCACTTTCTAGAACAACATCGAATAGTAACTTTGAGCCTAATTTTTAGCCCTTTTTGGTGAGGTTTTGGGCCGGCTGAGTTGGGATTATTGTAGTACATCAAAAGGGCTTTCTAAAAATTATAAGGTGGTTCGAAACAAAATTTTGTGGAGAAAGTTATAACGCGACGAAATTTAGCACGCAGGCCATGCCTAGTGGACAATAATAAGTTTATGCTAGAGGTAAGCTTCTCGTTGATGCATAGGTGTTGTTTTATCGACAAATAGGCGTAGTATAGTTGAGTTGTTCATTAGAATATCGTTTTACTTGGTCTTTGATGTTGCTTTTCAATTATTTTTTAGGAATTCAAGTGCGTCAGTTCAAATAAATAGCGTAAGTTGGTTTTTGGCCTTCCTAGGTGAGTGATACTATTCCTTTTATGAGTTTGTAAATGCATGTCTTGAAAGGAGATTTGATGTATAAAGCATGTTTTGTTGCATAAAATCTAGATCGAGCATTTACTACAATTTGGTATTTGTGAATAGTTTGCCAAATAATTTTGGAAAGTTGTTGCAAAAAATTATATGTACATATATGTTGATTTGTGAACTTGATCTGTGAAATGTGTTGTGAAAAGGTGTGCGAAATTTATTCTAGTTTAAGAAACAAGTTCTGAAATGACTTGAGAAATGTTTTACGAAAAGTATTTCTGGTGAATGAGTCAGGATGCAAAAAGATTATAGGGATAAGTGCACTGGAAGCCCTAAAATTTGTCATGAAGATGCAATTAAGTCCTAAAACTTGTCAAAATGGTTCAATCTAGGTCCTTCCATTGATTGCATTTTTTCAAAGTTTTAGGACTCGATTGCACTTTCGATACAAGTTTTAGGACTTTATTGAATCTTTTGAAAGTTTTAAGACTTGATTGAACGTTTGTAATAAGTTTTAGGACTTAATTGTACTTTTTGAAAGTTTTAAGATTAAATTGTATTTTCATGATAAGTTTTAGGACTTCTAATGCACTTATCCCAAGATTATATGTTTTGATTTGTGAAACCTATATTTTGATTTGGCTTTGTGAATTGTGGAGGTTGTTGTGGATTGGTATTGATACTCAATATCGTTGTGAGCCTAGTGAGGGGCTTGTGGGTATGTGCATACTAGTCTAAGATATCTTTATGAGCCATGCTACCGAATAATAATAGGTGGAAACTTAATCAAGGGCGAATCTTGATCGCCTTGTCATGGGCGTTATACATGACCATGGTTTGATACTTGAGCAAAAGATTGATCGATAGATGAACCATTGACGTGTATTTTTATGATATTGACCAATGGGCTGGACCATTAGTATTTATTTGCTATCACCTTGAATATTTATGCCTTGAAGTAAGAAATATTGTATTTTTGGTCTTAAAGGTTTATTCAATTTTGGACTTTTTTGTGAAAGTGAGTTATATTTGTGTTTAAAGTGCATAGTGATTGCTTGATCTGCTTAAAATAAATGTATTACTCACTAGGTTGTGGTAGCTCATTCATTTTCTTATAATGTTTTTTAGGTACCTCAATTAGTGATAGATAGAGGGAGAGCATTATCGCGGAAACTATTGAGAGCTAGATATTTGGTTTGTGGTGTAAGGCTGCGTCTTTTAGGGGAAGGACGGCTGTGTTACCCTCTCATCCCTATAGGATTTGGGGTGTGACTCTCTCTCTCTCTTTGTGATGGCCTCTCTGCAAGTTGCTTTCCTCCTCCTATTATTGCTTTCCATGGCTGCCAGTGCCCAAAAAATGACCTCTAATACCTCCTCCAAGTTGATACATGTTGGTTCTTCACTTTCTCCAAGCACCAGCCAGACTTTATGGCTTTCGCCTTCCGGTCTCTTTGCCTTTGGGTTTTATCCGGAAGGCGGCAAATATGCTGTGGGAATCTAGCTTCTTGGTAATCGAAATAACACTGTCATTTGGACAGCTAATCGAGATGATCCTCTTGTCGATTCTAGTTCTTCTATTGAATTCACCCTCTATCAGCTCGTTGTTCGAACCTATCGGGGAGGACAAGCCAAGCCGATCACTTCATGGCAAAAGCCGGCAGACTCAGCCTTGATGCTTGATTCTGGTAATTTTGTCATTTACAATAGCCCGTCTAATGTAATTTGGCAAAGCTTTGATTCCCCAATGGACACCCTTGTAGTTGGTCAACATCTGTTAAATATTTAGGAATTGGTTTCAAGCAAATCTCCACTAGACCACTCCAGTGGGCGATTTCATGTTGTGATGCAGGATGATAGCAACCTCGTTGCATACGACGTTAATTCCACTAATGCTGATACCGATGCATATTGGTCCACCAATACCCAGGCAAAAAGCAATGTCACATACCCGTTGGTCCAGCATAGAGTAGCCCTCTTCTTTGAGGATGGGCTTGTCACGCTTCGAGCTAATAGCTCAAATCCAGATCAGAAGAGCATTCTACTTTACCGCACAACGCTGGATTATGATGGAAATTTTAGGCTCTATTTGCACAGTTTCATTAATGGTGATGTCTTGAACTCAAATGTGTCGGTAAGATGGTCAGCATGGGATTCCTCATGTGATATAAAAGGTTTTTGCGTATTAAACAGCTTCTGCATAGTCACAGACGAAAAGGCAGGGTGTCATTGCTTCCTAGGGTTTAATTTTGTTAATGAAAGTCATGATTTCCTCGGCTGTTACAGGAGGTCTAACTATGAACAACTCTGCAGGGCCGAAGAGTCTGCCTTGTCTTTTAGTATTGTCCAATGAACAGTACTATGATAGGGGGCCATCCTTATTCTGTGATACCACTTTCCCTTGAAGAATGCAGCAGGTCTTGTTCAGACGACTGCCATTGGGAAGCTGCTTTGCACGTCAATGATATCTATGAGAAAAACAAGCTTCTCATCATGCATGCAGCTACAACTCCAAATAAATCTCCCACTGTTTTGATCAAGAAATTAATGCCTCCCCCTCCTGGAAAACCTGAGGGGCCCAATCAAAATGTGACCAAGGGAAAGAAGATGCTTATTTTGATCTTGTCAATCGGCTTGGGTTCCTTTGCAGTTCTGTGTTGCCTGATAGCAGCCTTCAGCTTCTTGACGTATCATTACCAAGTTCGTAAGTATGAAAGGCTGGCAATAGTTCCTACTTTGGGTCCAGCGCAAGAGTTTACTCTGCAATCTTTTTTATAACGAGCTTGAGAAAGCCACTGGTGGGTTCAGGGAAAAGCTTCACAAGGGCTCCCTATGGACGGTGTGCAATGGGGCTATATCTGATGGTAAAAGGCCTGTAGCAGTGAAGAGGCTAGAAAGAGAAGTGGAAAAAGGTGAACAGGAGTTTCAAGCAGAAATGGCTATAGTTGGACGTACTCATCACAAAAACTTAGTTCAGCTACTCGGGTTTTGTGACATCCTGAATTTTTGACCCGTCCCGATAAAATGAAATGGGCATTTTATCGACGCGCCTATGGTTATTTTTCTCTGAGTTGATCATTCATAAGTTAACCAATTTATTGGGTGAAGCCGTTAAGGGATATAACCGCGGTAAAATCTCTAAAAGTTACCTAATAAGTCAGATTGGACTAAAATCGTGTTCAGTTGATTTTAACCAAGAGATTGAATTTGGTTTCGGGAATCGGATGTTCGAGCATGTCACGGTTCATTTATAGGACGCCGTCTTGTCTGTCAGAGAAATTCCGTCGAGTTCAGGATTTCTACGGAAAATCACTTCAGACGATTCAAAATATAACGGAAATTTGGATTAGCCAAATTAAAGGGATTTTTGGCCTCTTTACCGAGTCATTTGGTGATGGGGACTTGTGGAATTGATGTGGGCTTTTTCCTTGGCAAGATTGGACATCAAATTGAGAGATTAGAGAAGAAATTGAGGTCCTATGTGTGAAATTCGGAACCTAGGATGGGGGGTGCAACATGTGCATCAAAATTGGATTTAATGGGTGGAATTTGTGCAAGAAAATAATTGGGGGAGACCCTAGGATAAGCTTGAAGACTTTGAGGCCAAAGAATGATGACTTAGATATTTTTCTTTGACTATTCTTCCCCTAGCCCAATCTTCCTTTGCACGTTTGCTCCTCCCTCTTCTCTGCCCAACGATCGAGTGTCTGCCGCCCCCGACCTCTCCTTCGCTGCTTCTCCTTTTCATTTGTTCCTTCGGCCTTTGCCTTATCCTTTCATTTTTATTCCAGCGAAACTCCATCTTAGTTCATTTTTCCTTCGAAGTTTCATCCCTCTCAACGCCAGCACATCACCGCCAGTTCCCCTCAACCGCAACATGTGCAGCCAACCAGTCCAAGTCAACCTTTTCTCCAGCGAAGCCCCTTCTCTCTCTCCCTCATGCCTGCAACTCCCTCCGTCTCTCTTCATTCACACTGCCTCAACGCCCACACACCCGTCCACTCACGCTGCTCCATCCCACCGTAGAGCGCACGAGTCTTTGTCCCTCCATCTTCGTTGCTCCCTGCCATACGTCCATTTCCCCTCTCCCTTGCCGCGACGCCACCTGCCACCCACAACACCAGCCCCTCGTCAACCCGCTTTCCCCCATCGAGTCAACAAACGGAGCCAAGAGTTGACCCACCAGCCCATCTCCCCCGCTCCGCTCGTCCAGCAGAAAATCCGTGGCCACGCGTCCTCACGCCTCTCCATCCACCGAAGCTGCTTCTCCGTCTGCTTCCGTCGACGCCAGCATACGGTCAACAAACCAGCGAGCTCCTCCTTCACGTTGACACCGTAAGCCCCTCACGCCTGCTGCTCCACTAATGCACGAAGCCCAGCCCACGTTCTCTGCCTCTCCACTTCGCTGCCGCTTCACCTCAACGCCTGCGGCCCACACAAATTCAGCCCGTCTCGAAGCCCTGCAGCAGCCCAAATCCCAGCTCAGTCCACGCAACATTTCCAGCCCATCTTCACTGCAACAATTAGGCCCAGCAGCTCCTTTAAGCCCACACAGCAGCCCACGTCTCAGCCTGTTAATTGGGCTCAGCAGTCCGCAAGCCCATTTGAAGTCAGCCCGCAGTTCAGCCCATCTCAAAGCCCAAGAAGCAGGCCCAAGCCCGCGACCAGCTCGAGCAGAGAGTTGCAAGGCCTTTTGGCCCAGTCCAAGTGTCCGTGAATGCTGCCGAAAGTTTGGGTTTCAGCCGTCGTCACGTCACCGTCGTTTGGTCCGAGCGGATTGCAATTCAAGTGAGTTTAGTCCACTAATCCCTTATTAGTTGGTTAATGATGCTTATGGGTTATTTAAATTTAACTAAGTATGATTAGATAGAGTAGAGTAGAGTAGAGTAATTAAATTAGTGCCTTATCAATGCATGTTAAGCAAATGATTAGTGACATTAGCAAGTAGACTCGTGTTATTATTTATTGAGCAAGTCTCGGAAATTTTCCAAGATCGTTTTGGCATCCAATTAGGCATTACAAGCCTAAATTGGATTTATTAGCATTTATTTAATATTTTGTAATTATTTAATTATTTATTTATTTTCCGAAAATTAGGTTGGGATAGTAGATCACTGAAATTTTATGTTGATCGCAGTGGTACTCCTTGTTTATTTATCTGAACTCTAATTTGTGTTGAATTGATTTAATTGTGAATCTAGGCTTATTTTCCTAAATTAGTTAATTTTGGTAATTAATTGGAAAATAACCGGACGTCGGTTGACATCGACAAAAATGTTTTGGTGGACTTATAAAATGGTGGGAACTGTGAAAGTGAAATTATGATATTTTAGCTAAAGCCGGCCGTGTACCCACATACGTATATATTTTTATCGGGTATGATAAAAATTGAAAATTGGTAAAATGATTAGACCAATAATTGTGGCAGCTTTTGGTGAGCATAAATAGTATACTATATGAGCATAATTGCGGCAACTTCTAGTAAGCATAAATAGTATACTATATGAGTATAATTGTGACAGCTTTTGGTGAGCATATATAATATACTATATCAGAAATTAAGGTAGCTTCTGACGAGCATATATATATAGTATATTATTTCAGTATTTGAGGCAGCCTCTAGCAAGCTATACTACTTATTATCGGTTTATAATAAGTAGTCATGGGTATGATCAGACTTATAGTATCGATTGAAATGGCCAGGGAATGGTCATTGTTGACATGTAATCGACTGAGTCAATTGATCGATAATTCGATCTGATTGAATGATTTGATGTGGTGAATTGACTTGATGAATTATAAATTTTATTGACCTACAGGAAGGAATTGAGGCTAAAGTAAGTCCTCTAACTCGTGGTTGTGCTTAGACAGCCCTTATGGCATATTTGCTTCGTAATCGAGTTTTAAGAGGTTGAACTTGTTGAAATATTATCTCACTAGTTATTGTATAACCATTTTTAGGTCCTAGTTGACACTAGTGAAGGACCCGAAGCCCGAAATTTAAAAGGTGAAGCTTACAGAATCGGCAAGCATGTCTGACTAGTTAGTCCTAGGACATTTCTCTTTTATTGAAAGCCGGTTCCTTTTTGTAGGCTTATGTGTATAAACCCGTGTGTTCATAAAAAGATATTTTGAAAGAAATTGGTTATACTTTTCTATCACATCTTGTTGTTATCTAGGGATTTATTAATTGCTTCTGTATGCATATTAAAATGAATAGGTCAGCGATACATCCCGGAATGTTGCTATTATATCGACCAAGGAGGGATGGGAGCATGCTCGAGAATTGGGGCGTGACAGGTTTTGCAAGGAAAACTCTAGGAAAATTCTTGTATATGAATACCTGAAAAATGGACCCCTGGCGAATCTTCCGTTAAATGTTGAAAACCGGCTGGCCTGGAGATAGAGAGTGAGTATTGCATTGGAAGTTGCAAGAGGAATCATGTATCTACATGAAGAATGTGATCTTCAAATAATTCATGGTGCTATTTCGACTCGAAATATTCTAATCGATGAATCATGGACGGCAAAGATCTCAGATTTCAGGTTCGCAAAGGTTTTAATGCCAAATCAAACAGGAATCCTCTATAACGTCAAAGGTAAGAGAACATATGCGAAACCTGAACTGCACAAGCATGCCTTATTGTCCACAAAGGTTGATATTTACAGCTTTGGAGTTATGCTATTGGAAACCGTTTGCTGCCGAAGCAACATGGTGATTGATGTTCCAACGGCAGATAAAGTGCTTCTTTCCACGTGGGTGCATAAGTGTTATGTTGCCGGAGAGTTGAAAAAAACTTATTATGGATGATGAACACGTGGACATGAAAAGCCTAGAAAAGACGGTGAAAGTGGGACTCCTTTGCACTCAAGATGATCCAAGTTTTCGCCCTTCAATCAAAGATGCTATATTGATGTCGGAAGGCACCAAGGATATACCGGACACTCCCTTCATAACAATGTCCTCAGTTTGCTCTTAGTCTGTATCATAAGTTATTGTACCTTTCCTGGAATATGGCCTTCTCCTTCCGTTGGTGGAAGGCTAATTTGAACATAGAAGTGAGATGTATGATCAAAGACTTTGAAAGGAGTCCTTAAAAACTTAAATATCACCCTTTTATACATTGGTTTGGTTTATCAGCAAACTATATTTCCATGACTGTCGTGTGTTGAATATTACATCCAAGGTGTAACTGTGTGCTAACAATTGTTGATATGTTCAAGCTCTTGGTATGATTGGCTTGATTCTAGCTGTTTGTTACTGATGACAGGAATGATAAAACTGATTCAGTGGTAAGAAGCTGGGTATAACTTTGGAAAGAGAATCTGATCACTTGCTTTAAAGAGTTGAGAGTTTATTCTTCCTGAATAATGACTTATCTTGGTGGGATTACTGATACTATTGTTCATCTAAGTTCAAGGTACAGTTTGACAACAAACTGACCAAGCATACTCATCAAAATTGAAACTTCGGCATGACAGATTTGAAGAGCGACAATGACATAACTGGGTGACCTTCTCAAGTGCTTTCCAATAAAACTTAAATCTTCATTAATCTAGACATTGCTGGTCAAAATACTGTTCAGTCATGAAGTGTGGAACTGTAGAAGGTATTCCTTCTGTAGAGCAATTGGCCATGTCCTCTTAAATTTTACTGTTGGGTCAGCAATATGCTAGGGTAGAGACCGTTTGAGTCTCAGTTGGATTATTTGGCATCTCCATGC
Source organism: Eucalyptus leucophloia subsp. euroa (assembly GCA_017140325.1). Taxonomy (NCBI): domain Eukaryota; kingdom Viridiplantae; phylum Streptophyta; class Magnoliopsida; order Myrtales; family Myrtaceae; genus Eucalyptus; species Eucalyptus leucophloia. The sequence goes on from CM029475.1 coordinate 65,546,807, forward strand.
CGATGATGTCTTCATCAAATTAATTTTCATATTGTTGGCTAAAATATTGTTTACTCAGTTTAGGGACCTGAACGGACAGAAGGGTATTGATTCTATTGGACAGCTCAACATGTTCAATATAGTTTACTGGTTCATTTGCAGATTGGTTAGGACAACAATATTCTAAGGAAATTATCATCGAGTCTCAGTAGTATAATTTCAGGCCAATGCCTTTCGACTAGAACAGAAGTCGTTCTCCAGAGTCAATGACATTTGTACTGTTTAGACCCAACTAGACAGGTTCTTCCTGCGGAAATAGGTCATTATTATTTTCATGTGTGGGCGTGATTATTTCCTGATGAGATAGTTATTCAAGGTCATTGCAGAAGTTTCAGCAATATATGGTTATATTCTCTGACAAGAGTTTTAGTTGTATTTCCTCACGTAATTTTGACAGCTATGTTTTTATTTCCAAGTCCAGACATCATTATTGACCCTGACAAGTATCTGTCTGACGTTACACCAGTTGGTGTCTTGCAAGTCAACGGGTGTGAAAGATGCTTGGCTGGATTCTCATTTTTCTTGTTTTTTCGAGAAGCAATGACTTTGCCAGTCAACATGACTCACCAAAATCATACAAGCAAGCCACAAGAAAGTTCTCAATATACAACATTGAAATGGAGTAGGAAGTTATGACTGTTGTTTACAACTCTCACACACCCTGAAGTGAATTCCCACTTTATTAACAGATACTGCCCATGGCTTCTTCATACATCATACTGATCTTTCTGCTTACAGGGTATTGCGCAGCAGCTGGATCTGAAAAGTGCTCCATAAGCTTAAATTCAGCGATCAATCCCATAACTCATCCCACTTCCTGGACATCACCTTCTGGTCGCTTTGCATTTGGTTTCTACCAGGAAGGTGGTGGGTTTAAAGTGGGGATTTGGATGGTTCGTAAATCACAGAACACAACTGTGTGGACAGCAAATTGAGACGATCCACCAGTGTCCTCAAATGCTGCACTGGAGTTAACCCCTGATGGTCAGCTCGTTCTTAAGATTGGTCTTGGGGAGACTGAACTGATTGCCAACTCGTCAGATAGTGCTTCATGTGTAGCCATGGACGATTCAGGGAATTTCATCCTCTATAACCAGCATTCTGAGTGTTGGAGAAATCTTTCCAGAATATTTTGAAGCTGACAAAACGTTTCTTTCAGTCTAAAGTCTGGATGTTCGGAGACCGTCGGTTTAAAGTACGAAGACTTTGTTCTCTCAAGACTCAAGACTCAAGACCCAAGTCTCAAGACTCAAAGACTTAAGACTCGGGACTTAAGACTTAAGTCTATTCTCTTTGTCGATCTTTCGATCCAAAGTGATGTGAAGGAAATCCAAAACCGAGGTTTATGGTTGAGGATTCGATCCTATCTTCTACGGAATAGATTCTTTGGTTGGATAATCATTTCGGATTCTTTAATTCTTATCTAAGATCGATTGAAGATCCGATGGTCGACGAAACAATCTTGGAATATTCTATTCTTGGAAACCGAGATCCGATTGTATGGGCGAACGATTGATGGGCTATCATCGATTCCTTAAATAGCTCGGATGATCTTCTTGATTGATTCCGTCCAACGGGTAGATTGGAGGAATTCCTTTGGTAAGTGCCAACGGCTATGATGGCATGAAGGAGTATAAAAGGAAGACGTCTAGCTGTTTTAAGTGTGTGATCGATAGAAAAATTCCGAGTACGAAGACCCTTGATTGTTAGTTGAGGCGAGCGAAATTGTATACGAGAGTGTTTATACTTGGTGACACCTTGAGTGAGTGTGGTAGATCATCTACACCTAGAAATCAAGGAAGATCAACTTTGTAACATCTCTTTGATCATAGTGGAATCCAGCCAATCGGTTTGTCGGTGCGAAGAGTGGACGTAGGCTTGAATCAAGCCGAACCACTATAAACCGAGCGTTCAATTCTCTCTTTCCCTTACTCGGTCTTGCGATTAAATTTTTAATTGTTGCAAATCCTCTAATTGCTTAAATATCGTACAAGTTTCGAGAAAATTTTTTTTGTACACCTATTCACCCCCTCTAGGTACTCGCACTAGCTATTTCAATTGGTATCGAGCTCGTGTTCTTACTTTGTTTGAAGTGTTTTACTTGAGTAAAAGATCCATGGCTAGTATGCTAGCACCGGGGGCTGATGGAGGGGCAAAGCAATACCAGACCTCCCTACTTCGATGGAAAGGATTACAACATCGGAAGAACAAGATGAAAGCTTTCCTACGATCAAAGGATCCTACGGAATGGGACGTTGTGGAAAGAGGAATCACTCCTGCTGCTGCATCAATCTGCGAAAGAGGGAAAGAAAGCTGTTGAAGCCAGCGGAATGTCTCAAGAAGAATTAAACAAGAGACAAGCACTCGATGCAAAAGCGATTTATTCTTTATATTGTGCTTTATCACCAACTGAATATAACAGAATATCTTCTTGTGTTACAGCAAAAGAAGTCGGGACAGGTTACATATCACTTATGAAGGGACGGTCGAGTGAAGGAGACCAGAATTAACATTCTTCTTGGTCAATATGAATCCTTCAAAATGAAATCGGGAGAATCTATAAGCCGACATGTTTAGTCGTTTACGAGATATTGTCAATGGTCTTGAGAATCAAGGACAAAAAATTTCTGATCCCATGAAGGTGAACAAGCTTCTGCGTGGACTCTCCAAGGATTGGAATCATATAAAGACTTCAATAAAGAGACGCAAAGAATCATGCCATTATCTATAGACGAACTGATTGGAACTCTTCGGTCTTACGAAGTGGAACGAATTAATGAAGACGAAGATCCAAGAGGTAAGAAATCAATTGCACTAAAATCAAATGATGATTCGATGATGCGATTCGAAGATGATATGGATGATGAGGAGCTCGCCCTCATGATAAGAAGATTCGAAAACTGAATAGAAAAGGCGAAGGTTCATTCCAAAGAAACGAGTTTACGAGACAGCGAGACCAAGTCTCGTTGATGATGTGGAACCAAACAAAGATGTAGTACGCCGAGTGTAAAAGAAGGGACACATCAGACCCAACTTGTCCTCTTCGAAAAAGAAAAGAGGAAAAGTTGAGAAGTCTCGAAAAGCTCTCAAAGCCGAGACACGGAGCGTACGAGTGTGAAGAGAGTGATGAGAAATATGCCAACTTTGTGTCTAATGGCACAATCGACTCGAGACTCTGGATCGGACTGGATCGGACTCGGACAGTGAATTTGAGGTAAGTGATTATAAAATCCCTATCAAAGTCTCTAAATATATTGATGAGTTATGTTTCAGTCTTAAGACTTCTCTTAAAAAGATTTCCGAACTTAAAAAGGAAAACTCAGTTTTAAAACAAAAGGAAAATACTTTAGAAGAAAAGGTAAAAAATTTAGATTTGGAAGTTTCTACTCTTAAAGAAAGTGAAGACAATCTTTCAAAAGAAAATGCTTTCTTAAAAACTGATTTATCAAATATTTCAAAGAAATTTTCAATAGGGTCGAAAAACTTGAAAAAGTTCTTTCAATCCAAAGACCTTACTTCAATAAGTCGGGTCTAGGTATGACAGCTGAAACAATTCCTTTGATTGATTTTCCGAAAGTAAAAGAAAGAATTAAGAAAAGACCATCGAGAGAGGCTTATAGAAATCATTTTAAAAGAGTTTTTGTAAAACCCGTAGGTCGAAATGCCTTAAGGTGTTCTAAGTGTAATAGTCGGGATCATTTTGAAAAAGAGTGTCCTATGGTTTGGAAGCTTGTTAAGAGAGTATGGCCTAATAATGCTCATCCTACTAACACCAAAGGACCCAAGAAAATTTGGGTACCAAAGAAAGCTTGAGACTCTCTTTTGAATGCGGGTCTGTCAAAAAGAAGGTAAAGTGGTATCTTGACAGCGGATGCTCAAGACACATGACGGGAGACTCAAATTGTTTCGTAAAGCTTATTCAAGTAAATGGTGGAAAAGTTTCATTCGGAGGAAATAGCAAAGGAAGCATTGTGGGATTCGGAACTGTGAAAATTGGAAATCTCACAATAAGCAATGTCTCTCTAGTGGAAGGACTCAACTATAATCTACTCAGCATTAGCCAATTGTGTGATGCGGTTACAAGATCTCCTTTCAAGAAGGCATATGTTCTGGAATTAGCAAAGATACGACTCGGTCTTTCATGGGTCGAAGGCATGGAAACATCTATCTCCTTGATGTAAAGCCAAATGAAGATCAATGCTTAATCTCAATTCAAGATGAAGCAGTTCTATGGCACAGAAAACTTGGCCATATCAACAAGAAGCAATTAGCCAAAATCTCTTCAAAGCAGCTTGTTCGAGGTCTACCTAAATTGCCTTACCAAAAGTCGACTTATGTACTCCATGCATTGCAGGAAAGCAGGTAAGAAATTCATTTAAGCAAATAAATCATGTATCTACTAATCATGCACTGCGGTTGCTTCATATGGATCTCTTCGGACCAACAAGAACCCAGAGCATTGGAGGTAAGAAATATTGTCTAGTAATTGTAGACGATTACTCTCGTTTTACTTGGGTATATTTTCTTGCAAATAAATCAGAAACCTTTTCGTACTTTGAGAAGTTTGCTAAAAAGGTTCAAAATGAAAAAGGATGTGCTATTTCTAGCATAAGAACGAGATCATGGAAGTGAATTTGAAAATCAAGATTTTACGAGATTCGTGATAAATCTGGTGTTAATCACATGTTTTCCTCTCCATATACTCCGAGCAAAATGGAGTTGTGGAAAGAAAGAATAGATCTCTTCAAGAAATGGCTAGAACACTTTTAATTGAAAGTAAAATTTCTTCACGATTTTGAAATTTGAAAGCTGTTTCAACTGCTTGCTATATTATAAATAGAGTCTTTCTAAGACCTATTCTTGAGAAAACCCCTATGAATTGTTCAAAGGTAAGAAGCCTATTGTTTCATACTTTCATGTATTTGGTTGCAAATGCTTTATTTTGAAAAATGCAAATGATCGAGTTGGTAAGTTCGAAGAAAGATCGGATGAAGGTATCTTCCTTGGATATTCTACATCAAGCAAAGCCTACGAGTCTACAACAAGAAAAGCCAGTATGTGGAAGAATCAATGAATGTAAAATTCCAAGACTCGGTGCAAGATGAATCCAGCAAGACTCGGACGAAGAGACCGAACCCGCTCTAGACCTTCAAATGTCTACATCTCAAGAATCATCTCAGAGTTTGGAAGTCCATCATCAAGACGCTCATGGAGAATCAAATAAAGAAAGAGATCATCAACCTGGAAAATCAACTAGCAACTGGAAGCACAAATCCAGTCATCCTAAAGATCTTATTATTGGTGAACTTGATGAAGGAATCCGTACCAGATCAAAAAGGCATGAAGAATCTAGTCTTTGTGGCTCTCATCTACGAAATTGAACCAAAAAGCATAGAAGAAGCTTTATCCGATGAAAGCTGGATCGAAGCTATGCAAGAAGAGCTCGAGACGAGTTCAACATCAATGATGTCTCGGGAATTGACATCTAAACCAAAAGGCAAAGCTGTTGTTGGAACCAAATGGGTTTTCGGGAACAAGATGGACGAAAAAGGAAAAGTCGTACGAAACAAAGCAAGACTCGTGGCCAAAGGCTATACGCAAGAAGAAGGAATAGACTATGACGAGACATATGCACCAGTTGCAAGGTTAGAAGCTATTCGACTATTACTTGCATTTGCTTGTTACAAAAATTTCAGGTTATTCCAAATGGACGTGAAAAGTGCTTTCCTAAATGGATTTATCCATGAGGAAGTTTATGTGGAACAACCGCCTGGATTTGAAGACCCAAAGAAGCCAGACTCAGTCTTCAGACTGAAAAAGGCTCTGTATGGTCTAAAGCAAGCACCTCGGGCTTGGTACGACAGACTAATGTTTGTATCTGTGCTAGGTTTCAATCAGATCCTAGAGAATCACATCTCATTGCTGTGAAGCATATTATCAAATACGTTGCTTCATCTTCAAGCATCGGTCTTTGGTATCCAAAGAGGGGAGACTTTAATCTTCTAGGATACTCAGATGCAGATCTGGCCGGTTGCAGAGTCGATAGAAAGAGCACTTCTGGAACTTGTCAGCTACTTGGAAACGGGACGGTGTCTTGGTTTTCAAGGAAGCAAAGCACGTAGCTCTCTCAACGACGAGCGAGTATGTAGCTCTTGGAAGCTGCTGTTCGCAAATTCTATGGATAAAACAACAACTACAAGACTTTGGCATTGAAGACTCATGCACGAAATCAGATGTGACAACACCAGCGCGATCAATCTCACCAAAAATCCAATCCTTCATTCAAGAGCAAAGCATATTGAGATTCGTCATCACTTCATTAGAGATCACATTCAAAACGGAGAAATCTCAATTCAATTTGTTGATTCAAAAAGTCAACTAGCGGACATATTCACAAAGCCTTTGGAGAAGAATCAATTCGACTTCATCCGCTCAAGACTCAACATTTTGAAGCTTGAAGAAGTTAAAGTCTAGAGACTCACCAACTCTAAAGACTCGATCTCTTAGACTCTAAATCACGAGACTCAATCATTCATTGCTAAAGGCTGTAAGTTGCTATCTAAAAGGTACGAATTCTCGCTTATTCTATCTCAAAAGGTACGTTCTTTTATAATTCGTGTGAAATTTGAAAACTTGTCTTTTTAGAGGAAGTTATTTTTGGCAGTTATTGATTTTGAAAAAGAAGTGTTCGTACACTTTCCTTGTGCCGTTTAATCTTCTCTTTTCAAATCCGAGGCACATATAAATTCACAGTCATTCTTCCCCCAATTTTCAAAACCCTAAAAAGACACTCTCCTCCGATCTTGTTTCTACTCTCTGTTCATCGTCGAGAAAGTTGTCATTTTTCTTGGGAAAAGCAAGTGAAGGAATCCTCCAATAGACAAAGAAAGATGTCGTCTTCGAGGAAATCATCAAGAATCGCAAACGGGGACCACAAAGAATGGAGAAGGGACCGACTCACTTCGATCTTGCGAGGAAGAAGACTTTCCAAGTCGGCGACAAAGTCCGATTCGCTCTCCTCCACGTCATTCAGCATCTCGACCCACAAGGTGCAAGTCAAAATCTAGAAGAAGACATAATCGAGGATGCCGAGCCCGGTAAGAGTCCAAAAACCCTCGTTATCTATAAGCTTTATCGTGCGTTGAAAAGCACCGGTTCTTCATTAAAGTATATAGATGACTTTCTTAAGGACAAAAATTATGGGAATGAGTATCTTTTTGCGGAAAATGGAAGAGTTGGGAATTGCTCCGAAAGGAAGAGCGAGAGGAGGCTCTTGCGAACACTCCTAGTGATCCTCGTATGCCGGGACAGAATCGATTGACGGGAATGATGATGACAAAATGTTCCTTGAATTTAAACCTAGAATGGGTGTGGCTGCAAAGGTGAAAGGAAATCGGATGGATTTGTTTAAATCCAAGGATCGGGAAAAAGTGTATCTAAGGCTGTTGAAAAGAGGGGTAATCAACCCTAGAAGTGTCGACTTTGACTTCCGGATTCCATCAACTTGAACTTAAGGGAGAAGTTGAATTTGCTTCAACTTGAGACTTTTTGCTCGACTCTGAGACGGGTATGATCATCGACCGCTTACTTCTATTCAAATCTTAGCTTTTTGGATGCGAATAGAATTTCATTCGATGTCGAGACCAAGTCTATGTAGTAGATGTGAATATGTTGGCGGACATAATTGGAGTTGAAAGGGGACGCTATCTCCCAATCAAAGTCTCACCTGCTCGCACTACTCGGATCTTGTCAAAGATAGGGATGTAGATAAGAAAATTATCTATTCCGGGATGAATGCAATCAACATTGTGCTTCACAAGATTGTGATCAATTGTCTCGGACCGAAGTCTACGTCAAAGACTTCGTGTCTTTCTACGAAGCAAAGTTGATGTATGCGATCAACTCGGGACGGAAATTTTCTCTCCCGCACACTATCCTTTTCCACATGTACGGAGCGGTGTCAAAAGACAAAGGACAATTGCCTTATCCAGTGCGGTGACCAAGATCTTGAGACATCGAATATTGAACGCCACATACTTTTTGTGTTCGACCGTGTGACAAGATGGTGGTAGGGTTGAAAATGTTAATGAAGATGCGTCGAAAGAACTCTCTAAAGCAATGGAGAAATTCAAGGTGAAATCTCCAGTCCAGTCTGCTTCAAAAAGGAAAGGGAAGGAGGCCATTGGAGTCTCATCGAAAAGGAGAAAAAGAACTCTTATCCTGGAGGATGAGGATGAAGATGAAGATGATGAAGATCCCACTATTCCTGCACTGACAAGAACAAGACGTTCTGTGTCTTATCCGACGTAGAACTTCAGCGGAGCGAGAGAAGAAGAAGAACGAAAGAGAAGGAGAAAGAAGTTGAGGAAGAAGGAGAAGAAGAAAAGAACGGTCTGGCGACAAATGCGGAGAGAAGGGAACTCAAAAGCATGATCATCACTCTTCCCCTCTCGATGTCCTAGTGACGGGGGAGTTAGTGAGCAAGAGAGGTCTACACCTCATGCTGCTGAAGATCTACGACAATCTCCGGAAGACCCGAGAAGAAGTTCGGAGTCTCTCCATTGCACGAAGAAGGTGGTACGTCGATTCGAAATCGCGGATCGTACGGAGCGCCATCGTCTGCGAGAAAGTCAATGCCGGTACACGAGACGGATAATTCTGCAGATCTTCGCGAGTATCATGAATATTCTTCGGAAATGCGTAACCGGATATATGTTACGGGATCGTGAAATCCAAGCTTTAAAGCATGCTTGGACAAGAATCTTGAGTCTCTCGGAAGATAAATTCAAAGACCTCGCTCGGCAACTCCAAGCCAATGCCAAGGGAGAAGAGGTAGCTCGTCGCGAGAAGACTGAAGAAGCTTGAAGGAGTAGTCCGTCCATTGGGGATTTCCGGATCGTGCGCATTCCCAAGCGGACATGACTCCTTTCTCACCCTTTTCAATGCTGACAAAAGGGGAGAATCAATTTGAACTTTCATTTTTTTAATCTTTGACCTTTGTGGTTATGTTTATGACTTGAGAACTTGAACTTGGGTGTGAATTTGACTGAATTGATTTGCGGATTTGATTATGAACTTGACTGGTTGCATTTATTCAAGTGTTGTTATGTTGTTATGTGGTGTTTCTCATGAAAGACTAACCAATTTTCTGTGGATGCGAGTCTGGTTGTTTTATTAATCTTTATGAGTTAGCCATATTACTTGAGAAATGTTTTGCAGGTCAAAGTTGTTCAAATCTTCAAGAAAGTTTTGTCACCATCAAAAAGGGGAGATTGTTGGAGAAATCTTTCAGAATATTTTGAAGCGACAAAACGTTTCTTTCGGTCTAAAGTCTGGATGTTCGGAGACCGTCGGTTTAAAGTACGAAGACTTTGTTCTCTCAAGACTCAAGACTCAAGACCCAAGTCTCAAGACTCAAAGACTTAAGACTCGGGACTTAAGACTTAAGTCTATTCTCACTTTGTCGTCTTTCGATCCGTGTGAAGGAAATCCAAAACCGAGGTTTATGGTTGAGGATTCGATCCTATCTTCGGAATAGATTCTTTGGTTGGATAATCATTTCGGATTCTTTAATTCTTATCTAAGATCGATTGAAGATCCGATGGTCGACGAAACAATCTTGGAATATTCTATTCTTGGAAACCGAGATCGATTGTATGGGCGAACGGGATTGATGGGCTATCATCGAGATTCCTTAAATAGCTCGGATGATCTTCTTGATTGATTCCGTCCAACGGGTAGATTGGAGGAATTCCTTTGGTAAGTGCCAACGGCTATGATGGCATGAAGGAGTATAAAAGGAAGACGTCTAGCTGTTTTAAGTGTGTGATCGATAGAAAAATTCCAGTCGAAGACCCTTGATTGTTAGTTGAGGCGAGCGAAATTGTATACGAGAGAGTGTTTATACTTGGTGACACCTTGAGTGAGTGTGGTAGATCATCTACACCTAGAAATCAAGGAAGATCAACTTTGTAACATCTCTTTGATCATAGTGGAATCCAGCCAATCGAACATCGGTGCGAAGAGTGGACGTAGGCTTGAATCAAGCCGAACCACTATAAACCGAGCGTTCAATTCTCTCTTTCCCTTACTCAGTCTTGCGATTAAATTTTTAATTGTTGCAAATCCTCTAATTGCTTAAATATCGTACAAGTTTCGAGAAAATTTTTTTTTTGTACACCTATTCACCCCCCCTCTAGGTACTCGCACTAGCTATTTCACTGAGGTCATCTGGTAAAGTTTCAATTTTCCTACTGATACATTACTTGGAGGCCAGTCCTTACCCATTGGTGCTGAATTATATTCGAGCGTGTCTTGGACTAATCATTCAACGGGCAGGTTTCGTCTCGTATGCAATCGATAATAACTTGGTTCTCTACCCTAAGCATACTCTGACATCTGGAATAGATGCTTACTGGGCTTCAAATACGTGTCGTTACGTACAGCCTGTTCATTTCACCTGTATCTCAATTTGACCAGTACACTTCTTCTACTGGATGACTCGGGAGAATACTTACTTATCTCAGATCCGGATACCTCTTCTGTGAACCATAATTCGACAATCTACTGTTTGATACTGGACTCGGGGGGTTACTCCAACTGTATTCTCATAGGTTCACTGAAAATGGCGAAGATGTGGTGTCCTCGAATTGGACACAACCAGATAATAAGTGCGGAGTGAAGGGCTTATGTGGCTTTAATAGTTACTGTACTATGGAGGACAAGCAACCTGTATGTCGGTGTTTTCCTGATACGGATTATGTTGACAGTACAAACCGGTTTAGTGGGTGCGAGAGGAACTTCAAGGAAGCATGTTGCAGGGACGCCAAGGAAAACTTATCATCGTTTACCTCTAAATCCATCGACCATGTGTACTGGCAGGACCCTCCCTATTTTCAGGTGACAATGGAAGTAGCGGAATGCAACATGTCGTGCTTGGAAGATTGCAATTGTGAGGTAGCTTTCTACGACTTCAGTCAAGGAACTTGTAGGAAACAAAAGCTTCCTCTTATGTATGCCCGGACAGTTCCTGAAAAATCATTCAGAGCATTTTTCAAGGTGGGAGTAGAAGGTATTGAAGCTGCCGACACCAATAACTCCGATTCACAGGTGCTGGAAAAAGTCAACAGCAAGAAAGAAACAATCCAACTACTTTTGGTGACTGTAGGACTTACGGCATGCTCGTGCATCGCCCTGGCAGTCACTGGTCTTTTTGCCTTCAAGTTGCGAGTACTTGAGTACAAGAAGACAGTGGAAACTAGAACTTTTGGCTTGACGGAGGAACTTGCTCTGAGGCCATTTTCTTACAAGGAGCTGTGTCGCGACCTCTTTTTTTTCGGCGCCCACAATCGGGTACGAGCGCCTAAGGAGGCTAATGGCTCGGCTGAAATTAATTATGCCTGGACTCTCCCGAATCCACCAATTCATGACTTTAATAGTCTAAGTTTTTAACCTGTAAATTAATTTTAAAACGGAGTTGCCACTAATCGGTTTAGGGTGGGTCGATCAGAAACCCAAGCGAAGTATCGGGAGAAATACTCGCTCCTGCACAACTAGAGAAATTAGGATCGGGGACTTGATTATACTAGTTAATCACTAATGCCATTTCGATACCTAATCTTGTTTAAACCCTAAGGCTTTTTGGATTTTTGAGAGTTTTCCATGCATTTGATGGGGAGGAAAAACATTTTTGGGTCTTTTCCTATTTTTTGGACATAAAAGGGATACTTTTTTTCTGGATTTTTGGTTTTTTTTTTTTGGAAAATACAAGTCTTTTTGGCATTTTATGAATTTTTTGGCTTCTTCATGAATTTTTGGCTTTTTTTGGATTTTTGGCATCTTTTGAGAAAATAATTTTTTTTAACATTTTAAAACATTTTTCGGTTTTCTTGAAATTAGAATATTTATAATATTTTTTTAAAATAATTTCTTTTATTTTTTTATTTTTTATTAAAATATCACATAAAATAATATAAAAGCTGACCTGGGTCGGATCCACGGGTTGGGTCTAACCCAGGTCAGCCCAAAATGCAAATAGGCCTGCAACGCGGGCCCGACTTTTTTTTTTTTTTTAAAATGGCGTCATGGCCGAGCGTTTGGAGATGCTCGGCCTGGCCCGACGACCCACTCCATGACCCAGCTCCCAGTGAAAACCTTACCCAAATCCGACCCGAATCGCGACCCAACTTTCTGCTGCCCTCGGGATTTACGGAATCCCTACCCGGTTCTCGATCCGGGTCCGACTTGACAACCCGAGACCGTGACTTGGAAAATCGGGAACCCTAGGGTTTCGAATTGAGGTGCCGAGGAGGCGCAACAGCGACGACGGCGATGATGGCAGCGGCGGCAATGACGGGCGAGGAGAGGGAGGTGGCAATGGCGATGGCGACGGCACGTGTGACATCCTAAAATTTGACCCCGTTTCGATAAAGTGAAATGTGCATATCGTCAGCGCGCCTATGATCCTTTTTCTCTGAGCTGATCACTCACGAGTTAGCTAACCTATTGGGTGAAGCCGTTAAGGGATATAACTGCGGTAAAATCTCTAAAAGCTACCTAATCGGTTGGATTTGACTAAAATCGCGTCCGATTGATTTTAATCATGAAATTTAATTTGGTTTCGGAAATCGAATATTCAAGCGTGTCACAATTCACTTTTAGAATCTGTCTTATCGTCCGTCAAATTATTGACGAGTCCGAAGTTTCGGGAAAGAAATTATCGGAGGAAAAATCGAAGACCGAAAGAATTTAGAAAAAGAAAGAGAAGAGAAAAATAAAATAAGAATAATTATATGATTTTGTTTTATTTTTCTCCTTTTCCTTCTCTCTTCTTTTCTCTCCCTTTTTCTTTCTTTTTCTCTCTCTCTCTCTTCTCTTTCCTCTCCCCTCCCCTTCATGTGGACAGCTTCCTCCATCGACTCACTTCTCTCTCTCCCGTCTTTACCGACTCACTTCTCTCTCTCCCGTCTTTGACTGGTCAAACGTCCTTATCTCTCTCTCTCTCTTTCTCACTCTCCCTCTCTCTCTCTTCTTCCCCTTCTTTCTTCTTCGGGCAAATGGAACCAGAAGCAGAAGAAGAAGCGACTCAACCGCAGCTCGCCGAAGCAGCAACCCGTCGCCTGTCGCCGCGCGCGGAGCCGAACCGCCCGCGCGCCCACCGCTCGCCGCCGTGCACTGCCAGCTCTATTCCCTCGCGCCGGGTGACCTCCCCAGCCGAACCGGCCCCGTTCGGCTCGGTTCCGCTCCGACCAACCGCCTCTAGCCACCGCCTACCTCTGCTCGGCCACCGCGTAGCCTCCCGGCGTCCCCTCACCCTTCGCCGGCCTTCCCTCGCTGCCCTAGCCGCCAGATTAGCTCCGGCAAGCCTTGAACCGCAACCCACGAAATGGGTTTCTAGCTGGTTCGAGCCCGCTTTGGGCCGTTTCGGGCCTCGAACTTGAGCAAGTGCTTTGGGAAGAATCGTTCCTCGCATCGTTCCCGTCGGATTGGTCCGACTTGTGAGGGCCATTCCGGTGAGTAATCTCACTAATCTCGGATTAGTTGGCTAATTATGCTTAAGGTTGGTTTAGTTTTAATTAATTATGTTTAGGTTGTTAGATTAGAATAAATTAGCAATTATTAGTCAATTGTGATGCGATTTAGATAAATTGATTGTGCAATTAGCAAATAGACGTGGTCTACTATTTATTGGAAGCATCTCGGAAATTTTTGACCCCTAATCGGGCTTTAATTTGGCGATTTGGGCCTAAGTGAGATTTTTGGCATTTAAATATTATTTTCCAGAATTAAATTAATTAATTATTTATTTTCCGAAAATTCAACTGGGATGGCCAGTGACCGGAATATTATGCCGATGACTGTGGTGAAGTCCGTTTATTTAATCGGGCTTTATTTTAAGTTAAATTGAATTTCTTGTATTTAAATATTATTTTTCAGAATTAAATTAATTAAATATTTATTTTCCGGAAATTCAACTTGGATGGCTAGTGACCGAATTTTTATGCTGATGATCGTGGTGCAGCCTGTTTATTTAATTGGGCTTTATTTTGAGCTAAACTGGATTTATAGTAATTAATTATTAATTTTCGAAATTATTTATTTATTTATTTATTTTTTGAAAATTAAGGTTGGGTTAGTCGACGATCGAAATTTCGTGATGATCGTCGTGGTGAAATCCGTTTATTTAATGGAGCTTTATTTTGTGTTGAATTAAATTATTTGCGAAGGATGGGAATTATTCTTTAATTGGAAAATCATTGGTTATTAATTGAAAAATAACTGGGCATCGGTTGATAATGCCAAAACTATTGAGCGGACTATGGAAAATGTGGGAGTTATGGAAAGGAAAATATTAGATTTTGGCTAAGGCCGGCCGTGTGCCCACGCACGATATTTTATTGGATATTTCTAATACGAAGAAATGAGGCCAAGACATTACTTTAATTGAGAAAGTTAAGTGCGAGGCACAATGTCATTGGGCCGTGATGGATTAATCGTGCATTGGCTTATAGTTGAAGCAAGATGATTATTGGAAGTTGATGTGATGTGTGTTGTGTTGAAGGAAACCAATGGATTATGAGCAGGTAAAGGACTAAGTATTACATGGCGACCTGAGTCGCATGGGAATTACCTCTAGCACCTTGCTGCATTGTTATGCATAGTGGAGGGCTAAGTGCTACACGATGGAAGATCTCGTGTGAGTCACCTCTAGCGCCTTACCCTATTGCATTTTATAGTGAAGGACTAAGTACTACACGATAGCGAGATTTCGTGTGAGTTACCTCTAGCGCCTTATACTATTGCTTTTGTAGTGAAGGACTAAGTACTACACGATAGCGAGACTTCGTGTGAGTTACCTCTAGCACCTTATGCTATTGCGTTGTGTAGTAAAGGACTAAGTACTACACGATAGCGACATTTCGTGTGAGCTACCTCTAGCGCCTCATACTATTGTTATTTGTGGTCAAGGACTAAGTACCGCACAATGGCGAGACTTTGTGTTGGGGTCACCTTTAGCACCTTGAGCCTATATTTGAGTGGGAATGTTGAGTGGGAATGTTGAGATTAATTATCGAGTATAGATGGAATCATTAATATGATTTAATCCGTTTGTCATGGATTGATTGATTGAACTGAATTGGCCGGGGAATGGTCTTCGTTGACATGTAATCGACTAGGTCGATTGATCTTTACTTTGATATGATGTTGTGAAATGATTGATTGAATGGAAATGACCGTGAGTGGTCTTGTTGGAGTGTGATCGACTAGGTCGATTGATCGAGATATCGATTTGTGATGTGATTGCTTGGGTGCCTATTGAACTGTGCTAATATGCAGGTGGGATTTGACGCCAAGGTAAGTCATATGCCCTGTGCGTGTTTAGGCAGCCTATAGTATAATGGTTTACTAATCAGGCTTAGTGGGGTAGAACTCGCTGAAACGTAGTCTCATCCCGGTTTGGGGAAAACATTTTAGGATCCCGATGAGGAGCTGAGGAGGAGGAATCTGAGAAAGAGAACTTTAAGTTGAAACCTGAGGAGGAAGATTTTTGAAAGAAGAAGATAATATCGAGAGAGATCTTAAGTACGACTTGGATGGATTGAGATTTCATCTTCTTTTGTGAACTCCAATTGATGTGAATAGTTATGAAGTTGTCTGATTTGTGTTTTGTATAAAAGTTTGGTTATAAGTTTCAATATGAAAAATATGGCCCTGCTTTTCTATCCCATCGATTTATTGTCTAGGGATTATAATTGCTTCCACATGTGCTTAATAAATGAAATGGTCGGCGATACATAGTCCTGGGATATCGCATCATATAATCGACCAAATGAGAAGGATGTGAGCGTGCCCGAGGATTAGGGCCTGACAGCACGGTACCTGCTCGTGACGACGTCGTGACAAGGGCGGCGATGACAGCGAGACCCCCGCGAATCTCTTCTTCTCCAGCGTCTCTCTCTCTCTCTCTCTCTCTCTCTCTCTTCTCTACTCCTCCCTCCAGCAAGACCCAGATCCGAAGCCGCAAGCCCTTAGCCCCCTAAAGTCTCTCGGGGGTGTCCAAGGGTCACAACTTCGATCTCCTCTCGTCTCTCTCTCCCTTCGTGTGTCTCTCTGGCGGAACCTCTCCCTCTCAAGCTCACCTGCTCGCGGATCTGGGTTCGCTTGCCGCTGGCCTCCCCCGATGTCTCTCGGTGGTAGGTTGTTTAGGTTGCGACCTGATCCTTCGCCCCCCCTTTGCTCGCTCTTTGATTTCCCCTCTGAAGTCTCTCAAGGGGAAGATCTTGGAGTTCGCTGTGTCCTTCGACGGAGGTGGTGCCTCGCTATTTATAGGCGAGGGGGCGGCCGGTCGACGGGGCTTCGACCGCCGGTCTTCGCATGCCGAACGAACGCCCGCGACCGAACCGGTGTCTCATCTCAGCATTAAAGGCGCGCGTTGAAGGCGCATGCGCGTCGTCCTCTGCTTCGGCAGCCTACCTCCATGCCTCTCTACTGTATGCTGCCCTTGAGCGCGTCGCCGGTCACCGCGTGTGAGATGCAGAGGCGTTTGAGGAAGAAGAAGACAGGAGGAAGAAGAGAGGAGGGGCTCACGTGGGAAAGAAAGAAGGGGGCTGCTTCTTTTTCTGTTTTTTTTTTTTTTTTTTTTTGTTATTTGTTTATTATTCCGAAAAAGACAAATAAATAAAAACTTAATTAATAAAATAAACGTAATTAAAATTGAGACGTCAACAAGCTGAAGGGAGCAACAAACGGCTTCAAGGAAGAGTTGGGCAAGGGATCATTCGGTGACCGGCATTTCGTTCGGTTGCTCGGCTTCTGTGCTGAGGCATCCACGAGGTTACTTGTCTATGATTACATGAGCAACGGTTCCCTTGCAGATCTGCTCTTCCGATCTGAATGGCGTCCTGATTGGAACGAGCGGATGAGAATCGCCTTGGAAATTGCCCAGGGAATCCTCCACCTACATGAAGAGTGCGACACGCCCATAATACACTGCGACATTAAGCCCCAAAACATCCTGATGGATGACTTCTGGGCGGTCAAAATCTCTGACTTCGGGCTGGCCAAGCTACTGATGCCAGATCAAACCAGGACCTTCACAGTCATCAGGGGGACGAGAGGCTATATGGCACCAGAATGGCACAAGGGCACCCCGATATCGGTGAAGACAGATGTCTATAGCTATGGGATCATGCTCCTGGAGATCGCACTCTGTCGCAGGCACATGGATGTCAACGCATCGACTTCTGAGGAGATCGTCCTTTCCAGATGGGCATACAGGCATTTCAGGGATGGAGAGCTGGACAAGTTAGTCCTAGGCGAGGAAGTCGATAAGTGGTTGTTGGAGAAACTGGTGAAAGTGAGCCTCTGGTGCATTCAGGATGAGCCGGCTCTTCGTCCTTCGATGAAATCCGCGGTGATGATGTTGGACGGAACAACTGAAATTTCGGTTCCTCCATGTCTGACCTCCGCCACCACTGTATGAACTTGTGTTCGGATCTCATTGCAATTCCTAGTCATCAATGCATGTAATGTTACAATAATTTTGAGTCACAGTGTGCTCAGAATCACTCTCGAGTCTTGAATTTTGTGTAGCAGATGGACATTAGTATTTGTATTTTGTACCTAGCTCAGATGTGTTAGTAATTTCCATCTTCCATTCCATCTTAATTCAAATCAGCATTGAGGCTTAAGATTTCCTTTGCCAGTCTAGATTGATTTTCATTTTATACTTTTTGTTTAAACAAAATCTTCCTACTCATGCATTTTAGCTGCTTTTAAATGCAAAATTCGTAAAACTTTCATAATGTTTAAACGTTTATATGTTGGATTAATTCATATATAATGCATTAATTTCCATTCCTTTCCCCTAATAGCCTTGAGCACACCGGTGAGAATTAGCGGTTCCTTGGGAGAGGCGTGGACGCTCTTTTGTTGCATGGCAAAATCTATTCTCGAGAAAGTTTTTTCTGTAGCAATTCTTCGATGAACGCCCCCATACAACCCGTCTTTGACCAGGCATCTAAGAAAATGTTGTACGGCAGGACCGAAACATGTTGCTGTATGCTGACATTGAATCTTTCTAATGTAAGACTTACAAACGCGTATTTTAAATTTAAGGACTTCTGCATTGACTTGGAAGAGCACCGAAAAAGATAAGGTTAGTTCCTCCCCAGTAAAAATTGTAGTCAGGGGAACAACTCAATTTATAAACATTGACTTGTTAAATCTGCATTAATGGGTCAATTTGGATCGACTTTCAAATCACTTGTAGGTTTTCCTTGCAAGCATTTCCTTAACGTGTGGGGCAGGCTATTACACGATCTTTGTGATACTGTTTTTCTTCCTTTTCTTGCACGTGGAGCCTGGAAGACATTCAAGGCGGGGAACAACCCAATTTTCTAGACATTGACTCGTTCAATCTATATTATATTAAAATGGGTCAATTTGGGTCTGACTGTCAAATCACTTGTAGGTTTTCCTTGCAAGCATTTTTCTCCCCGCGTGGGGCAGGATATTGAACGATCTTCGTGGTGCTGATTTTTTTTCCTTTTCGTGCACATGGGGAGACTGGAAGACATTCGGTCGGTCTGTGTGCAGGGAGCGGGAGAGGAGACGGCAAGTCAAAGACGATCTCACAAAGTCGTCCATGCAAGCCGTAAGCAACTTCTCTGGACCCCTCAACTTCTCTGGACCCATAGTGGACCTCGCGCAAGCATTTCTCCAGAACTTCAGTAGATGGCAACAAAAAACAGAGGATGGAGAAGCCAAAAACCAGATCTTACAAAGAAAGTGGAGACCGCCGAAGGATGGGAAGATGAAATTAAACGTCGACGGCTCCTGGGTGAACGGCGAATCGGCAGGATCGGTAGCTGGGGTCTTGCGGGATGAAGAGGGGAACTTCATTGATGGCTTCGCGCAAAAGGTACGAGCATCCTCTCCCGTTCAGATCGAAACCCTAGCTATATTGAGTGGGTTGGAGTTTTTGAAGTCAAGACAGCAACTGAACGTGGGCGCAGAAGAGTTCGTGCAAGTACATCCAGTTGAAGTGGAATGTGAAACTGATAGTTTAACAGCACAAGAAAGTATAATGGGCTGGGCCGAACCTCCATGGAATGTGCAGCCCATAGTAGACAAATGTAGAAGTCTTCTCCTCACAGCCAAAGGGACGTCGCTTACCTATTGTACGCGGGACGCCAACAACGCCGCAGATCTCATTGCGAAGCTCCACAGAACACAATCCCTACCTCCCAATTGGCGATTCGCACATCCTCTTGCACTATCGGAAATTATATGTGCTGAATACCACCCATCGAACTCTTGTAGTTATCGTATTTCATGAATGCAAATATCACTTTTGACCAAAAAAAAAAAAAAAAAAAAAAAAAAAAAAAAAAACTTCTCGAGAAATTTGGAGTGCTAAAATTATGAAAGGAATTTTTGATGATTTCGTACGTTACTATAAGGATATTTCGAAGCAAAAGTTTTTCCATCGAAATTTGATATGTCATTTAGATTTTAAAGATTATAAGAAAATATGTATATGAATTCATGCGTCAATACTTTTTTTGTTGCGAAAGTTTATGATATTTTGTGTTGAACAATACTTAAGGTGCATTTGAAGCGGAATTCTAATAAAATTAAGGATTAATGCCACTGAAAACTCCGAATTAATACACCTATCAAAAATTAATTTTTATGTTATAAAAAATCTCAAACTAATACACCCGTATCACATTTATCCAAAACCGGTGCACCCATATCACATTTACCCCCCTCCCCCGAATTCTAGATTTACCATAATTTGGCATAAATATGACACATGTATACTAATTTGGGGTAAATGTGATATGAGTGTAAATTTTTTGTGACACAAATTAGTTTGAGATAAATGTGGTGTAGGTATATTAGGTTGGAGTAAATGTGGCATAAGTGTACAAATTTAGAGTTTTTGGTTATATTGATCTTAAATAAAAGGTAAAGACTAAAATTTCACAGCAGTTTGTTCCTCCACTGGATATTGCATCACTTTCTCCCGGCTAATTTGAGGTGTTAGGGGGTTCAAGTCATTTGAGCTGGTTAACAAACAGTTGCTTTTTCCTATTTTTCGTTTATGCCATTCTTTCTTAAATTTATGCCCCTATTTTGTCTTTAAGTTTTGAATATACATAAAAAGATGACCTTTTGAATCATAATACTATAACTTCCATTCCTTTCTCTACTAGCCTCGATTACACTGGCGAGAATTAATGGGGCCTCGTAGAGCGGTGAGACCTCCTTTCGAAGCCAAAAAAGAAAAGATAACAAGGGCGCAACTGAGGACAAAATGGTTTATATTATTTTATTAGAAGAAGACATAAATCTTCCTTAAACTTTGTCTAAATGTGTAAAGCAATCCCTGAACTTTAACTCATTGTGTAATGTGATTTCTAAACTTTTAATTTGTTCAATGTAGTTCATGAATTTTTGGTATATGTTCAATTTAGTTCCTAGACCATAAAATTGTTCAAAATTATTCATGATCTTAAATTAATGGAAGGACTACATTAAGCATATTCATATAACTCACTATCAAAAGTCTAGGGACCATATTGAACAAATTTAAAATTCATGAATCACATTAAATATTAGGGTTAAAGTTTATAAACCACATTGAACATTAGGCTAAAGTTCATAGACCACGTTATACATTGCGCTAAAGTTCATAGATCATTTGTGTTATTATCCCTACCTCCCCTCCCCCCCCCTTTTTTTCAATTGAATACTGTCAATTACTCATTGTCACGCCTAAACTCCTATAAATATAGGGAAAATAAAACAATCGTCCTCCTATTTGAAGAACAAAACCTTAAACATAACTAACATTAATCTGTAGTAATATGGTTATAGTATCTTTCTTAAATTCACCATAATAAGTATATACTTTTCCAAACTTAAAAACTAAAACTCAACAATTGTTTATTCAAACATATGCCCAACTATCTCAACTCATATCCACTATTCAACTACAGAAAATTTTTGCCCTTGCTAGCGCTCTCGCTACTTATCCTTAACTAAAGAACTTGAATAGGATTGCAACGAATGATATAAGCAAACACAATTAAGTGAATAGTACTTATTTCTTTTAAGCAGACTGAGCATTCATTATACATTTTTATAAAACAATACCAGAAATTTAATAATGTCAAATCCAGTATATACTATTTCAAATGTGAGTTATTTGATTTCAACAATCTTTCACATATTAGAATTACTTAACCAATTAATAATAACAAGTCAAACAACAATAGTCTATTGCATTTATCAACCATCATTAAATTCACAAATTAATGGCCTATTCTATTGATCATCTATTGTTCAATATCCAATTATGGTCATGACATAATGTCCTGTGAAAAGGCAACCAAGATTCTCTCTTTGGTAATGTCTCCACCTATTATAAGTCGGTGGCTCGCCCAATAGGTTATCCTGAAAACAGTATGCATAAACCCCTTAATGGATTCATAGCGATAATAGCATCAAATAACTAACATTATCTTCCAAAATTCCACAAAGCCTATCCAAAATACATATCATAAATTTGTTTCATAACCAAAACTGATAACAATTCTTAAGTCAATTCATCCATCAAAATATCTTTCATAATTTATTTTTCAAATTGTTTTAGAATTCTTTTCATACATTCACAAAATAGTGCATATGACCTTTTTCACATTAACTTCATAGAACGTTTTTCATACCATTCACAAATAATCAACAGTAATAAAAGTTTGATCTAAATTTTATGTAGCAGACTCGCTTTTAATAATATATCAAATCCATGTCACTTTTAAGACACAAACTTACAAATTCATAGGAGAGATAAACACTAGTCACCTAGGTTTTGAGTAATGTAGGCTACTTCAGCTAACAAACAATCCCCATGCACCCACAAAAAGCTCATATTCATTGTTGTTTGTTCCACGTAACTTGTGCGTGGAACTTTAAAAATTCATCTCGACCAATTTGGGAGACTAAATTTACTTTTGTAATATCCCACGATTTCATGACGCTCTAGAATTTTATTGTTATATCATTTCATAGCTAAATAACTCCTAAATCAAACTGGTTTTTGAAAATTTACGTACTTTTGAATTTATGGCTAAACTAGGAAAATTTATGCGATTATATAGACGAATGACTTCAATCCTTACCGGGCCTGTGAATTGAAATTAATCCGACTTGTCACGACGTTCGAAACTTAAGTGATGAACCCCTTTCTTGTCTCCTTCCTTCTTTTCACGCTCTTTGTTCTTGGTTCTTTTGTTCTTCTATTTTTCTTTCGCCTCAACTCTTCTTTTCTTTTTTTCTTTTTTGGTTGCCACCTGTTTGACATCTTTTAACCAAGTGACCTCCGCCTCTCCCCTTCCTTTTTCTTTTTTATTTTCCATTTTGTTAGCCAATTGTTACTCATAGTATTCGATTACACTGCAAAATGTTCTTCGGAAACTATCTTCTGTTCTATTGCAATTGTTCCATGAATGCCGCTGGACACCCCGTCGTTGACCTGGCTTGACCGACACAAGGGCCTCTAAGCAAGCGTTGTACAGAAGGAGGATATGTTCCCGTATGCTGACATTGAATCTTCCTAGTATAAAGACTTACAAACATGTATTTGCGCATTCGAGGACATTGAAGAGCCATTGACTTGGAAAAGTACCAAGAAAGTTCCTCTCCAATGAAAATTGTAGTGGGGAAAAACTGAAATTTGTTTTTTCGTTGAAATGCAGTCGAGTCTTCTTTCGTGAAGTATTACTTCCAGTGTCCTTCCCAGATGTTTTGTTCTTCCTTCACTCCCTACTTAATCACAAAACTGATAACAGTTTTTCTTGATTCATATAGAACTTTTCTGCTTTCTCTCTCTCTCTCTGATGGCCTCTCTGCAAGTTGCTTGCCTCCTATTATTGCTTTCCATGGCTGTCGGTGCCCAACAAATGACCTCTAAAACCTCCCCCGAAAGGATACCCGTTGATTCTTCACTTTCTCCGAGCACTAACCAGACTTCATGGCTTTCGCCTTCTCGTCTCTTTGCCTTCGGGTTTTATCCGGAAGGCGGCAAATATGCCGTGGGAATCTGGCTTGTTGGTAATCCAAATAACACTGTCATTTGGACAGCCAATCGAGATGATCCTCTTGTCGATTCTAGTTCTTCTATTGAGTTCACCCCCTATACACTCATTGTTCGAACCTATCAGGGAGGAAAAGGCAAGTCGATCATTTCATGGCAAAAGCCGGCAGACTCAGCCTCGATGCTTGATTCTGGTAATTTTGTCATTTACAATTTCCCATATGATCCGTCTAATGTAAATTGGCAAAGCTTTGATTCCCCAACGGACACCCTTGTAGTCGATCAACATCTGTTAAATTATAAGGAATTGGTTTCAAGCAAATCCCCAGTAGACCACTCGAGCGGGCGATTTCATGTTGTAATGCAGGGTGATAGCAACCTCGTTGCATACGGCGTTAATTCCACTAATGCTGATACCGATGCATATTGGTCCACCAATACCCAAGAAAAAATAAATGCCACATACGCATTGCTCCAGGATAGAGTAGCCTTGTTCTTTGTGGGTGGGCTTGTAACGCTTCAAGCTAATAGCTCAGATCCAGATCAGAAAAGCATTCTACTTTACCGAGCAACGCTGGATTATGATGGAAATTTTAGGCTCTATTTGCACAGTTTCATTAATGGTGATGCCTTGAACTCAAATGTGTCGGTAAAGTGGTTGGCACAGAATTCCTCATGTGATATAAAAGGTTTTTGCGGATTAAACAGCTTCTGCAAAGTCACAGACGAAAAGGCAGGGTGTCATTGCTTCCCAGGGTTTGATTTTGTGGATGAAAGTCATGATTTCCTCGGCTGTTACAGGAGGTCTAACTATGAACAACTCTGCAGGGCTGAAGAGTCTGCCTTGTCTTTTAGTATTGTCCAAATGAACAGTACTACGATGGGGGGCCATCCTTATTCTGTGATACCACTTTCCCTTGAAGAATGCAGCAGGTCTTGTTCAGACGACTGCCATTGTGAAGCTGCTCTGCACGTCAATGATATCTGTGAGAAAAACAAGCTTCCCATCATGTATGCAGCTAAAACTCCAGATAATTCTTCCACAGTTTTGATCAAGAAATTAATGCCTGCCCCTCCTGGAAAACCAGAGCAGCCCAATCAACATGTGACCAAGGGAAAGAAGATGCTTATTTTGCTCTTATCAATCAGCTTGGGTTCCTTTGCAGTTCTGTGTTGCCTGATAGCAGTCTTCAGCTTCTTGATTTATCATCACCAAGTTCGTAAGTATGAAAGGCTGGCAAAAGTTCCTACTTTGGGTCCAGCGCAAGAGTTTAGCCTGCAATCTTTTTCATATAACGAGCTTGAGAAAGCCACTGGTGGGTTCAGGGAAAAGCTTCACAAGGGCTCCCTATGGACTGTGTACAAAGGGGCTATATCTGACGGTAAAAGGCCTGTAGCAGTGAAGAGGCTAGAAAGAGAAGTGGAAGAAGGAGAACAGGAGTTTCGAGCAGAAATGACTACAGTTGGACGTACTCATCACAAAAACTTAGTTCGGCTGCTCGGGTTTTGCAAGGAAAACTCTAGGAAAATTCTTGTCTATGAATACCTAAAAAATGGACCCCTGGCGAATCTTCTGTTCAATGTTGAAAACCGGCTGGCCTGGAGAGAGAGAGTGAGAATTGCATTGGAAGTTGCAAGAGGAATCCTGTATCTACATGAAGAATGTGATCTTCAAATAATTCATGGTGCTATTTCGACTCGAAATATTCTAATCGATGAATCATGGACGGCAAAGATCTCAGATTTCAGGTTAGCAAAGGTTTTAATGCCAAATCAAACAGGAATCCTCTATAACGTCAAAGGTAAGAGAACATGTGTGGCACCTGAACAGCACAAGCATGCCTTATTGTCCACAAAGGTTGATATTTATAGCTTTGGAGTTGTGCTATTGGAAACCGTGTGCTGCCGAAGCAACATCGTGGTTGATGCTCCAACGGCAGATGAAGTGCTTCTTTCCACGTGGGTGCAAAAGTGTTATGTTGCCGGAGAGTTGAAAAAACTTATTATGGATGATGCACAAGTGGACATGAAAAACCTGGAAAAGATGGTGAAAGTGGGACTGCTTTGCACTCAAGATGATCCAAGTCTTCGCCCTTCAATCAAAGATGTAATATTGATGTTGGAAGGCACCAAGGATACACCGGACCCCCCCTTCATAACAATGTCCTCAGTTTGCTTTTAGTCTGTATCATATGTATAAGTTATTGTGCCTTTTCTGAAATATGGCCTTCTCCTTCCATTGGTGGAAGGCTATTTTGAACGCAGAAGTGAGATGTATGATTTT
Organism: Eucalyptus leucophloia subsp. euroa; assembly: GCA_017140325.1. Classification (NCBI taxonomy): domain Eukaryota; kingdom Viridiplantae; phylum Streptophyta; class Magnoliopsida; order Myrtales; family Myrtaceae; genus Eucalyptus; species Eucalyptus leucophloia. The sequence goes on from CM029475.1 coordinate 65,572,234, forward strand.
TAGACTTTGAAAGAAGTCCTTGAAAACTTAAATCTCACCATTTTATACATTTGTTATCTCTGTTTGCATTAAAAAATAACTGGTTGATTTATCAGCAAACTATATTTGCATGACTGTCGTGTGTTGAATAATACATCCAAGGTGTAACTGTGTGCTAACAATCGTTGATATGTTCAAGCTCTTGGTATGATTGGCTTGATTCTAGCTGCTTTGTTACTGATGACAGGAATGATCAAACTGATTCGGTGGTAAGAAGCTGGGTATAACTTTGGAAAGAGAATCTGATCACTTGCTTTAGAGAGTTTATTCTTCCTGAATAATGACTTATCTTGGTGGCATTACCGATACACACTATTGTTCATCCAAGTTCAAGCTGGTACAGTTTGACAACGAACTGACCAAGCATACTCATCAAAATTGAAACTTCTGCATGACAGATTTGAAGAGCGAGAATGACATAACTGGGTGACCTTTTCAATTGCTTTCCAATAAAACTTAAATCTTCGTTGATCTAGACATTGTTGGCCAAAATACGTTCAGTCGGGTTATGAAAGTGTGGAACTGTAGAAGGTATTCATTCTGTAGAGCAATTGGCCATGTCTACTTAAATTTTACTGTCGGGTCAGCAATATGCTAGGGTAGAGACGGTTTGAGTCTCAGTTAGATTATTTGGCATCTCCGCACCGATGAAGTCTTCATCAAATTAATTTTCATATTGTTGGCTAAAATATTGTTTACTCAGGTTAGGGACCTGAACGGACAGAAGGGCATTGATTTTACTGGACAGCTCAACATGTTCAATATAGTTTACTGGCTCATTTGCAGATTGATGGGACAGCAATATTCTAAGGAAATTATCATCGAGTCTCAGTAGTATAATTTCAGGCCAATGCCTTTTGACTAGAACAGAAGTTGTTTTCCAGAAACACTGACATTTGTATTGTTTAGACCCAACTGGACAGGTTTTTTCTGGGGAAATCGGTCAGTATTATTTTCATGTGTAGGCGTGATTATTTCCTGATGAGATAATTCAAGGTCTTTGCAGAAGTTTCAGCAATATATGGTTATATTCTCTGACGAGAGTTTTAGTTGTATTTCCTCACGTAATTTTGACAGCTATGTTTTTTATTTCCAAGTCCAGACATCATTATGGACCGTGACAAGTATCTGTCTGACATTACACCAGTTGGAGTCTTGCAAGTCAACAGGGGTGAAAGATGCTTGGCTGGATTCTCATTTTCCTTGATTTTTCGAGAAGCAATGACTTTGCCAGTCAACATGACTCACCAAAGTCATGCAAGCAAGCCACAAGAAAGTTCTCAATATACAACATTTAAAAGGAGGAGGAAGTTATGACTCTTGTTTACAACTCTCACATACCCTGAAGTGAATTCCCACTTTATTAACAGATACTGCCCATGGCTTCTTCATACATCATACTGATCTTTCTGCTTACAGGGTATTGCGCTGCAGTTGGATCTGAAAAGTGCTCGATAAGCTTAAACTCAGCAATCCATCCCATAACTCATCCCACTTCCTGGACCTCGCCTTCTGGTCACTTTGCATTCGGCTTCTACCAGGAAGGTGGTGGGTTTAAAGTGGGGATTTGGATGGTTCATAAATCACAGAACACCACTGTGTGGACAGCAAATCGAGACGATCCGCCAGTGTCCTCAAATGCTGCACTGGAGTTAACCTCTGAGGGTCAGCTCGTTCTTAAAATTGGTCCTGGGGAGACTGAACTGATTGCTAACTCGTCAGATAGTGCTTCATGTGCAGCCATGGACGATGCAGGGAATTTCATCCTCTATAACCAGCATTCTGAGGTCATCTGGCAAAGTTTCAATTTTCCTACTGATACATTACTTGGAGGCCAGTCCTTACCCACTGGTGCTGAATTACATTCGAGCGTGTCTTGGACTAATCATTCAACAGGCAGGTTTCGTCTCTGTATGCAATCTGATAATAACTTGGTTCTCTACCCTAAGGATACTCTGACATCTGGAATAGATGCTTACTGGGCTTCAAATACGTGTTGTTACGTACAGCCTGTTCATTTTCACCTGTATCTCAATTTCACTGGTGCACTTCTTCTACTAGACAACTCGGGAGAATACGACGTAGTTATATCAGATCTGGATACCTCTTCTGTGAACCATAATTCGACAATTTACCGTTTGATACTGGACTCGGGGGGAATACTCCAACTGTATTCTCATAGGTTCGCTGAAAATGGTGACGATGTGGTGTCCTTAATGTGGACACAACCAAATAATAAGTGCGGAGTGAAGGGCTTATGTGGCTTTAATAGTTACTGTACTATGGAGGACGAGCAACCTGTATGTCGGTGTTTTCCTGGTACGGATTATGTTGACAGTACAAACCAGTTTAGTGGGTGCGAGAGGAACTTCAAGGAAGAATGGTGCAGGGATGCCAGAGAAAACTCATCATCGTTTACCTTTAAATCCATCGACCATGTGTACTGGCAGGACCCTCCCTATTTTCAGGTGACAATGGAAGTAACGGATTGCAACATGTCGTGCTTGGAAGATTGCGATTGTGAGGTAGCTTTATACGACTTCAAACAAGGAATTTGTATGAAACAAAAGCTTCCTCTTATGTATGCCTGGACAGTTCCTGAAAAATCATTCAGAGCATTTTTCAAGGTGGGACTAGAAGGCATTGAAGCTGCCAACACCAATAACTCCGATTCACTGGTGCTGGAAAAAGTTGACAGCAAGAAAGAAACAATCCAACTACTTTTGGTGACTGTAGGACTTACGGCATGCTCGTGCATCGCCCTCGCAGTCGCTGGTCTTTTCACCTTCAAGTTGCGAGTACTTGAGTACAAGAAGATAGTGGAAAGTGCAAATTTTGGCTTGACGGAGGAACTTGCTCTGAGGCCATTTTCTTACAAGGAGCTGAAGAGGGCAACAAACGGCTTCAAGGAAGAGTTGGGCAAGGGATCATTCGGTGCAGTCTACAAAGGAACCTTGTACAGGGGCAAAAGAGTTGTTGCTGTCAAAAGACTAGAGAAGCTGCTCAACGAAGGTGAAAGGGAGTTCCGAGCGGAAATGCGTGTCATCGGCGCCACTAATCACCGGCACTTGGTTCGGTTGCTCGGCTTCTGTGCTGAGGCATCCAAGAGGTTACTTGTCTATGAATACATGAGCAACGGCTCCCTTGCAGATCTGCTCTTCCGATCTGAAAGGCGTCCTGATTGGAATGAGCGGATGAGAATCGCCTTGGAAATTGCCCGGGGAATCCTCTACCTACATGAAGAGTGCGACACGCCCATAATACACTGCGACATTAAGCCCCAAAACATCCTGATGGATGACTTCTGGGCAGTCAAAATCTCCGACTTCGGGCTGGCCAAGCTACTGATGCCAGATCAAACCAGGACCTTCACAGTCATCAGGGGGACGAGAGGCTATATGGCGCCAGAATGGCACAAGGGCACCCCAATATCGGTGAAGACAGATGTCTATAGCTATGGAATCATGCTCCTGGAGATCGTATTCTGTCGCAGGCACATGGATGTCAACGCGTCTACTCCTGAGGAGATCGTCCTTTCCAGTTGGGTATACGGGCATTTCAGGGATGGAGAGCTGGACAAGTTGGTCCTAGGCGAGGAAGTCGATAAGTGGTTGTTGGAGAAACTGGTTAAAGTGAGCCTCTGGTGCATTCAGGACGAGCCGGCTCTTCGTCCTTCGATGAAATCTGTGGTGATGATGTTGGATGGAACAACTGAAATTTCGGTACCTCCATGTCCGACCGCCGCCACTGTATGAACTCGAGTTTGGATCTCATTGCAATTCCTAGTCATCAATGCATGTAATGTTACAATAATTTTGAGTCACAGCGTGCTCAGAATCACTCTCAAGTCTTGAATTTGCTGTAGCAGATGAACATTAGTATTTGTATTTTGTACCCAGCTCAGATGTGTTAGTAATTTCTATCTTCCATTCCATCTTAATTCAAATCAGCATTGAGGCTTCAATTTCCCTCCCCGGTCTAGTTTGATTTTCATTTTATACCTTTTGTTTTAACAAAATCTTCCGACCCATGCATTTTAGCTGCTTTTTAATGCAAAATTCGTAAAACTTTCATAATGTTTAAACGTTGATATGTTGGATTAATTCATATATAATGCATTAATCTCCATTCCTTTCCCTTAGTAGCCTTGAGCACACCGGTGAGAATTAGCGGAGCCTTAGGAGAGGCGTGGACGCTCTTTTGTTGCATGGCAAAATCTATTCTCGAGAAAGTTTTTTCTGTAGCAATTCTTCGATGAACGCCCCCATACAACCCGTCTTTGACCAGGCATCTAAGAAAATGTTGTACGGCAGGACCGAAACATGTTGCTGTATGCTGACATTGAATCTTTCTAATGTAAGACTTACAAACGCGTATTTTAAATTTAAGGACTTCTGCATTGACTTGGAAGAGCACCGAAAAAGATAAGGTTAGTTCCTCCCCAGTAAAAATTGTAGTCAGGGCAACAACTCAATTTTATAGACGTTGACTCCTTAAATCTGCATTATATTAAAATTGGTCAATTTGGATCGACTTTCAAATCCCTTATAGGTTTTCCTTGCGAGCATTTCTTTAACGTGTGGGGCAGGATATTGAACGATCTTTGTGGTACTGGTTTTTCTTTCTTTTCTTGCACATGTGGAGACTAGAAGACATTCAAGGCGGGGAACAACCCAATTTTCTAGACATTGACTCGTTCAATCTGCACTATATTAAAACGGGTCAATTCGGGTCGACTTTCAAATCACTTGTAGGTTTTCCTAGCAAGCGTTTTTTCCCCGTGTGGGGCAGGACATTGAACGATCTTCGCGGGACTGGTTTTTCTTCCTTTTCGTGCACATGGGGAGACTGGAAGACATTCGGTCAGTCCGTGTGCAGGGAGTGGGGAGAGGAGACGACAAGTCAAAGACGACCTCACAAAGTCATCCATGCAAGCCGTAAGCAACTTCTCTGGACCCCTCAACTTCTCGAGAACTTTGGAGTGCTAAAAATTATGAAAGGAATTTTGGATGATTTCGTACATTACTATAAGGATATTTCCAAGCAAAAGTTTATCCATCGAAATTTGATATGTAATTTAGATTTTAAAGATTACAAGAAAATATGTACATGAATTCACATGTCAATATATTTTATTTTATTTATTTATATTGTGAAAGTTTATGCTATTTCATGTTGGAGAAAGGTAAGGTGCGTCTGAAGCGGGATTATAATTAAATTAAGTATTAATACTACTGAAAACTCCAAATTAATACACATATCCAAAATTAACTTTTATATTATAAAATATCTCAAACTAGTACACTAATGTCACGTTTTCCCAAAACTAGTGCACTCATATCACATTTACCCCCTAGAATCCTAGATTTGTCATGATTTGGCGTAAATATGACGCATATCTACTAATTTGGGGTAAATGTGACATGAGTGTATTACTTTGAGGTTTTTTGTGACACAAATTAGTTTGACATAAATGTGGTACGAATATATAAGTTTGGAGTAAATATGGCATGTGTGTACTAATTAGAATTTTTGGTTATTGATCCTTAAATAAAAGGTAAAGACTAAAATTTCACAGATGTTTGCTCTTCCAATGGATATTGCATCATTTTCTCCGGCTAATTTGAGGTATTAGGGGGTTCAAGTCATTTGAGCTGGTTAACAAACAGTTGCTTTTTCCTATTTCTCGTTTATGCCATTCTTTCTTAAATTTATGCCTCTTTTAGTTTTGAATATATATAAAAGATGACCTTTTGAATCTTGATACTAAAACTTCCATTCCTTTCTCTTACCGGCCTCGATTACACTAGAGAGAATTAATGGGACCGCGTAGAGCGGTGAACCCTGCTTTCGAAGCCAAAAAAGAAAAGATAACTAGGGTGCAACTAAGGACATGATGGTTTATTTTATTTTATTTAGAAGATGGCGTAAATGTTCGTTAAACTTTGTCTAATTGTGTAATGTGATCCCTAAACTTTAGCTTAATGTGTAACGTGATCTCTAAACTTTTAATTTATTTAATGTAGTCAATGAATTTTTGATACATGTTTAATTTAGTTCTTAGACTATAAAAATTGTTTAATGTTGTTCTTGATCTTGAATTAATGAAAGGATTACATTGAACATATTCATATAGTTTAGAAATTATATTGAACACGTACCAAAAATACAGGGACCACATAAAACAAATTAAAAGTTCATAGACCACATTGACTAAATGAAAAATTAAGAGTTCATGGATAATATGTGTCATTATCCCCCTCCCCCTTTTTTTTCATTTGAACGTTGTCAATTGCTTATTGTCACACCACAACTCCTATAAATATATGGAAAAATGACACAATTGTCCTCCTATTTGAAGGACGAAACCTTAAACGTAACTAACATTAATCAGTTATCAAAATATATCTCTATCTATACATTTGACTAAGTAGTAATTTAATTATAGTATCTTTCTTAAATTCACCATAATAAATATATACTTTTCCAAACTAACAAACTAAAACTCAACAAATGTCTATTCAAACATATGCCCAACCATCTCAACTCATACCCACTATTCAACTACAGAAATGTTTTGCTATTGATAGTGCTCCCCGCTACTTGCCCTTAACTAAAGAACTTGAAAAGGGACTGTAAAGAATGATATAAGCAAACACTATTCAGTGAATAGTACTTATTTCTCCTAAATAGATTGAGCATTCATTGTACATATTTAGCAAACAATATCAGAAATTTAATAATGTCCAATCCAATATATAATATATTTAGTATTTCAAATGTGAGTTATTTGATTTCAACAGATCTTGCACATATTAGAATTACTTAACCAATTAATAATAACAAATCAAACACCAATAGTTTATTTATTTCATTCATCAACCATTATTATTAGTCGATGGCTCAGTCAATAGAATATCTTGAATAATATGCATAAACCCCTTAATAGATTCATGGCGATAATGAGTATCAAATAACTAACATTATCCTCCAAAATATAGATTATAAATTTTTGGGTTAATACCCGGAAAAACTCCAAACCGGTACACTTGTGACAAATTTACCCAAAACTATTTTTTTATACCATGAAAAACCCCAAACTGGTATATTTGTGACAAATTTATCCCGACTGACTATAAAAAACCCTAAACTGGTACATTTATGACAAATTTACCCCAAACTAATTTATTCGACTGCAAAAAATCCCAAAATGATAAATTTGTGACAAATATACCATTTGCTAAATTGGATTAATACCACAAAAAAATCACAAAAATTGTAAATTGTGACAAACAGAGCATAAAATCCTAAATTGGTATCGGTCAATTTGTCACGTGTCATTTAACTAAATAATTTGAGAATAAAATTTAATAAAAACTAACAGAGGGTAAATTTGTCACAAGTGTACAAGTTTAGGGTAAATTTGTCAAAGGTATACTAGTTTAGGGTCTTTGGCGGTCAAAAAAATAATTTTGGGTAAATTTGTCACAAGTATACCAGTTTGGGGTTTTTCAGGGTATTAACCCTAAATATTTCATAACCAAAACTAATAACACTTCTTAAGTCAATTCATCAGTCAAAATATCTTTCGTAATTCATTTTTCAAATTATTTGAAAATTCATTTCATACATTTGATTCAGAAAATAGTGCGTATGACCCTTTTCACATAAACTTCTTAGAACGTTTTTCATACCATTCACAAATAACCAATAATAATAAAATTTTGATCCAAATTTATGTAATAAACATGCTCTTTAATAATATATTAAATTTGTATCATTTTTAAGATACAAGCCTACAAATTCATAGGAGTCACAAACATTCCCTGTGCACCGACAAGAAGCTCATATTCATTGTTGTTTGCTCCATGTAGCTTGCACGCAGTGCTTTAAAAATTCATTTGGACCAATCCGTGAGACTAAAGTAACTTCTGTAATATTCCCACGGTTTCACGACACTCTAAAGTTTTATTGTTATATTATTTCATAGTTAAATAACTCCTAAGTCGAACCGGTTTTTCAAAATTTACGTACTTCTGAAATTTATGGCTAAACTAGGAAAATTTATCCGATTTGACGGACGAATGACTGCAATCCTTACCGGGCTTGTGAATTGAAATTAATCCGACTTGTCAAGACGTTCGAAACTTGAGTGCATGAACTCCTTTCTTCTCTTCCTCTCTTCTTTTCTTTTCCGCTTGTTTCCACGCTCTTTGTTCTTGTTTCTTTTCTTCTTCTATTTTTCTTTGGCCTTAGCTCTTCTTTTCTTTTTTTCTTTTTTGGTTGCCACCTGTTTACCGTCCTTTAACCGAGTGACCTCCACCTGTCCCCCTCCTTTTTCTTTTCATTTTCCATTTTGTTAGCCAATTGTTACACTCATAGTATTCGATTACACGGCAAAATGTGTTCTTCAGAAATTATCTTCTGTTCTGTAGCAATTGTTCCACGAATGCCGCTGGACACCCCGTCGTTGACCTGGCTTGACCGACACAAGGGTCTCTAAGCAAGTGTTGTACAGAAGAACTAGGATATATTCCTGTATGCTGACATTAAATCTTCCTAGTACAAAGACTTTACAAACATGTATTTGCGCATTCAAGGACTTTGAAGAGCCATTGACTTGGAAAAGTACCAAGAAAGTTCCTCTCCAATGAAAATTGTAGTGGGGAAAAACTGAAATTTGTTTTTTCTTTGAAATGCAGTCAAGTCTTCTTTTGTGAAGTATTACTTCCAGTGTCCTTCCGAGATGTTTCTTTCTTCCTTCACTCTGTACTTAATTACAGAACTGATAACAAGTTTTACATATTCATATAGAACTTTTCTGCTCTCTCTCTCTCTCTCTCTCTCTCTCTCTGATGGCCTCTCTGCAGGTTGCTTGCCTCCTATTATTGCTTTCCATGGCTGCCAATGCCCAACAAATGATCTCTAATACCTCCTCCAAGTTGATACAAGTTGATTCTTCACTTTCCCCGAGCACCAACCAGACTTCATGGCTTTCGCCTTTTGGTCTCTTTGCCTTTAGGTTTTATCCAGAAGGCGGTACATATGCTGTGGGAATCTAGCTTGTTGGTAATCCAAAATACCATCATACTGCAAAACCATCAAGAATGGGGGATAACATGTCCATCCTTCCACTAAAAGAATGCAACCTCAAACCACCAAAATCCAACTCTCAAAAGTCCCCTCTTCGATTTCACTCTCATACTACTCATACTAGTTGAAGAACCTAAAAAAGATTGAAAAATAGAGAGGTGAATAATCACAACTCAGACCACCGGCCGTAGTGGCTCCGCTGGATAAGACTTTACGGATCCTCAGCCCAAAGGTGAAGGGTTCAAAACCCAGGGGAGGCGCTAGGTGTATTAAATGTGACTCAGAGGTGGTGGGTCCTCCTACTTAAGTGTCACATGAGGGTTTATGGTGTGGCTGTCGGCTGCAAGCCGGTTCCTCTAGCAAAAAAAAAAAAAAAAAAAAAAAAAAACAACAATCACAACTCAGTGAGTAGTACATTTCTTTTGAGTGGATCGAACATTCACTTTGCATATTTACAAACACCATATCACTAGTTATCAATTCCAAAGCTAGAGTACTATATACGCAAAATATCAAAAGTAGATAATATATTTCCAATAAACTCTTTTACTTATAAATCAATAATGAAATCAATTCACAAGTAACAACTTAATTATCAATGGTCTATTCTATAATTAATCTCATTTAACCATACGTCGATGGTCCAATTCATATCTCAATTCACAAGTCAATGGTCCAATCCATTAACCAAACTCAAATCACATGTCAATGGTCCGCCCCATTGATCAAACTTGCGGTCAAATATCTAATTATGGTCATGCATGACGCCGTGATAAAGCAATCAAGATTCCCCTCTTAGTTAAATCTTCACCTATTATTAGCTAGTGACTTAGCCCACAAGGATATTCTAGATTAGTATGCGCATACTCACAAGCCACTCACTGGACTCATGACGATATTGAGCACCAAACTCACATTCTCTAATACCAGCAATCAAATCCACAATCGCTATTAGTAATTGATTTCACAAAACAAAACGCATAATCTTTCTAAATTTCATTCATCAAAATAAACACATTTCAAAAGATATTCCTCACATCATTTCAGATTCTTCATAACCCAAATATGTAATCTTCTAAACCAACAAATAACCTTTCACAAATAAGCTCATTTTGTAGATATAAATATTTTTGTAGAGTATCATATCATTTAAAAAATCATATCATAAACTAGTTCACAATGCCATATATATATCCTTTCATAATACCTTTCGTAGAACCATTTCAAATCAACCTCAAATATTAAAAGGTAGTAATTGCCCAATTTAGACTTTTATGCAACAGATATACTTATTCATAACTCATAAAATAGAAAATCTCTATCATTTTAAAGACATGAGTTTACAAATGTCTAGAAGAGATACCATCACTCACTTGAAAGAGCTGAAAACCAATACACAGTAGTTACTCGAGCAAACGTACTCAAATTCCTAATAGTTAATCGAAAATAATATCAAAATCTGACTAAAACCACTACTTCAATGAACGATCAACTAAACCATGCTCAATCATTGATAAAACGATATTGATGTGCAACCAAGTAACCTCGTTTAAAGCAAACGTTCATATTTTTTTTCCTATGTGTACTACCTGTTACGTGTAACATAGAATTTCATTCCAATTAACTTGTACTTCGGATCACATTTTCGTCAAACCCCATGACTCCATGACATCTTAAACTTTCATCTCCACAAAACCACAGTCTAAAAACTCCTCAATCTAACCTCGTAGTTTAGAGGTGACATAAGTTTGAATTTGTGCCCTAAATTAGAAAAGTACTCCAATTAGACGAACGATCGACTTGAATACTCACCAAGCAATGCGTTTTGTAGTTGATTTGACTAGTCAGGGTGTTTGGATCGTGTGCACGCCAGAATTTCTCTCTCTTTCTCTGTTATTCCTTTCCTCTTTCCCTTCTTCATGAACGCTTCTTTTATTTTATTTTTCATTGCTTTTGCCGTCGCTGCCTTCTTTTCATTTATGCTCACGCTCAATTGCACTAATTGAGGGGAAAGGAAAAGAGATGAGTTGGGCTTTGGCTATAAAAAATAATGGGCTGGATTTTATGGCCCATATATTACAACAACACTGTCATTTGGACAGCGAATCGAGATGATCCTCTTGTCTATTTTAGTTCTTCTATTGACTTCACCTTCTATAAGCTCGTCGTTCGAACCTATCAGGGAGGACAAGCCAAGCCGGTCATTTCATGGCAAAAGCCGGCAGACAGCCTCGATGCTTGATTCTGGTAATTTTGTCATTTACAATAACCCGTCTAATGTAATTTGGCAAAGCTTTGATTCCCCAACAGACACCCTTGCAGTTGGTCAACATGTGTTAAATTATAAGGAATTGGTTTCAAGCGAATCTCCAAGTAGACCACTTGAGTGGGCGATTTCATGTTGTAATGCAGGGTGATCGCTACCTCGTTGCATACGGTGTTAATTCCACTAATGCTGATACCGATGCATATTGGTCCACCAATACCATAACAGAAAGCGATGTCACATACACATTGGTCCAGGATAGAGTAGCCTTATTCTTTGAGGATGGTCGCCAATAGCTCAGATATAGATCAGAAGAGCATTCTACGTTACCGTGCAACGCTGGATTATGATGGAATTTCAGGTTCTATTTTCACAGTTTCATTAATGGTGATGCCTTGAACTCAAATGTGTCAGTAATATGGTCAGCACAGGATTCCTCGTGTGATAAAGAAGGTTTTTGCGGATCAAACAGCTTCTGCAAAGTCACAGATGAAAAGACAGGGTGTCATTGCTTCCCAGGGTTTGATTTTGTTCATGAAAGTCATGATTTCCTCGGCTGTTACAGGAGGTCTAATTATGAACAACTCTGCAGGGCCGAAAAGTCTGCCTTGTCTTTTAGTATTGTCCAAATGAACAGTACCACGATAGGGGGCCATCCTTATTCTGTGATTCCACTTTCCCTTCAAGAATGCAGCAGGTCTTGTTCAGACGACTGCCGTTGTGAAGCTGCTTTGCACATCAGTGACATCTGTGAGAAAAACAAGCTTCCCACCATGTATGCAGCTACAACTCCAAATAAATCTTCCACAGTTTTGATCAAGAAATTAATGCCTGCCCCTCCTGGAAAACCAGAGTAGCCCAACCAACATGTGACCAAGGGAAAGAAGATGCTTATTTTGATCTTATCAATTAGCTTGGGTTTCTTTGCAGTTCTGTGTTGCCTGATTGCAGTCTTCAGCTTCTTGATTGCGACGATTTGGTGTCCTTGATGTGGACCCAACCATGGTGTGAGGACGCCAAAGAAAACTTATCATCGTTTACCTTTAAATCCATCGAATCTGTATACTGGGAGGACCCACCCTATTTTAAGGTGACAATGGAAGTAGTGGATTGCAACATGCCATGCTTGGAAGGTTGCGATTGTGAGGTAGCTTCATACGACTTCGATCAAGGAACTTGTACGAAACAAAAGCTTCCTCTTATGTATGCCGGGACAGTATCTGAAAAATCATTCACAGCATTTTTTAAGGTGGGAGTAGAAGGTACCGAAGCTGCCAACGCCAATAACTCTGATTCACAGGTACTGGAAAATGTCGACAGCAAGGAAGAAACAATTCAACTACTTTTGGTGACTGTAGGCCTTACAACATGCTCGTGCATCGTCCTCGCAGTTGCTGGTCTTTTTTGCCTTCAAGTTGCGAGTACTTGAGTACAAGAAGATTGTGGACAGTGGCAATTTTGGCTTGACGGAGGAACTTACTCTGAGGCCATTTTCTTACAAGGAGCTGAAGAGAGCAACAAACGGCTTCAAGGAAGAGTTGGGCAAGGGATCTTTCGGTGCATTCTACAAAGGAACCTTGTACAGGAGCAAAAGAGTTGTTGCCGTCAAAAGACTAGAGAAGCGGCTTAATGAAGGTGAAAGGGAGTTCCACGTGGAAATGTGCGTCATCGGCGCAGCTAATCACCAGCACTTGGTTCGGTTGCTCAGCTTCTGTGCTGAGGCATCCAAGAGGTTGCTTGTCTAGAATTTATGAGCAACGCTCCCTCGCGGATCTGCTCTTCCGATCTGAAAGGTGTCCTGATTGGAACGAGCGGATGAGAATCGCCTTGGAAACTGCCCTGGGGAATCCTCTACCTACACGAAGAGTGCGACACGCCCATCATACACTGCGACATTAAGCCCCAGAACATCCTGATGAATGACTTCTGGGCAGTCAAAATCTCCGACTTCAGGCTGGCCGAGCTACTGATGCCGGATCAAACCAGGACCTTCAAGGTCATCAGAGGGACGAGAGGCTATATGGCACCAGAATGGCACAAGGGCACCCCGATATCGGTGAAGGCAGATGTCTATAGCTATGGGATCATACTCCTGGAGATCGTATTCTGTCGCAGGCACATGGACGTCTATCGTCGACTCCTGAGGCGATCGTTCTTTCCAGTTGGGCATAGAGGCATTTCAGGGATGGAGAGCTGGACAAGTTGGTCCTGGGCGAGGAAGTCGATAAGTGGTTGCTGGAGAAACTGGTGAAAGTGAGCCTGTGGTGCATCCAGGATGAAGCCGGCTCTTTGTCCTTCGATGAAATCCGTGGTGATGATGTTGGATGGAACAACTGAAATTTCGGTTTCTCCATGTCCGACCACCACCGCCACCGTATGAACTCGAGTTTGGATCTCATCGTGATTCCTATTCCTAGTCATGAATAAACGTAATGTTACAATAATTTTGAGTTACAGTGTGCTCAGAATCATTCGCAAGTCTTAAATTTTCAGTAGCAGGTGAACATTAGTATTTGTATTTTGTTCCCAGTTCAGATTTGTTAGTAATTTCCATCTTCCATTCCATCTTAATTCAAATCAGCATTGAGGCTTAAGATTTCTTTTGCCAGTTTAGTTTGATTTTTCATTTCATACTTTTTGCTTAATCAAAATCTTTGGACTCATGTATTTTAGCGCCTTTTAAAATCCGAAATTCATAGAAATTTCATAATACTTAAACATTGATATGTGATTAATGCATCTATATTTCATAATATTTTGAAATTTAAATAATATATTGATATATAAACTTTCAGGTATTGGATCTTTAGTTCAATGTACATAAAATATTCCTATATGAATATCACTATAGACATCAACGCAGATACTTTCAGATTTGGAAAGCTAGCCACATAGAATTTCTCGCTTTTCTATTTTTACTACATAAAGAGTGATAAGTTTTGTTTTTTCTATTTTTACTACATAGAGAGTGATAAGTTTTGTTTATTTTCACATGAAGAGCTTTTGTAGATAGTTAAAAATTCATTTTAAGTAATTCAGGGCTACTAAGCAAACACTGTCCGGTAAAATTGAAATTAAGTGCAAAAAATTTAAATACTGAATTTAAGCACTGATAATCTAAGTGTTGAAAATAAGAACAAGAAAACCCAATATTATCGATTTCTTCTAAAACATAAACCTAACATTGATAAGTTTTATTAATATATTTGACAAGATTTCAATTACCATCAATTTTTTTTTATTGAAGAAATTCAGTAACTCCTTCCTTATGGGAATAGGAGAATTTTGTCTAGTTGGATTATCAAACAAATTATGGTTATTAAATCATACTTTTTTTAATCGAAAAAGTTGTAAACCTTATTGTAAAAAGTTACCTTGAAATTACTTATTTTCGTCAATAAAAAATAACTTAATCATGGAGTGTTTTATACCAATTGGAGGAGTTATTTCACATAAAAAATGGTAAATCACACTGCATTGCAGCAAAGAAAGTTTTTCCATTTAGGTCTACAACTTAAATCAATTTAAAAGGTTAAGTTTTCTCCAATCATAGATTAATTATCTTTATCTAAGTTTAATAACCAGCCAGGTTAAATGAACCCTCAAAGCTGTCGAATTTCGACTGTAATTGATTAGCACCTTTTTAATATTCGAAAATCAAGTATAAATATTAAAAATTATATTAAGCTTTATATATATTTCCAAAAACAAAAGGTGATTTCAGCAGGAGGGGGAATCCGAAGCGATGCCTCCGCCGAGGAAGAGCAAATCGCAGCCGAACGCGGCCCAGTCAACTCGGTCCTCTTCCGCCGCCGCCGCCGCCGCCGCCGCCGAGAGCTTCCCTTCGTGCCTCCGCCCCGTCCCTCCCTCCTCCGTCGCCATCACCATCCACGCCAAGCCGGGCTCCAAGTCGGCCTCCATCACAGGTCCGATCCTCCCTCCCCCTCCCCCTCGTCGTCGCGCCCCTTCCCGGAATCACCTTCGATTCCGTGACCTCTCTCTGTCTCTTCCGTTCTGATCTCGTTGTTGTTGTTGTTCTGATGCCGGCGGAAGATCTCAGCGACGAGGCGGTGGGGGTCCAGATCGACGCGCCGGCCAAGGACGGCGAGGCCAACGCGGCGCTGCTCGAGTACATGAGCTCGGTTCGTTATCTTCCCCTTTCACGCGACGAGTCGGTCCCTGTGCGTGGCTAGGGCATCGCGTGAGCGAAGATTGCGGAGATGAAGAGCAATCTCGAATGCGAAGCTTGCAAAGATTGGTTTTTTATTATTTTTTCTAATTGAAGATCCTCTGTTTTGGTTTCCTTTCTTGTTCTCTGGGGCAGGTTTTGGGGGTGAAGAAGAGGCAGGTCTCGATCGGTTCGGGCTCGAAATCGAGGGACAAGGTCGTGATCGTGGAGGAGGTGACCGTGAAGACCGTCTTCGATGCCCTGGCAAGAGCTTCGAAATGAAGGCGATGATGGGTGGGTGGCAGAGGAGATGAGGCATACCCAGCTAGCAGAACGAGAACATACAGGAAGAGATTCACGTCTTCAAGAGCACCAAGATTCATGGGTTGCTGTGCGAAGGTTGTCTCTTTTGTCTGCAATGTAAGATGATGGTGCTTTTGTAACTAAAGCTGAGTGCTTTTCAATTAATTAATGTGCAATACATGGAACCCGGACCGATGCTGAAGCAATGCTGGAAAGTGTGGTAGCATGGATTTTCACCATGTTATGTTTTTGTACAGACGTGATGTAATAGCACAGTTGATGGTTCTTGAGCTGGTTGTTGTTCCTCAATCAGGCAGCAAACCTGCTCTCAGGTTTATCTTCTTCGCTTGATATGGTCTCTTTGGGTCTTTTATGCAGTTCTTTCTATCAGCACCTGCTTGATGTCTCTATGGGGTTTGCTTTCCACATCAGATGTGATGTTGTATAGTTTCTTAACAGCAATTTCTTCTGCAAAATCTCCAGTCATTCATCTATTTGTAAGAATATGATTTAGGCGCGATGTCCTCTGAGGGGCGAGCATTTGATCATCTCGATCTTTATTTGCACCAAACCAATTGAGCTCGGAGATGCCTTTGGGGCTGCATTTGTCATCAGTAGATGACCAGACAGTGGACAAATTACTTTCTTGGTTGTTTTGTATAAGTAAAACCATAAAATCCCATCTACATCGATTCTGATTAGCTAGATTATTCATTCTTTAGGAAACCCTCCTCTGGTGATACTCCTTATCTTTTGACCTGTGGTGTTCAATAGGTAGAAATCTGTCATTGTCAAGATAGAGCACCGCATTATCGGCTCTTCCATATTTCGCCGTTGCTCAATAAGCGTTTGGCGGTATGTCTGGAATATTTACCCGATATTGCATATGATTTCCATCTTTTTTCATGTCGAGACGCAAGATGCCTTCTAATGATCAGTGGCAGAACTGCTTGAGAACATCTGTTCACCTGATGATAGATGCTGGCCTGCCATAATGCTATCATTCGGTGGATCAAACTCTGCCATATTACATCCTTCTTAGAGTCATAAAGTACATAATTGCCTGTATGGAGCAGAGAAGCTTGAACAGCAATTGTAATGACCCAGTCTTGTCAGAGATGGACCAAGAGCACACCTCGTGTTGATGGCAATGGGGGTAAGAATGGACTGAATCCCACATCACTTGGGGACGGTGAGGTAATGTGCCTTATAATGTGCGGCACCAGTCTTAATTACCAAGGAGAGCTTTTCTGGGTGAAACCTAGAAGAACAAGACCGGGCTCTGACCTGAAATGGACAATATTGTTGGCAAGTTCAAAGGTCGGCCCTTACAGCAAATTCTCAAGAAGTGGCTGACTGCGGAACACGCCTCCCATCCATAGTGAAATGCGGTGATAAAATTGCTTGGAACAGGACTGTCTCGATGGCAGTCCGGACCCCGGTTTTAGTTACTGGAAAGAAAAGTCACTACTGACCAGCCATCGCCTCTCTTGACCAAATGCAAAGAGACCGAAGGTGAGGGCCTTGAGGAATTTGGCGGTGGGTGTGACAGAAGCGCCAAGGCTTATGATGGGTCTGGTTTTGTGAAGTTGCTGTTGGGAACATCAATAGAAATGGAATGCGCAAGAATGGTGAAATGGCCATCAGTGGTGAAATGCCTTTGAATAGCTTGTGCGGCTCTTATGCTTAATGGTGGTAGAATTACATTAACTTAAGATAAAATCTTTCGCAAGTTGCGTACATCTTGAGGTGAAATACATTACTATGACAAAATAGGTGAAGGCCTTGATTTTGCTTTAGTGGACTATACGGGAAAAGTGAGCAGTAATTTTGTATCCAAGCTCTGAGAAATAAAAGATAAGAGTTGATTCGATTAATCTCTCCGACCCATCTTTGAATGGCTTTGGACAAAATGAGTTGGTCCACTTGTAATTTGCGGGCTTTATGAGTAAAGTAGTAAGTTACATTGGTAAATTAGAGCACATTTGGTAATACTTTTATTTTCAGGAATAATTTTTTTGATCAAAGGTGATTTTTTTTTTTTTTTACCGGTCTTGTGAATAATTTCTAAATAAAAGAATGCGTTTGGTAACTGTACAAAATTTCTGATTTTAAAATAGAATTGTGTTTGATCGTCTTTCAAAATTTATACTCCAAATTATTTTCTTTTAATTTTTAAATAAATTTATTCCTTTTTTTCCTTTTTTCTTCTTTTCTTTTTTTCCCTTCTTTTTCTTCTTTTTCTTCTTCAAGTTGCCGATCATCGGCCTTGGGATGATTGGCAACCGGCCAAATGAGGGCCAGCGACCTCATCGGAGCGTCACTGGCCCTCGGCGTGAGGTCATCCCTCATCAACCGAGCCTTGATGGGGCTAGCCAAGCCTCAGCGAGGCTAGTTGAGCTTTGCAGGTGGCCGAGGGAGGCCCGAGCAAGGCTTGCTTGGCCACCGGCAACGTTCGGCCTTGTCAAATCTCTCGTTGAGCGGCTAGGCTTGCCTCCGGCAAGCTTGCTGGACCTTGCCCTAGCCTGGCAAGCTCGTCGGATCGGTTAGATGACAAGCAAAGGTGGTTGGATGGCAACGACGGCGGTGGCAGATGAAGAAGAAGAAAGAGGAAGAAGAAGAAAAAAAAAAAAAAGGAAAAAGAGAAAATAGGTACTTGATTCTAGAATTGTTCCCAAGAATGATAATCAACTTTTTTTTTTTAATTCTCAATTTTACTCCAAATCTGTTTCCGGGAACAAAAAATTTACCAAATACATTTCTGTTCCAAATCTACTTCCGAAAACAAAAGAATAGAAACAAACACTGTTTGGCAAGTTGCCAAACGGACCCTTAGTAACTTAATAAGGGACAAAAGCATATATTTCACAAAAACAAAGGCTGATAAATTCATATGAGAAAGGGTAAAGTTAAGGCATCTGTAAGAAAGACAAATAAAATTTGGTAATAGTAATAAAATTTTATAATTAAAAAAAAAATGAATGCTGTCACTCAAGCAAAAATTGATAATCCAAAATCAATTAATAATTTAATCACAAAAAGTCGATAAATCACTCCAATAAAGATGGGCAAATTCATATGAGATTCGGTAAGTTTAAGGCATTGGCAAGAAAGAGAAAGAAAAATTAGTGAAGGATAAAAAAAAAAAAAAACATTAGTAATATGCTGACTCGATAATTTAATAAAATTGTTGAGAAATTACCCACAAGTTACTGAAAATCAGTTGAGGGGTAATTTTTCCTTTACTCTCATTTTCGACACTAGGTCCTTTCTAAATCTACTGGCACAAAAAAGTATTCCAATTTCTTTTAACAGGAAAGTAGAATCGTCGAATATTTTATCTGTAAGAAGTTTTACAGCAGAACGACACCGCTCCCATTACGAAACATGTTTTCAAATTCAGTTGATAGGCAAACTTCCCTGTCCCCTCTCCCTCCACCCCTATTCTTTGCACTTTCATCGTATCCGGCAGAATAGCACTATAAGGAAACAGAGAACTTATGATCATATCTGTCTCCTTTGGAAAGCAATGAATTTGTCAAAATAGTATCTGCATTATTTTAACTTCCCAGAAGAAAGAATAGCAGAGAAAGAACAATATTGGCAAACAAGTATCGTGCCTCGCATGAATAAACCTCTCAGGACAGTTTCTACACATGGTATTGACAATCAAATGCATTTCTGTCAATGATGATCGGCAGAGTGTTGGCGAAAGTCTAGATAGCACTGAGGAAGGAAGAAGGACAAGGAGGTATGGGGATGTTTACCGTGCCTTCCAGCATCAGAAGCACCTTCCTCATCGAAGGACGGAGAGATGGCTCTTCAAGGATGCACCAAAGAGCCACTTTCACCATTCTCTCCAACTGTCTTCTGTCGGTCGATTCATCATTGACTAGTTTCTCTAGCTCACGCTCCTGGAAACAGCTGTAGGCCCATTCTTCGAGCACGGCTTCATCATCGGGAAGGCTCCAATCCACACTTCTTCGGCAGCAGATGATCTCCAGCAACACGATGCCAAAGCTGTAAACATCTGCTTTCACCGTCACTGGCAAATTCTTGTGCCACTCGGTGCAACGTAACCCCTCGTTCCTCTAATCCTTGTCATGGTGTTGGTTTGATCTGGCTTCATCAGCTTTGATAACCCAAAATCGGATATTTTTGCTCGCCTACATTCGTCGATTAGTATGTTCTGTGGCTTGATATCACAGTGAATGATCTGGGTTTCACACTCTTCATGGAGATAGAGGAGGCCTCTGGCTATGTTTCGAGCAATTCCCATTTTTTCATCCCAGCAAGGTTGTTTCTCAGGCGTGAAGAGCAGATCCGCAAGCGACCCGTTGCTCATGTACTTGTACACCAAAAGCCTGTCGTGTCCGTCAAGACAATAACCAAGCAATTGGACGAGGCTACGGTGATGAGTCCTCCCGATAATTTTCACCTCGTTTTGGAATTCGCTTTCAACATCCGATGAGACCTTCTCTAGTTTCTTAACTGCAACAACCTCGAGGCTATTCAACAGTGTGCCTTTATACACTGTTCCGAATGCTCCCCTACCAATCTCTTCGGCGAAATCTTTGGTTACCCTCTTCAGCTCTTCATAAGTAAATGATCTCGGCGAAATATTCTCTATCATTGTAGCGCTTCCCTCCTTGGGAAGTATTTCATATAGCCGAACGCGATACCTGTAAACAACGAATCCTGACACTGCCAGTGTCATTAATGCGAAAGCAGTAGATGATGCAATTGCAAATACAATGCCTCTCCGAGAAGGCCTTTTCTTTCCCTCCGGCATGAAGCCATTCGCTCCATTCCCATTAGATCCAGTCTCCCCTACCTTGATGGAGAGTATGTTTGCATTATTGAGGTCTCTCCTGCCATATTTCAAAGGAAGCCTCATCTTTTTGCAGGATTGGGCATTGTATATCACTGCCTCGCAATTGCAATCCTGCAAGCATGCCTTTTGACATTCTTCGTTGGTAGAAAAAGTAAGATCAGCATACGCAGTATCCTCCCATACAGTGTTAGAGACCGGTTGAATAGTGTACCTAGGGGCTGCGTCTGCTCTCATGCAGCTATCTGCAGTGAAGTTCCTCTCGCACCCAGAAGTCGAGTTCCCAGGGTTCACATATCCGAATCCTGGAAGACACTTGCACTCGAGATTTTGATCATTCATGGCGCAAAACCCATTGAGCCCGCATAAGCCCTTGGGCATACATTTGTTGTCAGAAAGCGACCATATTTTTGACAAATCCGCATTCTGGGTCGCGTTGTACAAGTACAGTCGCAAAATCCCATCTGGGTCGATTCTCAAAAGATAGATTATTCCTTCTTTTGGAGGTCCTCTACTTGCGGTGATATTGTTCACATATGTACCTGTTGCGTTCAACAGGTAGAGAGAACCGTCATTATCGAGATATAGTGTCACATTGTCACCGACTCCGGCGGTGCCAGATGCCCAGTAAGCGTGCTCGCCCGTCTCTGGAGTAGCTACAGGATACTGCACGAGGTTTCCATCCTTTTGCATTTTGAGGCGAAACAAACCAGTCGATTGGTCGCTCTCGGAAGCGCTCGAGCACAACTGTTGGCTTGGTGATAAATGCTGGCCTGCCAAGAGGGTGTCAGTCGGCAAATCAGAAGTCTGCCATATGACGTCCCGCCTTGAGTTATACAGAACGAAATTGCCAGTGTCGAGCATAGAAGCTGAGACCGCAGTCTCCCTCGGAATGGCAACAAACGTCTCTTGCGCTTCTGTAGACTGCAGGACAAGTCTCCCGTCGCTGGTGAAACGTAGGGTGGAATTTCGTGGGACCGGAGGATAGTCTCGGTTAGCGGTCCAGACTATGGTTTTACGCGGAGTTCGTGGAAGGAAAACCCCGACCGCATAACCGTCGCCTCGCTGATAGAACCCGAACGCGAAGACACCGGAAGGCGAGAGCCAGAAGGAGTTGAAGGTGGTGGTGTTGGGTGCGAGAGAAGCACCGAGGGTTATGTTGATCTGTCTTTGTGCAGTTGCAGGTGTGAAGAAGATGAATGCAAGTGCGAGAAGAAAGGGAAGCGTAGCAACCGTACGAATGAAGTGCTTGCAACGAAGGGCGGAATTAGCCATTAAAGCAAACTGAGGTCTACTTTTAATGCTACAGAACTCGTTTTGTGGTGTGAACAATTAGCTCTTTGGCCCATGCTTTATAGAGCAACATCAGCTTCTAAAATGGAAATAATAACTAGAGGTCTTGACTCTAGAAAAGTCTTGTTCAAAGAAAGCATGAGACTCCAGACACGGACGTTCAAATGCCATGTTCCCAGAGATTTCTTCTTTTTTTGTTTTCATAAACTCGCTGACGCGGTGCTGTTACGACTGGATGGCTTGAGTTTAGTCCATGGTCGAACCACACCGCCTTCCAGCGGGGTTCCTAATTTCTACATTAATTACTTCCGTTGTTGTCCTTTTTTTTTCTTTTGCCTCTTCTTGTTTTAGCTTTGACCAACAAGTTGCTCACTTCTGTCGATTTTAGCAGCCGGGCCTACTTTTGCACAAGTCTCTTCACTGATTATTTTAGTAAGGAGGGAGAGACAGCTTCTTCTGCGGTCGATCGGTTCATTGCGGGTGGGGAAGCACCCGAAGTTTTTATAAGTCTTCTTTTGTTTTTTTAAGTTGGTAAGTCGTCGTCTTCTTGCGAAAACTTTTCTGGCGGAAATTGCACGCTCCACTGCCTTTTTATTCTCCAATTTGCCACAACTTTTACTGTTCCACAGCCTTACTTATAAATGAAATGATGTGAATTGTAATTGTCATTATTATTATTATTATTATTATTATTATTATTATTATTATTATTATTATTTTGGTGACCGAGGATCCAAAGTCTTCTTTTGTTTTTTTAAGTTGGTAAGTCGTCGTCTTCTTGCGAGAACTTTTCTGGCAGAAAGTGCACGCTCCACCGCCTTTTTATTCTCCAATTTGCCACAACTTTTACTGTTCCACAGCCTTACTTATAAATGAAATAATGTGAATTGTAATTGTCATTATTATTATTATTATTATTATTATTATTATTATTATTATTATTATTATTATTATGTGACCGAGGATCCGCAGGAGCTTGCTCTTGTCGGCTTCACCGATTTGGGGTCTCATGGGCCTTCGCACGGTGGAGGCCCAACAACAATTATATCTCGGGGGAAACTATCTCAGCAATCCACCGCCGGGACCTTTTTACCCCCACTTTAATCGCTAACAAGTAAGGTTTCCAACCTTTGACCTCCTTTGTTGGAGGAGAGATCTTAACCAACTGTGCTGCTCATGGGTGGGTTTGTAATTGTCATTATTGTTATCTTTTAACTATATTAAAGGGGTATGCATTATGTTCGACCAAAAAAAAAATTGATGTGCATTTTTATCATTATTATATTATCTTTATCTATACTAAAGTAGTGGGGATAATTGCCAGAATAGTCTTAATCCTATTGTATTATGATTAATTCAGCTCAAAATTTTTCAATTTAGTCCCCAATTTTAAGATGATCTTTCCGGTCAATTTTGGCCGAAAATTGATAATGTGAACACTACTCCTCTTACTTGACACAACTAGCTAATATAGACAATTTTTTTTTATATTTTAATTTTTCTTTTCTTTTCTTTCCTTTTTCCCCTCAACTAGCCACAAGTGAGGGCCGCCCTCACTTGGGCAACCATCGCCCCCACCAAACCTAGCAAGGGCATCATGGCCCTTGCAAACCACCCCTTGCCTAGGCTCACTTGTGGCCAACAAGGGTGACCATTGCTTGCAATTGACGAGCACCATCCTCACTTGTGGCACTCGCCATAGGGAAAAGGGAAGAGAAAGTGAAAAAAAAAAAAAAAAAAAGGAAAAAAATAGAAAATATTCAAAATTTTAAAATATTACAAAAAGTTGTCGACATTAGCATAGACTAGCCATGTATAAAGGCTGATGTCCACGTCAACAATATCTAATTTACAAAAATCGCAAAAATTTACTTACTTGTTTGTTGATTTGGACCATCCAGGAAACTTGTTCAATCTCATTCTTACGAGTACATGCATTAGCTTCAGGTTCGGCCCCCGTGTACGCACAGCACATCTTAACTTGAATTTTTAGATTGGATGAATCTCTCATGAGGTCTAATAAATCCACCGATTCAAAAAATTCCTACCTCGTGTCAAGTGGTAGGCGTAGTCGCCTGGAAGGACCATGCGAGTCCTCCACTTCCCTGTGATGGCCAATCGGGTTTAACCTGGGGAGTTCTCTTTGGGAATGACCCATTCAAACAAACTTTTTAAGTCAAGTCTCCTCTCTCTTTTTTAAGTTGTCGGTGGGAAGAAGATCACTACAAGTGCTACAACTTTCATAGACACTTACTTTAGTATTATAACTTTTCCTAAACCACTTGAATGTTGTAACTTTTAAAAAATGTTTACTTCAATGTCATAACTTTCAATTGATCACTTAAGTACCATAATTTTTTGATACTGTTCACCCAAGTAGTGGAAATTCAACACTAGCATGACACTTGTAGTGAATATTTTTAAAAACTTATGACAATAAAGTGATAAATTGAAAAGTCATATGGCACTCAAGTGATCAGAAATAAAATAAAAAAAGTTATAATGCAAAAATGAGCTCTGTAAATAAGTTATGACATCCAAGTAATTGGAAAAAAAAAAATTCTATGACTCTCATGTGAGTGTCATATAGAAGTTATGAAATTTGTAGTGCTCTTTTTCCAATAAATAACATGTGCTTGAAAGAAGCATTAGGCAAACGCCAAAATGTTATCTCGAGAAATCGTATTAATTTGGAAGACTTATTATTTTAATTGTGAGAAAAGATCGACTCAAAAAAATAAAAAATTGAAATGATCTTTTGATGACATTTTCTCCAAAATTGATTTAAAGTGTTAATTATGCATATCAAAGCGAATTCGGTACATGTGATGCTTCCAACATTAATTGTTTAAAATCTTTTCAACTTTTGATTAGGCATTGGAATCGTCAAGGTTTGGATCGTATTTAAAATGCATGTGACATATGTGTCCCAAACTAGCCTTGGCAATTAAATGCGCTCCATAACCGAGATGCTCATTTGTCTAAATGTTTCGCTTTCCTTTCTTGATGTTTCAAATACATCCAAATCTTAGAAGCATCACATGAATCACGCATGCATGAAACTATTTCATTTATTAAAAATACATGTGATTGTGATTGGCGCCTGTCAATTGAATAAGTGATCCGCTTGTCAATCACGCATGCATGAAATTAATTTTTTTCTTCTTTTTTCTCAATTTTTTTAAAGTAATAATAAAAATTATGACCATCATGCGAGCACTATATAAAAGTTATGAAATTCATGGTGCTCTTTTCCCAATAAATAATGTGTACTTGAAAGAAGCATTGGGCAAATGCCAAAATGTTGTCTCGAGAAATCGTATTAATCTGGAAGGCCTTGTTATTTTAATTGTGAGACTTTTTTGTCGGTGAACCATTCGCATTATTTTTAAAATAGCATGAGTTGAAAGTGATTGGCACTTCTATGTCCATCTTTTGATTGTATAAAATTCACATAATGACAATCGAGGGTCATGATATTAACCTGTGGTTTAGCCGAAGACTGAAAATTAAGAGAATTGGAATAATCTTTAGTGGTAGAACACGAGGACGGGAAATCCTTATACTGAATCGAGAAGGCCATCGCTGGAAATCTTTTTTTTTTTTTCCTTTTTTTGTCAAATGAAAAATTTCATTCATTTACCCATAAATACAGTAGAGAAATATTCAAAAAAAAGATTAGGATCACACACTCAAACAGCAGATTTGTCACTTCTTTAAATCAAATTTGGTGGCCAATCACTAAATCCATCTTCAATATTAAGCATACATCAAGATCTCTATTTGTTGCCATGGCTTTGCCTTTTAGCAGTGTGGATCTAGGTTTGACAACCCTATCAAATCACCATTTAGAGTAATAAGGTTGAACACACACAAATTTTACACTTGTGAGAGCAAAGCCTTCAAAAACTCCTCTGCTCATTTGAAACAAGACTGTGCACCAACGAAACCTAAGAGAAGCGAAACCCCAAAATCGTACACACCAAAAACTTCAATTCTAAACTAGATTGGGATAGAAACGTCCCCTCACATGAAGCTCGAACATCACTTGACGTTGGAGACGATCTGGGGTAGTGAGGAGCACCAAAAATTTCGAAAAATCTTGATTATTGATCTGTAATTTTCCTACGCTAAATATCTTAGATTTGGCTTTTATGGACGGGATTGCAAACTGATGAGATCGTTTTGGCAAGTTGGGGTTTAGAAATAATGTAACTATGATATAGTAATATGTGGTGACCAATGGAAGTGAGATCCGATGTTTTAATATGTGGCGACCAATCTATTTTCATCGCTAGAGCTAGTAGAGATCATATTCATTTTGTCACGTTCTATGGGCGGACATGTTCGCGGATGGGAATCGGCGATGACTTCTCCTTTTCACCTTAATCGTCGGAACAAGATCAGCCGGCTGATAATGATGATCAGAGGCAATGATGATCGGTTGTCGTGGAGATGGTCCTTGTGCGGTGGCCGGCCAAAAGGACTTACCAAATTTTATTTTAGCTTTGTCTTCTTGTTCGGTCTTATCCGGTCCGAGTCGACAGTCACAAGACATTAGAAATTTTGGATGTCAATATAGTCGATTTTTTTCCCTAAAACTAGATATAATCGTTTGTTGAGTCTCTTTTATAATCCCAGTTTAGTCAGTGCTCATGTCCATATATTCGCTTCTTCACATCGTCAAACGAAATTACTCTTTTTACAATGCTTGCACGTGGTTACGCCGCATCATTGCCTTCTCCACGGGGTTAAGAAGATCAATCTGTAACCAAAATAAAAAATACAAATTAGAGTTCCATACACTGGAAGAACGTGATAAATCTTAGACAAGGAATGGTAAAGTTTTCAATGAGATATCTGAAGTGAAGAGAGATCTAGGAATGGTAGAGTTTCTGATGAGATATCTGAAGTGAAGAGAGATCTAATTTCTCTCTTGAGAGTGTATATGTGGATTATTTTTCCTCATCTGGTTTTCGGCAAGAGGAATTTTTTTAGCGGTTCCAATGTCCATCCTCCAAATATATCAAAGAAATTCTTGCAAAGAGCTGGATCAAGTATGCCCGCAAAATGATCGGCTAGTAATTTTCTAACGTAGTTGGTAGTCTCCCTATTGTAGAGCATAATTGGTAAAATTCGTCTATTCATTAAAGTTTCCAACTAATAAGCATTCCGCGCCCTTGATAACTTAGTTGATCATGGGTTTAAGCCCTAAAGAAGATTACCAATTTTGTCTACATTCCATGCAGAAGAGACTGACTTGGGAGAATCTGTTCATTCCAATGGTTCGGTGGTCCGCTCACAATATGTATTGGAAAGGTGGATCCAACCTCTACTGCGCGTAGCCAACATCAACCATCTTGCTAAAGTGAGCACATTTGCTAATCCTTTATTATAAATACACTAAGCAACTGGAATCGGATCAAACAACAGTAATTAAAGCATCAAAAAAACGAAAATAGACCAAGCATAGTCGCATGCTTGAGCTCAAGTCACTCACATTATTGACAAATTGCGGCGAGGAGGGAAGTGGAAGAGATGAAGAAGACAGTCACATGGAACTGAGGAAGGAAGTCGGAGAAGGCAGCATGGGGATATCCACGCTGCCTTCAAGCATCAGCAACACCTTCCTCATGGAGGGACGAAGCGATGGCTCTTCCAGGACGCACCACAAACCTACTTTAACCACCCTCTCTAGTTGCCTCATTTCAACCCCCTCAAAGTCCTCTAGCTTTGCCAGATCATGTTAAAATATATCTCAAGTTTGAGTCAAATGTGAAATTCCAAATATTTTGAATTGGATATGTTGTGGACGTTTGAAATTAAGCA
Organism: Eucalyptus leucophloia subsp. euroa; assembly: GCA_017140325.1. Taxonomy (NCBI): domain Eukaryota; kingdom Viridiplantae; phylum Streptophyta; class Magnoliopsida; order Myrtales; family Myrtaceae; genus Eucalyptus; species Eucalyptus leucophloia. The sequence continues at coordinate 65,600,056 of CM029475.1, forward strand.
AAGAAGATCCGAAGATCAACTTCCCAAAATTCGAATCTACGTTGGAGAGTTTGGCCGCTAAAATATGAAAGTCCAACTTTGACTCGGACTTGGATTTTGTTTAAAATATACAAAGATATGTTTTGGATAGGAAACAAAATCCTATGAGAAGTTGGCAAAGGAATAAGGGTTTCACTTATATATATATAGACTTGTGGTCATGGATGGAAGAAGGTTGATCGTGAAGAATTGGTCTTGAAGCACCGTCTCGTTGTTGAGTGCTTGGGAGGGATTTTTTTTATCGTTCTTGTTCGTGAATTACATCCAAGGAAGTTTAGTATTGAAGCCAATTAAATCTTGTGGTAAGATTTGCGTGTAATTCCTTCGTGAGATTGAAAGATTATTTCTTGAGAAATTTTGGGGCTAAACACTGCATGTGTTATTGGGTGTAATTGGGGTTTGGAAAACACCGAGAGAGTATTTGAGTGACTCGAGTGTGTAATCTCATTGTATTGCTTGATCTATAGTGAAATTCGCTACTGCTCTCCCCGTGGACGTAAGTCTTTATGACCCAATCACGTAAATCCAGTGTCCAATTTATTTTCTTCTTATATCTATATTATTGTTCGATTGCTCGCTTTATTGCAACAATTGGTATCAGAGTCAGGCTTGGCTAAGTTGAAGCGAATCGATGGTGATAAAAGAAGTAAAAGAGAGAATTGACAGATTTGATGGGAATGATTTTAGTTTTTGGAAGATGCAGATTGAAGATTATCTTTACCAGATGAAATTGTACTTGCCCTTATCTTGGAAGAAACCAGATACAATGAAGCAAGCTGATTGGGATTTGCTGGATAGACGAGCTATGGATGTTATTTGGCTGACGTTGGCTCGTAACGTCGCGTTTAACATTTTGCAAGAGAAGACCACTGCTAATTTGATGCAAGCCCTGTCAAATATGTATGAGAAACTCTCTGTGATCAATAAGATCTATTTGATGCGACGTTTGTTTAATTTGAAGATGAGTAAAGGTATGTCAGTTACAGATCATATCAATGAATTCAATGTGATTTTTAGTCAACTGAGTTCAGTTGAGATTGATTTTGAAGATGAGGTACGTGCTTTGATTCTGTTATCCTCATTGCTTGATAGTTAGAATATTACCGTTACTGCTATTAGTAATTCCTCTAGGTCAACAAGATTAACGTTTGATGGGGTTTGAGATTTGATTCTGAGTGAGGACATTTGTAGAAGAGAATCTGGCAAGCCTGTATCTACTGCTTTAGTAGGTGAAAATAGAGAAAGATCTATAACACGTGTAAGTAAGAGTAGTACTAATATGAACAGGCATAGTCAATTTAAGACTGCTGATGTTGTCTGTTGGAGCTATGGCAAGAGGGAGCATCATATAAGGAATTGCCTTAAGCTGAAGAATGAGAATGGTAAGGAGATTATAGTTGATTTTGTAGATAATGTTGCAGCTGTAGCAGATAATACTGATTATGTCTTGTCTGTCACTGATTATTCATCTTTTGATGGATGGATTATGGATTCTGGTTGCTCTTTTCATGTCACTCCAAATAGAAACTGTTTATCATTTATCAATGCACGAGTAGTGGTAAAGTCCAGCTAGGAAACAATGCTGAGGACGATGTTGTGGGTGTTGGTGATGTTAAAATCAGAATGCATGATGAAATTGTGAGGATATTGACTGGAGTAAGACACGTTCCAGAATTGAAAAAGAACTTAATTTCCTTAGGTGCCATAGATTCAGTTAGTTGTAGGTATTCTTCAAAAGGTGGAGTTTTGAAGGTTGTTCAAGGTGCCTTAGTGATAATGAAATGAATCAAGCATGAAGGCATGTATAAAATTCAAGGTGAGACGTTGACAAATTTCGCTGCGGAGACGTCGGATGCATCTATTTGAGAGTCTTTTGACTGCTCGAAGAAGACTTAAGTGTTTATGCTAATGCACAAGTTTGATGCTAGTGTTAGGATCATGCAGTTAAGAGCTTTGATCGAGACGGAGATTGGTAAGTCGATCAAGCATGTGTGGACTAACAATAGCATGGAGTTATATTTGAAGCTAGCAAATAAATTTTGCATGAAAAAAGGCATAGTGAAACACCACACTAGTGCCGATAAATCACAACAATTTGCATAATTGATGAACAGAACATTACTAGAAACGGCCCAAAAGATGATCTCTAATGTTGGTATTGCTAAGAGAATCCTAACTGATGTGCTTAGTATGGTAAACTGCCTGGTAAATAGATCTCCATCAACTACTATTAAATGACGGATTCCTAAAGAAGTGTTGTTAGGTAACGTTGCTGGTTATTCTAGAATGTTTGCTTGCCCGTGTTATTTTCGAGTGAGTGATGGTAAGCTCGATTGGAGGGTAAGGTGTATATTCCATGGCTATGCACAAGATGAGTGGGGCAATCGGCTGTGGTGCCTAGATATAAATTTACCTGTTAACAGCAGAGAAGTTACCATTAACAAGTCTCCGATACTTCTGGCGAGGAGTGTTTATGGCAGTGTTAATATGGATCTGGATGGTGTTCAACTTGAGGTCAAGTTGTGACTAGAAACTCCTAAGGTAGCGTATACGGGTACTAACAAAGTAATCGACATAGATGATGCTCGTAGCGAGGTGGAGCCTATAGAGCCAATGGTTGCCGTAACTGTTGAAATTAACAAAGTACGTATTCAATCTCCTGATAGATATGGATGCAACAATGGTTTTGTTTTATCTGTGATTAAGGAGGTTGCGTCGGAAAATCCTTGCGAAGCAATTAAAAGTGCATGTGGAGTTGGTATTCTGATGAGGTCTTTGGTTATAGCGAAGTTCAAGCAAGGTTTGGACTTGGATAATATCTATGGCGGTTGAGCCTATCGGGGGCTACGAGAAAGTAGTAGCAAAGTTTGAATTTTTGCGAAACGATTGCAACTTGGCTCAAACGTCGAGACAATGTGAAGATTATTAAAATATATCTCGAGTTTGAGTCAAATGTGAAATTCCAAATATTCTGAATTGGATATGTTGTGGACATTCGAAATTAAGCAAAGAAGATCCGAATATCAACTTCCCAAAATTCGATTTTGCGTTGGAGAGTTTGGTCGCTAAAATAGGAAAGTCCAACTTTGACTAGAACTTTAATTTTGTTTAAAATATACAAAGATATATTTTGGATAGGAAACAAAATCCTATGAGAAGTTGGCAAAGGAATAAGGGTTTCACTTATATATATAGACTTGTGGCCATAGATGGAAGAAGGTTGATCGTAAAGAATTGGTCTTGAAGGATCGTCTCGTCGTCGAGTGCTTGGGAGGGATTTTCTTTGTCGTTCTTGTTCATGAATTACATCCAAGGAAGTTTAGTGTTGAAGCCAATTAAATATTATGGTAAGATTTGCGTATAATTCCTTCGTGAGATTAAGAGATTATTTCTTGAGGAATTTTGGGGCTAAATACTGCGTGTGTTATTGGGTGTAATTGGGGTTTGGGAAACATCGAGAGAGTGTTTGAGTAACTCGAGTGTGTAATTTGTTTGTATTGCTTGATCTAGTGAAATTCGTTGCTGCTCTCCCCATGGACGTAGGTCTTTACGACCGAACCACGTAAATCTGATGTCCAATTTATTTTCTTCTTCTGTCTATATTATTGTTTGATAGCTCGCTTTATTGCAACATATCTCCTGCCTGAAAGCATCTGTAAACCATTCTTCGAGAACCGTTTCCTCCTCAAAGCGGCACCAATCCAGGCTCCTCTGGTTGCAAATTATCTCCAGCAACACAATCCTGAAGCTGTAGATGTCGACTTTCACTGTCACAAGTAATTTCTTGTGCCACTCAGGTGCTACGTACTCTCTGGTTCCTCGGATTCTAGTCTCGGTCTTGGTCTGATCCGGGTTCAACATCTTCGATGGTGCAAAATCAGATATTTTCGCCCTCCTATTCTGGTTGATTAGTATATTGTGAGGCTTTATATCACAGTGGATAATCTGCGTCTCACACTCCTCGTGGAGGTAAAGGAGGCCTCTGGCTATACTGCGAGCGATGCTCATTTTTTCATCCCAATGAGGTTGTCTTTCTGGTGTAAAGAGTAGATCCACGAGTAAGCAATTGGTCATATATTCGCACACCAAAAGCCTGTTGTTCCCATCCTGACAATAACCGAGCAGGCAGACCAGGTTCCGGTGACGAGTCCTCCCAATGATTTTCACCTCAGCTCGGAATTCGACGTCCCCATCACATGAGATGTTCTCGAGCCTCTTTATGGCTACCACTTTTCAACGATTGAGCAGCATGCCTTTCTAAACTGCTCCGAAAGCCCCCTTTACCATTCTCATCCTTAAAATCCTTGGTCGCTTCCTTGAGCTCCTCATAAGTGAAGCATCTCAGTCCAACATTCTCTACCGATCCGATGCTTACTCCATTATCTATAAACATTTGATGTCCCAAGAGCCTGTTCTGGTAAACGCAGACCCCGAGATAGACTAGAATTATCAACGCCAAAGCAATCAATGAGATGCTCACGACCAAAATGTCAATCCTGATCTGCTTTTTGACGTGCTTCGGTGCATTTGCATCCAATGTAGCGGTACTCAGCTTGATGGAAACTATGTTCGAATTGCTGAGGGCTCTCCTGCCGAACCTCAAAGGGAGGCCTTGCTTTTTGCACTCCTTTGTTTATATCACGGCACCGCAATTGTAGTCGAGCAAACATGTGGCTTTACATTCCTCAATGGATTGTAATTGCTGGACAGAGTATGAATCGTCTTCCTGTTCAAACAAGTTATTGAGTCGGTGTGTGCTTGAAAGAGACATTGCCATACGCCGAAGGTTATCCCGAGAACTCATTTCCGTCTTGAAGCCTTGACATTTTAATTGTGAGAGGCTCTTTCATTGGTTATGTGTTGGTTTCATGCCAAGGCACTTTCCTGGAACGTGAAACAAAAACAGGGGCTACGACTAGGATTGTCATCGGTGGTCCTTTCACATTATTATTGCAATAACATGAGTCAAAAGTGATTAGCACTTCTGAATCCATCTTTTGATGGATAGAATTCACATGATGACAATCAAAGATTAAGATTGTTAGAGATAATTAAGGACTTCTCTAGGAGGACTTCTTCTATTAGAGATATTTGATAATTACGTCGACTCTCAAGATTGCGTGTATATCTTGATTGATATATTATCTTAGATAGTCATCTAATAAAGTTTATAAATAGGCTTGTGTATTCTTTTTCAATATATATCAAATTATATTGAAAAAAAATTCAAATTCCTCTCTTCTGCATCATTACTTTAACTAAGATATCGGCTGATGGTTTAGCTGAAGACTTAGAAATTAAGGCTTCGTTTGTTTCACGAAAATTGAATGATTTAGAAATATTTCCTTAAAACCAATCATTTATATTGCTTACAAAAATAAATGAATAAAAAATATTTTCATCGTCCACAAAAATGCTTAAGATCAATTGTTATCAATAATGAAAATATTTTCCATTAGTTAATTATTTTAAGTAACGCAAGTGAGTTTTTTAAGGAAAATATTTATTAAATCATTTATTTACTTTGAAACAAATGGAGGTCAATAGAATTGGAATGATCTAGAGTGAGAGAATACGAGGATGGGAATCTAGAAGACCTTGCTGGATACGGGGAACCTATGGTGCCCGAAAGTCACGCGTATATTTTTTCTGTGGGAATCTTGACTGAAGATTTTTGTGGCTTATGTACACCTAAGTCCTGCTTTCTTCATGATTGACCACTCTCTTTGGGATGATCAAGTAATTTTAGAGTGATTTACATCCGGGTACCTGAGTTTTGAGTTTGGATTCCTTTGTATGGTATTGGCCAGGGATGGAAGTGAGAGACATGAATGATTCCTATGTCACATCTTCTCTCACTTGACTATATATCACATAGAAAATTCGTTGGAGGATTTGCAGATGTAAACTCTGTTTTGGTATACTCATCTTCAAGATAAAAAGGCAGATAGTAAAGGTATCAAACTATGACTAGAAATACTTGTAAAGTATGATCGGACTGTTTAATAATTCTGTTACCAGCACAACATAATATAATCCTAATCAATATTCATACAAAACCCGCTAAGCCCGCATTCGCCCGCTGGGCTGCATCCGTCAGTTGGGACATCCATTTCAGTGGACCAATCGTCCTTTCTGATTATCTAGCATGAGTGTAGCCTGAAAAGCCCATCTGGGTCAATCCTGGCAAGATAGGCCATATCTTCTTTAGGAAGTCCTTGGCTCGTGATAGAGATCGAATAGCCGTCCAATAAGTTAGGATTGTTTCCTAATTTGGAGGATTTTTTTTTTTTCGATTTTGCGGATATGCATATTCTCATAAAATATTCTACGGAAGATAGCAATTATTCTAACTAGGCAATCAAATATTTCAGATTGACTAAGGATAAAATAATTACCTAATTTGCGGATTAAATTTCGAAATTCGAACTCGACATGATCGGATTGGCGATTTTATGAACGGCGGTGGGCAACTCACGGCCGAGGATGTCAACGGCGGCAGATTAGCACAATGACAGAAGCGACCCACGAATGGGGTGACTTGGTGTTGGCAGACTTCGCGGCATGGTAGCAAGCATCGTCATCAGGACAACTTGGCAAGCTGCACTGAGCTTGGCTCACGGCGGGGAACGGCAGGCTGTCAAGTCAAAAGTAGGGAGCTCAACGCAGCGGCAGGGAACTCAGCTCGGCGGCAAGGCTTGGGTCTTCGCGGCTTAGCACAGCAGGGACGACAGCTGGCCGTTGGCAGGGCAGTAGCCACTAGGCTTGGTCGTCGCAGCAGAGGAGGCGGCAGCCATGTTGTGTGGGGCACGGGGTTGCGACCAAGGAAGGAGTTGGCTCAGTCATGAGGCAGCGATCGTCGGCGTCTCGTGTCTCGGCTCAACACGCGAGGTGGAAGGTCACGTTGTCAGGTAGGATGGCATGACAACGACGGTAGGGCTTGACCCCGCAGGTAGCTTGCGCCGGGACACGGTGAGAGAACGGACGGCACACAGCGCTGTCAACGGCGAGGAGGCAACAACGGGTCGTCGTTGAGGGGGTCGGCTGGCTCGCGACTAAAGGCAGGGCAGCACATGGCGTCATTGACGGTGAGGGTGCGGCAGCGGCATGGCGGGGTCTCAACCGAGGCTTGGCCAAGAGCTCACCTTCTCACTCTTTTCTCACGTGTGTCTTTCTGATAATTGTGATTTGCTAACCTCTAAATTCCGAGGCCTAAGTATGTCCATATAGCAAAACTGACTCTCATGTCATGTTGAGAACAAAGTGGAAGAGAGAATTTGGAATTTTTTGTATCTTTGTTCATTATTAAGGGAAGAGTACAAAAGCTAATTTATGGGCTTTACATGAAGACTATATGAAGTAAAAAAACATTAAGTACAATAAGTGAGGACTAATCGAAAGCAGGATTTAGGCTGATACAAGCAACAAAAACATTAATCAAGATTCCCTCGGAAAAAGTCATACACAAGAGAATTTTACCAAGTGACACTCGTGACGCTATAGGTTGATTAAACCTGTCCTCGTGGTCTATCATTTTAGATTCTCCCAATTCTGTTAATTTTCCAAGTCCTCGGCTAATTCATCAGTCAATATCTTGATCCTCTATTGTCATCATGTGAATTCTATCTATCAAAAAGATGGATTCATAAATGCTAATCACTTTCAACTCATGCTACTTGTTAGAGATGTATTTAAAATATAGTGTGATTCGATGGATGTGAGAGACATGGATGATATCTATGTCACATCTTCTCTCACTTGACTATATCGCATGCAAAGTTTGTTGGAGGATTTGCAGTTGTAAACTCTCTTTTGGTATCTCGTCTTCATAATCAAACGACAAATAGTAAAGGTGTTAAACTATGACTAGAACTACTTGTAAGGTATGATCAGACCGCTTGGTATTTCTATTACCAGCATAGCAAGATAGGTAAATTGTTCAAAAAATTCTAAATTTATTGCACTTTTTTGAATTCAATCTTAAACATTTTAATATTATCAATTGAGTTCTAAACTTTTTTAAGTTTTGCTAATTGCACCCATTAGGCTAATTTTGGTTGGAAATCGTTGATGTGGCAGTCTAGTTAATGTCAACCATCCTAAACAGCACGATCGACATAACATGGATAAATTTCATTACATTTTAAATATTTTTTCTATTTTTTTTATAATTTTATTGATTTTTTTACTTTTTCTTTCCCTTTTCTTTCTTTTTCTTTTTGGTTCAAAGGATCTAAGTGTAATAATTGTAAACAATGAATCCAGACACCGCTCGCGTGACTAATACAGAAGCAATTGACGATGTAATCACGACTAGAATCTCTCTCTGAAAAACCATTTCTTCCAGTCTGGTCTCACTGACCTTTGATGTAAGGTTGGCTCGAGTTGTTGAGGTCTGTGCGGCCGTATCTAAGAGGGAGCCTCTGCTTCGTGCAATTTCCATCTTTGCATATCAACACTTCACAGTTGCGATCCCGCAGACATGCTTCTTGAGATTCCTCCTTGGTGACGTCCTCCCACAGAGTGAAAGTGACCAGTCAACTGTTGTATCCATTATCCAGGGTTCGTTCCCTCGCAGGCTTGGGCGGTGAGCTTCCTTTTGTACCCGGATGTCCAGTTGCACTGGTTCGCATGCACTGGTTCGCATGCACTGGTTCGCATCCACAAATCCTGGGAGACATTTGCAGTCGGCTTTCTGATTGTACGTCGCGCAGTACATTCTGAGTCCGCATGTGTCAACGGGGCTGCATTTGGCACCGAAAGACTCCCAGTCCAATGACAAGTTGTTCTTGCTCACGTTGCATGGGTACAGTCTCAAAATCCCATCCACATCGAGTCTCATGAGATAGACGATTCCTTCTTTAGGAGAACCCATGCCAAGTAAATTATAAACTTATCGTTAAAACAAGATGTTAGTACATTTAAAGTGTATCCCAATTCTATTATGAAAATGGCAAGTTTAAAGCATATCTACTTGAAATTTTTTATAGAATATTCAGATATTTGCACTAAGTAAAGTTTAACTTGAAATAGGGCTTTATGTATTTTTTTATTAATATTATAAAAATTTTGGCTATATATTTTCTTAAAATTTTGTTTTAGTTCAGAAATTTTGTTTTACAAACAAAGTAGGGAATTGTTAGTTGTTTGTTTGTAAAATAAATAAAAAATTTCCCTATCCCACATAGGAAAGTTAGAAGCATGTAGGCCACTCTATAAATGTGGATGTCCTCTAACTTGTTTAAATAAAGACAATGGGCTATGGGCTAGACCTTACAATACTCACGTGTAGGCACATGATTATTAAGTGCAAGATCGTGGATCATAGCTAGAATTAATCCTTGTTCATTATTTTTATATTTTTTTGTGCGGTTATTTTGCTAAAATTTTTTCAACGTATCTTTTGAGAAAGAATCTGTTCACTTTGCAACGTTTTTTGAATGGTTGCTTCCGTTCAAAAGGACTAAGAAAAGTATGTCAAATTTTGGTATCAATAATTATCAAATATTGTCAAATTTTCCACCCCATATGGTCGTCGCGTTGGCTTCGGGCTCCTTCCCCTAACACAAGAGATGGTGTTCGAATCCCAGCGTCGTTGCTAGTGGTCTTAAGCGCAGTGTCGTGGTGGTGGGTCTTGCACTAGAACCGCTCTGGGTTTATTTCGCCGGCTGTCTGCTGTACGGGAGTTCCCAGGTTACCAAAAAAAAATATATTGTCGAATTTTCATTCCAATAATACAAGCTTCTTTCCAATTGTTTTCCTTTGAGAGTTCTTGGAGATATATCAAAATTGATATATGGTATTCTTATTTGAGACTTTATTCTATATTGGAAGATTTTTTCCAGGTACCATTAACGATGTCGAGAGGCAAATAATTTCTTAAAGATAGTGTTATCATGCTTCAAAATCTGAGTCCAACTCTTCTTGATCCGAAGCATTTCTCCCAACAAGTACTAGTGGTGATATTCTTTAAATATTTACGTCTTATGTTCAACCGGCAGAGAGAACCAACATTTTTTAGATATAACTGTCGCATTTTCACTAACTCCATAGGTTCCGCACGACCTGCAAAGTTCGTGCCTACGAAATATCTTCCAGATATTGCATGAGGTTTCTATCGGTTTGCATGTCAGGGCAAAAGATACCGATCGTTGCTATTTGAAGATTGGAAAAGAACTGTTGACCCAATGATAAATGTTGCCCTGCCAAGAGGGTATCGGTTGGCGAATCAATATTCTACCATAATTTGTCCCCCCTTGAGTTATGCGGAACAAAATTGCCGTATCAAACATGGAAGCCGAGACCGCCGTCTCACTAGCATTGGCAACGAGCATCTCTTGCGCTTCCGCAAACTGTAGGACAAGTCTCCCGTGGCCAGTGAAGAGCAGGGTGGAATAACTCACGATCGGAAGGTTGTTTCAGTTGGCCGTCCAGACCACGGCTCTTAATGTAGCTCTCGCAAGGAAAACTCCCCCCTAGTGCCGCTGTCTCTGGTAGAATCTGAATGCAACAAGGCTTATGTTCATCCGCCTTCGTGAAGTTGCCAGTGGGAAGATGAATGCAAATGAGGGAAGAAAGGGAAATGGAGCTGTAATATATGGGCCATAAATCCAGCCCATTATTTTATTAGTTAAGTTTAAAGCCTGGCCCATTTTTTTCTTCTCCAGATAATTCACGTGAGAGCAAGCAGTGGACAGAACAAGGAATTGAAAATAGAAGAAGCACGTTCGTGAAGAGAGGAAAAGGTGGAGAGAAAGAGAGAGAGAGAGAGAGAGAGAGAGAGAGAGAGAGAGAGAGAGAGAATTTTCGCTCATACGGACATCCCAACAAGCCAAATCAAATCCAAGTTGTGACGCCTAGTATGTATTCAAGCCTATTATTCATTTAATTGAAGAAATTTTCAAAGTTAGGTTGTAAATTTGGAGTTATGAAAAGTTGAACGGCCAGATTCAACTAATGGGTTTTTTAGTTTTAGATTTATATGGAAATGATAGATAAGGGTATTATGAAATTGTGGAGTTCGACGAAAATCGATTTGGAAGTACAATTTGATCAGGGTTCAATGAAAATTGATTCTGAAGTATGCTTTGATCGTAACAAAATTCTGAAGTTCCGCATTCGAGTCACATTCGATTTACACAAACAGATAAAGATGAGTGTTTGCTATAAACGAGTTTCTTTGTTAGCGCACATGTGTCATTTTATCAACGAATAGGCATAGTTTAGACGAGTCATTCAATAGAGTAGCGTATTACTCGATTTTTTCATGTCATTTTCAATTAAGTAATTGGAATACGAGTGTGTTAGCTCGAGTAACCGTCATAAATTGGTTTTAAGCTTTCCTGAGTAAGTGGTACCATCTCTTCTTTGAGTAAGCGATACGGATTAGATATACTATGAGTACCGAAATGACATGTTTATTGCACATGATGTGGATCAAGATTTTACTACCATTTTGTTCATTTTTAATGGAAAAAGTATTTGTTGATTATGGTTTGAGTTAGCTGGTTGTAAATTGGTTGTGAAACCTTTTACGAAAAGATCACGAAAAAGCTCATGATTTATGATTATGATTTATGAAAGGTATTTTGATTATTAATTGTGAAAAATTATACGATTTAGTTTGTGAATCAAAGTATTAATATGCTTTCCGATTTTGGTTGTGGCTTATTGGAGATTGAGGTTGATAGATTATGCTAAGTGCCTCCGTCAACCCATTAAGGGATTTGTGTGTATGTATACTAGTTTTAGGATATCTTCGTGGGCCAATCATCAACAATATAGGTAGAGAACCACTCGATGGGGAATCTTGGTTGGTTTTGTCACGTGGTATTATGTGTGATCATGGTTATATTCTTGAACACAAGATTGGACAATAGAATTGACAATTGACATGTAATTGATGCGATTGATTAGTGGACTAGACCATTGATTATTTGTTTTGATTTCAGTGATGAAAATGGTATTTCTACTATGAGTATCATTATGTTCAAGTAATATATAGCTCATTTTGATCTTGAAGGTTTGTTACAATCTAGATTTAGTGTAAATCACTTATGTTTTCGTGTCTCAAATGTGTATAATGAATGCTCAATATGTTTCGGCTTTAATGCTATTTAGGTTCCTTGGCTAGCGGCCTATTGTACGAGAGCGCTATCATGGAGAACTTTGGGGTTGAATTTTTGGGTATGAATTTAGTTAGCTTGTATGATTGAGTTGAGGTTGCTAGATTTAGTTGTTAGCTAGAGTTATATGTATATGTGTCTGACAATAATTGTTGGTTGGCTGACTTAAGCGGTAAATATTATTTTTCAGTCTATGGAAAACTCTGATATTATAACAATATGACTTTTTATTAAATATATATGAATGTAAATATTTCGATATAGATTGAATTATGGTTACGTTTGAGACTACATTCTTTGGATAAAAGGAATATCACGTCATTGTCTCTGTTCTTGTTGAGTTGGGGCTGTGACAGCAGCCATTATAGAAGTGAAGCGCCTGTAATGGAGGGTTGAATCAGCCATCAAAGCAAAGTAAGATTATGCAGCTCTTGAGCCTATCTTTATGTTTGAACTTGTTTTGTAATGCGAAGGATCAACTCTTTGTTTGTGCTTTATAGAGCTTTGGATTTATAGAAAGAATAGGATTAATGATAGCGAAGGTCATCTCATGACTTCTAGTGGGTCAAGCACGGCAAAGCAAAAATTTAGTGCTTGAAGACTTGGACTTCACCAAGAATTTGCGGTGGAAAGGGAACCACATTTATTTATCAGGAGAAAGCTTCAGTTGTGTCAAAATGATGTGATTGGACTGAGCACCTAATAGTCAGTCGTGTTTAATCTGTGGCTAACAAAGTACGCTCGATTCCGTGGTGTGCTTTAGGATCAGTGATACATGTTTTTCCTGGGCTTGTCTTCCGCATTCGTTTTAGGGGTTCAATTTAGTGTCGAATCCGGTTTTTGGAAATCCGACAATCCCAACATTGGTATGAGAGCCCTAATTCATGTTTTCCCGACTCCTTTCACGTTTCTTGATTGATTTTTCGCGAAAATAATCGGCCGACACGGATCGGGGCGAAAAATCCCGACACCCAAGCATTGTTCATCCATTTTTTCGAGTTTCTGTAAGTCGAAATCGATTTTTGAAAACATAGGGTGAAAGAGCTCGTCGAGACGAGTCCGTCGATGGGTCGAACGCCGCCAGGCGACGCCGGACGCGCCCACACGCGCGGCCAGAAGCCGCTGTGCGTGGGCGCCACACGCCTAAAGCCCTGGCTCGGCCAGCTCGTGCGCCACACACGCCGGTCAGCCAATCGACACGTACACACCACCAGCCGACGAACCGGCATGCGCCGGTCGGCGAACCGACGCGTGCTGACGTCACCATGACGTCACCAAACAATCGGTAATCGCTGGGATGACCTCATCGATGACGTCATCGACAATGACCGTTGGTCGATCGGTCACCGGCCGGCGACCCGACCCGACCAACGAACCGACCCGACTCAAGACGCAACCCGACCCGAGATCCGACCGGTTGCTCGCGCATGCAAGGCACGTGCTGGGTCGGTTCGTCCGACTCGGCCCGACCAACCCGACCGGCCCGACCAACCTGACCAGCCCGTTCGGTCCAACCGACCCGACTCGCCGCCCATTGACCCATTGACCCGCTAACCATTGACTATTGACTGTTGACAAAAAAAAAAAAAGATCTGTTTCTTTTTCAATTATGTCTATATGGGTTATAAGTAATTCATTATTTTATTCTGCATTTGTTGCATGAATCATGGAAAATTATGTATTTTCCCTTATGTACATTATGGATTATAAGTAATCCATTTTTAGTTCTGCATTTGTTGTAGGAACTATGATGCGTTATGCACAGATACATGTAATCCCGAGAACGGATGAGGGAATTGCAAGACTTAAAAGGCTGATGACAGAGTTAGCTAATTATCAGTGGCATGACGACGATTTAGTATCACATGTGGTCAGGGTCAATCATATGATACAGGAAATCATCTGGAATGGTTATCTTATGCCGGATTTTGAGAAAGTGCCGGTTTTGATGAACACTCTTCCACCTGAATGGTAAGCAATGTTAGATCGACTACGGGAGGTCAACGTAGTCCCGGGTTATAGGAGACTAGTGGTAGCTTTTGTGAGAGAGTACTATAAAATTGAGTTAACCAAAACTTCAACCCTTAGATTGAGCGCCACATGGCGCAGAGTGAATACGCCTTGGAGGCGACATGAAAGCTTTCCAAAAGTTTTTCCATGGTTGGCAAATGTGCTTTCAGATTTCTTAGATATTCTAACTGATAGATTAGAAGAGACATTCCCTATTTATTTCTTAGATTAGTTTGAGATGTTTTTGGTGTAAATATCTCTTTCTATGTTGATATTTTCCTCTAAATATATTACTTAGTGTAGTGGATAATTGTATTATGTGAAAGCATTATTATTCTATTGGATGTCAAATATTATTTGCTTTCTGTTGTTGATGACTGCTATGGATAATTCATAAAAGTTTTTGTAACTTCATAGAATTTATTTTGCATAAGACAATTATATTAATAATAATTTTAAGTTATGATTTTTGGAGGATGATTGGAAACATAGTGACCTTTTGATTCTGAAACCTTAATTGAAATTGTTCATTGCTATGACGGGTCTGTGCAAAATGGATGCCTAAATGACAGGCAATAATAATTCGTGCATATATGTCTGATGTGTTCAGATTGATGGTTTCAACAACTAAGAACGTAATTGCTTATATGAATAGCAACAATTGTGAAATATTGAATATGAAGATTCAATATGTGCTGGAAAAGCAAGAAACACTAGAAGCTCTTGACCATGTTATGAAAGATCTTAAGAATGCCGTGCGCTACCTTGAGCTAGTAGAGGACCGCCTAACGACATTTGAGTCGAAAATAGACATTTGCAATGCTGGTTCTAGCTCAAAAAGGGCTTTGAGCTCTAAGCGCAAGCGTATTGATTCGTTCAATATGTGGGAATACAAAGGATCAAATCCTTATTGCAAGAAATCAAGAGTTGACCAACACAAAGAAAGGAAAACGTCCTCAAGTGAAGAAAATGTCAAGGGTGAGGTGTTACAATTGTGACAAAAAAGGTCACTATATTCACAACTGTTATGAGCCGAAAAAGGTAAACACCTCTTGTACATTTGAGAACTTTGCTTATGTGTCAAGTTCTGTATTATTGGCTGAATCCAATCCTTTGTGGACTGTAGATTCATGAGTGACAAACCATGTAGCGAAGGATAAAGAATCCTTCGTGGAATTTCGACGAATACCAACTGGACCTAAGTGGATCTATGTAGGAAATAACTCCAGAGCTGAAGTTAAAGGGATTGACAACTACTAATTGAACATGCGTGGTGGACGCACCTTGTTCCTACATGATGTTCTATATGCTCCGGAGATTCGTCGAAATTTAGTGCCTGTTTTGGTGTTGGTTAAGCTTGGTTTTAGTGTGAATTTCCATAATATAGGTGTAGATTTGTATTTGGATACAAACTAGTATGGTTGTGGTCATTTTCTGGATGGTTTTATTGTACTAAATGTTGACTGTGGTGATGTCAATATTTGTTATTTCCTTTTCACGTCTAATACTTCATATGATAATGATGTGAATGTGTGGCATGCTAGACTTTGTCATATTGGCCAACAACGTATGAATAGACTAGCCAAAGAGGGCTTGTTGGGTAACATTGAAAAAGGTCAATTTGTCCATATGTAAGCATTGCCTAGAAGGGAAAACGACAAGAAAACCATTTGGAAAAGATAAAAGATCTGAATTTCCTCTAAATTTAATCCATTCTGACGTCTGTGGTCCAATGAATGTGAGAGGAAGGCATGAGACTGTTTATTTCATCACTTTTATAGATGATTATACTCGATTCGAAAATGTCTATTTGATTTCTCATAAATCTAAAGCATTATGTTGTTTCAAAAGGTTTATGAACTTGGAAGAAAATCAATTAGGCAAGAAAATAAAAGCATTGAGATCGGATCGAGGTCGAGAATATTTATCTGATGAGTTCAGAAAATTATGTGATGAAAAGGGAATAGAAAGACAGTTATCTATTCCATATACTCCTCAACAAAATAGTGTTACGAAAAGAATAAACAGAACCCTACTGAAAATGGTTAGGTCCATGATGGCGCATGCTAACTTACCTATCACTTTTTGGAGTGATGCGTTGTTAACTGCTGCTTATATACTTAACCGGATGCCTTCCAAATTAGTTACTTCCACTCCACATGAGTCATGGACAAGTAGAAAACCGAACTTAAGTTTTCTTAAGTGATGAAGTTATGCTGCCTATACTCATGAGTCTTCTCACAAGTTTGGAAAATTAGATCCCAGAGGAAAGAAGAGTATTTTCAAACGATACTCCAAACACTCAAAAGGGTATGTGGAAAGTGTGAGTATAACTGAATTTGAATCATGGGATGTCACATTCTTAGAGGATGAATTTCCTAAGAAGGGCGAAATAGGTGAAGATTACTCCCTATCTGAAACCTTGGATCAAAATAATAATATTAGTGGAGTTCATCCAAGTGAGAGTAATATGAGAAGTGATGAATTGAATTCAACTCATTTTCAATTGCAACCACATGATGAGACGACGTCATCATTATCTAATCCTAGTGGGAGCATGATGGGAAATGATGTATAAAAATGTACAATCTCCCATACGGCAAACAAGTAGCCAAAGTATTTCCCATCGACGTTTTGACATTGAATGGGAAACTTTTATGATTGCTCCACAAGATGAGGATGAGCTAAGAAATATACATGAGGCTCTAAGTTGCCCTAGTAAGGAAAAATTGATTCATGCAATGGAAGAGAAAATGGAGCCAATGAAGTCAAACCAAGTTTGGGAACTGGTTGATCTTCCAAAAGGACGCAAAGCTATTGGGAACAAGTGGGTTCTTAAAATAAAGCGAAAAGCTGATGGCTCGATAGAAAGGCATAAGGCTCGCCTTGTGACGAAGGGGTATAACCAACAGGAAGAAATTGATTATAAATAAACATTTTCTCTTATAGTGAGATTTACCTCGATTTGCATTATTCTGGCAATAGTGGCTAGTATGGATCTTGAGTTATATCAAATGGATGTAAAAACTGATTTTCTCAATGGAGAATTAGAAGTAGAAATATATATGGAACAACCTACTAGTTTCATAGTGAAAGGCCAAGAAGAAAAGGTATGTCGACTTTTGAGGTCAATATATGGCCTTAAGCAGTCGTCAAGATAATGGTATATACGTTTTTCATAATGCCATAATGGCATATGATTTTACAATAATTGATGAGGATCATTGCGTATATATCAAAAGATCCAATGATCAATTTGTGATCATATCATTATATGTTGATGATATACCAATTACCAGAAGTAATATGGAGTTTGCTAACACCGTCAAAAGTTGGTTATCTTCCAACTTTAAGATGAAAGATATGGGCAATGCTACATACATTCTTGGAGTTAAGATTTCAAGAGATCATTATATCTTTCACAAGATACATATATACATAAGATTCTTGAACGATTTCGTATGCAAGATTGTAAACCCATAGACACTTCTATTGCAAAAGGTGAATGATTGAGCCATAAACTGTGTCCAAGGACTCCACAAGAGAAGAAACAAATGAAACATGTTCCTTATGCTAGTGCTATCGGGGGCTTAATGTACGCTATGATGTGTACAAGACCTGATATATGTTTTACATTTGGAATGGTGAGTAGATACCAGTCCAACCCAGATCAAGCACATTGGAAGGCCTTTAAGAGAATACTGAGGTAACTAAAAGGAACTGTTGATTATATGCTGAGTTATCAAGGAAAGGATCTACGACTCTAAGGCTATTCTGATGTTGATTATGGAGGAGATTTAAATAAAAGGAAATCTACCTCTGGCTTTGTTTTCTTATTAAATAATGACGCCATATGTTGGAGCAATAAGAAACAAACGTGTATAGCCTTGTCCACAATGGAAGTTGAGTTCGTGGCATTATCAGCAGATGTATGAGAAAGTGTTTAGCTTAAGAGATTTTTGGATCATTTAGGTGTTATTGGAAGTGCTGTAGATTCATTGTTGGTTAATAGTGATAGTCAAGCAGCTATAGCGTATACCAAAGATCCAAAATATCATGGCAAGACCGAACACATAAATACCAAGTATAATCTTGTCAAAGATATGATTGCACGAAAAGATGTGAACTTACAGTACATATTACGCATAGAATGGTAGCAGATCCTATGACAAAGCCAATACCTAGAGATGTGTTTTGTGGTCATATGAAATCTCTAGGATTGCATAGAGTCTGATGTACTGGATTATAATTTCCCTAAAGTGTTCACATTTCATGAATTTGTATTTTTCATCATTAATGCCTATGAATCTTTGTTTGATCTTTATGCATCTTAATGCTCAATGCATTACTTTGAGTTGAGAAAGTATGTCAAACAGATATAAGATTGGCCCACTCACACGGGTAATTGCCTCTATTTACTGTGTAATAAATAGATATGAGACTGTTTTTAAGCTTATTATCTAGGTGATAATCGAGAGCTCAAGCTTAAAATACGTATGTCGCCTTAACTGGGTATTAAGATGAGGACATAATACTTACTATGTCCGAAAGTAAAATACCCCACATATTTTATTTTATCTGTCTATGATGTCAGATGTGAGTTCTAATAAATTTTGTGAATAAGTAGATACGTGAACTCAAGTTAGACATTGGGTATATCTGAACTATCGTCTGTACGGTATTGAAGGTGTAGACATACGCTCCATGGGAAAGGAGTTAATACCGTAATATGTATTTCATACTACGTATGCATGAGACGACCAAGAAGAGTGGCAAAAGTTTGATCTCAACTTTTATGCCGTGTGAGACTTTTGAGGAAAAGAGTTCCTCAATTTTAGTGCTCTCATGACTCTTACTTATTCTCAAGATTTCTATTTAGTGTTTGCTATCTTAGGATGTTGCCAATGGTCATGAGTTGATACGATCTAATGGGACATTTCTAGAAAAGCAAGCTAAACTGAAATTGAGAGTTTGAAGGAAAGAGGAAGATCGAATTTGAAGAATCACATTGTAGTTTTGTATTCACTGGTTAACCAATTATTATTGTCTTTGGGATAATCATAATTGTGAATACTATATATATATATATATATATATATATATATATATATATATATATATATCATTGTTTAAAAGAGATCAAAAGAGATATAAATGTGATCGATCGATCTAGGGTACTGCATACTAAATCTACTCAGGATGTGATGCCCATTATGAGCTGCTATATATTCCTAACAGATGTATGGCAACGAGCTCTCAAAGTATGCTGGTCGCATGGATTATTCACCAGTATGAATGTTGAAGAGATGTAAAGAGAATCCTATTCGGCCCACCATGTGCGAATGGTTTTATGTGATGGGCTTAAGGCCCGTCCGCCTATGTTGGGCCTAAAAGCCCGGCCTATAAGATTAGGGCCCATGGATGGAGGGATATGATGAAAGGGTACGTTTCTATTTTGGAGGAGACGTATATAAGGGAGGAAAGAGAGGGAGGATGCACCCTTTGGCTTTTGTGCGTACGTTTCCTCTCCCTTTCTCCCTCCAAAAGAAAAACAAAAGCAAAGGTGACACCGTCTTCCCTTCAAGGCCAATCAACGTCATTAGATCGAACGGGATCGGTTTTCCCTTCCTCTTATCGGCGTTGGTGTTTAATCTATGGCTAACAAGGTACGCTCGATTCCGTGGTGTGATTTAGGATCGGTGATACATATTTTTCCTGGGCTTGTCTTCCACATTCATTTTAGGAGTTTAATTTAGTGTCGAATCCGGTTTTTGGGAATCCGACAATCCCAACAGAAAGGAAGCCAAGACTACCTTCTCGCTAGCATTGGCGATGAGCATATCTTGCGCTCTTGTGGACTGCAGGACGAGTCTCCCATCATTGGTGAAGAGCAGGGTGGAACTGCTTGGGACTGGAGGGTCGTTTCGGTTGGCCGTCCAAACCACGGTTCCACCTAGAGTTACTCCAACCCAGTAACCACGGTCGGTCCGGTAGAATCCGAATGCGAAGAGGCCAGAAGGTGAGAGCCATGAGTTGTTAAAGGAAGGGGTGAGAGATGCACCAAGGCTTATGTTTTTCTGTCTCTGTGAAGTAGCAATTATGAAGATGAATGCAAATGAGAGAAGAATGGGAAGGGGAGCAACAATAGAAGTGAAGCGCATGCAATGGAGGGTTGAATCAGCCATCAAAGCAAAGTGAGATCATGTAGCTCTTGAGACTGTCTTGATGTTTGAACTTGTTTTGTGGTGTGAAGAATTAGTTCCTTGCTTGTACTTTATAAAGCTAAGCACCTAGATTGGAAGATAATGTGCCCAGTGTTTTTTTTTTTTTTCCTTCTCTCTATTACAGAGACCTTGACTCTAGAAAAAGTCTACTTTTTAGAAAGAATTGGCCAAGGTCACCTCAAGACTTCCAGTGTGTTAAGCACGGCAACGCGCTTGAAGACTTGGATTTCATTATGACCTCTAGTGTGTTAAGCACAGCAATGCGCTTGAAGACTTGGATTTCATTATTAATCTGCGGTCAAAAAGGAATGACCTTTGTTTATCAAGGCAAAGCTTCAATTTTGTCAAAACGATGTGATTTGATTGAGCATCCATTGGTCAGTCGTGGATCCAGGATTTCAAGTTCAAAAAAAGTTTTTTGTACTTGTAGAGATACAAAAAATTGATAATTTAATGAAAAAATTCTAATAAACATTCATAATTAACTCAAATTAGAGTTGATAACACAAAATTAATTAATAACTTAATCATAAAAGTTTATAATCACTTGAATTGTTGTTGGTAATTTCTAAAAAGAGTTGGTAAATTAAAAAAATGTTACTAGAAAAAGGTTGAAAAAGCTGGCAACTCAATAGGCAACTTGGTAAATTAAAAAAGATAAAAATATATTTTTGGAAGTAACACAAGTGATAATTTGTAACTAAAAATTTAGTTGGTAACTTCATCGGAAAAAAGCTTATAAGTCAATACAAATAAATGTTGACAATGTACTCTAATAGTTGGCAAATTTAATTCATTTGTAAGAAGAACTAAACTTGGTATTGATAAGAGAAGTCTTGTTTATTTGTCAGTCATAAGAGAAGCCAAAAATTTCTGAAATAATTATATAAATAAACATTTGTGACTAGCTCACAGGAGTTCACATCATAAACTTAGTAATTTAATCAGAAACCCAACGGAAGCACAAGGCTGCTAAGTTCAACTAGAATTACCAACCGAGCCTCATTACTCTAATTGAAGTTGGTACTTGTCAAAAATAGTAGGTCAATTTACAAAGTTGGTTAGTTAGGAAAATAAAGTGTTAATTCCATAAAAAAAAATTGATTTTAGAAAAAAAATTAACGTTGGTGAACAATTCAAATTTGAGTTGGTAGGCCAAAAATAGTTATTAAGTTAATCAGAAAAAAGTCAATAAGTCAGTAAATGCTATTAATAAGAAAGGTAAATAAAAATTCATAAAAAAGTAAAATAACTCTTATTTTTATAAACTAGCCTATGGGTGTTGTAATGGACAAAACCAATCATATTAGATCTCAACGCGAGTCTTACATCTTAATAAGCAAATAGCTTGACCTAGTAGTTTAAAAATCAAGTCCATTATACGTGGGTCCAATCCCCAAAAGAATATTGCCTTTTCGTCCTCGTAATCACTGCCTAACCCTCTTCAGATCAATTAAGCCTAATCCATTCTCGAACCATACAATCTAATAAAAGGGTCCCCACTTTGATGTTGTTTATGACAACTCGACTCTTCCGCGTGGACCATGCCTCAAAGAGAAAATTTAAGTGTAATCACGCAAGAGGTGAAGGAGTACCCAAAGTGTAATTACACTGGCTGGGATCATTTACTTATGATAACTCAATAAAGTCTCTCTCATACAATGTCGAACTTGAAGCGTTACAAGTAGACTTAATTTATGCAATAATTGCTTCCAATGTCTCAACATTAAGTTAGTGCTCAAGGTAAAATTTTCAATGAATATTTCACCGCCCACGAATGATGTATGTAGTAAAACATTTAACATCATTACCCGATTTTTCATCGGAAAAAGAGAAATAAAATAAACGTATGCAATGATACACAATACTCCTTACCCACGATTTATTTTAGAGCATATATCAACGGAGAAAAGAAGATTTTCTACAAGCTACCCAATTTACAATTAATTTGGGGGTTTTAACCACCCACTTCTTCAGTAATCATGAAACTAAGGATGAATAAGATTGCTTATGGAAAAGGACTTGATAATTTTTATCCGATTGGTTTATATGTCTTTCATTCCATTCATCAATCGGTGTTCAATTTTCGTACCAAGTTGTCCTTTTCTTCTCTTCTTTTCCACAAGCCTCTCCAATGTTTTATCAATAACAAGAGAGCTTTTTCTACCATTGATCCGTTCAGCGCTTGTGAGGAAGCACTGGAAATTTTTTAGTCCTTTTTCTGTTTTCTTCTGCATGAGAAAGTCTTTGTTTTCGTGCGTGAACTTCTTGCAGAAATTGCATGCTCCAACGCCTTCTTTTTCTTCAATTTCCCGCAAGTTGCACTATTCTACAGTTTTATTTAAGAATAAGTAAACTAGAAATCCTAAAATTTGTCAGGAAATTACAATTAAGTTATTAAACTTTCAAAAAGTATAATTAAATCCTAAAACTTGTCAGGAAAGTGCAATTGTGTCCTAAACTTTGAAAAAATGCAATCAAATTCTAATACTAGTCATATTGATGTATTCAAGTTCCTTTACTTACTTCGTCTAATTAGACGAACGGAAAATAATGATAATTTTTTGGGACTTGATTACACTAATTTGATAAATTTTATGATTTGATTGTACTTTTTGAAAGTTTTAAAACTTAATTGCACTGACACTTATTTCTTATAAGGGTGGGGACGAACAAGAAAGAGAAAAGAAAAATAGAAATGGAAAAATGAAAAGAAAAGAAAAATGGAATAATAAAATAATAGAAACATGGGTTAGACGTTTTTGTGAATCTGGACTAAGCGTGCGAGCTGATTTTGATTTTGGGCTTAGATCACTTAAAGGGAAATCAGAAATTTGGGCTTTCTTTATCGAAATAACCGGAACCCATCGGGTTAGGGCCGTAGTGGTACCAGGCCTGACCCAACCTGGACCTCTATGGTCCGGGTTACACCCATATTTGGGCCGCATCCTTTAACCTGACCCGATGCCACCTTTTTTTTTTTTTTTGAATTAAAAAAGTTCCAAACACTAAGAAGTCTTTGGAAAAAACTAAAAAAATTAGAAAACCTTAGAAATTAGATTTTGACTATTTTCACTAGGTATTTCATGTTAATATTGGTTTAAAACTAGCCTAGCATAAAAAAAAAAAAAAAAAGTGTGAGAATGATTTGATAAAAAATGGTGCTCAAAATTGAATAAACTCTTAGGGCTTTGTGATAGGGTTTCCTCATTTCATTTTTTGAGATGAATTATCAATTGTTTGTGCACTTTCAATTTATTGATTGTCATTTACCTTTGGCCAAGTTAGGAATGGTATCTTTCTGATTTATTAGTGTTAAATACTTGTTTTTCCTTTCAATTTATTTAATGCTTCCTTGGTTGTTCATTATTACTTTAATGATTATGTACTCATATAATTACCTCTCATGTTAATGGATAGGTTTAAAATCAATTCAAATTGCTTAACAAACATCTTTTGAAACAAATGATATTCGTAAAATTCTAAACGCAAGTGAATGTGCCCAACAAGTAATATAATGATAAGAAAGAGTATCGTTCCACGTAGATCGATGATTAATAAACTAATTAAATACTAAAATAGATTAATTCTAAAATTTATCTAACAGATCAAAATATAATTGAGAATAAATTAAAAAAAATGGATACTAAATGCAGTAAATCAATCAAATAAATATGTTAGAGTATTCGATTTCACCCCTAACCACTAGATATGAATTTCAGATTATTGTGGGTACAAGAATGATATCAAACATGTGATAACGGAATTTCCTAATCTATTTACTATCATATATCTAGGTACAACAAACCTACTCAGTTTATTAATCCACTATATCTCAATGTGAATTAAAATAAACATGAGTACATTAAAAACTATGAATATTTCCGACTTACAATGAATCTTTTGGATACCTTACCACCGAAAGCTACACAAATAACGCAATATATCTCTATTCATGTTTAATTCATGATTATATATTATAATGAGTAATTGCATATTATCACTTCTTACTCTCAAACATGCACATCAAATCATTCAAGTAGTGGACAGTCACTCAAAAGCATTATGCACAATAATATATCTTACATGAATGAAATCAATTGCAAAATATAAAAATCATGAAATTCACATCATCATGGTTAGGCTATATCGTAGCCCTAACAAAAGAAAATTAGAACATAGTAAAAGAAAAAATATAAATATAAATCAAGCCAAACATCATGAATCAAAGAACAAGAATTCTGTCACTACTTTTGTCTTCTTTTTAAAATACTTGAAAAACTCTCAGAACAATGAAAAACGATCTAACAAAAACCCAGTTGCCCTCTCTAACTCTCAATGTTCTCCTATTTATAGGATATATTCAAGATATCTATTTCCCAACACTTCCAGATAACATTAGGAAACAAAATCAAGGATTCCCTAATTTGATATCCATCTTCTACTGCTTTTTTATTTGAATTCTTGAGTTTTGCCATTATTTTTCTTATCTTCTCCATATTTCATTATTTTGCATAAACAAGGAAAATTCAAATAATCAGAAGAAAATCTAAATATTTTCTCATAGATAATGTATTAATTGTTGCCTAAAATAAGTAAAATAACTCTATTTGTATAGAGTTATCAAACAAGATTTGGTATTGAAAATGCACTAGTTGATCAATTAGTGTAACCAAGTCTCATATCCTAGATCTCTGGTTGCATATGAAGTGAGACACGCTCACATACCTCACTTAGTTTCTAGCCGACCATTAGACTAACGGCAACTCCTCATTAGAAAATGCTCATAACGTGAACTTGAATACCTAACATTGCACGAGGTATGGGCTCAGGAGAGCTCACATCTAAAACGAGAGCCGTAGGCCCGCATTTGAGGCAATCCTCCTAAACCTATGTCTTCCCCCCCTCCTACCAAGACAGAAAAGGTAGGTCGCCACACATATACGTAATTTCCATCATAACTTTTACGCTTTAGATTCCTACAGGAAAAAGGGAAAAAAATATAAGTACACGCCATGATACAAAGGGTTTCCATCCGCAATTTATTTTAAATAATCGTAGCAGTTATCACTAATGTAAAGAAAATTTTCTACAACATGCCTTATTCATTATTGATTCAAGGAGGGTCATGAGTCTTAACCGGTCATTGTCTCACTAATCATCAAATTAAGATTGAATAAGATCATCATAATTATTGCTCGCTATTTTATACCCAAGTGGGTAAATTAAAATCATTGCAAGAAAATGAACCCCGCTCAATCTCTTCTTTTTTCTTATGTATTCCAGGTTCGGGCACGTATTAGGATCCGATAGGTCTATATATCTCCCATTCTTCTATGTGAATGACACTATGTTTACGTACCAAAGTCGGTTCCTTTTCTTGTCTCGTTTGCCGTCAGTAACGAGAGAGGGCTTCTTCTATTGTCCACCCGTTTAAGTCTTGTTTTGTTTTCTTCTACATGAAAAAGTAATTGTCTCCTTGCGAGAACTTTTCTTGTGGAAATTGCGCGTGCTCCAACGCCTTTCATTTTCCAATTTCTCTCTCTCTCTCTCTCTCTCTCTCTCTCTCTCTCTCTCTCTCTCTCTCTCTCTCTCTCTCTCTCTCTCTCTCTCTCTCTCTCTCTCTCTCTCTCTCTATTACAATGAGTTTCCTTATGACAATGTTCGCCTTGATGGTCCTTGGATGGTAGCTCACCAGTACATTGCGGTGAGGCAATGCAATGGCAATGAATTTCGACCAAAGAAAGCTTCGATTGAGACAATGGTGGTTTTACTGTAGTTGAAGTCAAAACATGTTCATATTCATTTCATTGTATCTTGAAAAATGTTGGCTATTAGGCCTGAACTTTTATGGAATTGGTATTGTTTGAGGAAATGGTGATCTCTCTCTAGCTGAAAGAATGTTCAATAGAAAAGAACCTCATATGATTTCACGTGAGATCCTTCGTTTAATTGAAGGAATGTTCTGCTTGTTCTTGCTCCAATTTTTCAGAACCTATTCTTAGTGGGCAGTTCTCGGTTTCAAGGTGGGAACCGCCCACCCAAACCATGCTGACCCTTACTTTGAGCCTATCTTAATGTTTGAACTTGTTTTGTAAGAATCAACCCTTTGTTTGTCCTTTATAGAGCTTTAGATTTATAGAAAGAATACGATTAATGATGGCGAAGGTCATCTCATGACTTCTAGTGGATCAAGCACGGCAACGCAAAAATTTAGTGCTTGAAGACTTGGAGTTCACCGAGAATTTGTGGTGGAAAAGGAACCACATTTATTTATGAAAACAAAGCTTCAGTTGTGTCAAAATGACGTGGTTGGACTGAGCATCCAATAGTCAGTCGCGGATCCAGGATTCCAAATAATGGTGAAGGTCATCTCATGACTTCTAGTGGGTCAAGCACGGCAACGCAAAAATTTAGTGCTTGAAGACTTGGAGTTCACCGAGAATATGTGGTGGAAAAGGAACCACATTTATTTATCAAAACAAAGCTTCAGTTGTGTCAAAATGACGTGGTTGGACTGAGCATCCAATAGTCAGTCGCGGATCCAGGATTCCAAATAAAAGCGAAGTTCTTTTTTTTTTTTTTTTTTTTTTTCTGTCGGAGACAAGAAAAGTTGACAATTCAATTCAAAAAATCTAATAAATGTTGATTAGTAACTCGAATAAGAGTAAATAACATAAAATTAATTAGTAAATTAATTAAAAAAAGTTGATAATCTCTTTAATGATAATAAATTTAAAAGTTGCTAGAAAGGCAGAAAAAGGTGGCAACTCAATATAAAAACTTGGTTTTAAAAGGAAACAAATAAACTTAAGTAAGCAGCTTATATGAGAGTTTGTAACTGAAAACTAGTTAGTAACTTGATCGGAGAAAAGCCAATGAGTCACACAAATAAATTATGGTAATTTCATAAAATAGCAGATAAATTAAAATCAATCATAAGTAGAATAAAAACCTAGGTACTGTAAGAAAAGTATTTTTGTCAGACATAAGAGAAGTCAATAATTAAAAAAAAAAAAAGTTAGTAGCTAGCTAAAATAAGAGTCAAAAGCTTAAAAGCAATTGGTCATTAATTGGAAACTCAACAGAAGCCCAACGCTACTAACTTCAACTAGAGTACCCATTAGTAACGTAATCACTCTAATTGAATTTGATCATTTATAGAAAGAATTGGTGAATTCAAAAAGTTGACAAAAGGATAATAAAGGTGGTAGCTCAATAAAAAAATTTGTAAATTCTAGTAAAAAATTAACATTTTTTTAAGCAACTGAAATGAGAGATAAGACAACATTAATTGATAAGTTAATTGGAAAAAAAATACAAGAAACTCAAATAGAAGTTTATAATTTCATGTGATAGGTGGTAAATGGTTGATAAAAAAGTTACATAAAGAATTGCACACGGAAAACAAAACTTTTTTGTCATGGATAAAAGGACTTGAAAACTTAAAAAATTATATAATCATTTGGAACTTGGTTATGCAAAATTAGTTAGTAACTTAATTGGAGCAAATTGTTAGTTGGTAATTTCTAATAAGAGTCGGTAAATGTAATGGGCTGGTAAATAGGACAAGTTAATGTTTAAAATTAAATAGAAAATAAAATAGAACATAAATAAAATATATGTCGGTCTGCAACTCAAATGAAAATAAATCAAAACTAGTTAATAACTTATTAGGAAAAAAAAAACGTGTATATTTCACACAAATAAAGGCTGATAAATTCATATGAGAAATGATAAAGTTAAGGCATCCGTAAAAATGACAAATAAAAGTTGGTAATAATAACAAATTTTGATAATTTTTTTATTAAAAAAAAAAGCTGAATTCTAGTACTCAAGTAAGAGTTGATAATCCAAAACTAATATATAATTTAATCAGAAAAAGTCGATAAATCACTCCAATAAAGATGGGCAAATTCATATGAGATTTGGTAAATTTAAGGCATTGGCAAGAAAGGCAAAGAAAAATTAGTGAAAGATAATATATATATTAGTAATATGCAAACTCGATAATTTAATAAAAATGTGGATAAATTACCCCAAGTTACTGAAAATCAGTTAATGGGTAATTTTTTTTTTATTCGCATTTTTTTTAACACTTAGTAACTCCTTTATAAATCTACTGGCACCAAAAAGTAGTCCTTTTTTTTTTTTTTTACAGAAAACTAGAATCATCGAATATTTTATTTGTAAGAAGTTTTGCAGTAGAACAATACCGGTCAAAATACGAAACACGTTTTCAAATTCAGTTGATAGGTAATTTTTCTTTTATCCCCACTCTTTGCACTTTCATTGTATCCGGCAGAATAGCACTACAAGGAAACAGAGAACTTATGATCATATCTGTCTCCATAGGGAAGCAATGAATTTGTCAAAATAGTTTCTACATTATTTTAACTTCCCAGAAGAAAGAATAGCAGAGAAAGAACAATATTGGCAAACAAGCATCGCGCCTCGCATGAATAAACCTCTCAGAACAGTTTCTACATATGGTATTGACAATCAGATACATTTCTGTCAATGGCGATCGGCACGGTGTTGGCAAAAGTCTAGATAGTACTGAGGAAGGAAGAAGGACAAGGAGGTATGGGGATGTCCACCGTGCCTTCCAGCATCAGAAGCACCTTCCTCATTGAAGGACGGAGCGATGGCTCTTCAAGGATGCACCAAAGAGCCACTTTAACCATTCTTTCCAACTGTCTTCTGTCGATCGATCCATCATTGACTAGTTTCTCTAGCTCGCGCTCCTGGAAACAGCTGTAGGCCCATTCTTCGAGCACGGCTTCATCATCAGGAAGGCTCCAATCCACAGTTCTTCGGCAGCAGATGATCTCCAGCAACACGATGCCAAAGCTGTAAACATCTGCTTTCACCGTCACTGGCAAATTCTTGTGCCACTCCGGTGCAACATAACCCTTCGTTCCTCTAATCCTTGTCATGGTGTTGGTTTGATCTGGCTTCATCAGCTTTGATAACCCAAAATCGGATATTTTTGCTCGCCTACATTCGTCGATTAGTATGTTCTGTGGCTTGATATCGCAGTGAATGATCTGGGTTTCGCACTCTTCGTGGAGATAGAGGAGGCCTCTGGCTATGTTTCGAGCAATTCCCATTTTTTCATCCCAGCAAGGTTGTTTCTCAGGCGTGAAGAGCAGATCCGCAAGCGACCCATTGCTCATGTACTCGTACACCAAAAGCCTGTTGTGTCCGTCAAGACAATAACCAAGCAATTGGACGAGGCTCCGGTGATGAGTCCTCCCGATAATTTTCACCTCGTTTTGGAATTCGCTTTCAACATCCGATGAGACCTTCTCTAGTTTCTTAACTGCAACAAACTCCAGGCTATTCAACAGTGTGCCTTTATACACTGTTCCGAATGCTCCCCTGCCAATCTCTTCGGCGAAATCTTTGGTTACCCTCTTCAGCTCTTCATAAGTAAATGATCTCGGCGAAATATTCTCTATCACTGTAGCGCTTCCCTCCTTGGGAAGTATTTCATATAGCCGAACGCGATACCTGTAAACAACGAATCCTGACACTGCCAGTGTCATTAATGCGAAAGCAGTAGATGATGCAATTGCAAATAGAATGTCTCTCCGAGAAGGCCTTTTCTTTCCCTCCGGCATGAAGCCATTCGCTCCATTCCCATTAGATCCAGTCTCCCCTACCTTGATGGAGAGGATGTTTGCATTAGTGAGGTCTCTCCTGCCATATTTCAAAGGAAGCCTCATCTTTTCGCAGGACTGGTTATTGTATATCACTGCTTCGCAATTGCAATCCTGCAAGCATGCCTTTTGACATTCTTCGTTGGTAGAAAAAGTAAGATCAGCATACGAAGTATCCTCCCATACAGTGTTAGAGACCGGTTGAATAGTGTACCTAGGGGCTGCGTCAGCTCTCATGCAGCTATCTGCAGTGAAGTTCCTCTCGCACCCAGATGTCCAGTTCCCGGGGTTCACATATCCGAATCCTGGAAGACACTTGCACTCGAGATTTTGATCATTCATGGTGCAAAACCCATTGAGCCCGCATAAGCCCTTGGGCATACATTTGTCGTCAGAAAGCGACCATATTTTTGACAAATCCGCATTCTGGGTCGCGTTGTACAAGTACAGTCGCAACATCCCATCTGGGTCGATTCTCAAAAGGTAGATTATTCCTTCTTTTGGAGGTCCTCTACTTGCGGTGATATTTTTCAAATATGTACCTGTTGCGTTCAACAGGTAGAGAGAACCGTCATTATCGAGATATAGTGTCACATTGTCGCCGACTCCGTTGGTGCCAGATGCCCAGTAAGAGTGCTCGGCCGTGTCTGGAGTAGCTATAGGATACTGCACGAGGTTTCCATCCGTTTGCATTTTGAGGCGAAACAAACCAGTCGATTGGTCGCTCTCGGAAGCGCTCGAGGACAACTGTTGGCTTGGTGATAAATGCTGGCCTGCCAAGAGGGTGTCAGTCGGCACATCAGAAGTCTGCCATATGACGTCCCGCCTTGAGTTATACAGAACGAAATTGCCAGTGTCAAGCATAGAAGCTGAGACCGCAGTCTCCCTCGGAATGGCAACAAACGTCTCTTGCGCTTCTGTAGACTGCAGGACAAGTCTCCCGTCGCTGGTGAAACGTAGGGTGGAATTTCGTGGGACCGGAGGATAGTCTCGGTTAGCGGTCCAGACTATGGTTTTACGCGGAGTTCGTGGAACGAAAACCCCGACCGCATAACCATCGCCTCGCTGATAGAACCCGAACGCGAAGGCACCGGAAGGCGAGAGCCAGAAGGAGTTGGTGGTGGTGGTGTTGGGTGCGAGAGAAGCACCGAGGGTTATGTTGATCTGTCTTTGTGCAGTTGCAGGTGTGAAGAAGATGAATGCAATTGCGAGAAGAAAGGGAAGCGTAGCAACCGTACGAATGAAGTGCTTACAACGAAGGGCAGAATTAGCCATTAAAGCAAACTGAGGTCTACTTTTAATGCTACAGAACTCGTTTTGTGGTGTGAACAATTAGCTCTTTGGCCCATGCTTTATAGAGCAACATCAGCTTCTAAAGTGGAAATAATAACTAGAGGTCTTGACTCTAGAAAAGTCTTGTTCAAAGAAAGCATGAGACTCCAGACACGGACGTTCAAATGCCATGTTCCCAGGGACTTCTTTTTTTGTTTTCATAAACTCGCTGACGCGGGCGTCTTAAAGACGCGAGTAACTTGGTCCGCTAGTTAAAGGATCCAGTACATTTTATGTGGTCCAAGTCGCCCGAAATAATACTGTCTTGTGATCCAGTAGTCACTCCCAAATCTTATCGGATGGCTTGAGTTTAGTCCATGGTCGAACTAACCGGTCTTCTAGAAGGGTTCCTAATTTCTACATTAATTACTTCCATTGTTGTCCCTTTTTTTTTTTTTTTTTTTTTGCCTCTTCTTGTTTTAGCTTTGGCCAACAAGTTGCTCACTCCTGTCGATTTTAGCAGCCGGGTCTACTTTTCCACAAGTCTCTCCACTGAT
Organism: Eucalyptus leucophloia subsp. euroa; assembly: GCA_017140325.1. Taxonomy (NCBI): domain Eukaryota; kingdom Viridiplantae; phylum Streptophyta; class Magnoliopsida; order Myrtales; family Myrtaceae; genus Eucalyptus; species Eucalyptus leucophloia. The sequence continues at coordinate 65,631,948 of CM029475.1, forward strand.
TATTTTAGTAAGGAGGGAGAGACAGCTTCTTCTGCGGTCGATCCGTTCATTGCGGGTGGGGAAAACCTCAAAGTTTTTATAAGTCTTCTTTTGTTTTTTTAAGTTGGTAAGTCGTCGTCTTCTTGCGAGAACTTTTCTGGCGGAAATTGCACGCTCCACCGCCTTTTTATTCTCCAATTTGCCACAACTTTCACTGTTCCACAGCCTTACTTATAAATGAAATAATGTGAATTGTAATTGTCATAATTATTTTTTTTGGTGAGCGAGGATCCGCCAAGGCCAATTATACCTCGGGGAAAACTGGCTCAACAACCCATTGCCGGGGCCTCTCACTTTAATCACTAACAACACAGGGTTTCGAACTTTGACCTCCTTCGCTGAAGGAGAGATCTCAACCAATTGCGCTACCCACAGGTGGATTTGTTATCTTTTAACTATATTAAAGGGGTGTGCATTATGTTCAAATAAAAAAAAAAAAAAAATTGATGTGCATTTTTATCATTATTATATTATCTTTATCTATACTAAAGTAGTGAGGATAATTGCCAGAATAGTCTTAATCCTATTGTATTATGATTAATTTAGCTCAAGATTTTTCAACAGTCCCAAATTTTGAAATGATCTTTGCGGTCAATTTTGGCTGAAAATTGATAATGTGAACACTACTCCTCTTACTTGACACAGCTAGCTAATATAGAAAATTTTTTTATATATATTTTAGTTTTTCTTTTCTTTTCTTTCCTTTTTTCCCCTTTCTTTTCCTTTTTCCCCTTGACTAGCCACAGGTGAGGGCTACCCTCACTTGGGCAATCATCGCCCCCACCAAATCTAGTAAGGGCATCATGGCCCTTGCAAACCACCCTTTGCCTAGGCTCACCTGTGGCCAACAAGGGCGATCATTGCTTGCAATCGATGAGCACCACCCTCACTTGTGGCACTCGCCGTAGGGAAAAGGGAAGAGAAAGTGAAAAAAAAAAAGGAAAAAAATAGAAAATATTCAAAAATTAAAAAAATTACAAAAATTGTTCACATTAACATAGGCTAACCACGTATGAAGGCCGATGTCCACGTCAACAATATCTGATTTGCAAAAATCACAAAAATTTGCTTACTTGTCTATTGATTTGGACCATCCAAGAAGCTTGTTCAATCTCGTTCTTATGAGTACATGCAATGGTTTCAGGTTCGCCCCCCGTGTACGCACAGCACATCTTAACTTGAATTTTTAGATTGGATGAATCTCTCATGAGGTCTAATAAATCCACCGATTCAAAAAATTCCTACCTCGTGTCAAGTGGTAGGCATAGTCGCGTGAAAGGACCATGCGAGTCCTCCACTTCCCTGTGATGGCCAATCGTGTTTAACTTGGGGAGTGCTCTTTGGGAATGACCCATTCAAACAAACTTTTAAGTCAAGTCTCCTCTCTCTTTTTTAAGTCGTCAGCGGGAAGAAGATCACTACAAGTGCTACAACTTTCATAGACACTTACTTAGTATTATAACTCTTCCTAAACCACTTGAATATTGTAACTTCTAAAAAATGTTTACTTCAATGTCATAACTTTCAATTGATCACTTAAGTACTATAATTTTTTGATACTGTTCACCCAAGTATTGGAAATTCAACATTGGCATGACACTTATAGTGAATGTTTTTAAAAAACTTATGACAATAAAGTGATCAATTGAAAAGTCATATGGCACTCAAGTGATTGGAAATAATAAAAATTATGACGCAAAAATGAGCTCTGTAAATAAGTTATGACGCTCAAGTAATCGGAAAAAATAAATCTATGACTCTCATGTGAGTGTCATATAGAAGTTATGAAATTTGTAGTGCTCTTTTTCCAATAAATAAGATGTGCTTGAAAGAAGCATTAGGCAAATGCCAAAATGTTATCTCGAGAAATCATATTAATCTAGAAGGACTTGTTATTTTAATTGTGAGAAAAGATCAACTCAAAAAAATAAAAAATTGAAATGATCTTTTGATGACATTTCTCCAAAATTGATTTAAAGTGTTAATTCTGCATATCAAAGTGAATTCGGCATATGTGATGCTTCCAACATTAATTGTTTAACATCTTTTGAACTTTTGATTAGGCATTAGAATTGTCAAGGTTTGGATCGTATTTAAAATGCCTACGATATTTGTGAATGCATAATATGTGTCCCAAATTAGCCTTGGCAATTAAATGTGCTCCATAACAGAGATGCTCATTTGTCTAAATGTTTCACTTTCCCTTCTTGATATTTCAAACACATCCAAACCTTTGAAGCATCACATGAATCATGCATGCATGAAACTATTTCATTTATTAAAAATACATGTGATTGTGATTGGTGCCTGTCAATTGAATAAGTGATCCGCCATCGGCTCACTAAAATTGTTTGATTATTTGAAAAATTAATTTATTTCTTCTTTTTTCTCTTTTTTTTTAAGTAATAAAAAAATTATGACTCTCATGTGAGTGCCATATAAAAGTTATGAAATTCGTGGTGCTCTTTTCCCAGTAAATAATGTGTGCTTGAAAGAAGCATTGGGCAAATGCCAAAATGTTATCTCGAGAAATGTGGTGATATTCTTTAAATATTTACCTCTTATGTTCAACCGGTAGAGAGAACCAACATTTTTTAGATATAACTGTCGCATTTTCACTAACTCCATCACGACCTGCAAAGTTCGTGCCTACGAAATATCTTCCAGATATTGCATGAGGTTTCCATCGGTTTGCATGTCAAGGCAAAGATACCGATCGTTGCTGTTTGAAGATTGGAAAAGAACTGTTGATACAATGATAAATGTTGCCCTGCCAAGAGGGTATCGGTTGGCGAATCAATATTCTACCATAATTTGTCCCCCCTTGAGTTATGCGGAACAAAATTGCCGTATCAAACATGGAAGCCGAGACCGCCGTCTCACTAGCATTGGCAACGAGCATCTCTTGCGCTTCCGCAAACTGTAGGACAAGTCTCCCGTGGCCAGTGAAGAGCAGGGTGGAATAACTCAAGATCGGAAGGTTGTTTCAGTTGGCCGTCCAGACCACGGCTCTTAATATAGCTCTCGCAAGGAAGACTCCCCCCTAGTACCGCTGTCTCTCTGGTAGAATCTGAATGCAACAAGGCTTATGTTCATCTGTCTTCGTGAAGTTGCCAGTGGGAAGATGAATGCAAATGAGGGAAGAAAGGTAAATGGAGCTGTAATATATGGGCCATAAATCCAGCCCATTATTTTATTAGTTAAGTTTAAAGCCTGGCCCATTTTTTTCTTCTCCAGATAATTCACGTGAGAAGCAGTGGACAGAACAAGGAATTGAAAATAGAAGAAGCACGTTCGTGAAGAGAGGAAAAGGTGGAGAGAAAGAGAGAGAAAGAGAGAATTTTCGCTCATACGGACATCCCAACAAGCCAAACCAAATCCAAATTGTGACGGCTAGTATGTATTCAAGCCTATTATTCATTTAATTGAAGAAATTTTTCAAAGTTAGGTTGTAAATTTGGAGTTATGAAAAGTTGAACGGCCAGATTCAACTGATGGGTTTTCTAGTTTTAGATTTATATGGAAATGATAGATAAGGGTATTATGAAATTGTGGAGTTCGACGAAAATCGATTTGGAAGTACAATTTGATTAGGGTTCAATGAAAGTCGATTATGAAGTATGCTTTGATCATAACAAAATTCTGAAGTTCCGCATTCGAGTCACATTCGATTTACACAAACAGATAAAGATGAGTGTTTGCTATAAACGAGTTTCTTTATTAGCGTACATGTGTCATTTTATCAACGAATAGGCATAATTTAGACAAGTCATTCAATAGAGTAGCGTATTACTCGATTTTTTCATGTCATTTTCAATTAAGTAATTGGAATACGAGTGTGTTACCTCAAGTAACCGTCATAAATTGGTTTTAAGCTTTCTTGAGCAAGTGGTACCATCTCTTCTTTGAGTAAGTGATACGGATTAGATATATTATGAGTACCGAAATGACATGTTTATTGCACATAATATGGATCAAGATTTTACTACCATTTTGTTCATTTTAAATGGAAAAGTATTTGTTGATTATGGTTTGAGTTAGTTGGTTGTAAATTGTTTGTGAAACCTTTTACGAAAAGATCATGAAAAAGTTCATGATTTATGATTATGATTTATGAAAGGTATTTTGATTATTGAATTGTGAAAAATTATACGATTTAGTTTGTGAATCAAAGTATTAATATGCTTTCTGATTTTGGTTGTGGCTTATTGGAGATTGAGGTCGATAGATTATGCTAAGTGCCTCTGTCAACCCATTAAGGGATTTGTGTGTATGTATACTAGTTTTAGGATATCTTCGTGGGCCAGTCATCAACAATATAGGTAGAGAACTACTCAATGGGGAATCTTGGTTGGTTTTGTCACATGGTATTATGTGTGATCATGGTTATATTCTTGAACACAAGATTGGAAAATAGAATTGACAATTGACATGTAATTGATGCGATTGATTAGTGGACTAGATCATTGATTATTTGTTTTGATTTCAGTGATGAAAATGGTATTTCTACTATGAGTATCGTTATGTTCAAGTAATATATAGCTCATTTTGATCTTGAAGGTTTGTTACAATCTAGATTTAGTGTAAATCACTTATGTTTTTGTGTCTCAAATGTGTACAATGAATGCTCAATATGTTTCGGCTTTAATGCTTTTTAGGTTCCTTGGCTAGCGGCCTATTGTACGAGATCGCTATCATGGAGACCTTTGGGGTTGAATTTTTGGGTACGAATTTAGTTAGCTTGTATGATTGAGTTGAGGTTGCTAGATTTAGTTGTTAGCTAGAGTTATATATATGTCTGACGATAGTTGTTGGGTTGGCTGACTTAAGCAGTAAATATTATTTTTCAATCTATGAAAAATCTGATATTATAACAATATGACTTTTTATTAAATATATATGAATGTACATATTTCAATATAGATTGAATTACGGTTACGTTTGAGACTACGTTCTTTGGACAAAAGGACGATCACGTCATCGTCTCTGTTCTTGTTGAGTTGGGGCTGTGACAGCAGCCATTATAGAAGTGAAGCGCCTGTAATGGAGGGTTGAATCAGCCATCAAAGCAAAGTAAGATTATGCAGCTCCTGAGCTTATCTTTATGTTTGAACTTGTTTTGTAATGCGAAGAATCAACTCTTTGTTTGTGCTTTATAGAGCTTTGGATTTATAGAAAGAATAGGATTAATGATAGCGAAGGTCATCTCATGACTTCTAGTGGGTCAATCACGGCAAAGCAAAAATTTAGTGCTTGAAGACTTGGACTTCACCAAGAATTTGCGGTGGAAAGGGAACCACATTTATTTATCAAGAGAAAGCTTCAGTTGTGTCAAAATGATGTGGTTGGACTGGGCATCCAATAGTCAGTCGTGGATCAAGGATTCCAAATAAAAGCGAAGTTTTTTATTTTATTTTTTTGGCTGTCGGAGACAAGAAAAGTTGGCAATTTAAAAAATCTAATAAATGCTGATAATTAACTCAAAAAAGAGTAAACAACGCAAAATTAATTAATAACTTTGTTATTAGCAATCTAATACATTATTTCTCATGTCAGAGCAGTCCCTGATGGCCAGGGGCGCAGCTGTGGAGAGTTTAGATGGCACTGATTATCGAAGAAGGACAAGGAGGTATTGGAATGTCCACTGTGCCCTCGAGCATCAGAAGCACCTTCTTCATTGAAGGACGAAGTGATGGCTCTTCCAGGATGCACCAAAGACTCACTTTAACCATTCTCTCCAACTGTCTTCTATCCATTAATTCATCAGCTACAAGCTTGTCTAGTTCCCCAGCTCGAAAACAGTTGTGGACCCATTCTTCGAGAACGGCTTCCTCATCGGGGAGCTTCCAATCCACACTCCTTCGGCAGCAGATGATCTCCAGCAACATGATTCCAAAGCTGTAAACATCCGCCTTCACTGTCACCGGCAGTTTCTTGTGCCACTCTGGCGCAACGTACCCGCGCGTTCCTCTGATCCTTGTCATGGTGTTGGTTTGATCTGGCTTGAGCAGCTTTGACAACCCAAAATCGGATATTTTTGCATGCTTATGCTCGTCGATTAGTATGTTCTGGGGCTTTATATCGCAGTGAATGATCTGGGTTTCGCACTCTTCATGTAGATAGAGAAGACCTCTAGCTATGTTCCGAGCGATTCCCATCTTCTCATCCCCACGAGGTCGTCTTTCTGGCGCAAAAAGCAGATCCGCGAGTGATCCATTGCTCATGTACTCGTACACCAAAAGCCTGTGCTGTCCATCAACACAATAGCCGAGCAGCTTGACGAGATTCCGATGATGCGTCCTCCCAATAATTTTCACCTCAGTTTGGAATTCAGTATCCCCATCAGATGCGATCTTCTCTAGTTTCTTGACAGCCACAACCTCGAGGTCATTGTACAGCGTGCCTTTATAAACCGTGCCAAATGCTCCCTTGCCAATCTGTTCGGCAAAATCTTTGGTCACTTTCTTCAGCTCTTCATAGGTATATAATTTCAGCGAAACGTTCTCTATTATTCTGGTATTTCCCTCCTTGGAAAATGTTACGTGTACCCGAGCACGATACTTGGAAACAATGAATCCAGACACAGCTAGTGTGACTAATGCAAAAGCAACAGAAGATGCCATCGAGATTGGAATCACTCTCCCGAAAGGTCTTTTTAATCCAGTCTCACCAATCTTAATATAAAGAGTGTTCGACTCGTCGGGGTCTCTCCTGCCGTATCTAAGAGGGAGCCTCTGCTTTCCGCAGTTTCCATCTTTGTATATCACAGCTTCGCAATTGCAATCCCGTAGACATGCTTCTTGACATTCTATCTCGGTCAAGGACGTCAGTGAGTCATAGGCGGTGTTCTCCCACACGGTGTTATTGATCGGTTCAATGTTGTATCCAGGGAGGGGGTTTGTTTCCTCGCAGGTTTGGGCGGTGAACTTCCTCTTGCAGCCAGATCTCCAGTCGCCCTTGTTCACAGGCACGAATCCTGGGAGACACTCGCACTCGGCGTTCTGATCGATCATCACGCAGAACATGTTGAAGCCGCATATGCCACCAGGGCTGCATTTGTTATTAGAAGAATACCATTCCACGGACAAGTTCTTCCCAGTCGCGTTGTATGAGTACAGTCGCAAAATCCCATCTACATCGAGTCTCATAAGATAGATGATTCCTTCCTTGGGAGGTCCCCTACTAGGGGTGATATTCTTTAAAATTTCACCTGTTATGTTCAACAAGTAGAGAGAACCATCATTATCGAGATATAGTGTTGCATTGTTACTGAGTCCAAATGTCTCAGACGACCAGTAATAGTTCTCGCCCACCGGACTATCTACCGGATATTGCACGAGGTTCCCGTTTGTCTGCATGTCAAGACGAAAGATACCAGTCGATGGGTCGCTATCGGAAATGCTCGAAAGCAACTGTTGGCCCGGTGATAAGATTTGCCCTGCCAAGAGGGTATCGGTTGGCGAATGAAAACTCTGCCATATTTTGTCCCCGCTCGAGTTATACAAGACGAAATTGCCCGCATCGGAAAAGGAAGCCAAGACGGCCGCCTCGCTAGTATTGGCGACGAGCGTATCTTGCGCTCCTGTAGACCGCAGGACGAGTCTCCCATCATTGGTGAAGAGCAGGGTGGAACTGCTCGGGACCGGAGGGTCGTTTCGGTTGGCCGTCCAAACCACGGTTCCACCTAGAGTTACTCCAACCCAGTAACCACGGTCTGTCCGGTAGAATCCGAATGCGAAGAGGCCAGAAGGTGAGAGCCATGAGTTGTTAAAGGAAGGGGTGAGAGATGCACCAAGGCTTATGTTTGTCTGTCTCTGTGAAGTAGCAGTTATGAAGATGAATGCAAATGAGAGAAGAATGGGAAGGGGAGCAACAATAGAAGTGAAGCGCATGCGATGGAGGGTTGAATCAGCCATCAAAGCAAAGCGAGATCATGTAGCTCTTGAGACTGTCTTGATGTTTGAACTTGTTTTGTGGTGTGAAGAATTATTTCCTTGCCTGTACTTTATAGAGCTAAGCATCTAGATTGGAAGATAATGTGCCTAGTGTTTTTTTTTTTTTTTTTTTTTTCCTTATCTCTATTACAGAGACCTTGACTCTAGAAAAGTCTACTTTTTAGAAAGAATTGGCCAAGGTCATCTCAAGACTTCCAGTGTGCTAAGCACGGCAACGCACTTGAAGACTTGGATTTCATTATGACCTCCAGTGTGTTGAGCACGGCAATGCGCTTGAAGATTTGGATTTCATTATTAATCTGCGGTCGAAAAGGAACGATGTTTGTTTATCAAGGCAAAGCTTCAATTTTGTCAAAACGATGTGATTTGATTGAGCATCCACTTGTTGGATCCAGGATTTCAAGTTCAAAAAAAGTTTTTTGTATTTGTAGAGATACAAAAAGTTGATAATTTAAAGAAAGAATTCTAATTAAATTTCGTAATTAACTCAAATTAGAGTTGATAACACAAAATTAATTAACAACTTAAACGTAAAATAGTTTATAATCACTTCAATTGTAGTTGGTAATTTCTAAAAAGAGTTAGTAAATTAAAAAAATGTTACTAGAAAAAGATAGAAAAAGCTGGCAACTCACTAGGCAACTTGGTAAATTAAAAAAGCTAAAAATATATTTTTGGAAGTAACACAATTGATAATTTGTAACTAAAAATTTAGTTGGTAACTTCATCGGAAAAAAGCTTATAAGTCAGTACAAATAAATGTTGACAATGTACTCTTATAGTTGGCAAATTTAATTCATTTGTAAGAAGAAATAAAACTTGGTATTGATAAGAGAAGTCTTGTTTATTTGTCAGTCATAAGAGAAACCAAAATTTTCTGAAATAATTAAATAAATAAACATTTGTGACTAGCTCACAGAAGAGTTCACATCATAAACTTAGTAATTTAATCAGAAACCCAACGGGAGCACAAGGCTACTAAGTTCAACTAGAATTACCAACCGAGAACCTCATTACTCTAATTGAAGTTGGTACTTTTCAAAAATATTAGGTAAATTTACAAAGTTAGTTAGTTAGGAAAATAAAGTGTTAATTCCATAAAAAAAAATTGATTTTTTTATAAAAACAATAAACGTTGGTGAACAATTCAAATTTGAGTTGGTAGGCCAAAAATAGTTATTACGTTAATCAGAAAAAAAAAAGTCAATAAGTCAGTAAATGCTATTAATAAGAAAGGCAAATAAAAATTCATAAAAGAATAAAATAACTCTTATTTTTATAAACTAGCCTATGGATGTTGCAATGGACAAAACCAATCATATTAGATCTCAACACGAGTCTTACATCTTAATAAGCAAATAGCTTGGCCTAGTAGTTTAAAAATCAAGTCCATTTTACGTGGGTCCAATCCCCAAAAGGAATATTGCCCTTTCGTCCTCGTAATCACTGCCTAACCCTCTTCGGATCAATTAAGCCTAATCCATCCTCGAACCATACAATCTAATAAAAGGGTCCCCACTTTGATATTGTTTATGACGACTCGACTCATCCATGTGAAACATGTCTCAAAGAGAAAATTTAAGTGTAATCACGCAAGAGGTGAAGGAGTACCCAAAGTGTAATTACACTGGCTGGGATCATTTACTTATGATAACTCAATAAAGTCTCTCTCATACAATGTCGAACTTGAAGCGTTACAAGTAGACTTAATTTATGCAATAATTGTTTCCAATGCCTCAACATTAATTCAGTGCTCAAGGTAAAATTTTCAATGAATTTTTCACCGCCAATGAATGATGTATGTAGTATAACTTTTAACATCATTACTCTATTTTTCATCGGAAAAAGAGAAATGAAATAAACATATGCAATGATACACAATACTCCTTACCCACGATTTATTTTAGAGCATATATCACGGAAGAAAAGAAGATTTTCTACAAGCTACCGAAATTACATTTAATTTGGGGGTTTTAACCACCCACTTCTTCAGTAATCATCAAATTAAGGATGAATAAGATTGCTTATGGATAAGGACTTGATAAATTTTATCCGATTGGTTTATATGTCTTTCATTCCATTCATCAATTGGTGTTCAATTTTCGTACCAAGTTGTCCTTTTCTTCTCTTCTTTTCCATAAGCCTCTCCAATGTTTTATCAATAACAAGAGAGAGCTTTTTCTACCATTGATCCGTTCAACGCATGTGAGGAAGCACTGGAAATTTTTTAGTCTTTTTTCTGTTTTCTTCTGCATGAGAAAGTCTTTGTTTTCGTGCGTGAACTTCTTGCGGAAATTGCATTCTACAACGCCTTCTTTTTCTCCAATTTTCCGCAAATTGCACTATTCTACAGTTTTATTAGTAAACTAGAAATCTTATTTGTCAGGAAATTACAATTGAATTCTTAAACTTTCAAAAAGTATAATTAAATTCTAAAACTTGTCATGAAAGTGCAGTTGAGTCCTAAACTTTTAAAAAATGCAGTCAAATTTTAATACTTGTCATATTGATGTATTCAAGTTCTTTTTACTAACTTCGTCTAATTAGACAAACGGAAAATGATGATAAGTTTTTGGGACTTGATTACACCAACTTGATAAATTTTATGATTTGATTGTACTTTTTGAAAGTTTTAAAACTTAATTGCACTTACACTTATTTCTTATAAGGGTGGGGATGAACAAGAAAGAGGAAAGAAAAATAGAAATGGAAAAATGAAAATAAAATAAAATGGAATAATAAAAGAATAGAAACATGGGTTAGAGGTTTTTGCGAATCTGGACTAAGCGTGCGAGCTTATTTTGATTTTGGGCTTAGATCACTTAAAGGGAAATCAAAAATTTGGGCTTTCTTTATCGAAATAACCGGAACCCATCAGGTTAGGGCCATAGTGGGACCAGGCCTGACCCAACCTGGACCTCTACGGTCCGGGTTACACCCATATTCGGGCCGAATCCTTTAACCCAACCCGAGGCCTCCTTTTTTTTTTTTTTCTTTTTTTAATTAAAAAAGTTCCAAACACACAGAAGTCTTTGGAAAAAGCTAAAAAATTAGAAAACCTTAGAAATTAGATTTTGACTAGTTTCGCTAGATATTTCATGTTAATCTTGGTTTAAAACTAGCCTAGCATTAAAAAAAAAAGTGTGAAAATGATTTGATAAAAAATGGTTCTCAAAATTGAATAAACTCTTAGGGCTTTGTGATAGGGTTTCCTCGTTTCATTTTTTGAGATGAATTATCAATTGTTTGTGTACTTTCAATATATTGATTGTCATTTACCTTTGGCCTAGTTAGGAATGGTATCTTTCTGATTTATTAGTGTTAAATACTTGTCTTTCCTTTCAATTTATTTAGTGCTTCATTGATTGTTTATTATTACTTTAATGATTACGTACCCACATGATTACCTCTCATGTTAATAGATAGGTTTTAAATTAGCTCAAATTGTTTGACAAACATCTTTTGAAACGAACAAGATTTGGTATTGAAAATGCACTGGTTAATCAATTAGTGTAACTAAGTCTCCTGTCCTAGATCTTTGGTTGCATATGAAGTGAGACACGCTCCCATACCTCACTTGGTTTCTAGCCAACTCCATTAGACTAGTGGCAACTCCTCATTAGAAAATGCTCATAGCGTCAACTTGAATACCTAACATTACACAAGGTATGGGCTTAGAAGAGCTCGCATCTAAAACGAGAGCCATAGGCCTGCATTTTAGGCAATCCTCCTAAACCTATGTCTCCCCCCCCCTCCTCCTCCCAAGATAGAAAAGGAAAAGGTAGGTCGCGACAGATATACGTAATTTTCATCATAACTTTTATGCTTTAGATTCTTACGGGAAAAAGAGAAATAATATAAGTACATGCCATGATACAAAGGGTTTCTATCCACAATTTATTTTAAAAAATCGGAGCATTTATCACTAATGTAAAGAAAATTTTCTACAACATGCCTTATTCATTATTGATTTGAGGAGGGTCACGAGTCTTAACCAGTCACTGTCTCACTAATCATTGAATTAAGATTGAATAAGATCATCATAATTATTGCTCGCTATTTTATACCCAAGTGGGTAAATTAAAATCATTGCAAGAAAACGAACCCCGCTCAATCTCTTCTTTTTTCTTATGTGTTCCAGGTTTGGGCATGTATTAGGATCCGATAGGTCTATATGTCTCCCATTCTTCTATGTGAATGACACTATGTTAACGTACCAAAGTCGGTTCCTTTTCTTGTCTCCTTTGCCGTCAGTAACAAGAGAGAGCTTCTTCTACTGTCCACCCGTTTAAGTCATATTTTGTTTTCTTCTGCATGAAAAAGTAATTGTCTCCTTGCGAGAACTTTTCTTGTGGAAATTGCGCGTGCTCCATCGCCTTTCGATTTCCAATTTCTCTCTCTCTCTCTCTCTCTCTCTCTCTCTCTCTCTCTCTTACTGTCCGGGTCTCTCTCTAGCTGAAAGAATGTTCAAAAGAAAAGAACCTCATGATTTCGCGTGAGATCCTTCGTTTAATTGAAGGAATGCTCTACTTGTTCTTGTTCCAATTTTTCATAACCGATTTTTAGTGTGTGGTTCTCAGTTCCAAGGTGAGAACCACCCACCCGGACCATGCTCACCCTTACTTGAGCCTATCTTAATATTTGAACTCGTTTTGTAATGCAAAGAATCAACTCTTTGTCTGTGCTTTATAGAGCTTTGGATTTATAGAAAGAATAGGATTAATGATAGCGAAGGTCATCTCATGACCTCTAGTGGGTCTAGCACGGCATTGCAAAAATTTAGTGCTTGAAGACTTGGACTTCACCAAGAATTTGTGGTGGAAAGGGAACCGCATTTATTTATCAAGAGAAAGCTTCAGTTGTGTCAAAATGATGTGGTTGGACTGGGCATCCAATAGTCAGTCGTGGATCAAGGATTCCAAATAAAAGCGAAGTTTTTTATTTTATTTTTTTGGCTGTCGGAGACAAGAAAAGCTCGCAATTTTAAAAATCTAATAAATGCTGATAATTAACTCAAAAAAGAGTAAACAACGCAAAATTAATTAATAACTTTGTTATTAGCAATCTAATACATTATTTCTCATGTCAGAGCAGTCCCTGATGGCCAGGGGCGCAGCTGTGGAGAGTTTAGATGGCACTGATTATCGAAGAAGGACAAGGAGGTATTGGAATGTCCACTGTGCCCTCGAGCATCAGAAGCACCTTCTTCATTGAAGGACGAAGTGATGGCTCTTCCAGGATGCACCAAAAACCCACTTTAACCATTCTCTCCAACTGTCTTCTATCCATTAATTCATCATCTACAAGCTTCTCTAGTTCCCCAGCTCGAAAACAGTTGTGGACCCATTCTTCGAGAACGGCTTCCTCATCGGGGAGCTTCCAATCCACACTCCTTCGGCAGCAGATGATCTCCAGCAACATGATTCCAAAGCTGTAAACATCCGCCTTCACTGTCACCGGCAGTTTCTTGTGCCACTCTGGCGCAACGTACCCGCGCGTTCCTCTGATCCTTGTCATGGTGTTGGTTTGATCTGGCTTGAGCAGCTTTGACAACCCAAAATCGGATATTTTTGCATGCTTATGCTCGTCGATTAGTATGTTCTGGGGCTTTATATCGCAGTGAATGATCTGGGTTTCGCACTCTTCATGTAGATAGAGAAGACCTCTAGCTATGTTCCGAGCGATTCCCATCTTCTCATCCCCACGAGGTCGTCTTTCTGGCGCAAAAAGCAGATCCGCGAGTGATCCATTGCTCATGTACTCGTACACCAAAAGCCTGTGCTGTCCATCAACACAATAGCCGAGCAGCTTGACGAGATTCCGATGATGCGTCCTCCCAATAATTTTCACCTCAGTTTGGAATTCAGTATCCCCATCAGATGCGATCTTCTCTAGTTTCTTGACAGCCACAACCTCGAGGTCATTGTACAGCGTGCCTTTATAAACCGTGCCAAATGCTCCCTTGCCAATCTGTTCGGCAAAATCTTTGGTCACTTTCTTCAGCTCTTCATAGGTATATAATTTCAGCGAAACGTTCTCTATTATTCTGGTATTTCCCTCCTTGGAAAATGTTACGTGTACCCGAGCACGATACTTGGAAACAATGAATCCAGACACAGCTAGTGTGACTAATGCAAAAGCAACAGAAGATGCAATCGAGATTGGAATCACTCTCTCAAAAGGTCTTTTTAATCCAGTCTCACCAACCTTGATATAAAGAGTGTTCGACTCGTCGGGGTCTCTCCTGCCGTATCTAAGAGGGAGCCTCTGCTTTCCGCAGTTTCCATCTTCGTATATCACAGCTTCGCAATTGCAATCCCGCAGACATGCTTCTTGACATTCTTTCTCGGTCAAGGACGTCAGTGAGTCATAGGTGGTGTTCTCCCACACGGTGTTATTGACCGGTTCAATGTTGTATCCAGGGAGGGGGTTTGTTTCCTCGCAGGTTTGGGCGGTGAACTTCCTCTTGCAGCCAGATCTCCAGTCGCCCTTGTTCACAGGCACGAATCCTGGGAGACACTCGCACTCGGCGTTCTGATCGATCATCACGCAGAACATGTTGACGCCGCATATGCCACCAGGGCTGCATTTGTTATTAGAAGAATACCATTCCACGGACAAGTTCTTCCCAGCCGCATTGTATGAGTACAGTCGCAAAATCCCATCTACATCGAGTCTCATAAGATAGAGGATTCCTTCCTTAGGAGGTCCCCTACTGGGGGTGATATTCTTGAAAATTTCACCTGCTCTGTTTGACAAGTAGAGAGAGCCATCATTATCGAGATTTAGTATTGCACCGTCACTGAGTCCAAAGGTGTCGGACGACCAGTAATAGTTCAGCGGACTATCTATCGGATATTGCACGAGGTTCCCAGTTGCTTGCATGTCGAGGCAAAAGATACCGATCGATGGGTCGCTATCTGAAACGCTCGAAAGCAACCGATGGTCCGGTAATAAATTTTGCCCTGCCAAGAGGGTATCAGTCGGCGAATGGAAACTCTGCCATATTTTGTCCCCGCTCGAGTTATACAAGACGAAATTGCCGGCATCGGAAAAGGAAGCCAAGACTGCCGCCTCGCTAGTATTGGCGACGAGCGTATCTTGCGTTCCTGTAGACCGCAGGACGAGTCTCCCGTCATTGGTGAAGAGCAGGGTGGAACTGCTCGGGACCGGAGGGTCGTTTCGGTTGGCCGTCCAAACCACGGTTCCACCTAGAGTTACTCCAACCCAGTAACCACGGTCTGTCCGGTAGAATCCGAATTTGAAGAGGCCAGAAGGTGAGAGCCATGAGTTGTTGGAGGAAGGGGTGAGAGAATCACTAAGGCTTATGTTTGTCTGTCTCTGTGAAGTAGCAGTTATGAAGATGAATGCAAATGAGAGAAGAATGGAAAGGGGAGCAACAATAGAAGTGAAGCGCATGCAATGGAGGGTTGAATCAGCCATCAAAGCAAAGCGAGATCATGTAGCTCTTGAGATTGTCTTGATGTTTGAACTTGTTTTGTGGTGTGAAGAATTATTTCCTTGCCTGTACTTTATAGAGCTAAGCATCTAGATTGGAAGATAATGTGCCTAGTGTTTTTTTTTTTTCCTTCTCTTTATTACAGAGACCTTGACTCTAGAAAAGTCTACTTTTTAGAAAGAATTGGCCAAGGTCATCTCAAGACTTTCAGTGTGCTAAGCACGGCAACGCGCTTGAAGACTTGGATTTCATTATGACCTCCAGTGTGTTGAGCACGGCAATGCGCTTGAAGACTTGGATTTCATTATTAATCTGCGGTTGAAAAGGAACGCCGTTTGTTTATCAAGGAAAAGCTTCAATTTTGTCAAAACGATGTGATTTGATTGAGCATCCACTTGTTGGATCCAGGATTCCAAGTTCAAAAAAAGTTTTTTGTATTTGTAGAGATGCAAAAAGTTGATAATTTAAGGAAAGAATTCTAATAAACATTCGTAATTAACTCAAATTAGAGTTGATAACACAAAATTAATTAACAACTTAAACATAAAATAGTTTATAATCACTTTAATTGTAGTTGGTAATTTCTAAAAAGAGTTGGTAAATTAAAAAAAAAAAAAAAAAAACGTTACTAGAAAAAGGTAGAAAAAACTGGCAACTCAATAGGCAACTTGGTATATTAAAAAAAAGATAAAAATATATTTTTGGAAGTAACACAAGTGATAATTTGTAACTAAAATTTTCGTTGGTAACTTCATCGGAAAAAAGCTTATAAGTCAATATAAATAAATGTTGACAATGTACTCTGAGTTAATCAGAAAAAAGTCAAAAAGTCAGTAAATCCTATTAATAAGAAAAGTAAATAAAAATTCATAAAAAAAATTAACATAACTCTTATTTTTATAAACTAGCCTATGGGTGTTGCAATGGACAAAACCAATCATATTAGATCTCAACACGAGTCTTACATTTTAATAAGCTAATAGCTTGACCTAGTAGTTTAAAAATCAAGTCCATTATACGTTGGTCCAATCCCCAAAAGAATATTGCCTTTTTGTCCTTGTAATCACTGCCTAATAAAAGGGTCTCCACTTTGATGTTGTTTATGATGACTCGACTCATCCGTGTGGACCATGCCTCAAAGAGAAAATTTAAGTGTAATCACGCAAGAGGTGAAGGAGTACCCAAAGTGTAATTACACTGGCTGGGATCATTTACTTATGATAACTCAATAAAATCTCTCTTATACAATGTCGAACTTGAAGCGTTACAAGTAGACTTAATTTATGCAATAATTGTTTCCAATGTCTCAACATTAATTCAGTGCTCAAAGTAAAATTTTCAATGAATTTTTCACCGCCAACGAATGGTGTATGTAGTATAACATTTAACATCATTACCCGATTTTTCATCGGAAAAAGAGAAATAAAATAAACATATGCAATGATACACAATACTCCTTACCCACGATTTATTTTAGAGCATATATCACCGGAGAAAAGAAGATTTTCTACAAGCTACCCAATTTACAATTAATTTGGGGGTTTCAACCACCCACTTTTTCAGTAATCATCAAATTAAGGATGAATAAGATCGCTTATGGATAAGGACTTGATAATTTTTATCCGATTGGTTCATATGTCTTTCATTCCATTCATCAATCGGTGTTCAATTTTCGTACCAAGTTGTCCTTTTCTTCGCTTCTTTTCCACAAGCCTCTCCAATGTTTTATTAATAACAAGAGAGAGCTTTTTCTAACATTGATCCGTTCAACGCATGTGGGGAAGCACCGGAAGTTTTTAGTCTTTTTTCTGTTTTCTTTTGCATGAGAAAGTCATTGTTTTCTTGCGTGAACTCCTTCCGGAAATTGCACGCTCCAACTAGGGGTGAACAGCGGTCTAGGGTCACCCTGGACCGTCCAACCCTGCTGGTCCTGGTCCAGTTCCCAAGGGGACTGAGTTGGTCCTTGGTCCTGAATACTGTACGAGTTGGTCATCGGTCCTAAAAGTTTTGGATCGATCTAGCCCTGGACTAACCCTATATATTATATTATATTATTTATACTTCTTTTATATATTCAAACCTAAGTAAAATGTCTATTATATTATATTATAGTGAGATGTTCTATCAATAGCACTAATAGTAATTTCAATTTAAAACTTTTGTTGAGTATTAATTATGTATCGTTTGTTTTGTTTTCAGGTGTTTAGAAGTTCAAGTGAATTAACAAGATGTGAAGTTATATATTCATGGTTTATATTAAGTATTTTGAACTTTTTATAGTTTAATTATATTTTACTAATGAATTTCAGCTACACTTTACTTTATAATTTGTGTTAAATGCTAGAAGTTTTTGAAGAGTAGAGTAGTACTACAGTTGCTACGGTGATTTGCTAGTCAAGTGGAGTATAGCTTATTTTTTGGTTGAGTAGACTCTATATGATCAAATGTAGGAAAACGCTTTTGCGTATGGTGTTTTAAATATTAAAGATAGATGATTACAAGAAATTTCCATCTTGTCCCATATCTCAACGAGCGGTTAACAGGTACGAAACTTTTATTATTGTGTCATCTTAAATTTGCTAAATATGTATTGGTATTTAGTTGCACAATACCACATTGTCGATAGATGTGTAATTTGAATTTGTAAGTTTGCTTTTCTAGGAAGTATAAAAAATAAGACGAAAAAAATTATCGATCGGTCCTGGGTTGACCCTGGAACTGGACCGAACCCATTGGGTCGGTCCGGTCCTTGGTCCCAAGCTTAATAGGGTCGGTCCTCGGTCCTAAAAATTAAGGACCGACACTGTACAAATTGGTTCTAGGGTTAGAGAGTGGCCTGGACCAACTCGGACCATGCTCACCCCTAGCTCCAACGCCTTCTATTTCTCCAATTTTCCGTAAGTTGCGCTATTCTACAGTTTTATTTAAGAATAAGCAAACTAGAAGTCCTAAAATTTGTCAGAAAATTACAATTGAGTACTAAAGTTTTCAAAAAGTGTAATTAATTTTAAAACTTGTCATGAAAATACAACTGAATTATAACCTTTTAAAAGTGTAATCAAATTCTAATACTTGTCATATTGATGTATTCGAGTTCTTTTACTAACTTTGTATAATTTTGATGAATGGAAAATGATGATAAGTTTTTGGGACTCGATTATACCAATTTGATAAATTTTATGATTTGATTGTACTTTTTGAAAGTTTTAAAACTTAATTGCACTCTTATAACAACTTTTAGGACTTTCAATATTCTTATTTCTTATGGGTAAACACATAATACATTTTTATCCTATTGGTTTATGCCTTTCATTAGTATACACTAATGGTGTTTCATTTTCGTACCAAACTGTCGTTTTCTTCTATTCTTTTCCACAAGCCTCTCCAATGCTTTTGTCCAAAACGTGAGAGAGCTTCTTCCACGGTTGATCCGTTCAACGCGTATGGGGAAGCACTAGAAGGCTTTAAGCCTTTTCTCTGTTTTCTTCTGCATGAGTGCATGAGAAAGTCATATATCAAAGTAGTGGGGATAAGGACTGCATGTCCCAAGTGCCATAATTTTTTAACTACGATAATATTATTTTTCAACTACTTGAGTGCCATAATTTCTAGAAGTATCATAACTTTCAATTAATCACTTTGTGCCATAATTTTTTTAAAAACATTCACCCAAGTGCTGAAAATTCGACGTCATATGGGACTCGTGGTGAACGTTTTAAAAATTTACGGCACTCAAAAGATCGCATGAAAAGTTATATATGACTCAAGTGAAAAAAAAAAATTATAATATTCAAGTGAGTGATGTACTAAGCTATGACACTCAAGAAAATGAGAGAAAAATATAGCACATGAATAAGTACCATACAAAAGTTATGATAATTGTCATGTCATTTTCCCCAAAAAGTAATGTGAGCGGCCTTTATAGGGCGACACATCCATGCAAAGCTTCCATGTAGGGCCTTTACTGCCATTTTTTAATCTTTTACCACCTATCAATTTCTTTTTTATTCTAATTATATACTTTCCTATATTATGCTTGTCCTATTACCTTACCTAAATTTCTTCTTTTACATAGTTAAAGCTGTGTTTATGGATATCTGTGGGGCGACAAATCTAGCACTCGGCAAATATGACTATGTGGATGCAGTGCTTATAGCTTATTAGGTTTTTGTGACTTACCTTTAACTTGTTAGAGCAATGTGATGATGGCTCATGAAAAGGTCGCAAAGCATACCGATCATGTTAATAGTACATGAAGTGTTCACTTTGTGCGTTTTGATTTGTACCTGGGTTTAAATTAATCAGGTTTTTGCTAAAATCTGGTCATATGACATAGATATGTATACCCAACTCGCATCAAGCTTTGTAATTTAATTTAATCTTTAGTTTCTATGGTTTTTTTGTAATCAATTATAACAATTGACGTGCTTGGTAATTAATCGTGTTTGTGTCCAGATGGATGAACTCACTTGATGCGAAAGCAAGAAGTCCTATTTAACTTGCATTTCCTCAAATTGACTTGAATTATCTCTTTAAATGAAGTTTTATTGTTTGATTGCTTGTTTTGTCCAACATTGTCAATTATTTAGGATTATAAAACAATGAGAAAATTGTCCAAAAAGTCTTAAATCTATTCAGTCCTAAATATTTTGACAACTTGCCAATTTAGTCCTAAATATTTCAACTGTAATAATTTAATCTAAACATTTTGATAATCTATTACTTTAGTCTTAAACCTTTTAAAGATTTTTCAATTTAGTCATTTGAATCAATTTTAACAAGAAATCGTTGATGTGACACCATCCTACATGGCACGGATGGTGCTGATATAAACAATCTTTACAATTCTTTTTAGATGATTGAACCAAAATTTACTTATTGACATTTCGTGGCTCACTACTTAGTAGTTTCCTCTTATATCACTTGTCAGCAACTCCTTATCACCTTATCTATAGTTGTTGACCAAAATTATGTTAGCTATGTCTCTTTGCTTGGTCTTATCAAGTCCGAGTTGATAGTCAAAAAAGGGCAATTTTGGGTGTCAACATATATATTACTAAGACCAGATATAGTCATTTGTTTAGTCTCTTTAATGATCCCAGTTTATTTAGTGATTCATGTCTGTATATTCGCATCTTCAAATCGTCAAACAGAATTACTCTTTTTACAGTGCATTTGCACGTGGTTACGCCGTACCATTGTCTTGGTCTCGGGGTTATAGCAATTAAGAAGATCAATCTGTCATCCAAAAATTAGAGCCCCACCCACTGCAAGAACGTTAAAATCTTAGGCAAGGAATGGCAGAGTCTCTAATGAGAATTTTGAATTGAAGAGAGATCTAATTTCTCTATGGCGAGTATATATGTGGATTATTTTTCTTCGTCGGGTTTTCATGCAAGAGGAAATTTATTTTCGCGTGGGCCAATATCCACCCTCCAAATATATCAATGAATTCGTGCGAAAAGCTGGATCAATTAAGCCGACAAAATGATCGGCCAGTGATTTTCTAACAGAGTTGGTAGTTTCCCAATTGTGCAGCGTGATCGAGGTAAAAGTGTAATAAAAGTTATAAATCTTTTACATTTATACCGATTTAGTCATAAACATTTATTGGTATAAATTTAGTCTTTAACATTTTGATTTAGTGTCCATTTAGTCATAATTATAATTTCAATTGAAATATGAAAAATAATTATAATTTCGATTTTTTATATAAAAAACATTTTTATAAAGTTAAAAAATGCCATGGGTTTAAAATTTGAAGTGGGTTTCCTAATATCAATTTATTTTTGTGTTTTACTTTCTCAAATCTATTTCTGACTTTTATTTAACTTTCACTTGATCCATTTCTGACTCATATTTAACTTTCACTTGACCCATTTAAATATAAGTTTATGACCCATTTTGTCAGTTCTACTTTATGTTAAAATAAAAAATTAATTAAAAGAACTATTATTTTTTAAAAAAAGAGGCCAGGCCGACCCGGCCTTCTTTCCTTTTCTCTTTGTCCGTTTCCTTTGGCTTAGGCCTGCCCGGCCTCCTTCATTTCATCCTTCCTTCACCGCCCAGTCTTCTTTTCCTCTTCCTCCCCCTCTCTCTCACGCTCTCTGGAGAAAAATGGGAAAGCAAGGTATAAGCCAGAGGAGCAAGCGAGGCAGAGGATCACGCAGCATCATCCCAGGATCGGGGCTAGGCCGGCAAGGCAGCTGGTAGTGGCAGGAGCCATGCGCGATTGCTGGTCGAGCTTAAACGCGAGAGAGGGAGAGTCGGCCAGAAGGGGGATTCGTTTGGGGAAGAGAGTGAGGTCCGAGAGAAAGGTTGAGAGAACGACTGAGAGTGAGAGCGGAGAGAGAAGTCGAGAGTTGAGAGAGGGTAGAGAGCAAGAGAGAAGCTCGGCCGCGCTCGAGACCCCACTTCCCGGCGTCTGTCGTTCTTCTGGTAAGTCTATTTTTTTTTTTTTTAGTTCAGACACCTTCGACTCGAGGATCACGTCCCGACGACACCAAGGCGGCCGGTCATGGCTCGATCCATCCCGAGCCCGCCCACTGTCCGCCGCTGCCGCGCCGGGCAGGGCCCCATCGCCCGAGCGCATAGGTGCGCTCCGCGTCGCTCTGTTTTCGGGCCGCCGGACCGGGGCTCGTGGTTCTTCGGTTCGCTCGAGTTCTGAACCCGGAGGTGCTGCGTTTTGTTGCCTCTGGACCCTGCATGGTTGTCTGTTTCTATCTCGATCGCCGTTTGATGTCCCGGTTGAGTGATCATTGGCCCTCCAGTTGATGCCCACCAAGTGCTCGATGAAATGCCTCTGTGGTACTCATGAAAGTTATGTCCGTCTTACCGAATTCGTAGATCCCTGTGGTCACGGTCGCGATTCCTCGCTTCTGTCTTCATTACTGTTGCTTTCGTGCGCGTGGTGTGTTTTGCGTTCATCGTTCTGGTGATGGATGGGGGCCAACCGTGACTTTCGTAAAGGGTGAGGATGGATGGTGGACAAATGGGAAGCTTTCAGTTCTGCATCTTGAGTAAGAACAATGGAGGTTTAGTCTTAATC
Source organism: Eucalyptus leucophloia subsp. euroa (assembly GCA_017140325.1). Lineage (NCBI taxonomy): Eukaryota > Viridiplantae > Streptophyta > Magnoliopsida > Myrtales > Myrtaceae > Eucalyptus > Eucalyptus leucophloia. Next base: position 65,654,449 of record CM029475.1, read on the forward strand.
TCGACGGCTTTTGCTTAGGATGAGTGAATATATTGATGTGTTCGTGAGAAGAGACGATGGGGGCAGAAAGGAAAAGATGACCTATGTTCGGTGAAGGGGTGGGTACGAACAAGGAAAAAAAAAAAGGAAAAATGAAAGAAAAGAAAAATGGAATAATAAAAGAATAGAAACATGGGTTAGAGGTTTTTGTGAATCTGCACCAAGCGTGTGGGCTGATTTTGACTTTGGGCTTTAATCACTTAAAGGGAAATTAGAAATCTGGGCTTTCTTTATTGAAATAATTCGAACCCATCAGGTTAGGGCTGCAGTGGGACCAGGCCCGACCCAACCTGGACCTCTATGGTCCGGGTTAAACCCATATTCGGGCCAGATCCTTTGACGCGACCCGAGGCCTTTTTTAAGAATTAAAAAAGTTCCGAAAACTCAGAAGTCTTTGGAAAAAGCTAAAAAAAAAATAGAAAAACTATAGAAATTAGATTTTGACTAGTTTCATTAGATTTTTCATGTTAATCTTGGTTTAAAAAAGGTTTAACATAAAAAATGCGTGAAATCGCTTGATAAAAAATCGCGCTCAAAATTAAACAAACTCTTAGGGCTTTGTGATGGGGTTTCCTCGTTTCCTTTTTTGAGACGAATTACCAATTGTTTGTGTGCTTTCAATATATTAATTTTCATTTTCCTTTGGCCTAGTTAGGAATGGTATCTTTCTTATTTACTAGCGTTAAATGCTTGTTTTTCCTTTCAATTTATTTAATGCTTCCTTGGTTGTTGATTTTTACTTTAATGATTTTGCACTTGCATGATTACCTTCCATGTTAATGGATAAGTTTAAAGTCAATCCAAACTACTTGACAAATATCTTTTGAAATGAACAAGATTAGGTACAGAAAATGCATTAGTTAATCCATCAATATAACCGACTCTCTACCTAAATCTCTAATTGCGTAGGAAATGAGATTCGTTCTCATGTCTCACTTGATTTCTAGTTGATCTCAATAGACTGTGGCGACTCCTCATTAAAAAATGCTCATAGCATCAACTTAAATACCTAACATCGCACGAGGTGCGAGCTTAAAAAAGCATGTATCTTAAATGAGAGCTATAGGCTCACATTTTAGGCAATACCCCTAAACCTATGTCTTCCCCCCCCCTCCCTCCCTCCTCTCGGAAGAAGAGAAAAGGTAAGTTGCGACACATATACGTAATTTCCATCATAACTTATATGCTCTAGAATTCTACGGGAAAAAGAGAAATAATATAAGTACATGCCATGATACAAAGGGTTTTCTATCCACAATTTATTTTAGATAATTGGAGCACTTATCACTAATGTAAAGAAAATTTTCTACAAGCCACCTTATTCATTATTGATTCGAGAAATTATAATTATTTTTCATATTTTAATTTTATCGCAAGTCTTAACCAATCACTCCATCACTAATCATCGAATTAAGATTGAAAAAGATTGTCATAATTACTACTCGCTATTTTATACCCAAGTTGGTAAATTAAGATCATTGCAAGAAAACGAACCTTTGCCCAATCTCTTAGGCCCTGCATGTTTTCACTTCTCGGCCGCCGGGATTAGTGAGATCGAGCCCCGCTCGACATGTTTATAAACGACTTTTCTGTTTTTTTTTGTTCTAGGGAACGAAAAAGAAGAAAAAAGAAAATGGAAAAATAATTATTAAAAATTATATTTTAAAAAATAAAGATTATAAAAATTATATTTAAAAAATTAAAAATTTGATATTTTAAATATTTTAAAAAGAATTATAAAAATTGTCCTTTAAATTTGTATTGCATAAAAATGTTTTAACAATACATTTTTTATAAGAAAATCATAAAAATAAGCTTTTTTTTATTTAGTTAAAAAATTTCATGTTACGGTTTTTAGTTAGTCAATGGTATGTTCACTTCAAATAAGAAAAGCATGTGCATAGTCTAATTCTTTATAGATATTTCAATTTATAGGTTTTTTTTAACTTTTTTTATTTTATTTACTATTTTTAATTTAATTTGAAGTTTTAATCCAATTAGCATATAGTAGAAGTGGATTTTCCTAGAATATTAATAGGTTTTAGCGCCGATTGGGGCGGGTATGGGTCACTTGATTTACAATACAAGAAAAAAAAAAAATAAAAAATAAAGGAAAATTTTGAAAAATGAAAATTTGAAAAATATCCACAATTTATTTTGAATAATTGGAGCATTTATCACTAATGTAAAGAAAATTTTCTACAAGCTGCCTTATTCATTATTGATTTGAGGACAAAGTCTTAACTAGTCACTCCGTCACTAATCATTGAATTAAGATTGAATAAGATCGTCATAATTACTACTCACTATTTATACCCAAGTTGGTAAATTAAAATCATTGCAAGAAAACGAATCTTTGCCCAATCTCTTACTTTTTCTTATGTGTTCCTGGTTCGGACATGTATTAGGATTCGATAGGTCTATATGTCTCCCATTCTTCTATGTGAATAACACTATGTTTACGTACCAAAGTTGGTTCCTTTTTCTTGTCTCCTTTATCGTCGGTAACGATAGAGGACTTCTTCTACTATCCACCAGTTGAAGTCTTGTTTTGTTTTCTTCTGCATGAGAAAGAAATCGTCTTCTTGCGAGAAATTTTCTTGCGGAAATTGCGCGTGCTCCAATGCCTTTCATTTTCCAATCTTTCTTGTGGAAATTGTGCGTGCTCCAATGCCTTTCATTTTCCAATCTCTCTCTCTCTCTCTCTCTATCTATCTATCTATCTATCTATCTCTCTTGATTACTGATCGGGGCAATGAGTTTTTCCTTATGACAATGTGCTCTTTGATGGTCCTTGGATGGTAGCTCACCAATACATTGTGGTGAGGCAATGCAATGGCAACCAATTTCGACCAAACGAAGCTTTTATGGAGACAGCGGTGGTTTTACTATAGTTGAAGTCGAAATATGTCTTCATATTCATTCCATTGTATCTTGGAAAAATGTTGTATATTAGGACTAGACTTTTGAGGACATGGCGGTCTCTCTCTAGCTGAAGGAATGCTCAATAGAAAAGGACCTTATATGGTTTCACATGAGATCCTTCGTTTAATTGAAGGAATGCTCTGCTTGTTCTTGCTTGTAGAGAACTCATGACAAGCTCTCTAATTATACACAACAAAGAACCCAATCTCATTTATTACACATGAAAGAGACCCCTGTTTGTTTCATGAAAAATGACTAATTTAAAAATATTTTCTTAAAAATGATCACTTCTATAGCTTACAAAAGTCAATAAACAAAATATATTTTCAATATCCACGAAAACATAAAAATATAAATCGTTATCAATATTGAAAATATTTTCCATTGACTAATTATTTTGATCGATACAAGGGATTGTTTTTAGACATCTCAACTGCGATAGGAGGTAATCAATGAAAGAAACAAGTCCACTCGTTAGATAATATTGTGCGCATGGAAGAATTCATCTTCTTGGTTGTCTTCATGCTACTTCCTTTTAATGCCAAAGGAGGGATGGAATCTTCTTCAGGAAATAGGTGTATCCTGTGGAAGTCTTTCACTTGCGGACACACAGAAAAAAAAAAAGTAACTCCAGAAAAATAATAAAGAAAGAACATGTGCAGCCGAGACCACAAAGACCCAACAAATCAGGAGATGACCAACCTATTTATCCAGCCAGCACGCAAGAAGTGAAGATAATGTCAAAGAACATGCCGGAAATTATGGACGTGAGGAGCTAAGTAATTTAAAATTTTAGTAAGTCTCAGGCGGTTGCCTATTCTAGGTCGTGAGATGACTTTCCCTTTGTCAAAGTCTAGTAAACAAGCCTACGTATATTAGAGGTCAGCGATTTAAAGTTACGGCCCATCAATCAGAACAAATTTCCTAATTGTTAGAATCCGGAGCTTACTCTATCAAAAGTTCTAGGGTCTATCCAAGTTTTATCTGTACTCTTAATTGAACAATTGCAATAAATCATCACTTTTAATGAACACCATTTGTTATTATGAACTATTCACAAATCATATTTTGACATATAAAGAATATGAAATATTAACAAAGTAAAACTCATAATCTTGGGTATTGCCGAAAATGAAAACTTATACATACTCATTATTGGACGCCATAGAATGCCGCAAGATCATGCGAAGACATAGAATAAGAAGAGTACAAAGACTTGTTCCAAATTTTAGGTTCAAAGTGCGTTGGAACTTGGAACTTATCCTATATACTCTAAAACCTAGAACTAGACTGATTCTCACCGATCCGAATCTTAGATTCTCGGTTCTATCCTGGATTCATGCTCACCTCTAATGTATATGACTTTGATGCACAACCAGCAAAAGGAGAGAGAACCAGAACTAAAAATTAGATCAACTAGAGAAGAAAATAGAGAAACTAAGAGAGAGAGAGAAAGAGAGAAGTAGCTTGGGGGAGTGAGAAGAGCGTGGTGCTGTATACCATAATAAACTTCAATTATACTATTAGTTTTTTCATTTTGGGATAGTATAGTTTAATGTGTTGATTTGACCATACTTAAAAGAAAGCTGGCCCCCATTGACAACCGAAAGGAATGAGAAGTTCACTTTCTTGTGTCAAAAAAGAGATTATGGCAATTTTTTGGCGTCTCTGAATAATTCTGAATCTGCATAAGCCGGTTTTAGGCTGAAAGATGGGGAAGTTCCGTCGACCTTTTGCATGAGGTCAGCCGATCAGTCAGAACAGCATCCAACATTTACATGGGCAATGGTCCATAGGCAAAATAGTGCTGTCCCCTCTCCCTCAAATAGCATTCTTAAATTCACGGTTAGCTAACAGGACTCATACTGATAAACTATATCTGCAACCTCAGGAAAGTTGTTATCTCAGCTATAACAGCCCGAGCTTGATAATTTTGACAGCCCAAAAAAAACTAACAGGACTCATACCGATAAACTATATATGCAACCTCAGAAAAGTCGCTGTCATCTTGACAGCCCAAGCTTGATAATTTTCCCCAGTAAAGACTGGAACAGCCATTGCAGAGAATCCACTTGATCTTGCCTCCATCAACCTTTTTCTTTGCAGATTGGAAGCAGTCTTCACTCACTTACCCTCACTTCACAGTCCCTTAAGATCCCACGGTGGCTCTGATACCACTGTTATAGCTGATATAATCAACTAATAGCAGAAACTTCTCTGTTATATTATGAGAGAAAGGATGGAGCAGAACAATGAACTTCATACATCGTTAATAAAAACTGTCAAGTACAAGCTAAATAAGAATGTATTTTGGAACTGCACACAAACGTGCAAAACAGAACCGCACCCAAACGTGCTAAAAAACTTGTTCCACTTCCTAGAAAATAGCTAACAAACTAACTGCCTAACAAATAAACTTGACTGAATAAAATAAAACAAAGAAAAACGACATAACATCAGCAGCACTGAGACACATCTCCAACAAAAGTTAAGAATTTTTCATATGAACTTGAGGTTGTTTTACTTCCTATAAGAACGGAGAATTGCTTAGGACAGAACAGGGAACTTATTTCTGTCGAAATGACAGACAGACAATGCACTTTGCACGGATAAACCTAAAAACATATAGTAGAAACAGCTCAATTTCACTCTAAATCGAGCAGGTTTTGGTGGTGATAATTGCAATTGCGAAGATGATTTAGATAACACTGGAGAAGGAAGTAAGACAAGGAGGGATTGGAACGTCGACCGTGCCTTCAAGCATCAGCAACACCTTTCTCATCGAAGGACGAAGAGCTGGCTCTTCTTGGATACACCAAAGTGCAATTTTAACCATCCTCTCCAATTGTTTTTGGTCAATAGTTTGATAATGCACCAGTTTGTCCAGCTCACCAGCCTGGAAGCAGTGGTAAACCCAATCCTCGAGAATGGCTTCCTCCTCGGGAAGGCTCGAATCCACACACCTTCGGCCACAAATGATCTCCAACAGCACAACACCGAAGCTGTAAGTGTCCGCTTTCACTGTCACCGGCAGTTGCTTGTGCCACTCTGGCGCAACATAACCTCTTGTACCCCTTATCATTGTTGTGGTATTGGTCTGATCTGGCTTCAGCAGTTTCAACACCCCAAAATCAGCGATCTTTGCTTGCATGTTGTCATCTATCAATATGTTCTGAGGCTTTATGTCACAATGAATGATCTGCGTCTCGCATTCTTCATGTAGATAAAGAAGCCCTCTGGCAACATTCTGAGCTATTCCCATTTTCACATCCCAACTGGCTTGGTGTTCAGCTTTAAAGAGTACATCGGCAAGTGACCCATTGCTCATGTACTCATACACCAAGAGCCTATTCTCTCCATCGTGACAATAACCTAGCAGTCGGACCAAATTCCGGTGATGAGTCTTTCCAATAGTTTTCACCTCAGCTAGGAACTCCCTTTCCCCATCGGATGAGATCTCTTTTAGCTTCTTAACGGCTACGGCTTTGCTGCTGTGCTGATTCTTCATCATCGTGCCTTTGTAGACTGTTCCGAATGCTCCCCTGCCAATCTCTTCCGAAAAATTTCCGGTCACTTTCTTCAGGTCTTCAAAAGTATACGATGTAGGAGCAACATCTTCAATTGTTGTGAGAAATCCCTCCTTTGGAGACCTTTTGTAAACCCAGACACGATTCCTGTAAACAATAATTACAGACACCGCCAACATCACTATTGCAAAAGCAATCGATGATGCAACTGCAATCAGAATGTCTCTCCGAGTATGCTTTTGCTCAGAGCCTTTTGTTCCATTGCCTCCACCTCCATCATCACCCTTTGTTCCATTGCCTCCACCTCCATCATCACCTTTTGTTCCATTGCCTCCACCTACCTTGACATAAAGTTGTGGGTTTGAGATCCCTTCAGTGACTCTCCCACCGAATGTTAGAGGAAGGTTCTGCTTGTTGCAGGATTGACTGGCGTTGTATGTAACAGCCTCGCATTTGCAATCCTTCCGACACTCTTCTAGACATTCATCCTTGGTCAACGATGTAAGAGCAGAATACGTGGTGTCCTTCCATATGGTGTCAAGAACAAGTTGCATGTCGTAGCTGACCGTGAGGTTCTTGCAGCTTTCTGCAGTGATGTTCCTCTTACAGCCTGCAGTCCCGTTGCCGTCCTCAACAGGTACGAATCCAGGAAGACACTGGCACGCATAATCCTGACCATTATTCACACAAAACCGATTAAGCCCGCATAGGCCCATGGGGCTGCATCTGTCGATTGGTTCATGCCATTTGACGGGCCAATCGTCATTCCTGGTTATGTTGTATGAGTATAGCCGGAAAATCCCATCTGGGTCAATCCTGGCAAGATAGATCATATCTTTTTTAGGAATTCCTTGGCTCGTGAAATTGTGTAGGTATATGCCTGGGGGTTTCAACAGGTAGAGAAACCCATCATTCTCAAGATGTAGCGTCACATCCTCACCATTATTTGGTGTCTTGGAATCCCAGTAACCGTATTCGGCAGTAAATGGAGTGCCCTCGGGGTATAACGCAAGCACTCCATCTAACTGCATGATGGCAAGAAAGAGACCCGTGGACGGATCAGTGACCGAAGCACTTGAATGCAATTCTTTTGATGCCGGTAGACTTTGGCCGCCTAAAATGGTATCTGTTGGTGTGTCGAAGCTCTGCCATATTACTTCCGGGTTAGAGTTGTATAAAACGAAGTTCCCTGAATCGAGCATTGTGGCCGAATCAGTCGTACCACTAGGAGTGGCAACATAGGTATCCGGTGCTTGTGCTGATGACAAAACGATTTTGCCACTTCCATCGAAACGCAGAGTGGAATTGCTCGGAAGCGGAGGGTCATCTCTGTTGCAAGTCCAAACCGCGGTTTTACTTGGAGTCCCTGGCAGGAAGATTCCCACGTAATAACCGTTGCCTCTCTGGTAGAATCCAAACGCAAAGACACCGGAAGGCGAGAGCCATGAGGATTTGGAGGTGGGAGTGAGAGTATCGGTGAGGCTGATGTTTTTCTGTCCTTGGGAATTTGCTATTATGAACAGGAATGCCAATGGGAGGAGAATGAAAATTGGAGCAGCCATAACAGGAGGGAGGGAGGGAGGGAGGGAGAGAGAGAGTGCCTGTGCTGTGAAATGGAGGTTCTGTCTGTTAGAGAAATCCCTTATGATGTTTTGAAGATGACAAAATAAATCAAAGGCTACTAACATGTTTGTGGTTGAGTAATAGACCATGCAAATGATAGAACATGTAAAGGATTTTATCAAAGTCAGAAGACGGCCAGAAGACTGAACGTAACATAAGTCCAGTATATTTTGAAGATTTACAGATTTCTGTGTCAAAGTCTAAAGACTGCCAGACTCAAAGACTCAAAGTCTGAAGACTGCCAAACTTTAGTGTCAAAGTCTATTCTACATCGAAGTCCGTCAACTCGACTAATTCCAGATCGAACGTGAATGATGAACCGTGGCGGACTCTATGCTAAAGCCGAACCGGCTACATGACCTTAAAGCTAAACTTCGAGAAGCAAATATGTTCGACCATTGTAAAGTCTACGACCAGATTGTAAAGTCTACTGCACCCGCATTGTAAAGTCTACGGACTCGACTTTACATACAGATTCGATGAATCGTAACTCAAGCCCAATCATACAACGGCTAGTGATCTGGTTTGGATTCCACATCAAGATTGATTTGATTGATTCAATCTAATTGATTAACGATTAGATCTTGAAGACAAGAACTTTCTATACGAAGAAGCTTTACTTATAGAAACCAAAATTTCGTTTGTATGGGTGATCGGAATCAATTTGGGATTCTACCTTTGTCACTCAACGGCTACCAAATATTCTAGATACAGAGCTGTCCAATGAGTATATTGGAAGACGATTCTCCGGGATACTGTCCAACGGGTAGTTTGGAAGTGGAGGAGTATTTAAGGAGATCATGGACCGATGAGCAAGTAAGAGACGGAGCGTAGAATTTATAATTCCAAAGTTTGAGCGACCTTCGATCATACACTTGTCTTTGGAAAGCTTAAACGTTTGTGATTGTGAGAGAAATATCAAAGGAGTGACTTAGTGAGATAGTGTGATCTACTAAGTGTTTGCACTCGAAGTTGTAATCTCTTATTGATTGCATAGTGGAATCCAACCAAGAAGGCCGTTAGCGTGGGAGAGTGGACGTAGGCTTGGATTAAGCCGAACCACTATAAATCTTGTGTTCTTATTCTCTTCCCTAACTCCTTTATTTTACTCGAAGTTTATTTTATTCCGCATATATTTGCCAAGGTTTATTTTATACATCTATTTGATATAGCTAGTACGAGAACCTAGAGGGGGGGTGAATAGGTATATAAAAATTTTCTTGAAGATTGCACAATATTTAAACAATTAGAGGATTTGCAACAGTTAAAAATTCAATCGCAAAACTGAGTAAGGGAAAGAGAGAATTGAACACGCGGTTTATAGTGGTTCGGCTTGATTCAAGCCTACATCCACTCTTCTGCACTGACAGCCGATTGGCTGGATTCCACTATGATCAAAGAGCTGTTACAGTGTTGATCTTCCTTGATCTCTAGGTGTAGATGATCTACCACACTCGCTCAAGGTGTCACCGAGTATGAACACTTTTTGTGTATACAATTTCGCTCGAGCTGTATCGACTAACAATCAAGGTTCTTCAAACTCTGGAATTTTTCTATCAATCACACTCTTAAAACAACTAGAACGACTTCCTTTTATACTCCTTTATGCCATCATAGCCGTTGGCACTTACCAAAGGAATTCCTCCAATCTACCCGTTGGACGAAATCAATCAAGAAGATCATCCGAGCTATTTAAGGAATCTGGTGATAGCCCATCAATCCTGTTCGCCCATACAATCAGGATCTTGTTTCCAAGAATAGAACATTCCATGAATATTTCGTCGACCATCGGATCTTCAATTGATCTTAGATAAGAATCAAAGAATCCGAAATGATTATCCAACCAAAGGATCTTTTCCAGAGGATAGAATCGAATCCTCAACCATATACCTCGGCTTTGGATTTCCTTCGTCACTGGATTAGAAAGACTGTCAGTGAGAATAGACTTAAGTCTTTGAGTCTTGAGTCTTAAGTCTTGAGTCTTGAGTCTTGAGTCTCGAGAATACAAAGTCTTCAGACTTTAAACTGTCGGTCTCCAAACATCCAGACTTAGACTGATAGAAACGTTTTGTCAGCTTCAAAATATTTTGGAAAGATTTCTCCAACACTATTCACCCCCTCTAGGTGTTCGTACTAGCTTTCACACTGTCTACACGGGATTGTGGTGTGAAAACTCATCTCGTGGGTGTGCTTTTTGCAGCTCAGCATCCAAATGCAAATATGTAGTTCCTCTTTTTCTATCCTCGCGGCCATGGGTCTTAAGATTGACTAAAAAAACTTGACAAAATGATGCGAACTCTTAAGGGATGCCTGGACACGATCCCTCTGTTTAAATGTCATTTCATGCTTTGTCATTTGGGGATTTGGACCATTGAGGAAAATTGTTCAATCTCGTTTTTATGGTATATTCTCTCATGAGGTTTATTGAACGATTCGACTATTTTCTATCTCGTGTCAGGTAGTAGGCCAAGGGTCGCCCTCGTAGAACCGATGATAGAAGTCTTCGACTTCCCTGCGATGACCAATCGGGCTTAACCTGGGGAATGCTCTTTGGGAATTATTATCTGTAGACCATTCGAAAGGGCAAGGCCTCGCCCAGCCACAAGCAAGGGCTTGAGCCCTCACAAGCGCGACCTTGCGGCCTCTGGCGAGGGCTCGAGCCTCCCCAATGGCCAATGAGACTCACTAGAGGCTGGCAAGGTCAACCTCAACCTCACCAATCATTGAGGTTCAGCAACAACTAAAGGAAGGAGGAGGAAAAGGAAAAATGAAAAAAAAAATAAAATAAAATAAAAAATTCGAAAAAATGAAAAATTTAGTAAAAGTTGTCCATGTCAATATCGGCCATGCCACATTAGTCGACCGATGCTCAATTAGCAAAATCCGGTTAAAATTAGCTAAAACAACGAAATTGACACAAAATCAAAAGGTTTATAACTAAATTTGTGTCAATAAAAGATTTAAAATCAAATTGATACAAATACAAAAGGTTTAAGATTTTTATTTTTTAACACCAATAAACGAACACTTGCTCAATCTCTTCTTTTTCCTTATTTGATCTTAGGATCCGATTGGTCTCTATGTCTCCCATTCTTATTCGTCGATGACACTGTTTCTGTACCAAAGTTGGTCCTTTTTCTCGTCTTCTTTGCTGTCAGTAACGAAAGAGGGCTTCTTCTCTGTCCACCCGTTTGGTCTTGTTTCGTTTTCTTCTACATGAGAACTTTCCTTGCGGAAATTGCGGTGTGCTCCAACGCCTTTCATCTCTCTCTCTCTCTCTCTCTCTCTCTAGATTACTAACCGGGCGAATGACTTTTTCCTTATGACAATGTGCTCTTTGATGGTCCTTTCACATTACTAATAATGTAGTATTAGAAATTTCAATCCAAAAATTTAATATTGATATGTGAAGGAAGATTATTTGAATATATAGAGCATCTAAGATTTATTGTCAAATAATGTGGAATAATATTTCAATTTTTCCTCTCATCTGTAAGTTAAATTATGAGTGGTACGCGAAATTCGACTAATAAGAAATGGACACATACGCAAAAAAAAAAAAAAGTGTTGGCTCTAATACCATGTTGAGAACAAAGTGAAAGAAAGAATTTGAGATTTTTTTTATTAGATTTTACATGACAATTATCTAAAGTGATAAAATGTAAAATATAATCAATGAGGACCAATCAGGAAAAATATACATAATTACATGATATTCTAAATATATTTTTAACAAGCAGCATGAGTTGATAGTGATTAGCACTTTCTGAATCCATCTTTTGATAGAGAGAATTCGCATGATGACAATCGAGGATTAAGATATGGACTGATGGGTCTAGGGGTGAGTATGGTCCGGGTTGGTCCGGGCCACCCCCTAACCCTAGGACTAACTCATACAGTGTTGGTTCTCAATTTTTAGGACCGAGGATCGACCCTATTAAGCCTGGGACCAAGAACCGGATCGACCAAATGGGTTCGGTTCGGTTCTAAGGTCAAACCGGGACCAATCGATAATTTTTTCATCTTGTTTTTTATACTCCCTAAAAAAGCAAACCTACAAATTCAAATTACACATCCATCCACAATACGGCATTGTGCAATTAAACTATAAATATGAATACATATTTAGCAAATTTAAGATGACACAATAATAGAAATTTCGTACCTGCTAACGCTCATCGAGAGATGGGACAAGATAGGGTCCACAATGTGAACAGCCGGATGTTGCTACTTTTGATTTTGGCAAATCGAAGAACAAAGAAGACAGAATGGAAGAGAACGTACTTTGGGGAAGGAAGCCATGAGAAGATTTACGACGTAAACTTCGCGCCATTTTAGATGTCGCGAGTCCGTGACTGTGTGAGGAGTCCTTGGTCCTCACAGTGAAAAACGTACTCTAGATTGTGGAGGAAGAGGCTGTGAAAACCTTTGCGGCATAAACTTCATGCCTTTTGGAATTGGATGTCGTTTGTCCGTGACTGTGAGCCCGAGGAGTCAACAGCTTTAACATCATTTTACTTGGGTTTTTTTTTCTTTGAACAGACATTTTACTTAGATTTGAATATATAAAAGAATTATATATAATATAATATAATATAATATAACAGAAATTTTACTTAGGTTTGAATATATAAAAGAATTATAAATAATATAATATAATAATATACAGGGTTGGTCCAGGGTTGGACCGACCTAAAACTCTCAGGACCGAGGACCAACCGCACACGGTGTTGGTCCGGAATTTCAGGACTAAGGATCGACCGGTCCCCTTGGGAACTGCAGAACCGGACCGCGGTTAACCGGTCCAGGATTGGTCCAGGGTCGACCCTAGACCGTTGCTCACCCCTAGATGGGTCAGCCGAGGACTTGGAAAATTATAGAATTAGAAGAATCTGAAGTGGTGGGGAAATCCTTATCCTGAATGAACCTGTAGCGCCCGAAAGTCACGTGGTGAGATTTTCTTGTCAATGATTTTTCCGAGGGAATCTTGACTAAGTTTTTGTGGCTTAAATCAGCCTGAATCCTGCTTTTGTCATGATCGACCACTCCTCTTTGGGATGATCAAGAAATTTTAGAATGATTTTCATTCGGATGCCTGAATTTTGAGTTTGAATTCCTTTGCACGGTATTGGCTAGGGGGCTTACTATCTATGCTCCTCTTTATATTTAATTAGGCTTAATATTGAGAAGGGGATAGAAGTGAGAGACATGGATTATTCCTATGTCATGGCTTCTCTCACTTGACTGTATCACATGCAAAGTTTGTTGAAGGATTTGCTGTTGTAAGCTCTCTTTTGGTATGCTCATCTTCATGACAAGACGACAAATAGTAATTGCTCAAATTAAGAGTCAAGGGTCTAAGTCTTAATCAGTCACTCCCTCACAAATCATCAAATTAAGATCAAATAAGATCATCATAATTACTGCTCACTATTTTATACCCAAGCGGCTAAACTGAGATTATTGTAGGAAAAACGAACATTTGCTCAACCTCGTCTTTCTTTCTTATGTAATCCAGGTTCAGACGTGCATTAGGATCCGACAGGTCTGTATGTCTCGCATTCACTTCCGGCAATGGCACCATGTTCACGTACCAAAATTTGTCCTTTTTCTAGTCTTCTTTTTCCAGACCCGACCAACAAATTGTTCACTGTTGTGGGTAACTAACGAGAGAGTGCTTCTTCTCCTGTCCACCCGTGTTAGTCTTCTTTTGTTTTCTTCTGCAAGAAAAAGTCGTCGTCTCCTTGCGATAAATTCTTGGCACCATGTTCTTTTTTTTTTTTTTTGAACACGTACCAAAATTTGTCCCTTTTCTTGTCTTCTTTTTCCAGCCCCGACCAACAAGTTGTTGACCGCTGTCGGTAACGAGAGAGAGCTTCTTCTTCTGTCCACCCGTTTTAGTCTTCCTTTGTTTTCTTTTGCAAGAAAAAGTCGTTGTCTTCTTGCGATAACTCCTTGCGGAAATTGCGTGTGCTCCAATGCCTTTCATTTTCCAATATTCCGCGAGTTTTACTGTTCTACAATTTCATTTGTAAATGAAGTCAGGATGAATTATTATTGTTGGAGAAATGACTGAAGATTCAGAGGATATTCGTTGTAATTAGATTATGGACTGTTTGATTTAGTCAATCCATAATTGATTTTGTAGAATAGGAAATTGCACTTTTCCTAAATTTGCTTTTATTCATTGTATTGTAAATTGACAAGTGTAGATGTACATTGGATAATTGAATACAATACAATAAATTCCTCCTATTTCTCTAGTTTTCTGACATGGTATTAGAGTAGTCTTTCCTGACATAACTTCTGCAAAAATCTCCTAGATTGCCTATGCTTTGGTCTTTTCAGTTGTTGTAGCGCAACATTTGCAAAACAATTCAGCACCTCGCTAGGAAATGTTAGAATCCATATTCTACGATACCATGCAGAAGGATCAAAAGAAGAACTCAAGCGAAGATTCACCACACAGCAAAACCTCGGATCAGAATGAATCGATCCAAGAAAATCAGCCTCTTTAGCATCCTGATAGCTCCGCATCGCCTTCCGGCCCAGTGGCCATTGGTCCATTGGTTTCTAGTTCAGGGTCAATGGACCAATGAAGCAAATCCAGCATGGGCTCAATATGGCCCGCCCAGAGAGGAAGGAGGCTTGGGCCTTGGAGATCAATCCAATGAAGGAGTGCCGCCACCTTCCGTCTCTGGAGCCGATCCAAATAGTGGGTCAAGATGGGCAAATCTGGGTCACAGACCCAACTTCTCTCAATCGGGTCAAGGGATGAATCCCTACCCGTTTATCCAATCCAATTGGCAACCAAGATTCTTCCCTTTTGAAGCTACAACAAGTAGCGATCGCCTAGAGCCTGAAGAACCCCTCTACACGTCACCGGCCAATGGACCTAAACTCTGGCTAATCAACCTGGCTCACGGGTTCGGACACCTACACCACTTGGCCTTAGGAGTTCCGGCAAACCTTGTTCACACAGGAGAAGGACAGCTTCCTCAATGGAGTCGTCCCCCTCCCGACCGACAAACGACTTCAACAACACTAGCGAAGATGTAATTAGTTAGTTTGTACCTAGATTGGGAATCACCTAGCTCCCAATGTCATGGCCAGACTCCTAGCAACAAAGGACTTGAAGACAACGTGGGAGAACATACACAAGATGTATGGGAGACTCGATTGTGCAAAGCTATTTATGCTCACCCAAGCCCTATCGGAATGAAGCAAGGGAACCTCTCAATCGTTGTTTGCTTCAACCGATTCTCGACATTGTGGAATGAGCTCGAGGCGATCGATGAATATTTGGAAGGACCCAAAGCCACCCTTCAACAATACCGAATGATCAAAGAAAGAGAAAATGTTACACCGTTTGATAAATTGTAGCATTGAAAGGTAAATTAGCATAAACATCATTTGGCAAAATTCACATTTGTAATTGGCTTTTGCTATTTTTTATTTTTTTATTTAAGTCTGAAAATCAAATTCTGGCGGCCGACCAACCAATCGGGCAACCAGATCCGTCGCGGACCACCAGATCCGGCTACACGAGGAAGTCAAGAGGTCAGATCTGGCCATCTGACGGCTAGATCTAGCCTCAAGACCACCAGATCTGACTATCAAGCCAGGCGACGCCGCTTGAGGTCGTGGGTCACACCAACCTAAGTGGTGGTCACCGAGGACACGCGACCCCCAAGTGGCGATGGTGGCTACCGAAGAAGAGGCAGGAAAGACAAAGGCAAATGGGGAAGATGAATAATGACAATGAACAAGGAAGATGAACAGTGACAACTCGCATTTCCAAAATGCCCAATGCCCAAAGCACCTCAGGACCTGCATTGGGCTTTCAGCATTGGGAATGCTGACATTTGCTCAATGAGCTTTCAAAAATGTATCACAAACGCCAAATATTTTCCCCAAGGGGCTTTGGGGGCCCAAAGCCCCTTGAAAAAGCCGAACCAAACAAGGCCTTCTTCATTCATTGACACATGTTGAATCTTGTGCATGTTATCAATGAATCACACTCTACACATTCTTCATGTGATGATATCCATGTGAGCTAGCACTTGTATTTCCAAAATCATAGAAAAATACAAGAAAATATAGGAAAACACCATAAAAATTAGGGGTGTGCAAAAGAACCGGGATCTCCCGAACCTCCCAGAACCAATGGTTCTTGAGGGAACCGGTGGATACTGGTCTAATTCCCGGTTCCATGGGCGAATCTGTCCACTCGCCCACCCAGATTGGACCGATTAATTTTTAATATTAAAAAGAATTGAAATTACTAATTAACAAACCTAGCATCAAAAGGATCAACAAAGTTCTGAGATCCACCATCTCTATCACATTGCTGGTTGGGGTTGGTGTGTTATCATGAAACTTCCCACCACCACTAGCATGTGTCCGTCTACTCTACTGTAAATATTTATTTACTTTTTTTTCAAAGGATTCATCAGCATTTGAATCTCGACTCCTGCCTTTAATTTTAAAGAGTAGCATTCTATCCATCATCTCGGATAGCTCGGTGTCGATGTCATCAACATACACTACTATCTACTTGTTACTCCTCTCATCTTCAAATTATGAATCCTCCCTCTAGTGGTTCTTCTTTCCCCTAATTCCACTGAGAGGCAAAATGTCACTTTCATCCTCCTCCAAGTTAAACCACATTTAGTGATTTCTTTTCCTTGGACCATGAGTTTACTAGAAACTTTCTAGTATATTACTCGATATAAAGAGTTCTCATTGTGGGATTTAGAAAAAGATATTATTATTATTATTATTGTAAGACCGGTTCCATTGATCCACCCGGGAATCGAATTAAACCGGCGGTCAGGTTCTTGGGTGAATCCATGCAACAAACAAGTGGATCCGGTTCTAATTTTTCAAAACCGGTCCTTAACGAACGATTTCCGGTTCTAGGTCGAGAACCGCCGCCCGAATCATGCACACCCCTAAAAAAATACACGTATTTAAGGTTCTATACATATTTTCACATACATAAAATCATCAAATGTGTAAAATAAATGTATTATAGTATAGACAATCTTTATACAAGCACGCAGGAACCAAGAACACTCCAATTGAAGCTCGAACACGCCGGTACATGCAGCCAAAATGCATGGCACATGTAGCACACGCTCAGGCTTGCCTGGACCAATCTGAATCGCCGATCCGACTGGTCCAATCAATGGAGAACCAAGTCGAGTGGGTCAATGAGTCAGATCTTGGGTCAGTCACCCGGTCACTGACATCACAAAGACATCAGCCTTAGCACGTGCAAGGCAAGCATTGGTGTCCCCTTGTGCATGGGAGCATGTGGTAACGCACGTCTAAGCCCAACATAGTGTGGCCACACATGGGGGTGCAGGTGACGTCCCCTAATGGCATGCTACCACTCAAAATGCTCATCTCAATGAGCTCTTGCCGATCATGTGATTAAAATCAATTTTTGCTGCACAAAAAAAAAAAAAAAAAAAAATTGAAAATGGGCAAAAACAGTACATTTGACTTCTAAGCTATGACTGCTTTGATACCACATGTAAGCCACAAAAACGCATCTCAAGATCTCCATAGCTAAAATCAAGAACACATAAATAATCAAGTAAAAATATTTGCATACATATTTTGCAATCCATTGTTCTTGATGCGGAATATCGGCGATCCAAACTCAAGAGATTCTCCTCTATTACCCTTTGTATCACTAGGTCAATGAAATTTTCCATCACCCTTAACATTCAGTAAACACTTTTAATGTGGGAATAATTGTGTGTGTTGAGATTAGAAAAGAGACTTGAGTACTATTTATAGAGTTTTCAACCAGGTAATCTCATTACGAGCCGATCTCAACTCTGCTCACACTAGCTAGTCTCATATTAGACCAATTAAGAAATCTTCATCTTGTCTTATTAGACCAATCCCATAAAACGATAAATTATGGTATCAATTAATATAATCCACATTAATTTTCAAAAAAAAAAAAAAATTACATCAATATCACCATTGCAAAACCATCATTGCAAAAGCAATCGATGATGCAATTGCAATCAGAATGTCTCTCCAAGTATGCTTTTGCTCAAAGCCATTTATTTCGCTTTCTCCAGATCTAGTATCGCCTACCTTGACGTAAAGTTGAGGGTTTGAGTTCCCATCAGGGACTCTCCTACCGAATCTTAAAGGAAGCTTCCACTTATAGCAGGATTGACTGACATTGTATGCAACAGCCTCGCAATTGCAATCCTGCCGACATGCTTCTAAACATTCATCCTTGGTCAGCGACGTAAGAGCAAAATACGTGTCATCCTCCCATGTGGTGTTAGGAACAGGTTGCATGTTGTTGCTGACCGTGGGGTTCTTGCAGCTTTCTGCAGTGAAGTTCCTCTCGCACCCTGCAGTCCCGTTGCCGTCCTCAACAGATACGAATCCTGGAAGACACTGGCACTCATAATCCTGACCAACATTCACACAAAACCCATTAAGCCCGCATAGGCCCTTGGGGCTGCATCTGTCGGTTGGGACATCCCATTTGACGGACCAATCGTCATTCCTGGTTATGTCGTATGAGTATAGCCGGAAAATCCCATCTGGGTCAATCCTGGCAAGATAGATCATATCTTCTTTAGGAAGTCCTTGGCTCGTGAAATTCGCAAGGTATACACCTTGGGGTTTCAATAGGTAGAGAAACCCATCATCCTCAAGATGTAGCGTCACATTCGGACCATTATTAGGTGTCTTGGAATCCCAGTAACCGTATTCGCCAGTAAATGGAGTGCCCTTTGGATATAACGCAAGCACTCCATCTAATTGCATGATGGCAAGAAAGAGACCCGTGGACGGATCAGTGACCGAAGCACTTGAATGCAACTCTTTTGATGCCGGTAGACTTTGGCCGCCTAAAATGGTATCTGTCGGTGTGTCGAAGCTCTGCCATATGACCTTCTGGTCAGAGTTGTAAAGAACGAAGTTCCCCGAATCAAGCATTGAAGCCGAAGCGGTCACGGTCGTGTCATTAGGAGTGGCAACATACATATCCTGTGCTTGTGCTGACTGAAGAACGAGTCTGCCACCGCCGTCGAAACGCAGAGTGGAATTGCTCGGAAGCGAAGAGTTATCTCGGCCATAAGTCCAGACTGCGGTTTTATTCGAAGTCCTTGGAAGGAAGACTCCCACGTAATAACTGTTGCCTCTCTGGTAGAATCCAAACGCAAAGACGCCGGAAGGGGAGAGCCATGAGGATTTGGAGGTGGGCGTGAGAGTGTCGGTGAGGCTGATGGCTTTCTGTCCCTGGGAAGTTGCTGTTATGAAAAAGAGTGCCAATGGGAGGAGAATGAAAATTGGAGCAGCCATAACAGTAGAGTGAGAGTGCCTGGCGCAGTGAAGAATCAGCTCTTCGGTGCGTGCTTTATATCGTCTTGGGGAGTAACCCGTTCGGACAAGTTTTTTGGGGTCAAGGTCTTCTTTTTGGTTGGTCAAACACCAAAATGTTGTCCTGAGAAATCATATTCATTTGGACGGCCTTGTTATATATGTAACTCTTTCATTGGTTGTGGTATACGATATGGGATCGGATCAGAATTATTATCTGTAGAGCATTTGCTTTATTAGAAAGGTTAATCCCATTAAAAATCTTAAATTGGTATCGTAATTACTTGTTTACTCCAAACTAATTTTTATCTCATGATATTCATAACACATTTATTCCAATCTAATTTTTGTCTCACAAAAAAGTCCTAAACCGGTATCCCTAACCCAAACCTACCTTTTTGTTAAAAATACATACGTATCAACGCATGTATTTGGGACAGATGCTTGGTAACATTAGTAAAATTGTTGATTCACAGTATAGAAGCATGGCTTTGTGTAGGCAAGTTTTGGGTGTAGGAGTGGGGTAGTATCGATGAGACTTGCCCTTTTCCCCAGAGTTGATACGTTGTATTCTGCTTCTTTTTTGTACTTGTATGCGTTGCTTCCCCTTAACGCAAGGGGAGTTCTGCTGCAAGGGTGACTTACCCGAGGCACGAGGGGTGGTTTTGCCTCCCTAGGGTTTATTTCGCCGCATTGTTGGCGTACAAGGCTTCCCTGAGTCATCCAAAAAAAAAAAAACACTTAGAAGAGGGTTATAAATGGAAAAATTAAGTGTAAATCACTCATATTCGTGCAATTTTTTATAGGGGATGTTGTGAAAAATTTATTATGCTTATTAAAGAACTCAATGTCCAGCATTGCCATATAAAAGACTCCCAGATAGGACCTTTACTAATTTCCCTTCTTTAATATATTAAATCTGTTTTTTTATTTCCTTTTTATTGTCTTACTTATATATTTGGGAAAAGGACCAAAAAAAAAATAAACATTTCCTCAAATTAAGATTCGAGGGTCTGAGTCTTAGTCAGTCACTCCCTCACAAATCATCAAATTAAGATTAAATAAGATCATCATAATTACTACTCACTATTTTATACCCAAGCGGGTAAACTGAGATTATTGCAGGAAAACGAACATTTGCTCAACCTCATCTTTCTTTCTTATGTAATCCAGGTTCAGACGTGCATTAAGATCCGACAGGTCTGTATGTCTCGCATTCACTTCCGGCAATGGCACCATGTTCACGTAACAAAATTTGTCCTTTTTCTAGTCTTCTTTTTCCAGACCCGACCAACAAGTTGTTCACTGCTGTGGGTAACTAACGAGAGAGTGCTTCTTCTCCTGTCCATCCGTTTTAGTCTTATTTTGTTTTCTTCTGCTAGTAAAAGTCGTCGTCTCCTTGCGATAAATTCTTGGCACCATGTTCACGCACCAAAATTTGTCCCTTTTCTTGTCTTCTTTTTCCAGCCCCGACCAACAAGTCGTTGACCACTGTCGGTAACGAGAGAGAGCTTCTTCTTCTGTCCACCCGTTTTAGTCTTCCTTTGTTTTCTTCTGCAAGAAAAAGTCGTTGTCTTCTTGCGATAACTCCTTGTGGAAATTGCGTGTGCTCCATCGCCTTTCATTTTCCAATATTCTGCGAGTTTTACTGTTCTACAATTTCATTTGTAAATGAAGTCAAGATGAATTATTATTGTTGGAGATATGACTGAAGATTCAGAGGACATTCGTTGTAATTAGATTATGGACTGTTTGGTTTAGTCAATCCATAATTGATTTTGTAGAATAGGAAATTGCAATCTTTTATATATCTTTTCCTAAATTTGCTTTTATTCATTGTATTGTAAATTGACAAGTGTAGATGTACATTGGATAATTGAATACAATACAACAAATTCCTCCTATTTCTCTAGTTTTCTGACATGGTATTAGAGCGGTCTTTCCTGGCATAACTTCTGCAAAAATCTCCTAGAATTGCCTCTGCTTTGGTCTTTTTGAGTTGTTGTAGTGCAACATTTGCAAAACAGTTCAGCACCTCGGTAGGAATCCGTAGGAATCCATATTCTACGATACCATGTAGAAGGATCATAAGAACTCAAGTGAAGATTCACCACACAAGAAAATCTTGGATCAGAATGAATCGATCCAAGAAAATCAGCCTCCTCAGCATCCTGACAGCTCCGCATCTCCTTCCGGCCCAGTGGCCATTGGTCCATTGGTTTCCAATTCAGGGTCAACGGACGAATGAAGCAAATCCCGCATGGGCTCAATATGGCCCGCCCAGAGAGGAAGGAGGCCTCGCGCCTTGGAGATCCATCCAATGAAGGAGTGCTGCCACCTTCCGTCTCTCGTGTTGGAGAAATCTTTCCAGAATATTTTGAAGCCGACAAAACGTTTCTTTTCGATCCTAAAGTCTGGATGTTCGGAGACCGTCGGTTTAAAGTCGAAGACTTTGTTCTCTCAAGACTCAAGACTCAAGACCCAAGTCTCAAGACTCAAAGACTTAAGACTCGGGACTTAAGACTTAAGTCTATTCTCTGTCGATCTTTCCGATCCAAGAATTGAAGGAAATCCAAAACCGAGGTTTATGGTTGAGGATTCGATCCTATCTTCTGGAATAGATTCTTTGGTTGGATAATCATTTCGGATTCTTTAATTCTTATCTAAGATCGATTGAAGATCCGATGGTCGACGAAACAATCTTGGAATATTCTATTCTTGGAAACCGAGATCCCGATTGTATGGGCGAACGGGATTGATGGGCTATCATCGATTCCTTAAATAGCTCGGATGATCTTCTTGATTGATTCCGTCAACGGGTAGATTGGAGGAATTCCTTTGGTAAGTGCCAACGGCTATGATGGCATGAAGGAGTATAAAAGGAAGACGTCTAGCTGTTTTAAGTGTGTGATCGATAGAAAAATTCCAGAGTCGAAGACCCTTGATTGTTAGTTGAGATCGAGCGAAATTGTATACGAGAGAGTGTTTATACTTGGTGACACCTTGAGTGAGTGTGGTAGATCATCTACACCTAGAAATCAAGGAAGATCAACTTTGTAACATCTCTTTGATCATAGTGGAATCCAGCCAATCTACTGCATCGGTGCGAAGAGTGGACGTAGGCTTGAATCAAGCCGAACCACTATAAACCGAGCGTTCAATTCTCTCTTTCCCTTACTCAGTCTTGCGATTAAATTTTTAATTGTTGCAAATCCTCTAATTGCTTAAATATCGTACAAGTTTCGAGAAAATTTTTTTGTACACCTATTCACCCCCTCTAAGTACTCGCACTAGCTATTTCAATTGGTATCGAGCTCGTGTTCTTACTTTGTTTGAAGTGTTTTACTTGAGTAAAAGATCCATGGCTAGTATGCTAGCACCGGGGCTGATGGAGGGGCAAAGCAATACCAGACCTCCCTACTTCGATGGAAAGGATTACAACATCCGGAAGAACAAGATGAAAGCTTTCCTACGATCAAAGGATCCTCCGGAATGGGACGTTGTGGAAAGAGGAATCACTCCCGCTGCTGCATCAATCTCTCGAAAGAGGGAAAGAAAGCTGTTGAAGCCAGCGGAATGTCTCAAGAAAAATTAAACAAGAGACAAGCACTCGATGCAAAAGCGATTTATTCTTTATATTGTGCTTTATCACCAACTGAATATAACAGAATATCTTCTTGTGTTACAAAGCAAAAGAAGTCTGGGACAGGTTACATATCACTTATGAAGGGACAGATCGAGTGAAGGAGACCCAGAATTAACATTCTTCTTGGTCAATATGAATCCTTCAAAATGAAATCGGGAGAATCTATAACCGACATGTTTAGTCGTTTTACGAGATATTGTCAATGGTCTTGAGAATCAAGGACAAAAAATTTCTGATCCCATGAAGGTGAACAAGCTTCTGCGTGGACTCTCCAAGGATTGGAATCATATAAAGACTTCAATAAGAGAGACGCAAAGAATCATGCCATTATCTCGTAGACGAACCGATTGGAACTCTTCGGTCTTACGAAGTGGAACGAATTAATGAAGACGAAGATCCAAGAGGTAAGAAATCAATTGCACTAAAATCAAATGATGATTCGATGATGCAGATTCGAAGATGATATGGATGATGAGGAGCTCGCCCTCATGATAAGAAGATTCAGAAAACTGAATAGAAAAGGCAGAAGGTTCATTCCAAAGAAACGAGTTTACGAGACAGCAGACCAAGTCGTTGATGATGTGGAACCAAACAAAGATGTAGTACGCGAGTGTAAAAAAAGAAGGGACACATCAGACCCAACTGTCCTCTTCGAAAAAGAAAAGAGGAAAAGTTGAGAAGTCTCGAAAAGCTCTCAAAGCCGAGACTGGAGCGTACGAGTGTGAAGAGAGTGATGAGGAATATGCCAACCGTGTCTAATGGCACAATCGGACTCGGACTGGATCGGACTGGATCGACTCGACATGTGAATTTGAGGTAAGTGATTATAAAATCCCTGTCAAAGTCTCTAAATATATTGATGAGTTATGTTTCGGTCTTAAGACTTCTCTTAAAAAGATTTCCGAACTTAAAAGGAAAACTCGGTTTTAAAACAAAAGGAAAATACTTTAGAAGAAAAGGTAAAAAATTTAGATTTGGAAGTTTCTACTCTTAAAGAAAGTGAAGACAATCTTTCAAAAGAAAATGCTTTCTTAAAAACTGATTTATCAAATATTTCAAAGAAATTTTCAATAGGGTCTGAAAAACTTGAAAAAGTTCTTTCAATCCAAAGACCTTACTTCAATAAGTCGGGTCTAGGTATGACAGCTGAAACAATTCCTTTGATTGATTTTCCGAAAGTAAAAGAAAGAATTAAGAAAAAACCATCGAGAGAGGCTTATAGAAATCATTTTAAAAGAGTTTTTGTAAAACCTGTAGGTCGAAATGCCTTAAGGTATTCTAAGTGTAATAGTCAGGATCATTTTGAAAAAGAGTGTCCTATGGTTTGGAAGCACGTTAAGAGAGTATGGCCTAATAATGCTCATCCTACTAACACCAAAGGACCCAAGAAAATTTGGGTACCAAAGAAAGCTTGAGACTCTCTTTTGAATGCGGGTCTCTGTCAAAAGAAGGTAAAGTGGTATCTTGACAGCGGATGCTCAAGACACATGACAGGAGACTCAAATTGTTTCGTAAAGCTTATTCAAGTAAATGGTGGAAAAGTTTCATTCGGAGGAAATAGCAAAGGAAGCATTGTGGGATTCGGAACTGTGAAAATTGGAAATCTCACAATAAGCAATGTCTCTCTAGTGGAAGGACTCAACTATAATCTACTCAGCATTAGCCAATTGTGTGATATGGTTACAAGATCTCCTTTCAAGAAGGCATATGTTCTGGAATTAGCAAAGATACGACTCGGTCTTTCATGGGTCGAAGGCATGGAAACATCTATCTCCTTGATGTAAAGCCAAATGAAGATCAATGCTTAATCTCAATTCAAGATGAAGCAGTTCTATGGCACAGTAAAACTTGGCCATATCAACAAGAAGCAATTAGCCAAAATCTCTTCAAAGCAGCTTGTTCGAGGTCTACCTAAATTGCCTTACCAAAAGTCTGACTTATGTACTCCATGCATTCCGGGAAAGCGGGTAAGAAATTCATTTAAGCAAATAAATCATGTATCTACTAATCATGCACGCGGTTGCTTCATATGGATCTCTTCGGACCAACAAGAACCCGAGCATTGGAGGTAAGAAATATTGTCTAGTAATTGTAGACGATTACTCTCGTTTTACTTGGGTATATTTTCTTGCAAATAAATCAGAAACCTTTTCGTACTTTGAGAAGTTTGCTAAAAAGGTTCAAAATGAAAAAGGATGTGCTATTTCTAGCATAAGAACAGATCATGGAAGTGAATTTGAAAATCAAGATTTTACGAGATTCCGTGATAAATCTGGTGTTAATCACATGTTTTCCTCTCCATATACTCCGAGCAAAATGGAGTTGTGGAAAGAAAGAATAGATCTCTTCAAGAAATGGCTAGAACACTTTTAATTGAAAGTAAAATTTCTTCACGATTTTGGGCTGAAGAAGGCTGTTTCAACTTGCTTGCTATATTATAAATAGAGTCTTTCTAAGACCTATTCTTGAGAAAACTCCCTATGAATTGTTCAAAGGTAAGAAGCCTATTGTTTCATACTTTCATGTATTTGGTTGCAAATGCTTTATTTTGAAAAATGCAAATGATCGAGTTGGTAAGTTCGAAGAAAGATCAGATGAAGGTGTCTTCCTTGGATATTCTACATCAAGCAAAGCCTACAGAGTCTACAACAAGAAAAGCCAGTATGTGGAAGAATCAATGAATGTAAAATTCCAAGACTCAGTGCAAGATGAATCCAGCAAGACTCGACGAAGAGACCGAACCCGCTCTAGACCTTCAAATGTCTACATCTCAAGAATCATCTCGAGTTTGGAAGTCCATCATCAAGACGCTCATGGAGAATCAAATAAAGAAAGAGATCATCAACACGGAAAATCAACTAGCAAACCGGAAGCACAAATCCAGTCATCCTAAAGATCTTATTATTGGTGAACTTGATGAAGGAATCCGTACCAGATCAAAAAGGCATGAAGAATCTAGTCTTGTGGCTCTCATCTCGAAATTGAACCAAAAAGCATAGAAGAAGCTTTATCCGATGAAAGCTGGATCGAAGCTATGCAAGAAGAGCTCGGCAGTTCAACATCAATGATGTCTCGGGAATTGACATCTAAACCAAAAGGCAAAACTGTTGTTGGAACCAAATGGGTTTTCGGGAACAAGATGGACGAAAAAGGAAAAGTCGTACGAAACAAAGCAAGACTCGTGGCCAAAGGCTATACGCAAGAAGAAGGAATAGACTATGACGAGACATATGCACCAGTTGCAAGGTTAGAAGCTATTCGACTATTACTTGCATTTGCTTGTTACAAAAATTTCAGGTTATTCCAAATGGACGTGAAAAGTGCTTTCCTAAATGGATTTATCCATGAGGAAGTTTATGTGGAACAACCGCTGGATTTGAAGACCCAAAGAAGCCGGACTCGTCTTGATCTGAAAAAGGCTGTATGGTCTAAAGCAAGCACCTCGGGCTTGGTACGGAGACTAAGTAAGTTTTTATTACAGAATGGTTTTGTCAAAGGTAAAGTAGATACTACTTTGTTTATCAAAAAGGAAAACAAAAACTTCTTACTTGTTCAAATATATGTTGATGACATTATTTTTGGATCCTCTAATGAAAGTCTCTGCAAGAAATTCTCTAAGTCTATGCAGGATGAATTTGAAATGAGTATGATGGGAGAGTTAACATTCTTCCTTGGACTTCAAGTGAAACAAATGAAGGAAGGAATTTTCATTCATCAAGAAAAATATGCGAATGATCTTGTTAAAAGGTTTGGATTGGAAAAGTGCAAAAAGACCGACATACCAATGTCATGTTCTCGGAAGATAGACAAGGATGAAGAAGGAAGAAAGTAGATCAAAAGCTGTACGGGAGCATGATCGGTTCACTTCTTTATCTTACGCTTCTAGACACGATATTTTGTTTAGTGTTTGTATCGTGCTAGGTTTCAATCAGATCCTAGAGAATCACATCTCATTGCTGTGAAGCGTATTATCAAATACGTTGCTTCATCTTCAAGCATCGGTCTTTGGTATCCAAAGAGGGGAGACTTTAATCTTCTAGGATACTCAGATGCGATCTACGCCGGTTGCGAGTCGATAGAAAGAGCACTTCGGGAACTTGTCGGCTACTTGGAAACAGGACAGTGTCTTGGTTTTCAAGGAAGCAAAGCAACGTAGCTCTCTCAACGACGAAAGCGAGTATGTAGCTCTTGGAAGCTGCTGTTCGCAAATTCTATGGATAAAACAACAACTACAAGACTTTGGCATTGAAGACTCATGCACGTAAATCAGATGTGACAACACCAGCGCGATCAATCTCACCAAAAATCCAATCCTTCATTCAAGAGCAAAGCATATTGAGATTCGTCATCACTTCATTAGAGATCACATTCAAAACGGAGAAATCTCAATTCAATTTGTTGATTCAAAAAGTCAACTAGCGGACATATTCACAAAGCCTTTGGAGAAGAATCAATTCGACTTCATCCGCTCAAGACTCAACATTTTGAAGCTTGAAGAAGTTAAAGTCTAGAGACTCACCAACTCTAAAGACTCGATCTCTTAGACTCTAAATCCCGAGACTCAATCATTCATTGCTAAAGAGGCGTAAGTTGCTATCTAAAAGGTACGAATTCTCGCTTATTCTATCTCAAAAAGGTACGTTCTTTTATAATTCGTGTGAAATTTGAAAACTTGTCTTTTTAGAGGAAGTTATTTTTGGCAGTTATTGATTTTGAAAAAGAAGTGTTCGTACACTTTCCTTGTGCCGTTTAATCTTCTCTTTTCAAATCCGAGGCACATATAAATTCACGAGTCATTCTTCCCCCAATTTTCAAAACCCTAAAAAGACACTCTCCTCCCGAAATCTTGTTTCTACTCTCTGTTCATCGTCGAGAAAGTTGTCATTTTTCTTGGGAAAAGCAAGTGAAGGAATCCTCCAATAGACAAAGAAAGATGTCGTCTTCGAGGAAATCATCAAGAATCGCAAACAGGGGACCACAAAGAATGGAGAAGGGACCGACTCACTTCGATCTTGCGAGGAAGAAGACTTTTCAAGACAGCGACAAAGTCCGATTCGCTCTCCTCCACGTCATTCAGCATCTCCGACCCACAAGGTGCAAGTCAAAATCTAGAAGAAGACATAATCGAGGATGCCGACCCAAAGAAGAGTCCAAAAACCCTCGTTATCTATAAGCTTTATCGTGCGTTGAAAAGCACCGGTTCTTCATTAAAGTATATAGATGACTTTCTTAAGGACAAAAATTATGGGAATGAGTATCTTTTTCTGCGGAAAATGGAAGAGTTGGGAATTGCTCCGAAAGGAAGAGCGGAGGAGGCTCTTGCGAACACTCCTAGTGATCCTCGTATGCCGGGACAGAATCGATTGACGGGAACGATGATGACAAAATGTTCCTTGAATTTAAACCTAGAATGGGTGTGGCTGCAAAGGTGAAAGGAAATCGGATGGATTTGTTTAAATCCAAGGATCGGAAAAAGTGTATCTAAGGTGTTGAAAAGAGGGGTAATCAACCCTAGAAGTGTCGACTTTGACTTCCCGGATTCCATCAACTTGAACTTAAGGGAGAAGTTGAATTTGCTTCAACTTGAGACTTTTTGCTCGACTCTACAGACGGGTATGATCATCGACCGCTTACTTCTATTCAAATCTTAGCTTTTTGGATGCGAATAGAATTTCATTCAAAGTGTCCGAGACCAAGTCTATGTAGTAGATGTGAATATGTTGGCGGACATAATTGGAGTTGAAAGGGGACGCTATCTCCCAATCAAAGTCTCACTGCTCGCACTACTCGGATCTTGTCAAAGATAGGGATGTAGATAAGAAAATTATCTATTCCGGGATGAATGCAATCAACATTGTGCTTCACAAGATTGTGATCAATTGTCTCGGACCGAAGTCTACGTCAAAGACTTCGTGTCTTTCTCTCGAAGCAAAGTTGATGTATGCGATCAACTCGGGACGGAAATTTTCTCTCCCGCACACTATCCTTTTCCACATGTACGGAAGCGGTGTCAAAAGACAAAGGACAATTGCCTTATCCTCGGGTCCGGTGACCAAGATCTTCGACATCTGAATATTGAACCGCCACATACTTTTTGTGTTCGACCGTGTGACAAGATGGTGGTAGGGTTGAAAATGTTAATGAAGATGCGTCCGAAAGAACTCTCTAAGGCAATGGAGAAATTCAAGGTGAAATCTCCAGTCGATCGCTTCAAAAAGGAAAGGGAAGGAGGCCATTGGTGTCTCATCGAAAAGGAGAAAAAGAACTCTTATCCCGGAGGATGAGGATGAAGATGAAGATGATGAAGATCCCACTATTCCCGCACCGACAAGAACAAGACGTTCGTGTCTTATCCGACAGAACTTCAGCGAGCGAGAGAAGAAGAAGAAGAAAGAGAAGGAGAAAGAAGTTGAGGAAGAAGGAGAAGAAGAAAAGAACAGTCTGCGACAAACGGAGAGAAGGGAACTCAAAAGCATGATCATCACTCTTCCCTCTCGATGTCCTAGTGACGGGGAGTTAGTGAGCAAGAGAGGTCTACACCTCATGCTGTGAAGATCTACGACAATCTCGGAAGACCCAAGAAGTTCGAGTCTCTCCATTGCACGAAGAAGGTGGTACGTCGATTCGAAATCTGCCGGATCGTACGAAGCGCCATCGTCACGAGAAAGTCAATGCCGCACGTACGATAATTCACGGATCTTCGCGAGTATCATGAATATTCTTCTCGGGAAATGCGTAACCAGATATATGTTCGATTGTGAAATCCAAGCTTTAAAGCATGCTTGGACAAGAATCTTCGGTCTCGGAAGATAAATTCAAAGACCTCGCTCAAAGCAACTCCAAGCCAATGCCAAGGGAGAAGAGGTAGCTCGTGCGAGAAGACTCGAAGAAGCTTGAAGGAGTAGTCCGTCCATTGGGGATTTCCGGATCGTGCGCATTCCCAGCGGACATGACTCCTTTCTCACCCTTTTCAATGCTGACAAAAAGGGGGAGAATCAATTTGAACTTTCATTTTTTTTAATCTTTGACCTTTGTGGTTATGTTTATGACTTGAGAACTTGAACTTGGGTGTGAATTTGACTGAATTGACTGCGGATTTGATTATGAACTTGACTGGTTGCATTTATTCAAGTGTTGTGTTTCTCATGAAAGACTAACCAATTTTACGTGGATGCGAGTCTGGTTGTTTTATTAATCTTTATGAGTTAGCCATCTTACTTGAGAAATGTTTTGCAGGTCAAAGTTGTTCAAATCTTCAAGAAAGTTTTGTCACCATCAAAAAGGGGGAGATTGTTGGAGAAATCTTTCCAGAATATTTTGAAGCCGACAAAACGTTTCTTTCGATCTAAAGTCTCGGATGTTCGGAGACCGTCGGTTTAAAGTACGAAGACTTTGTTCTCTCAAGACTCAAGACTCAAGACCCAAGTCTCAAGACTCAAAGACTTAAGACTCGGGACTTAAGACTTAAGTCTATTCTCACCGAGTCTTTCGATCCAAGACATGAAGGAAATCCAAAACCGAGGTTTATGGTTGAGGATTCGATCCTATCTTCTCGGAATAGATTCTTTGGTTGGATAATCATTTCGGATTCTTTAATTCTTATCTAAGATCGATTGAAGATCCGATGGTCGACGAAACAATCTTGGAATATTCTATTCTTGGAAACCGAGATCCGATTGTATGGGCGAACAGATTGATGGGCTATCATCGAGATTCCTTAAATAGCTCGGATGATCTTCTTGATTGATTCCGTCCAACGGGTAGATTGGAGGAATTCCTTTGGTAAGTGCCAACGGCTATGATGGCATGAAGGAGTATAAAAGGAGGACGTCTTGTTTTAAGTGTGTGATCGATAGAAAAATTTCGAGTCGAAGACCCTTGATTGTTAGTTGAGACCGAGCGAAATTGTATACGAGAGAGTGTTTATACTTGGTGACACCTTGAGTGAGTGTGGTAGATCATCTACACCTAGAAATCAAGGAAGATCAACTTTGTAACATCTCTTTGATCATAGTGGAATCCAGCCAATCGGCTGTCGGTGCGAAGAGTGGACGTAGGCTTGAATCAAGCCGAACCACTATAAACCGAGCGTTCAATTCTCTCTTTCCCTTACTCGGTCTTGCGATTAAATTTTTAATTGTTGCAAATCCTCTAATTGCTTAAATATCGTACAAGTTTCGAGAAAATTTTTTTTTTGTACACCTATTCACCCCCTCTAGGTACTCGCACTAGCTATTTCACTCTGGAGCCGATCCAAATAGTGGGTCGAGATGGGCAAATATGGGTCACAGACCCGACTTCTCTCAATCGGGTCAAGGGATGAATTCCTACCCATTTTTCTAATCCAATTGGCAACCCAGTTGTAGCAAGTGGCGATCGCCCAGAGCCTGAAGATCCCCTCTACACGTCACTGGCCAATGGACCCGAACTCCGGCTGATCAACCTACAGCTCACGGGTTCGGACACCTACACCACCTGGCCTCAGGAATTCTGGCGAACCTTATGACGGCTTCCCCAACGAAGTCGTCCCCCTCCCGACCGACAAACGACTTCAACGACACTGGCAAAGATGTAATTAGTTAGTTCGTACCTGGATTGGGAATTGCCTAGCTCCCAATGTCACGGCCGGACTCCCACCAACAAAGGACTCGAAGACAATGTGGGAGAATATATGCAAGATGTATGGGAGACTTGATCATGCGAAGCTATTTACACTCACCCAAGCTCTATTGGAATTGAAGTAAGGGAACCTCTCGATCACCATTTACTTCAACCGTTTCTCGACATTGTGGAATGAGCTCGAGGCGACCGATGAACGGTTGGAAGGACCCAAAGCCACCCTTCAACAATACCTAATGATCAAAGAAAGAGAAAAGGTGACCCGTTTTTCGCTAATCCTAAACGAAACATACACACCTTTTAGGTCACAGATTTTAGTGATGGACCCGATGCCGCCACTCAACCTGATCTATCAATTGGTTGTCCAAGAGGAAAGCTAGCAACTAGTCGCAATTGAGCACGGGAGAAACGAAGTCACTACCAACCAAGCAACTGCAGAGGAGTCTTAGGACCATTGGGGGTTTCGGAGGAGTTGACAAAGGCTTCGAAGGCTTCGGGGGTGTCGTCGGGACTGTGGGGGTGTCGCTGCACAAGGAGTCCATCGAGTGGCATCTATTCAATGAGAAAAAAACATTAACCCTAAAGGGCTATCTCGGATGGACAGCCACAATTTAGGGACTGGATCCAACGTCCATCATTTGATCGATCACTCAACCGAATCTAATGGCCAGTATCAGGCCACATCAACACTTGTTTATAAACCATCCAATGGTTCAAAAGGTGACACGTCATCACAAAGAAATGATGGGCAAATTTCCAAAAGAAAATGTAAATTTTGTGAATATTGCAAATGCTCACATCATAATGTTGATATGTGCATGGAAAGCCAATTGATAAAGACAAGAAAGAAATAGAATTTTCTGCTTACCAATAGGGCGCATCAGACAATCACTCAAGATAAGTACCGGAACATCATGAAAGCTTTGGGACAATTAGAAACCACAAACAAGATTGTGAATTTTTCAGGTACCGCTTTCTCAAAAGGGAATTCAATTTCAATTGATGCATGGATAATTGATTTGGGTGCCAGTGACCACATAATTTGCAACAACAAAATTTTCATCCACAAAAATTCTTAATCTATCATCTCAATACGTCTTCTGAATGGAAGTACAACTTGTGTCAGTAAAGTTGGCACTGTCTATCTTACTCCAAATATCATTATCAAGATTGCCTTTATGTTCCTAATTTTGAGTTCAATCTTATTTCTGTCTCTAAAATCAGTGAGGATAATTCTTGTTTGGCCATATTCAATTCCCAAAATTACCTTTTTGGGGACCATTAAACTAGCAAGTTGATGTGCTTGGGTAATGTCACCCAAGGGCTATATTTTTTGAAACATTTTGATTCATTGAATGAGAACATCTCTTATAATACTGCTATCAGCAATAAAAATATTATTTCTCATCAACGTATGGGTCATAGCGCTCATTTTCCTCATCCAAAGTGTTCCATCTGCCATTTAGCTAAACAATCACAAACGCTATTTCTAGTTAGTGCATCTTGAGCTACTAATGTTTTTTCCTTGATTCGTATGGATATTTAGAAACCATATCATACTCCACATTGTTATAGATCCCCTTTTTTTTCTCACTATAATTGATGATTATTCTTGTGCCACTTGGGTGTTTCTTATTCAATCCAAGGGACAAACTTTTTCTCACCTGTCGAAATTTCTCTCCTTTGTTAAGAATCAATTCAACGAGATTGTCTAGAGAATTTATACTAATAATGGACTCGATTTTTCACTAGTGAATGCAATTCTTTCCTATCCTCTCAAGGAATAATCCATGAAAGCTCTTGCACTTATACTCCTTAACAAAATGGAGTTGTTGAGCACAAACATAAACACCTTTTGGAAGTTAGCTCGAGCTCTCAAATACCAAGCTTCCATTCCAAAAAATTTTTGGGGTGATTGTGTAGTCACAGCAGCCTACTTAATTAATCGAATGCTAACTTAAATACTTGAAGGACGAACTCCTTTTGAGATGTTTTTTGGGAAACAACCCGAAATAGACCAATTAAGAGTGTTTGAATGTCTATGTTATGCCACAACTATGGGTCCTCGAGATGAAATGGATCCTCGTACTACCAAATGTGTTTTCATGGGATATTCCTCTCTACATAAAGGTTATCAACTTATGGAGATATCTTCAGACTGTTTCTTTATAAGTCGAGATGTTATCTTCCATGAAGACATATTTCCATTCCAAGAGATGACATCCACATCCCAATCATCAATCCCATCTTCGAGCAACAAGGCTTTTTTTTTTTATCATAGATGATTTATGCATGGCTTCCCAACATATTTTTGTGATGCCCTAGCCACCTCTACTTGAAGCTCCTAACTCTTTGGGGGAAACTCCTCAATCTCCAATGATATCGCAAGAAGAAAATCATTTATCTTCCAAGGAGGATCATCCATCCACCTCACCAGTGGCATTTCCATCACCTATATTGATGGATCTCCTCCAGAAGCATTCAAAGAGACAATTACTGAGCATCCCCAATGATCTAAATGTCAAGTTCGTCCTCCGACATGGACCAAGGATTATGTATGCCCTACATTGGATTGTCCACATACAAACTATCCAATATCTTCAGGTGTCTTATTCAGTCAACTATCTCCAGAACACGTGCTGTATTAGTCGTATTTTCGAGGGACAAGAACCATCCTCTTATATAGAAACATTGCGTGATACACGCTATTAGAATGCTATGAAGACTGAATTATTTGCACTCATGGAAAATCATACTTGGGATATTGTACCATTGCCTCCATATCGTAAACCCATTGGCTACAAATAGATGTACAAGATCAAATACAAAGCCGATGGTACTGTTGAACGCTACAAGGCCAGCTTAGTAGCTAAGGGTTTTACACAATGAGAGGGCTGTGATTATCATGAGACATTTTCCTTAGTCACCAAGGAAGTAACTGTTCGTTCCTTTCTAACTATTGCTACTTTTTGCAATTGGCACCCACACCAAATGAATATCCATAATGCTTTTCTACATAGAGATTTGGATGAAGAAATATATTTATATATTTATTTATTTATTTATTTATTTATTTATTTATTTATTTATTTATATATGGAACTGCCATAGGGCATACGAAGACAAGGGGAGTCTCGAGTATGTTGTCCCCATAAGTCCCTATACAAGCTTAAAACAGGCCTCTCGGTAATGGTATGCCAAATTAACTAGTGCACTTACAAATGCGGGTTTCCAACACTCCAAATATGACTATACTCTGACCAAAGGTACATAATCAATTATTTATTGTTATATGTTGATGATATACTTATTATGAGAAATAATGAATTTGCAATTGCGAAATTCAA
The DNA here is from genome assembly GCA_017140325.1 of Eucalyptus leucophloia subsp. euroa. NCBI lineage: Eukaryota > Viridiplantae > Streptophyta > Magnoliopsida > Myrtales > Myrtaceae > Eucalyptus > Eucalyptus leucophloia. The sequence goes on from CM029475.1 coordinate 65,689,539, forward strand.
AAAGTATCTACATTTTACTTTTCACATCAATGATTTGGGACCTCCTAAAAATATTCTAGTGATTGAGATAGCTCAATCTGAATAGGGAATTTGTCTCAAGCATGAAAATTTGTCTTGGAGATAATCTCGGAAGCAAGATTGTTAAAGTGTAAGCCAGCTATCATACAAATTGAGCAGGATGTTAAGTTGACGACACATGAGTATGATGCCAAGGGTCTATCTCCTATGGAAGATCCACTACTTAAGGATATGTCAAGATATCGGCGGCTCTTTTGAAAACTGATATATCTTACCAAGGCAAGACCTGATTTATGCTACGTGGTGCAAATTCTCAGTCAATTCATGCATAATCCAAATGAGTCTCATATGAATGTAGCACAAAAGGTTGTGAAATATTTAAAGGGATATCCTGGACTTGGTAAATTTTTATCTTGAGATGTTAATATGAAGCTGACAACCCATTGTGACATGGACAATGCCACCTATCAATGACCAAGAGATGTATCACTAGCTTTTTCATCAAAAAAGAAAATTCATTGATTTCATAGAAGACAAAGAAACAGTCGACCATCTATTTATCTTCAACCAAATCATAGTATCTAATATAGCTAGGATAACCACCTAGAGAGGGGTGAATAGGTGCACAAACAATTTATCAAGATATGGAAGCGATTCTAGGCAACCGATAGAAAGGAAGTTCTCTATTGATTAACAAAATGAAGTACAATCAAAGTAAAGAGATTAAGGAAGAGAAAATTGAACACAAAGTTTATAGTGGTTCAACTTATTTCAAGCCTACATCCACTCTTTCGCATTGACAGCCCACCGGCTGGATTTCTCTATAAACAAAAGAGAAGTTACAGCACAGCTTTTCCTTGATTCCACAGTGTAGATGTTCTACCACACCTCCTCAAGGTTTCTCACAAATATAGACTCTCTTTTGTATATATAGATTCGCTCAAAGGAATTGTCTAAATAATAGGAAGATTCAGACTTTAGAATTCTTCTATCGTGCACACCTCGAACAACTTAGAACGTCTTCCTTATATACTCCTTTACGCCATCATACCCGTTGGCACTTACCAAAGGAATTTCTCCAATCTACCCGTTGGACAGAATCAATTAAGAAGATTATTTGAGCTATAGAAGGAACGTGTCGATAGCCCATCAATCATGTTCGCCCATACAATCAAGATCTCGGTTTCCATAAATAGAACATTCCAAAAATATTTAGGCAATCATCGAATCCTTAATCTTCGAGTCAATCTCGATCAATCAAAGAATTCCGTTATGTCTTTTCCAGCCAAGAGATCTTCTCAAGTCGATAAGGTCATATCCTTAACGAAACATCCAATTCTGGATAACCTTTCTTCAACGGATTCGAGACTATCAATGAAGATAGACTTTGAGTCTTGAGTCCTGGCTGTCCCGAGGTCTTCGGACTTTAAATAGCGAGTCGCAAATCTTCGAGACTAGACTGATGAAAACGTTTTGTCAGTTTCAAAACACTTCAAGAAGATTTCTCCAACAATCTCCCCATTTTTGATGGTGACAAAACTTTCCTGCAGATTTGGACAATTTTGACCTGCAAAACATTTCTCAAACACATATGCATATCTTATAGAGATAAATGGCTAAATGAATAACACTAGAATCTGCAACCACAGAAAATAGGTTAGTCTAGTATGCGATAAAGCCATCCATAAGATATCAATGGAAACAGTCAAGTCCAAGTCAGGTTCAGTTCTCATCCAGACACAAAAAAAAAAGTCAAACAGAGTTAAACATCAAAACAATCCAACAATCCACACAATTAAAAGTCAAAGTTCAAATCTTGCATCTCTCCCCCTTTTTGTCAGCATTAAAAATGTTGAGATGAAAATGGAATAAAGTCAAGATTGCTTGGGAACGCGGACAAGCTGGAAATCTCCCATAGACTGAACGATGCCTTCCAGCCTTTTCAAGTCTTCTTTCAATTGTGCAATCTCCTCACCCTTGGCATTGGCCTGAATCTGAACAGAGAGGGCATGGATCTGATCATTCAATGAACATGAAGAAACTTGACCCGCATTTTGCAAGTTTTGAACCTCACATCCCAGAGCATAAATTTGACCGCGCATCTCCAAGAGAATATCCATAATTCTGCGAAAATCTGTTGAGCTGTCGGTCGCATATCGCTTCAAAGACGATCTCGAGATGATGGCATATCGAATACTCACGCAAATTTGGCGATGAAGCGTCATGATCTTCTTCAGGAAAATGAGAGGCATGAATGTCTTCTAGGTCGGTTGGAGAACGGCCGACTCCTCCTTCACCGGTAGCGCTAACATCCCTCTTTTCTCATTATCTCCCCTGTTTTTATGCCTTCGAATTGTGGAGAAGAGTGTTTTTCAGCTCTCTTTCCTCTTTATTCATTCTCTCTTCTTCTTCTTCTGTTTCTTTTTCGCCAAGTGCTCTTTCTTCTTCTTCTTTTTCATCCTTTGCCTTCTCAGCATCCTTTTCTTCTGCTTCTCTCTCTACTTCTTCCTTCTCATCTCTTTCTTTCTCTTCTCTTTCTTGATTCCTCTGTTCTGGAGCAGAGCGGCTCAGATGTTTCAATGCCATTGCAGAGATGGTGATGTCTTCCTCATCATCTTCATCTTCAACGATGAGAGCTCTCCTTTTCTTGGATGGAGCAACCATGGGCTCCTTTCCTTTTCTTTTTGATGCATAGGAGATTTGATGAGATTTTACAAGAGTCTTCTCCTTAAATTTTTCCAACGCCTTGCTTAGCTCCTTCAGACGCATCTTGGTCACCATTTTTAGTCCTACCATCATATGATCACACGATCGAGCACAAAGGATTTGTGGAGGCTGAATGTTCAGATGTCTAAATAACTTCGTCACAAGACTTGGATAAGGAAGTTGACCTCTATCTTTCACCACTGCTCTATACATGTGGAACATAACAGTGTGAGGAAGAGAAAACTTTTTCCCAGTGAGAATGGCATATGGCATACATCAGCTTTGCCTCTGAACTTGAAACATCAGTTTTAGAAGTTGATTTCGATCTGAGGCAATTGATCACAATCTTGTGAAGCTGAATGTTGAACGCACTCATCCTTAAGTAGGAAATCTTTTCCTCTGTTCTCATGTCTTTAACAAGTTCCAGTGTAGCACGAGCAATAGAAATTTTGATCGGTTGATATCTTCCTCTCTCAACTCCTAACACATTTGCCAGCATATCCATATCCACAACAAAGTCTTGATCTTTGACGCTAAAAGAGAATCTATTCGCATCTAGGAAACTAAGATTCGAATAGAAATAAGCGGTTAATTCAGCGTAAGCTTCTGTGGTGTCAGAACAAAATTGCTCAAGTTGAAGATAACCGAACTTTTCCCTCAAGTTCACATTTACAACATCCAGAAAATCAAAATCCACACTCCTAGGGTTTATCACCCCACGCTTCAGCAATTTTGAGTACAGATCCTTTTGTTCCTTCGATCTGAACAAGTCTCCCCTTTTTCCTCGATTTTCAACCGCAACACTCATTCTCGGTTGAAATTGGCTGTACAATTTGTCATCATCATTCCCATCTACAGGATTAACTCCCCAATCACGAGGATCACTTGAGATATTTGCAAGGGTTTCTTCAGCCACCCCTCTACGAGCAATTCCCAAACTTTCCATTTTTCGCAAAAAGATATATTCATTTCCATACCCTTTGTCTTTAAGAAAATCATCGACATACTTCAAAGGAGTATGAGTCCCTTTTAAAGCACGATACAGCTTATAAATAAAAGCGGGCTTTTGAACTCTTATAGGATATGCATCCTCGATGATTTCTTCCTCTTGTTGATGATCAACGCCTTGAGGACTAGATGGAGGAGAGTGACATTGCTGAGAATGTTGTGGGCTCTGCTGCTGATCTGGAGACACTTCTTCTTCGGTGAGATCGAAGTGCGTAAGCCCCTCACTCATTCGCCGTGGTCCCCTGCTTGCGATTCTCGAAGACTTTCTTGAAGATGACATCTTTATCAGTTTTTGAAAGATTCCTTGCTTGACTTTCCCAAGAAAGATGACTACTTTTTCGAAGATTAAACAATGGAAGAAAACGGGAATGGAAGATTGATGCTTTCTAGGGTTTTTGAGAGTAAAGTGAAGGGAAATCAACAGTGCACGATCGGTTAAAAAGAGAGGAATACGAACCGTCACAAAGGAAAATAAAAAGTTGCCTTTTAAAAATAACTGTCATTTTTCCGCGAAAATAGTCATTTCAAAAAATAACTTCTTTTTCGAAAAGGAAACGATGTAACAATTACGTTGATTAAATATAGCAATAATTAACCACAGTTTGACGATCGTACCTTTTCAAGATAAGATTCGAGAGAGAATAACTTACAGTCAAGGTCTTGTATGTCTGAGTCTAAGAGTCTCTAGACTTTGATTTCCTCATACCTCAAAATGTTGAGTCTAGAACGGATGGTTTCAAATTGATTTTTCTCCAAAGGTTTTGTGAATATATCCGCCAGTTGGTTCTTTGAATCAACATATTGAATCGAAACTTCTCCATTTTGAACATGATCTCTAATGAACTGATGTCGAATCTCTATATGCTTTGCTCTTGAGTGAAGAATTGGATTTTTAGTGAGATTGATAGCGCTGGTGTTGTCGCAATTAATCTCCATGCATGAGTCTTCAATTCCAAAGTCTCTTAGCTGTTGTTTTATCCAGAGAATTTGTGAACAGCAACTTCCAAGAGCCACATACTCTGCTTCTGTTGTAGAGAGAGCTACTGTACTTTGCTTTCTTGAAAACTAAGATACTGTCCTGCCTCCAAGTAGTTGACAGGTACCCGAGGTGCTCTTTCTATCAACTCTGCAACCGGCTAGATCTGCGTCTGAGTATCCAAGAAGAATAAAGTCTCCTCTTTTAGGATACCATAGGTCGATGCTTGAAGTTGAAGCAATGTATTTAATAATATGCTTTGTAACACTTAAATGAGATTCTTTAAGATCTGCTTGAAATCTGGCACAAATGCAAACACTAAACAAAATGTCAGGTCTAGAAGCAATAAGATAAAAAAAGTGAGCCAATGATACTCCTATATAACTTCTGGTCGACTTTCTTTCCTTCTTCATCTTTGTCTATCTTCAAGGAACTTGACATTGGTATTTCAAGCTTCTTGCAATTGTTCAAACCAAACTTCTTGACGAGATCATTAGCATATTTTTCTTGATGAATAAAAGTTCCTTCCTTCAGTTGTTTCACTTGAAGCCCGAGAAAGAAGATTAACTCACCCATCATGCTCATTTCAAATTCATCCTGGATAGTCTTAGAGAATTTATTGCATAGACTTTCATTAGGAGATCCGAATATAATATTATCGACATATATTTGAAATAGCACAAAATTTTTGCTTTCTCTTTTAATAAATAAAGTAGTGTCTACTTTACCTTTCACAAAACCGTTTTAGATTAAAAACTTACTCAGCCTGTCGTACCAAGCTCGAGGTGCTTGTTTTAAGCCATATAAAGCCTTTTTGAGTCTGAATACTGAGTCTGATTTCTTTGGATCTTCAAACCCAGGTGGTTGTTCCACATAGACTTCCTCATAAATGAATCCATTTAGGAATGCACTTTTGACATCCATTTGGATAACCTGAAATTTATATGACAAGCAAATGCAAGTAATAAACGAATTGCTTCTAACCTTGCTACTGGTGCGTAAGTCTCATCATAGTCTATCCCTTCTTCTTGCGTGTATCATTTGGCCACGAGTCTTGCTTTGTTTCTTACGACCTTTCCTTTCTCGTCCATCTTGTTTCTGAAAACCCATTTAGCTCCAATAACTGATTTATCTTTCAGTTTTGGAATCAATTCCCAGACATCATTGATACTGAATTGCCTGAGCTCTTCTTGCATGGCTTCAATCCAGTTTTCATCAGATAAAGCTTCATCTATGCTTTTGGGTTCTATTTCAGAAATAAGAGCCACAGTACTAAACTCTTCGCGCCTTTTGGATCTAGTACGAATTCCTTCATTAATGTTGCCAATGATAAGATCATTAGTGTCACGCCCCGATCCTCGAGCACGCATACATCCTTCTCTTTTGGTCGATTTTATAATGCGGTATCCCAGGACAATGTATCGCCAACCCTTTCATTTATTAAGCACATGCGGAAACAGTTAAAATCCTCAGACAATAAAACAATGGGATAGAAAAGCAGGGCCATATTTTTCATATTGAAATTTATAACCAAACTTTTATACAAACCACAAACCAGAACACTTCACAACTTTTTATTCTAAACTCTATTCACATCAAAATGGAGATATCAAAGAAGATAAAATTTCAGTCCATCTAGGCCGTACTCACGGCCCCTCTCGAGATTGTCTTCTTCTCCCAAAAATCCTTCTCCAACTCTTCCTCCTTAGCTCCTTAGCGGGGTCCTGAAATGGTTTTCCCCAAACTGGGATGAGACTATGTCTCAGCGAGTTCTACCCCACTAAGCTCGATTAGTAAACCATTATACTAAAGGCTGCCTAAACACGCATAGGTCAGAAGACGTACCTTAGCATCAAATCTCACCTGCAAGTCAGTACAATTCACAATAGGCACTCAAGCAATCATATCACCGATCAAAGCATCGCTCAAATCGACCTAGTCGATTACAAGCCAACAAGACCACTCACAGTCATTCCCATTCAATCAATCATTTCACAACAATCGGATCAATTCATTGATCAATCGAACTAGTCGATTACATGTCAGACGGACCATTCTAGGTCAATACTCTCGAGCGTCAAGTTCACCAATGTGATTTATCCACTAGACAATTGCGTGCGTTCTTTAAGGCGCCGTTTTCGCCAGTGACATCCTTAGTCACCGAACCACACATGCCTATAACCATGTACTCAAATAGACAATTGTGTGCGTTCTTTAAGGCGCCTTTTTCGCCAGTGATATCCCCAATCACCGAACCACACATGCCTATAACAATGTATTTAATAGACAAGTGTATGCGTTCTTTAAGGCGCCGTTTTCGCCAGTGATGTCCTTAGTCACCGAACCATACATGTCTATAACAATACGAGTACTAGACCGATACGTGCATTCTTTAAGGCGCCGTTTTCGCCAGTGATATCCCAATCACCGAACCACGTAGATCCACAATAATGTATGTACTAGACCGATACGTGCGTTCTTTAAGGCGCCGTTTTCGCCAGTGATATCCCAATCACCGAACCACGTAGGTCTATACACTGTGTCTGATTGGTTCAATCCCAGAGTATTGCCAATTCTCTCATAACCCCATCCACTTTACAACTCAATCAAAGTATTATAAATGCTAAACAAACATACTCGGCCATCTACCAATCAATCATTCAATCTCAATCAATTCCAAATCAATTTAGGGTAAATCCTAAATGTCACAATTTATTTAATTCCATACAACGTAGGGCTCAAATAAATAAATGAACTGCGCCACGACAATCAGCACGAGATTTCAGTCGTCGGCCATCAAAATCTTAATTTCCGAAAAATAATTAATTAATTAATTAATTTCGAAAATTAATTAATAAATATTAAAAATTCAATTTAGCACAAACTAAAACTCAATTAAACAAACGGACTTCACCACGGTCATCAGCATAATTTTCCGGTTCCAGGCCATCTCAGTTGAATTTTCGAAAAATAAATAATTATTTAATTTAATTTCGAAAAATAATATTTAAATGCCAAAAATCCCACTTAGGCCCGAATCATCAAATTGAAGCCCGATTAAGCGTCGGAAAATTCCCGAGATGCTTCCAATAAATAGTAGACCACGTCTACTTGTTAATTGCGCAATCAATTTATTTAAATCGCATCACAATTGACTAATAATTGCTAATTTATTCTAATCTAACAACCTAAACATAATTAATTAAAACTAAACCAACCTAAAGCATAATTAGCCAACTAATCTTGGATTAGTGAGATTACTAACCAAATCGCGCGCAAATCGGATCAATCCGATGGCGGTGACGCGAGGAACGATTGTTCCCAAAGCGACTCACGGATCCGAGGCCCAGAAACGGCCCAAAAGCGGGCCTGAAGTCACTGAAACCCACTCCGTGGGCTTGCTGGTCACGGCTGATCGGGACTTCTCCGGCGGCTAGGGAGGCGAGGGAAGCCGGCGGAGGGTGAGGGGGACGAGGGGGAGGTCCGGCGGGGCTAGGTGGTGGCTCACGGTGGCCGGAGGGTGGCTGGTCGGTGCGGAACAAAGGCGCGCGGCGGCTGGTTCGCGCGGCCGGGCGTGCGCGTGACGGCGGAACGGCGGCGAGCGCGCGGGCGTTCGGGCGCGGCGCGGTTGCGGGCGGCGGTGCGGCGGCGGGACGAGCGGCGACGGTTCTCGGCGAGCTGGAGCTTTCGTTCTTCAGCTCCTGGTTTTTGTTCGCACAAACAGGAGAGAAGAAGGAGGAAGAAACGGTTGCGTGAGGGGGAAAAAGAAGGAGAGAGAAGAGAGGGAAGAGACAGGAGAGGATATGCATTGACTAGTCAAAGTGAGGAGAGAGGAGAGAGAAGGTGGGCGGTGGGGAGGCTATCCGCACGAGGGGAAAGGGAAAGGGGAAAAGAGAGAGAGAGAGAAAAAGAAAAAAGAAAGAAAAGAAAAGAGAGGGAGAGAGAGGAAAAAGAAAAGAGAAATACATAATTCATTTATGCAAATTTCCTTTTCTCTTTTCCTTTTCTTTTCTATTTTATTTTGGTCTTCAATTTTCTTCCGATAATTTCTTTCTTGAAATTTCGGACCCGTCAATAAATTGACGAGCGATGAGACAGGATCCTAAAAATAAGAATTATGACGCGCTTAAAATTCGATTCCCGAAATCGAGTTCAATTTCGTGGTTAAAAATCGATCAGACATGATTTTAGCTCAATCCAACCAATTAGGTAGCTTTTAGGGATTTTACAGCTGATACATCCCTTAACGGCTTCACCTAATAGGTTAGTTAACTCGTGAGTGATCAGCTCAGAGAAAAAGGGCCATAGGCACGCCGACGAAATGCCCATTTCACTTTATCGAAACGGGGTCGAATTTCAGGATGTCACAATTAGGATGATTTGGACTTATGCTTCCAGTTGCTGGTTAATTTGTCGAATGATGATCACTTCCTTCACTTGAATCTTCAACAATTACTTGCTCTTTGGTTCTTCAAAGTCTCGAGCTATTTCTTTAGACTTTGTAGAGTCTGAAGCAGGTTCTGGATCTTCAAGATGAGTCTGAATAGATTCATTTTGTATCAAATCTTGGAATTTAACATTCATTGATTCTTCCACAGTTTGAGTCATTTTGTTGTAAACTCTGTATGCTTTACTTGTAATTGAATATCCAAGGAAGATGCCTTCATCTGACTTTTCTTCAAATTGCCAAGAAATACACCCAAGTGAATCATGAGTAGTCATCCACAATTACTAGGCAATATTTCTTACCTCCAATGCTCTGTGTTCTCGTTGGTCCAAAGAGATCCATATGCAGAAGCTGCAATACACGGTTAGTGGAAACTTGATTTATTGGTTTAAAGGAATTTCTTACCTGTTTTCCCAATGTGCATGGTATACATAGGTCAGACTTTTGATATGATAAATTTGGTAGACCACGAACAAGCTTCTTTGTTGAAATTTTGGCTATCTGCTTCATATTAATGTGCCTAAGCTTTCTGTGCCATAAACTTGCTTCGTCTTGGATTGAAATTAAACATTGCGATTCATCTGGTTTCACAACCAAAAGGTAGATATTTCCATGTCTTCATCCCATAAATGACTGAGTAGAGTCTTTACTGGTTCCTGAACATATACACTCTTGAAAGTAGATTTTGAAACCGGTATCACATAGCTGACTGACACTGAACAGATTGTAGTTGAGTCCTTCAACTAAAGAAACATTACTTATTGTGAGGTTTCCAATCTTCACAGTTCCAAATTCCACAATTTTTCCTTTGCTATTTCCTCCAAATGAGATTTTTCCACCATTCACTTGAACAAGCTTTATGAAGCAATTTAAATCTCCTGTCATGTGTCTCGAGCATCCACTATCCAGGTACCATTTCACCTTTTTCTTGATAGTGACCTGCATTTAAAAAGAGACTCAAGCTTTCTTTGGTACCCATATTTTCTTGGGTCCTTTTGAGTTAGTATGATATGCGGTTTTTGCCCAAACTTTATTGACATGTCTCCAAACCATAGGACATTCTTTCTCAAAATGATCTGCACTATTGCATTTTGAACATCTAAGAGCATTGTGACCTACTGGTTTTACAAAGGTCTTTTCAAAATGATTTTTGTAAGCATTTCTTGTGGGTTTTTGTTTGATTCTTTCTTTTACTTTAGGAAAATCGATTAAAGGAATGGTTTCAGCAGTCATTCCCAAACCAGATTTATTGAAATAAGGTCTTTGAACAGAAAGTATTTTTTTTAATTTCTCAGATCCTATCAAAAATCTTTTGGAAATATTTGAGATATCATTTTTCAAGAATGCATTTTCTTTTGAAAGATTATCTTCACTTTCTCTAAGAGAAGAAACATTCACATTTAAACATTTCACCTTTTCTTTCAAAATATTTTATTGTTGTTTTAAGGCAGAATTTTCCTTTTTGAGTTCAGAAATCCTTTTAAGAGAAATCTTAAGACTAAAACACAACTCATCAATGTATTTAGAAACTTTAATAGAGATTTTGAAGTTACTTACCTCAAATTCAGTGTCTGAATATGAGTTTATCTCGGAGTTTGAATCTGAATCCGATTGTGCCATCAGACATATGTTGGCATAATCATCATCACTTTCTTCACATTCAGTATCACTCCAGGTTTTTGCTTTAAGAGCCTTTCGATACTTTTTAGCTTTTCCTTTCTTCTTCCTCGAAGAGGACAGTTGGGTCTGATGTGCTCATTTTTCTTACATTCAAAGCGAGACTACATCTTTATTTGATTCATCATCTTCAACGAGACTTAGTTTGTTGCTTTTGAAAACTTTGTTTCCTTGGATTGAATCTTCTTCCTTTTCTGTTCAGCTTTCTAAATTTTCTTATCATGAGAGCAAGCTCCTCATCGTCCATATCGTCTTCTTAATCAAAGATCGAGTCATCATTGGATTTTAATGCAATGGATTTCTTACCTTTAGGGTCTTCGTCTTCATTGATTCGTTCCACTTCATAAGACTAAAAAGTTCCAACCAATTCATCAACAGATAGTGGCATGATTCTTTGGGTCTCTCTGATTGAGGTCTTTATGTGATTCCAATCCTTGGAGAGTCCACGCAGTAGCTTATTTACCTTCATGGGATCAGAAATTAGTTGACCTTGATTTTTAAGACCATTCACGATATCTGTAAAACGACTAAACATGTCAGTTATAGATTCTCCCGATTTCATTCTGAAGGCTTCGTATTGACCGAGGAGAATGTTGATTCTGGTTTCTTTCACTCAATCGGTTCCTTCGTAAGTAATGTGTAATCTATCCCAGACTTATTTGGCTGTATCACAAGAAGATATTCTATTATATTCAGTAGGTGATAAAGCACAATATAAAGAATAGATTGCTTTTGCATCAAGAGCTTGTCTCTTGATTATCTCTTCCTGAGTCATTTCGCTAGACTCAGCAGTGTCTTTTCCTCTTTCTGAGACAGGTGCAGCTTTAGAAATGATTCCTTTTTCTACAACGTCCCATTCCAGAGGATCTTTTGATCTTAGGAACGCATTCATCTTATTTTTCCATATGTTGTAGTCCTTTCCATGAAAGTAAGGCGGTCTGATATTGCTTTGCCCTTCTACTAGCCCTGGAGCCAACATACTAGCCATGGATCTTTAACTCTGAAGTAAAACACTTCAAACAAAGTGAGTATACGAGCTCTGATACCAATTGATATAGCTAGTATAACCACTTAAAGGGGGTGAATAGGTGCACAAACAATTTATCGAAATACGGAAGTGATTCTAGGCAACCGATAGAAAGGAAGTTCTCTATTGATTAACAAAATGAAGTACGATCAAAATAAAGAGAGTAAGGAAGAGAAAATTGAACACAAGGTTTATAGTGGTTCGACTTATTTCAAGCCTACGTCCACTATTTCGCACTGACAGCCCACCGGCTAGATTTCACTATGAACAAAAGAGAAGTTACAGCACAGCTTTTCCTTGATTCCACAGTGTAGATGTTCTACCACACCTCCTCAAGGTTTCTCACAAATATAGACTCTTTTTTGTATACATGGATTCGCTCAAAGGAATTGTCTAAACAACAGGAAGCTTCAGACTTTGGAATTCTTCTATCGCGCACACCTCGAACAACTTAGAACGTCTTCCTTATATACTCCTTTACGCCATTATACCCGTTGGCACTTACCAAATGAATTCCTCCAATCTACCCGTTGGACGGAATCAATTAAGAAGATTATTTGAGCTATAGAAGGAACGTGTCGATAGCCCATCAATCCTGTTCGCCCATACAATTAGGATCTCGGTTTCCATAAGTAGAACCTTCCAAGAATATTTAAGCAATCATCAGATCCTTAATCTTCGAGTCAATCTCAATCAATCAAAGAATTCCGTTATGTCTTTTCCAGCCAAGAGATCATCTCCAGTCGATAAGGTCATATCCTTAATGAAACATCCAGTTCTGGATAACCTTTCTTCAACGGATTCGAGACTGTCAATGAGGATAGACTTTGAGTCTTGAGTTTGGCTGTCCCGAGGTCTTCAGACTTTAAATAGCAGAATCTGCAAACCTTCAGACTAGACTGATGGAAACGTTTTATTAGCTTCAAAACACTTCAAGAAGATTTCTCCAATAGTATCGAGCCATGACAAAAAAAAATGTTTGCAAAATAGTTTGGATTTGAAATTTACTCTCAAAACTTAGGGTAAAAGTTGATGGACCAAGTGAGTTATTCTGTGATAATGATGTTGTACTCAAAGTAGCAACAAATCCGGTCTTTCATGAAAGAACGAAACATATAGAAATTGATTGTCACTTTACTCAAGACAAAATCCAAGAAGGAATACTCATTATAAGAGGAATTGGGATTGTGGAACAACCTGCAAATATTTTCACCAAACCATTGTGTAAGAGACAACATTCATATCTCTTGAGCAAGCTAAAGGTCTTCGACATATATAGACCGCCAGCTTGAGGGGGAGTGTTGGAGATATGATTGAAGATTCAAATGATATTCATTGTAATTAGATTATGGACTGATTGATTTAGTCAATCCATAATTGATCTTGCAGAATAGGAAATTGAAATCTTTTATATTTCTTTTCCTAAATTTGATTTATTCATTGTATTATAAATTGATACGTGTAGATGTACATTGGATAAGTCAATACAATACAACATCCTCCCATTTCTCTAACAATTGTTGTTGTCACTTTCATCTTTAACTATATTAAAGTGGTGTATATGTAAAATATTGGCATTATTACTTTTATCTTCACCAATATTGTAGTAACGTATAAGGCATTCATTGGGCGACACATATCAGTCCATAAAAGACTCCCATATATGGCCTTTACTAATTTCCCTTCTTCAATATGTTAAATCTACTCTCTCTCTCTCTTTTTATTTCCCTTTTATTGTCCTGTTAATATATTGTGGCGACATGATATTCTCATGAGCCTTCAATGCCTAGCTCTAATGAGTTAAAAGACACAAGCACTACCTCCACATACTCATATTTGTGGGCAAAGAACAAATTTATGTAAGCTAAATAGGACAAGTATATCATGGAGAGCTAAATAGGATGAGTATATCATAGATATATATATATATATATATATGCTGCACACATGAGTTGAATCAACTCAAAGTTACTAAGTTCAATTAGAATGACTAAAGACCAGTGACAGACTTCAGGCCCTCACCCCCGCCTCATGGTATTTATGCCTTTGCTCACAGTTGGCTAGGCCCTTGGGCAAGGCCATCACAGCCGGCTAGGGCCTCACCTAGATCTAGCAAGAGTTGCCACCCTCACCAGCCAAAATGAAAGGAAAAATAAAAAATAAAGCATAATAATATTATAAAAATTGTCCATGTCAGTACCACCCTATCATGTGGGACGTCTAACATCCACGTTAGTAATTTCAAACCAAAATTAGCTAAAAATACTCAATTGATAAATTGTGAAAAGGTTGAGAACTAAATTGACACAATTAAAAGATTTATTATTGAATGAGTACATGTGCAATAGGCTTGGAACTTTTTTTGTATTTTCCCCGATTGGACATAATCTCTCTCTCTCTCTCTTCCCCCCCCCCCCCCCCTCCCTCCCCTCCCTCTCTATGTGATCACTAACCGAGGCAATGAGTTTTTCTTAATTTAAAGTATAAAAGTGAAGAAGATATGAAAGGTGCTCTTTGATGGTCCTTGGATGGTAGCTCACCAATTGAGAGAGCGGTGGTTTTTTTTGTAGTTGAAGTTTAAACATGGTTTCATATACATTTCATTGTGTACTAAAAAAATGTTGAAGATTACTTTTATAGAATCGGTATATTGAGGAAATGGCGGTCTCTCACTAATTGTTGGCAGATGTCGAGCCTAGAAAGTCATCATGTATTATGTACTTTGTTGTGTCATAGTCTATCGCCTCATTGAGTACATTAGTTTAGCCGATCTTACCTAGTATATACCTCATTATAGTTTGATTTTTCTTTTTGGGTTGCTAGCTCCTTATAATGTCAATGAAATTACATAATATAGTACTCATCCATGTAAATGTGAACAGAAGGCCCCCCTAAATTATTCATGAAGCTACATTATTAGTTTACTTAGTTGAATAATATATCTTATACAGAAATTTAATTCACAGAGTTGATTGATGTAGTAAGTATGATATCATGCTTTGGCCCCTCAATCTTTTAACGATGGTTGCATCTAAGAGCTGAATCTTGCGATAATAGTAAGATAATTGAGGGAGCAATAGTTCCCAGCTTAAGAAATAACATAATTTTGTGCGTGGCCATTGCAGTTTTGGTAATAGCGAGTATCCATTAAAGTTTCCATTTATTGGATTTTAGAAGAGAATTGAGGAAATAATTCTATTGTTAGGGGAAAAATCTTATTGTGATTACAATCATAAAAAGCCAAGATCTCTTGTAGTACTTAACTATTATTGAGTGAATTCTATTCAAAACGGCCAAATATCTTTTTACTAACTGCTTTATTAAAAGAGGGTAAAATTTAAAATAAGGACCCGAAATTGACCAATTTTCTCAAAGAATGACCCAAAATGAATTTTATGTCAAATAAACACCTAAAGTAGACTCGTTGTCTCAAATAAGAACCCAGAGTAGTTGAATCAATTCCAAATAAGAACCTAAGCTTGCTGGTCAGCCAAATATTCGCCAGCTATCAAGCATGTGACATTTCTGACAACCGGAGTTTGGGCAATTTTGTCCAAAAAAAATATACGGAAAATTAACAAATCCTAGAACATAAGAAACCCTAGGTTTTCTACAGTCTCCCTATTCTTTGTACTCATCCTCCACAAAGTTGAAGACCCAAATTCTCCACCGATTGAGGCACAAATTCAAAAACAAGAAGAAAACCATATGCTTCTTTCTTTGTTTGCGGATACCCAAATTCTCCGCCAGTCAAGCAAGGCGAGGAGCGATGAGAATCGAGTCGCGACGATGATCGGGCACCAATTTGGCTGAGGAGCAGCAGGGAGACGAAAGAAGAAAACGTAAACATCTAAATGAATAATCTAAACTTAATTAATTTAGAATTTTCCCTTTTTTTCCAATCACAAATTTCTGACAAAATTGCCCCTATTGTAATCGCCGGAAAATGTCTACCGATGAGCGAAGGTCCTCAATAGAGATTAACTTGATCACTCCGGATCCTTATTTGACACAAAATTCACTTCGGGTTCTTATTTGAGACAATTGGTCCACTTTTGGTCATTATATGACATAAAGTTCACTTTTGGTCCTTATTTGAGAAAATAGATTCACTTCTGGTTCTTATTTGGAATTTCCCCATAAAAGAGACATCTTTTGATTACAATAAAAGAAGTGCATCTTTGTTGATGAGTACATTTTTTTAATCATAAAAATAACTATTTTTTTTCAATTTTATATAGAATTATCTATCATTCATTCACTAAAACCTCCCAAGAATCGACGTTCTATATCGCAGGAGCAACTCCACAAAAATGTCACTTAATCGATTGGACATTTCGATGTGGCTCGATTTATTCCCGAATATGAGATTCTTTTCTATTGAGTATTTTTAAATGCTTATAATTATGAGGGTGACCCCAACCTATTTCACAGTATCTTTCATGCAAACAGTATACGTTCAAGCTGGGCTAGTTATCAAAGTCGAGGCAAGGCATACACTCACACTCGTCTTGCCATGTGATGTCACTGTCTATGTTCTTAAACAATCGGATCTTTGCAATTATATTGGGACATGAAATTACCAAAGAACAACAAAACAAAGAATAATAAATGGACACAACACATTTACGTGGTTCGATCCGATCGTCGGTACCTACATTCATAGGAAGAATTGTCTAAAAATAATCCACCAATCAATTAGATAATTGCATGATTGCAATTGCTCATACACTCGAGTATTTCCTAATCCTAAAATTATTCCAAACTCATAGTGTTTAGCCTCACGTACTCGCTCATTATATATTGAGTTTACGTCACTAATCAAAAACGGGCAAAGTGTCAAAAATGTCCTAAACCATTTTGTCTTTGTGCCGATTTAATCATAAATATTTTTTTTGTGCCGATTTAGTCCTAAAGATTTTTATGTTGTGCCAATTTAGTCCTTTCCGGCCAATTTTGGCCGGATTTTGTTGACTGGACATTGGCCGGCTGATCTGGCCTCATCGGCGCTGACGTGAACAACTTTTAATAGTATTTTAATATTTTAATATTTTTTCTTTTTTCTTTTTTCTTTTTTCTTTCTCCTCCTCCTTCCTCCAATCGGTCGCCGGACCTTGGCGACCGACCAGAGGCAACGGTTGGTGAGGTCGATCTCAACCTTGCTAGCCACCTCGCCACTGGCCACGAGGGTGGCCTCACCCGGGGCAATGAGGTCAAGGTCGACCTCGCCGACCACCTCACTAGTGGCAGCGAGGGCGGCCTCAAACTGGCCTCGCGCCGAGCTAGTGGGGCTCACCCTCACCGCCCAAGCCTCAAGGACGACCTCGCACCGAGCGAGGCTCACCCTCGCCGGATCTGGTGAGGGTCGAGCCTCGCCCATGGCAGCATCAGGCGAGTGAGCCTCGCCGCCCCACGTGAGGGTGCCCTCGTTGCCATTGGCGAGATGGCTGGCGAGGTCGACCTTGACCTCGCCGACTGGAGAAAGAAAAAACAAAAATAAAAATTCAAAATTCAAAATTCAAAAATAATAAAATATTATTAAAAGTTGTCCACGTCAGCCAGCCGGTGTCCAGTTAGCAAAACCTGGCCAAAATTGGCCGGAAATGACTAAATTAGTACAATGTAAAAAAGTTTATGATTAAATCGGCACCAAAAAAGGTTTAGAATTTCTTACCCTTTACAAAAAAAAAAAAAAAAAGGTTTAGGACTAAATCGGCACAAAGACAAAAGATTTAAAACTTTTTTGACACTTTTCCCAATCAAAAACACTCAAGGATTTTCTGCACAAAACCTCACGTGAGATCCCCGCTTGATTGAAGGAATGCTCTGCTTGTTCTAGCTTGTAGAAAATTTACAATGAGCTCTCTATATATACACAAAGAAGAACCCGGTCTCATTATTCATTATTACACGTGAATAAGCTCCATTTATTTTACAGAAAATAACTAATTTAAAGACATTTTCCTAAAATTGATTATTTTTATAGCTCACAAAAGTCAAAAAGTGAAATATATTTTCATTAACCATGAAAATATTTAGGTATAAATTGTTATCAATATTGAAAATATGTTCTATTGATTAATTATTTCAATTGATACAAATGATTATTCTTAGAAAAATCATTTTCCAATCATTCATTTTTCATGAAACAAACAAAGCCAAAGTCTTCCTTTCTCTTCAGCTACCGTAGGAGGGAATTAATGAAAGAAACAAAATAAGTCTACACATTAAATAATATTGTGTGCATGGAAGAATTCATCTTCTCGGTTGTCTTCATGCAACTCCCTTTTAGTGCCAAAGGAGGGATAGTCTTCTTCAGGAGTGGCCTGTGGAAGTATTCTCTTGCGGACACACAGAAAACAAAAGTTACTCCCAAAAAAAGAGGAAAAAATTCAATTAAGGGCCTGAAACAAATGCATTTTCTCAAAAAAAAAAGGGGGGGTCCAAAATGGACCTTACCTCAAATAAGGGCATAAAGTGAAGACGTGTGCAGCCGAGACAACATGATCCCACCAAATCAAGAGATGACCAACCTATTTATCCAGCTAGCACGCAAAAAAAGTGAAGACAGAGTCAAAGAACATGCTGGAAATTATGGAGGAGGGTAGCAAAGTTTTGTAATTTGACTGTTGAGGAATTTAAAATATTAGAATGACTAAGGCAGTTGCCTAAATCAAAGTGGCGAGATGACTTTCCCTTTGCCAAAGTATGGTAAACAAGCCTATGTAAATGGCTTGGATGCACGACCAGCAAAAGGAGAGAGAACCAGAACTAAAAGCTAGATCAATTAGAGAAAAAAATAGAGAAACTAAGAGTAGCTCGGGAGAGTGAGAAGAGAGTGGTGCTGTACCATTATAAACTTCAATTATGCTGTTAGTTTTTTCATGTCCGGATAGTACAGTTTCATGTGTAATTCTGACAATACTTAATAGAAAGCTGGCCCCCATGAACAATCGAAAGGAATGAGAAGTTCACTTTCTGGTGTCAATGTTGAGTATGCTTCTCAACGCACTTATCATGCTAGAGACGTCTTACTAAAATAAAATTTCAGAATTTTGACACATAAGATAGGTGCGAATCCTGTTTAGGAGGGAAAAAAATAGAGAATATGGCAAATTTTTGGTGTCTCTGAATAATTCTGAATTTCCATGAACCGGTTCGAGGCTGAAAGATGGAAAGTTCCATCTACCTTCTGCATGAGGTCAGCTGATCAGTCAGGACAGCATCGAACATTTACATGGACAATGGCCCATAGGCAAAATAGTGCTGTCCCCTCTCCTAAGGGTGTCAACGGTTCGGTTCCTGACACCCCTGCCCTCTCCCCCGAAACCTCTCCTAAGGGTGTCAACGGTTCGGTTCCCTGACACCTCTACCCTCTCCCCGAAACGCATTCTTAAATTCATGGGCAGCTAACGGAACGCATACTGATAAACTAATATCTGCCACCACAGGAAAGTTAAGGAATTGTTGAAATGAACTCGAGGTTGTTTTACTTCCTATAAGAAGGAAGAATTGCATAGGACAGAACAGGGAACTTATTTCTGTTGAAATGAGAGACAGACTATGCACTTTGCACAGATAAACCCAATAAAATGTTCTCCGCTCTGGAAATGCCTATAGTAGAAACTGCTCAATTTCTCTCTAACCCGAGCAGGTTTTGGTGGTGATAAATGAAATTGCAAAGATGATTCAGATAACACTGAGGAAGGAAGTAGGATAGGGAGGGATTGGAACATTGACCGTGCCTTCAATCATAGAACCTTTTAATCATAAATCTTTTAATTGTGCAAATTTAGTTATTTAGCTCTCAAGTTTGAGTTCTGTACACGACTTAGTTAGGGCTCGATGTTCCTGTTTATCGTTGTTCACATCAATCGAGAATAGTCCATGTTCTCATCTAGTGCAGAACGGGTTATCTTTCATAATCTGCATGCAAGATTATCCAGATGTGGTCATGTGTCGAGTCTCCTTTACGATCCCAGCTTATCTAGTGCTCATGTCTGTGTATTCGCATCTTCTCGTACCTTCGATATACTGAAAATCCAAAGAGTTTCCAACGTCAATTAACTCGTATTTTGTAGCTACGGGATTTTTACACTTGCCTCAATGAAAACGTCGTAACATCATAAGACAAATTTACTTTTTTGACGATGCATTTACATTTGGTTACGCCCTACCTTTGTCGTGGCCGGGTTGCAGCAATTAAGAAGATCGATCTGTTATCCAGAAAAATCAATGCCCCACGCCCTACAAGAACGTGAAAAATCTAGACAATGAATGGTAGATTTTCTGATGTAGCTGGTAACTTCCCCCATTGTATAACAAATATAGGTTATAGGTAAACATTGTCTATTTTGAAAAGTGTAAAGCGGAAAAAAAGTTGTGGAGTTTTCCGAGTTTGACCTAATACAGACACCAGGCGGCTGACTAATGTTGTTGCGGCCAACACCTTGTAAAAGACTTAAATGCGTATTTTATAACGATTCTGTCATAGAGAATAATTTTTTATAAGAAATAGTTTTTTTTTTTTTATTTCTGTTCCCGGGAACAATTTCTGAGTATAAAAATACGCTTGGTAACTACAAAAAACTTCTATTTCCAGGATAGAAATGTGTTTGGTAAAATTATATAATTTTGTTCTTTCTTTTATTTTTTTAATAGTTTTATTACATTTTTCCTTTTTTTCTTCTTTCTTTTTTCTTTTTTTTTCCTTCTTCCTCCTTGATGGTTGGTTGCTGGCCACCAAGGCAACTAGCGACTGGGCGAGGTCCAACAAGCTCATCAGAGCCTTGCTAGGCCACCGCGAGGCGACAAGCCACCGGCGAGGCTCAACCTCACCCAGGCAGCATGAGGTCAGCCTCACATTGGCCTGTCGATGGCCCAGCCTCTCGCCATCGGCAACCGGCCAAAAGGAAGAAGAAGAAGAAGAAAATAAAGAGAAGAATAAAAGAGAGAGAGAGAGAGAGAGAGAGAGAGAGAGAGAAATTGTTTTAAAAAAATTGTTCCGGAAACAAAAAGTTACTTTTTTTTACTTATTATTTCTATTCCAAATCTATTCATAAAAAAAAAATAGATTTTTTGTTTATGGGAACAAAAGCTTTACCAAACACATTTTTATTATTTTTTCGTTCCTTGGAACAAAAAAATAAAAAAATAAAAATTGTTTCGGAGAACAAAAATCGATTTCATCAAACAGGCCCTTAATTAGCGCTCCTCAATCTATAATGGTTCTGATACCATATGAGATTTTTGTGGAATCAATGCCAACAATTCTAAAAGCTGAAATTTTTAGATGAATGCATGGCTTATTATTTAAATATTATAATGTATTCATTAATGTTCCCAAAAAGCATACAACTCTAGAAAAAAACATTCAAGTTACGTTTAATTGTCCATATTTTTAATCATGATAGGATTGGATAAGATAAAATATAAAATCCATGAGATTTTGATATATCACATCCACTGTTTGGTAATTACACTAATAAAGTCAGATATATTCATATTATATCATGTATATTATTTGGTATAAACGACATATTAGTAAAAATGAACCAAAAATTTAAAAAAAAATAGTAAAAATCTCTCTCGACACTCTTACTTTTTTTTCCTCTCTTTTATTAATTTTTTTATTTTTTTTATTTTTCCCTTCCCATTATTCTCTAACAAAATTTTATTAAATAGTAGATTGTACTAATATAACCAAAATACTAAAATACCTAAAATATATAGTAAATATATATTTATTATTTATATATTGAAATTATTTTATAAAAAATAATTAAATTCTAATATATAAAAATAAAAATAAGATTAAATTAAAATAACTAAAGTGTTTTTTTTGTTATTTTGAATTTCTTATATTATAATTCAAATATTATTTATATTGAGATATATTTTTAATTTTGTTAATTAAAAAAATTTTCCTTCCAGAAAAATAATTATCTCTTGCGTCACTCTTACTTACTTTATTTTATTGCTTTTTTATTTTATTTTTCTCTCTTTTATTATTTAATTTCTTTTTATTTTTCCCTTCCCATTGTTCTCTAATAAAATTTTATTAAATAGTAAATTGTACTAATATACCTAAAATACTAAAATACCTAAAATATATAATAAATATAAATATATATTTATATTTATATATTGAAATTATTTTATATATAATTAAATTCAAATATATAAATTAAAATAAGATTAAATTAAAATAGCCAAATTGTTTTTTTTTGTTATTTTGAATTTCTTATATTAGAATTCAAATATTATTTATATTGAGATATAATTCTAATTTTATTAATTTAAAATTTGTCATTCAAGAAAAATAACTTTTATATTATAAATTCTAAAAATCCTATTCAACTTTTATCACTTATCTTCCATGGGATAATTTTATCCTCTTTTATCTTGTATTGAGTAGGCACCAAACATAGGATGTGATAAAGTTTATCAGATCTGAATTTTATTCCGATTGCCAAACGCACCCTCAATGCTCTTGATAACCGTTGACACTAAAAAATGTCCAAGTGTTAGGTCAACAACTTAGTAAGGTTAGTTAAAGGTAGAGCGAAGGCAAACATCGTAGCTATAAAGGAAGTGGAAGCAACAATTGTCAAGAAGTTGAGCCAACGATTATTGATATAACTGTTAGGGAGGCTATTGTCATATAAGTGAAGGCGATGTAATTGTCTAATGGCGAAGTCAACAATTTCAAATGCAACTATCGAAGAAGTAACCATCAAAGAAGCGGAAACGACATAACTGTTAGGCAGTGGAGTCAACAATCTTGGTGATTTAAATATGGATTATTGAATTGTAGGAAGCACATATAATAGATTTAATTTCTTAGTGACCATTTGTTAACCATTGGTTGTAGATATAAATACTTGAATTGCAGTTTTTACAAGGGAACGCAAATCGATTGGAGAACTACATCGTTCATCTTTATTTTCATTTCATCTTTATATTTTCAGTACCTTTTACATGACTGTTAACAAATGCTCCTAGTTGAAATATCTATAGATTTCTGGTCGTTTATATTTTACGTCCAAAAATCAACAAAGGACCATCCGCACTCGCTCTATATCTTGAAGGATATTTCATGATCTTTCTAGCACAGTCGAAGGGACCCTTGTTTGTTGATTTGAGGAAGCTTTCATGTCAAGAACCAAAAACCGACAAGAGGCGGACAGTGTTGTCGAAAACAATCTAGTATCACAAATTGAAAATGAAGTTGTTGCACATTCTGACTCTTCAATGCTAACAGAGTCGAGAGAGAGAGAGAGAGAGAGAGAGAGAGAGAGAGAGATTGAAGACTTGAGGCATTACGGAATAGAATTACATGATCACGGGGGATATATTTAAAAACTTACATGAGCTACAAAATGATAAGAACAATTAGCTAAAGGTAAAAGTAATTATGACTTTGGTTAAAAATACTTGGTAGTGGATGACAAAGAGGTGTACAAATCAAAGAGTGACATTTGGCTTAACCATATGGTTCCGGAGTAGATATTTTGATAAATTGCCACAATAGTTAGTAAATCAATACGTAAATAAAAAAATCAGTATTCGTTCTAAATATTGATGATACGAAAATATACTTTAAACCCACTAAAACGTTGAGCAAAATTTATCGGACGCTAGGAGGCTCTCAACACAGTAAATTTCTAATCTATTACTAATTTGATACATAATCTCGGAGCATATAAGTCTCCATCGATAACCAATGGAATCATTTCCCAAAAACTATGGACAAGGAGAATACAATTCGGACCTTCCTATGTTACAATGTTAATAATCCAATTAGAATTTCCACTTATGACATTATCAAATTTATTTCCCACATACAATTAATGGATGTAGAAATTTTTGGATATCATAATTAGCATAAATAGCCCATAAACTTTGGTTAAATGTGCAATGTCGTCTTAGAACTTTTAATTTATGTAATGTAGTCTATGAACTTTGACATAATGTGCAATATCATCCTTAAAATTTTCTATAAAGTATTGGTAAATTTTTAATGTAATTATTGGATTATATGAAAATGTTTAAAATTTTATGAACCACATTAAAAAAATTAAAAATATCAGGATGATTGTATATTGAACCAACACTTAGAGATCATTCATCTGACCATTCGACGATTAGTTAATCAAGATATTATTCATTAATAATTATTTTAAACAATGCAAACTATTAATCTTAAGAAAATACTTTTAAAATTATTCTTTTCTCGTAAAATAAACGGCCCTTAATTTGGTAAAATTACTTGGGTGATAAAATTCTCGAATTATGATTTATAAATATCTAAGATCTCAAGATAAATAGCATATGGATATGGTTGGGCCCACACACGATGTGAATCGGCAAGGAAAATCCCCGGGTATTAATTGGGGATTTTATCTTTTATCATTAATGGATTAGAGTGGAAACGCAATCGCATTTAACTTGGCAATAATCTTTTCTCTCTTTTATTTATTTATTTCCGAGAGAGATTACTTACTGCTGGGTAAAAAGAAGCCAATAAAGAAAAAAAAAAAATTCCAGACAAGTTGCCGTCGCTGGTTCGGGATTCGATCGAGAATCCACCGCCTCGTTTCGATGAAATCCACCATCGCCGTCTTCTTCCCGAATCTTTGATTAGGGTTCGGTGATTCGATTCCGTTCGGGACCATTTCCATGGGGCGAGCGGTCTCCGAATCGTTCAGCTGACTGGGCATTTTTTCGCCAATTCTTTTCTTCTGGTAATTCCTCGTGCCTCGCCGATCGCAGCATTTGTGTACGCGCGTGTGATTTTGTTTGTCGCGGTTTTTAATAGAGGATTGGTGCGATTCCGCGGAGTTGGTGGGTGGGTTTGCTTTTTTTTTTTTTTTTTTTACCCGATAAAGATGTGATCTTTAGGTGATTTGAGTGATGCCGGGGACGGTTTGAGTGCCCAATTCGTGTGAGCTTGCATGTCGATTGGCGTTTTATCTGGTTCTTGGGGAATTGTCGGCTGTTTCTGCCGAATTCCGTAGATTTGCTTCGTTTTGTTCTAGGATTATAGACTGTCCAATGAAGATGTGATCTTTAGGGGATTGAGTGATGTCGGGGATGGTTTGGGTACCCAATTCGTATGAGCTTGCATGTGGGCGGAATGGGTGGCTTTTTTTTTCTTTTTTTTGAACCCTGGTGATTGTGGCGAATGAAATTGTGTTGCGGCGATTAGAGTTTGATGTGGTTCTTGGGCAATTGGTCAGCTGTTTCTGCCAAATTCCATAGATTTTGCTTCGTTTTGTTCTAGGATTATAGACTGTTAAGACACATGTGGTGTTGGTTTGGGATTTGACTTTTCTGGGTTTCAATATTGACTTGTCTTGAGATAGAGCGGGGTTTTGGAAGCGGAGCCGTGAGTATGGTCGGTGTGGATAGTGAAGATGAGGGTGCAGCGCTTGCGGAGCCCCCCGATCCTGATGTCGTCGAGACAGATCCAACTTATCGATACATTCGGGTAATTGTGGCATGGTTTTTCCTTTTGCTGCTTAGCCTTTTTTTTTTTTTCACTGGTTACTAACATAAATTATGTTGTGGGAAATTCTATTATTGACTCATTGTGGTCCTTGCATGATATTCAATTCTTAAGAAACTGGGTAAATGAAACAGCAATTAAGTGCTTAAGTTCTTTCCATTATCTGTCGCTTGATTTCCTTATACTTTTATTTATTTTATTGACTTGTGACTCGTTGTGCCTTTGTACAGTATAGGGATGTGCTTGGAAAAGGTGCTTTCAAGACTGTGTATCCATTGTCCTGACGTATTTATAGCACTACCACTGTTTTTCACTTTTTGTGTTGATGGACTATCTGCATTTTGTACATGCCACATTTCAGGTAGAGATTTATTTTTTATTTATTTTGATTAGGAGGAGAAATTAAACATCAACCAAGTGCGAATTCATATATTTCAGCAAGATTGTATTTTGTCCTATATAAATGCTTTGTGACAGACTCAGTGAGAGAAGTTCACCAGTGTTGCTATCACTTGAAAGTTTAAAATGATGGGTGCATCGCATACGATGATTCTTTTTATCAAGCTTTTTTAGAGAAGTATCGATTGTATTATTCGATAGGAGTGGCTGCATGCCACATTTCATTGCTACGATATTTGGTTCCATGGCATTCCTTAATTATATATTATATAGTTACAAGGCATTCGATGAAGTAGATGGAATTGAAGTGGCATGGAACCAAGTTCGAATTGATGACGTGCTACAATCTCCTGATGACTTGGAACGGCTGTACTCTGAAGTGCATCTCCTGAAGTCACTGAGGCATACCAATATTATTAAGTTTTACAATTCATGGATTGATGAGAAAAATAAGACAGTTAATATAATCACAGAGTTGTTCACGTCAGGTAGCCTCAGACAGTAAGTTCCTTTCCTTATTCAATATGCTTTTGAAGTTTATCTTTCAGTGATGATGCGATTAACCCTATCGTTAGTGGATGGAATTTATGATCTAGGTATCGTAAGAAACACAAGAAAGTTGACATGAAGGCTGTGAAGGGATGGGCAAGGCAGATATTAATGGGTTTGAACTTCCTTCATAATCAGAATCCACCGGTTATGCATAGGGACCTCAAGTGTGACAACATATTCATAAATGGACACCTGGGAGAAGTTAAAATTGGAGACCTTGGATTGGCAACTGTCATGCAGCAGACCTTTGCCAAAAGTGTAATTGGTATTTTTCTATTCTAAGTGTTTGTTTCTGAACTTGGGCTTCTCCTCACTTGTTAATTTGAATTGGTGCTTTACACTTACTCATCACTATGTTTTAGTTCCATTATATCTTTTCTACCTTAAAAGAAAAAAATCCAATGGTTGTGGCCAGCGGAACTCTTTAATTATGTGATAGCCTTTAGTTTTTGTTTCATAATATACAAGGGCACTGATCTGTCAGAATGTGGTGTTTGCAGGAACTCCTGAATTTATGGCACCTGAGATGTATGATGAGAAATACAATGAGTTAGCAGATATATACTCTTTTGGGATGTGCATGCTTGAGATGGTTACTTTTGAATATCCCTATAGTGAGTGCAGGAATTCTGCTCAAATATATAAGAAGGTTTCATGTGTAAGTTATCTAATGACTTACTAAGTGGTGTCTGCCTTATTAAGAGTCAATTATAAATAGCTAGATTCTAAGATCTTGCTTATAATCTTGTCTGTGTAGGGTATCAAGCCTGCTGGCCTTTCTAAGGTGAAAGATCCTGAAGTAAAATTATTTATTGAGAAATGTTTACTTCCAGCATCTCAAAGATTGTCCGCAAATGAGCTTTTGATGGAGCCCTTCCTTCAAATGAATGCATCGTGAAAAATCGCCCTATGCTGCTTCCTGACATAGTCATGCCTAAAATAGGAGCATTTGGGGACCGTTGTCTGGTTTCAGAAGGGCCAGTTACTGCCCAAAGCAAAACCTTTCCGATGGATGTTGATGATGGTGAACTACCCATAATCAATTCTTTTGATCACTTTGGAAGCAATGGGTCACATTTATTGTCTCTGGAGGTCCAAAGGACAAGAAGAGGCAGTTCTTTTGTGTTAAAAGGAGAAGTGAATGATGAAGACTCTGTGTCTTTAATACTCCGCATAGCTGATCAAAATGGTTGGTCTACCACTCTAGATTGCCTATATTTATCCCTGTTGCTTTAGTTGCCATTTTCCTATCAGCGATTCATATGCTCTTTGATGTGCAGGTCATGCCAGGAATATCCATTTCTTGTTCTACCTCAACACTGATACAGCTTGTTCAGTTTCAAGTGAAATGGTTGAGCAACTGGAGTTGGAAGATCAGAATGTTATGTTTATAGCAGAGTTAATTGATTTGCTTTTGATAAACTTGGTAAAGAACTGGGAACCTGGTGTGCCCATCAGTCATTTGGTAAGAGTTTCTCATCAGAGTGACCCCAATTTGCGAGAATGTGGACAAGGTTCCGGTGGATATCTGATAGATGCTCATGAGGCAGTCAATTTGCTGAGATGTGAGCCATTTGTAGTGACGATGTCACATGCTGTTGTTCCTGAGAACCCGACTATTTTAGACGATCAGGGTTCCGAAATGTCTTATCTCTCTGCTACCTCTAATGAGTGGAATGACAAGTGCTCGGCAGTAGGCTCGAGTGCCGATTTGCACGCTTGTAGCAGTGGCAATAGCAAGGATTTGGATTGGGGGAAGAGTAGTGTGGTGACCACTTCTCACCCGACCAACGTTTCTGTTCTGTTTGGTGAAGATGATGACGAAGAAATGAGAATGGAGCTCGAGATGATCGAGCGGAAGTTCCGGGAGCAGATTAGAGAAATTATGAAAGAAGGATGAAGCTATCATTGAGTCGAGGAGAAGACAGTTGCGGAAGAAAGTGGAAGAGTCTCACTAAGCCCGCCCTCTGGGCCGTCTTTTGTCATTCGATAGATTTCGTGTTATGCAGCTTGTTTACGTTCCTTCTTCTCTTTGATTGCTTTATTCTTTGTTTCAATTCCATCTCAACTGTACAAAGTTTGCTTTGTAAAGAGGTCGGGGGCAAGTGAGTATGCTTCCTCCTGCAACCGTTTGACTTACATCTGAACTTTTATTCAGTTAAGCAGGCAGCAAATGGGTTTGGATGATTCCATCTCTGTAGCTAAGTAGTCCTGGCAATTACCTTTATCTTTAAGTTTGTTTTGCCGATTTTTTTAATTATTTGGGATATATTTTCTTAAAAATGAAATGAATAAATGAAAAGTATTTCTGTGGTTGAGACATAAGTTTTTTTTATTTTTTCATTAATTAATTATTGAAAGTAATAAAATTGATTGTTTTAAGCAATACAAACGGATTAATTCAAATATGGAAAGGAGAGTTGAGGGTTCAAATCCCTACCTTTTTAGAGGTTAGGGTGGGGTGAATTAATTTCAGGAGTGAATTTTGATTTTCACGCCCTGTAAGGAGACGTGACAAAAAGGAGGCATGACAAAAAAAAGCAAAGCAAAAAAAATAGAGAGTTAGAACGCCATGTAAAGAGGAAGGACAAAAAGAGTTGTAAGGAGGCAAGACAAAAAGAGGTAGGGTAAAAAGAGTGAGAGTTAGAATAGGACTAGAGTAAGAGTTAGAGTTAAAATAGCAGTAGGGTAGGATCGATAAAAAAAAAAAAAAGGCAATACAAACGGAACTTTCATTTAAGGTGGGGCTTGACACTTTGGTGCTTCTTTCTATGGCCTTTCCTTTTTATTTGGGTTGTAGATTTTCCTGATGTCCTTTTTACATAATACTTGGCAATTTTGTTTGAGAGAAATGGTGATTATAATTTATGTGCACCATACTCTTTTACAAAATTTAGGTAAAAATTTAAGTGTCAATATCGAGCAAGTTATTTATGCATCTTGATTAATCGAAGAGTATAGCAATCACACTAGATGAAACTTACATTAATGCACCACCTCGAAAATAAGAGAAATGGCGTGTACATAAATTCAAACGGAAAATTTCGAATTTTTTTATGAGAATGAGAGCAAGCCAATTCATTTTGGTGTATTATCTTGCCAACCCTTAGTCCTTATCTATTACTTAAAAAGACAAAAAAAATTCAGTGCTATTTTTGTTTAAAAAACATCAAGTATATTAAAATCAATTATGCAAAATTGATAAATGAAGTGACATAGGGCATTATCATTTGGTGTCGAACATGACCTATTTATTTAACCATATATTCATAATCAGTGATTTAGAGCACTCATTCACAAAATCCATTTCATAAAATTTAATTTTATATTCCCGACATTTTACTTATTTTATTTTGGCGGGCGATCCCTTTGATCTCCCTATTATTTATTATTCTATTTTTACAATATTCTGTTCAATTTTTTAATTTCGAAAATATAGCCGCCATAAATTGGCGGCACCAGCGAAGGGATTTGGCGGGCAAAGTTCGCATTTTTCAAACTGAACGAAATTCCACCGAGCCTCTCCCTCTCCCTCTCCCTCTCTCTCTGTGTCGCAGAGAAACCCTAGGCCGATCGCCGATCGCCGATCGGAGCAGGCCGGAGATGGCAAGGGACGAGGGGCAGCTCAGGGCGGCGAAGCGGGCGTACCGGAGCGCGAGGGACGAGGGGAACCGCCAGGAGGAGGCGCGGTGGGCGAACGTGATCGGGGACATCCTCAAGAACCGCGGCCAGTACGTGGAGGCCCTCAAGTGGCTCCGCATCGACTACGACGTCACGTCCCGGCACCTGCCGGAGAAGCACCTGCTGCCGACGTGCCAGTCCCTCGGGGAGATGTACCTCCGGCTCGAGTGCTTCCAGGACGCGCTCTTCTATCAGGTACCGCTCCCGGCCCCTTTTTTGAACGCCCGGGTTTCGATTCCGGCGGCGATTGTCGGAATTTAGGTGCAGATCCTTCCTGTTGGTTCTCGTTATGGACTCGGAGGATGGCGATTTTACGGTCTTGGTTTTTTATGTGTGCTTTGTCGACTGTCGCAGAAGAAACATTTGGAGCTCGCTAAGGACTCCGATGATCTTGTCGAGCAGCAACGAGCGAGTACGCAGCTCGGTCGCACGTACCACGAGATGTTCCTGAGATCTGCGGATGACCACTACTCCATTCGGAATGCTAAGAAGTATTTCAGATCCGCCATGAAGCTCGCCAAGGAACTGAAGGAGAACCCGCCGACCAATAAGTCTTTCTTGAAGGAATATATTGATGCGCATAATAATATCGGTATGCTTGAGATAGATCTCGACAATTTGGTGGAGGCCCAGAAGATATTATCCAAAGGAATAGACATATGTGATGAAGAAGAGGTTATTGAAGACGATGATGGACGTAGTAGGCTACATCATAATCTTGGAAACGTTTACACGGAACTGAGGATGTGGAATGAGGCGCGGGAGCATATTGAGAGGGACATAATAATCTGTAAGAGGATCGGGCATTGCCAAGGTGAGGCAAAGGGGTACATAAATCTTGGCGAACTGCATTACAGGGTACAAAAGTATGATGAGGCAACTCTTTGCTATCAAAAGGCACTTGATCTGGCAGATTCTTTGGTGGACGAGGATGCTTTGGTGGGTCAAATTAACCAAAATATCGAAACGGTGAATCAAGCTATTAAGGTGATGGATGAGCTGAGGCTTGAAGAGCAGAACTTTAAAAAGCTGTCGAGAAAGTCGGTCAGTGCTCGAGGCACCGGAAGTGAAAGGAAATGGCTTCTGCAACAGAATAAGTCCCTTGACTGTCTTATCGAGAAATCAAGTATGATTGCTGCATGGTTAAAAGTAAGTCTCCTTCTCTGTTAAGTTTTAGATGGCTTGGCTTCTGCAGTGAGTTCCATCTGTCAAATCATGCTTTATATAATAATTATGATATTGCTTCCATATCAATTGAAAGATTGCTAATTTTTAGAACTTTCTTACTTCCTGAGATCATTCATGATGAAAATTGTATTCAATCCTTTTGAACATTGGACCTTTTTGCTGCATTGGATCCTAGGAACGTTTGGCTTGAGTGTGAAGCAGCTTTATGATATTCTTTCTCACGAAATACTAGAAAATAACCGCTTCATACATTTTTTAGCAAACATTTTGTGGTTGGCATTGTTAGAGACTGTCTTCTCAATAGATGACTGGAAAAGGGACGGCCATAATGCAAGCTCTATAACTGGATAATATTTTACTTTTAATTCTTTAGAATATAATGCATCATAACAATAACAGGGATTTTGTAGGTACATACAATCCACTAATGGAACTTAATCATGATATTTGACGTAGTCAACATAATCGCTGAAGTTGCATCTTTTGTTAAAGTTCTAGCAGTTTCAGGGAAGAAAATGGTCACCAATACAATTATTGAATTAGTTTGTTGATGATTTGTAAGTTGCACAAGTAGTTGCATAGGCAAGTACTGTAAAAAAACTCCAAAATATGCCTAATGTGACATTAATACCCCAATTTTTTTTTTTTTTTGTGTCACCAAAATCCCCAAACTTGCTCACTGTGACACAAATGCCCCAAAATTTTTTCATTTGTGTCACAAAAAACCTAAATATGTACACCTGTGACATATCTAATTGCTATTTCATATCCATCCAAGGTATATTTGTCATATTAGTATAAGTTTGGGATTTTTTGTGACCAAAAAAAAAATGGGGTCTTTTTGTCAAGGCAAGTTTAGGATTTTTAGTGACACAAAAAAAAAATTAGGGTACTTGTGTCATAGTGGGCATAGTTTGGGGTTTTTTGTAGTATTAACCCTTTTAAAAAGAATGAAGGATGAGATCTAGACCATCCAAGAGAAAAACTAAACTCCAAGAATGGCAACCATGGGATTTATTGAAGGCCACCTTTGAAAGGGAGACCTAACATTCTCTCTTCGTACATTTTTAGACACACCCCACCCCAACCAATAAAAATAAAGAAAAATCAAGTGATCACTGATACTGATATAGGATGTTGATACTTGTAACTAGATTTGCCACTTGCAAACTTCTGGTTTGAATTGTCCATAGCACAAGCATTATTGATGTATAGAAGTAGTGTCAAAGGAGTGATTCTTCAATAAGCTTCTCTGAATGATCAACATGAATCTTCATGAAAGTTTGAAGCTGCATATGGAGATACGCCATTCTAGATGATTAAGTGGTGCCGTTAGATTGATTGAGTCATTTCTGATTCTCTAGAATAATTACACTATTTCCAAATACTTTATTTTGGCGTGGTCTTACATTGGTTTGTTTTCTGTGATTATTTCAGCATCTTGACTTTGCTAAACGCAAGAAAAGAATAGCAAGTGAACTTTGTGACAAGGAAAAGCTCAGTGATTCGTACCTTGTTATTGGAGAATCATACCAGAAGCTCCGAAAATTCAACAAAGCTCTGAAATGGTACAACAAGAGTTGGGAGATTTATAAATCCATTGGCAACATGGAGGTTCGTTGGTCGTTTGTCTCTGAATTCTAATCCCTTAATAATTTTCTTTTCTAATTCTGCTGATTTGCTATTGAAGATCATAACTCGATTCAAGGTTCGAAAAGTCATAGCTATCGGAAGAATATGCAAGTACTAAATCCATGTGATAAATTAGTAAAAGTTCAGGATTAATTAAATTGTTACTTGTAGAATAATTTTGGCATCATCATCACTGAGTTATATGATCTTTCTCAATAATTTTAACTGGATCATTTGCAACAAAATGGCTCATTAACTTTATATTTGTGTGTTTGATGGACAAATGTATCAATTTTATGTCCAGAATCGTAGGACATAGTTGATGTTATCTTTCTAATTGCTCTCTTAAATCGTACTTAAAAAAATGATGGCAGCTTTGTTTGATGAATTTTTTGTGTGAGATTCCTTGTTGTGTTCTGTCAGTAACTCCACAAAGCAGTTTTTCTTAATCAAACCAATTGATAATATTTAAGCATTTCCAATTGGAAACTACTAATATTTATGTAGTAGCCTTGCATTTCCATCTTCAACGAACTCACTAAATCATATTTGCACAACTTCTTTCCACCTTAACTCCATAAACCAATAGTGGTTCCTCCTGAAAGACCACTTTTTTGCCACCTTTTTAACCAACTTCTCCACATATACTGATACATAACTATAGTGTAAAACTTTAACTTTGGTACTTTAACAAATCTATCGATTTAATTATCATTTCACTATTCATAGTTTTGAAAACTTGACTCATGATTTATATTTTGATTTGATAACCATGCAGCTGCTTTAATGTTTGTTGCCACATAGGAGAATCTTCTATAGCTAATTTTAAGATTCTGAGGGTTGGTACTCTTCATTTTCCTTTGGCTTATAAATTGATCACATTCTTGATATTTATGGTGAGAGCATTTTAGTATATGTTTCATTAATGGTCTATTGACACTTACTTGAGGTCAATATCATATCCAGGGGCAGGCTTTAGTTAAAATTAATATTGGTGATGTTTTGGACTGTGATGGAAACTGGGCAGGTGCATTGGACGCTTTTGAAGAGGGGTACAGGTGATTGCCTTCCTTTATGTTAATCTTTTCAGTTGTTTCTTTT
Source organism: Eucalyptus leucophloia subsp. euroa (assembly GCA_017140325.1). Taxonomy (NCBI): domain Eukaryota; kingdom Viridiplantae; phylum Streptophyta; class Magnoliopsida; order Myrtales; family Myrtaceae; genus Eucalyptus; species Eucalyptus leucophloia. The sequence continues at coordinate 65,723,461 of CM029475.1, forward strand.
ATTAAAGGTAGCATGAGAGGCTTCTCCAGTGTCAGATATAATAAATGTTTTTGTCTTGTCAACTATGAATTTTCTCTAACATTACTAGGATATGTTCAAAATATCTAGAATTAATTTGCCATGCATTTGATGTGTGACTGCATGTGCATAGCAAAACTGGTGCCAATGTGAGGTTGGAGTACACAAACAAGTATTGCTCCAACAACAATTACTGCTAGGAAGATCAACAGATGCATGAACCTCCCTGTGTATGGAATGAATGTCTGCACTTCATGTGCATGATGCATCCATTATTAATTTTCTTTGCTACCTTTGAGATGCTTTGCTCTAAATTGAACTAATGCGTTTACAAGCCTGATGTTTCTCAAATCCTTGAATGCCAATTATCATTGCCTTCTACCCAGAGTTATCCTTGTTACTTTCAACATAAATGCTCAGCATTGTTTCCCAATTGTGTGTTGCAGGATTGCTGTGGAAGCTAACCTCATCTCATTACAGCTTTCTGCCCTAGAGAACATGCACTATAGCCACATGATAAGATTTGACAATGTTGAAGAGGCGAGGTGAGTTATCTGTTTTAGAAAGTGGAACGATAGAGTAGTTTATGGAACCAAATAGTGAACTCCAGGAATTACAGTATAATAAGTGGAACTCCAATATCCCAGATTACTAGGTTTCACCACAATTGAATCCACCCAATTGTATGTAAACTAGGGTGCATTCTTCTGTGCAGGAGGTTGCAGCTTCTAATTGACAAGTTGAAGCAATCAGAAAGGAAAGAGCTTGAACAGTCAAAAGTGGCAGGAGATTGCTGCCCTGAAACAGACACAGAAGGTGATGATTGTTTATCAAATAGCAGGTCCAGCACATGCAGTTCTCCACTTACATCTAATTCTTGTAAGAGAAAACTTCACAACACTGTGGAAGAGCTAAATGATGATGCTCCTTTGATATCGCTTCTCCATTCAAAGAAAGTTTCACCAAGGTTCAGAACAGCTGCTCCTGTAGAGAAGTGTGGTAATACCATGAACCACATGATGGCATCATCCAAAAGTTCATCTAAATCAACTGGTGATAAGCAGAAAGTTATTGATCGTAAGCGCATTCGGTTAGTCCTTTCTGATGATGAAGGAGAAATGCATGCTCAGGCGGGCAGCTCAATGGCTGGGCTGCATTCTATGGATAGGGCAGCTACTTCTGATGAAAGTGAGAATTACTTTGCTTGATTTTAGCTTCACACCTATGTTATCATGATTATATCTGAATTGTATACCTAAATGGTGTAGGGAATAAAGCAAACAGCAGCAGCAGCGGGATGTCACGTAAGTGGGTCTTTGGCCAAACATAGAATTATTTGTCTTTCTGAGCCCATGATGGTATTTCTCTATCTCTTTATTCAAGTTTGTTTTTCCTTCATCAGGATGCACCCACTATTGGATCAGAATGTACTAACAGTTTTCGGAAGCTTGTTAATGTAGAAGAGAGCACATGTTCTTATAAAATCAGGAGTTCCAGTAGAGTGGCATCTGAAAATGGAAAAGAAGACAGATCCTTGAGCACCAAGGATGGTTTTCCCGACTATTTTGTGGCAGATAGCTCAAAATGTGACTTTGATGTCTCCAATAACCTATCACACACTGTTCATTTGGATTTCCCTGCTTGCACTGACAAATCCAATGTAAGAGTCAGTTTGCCTCTAGTGCATTTAGATTTTGCGTTACGGTAATGTGGCCATGTTCATTTAACTTCATTTAGAATTTCAACGTAGCTGTTCTTTTTGAATTGTTAAAACTGTCCCTCATTTTGAGCTGCTAATGCTAAGTCAATACCAAATTCATCTGCATTTAGAACAACATGACACCAATTGGAACCTAGTGAAAATTGTGTAATCTGCCATTATCAAAATTCTTGATTAAGACTGATTAAGAGTCTTTCTCTATTCAATCCATGGCCTACCTCGATACACCTGTGTCACAACCGCTGATCTTTCGGAATTTAACTATCTTTTTTTCCAACCTGTTATGCATTGTGATTATTGCAGCAATTCATATTGTTCAAAATCGACGATGAACTTATCCATGTAGAGGCTGAGAGCTTTGGGTCTGATGATGAATTCGACATCAACTCTTTGAAGGCTGAATTGGCATGCCTGTACTACCTACATCTTTCTAAAGAAAAGAGATCGAAGGGTTAGTCAATTAAACATCTACTGCTTATGGTCTTGCAATCCATCCATCAGAAAAAAAACCCACCTTCAAATTCTTAATGATGCATCATTTCAGCTTCTATTAGTTGCAGTGTTCTGGCATCTACCTCTCTCACACAGACACACACACACAAAGGCAAGCACACTTAACGAGACTGCCATCCTTGCAATTTTCTGATGCTCATATCTAATACAGGTCTCTTGCCAATCATCCAACAAATAATATATGAGGGAAAACCCCTCCCATGCTTAGAAACTGTTCAAAGCTTGAGGGATCTCTTGGGAAAGGGATTAGTTGAAGTACTTGTTAATGGTATGTACCAGAACATATTATATTCGCATGATGTAAAAATGTCTTTCATGTCATGGATATTGTCATCTCAGGCTACCTCATGATAAAAGAAAACAGTCTGTGGTTTATGAGTACATGAATCATCACTATGAACTGCAGCACTTGTGGACACTCAAAGAATTTTATAATCAGAAATGTTCTTTTGGTAACTACATCAGCGTTGCCGGAAAAAAATATCATTTTTTCACACAAGTTTCTATATTTAAATGCAAAAAGTTGGTTGAAATGCATTTCCCATGGGAATTGTGATTGATCGTTTATGCTCATTAGCCATGTGTGAGCAACACATGATACTTTTCATTGGAGCAGAGTATCTGCTGGTGTTTTTATAAAAGTCACTTTTACAAAGTTGTATTTGATATTAAAATGTCACCTTACAGGTTGGGTGCAGAAGCCCTTGATGAAGCTCTATGTTGACTGCTGTGAGGACCTATTTGAGCAACCGAATTTGAAGTTGCTCAGAAGGTTATACAACTTGGAGGTAGGTTAGCGTTCTGTTGTTTGCTTCTACTTTCATCCTTTTGGAATATCTTAACTTCTCCTGAATTGGTGAGTTTATTGAGGAAAAGCTACAATACTTACCTGTTTAATAGGTCTCGGAAGATGAAGTCATCCTGTCAGAATGTGAACTACAAGATGTATCCGTAACTCCATTGTTGAATGCATTGCGCATGCATGGAACAATTGCGATGCTTAACCTTTCTCATAATCTCCTAGGTAATCATCTGGTATCTAGTTTCAACCAGAGCCTTTTCCTTGACTCTTGTGGTTTGTAGCTGCCGTCATTTCTCCTTAATAATTTTTCCATAACAAGGGCAGTATATAGATTTCAAAAGCTGTTACAATTTGAATGATTTTTCCAGGAAATGGAACCATGGAGAAACTTCAACAAGCACTCCAGTCTTCAGGTCAGAGCTATGGAGACCTGAGTCTGGATCTGCATTGCAACCGGTTTGGTCCAACGGCATTGTTTCAGGTTCATATTGAATAATAACTGTCCAGCAAACATTTACTTCCCCCATTTAACTTTTCGTTTCACCTTGCAATTTGGGAGAAATCAGTACTTTCATGTGGAAATTTTGATGTTTAACTGAAATCGAGAAAGACGTTGAACTCTAAAAATGGCTAGTGGATCTTGAGTATTGTGACAACGTCTCATTAGTGTCTATAAACCACGTGCCTATTTGATAGCCTTGAATGAGCTTATTTAGTTTACGCGTGCAGATCTGTGAATGTCCTGTGCTGTTTGAACGACTGGTGGTACTTAATATATCCGGCAATCGTCTCACTGATGCCTGTGGATCTTACATTTCCACAATTCTGAAAAATTGTAGGGGTAAGGTCCATCCGCTGTAGCATTTTAACAAGCAAATGTGGCATGTACAAGCACACAAAGGTCAATGCGTACATGAGAGTGCGCACATTGAGCCACCTACCCACAGGCACATGCATCTATCTAGTTAACTGAATATTAATTACTTGCTTTTGATGGATTGTTCATTCTGTAGCCTTGTATAGCTTGAATGTAGAGCGCTGTTCAATTACATCTAGAACAATTAACAAGGCTGCTGAAGCACTGGAAGCTGGATCAACACTTGCACAACTTTATATAGGTACATAATAGGTTTTTTTTCAAACCATTACTGAGCATTATTTATGTAATGGAACATTAACTCCTTTTTCAAATCAATAGGACATAATGACTTGATATCAGGAAATGCTATTGTCTATCTGCTTTCCAAGCTTGCCTCACTGGAAAGGTACTTTAAGACTTTAAACCACACCGTCATTTCTTGTCACAGGTTGGAAATGACATTCAACTTTTCATCTGATTTTAGTGACTTCTTATTTTGCATAGATTTTCTGAACTAAGTCTGAGTGGCTTGAAACTTAGCAAAACTGTAGTTGACAGCCTATGTCAGATATCTAAAAGGTTGTCTCTGTCGGGACTAATGCTTGGAGGTACCAATATTGGAACGGTGAGTACTTTTTTCAAGTTATAAGTGCATCATTCACACGAATGGCCCTTTGGCATTTTGCGCATCTTTATATTGATGTGCTTGTTTGGGTTCCAGGATGGAGCACTACAGTTGAGTGAATCACTTCCCTTTGAGAATCAAGAGCTTGTGAAGTTGGACTTGTCATTTTGTGGATTGACATCCAAGTACTTTTCAAAACAAACTGTTGATAGTCTGGTTTGTGGAATCATGGAGCTGAACCTTGGAGGGAATTTGATCAAGCAAGAGGTATGCTGTTTACTTCCCGATTATCGTAAGTGGTGCTATGATATGACCATCCTCCGTTATATGAAATCCTTGAAATTAGTTTGTTTGGAAATTCTGTCTGCTTACTACTATAACGAGGCTTCCATATCAGTGAAGTGTAGATGCTGCAACAACTAACACTACTGAAGATTTTGTTGGCTTTACCAGTTAAAATTTTGGGTGCCATAACCATACAAATAAATAAGTGACATTTGTATGACATTTGTTTCTACCAGATGATAGGATATTTCAGAATGTTATCTATGTATTTCCAATTTAATCTATTAGCATCTTTGATAAGCTTGTTGTGTATGTGAAAGCTTATCTTTATATTGGCCATTAGTTGAAGCAGCTTAACAAAATCTTTTAGTGATTTGGTGACATGTTCCTATTTGCTTTGTTTCTGGTTCAGTATCACTGTTCTTATTTTTCAAGTGGGAGTTGGCTTGGGATTGTAGCTAAGCTAATAAATTTGATTGTCTTGCCCCTCCTTTAAGTTCTCTGCCTAAGTTATTGACGTGTGTATTTTCAACATGATTAGACTACAGGTTTGCTGTATGAGCTTTCTCAATATACATTCCTGATAAGAATGGACTTGAAATTAGATTATATTCTGTTGGTATTTCCTTTGCCTATGTTAATTATATGTCTTTCTTCCGAAAACAATACCTTTTCTTGTGTGAGCTCTCTCAGATTATTGAATTCTTAAAATTTTAATGCACCTGAAATGAGCTTATGCTGGATGCTCATGAAAACAGGGAATTAGTGCATTAGCGTCAGTACTTGTGCATCCTCAATGCGGCATAAAAATTTTGATCTTAAATAAGTGTCAGCTTGGCCTTTCCAGGGTTGTTGAAATAATACAGGCACTGGCAGGTTAGATACCCAAAACCCTCTCTTACAATATTTGTTTCTTACAAAAAATTTAGTTGATGCATCTGCCATTTGATTCTGGTAACAGAAAACAGCTCCCTGGAGGAGCTCAATCTTGCTGATAATGCCAACAATGAGGAAATATTGTCAAATTCGCAAATAGAGCTAAGTCTTATTCATCCTCCATCTTTAAATAGCTCTGCTGCAAAGGAAATAGCTCCAGAACAGAATGGGCCATGTACCCTGAATCATGGGTGCAATCAGCTTGAAGTTGCTGACAGTGAAGATGTTCAGACTGGGATAGAGCCTGATGCATCCGGGGTCAATCAAAGCTGTGCTAGTTCGTGGGAGAGTATTGATGCAGTGGAGAGCCCATTTGTCGAAAAGCTTTCCATGGCCATTGGGATGGCAAAGCAGTTGGAGTTGTTGGATCTGAGCAATAACGGATTCAGCAAGAATGCTGCAGAATCGTTTTATATAGCTTGGTCAAGTTCCAGAGGTTCATTGGCCCATAGGCATATTAATAAACGGACAGTCCATCTCTCTTGTCAGGCGAACAAATGCTGCAGATTTAGACCTTGCTGCAAGAGGGATTAAAATTCACAGCAATGGAAAGTTATCTTTACGATTGCAAAAGTAAATACCGGATTCCCAGCTTACCACAGAATCATGACCTCAGTACTTAGAAGATGCAATATCGATGATGAGCCATTAGTCAGCTAATTTGGTTCACACTCAAGCAGTGGCATAGGTATACAAGCATCTAATTGTGTTATAAATTCGGTAACTATAAACATTGAATTTGTATATTTGGCTGTCGTCATTGTTCTTGCGTCAAAGGATGAACAGATTAGCACCAGAGAAGTGGTGCTGCCTGCTAGTTGGATCTTGCTAGCTATGGAAACAGGAAAAGCAAAAAAAAGGGCCAACAAGAACGAGCAAAGATGTAGTCTTTTTGTTGAGATACTAATTCCAAACCAGGATCTTTGTACTGTGTATTTATACAGCTGAAAATAAACATCTGCTTATGCTAAATTATTGCGTTGTATTAGTTTTTTGGCTCAATCACTTTCCTCTGTTACATTGCCCAAACCTAGATCTATCAAATGGGTAGGTCGGATCGAAAATGATGAGTCGATCCATATTTGACTCATTTAACCCGTTTTAACTTATATTCATGTAGTATAAATCAATTGATTCATACCCAATCTAATCTGTATTACTAAAACTTATTAATATTCTAAGAAAATCCACTTTATTATATGTTAATTGGATTAAAACTTCAAATTAAATTAAAAATAAAAATAAAAAAGTTAAAAAAAAAAACCTACAAATTGAAATATTTATAAAGAATTAGACTATGCACATGCTTCTTATTTGAAGTGAACATATCATTGAATAACTAAAAATTGTAACAAGAAAATTTTAACTAAACCTAAAAAGCTCATTTTTATAATTTTTTTATTAAAAAAAGTATTGTTAAAACATTTTTATGCAATAAAATTTTTTAAACACTTTTTATGCAATACAAATTTAATGGAAAATTTTATAATTTTTTAAAATATTTTTTAAAAATAATTTTTAATTTTATCAAATATAATTTTCAATTATTTTAATTTTTTTAAAATACAATTTTTATAATTTTATTTTTAAAATATAAATTTTAATTTTTAATAATTATTTTTTCTTTTTTTCTTTTCTTTTTTCTTCTTCTTCGACCGGCCGATCACCGGTCACGACAATGGCCGACAACAGCCACAAAGCGAGATCAAGCTCGTTGGTGTCGAGCGAGGCTCGATCTTGCCAATCGGGTGAGGCCGAAGCCTCCGATGCGAGTGAACTCGAGTCTTGTCGGTTATCGAGTCAAAGCTCGAGCCTTAGCTTGAGCTCGCCAATCTAGCAAGGGCGAGGCCTCGCCGTGCCAACTAGCTTGAGCCTTGCCAATCGTTGGCAAGGCCAAGCCTTGCTAGTCATCGGCGACCTACCAGCAAGCTTGAGCCTCACCTAGACCTATCATGGCCTGGCGACTCGACCGTCGACTAAGGAAGGAATAAAAATAGAGAAAAAAGAAAAAGAAAAAAGAAAATAAAAAATATTGAAATATGAAAATAATTATAATTTCGATTTTTTATTAAAAAAAACATTTTATAAAGTTAAAGAAGGCCATAGGTTCAAAGTGGGTTTCCTAATAATCTATTTAAATCCTTTTTTTTTTTTTTGTATTTTACTTTTTCAAACCCATTTCTAACCCATATTTAATTTTTACTTGACTCATATATGACCCATTTAATTAAAAATGGGTCATAATAAGGGTTTATGATCCATTTTGCTAGCTCTACCCAAACCTGGTGAACTCTTCATGAAGTTCTACTACCATTACAAGTTAAGCACTGACTTCTCATTGATCCAGGTTGCCCCTATCATCGCCCCTATCATCTGAAGCTGATTAGGTGCCCAGTTTTAAGATAACAAGACCAGGAACTTGAATATATGTCTTGTAATTTAACAGAATAATGACCGAAAGACCATGTATTATCAGGTTGACATTATTAAATTGAACATCTCATGTTTGATTGGATCTACTGTAAGACAATCGACCTCATTTAGTTAAGCCACTTATGTTATCACACTGGATTAGTGATGGCTCGTCTGTCATTTCTAATGTAAGCTTGAATATCACCTCAAACTTTTCAATTCAATGTGATAACCCATTGTGTCTTTGAGGTGATGAAGGTGCCAAAAGCAATTAGTTGGCGTATTCGGTTTTGAAAGCTCATGATTGACAATTGACATAATCTGAGAAAAAACAATTTCGCTTTGATTTAAAGGGGATATTTTCTCATTATGTTCCCAGTCAAAATTGGTTGGGCCACAGCAACTTGTGAGAAAATCAACGATTGGACTTCTTTTCTAGGTTCTGTAGCTCTAACAACATGGAGATTAAGAGATTCCTAAGTACCTGCTTTCAACTTTCAAGGATCGAATGAGTGCTCTTCCTTTTGCATGATTATAAGTAGTTTTCTTAGGAGACCAACTTTGAATTACAGTTCGTTTGTGAGAAATTATTTTTCGACTTTTTTATACTTGGATAACAAGAAATATATTGATTTATGAATAATTTTTCCATAAAATACATATAACAAATTTAGATTGAAAGAAAATGATTTCCGCTTTTGTCAACAAAGAACCATTTTTCCTAAATCATAAAATATATATATAAAATTTTGGTTAATTTTCTTGAAAAAAAATTACGAAAAAAATTTAATATGAAATTTTCAGCAAATAAATCCAGCTTTAAATCTATTAAATCATGACCTAGGACCATACTAGCTTGTGCGTCCACGCAATAATTTTTCGTCCTTGTCTTTTGACGGGAACTTCTTCTTTTATATAATATAAAAAGCAGATTGACATATGCTTCGTAAAGCTTTGACGAAAACGAAAGATAACGACGAAAGCTCTTTTTGTGGGTGACAGCTTGAGCTTAATTGACAATACAAAGAGTTCATACTCTATAGCAAGGAAGTCCACTTTACTATTTTCCCCCTCTGATATGTTTCACAGCTGTTGACCACGGGTGCTCTAGAGGTGCTTATCAAGCATCAAAACAAACATATAAAGTTGATATTCTTGAGATATTTATAAAGAACAGAGTATGATATGATACAATTTATGCAGAAAAATACTCTTAAAACACCTATTTGCATTGGAATAATGCTAGAGAAACAGCAAGCGGTTCACAGAATGACGCCATAATTTTGTTACTGGCTCTCCCAAATTGGACCCAGGGTTTAGATTGTCGCAACTGCTAGCGTTGCCATCGGCTTTGGCAGACTGATTGGCCGGTACAGATTTTGATGAAGTTGTCTTGTCGTCACCCAGTCGACATGGATTTCAGCTAAACCTAAGACCCAGTCACCGTGCACTATCTGTAGGTGGCCCTTTCTATGCCCTTAGCCACAAGGCCTTCCAGCAAATCGACAGCGATATCGTGCAAGCCGTCCAGATAACTCTTCGAAATGTCAACTTTCTTGCATGACTTGCCAGATTTTCCGATGCAAAGGAAGCAGAAGCTGTCGGATTCCTAGATTGCATCTTCTGAAGAAATTATGGAGCTGACTCTTGAAAAAAATTCAGAACCCATGAATTACACATCACTTTATATTTTTTTCATAAAAAAGAAAAGAAGATGATTTGATAAATATCTTCCTAAAAATATTCATTTATATCATTTAGGAAAATGAATTATTTTATTATTGATGAAAATATTTAAATATAAATTATTATTTATAATGAAGATATTTTTTATTAATTACTTATTTTAAGTGATATGCATTTTTAAGGAAAATACGTGTCCAGCTTTGGTCGATGGACTTCTCCGCAACGAGTCAGGCAATTGGCTTGCCAGTTTTGCTCAACATCTGGAAGTGTGCTCGTCATTAAGAGATGAACTGTGGAGGTATTCTTTTGAGACTCAAATTGGCAATCTCTTTGGGAATTCTTAAAATAATTGTGAAGGTGTGGACTCACAAGCGGCAATTGCACTGTTTCAGAAATCCACTATCTCTCACCATTCGGCGAAATCCTCGAACTTTTGAATTTGGAAATTGTTAAGTACTTCCAACAAGTCAGAATTCTTCATGCTTTCAGGGAAGAAAATTTATGTGCAAATTGGTTAGCCAAGTGGATTATTCAATCTTGTTATGTAAATACCACTCCGGCATCTTAATTCCCCTATTTAAGCTTTATTAGGCGAGTTTAATGTAATACTCAGACTTTGCCCCGTTTCTTAAAAAAAAAAAATGTAAAAGAAAAAGCCAGTCACGATGTTGTGGAGCCAACAATCATGAAGCTCCTTCTCTTTTATATATATATATATAGAGAGAGATTTCAAAACCTCAGTTTGAAAATAATTCGAATCCAATGCAAGAGTCAATCATGTGCTGAGACTTTGGATCCACTACATCGTGTCGATGCGAAATCATTTGAAAACCGTTCACTTTTTATACTTTAATTCTACAAAATAAAGCATTCTCAGCTCTATGCTTTATCTATCATCTTTATGGTTGTGGACAACGAGAACCAGAAACGGTGGCTGCATGGCGACAACAAGAAATGTTCAGAAAGTAAAGAAACCCAAACGCAGAAGCTAACGCTTAAGAAGACACTGGACATCTGAATCTTTTAATCTTTGATTTTCTTTTTCAAATAAAGCAAGAGAACAAGCATCAAAATCTTCATGTATAAAGTAAGCGATTAAAAAGTACATAAATCAACATATCCCCCTAACCATGTCTTCAATCTCCAAAAAGATTTTGCCCAACCACTCCATGTACATAGTAACAACCCAGCCTTTTTCCATTTTGCTTCAACAAAATGGCAAAAGATATAAAACAGAAAAAAAAAAGGTCCAAAAAAAGAGAGGCTAAAAGGCACGACTATTATAATATGCGATCCATCACCTTCTTGCCAAAATTCTCTCTGACGAAATCTTCATGGTGATGATGATGAAGTCCGGCTTTGCAAGCCAATGTCGTTGTGCTTCCTTGAAGGACCAGAGGCTGGTATTGGGAAGTGTTTAGGCAAGAACCCCAAGAAGTGGCCGATCCCATTATCATGAGGTTGCTTTGGCTTAATCTTAAACCCATGCTGGGAGCTTCTTGATCCATGACAATGCGCAACAAAGAGAATGAACAAGTACAGAGACAACCAAAGCAGCAACTTAAGATCTCTTATAAACAGACCCATGTTTCACTTCTGGGTACTCTGTGCTGGCTTGGCTTTGGCTGGGAAGATTGGAGTGCAAAAAGTGGTGAGAAAACCAGAATGAAACATGGGGCAAATTTGATCAGATATGGAGGACTACCGGCTCATGTGATTTTGTCAAACGTGCGTGAGAACCAGCTCTGTCTAGTATCAAACTAGCCAAGCTACCAAAGTTAGGATTTGAAGGAAAGAGGTGGAAGGGGTACCAAATGGGGTAGAAGCAAAAAAGTAGAAAAAGATGGAAGAAGCTTTTGAATGGGTCTAATTGGTTGAAGAGTGATCTCAAGAGAGGAGTGACGTCCATCAAAAGAAATATTTTTTCTCTCTGTCAAATGACAGGAAAAGGAGAGAGAGTCTACGGTACGACGCTTACATAACTTGATGCGATATTGCGATGCGATCTATCTCATCGAATTACCTCACCTTATTATATGATCAAATCTTCTTATTGACGTGTGACACATCAATAATATATATCATGACACGAGAGTTCCAAGATAGTTTGTTTTTAGTAATATAATATTTAGAGAAATGATTATGCAATAATCTTTAATATACTATAAGAATAATATTTTATTTCGGATTATAAAAAATTAAATTTCAAATAATTATAAATCAGTGTAAGACATATTTTTTAAAAATTTATAATTCATAATAAACCGTTATTTTCACAATACCTTAAAAACTGTTATATTAACAAAACCCAATATTTATTATGTTACTAAGATAATATCATATTTATTATGACAAACTTACAAAAGCAACACTTACAAAATTATGCTTAGACCATAAATGATAATCTAGATAAGTGAATCAGATCAATAACCCAATAGAATCTACCTCATCAATAAGCATACTGAATTCACAGGACACTAAAAGAATTCGGCAATATTAGTTTTCTCGATAAGGAACATGTAAGAGGACTTTTTTTCCCTGGACAGGAGGAATAGAAAGAAAGATCACGTGGGCCAAGCAATTGAAGAGAAAAGAGAGAAAAGCAAGGAGGTTGATGTTGTGTCATATCCCCTATCTTTATTTTGTGTAGGGTTAGGTGAGTGTTTGGTCCCACTTCATATTGATGGCACGGGACGACTTGAGGAACTGGGAAAAACTGTAGTTTCCGACCCACCTCTGTACAGGAAAGCCTGTCCCAGCCTTGATTTGATCACTTCTCGTTTCCTCTCACTCGCCTTTTCGTTTTCTGGTCAGCCATTCCCCAAATTAAAGGTAACCGCAACTCATGCACTCTCTCTCTCTCTCTCTCTCTCTCTCTCTCTCTCGATGAGTTTTTTTTTTTTTTTTTGAGCAACTCTCTCTCGATGAGTTGACGTGACCACTTTGAGGATTCACAAAACTTTCTGCTTTTTAAGTCTTGCATTTTGATGTTGGGGTAACTTATAGTGGAGGGCTTGAGAGAGGCATGTACCTTTTCACTTTCTTTTAACTTGGTCAAAATGAAAAAAAAAAAAAAACTCAAAGTTTCTTCTTTTTTCGTTTGGTTGGTCAGTAAGTGCAAATTCATGTTTGATCTTTACCTCCATTTCTTTGGACCAATTTATTTTTAATCATTGAATAAAGTATTTTTGAAAATTAAACTTTGTTGATTATTCATTTATTTGCAAAAGAATTTTTTTCTTTGGCATGGTGGGGTGAGATAAAAACTACTATTAGGGACCTTGGTAACTTGTAAACGTGCACATGACATCTTTTAACATTTCACATGTAAAGATTGAAACTTGGAGGACATTGATACAAACAATTTCCTCAACGGAAACCCTAGAGATTGTGAAAATATATGAAAAACCAAACTTTCTTTCCCAACAAACAAAAATTGCTAATCATTGTGCAACGAGCTTAGTAATCAATCAAGTTTTATTTTTATCTTATGGACATGATGAATTAGGTGATGAGATAAGATTGAATGAAAATTACCAATGTGAACATCCACAAGAAGTCTACCATATACATTACGAATGTCCAATATATGATTTTTCATAGACAGTGTTTTCTTAATATCACTTAATATCCCAATTATATGTTGTTATCTTGATTTGCTTTTGTTTTTCTTTTGGTAAATAAGCGAAAATGTTTTTCGATCTTTGGGTTAGACTAACCTGACTTGAAAATTCTTATAACTTCCCTCTCCTTTTTTCAAATTTTTATGGGTTCTCAAGCTGATGAATGCTATACGCATCTTTTCCTTCATTTATCTATTTGCTCGTCTGCTTGTGGGAGTACTTTAAACCTTCATCGGACAATATATTGCTGAAAATTTCAACTTGGACAGTGTAGTTAAAATACGACCGACCAAGTGTTTCTATAAATTTGTTTTACTCCTTGACACAAAAAAAAAAAAATATATATATATATATATATATATATATATATATATATATACATATATATCATTTTCTCAATTTAAGATCGATATTTTTAGTTTCTTCTTAAAATACCGATTAAACAATTGGGTTATGCTACCTATAAACTATAAATTCCATTTTGCAATGTTCTTAGAGGGTTTATTTCCAATTTATCATTGAAAAAATCATTATAAATGTAATAACATGCATATTATTTAATTTTTTTACAAGTTTAACTTATAGGTATTCTATTTTATTACCCGGATTTTTTGGGGGTCTATTCTACTATTAGTCAAGTCACCATTATGATTAAAAAAAAAAAAAAGAGTTACCATGAAATGGATTACATTAATATTTTTAGTAGTTACTTTTCTACTTTTGAAATAAATTCTAAGACACGGAATTTCTGTGTTGGAATGTAAACTTTAGCATGAAGACGGGTTAAGTTCTAGTTCGACAAGTATTTCGATGAATATATTTCATACAGTAAAAAATCATCTTTAACATTTGATCTGATGAGTTTCATGAGGGCCTTAGGCGGACAGCGAGTCTCATCAAATATATTTGAATACATGTTCTACCATCCTTATCAAGAAATTTCTCCCTAAATAATTCTTGTGATTGGCCATACAATGGGAAGATAACACAAATGATTCATGAACTTTACTTCAATATATAATAATTTATTTGATGGTCCCTAAGTTTCAACTCGATATGTAATATGATCCCTAATTTTTTAGTTTGTTCAACATAGTTCATTGAACCTTTGATTCATTTTCAATTTGAGTCTCCAAACTAGATAATCTAAGGACTAGATTGAATTTGGAGATATAATATTTCAGCAACTAGATTGAACATATACAAAAAATTCAAGGATCATATTAAATAAAGTTAAAATTCATGGATCATCTTGCATATTGTGTTAACATTTATGGACTATATTAAATGAATTAAAAGTTCATGAATTAAATTGAACATTGAGATAAAATATATGGATCATTTGTGTAATTAACCCAAAGACAATTAGACCTTGCATCATATTTATTTGAGAAGGTTTGTTCTCATATGTGAAGCATAAAGTTGTGTGTACGTGTGAGCATGATTCCAATGTAGAACCAAGAACCAAAGAACCATATCAATTCCCACCATGGTAGATTTTAGGCTAAAAAAATTAGGGAATCAATTCCAATGAGTAAAGTTGCGCATGGCAATGTTTCTATTCCTCCGGATTTCTGTTCTTTTGCTCCCTGTAACAAAAAAAGAACAGAAGTTCGTTTGATAATGCCAAATTGTTTTTTTGTTCCTCGGAGTAGAAAGTTAGCTCGAGAATAGATTTGGAGCAGAAAAGATAAACAAAAAAAAGTTGCTTTTTATTATTGGGAATAATTTCTAGAAATAAGCAAATTTTCTTTTTTATTTTTCTTTTGTTTCTCTCTCTTGTCGCAGCCACCTCCAACCGCTCGGAGCCACCGTCAACCGTTGGCCGCTGTCGACCACTGCTCGCCGTCGCTCGCCGCTGCTGTTGCATAACCGTCGGCTGCCAACTGTCATTGCCGATCGTTGTCGCATAGCCCATCGACCGCCCCCTCCTGCGGCCGACAGCCAACGATCAGTGGTCGGCGATCGGCGATCCGTGAACAAGAATAAAATACAAATAAATACAAAAAAAAAACCGTTTTGTACCAAACACATTTATATTCTTTTTCTATTTCTCGAGTAGAATTTTTTTTTTTGATGACCTGGGGAATCCGCGCATCGATATCCGTGAGCAAGAATAAAAAATGAATAAATGGGACAAAAAACCACCTTGACATTGTACTTAAGATCCCGTGCTAAACAGGATTCAAACTCCTCTCCTCTTGCAAAAGATCATGGGAGCACTTATCTAACTAGGCCACCGCAAACGATGGTAATCGAGTAGAAATTTTGTGTAGTTATCAAACACCTTATTTTACTCGAAAATTATTTCTCAGAATATAAATAGAAAAGAACTATTTCTAAAAAAAAAAAACTCTTCTTTAGCCAAGAAACGTTGTCATGCACAACCTAAGTTTCAAGTTCTTAGAACAAGTTTTTGTATTTTTTTGTTCTATCCGATTATGAGTATGTAATCTGAAGCTAGTAGCTTGAACTTCCATTTATGGCATATCCACAACTAAAATATTTACAATGTTAATGTTCCATATTTTTCGTATGACTTATTATGAGTTGTAATTAATCGATTTTAATGGTAAATGATAATCATTAGAAATAATAATTTCCTACAATCATTCAATTAAGGATATAAGGGAAACTTATATATATTCTGAAATATATAATAGGGATTCCAAAGTACGCAAGTACATCCAAATTTAAAAAATTTGAAAATTGATTTTAACAAGTAAATTTCAAGTGAAACTTGAAATGACTCTGATACTACACACCTTTTTTTGTGTGATTAATTATTCTGATTTCTTAATTCTAAAGTTGGCCCTTTCAGGATTCACTGCCACACCTCTTTAATGAGCATGTGGGTTTCAAGTTACCGCCCGTAAATAATTAGCGTTTTATTTTTTATTTTTTCAAAAACAGGTAGTAGGGAAGAAAAGCTCCTCCGCAAGTGTTCATCGCCATGGATGCGTTGGTCGTAACGTGTAACCATCACTGTATCGCGAACCGACACACCAATCGTAAAAATTTCAATTGCACGCGTTTGGCTTTTGTAAATTGCATGGAAAAAGTAGATGGTGACTGCAATTCTGCAGCGGCGAGTGTGTTGTGGATGGGACTGCAAGTCTGCAGCTGCAGGGGGGTCGATTTTACGGCAACAGTAAGTGAACAAATCTCGTACTATTTGCACTTGCAGACTGAATTTTTAAGAAATCTATGTCCCATTCCTTGTACTGTTTGGACTTGAGTATTTTGCACCGAAAAGGCAAAAGATTGAAAGGGACGATTTTTTTGGCGTTAATAAATGACGGAGCAGGAAAAAGGAGTGGGATTCTATTTTCCTTATCATCTGTTCCTTTATTTCCAAATTTTTATCAAAGTGAGAAGACGATATGTCAGAAGCTGATGCCAATACCCCCTATTTGGCAAGTAATAGAAGTAACACCTCGATGCTCAAGTGTTAAAATGATTGCAAGTCTTTTGTAAGATCGTGCATTCAATTCACTCCGTAAGCAAACTATAGATCTACCAAACGAATGATCAAATTAAAAATTGTTCGACTTAAATTAACCTATTTAAATATTTCCGATATATTTCCATACAATACAAATACTCAACACCCATACTCGATCCAATCCATATTACAACACTTAACTTAATCTAGAAAAATCCTTACCCAAATTAAAGTGTGAGTACGAAGTGAAAGAGAGCGAGATGGAATGAGGACAGAAGAGAGTCATAAAGATGAATTGAGTCTAAATAAGTTATGTACTCATTTAACACTTATATTATCTTTGACTTTGCCATTACAACCCATTTATCGAATATAATATATTTATCAACCCAATTCATCAAATATGGATTAAAAAATGGATTTGTGATCAATTTTTATAAATTTAGAGAACAATTCTTGCTCTATTGTCCAACTAATAATGATTCGCCAATTTCGGAATTGAGTTATATGCTTATGCAAAATATTTACAACTGAAACCAAACATTCCGTAATTAGACCTTTAGGGTAAAACACTCAAATCCTGCGTTTCTGTTGAAGAAAGAAATAGTAACTTAGATGTATCTCCCGCTCTTTCGTTTCTTTGTTCATTTTTGGGATAAATACATCAAAAATCCTAAATTTTATTTTTAAATTATAATCAAGTCCTAAAAGTTTTAAATAGTACCATCAAAATAATATGTCGGGAAAATAAGAAGTGCAATAAAGTATTCCGATTAACGCAGTCAAATTTGATTACTCGAAAAATGTGATATGACGCCAAGTGGACTCCACCTTAGACAAAGTATCAAAAATGAGAAACAAAACGGGCCAAATAAAAAATAAAATTTGTTTTTAAAAAGAAGTTGGCGAATCGTGCAGAAAATCTTGTTAGGGACGGCACCGCCACCCTTTTTCCCCAGGGCCCTATGCAGCAATGAGGGGCTCTTGCAATGGTGGCGCCATTGCTTGCTACCACCGCACCAGTTCCAAATGCACTGAACCGAAGGACGTACGAAGCGTCTTCAAAGGTGGAGAGACTCGAGAGATAGAGCTGGTGGTGGCGATCGTATGAGATATGTAGAGATCTGATCATGTTACAAAAGCAAATTGAGTGTTTATTTGAAACAAATTGACTATGTCGAGATTTGATCACGGTTGGATTTGCGACGATATCGTTGGCATAAGTGCTAGCCGTCGTGCCTCCTCCTCACAAGGTCTATTAACCATCGCAAGGAAAGATGGGGGAAATTACCAAAAATAACTAAATTTATTATAATTATACGAGTTCAGTCCTAATCATTTTTTTTTTTGCCAATTCAATTTCAAACTTTTTGTATTTGTACAAATTCAATTTATTTGGCCAACTAGTTCTAATGTGGCATTGGCTCATTTTGGCCGTCTAGCTAACGTTGACATGAACAAATTTTGATAATATTTTCTTCTAATTTTCATAATTATTTATTCTTTTTCCCCCTAACAACTAGTGCTAGGTGAGAGCCATGAAGCCCTCATCGACCGCAGGCAAGGGTCATGGCCCTTGCTCAACTTTGCCCAAATCTAGGTAAGGCTTGGGGGCTACCTCGCACCTAGGACCCGGACCTCATGCCCACTGTCGCGACCTATATTTCGGGTGCACCACCTAAAACTAGGTTAATGGACTATTAAGCTTTTAAACTTAGCCCGGGCTCTCCCAAGCCCATACCAATTCGCGACTTAAATCCAAATTTTTAAATATACATAATTATTAACTAGGAGTTGCCACTAATCGGTTTATAGTAGGTCGATTAGACACCTAAGTAAAATAAAGGGAGATTTATTTTACTCCTACGAACCAGAGACTAAGGGCACGGGGATTTGATTACATTAGAATTTTCTAATGCCATTTCTACCATTTCTTTTCAATTTTTCAAAATGTTTTTTTGCAAGCAAGCTGATTTATTTTAACTTAAATTACTATCATGCAAATGTGGTGACTACACACGGGTCTTTCATTCATTATTTAAAACATTCAAATAAATAAATTGCATCACACAAATGGAGCAATCATTTTTTCTGGATTTTCTTAAAAATTGGAGCTCTTTTATAAAAATGCATTTTTAAATTAAATGACTTAATCCTATTAATATGCAAATTCTAATTAAATGGGTCTATTATGCAAACTAGTTATTATGCATCTCATGACCTAACTTTACTAACAAATTCTAATTAAATGATCATATTATGCGAACTAATTAACATGCACCTAGATTTTTGTATTTTTGTATTTTTTTATTGAAGTTTAGAATCTGTGAAAACCGTACTTAATCTATTAAAAAGGGATAATTTTCTAATCTATTCTATGGATTAATTTGACTTAAACCCTATCTTATTTTAGAAAACTATTTTTTGAAAAATTAAAATGTGTGAGCATTATCTAAAAATTAACTTAGGTTCAATCCTAATTTATTCTAAAAATGCAACCCTAAAAATGTAATCCTAAGAAATTTTAATTTACTAAACCTACATGTCTGATTTACCAAACCTATATGCTCATGTAGAATTTTGATTTTTGATTTTTTTGGTTTTTTTAAAGATAAGTAATTATTAAATAAATATTAAATATAAGTTATCAACAAAATAAAGGATTAAAATAATCGAAACAATAACCTGTTATTTCATAGGTCAAATTAATGATTATTCTAACCCTAATTATCACAACAAAGAGATCAAGATAATTGCAAATCTGATCCGAAGTCTTACGGACCAAATTAAATAATCATCGTGATTTAACAATTGAAATTCCACTAGAAAGCCCAACAATTAAAATAATTAAAAAAATGATCCAATGTCTCTCGGATCAAATTAATAATCATAATAATTCCGGCCAAAATTCTTGTGGATAACGCCTACAAAAATTACAGATATTAACACCCAATATAACAAATCAAATAACTAAACTAAAAATGCTATCAAATGAAATACACAAAAAGATAACATAACAAATAAAAAAGAGTAAAATAAACTAAACTAAATAAAGTGAAAAGTAAAGTAAAAAGTTTAAAAAAAAAAAAAAAAACTACCTAAGGGAATCGACGGGGGAATGGCGCCGGGCGGTCGTTTGATCGGTCGTCGGAGCTCCGGTGGGGGGCTCGGTCGTGGGGTCTCGAGCGGCGGACGTCGAGGAACGGAGCGGCGAGGACGGCCGGTCGAGTCGTGGGCCGGCGCGGGGTCGACACTCGACGATGGAGCGGATCTCGAAGTCGTGGGTCACCGGCGCGGTGAGCACGTCGAGGGGTGGATCCGGCGAGAAGACAGTAGCGGAGGTGCGCGGAGCTCAGGTAGTCGCGGGTGCGTCGGGCGAGACCGGCGGAGCGGCGGTGGCGGAGGCGCAGTAGTGCTCGCGGGGATGTGCAAGCGGCGACGGATAGAAGTTGCAGAAAGCTGGAGCGCCTGTCGAAGGACCGTTGAAGAAGAAGACCCACCCTTTTTCCCTTATTTTTTACTTTCTCTCTCTCTATATTAACTTTTTCTCTTTGCGGCAATCTTCTTTCTTTTCCTTCTGCAGCATGTCAGAAGGATAAGAGAAAGCTTACCTCTTGAAGATGGACGGAAAAGGCTTGCCTCCTTTTTCCTTTCACTCTTTCTCACGCTTTGTCTTTCTGCCTCTTTTTTCTTTCTTGCACGAATTTTTCTCTCGATTTTTTTTGAATTCGCTCCCCCTCACACTTTTCTCTGCACCTTTTTTGCACGAATTCTTTTCACGATTTTTTTCAACTCCCTCTCTTTTCTTGAAAAATGCAGCGTTCTTTTATAGTGATTCGAGACGTTTGCATTTTTATGGCATTTTCCAAATTTTCATCTCTTGCCACATTAAATCAAATCTGCAAATTAGAGCGTGATTTCGCAATTAGCTCGATCTTGCTTAAATTTCTTCCATTTTGCAAAATTCTTGCCCCTTATTCACTTGATTTCAAAATTGTTGCTGCATTTAACAAAATCCGGAAATCCATCAAAATCCAATATTTCCTTGCATAATTCAATCAAATCAACTTCCCCCATTTTCATTTTTTTTTCCTTTTATTTGTTCAAAATGCAATTTTATTTTTCTAAAATTAGGTGTCAACACTCACATTGCAAGAGAAATTGTACTAAAACTTCAAGACCCACACACACGACAATCTAGGTGTGAGGCCCGGGAGCCATAGGCAAAGGCGGCCATGACCTCACTACATGTAGGGGAAGTCGTCTTTGCTTGCGGTTGGTGAGGACTTTGCGGCCCTTGCCCAGTAGCATGCGAGGAGGAAAAAAAGAAAAGAAGGAAAAACAAAAAAATAAAAGAAAAAATAAATAATTGGGAAAAATAAAGTATTATTAAAAAGTTATCTATGTTAGTCCTAGCTGCCCAAAATTGAGTTGATGGACTAAATTGGTATAAATGTAAAAAATTTATAATCAAATTGGGAAAAAAAAGGGATTTATTATAATTCCAAGATTTATAACTTCTTTGTTAATTTTTTTCGGGAAGATGAGGTGGTAGCAACGTCCTTTTCCTTTTCATTTTTTTTTTTATCAAAGAAGGGTTAAAGCTAAATACACGAATTTAACGTAGTAAATCTATTTTTTTTCCTATTTTTGACATAATAAAACATTTAGCAACATCTCATTTGGTTGACCCAAACACTATATCTCTCTTTCTCTCCCCTCGCGGTTGTTCTTTTCGTTTCTGTTTGCAGCGCCACGTGTGCTAAAATATTTGAAAAAAATTACTATGTTTATATTTTTCGTCATTCAAATTGGATAAAGTTAATGAGATGGCAATTATGGACTCTTTGGATGAAGTTTTAGAGTTAACTGACTCGTACTGGAGATTTAATTAGTGAGGCAAATGAGACTTGAAAAATTCAAACTTATGATATCTAGCTCTAATACTATGTAAAAATTTATAAGACCATTACCAATTGTTCTAAAAATTTAAGTTGTTAGATAAATACATTTTTTATTATTTAAATATTCTAACAAACCATAAGTTCATGTTTTGGGTTTTTCAACTTTTAAAATTTGTGATGTAATTTTTCTATTTTATACAACTATATTTGCGAACATTAACATTGAAGAACATGTGATTAAAATATAACTACCATGTCTTATTTTCTAGATGGGATCGGACTAGATTGGGAATTGATTACCCTTAGTTAAAGTGACTTTTGATAATTGTTTAAGGTTTTGGGATCATGGACTCGACTGGATAGTTCGGTCCAATCTAATGAAACCAATCATTCAAAAATATATATATATATATACTAGAAATGTTACTATTTTAGTTTTTATTGCTATTTTTAAGAAATGAATTAAAAAAAAAAAAGAGTTGATGCAGTTTCTTGTAGAATCGGAAATAGGACCAATAGCCTTGGGAACCAGACCAAACAGTCCGCTCTGGATGGTTCCTAGTTCGATCCGTCCGATATGCTCAACCCTAACATTTTTAATTTTTTTTGTCGGTCTTATTTTACTCATACTCTAATTTTCACTCTCAGACTTTTGCCATTCTTTCTTGTAGGGCATGGGAGTCGAAACTCACATTTGAAAGTAAATCGTTCCCACCCCAACCCCACCTAAGAATGTGAAGATTCAAATCTCTCATCTCCTTTTTTCCATATTGGAAGGGTGCCGTACTCACCCCTAACTTCAACATGTGAAAATCAGAGATAATTTAAAAAAAAAAAAACCTTAAAATTCTTTGGTCATGCATAGGAAATGATGAGTGCGAACAAGGCGCAACTTTCATAGTCTCTGCTTTAAACTTGACGGCTTTGCATCTGGGCCAACTCTACATAATTATTAAAATGGGCTCTACATAAATAGGCCCAACGCAACTGTAATTCATGATTAAAAATAATCACAACACCACCACCACCACCACCACCACTAATAATAATAATAATACAGCAGAAGAAACAAAAATTATCTCAAGTTTGTTATAAGGCAGGCCAAGGGCTTCCATAACTATGAACATGAAATTTATGCCGATAATAGGACTAAGTCGAGTAAACAACTTACATAAAGGCACAATCAATTTAAGGCGGAGAGAGTTCCTGTGCTAATGCCTCGAAGATGTATTGAGTCGGATCACATCAAAGTCGAGTATAGCTTCTCATCCGAGTCGGAGAACTCCTCGAGCCAAAGTTTGCTGTCAGGATAGCACGGAGGCATGTAACCCGGGGGGTCTCGGATGCTCGTGTCCTCGGTGCCGCCATTTTTCACAATGAACACGGAGTTCATGCCCCAAGTGAGGTGTTTATCCAGGTGACAGTGCCATAGCCACACTCCTGAGAAAAACACAAAAGCATTAAGTTTTGTACCTGCCCATCAAGGTGTTCTCTTGAATTCTCAAAACTTCTGTCCATCACCGCAGGGGTAGAGAACCCTTTGCTGTCTCGGCTGAGCTGGAGAGAAGTGGAAAATGTGACCAGCTGTTTCCGTACTGTACTAACCTGGATTGCTTGCCCTGAATCTAATGGCAAGCCATCCGTCCTTGGGTACTGAAGCGGTGTTCTGATAAGGAGGATCGATCAAATTGAACGTCAGAGGGTCGGTCTCGTTGTTATAGATGCCGAAACCTGTGCCGAGCACGTAGAAGCTGTGGCCATGCAGATGCATAGGATGATTCTCGGACGAGTTCATCACGTCGGTGTTCTGGAACACTATCTCCACCTCCTCATTGTACTCGAGCACCTTCACCTTCGTCCCTCTCTCTGGTTCAGCCGTGGTGTTGAGAGGCAAATTATGCTGGGTGAAGTTGAAGAAAGTTGGCGGATCATCTGGAAAATCGGTCGTGTAGAAGCCGCTGACATTTCTGCAAGTGATATGTAGTGCAATTGAAGAAACATTACTCGAAATTAGATCGCATTTAGCGAACTTTACATTCGCTAATCAATTTAAACATCTAAATTCACCATTTAACCTATATTTGCATTTCGAGCATCGAGGAATGAGATTGTAATAACAAAGATCTTGTGTAGGTAACCTGTAATATGCTTGCAGTACGTCGGTCCAAGGATTATACCAGCTGATGTTATTTACGCTTGCAGATGGGTAAACTTCTTCTGTTGTTTCATTGATTTCGACCATGAACTGGTTGAGCGACACAGTGATGAACATGCGAGTCGTTATATTCATCGGAACATTGACGTGATCAATAATGTTCCTCATACTCTGCACAAAGCCTGTCGCAGCTTTATAGTTGGTGTACGACGGAAGACCGGACGGGAAGACGGGAGTCGATGGGGCAGTGTAGTTTCCACTATACTCGAGAATCGCTGTTGCGTTGGTGTGATCGTATCCACTGTATTTGAACATGTTGCTGTAGTATTGCCTAGCGGCAACGTAGTACTGACCTGGAGGCTGATTTGCCGTGACCAGGACGTCTATAGTTTGTCCAGGACTAATCAAGATGTATTCCGAAGAAAAGGGCTTGAGATATGCAGCATCGGATCCAACGACGGTGACGTTGTGGTCTGCGATTGCAAAGAAGAGCTCGGCATTCATGCCGGCATTGAGTAGGCGGAGAAGATAGGTCTTTCCATAATCGACCACCCACCTGTGTGTAGTTTCTACACAAGAAGCAGAAGAAACAGGGAAATTGAGTGAATCTGCAGCCTTAGTGCTAATACATCTTCCTGCAATTTAAGTATGTACCATTGGAGCATTTGCAGAAATCTCCAGGTTCGCCGTTGATGGTGTACGCTTCCGACACAAGCAAGTCTGACCCTGCGGCGAGCTTCTCGGCGATGGACTTGTAAACGTCCTCCGTGTACCAAGACGCTGCGAAGTAACAGTAACATTGCCTACATTACAGGAAATGAACTGTTTGAAAACTACAGGTGAAACCGTTGTACATACCGAGCACCATCTCTTTCTCGCCGTCGGGCTGCGGAAACGGATAGGACGTTCCGTCGGCGGGGTGAATGACGATGAGGCCATGAATACTATATCTTGCCCACTCGCTGTGAGCGTGCCACCACAACGACCCCTCCTCTTCCGAAAACAAAACTTGATACGTGAAATTAGTCCCCGGCAAAATGTTACACTGTGTCACGTACTCGGCCCCATCGAACCATGGATTTCTTGGCTGGTTCACTCCATGCCTATCAAAAGTTGAGTTAGCAGTTGCAACTAATCAAGCAAGAACGATCAAGTCTATAAGTTGGTTCCGAAATACTTAGTTGGATAAATCTCACTCAAATTAAAAATAGCTAGCTCGTATATAAAATCCCTAAAATTGTACACTTATAACAAATTCATTCCCCTTTAATTTCTATTAAATTTTAACATTAAATTGCTAAGTTAGATAATGCGGATATATTGATTTTGGTTTGTCCCCATCCTTTCATTACATGTGTACCATTTGTATTTTTCATGATATTAATCCAATTTAATTGAAATTAATGAATAATAAATTTATCATAAATATACCGATTTGAGTTTTTTGTAGTAAAAAATTTTATTTTTTGTGTAAATTTTTTTATAAATATATTAGTTTGAGGTTTTTGATAATCAAAAAATTAATTTGAAATAATTTTTTTGCAATATATTCGGAGGTTTCGTCACATTAACTTGGGGTTTATTAAGCGTAGATTTATGGTTAAGGGAAAATTTATGCGAACATTTTAATGGTGCGTCCATGTACGAGCACTGGTTTTTTAAAGTTCTGGTGGAGCAAAAAAGCGACATTGATAGGGTGTACCGGATGGGCTACGGCAATCGCAATAATCTTACTCCAATCATTGCCTGCTACAGCGTGCCTAACTTTTCGTCCTTAAATCGCGGTGGACGGGTCCAGTTTTTCTGTTGTTATTGACCTCTTTCTTGATTTTTTTTCCTTGTTGCGCAAGCCCTACATCAACCTCGAAATACAAAGTTCCTGGAATAAATCGACAGATGAACATACATGCTTCTGTTTTATTTGCAATCATTTCTTGTATCCTAGCTTGTCGTCGAATTCATCCTAGGTGTGAAATTTTTTAGTGAAACGTTGTGGTTGATATCTTTACTTTTGTTTGAAAATCAATATTTTCCTTTATTTTCTTCGGTTCAAAATTGCTTTTGTACCTTTTAAAAGTGTCATTGATAAATCTCTGAAATTATCTAATGGCGGAATTTGCTATTGTAGCATTAACGTCAGTTAAAAATTCATTGATATGACTTAATACCGTTAGAAGTTTGTCGAGTGGAATTTTTGTTCCCTTTCTTTAGTACTCTCTCTCTCTCTCTCTCTCTCTCTCTCTCGGAGTAACCACCACCATCATCAACATCATCTTCATTTTCTTCTCATTCTTCAACTTTAACCCCCGTGATTAGAACGAAGACCCATAAAATCTAACATCCTCACCAATGCAAAACCTCAAGCGGCGATGGCTGAACTTGACAAAGCTCAAGCAACCGTAGCGGTCATGGCCACAGGCTCAAACAAGCCCTAGCCCCCTGCAAACTTAACGAAGCTCAAGCATCCATGATCGTGAGTTTGGAGAAGTTTGAATGACCAAGTTTGACAAAACTCGCGTAGTCCCTCCCTTCTCTCCAATCAAAAGAATTTTGTGTATCATAAAAGATGCGCAAATCCTGACGTCCAATTAAGCAATTCGGTTGTCCATGTTAACGAAAACCGATGAGCTATAAAAAAAATGACATAGATTTTTCGGGTAAAAGTAGAGGGGATCAACCTGTCATTTCACCTATTTTTTGCTTAAACATGGTATACTAAGACCGATTCATGAAATTAATATGAAAAATGACATACGGGACAAACTTTCATGTGGGATACCGTACGTAGGATGGGAATGAAATTTGCAAGTTGACATGAGAGAGAGAGAGAGAGAGAGAGAGAGAGAGAGAGAGAGAGAGAGAGAGAGATTACCAGTGGATAGTGACGCCGTAGCCGCCTTGGTTGTGGACGTTCACGTACAAAATGTCCCCTTTCTTCACATAAATGGTTGGCCCGGAAAACTGTCATTAACGACCAACATGCTCTTTGTACTGCACAGCCTCGTGTAGTTTTTCTCCTTCAGCTGTGTGCATAATTTAAACATGTGTACATAACTTATTGGTTGACGAGACATTAACCAATGGAGAAAGCTTAAGAAATTTAGAGGTAGCAAAACAACATCAAGTTAAACTTGCTTTCTTCCAAGGAAAAAGGGAAGCAACTCACGACGAAATCATGGTAATGAACGTCGCCATGCACGATGCTTGCAGAGAGGAGAAGAAGAAGCCCGACAACAACAAAAGCTGAGACCAATAGCTTCGTCGCGCAGACCGCCATTGCCGTAGTCTTCGTTCCTTCTTCTCAGGTGGGCTCTTGTGGATGAGGAACAAAAGCGCACTGACGGAAGAGTTTTCACTTTAGGCTTCATTTAAATGAGACCTTGATTCGAAAAAAAAAAATGAAAAATGAGAACTTGATTGGTGAGAACAGTCAAACCACTTACGCTGTATTTTCTCTTCGACTATCTAAGGTTGTGTGGCGTGGGTTTGAATTGTCGGCAGTGAGATTAGATGGAGGCTGATTAGTCATATCCATTCTTTCTCCCCCATGGGTTCTTGTGGTGGATGAACCACAGGGCATTTATGCAACAGTCTTTCTCTGTTCGCTTCATTTAAGTCAGATCTTGGTTTTAGTTGACTTCTTTTGCAGAGTCCCTAGGTTACATGGTCGTGGTACCAATCCTTGCCTCGTCTCGTGGGTTTGACTTGTAGGCATTGAGATTTAGGTGGAGACTGACTAGTCTGGATTGCCTCTTGTATATTTCTCCTGAAAAGTCAATTTATTCAATATTATCATATATCCCTTTTCGGTTACTTAAGATCGGATGCGGACTTACTTATTTTTCACATTATTCGATAAATCTTTTTTTTTTTTATAATTAATTTTATCATCGGATCTTTACAGCTCACAAGCAAAGAAGTTTCGAGATACCCGATCACCAAGTGAAAGCGAACAATCCCAACCAAATTTTTTTATTATAAATAGTACCCTTGCCTTTTGTTCTTCCTTTGTTCTGAGAACAACTGATTAAAGCTACTACTGAATTTTGACTATTTCTTCTTGACTTACGGATGCCAGTCGACCAACTAACCTCCTAATTTACTCCTCCTAACGCGCACGTGCAGTGTGTGAACTAAGTTGAGAGCGGCAAGATCATACTTGTATTTCAATTTAAGGGTTGTATGATAAGCGAGTAAGAATGTTTAAAGTGAGAAACTTCCATGATTTTTGGTTTGTTTAGGATGCAAAAAGTTCACCTTTATTGAAAACGTCGATGATGGCCACCAAATCAATGAGATTAATTAATCGAACCTTGATAGTTACTTGATGATTTGAATGTCATAACATTGGGAGAATCATTCACGGTCATTAGATTGTTTCAGTGTCAAAATAGCATATTTTAAAGACTATCTCAATACATTGGAGTAGAAGCTATCGCAATTCGTAGTAATTCATTCACATGAGCTTCCATAATCCTACTGAAAATGTGTCAAAGGAAGGTGTTAGAGATAATTAGAGTAATTTTCTAGAATATTTTTCTATGTTAAAGATAATTAGGATATTTCCGTTGCTTTTATATATCTATCAAGATTGTACGAATAATGTCCCTTTAATTATGCATATTTTGATCAATATATGTTACTTTAAGTGCATTCAGCACACACCAAGTGCGCATCTGGATTGCCTCTTGTAATTTTTTTTTCCCAATAAGTTCTAACATCCTCCTGCCAACATTGATTTTAACGTTGTTCGTCTTGTCTATTAGCCAATGTCAAACTGTAGTATTGTTGCATGGTCTACAAAGCCCTATCATATGAGGAAGCGCCAGCGAGTTGTTGTTTCATGAGCAAAGCCAGCTACATTAGCCGTTGTTGTTTCCCTGCGATTAGTCGTCTCTTTAATCAGCAAAGCCAACCGCATCAATCTTAGCTTGGTCAATATGACAACACTTGCACAAGTTGTGTCGTTTAGTAAACGTTTTAAAAGCAAAGCCAACCGCATTAACTACTTACAAGTACGACAGCAGCCGCATTGGCCGCGCTCATCTAATTACTCTTTTAGTCAACAAAGTTAGCCGCATCGACCTTAGCTGTATCGACATTTTGCTGTTTTTCCTTTGATTCACAACCTTCGCCTACTTATACTAAAGAACCGATGCCACCACCACCAAAATCGCCATTCTCAAAAGAAAGTATTGTAAATAAATTGCTCCTAGTTGTTTAATCATTTGATAACCAAAGTCATTCTTTGATAAATGATCACCATCAATCAAACTCAATAAAATTTGATCAATCCTTTTTTTTTTCTATCATAAGATGGAAAACAATCTCATTTTTAGGTATTTTATTTCATATGTGTTGGAATATAATACGAGAAAATGACAGGATCTTGCAATTACATTAATGCAAAATCATCAGAGAAATAAACGAGAAATAATAAGGACACCATAACTTTCAAGGTTTGGTACGAATATCAGTATCTATATCCACGGGGAAAGTCAGTAGCAAATAATTCACTATAATCGAAAATTAAAGTTTACAATCGCTCATACGCTTAAGTATTTTTCATACTTAGATTTAAGCCAAAATCCAAAGTGTTTATAAATAAACAACTTATTTGGACATTAATTCAATGCACAAAATTACTGCACATTCAAGCTCGAAACAAAAACACTCTACACATATCAAAATCAAGAACTTCAGCATTTGTCTTTGGTCTAAGTATGTATGGCTTTGCGTTCCTATTCAAGGCTTCACGGGGCTCCTACATGTAGCTCCTACGTGCGGCTCCTCTTTCTCTCGTAGGGCTGTCTTTTTCTTTTCCACTGAAGAGCACACATTTTGCATCGTGTGTGCCCAAAGTCAAAACTTTGATTCTGGCCCCACCCTTGATTCTTTTCCTCCTATATGGATTCTTCTTCTGCCTTCTTCTGAGAAAGATAGAAAACCCTCATCATTTTTTATTCTATCTTTATTTTATTTTGTCATTTGTGCAGCTTTAAGAAATTCAAAAAAAGAAGGGCTTCTTCATTCAATTTGAAAAATCTTTATCAATAAATTTAATTTAACAAACTGTTATTATATTTAAACTTGAGATATTAATTTAATAATATATAATTTGGTTCTCATAAAATTTTACAAACCCGTTTTCTGCTCGCATCTTTAGTCTGCTACTTGAGCTTGACTTGATTGCGAAACTCTGGGCTCGATTTGTTATTCGACTTCGATTGATCTTCAGTCCGGATCGGAGGAGCACTCGACGACTACGTTCTGTTACGACTGGCGCTTGCTGCATCTTTAGTTCTTGGCAGGCGCAAATTGGCATCGTCATTCAATAAGAAGACTCCCAAGTCATAATGGTCCTTTGAAGATTAGTTCCCTGAATGTTAGACAGGAATTATAAGTAACGAATCTCATACACGTACCAACTTGTATAATAATTGCTTCCTACTTGGACCTTCAGAGCGCAATCAATATCAAGTTGATGTGTACAGAATATGCTAGTTGTTGAACCGATAAACAGGAAACAATAATTTGATTCGCCACTTCAGAGGAAAATTGGTGTGCACCCACGACAAACGGATCCAGGCGTCCAGGTTTTGTACTCGAATTGGTCCTCCATCACTTAAGTCATCATTGGAAATGAGTAGGGGTGATTAGGTCTAGGGTGGGTAAGGTCTAAACCGGGACCCTATACCCGATTCTGTTATAACGGGTTTCTCTTTTTTGGACCCTATATCTGACATTGTTTGTATCGAACCCTGTACCCGACTTATCCACTGTTTTTCCGATCCGGTTTAAGGGTCAACCCTGTTTCTACTTAAACCTATTTTGTAATCTCTCGATATCCTATACGACTTCGAAATTTATATTAATATGCGAGAAAATAACGTAATCCTCCTAATTTTGACTAAATGAAAAATTAAGGATCCACAAGACTAATTATAATAAATAAAATCATAAGAGAAAAATTAAGAACAAATATATGTCTAATATTATTCTTATCCCCACAACTATTATATGAAACTACTCATTCATGCAAGCATGACTCCACCTACAAAAGAGAAATTAGGTGAGCCAATCCATGTGATACACAAGAATTTGGCGGCGATGAACACGGTTCATCCATCGGACGGTGCGAGAGGGAGTCGATGAGGGAGGGAAGCAAGTGAGGAAGAGGAATGACAAATGAGGAGTGCTGTGCATGTTTGAAAGAGTCAAGAGGCAAAATGTCGTGTGATTACGGGAGTAAGAATATAAATCGGGGGAAAAAAAGGGTTTTGGACATCTACTTAGAAAACCAGTATGGGAATCGGTTCCAAAACCGGTTTAGAAACCGGTTTCCGAGTGAGTAATCACTTAGAACCTGTTCCCAGACCGGTTTAAACTGGTTTTGAATTTTGGGAACCGATTTTAATGGGAACCGATTCCCGACCCTATTTTCGAGTGGGTGGGCCGGTCTGGGAACAGGGTATACTTGATCTGGTTGCACACCCCTAGAAATGAGGGGAGAGAGAGAGAGAGAGAGAGAGAGAGAGAGAGAAGGGAGGTCTATCCCTATAGAATAAGTGGGAGAGAAAGAGTATTAAGTGCTTAGATTACCATTTCCATGTTATCGTTAATGGGTCGCTGGATTGTGTTGGATATGTGGCGGGCTATGGATGACAAGTGACTAAAGGGGCATCACTAATGGCATCCGTGCTCTTTTAGAGATCAAATCACTTTCGACCTTTTCAGATAGTGGCAATACCTATGTATTCTCTAATGAGTAACAGTAAAGTGATATTTCATCAAGATCAATATGTCTGGTGACTAGGTATATTCATTGGGTTGAATACTTAGAATTTGTTTATTGCTGTCATATGTACCCGTTGGCATAATAATGACATGTATCGAGGGTTGATTCGTTGGTAAGAATCACCCTCATCAACAACAATTTATATTCTCTATCGTTACATGACCAATTTATATCATATTACTCTAAAGGACTTAAACCAAACAAAATTACCATATGTGGGCAATTTATTAAGGTTAACCTAAGAAGTTAAGAACAAAAATTTGACCTTTGTAAACAATATCTGTTGGGTTGATCGATAATGGGGTAATTAGATGGATTGTTTAAAAATTTTACCAATGGCACTCGCTTTGTCATAATCCAGTAAGGAAGATCCTTGTCAACAGAGTAGATGGAAGTATGTGAGAGTCGTCCAACCATTAATTTTCAATTGAAAGACCATATGGTATACGAGGAAGAGAATCTCTGGAAGTGAGAAATAGGACCTAAAAGCTCCATGATTTGATTTGTTTTGGATGCAAAAAAAGTCCACCTTGATCAAAGATTTAGCCGAGGGATTACGCTAATGGCCCCTGACGGCCACCGAATCATTGAGATTAATTGACGAACCATGATGATTACTTGATGATTCGAGTGAGATAGCATTCTTAAAGACTATCATGATAAATAGTGATTCAATCAAGTGAATTTATTTATATTATGTGGTACTCATGGGTTCATTTTAACCAAATCAAGGAAGCATAGTCTGCTTCTTGAGCTTGACTCAGATTACGAAATTCTGAGCTCGATGCATTATTCCATTTCGATTGAGCTTCAGGTCGAATGATTAAGGTTCTGTCATGACTCTGGCCCTTGGAGGCAGAAATTGGAATTATCACTCAAAAGACGATTTTCACTTATGATGGTCCACTGAAATTCAACTTCTTGAACTTTAGACAGGATTTGAAAGTTAAGTAACGAATCTCATTCTTTTTCCAACTTATTCGATCTCCTCAAGTACTTGGATCTTCAATGTGCGACTGTGAATAAGTGGGAATTTTTTTTTAAAAAGTCCTAAACATATCGTAAATGGTTAATTTAGTCTTAAACATTTCTTTTGTGCAAATTTAGTATTAAAACCTTTGATGATTTGTCAATTTAGTTTTTAACCTTTCAATTGTGTTAATTAAAAATAAAACCTTTTAAAAATTATCAATTTAATTTTAAACATTTTGACAATTTGCCAATTATCAATTTTACTAGAAATTGCTAATGTGGTCGTCGGCTGGCTACTAAGGGCGCGTTAGTAACCATTTACGTTGCGGGAAATAATTTTTGAACAAAAATAATTTTTTTCTATTTTTGTTCTCAAGAACAATTTATGAATATAAGAACGCGTTTGGTAATTGAAAAAAATTATATTCCAGGAATAGAAATGCATTTGGTAAATTTGTATAATTTTGTTGTTACTTTTAATTTTTCTATATTTTTATTATATTTTTCCTTTTTTCTTTTTTTCCTTCTTCCTCCTTTGTGGTTGGTCGCGGCAACCGGCCGGGCGAGGTCCAGTGAGCTCGTCAAAGCCTTGCTAGGCCATCGTGAGGGCCAACGAGCTCACCGGTGGCCTTGGTGGCCAAGCGAACCTTGCTAGGCCATCGGTGAGGCTCGACCTCGCCCAGGCGGCGCGATGTTGGCCTCACCAGATCTGGGTGAGCTCAAGCTCGCCCAGCCAAGGCTCAGCATCATTGGGGGCTAGCGACGCTCCAGTGAGGTCGTTGGCCCTCGTCGGTCGGTCACCGGCCATTGCCAAGGCCGACAACCGGCCAAAAAGAAGAAGAAGGAAAGAAAAGAGAAGAAGAAAAAGAAAGAGAGAAAAATTATTTTTAGAATTGTTCCCTAGAACAAAAAGCTACTTTTTTTTTTTACTTCTTGTTTCTGTTCTTGAGAACAAAAGAACATAAATTTTTGTTTCGGGGAACATAAACTTTTTTTAATAAACAGGCCCTAAGGTACTGTTTGGTAACATTTCGGGGAATAACTGTTTCTGTTCTTTTATTCCGAGAATAGAAATAGAACATATATACATTTGGTAATTTTTTTTGTTCTTGGGAATAGATTTATAATAGAAACAAGAAATAAAAAGTCATTTCTTGTTCCTGGGAATAACTCAAGAAACAAGTTTTTGTTTCTTTTCTTTTCTTTACTTTTCTCTTATTTTCTTCTTCCCTAGCTAGTCATCGGCCTGGCAATGGTCGACGACTAGCTAGACTAGGCTTGGTGACCTTGCCAGAGCCTCGTCGGCCCTCAGTGAGGTTGCCTCGAGCTCGCCGGCTACCAGCAAGGCTCGACCTCACTTAGATTTAGAGAGGCCGAGCCTCACCTGGCCACCACAAGGCTCGGCATTGCCTGGGTTGGTGTCATATGGCCTTGCGGTGGTCGGGTGAGGTCGAGCCTCGTGGTGGTTGAGCAAGGGTAAGCCACGGCGAGGCTCAAGGGGACCTCTCTGGTGGCTGGCAAGGCTCAGGGGGACCTCGCTAGTGGCTGGCAAGGCTCCCTTGAGGCCAGCGACCTCGTCTAGCTAGTGGTCGACCGGCCATGGCCAAGCCAAGAACCGGCTAAGAGGAAGGAGAAGGAAAAAAAAAAGGAAAGAAAAAAAGAAAAAAAAATGTAATAAAATTTTATTAATATATTAAAAGAAATTTCACGTCACAAAATTTTTTGGGGTTGTACCAAACATGTTTCTATTCCCGGAACATAAATTTTATATAGTTATCAAACGTCTTAAAATGTTTAGAAACTGTTCTCGAGAACAGAAATAGAAAAAAGTTTTTATAAAAAGAAACTGCTTTCGGGAACAGAAATGTTACCATACACATCAACCATCCTACATGATGTGGATGAGGCTAACGTGAATAATTTTTTTTTTTTTTTTCAAAAAAATTATGCACTTTTTCTTCCTTTTTTCCCCTTCTTTTCCTTATACTTTTGGTTAGTTCTTGGCCACGCTTGACGACAGGTGAGGGTCATCGCCCTTGCAGCCTAAGCGAGGGCCGCCCTCATTTGACAAGGGCCATGATGCCTTCACCGGCTGTGGCTGAAAACTAGCCATGGGAAAAGGAAAAGAAGGAAAAAAAGAAAGAAGATTTAAATAAAATGCAAAAATTATGTACATTAACACTAACCATGCCACTCATGTCACTTAGAATAGTCACTAGTTGGCCGACGTACACATCAATGACTCCAACTAAAATTTTCTGAATGACTAAATTGACAAATCATCAACAGATTTAAGACTAAATCGGTGGATCTTCAAGTTTATAATTAAATTGACATGATTGAAAGGTTTATGACTAAAGCGGTAAATTGTCAAAAGGCTTCTAATTAAATTGATGCAATTGAAAAGTTTGGAACTGAATTAATCGTCCTACAATAAACTTAGGACTTTATGGACAATTATTCCGCAAATGATTGATGGAAAAATACTTATCGTAGGAATATGATAACTATCGAAGCTGCAAATGGGAACCAGGAACTTGTTTTGCAACTTTGTGCTCGGAGTGGCTTTCTAAATCTAATGCTTACGTTAATTCTGAGCTCGATGCATTATTCCATTTGGATTGAGCTTCAGGTCGAATGATTAAGGTTCTGTCATGACTCTTGCCCTTGGAGACAGAAATTGGAATCATCACTCAAAAGACGATTTCCACTTATGACGGTCCACTGAAATTCAACTTCTTGAACGTTAGACAGGATTTGAAAGTTAAGTAACGAACCTCATTCTTTTCCCAACTTATTCGATCTCAAGTAGTTGGATCTTCAATGTAGTTGGATCTTCATAAATGGTTAATTTAGTCTTAAACCATTATATTGTGCAAATTTAGTCTTAAAACCTTTGATAATTTGTCAATTTAGCTTTTAACCTCTCAATTGTGTTAATTAAAACTAAAACCTTTTAAAAATTTGTCAATTTAATGTTAAACTTTTTGATAATTTGTCAATTATCAATTTTACTAGAAATTGCTAACATGGATGATGGCTAGTTACTAACCATCTTACATGACGTGAATGAGGCTAACATGAATAATTTTTTGCTTTTTTTTTTTCAAAAAAAATTCTATAATTTTTCTTCCTTTTTCCCCTTCTTTTCGTTATACTTTTGGTTAGTACTTGGCCACAGCCAACAATAGGCGAGGGCCGCCCTCATCTGGCAATGGCCACGACACCCTCACTGGCTGTGGCTGAAAACTAGCCATGGGAAAAAGGAAAAGAAGGAAACAAAGGAAGAAGATTTAAATAAAATGCAAAAAATATGTTCATCAGCACTAACCATGCCACTCATGTCACTTAGGATAGTCACTAGTTGGTTGACGTACACGTCAACGGCTCCAACTAAAATTGTTCTGAATGACTAAATTGACAAATTATCAACATATTTAAGACTAAATTGATGGGTTTTCAAGTTTATAATTAAATTGACACGATTAAAAGGTTTACCACTAAAATAATAAATCGTTAAATTGATACAATCGAAAAGCTTGAAACTGAATTAATTGTCGTATAATAAACTTATGACTTTATGGACAATTATCCTGCGAACGATTGATGCAAAAAATACTTCTTGAAGCAATAAGTAAGAATATGATGACTATCGAAGCTGCAAATGGGAACCACGAACTTGTTTTGCAACTTTGTTTGTGCTCGGAGTGGCTCTCTAAATCTAATGATTAAGTTAATTCAAAGAGAAAAGGGTGTGTTCCTCGAGAAAAAGGTGGGAGAGAAAGGACAGCCAAGTGCTCGGCTTATGTTGGACAATGGTGGTCTATGGATGACTAGTGGCCAAAGAGGTGTGACGAATGGCATCCATATCATTTTAAAAACACGTTTTATTTTTTAAATAGTGCTCACAACGTTGGATGCTTGATGAATTAACATTGTGGTACTTTAACTGGATGTCTAGTCACATTCACCTGAGAGAGAGAACAAATAATAAACAAAATACAAATGGGCCAATACTATAAGCCACCACTTACTAAGCCACCACTTACAAAGCAAGACTCTCATTGGCAATTGTACTTTTTAGGTCAACCTCTCGTTTGTCAGTACTTACAAATGGGTAATTAGGTGTGAATTGCAAAATCCGATCACATGGTGCCCAAGATACTCTGACTGGCATTGACACGATCCTATGTCGGCCAAGATAGTCTGGCAAAAATATATATACAATATTTTGTTTTTTTTATCAAGAGGACAGCTAATCAATCTTATTTGTTATTATTTTTTTTCATCATGACCCTAATCTTTTTTCGAAAGTACGATGATACCAGTCTATGGAGGGTCAGGTCAGAGCACATAAGATTAAAGTTGTGAATAAATAGCAAAACCCAACATGTTTTTGAGGTTTCCCAAATCAGCAGTCATCTCTTGCTTTGACTCGACAATCAGCTCAGGCCGATTGACTCGCCACGAAGTACACGAGGCATGCATTGAGCGAAGTGTACGTTCTTTAGATTAGGCAGTAATGGTGCCAAAACTTGTCGAACGCGTACCTTCCACCGAGTCCTCGCCACTGAGTCCTTAGATAACAAGAAGCAAACATGAGCAGCTGCAAAAGATGCAACAAGTATGCGATCGGGGATTGCCGCCTCGCAACTCCAGCTTTGGCCTACACAAATCTATAATTTATCTACTGCTGGAAAGAGATGAGCAGAGATTTTTTTTAAGTAAGAAGTCTTAAAGATTAACCACTGTTATGACCTTTCTGAAAGTGAATTACCCAAAAGAAAGCTAATAGATTACTAAATTCAAACACTGAGCACAGATTCCCCCAAGTCCTACCAATCGCATTGACACTAAAAAATTAATTCATTTAAATGTATAGTTATACTCAATTTGGAGCCGCCACTAACCAATTAGGATTGATTAGAAACCCAAGTAAAGTATGGGAGAATACTTTACTTTTGCGAACCAGGGATTCAATAGGTCCGAGGACATGATTACGCTAGATTAATTTAACGTCCTTTCGGTACATTTTCATTTTTATTTCAAAAATATTTTTGTAAGCAGTTTTGATTAATTTTAACCCATGCTACTAATATGCAAATGGTGATCATGCGGATACACAATCAATAAAATAATATTCAATAAACCAAAGTGATAGATTGTAAAAAATATAAACTACAACTTTATTAAGGTCTACTCTCTAAAAATGCATGCCCCAAATATGATTTCTAAATGACATGGCACCTAATATTAATTATATGCAATCTTAATTTAAATTTGATATGCATGAGTTTTACTTCAATGACACGTGAAATGCAATTCATATGACATAACTTGAACTATCACAATATGTGTGCAATCTAATTTACATAATCCTAAATATGCATGTACAACATGATACGGGATGGATGACGTGGTAATTCTAATGCATGTTCTTTTTATGATATTTCTTTTTTTAAAAATAATGCAACCTTGATAAATTATATTTCATATATATATGCAACCTACACTAAATAACAATGACATGAAATGGGATTAATTATGAATTAACCCTATTGACTAACCAAGCAAAATGACCTTTGTGTTTTCCCTTTTTTTTTTTTTGTTTTAAATGACTTAATAATTTTTATTGAAAAGAAAGCAACATAAATATGCAACGCTAATCTTTTGGCATTTTTTTAAAAACACTTTTGCTCTTGAAAAGTCATATAAATCCCACATATTGAC
Organism: Eucalyptus leucophloia subsp. euroa; assembly: GCA_017140325.1. Lineage (NCBI taxonomy): Eukaryota > Viridiplantae > Streptophyta > Magnoliopsida > Myrtales > Myrtaceae > Eucalyptus > Eucalyptus leucophloia. Next base: position 65,761,944 of record CM029475.1, read on the forward strand.
GAAAAAAGAAAAGAGTCAAGGACTGTAGCAAAGTCAAAAGTCAAGAAGCATGTGTGATGGTTGACAGTCATGGGAAGATGAAAACTTCCCAAAATTTAGGAAGTATGGGTAATAAATAAATTTTCATAATGTAGGTCTCATTTGTTAAATATTTAGCTTACAACGCTAGGATTTGATCCCACATGACCCCTATTGCATAGCAACACTCTCTTAATTTGGTCTTTTTTTTTTTTGTCGAATCTTAATTTGGTATTTGATTTTGTGCTCTTACCTCTTTCTTGCATTTTAAATGTCTACCAAGAACCATACCTTATTTGAGCGTGGCGATCATTCTCCACCCTCATTGGATCGACTAGAGGCCTAATCCATCCTTAAACCACGCATTCACCTGATAGAATTCTATACCAGAGCCATTTGTTGCACTTCAATCACCTGTTCCATGTGAGTTATGCCCCCGAAAGAGTACTCAATATGGTGACAATTTGAGAATTAGTCTTTTTAATGAATTACCTTGCATGGCTACAAACTCACCCTTATGGAATCTCTCTTGCGTTGGCGATCACTTGATACCCTTCTCTTGCCAGGACCTGGGAACTTATTCTAACATCACTTTTAACGACTCAATGCATTTTGCACATGGTGAATATCAAAAGGAATACTCAAGGTGTTGACTAGTTAGGATGAGTCTTAGGCTCCAATTGTTTGGCAAATATATTCTCTTGAATTTTTTTCTCATTTTTCAGCATTTAAATTGCTTAGGAAAATGAGTTAATGAAGATACATTGTATAATCAACAGAAACTCAATACTCAAATTCAGAAAAATAATTTTCTCTTTTAAAAATTAGAATTCTTTTCTAAAATGTGACCAAACAATGGAGCTTGGACCAAAGACATTTACACTTGGCAAGAAAGCTTGGCACCCAATCCCAGGTTAGCCTGAGTCCATCAAGGCCGAGATCGATTCCTCGGCGATTGGGCCTAGGTAACAAAGGTTGGACCTGGGACTCTAGTGTTTATGCCCGAGCACCGGGCTCTTGCATCCAAGTTGTCAATGCCCAAGCTTGAGTCCATTGAGACCAGAGTTGGATTCGCAACGGCTATGCTTGCTTAATGCTTGTGCTTAGGTCTTGACAACCATGTTTAGGTACCCAACTCTCGCACCTAAGCCCATTAAGGCTAGAACGTGGTTCCAAGTCCCTCGATTCCCTCAATGATGGGCCTTAGACCTAGTGACCTTGCCAAGTATCCCGCTCCTGTGCCCAAATCATCGACGCCTAGGCCTAAGTCCACAAAGGTTAGGCCTAAGGCTCTAGAGGTTAGGCATAGGACCTTCAAGGCCATGCTTGAGCAGCCGACACCTGGGACCCGATGTATGTGACCTAGTCCCAAGTGGCCATGCCCATATACTTGATTCCCGCATCCAAGTCAAGCCTAGGCCTAGTGCTCATAACAAAGTCCCCAATGGCCACACTTGGCCTGTGCCTAAGTCTTGGAGGCCATGCCTAAGCACTTTACCTCCCTCATCTAAGTTAGGGCCAAGTCCATAAACGCTTTGCCCAAACCCAATGCTCATTCTCAGGTCCTCCGCGGTCATATCCAAGTACCTAGCTCTCGTACCCAAGTCACTAGCATTAGACATTGGTTCCTTGAATCTTAGGCCCGAGTCCACAAAGGCTAGACCCGAGTGCCTTTATGTTGGGCCCTTAGTTTTCTTTTCCAAAGGATGAAAAATAATTTCCAATTTATTTTCATATTGGAATCAAACACCATTATTTCTTTGGAAAACATTTTTCAAAAATGTAAAATTTTCACAAAACAAAACAGAAGCCTACTGATGATTCACCTCTCGAGTTTAGTATGGGGATTTAGAATCAGTTTGGTATTAGTCGTGGTATGTAAATGTGTTTTGAAGCTTTGTAAATCATATGTTTTGGTAATATTCATTTTACATCTGCAACTCCTTAATGCAATGTCTAATTATCCCAAAGACAATTAGACCTTGCATAATATTTTTTTGAGAAGGTTTGTTCTCATATGTGAAACATAAAGTTGTGTGTACGAGTGAGCATGATTCCAATATAGAACCAGGAACCAAAGAACCAAATCAGTTCCCACCATGGTAGATTTTAGGCTAAAAAAATTAGGGAATCGGTTCCAATGAGTAAGTTCCAAGTTCCTAGAACAAGTTTTTGTATTTTTTTGTTCTATCTGATTATGAGTGTATAATCTTGAGCCACTAACTTGGACTTCCATTTCTGGTATATCCATGACTAAAATCTTTACGGTGTTAATGTTTCATATTTTTTGTATATCTTAATATAAGTTGTAATTAATAGATTGTAACGGCAAATGGTAGTCATTAGAAATAATAATTTCCCGCAATCATTCAATTAAGAATATAGGTGGAACTTGAATATATCATAAAAATCCCAAAGTACACAAGTATGTCCAAGTTCCAAAAATTTGAGAACTGATTTTAACAAGTAAATTTCAAATGAAAGCTGAATTGACTATGATACTACACACCTTTAGTTGTGTGACTAATTATTCTGATTTCTTAATTCTAAAGTTGGCCCTTTCAAGATTCACTTCCACACCTCTTTAATGAGCATGTGGGTTTCAAGTTACCGCCCGTAAATAATTAGCGTTTTATTTTTTATTTTTTTCAAAAACACCTAGTAGGGAAGAAAAGCTCCTCCGCAAGTTTTCATCGCCATCGATGCGTTGGTCGTAACTTGTAACCATCACTGTGTTGCGAACCGACACGCCAATCGTAAAATTTTCAATCGCATGCGTTTGGCTTTTGTAATTTGGAGAAAGTAGTGGTGACTGTAATTCTGCAGCGGCGAGTGTGTAGTAGACGGGACTGCAAGTCTGCAGCTGCAGGGGGGTCGATTTTGCAGCAACAATATTTCCTAGGTGAACAAATGTCGTACCATTTGCACTTGCAGACTGAATTTTTAAATAATCTATTTCCCGTTCCTTGTACCGTTTGGACTTGAGTATTGGCAAAAGATTGAAAGGGACGATTTTTTGGCGTTATCAAATGATGGAGCAGGAAAAAGGAGTGGAATTCTATTTTCCTTATCATCTGTTCCTTTATTTCCAAATTTTTATCAAAGTGAGAAGACCATATATCAGAAACTGATGCCAATACCGTCTATTTGGCAAGTAATAGAAGTAACACCTCGATGCTCAACTGTTAAAATGATTGCAAGTCTTTTGTAAGATCGTGCATTCAATTCATGTCGAAAGCAAAATATAGATCTATTAAACGGATAATCAGATTAAATGTTCAACTTAAATTAATATATTTAAATCTTTATGATATATTTCCATACAATACAAATACTTGAGACTCATACTCTATGCAATTCATATTACTAAAACACTTCAACACTTAACATAATTTAGGAAAATCTATACCCAAATTAAAGTGTGAGAACGAGGTAAGAAAGCGCACGATTAAATGAGGGCAAAAGAGAGTCATAGAGATTAATTGAGTCTAAATAAGTTATATATTCATTTAACACTTATATTATCTTTGACTTTACCTTACAAGCCATTTATTGAATATAATTTATATAACAATCCAATTCATCAAATATAGATCAATAAATGAATTTATGATCAATTTTGATAGATTTAGAGAACAATTCCTGCTCTATTGTCCAACTAATACTGGTTTGCCAATTTTGGAACTGAGTTATATGCTTATGCAAAATAATTACAACTGAAACAGACATTTCGTCATAGGCCTTTAGGGTCTCAAATTCCTGCCTTTTTGTTGAAGAAAGAAATAGTAACTTAGATGTATCTCCTGCTCTTTTGTTTCTTTGTTCATTTTTGAGATAAATCTATCGAAAATCCTAAAATTTGTTATTAATATCAAGTCTTAAAAATTTAAAATAGTGCAATCAAAAAATTATGTCGAAAAAATAAGAAGTGCGATAAAATATTCCGGTCAAACACAGTCAAATTTGATTACTCGAAAAATGTGATATGACGCCAAGTGGACTCCACCTTAGAAAAAGTATCAAAATAGAGAAACAAAACGGGCCAAATGAAAAATAAAATTTGTTTATAAAAATAAGTTGGCGAATCGCACAGAAAATCTTGTTAGGGACGGCACCGCCACCCGTTTTCCCCAGGGCCCTATGCAGCAATGAGGGGCTCTTGCAATGGTGAAGCCATTGCTTGCTACCACCGCACCAGTTCCAAATGTACTGAAGGACGTACGAAGCGTCTTCAAAGGTGGACAGACTCGAGAGACACAGCAGGTGGTGGCGAACGTATGAGATATGTAGAGACCTGATCATGTTACGAAAGCAAATTGAGTGTTTCTATGAAACAAATTGACTGTGTCGAGATTTGATCACGGTTGGATTTACGATGAAATCGTGGTCATAAGTGCTAGCTGTCGTGCTACCTCCTCACGGGGTCCATTAACCCTCGTAAGGGAAGATGGGGAATTACTAAAAATAAATAAATTTATTGTAATTATACGAGTTCAATCCTAATCATTTTTTTTGTTAATTCAATTCCAAACTTTTTTTTATGTCAATTTGTAGCCAACTAGTTCTAATTCAATTTATCCGTCGACCAATGTTGACACAAACAAATTTTGATAAATGTTTTCATAATTATTTATTCAGCCCGTTTTGGCCAGGCAAAGGTCATGGACCAATGTTGACACAAACGAATTTTGATAATATTCTTTTTTTCTATTTTTCATAATTATTTATTCTTTTTCCGCCTAGGAATTAAGAAATGAAAAAATATTTAAAGTTAATTTTTTCGGGAAAAAAAAAGAGTTGATGCGGTTGCCCCCGGAATGGGGAATAGGATGGACGGCCCTAAGAACCAAACCAAACAGTCTGGTCTGGACAACACTTTTTTTCTATTTCTCGTTTCCTAAAACAATTTTTAAACAGAAACGTTACCAAACGCACCTATGTCTCTCTTTCTCTCTTCGCGGTTGTTCTTTTTGCTTCTGTTTGAAGCGCCACGTGTGCTAAAATATTTTTTAAAAAATTACTATTTTTTTCCATCATTCAAATTGGATAAAGTTAATGAGATGGCAATAATGGACTGTTTGGACGAAGTTTTAAGAGTTAATTGACTCGTACTAAGCATGGAAATTCAATTAGTGAGGCAAATGGTAGATGCCTTGAAAAATTCAAACTTATGTTCTAATTCGATCCGTCCGATATGCTCACCCCTAACTTCAATACGTGAAAATCACAGACAATTAAAAAACAAAATCTTAAAATTCTTTGGTCATGCATAGGAAATGGTGAGTGCGAACGAGGCGCAACTTTCATAGTCTCTGCTTTAAACTAGAGGGCTTTGCATCTGGGCCAACTCTACATAATTATTAAAATGGGCTCTACCTAAATAGGCCCAACACAACTATAATTCATGATTAAAAATAATCACACACCACCACCACTAATGATGATGATGATAAGAAAAAGAATAATACATCAGAAGAACCAAAAATCATCTCAAGTTTATTATAAGGCAGGCCAAGGGCTTCCATAACTCTGAACATGTTATTTATGCCGATAATAGGACTAAGTCGAGTAATCAACTTTCATCAAGGCCCAATCAAACCGTTTTTAATGACTGACGCCTGATGCGTTCGGTGAACTATTGCAAGGAGGAGAGAGTTCCTGTGCTAATGCCTCGAAGATGTATTGAGTCGGATCACATCAAAGTCAAGTATAGCTTCTCATCCGAGTCGGAGAACTCCTCGAGCCGAAGTTTGCTGTCAGGATAGCATGGAGGCATGTAACCCGGGGGGTCTCGGATGCTCGTGTCCTCGGTGCCGCCATTTTTCATGCCCCAAGTGAGGTGTTTATCCAGTTGACAGTGCCATAGCCACATATCCAATCTTGTAAACCCTTCTTGGGGTTTGTGCTCGGTACATAGTCATCATGTGGTGTAGACAATACGGGGAATGGTTTTTGATGTATGTTTATCCATTGGAAGAAGACTCTCCACAACAACATTCTCCACAGAGTGCCACTCTAAATCCTCCATGCCAGCCAATAGAAGAGGAAATCGTGGAAAATGTCGAATCTGAGATAATCAAGGAAAATGTCATTTTTGCTTTTGAAAAAAATCTGTTGATGCGTGGCCTTCATTTGGTCGACATCCCTGGCTTCGCTGTCCAACTGAAAAGAAGCCAACCTTCATGCAGAGCACACACCACCTTGCTCCGGTTCTCAATTTTTGGGACCGAGGACCAACTCTATTAAGCAGTGAGATCGAGGACCAGATTGACCTAATGGCACTTTTGTCTTTTTTTTTTCAAAATGTTTGAAAAACTCTAAGAATAATGAAAAACGGCACCAATACAATTGATTAAAGACAAGAGATAAATCGATTCGACAGAGAGCATGTGATTAAATTGTGGGTGATTCCACTTATGAAAGCAAACAATCCCAACCAAATTTTTTATTATAAATAGTACCCTTGCCTTTCGTTCTTCCTTCGTTCTGAGAACAACTAATAAAAGCTACTACTGAATTTTGACTATTTCTTCTTGACTTACGGATGCCAGTCGACTAACTGACCTCCTAATTTGCTCCTCCTAACGCGCACGTGCAGTGTGTGAACTAAGTTGAGAGTCACAAGATCATACTTATATTTCAATTTAATGGTTGTATGATAAGCGAGTAAGAATGTTTAAAGTGAGAAAACTCCATGATTTTTGGTTTGTTTAGGATGCAAAAAGTTCACCTTTATCGAACACGTCAATGATGGCCACCAAATCAATGAGATTAATTAATCGAACCTTGATAGTTACTTGATGATTTGAATGGCATAACATTGGGAGACTCATTCACGGTCATTAGATTGTTTCAATGTCAAAATAGCATATCTTAAAGACTATCTCAATACATTGGAGAAGAAGCTATCATTCACATGAGCTTCCATAGTCCTACTGAAAATGTGTCAAAGGAAGGTGTTAGAGATAATTAGAGTAATTTTCTAGAATATTTTTCTGTTGGTTTTATATATCTATCAAGATTGTGCAAATAATGTCCCTGCATATTTTGATCAATATATGTTACTTTAAGTGCACTTGGCGCCCACGTGCGCGTCTGGATTGCCTCTTGTAATTTTTTTTTTCCCAGTAAGTTCTAACATCCTCTTGCCAACATTGATTTTAACGTTGTTCGTCTTGTCTATTAGCCAATGTCAAACTGTAGTATTGTCGCATGGTCTACAAAGCCCTATCATATGAGGAAGCGCCAGCGAGTTGTTGTTCCATGAGCAAAGCCAGCTACATTAGCCGTTGTTGTTTCCCTGCGATTACTCGTCTCTTTAATCTGCAAAGCCAACCGCATCAATCTTAGCTTGGTCATTATGACACCACTTGCACAAGTTGTGTCGTTTAGTAAACGTTTTAAAAGCAAAGCCAACCGCATTAACTACTTACAAGTACGACACCAGCCGCATTGGCCGCGCTCATCTAATTACTCTTTTAGTCAACAAAGTTAGCCGCATCGACCTTAGCTGTATCGACATTTTGCTGTTTTTCCTTTGATTCACAACCTTCGCCTACTTATACTAGAGAACCGATGCCATCACCACCAAAATCGCCATTCTCAAAAGAAAGTATTGTAAATAAATTGCTCCTAGTTGTTCAATCATTTGATAACCAAAGTCATTCTTTGATAAATGATTACCATTAATCAAATTCAATAGAATTTGATCAATCCTTTTTTTCTATCATAAGATGGAAAAAACCTCATTTTTAAGTATTTTATTTCATATGTGTTGGAATATAATATGAGGAAATAACAGAATCTTAAAATTTACGTGAACATAAAATTATACAGAAATAAACGAGAAATAATAAGAACACTAGAAATTTACGTGATTCTGTTCGAATATCGGTATCTATATTCACAGGGAGAGTCAGCAGCAAATAATTCACTATAAATAAATAATTAGAGTTTACAATCGTTCACATGCTCGAATATTTCCCACGCTTAGATTTAAACCTAAACGCAAAGTGTTTATAAATAAACAATTCGCTTGGATATAAATTCACTGTACAAAATTACTGCATGTTTAAGCTCGAAACAAAAACGCTCTATGCATGACAAAATCAAGAACTTCAACATTTGTCTTTGGTCTGCGCGTACGTATGGCTTTGCGTTCCTAGAATAGGCTTCGGCGGCTCCTACATGCAGCTCCTGCATGCGGCTCCTCTGTCTCTCGTAGGGCTGTCTTTTTCTTTTCCGCTGAAGATTACTCCTTTTGTATCGTGTGTACGCCCAAAGTCAAAATTTTGACTCTTGGCCCCACCCTTGATTCTTTTTCTCCAATATGGATTCTTCTTCTGCCTTATTCAGAGAAAGATAGAAAACCCTCATCTTTTTTTTTTTTTATTCTATCTTGATTTTATTTCCTCCTCTGTGTAGCTTTAAAAGTCCAAGAAAAGAAGGACTTTTTTTAATCCAATTTGAAATTTACTTAGAAAATTTTTATCAAAAAATTTGATTTAACAAACCGTTATCCATATTTAAATTCAAGACATTAATTTAACAATATGTTATTTGATTCTCATAAAATTTTACAAATCCATTTTCTTCTCATATCTTTAGTCTGCTACTTGAGCTTGACCTGATTGCGAAACTACGGGCTCGATTTGTTATTCGACTTCGATTGATCTTCAGTCCGGATCGGAGGAGCACTCGACGACTACGTTCTGTTATGACTGTGGCGCTTGCTGCATCTTTAGTTCTTGGCAGGCGCAATTTGGAATCGTCATTCAATAAGAAGACTCCCAAGTCATAATGGTCCTTTTGAAGATTAGTTCCCTGAATGTTAGACAGGAATTATAAGTAACGAATCTCATACACGTACCAACTTGTATAATAATTGCTTCCTACTTGGACCTTCAGAGCGCAATCAAGATCAAGTTGATGTGTACAGAATATGCTAATTATTAAACCTATAAGCAGGAAACAATAATTTGATCCGCCACTTCAGAGGAAAATTGGTGTGCACCCACGACAAACGGGTCCGGGCGTCCAGGTTTTGTACTCGAATTGGTCCTCCGTCGCTTAAGTCATCATTGGAAATGAGGAGAGAGAGAGAGTAGAAGCTTAAGGTTGAGAAGGGAGGTGAATCCCTAGAGAATAAGTGGGAGAGAAAGAATACTAAGTGCTTAGATTACTATTTCTATGTTATCGTCAATGGGTCGCTGGATTGTGTTGGATCTGTGGCGGGCTATGGATGACAAGTGACTAAAGGGGCATCACTAATGGCATCCGTGCTCTTTTAGAGATCAAAGCACTTTCGACCTTTTCAGATAGTGACAATACCTATGTATTCTCTAATGAATAACATTTAAGTGATGTCTCATTAAGATCAATATGTCTGGTGACTAGATATATCCATTGGGTCGAATACATGAAATTTGTTTATTACTATCATATGTACCGGTCGGCATAATAATGACATGTATCGACGGTTGATTCGTTGGTAAGAATCACCCTCATCAACAACATTTTATATTCTCTATCATTACATGACCAATTTATATCGTATTACTTTAAAGGACTTAAACCAAACGAAATTACCATATGTGGGCAATTTATTAAGGTTAACCCAAGAAGCTAAGAACAAAAATTTGACCTTTGTAAACAATATCTGTTGGGTTGATCAATAATGGGGCAATTTGATGTATTGTTTAAAAATTTTACCAATGGCACTTGCTTTGTCATAATCCAATAAGGAAGATCCTTGTCAACGGAGTAGATGGAAGTAAGCGAGAGTCGGGGATTTCATCCTTGGTGGGTTCAGTTGGTGATGCAATGTATCACCACAACATCATTGAGTGTATGGTTTAATGGAGAACAACTACACTACTTTCGGCCTTCAAGAGGATTACATCAAGGAGATCCTCTTTCCCCTTATATATTCATCTTAGTGGCAAATTTTCTTTCAACCCTTATTCATCAAGCAGTCCATATGGGCCACCTCAACGGAATAAAGCTAAACAGGTCATGTCCGACTCTTTCCCGTCTTTTTTTTTTGCCAATGATTTAGTTTTCTTCTTAGAAGGCACTATTAAGGAATGTCAGAACCTCGCTAATATCTTGAACCAATATTGTATGGCAATGGGGCAAGTCATAAATAGGAACAAATCTGGACTATTTTTTAGTAAATATTGTTCGTTGAGTCTTTTTTTTTTTTTGAACAAATATGGACTATTTTTTAGTAAATATTGCACTTCGTTGACTCCTCCCCAGCGGTGGGGTCTTCAAAACCATCGCGGAAAAGTCTTCAAGAAAAGCAGAATTTAGGGTATTGGTGTTGCAGCGATATGGAAAATATTTAGGTATTCCTTTTGAATGGGGGTAATCTAAAAAAGAGATGTTTGGTTGGATATGAGGGAGAATAAATGCCAAACTTGAGGGTTGGAAAGAACATTTACTGTCGAAGGGAGGCAAGGAAATCTTACTCAAATTTGTTATACAGGCAATTCCACAATATATGCTATGTCCATTTTCAAGCTTCCCCTATCTCTTTGTCAAATGATTGAAAAGAAAATTTCCAATTTCTGGTGGCGGAATGATAAAAGCAGGGTCGGAGTTCATTGACAGAAATGAGATTTGCTAAAAACCAGCAAGGACAGTGAAGGGCTAGGCTTTCAAGGCCTAATAGCATTCAACAAGGCAATGCTTGGAAAGCAGGCTTTGCATCTACTAAAAACAACCTCACTCATTATGGAGTCGGATTTTCAAGGGACTATACTTTCAATTAAAGGACTTTCAATCAGCAGATAAAGGTACGCGCCCATCTTAGGGCTAGCAGAGTCTTCTTATTGGTAGAGAGGCCATCCTACCTAATGTACGATGGTGTGTTGGGGATGGCAAGATGATCAAAATATGCGAGCATAGCTAGTTACCTATCGGACCTATAGGCGGACCAACTACAAGAGAGGAGCTAGGGATGGTGGCTGATCTTATTGACCCTATCCACCATACCTGGAATCTTCCTCTTATAACAGAACTATTTGATGATACGAACATGGCAGAAATACTTAAGATCCCTGTCAGACCCTTACATGCTATTGATAAGTTAGTTTGGATAGCTACAAAGGATGGGCATCACACAATCAAAAGCAATTAAAATACTCTAGTCAGCACAGCAATCACACAAAGTGGTCATCAAGCCTCAACATCGTACCAAAATCCCAAAATACTTTGGCGCAAAATATGGACAATGAAAACAGCACAAAAATCCGCATATTCTTGTGGACAACATGGCAGAATGCCCTTGCTATCAAAGCTAATTTATTTTATCGTCATATCACCCTTGATCCTATATGCAATCTTTGCAATTAGAAATCTCCAGAAATAATCGAACACCTATTCTTCTTCTGTTCGAGGACTAAAGGAGTTTGGAGTCATTCTTAGCTCAACATTTTAGTATCGCCTCATACTGTGCACCGTCTAGATGAGTGGATCATAGAAAGAGAAACAAATAAGAGACTTTTACCTGGACTAGAGACAATTGCCCATGTATTATGGCAGATCTGGTGTCTACGCAACAACAGCATTTTTCGCCGACATTGCCCCCATCCAAACTGAGCAGTGGTAGATGCATTGGCACAAACACGGATCCAGCACATCTCTCCTTCGAGCAACCAGCAAATAGGGGACTCACGAACAAGGGATTCTGCTCCCCAAACAGCAATCTTGTGGAAAGCTTCGGATCGCGGATTCCTAAAATGCAATATTGATGGATCTCATCATCCTGGCAGTCACGAGGGCACTATGGCATGAATAAGCCGGAATCATCAGGGTATTCTTACAGATGTCTACACCAGAAGATTTATAGCAGCTTCGGCTTTTCAAACGGAAGTGCAGGCGCTCACCTTCACTCTTCATCACCTGCTGCCCCAAGGCCTCAATAAGGAAAATCTGGTCATTGAGTTTGATTGCTTGCTCTTGATTGACATAGTTCAAGCAAGACGGAAGCTGCCGTGGGAAGAACGTGCGATGTTCGCTGAAATTGAAGCTTTGCTATCCCTTTACCCTAATTTGCAGATGCGGCATTGTAAACGAGAGGCAAAGGGAGCAGCAGATTGGGCTGCTAAAGCCCACGGCAGATCTAACCTAGCCCACAATTGGAATATCTTTCCTCCTTTTATTTTGCAAGCTTTGGTAGCCGCCGATGCCATAGCTTCGTCACACCTAATTGTAATGTTGTGAATACTTAAATAACACCTATCTTTTCGACCAAAAAAAAAAAAAAAAGCGAGAGTCGTCCAACCATTAATTTTCAATTGAAAGACCGTATGGTGGACGAGGAAAAGAATCTTTGGAAGTGAGAAATAGGACCTAAAAGCTCCATGATTTGATTTGTTTTGGATGCAAAAAAAAGTCCACCTTTATCAAAGATTTAGCCTAGGGAATTGAAGAAAATTACACGCTAAGGCCCCTGATGGCCACCGAATCATTGAGATTAATTGACGAACCATGACGATTACTTGATGATTCGAGTGAGATAGCATACTTAAAGACTATCATGATAAATTGTAATTCAATCAAGTGAATATATATTATGTGGTACTCATGGGTTCATTTTAACCGAATCAAGGAAGCATGGTCTGCTTCTCGAGCTTGACTCAGATTACGAAATTCTGAGCTCGATGCGTTATTCCATTTCGATTGAGCTTCAGGTCGAATGATTAAGGTTCTGTCACGACTCTGGCCCTTGGAAGCAGTTGGAATCATCACTCAAAAGACGATTTCCACTTATGATGGTCCATTGAAATTCAACTTCTTGAACGTAAGACAGCATTTGAAAGCTAAGTAACGAATCTCATTCTTTTTCCAACTTATTCGATCTCCTCAAGTACTTGGATCTTCAATGTGCAACTGTGAATAAGTGGGAAAATTATCCAAAAAGTCCTAAACATATTATAAATGGTTAATTTAGTCTTAAACATTTCTATTGTGCAAATTTAGTCTTAAACCCTTTAATGATTTATCAATTTAGCTTTTAACCTCTCAATTGTGTCAATTAAAACTAAAACCTTCTAAAAATTTGTCAATTTAATCTTAAATCTTTTGACAGTTTGCCAATTATCAATTTTGCTAGAAATTGTTAATGTGGATGTTGGCTGGTTACTAACCATCCTACATGATGTGGATGAGGCCAACATGAATAATTTTTGCTTTTTAAAAAAAAAACAAATTATGTATTTTTTCTTCCTTTTTCCCCTTCTTTTCCTTATACTTTTGGTCAATACTTGGCCATGGCCAACGATAGGCAAGGGCCATCCCCCTTGCAGCCTGAGTGAGGGCCGGCCTCATCTAGCAAGGGCCACACTCACCGGCCATGCTTGAAAACTAGCAATGGGAAAAAGGAAAAAAAGGAAAAAAAAAAGAAAGAAGATTTAAATAAAATGCAAAAATTATGTACATCAACACTAACCACATCACTCATGTCACTTAGGATAGTCATTAGTCGGCCGACATACATGTCACCGGCTCCAACTAAAATTGTTTTGAATGACTAAATTAACAAATTATTGACAAATTATCAACATATTTAAGACTAAATTGGTAGATCTTCAGGTTTATGATTAAATTGATACGATTGAAAGATTTACGACTAAAGTGGTAATCTTTCAAAAGGTTTAGAATTAAATTGATACAATCGAAAAGTTTGAAATTGAATTAGTCGCCGTAGAATAAGTTTAGGACTTTATGGATAATTATCCCGCGAACAATTGATGCAACAAATACTTCTTGAAGCAATAAGTAAGAATATGATAACTATCGAAGCTGCAAATGGGAACCACGAACTTGTTTTGCAACTTTGTTTGTGCTCGGAGTGGCCCTCTAAATCTAATGCTTAAGTTAATTCAAAGAGAAAAAGAGGTTTGTTCCTCGAGAAAAAAGTGGGAGAGAAAGGATAACCAAGTGCTCCGCTTATGTTGGACAATGGTGGTCTATGGATGACTAGTGGCCAAAGAGGTGTGACCAATGGCATCCATATCATTTTAAAAACACGTTTTATTTTTTAAATAGTGCTCACAACGTTGGATGCTTGATGAATTAACATTGTGGTACTTTAACAGGATGTCCAGTCACATCCACTTGAGAGAGAGACAGAGCAAATGATAAACAAAATACACATGGGCCAATACTATAAGCCACCACTTACAAAGCAAGACTTTCATTGGCAATTGTACTTTTTAGGTCAACTACTCGTTTGTCAGTACTTATAAATGAGTAATTGGGTGTGAATTGCAAAATCCGATCGCATGGTGCCCAAGATACTCCGACTGGCATTGACACGATACTATGTCGGCCAAGATAGTCTGGCAAAAAAATATATACAATATTTTGTTTTTTAATCGAGAGGACAGCTAATCAATGTTATTTATTATTATTTTTTTCATCATGACCCTAATCTTTTTTTGAAAGTATGACGATACCAGTCTATGGAGGGTCAGAGCACATAAGATTAAAGTTGTGAATAAATAGCAAAACCCAACATGTTTTTGAGTCTCCCAAATCAGCGGTCATCTCCTGCTTTGACTCGACAATCAGGTCAGGCTGATTGAATCGCCACGAAGTACACGAGGCACTCATTGAGCAAAGTGTACGTTCTTTAGATTAGTCAGTAATGGTGCCAAAACTTGTCGAACGCGTACCTTCCACTGAGTCCTCGCTTCTGAGTTCTTAGATAACAAGAAGCAAACATGAGCAGCTGCAAAATATGCAACAAGTATGCGATCGGGGATTGCACCCACCCCCCCCCCCCCCTTCCGGCGGGGCGACTCCAGCTTTATCCTACACAAATCTATAATTTATCTACTTCAGGAAAGAGATGAGCGGATATTTTTTTAAGTAAAGAAGTCTTAAGATTGACCACCGAGCTCGACCCTTTAGTAGGGGTGAGTATCGGTCTAGAGCTAACCTTGGACTGACCCTAAACTAGCCCAATCTTACCAATCCTGATCTAGTTCTTAGAGGGACTAAGTCAGTCCTTGATCCTAGAATCCTTGGACCAGCATTGTACATGTTAGTCGTCAATCCTGGAAGTTTAGGGCATGTTTGGTAATACTTCTATTCCCAAGAATAATTTTTGATAAAAAATTATTCTTTTTTATTATGTTATTAGAAACAATTTAAAGTATTTTAATCCGTTTGGTAACTGTCAAAAATTTTAGTTCTCAAAATAGAATTGCTTTTAGTATCGTTCTCAAAATTTCTACTTCAAATCATTTCATTTTAACTTTTAAATTATTTTTTTTTTTTCTTCTTTTCTTTACTTTTTCCTCTTCTTCTTCAAGGGTTGTCAATCGCCGACCTTAGGATGACTAGTGACCGGCCAAACAAGGGCCGGTGACCTTTGGCGAGTTTCATTGGGCCACCGCGAGGTCGACCTCACCTTGGCCAAACGACACCGACCTCGTGGTGGCCCGATAAAGTCGAGCCCTACCGACGGTTAGGCGAGCTCAGCCGAGTCTTGCCCAACCATGGCTTGGTCGAGCCTTACTTGGTCATGCAAGGCTTGCCGGTGATTGGAGGAGGCTCGCTTGGCCACCGACGAGGCCCACCTAGCCACTGGCAAGGCTTGGCCTTGCCAGATTTGGAGAGGCTAAGCCTCGCTAGTGGTTGGATGAGCCTCCGACAAGCTCGCCGGACCTCACCAGATTGGTCGTCGATGATTGGTGACTGTGGAAGATGGCAGCGACGGCGGCAACGGCGGCAATGGTTGAAGAAGAGAAGAGAAGGATGAAGAATAAGAAGAAAGAAGAGAAAATATTTAAAAAAATGAATTGGCTTGATTTTGAAATTGTTCCTGGAAATAAAGAATCAACTTTTTTTTACTTCTCAATTTTGTTTCAAATCTACTTCCGAGAACAAAAAAATAAAAATTTGTTTCCAAGAATAAAAATTTTACCAAACGGAATTTTGTTCCAAATTTACTCCCGAGAACAAAAAAATAGAAATTGTTACTATTTGGCAAGTTGCCAAAAGCACTCTTAGGGTCGGTCCAATTCAAACCAACCATGACTATATATTATATATAATATATCTAAAATATATTATATATCTAATATATTCTTTATAAATCTTTATATAGAAAAAACCTTAAGTTAGATGGCATCAATATCATTAAACGGCTCCTTAGTGAGGAGTCAAAGTGATTTTATAGCGTTCTTTAATAGCTTAGACTTTTAATGTCTTTTTCGACGTAAACAACTCCTCATGGCATCCTCCTGTAGTAGTCATTATCTTATGTCTTCTTTGTCCTCTTAGTATTCAATTTGCTAAAATCGAAAAAAATAACTTCCCGCTTGCCGCTCGACACTCACCTCGCTTGCTTTTGGTCACTCGCGCTACTCGCACTACTGTCACTCGACGCTCACCCCACTTGTTGCTTTTCGCTCAACGCTCACCTCACTTGTTGCTTGTCACTCGACGCTCACCCTGGTTGTTGTTCACTACTTGACGCTCACCCCACTCAACGCTCATCCCTCGCCTCTCTTCGTTGACCTTACTCATTGCCGAACCCATTGAGTCAATCCGGTTTTTGATCACCTTTTCATGGAGTATAAAAAATGAAACAAAAAAATTATCAGTTGGTCTCAGGTTGACTCTCGAACCAGACCGAACCAATTGGATCGATCCAATCCTCGATCCTAGTCTCAATAAGGTTGGTCATCGGTCTAAAAAATTGAGGATTACACCTTCTAGTGTGACTCTCGGCTCCACTAAAGGGCAAGTAGGGTTTGATATTCAAAAGTGAGCGTCCGTGGAACTCCACTAAAGTATAAAGAATGCTTACAAATTATTATTATTATTATTATTATTAAATTATTATTATTATCATCATCATCATCATTATTATTATTGACGTAATAGAGGTTTGGTGTTAGAATGATATCTTGACCAATGTCGATTTATATGTAATTTATGTATACACATCTTGCTCGAGGATGATCTCTAGGTTCTAATGGAGCCTAATTCTGACTTGACTAGTTGAGCTTTTATGAGGTCAAACTAAGAAGAGTGAAAATTGAAGCTCTACTTATTTCGTGAAAAATGAATAATTTGAAAAATATTTTTTTTCAAAAAAAGATTGCTTAAATAATTAGTTAATGAAAAATATTTTCATTAGTGACAACAATTTGTATTTAAATATTTTCGTGATCGAAAAAAAATCGTTCAATTAGTTTTGCAATCAATACAAGTGATTATTTTGACAAAAATATTTTCCAAAATCATTTATTTTCCGTAAAATAAGTGGAGCTTTAAATCAAGCAAAAACCAGCTTTGTTAGAGAAAAGAGGAAGTGGGGGAAATTGGAAATAGGGGAGGAAGATGGATAAAAATGTAGATATTTTGTTAGTGAGTAATTTCAAATTTAGGGAAAAGTTCTCTCCCTTAATTTTCTCAAACAAGGGCCTGGGCCCAATCTGCAATTTTATGTTTGGTCTACGTCGAGCCCTGGCCCAGTCAAACTTTCTGTTTGTTTGATTTTTTATACAGAAGCCGCTGGGCCTAGCTTTTTCCCAATGTAAAGGATTCGATTATGAGTAGACAGAGATTAGAGAACGCTTATGTGCCTCACGTTTACAAGAATATTTTAACAAGCTGTCCTACAAAAATATAATTACAATAGAGTACCATTGTAGCGTACATACAACAATATTTTAAGGTATCATTAGATGTAAAAGTTTCGCATCAAACTAAATTATCAAAGTCCGAAGAAACTAATTCATATAAAATTAGAGATTCACATGCATAATATAAAACATTGTACTATCTCTTAAATGTATATAATTAACAAATGCTTTTCTCGACTAGCTAATATGGTCAAATCTTTAAATTATTTTATTATGCTAAAAAAAATATTACATTTGTTGAAGACAGATGAGTTACAATTACATAGTAAAAGTAATGAGGAGATAGGAGAATGATGAGGGGCAATCAACTAGTGCATCCATATATTGCTACTTTTGTGAAGAGAATACCAAAGTCTTTTCTTGCAATAAGGAAAGTTCAATTCCAGCAATCTACGACCTTAATTGGCACAATTTGAGTCAACACTTAGAGAAGACTTTTTTATAATTGTTATGTACTTATACACTATTAATTAAGTAGGTAGATCCAAGATCTACTTCAATCTCAAATTTCTACAAAAACGTTTCATGAACAACCTTTGTATATACAATAAATGTTATATGACAACACAACTCTATAAATGGACAATTTTGTAATGTATAAGAATCGAGATAATTGGAATAAACCTCTTAAATTTTATATGTGAATTTAAAATATATTGTTAGATCACACACTCAATGATTTTGATGATGACAAAATTGCATATTCAAGTACTAACGTATTTGTTCAAGTGGATGCACGGAGATATAAAATGTAAGTTCTGCAAATGTTGGTCATAGCAGCAAGTGATATCTACATCACTACACCTTGATACCATGACTGGGAGTTTCTATTAATGGAAAGTCAAAGTGTCCAAATTCTATGGATGGAGAAGAAGACTCAGCACTGTGAAACTTCGTAATCAAGTGTAAGAAGTGTCGTTCAGCCCTAACTAAGAAAGCATGTCGTGTTAAGGAATGCGGTGATTGATTGATCTATAATTGGAAAGAAACATGAAGATGCACATTTTGATAAAAAAAAAAAAAATGCTGCTATGCTGACGGCATTGTCATTTTTTGTGAATAATGGGGCCTTTTTTACCGCACATTATAATTGAAATGGTATCGGCGACCAATATATTGGAGGATATTTCTCTTTTTTAAAAAAGAAAATGAAACCAAAAAAGAAAGGAAACTTAATTACTGCTTGTGAGCATTTTTTTTTTTTTTTTTTAAAAAAACGCTGCTATGCCGACGTCACCGTTATTCCGCTGACGGCACCGTTATTCCCAATGAATAACGGTGGCTTTCTTTCCAACGTTGCAATTGAAATGGAATTGGCAATCTGATAAATATAGACAAAGGAGCAAATTTGGAAAAGAATCTTGACAGAAATTTCTTAGATAATAAAGGAGATAGTGATCCCAACAAGAAGGAAACATAATCTCTACTTGTGAGCATTTATATTAACACTTGGAATAACTACTTAAATGTAAAACTCAATTCTTTTATAGCATACTCACAAATGAAAGTCAAATTAATAACCGACACATGTATTTTTACCTAATTTAATGAGATTTCAACTCAACGAGTAAAAATGTGTACACTGCAATAAGTCCATTTCTGGCCTTTGTTGTTTAACACATTCTTATCTAGTTAAGTTGTTTTGGATTGAAAATTGGCTAGCGAGGTGATTAGGGTTGTACGAAAAAAAAGTGAGGCAAAATAATCTAATCAAACGAATTCAATATACTCAGAAATTTTAAATAAATTTCATTTTTGGCTAGTCACAAGATGATGATGTTCAAGTTAATTTGAACTGTCATGACTCTAGTTGAATTTATTATTGTTTTAAGTAGTGTTGATTAGGTATTGCTATTGCTAAAACAAAGGGCCTTAAGTACAAAAAAAAAAAAAAATGTAGTAGAAAAGTTTACAGTTAATGAATGGCTCGCACTTTTTTCATCCCATTTTTGCTGTGTGACATCTTTTACCACTCTGTATTGACCACAATATCCATTGTGGATCACACTCTTGATTTAAAATTATTACTTACATCATCAATAGCTAATTATTCCATGTAATCCAGGCAAATATAATGTTTTAGAGAGCATTTTTTTTCATTATAATAATGGATGTATAGAATTGTACTTAACTTTGTCAAATTTTAAATTTTTTAACGATATCTTTTAAAAATCATGCAATGACGTCATGAAAAAAAATTGAGTTATTAGATTCACGAATAAAATGAAAGTTGGGCAATTTAAATACATGAATAGTAATGACAAATATAGAGTTATAATTAAACTAAATGCATTTAGCAAAATTTGTAGATTCTCTTTTATTTGTGCCTAGGTTGTTTTTATAATAATGGTTTGCTAGTACAAAATAAAACAAAAGAAATATGCAACTCATTAATACAATAATTAATTGATTATTTGTCAAATAAACTATTTTTTTAAAAGTGGGATGCCAATTTCGTCCCAAATGAGAAGAAAACAGAAAGGAAATGAGAAAATGTAAAAATTAATCTTAAATCAAGAGCAGCCCTCACATTTGACCTTGTTGTTAGTCGTTTTAGAGGGGTATAGGTAGTTTTGTCTTGGGAAATGAGTAGAGAGCAGTGCTGTTATATATTTAAAAAAAAAAAAAAAACAGACAATGCAATATCAGCTACAAGTGTTAAAGATGAAAAATGGGAGATTCACTGGTGAAAAAAAAAATTTAAGGTGAATATCTAGTAGATATTTAAGTAGACTCCAAAGCTTTAATGCAACATTTAAAATAGTGAATATTATTCTCCGGCTAAAGAAAAGATTTAAGGGATATTTTTCCCGAATTAAAGAAACTTAATAGCACAAAATGAAACTTTATATGGAATTTTATGGAAAATTCCTCTTTTTTTTTTTTTTTAACTTTAGCTTTGACTCATGTGATCCTAAAATTGATCTTGTAATGTTTTAGGTCCTTACATATTTTCATCTACGAAATTTGAATCAACGGGTAATTTTTTCATCTACTAATTTATTATTAATGATTTCTTTTTAGTTAGTGATTATATTATTCTACTTGTGATTTGTGGTTATCTATATTTCAGTATTTAATTTGTTTTTTCATCCTCCATATTCAAAAAATTCCACTTAATGAGATTTGTGAGGGTTTCCCTTTCAAATTAATGCTTATTGGGCCTTTTTAAATCCTCTAATCGAATCTTAAAATAAGCCAAGAAGATGGGAAGCAATGGGAAGTAAAATAAATAAATAAATAAATAAAACCGAAACCTGTGGAACCCATCTTCCAATTTCCTCCACGAAAATGTGTGGCTAAAATTTGACGGTTCTTACCATCACAAAAGCCTCACCATTAATCTACCTGGGCTATCTCCAAAAAAAACAAAAAAAAAGCTACCTGGGCCCTTTTGTCTTTTAGTAAAATTGAAACCAAGCACTAAAGAAAAAGGAAAAAAAAATCTTAAATCAAGAGTAGAATTTAAAATGAATAATATAGTCACTTTAAGGTGATAAAAGTGTCAAAAGTTAAAATTTGAGTGAAAAAAGCGCAAGCTTAATGAATTTGTGATATTTCTGAGTCGGACTTGTATTAACTTTAAGTTGAGTAATACGTTACTATTGACAAATTTAATCAATGCATATAGGTTTTACTATATCTTTTTTCTTAGTTTTCATAGGGGCAAATACCACCAAAAAAACCATATACTATGCCCATTGTAACATAACACCCAACTTTTTTATGTCACCAAAAACCCTAAATTGACCCATTGTGACCAAAAAGCCCCCAACTTTTTTTGTATCACAAAAAACCTAAAACTTATTCATATGTGGCATATATACCGTTTATTTCAATTTCATCTAAGATATTTCTGTCACATTGGTATAAATTTGAGGTTTTTTATTACACAAAAGACATTTGGAGTATTTATATCATAATAGGCAAATTTAAGGTTTTTAATGATACAAAAAAAAAAAAAAGAGTCCGAGGTATTTGTGTCATAGTGAGCATGGTTTTTTTTTTTTTTTTGGGGTACTAACCCTTTTTTCAGTAAAGATATTTTTTTCTTAGCTAAATTTGTGATCTATGGCCAAAGAAAGGAATTAAGTGTGTGATCTCTTGTTATTTGGTGTTATTAGAATTAGACCATAACAAAGTAATTTTCTCGCTAAGATAATTGTCATGTTTAGTTGACTTTTTATTCATTGAATTAAGTAGGTAAAATTATATATTGTTATGCCAAAGTATGTAGGATACCATTTTAGTTGTAATAAACGAAAGTGTAACGAGAAAGATTTTTTTTAGTTGCAATTAAAATAATTGTCATATTTAGACTTGCCTTTGTTCTTTGGTAGAAAAATACTAAAAGTGTTAAAAGTTTTCGTTGACTTATTTAAGTGCCAAATTGAAGAAAAAATGATCATTTAAGTACCAACAATGAAAATTTCGGCCGAATTGATCACTTGGTATTTGTAATTAAAATTATAACATGACTTGGCATGATTTTTAAAAAGTCCAATTCACATGGCATTTCCACATGACGTGCTTGGCATTGAAGTGATCTCTTTTAAACAATGATTGGCATTGAAATGATAGCTTCTAAATAAAATTTGGTACTCAAATGATCATTATTTGCAATTTTTAGACGATGTCATTTAGGGGTTATGTGCTGACTAGGCACGTCGATAAGCCACGTAGGACTAAATAATTACAAAAACATAGTCGTGTTGGATTTCCAATGACCTAGATGGAAGTTGGCATTTAATTGCTTTTTTTTTTCTAAGTGGCAATTAAGTGATTCGGAAAAAAAAAAAAACTTTTGACACTAAAGTAAGTATTGTACACAATTTTTAGCACTTCTATTTTCCTTCTCCCTTGTTTTTGTATACGATGAATGGTGGGAAGTGCATGAATAAGCAAAGAGAAATTGCTAAAGCAAGTTCTCTAGTTTTTCTTGCAATCTTTGCAGTGGCGAACACACCGTCCCTTGCCTCCCAATAACGGCTCTGCCACCTTCTTTTTATACTATGCTTAATCGTATACTTTACATTTTTTGTGTCAACGATAATTCTATGTAGATCACTGAGCAAAACTTTAACGGATCTTTGTCCATGGAAAATTTATAACTCTTTTAGTAATGTATTTCATATTTGGGATTTCTAATTTATTGAAGTCACACGTGGAAGAATCAAGTTTGATTGATATCGAGAATGAGAGTTATCTTATAGTACTCTGTGATTTCTGCTTAAGTGAAGAACAATATGAGAATAGAAATGTTTGAAAGTGTAACTACTAGTCAAGGGCTTCTCCAGAGTTCGTACTTAGAATCTACATAAGAATATGAGAATAGAAATGTTTGAAAGTGTAACTACTAGTCAAGGGCTTCTCCAGAGTTCGTACTTAGAATCTACATAAGAATATGAGAATAGAAATGTTTGAAAGTGTAACTACTAGTCAAGGGCTTCTCCAGAGTTCGTACTTAGAATCTACATAAGGTCAAGAAGTCAAAATAAGAAGAGGAGAAGCATACGACAAGAAAGAAAAATCGTGAGCCTATTTATGATTACCGTTATTACTCTTATACTTAGCTTGAGCGAATATCTCGAGAAAACTTCTACGTTGTATTTAGGAGAGGTTTTGCTCTCTTGTCAACAAAGGGAGGGTTGTAATAACTTATTCCAACGGGGATGTTGTGGAGGGCGTGCCTTTGGTTCGATGGCGACGACAGCTCTTGCAGAAGTGGCGCGGCTGAGAGAGGTTGTAGTTGTTGTGGTAGCAGAACTTGGTGTTGGTGGAATTGCAACGAGGGCATTTCAGCTATTCTTGCTCTAGTAATTGTGGTCTCGTTGTTGGTTGAGACACTGATGATGGGTCTTGGTGCAATTTTTCACCTCCTTTCTAAGGGAGACCTACGAGAAAAAAAGGTCGAGGTCTAAGAGTTTTGAGCACTGAAAATGGTTGAAATCAATGATTTTGAGGCAAAAAAGATTCGATTTTGAGAGTGAATCTGTGAGTCAGAGCTCAGAGGGCAATGTGCAAAAACTTAATCTCGGGTCTGTTTGGTTCAGCTTAAGAGGAGAGATTGGTCGTGCGCCTCAATCTTGTGCAGCAACCTCCATTAGTGGAGGTCAACCAAAGGACACGGAGTGAGACCAAGAGAGAAGTGTTAGACTAAATCTAAATAAAAACCTGACGATTCCGATTTATCATTCACAGATAAATTTGTACAAAATTCGAGATTGATTTGCGAAAACGTAAAGATCGACATACCTCCAACCATTGATGAAAATCTACAAATGTGGAAAACACTAAAATCTTGGATGGATGCATGAAGCGTGATCGATATGCGAATATGGAATCAATCTGCGAATATGGAATCACCAGATCTGTACTTCATGTTCCACTCGCCAATGCCCCTCAAAACTCGATGGTGTGTTTTATGTAGTAATAGGATTTCAACTAGACAACCTGGTGTTTTATTCCATTTTTTACATTACTGACGCCTTCCATCAAGACTATTATGGCAACATATTAATGGACAATATCATGTAATAACACAAGTAATAAATTAGGCAACAAATCGGAATTAATTGAGAAATATAAAATTGGGATCACATTTAAAATAATCAAAAATATATTATAACATTCTCCCACTTGATTCTAATATTCCATCAAATGAAATATTAACCCAAACCCACATAAACTTCATGCTGAAATAAAACACATGAATCATGGCAATGAGTTCTCTTAGAGCGAGTATTATCTTTCGTGTATTACAATGCATTTCATCAGCCCATATGTGATAACATAACTTAATAAATAAACCTTATGTTTATTTCAGGTCAAATGTGATTGTTTTTCTCAGAATAACTGAATGTATACAACTACATTGAGAAAAATATTGCAAATGAATAAAAGTCTCACAAATTTTTCCATATGAAGAAAATTTTTTACATGGTTGGACCAACTTCCATTCTTAATACATAATCCTTGTAACGCATTGGTGGCATGCCTTTAGTTAAAAATTCAACTATCATTAATCTAATACTTACGTGTTTTATGATCACTTTCTTCTCTTTAACATGTTCTTAGATGACTAAATATTTGATGTCAATGTGTTTTCTTCGACTATCATTTTTGTGGTTCTTAACCATGAAAACTACAATTGAATTGTAACAAAATATTCTTAATGGCCTAACAATAGAATCTACAACTCTAAACCCCGATATAAAACGTGTCAACTATATACCATGTAAGGTGGTCTCAAAACAAGAAATGAATTCTGCCTCCATAGTGGAAGTGGCAATGAAGGTCCGTTTTGCACTCCTCCAAGATACAGTTTTGCCGGCAAACATAAAAATGGGGATAAGTATACTAATTGTGCCATAAGTTGTGTACAGCGCTCACTTTGGTACCAAAAGTTTCCACCGTATCACTTAAGTGCCAAATCGAAGAAAAAACAATTACTTTGGTGCCACCAGCGAGAAATTCTGGCCAAAATGATTATGTGGTTTTATATTTAAAAAAAATCGATAAACCCTTTAAACGACGTCGTTTTCTGTCCTACTTAAGAAAACAACATCGTTTTGCCATCCTATGTGGATGGCTTAGGAAAAATGACGCCGTATAGCTCATTTGTGATTGAAATTAGGATTTTTTTTTTTGTTCATCCTCGCCGACCTAGCTTGCTCAGCCACCGTCGCTCAGCCACCGTCACGCTCAGCCACCGTCGCTCGGCCACCGTCCTCGGCCACCATCGCTCGACCACCGTGCTTGACCACCATCGCTCGACCAAGAAGTGATGGGAAAATAGGAGGCGAGGGCGGAGGAGGAGGAGGATGAAGGGGGGTTGAAGGTGCAAAGAGAGAGAGAGAAGACAACGAGTGTGAGAGAAACAAGGAGGGCGCAGATGGAGATGGTGGATTGGGCTCTGTTCAAAAAGTGGCTGGTGCTAGTGTTGTTCTTCGGGGAAGAAGACGCTGCTGCCATGGCTTCTCTCTCTCTCTCTCTCTCTGCGAGTGCTGTTCTTCAGGGAAGAAGACGACACCGCCATGGCTTCTCTCTCTCTCTCTCTTTGCCGGTGTTGTTCTTTGAGGAAGAAGACGATGCCGCCATGGCTTCTCTCTCTCTACCGGTGTTGTTCTTCGGGGAAGAAGACAACGCCACCATGTCCTCTCTCTCTCTCTCTCTCTCTCTCTCTCTCTCTCTCTCTCTCTCTCGATCTCTCTCTCGATTTGGGGATTTAGGGTTTCGACTTGGGGTTTAAGACACCAAACGACGTCGTTTGGTGGTTTACACACTGACTGGACTCTCCGGCGAGCCACATCAGTATAAGAAATTAATTTTAAAAAGGTCACATTGGATTTCCGACCGATCAAATCGACATTGGCACTAAAGTGAGCGTTTTTCAAATTTTTTGACATTTAAGTGATCCGACGGAAATTTTTGGCATCAAAGTGAGCACCGTACACAACTTATGGCACCATTAGTGTACTTATCCCCATAAAAATGTATCTCCATGTTGATTTATAGGAATCAACGCAACTAGTAAAGTCTGAATCCAAGTAATCAACTACCTCCGAGTTGTCTGTCTATCTATATATAAGCATGTGTCCCTTTGTACCTTAAAGGTATCTTATCACTTTCTTTGCAACTCTCCAGTGGTCTACCTAAATTACTTTGGTATCTTTCCAATATTCCCACAGCAAAAGTAATGTCAGGTCGAGTGCAAACCTAAGTATACATCAAACTTCCAACAGCATAAGCATATGGGATATTCTTTTGTTCCCTTTCAAAATTGTTCTTAAGGCACTGGTTCAAATTAAACTTGTCACCTTTCACAATAGATGCTATACTTGATGAATAATCTTTCATCCAAAATCTCTCTAAAATTTTATTGATATAGGTTTCTTAAGATAGTCCTAATATACCTTGAAGTCTATCCTTATGGATCTTAATACCAATGATATAAGATGTTTCGCCCATATCCTTCATG
The DNA here is from genome assembly GCA_017140325.1 of Eucalyptus leucophloia subsp. euroa. Classification (NCBI taxonomy): domain Eukaryota; kingdom Viridiplantae; phylum Streptophyta; class Magnoliopsida; order Myrtales; family Myrtaceae; genus Eucalyptus; species Eucalyptus leucophloia. The sequence goes on from CM029475.1 coordinate 65,788,611, forward strand.
TCAAAACTCTTAAAGAGAAATTGTTTCATCTTATGTAAGAACCCCTTTATCATTAGTTTTAAGTAAAATACCATCCACATATAGGACAAAAAGAAAAAATCTTGCTCCCACTAACATTTTGGTATATATATTGGTCCATGATATTCTCCACAAAATTGAATGAAAATATGACCTCATGAAACCTCAAATACGATTAGTGGGATGCTTGTTTCAAGTCATAAAGAGACTTCTTAAGCTTGCACATCAAATGTTTCCAGCACTAGAGAATAATCATTCTGGTTGTTTCATATAAACCACTTCTTCTAGTTTACCATTAAGGAAGGCCGTTTTGATATCTATTTGATGTAACTCCATATCAAAATGAACAACCAATACCAAAATAATAGGAAGATAATCTTTCTTAGTATAGGATAAAATGTCTTCGTGTAATTGATTCCTTCTTTTTAAGTGAATCCCTAGGCAACAAGTCTGGCTTGATTTCTCTTAATGTCGCCTAATGAATCTTTATTAATTTTGATGACCCATTTACAACCAATGGTCTTCGCACCATCAGGCAATTCAACTAAATCCCCGACCTCGTTAGATGCCATGAAGCCCATCTCTTTTTTTTTTTTTTTATGGCATTGTACCACAAATTGAATTTGTCACAACTCATGATTTGTGAAAAAATTTCAAAATCATTTTCAGCTCCAATATTACAATCAGATTCTTGCAGATACACAATGTAATCACTAGGGATTGCTTATTTCTTCATTCTAATGGACCTTCTTAATGTTGCATCAACATTCTCTTGAGGAGTTTGTTGTTCAGTTAGATGCTCAATAGTATCTGGTAATTGCTAAACAGTTGAGTCTATCGGATCAACATCAACAGGTTGTGGATTCAATAATTAGTTGTTTAATAGCCGGTTGAACTAAAGGAGCATTATAAACAACAACCAATCTAGTACCTAAGGTAGAATGTTAAGTATCTAAATAATCTTCTTTAGGAATAAGGTCCTCAAATCAATTGCTTTCACTGATCAGGTCATTCTCAAAAAACTTAGCATTTCTCAATCCCATAACCCTAGTAGTATGAGATGAACAATAAAACCTATATCCTTTGAACTTTTTAGCATATCCAACGAAATACCCACTTATAGTTTTTGGGTCTAACTTCTTTTCTTGTGGATCGTGAACTCTTATTGCAAATGGGCATCTCCAAACGCGTACATGTCGCAAACTCAATTTCTGACATTTGAATAACTCAAAAGGCGTCTTTGGAATGGCCTTGGTCAGAACTCGGTTTAATATGTATATTGTCGTTTTAAGAGCCTCAGTCCACAAGAACTTAGGAAGTTTGGAATTACTAAGCATACTTGGCACCATGTCCAATAAAGTTCGGTTTCTTCTTTTTGCTACACCATTCTAATCTAAAGAACTAGGCATTGTTTATTAGGCAATAATCTCATGCTCTTTAAGAAGCTTCGCAAATGGACTAGGTGCTTGTCCATCTTTAGTGTATCTATTATAGTATTCTCCACATCTATCTAATTTCACGATCTTAATTTGTTTACCACATTGTTTCTGTATTTCGATTATAAATACCTTAAATGCATCCAGCGGTTCATATTTATTACGAAACAAGTAGAAATATATAAAACTTGAATAATCATCTATGAAAGAGATGAAATATCTCCGACTATTTGACTTCATATCTAGACTACAAACATATATATGTATGATTTTTAGTATTTGCATACTCCTCTTAGCACATTTCTTTGACTTGTTGGTTTGTTTTCTCTTTATGCAATCCACTAAAATGTTTTAATTAGTAAAATATATAGTACTAAGTACTCAATCATTTACTAATCGCTTAATTCTATCGATGGAAATATGTCTCAATTTACGATGCTATAACATAGAAGAATCATCATTCACAATATATCGTTTTGTGCCAACATTATTGTGAACATGCATCACATTATAAATGGCATTGTCTTGTAAATTAATTCAAAAGAGACCATCAGATAAAATGTCACTCCAACCATTTCAGATTTATACGATAAATTGAAAGTTGAACCTAAAAATTCAAAAGAGTATTCTAAAGGTACAAGTTTTAAAACCGAAATTAAATTCCTAGAAAAACTAGAAATATAAAAAGTCATTTCTAAATTCAAAACAAAGCTACTATTGAGAATTAATCTACATATCCCAATAATTTCTACATGCGAGTGCATTTTGTTTCTCGAATAAATGCATTGTTCACTTCCCACTGATTTCCGCTGGTTCTAAAAACTCTACAATGAATATGGTTGATGTGGATTGTAGAACCAAAATCAGTCCACATCAACCATATTAGATTCATAACAAACACATGACATTAGGCTATCTTTCTTCTTGAGCCAAGCCTTAAATTTGATGCAATTTTTCTTCACGTGTCTCTTCTTTTTACAGAAGAAGCACTTGGATTCCTTCTTAATGCCAACTTGAGGAGGTAGAGGTATTTTACATTTTCCCCTTCTACTTGCATTGCCTTTTATAATTATCATGTATTGCCATATGAGCATTTTCTCCTTTTTCCATTAATAGCATCTTTTCTTCTTGAACACACATGGTCAAGATTTCATTGATTGACCATTTAGTATTATATATGTTGTATCAGATCTTGAAAGGAGCATACTCTTGTGGGAGAGTGTTCAGAATATTGTACACAAGAAAAGATTTTGATATCCCAACCTCAAGATTTTTTTAGCTGAGTTGTAATGTCCCCCACCTTAATGATGTGCTCGCGCACACTTCTTACACTAGTAAGCTTCAACAATGAGAATTTCATAATCAAAGTCATGGCATGCGCTTTCTCTAAAAACTCAAATTGTGCATCAATAGCCTCCAATAATTCATTGGCATTGTTGTGTTGAATGACTAAGCCACGAATATTGATAGAAAATTTTGTCTTTATATAAATCACACAGAGGCAATTAGACTACTCCCATTGTGCATAAAGAGTATATTTAGCTTGAGTGTTAGCTTTAGTAGGCTCAGGTGGCTCATTTGACCGTAGAGCATGATCAATATTCATGCACCACAACTGGAAAAGAATTAATTCCCTCCATTATTTATAGTTGTTATTGTTCAACTCAAGAACAATTATACCAGAACTAATTGTAAGCGGTAAGATCGCATCATAATAAAAGGAAAACTTATGTAACAATATATTGAGACAAATAAACTTAAACCATATTTTACCAATGTAAAACATATTATAAAATATAAATCACATAACATTAAAAACTAACTGTGAACTAAGCTTCTAATTTAAATATATTCACAATACTTCATGATGAAACTATCAAATTATATTCCCTTCTTTAATAATATTTCATCCTAGCTAATCACATTACTATATTGAAAATTCATGTGGGATAAAATTCATAATTTTAATGTGACTAATCACAATTAGTGTATTTGACTATATGTGATCTAAAGGCTCTTAATAATTATAATTTAATATAATCAAAGATGCTGTGACTAATCTTTAATTAATTAAATAAATACGAATCACTAGACATTTAAATTCACGAGAAAATATTCATAAAATTGCAAGTCAGGGAAAAATAGTAAAATCATGTGTAAAGTGGTTAAAACTAGAATTTTACATAAAAGGACAGAATTGAAATTTTACTTGTAAGGGCAAAGTAGGAATTTTATGCCTAAAAGGGTAAAATCGTAAATTGCCACACCCAAAGGGGGCAAAATCAGAATTTTATGTGGACAAGGTAGAGCTATAATTTTTCTTTATACAGAGGGGCAAGATTGTAAATTTAGGCAAGCAAGGGCAGAACTGTAATTCTACACCACGAGGCCCCACGGCGCACATGCATTAACTGCGCTCGGGTGTGTGCATAATACACACATGTTGTTGGGCTCCTAAGCGCATGCGATGTCTTCTCTCCATGTGATTTCTTCTTCCGTTGCGACCAGCCTCTGTTTTGTTGCTTAAGTCTTCTTCCACAGCCCATGTCTGATCAAATTGATGAATGGGTTTTGAAGACAAAGCCGAGACAAACGTATAGTTCTAAGATCAGGCAAAAATAACCAATAAATTGATCGAAATTAAGCCTAAAATGATCTACCTTAAAACCTTGATCACTAAAAATTTCACCGCTCGATCAGCCTCTAGCGGTTAGTAAAATGCCAAATAATCTCATGGTTTTTCTTTCTAATGGTGATGTAACCATGCAAATCCGTTATCGCATGATGGGTTGTTCGAATTTGACCGGAATTTGAAATTCCGCTCCAAGCCACGAAAGATCCAAATTTTACCCATTCATAATCCAATTAAAACATATAAAATTTCAAAATTTTCACCTAGGCATAGATTATAAACATGCTATGATGCCAACTATTATACTAAATCTTAATAAAAATAGACGATCCCTATCATTCACGGATAAATTCGTATAAAATTCGAGATCGATTTATAGAAATGTAAAGATCGACATACCTCCGGCCATTGATGAAAATCTACAAATGTGGCAAATCCTAAAACCTTGGACGGATGCACGAAGCGTGATCGATCTGCGAATATGGAATTAATATGTGAATATAGAATTACCAGATCTCTACATTTTGTTCCACTAGCCAATACTCCTAAAAACTCAATGGCATATTTTTTGTAGTGATAGAGTTTAAACTAGATGATTTGACGTTTTATTACATTCCGTACGTTACCAACGTCTTCCATCAAGACCATTATAGTAACATATTAACAGACAAATATCATGTAATAAATGCAAGTAATTAATTAGACAATAAATCAGAATTAATTGAGAAATACAAAATTGAGGTCACATTTAAAATAATAAAATATATTATAACAAGAAGAGCTTGAGCTCGTCTCATCGTGGGGTTCTTTTTTTTTTTTTTTTTCATTTTAGTACACGCATACTCTACGGTAACTTGAAGGACGAGGTCTTTTGTTCAGTAATAGATTGCAAACAATGTTAGAGGGCCCAAAAAATCCTTTTTCTTTGTGAAAATCAATCCTACATGACAAATTCACTTATCTCAAAATGAATTTCAATAACTTGTGGATGCTCTGCTAAATTTACTGTACTACACATCCAAGGGTTTGGGTCAACAGGAACATAAGCAACTACCACCTACGATGGGTGAGCGCCTTTCCACGGGAACCCAAGAAACCATCCCATAATTCCCACAGACCTAAAACTGAAAAATTCATCGAAACAGCGCACGACCCACGAAACACAGAGAAACGGACGAGCCCAGAATCTAACCGGAATCAAGAAACGGGAAGGTGAAGCAATCGAGTCTATATGGGTCTGGGCGACTGGCGCGGCGGCGAGGGTTTGGGCAAGCGGCGCTGAGGTGCGAAGAAGATGATGAACGGGGAGTCGTTCAAACTTCACACAGGTGGTCCATGGCGAAAGTGATAGGAAGGAAAAGAGGGGTAAAAAATAAACAAGAATATATCAACTTGAGTTGACTTGGAAAAGGAAAATTACATGTGGATGACATGTCACGCTTTTAACAATAAAATTGGATGGAAAGTTAATGAGGGCTAGATTTGGGTACAAAATGAAAGTTTATGAATTTTTATGATACAAAAGAAATTTTGGATCAACATTGGAACTTAACCCAAAGTTTATGTTTTTTCAAGGAGTTAGGCTTGTTATTTAGTGCATTGCATCGTCTATTTATCTAAGTGCTTTACCGTTATCTTAGATAGCAAAATAATTGAGAACATTTTATTTATCAAATAATTCACCCCTCTTGATTTTTTTATTCTTATTTTTTGCTCAAATTTTCACCCCTCTTGATTGACAAATTGAGATTTTACATATTCCTCAAGTGTTTCATAACTCATTTTTCCTTTTACAACACTTGATATTAGGATAACGACACAAATGATTCTTAAATATTGGCCTAATGTGCATGTGATGCATAAAATTTTAATTTGTTATATGTTGTCCATGAATTTCTAATTTGTTCGATGTGGTCTCTTAACTTTTTATATATGTTCAATTTAATCCATGAACCATATGAAAATATTTAGAATTATCATTTCATTAATTCAAGTCTAGAGGCGACTTTGAACACTTTTATACGGTTCAAGAATCATATTGAGCATATACCAAAAGTTTAAAAACCATATCGAACAAATTAAAAGTTCATGGACCTTATTCAACAAATTGAAAGTTTAGGCATTACATTGAATAAATTAATAGTTTATGGACAACATTATATATTAGATCAAAGTTTAAAGATCATTTGTGTTATTTTTCGTTGATATTATATTCCAAACTAGAGCAAAATCAATATGTCCAATTTTATTTTTGACTAGTTTATTTTTCATTTTTTTTTCTAGTTCTCTCTCTCTCATACTTTCAAAGATAAGAGAGATTTTGTAGATCTTATCATTTTTACACAAAAAAGTAAATGATTAAAAAAAAAAACACTTTTGCTCTTGAAAAGTCATATGCATCCCACATATTGACGAAAAAAAGAAAAGAGTCAAGAACTGCAGCAAATTAAAATTCAAGAAGCACGTGTGTCGGTTGACAGTCATGGGAAGATGCAAACTTCCCAAAATTTAGGAAGTATGAGTAATAAATAAATTTTCATAATGTAGGTCTCATTTGTTAAATATTTAGCTTACGACGCTAGGATTTGATCCCACATGACCCCTATTGCATAGCAACACTCTCAAAAATGGTTTTTTTTTTTTTTGTTAAATCTTAATTTCATATTTGACTTGGTGCTCTTCCCTCTTTCTTGCATTTTAAATGTCTACCAAGAACCATACCTTTTTTCAGCGTGGTGATCATTTTCCACCCTCATTGGATTGACTAAAGGCCTAATCCATCCATAAATCATGCATTCACCTTATAGAATTCTATTCCAATGCCATTCGTTGCACTTCAATTAACTGTTCCATGTGAGTTATGCCCTTGAAAGAGTACTCAATATGGCGACAATTTGAGAATTAGTCTTTTTAATGAATTACCTTGCATGGCTACAAACTCGCCCTCATGGAATCTCTCTTGCATTGGTGATCACTCAATACCCTTCTCTTGCTAGAGCCGGGAACTTATTCTAACATCACTTGTAACAACTCAATGCATTTCGCACATGGTGAATATCAAAAGGAATACTCAAAGTGTTGACTATTTAGGATGAGTCTTAGGCTCCAATTGTTTCGCAAATATATTCCCTCAATTTTTTTTCTCATTTTCCAGCATTTGGATTGCTTAGGAAAATAGTTAATGAAGATACATTGCATAATCAACAGAAACTTTATACTCAAATTCAAGAAAATAATTTTCTCCTTTTAAAAATTAGAATTCATTTCTAAAATATGACCAGACAATGGAGCTCAAACCAAAGACATTTCACTTGGCAAGAAAGCTCAGCATCCAATCCTTGGTCAGCCCGAGTCCATCAAGGCCAAGATTGATTCCTTGGCAATCGGGCCTACGTAACAAAGGTTGGACCAGGACTCCAATGTTTATGTGCAAGCACCCGGCTCTTGCATCCAAGTCATCAATGCCCAAGTTTGAGTCCATTGAGATTAGAGTTGGATCCACAAAGGCTAGGCTTGCTTGATGCTTTTGCTTAGGTCTTGACAAAACCATGTTTAAGTACCCAACTCTCGTGCCTAAGCCCATTAAGGCTAGAACCTAGTTCCAAGTCCCTCGATTCCCTCGATGCTGGGCCTTAGACCCAGTGACCTTGCTAGGTACTCCACTCCCATGCCCAAGTCATCGATGCCTAGGCCTAAGTCCACAAAGATTAGGCCTGAGGCTCTTAAGGTTGGGTGTAGGACCTTCAAGCCCTTGCTTGAGCAGTCGACACCTAGGGCCTGATGTATGTGACCCAGTCCCAAGTGGCCATGACCAAATACTTGATTCCCTCGTCCAAGTCAAGCCTAGGTCCATAGAGAAGGGTCGAGACCCTAGTGCTCGTGACTAAGTCCCCAACAGCCACGCCTGGGACCCCAATACCCATGCCTAAGTCTTGGAGGCCATGCCTAGGCACCCTAACTCCCTCATCTAAGTGAGGGCCAAGTCCACATAGGCTCGGCCCAAACCCAATGCTCATTTCTCACGTCTTTAGCGGTCATATCTCAAGTACTTAGCTCTTACACCTAAGTCACAAGCATTAGACCTTGGTTCCTTCAATCTTAGGCCCGAGTCCACAAAGGCTAGACCCAAATGCCTCTATGTTGGGCCCTTAGTTTTCTTTTCCAAAGGATGGAAAATGATTTCCAATTTATTTTCATATTTGAGTCAAACACCATTATTTCTTTGGAAAATATTTTTCAAAAATGTAAAATTTTTCACAAAACAAAATGGAACTCTACTGATGATTCACCTCACGAGTTTAGTATGGGGATTTAGAATATGTTTGGCATTAGTCGCAATATGTAAATGTGTTTTGAAGTTTTATAATTCATATGTTTTGGTAATATTCGTTTTGCATCCGCAACTCCTTGACAGTTCAAAAAGTACTTTTTGGAAAGTTGCCGTGACTCTAGGGGTGCAAGATCTTTATGGCATTTGCCAAGAATTTTACAAATGTGTACCAACCTCTTTTTCATAGTTGAAAACACTACCGCGTATACTAATTAGCCTAATCCTATCAGTTTGGTAAAAGCTGTGAGGGGCTGTCAATTAATTCATGCCTTAAGAAGGAGCTAAGAATCGGTCTAGAGGGTGATTTTTATCCAATGTCAATTTCTACATAGACAAGGCATTTTCCCCTACTCCTTCCCAGCTGAAAAAACAGCCTTGGAACGAATCCTTTCAAACCCTATCTCAGCCCCCACCCCCTCCACCCCCCGGCCGAAAATGGCACCGGCCAGGAAATTCATACGTTTCAGCGGGTCGTCGCGGCGGACGGTGCCCCCGTCGCCGCCGCAGCCCAGGAAGTACAAGGCGATCGCGGAGGTGCTGGCCAAGGCCAGGTACGCGGTGGTGGAGCGCGAGAGCTACAGCGACGTGATCTGCGAGCAATGCCGGTCCGGCGACCGGGCCGAGGAGCTGCTGCTGTGCGACAAATGCGACAAGGGGTTCCACATGAATTGCCTGAGGCCGATCGTCGTGAAGCTGCCGATAGGGTCGTGGCTCTGCCCCAAGTGCTGTGAACAGAGAAGAGTAAGAAGTAGGGGGGCATTATCGATTCGATGCTTCGATTCTTGGTTTCTTGTCTGTTTGTTGTGCCAGATATGGTTTTTTGAGGTGGGTGTGATTGATTGGGCCGTCATGCCTCTCTGTTGTAGAGTTTTCGCAGAAGAAGATCATCGACTTCTTCAGGATCCAAAAGACCAGTTTTGTCGATGAGAAATGCGGGTCTCCTCAAGCTCAAGGTCAAGATTTTGATATGCCCATCTTTAATGTTATTGTTGAAGTGAATGGGCAATCTTGACCCATTGGCATTTTTTATCTTTCGTGTTTTGATATCTGATTGTTGCGTTGTTAGTTAATAGGAGTTGTCCGGAATAGATAGTGGACATAACAGATGGAGCTTAACAGTCTTAGAGCTCCTAGCTGAATGTGGTTGACGCCTAGAGAATAAGAAGGAACAAATGCGTCCTAGCTAAATGTGGTTGATTTAGGTAGTTCTGGCATTGCACTAATGCTGCAACCTCTGAGTTTTGACCTGCTTCGCAGGCTTACATCTTACTCGAGCATGTGTGACCAGTTTCCTTATGTCCCTCAATGTTTGACCATTTTGCTTTTTTACCATGAGATTTAAAGAAAGAACCGAATTTGTTGGTGTTTCTTTCCTCTTGTCTAGAATAAAAGTTTATAGACTACAACCACCCATGTTAGGCCATTGAGCCCAGGCAAAGACGCCATTGTATGTACCCTGATGTGTAATTGGATGTGGTGGCCCGACTTCGAGTGTTTCGTCAGGAAGGCAAGGAAAACCCCCCCAAACTGGCGTTAGCACTAGACTGCACATATATAATATGTGCCTGCAACACATTGAATAATGTAAATTGACGGGGACAAAATTGAATATTGTACTAAAAAGTTCAAGAACCACAGAGAACATTATTCAATCAACCATGCTACTTCATTAATTCTTTGTGCTTGTCTACATGTCCTTTCTTAAGTTTTTGCTGTATAATGATTTGATTGTGCTATTATATTTCTGTTGCAAGAAACTGAGTTTCTAGTTTTGGCCTTCCACTGACTTTATCTTAGTCCACTGAATTACATGGAATATTTTGTCTTAAAAAGTATTTCAGTCTGAACTTCACCTTACATTTCAAATCTGCCAACTTTTATGGTTACACTTACAATAGTGACTACACCAATTGTTGAAGTCATTATTGGCAAAAGAGACCACTCCCCAAAAAGTCTCTAATCTCATACATTTGGTGACTATTGAGGCAACTAGTTTGATTATTCCTTTCATTTAGACGCTAGAAAGCGTCGGAAGCGTTCAGGGCCTCTGGTTATGCAGAAGAAAAAGAGGAGACTCCTTCCATTTACTCCAGTGGAGGATCCTTCCGAAAGGTTGGAAGAAATGCGTTCACTTGCTTCTGCTTTGACAACACTAAAGATGGAGTTCAGTGATGATCTCACCTACTTGCCGGGATGGGCTCCTAGATCAGCTAATCAGGCAAAGCTTGAAAAAGGTGGCATGCAGGTTTGGATTATATACTTCTATTTTGACATCATTCGCACACTAAATTGACATTTTATTTTCTGTTTTCTGAAGTGTTTTGATTTCCTACCAGGTTCTTCCAAAAGAAGACATTGAAACTCTGGAGCAGTGTAGAGCAATGTGTAAAAGAGGCGAATGGCCTCCTCTTTCAGTTGTTTTTGATTCATGTGAAGGGTACTACTTTACTATCACCATGGACCTTTATTATGATATCTACCATACCATTATGCATTTGTTTAATTGGTCCTTTTTGCTTACTCCATCATGATGCAGCTTCACTGTAGAAGCTGATGGTCCGATTAAGGACATGACATTTATTGCAGAGTACACCGGTGATGTGGATTACCTTAAGAACCGAGAAAAAGACGATTGCGATAGTATGATGACTCTTCTTCTAGCAAATGATCCATCTAGAAGTCTTGTCATCTGCCCTGATAAACGTGGAAATATTGCACGTTTTGTAAATGGCATCAACAATCACACAGTGTAAGCCACTTTAATCCTTTTTTCCGTCATCAACTTTTTAATTTTAATGCATTGTAATAGAAAAGAAAATCACCTTTACTATTTGTGTAGCTGAATTTCGAACTTTAATTGCATGATTTGCCATCTCAAATTGTTTTGAAGTATTTTCATACCATATGTTTTTCGTCCCTTCTTCCAAAGATATCAAGAGCTTGTGCTGGTCCTTCTGCTTAGACTTCATAAAATATTATGCAGGGACGGTAAAAAGAAGCAGAACTGTAAATGCGTCAGGTACAATGTGAACGGCGAATGCAAGGTCTTTTTGGTTGCGACTCGTGATATTGCCAAGGGGGAGAGACTCTATTATGACTATAATGGGTACGAGCATGAATATCCTACTCATCACTTCATCTAAGTTGTCGCCAAAAATGGGCCCGATTTTACTAATAATCGATTATAATATATCCATTCTACCATTCAAATTTTTCTTATCTTCCGGGCGTTGGAGAATCTGAGGAATTTTGTTTATCCTTTGAAGTTATAGTATGGTCTTCATCTAACGAGCCGGCCTCTATGCAGCTTAGTGACAGTAGGACAAAGGAGGATTTTTCTGAAGTTTTGCATTTTGGAATTGTAGATGTGCAAAAGTTCTAGCTATAAAGCAAATCTTCTTTGCATTACAACTGTGGAAAAGGAATGCAATTTCTTTGATTAGAGATTCTTGCTCCGTGTTCCTACATTGGAGTTGGTCAACTTCATTCGGGTAGCTTATATCTGTTTCCAGTAAGTGTTGTGATCATATTTCTTTCATTTGGTAAGATGGGTAGTGGAAGATGGGAATTGAACTGAAGACGTCTTGGATCTTGGACGGTCTTTCGCATGGCCAAGTCCGTGTTCCCTATTTCGACTATCGTTAGTTGGACCCTTCACTCAGTTTGACTTGTTTCTATAAAAGAGTGAAGACATGTGCCATAAACCATTATCTAGAGATAACACAGAGAGTTGAAGATAGGCTTGGATGGACAAAGTACTTAGAGAAGCGTTGTTATCTAGTATGTACTACCTACACATGAATCGCAGATCGGTATAAGTTATTACTTAGCTTGCTTTAGTACATTTTTCATAATTGAATAGGACAATCATGTGGCCCAATGTTTCCAAAGATCCGATTGTTTGATTTAGAAAATGAAGCTGAAGCGGATACAAGAAATGGTGATAAAATGAATAGCTCATCCTCTTATTAGCATACTTATGTTGGCTCATTTTCAAAGAAAACAGATAACAGCGTCATATATGACCTTGAAAGCCTTGAATCCATGCTGAGATTAACATAGAATATAGCGTCTCTGTGTTTTGGGGCTCTAGATGTGACTATATTTTGATTATTGGGTTGATCCCTTGTGGGATTTTCAAACATGTTATGTTCACGTAGTTATATTCTTATCTTACCAAAGGTACTACCTATACCGTTATACGTAGTCTATGTCAGGGAGCATACTTAACAGGAGAAAAACACTGGTGGTAAATAGGTCTTTCCGTTAGCATCTCCGATCCTAGAGTTGGGATTACTCCATTAGAGTTGGGATTACTCCATTAGGTCTTTCCGTTTTTGAGGCGGCCGGCAGTGGACCTACTTACCTTGCCTGTGGAGCAATAGCTGAGCTGACCTTGTTCTAGTGCTTTCCTTAATGCTATCAAGACGATTGGTTATGCCCGCCAAAAGACCTGGACTGAAGCTAGTACCACCAGCCTCATCAGTGCTTTCTTTTTCACTCCACAGTTCTAGTTGACAAGTCAACAGAGAAGATGCAACTTAAGAGAATGAAATGAGAAAGAGTTCGGATCTTACAATACGCAATTTTTAAGCTGAAATCAAGCTATAACTTCAAGTGAAAGCAGGAAAGTTCTTATGCAATTTTTGAGGACAAATGAGCCAAAAGTCTCAAAACTTGTCATGAAAATACTATTAAGTCATAACACTTATCAAGTCTTCCCATTAAGTCCGTCTAATTTAACTAATGGACATGCTTTATAATTACTTTCTTAAGATGTTGTGCCAATGGGCCTTCGCATAAATTGCTTTGAATGGATAAATCAATCATTTGTCCTTGAGGATCTGACATTAATTCTCTTGTACCTGCTAATTAGTGTGCTTGAGATGCATTTCCTTTGGCTTCCGAAAAAGACATTGTATGGAATGGATTAAAGGTGTCTATCATCATCCCAAAAACGAAAAATTGTATCATGCCTGAATCTAATTGGGGTTTGCAGTGATTTTCAAGAAGGGTTATCTAGACGTAAGTTTGCTTTTTGCCAGATTAACCTAAGTTCAATAGAGTCTCAACTATCAAGTGTCACGTCAAGAAAAAAATTTGAAAAATTTCAGAAAAAAAAAAAAATCATTGCTCATCTTCTTCAGTGAGTGTAGCCATAAATGCTTGTCGCTTGAGCTACTTTGTCAAGCTCAGCCATGGCTACTTGAGGCCACCCGAGTTTTGTTGAGCTCGCAACCATGGCCACTCGAGCATTTTTGAGCTAAACTATCGCGGGATTTTGTAGGATCACTGCCTATACTATAAAAACTTAAACTTTTGGGTTGGTTTTCTTATGTGGTATCAAATCTTAAGCTATTAGATAAATACGTGATTTTTAATCCCTTACGTATGCCTTGAATTTTGATCTAAGTCTAAAATGTGAATATATATAATTGGGAAAGCAAATAGAGGCCTAAAAAGATTTTATTCAAGATTTCTTGCTCTGATATAATATGAAATTTTGTGAGACCGTAAACTTGTAAGGTGGATTTTCTTATAGTTAAAATCAAATCTCAAACAACATAATGTCCCGCTTTTTATCCTCCCTTTCTTCGTTCGCTTCACATATTGCTTCATAACGCAAACCGATCTTGTACGCACATCCACCTGCAAATTCGTAAGCAACATTTTCGTCCACAGATTTTATCCCCTTTTTTGGTACTCTAGCCATTTCGATGTTACTCGCTGCAAAAAACACTCGGCTTTGTTGAAGCTTCATGGCCACTATTAGGAAAAAGTGTCATAGAAGTTCTAAACTTATTGTATTTATGTTAATTTAATCCTAAACATTTTAATTATGCCAATTCAGTCCTAAACATTTTAATAATGTCAATTTAGTCATAATTTTTTTAAATTAATATCAATTAAGTCATAAACTTTTTAACTTAGTGCCAATTCAATCATTTCAGTTAATTTTAGCCGACTTTTGTTGACATGAACACTGGTTGATTTACGTGGCACCACCAGTGCTAATGTGGATATTTTTTTAATAATATTTTAATAATGATTATTTTTCTGATTTATGATTTCTTTTTTTTTTTTCTCTCTCACCTTTCTGTCTTCTTCCTTTAGACGGTGGCCAACCATTGGCCATAGGCCATGGCCAACCATTGGCTATGGCTAGGCGATTGGCCTCACTAGGCCATGGTAAGGTCAAATCCTAATGGGGTCGACCTTCCCAATCTAGCCTAGGAGAGGGCTCCCCTCGCCAAATTTAATAAGGTGACCTCGCCCAGACTAGATCTAGAGAGGTCGACCCTCACTAGGGCTCGACCTCGCCATGTTGAGAAGGGCCAGCTCACTTGACCATGGCCAGTGGCCAACTTGCCTGACCATGGCCAGTGGCCAGCCACCATCTAAAGGAAGAAGAAACGGAGGAGAGAGAAAAAAAGAAATCAAAAAAATAATTTAAAAAATATGAAAAAATAAAATATTATTAAAATATTAATAAAAATTGTTCACATAATAGTCAAAATGACTGAATTGGCACCGAGTTAAAAAATTTATAACTAAATTGAGACTAATTCAAAATGTTTTGAACTAAATTAATACCATTAAAATGTTTATGATTGAATTGATACTGAGTCAAAAAGTTTATAACTAAATTGATATCATTAAAAAGTTTAAGACTAAATTGGTATAAATGTGATAGATTTATAACTTTTTTGACACGTTTCCTCTACTATTACTATGTTGGACATAATCAATTGCAACGTTGTGTTGGTCGACTATCAATGGATGGTTTTTGCTATCCATAATTAACTGCTTTTTCAAGGGAATTGGTTCAAAGTCCGATCAAGAGGGTTTTTGCCATCCATAATTAATTGCTTTTCCAGGGGAAATGGTCCAAAGTCCGTTCAAGAGGGAGAAGTACATCCGAGATCAATGGACAAGTTGGTCGAAGAAGCTCGTGCAAGCATGGCCACTCTAGCTTGCTAAGCCCAGGAAAAGTGTAAATAAATTCTTAAATTTATTGCATTTGTGCTAATTTAATCTTAAACTTTTTAATTGTAATAGTTTAATCCTAAATATTTTGACTTAATGCCAATTTAGTCATTCTAATTAATTTCATATCGTTAATGTGGACGTCAATCACCATGGCATAATCAACATTAGCATAAACACTTTTAATAATTTTTTAATAATTTTCTTTTTTTTATTTTTTCCTCATCTTTTCTTGCCATCCATTAGAGAAAAGAGGAGGAAAAAAGGAAAAGAAATAATAAATATTATTAAAAAAGTTTGAATCAGTGCTAATCGTGCCATGTAAGCTAATTGATGTCCACATTAGTAATATTCATCCAAAGTTAGTTGCAATGACTGAATTGACTTTAAATCAAAAGGTTTAAAATTAAATTGGCATAAATAAGATGTTTGCAATCAAATTAGCATCAATATAATCAATTTATGATTTTTCGAACACTTTTCCCTACCATGCTCAATGAAACTCTAGCAACCATGGCCTGGAGCTTAGGGAAGCTTGAGTGGCCATGGCTTCAACGAAGCTCAAGTGGCCATGGCCAAGCGTGATGAATAAGATTTTATTTATTTTATTTTATTTTTATGACCAAAAAGCAGATGTTATTTTTCATCCTTCTTTCTTTTAAACTTTTTTCTGATGTGGCCATATTTTCTTTGATTTTAGGAATTAAGAAGTTTTTTCATTATCAATCCACATCCGACTTGCTCACCAAACTCATTTTGAAATTTACGAGAGTACGAAACAGATCAAATTTCAAATTGGATGAATTTGTCTCTCTTTTCTTCCCCTAAATGTCTCTCGAACATAGCATAGGCACGGAGGGAAAAGGACGAGGATTAGCTTGCTTGTTAAAATCTGCCAGTAGTGTATTTATTCGCCGAGAATGGGGTCACCACAAAAGGACATATCTCGTACATCCATATCAGGGGCATCAGATCTGGATCGTGTCAATTTTGTTGCCTGCCATTATAATTGTCACTCACTGGGAAATCTAGTACCCAAGATTTTACTAGGATATGCCTCCTTCCTCCCCAGGCAATATCTAGGTTCATGGGATTCCCCTCTTTCCGGTCGTATGCCTACTCCACCTTTGACTCTTGTTTTTTTCTCATTTTTGTTTCTTTCATAATTTGAGTTTCTTTGTTTTATGCTTTTCTTGGATAATATTTATTGAAAATATAGAACATACACAAAGGGAATTTTATGCAAGGGATTATGTTGGCCGTTGATTTGAGAATTATAGCAGCCCCCTCAACCAATCTCATTCATTCAAACAGTTTTCATATCCTACCATTGTTGAGGTGATTGTTGAGATGGGAAGAGTTTCAAATGACCATAGAAAAGGGTTGCTGCTATGAAGCCTTAATCCGTGAGCAAGTTTCTCAAACTATGGTCTATTTTTTCGAATCTTAATCGATTCTCTAATCTGTTATGATTTTACCTATAGTTTGTTATGCGCGAGAGTTGCATGGAACTGTGACAGGAAGTAATTGCGCAAGAAGGGAGAAGCCGAAGGTAGATAATGAAAGGAACTGTATTTCACTTGTCTCTAGGAGATTACACACAGAGTTCTCTACTTTGCTCCTGCTAAGCGAATATGGTAATTTTTTCAACCACGTTGCACTCACTCTTAGCCAAGGCCAGGTCCACCCATTGACATCCATGGTATCCAAAATTCACTCAAGAGTGACTCGTGAGCATCCTTTTAAAAACGTCAAAGAGCATATCTCTTATGGATACGATGTGGAGGAACTTTGGAGAGCCTCACGAGATTGTGCAACAGCCAGTCCGAGTAAGATTTCCATTACGGACATGTTGGAACAGTTGAGCCTCTAGCGTATCATTTCACGCCCTTCCTTTGATATATAGAAGAAAAAGGGAGCGAAAGGAGGGAGGATATTCTGCAGACATATTCTGTCGACATACTAATCTCTTATTTACCATATACTTGACCTTTTCTGTGAGCGAAAAGATGAAAGTACTTATCATTATCATGACCTCATATGTCGCCACTCACCACTGTGCAAAACCAGCTTTCCCCACCGCCTTAGTCACCCCGTGTCGTGTAGTCCGAGATATATAAATCCCATTGCCTGACCCAAGTCCATAGCCAGAGCTTTAACCCATAAACAACGCTCCACGGGGAGAGAGAGAGAGAGAGAGAGAGAGAGAGAGGCAGCGAGAGAGGAAGCGAGATGGACAGCATGGAAGATGATGAGAAGCTGGTTCAGATGGTACAAGACTTCATTGAATCTGATGACTACCCATCATCACCACCGTCGTCATCGTCATCTTGCGCCCAGCGCTTGCAAGCCTCTGATAACCAACGCCACTCCTATTACTTTGCTTTGAGGGTATATGCACCTGTTTTTTCATTAAGTCTTCTTCTTTTCCGTGTTTGCATGTGTGTTTCTGAACTGAATTGTTTTTTTTTTTTTTTTTTTTTTTTTTTGGGGGGGGTTCAGGATGTGCTTGAAAGCGGAACCGGAGCTGAGGTTGATGTTCTCAAGAGCCTGTTGAAGCACATGAGGCGCAAGAGGGACGCAGAGAAGACCACGGGCTTGAAGAAATGGTTGGTGATGAGGCTGAAGATGGACGGCTTCCACGCTTCTCTCTGCCACACTTCTTGGGCCACCTCCTTCTGTTGCCCCGGCGGTGGGTCTCTCTCTTTCTCTCTCTCTCTCTCTCTTCCCGCCGGCAAACTCCCCACCAATTTGGGTGGTTTAGCACAAAATCAATCTGCCCAACAGTAAAACGATGTGTGAATTAACACAAATCTGGAAGAGTGTGTCATGAATTTTCATCTTCCAAGCATGGAGAAGTATAATATGAGTTAGTTCATCTTATGTTTCTCTCTGATATTCAAACAGGGGATTATGAGTACATCGATGTGTTGATCAAAGACGAGGATGGTCATAAGAAACATCACCAGCACCATCAAATGAAGAGACTGATAGTGGACGTGGACTTCAAGTCTCAGTTCGAAGTGGCGAGGCCGACACAGAGCTACAAGGAGCTCACAGACACGCTGCCATCGATCTTCGTTGGGGACGAGGTCAAGCTCCACCGGATCATTTCTCTCCTCTGCTCAGCGGCCAAGGAGTCGCTCCGGGAGCGAGGCCTTTACTTGCCTCCATGGAGGACCACCACTTACATGCTCTCCAAGTGGCTCTCCGAGAGCTGTCTCAGAGACCCGGTATCGAGAACCATCGGTGCTGCCGGTGGCGCTTCAATTTCAGGCAACAGAAAAGATGGTGATCATGGGCGCAAGATCAAGAATGGTGCTTCTTTCTTGCCTAAGTCTATGGTGAAATCCAACAAGGGTGATCTGGATAATCGTGGGTCTGGCCTGTCTAGCCAATTCTCGAACATGAGCATCAACTGCTGCTGATTTAGAGTGCTTAACTAGGACTTTTGATGCTTGTTTTGGATAAGGAAGCAGTCCAAGATTTGGACAAATTTTGGGTGAGTGAGTGAGTGATTTATGTCGAGGTGAAGAGGGAAAACGTAATCTATTTTTGTTGATGAGGAGTTGATGGATATCGAACCGATTATTTTCCCACACTAATTGGTGAATAGCCTTTCTTCAGTTGTCTAAATGATTTATCTATCCGAGACAGAATTCTCTGTCCTAATAATTCAATGCTTTATTTCTTTTTACTATCCAAATAACGTATATAACCTATAGTGCCTTTTGAGTGTATTTATGCCGTTAATGAAAGGGGTACGAAAGGCATGCATAAAGATGGAGGAAATGGACGAATGGGGAGGGGGTGGAGTGGGCATGATGAGATGATATATTTGTATATACCATCATAAAGAGAGGGAACATTATTCCACTTCCCTTCGATGCGAATTTAGGTAAGAAGATATTATATTTGACCAAATGATGGGCTCGAATTTTATTTTATTTTTAATAAAGAATCATGCTAGTTTTGACTGGAGCAAACCTTTCCTTTTAACCAAATTGGTTTAGATCATTGCTATATCGATTTAACTCTATATTGTTCATACTTCATTGACATTTAAGTGGAAAAAAGTCGCAGAATGTAGGTAAAATTCCAATGATTTGAAGGGGGGCCAGATGAATATCGGGCTTGATATTTTGTTAGAAAGATGCACATAAAAGTTTTATGAGATAAATTAAAATGCTTTGCCCATAGTATTCAATGTATTTATTTAAATATGCAGAGGTTTTTATTTCAACCAAGTTGAAGCTAGGACTAGATTCAACTATCACACAATTCATATTTTGTTAAGTTTGAAAAATTGCAAAAAAATAAGACGTAGAACCAAACGTAAGTTCTGCAATTAGTTGAGTCATTAGGCTACAGCTATAAGTAAGGATGAGTGATTCCAGATTCCATATACGTTCCACTTATAATCTATAACATATCCGTTAAAACAAGTTTTTTATATTTTGGAACCCGAAACATATCCTATCACAGGTTCCAAGGTCACTTTCCGATTCTACCCATATTCAACATATATTATTAATTGAACATTCATTATGAATCATCACTTTTAATGACCACCATTTGTTGCCATAATCCACTAATCGCAACTTATATTTAAACACACGGAGAATACAAAATATTAATAAAGTAAAAGTCTCAGTTATAAATGGAAATTCAAATTAGTGCTTTCAAATTATATACTCACTATCTGATACAACGGAATATTGTAAGATCACTATAAAAGAAGAAAACTTGGAGAGAAGTCACATAGTATTTTATTTTATTTTTATGTTCGACTCTCTCTCTCTCTCTCTCTCTCTCTCTCTTAGATTTTTAATTTGGCTATTTGCAAAGCGTATGAGTTAAACCACACGCTTAAAACTAAATGGCCCCACCTCACTCCATTCCCTTATGGATAGAAGTGACGCAATTGAGAAGCATAAAGCAAGAGAAATTGAACATTATCTAGAGGTCCTTTCTATGAACTTGTAATATTCATTTGAGTGTTGTTTCTAAAAGTAAGAGTGACAAACCCATTTATAGACACACAAGACAGTGATTGTACTTAGGGAGAATGATTTGTTTATGTGAGAGAAAGTTCATGATGGATCCTGTGTAATCACTAGAGATGCGTGTTTTTATAGTTGGTGGAGTGCATTCAACTAGCCTATGCATACAGGGTGTGAGAGCACATATTCGAGGGTTCCGTTAGCGACATGATCTATAGGACGGTCGTTGCATGAGTCTAGTTTTTTGCGAGAGAAGCTTCTACACCTGTAGCGATGCAGCACTTGTACTCTTGGCTGAACTAGCGAAATTCAGCCTATTTGAGCTATTATAGTTGGAAGGAAGGACGTAGACACAAGGTGTTGAACCCCTATAAGTCTTAATTGCAATTTCTCTTCCTTGAACTCTTTGACTGTGGCTATTTATGCCTTTAGTTCACATAACGTGTAAAAGGAGCATTTTTGTGCTAAATTGATTATACATAATCAGTTTGCACTTTCTTACCCCTCTTGTTTTTTTTTTGGCTTAACAGGTAAGAAGTTCATTCTCAGTCCTCAAAATTGTTTATTTTTCTGATCAAATTCTTGAATTTCTAATTTGCCTAATCAAATTCTCAAATATGGATGACTTTCCTCACCAAAAGTGGACTTTTACCTTTGTTATTTTGTGGTCATTTTCTTTGAAATTACATACATGCCTAACTCTGGAGGCATTTCCATTTTCACACCCACAAAACTACCACCCCATAACTTTCTTTTCTACCTTCCACCGTCAATATGCAATTTAAATAAATCATCATATCAAAATACCCAATAAGCATTAACTCTCATTGAAGTTATAAAAAGTAGATTATAATGAGAAATTCACTTTGTCTAAGTTCTAAGCGACTTAAATCATGAGGTCTAGAAATACTTATTGCGATAATTCGGTCATCTAAACCGTTGCATCCTTGTTTGAAAGCTTTTATAGATACTGTTAGCTTGATATGTATAATTGTATATATCCGACTGTTTCTAAGATATATACACACAGAATACTCTATCCTTGTTGATTTATTCCTTTTAAATTCATCCGGAGCAATTTTTTTTTTTTGGGTGGTTTCCAAGATAAAATATTTTATAGGAAATTCGCAACATCATCTAAGTTCTCAGAGCATCTGCACCCTAACTTACGTATGGGGATTGATGATCAGAAGTTCAAGACAGATTCTGTCTGATCCCAATAATCCCTGGCAACCCCAACAAAATATATTATAGCACGGAGCCATAGGGCCAGAACACCTCAAGCTACATCATCAACCATATCAAGAAAGAATAATATCGAGGCAAGGGCAGCCAATAAGAACGATAGAGGCATGGGAATTCCACAGGAAAACCACCGGCCATGGGGAAACAAGTGGCGTAAAACAAGGGCGAAGGGAGAAAGCTGGAGAGAGGAGTCTCTGTCTCTGGTGCGAGTAGATGATGCAGCGTGCTTTTGTCAGATACGAAAAACTTTCAGTTTCTTTCATTTCTTCTGCCGAATCTGGCCTTGTCTTGTTGCTTTAAAGTCGATGCTGATTTGACAAGAGACGAACATAAATTACTTGGTCTCTTCGAAGGGCGCAAAGATCACGCGAAAGCAGAAAAAAAGACACAGAGAGCCTACTTCAACAATTTTGCAAGAAGTGACTATTATCTTCCATTTATATGTTTAGAACTTAATGTTTTATGACTAATAGAGACTTGATAAATTTCCCTCAAAATCCGTGACATACTGAGGAACAAATATTGACACGCAAGCACTTTCATTTTTATTCGTATTGTTAATCAGTTCCAAATATATATATTTATATAAATACTTTCTTCTCTACTTAAAGAGAGATGGAAAACACAATTGAGAGTATTTCAACATTTTTTTCTTGAATTGGCATTTATGCTTTCATTAGCTATCTATTCAAAAATTAAACCTTTATTTACCATAAACGCTTAAAATTTTATGAAAAAGAAATGCAAATATGATATGTCAAGTCTTTTGATTTTTTTTTTTTCCATTGTGTTCACTGATATAAAAATATATTTTTCATTCTTGAATTTTATAGAGAAAATAATAAGTAGTAAAACAAGCAAATCCCAATACGATAGAGTAATATCGAGGAGCAAATCCCAATACTGATAGAGTAATATCGAGGACAGCTCCCCAAGCACCGCAAGATGCATCTTGGTAATTTATTTACAATGGTGAAATGAGAGCTCATAAGAAATTCTTGTAGATATGATGAGTAATTCGACCTTATGATCGTGACCATTATTTCGCCTAAGACTGAGAAAAGGGCTTTCACTGTTTCTCATAGTGATATATATGTACCTTTTTGAATTACTTGCTAGGCAACTTTTATTTAGCCTACTAAATTTGAAATTTGTGTACCGCAATGATGTGGAAAACCATGAAATCATTTCGAATAGGATATTGGGAATCTATACGTATGTGTGTGTGCGAGCGCATACAAAGTGATCAATTTTTCCTTGCTAAAGTCTATGAAGAAAAAAATGGTTGTTGACAACTTTAATGTCATCTTATCTTGAGCACTTGGGTGAATATTTCTTATGCTATTGTGTGAAAACATATTCACGATATCAATGAACAATTTATATCATCATAATTTGGGTTGAACTCTTAATCTTTATTTTTTCCACAATAAAATTAGTGACCCCTTATCTAGATCAAGTAGAGGTCAACGCCCGTGCTCTATATACGGTGATGCCATCACCGGCCATCACCTGCCGCCACCGGCCAACGCCTTCATGGAGGAGATGCCGTTGTCCATTGAAGGCCCTTGCCTTCACTAGTCACTAGACATCAGTGAGGGTTGACAATTAATCCTCGTTGCTTTTGCCAGTGTTACAAGGGCGAAAGGTGTTGCCCGCCATGCATTTAACTAAGGGGACATATCACGTAGATCCTACGTGGTAAGTTATCGCCACATAAGCTAATCACATCAATAAAAGTGATTTTAGGTTTCTAATCATGGAAAAAAGGAAGTTAGAAAATTTGATCGCACAAAAAAAGTTAGGGAGTCAATTGTGTGTATATAACAAGCGTTATGGGTTCACTAGCACATTAAAACTTGTTACATGAAACTAGTTTTGCCGACTCACATAATTATCCCAAAAGATTGCGCCACTGTTCACCATGTCAACATGTCATAAAATTATGCATTAAAGCTTAATTGGACTATGCTACTCATTCTTTGATAAGATGCTTTATCAAATATGCCAGTGCAATGACTTCTACTATCATTTTTTAAATGAGAAAAAAACTGTTGCATTTAAAAGATAAGTTCCACTAAAAAAAATTTCTTTTCTTTTCTTTTGTTTCAGAAAATTCTACGCGATATGTCTGAAAAGAAAAGAAAATGAAAAGAAAAGTAAGATGAAATCCCCATCTTAGTATAAGGTTTTAAGAGAACAAATCCCGGCCTAAGCAACTTGAACAAATTTAGGCATCGTATTTATATTTGTGTAGTATATCAGATTAATAAGATATGGAAGATCAATTGGCAAAAGTAAAATTTCTTCATTCCCAATTGGACACCATTGTCAAGAGAGGCCACCTCATGAAAGAGCTCTAGCGACCAATCAAAGGTGGAGGCCAAGAAAAGAAAAATCAAAAGGTGCCTCGGCGAATGGAAATTTTGCCAACGAAAGGGAAATTGATGGCGACAATTAGAAGAATACATGAACAAATTGTGATTAAAAATAATATTTGATTGTCTCATTTACTTTATATATACAGACTATGGAGGAATCGTGTCCCTGTCCATCGTACAACCATTACGACATTTTTTACTTGTTAGAATAAACAAATGAAAGATACCCATCAATCACCATTTTAGACCATAGGTACAAATCAATCAAATGTTATCTTCTTTTGGCGACAATTTTGTCAATGCCACGCCAAAAAGTATAATTTCGATGAAATTACCTAGAATGCGACTTAAATATATATTAGCCGTCAATATATAAGGAAAGTGATATAATGGTATGTAAGAATAAATCTATATGTGATATCATTCATAAATTGGACAGATTTTTAATTGGAGGAAGAAAGGGTGATTACATAAATCTTGGAAAAATATAGCATTCATTGCTGAGAATCTAATCTTACAAATAACTCGAAGTCATTAAGAATCTAATCTTTGACCTAGTTCTAAAAACAATTATTATAACATAAGCAAAGTGAATATTTTGTACAATTTAACTCGGACAGATTTGGCTCCATATACTGCATAAATTATGCACTATAACAAGACTATATATATTATATAATGCAATAAAGGAATCAGAGGAAAAGATCATGAAAAAGAGTTTGGAGAGATGTTGCGTCTAAGCATAGATAACATAAAAATAGTATAAGAGAGGATATACATTATAGACACGTCAACCCCATGAGTTAGTTATATTTAATAAATGTGTTACAAATATGTTTTAAATGATAAAACTCAAAATAATATGAATGCTAATGATGAATTGATAACTTATTTAGACTTAACTCCTTTCTATAACTCTCTCTTCATTGTCTCTCACCTTCATTCAATCTCGTCTTTACTCAATTTGCACTCTCACCTTAGTTTGGGTATGAGGTTTCTTAGATTTGATTAAATATATAAATATTTCAGCAATATGGGTCAAGTTGGCTATGAGTCACTAGATTTGTAGTATATGAAAATAAGTCAATAACAGTCTAAATGAGCCAATTTGGATCGGGCTTTTTTAACTCAACCCGCCCTATTTGAAAGGTTTTACTACGTCACGCAAGAAAATTGTCTAAAACTTTTAGAAAATCATACTCTTTTCCCATGTCTTAAATTTGATACTTGTGTGAAGTGCGACTAATTTTATACAACACATTTTAAATTTAACAATATATATGTATATATTATATGGCTAGCCAGTTACACGAGCATATATTCACAAACATATCTATACATATTTCGGTAGAAAAAAAATTGCGATCTAAACTGGATAAAAAAATGTACATAAATTACATTACCTTGAATAAATGCAGTCCGATATAAGATTATGACATCAAACCCTAAAAGTCTTATGATTCTTTCTTCTCTCAAGGACAATTCGACCGCATCGATGGTTTATATATATATATATAAGTGATAATGAATTAGAACTTAGTTTTTTACGTAATTTAATTTCCTAGTACGATGACCATTGCCCGGCATTAGCTCACCCAAGCCCAAATTTAGCATTGCTTTTTCTTTAAGGATGGATGGCTTCGGCCCAGATTGGCCTATTATGACCCGATCCCGGACCGGCCCGGCCCGTCATTCGAGCCGGCTGGCTTAGCCTAAAACCCACCTCAAAACCCCTCTTTTTCACTCGCTCTTCCGACTTCCGTCGTCGAAATCCAGAGGCCGCTCCATCTCCGCCTACTCCGGCCGTCGCCGATCGGACGCCGGTACGTGTTTCCTCCTCCTCCTGATCTTCGCGCATTCGTGGGTTTTCCTGGGGTTGTCTTGGAAATTCGTCGTTTGCTCGATGGGTCGATGTCCGTTCCGTTTCTCGTCGCCGCTTTCTGGTCGATTCGTCGAGTCCGGGGCTGTAGCTCACCGCGAGTTGAAGGCGGGTTCGAACTGTCCGCGCGTGATTTCCCACGTTTCGGTTTTCTGAGATCGAGATGGGTTTAGATGAATCCGCTTACTTTCGCGATAGCTGAGAGCGGGTTGTGGGGAACTGTTGATGAAGTTGAAATTTGGAAAGGAAGCAGCCCCTGAAATGATGAACTTGGCCGAACCATATTGTCATTCTTTTTCCTTTTTTTTTTGTTGGGGTGGTTATAGTGTTGGGAAAGCTTCTGTTTTGATAAATTCTTGAGGATTTATGCTTACCGTGTCTACAGTCTTTTCGCCAGAAATGACGAAGTTTAGGAAGCTTGGTAGGCCAGCTGCTCACAGAATGTCCATGCTGAGGTTTTGTTTGCAACCCTGTTGTAAATATTCGAATTTGAACCTTTGGGGCTTGTAAAGGTTTTTCATTTGATGGAATTATTCGGGTGGACAGGACAATGGTATCGCAGTTGGTGAAACATGAGCGCATCGAAACCACTGTGGCTAAGGTAAGTTGCCGTACGATTCGTTTTGCATCTATGGAGTGCTTGACATTGATTACCGCTTTAACTGCATATTCCTGATTGATCTTTGAAAATGCAGGCCAAAGAGGTCCGGCGGTTAGCAGATAATATGGTACAGTTTGGTAAAGAGGTAGGATCATGTCATTATTCTTATATTATTGCCTTTGACAATGATAGATTTACAGTTACCCCTGAAGGACATGGTTTTTAGGTTGTAGCCAATAATATTGTTGTTCAATGCCTTGGGATGTTACGGGAGCTTTATTAATCAATGTTGGACTTTGCTTCATTCTCATCTTACACTCCAAAGTGGGGTTAGGTTAGCCTTTTGCCATCACAGTTCTACTGCTTAAGCACTTGCTGGTGGCTGGTTCAATCTGGATACTGAAGATGTTACCTGTGCTGCTTCTAGATGTTAGGTTGTTGAAAACAAAATTTTTTAAGAACTTGAACATCTGGTATTGTAGTGCTCAACTTATCTGAAAGTATACTAGTTGAAATACTTTACATTGATCGGTATGAAACTTGTTATATGGGACATTAGGGCCAAAGGGCTTGACGTTTCTCAATTGCAAGCACTCTTCTTTTGACATTGTTTCATTTTTACCATTTTGTTTATTATCATTAAGATCACATATTGAAACTCTGATGGGAGACATTTTTTTGGACATGATTCTAATGGCTCAACTCTTGCATTGATTAAATTTCAACATTCAATTTTTGAGATTGGTACTACGATTTTACTGTTCAAACTTTGACAAGTAGGATGTTCATGTGATATTTCTGTTTGTATCTTGACTAGATATTGTTGGAGTGATAAAATTGAAAGAATATTGAAAGTTGAGTGTTTCGCTAATTCAAAGTGAAGTTCCATGGTAAAAATGAAATACTACTGAAAGTTTAACAATTGACAAAGAGTTTTATCTTAGTGTCTTGGGTATGCATCTTCATACACTTGGTAGTATTGCCCTATCCTATTTGACTATCTCTACCGTCAGTCAAGTGAAATTTTGTGCTGAGTTTATTTTAGTTTGACTGATTGGCACCTTTGTGATACTTGTTATATTTTGCCAGGGTACCCTTCATGCTGCTAGGCAAGCAGCTGCTTTTGTGCGAGGAGATGATGTCCTTCACAAACTATTCACAGAACTGGCCTATAGATACAAGTGACTATAAGCTCATTAATCTTTCTTCCCTTCATTTGTCATGAACCTTACCCTTTTCAATATATGTGAACACAGAGATCGAGCTGGTGGATATACGAGACTTCTTCGAACTCGCATCCGAGTTGGTGATGCTGCACCCATGGCTTATATTGAGTAAGGCCATAATTCTATTTCTTGCTTATAAAGTCTGTAAAATGTATTAGATCTGTCTTCCACTCTGCCATCTCATGAGCTAGAATAGGCTGTGTAGGTGGATTAATAATATCCAATATATGTATCTAGTTTGATCCAATGTCTATATAGTTACTTGTGACAGAGAGAGGGAGTTCAGCGAGTCGTTAAGGAGAACAGTATGAGACTTCAACATCAGTTTCCTGTGTTTTGGGGGGAGAGGGAAAGAGAGAGAGAGAGAGAGACAGAGAGAGGTGGGGTGGGGTGGGGGGGGGGGGTAGGTTTGGGGGGGGGGGGGGAGACGGTAGATAGATAAAGAAGCTTTTAGATGTATAAACCAGGAGGGAAGAAGAAAAAGTTCATTCCTTATTCTGGGAAAGATTGAGGGTATTATCTCAAGCATGTTTTTGAGTGAGGATGGACCACCCCTCTAATGAGTTTATTAGAGGAGGTTTGAGGAAGCTTCACGCGAGCCCATTGAATACCCAGTGAAAAGTGATCCTAATTGATTAAGTTTTTTCAAATTTTTTTTTTTTTAAATAACCTGCACTAGTAGTTCATGATGAATCATGATGTCATTTTGGTGATGTTTTCATGTGCATTCTCAGGGGGTTATGCAATTAGATGTCTTAACTGGTTATATTTTGCTGAATGATGTTTGAACAGGTTTATTGACAGAGAAAATGAACTTAGACAGTCGAAGCCTCCAGTCCCTCAACCTCCACAGAGACCT
Source organism: Eucalyptus leucophloia subsp. euroa (assembly GCA_017140325.1). Lineage (NCBI taxonomy): Eukaryota > Viridiplantae > Streptophyta > Magnoliopsida > Myrtales > Myrtaceae > Eucalyptus > Eucalyptus leucophloia. The sequence continues at coordinate 65,817,208 of CM029475.1, forward strand.
CCTATGGATCCCTGGACAAGATCGAAGCTTTGCAAACAGTTCGCACCTCCTAAAGAGGAAAAATTCTCTGAGCCTGATGCATAAACTTGGAAGAGGCCACTTGATAGTCCTTTATTTATCAAGTAAAGGGATTCCTTTACCCCTCATAATCTGTCATTGGCCATATAGATCGAGAGGAACCTTTGTGCTGTTTATTTTTGTGCTCTGTATTTGAGTAGTGGCTGCGGAGGCGATAACGATAAGCATCGTCATTCTCCAGAGCATCAAGCAAACATAGGCTTGTACCACCGTCAATTCAATCATTCGATGGTTCTAGGATGCCTTTGGTGTTTCGATTTATATAATTTGCTTTTTTGGGTGCTGAGGTCCATGCTTCAGAATGAAGAATTTTTAACTGCTCATTGAGCCTTGTTCCGCGGCAGCCATTGAAGAATAAATTTAATACATTCATTCCTCTATCTTTTGGGCTGGAAGAAACCTTCCCTTGAAATTGTGCATAGTTTATATTGTCCGCAATGTCAAGTCATTCAGCCAGGATTGATTGCCAAACTTTGGGTTTCATAAGCAGAAAACTTGCATTTTCATGGGTTTAACCTGTAAGGCTAGAGGAGCGTGAGTGCATTTAATCGGCAAAAGAGAATGTAAGGGATGTGGGGCTGCGCATGCTTGTATGTACCTGATGTTGTTGAGCTAATTGGCAGCTCTCTCTCTCTCTCTCTCTCTCTCTCTCTCTCTCTCTCTCCGTGCAGTCAGTAATTATGAAGAGGTTCCTTCAAGCTTTATCTTTTTTTCGTTGGTCATCCTTGAAGTTACCATTAAGTATTGCTTTAAGTGTGATCTAGATGCGTTAATCTCGCCCATTTAGTTGCTCTTTTGGCGACCAATAAGACCTCACTCTATGTAGCACTTTTTCATGTTTGGTTGTGATGTGGAATTAAGAGGAGGATCCGGATGATTGTTAGGAGAGGAATAACAAACTATTTCTCGTCTTGTCAGAAAATTCGCCTTGAATTCACCAAGTAGACCAACCAAGTATTGCCAAACATTGGGCCTATCATAAGCCAAAAATCTCCCAACAGATACCCATGTTTTCTTGGTATATTTCGTTTTCCTACGTCTTAAGTGGTCCAAAGAAGCCACATCAAACCAAATCTCAACATCAACATGAAAATAACAAAAAACCAAAAGCAAAAGATGGGCATACCAATCAAAGGGTGAATAACGGAATAAAATAATTTATACTCTATCCTATTTATATCTATATTGGATGTGGAAGTGAAACATTGGTGGAAAAATCCCTCGCTTTTGCTTCCCGATGAATGGATCGACAGCTGGAAGACTCCACAGAAAATCTATTCTTTCCAATTTGGTCGGTTTGCTTCGCTTCTACGACAACATTCATACTCTGTCACATCTCCATTTATACTATCTTCGTACTTTTACAGGCATATGATTTTTTATTTATTTATTTATATGAAATATAGTAGGAAGACAAGTGCATGGGATGGAGTAACGGAGAGATACGTAGCGATGAGTGCACGGCTTCCGTCCTAAAGGGAAGAATGATAATAGCAAAGCTCGGCTCACGTCTGCATCACAAGTGTGCGGTCGGGTCGCTGCCACGTGGACTTCTGATGCTCCCTTTTCCCATATTCTTTATGAAGCTTCGAAGCTAATATTCATGGTGGTCAATCTAATGTTTGATTAATGTATTAAATAGAAGAGACCAAACTTAGTTCTGACTTTTGAGTTACTTCTTTTCTGATTTCGTGGATAATCTTTATCACACTACAATGCTTTGGTCTTTCGGATGACAAAATGGAAAGTGAGATGTCCCTTTGGAAAGTGATGCGTAGTGGGTGTCAACCAACTTTAATTTCATTAAACATTCTAATTGGTGTCTTTGACCGCGTTTGTATTCCCTTTTTTCGTTTGGTGAAATTTGATTGCATTATCAGTCTTGATTAATCTTTCAATTTCACCTTAATTTGTCTTTACTTTAGCATCAAGGAATATGGAGCAAGACCAAGAAAGATAAAAATGGTTTCTGTAGTAGTTATTTCTGGTTCTTTCTATTAGGGTTTAATAAGAAAAACCGCAAAAAAAAAATAAAGAAAAAGTAGAAAATATTGGATTACATGGTGAAAAATTCTCCTTAAAGGTGTCATTGAGGACAATGATTCAGGAAAACAGGAAAAAGAAATATCTGTAGATAAACACTGACTTGACCTGTAGATGCTCATGCAACTGATATTATTATTATGTAGTTCTTATCCGTACTTATTATAAGCCGAAAAAATAGGGCAATATGGAGGTTTCAACTCTCTCACAAATGACACCACACCTTTACAATAAAAGGGGTATGATTCACAGGAACTTTTAACTTGGCCAAAAAGCATTGACTATAATTATCAATCGGTTTAACAGTCAGCTTTCCAACAGATCATATGCATCTTCTGCTTATAGCTTGCATCTTCTGCCTACAGCTTTAAGTAAAATAATTGGTTCGCTCAATCGGGTAAGTGAGATGGGACATGAGTTGACTCGCTTTCCATTGTCAGATGCATCATGAATCATCAACAAATCTGTTCTCTTCAATCTAATGTGCAACTACCTCATACGAGGGCAATCTTTGTTTTGTACTTTTAGAGAAAAGAGGTTTGAAGATAGAGCAACTTATTTTTTCCACCTTTATAATGATCATTTTGAAGACTGTTTTTTGGGGTTTGGTGGCTTGGCACAAGCTGAGAGGGCTAGTGCTCAATCAATTTTTATAACAATTGCTATCCCTGCATGTTCTCTGCATTTTTTCAAGCTGGCCTGCAAATTCCTCTCCTCTGCATTTTTGTAATGCATTCTCTGCATTTTCTGAATGTGAATCTGTGTTTTAGTCCTAAGAAGTAACATAAAAGTGGCATGTTTTTCATATTTAATTGTCATTTCAACTATTTCCACATGTTAGTGTAACCGCAACTTGCAGTCAGATATCAACTTCGAGAAAATTACAGTTGATCTATCCTTGCCAGGACAAAAGGATAAAGCGGGAGAGAAGTAGAAAAAACATACAGGAAAAAGAAAATAAATGAAAAAGTTGGTAACTTGGTATCGATGATGAAACAGTTTAAAAAACAATGGAAAGCAAAGTGTGAACGAGAATTCAAACAGAGGTCGGATCCCTCTATATTGACCCCACTTGCACCTATCTCACCTCATTTGCTTCTCCATGTCATTCAGAAGAAACCCCAGAACCACATAGGTTTGTAATCTCTCTCTCTCTCTCTCTCTCTCTCAACTGCGTAAATGCTATTGTTCTTGATCCAGTTTCATGTGATGGTTTTTCTTGAATTAGTTCTCCTGCTTTATGCATGTAATGTTCAGCGGTCCAGGATTTTCTCTTTAGTTTCATCTTCTCTAGCAAATATTAGTCAGGGAAGTGTTTTTGTTACCCCTCTTCTTGGCTAGGAATGTGCAATGTTGTGAATGTCACAAAAGGAACTTAATTTGGTTTTTCGTTGAATTGTCTGTACAAAAACAGCTTCTTGACACAACAATCTTCTCGAATTTGAAATGCTTACTCACCCACTTCTTGATTCTGTCATTCTTTTTGCGGTTTAAGTAACATCCATTTATTTTTTGGCTTATCAAATCATCATGGTGAATGCATATGGCTTAGCCTTCCTCTGACCATGTTTGATGATTCTTCCTGCACTGTCCTGTCGATCAGATGGTGGATTCCCCTGCTTCAAGTAAATCCAGCTGAGAGAAGCAATGGGAAGTTCAGACGATAATCTCGAGATCAAACACAGGCTGTCATTGTCAAAGTGAGTTTCTTCTTCATTCAAATATCAGATTTGGTTTCATTAATCCATGGGGGAACTACTTACAGGGAAAGCTTCATTTAAAAAGTTGAGGTCCCCTGCAACCTGAATTTAAACAGTAACAAGCAACGCGATCTTAGTTTTTACATCTTGATCAAATACTTGAATTGGTAATGCTCTGTAAATTCCAACAAGATCTGCTTGCGATCACTAAGTCAACGTGAATTTCTATGCAGTCATAGAAAAAGCCTCCTCATAACAGTTTTGCTCATTTATACTTACGAAGCAGATCAATGTCATCTTCATAAAGAATGTGCATTGAAATGTATCCCAGATGAACACTGCTGCATAGTTTTGCACAATGTATATATTGGCATGGCATCAGCAAAAACCCGATCTCATGCTCAAGGATTTTTTTCCGTGAACTATTTAGTCAGACCAATTGATCAACAATCAAGAAAAGCAGCTGGTGAAGCAATTTGCTCCTCATCTGCAAAGAGTTCAGCTTTAGGATTAGAAAACAAATGCAGTCTTGAATAATCAGTAAAAATTCAGAACTTCTACAGGTTCATAATTCAAGGGACACAACTTGAAACGAGCACTTGTCTGCCGATTCACTTAGTATCCCTCGTGACGGTTGAGGGTTTTATTTTGTCCTCTGTTCTGACTAAAGATAGACTACTAACATTTGAATTTAGTTAATGAATATCTTCCATTTTATGGTTGGTTTGCTACATCTATCGCACATATTACGAATAAATCTGTTAAGCTGCTTGGAATCATCGACGACTTTCATGTACTTTTTCATTTCTTTTGTTTGCTGACCCATTTGCCAATGTCCACTTGAATCAGTGAAGATATACACAAGCGGAAACTGCACCGGAGTAAACCCAAAGGAATCGGCAAATCTTTGCAGTTGCCCCTTCAATATAAGAGTGCAAACTGCAAGTTCTCTCTATTGAAATTCCTCCTTGCCGTTACTATATGTGGCACGTTGGCAACAATACTCTACCGTCCTGAAGTTTACAGCAGTGACAGTCTATCATCATCCACGATTCGGTAAGAAATATTTCAAAAAAACATGCAGTGTTCACACATTGCTTGATGAACAAACACATGGACAAGCATCAATTTCTTACTCTTCCAGGCAGCAAGCATAACTTTCTTTATTCTATTGCTTCAGGCCAAGTTTTGTCAACAGATGGATATGGGGCGGATCAGACCCACGATACACGGCGCTTTTGGACATAGATTGGGAGGATGTAAGAGACGTAACAGACAGCCTAAATGGGAAAAATGACTATCATGGAATCGGCCTTTTAAACTTCAACGAAAGTGAAAATGCATATTGGAAGCTGCTTTTTCCGAGGGCAAAGCACATTGTTCTGCCCTTGGAATATGCTGCCAAAAACGTCACTTGGGATTCATTATATCCGGAGTGGATTGACGAGGAAGAAGAAACTGATGTACCCGTTTGCCCGAACCTACCGCGCATCAAACCACCGGCTGTGCGGCTTGACCTTATCGCCGTGAAACTTCCATGCAGGAACGAGGGCAATTGGTCGAGAGATGTGGCGAGGCTCCACTTGCAGCTCACAGCGGCACGGGTCGCGTCAGCGGCCAAAGGGAGCTATCCAGTGCATGTCCTCTTCGTCTCCAAGTGCTTTCCGATACCCAACTTGTTCACCTGCAAAGAGCTTGTCCAGAAGATAGGCAACGTTTGGCTTTACAGGCCAAATCTGAGTGTCCTGAGAGAGAAGTTGCAGCTCCCTGTTGGGTCATGTGAACTTGCTCTTCCTCTCAATGTCAGAGGTCAGTTCTATAACAAGCTCTCTCTCTCTCTCTCTCTCTCTCTCTCTCTCTCTCTCTCTCTCTCTCTCTCGCGCGAGCGTGCGCCACCATCTTATATGCTATCCCATATGTGATGTCACAAGTCCAGTTTGTCGCAAACAGAACGGGTTTACACCGGAGATGCACGCCGAGAAGCTTATGCGACCATCCTTCACTCTGCTGATGTGTACGTCTGTGGGGCAATAGCTGCTGCTCAAAGCATACGAATGGCCGGTTCGACCCGTGACCTCATAATACTCGTGGATGATTCGATCAGCAACTACCACAGGAGCGGTCTGGAGGCAGCCGGTTGGAAGATCCGCACAATACAGCGGATCAGGAACCCAAAGGCCGAGAAAGACGCCTACAACGAGTGGAACTACAGCAAGTTCCGGTTGTGGCAGCTGACCGACTATGACAAGATCATATTCATCGATGCTGACTTGCTCATCCTCCGAAACATCGATTTCCTCTTCGCCATGCCTGAAATATCGGCCACTGGGAACAATGCCACGCTGTTCAACTCTGGTGTCATGGTGATTGAGCCATCGAATTGCACGTTCAACCTTCTGATGAAGCACATCAATGAGATAGAGTCCTACAATGGCGGCGACCAAGGCTACCTGAACGAGATCTTCACGTGGTGGCACCGGATCCCTAGACACATGAACTTCTTGAAGCACTTCTGGATCGGTGACGAGGAAGAGAAGAAGCAAATGAAGACTCGGCTCTTCGGGGCGGACCCCCCGATCCTTTACGTGCTTCACTATCTAGGAGTGAAGCCGTGGCTTTGCTTCCGGGACTATGACTGCAACTGGAATGTCGACTTCTTCCAGGAGTTTGCCAGTAACGTCGCGCACGAGCGGTGGTGGAGAGTGCATGACGCGATGCCAGAGGTCCTGAAGCAGTTCTGCATGTTGGGTTCAAAGCAGAAGGCGCAGCTGGAATGGGATCGAAGAGAGGCCGAGAAGGCTAACTACGCGGATGGGCATTGGAAGATCAAGGTCAAGGATGCGCGGCTAGGCAAGTGCATCGACAATTTGTGCAACTGGAAGAGCATGTTGCGACATTGGGGCGAGATGAACTGGACCGACGACCAGTTCCTCCTGCCCTCGCCTCCGGCGATCTCTTCGGCGTCTCTCTCCCAGCAATGAGTACAGAGGATGCTTCTATCTATTTTTGTCATGCCAAGCTATAATTTCTTCACACGGAACGTAGATGAGAGACTGATCTTCCGGCGATCGGTTTGGTTTTTTCTTTTCCCGCCTCTTCCTATCGCATAATAGACACCCTCCTTGATGCTTCGAGATTGGATTCGACTGCAAATAACAACTGGAGAAATGAATGAACTTTGGTTAGAAGAACCAAGAATGCTGTTGGTCTACTGTGCTCTTGTCTTGCAATGCTACAAGAATCAAGCACCACTCTCAAATCACTTTCTAATCTGAAAAATCAAGACAGTTTCTTTGTACTTTGTACCTGAAATTAAACGTTGCTCAGCATCATATACCACACGAGAAATATAAGGACATCTGTAGGATCTAGAGCAGAGTCATGTTTTTATAAATAAATAGTATCAAGTAATGGGCAACAAGGGGTCCATAGCTCAGTGGTAGAGCATTTGACTGCAGATCAAGAGGTCACCGGTTCGAACCCGGTTGGGCCCTTAGATATCCCTTTTAGTTTTTTCACTTTTTTCCCCATTTTGTTTGCCTCTCTGGATTATACTAAACTTGTGCCCAATTAAAACTTAGTTTATCGTGTTCAAGTCGCATACTCTTAATGTAACATAGGAGGAAAAGGAATCTTTCGTGTGTGCCCAATTAAAACTTAGTTTATCGTGCTCACGTTGCACAATCTTAATGTAACATAGGAGGAAAAGGAATCTTTCATTTTCTTCGGACGAGAATTTACTATAAAAGGAGTTCTCACAGGAGGAAAAGGAATCTCTGTCAACCGAGTGAGAATAGGCCATTAGGAAGTAATTATTCTCGAATCCTCTTTGCATGAACTATACCCTACATTTAACAAGCAAAATTAGCTCATATCATATGTGTAGAATTCTCTAAAACTGCAGAGATAACGTTATTGTTTTCATATGTCTACACGCACAGAAGATGGCATTTAATGTTTACACCCCGCTACTATAGTTGCGATACAAACTCCTACAAGCTCATGCCAAGGTTTCTTACAAGATCTTTCACAAGCACAACAACCATGTCCAATCCCGTCTTCCCCGACGTCAATTTTGATTCACAGCTGAGAAGGGGTGGACGAAGGAATCCAATCGTTGCCCTGGATGAAGTTCTGCACCGAGTACTCGTTCAAGTGGTTCGCCGGGATGCGGCTGCTCCACGAAACTCTCCCCGACGTGTCCGCCCCGGGTCCTGAATTCCCAAACTCTCCGTAATAAAGCGTTTTCAGTGCAAAACCCTCCCTGAATTGCATCCATCCCTCCCGGCTTATGAGCTCTTCCATGCGACAACCTATGAACACCGTCCTGGAGTACTCCTTCCACGGCCTGCCCAAAAAGTTGCTGTGCACTTTAGGATTGCTGCGGTACAGCTCCATGTACCTCTCCGTGCCGTTAATCAAGCAATTGTGGAGAATGAGGGCCGTCGACTGGGCCGGGTCCGTCCTCCCTTGGGCCGTGACTGCATTGTTCTCGCCCTTCTCGGGGGTGACTTGCCGGGGCCGCACCAGGATCGTGCAGTCCTGGAACACCGACGCGGCATTCCCAAATATGAAGTCCACGTTCCCTTCGATGTGGCAGGACTTGTAGAACTGGCGGAGAGAGTGGGCGTAGAGAGTGTCTTGATTGCCCAAGAACTCGCAGTCCTCAACGACGGACAGGTCGCTGTCCGACATGAAGGCCACAGCCTGGTGGACATCTGGACCGGCTGTGTTCTGGAACGTGATTCCAAGGGCCATGAACCCATCCCCGAACACACCTGCGCATTTGTCGATCAAACATCATGCCATAAATTTTTGCCATTAACCCGAGTCTGCTTCTCTCTATAATAATAGCTCAGATGTGCTGTGAAGATCAATTTTTCCTCAACACAGAATCACATCAATGAATAACAACAGCATTTGATCATCTAAGCAGATCATCATATAATCCTAATTTCACCATATGCAGGTGAAAGCAACGGCAGCAAACACATCCACAACCACAAGTTTCAAAAGAAAAGCAGTGAAAAGTGGAGTGCAAGGCCTATAAAGTCAAATGGGTCCAAAGTGAAAAGTCACTGCAGCAAAGATAAGTCTCAAAAGCAAAACTCACTTTAGCAAGCAACAATCATTCACCGCCACATTATTTAATTGCTTTGCTGCAATCCATTTGTAATTCATTGCACCACCACTTGTAACCCTTTTTTTTACTGTTTTGCCACGCAAACCTATCTTCCTTAGATCCTTCCAGCAACGTCAGTGTATGATAATGACAGAAAGAGCAAGCCGACAAGATTAAAAGCCTCGGCAAACCCAAGGACGTCAAAAGAAAAGAAAGAGAAACGCGTACCAACAGTAGCCGTATTGTAGGTGAATACTCCAGGCATAGCCGCGTTCAGGGACCCCGTAATTACCGTCCTGCCGGCGCCGTCGCCGACGAACACCACGTTCTTCTTCTCCAGCGGAACCCTCACGATCTCCTCGTACACCCCTGCCTCGATGTGGATCACGAACCTCTTCCCCCTCTCGGCGTTGTTCGGCGCCGCGTTCACGGCGTCCTGCACCGTCCGGTGGCAACCCTTGCCGGCGGCCTTGCACACCGTCGCGTCCGCCACCAGCCCCCGCGGGACTCCGCCGGGGGACCCCGAGGGGGGGCCTCGGCCGGGGCCGTGTTCCCAGAAGCCGTTCCGCTCGGTGGCGGGCGGGGTCCAGGAGTCCATCTTGGCGCCGCGGACGTCGTACGCGACGATCATGCTCAGGGCGTTGCTGGTGAGCGACATGAGGGTGTTCAGGTACGCCATCGTGCGGTCCACCGCCGCCGTCTCGTTCGCGTAGCTCAGCTCCGACCAGCAGTTGTACTGGTACTCCAGGGCCGCGCTCATGTACGCGCGGGCGTCCTTGACCCCGCCGCGGGGCAGCGCCGACGCCGTCGAGCTCATCCGGTAGTTGGACAGGGGGAGGAGCTGGAGGCAGTTCTTGGAGTGGACGGTGAGGTTGAGGCTGCGGTGGCCGGAGGAGGGGGCGAGGAGGGACTTGACCATGGACTGGGCGGTGTTGAGGCCGTCGGAGGAGGCGGCGACGGCGGCGAGGATGGCGGAGAGGGAAGTGGAGGAGTACTTGGTGAGGGGGGGCTTGGAGCGGGAGAGGGTGGAGACGCAGAGGTCCTGGAACCGGGTGGCCCGGCAGGCCTGGGTGACCTTGGGGGGGACGACGGAGAGGGTGGGTTGCGATGGGTCTGTGAAGTGCAGGCCGTGGGCGGCGGCGGCGGCGGAGGTGGCCGCGGAGAGAGACAGGAGGAGGAGGAGGAGGAGGAGGTGGAGGAGGGCCGCCATGGAAGAGAGCTGAGAGGATGGAGATGGAGGAGGCGGAGGATCGGTGACAAGTGCGGACAATGTCGATTATAGCGTAGACATCAAGTGCAGTGAACTCAGAGAACTGTTTTCCAAAACAAAAAGGAAAAAGCTGTTCTTTTTTAAATCTGTCCACTCAATCAATTTCCAAAAATACTTAAAAAAGCATAGTATATAAAAAAATAATTTATTTTCACGACAGCAATTGTACGTAAAATTATGAGACTCTTGATGGAAATTCGAAACGGCAAATTTTTTTCTATGTTAATTACTTCACGGGTAGTTTTACGGGCCACACGTTAACGAAATGCTTTTCCAACGTGTGGTGTTCATTATGCTTTGCTGGTTTCACAGGCTACGTCAAGAACATTCATTTCGTGGTTGAGAATTATGATGAGAATTTAGGAATTGAGGAGTCTAATCCAAGGAATGATGAATAATGATCATTATGGAGATGGCCGATCCATGAGATCGACCAATGTCGTCGTACAAAAGCCCAGACCGCAAAGCATCTCCGCTTTACGAGAGGTGTGTGTGGCATTAATGGTTTTGTGTTGGGCCGTTGTGGTCATTATGGAGCGTGAATGCGTTACCTCGGATTCTGGCAAGCTCATTCCGTGAATGTTGACCATAGATCAAGAGTTGAGATTAGGCAAGGAAACTCTTGATCACCTAGACTATACAATATTCATAGTTATTCTCCTCCGGGTGTCACGTCATACCAATAAAAGAAGGGATGAGTACTGGTCTAGGATAGACCTGGAGCCGAACCAGACCTACCCTCAAGTTGGTTCGGTTTTGATTTTTGACTACTCTTGATCTAGTTCCCGGCTCTAGATACAAAGCCAAACTAAGCCAAGGAAGTGGACCGAACTAGAGAACCATATGAAAAAACTTTAACTCTCTTCTTTTAGTTATACCCTCTATTACTTTCTGTTAAATTTTACTATCAAATTACTGAGTATAATGACACGTGACAGTAAACTGGTATACTAATTTAAGATTTTATTCTTCGTTTGTTATAGTTATATAATTTTTGTAATTTTTCGTGATGTTAATATAATTTAACATATGGAATATATGTCACAAATATACTAGTGTGGAGTTTTTGACGATCGAATAAATTAGTTTATGGTAAATTTATTATAAGTGTACCAGTTTTGAGTTTTTTTATGATCAATTAGGATAAATTTGTCACGGGTGTACAAGTTTGGGGTTTTTCATTATCAAAAAATTAGTTTTAGGTAAATTTGTCACAATGTACTAGTTTGAGATTTTTCAGAATATTAATCCAAAAAAGAAAAAAGGAATTGGTTAGTTCCTAAGTAGACCTTGAAACCAAACTAGACCGATATGGTCAATTTTTGAGGTTTATAAGGTAGGTTTCAAAGTTTCATAAACTGGGAATTGGTTTTGATAAGGTAAGTTCTATAGGTCTAGAAACTATCTACCATAGAACCACTTACCCCTAAGTGATAGAGCCATTTTCCCCCAATTGAAAGACAAACTAAGTTGTCTTGGGCATTTGGCGGAACAAAGGCGGGCCAGGCCGAGACTAGGTGAGGTATGGCAATGATCAAGAACGTGTATCCCTTAGCCTGCAAGTCCGATCTTGCAAAATAACCCACCTTGCTTGAGAAAGAGAATTGTACTTACCGGTTATCATCACCTAAACGATGAAAACGTGCAAAGGTATCATGAAAATCAATGCAAATACAAAAGCCATGATAGTTATCACATTACAAATTCATTTAGGCATTACAATTCTTATCCATTCACAATACGTTGTTATATGTCAATCCATATTATTGTTGAAATTTGTAAAAACTATTACTCTTAATGACATGATTTATTTTCAAAGGGCTTTTTATGAAATTTTCCTTGAGTTTTTCAAAAGTATGAATTATCTTCACATGATGTCAAAAATGATTTGAAAATATGAAAACGACACATCCTGATGTTAAAAGTACGTGTTTTGTTGACAAGTGCCTTTAGGACATTAGTTTATGTTAACAACAATAGTAATACCGCTTGTCAATATTTTGTTTCTTTTGTTAGCTGTAGCATCACAGGGGAGCTTTAGCAACATCCACTTATTCCGATTTTTCTACTATTTCTGAATGATGCATATAATTTTCATTTGTCAAAAAAAAAAAAAAAGAAGAAGAAGAAGAAGAAGAGAGAGAGAGAATGTGGCATCAGGGCTGTGAGAATAGAGGCTCAAGAATTTCATACTCTCGTTGATTAATCCAAAGAATCATCGCGAACTCCTTTTTTGACTAAATCATAATCTCTTTTGACAAATTGCTGAGAAAATCATCTATTAACTATCAACTAAGAAGCACCAACACTCTCCGGAAGTTTTTGTGTCATGTTCGACACTTCGACACGTTCTGACACGCGATCAACGAGTGTCGGAAAATCTAACACATGGTCAACTCTTTCCGACACGCGAGTCCAAAATTCCAACACATGATTCTAACACAAACGGGATCAATTTTAAAAATTTTCAATACTTGAATGGTCAAAATGTAAATATATGAAAAAAAAAATGAAATAACAAAAATAAAGGGGAAATGAGAAAATTCTTACTCTCAAGTTTCTCACTTAAAAGTCTTGATTTTCCCATGAGTGACGATGGAACACCCCTCTTCTCGTCAACATCGTTTCGTTGCCCCCACATAGTTAAAGTTATAATTTTTTTTTTTGTTTCTTTCTGCCTCTCGCAAGCATCACTTGCGAATTATCTCTTTTGGTTTATATTTTTGGCTTGTGAGTTATCTCTCACATTTTCCATAGCAAATTTAGTGATTTCCTTCTCTTTTGGTAATACTTCGAGAGTTCTTGTCCTGGATTTTCATTTTTCTCGAACCTTATTTTGCAGAGGAGCTCCAAGCTAGCCTATATCATGAACTCTGAACTCTATCTAAGATTATAAGAAATCTCACTAATCTCCGACAAGTATAAGAAAACATGACATGTTCCTTCAAGTTTACTCTTTCATGTTTGCAATTTTTGAATTTCTCATTTAATTTCTGTCAAATTAAAACATTGAATGATATTAACAAATGTTTGAATATTTTTAGTATAAATTAATTATATGCTCTTTTTATTATTATTATTTATTTATTTTTGCATTTATATATAAAAATATATATTTGATATATAACGTGTCGGAACGTGTTGGAATTCTCTATTTTTTGAGAAATGACGTGTTGGCGTGTCGTGTCGTGTTATGTCATGTCGTGTCGCATGTCGCTTGTCCGTGTCGGTGCTACGTAGACGTGCGTCCGCTGAGTATAATGAGAAGGCTTTAAACATAGTCACTTAGGGTAGGCCGGCCCTAAATTTTATATGGGAACAAGGAAGGATGAGCCATCTAGACAATAATAGAATTGTTAGACACTTGAATTTTGGTATACCATTTAGTAATTTATTGCATAGAAAATTAGAGATTGATCCCGGCCCCTAGTAAAAATAATAATTAAATAGAATATAGTCATTATGAGCATATTTAAATTAGTTGCATTCAATTGGATTGGCGATGAATGGTTCTAAGCTTAATTGAATAAACTGAGCACCGGGCAAGGAGTGGTGGCCGAAATTCTATAGATAGGGGGGCCCTAATTAGCCTGATTTAAGCTAAATCCAACTCATTAAAATTCTGATTAGGGTATGGCCTTAGTTTATTAGAACCCATCAAGTTGTAAGGACAAAATTAAGCCTGCAAGAGTGAATTAAACCTAAGTTAGCATTATAAATATGTATCTATGCCTCATTAATCGTCAATTCGCAATAGAGCATTCAAAAAACACAAGTAAGAGATTGAGAGAGAGGGTGAGGGAGCCCCAGTCGATTCCCCATTTCTCGGTTGTGCTTCCTTGTCACCGTAGACTACAGCCAAGCCAGGACCCTCTTGGCTGTGACCCCCTCAACAAAGTAGTCATTGGTTGGTGTCCCTGTTTCCTTTGCCTCAGTGACATTGTTGTCACTACTGTTAAAATATGTCTCGAGTTTAAGCCAAATGTGAAATTCTAAATATTTCGAATTGGATATATTGCGGACGTTCGAAATTGAGCAAAGAATATCCGAAGATCAACTCCCCAAAATTTGAATCTGCGTTGGAGTTTTGTCGCTAAAATAGGAAAGTCCAACTTTGACTTGGATTTGGATTTTGTTTAAAATATACAGAAATATGTTTTGGATAAAATCATTTAAGATATGAAACAAAATCCTATGAAAAGTTGGCAAAAGAATAAGTGTCCCGCTTATATATATAGACTTGTGGCCGTAGGTAGTAGAGGTTGATCATGAAGAATTGGTCTTAAAGCGCCGTCTCGTCATCAAGTGCTTGGGAGGGATTTGTCTTTGTCGTTTTTGTTTGTGAATTACATCCAAGAAGATTTAGTATTCAAGCAAATTAAATCTTGTAGTAAGATTTGTGTGTAATTTTTTCATGAGATTGAGAGATTATATCTTGAGAAATTTTGGGGCTAAACACTGCATGCGTTATTGGGTGTGATTAAGGCTTGGGAAACACCGGGAGAATGTTTGAGTGACTCGAGTGTGTAATCTCCTTATATCGCTTGATCTATAGTGAAATTTGTCACTACTCTCCCGTGAACGTAGGTCTTTATGACCGAACCACGTAAATCCGATATTCGATTTATTTTCTTCTTCTATCTATATTATTGTTCGATTGCTCGTTTTCGCAACAACTATTGCTTCCTCCAATGGCGTCGGACCGAGCTTTACCACAAACCACACCAACACCGCAGCCTGCTCAAACCCGTGACATCAGTCCACGATCACCGTGGCCCGTTGTTGCTCTTCTACTGGTCCGCAATGCCACGCTTGCTGGGCCGTCACCCATTGCCTTTGCCACTAGTTGCGGTCCCTACCCCCACCCGTATTACATCAATCTTGTCGACCTCGCTGCTCGGCCATCCAACCCCATCTAGAACGTCGCTATTGCTTAGCCACCTCAAGGTTGTTCTTTTTGCAAGTTTCCTGATGAAGCAATTGTTGCAGCCCACTCTCCACCAAGAGATGGCCTGAGCCGAGGCGCCACAAAGTTGAGCCACGACTAGCCATCAACAACCTCTCATTGTACAGCCTTACCATGTCCCAATTCGAAAGCCCCACCGAGCTGGGCTCCCCACACCAAGTGTCCTTCACCGAACATCGTGAGCACACTGTTAGCCACTACCCTCGCAAGCCATCCATCAAGTTCAAATTTGGTAACATTATCACTGAATTAGGTATAATCTTTGATTTTATGTGCAACAAATATCAAGTTGAAACCTTGATTGATAAGATGGAATAGCTAAATTTGCTTATGTTAGTGTTGTGAATGTATCCTAAATGGAGACTCTTTGAACCATGGCTATCGGATACATGAGATATCTTTGTTAGAATATTTAAATAATAAATCGTGCATTAATCTATCAACTTAAACTTTTAGAACAGTTAATACTAATTCCACTAAATCTCACATTGCTTCAGAGCTGAAGGTCTCCAGTTCAAATCTCACCAAGGCTCATTTACCTCCCTAATTAGCTTAAGTTTTTAGAACAGTAAATAGGATGAGGAGTAAGGCGTTCGATTTTAGTAACAAGTGGTTAGTGAAGAAATGAGAAATAAGTCACAATTTTTTTAAATTCAATGTATCAACCAACCAAGGTTAAGGTGATATCATGATGATGCCATCTCTTGATTAAAATGCGGCAACCTATTTGAGTGATAAGTGGCTATAAGAGAGGGGAAGAGAGAGATATTAATAATTATGCGAAAGCATATGAGCCTTATGTATAGATTAATTAATGTTTGCGTAATCTAAAGGTATTTTTAGGCATTTTCAATATATAATAATCATGCCACGGCATGGCATTATCCTAATATTCACTAATTTAGTGGCACTTTTCTAATTATAACAAAAGTTCCATTAAATTTATGTAATCCAAGGAACGCTCAATCTAGTGCCAAATAAAATGTTGAGCATACTTTATACTTTGTATGAGATAAGACTCATCTTTGACACCATAATGGTGTTTTACCTTACTTCTAGTCTGGAATTTAATTTCCACATAACAAAATAATTGCCCACATAATATATAGAAGGGAAATTTAGGATGTCACACTTCTACTCTGCTGATGCACGACTCACAAGCTCCTCCACAAACTCATCGATGTTCCGATCCGAGCTCCCGCCTTCTGCCACCGCTGCCTTCGCCGTCTCCATCCACATCCTCGCGCTCTCCGTCACCTCTCTCCCTCTTTCTCCTCCTCCCACCACCTCTCTCACGCACCTCTCCACCTCCTCCCTCCCAACGACCCCCGACTCGTCGGCCCTAGCCCTGACCCCAACCCTCCACACATCCTCCACGAACTTGGCGTTCGTCGGCTGGTCCGTCCACTGCGGCATCGCCACCATCGGGACCCCCAGGGAGATCGCCTCAATCACTGAGTTGAGCCCGCAGTGCGTGACAAAACATCCGATCGCATCGCTCTGGAGGACCTCCAGTTGATTGCACCACGGGAGGATTAGAGCTTCCTCCGAGTGGATCGAGTCCATTAGATCCCGAGGGAGCTTATGCTGCTCGGTAGATCGGACGATCCAGATGAAGGGGTGGCCAGCGAGGGCAAGGCCGTGGGCGAGCTCGGTGAACTGGGAGGTGTCAAGGTCGGCCATGCTGCCGAAGGAGACATAGACCACGGAGCGGGGCGGGTGGCGACGGAGCCAGGCGGAGACGGTGGAGGTGGTGATCGGGGTGAAGAGGTTGACGCCATACGCGTTGTCGTTGGGGAGGCGCTTGTCCAGGTACAGGGAGGGAAGGGTGGGGCCGACGGTCTTCAGCGGCCACAGATTGGCGGACATCCAGTCGACAACCTTGTCTCATTGGAGAGAGGGAACAATTGTCATGTTGAGATGAATAATTAATTTCCTTATTAAATTCAGGATAAAACACGTGCATATATTTCTTCAAAATAAAGTAAATAATTGACTATGTCTATAAATATAAGGATTCGGTAGAAAGTAATAATTGTTAATTTTCTATGGTTGCTTATGAACCACTTTTTGTGTTGGCTACTAGATGGTACTAGGCAAAAAAAAGACTAGACTAATGATGAAGGAGATTGTCGGAATAATTAATTTTTAAACCACAATTTAAGCTTTTAAAACATTTAACGATAACTATATGCACATTTGGTACTAGACAAAAAAGGACCAAAATAATCGTAAAGGGGAGCGTCGGAATTCTTCTAACAACTTAAACTTTTAGAATAATTGACAGTAAATATATCAACGTTCGACACTAGACAAAAAAAGATCAGATTCAACGTGAAAGGGAATGTTGAAATAATTAATTATTAAACTATACTTCCTTTTGCACGAAGAATAAATTTGCAAAAGGTGACGTATGTGCATGTGCATGGGTGTCAAATCGGATCGATGATGTACACTCAAACACCTCCAAGATTCTACATGACATATTTCATTGTGCAATTTAGATATGTCAACATTGCCATTCACGCCAATCATTAGTAAAATATTATGACATGAACCATCCTAAATAATCGCGACACAGTAAACTGGTTCCTATTCTGCTGCTAGACAGTGAGGAAACTGCAAGAAAAAGTTACAGCTTCAACACGAATGACGGACGAGGATTGCTAACTGGACTAGCCTATGATGAGAAGGCAGCAGCATAAGAATGTACGTGTACCTCTTTCTCCAGCTCGTAGAAGGTGTCACAGATCACAAAATCAGCTTCATCCACGTTCATGAATTGGTTCATCACCATATCGTAAGAGGCAGGGTACGTCCCCAGCTTGCATACAAACGATGGCGTCTCCGACGGCTCCAGAGGTGGCAGCCCCAGGACCTTGACAATGTCCCCCGAGAGCGGAAGCGGGAGCAAGCCGCGCTGCACATGGTAATATATGTTGTTGACCGCGCATGTCTGCGTGAAGAAAATCACTCCGAGCTTTTCGCACTGCTTGGCCACGTCCAGCACCCACGGGAGGAACCCGTCATAGATGATGGCATCGACCGGTCGGCCAGAGCGGTCGAGCTTATGGATCAGCTCGGCCAGGCCCCTTGACCCGACGGTCTGGAAGCATGTCAGGTAGGCCTGGATGGACTCGGCCTCGGCAATGCCGCCGAGGTCGTGGCCGTCGGAGATGGTCTCGACGTTGATGGACGAGGAGGGGTCGGCCTGCATGGATTTGGCGATGTGGACGGTGAGGGCGAGGGTGGCTTTGAGGCCTTTGGAGACGAGGCGCTTGGAGAATTGGAGCATGGGGTTTATGTGGCCTTGGCCGGGGAAAGGGAGGACTAGTACGTGTGCTCCGTGGAGCTTGCTTGAAGGCTCCATTGGCTCCCTTCGCTCTCTTTCTCTAGAGTTCTTCTCTTGAAGAGGGGTCGTGTATGGACTCTCCCCCCAAGAAGCTATTTATAACTCTTTTTTACTGTCCAGCGGCATGAGTACGGACGTCCATGAAGTACCCTATAAATCTCATGAACCCATTCAGACCGCCTGGTAGGCAACTTTGATTCAGGACAGTTTACACGCAAGTGGTCAAATCTGGACAGGTGTCCTCAAGTTTTTGAATTGAAACTCTTCGATACCGCCACAAATTGAGCCAAATCTATGGACGATGGAGACTTCATGGCAAAAGATTAAATTATACACCAAGAGATTGATTTTCTAGGGCCGAAACTTTGCCAGTTGATCTTAGCAACATCTTAACCGAATGACTTTTTTTTTTTTTTTATACAAGGGCACGGAAAGAACTAGTGCCAGTTGAAGAAGGTGTGCATAGAATCGATAGAAAGATATTGCATCACCAATGACAGTTCGTGAACGTGCGTCTAAGAAGCACCAACACTCTCTGAAAATTTTCGTGTTGTGTTCGATACTCCAACACTCCGACACGTGTCCGACACATTCTGACACGCAGTTAACGAGTGTCGGAAAATCCGACACGTGATTCTGACACGCACATGGCTAATTTTAAAAATTTTCAATACTTAAAAAGTCAAAATGTAAATATATGAAAAACATAATGAAGATTAAATTATACACCAAGAGATTGATTTTCAAGGGCCGAAACTTTGCCAGTTGATCTTAGCAACATCTTAACTGAATGACTTTTTTTTTTTACAAGGGCACGGAAAGAACTAGTGCCAGTTGAAGAAGGTGTGCATAGAATTGATAGAAAGATATTGCATCACCAATGACAGTTTGTGAACGTGCGTCTAAGAAGTACCAACACTCTCCGAAAATTTTCGTGTTGTGTTCGATACTCCAACACTCTGACACGTGTCCGACACATTCCGACACGCAGTTAACGAGTGTTGGAAAATCCGACACGCGATTCTGACACGCACATGGTTAATTTTAAAAATTTTCAATACTTAAAAAGTCAAAATGTAAATATATGAAAAAAATAATGAAGATTAAATTATACACCAAGAGATTGATTTTCAAGGGCCGAAACTTTGCCAGTTGATCTTAGCAACATCTTAACCGAATGACTTTTTTTTTTTACAAGGGCACGGAAAGAACTAGTGCCAGTTGAAGAAGGTGTGCAGAGAATTGATAGAAAGATATTGCATCACCAATGACAGTTCGTGAACGTGCATCTAAGAAGCACTGACACTCTTTGAAAATTTTCGTGTTGTGTTCAATACTCCAACACTCCAACACATGTCCGACACATTCCAACACGCAGTTAACGAGTGTCGGAAAATCCGACACGCGATTCTGACACGCACATGGTTAATTTTAAAAATTTTCAATACTTAAAAAGTCAAAATGTAAATATATGAAAAAAATAATGAAAATAACAAAAATAAAAGGGGAAATAAGAAAATTATTACTCTCAAGTTTTTTACTTAAAAGTCTTGATCTTCTCGTGAGTGACAATGGAACACTTCTCTTCTCGTCAGCGTCATTCCGTTGCCCCGACATACTTAAAGTTATAATTGTTTTTTTTTTTCTTTCTGCCTCTCGCAAGTATCGCTTGCAAGTTATCTCTTTTGGTCTATGTTATTGGCTTGTGAGTTATCTCTCACATTTTCCATGGCAAATTTAGTGATTTCCTTCTCTTTTGGTCATACTTTGAGAGTTCTTGTCCTAAATTTTCATTTTTCTCGAACCTTGTTTTGCAAAGGAGCTCCAAGCTAGTTTATATCATGAACTCTAAACTCTATGTAAGACTATAAGAAATCTTACTAATCTCTTACAAGTATAAGAAAATATGACATGTTTCTTCAAGTTTACTTTTTCATGTTTACAATTTTTGAGTTTCTCATTCAATCTTCTCAAATTAAAACATTGAATGATATTAACAATTGTTTGATTAATATTTTTAGTATAAATTAATTATATACTATTATTATTATTATTATTATTATTATTATTATTATTATTTATTTTTGTATTTATATATAAAATATATATGATATATAATGTGTCGGAACGTGTTACAATTCTCTATTTTTTGAAAAATGACGTGTCAATGTGTCGTGTTGTGTTATGTCACACGTCCGTGTCAGTGCTACGTGTACCTTATGGAGCCATGAAATTAGTAAAAGACGCTTGTCACATCCAGCGCATTACCCGCCACAAGGTGGTAGGGACGGCAAGCGATTAGTTACACGTCGCTGCACATCCGTACACATTGAACAGCATCCTTCAAGAGATTTTTTGAACCTCACATGTTTCGCCAGACATACATGCTGACTTTATGGATATGTCCCGCATTTAAATATTATAGAGGAAATGAGGAAATGGCCACTCAAATACAAAATTATTTAAATGATAAATACCACAAAAGCCTCCAAACAATACTCAGACAATTACTCCGAATCTTTGTTTTTTTCATAAAACTCTAAAGATAAAAATATCTTTGTTGGAACCGAAAGAGATGAAATATATGTTGCATATGTATAAATTTAGGCTTTAAGTACCAAAAAAAGTTAAGAGTATTATTATAGTGACCAAGTTTATGATTTTTGATTATATAAAAAAATTCAAGATATTTATTTTATAGTGAGCATCGTTTAGGGTTTTTAACAGGATTTATCTTATCAAAACTAGTCACTAGAGATGAGAAATTCAAGTAAATGTGTGACGAGTTAGATTTTCAGAAATAAACTGTTGCAAAATTATATTTTTCCAAAGAAGTTACTTGGACATCTAAAGAAAAAAAACATTTCCGATACATATCTACTTCCATAATTGCTTTATGACAAGCTTTCCTTTTGATATCCTAGGACATGTTCACGATAAATTGAACACAAACGACCGAAATGAGAAAGATTAGTAGGTGCTTTCGAGAGCATTTAGTCAACCATACACTCAATCAATCACAAAGGCAGGCCGGGCCGAGACTAGGTGAGGTATGGCAATGATCAAGAACGTGTATCCCTTAGCCCGCAAGTCCGATCTCGCAAAATAGCCCACCTTGCTTGAGAAAGAGAATTCTACTTACTGGTTATCATCACCTAAACGATGAAAATGTGCAAAGGTATCATGAAAACCAATGCAAACACAAAAGCCATGATAGTTATCACATTACAAATTCATTTAGGGATTACGATTCTTATCCATTCACAGTACGTTATTATGTGTCAATCCCTATTACTGTTGAAATTTGTAAAAACTATTACTCTTAAAATCAAGATTTTTTAACAAAGGGCTTTTTATGAAATTTTCCCTCAAGTTTTTCAAAAGCATGAATTATCTTCACATAATGTCAAAAATGATTCGAAAATATGAATACAAGTATACCGGTTTGAAACATCTTGATGTTACAAGTACGTGTTTTGTTGACAAGTACCATTAGGACTAGTTTACGTTAACAAAAATAGTCATACCGCTTGTCAATATTTTGTTTCTTTTGTTATTCCAATTTTTCTACTATTTCTGAATGATGCATATAATTTGCATTTGTCAAAAAAAGAAGAAGAAGAAGAAGAAGAAGAGAGAGAGAATGTGGCATCAGGGCCGTGAGAAGAGAGGCTCAAGAATTTCATACTCTCGTTGATTAATCCAAAGAATTTTCGAGAAGTCCTTTTTTGACTAAATCATAATCCCTTTTGACAAATTGCTGAGAAATTCATTATTATATTTAATCTATGTCCTCTTAACTGACGGAACCATGAAATTAGCGAAAGACGCTTGTCACATCCAGCGCATTACCCGCCGTAAGGTGGTAGAGACGGCGAGCGACTAGCTACACATCGTTGCACGTCCGTACACATTGCACAGTGTCCTTCAAGAGATTTTTTGAATTTCATATGTTTCGTTAGACATAAATGCTGACTTTATGGATATGTCCCGCATTTAAATATTATAGAGGAATTAGGAAATGGCCACTCAAATACAATTATTTAAATGATAAATACCAAAAAAACCTCCAAACGATACTTATAACGACACAATTACTCCGAATCTTTATTTTTTCATAAAACTCTAAAAATAAATATACCTTCGTTGGAATTGAAAGAGAGGAAATATATTGGTTTAAGTACCAAAAAAAGTTAAGGGTATTATTATAGTGAGGAAATTTAGGATTTTTAATGATAAAAAAATTTGAGATATTTATTTTATAATGAGCTTAATTTAGGGTTTTTAATGGTATTTATCTTATTGAGTCAAGAAATTCGAGTCATTATGTGATGAGTTAGATTTTAGAAATAAATTGTTGCAAAATTATATTTTTCCAAAGAAGTTACTTGGACATCTAAAGAAAAAACATTTCTGATACATATCTACTTCCGTAATTGCTGTACGACAAGCTTTCCTTTTGATATCCAAGGACATGTTCACGATAAATTGAACACAAACGACCGAAATGAGAAAGACTAGTAGGTGCTTTCGACAGCATTTAGTCAACTATACACTCAATCAATCACGAAATATCGAGCATCATCTATCCATTTTTGTCGAAGGAAAAAAGGTATGGTCCCACGGTGCTGCCAAAGGTCAAAAAAGTAGTGGGGGAGTTAGTTAAATTTAGGGGCTACCCTGACTAAAATCTCCATCTCCTCCTACTATGGTAAAGCCTATGTCAAAGCTATTTAATGAACATCACCAACTCTTTCAAAGTGGTTGAGATTGAGAACCGAAAGGGAGGTGAGGATCATCCTGAATCGGGAATCCCGGGACGTAAAACACAGGGATAATTTCGCCACGGGCTCTCCGGCCACAACCCCCCTTCCGGAAAGGGGGGGGGGGGTTCGGATCTCACCCTGATCCTCGCGATACCTTCTGCAAGGTCTGCTCAGGCGTGGTACAAGGAAATGATGAGTGTTCCCCTCCCGAAAGGGACTAGGGAACATGTGGTTGGCCGGCCGCAATTTCGTTTCTGCCTATTACCAAGGGGGGGGGTTCGGATCCCACCCTGATCCTCGCGATACGTTCTGCAAGGTCTGCCTGGGCGTGGTACAAGGAAATGATGAGTGTTCCCCTCCCGAAAGGGACTAGGGAACATGTGGCTGGCCGGCCGCAATTTCGTTTCTGCCTATTACCAAGGGGGGGGGGTTCGGATCCCACCCTAATCCTCGCGATACGTTCTGCAGGGTCTGCCCGGGCGTGGTACAAGGAAATGATGGGTATTCCCCTCCTGAAAGGGACTAGGGAACATGTGGCTGGCCGGCCACAATTTCGTTTCGGTCTCTTACCAACTCGCATGTGCCCGTTGAATTGCTAAGGATCGTGAGAAGCTTTTAATGTAATTTATTTATTTAGAGTGGAGCTTTTGCTTTTAGATATAGATATGGACATCTAAATGAGTGAGTAATGAAAAAGTATCAAACCAGAAGATGGTAGGAGTTGGTTTGCACCCTTTGAGATTATTCTAACTGCTACGGGAAGGGCCTTGTGCAGTTCCTTTCAGAAGCCTATCTGACAAAGATAAATTCTCCCTAATTATAAGAAGTTTTGGGAAAAAAATACAAAAAAAATCTCAAATTATACTCAACAAGAAACGTTTACCTAAATCTTTGTTTTTTTTTTTTTTTTTTAGGTGACATTGGAATCTCCAAATTTGTATTTTGGATAACACATTTACCCTTCCGTAGGGTTTTGTTAAAAATCCCTATTAAATTTTTTGACATAATGCTCGCATAGTGCCATATTAGTAAAAACTAAAATTCAAGTTATTGTTCATCGTCTTCAACGTCACGATCGCTTGGCCAGAGCTCTTTTGGCACTCGTTTGTAGCTGTCCACTGCTGCTTGGATTTCTGAGAGCATTCGTTAGCTACTAGCCATGGCAGCCGCGAGATCTTGCAACCGCCATGGCTGCTCGAATTCGAAGCTCGGGCACGAGTAAAATCTTGGTCCTCAAGTGTCATAAAAATATAGGGTCCGGTTGCGCGTCAAAAGCTTCTATCGAATGAAGCATAATTTGTGAGAAACTCTCGGCATCCTCAGATTGCCACTTCTATGAAAACAAGCTTATAAGAACTTGTTTGCTTTGAACGCCACCAGGTGTTTCTAACTAAACTTTGACAAAGGAGACAGCAGATAATTTATCAATTCTGAACGAGACTTTCTGTTCAGATGGGTCCGCAAGCACTTATCTGATTGGAGGAATAGGCCCTCGTTTCAAAAGGATTTTATCTTCCACAAAATGTTGTCTCCGAGTTGAGCGGCATGCAATTAATGAGTTGAATAGGCCATCAACCAAAGACTTTCCATCTCTAATCCAATGACGATGCCAATGACAGGACTTGAAGTTGCCACCATTAGACGAATACTCCCTGAGGGTCTAAGCCGCAGTGGGTAGCGACAGACGAGTGTTAGAAACGAGATTAAAGACGATGAACGGTAACTCACGATGATTAGTAACTTAAATTTTAGTTTTCTTTTTAAAATTTTCAAATACCGTACTACGTGAGGATTTTTAACAGACTCTTAATGTATAACTTGAATACAAGTTTGGAGTTTTCAATATTTAAAACAAAAAATGGGTTAAATGTATCACAATAGACATAATTTGTGATTTTTTGTTTTTTTTTTTCCTCAAAATCTTAACCTTATCTGGTTGTTAATTTGAAAGAAGATGGAATAGGGCCATTCATTAGGAGTTGTTAGTGTCAGAAAATAAAAAAATGGGATGAAAGTATTGTAATAGACATATTTTGTGATTTTTTATGGTTTTTTTTCCCTCAAAAACTTAACCTCATGGAGTTGTTAATTTGAAAGAAGAAAACGGGATAAGGAGATTTGATTTCTTTGGGGGAAAAAATTGTCGAAGGAGATTCCACAAACAAAATGATTGATTTTTTTGTTTTGGCTAAAAAACATTGGAGGATTGTTGAGAGTGGGATTTGAACCCACGCCCTTTCGGACCAGAACCTTAATCTGGCGCCTTAGACCAACTCGGCCATCTCAACTTGTTGAGAGTAGCGTCGACATAAAACTACAGATCTCTTGGACCGTCGACTCGAACTAGACTAGACCGAGCAAGACATCTTTGAGGCAAAATTTGTCGTGTCCTTTTGATTAGCAACTTTAGGTGATCAACAGAGGCGATGAAAAGTCGCTGATAGGCTATATAAGAGAAAATTACTAAGTATTGAGCCATGAGTATAGACAATTGAAACCGGTTCATTAAAGGAATCAAAGAAAAGTGAAGATCCGATGAATCAAGAACAAGATAAGCATTCAATTCATGAAGCCAACAATTTCGATTGCAATCATGACCCATTCAATTGTGAAGCTAGCACTATCACTAATTTGCGAGGCCATAAATCTTGAAAGCCATGAATGATAATGGTCGAGAAATATGGGCTATTGTAATAGTTAGGAAGTTGTGGAATAAACCAACGAC
The DNA here is from genome assembly GCA_017140325.1 of Eucalyptus leucophloia subsp. euroa. Classification (NCBI taxonomy): domain Eukaryota; kingdom Viridiplantae; phylum Streptophyta; class Magnoliopsida; order Myrtales; family Myrtaceae; genus Eucalyptus; species Eucalyptus leucophloia. The sequence goes on from CM029475.1 coordinate 65,843,230, forward strand.
GTGGGGCAAGTTGATCTAAGGTGCCAAATTAAACAAGTAAAGACTGTCGAGTAAAAGGAAGATTTTGTGATGGCGTATTCATGAAAACAAAGCCCGACTTCAAGGGCTCCGTTTGTTTTGTAGGAAAATGTTTTTCCTCATTTTCCAATGTTAAATTTATTTAGAAAAATGAGTGAACGGAAAATATTTTCCCAATTAACAAAAAATCTATGCTTTAATTTAGGCTTATGATTCCCTTATTAAAAAATCGAAAATAATTTTCCAAAAATATGAGTAGGTATCATCAGTACTTTGGGTGCAAAGCTTTATGCATGAGCATGGAAACTCAATGCTGATTCTCGAGACACAGCATTCAAGATCAAGTCTTTCATTTTGTGCCCGGGATCCTAGCATTCATGCTTGGATCTTGACACCCTCTCTTGGATCCATTGAAGTAGTGCCTAGACTTTGATTCCCATGCCCTACTCCCCAATGCCTATGTCTAATGTCGTGGCATCAGGGCCGGTCCGGAAAGGTCAAGCGTGGAATCCCAGTCCGAGTTTGGGTCCTGCCTCAAGTCTACAAAGGTTGTCCTGGATCCATCGAGGTGGGACCGGATGCCGCCGGTCCGAGTGATTGAAAAGCAAAGCATATACAATGTGATGCCCTTCAGCTCGTCACGCCTCCTATTGGCTTTTGATTGGAAGAACTTCTTCCATCTTTATCCCGTGATTTAAGGAATCAGCTGGTCCCCAGCGATTGAAGTTGACGTGGGTCAAGATTCCAAGGGGAAACGTCGTCCAGGTAACACGTCACGAGACAGTTCTCGCCATCGGGAAGCCAAGCCACAAGGTCTAGAGTCTCGTTCACTAAACTCCAAACGGACAACCTTATCGCTCGTTGTCACTTGATACCCGTTCGAGAAATCTCGGACGGACCGAACGGTCCAGCCGTTCCCTGTCAATTCGGCCAGACGCTATTGCCATCAGCAATGACCGTAAAAACCTTCACGCGCATCCGAGGAGCAGACACGTGTGCCTCACGCCCATGCCCAAAAGAGCCGTTTCCCATTCTTTTCAGTGTAAAAAACATGGCCTCGTCCCATTATCCATTTCCAATCCACCAACTTTCTGTGGCAGCGAATGGAAGGAAGCGATCATTGTCATCCTTTTCATTTTTGCCTACAAGCAAAGCAAGATCCATGCTTCCCCATGTCACCAAAGCAATAGCCCCATAGTCCCATGCTTCCACTACTGATTAGTGGTCGGTCTAGTGCCGTCCGCACAGATAAATATAAACACCAGCACGGCACGCCACATACAGACAAAACTATGTATGTAGTGATTCTTTGCTTTCCTGCTTTCTTCATCCAATGGTAGGAAAAGGGAATACCTTCAAAACCCATCGTTGCTTGAGACATCAAACAGTTGCATCCAGCAATGAGGAACCAAAAGGTACCAGACATTAATTAGCAGATCAGACAAAGCATTATAGAAGAAAAGGGTCTGTAGATCCAGACTCTGCTGTTGCTCTATTCGTGAATTGAACACATCCTTCAATGGACAAAGTAATTCCAATCACCCAGAATGGTAACTGACCAAAATCAGCCAATGCCGCTGATTGATTTTAACGAAAATAGAGAACTTTGATGACTTTCATGTACATCGATCGGGTGAGAAACTGTGGTCTTGTGGGTTCGAAAAACTCCCCATCTCACTCTCTCTAAACTAGTTATCTTGACCTTATTAACTTTCTTTCTATCGTCTCGGATTAAGAAGATGTTGGAATCCACTGGTCTCCTTGGATGAAACTCTTCACCGAATATGTATTGACATGTTCGGCTGGGACCTGACTGCTCCACGACACTCTGCTCGACCTCTCGGACCCTGGTCCCGTGTTCTTGAACTCCCCGTAGTAGAGGGTCTTCAGGGCGAAATCCCCGCTCCATGGCATCCAGCCCTGAGGTGTGATCAGGGCCTCGAGGTTGCACTCGATGAAGACCGTCCTTGAGTACTCCTTCCACGGCCTCCCCAGGAAGTTCTTGTGCTTGTCGGGCTTGCTCCGGTACAGCGCCATGTACTCCTCAGTACCATTGACCAAGCAGTTCTGGAACACAAAGCCCGTCGACTGCACAGGGTCAGTCCGGCCATGGGCTGTGACAGCGTTGTTCTCGCCCTTCTCGGGCTTGACCTGCCGGGGGCGGACCAGGATCTGGCAGTCCTGGAAGTAGGAGGCCGAGTTCCCGAAGATGAAGTCCACATTGCCCTCGATGTGGCAAGACTTGTAGTACTGCCGGAGGGCGTGGGCGTAGAGCGTGTCTTGGTTTCCCAGGAACTCGCAGTTCTCGATGACCGAGAAATCGCTGTCCGACAGGAATGCCACCGCCTGGTGGGCGTCTGGACCCGCGGTGTTCTGGATCGTGAGCCCGGTCGCCATGAATCCGTCGCCAACCACTCCTGCAACAAAATCGACAATGTCAGATTGATGGTCCTCCACAAATTGCAATAGCACCCAATGCCAATTTCAGTTCACATTGGGCATATTTTAACAAGATTCATTTATCATGAACCTGAAATTTGGTACCGGAAGTGAGAAAAGTACCTCTCAAAAGATAAAGAAAAGTGCCAATTTTCTTAAAACCCCATAAGACATGGACAAGCCTTGAGGCACATGCCATGTCCCATGTCGCATCACGACAATAATTAATGATCGAAATTCCAACTTGAATAAAAGAACAATGCCCACGAGATCTTGTCAATCTCCCAGAAAATTTAAGAGGCGAATCACTAGTAAAATACCAGAAGTTTGCTTTAAAAAATAATTCTAATTGATCTAAAATATTCCGCATTAGAACTAAAGTATATTAAGAAATTATCGAAAAACGAACGGAAGCTCACCGACGGTGGCGGTGTTGTAGGTGGAGACCCCAGGTTGGCCCACGTTCGAGGACCCGGTGATGACGGTTTTGCCCATGCCGTCGCCCTGGAACACCAAGTTCGTCTTCTCGAACGGGACCCTCACCTTCTCCTCGTACACCCCTTCCTTGATGTGGATCACGAACCTCTTCCCTCCGCCGACGTTCTTCGGCGCGGCGTCGACGGCGGCCTGCACCGTCGCGTAGCATCCGCTTCCCCCGTCCTTGCACACCGTCGCGTCCGCCTTCAGGCCAGCAGGGACCCCCCCGTTGAACCCCAGGCCCGACGCCCCCCCGCCGCCGCCGACGACGCCGTCCTCCCAGAAGTTGTCGCGCTCCGTCGCCGGCGGCCTCCACGCCGCCGCGTCCTTCCCGAACCGGTCGTACGAGACCAGCATGCTGAGGGCGTTGCTGGTCAGCATCGTCAGCGTGTTCAAGAACGCCATGGTCCGGTCGACCTCGCTCGTGTCGTTGGCGTACTTGAGGGCCGACCAGCAGTCGTACTGGTAGAGCAGCGCGGCGGAGAGCCAGGCGCGGCCGTCCTTGGTGCGGCCGCCGGGGATCGCCTCCCCGACCGTCGACTCCGTCCGGCGGCGGGAGTTGGCGAGGACCTCGATGCAGTTCTTTGCGGCGATGGTGCGGTTGACGTTGCCGGCAGAGGAGGAGAGAATGGAGTCGACCATGGACTGGGCGTTGGCGAGATTGTCGGAGGAGATCTGGATGGCGGAGAGGATGACATCGAGAGAGGAGGGGGAGGTGGAGGGGAGGCGGTAGGGCTGGGAGGCGCAGAGGTCGGGGAACCTGGTGGACTTGCAGGCCTGCTGGATCGCCGGGGAGGAAGCGGAGGAGGGAGGGGAATGCGGGAGAGGGGGAGATTTGGAGAGGTGGGTATGGCGGGAGGAGGCGGAGGAGGGAGAGAGGAGGAGAGAAAGGGAGAGGAGGGAGAGTAGGATGAGGGAAGCCATGGAAATGCAGAGGAAGGAGGAGGCGGGCTTGAAGAGGGGAAGGAGAGAGGAGGTGGCTTTTATAGGCGATCTCTTGGGGGCGAAGGGGAGTGTCATGGCGTTATGGTGCAGTTGGGAGTGGGGGGAGGGGTTGGGGTTTGGATGGTAGTGATTTGGAAGAGCATGGAATTTGATGGTGGACAGAGATGGTGGGTCGATGGGAAAGAGATGGCGATGGGGGCGGTTCACGAGAGGAATTGGGGTCACGGGTTGTTGCCTTACTTTGGCGATGGAGTTTGGGAAGCCCACGGATTCACCGTTCGATGTTCACGCCCGAGGGAAAGAGATCGAGAGGGGAGAGAGAGAGAGGAGGGTTTGCAGGAGTGCTTTGGTTCCCCGCCGCAACAGGATGGGATCTGGAACTTCGGTTCTTCCGATGGTGGAAGGAATCTGTTTGGATTTTTTTTTCCACGTAATCCTTTTGATCTTTCGGCATTGGAGGCCCGCTTTCATCATATTGTTTCGGAATGCCGTGTCTTTTTCTCGGGGGAAGATTGAGGTAAAATGTTTCCTGTATTTCGAAACAAATATCGTTGTCGAGGATTCGTTTTCAATTTACTTCACATGAGCATTATTCTATAGAAGAATGACTCGGGATAGATGAATTATCTTATGTTACTCTTGTTAGCTTGGGATGTTTAAAGATAATTTTGGCTCGATGGGGTCGCAGCAGGGCTCGTTAGGAGTTGGCCCGACATGTTCCCTCACCATCTCTGGCGCGCTTGGTGTCGACCACGTTATCTTGACATGGGACAACCTATGGTTAGCCTATCCCGCCCAGCAGGTGGCGCCGTGAAATTATCGGTTCCTCACGTCAAAATCCTCAACCATTTCTTTTGGTCCTCCAACTATGAATGCCCTAGTCAATTTACTCATCGAATGGACTTGTTTGGCTTCGAAACATCCGGGTTTCAGCACCTTTATGAACTCTACATATCCGGACTTGAGGGCTGCGAACCCCTAATGAAAAATGGATAATGAGCTGCCTCACCATTTATCCCAGCCACATAGCATTCGGTCTAGGATTGTCCTCTTCTTTTCTCACTCCTTTTCATCTCTCTTTCGAATGTTACCGTTGCTTGACGGTAATCTTTTTGGAAGGGTTGGGAATTTCGATAGCAAAAACCTTCTCAACAAAAGTTATCAAATATCATTTTTTTATGCTTTAATTTAAGTCAAAATAGATCTCACACCCCATCTGATTTTTTTAATTTTTTTTTTTCCCGTCCCTTGCTGCTTACCGTAAGTCGTGCTATCCACCCAGATTTGAATTGATGGGCAGCGAGCATCGCAGGATCATCAAATCAAATTAGGACCACACTTTTTCCACCATTTTTAATTAAAATGGATAATGACCCAGATAATTTCTAAACTTTGGTATGATATATAATGTGCTTTTTGAACTTTAATTCAATATATAATGTATAGTCTTTGAACTATATAAAAATGTTTAATGTTGTTCTTTCATTAATTTAAGATAAGTAATAACTTAGAATATTTTCATATAGTTTATTGATTAAATTCAGCATGTATCAAAATTTTACAAACCAGATTAAAAAAATTAAAAGTCCATATGTCATATTATATATTGGATTAAAGTTCATGGATTGTATTAAATAAAATAAAAGTTTAGAAATTACATTATATATTGAACTAAAGTTCATGAATCGTTTTGTTATTTTTCCCAACTAAAATACTCCTCAATAAAGTGTTCTAACAATATTTCTCTTTGTGGATCCTACTTTGTAGCATCCCCTGACTGTCGTTCTTAGAAAGTAGACCCCTTTTTGTTCTTTCCCTTTTTATATTGATTTTCTAATTTTTTTCTGGTGGTTCCCATATCCACTTTCCTTAATCTTCTTCCTTTTCTTTATCCTCCCTCAAGAGATAGAGATATAAAGAGGATAAGGATATCGCAAATGTCATAACTTATGAAATACGGACACATTGTCAAAGCTTTCGTGTCGTGTCCGACATAGACATATCGGGCACGCTCATGCACATGGTCAACTCTTCTTGACATGTTTCGACATGTGTGTCCAAGAAAGAGAATTGTTGAAGAAGACGATGGAGGGTGGAGGTGGGGGCAAGAGAGCGAAAGTGAGGCCGTGAGTGACGGCAAGGGCACAACGGCATGGAAGGGCTAGAGGAAGGGTAGAGATTGAGACGACCAAAGGATCATGCCTGTAATGCCGTGATGGAGGGCCGACGGCAAGGGTACAGTTGCAAAGGAGAGGTGGGGGCAGCAAGCGATTGTGATGAGGTGATGGAGAGAGAGTAGAGATCAAGAAGAATAGGGTACTGAGGAGGAGGAGGAGGAGGAGAAGGCAGGGGCTAGGATTTTTGGAGGAGGAATTTTAAAAAAAATTAAAAATTAGATTTTGATGGGGCATTTTTCTTTTTCGAAGGGTTTTGGACAAAAGGGTGACTTCAATTTTTAATAAAGAAAGTAACAGCCTAATAAGTGGTGGGGGTGGGGGGAAAATGGGGAAAGATTTATTAATATTATTAGTGTAAATTCACTATGCTTTTTATTTATTTATTAATTGTGAATTTTGAATTAAATTAATTAAAATAAAAATATTTATTTAATATATAATGTATCTCAGCGTGTCGAAATTCTCTACATTTTTGAGAAAAAATATGTTGGCGTGTTATGTTATGCCGTGTCACATATTGGTGCTACTTAAGCCATAATTTTGTATGGTACTCATTTGAGTGTCATTATTTTTTTTTTCCAATCACTTGAGTGTCACATTTATTAAATATCATTTACTTATATTCTAGTAGCGATTTGTTTTGTCGAAAAATCCGACATGGCAAAATAAAGTCAGCAAGTTAGCCACTGCATAATATCATTTAAGCCATGTGTTAGCACCAAATTGACAATTTGGGGCAAAATTCAGCATGTACTTCACAAAACCCTAACCCCAATTCTTTAGATTGGGGCAAAATCAGAACATGAAAACCCTAATCCCGATTTCAAGAGGCACGGATAGCAACTTCTCGACCTTCTTGTTCTTCTTCAATGCAACAAGCCCTCCCTCACCATCATCAACTCTTTGAATCGCCACCTTCTAGGACTAGAGAGATGGCTACGGTGGCAAATAAGAGCACGACAGCCGTCTCTGTTCCATCGATGCATTCTCTAGAGTACATGTTGCATCCCAGGAGACTCTTTTTCTCCAATGTTTTGGCTGGAATGGTGGCTAAGTTAGCTGCAAGCATATCAAATGACCATTGTTGTCGAGAGTGAGGGACAAGACATGAAGCGATAGACCGAGATTTGTATGCTTTGTTGTTGACTGAAGAGAAGGCTGGGATGAGTGAAGCTTGGAAGATCTCAAAGCAACCGTGGTCGATTAGATGAGAGAGAGAGAGAGAGGTGAGCCGATGTCGTTTTTGGTCCATTTGCCACTCTTCTATTTTCCACTTTGGACTTAAATTTGTTATGGAAAAAAGCTATGTCAAAAGCCACGTAAAGCAAATGGTTGGAATAGTCACTCATGTGAATGATTTTTAACCAATGTGACATTTAAGTAATCATAAAAAAATATTATAGCATTTAAATAAATATCGTACAAAAGTTATGACACTTATGACATATCAATTTTGAAAGGAAGAAAAAAAATGTCATGTATTTGTGCTCACATATCCTAGTCAAGGCCACATCAACCTGCCATCGAGACATCGATGAAGCCCTTTGCCTCCTTGACCACCTTCATCTCTGTGCTACCGATCTGGCTCACTCAACCTTAGCAATCCAGCTCATGCTTTTGCGACGCGAAACGGTTTGAGGAGGCCCATCATCGAGTATCCCCTTCGTTCTTTTGTTTATGACGTTCTGGACGAATATAATTGTTGCTAGATTGCTCGATTTTCGTGGCCCACATGGCATGTTGCAGGTCATTAGGCGTTTGGCTGATGTCAAGCTCGGGTACGTGTGTTCCTTGACTAATTTTAACTGCTTGATTGATCAGTGGTGCTATATTTCGAGACTAGGTTAGAGGCAGATAAGGTGATTCCGGACATGAAGAGCAAGGGGCATTGCCTGAGCTGCATTTCTTACGCTACTTTGATCTATGGGCAAAGCGAGGTGAGGACTGCACAGAAGCTGCTTGATGAAGTAGCCGAAGATGGTATAAGGTTCAATTCTTTGAAATGTAGCACATTGGTCAGTGAGTACTTCCGAAAGCTAGATTGGGAGAGGCGAGGAAATTGATTATCACGCTCTAAGAGGTAATGAAATACCAAGAGAACTTTCTTGTGGGCGATGCTGCTTTTGCTAATCTCATCGATTCTTTATGATAGAGAACAGTTTTTGGATGGAGCGTTTCAAATTGCAAAGAATATGCCTCAAGGCTACCGCCCTTAGCCTCCCCACCACCCTTCCTATCTCCTCATTGGCGCGAACGACTCCACCTTCGTCAGACTCATTAGACGCAGTGTGTTCAATCTCCTCATGCCCCGTAGTATGCGCCACTCTCCGTAAACACGATCCCCTTGTGGGTCCTGAGGAGTGAGGACCAGCTCAGCTCAGTCGCCTTCGCCTACATAACGTGGAAGTCTCCACTCCATTCCTCTACCTCTCTGTTGCTTTGAGTGGTTTACACGACAGAGAACGGAGAGAAGGAAAAAGACCAAGGAAAGTGAATGCGGGACGCGCAAGAAAAAAAATAGAGAATCAATATGAAAAGAAGGGACACTGCTAGAAAAAAAATGGAACACTTTCTTAGAACATTGGCCGAAGACGATGCTAAAAAGGGGCCTCACAGTGGGCAATGTAGTCAGATTATAGTGTTGAGGAGTGTTTTAGCTTAAAGAGGAGGCGGGAAAAGGGTGGCTCATCAAATTAGGAAGAAAAATAAACAACCAGTTTACCCTATCAATTTCAAGTTTTTTAGCGTGCGCTTATGATAGTTTAAATAAAGTACTCCTCTTTTGCTTTGGCCTCTTGTACCCAAACCGATGCGTCTCTTTTTATGATGGCCATATTACATTGATATTAATTGTTGTGATGAAGTGGTTCTGACATTTTGCTTGAGGGACTGGATTCCCTAACTAAATTGGGCACAAGACATTAATTATGAAGATGTAATTCGGTGTACTCTTCTCGGGGACTATCTATCAAAAGAAAGCTATCATGTTGCTTTGGCTCATTGGGGGCTCACAAGCTTGTCCTTGATTAGGAAGTTTTGGCCTATGACACTCACATGTCTCATCGACTTCCATTCATCATCATTTTGTATCATTACAAATGAGATAATGGTAAAACCATGATGAATCGTTGGTGGAGTTTAAGTTGAATGAATCCTTCCAATCAAAAGTAAGGATGCTAGTAAGTTATAGTGATTTCAATCCATAAAATTTAATCATAGTGATTTGACTCCTCCTTCAAAGCAATAGGCAATTCCTATATGGAAGTCCACTTGATTCCATGGCATTGGCTTGATTGGCTAATGGAGTTTGACAGCGCAGAGCATACGTTCGATTTTCCACCCCAGAAAGTGCAAATAATTTCACGATTGAGCCACTCGTCCCATTGGGCTTGGAGTAGTTTCTACGACTTTGTAGATGTTTTTGTCCATTTTTCTCAGGGGTATTTCACTCATCATTTCTCATTTGAGCTCTAGGGTTGTTCTGGCCTTCCGGGTCTAAAGTTGGGCTTAAGTTCCTTTTGGACCTTGAGTTTGATTTGCACTTGTAAAACTTAGGAGGAAAAATGTATTTTCTTGGAGCTTGCATATGGGTTTGGGCTTTTCACACTGGTAAAACTTGAGTTTGATTTGCACTTTCAAGGCTGACCCGTTGAGCCGACTTACCTTATTTTTGTTTTTCCAATCAAAGATACCTTATACTATTTTTGGAGCCACAGAGCCAAGCATATACACCAAAGGAAACATCAGGTAAATGGTGACGTAGTTGGTATAGTAAAATTAGTATAATCCATATGGCCAAAAAAGTGGGGGAAAACCATGAGATGCACTGAATTCCCATTTTCCAAAAAAAGAAAAAAGAAAAAGAATTAGAGGAAATATATAAAGTTACATAACTTAATTCGCAAGAAAACACGCTTGAATAATCTAAATGCATAAAAATGGGCAGGTTGACTAATTTGTTGACCACATATAATTAAGAGAGTGTAGCTCCCAATGCTAATCTCCCCTTCATCTACTTCCACCTTTTATTCCATCTCTCATGTATATATATATATATATACTTTTCACTTAACTATTCTTCGTGCAATTGTCTAAAAATATACATTTAGTTAATGTAGTTTTCAATATTCGAAATGACAAAATAAGTTTAATGCTAGGGTGCCATATGATAATATAAGTTGATCTAGACATAAAAGCAGATTTGGATTCACATTACAATGCACTTACTCTAACTTTTATTTGATATGCATGGACCAATAATTCTGAAATTTAAATTAACAATATGCGTAACATAGTTATCGTATCGATATGGAAAAACTTTTTTTGTCGGCCCTATGTTAATATGATGTCTTTCAAGTCATTTGTGTACTTTTAAACTTTTTCCTTGAATGATATGGTTTTGGCTAGCCATGCTTGATATGTATATTATCAATATATATAAATAAGTAGTGTCTCAAATTTTTCTAAGGATGTTTCACATTTAAAAAAAAATTTTCCTTCCAAGGATCAAAGAAAAAGACTTTGCTCACTATATAATCTCTCATCTCTTTAACAGAGACAGGAAGTACATTTTATGATTTTGTCGATAAGTTGTTGTAAAATACCAAATATTTTTTGACATAAATGATGAAAGTGCAAATTCATTACATATCTATTGTTTTCTCCTCTCTAGAGGTTTATCAAAAAGTCACTAATAATAAATCTTTTAATCTTAGAAAAATTCGGATTGAAATCTTTATGTATTCTCAACATGTGAACGGCATTGGCTATTTGAAAAATGAATCAATGGAAAATCTATACTTAAATTCAAGCTAATGATTTCTTCTATAAAAAATCAAAAATTAATTTTCAAAATATAGACTGGGTATTAGCATTTGGGTATGAAACTTTACATTTGGGCATTGAAACCCAATGCTGGTTCTTGAAACATAACGTACTGGATTAGATCTCCGGTGCCTGGGTTGGATCCATTGAGTACTAGCCCATGACCCCAATACATGTGCTTAAAATCCTAGTGCCTGTGCCACGATAAATGCCCTCTCTTGAGTCCATTGAAGTAGTGCCCAAGACCTCGATCCTGTGCCCCGCTCCCTAGTGTCTGTGCCTGATGCATCGGCACTCATGCTCGGGTCTCCAAAGGCGGAGCGTGGGATGCCAATAACCAAGCCAAGGTCCCCAAAGGCCGTGTCCCCAGTCCACAAAGGTCGTCCTGTATCAATCAAGGCTGGGCCTGGGTGCCGGTCCGAGCGATTTCTTTTTTTTTTGGTCGTCGGTCCGAGCGATTGAAAATCAAAGCGTATACAATTTGATGTCCTTCATCTCGTGACTGCCTACTATCGGCTGATTGGAAGAACTTCTTCCAGCTTTATCCCATGATTTCAGGAACCAGCCGCCAGCTACTGAAGTTGACGTGGGTCAAGATTCCGAGCGGAAACGTCGTCCAGGTAACACGTCACGCGACAATTCACTCCATTGGAAAGCCAAGCCACGAGGCCTAGAGTCTTGTTCTATTTTTTCGTCCTCACCTAGAGTCTTGTTCACTAAACTCCAAACGGACAACTTTATGGCTCGTTGGCATTTGGAAACCCGTGAGAGGGGTGTTTGGTTGGGCATTCCCAAGGGGCCAGGTCCCTTGGGGAAATTTTGGGTGTTTGACATATGTTTTTGAAAGTCTCTTTACCAAATGTCAACATTCCTAATGCTGAAAGCCCAATGGTGGGGTAGGGTTGCTTTGAGCATTGGGCATTTCGGATATGCGATTTCACTGTTCACTGAGTTCATTATTCATCGTTTCCTCCACCGTTAGCCTTCTTCTTCGCCATTCGTCTTCTTCTTTGCGGTGGGCGGCGCTCACCCGTGAGCGGCTAGATTTGGCCGCTAGGATGCCTCGCCTGAGGTCGCACAGTGACCTCAGGCAAGGCGAGGTCGGGCAACCTCAGGCGCACGAGGTCAAGCGACCTCATGCGGCATCTCAGGCGCGGGCGATTTGGCGATCTTGAGGCAAATCTAGCCTTCGTGACCTTCGGCGGCCGAGATCGGTGGTCCGACGATGGCTAGATCTGGCCGTCCGGCGATGGTCAACCGCCGGAATTTGATTTCAAAATTAAAAAGAATAAAAAATAACAAAAGCTAATTACAAATGTGAATTTTGTCAAACGGTATTTATGTTTAAGTTGCATTTCAATGCTTTATAATTTACCAAACAGTCTAATATTTCCGAAAATTCCTTTATCTCAAAGATATTTGCATTCTCTCAATAGCATTTCCCCAAAGCCGAACCAAACGGGACAGAGAAGACTTGGATGGACGGAAGAGTCGAAACGTTCCCTGTGAATTCGGCCAAATGCTCCTGCCATCAGCAATAAATTCTGTACCCTCACGCGCATCTCAGAAGCAGACACGGTAGCCTCACGCCCGTGTTCAAGAGAGCCATTTCACATTCTTCTCAGGGGAAAAAATATGGCCCCGTCCCATTACCCATTTCCCATTTCCGATCCCTGCAACTTTCTATGGCCACAAATGAATGGAAGCGATCACTGTGTACTTTCATCTGTGCTTTGGCTTGGCTTGATCGGTTTACTTAGGATGCGAATGATAAAAATTTTAATGAAAAATTGATTTTCGAAAGAGAAATAATTTTTTTTATTTCAATTTTTAGATGAGTTTTTTAGACTCAGATCAGACAAGGCATTATAGAAGAAAAAAGAGGTCTGTAGATCCAAACTCTGCAGTCTGCTCTATTCATGAACCGAACACATCCTTTAGTGGACAATGTCATTCCACTCACCCAGAGTGGGTTCGACCAAAATCAGCCGATGCCGCTAATTGATTTTAGTGAAACTAGACAACTTCGATGACTTTCATGTACATCGAACGGGCGAGAACTGCAGTGTCATGGGTTCGAAACCCCGTCTCACTCGTCTCTAAACTAGAAATCTCGACTTCATTTTAACGTTTTCTCTATCCTCTTGGATCGAGATGTCGGAATCCACTCATCTCCCTGGATGAAACTCTTCACCGAATATGTATCGACGTGCTCGGCTGGGACCCGACTGCTCCACGACACTCTGCTCGACGTGTCGGATCCTGGCCCTTTGTTCTTGAACTCCCCGTAGTAGAGCGTCTTCAGGGCGAAATCCCAGTCCATGGCATCCAGCCCTGAGGCGCGATCAGGGCCTCGAGGCTGCACTCGATGAAGACCGTCCTTGAGTACTCCTTCCACGGCCTCCCCAGGAAGTTTTTATGCAATTTGGGCTTGCTCCGGTACAGCGCCATGTACTCCTCGGTACCATTGACCAAGCAGTTCCGGAAGACGAAGCCCGTTGACTGCGCGGGGTCGGTCCGGCCATGGGCCGTGACCGCATTGTTCTCGCCCTGCTCGGGCTTGACCTGGTGGGGGCGGACCAGGATCTGGCAGTCCTGGAAGTAGGAGGCCGAGTTCCCGAAGATGAAGTCCACGTTGCCCTCGATGCGGCAGGACTTGTAGTACTGCCGGAGGGAGTGGGCGTAGAGCGTGTCCTGGTTCCCCAGGAATTCGCAGTTCTCGACGACCGAGAAATCGCTGTCCGACCGGAACGCCACTGCCTGGTGGGTGACCGGACCTGCGGTGTTCTGGATCGTGAGCCCGCTTGCCATGAATCCGTCGCCGAGCACCCCTGCAACAAATTCGTCAAACGTTAATCAGATTGACGGTCCTCCACAACTTGCAATTGCACCCAATGCCAACTTCAGTTCACATTCATGAACCTGAAATTTGGTACTAGAAATGAGAAAAGACCCTCTCGAAAGATAAAAGAAAAGAGCCAAATTTTGCCAAACGCCACAAGACATGGACAAGCCTTGCAGCACATGCCATGTCCCATGTCGCGTCACGACGAGAATTAATTGATCCTTCTCTGGACAATTCCGGCTTGAACAAATAACGATTCCTACCAGATCTTGTCGGTGTCCCAGGAAATTTAAGAGGCGAATCACTGGTAAAATACCAGAAGATTGCTTTAAAAAATACTACTAATTGATCGAAAACACTCTACGTAAGAACGAAAGTATATTTTATTGAAAAATGAATGAAAGCTTACCGACAGTGGCGCTGTTGTAGGTGGAGACCCCAGGTTGCCCCGCGTTCGAGGACCCCGTGATGACGGTTTTGCCCATGCCGTCCCCCAGGAACACCACGTTCTTCTTCTCGAACGGGACCCTCACCGTTTCCTCGTACACCCCTTCCTTGATGTGGATCACGAACCTCTTCCCTCCGCCGACGTTCTCCGGCGCTGCGTCGACGGCGGCCTGCACCGTCGCGTAGCACCCGCTTCCCCCGTCCTTGCACACCGTCGCGTCCGCCGTCAGCCCCGAAGGGACGCCGCCGTCGAACCCCAGGCCCGACTGCCCCCCGCCGCCACCGAGAGAGTCCTCCCAGAACCCGTCGCGCTCCGTCGCCGGCGGCCTCCACGCCGCCGTGTCCTTCCCGAACCGGTCGTACGAGACCAGCATGCTGAGGGCGTTGCTGGTCAGCATCGTCAGCGTTTTCAATAACGCAATGGTCTGGTCGACCTGGCTCGTGTCGTTGACGGACCTCAGGCCCGACCAGCAGCCGGTCTGGTAGAGCAGCGCGGCGGAGAGCCAGGCGCGGGCGTCCTTGGTGCGGCCGCCGGGATCGCCTCCTCCGCCGTCGACTCCGTCCGGCGGCGGGAGTAGGCGAGGATCACGGCGCAGTTCTTGGCGGCGATGGTGCGGTTGACGTTGCCAGCGGAGGAGGCGAGGATGGAGTCGACCATGGACTGGGCGGTGGCCAGGCGGTCGGAGGAGATCCGGATGGCGGAGAGGATGACGTCAAGGGAGGAGGGGGCGGCGGAGGGGAGGGGGTAGGGCTGGGAGGCGCAGAGGTCGGGGAACCTGGTGGACTTGCAGGCCTGCTGGATCTCCGGGGACGAGGAGGAGGCGGAATGCGGGAGAAGGGGAGGTTTAGAGAGGTGGGTATGGCGGGAGTAGGAGGGAGAGGGGAGGAGAGAGAGAGAGAGGAGGGAGAGGAGGAAGAGGGAAGCCATGGAAATGCAGAGGAAGGGGGAGGTGGGCTTGAAGGGGAGAAGGGGAGAAGGAGAGAGGAGGTGGGTTTTATAGGTGATCTCTTGGAGGGGAAGGGGAGTGTCATGGCGCTATGGTGCAGTTGGGAGTGGGTTTGGAAGGTAGTGATTTGGAAGAACATGGAATTGGTGGTGGATAGAGATGGTGGGTCGATGGGAAAGAGATGGCGATGGGGGGTTCACGAGACAAGGAAATGGCGTCACAGGTCGTTTCCTTTCTTTGGCGATGGAGTTTGGGAAGCCCACGGATTCTCTGTTCCATGTTCATATCCGAGGGAAAGAGATCGAGATAGAGAGAGAGATGAGGGTTTGCAGGAGTGCTTCAGTTCCACGCCGTAACAAGATGGGATCCGGAACTTCGGTTCTTCCGATGGTGGCAGGAATCTGTTTGGTTTTTTTCTTTTAAATCTTTCGGCATTCGAGACCCACCTTCGTTATATCGTTTCAGAATACCGTATCCTTATACCAGTTTTACGGCACGCACAGTTGAGATTTTTCCGGCTTAGCGATTTTTGGTGGAAAGATTGATATGAAATATTTCCTCCATTTAGAGATAAATTTCGTTGTCTAGGATTTGTTTCGAATTTACTTCACATGAGGGAACGGTGGCCAAGTTAGTCGCAAGCAGATGAAATGACCATCTTCGTCGAGGTTGAGGGACGAGATATGAAGCAAGAGAGCGAGATTTATATGCTTTGCTGTGTGGTGAAGAGAAGGCTCGGATGAGTGAAGCTTGGAAGTTCTTGAAGTTGCCATGGCCGATTAGATGAGTGTATGAGAGAGAGAGAGAGAGAGAGAGAGAGAGAGAGAGAGAGAGAGAGAGGTGAGGTGCTGTCGTTTTAGGTCCATTTGCCATTCTCTTCTATTTTCCACTTTGGACTTAAATTTGTTCTGAAAAAGGCAATCTTGGAACTATAAAAAGCCATGTGAGACAAAGGGCCGGTGGTCACTTTATTGATCAGTGGTGCTATATTTAAAGACTAGCTTTAGGCATATGAGGTGTTTCTGGATATGAGAAGCAGGGGAATCGCCCGAGTTGCGTTTCTTACACTACTTTAATCAATGGGTAACTACAAAGTGGGCAAGGAGAGGGTTGCGCAAAATTTACTTGATGAAATGGTTGAAGATAGTAATTCTTTGTAATATAGCAAATTGGTTGCTGGGTACTTTTGATAGCTAGATGGGGAGAAGGTGAGCAAACTGATTCCCAAGCTCCGGGAGGCAATGAATTACCAATAGAACTTGCGCTCGTGAGCAATGCTGCTTTTGCAAATCTTATCGATTCTTTGTGCAAAGAAGGATCTTTCAATAAAGGGTTTTGAATTGCGAAGAGTATGCCTTAAGGCTGCCACCCTTAGCCATCCTATCATCCTTCCCACCTACACAAGCATGGAAGTCTCCATTTCTCTACCTCTCTATTGCTCGGAGTGGCTTCCATGAGAGAGAACGCGCAGAAGGAAGAAGACCAAGGAAAATGAATGTGGGACCCATAAGAAAGGAAACAGAATATAATATAAAAAAAGAGACTCGACCCAAAAAATAAAATAAAAAATGGAACACTTTCATAGAATATTGGCCAAGATGGATGCCAGAAAATGAGACCCACAAAAGGCAATATAGTAAGATTACCGTGTTAAGGAGTGTTTTAGCCAAAAAGGAGGAGGGTGACTCATCAAATTAAGAAGAAAAAGAAACAACCAATCTACTCTATCAATTTCAAGTTTTTAAGCATTTGCGCTTATGATAATTTAAATAAAGTACTCCAAACCTTTTGCTTTGGCCTTTTGTATCTGAACCGATGTTCATCTCTTTATGATAACCATATTACATTGGTACCCATTATTGCAATGAAGTGATTTTTCGTTTTGCTCGAGAGATTGGATGCATTGGCTAAAGTGGGCATGATACATTAACTATGAATTATGTAATTTGGTATACTATGATCTATTGAAAGAAAGCCAACATGTTGCTTCGGCTCATTAGGCGCCACATAGGCTTGTCTTTATGATGTAGAATAACATGTAAATGTCTTTATGGAAACATTGGAGCGTCATAAGAGCAAGCCATCCCACAAATAAAAAAGGATTGCGTGATCTTGAGATTATAAATGGGTTACAATATTTAATTCACGTGTTTTCCTTGATTTCCAAGATGTCACAGATTTCAGATTCGTTTTGCAGATTTTCTAATTGTGTTTTGATAACTTTCCCTTTTATCAATATCTTTTCTTTAATTTTGTTATTCGATTTTAGTTATTTGGTTATTTTCTAGATGTCAACCTCCCTATAAATAGACGCTTAAGATATTGTAATCTGCACTTCATTATTTAAAGTAAACATTATCTTTAGAATCCTTTCCAAGCATAACTTCCTTTGTGTCACCTTGATCAGGAAGCTTTCGGCCTGTGGCATTCACATATCTCATAGACTTCCATTCATCATCATTTTATATTATTACAAATGAGATAATGGTAAAATCATGATGAATCATCAGTGGAGTTGAACGAATCGTTCCAACCAAGACTGAGGGTGCTAGTAAGTTGTAGTGATTTCAATCCATAAGATTTAATCATAGTGACTTGACTCCTCCTTCAAAGCAATAGGCAATTCCTATATGGAAGTCCACTTTGATTACATGGCATTGGCTTGATTGGCGAATGGAGTTCGACTAAGGATTAGCACAAAGCATATGTTCGATTTTCCACCCCAAGAAAGTGCAAATAATTTCACGTTTGAGCCGTTCGTCCCATCGGGCTTGGAGTAGTCTCTACTACTTTTTAGATTTTTTTGTCCATTTTTTAAAGGGGTATTTCACTTATACTTATCTCTCATTGGGCTTTAGGGTTTCTGGCCTTCTAGGTCTAAAGTTGGGCTCATGTTCCTTTTGGACCTTGAGTTTAATTTGCACTCGTGAAACTCAGAAGAAAAAATGTGTTTTCTTGGAGCCTGCTTTTGGGTTTGGGCTTTCACACCTATGAAAGTTGAGTTTGATTTGTCCTTGTAAGGTTGAACCTTTGAGCCGACTTGCAGTTTTTCCTTCTTTTTTTCCAATCAAAGATATCTTATACGATTTATGGAGCCGCAAAGCCAAGTATATACACCAAAGAAAGAAATCAGGTATATGGCGAAGTAGTCGATACAGTAAAATTAGTATAATCCATATGACCAAAAAATTTGGGGAAAACCATGAGAAGCGCCGAATTCCCCTCCACCAAAAATGAAAAAAAAAAAAAAAATTAAGAGGAAGTATGTGTGCGTGTATATATATTCATATAAATTATTTTGCAAGAAAGCACACTTGAATATATAAATACATGAAAATGGGCAGGTTGACTAATTTGTTGACCACATATAATCAAGGGAGCGTAGCTCCCAATGGTAATCTCCCCTTCATCTACTTCCACCTTTTATTCCCTCTCTCATATATATATATATATATATATATATATATATATATATATATATATATATATATATATAAACCTTTTTATATGACATTTCACATAACTATTCTTCATGCAATTGTCTAAAAATATACGTTTCTTAGATTAGTTTTCAATATTCGAAATGACAGAGTACGTTTAATGCTAGTGCGCCATATGAGAATATAAGTTGATCTTGACATTAAAACATTTTATTCCCTCTCTCACATATGTATTTATACCTTTTTATGTGACATTTCACATAACTATTCTTCATGCAATTATCTAAAAATATACATTTCTTAATGTAGTTTTCAATATTCAAAATGACAGAGTACGTTTAATGCTAGTGTGCCATATGAGAATATAATTTGATATCGACATTAAAACAGATTTGGATTCACATTACAACACACTTACTTTAACTTTTATTTTATATGCATGGACCGATAATTCTGAAATTTAAATTAACAAGGTGCATAGCATAGTTATCGTATTGATATGAAAAAACCTTTTTGTCGGCCCTATGTTAATATGATGTCTTTCAAATCATTTGTGTACTTCTAAACTTTTTCCTTGAATGATATGGTTTTAGCTAGCCTTGTTTGCTATAATATATATATTCAAATTTTTTCTAAGGGTGTTTCACATTTCAAAAAAGTTTCCTTCCAAAGATCAATGAAAAAGACTATGGTCACTATATAATCTCTCGTCTCTTTAACAAAGACAAGAAGTACATTTTATCATTTTGATGATAAGTTCTTGTAAGATAGCAAATATTTTTTGACATAAATGATAAAAGTGCAAATTCATTACATATCGATTATTTTCTCCTCTCTAGCAGTTTATCAAAAAGTTGTTTATAATACATCTTTTAATTTTAGAAAAATTCGGATTGAAATCTTTATGTACTACTATTCTCAACATGTTGATGACACTAGTTTTTTGTTATCCCAAAAAGTTTTTTAGAGGTTCCTAATAAAGGTTGTGTAGATTAATCATCGTGAAATGATATTTGAATTTAATGCACATATCTATTATGATGCCTATGTACGTACCAACGTACTTATGTTTTTGATAGGCATTAAATACCAGTGGTCATGCTGGCCAAAGAAATCGCGATTGACTGAGGAGCGCCAAATTTAAAGTAGTTGGAAAAAAATGCACAGCATGTGAAAATGTATCAAAAGAAGTACATATAAGAGAAGCAGCAAAGTACTTATGCCAGCATCCGGATGGTCCCATTTACTGCATCTCGTGGAACATTATGGACTTATGAAACAAAATAATTATGAACATTGAATCTCATCACATCGATCCGGCATGGCTTTATTTTCACACCATCTATATTTACGTCACCTATTATCAATAATTAAGAATACTTAGTAGGTTATTGATATTCATATCAATATATATCGGGTGATGTAAGCATGGTACGGTTTGATTTTTTGACAAAATCTAATAATTGGACCTTATGCACGTGTTTGATTACCATAAAGTTCATCTCGATTGTGATGTCTGCTGCAAAAATAATTGCTGCTGGTTGCATTAATTGTGCAACCATCTTTGGGTCGTCCCTTTATGTACGCGGCTTCTGCATGTCTAACCCTCTTTCGTTCTGTCAACCTATGTAAACTACCGTCACAGGGACTTCATAGCACCGTTTAAAGTTTTCATTGTCCTAACATTGTATATAAAAAAAATTAAAAAACCAAAAGACAAAAAGGGAGCTGTACCCTTCAGTCGTCATGCTCCATGCAGGAAAATTAATTATCTTTCCTTAGTCCTCCAACAAAAGGGCATCGAGTATACTTTTTACCAACACTTTGCTCCAGTAGGCACAGGTTTCCTTACTAATGAAAGAAGAAAGAATTGTACTACTAAGTAAAACATGTTTAGAGCTATCATCTCAACGACGAGATCGTAGCATGTGGATGGGTTATCGTTGTTACTGTTTTTGACTACAGATGCATTTTATAAATCCATGGAGTATCATATGTTCGGGCGCTGTCTCAACCAAGAAAAGGGTTTACCTGTATGCATTCCCTTGTTTGGTTATCTATCTTCGGTCATTTTTGTTCTTTCCTTTGTTATATCATGTATAGGTTTACTTCAAGATGATACTCGATTCGACATTCTTCCCAGCTTGATCCAAACCCTAGGTGTGCAGACAGAAAAAAAAAAAAAAATCAACATGGTCCAAGAAAAAGCTGGAACAAGCATGAGAATCAAGAGCAATCAAGATGGCTGGTAAAGAACGAGGGGAGGGGGGAATATACTAGTCTCATAGTCTACATATTTAATTTTTCAAAATCGGCAGCTATAACTAAATGCTATAAAGAGATGTTAAGCCTAGGAAAATATCAATATATTTTGTCTCTGATGGAGCATTATATAGAAACTCCAATTTCTGTTAATTCCCGAATATATAAGAGTTCGAGGCTAGTGTAGCATTCATAGCTATACAAATAATCCAATAGGGTCTTGCTGAAAAGGTTCACTAAAGTCTTATCTAACTGAACTTAATTTGGTTACTCTCATTTCCGTGGGAGACTAGAAGTAAATATGGATCATAAAATGTGAACAACGCTGTCTGCCTTGATATCTTTTTGATTAATCAAAATCTTTTACAGAAAAAAATATGTGGAAAGATGCATGACAATGTTGTCTTATGCCTGTCTTCTTTAAAATGAGATTCCAGTACCAAATGTTTGTTAATAAATTGGATAAATAATAATAAAAAAAAACATTTTGGGAAAGTATAAAAAATATGCATATTTTTTTTAATCCACTGACCACTTCTATAACTTTATTTTTGCAAATACCATTAACATACCTCCAAACAAAATCCTACATTGCAAAGACCAAATTACCCCTCCTTGCAACTCATCCTAACGTCTTGCTTAGGGCGCAAGAGGCTTTATTTTGAGTGTTTTGAGTGATTGTGAGAATTGGGCATTTGAGGATGAGCATCTTTGGAAAGAAAATGACATTTTAATAAATAGGCACACGTGAATAATTAATGTACAAGTGCAAAATGATCTCCAAAGATAAAAATCATGTACATATTTGGTATTTTATAAAGTAGAGATATGTTAAATGGTCATTGGATGAAAAGTGAGATTTTTTTTTCTTTCGGAATTTTTTTACATTAAATTATCTATAAACTTAATTCGATGAGTTTTTTTAATGCCACTCTACATATCATTCTCAATGCCAAGGCTATTGCATATTGATTTCTTTTTCAGGAGATCTTTCTATTGTCAAATGACTCAGATTTTCTTTTCATCTAGGAAAAGCCATCTTTTTCAACAATGTCTTTGTCGATTGATTCCATAACCTTCTGATAGATAGGGACAAATTTGATAAATATTAATAACTCTCATATGAGTATTATAACAAAAATTTCCAGTAGATGATAAATTATTGGTTCTAAGCCAACTCTGCCAATGAATCAATAATTCGAAGTGCTTTTCTTTCTTGCATTATCTTGATAATTGTGGTGCTGATTATTATGTCGTTTTGCTTGGACTATGAGGGCTATCAACCACATGGATAGTTCAACATTTTCATCAACACTTCATCTTGAGATGTGGATTGTCTAAGGCATATTACCATAGAGTACTTCTCCTGTTTGAATCGGATTTGAAATTAAACCTCTCGTAGAGCAATTTAGATGAGATTCAATGTAAATCCAACTTTCTATTCACTAATAGAATTCAAGCAATCGTGGGGGACCTCCACATTTCCTCCCTCCCTTATAGAGAATTTATACAACCCTTATTAGTATATTGACAACTATCTCTCAAGCATAGTTTTAGATCTGGCCTTAATGAGAAAATAATATGGAGTACCTATTAATGTTCCTTTATAGATAAAAAAAAAAAATTATAAGATCACCCCTTTCATTCTAGGTGATGGAATGATTGTTCCATCTAGCATATTTTTTTCATGCTTTTCTGGGACGTTTAGAGAAAGCAGCAAGTAATAAGATTTTTTTCTTCCTGAAAGGAAGTGCATGAAATTCTTTTGAGAAATGATTGGGTAATAATCTTTAATTTACTGTGATGAAATGAATGAAAGGAATAACAGTTTATTTTGTACCACAAAAAATCAAATTACAAATAGTTATAAATTGTTATGGGGTTTATTCTTTCAAAAATTTGTGACTTACAACAAATTGTTGTTCTTATAATAGTTCAAAAACTATTATGCTAACAAAACCCATTCT
Organism: Eucalyptus leucophloia subsp. euroa; assembly: GCA_017140325.1. Taxonomy (NCBI): domain Eukaryota; kingdom Viridiplantae; phylum Streptophyta; class Magnoliopsida; order Myrtales; family Myrtaceae; genus Eucalyptus; species Eucalyptus leucophloia. Next base: position 65,866,018 of record CM029475.1, read on the forward strand.
TTTTTCCTTTATGCAAGGACTAGGAGATTAGATCTAGCGGCAATCAACACATAATATTTTTTTTTTCTTTTCACCATCAATTGAGCTAAGCCTAGTCAATAATTTTTTCAACAAGAGAGAGAGAAGAAAACGAGGAAGAAATCTCCATTGATTTGCGGATGTTCTCTAGGGTTCGAGAGAGAACTTGCCTTGGGGGAGATTTTCCAAGGGCCATTTTGAGACCCAACAAGAGAGATGCTCACTTTTCCTGCTCTTTTTCCATTAATGGAGAAGTTGAAATTCTTCACGCATGTAAGCCGAGTCGCTATATTAGTACTGGCTCTTGTGGAGCCAAAAGGGTGTTGAATCTCACGACCCTTCGTTTTCTCCACTTTTGAATGCTTGGGCTGGGCATGGGTGTCAGATCTGAATCGATCCTCCTCGTAGTAATAAGCTAGCTTCTTTCATCACATTCAATTAACCGGTAAAGCAAGGTCCTTTGTCTTTTGAGAGAAGGGTGTATGTAAGCCCTGCCCCCTCCTGTTTCCATTTGGAAGACCTTCCCGACCTGGTAATTTGATCATTAGCTCCTGGAAAAAGCAATAATCTGAAACCCTAGCTCTGGAGCTCGCCAGCTAATTTGATCATGGAGTTTCCACGTTTACATGCATAGGCTTAATTGACGCATGCTTACTTACTATAAAGTTCAATGAATAGAAGACGCTAACAATTTCCTTTTCGACCATTTCTTACGCGATTAATGTATTAATTAGCCAACCTAATTCCCATAAGCATGTTAGCGGTGTGATGGTAATCGATTTGAACGTCTTTTAATTATTCAGATAACTCTTAAGCTGCCATTACAAAAAAGTACATCGCATTTGTCCCTTTTTCAAGATGACATAAACATTTAGCCTAGCATGAATGAGTATCTAAAGTAAAACCAAAAAATTCATGTTTCCGATATGCGCCATTCACAAATGACTGATTTTCGGGAAATCATCTCCGAAAATGCTAAAGCAAAACTCAGTACGCATTAATGTATGAACGAGTTAAATCTTAAGTATTTATCTTACAATCTGTTGCTACTTTATTCACCATAAATTTGCTGTGAGGTTCTTTTCAAATAATGAAGGAAAATAGAAAGATTGTGTTGATTTCGCTGTCGGGCATCGATTTGTACTTATGTCACCGAACTTCCATAACCGTGTTTAAGTTGAGAGCTCCGAGTCAGCAATTAAAGGACTTCATGTCCAGTCTCTGAACATTCAAGATTTGCATATAAACTCTTGTTTATCTGGCCTACCGGCCTACCTCATCTATTTTACTTGGACGGCCCTGCTCTACGGGGTTCATGACCTCAACGTGGTGACTTTTGATAGGTAGACTTGTAGCATCTACATGTAGCTTTCTAGCCGATGAACTTTACTTACAGGTGTAATCTTAAAATTTGTAAATAATAGTTAACCGCAGTTCATAAGAGATATCTAACTTTACAAGCTGAGTACATTGACATTTTTTGAGAATGACACAAATGGTCTATAAACTTTGGTCTAATGTATAATGTTGTCCCTAAACTTCTAATTTGTTCAATACGGTCTTTGAATTTTATTCTAATATTCAATGCAGTCCGTGAACTTTTAAATATTTTCTTATTGTCTAGGGATTATATTAAATATTTACTAATAATTCATGGATCATATTGAAGAAACTAAAAGTCTCAGGATGATATTACATATTGGACCAAAGTTAGGGATCATATTGCACAAATTAAAAGTTTAGTGAAGAAATTGTCCATTGAACTAAAGTTTAATAGCCATTTGTGCCATTGTCCTTATTTATCCTAGAAAAGAAAGGAATTGCACAAAAATGTCTTGGCTTGATGGCTAACAAGACTTGCAATTAATTCCAACATTGCTTAGTGTGTGGTGAGCACTAGATATGCTTTTGTGAGATACATATGGCCAAGATATCATTGCAAACGATGAAATGTTGGCTAGCCTCAGTATCTTAGCATCTTTCATTTGGACCATGAAATTTCAATCAGATTGCATTTCTAAATTCCTTTGCACAATAGGAGCCCTTAATTTTAAAATTGAACAAATATCTCGAGCATTTAAGAGATTAATAATTTCTTTTTCTGAAGTTCACGATTTTGTAGCAATCTGAATTTGTCATAGACAACATATGAATGTTAACAATCTCAATGACGAAAGAAAAAATGGCGAATTTGATCTCTAACATGGGTCAACTTAGATCATAACCCCAAACCTCGCAAGGTTATAATGACTCTTGACATTTGTCAGGCTAGGACTATCTACAGATCATATGTCTAAGGGGTTACTACAAATGAGGTAAGAACCCGACTTAAGAAATAACATGCTATAAAGCTCAGGACACAAAAAAGTATTATAATTATTGCACACTGTGTCAGTAAGAAAATAAAGAAAATGCAAAACCACGAAATGTTTCCAGCTAATATTCGTGAAAATGACAGAAGTGGCAGGTAGGTATTGCCTTCTTTTTGGAATAAAATGAAAATGTCTGTCCTTATTTTCAGCCAAAAGCACAAAAAGAATTATAGAAGAGAAAAGGAAAAATGTTTTCATATATATATATCACGAACTATATGCTTACTACTCAGGCTCGCAATCATGGAGAGTGACTTCACGTATTTCGTTTGGTTTACCGTGCAAAGGTTGCAAACATATTCAGGCTTCATCACACATGTTTCCGAGAATGCCCGAAATTGAAACCCTAGGGAATGATTGCGCTGTGTGCATGCGCATGTCTTCGCACTGCCAATACAATTTGATGCCAACATACGAAAGTCGCCATAATGCATATGCAGGACACTTGGGAAAAGGTCCCTCCAAAAATCTTAAATAAAAAAAAAAGAGAGAGAGAGAGAGAGAAAAAGGAAAACTAGGTATACATTTACCCTGCCGTCCCGTTCAAATTAGGCAGGTTGGTCCAACCTCGTGTAACTACAGTACACCATTGGAAATGGTAAATATTGGCTAAGAGATTCCGATTTATACATCGAGACCCAATCTATCACATTTTCACCAAATTATGTCAAATTCATATAAGACTCTACAAAAAGTGTTGTAGACAATGTCGAAAGTGGGTGATGAAGTATTTTTTCTTTATACATAATAAGAAGTTACCTTGCTTAGCTAAAAGTTCCTGTAGAAATTCCCAAACCCTAATTGGGCACTAATACGATATCTCCTTAAACAAAAAAAGCATGATTTAGTAAAGAAAAAGGACCCAAAAGTTAACAAGATGAACTACACGTCTCTCGCCATAAGGAAACAGAAGGAAGAGAGAAAAAAGGCCAAAAAACATGTCATGCATGATTTCATAATTTTATCCACACTTAGAATTCACACCGCTTGCCACTTTTGCCATCTATAACTTGACCAATTCGATTGTAAGTCAAATAAGGGGAAAAGTTTGCTTTCAATAACCTATTTCTCTATATGTATTGCCACCTGCAGCTTTCATATGAACCCTAACAACCATAGCATATTATCAGACTTTTTTTTGGATTTCACTAGACACTAATTGAACAACCAAGTTACTATGAAATTTATCTAATTTTTGTCACATTTAGCATGCCTTATGAATCTTTAGTTCCAGATTTGGTCTTTAGGGACCATATACATGGTCCAATAATTTTCTGTGGTTTAGGTATTTCTGCGATGGAAGTTACATAGCTAGTGTTCCACATATAATGTCATGCGCAATTTGAAATCAAGTGATCTTTTCTTTGGAAAGATCCATCTGTACATAAGGATTCAATACAATGGCAATCGACAAATTTCAATAAATTGAAGTTCTATCATCCCCTTTGCAATGAGTGACTTGAAGATTGTCATTTGGATATTCATGTTCAAGCAAGGAAAAACAGACTAGAAACTAGGCTTGGAGAGTTCCCCGTAACGCGTTTAAATTTTGATTTTAATAAGATGGTCATTAAGGAATTACGTGTATTAATATGGTGGCTAGCTGCCGTATTAGAGGGAGGGAGGGGGGGGGGGGGAGAGAGAGAGAGAGAGAGAGAGAGAGAGAGAGAGAGAGAGATTTTAGCGGCACTTGCTTTTAAAAGGACCTTTGCGGTCCCATCTTCAAGTGAAAATCATCACCATTTATGACTATAAATTGGAACGACGGATCAAAAGGATAATTATAAAAGATAAAGGGATACATAATCTTCCTCGAGGTCAATTGTTATCTCTCGAAGTATGATAACACTAATATGTATGACCTATCAGAACGTGTGTCCTAACAAATAAATAAGCGGACAAAAAAAAAAAAAACATTGTATGAGACCATTAAAATTAGTTTACCTTAAAAGATTTCAGTAGTAGTAGTTCAATTCAATCTCATATACAAATTATTTTGAGGAGATAATCTTTAGAAGATTAACAAAGGTACAAGGCAAATGGCGAAAGTTCTAAATCCCACATTTTGAGAATTTTTTTTTAACTTAATTATTTAATTATTGTTAAGAAGCGGTTTGATGTCAACAGTCGTTCTAAACCCACTATTTTGTAATATTGCGAATTGTAAACCTAATCAACCCATATGAATAAATTGATATTATCAAGAAAAAAACTGAAAAAAGAAAAATCCAAGCTGCTGCCAAAATAAATAAAAAAATGGAGACAAGAAAAGTCAATCCTAAGCCCGTTAGGGCCATCCATTTTCTAACTATTTTCTCCTTCGCTTTATCATGGGTTCGTCATATCCCTCTTCAATCAAAGAAGTAGCGTAAATACATCTCTCTCTCTCTCTCTCTCTCTCCCCTTCCCCAAAGTGCCATCAACCTTCATGAATCTACAGGATGCTTGCACAGAGATTTTACCCAAAAAACCCTTCTTTATACCCTTTTAGGCGAACCTTTTATCCAAACAACTAGGAATAATTATAGCCACAAGTCATAACCATTTTTGGAAAGCATAGTAAATATACATACTACGGATTTTTCTTTTTCTCTCCATCTCTTGTACACAACAGCAAACCCTTACCCCTTTTTCACCTTTTGGCCATGGACTTCAACCAAAGCAAGTTCTCGAACAACTTTTGGGATCTTGGCTTGGGCATGGAAGATCAAACCCTCCATACCAATGACCAACATCATCATCAGCCGCCTTTCACTTCCCTTTGGCCTAGCATCCATCTCCCATCAATGCACCAAACAACTCCAACTACTTCCCAGATTCCATCTTCCCACTTTGTGAATGATAGTAGCATTGGGGTTGTGGCAAATCAAATCGAAGACAAGGATGAAGAGCCTGAAGAGGAGCTTGGAGCCATGAAGGAGATGATGTACAAGATTGCGGCGATGCAACCTGTCGACGTCGACCCAACGACGATTCGGAAGCCGAAGAGGCGGAATGTCCGGATCAGTGATGATCCTCAAAGTGTAGCGGCACGCCTCCGGCGGGAAAGGATAAGCGAGAAGATCAGGATCCTCCAGAGGCTCGTCCCCGGAGGGACGAAGATGGACACGGCTTCGATGTTGGACGAGGCTATTCGCTATGTCAAGTTCTTGAAGCGACAAATCCGTTTGCTTCAACAGCCAAATAACCAAAACCCTACACCAGATCCGGGCGCAGTCACGGGGAGCTTGGTGGGAGGGGATTGGCAAGGCGTGATTGCACCGAGCAAACCACCCTCCACTACCTCGTCATCGTCCTTCGAAGCACAGGTCGGATCAAGGTTTGGGTTCTGGTCCAATGGTGGTGGTGGTGGTGGTGGTGGTGGGAATTCGTGCTTCAATGGCCATGAGGTAATCAGTGAATAATTTAAGGTTGTCCGCTTGTACTTTATGGGGTCATCGTATTTGAATTATAATAATTTATTATAAGGAAGTGTATACTATATACTGGTGAAGTTGTGAGATATATTAATTTATGTAAGATCTAAGTGTAATAGTTTCTAAGAGGTCGTAGAACCGAAAGTTTGTTAGGATTTGGTTGACTAAGAGGGATGTAGAATAATCATAACCGTCACAGCTTGATTTACGTACCACCATATTTATAATATATAGTATCTTTATATTTGCATGCGATTTTATATTTGAGAGAGAGAGAGAGAGAGTTATGAAGTCTGCTAGTTTGGTTTGGCCAACTCTCTTCCTGGAACAAAACACTGACGTTTGGAAGATATCATTGCTTATGATTACACTCTCTCTTCACCCCTGTAATATGAGTTAATGCACGTGCATGATCCTTTCAGAAAGATGTCCTTGGTGGCTTGCAATTGTGATTGATTTTTAGTTATATATACCCAAGTGGAATTCCAAGGAGGTTTTGAAATCTTCCTGGACTTATGAAAAACAATTATTTGGAACGGTTTGATTCTTTCATTCCTTCCGGGTAGACCCAAGCGGACGCAAGTCCTACGATAGAGAAGAAACTACAGCTTAGGTAATTCCAGCGAAGGCGTGAGGTCAAGAGATGCATGTACCCAAGCAGTCCAGCAAAACTACTGCTTCTGCGACCCAGTTGCAGGTGCTGCAAAAATCTCCGTTGGTGGGTCTTTGAGAATATTAAACTTTCACCGTCGTAGATGTATGCGTATTGATTAGCCTCCCTGAAAACATGCTCTATCCACTGCTGACTTGGGCTCTGAAGGAGAGTCTTGCGTTCAGAAAGCAGCGGTTTGAGGTTCTCATACCGCAAGTATAGTATCGGTGGATAGCAGATCAACAATAATTGTAGCACTGTGATGTGTAAACTTTACAATCGCAACATACTTGATGGTGAAGTGACGGCATATCGCCGTGCTAGAGATAGAGTGAGATTTGTTTTATATCTTACTCAACTTGAGTTCGTTGTACTGGTCCTGAAAGTTTTTCGATGTGCGACCTCTCAATGTTGGGCTTATTTTTGTTAAGTAATCACCAAGCCAAATAGATCGTTAAAAGTCACCGGTGTGCAGAAAATATGAGCATCGCATTTTCGAAATGTTTTGACCTGTTAATTTTATGGTGCAACGTACTGTCTCTTTTGCTATTTGGAAGATTATTGGTCTGCCCAGATATTCATTTGTAGTGATTTACCCGCATTTTTAGTCACCATTCAAACATATCTTGTGATATTTACTTTTATTAGCCTATCAATTCATGTAACGATCACTTATATTTTGACATTGTTTCCATAGTAAATTGATGTATCTTGTTTGCTTGACATCGGTACTACTAATGGCTCTCAATAGGACATGTTGATTAGAACAATAATTGCAACCATATTAGCGGTGTACATAGTTGTCCTGTTCCTAAAAGTTACTCTTAAACTTTGTCATTTATTTGTCAAAGTAGAGATATAGTGGCTTTCAGAGGTGAGCATAATTCCAGAGTAGAATCTGGAACTGAAAAACTAGATTATTGGAAACTTGGAAAGAATCTATCCGGTTCCAAGTTCTAAAAAAAGGACAACATGTTTCAACCAATAGGTTTGAGGTCTAGATAGTTGGAATTTAAAACTTAAAACTTTAAAGAAGTTTTGGTGTTTTCCTTAGCCTATGTTTTCGCGTGATCCTATGGTATTCAATTCCGTCCAATGATGAATGTATAATTTACAATTACTAGTTTGAGTTTTCATTTTAAGATTAAGATTTTTACTTTGTTAATATTTCATATTTTTCATGTGTCTAAATATAAATTGTGGTCAGAAAGTGGTCATCATTAAATATGATGGTTCACTATAACCGTTTAATTAACCATATATATGGAACTTGGATAGAAATTGGAATTGACCGTAGAATCTAAAACCTATTACGGGATAGATTCCAAGTTCTAGGGTACGTGGGAGTAGGCTTTAAACTCCAGAATATAAGGAACTCGTTCTTGCTAGTACGTTTTGGGTTTAAAGTTCCAAATAGAACTTATACGAAACTTGAAACTGTTCAGCTTTCACTCTATTTTTGGATGGATTTTATTGCGCGGGATCCTTTAACAAATTGAAATCACTGAGAGCGGATGTAATTTGCATGCTTGCTTGAGCTCTCTTCTTAAACGTTCCTGTATGATTTATATTTCTTTATCGACGGTGTTTTATCATCCGGATTGCATGGCATTCGGTCGTTTATTCTCCTTGATTTCTAGTAATTGGGTGCTATCAGGAAAGAAATGTTGAACCCCACCATCTTGTAAAGCAAAGTACATATTCTTTGTCTACTAACTCAAGAATAACCTTTTTTCAGTACATAATGTTCTCCACCTTTGTTCGAATCTTATGGGTGGCTCTTCTATTTTTCTCACTATTGTAGATGATTTCTTGCATTCTAATTGGATGTATTGCAAGCATGATGGATCCTAATTTATATACCTGACATTTGCTTGACTGAATGGTTTAAACTTCAATTTTAAGAATAAAAAAATTGCTTGATAATACCGTGGAGTATCGAAAACTAACACAAGTTGCCTCTTTTTGAAGTGAAATGCCTCCATTCTTCACTATTCACGTCAATACATGTTTCAAAAAAATGGAGACATCATGAAACCATAGACATTATTGTAGGGATAATTGTCTAAAAAGTGTTAAACCTATTATATAACAACTAATTCAATTATATATATTTCAATTGTGTCAACTTAGTCCTAAACATTTTGACAAATTTCCAATTTAGTTTTAAATATACAATTTGGATATATGCTTGGAATGACTATTTTGACAAATCATTGAAATGTTTATGATTGAATTAGCCTCCGTACAGTAGGTTTAAGACCTTATAGATAATTTTCCCCATTATTGTACATGCCTTAGTCCTGTCATCCCAATTAGCATTCTCCGGGAGATAAACCAGGTTTATACCATTGCTAGGCCAAGACACCATACTTTTTTTTGGGGAAAATGCTTCAGACTCGATTATGGTTTCACAAGTAAACTAGGGCTTTCCATGAGGAAGAACAAGCCGAAAAGAGGAAGCAATCTCCATTAGATTTGTGCATTTTTCTTTCAAGGGCTAGAAGAGAAATATCTGGGGAGCTATCCAAGTGCCGTTTTAAGACCCAACAGGAGAGACTCTCACTTTTCTACATCTTTTTCCATTAATGCAGAACTTCATATTCTTGCATGTACGCCCGGTCGCTATTAGTACTTGCATTGAGGGGAGGCCAAAGGGTGTTGAATTCTATGACCTTTCATTTTCCTCTCTTTAAATGTCTGGCGAAAAAGCATGGGTGTGTCAGATCTGAATAAGTCCTCCTCTCGAAAAATATACACATGTTTGCCGTTCTTTTTCCATCGCATACGTACTTCGCTCCATTACAGTTGATGCAGCAGGTCTCTCTTTTCATGACGTTATAATGATGATGATAATCCCAGACCTTCTTCTTTCCGTTTGGACAATCTTTCCGTGTTTGGTATTACTTGCTCGCTCGCTTGCTTCCTTGAATCAAAACCCTAGTACTGCGGACGAGGAGAACAACCAATTCAAGGTCTATTTACTTTTGGTCTTGTTCCAAACTAACTGATCCTTGGTCTAGATCCACAAGGCAGAAGATGAAATGTCGACCTTTGTGAGAATCCTGTCCTTTTCGTACCAATAAATGAATGCAAAGTCATCGTAAAAACATAGACACTTGTTATAACAATAGGGTGTGCCAATTTGGTTTCTTTGTCGGACATTATGGCGAATTCATTATCTCGTGCTTCGAACCACCACTTCTCTAGCAAATGTTTAAGTGTGATGTATCATCTACTAAACCGATTTTTTTTTTTATTATATATTTCCTTTGGTATACTTAGCATTCCTCTTATTTTAAATTGCTCTATGATCACGAGTATGCAGTGCTCGAAGCCCACAAAAGCTCACGGAGGACCAACATTACAAAAAAACATGATGAAAGTTTGTTAATCCATGAATGGTTTAGATCAACTCTTCATCGAAGCACACATTATAGTTTTTGATAGGTAACAGCTTTAGCAAAGCTAATATTGTGATTGTATTTCTTGTAACTCAAGCTCTTTCAAGTCAAGTAAAGGGAAAAACCTCAAAAAAGAACATAACATGTGTTAAGACACAGTGAATGCATGGGGTGAATCATTGTTATATCGATATGGAATTCCTAGGGTCTGTTTACGAGTTTGGATGCGAAAGACACTAAACCATGTGAATATAACGACATCTACACCTCTCATTTTCTAGAAGGAGAAGATGACTGTGTGCAATTTTGCTAATAGTTCCTCTCAAGTTGAACTCAAGGCAGACAAAATCTATAATGAAGCATACTTGATGGTTATCTTTTTTTTTCTTTTTTTTTTCGGTGACTGATGATCCACTTTCCCTTGTTGGCTTACTCCAATTTGGTATTTGCGACTATACCTTCGAGGAGACTAGCATAACAATCCATCGCCATGGACTTCACTTAAATCACGAAGCCAATTGGGGAGTTCAAACCCAGAACCTTTGAGAAGGAAAGGCAAGCCCTCAACCACCTCAGCCATGCGTGGGTGGGTCATACTTGGTGGTTTTTGTTCCCAAATTAATCGAGAATTAGGTTTAGTTAGTTTAATTCATACCATATGGTTCGAACCAATTTGAAATGATGTTTCATGTGTCCAAATGAATGGGATTATGCCAAATACTATGAATTTCCAAAATATATAACACTTGAACATGGTTATTGCCTTGGGAGAACGAGAATCATGCTTGGACAATAACCTAGAATGGTACCCAGTGTGGGTTTTGCTCAAGGAAAATTGTCACTTCTAGAGCAAAGATGATCTTTGTTGGGTGTGTTGCAGCTTCCCTTGGACGACCACCCCCCCCCCCCGCGACACATTAGAAGAGGCTCAAAAGGCCATTCATTTAGATCTTTTGAGGGGGACTTTAGGGTTAGCGCCTACCGTAGTACATGGAGGTGGATGGAATTTTTTTTTTTTCCTTTTCGTATGGCCTAATGAGCACATCTTGTCGTTATATCATGTGATTGGATTGGTCTGGTCTAATCCAACGAATCAAGCCTGTGTTGCCTTGTAAAAGAGACTATATAGTTTCTTTGGGGGAATTTGATATCATCATTTCTGCAATTCCTAAACGAGATAAACTCTAGAGAATGATTACTTTTATTTGCACGCGCATATGCATTAGTGATGGTCAGTACAGAAAAAGAAAGAGGCTCAACACATGCAGGTGCAGGACACTTGGAAAAAAGACCTCCCAACTAGAAAATTAGGAAACCCTAATTGAAGTGAACTCAACCATGGGCAACGACGTGATCAAGTCTCGTTTTGCTGATGTGGTTGTTAGTTGTGTGTGTATGCTAATTAGCTAGCTGGAAATGCTAAATTAGGTTAACATCGGACTGGCCATTTGACCTCGATGTAACCAATTAATCCTTATCAAGTGTGACGGCTAGATCATCCGACCACACAATGGCGTTGGTTAGTTAGTGCTAATGTCATTACAAGTTTGTTGTGTTGACATATTGGTATAATGTTAAATAGGTCAATCAAATATGACACGTTTCTTGGTTACATCAGAAAGCTCAAGCACAATAGGTACTGTTTATTAAATATATAATACAGACTTGATCCACATAAATCATTCAATCTAATGATTCAAATTGGGCTAATTCGACATAAATATGATACGAACAATATCCAAATAGTTTTCCTGTTATTGAATTTAAGCCTTAAGGTTGTGCTTATGAATTGACACACTTTATTAATAAGTTGAGTTGATTATTTAAACATAATCAAGTAAATTTATCAATATTTTCATTTAATTCTTTCTGTGTAATTTATGATTAGCTAAACGTTCATTCTAGATAATCTATAAATATTTTATGCTTATAATACATTAGAAGAAATTATTCAATTATTCCTAAACCTAGTGTATAGATGTCGATTTAGTCAAAAACTTTCCAATTTTACTGATTAAGTCTTGAACCTCTGCATGAGATTTCAATTTGGCCAACTTTGGATGGAATAAATTGACATTGGTACAATAACTTTAGGAATGATTGGGTAATTTTTCCGATACATTTTTACAGTATAACAATGCTTAGTATCACTATATTAGCTTATACTGTTGAGTTTAGTATTAAAGTATAGAATAATATAACTTTTCTAAATAAAAAATGAATATAGGTTAATCATTAATTGGGAAGATACGACGTTTAACTATAAATAGTTTAGACGATTTAATTCTGGGTTAAATGGGTTGAACTTGAATAGGATCCGTAGATTAATTACGATGATTTGCAAACAGTTTTGACAAGATAATGAAACTATCAGGTTGGCCACCCTTTTTTTGCCAAAAAGGGAAAATTGCCATCGTTAATTCAATAAGAGCTCAAACTGATCTAAGCACAAGTGAATTAAATTTCAGTGCTGTGTAGAAGATAATAAATAAATAAACTAAATTTGACATCTATAGACTATATTCTATAATATATTTTGCAAAAGGGACTTTTGAACATTTAATGAGGTTTCATTCATAAAAAGATGAGATGATGCTAACATCAATTGATTTAAGGTGGTGTGCATACACAAAGACCGAGTTGGTGTGAATCTTCCAAATTAATTAGTGTTAGTTCATGTCGTCCAGAAGTTGTTACTCATTTCAAAGATGTGACATCATTCATGTTATTGTAGTTCTCTTGGTCATACTTCTAATACAAATTTGTTATTTCTTGAATTTGTGCTCATCGATATTATTTTCCATTTAAAAATTTATAAGGGATTATTATCAACAAAAGATTATAAACCTTACCAAAAAAATAAAAATAAAAGATTATAAACCTATTGTATGAATGCCAATTTAGTCATAACATTTTAATTTAGCCAATTTAGTCTAACTTTTTTAACGATTTACCAATGTTGTTCCTATGACTAATTTTAGTTCACAATCACTATCCTAGAGATGACGTGGTTTTTTTCTTTGCTTTTTTATTTAAAATTTTCTGAATTTTTATTTTATTTTATATAAAGTTCTTTAATCTTTTTTTCCCTTCTTCCTCCATTAGTTGCTTTGGTTGGCAAGTCAAACCTCACCCGAAACCCTCCTTGTTTGGTGAGGGTGTGCCTCAATTGAGGTTGTCAAGGTCAACCCTTGTCAAATCTTGCGAGTGTGACCCTTGCTAGCCATTGCAAAGGCCTAAGACCAATAGAGGAAGAAGGGGAAAAAAAAGAAAACATAAAAGAAAAAAGAAAATAAAAAATTCATAAGAATTCAAAAAAATACAAAAAATTGTTCATGTTAGCACTGATTATATTACGCATGACAACCGATGTCCACCTCAACAATTGTTACCTGAATTGGTCGAAAAGATTATATTGGCAAATTATTAAAATGTTTATGGTTAAATTGGTCTAATTAAAAAAATTATGATTGAATTGACATCTCTAATAAATTTATGACTTTTTTTTCTTGTAATTTTCCCAATTTACAATATCTTTTATTACTCAAATATCATAGTTGTGTGGTCATCCTGCAATTATATCAGCTCGATTATTTTAGCCCACCCTTCAAGCGGATCTAGCATTACCTATGAAAGAAAATCTCACACGGGCTAATGACAAATCCTAATTATTTTGATAGGTCACGATAAAAATAATGAAATAATCATTCATTCTAAGAAATTTTGTGAAAAGACCTATTTGAAATGTATGTGGATGTCCCGAGAAAGGATTAGATGGCATAAGCATAACTCTAGATTTCTCTTACCTATTTCAAAAAAATGAGTTAATGAAGACTAAGATTCACTACCTCTATTATCCAAAGAATCTTAAACGTTTGTGGGGGAGGTTGATGATTAATTTCTGGAATAATATGAGGAGAGCGAACTGCCCTCTTGTAAAGGCTATAAATAGTCCAATGTTCTCATTTGTGTATACAAAGGTTATCCGAATCAATAGTGCAGAGAGGCGTTCTCATATATCACAAGCTTTAAAGGCTATCTAAGTTCCTCTGTTGTAAAAATCAGTGCTTTAAAGTTTCTGTGGCTGTGGAAATTTGACTTTTCCGGAGAGGAAATGATGGAGAATTCTTGAAATTTCTGCAAAGACATCATCATCCAGGAAAGGAGATCGGTGCGAAGGGGATTGGGTGGGGCCGTGGGGGAGCTTGCAATCGAGGCGGTGATTAAAGAAAGGAATTTTCGTAGAGAGAGGCCAGTCGGCAGGTGGAGAGACTGGGACAGGGACAGGGACGGAGCTTTTTGGTCGTGTTTCGTTTTCCCTTTGGCGTTCCCATGCCGCTTGCTGAACCCGAAATGACGAGGTTGACCTCTCCCCTTCCGAGTAATAACTGCTTTGAATGTCAACTACTCTCCTACGCCTGGCTTCTCTGTGTCTCCCACTTTTGAAATGCCACCCTCTCTGTCTCTGTCTTTCTCTCTCCGTTTCTCGCAACCACTCTGGATCTTGTCCCGGTGTTGAATCGCTCGTTGATCTGTTCGCATCGGAGGGTACCGTCTTGAGCTCTCACCATCACCCAATACGCTGTTTGAATCTCCATGCTTTTTTTCCTGGTGTTGATATATAAGACATCGCGCGAGTGCGATGTTTCTGCATTCAAGTTCGTTGCTTTCTGAGTGATATTTCGGCCGGTTTCTCTTCTGGGTCATGATTAAATGGTAATACGAGGCTTCGGGATATGCGTATAGCTCTGGGTTGTGTGGGGGGATCTTGTGGATTCGTTATTGGAATGTCAAGTTTCGATCTTTAATTACGTTTCTACTTCGATTTGGCGATGACTTTGTGCCTTGAATGGATAAGAGCACTGTTGCAATGCTAGCCTGATGGTCTTTGATGGAATGGAGCTTTCTGGATCGGTTGATGCATTTGGGTCCTGTGAGGAGAAGTGGTTTATGGCATGCTGGTACACAAACAGTCTTATTTGTGGCAAGAGTGTCCATTGAATCTTGGTTCCGTGGCTATGTAAGATAATGCATATCCATTGAATCTTGGTTCCGTGGCTATGTAAGATAATGCATACTTTCAACAGAAGTGCGTCGTTGAACCGGAGGGCCTTGACTGTCGGAAGCCCAAGACTTGGCCGACCCACCGTGGTTACGCGCCACCTTCATGTGCCTATTGTGTTAGGATTTCTGTTTACTTTTCTGCTGGCTATTTCTGCCAGCTATATATTCGTGGTTCCTAGTCTAAAGCATACCTTCATTGGTGATTCTATTTCCCAGAGTAATGAGTCCACGAGCGTTTGTGACGTTTCTGATGGGAGCTGGGTTCTGGATGATAGCTATCCATTGTATAATGCTTCGGAATGTCCTTTTGCTGAGCAAGGATTTAATTGCTTGGGTAATGGTAGGACAGATGAAGAATATCTTAAGTGGAGGTGGAAGCCCAAGAACTGTGCTGTTCCGAAATTTGATGTGCATGCCGTACTTGAGTGGCTGAGAAACAGAAGGCTTGTCTTTGTCGGTGATTCAATGAGCAGGTCGCAGTGGGAGTCATTGATATGTTTGCTCATGACTGGAGTGGAGGATAAGAAGAGTGTGTATGAAGTAAATGGGAGTAAGATCACAAAGCAGATCAGATTCTTAGGTGTTCGATTTAGCTCCTTCAACTTCACCATCGAATTCTTTCGGTCTGTTTTCCTGGTGCATCATGGTTGGATGCCTAGGCATGCACCGAAAAGGGTTAGGTCAACGCTTATGTTGGACAAACTTGATGATATTAGTAGTCATTGGATTGATTCGGATGTTCTAATATTCAACACAGGGCAGTGGTGGGTGCCAGGGAAGCTTTTTGAAACGTAAGTTTTTTGTCCTGTCATCAACATTAGTGGTACTCAGATGCTTATCGATGATGCACTGTGCTAGTGTCTACAGCATCAAATGTTCCAAGTTTTTATGCTTTATACTTATGGGTTATCTTAGATATTTGTGCATATCAAAGTTTCAACATTCACACATGACAATTATTCTCTATTGCTAGTCATGTTTGTAGGCTCTTCCAAGCATTCACTCTTACTAAGATAGCTCCTTCTTTTGTTAGGGTCAAATTCTGGCCCCATAACATCATCTTCCTTTGTTTACTTCTGTCTTTCTTCTTACGTGTGGAGATTGAGGGGAATGCTTCCAATGTTCAAGATTAGTGATAATGCAGCAAGTTTTACATATGTTCCTGACAAATTTTTTATCAGAAAGTACATAGACTTTGTGATCTTGCCCAGTGTTTAATCTATACTTCATAGGTTTCGTTAATTGTCTTCTATCTCATCTGAAAGTTATGGCAGCCTGCATCGGATTCTGTGCCAATGCAGTTTCTTAATTATGAACATGATTTATGATGTCATTGTCCAGCTAAAAGCATTTGTTTTCCAAATTATCTCGGGCTATTGTTTGTATATATCGTCCACCCTTGGCCTTTGTTCTCCACTGAATGTGTAATGCTACTGAAGACTTGACAGATTGCAATATCTTCTTTTCCATCCCTGATACTCTCCCACTGTACAGATGAAGAATAAGTCTTGCGAAATCAGCTCTTAAGTTGTGTTCTGTTATTTTATTTTGTTTCAGCGTTTGCTTTTCTTCTGAACTTTATGTTTGGCAGGGGTTGTTATTTCCAGGTTGGAAGTTCAGTAAAGCTTGGGATGTCAATTCCTGGTGCTTTCAGAGTAGCACTTGACACTTGGGCATCGTGGGTCGAGAGAGCAATTGACAGAAAACGAACAAGTGTCTTTTTCAGGACTTTTGAACCATCTCATTGGAGGTATTGCTTTACATTTCTTTTGATATGTATCAGAGATATGCTGCACCATCACCTTGCTCAGCAACTATTCTATCTCTAAACGTTGTTTCTGGAATAAAACTCAAGTTTTATCTTTAGAAGTAGGACTCTCCTTTTGTTTAATGTAATATCAAGCTTAGCTTATGATTCCAACTTTTCCATGGAAGAAGGATTGTCGTTAGGATAGATCACAGATGCCTGAAGGAGAAGTTTTATCTTTCTTCGTAGTCAATTTATTAAATTTCATTACTCAGGATGCCTGATTATTTGATCTAAAGGAAACATTTATCAAAAGCATAAATTCCTGTTGTCATCTTTGTTGGGATAAATTTTAAGAGATTGCATAAGTAGTTCGTCATGCTGTTTCATTTTCATGCAAGACTCCATATCAATTTGGGCATTGACTTTTTTGTCTTTCCATATGACTAATACCATTTAATACCTCAGTATCAGTGACCAAAGAATTAGATCTTGCAATGTGACTCGGTATCCCCTGCTGGAAGCTAGCAGGAGTGATCAACATGTACTCGCAGACATTGCAGAGGAGGTGGTGAAGAACATGAGCTTTCCTGCTACCCTTTTGCGCATTACATCACTGTCAGCTTTCCGAATTGATGCACACGTGGGCAATTGGAGCAATAACCCATCTGTGCCTGACTGCAGCCACTGGTGTCTTCCAGGATTACCTGATATGTGGAATGAAATTCTCCTTTATTATCTTCTTACCAACCATGAATAGCCTCTGTAGAGATTGGCACCAAGGGGTCAGTTCCTATCTCTTTGCATTCATCTATCTCATCCTTTTGCTTGTTTGTTTCTTCTTGCCGCTTACTTGGAAATGAAGTTAGAATTAAACTTGTAAAGGACAAGGTATTTTATGTAACAAGTTGGAAGTGACATGTTGGTAACATGTTAATCAAAAGTGAGATGCATATGCACATGGCATCAAATAGGATGAGATGTATAGCAAATGGATAGTAGTGATTGATTGGTTATACCACGTCCACAATGCCACACGTGTATCCATAACATAAGAACTTTCTCCTTGTAAAGGATATTAGTTCGAAAAAGTATTAAGCACCCATAATATTATTAACGCACAGTTACCTTTTCGTATTCATTTATTACATTCTGGTAGGACTCCATTTGTTATTCAGAACTTTAAAAAGGAAGTCTTCCTGATTTTAACGTATTTGAGTAGAATATCTTCTACTTTACAGTTGGTGACTGATGCATATGACGATCTTATTCAACCGCGATTGACCACAGCTGCAATTTTCTTCCTTCTGACCTGTCATTGCATTCCTTTCTTCTAAATGACCACTCCCACATGGCAAAGCCTTTATGGATTTCTGATACTGCCTAATATCCTCAATTGTTTCCTGCCTTTCAAAACATTTTACTTCTCTGACCTGTTTTAAATGACTGCAGATTGAAGAAGAGAATACATAGCTTTGCAGTGTACGAGAGCAATTGCTACAATCTCCAACCCCTAAAGAGCTGGAATGATCAAGTTTTATTGATCTGTCTACATTGATTTTTCCTTTCTGATTCTTTTGGCACAATGCCTGAAACTTTTGGCAAGTCCCGACCAAATCCAGATTCCTTGGAGAACGATAGAGCTACTCAAGTGAGAACAGTTACGTGATACGAAGCGAAGTGATTATTTTCATTCTTTCTGCAATTCTTTTGTTTTTTTCAGAGGTCAAAATTTTGTCTGTCAGATGTAACAATCATTTTCCCTCTGTACACTCTGTATTTTACCAACAACTACAAAATTTTGTTTGCAACAAAGAGGAAAGAAGTGGTAAAAAGGTTCAAACATCCTGATTTCGGTGTGCTCGTTTCTGGTTCTGGCATGAGGCTGAAACAGAGGCTACGGATGCTATCCATTCCTTTGAGATGACTGTAGTTGTTGGTGCTGTAATTGTGATGTCTGATGAAAGAAAGCTGGCACATTCAAGGCGATAATGCTTAAAAGAAACTAACGATGCGCATATCCAAACATATAGAGGAAAGAAATATGAAGCAAAATGGCTGCATGAAAGCACCTTGTCATCTTAAGATTGCCTTTGAAATCAGTCGAGAGTCTGAGTCTACGAGCATGCAAGTTTTGCAAGTGATATGATGAACAAAACCTGACAGGATAATGAAATATACATCTTGGCGGGGGCCAGACATTATGAATCTTTTTTTCACATAAAGGACATTGGCTTCCTGCTGTATTCAATTTTTTCCTTGCAACAGTTAGGCCCTTTTTGGAGAACAAGGTAAAGTAAATAAACTGTAAGGAGGCACAGTTCAAACTGATTGATCAATCTAGATAAAAGCAAATCCAGAAAAAGCAGAGCACATGGTACAGCATCGCAATGAATCGCCTCATTATATAACCATTGGAATCGGACGGTCATTGCCCTGTGACCACTCAGACAGCATTCACAATGAAACAGAGAGCAAATCAACCGATTCCACCTTCAGTAGTGTAATTTACTGTATGATTTAAAATATGAAGCGGGTCTACACTAACAAGATAATAGGATGATTCCAATAGGAAGCATGAAGATCCTAGAAATGGAACATGATTTTAGCGGTGCAGAAACTGAGTAGTAACCTTTTCTCCTTATGCCATTGGAAGCAATGTGGATATAACATAAGGTATAAAATAAAACATATTTTAAAAAAAAAGAAAAACATTTACAATTTCTGTCTAATCGATTGCCATTGGAGTAATGCGCCTCTTGGCCTGCTTATTTGGGACGGAAGAGCTCGTTACAATAGAAGACACCTCCTTAACATCTCTCTCGTCTGCCTGAGCCTTTGTGTTTCTATCATCGGTAGTACATTCAACCGAAGCCTGAGCCTTTGTGTTTCTATCACTGGTAGTAGATTCAATTGAAACCTCCGACTTGTGCTCATTACTTTTCTTTTCCTCCACCTTAATCTCCACTGAAATAGTGAAAAGAATGTCTTAAGCAACCAAGAGAAACTCATTTAAGACAGATGCAAATGATGGACATAAAAGTAAACCAACCTGATGCAGAAGCACGGGATCCCAATTCATTATTTTCAAATTCCACCAAGGTACAATAGCCATCTTGAGAAGAAACTGCTAAGAAATGCGCATCTGGAGACCTTTTAAGAGCAATTAGTGGCACTTATTAGTACATACTGTATACCAGCTACCGTGTCTGGAAACGAATCAGGTTCCTAAGAAATAACACGGGATCTAACATCCAGAGTATGATCGGTAAGCTATATCAAACACTGCCTAAGATACTTCATCGAATATGAAGAGTGTAGAAAGCTTAAATGTTAATGCCAAGGTGTCATTTATATAATGATATAAATTAGAATCCCCAATGAATTAGATGGAAGCAGGAATTTGGTGCCCATGTAGAGCAAATTCCTAAATTTCACCGCTCAACAACTGCTCAACAAATTCACAAGGTCCAGAGAGTAATTAAATCCTTTACAGCGCTGTGTGCAAATTTACATGTAGATCTTGAATAAATAAATGCAGGAGAATTTTTTCTGCTGTGGCTCCAGAACTTAGCCCATGGTGTCTAATTCAGGAAAAAGTAGTATGATCAGAATTAAGGCAACAAATATTCCAGCACCAAAGTAATCACAGCACAAAAACGCAGCTAGCAGACATTTGACTTTTGTCTCGACTTTCGAAGAATAGCTGTTTGCACCAGAAAAAAGCTTCTGGCTGATGGAGCAAAATTTATTACTATTGAAAAAAATCACCCAACTCACCATGCAATATCAGTTATCGCTGCATAGTGAAGACCAGCCCAAACTGCTATTGGAGGGACACTTTCTGTGTCATAGACGTACAAGGAATTCAAAGTAGCCACAGCAAAAACGATGCGATAAGGGAGCTTGAAAAACCCAGCTGCAAAAGCATCAAAAGTCATCCAATTTTAATGCCAAACATGATCCTTTCTTTGCTCAGAAACAACATTATGATCTATGTAATATACCAGAGTTGGATCCTCGAAGATCAAATACTACAGGACAGAAACGAACTGCAACAACAGGTTTGGTAGCTCCAGGGAGCTGTATAGCAGGTCTGCACATTAAGAAAAGAAAATCATGCCCTGAGAGTTTCTTCAGTGGACAAATGGAAGGCCAGTCTTAATTCTTGTTTGCCGTCAGATAAGAAAGCTTGACAAGAATTAGACAAACCACAATGTACAAGATTAAAAAAGCAAGACAAAGAAGCTACCCATATACATCTGCAACATCAGAATTCCCAGTTCCTATGTTATTTATTCCTTGAGGTTATATCAGAATCAAAATGGAACCGCAATTATAAACCTCACAAGAAAAATCTGCCTACACTTTGATCTGACCATCTCCTAAACGTGATCAATAATTTGAAGAGTAAATCCCAAGATTACTTTCATGCAAAGCAACTAATATGTGGTACTTTAGCTTTAATCATGCTATCTCCAAACCATTATTACTTTAAGCTTGTTAAGACGGATAGTGTACTCAAAACTGAAGAAGTCTTCTAAAAAGACACATTGAAATCAGAGTCTCACCTTGAAAGATCTCTTCTAGAAAATACATAAGCAGTATTTACAGGATCTGCCGAAGGCAATAATTTGTAAGAACCTGCAGTAGTGGAGAAGCAACAAGGTAGGAGACCTCATGTTACATGACAAATATTGCAAGCTCAAAGTACTTCAGGAAAATATTGCTGAGATACACTACTTTAAGATGAAGCCTAATCACGAAAATCAGAACTGAGAATCATCAAACTTAGTTTGTCAATAATATTGAGATAAAAAAAGGCCACTGTAATCAGGTGAGTACCAGCAGGCGCAAGTAAGAAGGATCCATCTGGTGCCCAGGCTAATCTTCGAAAGAATGATGGTAATGTCTCATCATGAAAGAGATGACTTTTCACAGGCTGTCACAAACCACAAAAGACGTTTAAATTCCTAAACACCATATTAGATTTAGTGGCATTAGTAAATGAGAAAGAAGATGATCTGCTCTAACTATACCCTTGAATCATCTGGTAGCTGGGGTTCTGCCTTGGAGATAACTTGGTGACAGACATAATTCATCTTCTCTGAACTCTTTCCTTTTGTCTGAGGCTTATTGACATAAATTCGACAGGTCCTATCTGAACTGAGAGAAGCAACATATTTATCCAATGGATCCCATGCGACCCCTTGAACATAATGCAAATGAGCATCCAAAATCTGATGAACTGATCCTGAAAAGAAGTAGAATAATTTGGTCATCAATATTTTCACTTATGAAATTAAAAGTTCTTAGTTGGATAGTCCTTCCTACCTTTGTTAACATCCCAAATGATGCAAGAATTATCAACTGATCCTGAAATCAGAAATGCACTATCTTTAGACCATTCAAGGTCCAATACGTCCTTCCGATGAAACCTGGCTCATAAAAAGTGACGCTCATTAAAACAGGACTTACTCTACAAAGTCAGCCCAATGTCTTACCAACATGCATGCACCCTAGTTAATGAACAAAAATAGCAAAATGAAATACAAAATATGTGCATCACTGTATGAGCTGAAACCCACATCCCAAACGCCAGGCAACAACACAATGAATCTGTTCTGCCTGCCTTTGAACTTAGCTTATGCTTCCACAAATTATACAAGTACCATTATTTTCATGTTTCAAGTTGTGCTCTTGAGTCGTGACAGCCTATGTTAGCTAAGTCTAACGCCTATATATATAATACCAATAATGAAGATGATGATGATGATGATGATGATAGTAATAGTAATAGTAATAGTAATAGTAATAGTAATAGTAATAGTATATATATATGAAACAGCCTGCATTGGCAATTGCCAACATGACACAGGAACACAATTTGAACCCGAAATGAATATACTGGGAGAAATCCAACCAGACACGACTGAACTCAAAACTGATACTAAATGAAATGTTTTCACTCATTTTTATGAAAATTTGAATCATTTTGATAACAGCACACAATGACAAGAACGCATCTCACAAACACGAATTGTCAACCCTTCTTCAATAGCATTAATTAGTTGGAGAGATTTCCTTTTCCAAGTAACACCAGTTGAAGGGACATTAGCTGCTACTTTCGAGAGTCAAGTCATTAATAAATAACTTCCGAGAAGAAAATGCTAAAGATGATTGGCATGATCTGACATTAGACATCAGCAAATTCCTTGAAGGAAAAAGCACAACATTATATCAAAAGGAGATGGCCGTACGATAATGTCTTGAGAACTTTCCACGTCTGACCAGCTTCTCCCATGTGCAACTTCCATAAGATTAGCTCTCCTCCTGCAAAACAAGACATGCTATCAAACTAATTAGCCTCTTTGGCTCCCAACCTGCACCGGGAAAGTAGCTTGAAACATGAGTTGACACCATACCATCAGCACCAGAGGCCAGAAATTCCCCTGCACGACATAGAAGATTATTATTGACCGTGGGAATTCACGGCAGTAAATACAGTGACAAAGGAAACATACTAAAGTTAATAAAAAGTGCATGAGCATTTTATTCAAGAATTAGAGAAAACAAATGATGTTCCATGTGATACCATACTTTAGATTCTATATGCATAAGTGTTTTAAATAAAACTCCAAACCGACACCTCTAATAGTTACACTAACTCACACTGATAAAATATAATGTGGGATAATACCGGTAAAAATCTCATATTGGTAACCAGTGATACATTCACCGCGAGCTAACTCTTGTTTCTCCAAAACATCTCAAATTGGTACCACATGACACATTTTCCCAAGCTAATTTTGATCTCACTAAAAAAGAAATCCAAACCGATATCCCTGACCCAAGTATTCGCTCCATTAGCATTCTCACCAATATCCTGTTAAAATGCATACATGTTACCGCATGCAGCAAACGAGTGCAACATGGATCTGACATGGAGAACAACAAATCCGACGTGGAGAATGCACGTGTGTTGACACATATGCGTTTTAAGAGAGAGGAGATTTCGATCAGGGGTACCAGTTTGAAATTTTCTATGAGATGGAATTTAAATTGGGGTAAATGTGTCACACGGGTATTGGTTTGGGGTTTTTTATGAGATGAAAAGTTTGGGGCATGGAAACTTTCCTTTATCACCACACAACTACCAATGTTGATATCAAGGATTGAATTTAAAAGATTTCCAGCCAAAGATAGATACAACTGAAAAAAAAAAAGAAAATCCTTTACCTCTAAAAAAGAACAAATGATTTGACCAGAGCTACAATTAAATCTCTTTATTGATGAAAACATTTAGGTACTGCCTAGTGTTGTAAGATTTTGCATTATGTTCAATTGTCATAGCTTCTATTATCATGAGATAGAGTCTCACTCTCAAGAGATGCAATGCAGGAACGCCTATAAGCGTGTCAGTAAGTTGCAAGACGTGGTGGTATGTATGACTAGTAAATAACAATGTGCTCGATATGCTATCTATTTCTTAAGAAATGTAGGAGAAGCATCAGATGAAAAACCTCGCATCAGATGAAAAACCTCCTCATATACTTTAAACCCATAGAGCATATTTAACCAGCACAGGGTATTCTTACCTGAAGGTGAAAAGCGCAGGATATTTACAGCAGAGCCGTGGTATGTGAGACTGTTCTGATAGGTTGCTACGGGACCTTTCTTCTGCTCTTCGCAAACTAAAAGCCAGAGCTAAAAAAACACAGTGCAGTGGAATTATTCTTTAGGCAAAATGAGAAAGTAGCAACTCATCTTATCTAAGAAACACATGAGACTCCGAAAACTCAATTTAATACAATGGGGAACCTTCAACTTTTACTTGGATCCCATATACACCGCCTGACATTTGCGGTGAACAAACTTAGCACAATCCAACAAGAACAGTTCCATTGACCATCATCTGGGGAGAAAGTATTAGGCACTTCCAGAAAATACAACGCACAACTTATCACCAAAACCACATTCCACAAGTAATCTACAATAAAGGGCTTCAAACTTGAACTCCACAAGTGGACAAAGTCACTTCCTTTCAGAACGCTAAGAAAGAAGAGCCCAGGACATAGACAGCGATTACACTTGCTATGTTCCGAAAAGCACATACATGATACAGCCAAGACGAGCAAAATGCCTCATAAATTAACCTAAGAGCAACAGGACTTCGGAACTCAAATTAATACGATGGGGATCCTTCAACTTAAACTCGGATCCCATATACACCACCTCCCATTAGGAAAATATTACATCCACTGAATCTAGGGCGGTGATCGAACTCAGCACAACCCAACAACAACAGTTCCATTCACCATCTGGGGAGAAAGTATTAGGCACTCCCCGAAAATACGACGCACTAATCATCACCGAAACCGCATTCCACAAGTAATGTACAATAAAGGGCTTCAAATTTAAACTCCATAGGCGGACAAAGTCACTTCCTTTCGGAACGATAAGAAAGAAAAGCCCGGACATAGGCAGCAATTACAGCCGAGACGAGCAAAATGCAGCGTAAATCAACCTAAGAGCAACCGAAACACGCCGAGACGGAAAACGGGAAAAGCCGGCGCCCCCAAATTTGCAAACTTTGAGCTGCAGAATAGCAATTAAGAGAACGGAAGAGACGATAGAGAAAGAGAGAGGGAGAGAGAGAGGGAGAAAGAGGAGCAGACCTTGATGTCGAAATCGGCGCCGCCGGTGGCGAGGAGGCCGGAGAGGGGGTGGAAATCTAGGGTTAGGACGGGCTTGGTCTCGTGCCAGTTGATCTGGACCGTCCCTCCCTTCATTTCTTCTCTGCCCGCCCGCCCGCTCCGCCGCTTCCTTTGCTTCTTCCCCTCTCTCTCTCTCTCTCTCTCTGAAATCGAAGCGTTCTTACTCTCTTCCTTTCGCTGACAGGCGCGCGTGCTCGTCGATGGGAGGATGAAGCAGGCGCAGGCAAATCGACCCTCTCTCTCTCCCTCTCTCTCTCTCTCTTCGCCAGGAGGAAGAAGAAGCAGTTCACAGATAGAGAGAGAGAGAGAGTGAGGGAGAGAGACGGGGGGTGATGTTAGCGCGCCCCCCGTTTGATTTGGCGGGAAATTTATTGGGCTGGGCCGGCCCGGCCCATTCAGCATCTCCTGGACCATTGATCGGGCCTGGCCGGGCCAGTTCTGTACATGTGCGGCCCCCTTCGGAAGTTTACTGAACTTGGGATGGTCCAAAACCCTGACAAAAATTGGATTTACAATTAATGTGTTGTTTATTTCGCGAAAAATTTACCAAAAATGAAAATACTCTTCATTTTCCGGTGTTCTCAATCGCTTAGATGGCGATATGCTTTCTGAACTGGTTTCACATGTTTGATGTAATGGTTGCGCGTTATTTTTCTTTGAATTTAATTGGTGTGTGCACTTGTCAAGTGACTAAATAAGGAAATATTATAGTTTTTGATGCATTAACCACTCAAATGTGCAGTAATAAAAATTATTTGTCAACTTTATAGTCTAAAATATTCCTCGAACGATACCATTAATGGGTGCTTTAAGAGCGCTTGTTAGCTGTTTGGAAAGTATAAATCAATGAGGATAGAATAGTCAATAGTTATTTTATGGTTAGAGGGTTATTCATATAAATATAAATATAAATTATTCATATAAATATATATATATATATATATATATAATATGTATTTTTGTAATCCTCTTGATTAAGAAATATACAATATGATTTATCTCCTTCAACATGATATTAGAGCCAATAAAATAAAAAAAAAACCCTAATCTTCAACCCCCTACTACCACCATCACCAAATCTCTATTCATCGTACTATCTCAGAACTAGTGACTAGCCTCGTTTTGTAGCAGCACCTATTGCTAAAGCTTATCCAGTGGAATTAACACTTGCTTAGCCTTCTTCCATGACAAAGAGATTGAAAAATGATTAATAGATTTGGTATTCATTGTCTTGAGATTTGATTAGTGTTTGTCTATTCAGTTGAGGAGTTCGAAGGCATTTCGTTTGACTACTAGGGTTTCCAAAAAAATAAAAAATAAAAGGGGACAATGGAGGATGCTATCCAATGTTCTTACACAACTTCTTATTACATGACTTCTTATTGTAGAATATTGTTCCTTGAAGGGCTAGTTGGTATGTGCTTAGTAACCTTTGGAGTGTCATACGTTTATGGTAATTCTTTGATACCAAGTATAGAATGGGCCAAGCGGAGCTAAGTAAGTCAATAAGGGGTTTACTGGCCAAAAATGGTGAAGGACACAACAAGTGTTGTTCTTGCTCTTTCCCCTTTCAGGGTTGGAATGGTATAAATACGGTTTTGCTAGGGGGTAGGGGGTTGTAAAGGATATATTGAGTTCACATTGTAATAGTATAAATTCTCACCATAAGGTATAAAAGCATCAGTATGGCCTCTATAGTAACCACGCCTAATAAAGCTATCCTTGTATGGTTATAATAATTCTTCGACACCAAGTGTATAATTTTATGGCTTCTTGGTAGATTATTATGACTCAATAGTGCACTGATTGAACCCTTATTTGTGGTTATTACTTTGTGGTTGACCTTCTACTGGTTTGACATATTTTCAATTGACATTTGTTAAGTTGGATGGAACTAATTATCCTTCTTAGTCTAAAGCCATAGAAGTTTATCTTATTGCCACTAGACAACATGATTATCTTATGTCTACGGTCTCCACAAATAAGAATAAGATAAATGACTAGGTTGTTGGAGATGCAATGATTTGTACACTGTTATGGAATAGTATGGATTCTAAAATTAGTCCTCCTTTCATTCAATGCAATATCTTGTAAGGAAGTTTGTGAAAAATGTGCTTTACTTTACTCTAGCCAGAATAAAATGACCTCGGTGTATAACACATGGGAGGCTTGTTTGATCTCCATGCTTTGATCTTTAGCATGGAGATCAATCTCTATTTGAATATTATACTTGTATCACTACACTTTGTCGACAACTGGATACTTATGGCGCATTTGGTAATGATTCTGTTCCCGGGAGCTAATTCTGACTATAAATGATTATTTTTGATTCTCGTTACCGAACCGATTTTGAGTAAAAAACGCGTTTGATAACTCGTCCAAGATTTTTGATTTCGGAATATAATTGCGTTTGATACCGTGCTAATTGATTATGTTCCAAATTAATTTCTTTTGATTTTTAAATAATTTTTTTTACTTTTTTCCTTTTTTCCCCTTTTTTCCTATTCTTCTTCTTCTTCATGTGGCCGCTCGCCGGATCGGCAATCGGCTAGACGAGGGTGGCGACGCTCACCGGAGCATTGCCGGCCCTCGGCGAGGTTGGCCTTCATGTGGCCGGGCCGGCCTCGCCCAACCTCGGCGAGGCCGGCTTGGCCATTGGTGGGCGGGCGAGGCTCACCCGGCCAACGGCGAGGTCAAGCCTCGCCGGATCGCCGACGAGGCTCAACCTCGCCCGATCCGGGTGAGGCCGAGCCTCGCCCCCGGCCGGTGAGGCTTGCCCGGCCTCGCCGGTGGGCGGGCTTGCCTCCGGCGAGCTCATCGGACCTCGCCCGGCACGGCGAGCCTTCGGTGAGCTCGCCAACCGGCGCGACCGGCGGCGGCGGCGCAGCAGTGGCGGCGGATGGTGGCGGGCGGTGGCGGACGGTAATCGTGGGATGACGGAAGGGAAGAATGAGAGTGTTATTCTTTTGATTCTTTTTTGGATTCTCGGATGAATAATCAAATTTTTTTTTGATTATGTATTCTCTTCCACGGAACACAAATTTTAACAAACTTGATTCTCGTCCCAAACTGATTCTGGGAACAAAAAATCAGAATCAAGCACTGTTTGGCACGTTGCCAAACAAGCCCTTATTTTCCTACTTCAGCGGATCCGAATGTTCTAGTCAAACACTAGGAGGATCTTCAAGTGATATTGTTTCTAAAAGTACTAAGGCCTTAATATTCTTCTCTTCGTCGGCAAATTACGTCTAAAAATCTCCCTCTCTACAGTTATGAGGTTTTCTTTCAAGTCCTTCGCTAGACGCCTACTAACAAAATCTGAACTACTTTGGAGATAAGAGCTTTGATTTCTTATGATTCTAGTGAATGTGGAACTCGAGGTCGTAAACATGGTTTTGTTATGAGTGGAAATTGCGAAGGTCATGATAGAGGTATTGGTGGTTGTGAATCTTGTTATTGTAATAATTGTTAAAGGGTTGGATATACAAAAATTTATTACTACATACTTTATCTTGAGTTTTAGCCTACACTTGCTGCATTTGCAGAGGTGGAAGATTCTTCCTCATCGGCTCCATCGAGTTCTACTAATGTGTAGAATATGAGAGATTCTGTTATATTGATACATGCTGAGTATGATGCATGGATTTGCTCCCAATAAGTGACAAGAACTTTAGTTCCCACCACAACTCTGGTAGATACCTCTAGATGTAGTTCATCTTGTTTTTACAGTGTTTGACTCCTGGGCTATAGATTTTAGAACTACTTATCATAGAGCTAGTAACTCTAAATTATTATCTTTATTACATTCTACACCTCCTAGGGTGTTCAATTGTATTACATTAACTAATAGTTCACCTTCCCAAGTTATTGGTACTAGAGATGCTCATTTGAGTTCCTCTATTTCCTTATCGTCTATCCTTCATCTTAAATCTCCATGTAATTTGATTTTTGTTAGTTCATCAACTAAAACTAAATTGTTCAATAGTCTCTTCTTCTCGTTGCATCTTTCAAAATATGAGGACTAGACAAATGATTTGTTCGGGACATGAATCAAACGATATATATATTATCTTGACAAGAAGGTGATAACTGCAATATCTATGAAGTGCACATCCCTTGATATGTATCAGATGCATTGTAGGATTGGTCATCCACCTTTGAACATTCTTCGATGTTTATTTCCTAAGTTTGAGTTTACGAGTACTTTTCAATGTGAGGCTTGTTAGCTTGGTAAACGCCATAGAGTTTCCTTTCCTTCTCCCGTTCAGAGTTGTGTGTCTAGTCCCTTCGAGCTGGGTCACTTAGATGTATGTGGTTCGTATTGTGTTTCTAATACATTTGGTTTCATATATTTATTATATTCAAGGATAATTTTTCCCAAACGATTTGGTTGTTCTAATAAAAAAATTTTGTTTATTTTATTTTGAGGTGTTTGAATCAATATAATACTTTTGTCAAAACTTTGCGGTTAGATAATGCCAAAGAGTATCTTGCTGCTAAATCTAGTTTTCAACCTTTTTTTGATTCTCATGGCATTATTCAATAGACTTCTTGTTCATACATTGCATTGCAAAATGTTGTAACTAAATGTAAAAATCGCAATTTTCTTAATGTTGCTCGGTGTTTTATGATTCACATACATCTACTTAAAACATTTTAGAGTCATGTAATCCTTAGAACCTACTTCTTAATTAATTGGCTTCCATCTTCTGTTCTTCTAGCAGCGATGGTGGGGGGTGAGGGGGGGTACACATTTTTTGATTTTACATCCAAATCATCTTCCCTTTCCATTAACTCTGCGTGTCTTTGGTTATATTTGTTTTGTCCATTCTCTTAGTCTTGGCCTTGATAAGTTGGACACTCATGCTGGGAAGTATGCCTTTGTTGGATATGCTCAAACTCAAAAGGACTACAAATGTTACAGTCCTACTCGTCATCATGTGTTTGTGTCAACAGATGTGTGAAGACTAACCATACTATAATACTTAGATGGTCCTTATTGCGCCTCTTGATGATGATAGGTGTGTTTTACCAACATCTCCTCCAGCATTATCCACAGGATTTTAGTTTGCTGACCACACTTATTATAGGTGTGGATCAGATCCTACTATAATAGCACAACCATCACTCTACATCCAAATCATCTTCCCTTTCCATTAACTCTGCGTGTCTTTGGTTATATTTGTTTTGTCTATTCTCTTACTCTTGGCCTTGATAAGTTGGACACTCATGCTGGGAAGTATGCCTTTGTTGGATATGCTCATACTCAAAAGGACTACAAATGTTACAGTCCTACTCGTCATCATGTGTTTGTGTCAATAGATGTGTGAAGACCAACCATACTATAATACTTAGATGGTTCTTATTGCGCCTCTTGATGATGATAGGTGTGTTTTACCAACATCTCCTCCAGCATTATCCACAGGATTTTAGTTTGCTGACCACACTTATTATAGGTGTGGATTAGATCCTACTATAATAGCACAACCATCACTCGATTCATCTGTTGCCTCATTAGTGGCTATGCCATTCTCTTGATCTTGATCTTGATTTGCTCATTATTACTAAAAAAATTATACATTCTTGTGTTGGCCATTCTATGGATCATTACGCACCTTACTCTAGTCTGTCTAATTATCTTCATACTAGTTATCTTATTTCCAACTTTTTTCCTTATAATCATTTGTCTCCTACCTTCTCTACCTTTGTCTCATCCTAGTGAAAAGTCATGAAGGATGAAATGAAGGCACTTGTCAAGAGTCACATTTCACATTTGGTAGTTCACTACCTTACCTGTGGGGAATTAACCTGTTGATTGTTGTTGGGTTTTCATTGTTAAAGCTCATCTTGATGACACATTTAATTGATTCAAGGCATGGTTGATTGCCAAGGGATATATTCAAATGTATGGTGTTGATTATAATGACACTTTCTTACCTGTAGCCAAAATCCCATATGTTTGAGTCTTTATATACCTGGCGATGTGTTTTGGATGGTTCCTTTATCACTTGGATATTAAGAATATGTTCTTACGTGACGATTTGGCTGAAGAGGTGTATATAGAACAACCATCCGGATTTGTTATTCGAGGGGAGAACCTGGTATGTCATTTACGTGAGGCTTTGTACGGACTTAAGCAATCTCCTTGTGTTTGATTTGGTAGGTTTTGTGATCATGTTATCAAGTTTGGATTAAAACAATGTCAAGTAGATCATTCAATCTTTAATTCTATTTCTTTAACTGGTTGTAGTCTTTTGGTGCTATATGTGGATGATATTATCATTATAAGTATTGAAGTTGCCTACTCGCATATAGGTATCAATTTAACCTAGCGAAAATATGTCATTAACATTCTTGATGAGGTTGGATTTCTTTCAGTAACACCAGCTAATACTCCTATTGAATCCAATGTGAAACTTGATTCAAAACATAGATAATTATTACATGATCTAGTGAAATATTGAAGATTAGTTGGTAATTTGAACTATCTTATTGTCACAAGACTTGATATATCTTTTGTTATCAATGTAGTAAGTTAGTTCATGAATTCTTCTCGAATTACTCACTAAGATGTTGTGCTTCGAATTATCAAGTGCTTGAAGGGAGCACTAAGTAAATGATTACTTTTCAAGAATTATGGCCATCTGAATGTCACAAGTTACTTGGATGTAGATTGGGCTAGAAGTCCTACTAGTAGGAGATCTATGTTGGGTTATTGTGTATTTCTTTGAGGTAACTTAAATGGGGATGTCACGCCCCGATCCTCGAGTGCACACACATCCCTCGGTGTTCGATAAAATTTGCGACTTCCTAGGATGAGTCGCCGACCATTTCAATTTAATGCACATGTGGAAGCAAAACAATAAACCCATGACAACAAACAGCATGGGATAGCAAAGCAGGGTAACATTTCACAAAGTCAAACTTTTATAAATAATTGGGTTTAGGTACAAGAGAGTTTGGACAAAAGTCATCAAAATATTAGCTCTAAAAAAGAAGCTGTCCTACGACAAACTAGTTGGACACATATGTCGATTCTTTAGACTTCACCTCCACAAACTCCGGCTTTGGGTCCTCCACCAACACCATCTAAGGACCTGAAAAATGAAGCATACGATGGAGTGAGACATTGTCTTAGCAAGTTCACCCCCTAAATCTCTATTAGGAAGAAAATACACCCGAGGGTGGCTTAACCACACGATATAGAGAACTTACCTCGCATCAGTTTTCTCATGTATGTCAGCATAGTTTATATACACACAATGCACAAAATCACAGCATACAACAATTGAAATGCCTCACCAACACAATTAATCACATGAGTCTTGATTATAACGTCAAATCGTTATAGCACATTCCATACCATGCCACACAGTTTTGTCTCATAATCAGACTTAGCTAACTCAACCAACCATGCGTTCCAATTATTAATTACACCCCTCAAGGGTATGGCCAACTCTAATTTTGGCTGTCTTCTGGCATTGCCAGGCGTCGTCTCACCACTTTTGAGCACGGCTACATCTCTCAAAGATGATTTGCCCGAAAGAGCATAGGTCCAGAATCTACTATGACCTGAGTCCCATATGCATGGGTAACGTTCGGCGGAAACGCTTGGGACGGGTTCTCTTTACCAATACACAACCATTCAATCTCGGCCTAGGACACCGTGCATTGCACTCAAATGCCTCAATTAAAATAGTGATCATAGCCTATTTTCTTCGTATTAAAAACTTCCGGAAAGTAGTTGTGCGTGGGTACATGGTCAATTTAAACCAGAAAAATTGATACCTTTCCATTTTCAAACCCCACTATTGGATATAGTATTTAAAATCTATTTTCAGTGTCAAAACCCGACATTAGGGATTTTTAGAATAAATTCCATACTTTCACAATCATCACGTAATTTGCATAATTTAACATCCAATTGCATAAACTGAACACACCATTGTAATCAACACGAAATTCTAGTCATCGACTATTCCTAAGATAATTTCTGGAAAATAAATGATTAAATATATTCAGAAAATAAATAAATAAATAATATTTTATATTAATATAATTTATTAGAATAATCTTTATAAATTCGAAATAATTAAATAATTTAAAATAATTAATTAAGGACCTAATCAAGATTACACTAATTTAATCACCTAATTAGCCTTAGTTAATTATCCACTAAACTAATCACATCCCTTAATCTAATTAACAATTAACTAAACTGATCTAACCACCTAACCATACTTAGCTTAATCTAAACACTCATTAAGCATAATTAACCTCATAAGCAAGGTTTAGTGAGTAAACTCATTGGATTTGCAAGTCGGTGAGTCTACGGCGACGGCAACGTCAAGGCGGGCGACAAACCACCAAGCGGTGACACCAACCGAGGCCGAGAAGGGCTTGAAAATGGGCCTTGAAGTCTCAAAGCCTTGCTGGTTTTCTACTTCTATTCTTGGCTGAACAGAGAGAGAGAGAATTAACGGCAGAAATGGCAAGGGAGGGCTGATCAAAGCTCTGGCAAGTGGGTGGCCTATAACCGGCGACACCCGGGGGTCAAGGGGGACTTGTTGGTGGTTGGAATGGGTGGAGGAAGGGTCGGAATGGGAGGAAAAATGCAAAAAACGCGAAACAGTGCTGTTGGGCAGGCGGATTGAATCGACGGGTGCCGGCTTCTGGCCGGTAGGTAGGTCGGCCGGTGGCTTTGTTCGGCGAGCGGCGATGTCCTCCCGTATGGTTTGGATGTCCTAAAGACGATGGTTGGTGGCACGAGAGCTGATTCTCACAAGAAGGTAACTTTCAACTCGGGTTTTCACAGGAAGATCAGCTGGAGCAGAACAGGGCTAGATGGTCAGACTGGCGCGAGCTTCTGGCCGACCAGTGGGTCATTCGGTGGCTCTAACTGACGAACGGCCAAGTCAGGGTGGACGGTCTGGGTGTCCTAAGCACACTAATGTGTGGCACAAGAGCTGATTCTCATGGGAAGCCAACAATCAACTCAGATCCTTGAAGGAAGGTTTGCTGGAGCAGAAGTAGGAAGAAAGGGAAAAACGGGGAGAAGAGAGATCAACGGGTAAGGGGGGAGGGAGCTGCGGTTTTCTCTGGTACTCTAAGCTTCCAAGGCACACCAACAATGGAGAAAGTAAGGCTGAAGTGAGGAAGAAAGGGGACAACCCAAGCTTGGAGGGTGCCACCTTGCTTCTATCTTAACTCTTTGTTTCTTGAAGAGGTCCCACTAGTATGGGCTGGCTTCCTCAGCCAATTTGCAAATCATTAGCTTTCTTAGGAAGCCATTGAAGTGGTCCAAAAGGTAGAGGACCAAGGGGCTACAAATTTTGATGCAATTTCCCTCAAATCTACTTCAATTTCCTCTTGAATTAATTCAATTTAGCTCCCATAAATCCAACTAAGATGCCCATACTTCAATTCGCATTTTGTCTCGTCAATCCGTCTAACTTGAATCCCATAAATGCCACCAAAAATGGTCCTTGGATTTTTCTGGTCCAAAATACCCTTACTTTGAAAATTTGTTGAAAATCTCGATTTGTAGAAAAATTTTCGAAAGATGAGTCGACATGACAGAATTTTCAATTTCTAAAATTGGATTCAAATTCGTGATTAATTTCAATCTAACATGATTTTAGCATGAGCTAGAGTACCAGGTAACTTTGAGGAATTTTTGGTACATTTGACCGTAGTAGGTTATTTTCGAGCCACATTGTACACGTTCGACTCATTGGCGACTCTCGATTATCGTGAAAATATCAAGGTTTTAAGTATAGACACAGGGTACAAAAAAGACAGAAAAAATCGGTCTACTGCCGTTCGACGAGAATTTTGCAATTAGGTGGAATCACTCATACTTAATCACATACCTCTATCGAATCAACCAATCTTTTGTCTTTAATCGATTTTGACAGTGCCATAATGACCCTTGTAGATTAACACAGTCGAGTAGTCATTTTTTGGTCGAATTCTCAAGTCTATTACGTTAAAATCCCTTAATGGCTTCACCTGATAGGCTAGTTATCTCATGAGGGGCCCACTCAGAGAATAAGGTCATAAGCGTGTTGATGAAAAGCCCATTTCATCTCATCGAAACTAGACTTGAAAATCAGGATGTCACAATTTAGTTGCCCGAAAGAGTAAGAAACAACATGTAGTCTCGATCAAGTTTTGAAGTAGAATATAAAGTTATGGTACATGTGACAGGTGAATTACTTTGGTTGATGATGGTATTGTCAAAAATTGGCATGTCAACATCAGAAGCATCAATATTATATTGTGATAATAAGTCAATTATTTATATTGCGAATAATTCTGTCTTTTATGAGTGAACTAAGCACATCGAAGTTGATTGTTATTTTATACGAGAAAAAGTTCAAGTAGGAGAGATCACCCTTCAACAACAAAGATGGAGGATTAGCCTATAGATATTTTTACTAAGTTTTTATTGGGGAATAGAGTAAGTTTTTTTTTTTCTTTTTTATGTAATAGTTGGAATTATTTGATATCCGCATCTCAACTTAAGAATATATATATTATGAAATAATAAGCCAATGAGGGTAGAATAGTTAATAGTTATTTTATGCTTAGAGGATTACTCATATATATATATATATATATATATTATATGTATTCTCATAATTCTCTTGATTAAGAAATACCCAATATGATTTATCTCATTCAACATTAACAAGAACCGTTATTGGTGGTCTCGGACCATCTGCAGGAATAAAGATAGCTTGTCGTTTCATAACTTAGCTTTGGAGTTCTTATGCACCAGAAATACAGTGACAATACGGACTAGCATCTTTCTTCAAACTCCATTCATAGTAAAACATAGTATACACACTGTACAAAGGGAAGTAAACCAACATGGGGGAACAAAAGACGGAGACTCTTTTGAACTTTCAAAATCCTATGTTTCGACTTTTATTGGCAATTGTAAATTCGGAAACCTGATCGAACTTATCGGGCAAACCCGATTGGCTGCTGAGGCTCCTCTATCCATCCATGCGGATGATGCAGCGGAGCGACTCTCCCTTAAGCATGTAGTCGAACGCCTTATTGATCTCGGAGAGACAGACTTCGTGCGTGATGAACTTCTCCAGCTCGAGCTCCTGCAGAAATAACACGCCGGGGGTCGAACTCAGCATCATCGAGTTTATGAAAGTTTCAAAGAAGATTAGGCCACTGAATCTTCATAACCTAAGCGATGCTAGCCATTATGGGAAGGTCGGTGCGCGGCTTGTAGTTGCCAAAGAAGGTGCCCTTGAGCATCTTCTCATTCAGGAAATTCATCGGATGTGTCTTGAAGGCGTCGTCTTTGTTCGGCACTCCGACAAGTACTGCCACACCCCATCCCTGCAAACGGAGGAACGTGAGTATTTTGTCAATGGCTTTGTGAAATCATGCCTGTTGGCAAAATTCATCGGAGATTACATCATGAACGCATTCAAAAGCAGAGATAATGGCATTGACGCTTCCTGTGCACTCAACGCTTCGGTCAACTCCCCCGTCAGTCATTTCAGCAAGAACCTGAGGATGATGGAATCACATTATCAGCACCGACGCCAAAGTCTCTACTTAATGGTTACAGTTTTCCAACTTAACATACTGGTTTACTAACCTCCTGAACTGGCTTATGATGATCTTTTGGGTTCACAAACTCGGTAACGCCAAATTTCTTGGCTGTTCAGATAAAGGAATTGACCATCAGCAGAAGGTTTGATGGAACCACAAGTTCATCAGAGGAAAATTTTAAGCTATACTCAATAGAGCGCATCAGAATGCCTACAGTGTAAACAAAAGAAACTAGCGAAAGCTTAATGATGAGGCAACCTTATTATTTACTTTTCAGTACTCAGAACTCATGACACAATCATCTTTTTTTGGAATGCTGTTAAGTATTAATCTTGTTAGAATTGTACTCACCCTTGTCAAACCTTTTCGGATTGAGATCGACACCAATGATCCTTGAAGCTCCAGCAATTCTGGCACCTTCAGCTGCCTGATAAAAGTCACAAGGAACAGTCTTTTCAGATCAACGAGCAAGCACAAGCATCCTCAGTACAAAATAAGCAATAACATGTAAAGGAGAGCATTGCAGAAACTCACAGAAAGGCCAACAGCACCTAGTCCAAATATAGCAACAGTTGAACCCTTTGGAGGTTTCGCAACATTCAAGGTGGCCCCAAGACTTGCATTGCAACTCAGATTAGCAACAACAATTAGATGAATGATAAGGTAAAAAAGCACCATTTCAATTACGTACCAGTGGAGACTCCACAGCTGAGAATGCAAACTTTGTCCATGGGAGCAGCAGGATTTATCTTGGCTAGGCAACCGACATGAATGACCGAGTACTCACTAAACGTTGATGTTCCAACGAAATGGTAAATGGGTTTTCCATTGATCGAGAATCTCGATTTGCCATCGTTCAGCATCACTCCTCTGTCTGTGTTTATCCTAAAGAGGTCACACATGTTGCTCTACTCAGATTTACAATGCCGACACTCCTTGCACTCCCCCGTGAACACTGGAAGCACATGATCACCAGGTTTGAGCTCTGTCACGCCCTCACCGACGCTTTCGACAATCCTAAGAATCAAGAAGATCACGAATTATAAGCACCAATGAAAGAAAGAATAAAACTGAGGCCCATTAAATATCAAATGAAGAAGTAGTAGGCCATACCCTGCTGCTTCATGACCAAATATGCGAGGGAAAACTGGGGTTTGTCCCTGAAAATTGATGGATCAACGGGGCTTAATAATTGCTTTGGTAAAAAATCTACAAGGAACATGCGAATCGAAGGAGGGGAACATCTATTTACCTTGGCTTCCCAAAAGTATACATCTGTGTGGCAGAGTGCTGTGACGACGATTTTCACACGAACCTCCATGGCCTGCGGTGGAGCCACCTCCACTTCTTCTATCACCAGTGGCTTTCCGGCTTCCCATGCCACCGCAGCTGATATCCAAAATCATTCGGTTAATGCAAGCAGAATGCAGTGATTTAATGTTTTGAAGAGAAGGTAAAAAACTGCGATAAGGCAGGACATCATTGTGTATTCTAAAGAAAAGGGATTGATATTACGATGACGGGGGCGGAAGACCAAAACTGGGCAAATTAGCATTGGCGGAAACCCGAATTAGGTCACCACCATATTCAGATTCTTTCATTGAAGCTTCATTTGAACACAAGAAAGCTGGAAATTATCAGAATTAGCAGACTGTACGTCCATTGGGCGCCGGCATAATGGGGACCACTTCAAGCAGTGGAATTAGCAACTCAAGCAACATCGTTATATGCAGCCGGCACAATTCAACTATCAGAACCAATAATTAATCACAAAGTCCTAAATCTTAGCTGCATAATCAACCTGATGATCGTCAAAAACACGCACTAAGGGGCGTATGATCAACGAGGAAGTTCCGCATAGAACCATAAATTAGACCACCGCAAGGAACCATGCGAATCTGACTCAACGGGTGCTGAACCAAAAAATAAAAATAAAAATAAAAGAAGAAGCACGATTCGCTAAAGCTTTTCATCGCAGAAGCTCGCACCTTTGCAACGAATGACTTTCCCGACAGTGCTTGACATGGTTGTCCAAACTCCTCGGCTTCTTTCTTGAGCGATGAAAAAGATGATTCCTTCTTCTGGATGTGAGGAGAAGAGGGTGATGGGTGGTGGTATTTGTAGCCCGCGAGGCGAAGAGAAAGACTAATGGTTCAGCACCAATCAACGTCCGAGGGAGGGAATAAAGAAACGGCGAAACCACGCCACCCTGTAAACCAGTGTGCTCAGTTTCGAAGACGGTATCTCCAACTTATGTCAAGAGAGAAGAAAGGGGCGAAAACCACGTCACCCCAAAACCAGGACCGGCGTGCTTCGTTTCTCTCCATGCTCGATGGATGCTCTGCTGACTTCTTGCGGCGCCTTTTGTATTGCGGGTCGTTCCCAGTTTCTGGTTTTCTTCGGCGCGTTGACCTCTGCAGGTCAGAATCTCGGGAAGGCTCTTTCTCTTCTTGGTCTTTTTACCCGGCTGTTTAACAGTCAGCTTCCAGCTACTTTTGGACCGCAGCGGTTTCTGTCTCCGGTTTGGGTTCTTATTTTATTGTCGTAAAGAATCTGAGGACTCATGTCTGATGTTCTCAATCGCTTAGATGGCGATATGCTTTCTGAACCGGTTTTACATGTTTGATGTAATGGTTGCGCATTATTTTTCTTTGAATTTAATTGGCGTGTGGACTTGTCAAGTGACTAAATAAGGAAATATTATAGTATATGCATTAACCGCTCAAATGTGCGGTAATAAAAATTATTTGTCGACTTTGTAATCTAAGATATTCCTCAAACGATACCTTTAATGGGTGCTTTAAGAGTGCTTGTTAGCTGTTAGGAAAATATAAGTAAATGAGGATAAAATAGTCAATAGTTGTTTTATGGTTAGAGGGTTACAGTATGATTTATCTTCTTCAACATGATATCGGAGCCAATATAAAAACCCTAATCTTCAACCCCACTACCACCACCATAGCCACATTGTCACCATTGCCATCGCCATCACCATCACCAGATCTTTGTTTATCGTACTATCTTAGAACTAGTGACTAGTGACACGGCCCACGGACGGAGCATGATCTAAGACCATCCGTGGTAGGTAGTGTCATGCCCAAGGGCTGGTCAGAGACCAGCCCATGATCAATCCATGAACAATATAGGCAAAGGCTCATGCGCGACCCATGAACAACTCGTGAGCAATGTTTGACCAGCCCATGTGCTGCCCGTAATTATTCAGCTGCTCTCACGTCAGACGGCCCTGCAGACCTTGATCTTGCTTCTGACACACACCCATGGTCTTCCCAAGGGCCTGCTGTGTATAGCCATTGAGTAGCCTGCTATGTAGCCCTGTAATGATGATACGAATTCAAAAAGCACCGTTGGATCGGAGGGACGATCAACAGCTGAGATGCGACCCGCACTTGTATAAATAGGGATTCTTCTTCC
Organism: Eucalyptus leucophloia subsp. euroa; assembly: GCA_017140325.1. Classification (NCBI taxonomy): domain Eukaryota; kingdom Viridiplantae; phylum Streptophyta; class Magnoliopsida; order Myrtales; family Myrtaceae; genus Eucalyptus; species Eucalyptus leucophloia. The sequence goes on from CM029475.1 coordinate 65,906,423, forward strand.
TCATTGTAGCTAGTCCGTCCACAAGTGAAGTTACACTCTCTCTGCCCATCTGATTCTTGTGTTCGAGCGTGTGTGTGTAAGGCTGATTTGGGATCAATAATCCTAAAGCTACACGGTGTTTTGATCGATTGTAATCGATCTACCCGTGACAAGCGGTATCAGAGCCTTTGTTCCAAGCGCAATGGCTGATCCTTGTGCTGATGCTCCGGTCGTTCAAGGCGATGATTGAGAAGATCATGGGCGTCTAGCTGAGAGGGCCACCCGATTGAAGAAGAACCGGGTTGTCTCAAGCTTGAGGGATTCGAAGGGGGATCTGGAAAACCAAATGACGGTCCTAGAAGAGACCGTCATAGATGTCCAAGTGTTGATGGATGACCTGCACCAGGCCGTCGAAGCAGCGGAAGCCGGTATGGAGGAGTTCTTGGCCGAAGTGCAAGAACTCCAAGCTGGCATGGGAGAGCTCCGTGTCGAAGTGTTGGTTTCCATCATGCATGAGCTACAATAGTGGGACGAGACTTGGGAGGCCACGATGGCGGCCATGCATGCGGAGATGGCCGAGATGAAAAACAAGCTCGCCAAGCTTAAAGCTGCACGCATGAATGGGGTGATCATTGTGCAACCACGTGCCAATGCACCCAAGCCAAAGGAGTTCAAGGGCTCACGGGTGGCAAAGGATGTAGATCACTTCCTGTGGTACATGGAACGCTATTTCTAGACCATGGGAATGACCGACGATGTAATTCGGGTAAACACCGCAGCCATGTATTTAGTTGATGATGCATTACTGTGGTGGCATCATAGGTCGGATGGTAGGAATGGCGACCCTATCATGACATGGGCTCGAATCGTCGAGGAATTTCGGCGTGTCTATTGTCCCGCTTATGTAGAGGAGGAAGCTCGTGGGGAACTCAAGTGCCTAGAGCAAAAAAGTAGAGTCCGCGACTATGTGAAATAGTTCTCGGAGCCGCTGCTCCAAATCCCATCCATGACCGAGACGGAGGCATTCCACCAGTTCATGAGCGGACTCAAACCATGGGTCAAGCAAGAGCTCAAACAGTGCAACGCAAGGGATCTCACAATGGCTACTTCGGTGGCCAAGTCCCTCGTGGAATACAAACCATCGCCCTTGGCCAAGCCAGACTCTCGACTGAGAGAAATGGCCACTGGTGGGGGAGATTGGAATAGGTACAACCGTTTGAATGTAGGCAGACCACCTACAGTTCCTTATAAGAGCCGACCTAAGTCGAGCAATAGAGGATATCATTGTAAGGTATGCACCCACAAGTGCTTTTTTTGCGACGGGCCACACATGGCCCGAGATTGTTTGAAAAGAGGGAAGCTGGTGGCCTAGTGCAAAGGGGATGGACTGCGAGAGGAGGCATGGTTGGGATCGTTGCGGATCCTTGGGTCGATCAAGGCGAAGAAGGCTAAGGAACCCAAAGGAATGATGTTCGTGGATGTGAAAATCGGTGGTACCATGATGAGTGCACTCGTGGATACCATGGCGTTTGACCTCTTCATCTCCAAAGGCCACAAAGAAGCTGAATCTTCTAGTCGAGATGAGTGATGCCGGTTGGCTTAAAATGGTAAACTCCAAGGAAGAGTCCCAACTAGTGGCATGGCTAGGGACGTGGAACTGCATGTTGGTCCATGGACCAGCAAAGAGGAAATTAAGGTAATCCCCATTGACAACTATGATTTCGTGCTTGATTTAGGATTCCTCAATCGAATCAATGCGGGCGTTATGCCTTTCATGGATTACATATGTATCCTAGACAAGTGGTGTCAATGTATGGTCTCAATCTACCATGAATTGGGATGTGATAGGAAGATGCTATCGACCATGCAGCTATCTAGAGGGCTGAAGAAGGGTGAGATGACCTTCTTGGCATCGTTGAAGGAGGAGGGCGTGGAAGAAAGCGATGTATTGGAAGAAGTGTCCTGAGTCCTTAATGTCTTCCAAGATGTGATGCTGCCCGAGTTGTTAAAGAAGTTGCCTCCTTGTAGAGAAGTCGACCATCGGATCAAGCTTGTACCGGATGCTCGATCACCGGCCATTGCACCCTATTGCATGGCTCCGCCTGAGTTGGAGGAACTGCGAAAACAACTGAAAGAGCTGCTCAACGTGGGGTGTATTCGGCTGTCCAAGGTTCTGTTCGGTGCTCCGGTGGTGTTCCAAAAGGAACATGACAGCTCCCTTCTATGTGCATAGACTACCGAGCCTTGAACATGCTCACCGTCAAGAACAAGTACCCAATCTTGCTCATTGCGGATTTGTTCGATCAACTCGGGTAAGCCCAATGGTTCTCCAAGCTTGATCTTTGATCGGAGTACTATTAAGTTCGGATTGTCAAAGGGGATGAGTCGAAAACTGCATGTGTGACCCGATACGAATCGTATGAGTTCCTCGTCATGCCTTTCAGATTGACAAATATGTTAGCCACATTCTGCACTCTCATGAACAAGGTACTGTATTCGTTCGTTGATCGGTTCATTGTGCTTTACTTTGATGACATTGTCGTGTACAGCCGAACGCTCGAGGAACATGTTGAGTATTTAAGTCGAGTTTTCCAAACTCTTTGAGAGAATGACATGTATGTAAAGCACGAAAAGTGCGCTTTCGCTCAGAAGGGATTCCTTTTCCTTAGGCACATTGCTGGGGGTGAACGAGTGCAAATGGACACGGCTAGGATCCGTGCCATCATTGAATGGAAGCCACCGACTAAGGTGATGAAGATGAGATCCTTTCTCAGACTCACAAATTACTACCGGCATTTCATCCAAGGATATTCGAGCCTCATCGTGCCACTCACATATATGCTGAAGAAAGAATGGCCGTGGGAGTGGATGAATCAGTGTCAAGAGTCGTTCGACTAATTGAAGCATGCCATGATCAAAGAACCGGTGCTCGTGTTGCTCGACTACACCAAGCCATACGAGGTAGAAACCGATGCTTCCGATTTTGCTATCGGTGGTGTCTTGATGCAAGAAGGGCATCCGGTTGTTTTTGAGTCTCGGAAACTGAATGATACTAAGCGACGATACACGGTCCAAGAGAAGGAGATGATTGGGGTGGTGCATTGCCTTCGTACGTGGAGGCATTATCTCTCGGGATTGCAATTCGTCATAAGGAACGACAACGTGGCGAGGAGCTACTTCCAAACCCAGAAGAAGCTCAGCTCGAAACAAGCTCAGTGGCAAGACATCCTGGTCAAGTTTGATTACGCGCGAGAATAAAAGCCCGGAAAATCTAATTCCGTGGCTGATGCCTTAAGCAAGAAGATGGAGTTGGCCAATGTGATGAGTCGACCTGAGTGTTCATGGATCAAGCATATCAATGAGGGGTTGAAGCACAATCAAACAGCCCAAGCCCTCCTTTGGTAGGCACAAGAGGGCAAGACAATGTGGTTCTGGCATGAGGACAATCTCCTCTACATCAAAGGACATCAACTCTATGTGCCGCTCCACGGTAAACTTCAGAAGGAATTCCTACATGAGCACCACGATTCTAAATGAGTGGGTCATCTGGAAATCCACTGTAACATGGCACTCGTTGAGGATCAATATTATTGGCTACACATGAGGGACAACATTGAAGCCTATGTGCGGACGTGTCTTGTGTGCCAACAAGACAAGATAGAGCAACGGTCATCGGTGGGGCTCCTTGAACCATTTATCTCAGAATGTTTGTGGGAGAGCATTTCCGTGGACTTCATTGTGAATCTGCCGAAGTTCAAAGGGTGTCGGACCCTCATAGTCGTGGTGGATCGCTTCTCTAAGTATACGACGTTCGTGCCAACCACAAAGTATTGTCTGGCCGAGGAAGCTGCCAAGCTATTCCTTAAGCACATTGTAAAGTATTGGGCCATTCCATGCACGATCGTGAGCGATCACAATCCTCGATTCATCGAGTGGTTTTGGACCGAGCTCTTCAAGTTGCTGGGGACGGACCTCAACTTCTTCACGAGCATGCATCCCCAAACTGATGGACAGACGGAGCAGGTGAATGCATTGCTAGAAATCTACCTCCGGCACTACGTGAGCAACATGCAAGTGAATTGGACGCGGCTGATCGGCGTGGCTCAATTCTCCTACAACTTGCAGCGGAGCGAATCCATGAACTAAAGCCCATTCGAGATCATGATTGGGCAACAACTGCTTACACCGAGCGCGATCGCCTCGAGGTATTGAGGAAGCAGCCCTCCCATGTACAAGTTCGCTAGGGAATGGGATGAGCATGCGGACTTGGCATGGGCGTGCCTCAATAGAACTGCAAACCGCAGCAAGAAGTGGGCCGACAAGAAGCAACGACACGTGAAATTTCAAGTTGGGGACTTGGTGTTGGCCAAACTGCACCTAGTCCTTCGGTACCGTGATGTGCACAAAGGGCTAATCTGTGACATCCTAATTTTCCAATTCTATTTTCAATAAATTGAGACGGGCATTTCGTTGCCACGCATATAGTTCTTTTCCTTGAGTGGGCCACTCATGTGAAAACTAGTCTATCAGGTGAAGCCGTTAAGAGATTTTAATGCATCAGACTCGAGAATTTGACCAAGAAGTGACCTTTCGACCGAGCTAATTTGCAAGGGTCATTATAGCGCAATTAAAAATCGATTAGAGACCGGAGATAGGTCGAGTCGATAGAGGCATGTGATCAAGTGTGGGTGATTCCATCAGATCGCACAATTCTTGTCGATCGGCACTAGATCGACTTTTCTGTCGATTGAGTACCCCGTGTATGTATTTGAAATCTTGAGATTACCCCAACAACCGAGAATCACGGATGTATCAAAGATGTACATTGTGGCTTGATCAACCACAAGTCAAATGCACAAAAATTTCTAAAAGTTACCCAGTTGATTAGGACGCACTAATATCGTGCCAGAGTGAAATCAACTGTGAAATTGAGATCAAATTCAGAAATGAGAAGTCCTTGTGTGTCACAAATCATTTTAGGAACATTGACTCATCTTTGGAAGATTTTTCATGAAGTCAATTTTTTTCAACAAGTTAATCAAATTATGGCTAATATGGTTCGGATAATTGATAGACCCGCTTTTGGTGCTTTTTTTGAGATCAAGACAGTTTTATGGTCAAGTAAATATGTGAGTTGAAGTGTGGTGACATTTGATTAATTTTATGGATTTCGATTGGAATCAATTGGAAGAGAATTGAATGGAATTGAAGAAATTAATGTACAAGATTTTATGCCTCGGCGGAAAATGAAATTGAACCTATTGGAAGAGGTTGTGGAGGATTGAGATAGTGGATTGTGACATCACAGGTGATGTCATGGTGTGGGGGCAAGAGTGGCTAAGATGTTGACAAGTGGATGTGGGGATTGGCTCTTGGAAAGGTGGGACATCACTTCACCCATCTCCATCACCTTCAACCTTGGTCTTTGCTTTTGAATTGGGAGGAGAGAGAGAGGAGTAACCAATTGGACCAGCAGCCCCGACACCCCTTCGTCCGCCCCCTCCGTCTCGCTCACTCGACGCCGCTGTACGTCGCCGGAGCTTGCTATCACCAATCACCACCGCCGCACGTCGTCGCAGCCCGCGCCTCACCCCGCACGCCTTCTTCTTTCTCTCTTCCTTGCTACTGCCGTCGACTTCTCCTTCCTCTGTGTGCTGTTCGAAACCTAGCAGCAAGCCAGCAGCTCTGCTCATTATCGTCGCACGCTGTTGGACCGCATGTCGTTGCCGCCCATCGTCCCATGCATAGCCGTTGCTCCTCGTTCGCCCACACCGGGCCGACGCCCAACCATCCCCGTCTGTCTCATCCGCGTGTTCCAGAGCTATCGGAGCTCGTCCCGCCGTTGTGAGTGCCATCGACTTCCCCACCAGCCCGTCCAAGCCACCGCCGGTCTCCGCTACTGGTTTCGGTCCCAAGCCAGCCCGTTTCCCCCTCCTTTGGTGCCAACGCAGCAGTTGCAAAAATGGGTATGGCAACCCGGTTTTGGCCAGTTTTGGCCGGCTCCCCGACCCCGAAAGCTCGGCTTGCCTGGAGAAAAGTCAATCCCCTTGTCAACCCCATCGTTTTGGTTCGATTCGGTTCGTTAATCGAGTGAGTTTAGCTCACTAAATTTTGATTAGCAAGTTAATTATGCTTAGGGTGTTCTTAGTTTAAGCTAAGTAAGTTTAGGTGGTTAGTTTAGTTTATTTACTTGTGAATTAGATTAAGAAGTAGGTTTAATTTAAAGTATGTTTAGTTAGGGTTAAACTGTTGTTTATATTAGTATAATGGTGATTTGACATAAATGAATTACTTTAGGATTAAATAAATATTTCAAAATTGTTTAATAATTTAATAATTTATTATTCGAAATTATTAAAATATTATTACTTAATTAATTTTGGAATAAATTTAATTATTTAATAAATTCCAAAAAATTATTTGGGATCCTTATTTTCTCGTAACATCGTACCGATTGCCGATGTGTATTCAGATTATTAATTTGATGAGTTGATATTGCAAATTTGAGTGATGATTTGTGCAATTGATTGCTGAATTGTGAAACTGAGTGGTGATTGTCAAAAATATATAATTTCTTCAGAAAATCCCAGGTGTCGGGTTTGGCATCAAAAATGGATTTTAAGTGTTATATTAAAAAGTGGGGTTTGAAAAAGAATGGTGTTAGTTTTTCTGGTTTGAATTTGATTGTACACCCACACACAACTACTTTTTCAGATGTTTTTAATATGAAGAAAAATGGCCGGGATCACTATCTTAAGTGGAAGCATTGAGTGAAATGCAAAGTGTCTAGAAGTCGAGTGTGATTTTGTTGTGTGATAATTAAGAGAAAGTTGTCCAGGGCTATCGAGCCGGACTTGCCCCTATATAGGATGCCCCTTACAACAGATGCGGGTTGCAATAGAGGCTAAGTCAACTAGACCCATGTTCCTTTGGGAATGCCGTCGACGTAGTGACGAAGCCGCGCTACAAGGGGAGAGGCGATGCCTGGCATTAATGTCAGTAGATAGCCGAACTGCGAGTAGGCTATGCCCTTGTGTGGCTATGAATAACAATTGGAAAACATGCTGAGTGTTATTGATGGGTCGAATTATGGGACGGAATTATGTGACATGGTATTAGACATCTTATAACGATTTGATTTTATAATCCGGACTCCTGTGGTCATTTGAAATGATATTGTTGGCATTCTAGTGATTTAAGTTCCTATTACTATCTATGATTGAGTGATTTGAATTGTGCTAACCTGTAGAAAGGAATTGAGGTGAGGTGAGGTAAGTTCTCTATGTGATGTGGCTAGACCACCCTTGGGAATATTTTCTTTCTAATAGGGGTTTAGGGGGTTGAACTTGTTGAGATAATGTCTTACCCCATTGTGTGCCAAAATTTCAGGATCGTAGATGGTGGAACCCCCGGAGGTTGATCAATCAGAAGCGGGATTAAAGAACGAGTCCGACTAGTGGTCATAGGACTGATCCTTTTTGTAGACTGCCCTTTTTTGGTATATGTGTAAACCCTAGTATGGTTACCTTTGAAAGCATGTTTGTTTATGAATGAGTTGGTTTGCTGCTTTTCTATCCCATGAGTTTTTGTCAGGGGTTTTATAATACGTTCCGCTTGCGCAATAATAAATGAATGGGGTCGGCGACACTACCTGAGAATGTCGCATTTGCATGACCATGGCGGCATGTTGGCACGCTCAAGGTTCGGGACGTGACATCCCCGTCGATATGAAGGTCCATTCTGAGTGTTGTAGGGGATCAGGAAGGTGGCGTACAAGCTGAACTTGTCGACCAAGCTCAAGGTGCACCCCATGTTCCACGTAAGTATGTTGAAACCTTTCCATGCGGATGAGGATGACCCGGATCGAGGTGAGTCACGACAAGCGCCCCTTGGAGCGAGAACCTCATATGATCGGGATGTTGAATGCATCATGGCGAACCGGATCATACGGAAGAGATATTGTGCGCTAAAAAAGGAGTACCTCATCCAATGGAAGGGCCTGCCCCAGAGTGAAGCAAGCTGGGAACCCTCTGAGGCTTTGTGGTAGTTCAAGAAACACATCAAAGTTTTCCATGCCACAGATGCGACGAGGGCGTCGCCAGATTAGGTGGGGAAGAATGACACGGCCCACGGACAGAGCATGATCCAAGACCGTCCATGGTAGGCTGTGTCCCGCCTGTCATGACCCGAACTCTGGGCACATGCACATCTCTCAACAGTCGATGAAAGTTTGCAACATTCTAGGAACTGTTGCCGACTCATTGTTTATTTTGAGCATGCGGAAACGTAAAACAACCTCCATACAACAAAGCAGTGGGATAGAAACATAAGATAATATTTTTTTTACAAACCACACCTACAATATCGTAATACTTATGTATATAGACCAGTTTAACATTCCAAGATCTGATACAAAAAGGTGAAGCTATTCGGTTACCCACGAGCTAAGCTTCTATTTACAAGACTGGAGTTCACTATTACACTTTCATATTTCTCGATCTCTCTAGGGTGAGCCGTCACCCTGCATCCAGCCTCGACGGAAGACCCGTCATCATCTAGAAGGAGATAGTGAGAGTGCTACTCTTCCTTTCCTGTAATCGATTGTACACGACCTAGCCTTCCTTCATCTAGGGACCTAAAAAATTTTAGCCTATAACGGGGTGAGATCACATCTCAGCAAGTTAATCCCCTAAATATCGAATAGGAGAAGGGTACACTCTACATACAATCCAGTCACGTTTCTCACAATTCTTTTAATACCAACATGTTCCTACATATTAGTGTCAATCAAATCATACCTAATAATATCAAGTCCACACATCATATGAATACCTTAACATGAGTATATGCAATGACATAAATATTAATGTAAGCATATGGGTCATAGTCAATGCAACATATAACAGTCTTTCGACATAATCGGGTATTGTCTCGCACCGTCGAACATGACAATGTCTACACTCAGATAACATTCTGATTAGAAGCATCAACCAAGCATCCACTGCGACCAGCAACCGTTGACTTGAGGCATTCCCGAAGGAGCATCGTTCGGCCCCAAAGGCTCGTGACGGATTCTCATGTCGTGTATGCATTCACTTAATGCCACAGTTCAATGCTCAATTACACATTTCATTCACAACTTCAATTAAACAATTTTCCAACAAGAAACACCTTAAAACAGTTGGAAACTTCTACTGACTAGAATTAGCAGAAACTGCCCAATTGCGCACTCTCAGATACAAGATCAGAAACCAATTCATATGGGTTCGAAAAATTCTCAAACTTGAACACATGCTAAATGACATGTAAAAAAACATTTTTCATGAAGACACCAAGACCCAGATCCTTCTAAATTCGGCCTAGTAATTCACTCAATCCAGCACTAAAATCGGGTCTGTTTCCAACGGTTCTGTTTTCTGAAATTAGCTTGGTTTGGGGTTCGAAACAGGTCTGTTTGATTTGAAATTCGAATATATAAAATTAGAAGACATAACGAACAACTTTTGTGAAGGCATTATTTGAAAATTCGAACTCTAAATGTCGGTAAAGACCCGTAGAATCCTTATAGGTCGAAATTTTCAGTGTAGTCTAACTTTCTGTTTAAAGTTAACGAAGCTAAAATCATCTTCTTTTTAATTTCGAAAAATCCTGATAAAATTATATGTTATAATTAAAGGTGTCTAAAGCATTTCCTTAGAATAAATTCATTTCAAAATCGCAACACATCTCTGTCTACAAAAATAACAAACCGCACACGCCTAGAAATCGGTTCGGGAATGTAGTCTGTTCTTGGCCAAACGGTCTTCTACGATTTTAATCTTCTTATTTAAACTAAGTCTAAGCCTTTCTATAGATTTCTAAACTAATATTAATTATCTTTAATGTCATATAAACCTTTCTCAACTAATTTCAACCCCTAAACAGAGGTACACAACTCCTATTTCAGTTTTAGGAGAATAACTCACCTATTTAAAACTAAATGTGGTTCTTGCTGATGGCTGGACAGCAACACAGAGACAAGCCTTGGGTCTCTTGGTGATCGGGTTGAGCCGAAACAATAGAGGGGTGTGCTGCGGTGTGACGACAACAACAACACACATAATTACAAAATTTTTAGTAGAGAGAAACAAACATGGTGTTTAGTCAGCTGCGCTGTTCTCCTACTGATGAGGGGGTTCGTCGTCACTTGAACTCCAAGACCAAGAGATATAAAACATGGTGGTAGTTGGGTCGAAGTTTCTGTTGGTCTAGGAATTTTGTAATATCAAGACCACACCTTCCTCTGTTTTCTTAGTCACTGGTTTGTCATCCAAGAGGAAGCAAGAATAGGGATTGCATGTTTAAAGAAGAAGAAAACAACAATTTGCACGGTTGAAAAAAGAAAATGGAAAAAGAAACGGAACAGAAAGGGAAAGAGGGAGACAGGCGCACGACAGCAAGGGAGAAGAAATACATGCGGAAGAAAAGAGAGATAGGGAAAAGAAAAAACAAGCTTTTCGGCTGAGAGAAAAGAAAAGAAATGGAAAGAAAGAGAAAGGGGGAGAGATAAGAGAGTAGTCGTATGGTGCCAAGAAGGGGAAAAGAATTGCACGGAGGGGGAAAGGAGAGGGAGGAAAAAGGACCATAAGGGTCCCTCCTCTCACATTTCCACAGCTTTTTTTTGTTTGTTCACAAGAGCATTAGTACTTTTTCAATGAAAAAATTGGTTCTTATCCTTTTTATGAGGCCCACCTTGCTTGAACAGACTTATCTCTTCCAAATAAAATGCAAATGGTGGTGGAATCCATCGTAATATGTAGGCATCCGAATATGGAGTTAATTCCCATAACTTTTCCTTTTCCATTTGATCCTTTTCACCATCTTAGTTAATAAGGACAATTTTTTTCTCCAAAAGTTCCACCTTAAAGGCCTAAAAACCTATTTAAAATATGGCATTTCCATTATTCTTTTAATTTTCCGCTCTTGCATTTTTCACAAACAATTCCTGTCATCAATACATTTGGAAAAGATGCAACAATATCCCTATGATTAATTGTGACATATGAAAGTTCTCAATTTCTGAAATCAAAATGAATTTTGCGGTTAAATTCGGTCAAACGTGGTTTCAGCGCGGCCTAAACCATCATGTATTTTTTAGGAATTTTCAATGCAATATACTCGTGATCGATTACTTTCGAGCCACTATGTACATCTTCGATTCACTGGCGACTATCGGTTGTCGTGAAAAATCTCAAGATTTCAATTACGGACAAAGGGTACTAAAACAATAGAAAAATCGGTTTAGTGCCGATCGATGAGAATTTTGTAATTAGGTAGAATCACCCATGCCTAATTATATATCTCAATCGAATCGATCTATTTTCGGTCTCTGATAGATTTTCAACTGAGCCGTAATGACCCCTGCAGACTAACACAGTCGAGTAGTCGATTCCTAGTCGAATTCTCAAGCAGGTTGCACGAAAATCCCTTACTGATTTTCTCAACTAGTCTAGTTATCTCATGAGTGATCAGCTCAGAGAATAACGCTATAGACATGTCGATAAAAAAGTTCGATTTATTCTATTGAAAATAAAAGTAGAAAATCAGACTGTTATAACGCCCAAGGGGTGATCGAAGACCAGCCCACAATCAATCTATGAATGATACGGGCAAAAGCCCATGCGCGACCCATGAACGACCGGTGAACAATGTTCGACTAGCCCATGTGCAGCCCGTGACCGTTTAGCTCCTCTCGTGTTAGACAGCCTTGTAGACCCTGATCTTGCTTTTGACACATGTCCATGGTCTTCCCAAGGGCCTGTTGTGACAGTCTGATTTTCTATTTCTATTTCAATTGAATAAATTAGGCTTTCATTACCAAAAAAAAATAATAATAAATTGGGCTTTTCGTCGACATGTCTATAGCGCTATTTTTTGAGCTGATTACTCAGGAGATAACTAGATTAGTTGTGGGAGTTAGTAAGGGATTTTAATGCAACATGCTTGAGAATTCGATCAGGAATCGACTGCTCGACCATATTAGTTTGCAAAAATCATTGCGGCACAGTTGAAAATCTATTAGAGACCGGAAATAGGTCAACTTGACTAAAATATGTAATTAGGCATGGGTGATTCCACCTAATTGCAAAATTCTCGTCGATCGGCACTAGATCGATTTTTCTGTCGTTTTGGTAACCTGTACTTGTAATTGAAATCTTGAGATTTTCATAACAACCAAGAGTTGCTAATGAGTCGAAGATGTACATTGTGGCTCAAAAACAGTTGACCACGAGTCAATTACACTGAAAATTCTCAAAAACTACTCGATAGTTTAGGTTGCGCTAAAATCACGTTTGACTAAATTTAACCACGAAATTTATTCCGATTTTAAAAATTGAGAACTCTAATGTGTCACAATTAATCCTAGGAATATTGTTGCATCTTTTAAGATTTATTGATGACGGGAATTGTTGGTGAAAACTAATTCAAATGCAGCAAATTAAAAGAATAGGAGAAATGGCATATTTAAATGGATTTTTTGGTCTTTAAGGTGGAACCTTTCGAGAGAGGAATAATAAGGATTTAAATAGGATTTATTTTATTAACTAAGGTTATGAAATGGTGAAATGAAAAAGGGAAAAACTATTGGAAAATATGCAAATTCGGATGAAGGCTTAACATAAGGATGTTGACACCTAAATTTTGGTGGCCCATTTAGTTATTTATCGCATTAAAAAATTTAGGGGTCAATCTTATCTCTGAAAAAATATTGATTGCATAGCATATAAATTTAGATGCATTTATTTTTAGTTTGCATGTTTTGGACCCGTGGTGGATAGGTTCGAATTAATGTTTCTGAGCTCTAGTTTGGTAGGCCGGGCTAGGCCCACGAAATGAGCAAATTAGCCTAAGCCCGTTGTTTTTTTTTTAATTAATTATCCTATGAGAAATTGAGATTTGATGTGATATTACGGTGAATTTTTGAAATTTAAAAAAATCGCATTGCAATCTTATCTTCAGCAATAGATGATAAAATCAGTAGAGGATATTCGGGAGATAAGGAGAATAAAAAATATTTTTGTGATTAAGAGGTTATAAGCAATCTTTTCGTCATATGAAATATTCACAAAAGGATTGCATTTTGTTTTGGCTTATAAAAGAGTGTGTACGTAGGGTTTTAGGGGTGCCCTTTCTCAGTTTTCGAAGGAAAAATTCACAAGAGAAGCTAGAGTTTTCGAGCTTTAAGGAGTAGAAAAGTCAAACATAATTCTTTAAGGTTTCTACTGAAAAGCAGAAAAATAAAAGGCAGAGAGAAAGAGAGTGTACGAAGACGGAGTGAGAGGGACATGCGAATAGAGAAAGAGAAAGCAGAGGAGAGAGGAAAAAGTTAAAAAAAAAAAAAAAAACACATTGTTTCTCTTCTTCGATGAGCCCCTCGCCGACTAACACTAGCGCTCGCGTCACCGCCACCTGTTCCACCAATCGTCTCGTCCCACCGGTCGCAGTCTCTAAAGCCTAGCAGTGACATTGTCTCCGTTCAATCGCCTGCACACCCTTGAAGCCATCCAAGCCCCACTCGTCGGTCCAAGATTTGCCGTCGTTGCTTCCCCACCTTCTGTTTGAGTCTCTACAACTCGCGACCCGGCTGATTTCGAGTCGTTCTACCGTGCCTCCATCGTGATGCCAGCAAACCACCTCGCAACCCGCGAGAGCACCTCGTCACTTCGGTAGCCCATCCCGCAGCAGCTCACCTCCTACCGATCGCCGCTCCCACGCCTGAGTGACCACTAGCCATCGCTGCTCGTCGCTCTGCCCGCCATCGTTGCGTCTCACATGCAGCCCGCACTGACTCGCGACGACCCCGACGCTGCTCTTGGTCCATAGCCGATTTGCTCGCTATCGACTCGCAACGCCACCCACGACCCTCGCTGCCGCCGACCGCTTCCTCGCCGATCTAGCCATTGCCAATCCTCGCCGAAGCTCTGACAGACAATCTCCCACTCTGAACGGTGACCCGTTCCCCCGGTGAACCACCCCTAGCAACACCATGGCCGTTGCCCTTGCACCGGAGTTGTGTTGAGTCTCTATTGGGGTTCAATCTACCATCAGATTTTTAGGAAAAAAATCCAAATTTAGGTAGAAATTTGTTTTATCTTATTTGATAGGTTTATTTTTAGGTAGATTTAATTTATTTAGGTAAATTTGCTTTATCTTATTTTAGTTTTCATATATTATTTCTTTGTTTGAAATAGTCCCCAATGCATGGTTGAAATCCCTGATGTAACGTCTAATTCGCAATCGCATGAATTTTTATTCTATCTTTAAGACTTTAGATGGAATAATTATTCATGCTAAAGTAAAATTGATATTTTGATCTTTAAGACTTAAGATCAATTTATTAATTTTATTAGCGAGATAATTGAGTTTATATTTCAAGTTGAGTGATAGATAACGTTTTGAATGACCATGGATGATTTGAATTTTTTCTCTTGATTGTTCTATTTATCTCAAAAACACAAAAAATTGCATTTGCATCCCATGTAAATTAGGATTGATTGCATGATAGGTTAGTTAGTCATTTTTTTAAAAATGCATATTTGGATGATATCTAGGATATGTGATATCTTTGAAATAGATTGTTATTTAGGATAGGGATTTTATTTCGAATTTTTTTTGAAAAATAAAAAAATGTATTCATTTAGGATGTTAGTTTTAAATTTGAATTGCATGTTTAATTATTTGGCAATTTTAATTTCAAATTTCGTAAAAAAAATAGAATTTGGGCATTCTATGCACGTCATATAAGATATGTTCATAAAATGCATGTCATATAGAATTAAGTTCGTTTAATTAGAAATTGCCCGTAATTAGAATTAGGTCATTTAGATTGCATTTAATTATTGCATTTCTTTATGAATTACTTTACTCATGTCATATAGTTTAGGCATGTTGCCATGTCATATTATTTCATATGAGCATGCATTGCATAATTCTCATTAAAAAAGTGAAAACAAAAATTGAATGTTTGCATGTTAATTAGAAATCATATCTAGGATTGTTGATGTGGATTTTAATTTAACATTGCAGATGCTTTCGTTGCTTTGAGATAAGTTCTGCATTATTTAATTGTTTTTTTGGATGTTAAATTGGTGGTTTGCGCACCCGCATGATAACCTCACATGTTAGGGAAATAGATTTAAAATCAATTTAAACTGCCTGCAAAAGCATTTTTGAAGATAAAAGAATGGTACTAAAAGGGCATTAGAGAAATCTAGTGTAACTAAGTCCCCGTACCTAGAGTCTCTGGTTCGTAGGAGTAAAGTAAAACTCCAATTACTTTACTTGAGTTTCTAATCAACCCACAAAAAAATAGTTTAGTGGCGACTCCTAAATAAAATCTATCTGCATGGTAAGAATCTGAATATAAGTTGCGAATTGGTATGAGTTTGGGAGAGTCTGAGCTAAGTTTAAAGACTTAGCAATCCATTAACCTAGACCAAGGTGCACCTGAAAAATTAGGTCGCAACAAAGGAATTTCACCACAATTTGGATGTCATTTGTAGAAGATAAGCTTGTTCAGAGGTGGTGGGTTGCATGAAAGTGAAAGGGGCAAATCTTCCATGGAAAAACGGCAAAAGGCTTGTGGAAATTAGGGAGGGGGGCCCTTCATGGTCCTTTTTCTTCTTCCCTCTCTCCCCATCTGTGCATATGCCCCTCTTGGTGTCATGCGTCGCTTCTTTCTCTCCTTTTTCTCTTTCTTTCCTTTTCCTTTCATTTTCTCAGCCGTAAAGCCCCCTTGTCTTCTTCTCCTTTAAGTTGTTCTGTTTCAACTCCCCCGTTTCGGCTCCCTCTTGGCCGATCAACACAACCCAGCAACCAAAAAAACAGAGGAGGCTCTGTTTTAGTGCTGCCGGTGCTAGACTAGCCATCCTCTTTGACTAAGTTGCCCCTTATGTTCCATTTTTCTTTGAGTTGGCCATTAATCGCATCTCAACCTTCCTCACTAGTGACCCGACAAACTTCCAAAGCCGGCGAAATCTTGGCATCTCTTCATCGGAAGCTTAGCGCCGAGGTCCACGGCTGCTGTAACGTTTCCACCGCCCATCTCTCTTCAATTTCAGTTCACCGTCTTCACCCGAAGCAGCCATCCCTTCGCCGTTGCTGTTGCCTTGTTGCCGGGACTCCTACTACGCCGATATAGCCTGCCACTTGACCAAATTGCTTTACGGTACCGTTGCCTCGCCTCCGAGAAGCTCCTGTCGTCGCTTCTCGATCTGGTCTGGTTGAGAAACTTGCTTCTCAATAGTAGGTCGAGGGCCTTGCTAGCCTAAGTAGGGCCATTTAAAAGTGTTCCGGCACCTCCTTGGATCGAGACCTTGCCGCGTTGCCGGAAGTTATTAGTTTTTAGCCTAGGTGAGTTAAATTCCTAAGTTTTGATTATGGGCTAATTACACTTGCTTAGGAGGTTAGTTAGATTTAAGAATGGTTTAGATTGGCTTAAGTAGGGGTTAGTGGTAATCTAGGAGGGTTAGATTAGCCTTAGAATTGATTATAATTAGTCTAATTAGTGAGATTAACACCATTGATGATGGGTTGGTTGAAAATAGTGGCTGTTCTTTAGAATTGGTTCCTGGACACTTGTCGTTTGCAATTTTTGTATATTGAAATTGGTTGCGAATTTAAAGATGATGTTTTCTAGAGAAATATTTTAGACATCATCAGCTATAACATATATTTTTCTCAAGATTTTTAGGGACTCAAAAGAAGGAGATATCAGCTCCGTCATTTTCAAACAGAACTTCAGTGTTCACTGGAACCGGTGACCTTTTAGGATTCTAGGGGTTTTTATCAACTCTTGAGATTCGAATTTAAAAATGGTTTCTTCACAAAAGTTGTTTTTCACATCTTCTAGTTTAACATACTCAAATTGCAAATCAAATGGACATGTTTTAGACATCAAACTAAACTGATTTTGGAAAATAAACTTTCTGAAAACAGACCCAGTTTTGGTGTTGGATTGAGCGATTTACTAGGTCGAATCTAGAAGGATCTAGATTTATGTGTCTTACAAAAAATGTTCGTTTATGAGTTATTTACAACATGTTCAAATTTGGAAATTTTCTGAACTCGGTTGATTTGATTTCTGGAGTTAAAGTCGGAGACGTGGAAGTAGATTGTTTCTGCCGGTTAGGGTCGGTTTTTGTTTGTGATTGTTCTTAATGCTTTGCTTGCTAGAAATTGTATATTTGGTGATATAGTTGAATTATACAATTGATTGTTCAATTATGAAATTGGGTGAATGCATAAATGATATGAGAACCCGTCACGAGCCTTTGGGGTAAGACAATGCTCTTTCGGGAATGCCCTAAGTCAACGAATGCCGATCATAGTAGATGCTAGGCCGATGCTTTTAATCGAAATGCCGTATAAATGTAAATGTTGCCGTGCTCGATAGTGCGAGATGATGCTTGGTTATGCTGGAAAATCGCTAACTTTTAAGTTGGTCGTGGCCGGTGGGTCGAAGTCGGTTTAGACTTATAAATGATTGAGATTGAAGGACCTAATTAGGAGACGAAATTGTATAGTGCGGTATGGGACATATCATAACAATTTAGTTTGGTAATTGGGGATCCATGTGATTGTGATGATATATACGCCCATGCATATACAAATGTTGAAATGTTCCTATGATATATGATCTCAATATAGTTATGTACGATTTAACTGATATTGACATGCAGGAAAATGCTAGTGTAAGGGAATTTTGGAAAATGTGGTTAAACTGCATGTGGGTGTACTTTTCTCCTAATCGAGATTTTAGGAGATGGACTTGCTGAGACATTGTCTCACCCTGTTGTGGGCTAAATTTTTTAGGTCCTTAAATGAAAGATTGTCAAGCTAGATGCAGAGGGTTGCTGGAAGTGGAGTATGAGTTTTTCTGTAGCCTCTTCCAGATGTTGACAGGTCTTCCGTTTGATATGGATAATGGGTGATAGCTCACCCAGGACTATCGAAAAGTCTAGCAGGGTCGTAGGGAGGGACTAAATCCCATGGATGAGGAGCTCGGAGTGTAGATGACCTAGAAGCTCTTCTTTATTTTTTTTTTATGTAGATCCATGTTATGTTAGACTTTTCAGTATATAAACCTTACTGTAAAAATATGTGTGTTTAGTGAAAATATAATCTTATATTTGCTATCCCTTTTTTGTGTTGTTTGGAGGTTATTATTACGTTTCAGATTGTGCATTAAAATCAATGGGTTGGGAATAATTCCTTGGATGTTGCAAATTTTTATGACCACTGAGGGATGTGCATGAGCTCGAAGTTTCGATTATGACACTGTTGTGTACAGCCATCGAATAGCTTGCTGTGTAGCCTTGTAATGATGATGCGGATTCAAAATGCACCGTTGGATTGGAGGGACAATCAATAGCTGAGATGTGACCCGCATTTTTAAAATAGGGATCCCTCTCCCTCATTGTAACTAGTTCGTCCACAAGGGAATATGCACTCTCTCTGCCTATTTGATTCTTGTGTTCGAGCATGTGTGCATAAGGTTGACTTGGGATTGATAATCAAAAGGCCACACAGTGTTTTGATCGATCGTAATCGATCGACCCGTGACACTAGCCTTGTTTTGCAACAACTATTGCTAAAGCTTATCTAGTGGAATCGACGCTTGCTTAGCCTTCTTCCATGACAAAGAGATTGAAAAATGATTAATAGATTTGGTATTCATTTGTCTTGAGATTTGACTGGTGTTTGTCTATTCGGTTGAGGAATACAAAGGCATTTTGTTCGACTGTTAGGGTTTCCAAAAAAATAAAATAAAATAAAATAAAAGGGGACAATGGAGGATGCTATCCAATGTTCTTCCATGACTTCGTATTGTAGCATATTGTTCCTTGAAGGGCTAGTTGGTATGTGCTTAGTAACCTTTGGAGTGTCGTATGGTTATGGTAATTCTTTGATACCAAGTATAGAAAGGGCTAAGCGGAGCTAAGCAAGTCAATGAGGGGTTTACTGGCCATAAAGGGTGAAGGATACAA
Organism: Eucalyptus leucophloia subsp. euroa; assembly: GCA_017140325.1. Taxonomy (NCBI): domain Eukaryota; kingdom Viridiplantae; phylum Streptophyta; class Magnoliopsida; order Myrtales; family Myrtaceae; genus Eucalyptus; species Eucalyptus leucophloia. The sequence continues at coordinate 65,925,430 of CM029475.1, forward strand.
CAAGTGATGTTCTTGCTCTTTCCCCTTTCGAGGTTGGAATGGTATAAATAAGGTTTTGTTGGGGGTAGGGGGTTGTAAAGGATATAAAGAGTTCACATCGTAATAGTATAAATTCTCACCGTAAGGTATATAAGCATTAGTATGTCCTCTATAGTAACCACGCCTAATACAGCTATCTTGGTATGGTTATGGTAATTCTTCAATACCAAGTGTATAATTTTATGGCTTCTTGGTAGATTATTATGACTCAGTAGTGCACTGATTGAACCCTTATTTGTGGTTATTACTTTGTGGTTGATCTTCTACTGGTTTGACACATTTTCAATTGACATTTGTTAAGTTGGATGGAACTAATTATCCTTCTTAGTCTAAAGCCATAGAAGTTTATCTTATTGCCACTAGACAACATGAGTATCTTACGTCTACGGCCTCCACAAATAAGAGTAAGATAAATGACTAGGTTGTTGGAGATGCGATGATCTGTACACCGTTAAGGAATATTATGGATTCTAAAATTAGTCCTCATTTCATTCAGTGCAATTTCTAGTAAGGAAGTTTGTGAAAAATGTGCCTTGCTTTACTCTAGCCAGAATAAAATGACACGGGTATATAACACATGGGAGGCTCGTTTGATCTCCATACTTTGATATTCAGTGTGGAGATCAATCTCTATTTGAATATTATGCTTGTATCACTACACTTTGTCGACAACTGGATACTTATTTTCCTGCTTAGGCTGATCTGAATGTTCTAATCAAACAATAGGAGGATCTTTAAGTGATACTATTTCTAAAAGTACTAAGGCCTAAATATTCTTCTCTTCATCAGCAAATTACGTTTGAAAATCTCCCTCTGTCACGCCCCAAACCTCGAGCGCGTGCCCATCCCTTGGTGGTCGATAGAATTTGCAACTTCCCAGGACGAGTCGCCAACCCTTTTCTTTTTATTGTACATGTGGAAGCGAATAATAAATCCCCAAATAGTAATCATCTCGAGATAGAAAAGCAGGACAACGGATTCACAAACAAACATGTTTTTATATTCACATAGAGTCATGTGCAAGGTTTATGACCAAAAGACTACAAAGATTGTCTTTCCAAAAAGACACGGCTCTAGCTGACTTACGCTTCAGATCACCTCAGTACGACTCCGGGTCCTCTGGTCTACGTTCTTGAAAATTTAGCCCATGATGGGGTGAGATATAAATCTCAGCAAGTTCACGCTTTAAACTCCAATTATGAGGGAAATATGCCTAAAGGCACCCACACCACACAATTGCGCATTTAGCATAGAGGACTTACCTCGCCTCAGTTCCACCTTACAGGTCAGCACAGTTTATATACATTATGTATAGAATTGATGCACACAACAATTGAAACACATTACTTAACTCAATAAATCATAGGGGTCCTGATTATAGGGTCAAACCGTTATGACACGTCCCATATCATGTCAAACAATTTTGTCCCATAATCCGGCGCATTTATGTCACTCAACACGCCTTCCAATTGATAATTACGCCCACTCGAGGGTACGGCCTACTTGAAGTTCAGCGGTCTACTGGCATAGCCAGGCATCATCTCACTCCATTGAGCATGGTTACGTCTCTCAGACGACTTTCCCGAAGAATTATAGGTCTAGAATCTACTATGACCCAAATCTTACCAAGTGGGTATCCCATATAGGGTAACGTCCATCCAATACGGTTCGGGGATGGGTTTTCTTAATCAGCACACGACTATTCAATTTTGGCCTAGGGCACTGTGTATTGCATTCAAATGCCTCCATTAAAATGGTGATCCTGGCCTGTTTTCTTCGTATTAAAAACATCCCGAAAATAGTTGTGTGTGGGTACACAATCAATTCGAACCAAAAGATTGGTACCTATCTTTTTCAAGCCCCACTATTTGATATAGTACTTAAAATCCATTTTCGGTGTTAAAACCCGACACCTGGGATTTTCTGAATAAATATCAAAATTTACAATTTTTGGAATAATTGACCAAATTTCCAATTAGCACTCAAATTTTCACAATTTAACACTCGATTGCAAAAATTAACCACATCATTGCAATCAGCAAGAAATTCTGGTCACCAACTACTCCGACCTAATTTTCGGAAAATATTTAATAATTAAACTAATTACACTTAAATAAATCTAAACACCCCTTAAACGTCATTAGCCTACTAATAAACTCACTGGGTTAGCAAATACACCAGTTCAAGGTGACAACGACGCGATGGAGATCGAAACTCGGGAGATTGGAACTCGGGCCTACGGCAGCGCGGGAGGTTGGTGGCACTGGTGGTGCGGTGGTGTGGTGCGAGTGGTGAATAACAAATTACGAGAGAGAGGATGAAGGAATTCTGGGTTTTCTTCGACACAAACACCGCTGGAAATGGGGAAAAAGAAAGACAATTGGGCGCCGAGAGAGATGAAAGAAAAGAGAGGGAGAAGGAGGTCTTCTGCTTGCTTCGTTCCCTCTGGCCACTGACTTCGTGAGTCAACCAAATGGGGATCCCGGTGGCCGCACGCACGCAAGGCAGCTGGTGAAGATGTGGCTCCTTGCATGCCGGTTTCTCTCCTTGCCGAGACAGCATGATTCTCCATGCAGATACGTGTTAGTTGACCCCTATAGTCAACTAAATAGGACTTGGTGGCAGCCCGTGCGTGGAACACCATGCACGCCTCATGCAGGGACGTGCCAGTCCATTGCTCAAGCCTTCGGTGTGCTGGCCGAAGGAGAAGAGGAGCGCGCGCACGTCGACAGCTGGAGGAGGACGTGGTCTTCACGGGGCTTCTTCGGCTTGCTGACTAGAGTAGAAAACGTGGCTGCCATTCGGGTCCTCTCAGTCAACAACTCTTCGTTTGTTGACCATTGTGGAACGTGACTTCTTCGTAAGCAGTTCTTGCATGCAAACATAGCTGCATGGGTCAGCAAATGTCTCTTGGTTGACTCCTATAAACGTGGCCTTCAATTGTCGCATGTGCATGGGCGTCTCGACGTATCGCATGCATGGGAAGAGATTGGCGTGACGGCATGGTCATTCCATGAAGAGGAAATGCATGCTTGAGATCGTGACGGTCGGTTGTCTTCAATTGCTGCCCAAGAGAGAGAGACGGACGTGGCGTGACTTGATGCGGTTAAGATCTTTGTCCATTGCATGAAAATCCATGGAATCACACGGCTGCATGGGAAAGCAATTTATCGTGGTTGCATAGTCCTTCATGCATGGTCATCGGTGAGGCCATCTAAGAAAAAGGACGGTGGTGGCGGGGTGGTACAAAATCGAGGTGTTCAACTCCGTTGATTTGTGAGGCCGCTCGGGGTTAACATGTCTTCATAGCCGACCGCGTTAAGCGAGAAAATTAGACGAGAAACCATTACAAGAACGTGACGAAACATAACGTTTTGTTACGGCGAGTGTGGTGATGAAGCGGGGCCGTAATTAGTGTCAACGACGTAGTCCAATGACAAATTCGTCGACCCATCAGAAATCGTTACGTACTTGAGTTCCGGCGAAATCCGGATGTCACACCCTCTCTACAGTTATGAAGTTTTCTTCCAAGCCCTTCGCTAGATGCCTACTAACAAAATCTCAACAACAACTTTGGAGATAAGAGCTATGATTTCTTATGATTCTAGTGAATGTGGAACTCGGGGTCGTAAACATGGTTTTGTTTTGAGTGGAAATCGTGGAGGTCATGATAGAGGTATTGGTGGTTGTGAGTCTTGTTATTGTAATAATTGTTAAAGGGTTGGATATACAAAAGCTTTTTGCTACATGCTTTATCATGAGCTTTAGCCTACACTTGCTGCATTTGTAAAGGTGGAAGATTCTTCCTCACCGGCTCCACCGAATTCTACTAATGTGTAGAATATGAGAGATTATGTTATATTGATACATGCTGAGTATGATTCATGGATTTGCTCCCAATAAGTGACAGAAACTTCAATTCCCACCACAACTCTAGTACATACCTCTAGTTGTAGTTCATCTTGTTTACTTTTTACAGTTTTTGACTCCTAGGCTATAGATTTTAGAACTACTCATCATATAACTAGTAACTCTAAATTATTATCTTTATTACATTCTACACCTCCTAGGGTGTCCAATTCTGTTATATTAACTAATAGTTCACCTTCCCAAGTTATTGGTATTAGAGATGCTCATTTGAGTTCCTCTTTTTCCTTATCGTCTATCATTCATTTTAAATCTCCATGCAATTTGAATTTTGTTAGTTGATCAATTAAAAACTAAATTGTTCGGTAGTCTCTTCTTCTCATTGCATCTTTCATAATATGAGGACTAGACAAATGATTGGTAGGGGACATGAATCAAATGATATATATTATCTTGATAAGAAGGTGATAGCTGCAATATCTATGAAGTGCACATCCCTTGATGTGTGTCGGATGCATTGTAGGACTGGTCATCCGCCTTTGAACATTCTTCGATGTTTATTTCCTAAGCCCGAGTTTATGAGTACTTTTCAATGTGAAGCTTGTTAGCTTGGTAAACACCATAGAGTTTCCTTTCCTTCTCGCATTAAGAGTTGTGTGTCTAATCCCTTTGAGCTGGTTCACTTAGATGTATGTGGTCCATATCGTGTTTCTAATACATTTGGTTTCATAAATTTATTATATTCTAGGATAATTTTTCCTGAATGATTTGGTTGTTCTTAATAAAAAACCGTATTGAGATTTTTCATTGCTTTTGTTTATTTTATTTTGGGTGTTTGAATCAATATAATACTTCTGTCAAAACTTTGCGGTTAGATGATGCCAAAGAGTATCTTGCTCCTACTTTTGGTTTTTAAACTTTTTATGATTCTCATGGCATTATTTGATAGCCTTCTTGTTCATACACCCCATAGCGCTATGGCGTAGCTAAATGTAAAAATCACCATCTTCTTAATATTGCTTGGTGTTTTATGTTTCACATACATCTACTTAAAACATTTTAGAGTCATGTAATCCTTACAACCTTGGCTTCCATCTTCTATTCTTCAGGGGGAGACACATTTTTTGATTTTACATCCAAATCATCTTCCCTTTCCATTACCTCTACGAATCTTTGGTTATATTTGTTTTGACCATTATCTTACTCCTGACCTTGATAAGTTCTACTCGCATATAGGTATCAATTTAACCTAGCGAAAATATGTCATTTATATTCTTGATGAGGTTGGATTTATTAGAGTAACACGAGTTGATACTCCTATTGAATTCAATGTGAAACTTGATACAAAACATAGATAATTATTACATGATCCAGTGAAATATTGGAGATTAGTTGGTAAGTTGAACCGTCTTATTGTCACAATACTTGATATATCTTTTGTTATCAGTGTAATAAGTCAGTTCATGAATTCTCCTCAAATTACTCACTAAGATGTTGTGCTTCGAATTATCAGGTACTTAAAGGAAGCACTAGGTAAATGACTACTTTTCAAGAATTATGGCCATCTGAATGCCATGGGTTACTTTGATATAGTTTGGGTTAGAAGTTCTACTAGTAGGAGATCTATGTTGGGTTATTGTGTATTTATTAGAGGTAATTTAGTTGCCTGAAATGGTAAGAAACAACATGTCGTCTCGATCAAGTTTTGAAGCAAAATATAAAGTTATGGCACATGTGAAGGTGAATTGCTTTGGTTGAGAATGTTATTGTCAAAAATTGGTATGTCAACATTAGAACCATCAATATTATATTGTGATAATCAGTCAATTATTTATATTGCAAATAATCCTATGTTTTATGAGTGAACCAAGCACAATGAAGTTGATTGTTATTTTATACAAGAAAAAGTTCAAGTAGGAGAGATCACCCTTCAACATACAAAGATGGAGGATTGGCCTATAGATGTTTCTACTAAGTCTTTATTGGGGAATAGAGTAAGTTTTTTTTATGTAACAAGTTGGAATTATTTGATATCTACATCTCAACTTAAGGGGATATATTATGAAATAATAAGCCAATGAGGGTAGAATAGTTAATAGTTATTTTATGTTTAGAGGATTACTCATATATATATATATATATATATATATATATATATATATATACATGTATTCTCGTAATCCTCTTGATTAAGAAATACACTATGATTTATCTCATTCAACATTAACAAGAACTGTTATTGGTGGTCTCGGACCATCTACACGAATAAAGATAACTTATCGAAGAGTGATGTCGTTTCATTACTTAGCTTTGGAGTTCACTTAGCTTTGGAGTTCTTATGCACCAGAAATATAGTGACAATCCGGACTAGCATCTTTCTTCAAACTCCATTCATAGTAAAACATAGTATACACACTGTACAAAGGGAAGTAAACCAACATGGGGGAACAAAAGACGGAGACTCTTTTGAACTTTCAACATCCTCTGTTTCGACTTTTATTGGCGATCGTACATTCGGAAACCTGATCGAACTTATCGGGCGAACCCGATCACCCACTGAGGCTCCTCTATCCATCCATGCGGATGATGCAGCGGAGCGACTCTCCCTTAAGCATGTAGTCGAACGCCTTGTTGATCTCGGAGAGACAGACTTCGTGCGTGATGAACTTCTCCAGCTCGAGCTCCTGCAGAAATAACACGCCGGGGGTCGAAGTCAGCATCATCGAGTTTATGAAAGTTTGGCAGAAGATTAGGCCACTGAATCTTCATAACCTAAGTGATGCTAGCCATTTTGGGAATCACATTATCATGTCTTTGCTCACTTACCTTCCTCATGTACATCTCGACAACGTTTGGAAGGTCGGTGCGCGGCTTGTAGTTGCCGAAGAAGGTGCCCTTGAGCGTCTTCTCATTCAGGAAATTCATCGGATGAGTCTTGAAGGCGGCGTCTTTGTTCGGCACTCCGACAAGTACTGCCACACCCCATCCCTGCAAACGGAGGAACGTAAGTATTTTTGTCAATGGCTTTGTGAAATCATTTATATCATGCCTGTTGGCAAAATTCATCGGAGATTACATCATGAACGCATTCAAAAGCAGAGATCATGGCATTGACGCTTCCTGTGCACTCAACGCTTCGGTCAACTCCCCCGTCAGTCATTTCAGCAAGAACCTGAGGATGATGTAATCGCATTATCAGCACCGACGTTAAAGTCTCTACTTAATGGTTACAGTTTTCCAACTTAACATACTGGTTTACTAACCTTCTGAACTGGCTTATGATGATCTTTTGGGTTCACAAACTCGGTAACGCCAAATTTCTTGGCTGTTCAGATAAAGAAATTGACCATCAGCAGAAGGTTTGATGGAACCACAAGTTCATCAGAGGAACATTTTAAGCTTTACTCAATAGAGCGCATCAGAATGCCTACAGTGTAAACAAAAGAAACTAGCGAAAGCTTAATGATGAGGCAACCTTATTATTTACTTTTCAGTACTCAAAGCTCATCAGACAACCTTCTTTTTTTTCGGAATGCTGTTAAGTATTAATGTTGTTAGAATTGTACTCACCCTCGTCAAACCTTTTCGGATTGAGATCAACACCAATGATCCTCGAAGCTCCAGCAATTCTGGCACCTTCAGCTGCCTGATAAAAGTCACAAGGAACAGTCTTTTCAGATCAACGAGCAAGCACAAGCATTTTCAGTACAAAGTAAGCAATAACATGTAAAGGAGAGCATTGCAGAAACTCACAGAAAGGCCAACAGCACCTAGTCCAAATATAGCAACAGTTGAACCCTTCGGAGGTTTGGCAACATTCAAGGTGGCCCCAAGACCTGCATTGCAACTCAGATTAGCAACGACAATTTGATAAATGATAAGGTAAAAAAGCACCATTTCAATTACATACTAGTGGAGACTCCACAGCTGAGAATGCAAACTTTGTCCATGGGAGCAGCAGGATTTATCTTGGCTAGGCAACCGACATGAATGACCGAGTACTCACTAAACGTTGATGTTCCAACGAAATGGTAAATGGGTTTTCCATTGATTGAGAATCTCGATTTGCCATCGTTCAGCATCACTCCTCTGTCTGTTTTTATCCTAAGGAGGTCACACATGTTGCTCTCCTCAGATTTACAATGCCGACACTCCTTGCACTCCCCCGTGAACACTGGAAGCACATGATCACCAGGTTTGAGCTCTGTCACGCCCTCACCGATGCTTTCGACAATCCTAAGAATCAAGAAGATCACGACTTATAAGCACCAATGAAAGAAAGAATAAAACTGAGGCCCATTAAATATCAAATGAAGAAGTAGTAGGCCATACCCTGCTGCTTCATGACCAAATATGCGAGGGAAAACTGGGGTTTGTCCCTGAAAATTGATGGATCAACGGGGCTTATTAACTGCCTTGATGAAAAATCTACAAGGAACATGCAAATCGAAGGAGGGGAACATTTATTTACCTTGGCTTCCCAAAAGTATACATCTGTGTAGCACAGTGCCGTGACGACGATTTTCACACGAACCTCCATGGCCTGGGGTGGAGCCACCTCCACTTCTTCTATCACCAGTGGCTTTCCAGCTTCCCATGCCACCGCAGCTGATATCCAAAATCATTCGGTTAATGCAAGCAGAATGCAGTGATTTAATGTTTTGAAGAGAAGGTAAAAAAATGCAATAAGGGAGGCCATCATAGTGTATTCTAAAGAAAAGGGATTGGTATAATGATCAACGGGGGCGGAAGACCAAAACTGGGCAAATTAGCATTGGCGTGAACCCGAATTGGGTTACCACCATATTCAGATTCTTTCATTGAAGCTTCATTTGAACACAAGAAAGCTGGAAATTATCAGAATCAGCAGACTGTACGTCCATTGGACGCTTGCATAATGGAGACTACTTCAAGCAGTGGAATTAACAACTCAAGCAACATCGTTATATGCAGCCGGCACAATTCAACTAGCAGAACCAACAATTAATCACAAAGTCCTAAATCCCAGCTGCATAATCGACCTGATGATCGTCAAAAACACGCACTGAGGGGGCGTATGATCAAGAGGAAGTTCCACATAGAACCATAAATTAGACCACCGCAAGGAACCATGCGAATCTGACACAACAGGTGCTGAACCAAAAAATAAAAATAAAAAAAAAAAAAAAAAAAAAAGAAGCATGATTCGCTAAAGCTTTTCATCGCAGAAGCTCGCACCTTTGCAACGAATGACTTTCCTGACAGTGCTCGACATGGTTGTCCAAACTCCTCGGCTTCTTTCTTAAGCGATGAAAAAGATGATTCCTTCTTCTGGATGTGAGGAGAAGAGGGTGATGGGTGGCGGTATTTGTAGCCCGCGAGGCGAAGAGAAAGACTCATGGTTCAGCACCAATGAACGTCCGCGGGAGGGAATAAAGAAACGGCGAAACCACGCCACCCTGTAAACCAGTGTGCTCAGTTTCGAAGACGGTATCTCCAACCCATGTCAAGGGAGAAGAAATGGGCGAAAAGCACGTCACCCCAAAACCAGGACCGGCGTGCTTTGTTTCTCTCCATGCTCGATGGATGCTCTTTTGACTTCTTGCGGCGCCTTTTGTATTGCGGGTCGTTCCCAGTTTCTAGTTTTCTTCGGCGCGTTGACCTCTGCAGGTCAGAATCTCGGGAAGGCTCTTTCCCTTCTTGGCCATTTTACCTGGCTGTTTAACAGCCAGCTTCCAGCTACTTTTGGACCGCATCGGTTTCTGTCTCCGGTTTGGGTTCTTATTTTATTGTCGTATAGAATCTGAGGACTCATGTCTGATGTTCTCAATCCGCTTAGATGGCGGTATGCTTTCTGAACCGGTTTTACATGTTTGATGTAACGGTTGCGCATTATTTTTCTTTGAATTTAATTGGCGTATGCATTTGTCAAGTGACCAAATAAGGAAATATTATTGTATATGCATTAACCGCTCAAATGTGCGGTAATAAAAATTATTTGTCGACTTTGTAATCTAAGATATTCCTCAAACGATACCTTTAATGGGTTCTTTAAGAGTGCTTGTTAGCTGTTAGGAAAGTATAAGTCAATGAGGATAAAATAGTCAATAGTTATTTTATGATTAGAGGGATACTCATATATATATATATATATATATATGTGTGTGTGTGTGTGTGTGTATGTGTGTGTGTGTGTATGCATTTTTCTAATCCTCTTGATTAAAACATATACAATACGATTTATCTCCTTCAATATGATATCGGAGCCAATATAAAAACCCTAATCTTCAACCCCACTACCACCACCATAGTCACACTCACCTTTACCACCATAGCCACCACTGTCACCATTGCCATCGCCATCACCATCACTAGATCTTTGTTTATCATACTATCTTAGAACTAGTGACTAGTGACAAGGCCCACGGACAAAACATCATCCAAGACCATCCATGGTAGGCTATGTCACGCCCAAGGGCTAATCGAAGACCAACCCATGATCAATCCATGAACAGTACAGGCAAAGGCCCATGTGCGACCCATGAACGACTCGTGAGCAATGTTCGACTAGCCCATGTGTAGCTGTGCAACCATTTGGCCGTTGCTCTCGTGTCAGACGGCCTTGTAGACCTTGATCTTGCTTTTGACACATGCCCATGGTCTTCCTAAGGGCCTATTATGTATAGCCATCAAGTAGCCTGCCGTGTAGCTTTGTAATGATGATATGGATTAAAAAAGCACCGTTGGATTGGAGGGACAATCAATGGCTGAGATGCGATCCGCACTTGTATAAATAGGGATCCCTCTCCCTCATTATAACTAGTTTGTCCACAAGTGAATATACACTCTCTTTACTCATCCGATTCTTGTGTTCAAGTGTGTGTGTAAGGTTGACTTGGGATCGATAATCCTAAGGTCGCATGGTGTTTTGATCAATTGTAATTGACCTACTTGTGACAAGTGGTATCAGAGCCTTCGTTCCGAGCGCAATGACTGATCCTTGTGCTGATGCTCCAGTTGTTCAAGGCGATGACCGAGAAGCTTGTGGGCGTCCAATCGAGAGGGCCACCCGGTTGAAGAAGAACCGAGCTGTCTCGAGCTCGAGGGATCCGAAGGGGGATATGGAGAACCAAATGACGATCCTAGAAGAGACCATCACGGACGTCCAAGCATTAATGGATGACCTGCACCAAACCATTGAAGGAGCGGAAGTTGGTAGGGAAGAGTTCTTGGCCGAAGTGCAAGAACTCTAGGCTGGCATGGGAGAGCTTCGTGTCGAGGTGTTGGGATCCATCACACATGAGCTACAGTAGCGGGACAAGACTTGGGAGGCCACGATGGCGGCCATGTGAGTGGAGATGATCGAGATGAAAAACAAGCTCACCAAGTTTAAAGCTGCATTCGTGAATGGGGTGATCACCGTGCAACCACGTGCCGATGCACCCAAGCCAAAGGAGTTCAAGGGCTCATGGGTGACAAAGGACGTTGACAGCTTCCTGTGGTACATGGAACGCTATTTCTAGACCATGAGAATGATCGATGACGTAATTCGGGTAAACACTGCAGCTATGTATTTAGCTGATGATGCATTGCTGTGGTGACGTCGTAGGTCGGATGGTAGGAATGGCCACCCTATCATGACATGGGCTCGATTCGTCGGGGAATTTCGGCATATCTATTATCTCGCTTATGAGAAGGAGGAAGCTCGCGGGGAAAACTCAAGCGCCTAGAGCAAAAAGGTGGAGTCTACGATTATGTGAAGCGGTTCTCGGAGCTGCTGCTCCAAATCCCATCCATGACCGAGATGGAGGCATTCCACCAGTTCATGAGCGGACATAAACCATGGGTCAAGCAAGAGCTCAAATGGTGCAACACAACGGATCTCACAACGGCTACTTTGGTGGTCAAGTCCCTCGTGGAATACAAACCATCGCCCTCGGCCAAGCCTAACTCTTGAGCAAGAGAAAGGGCCATTGGTGGGGGAGATTGGAATAGATACAACCGTCCGAATGTAGGCAGACCACCTACGGTTTCTTATAAGACCCAACTTGAGTTGAGCAATGGAGGATATCATCGCAAGGTAGGCACCTACAAGTGCTTCTTTTGCAACGGGCACACATGGCCTAGGATTGTTGGAAAAGAGGGAAGCTGGCTGCCTTGTGCAAAGAGGATGGATTGCAAGAAGAGGCGTGGTTGGGATCATTGTAGATCCTTAGGTCAATCAAGGTCAAGAAGGCCAAGGAACCCAAAGGAATGATGTTCGTGGATGTGAAGATTGGTGGTACCATGATGAGTGTACTTGTGGATATCGGGGCGTCCGACCTCTTCATCTTTAAAGAGGCCACGAAGAAGATGAATCTTCCAATCGAGACAAGTGATGTTGGTTGGCTTAAAATGGTGAACTCTAAGGAAGAGTCCTAACTAGTGGCATGGCTAAGGATGTGGAATTACATATTGGTCCATGGACTAGCAAAGAGGATATCGAGGTAATCTCCATTATTGACTATGATTTCATGCTTGGTTTAGGATTCCTCGATCAAATCAATGCGGGCATCATGCCCTTCGTGGATTGCATATGTATCCTAGACAAGTGGTGTCAACGCATGGTCTCGATCTATCGTGAATCGGGATGCGATAGGAAGATGCTATCGGCCATGTAGCTATCTAAAGGGCTGAAGAAGGGCGAGATGACCTTTTTGGTAGTGTTGAAAGAGGAGGGCGTGGAAGAAAGCGATGTACCGGAAGAAGTGTCCCGAGTCCTTAATGTCTTCCAAGATGTGATGCCGCTTGAGTTGTCAAAAAAGCTGCCTCCTCATAGAGAAGTCAACCATCGGATCGAGCTTGTGCTTAATGCTCGACCATCGGCCATGGCACCCTATCACATGGCTTCGCTCGAGTTGGAGGAATTGCGAAAACAACTAAAAGAGCTGCTCGACGCAGGATATATTTGGCTATCCAAGGTTCCGTTGATGCTCCGGTGTTGTTCCAAAAGAAACATAATAGATCCCTCTGTATATGCATAGACTACCCAGCCTTGAACAAGCTCACCATCAAGAACAAGTACCCAATCTCACTCATTGTGGATTTGTTCGATCAACTCGGGGAAGCCCGATGGTTCTCCAAGCTTGATTTTCGATCGGGGTACTATCAAGTTTGGATTGTCAAAGGGGACGAGCCAAAAACTGCATGCGTGACCTGATTCGGATTGTATGAGTTCCTCGTCATGCCTTTCAGATTGACACATGCGCCAGCCACATTCTGCACTCTTATGAACAAGGTACTACATTCGTTCCTTGATCAGTTTGTTGTGCTTTACCTTAACAACATTGTCGTGTATAGCCAGAAGCTCGAGAAACATGTCGAGCATTTGAGTCAAGTTTTCCAGACTCTTCGGGAGAATGACCTATATGTAAAGCGCGAGAAGGGCACTTTCGCTCAAAAGGAAGTTCCTTTCCTGGACACATCATCGGGGGCGGATGAGTGCAAATGGACACGGCTAAGATCCGTGCCATTGTTGAATGGAAGCCATCGACTAAGGTTGTGACATCCCGAATTTCGACCCCGTCCCGAACATATGAAATGGACATCTCGTCGACGTGCCGATGGTCCTTTTTTCTCTGAGCTGATCACTCACGAGTTAACCAATCTATTGGGTGAAGCCGTTAAGGGATATAACTGCGGTAAAATTCCTAAAAGCTACTCAATAGGTCGGATCGAACTAAAATCGCGTTTGGCCGATTTTAACCATGAAATTGAATTCGGAGTCTGGAATCGGACATTCGAGCATGTCACTATCATTTATAGGACGTCATCTTGTCTTTCGGAGTAATTTCGTTGAGTTCGAGATTTTGCGGAAAACCGATTCGGACATTTCGGAAAAATAGCAGAAATTCGGATGGCTCAATTAAAGAAAATTTGGACTTCCAAGCCGAGCTTTTGAGTGTCAGGGACTTGCAGAAAATGGAATGAGATTTTACTTCATCGAAATTGGACTTCGATTTGGAGAATTTGTGAATAAATTGAAGACCAAAAAGAAAATAGAAAGGGAAAGAGAAAAGAAAAGAAAAGAAAAGAAAAATAAAACCATGGGGTGTTATATTTTATATTATTTCTTTTCTCTCCCTCTCTCTTCCTTTTTCCTCTCTCTCTCTCCCTTTCTTTTTCTCTCTCTTCTCTCCTCCCCTCCCCCCTTCGTGCGAGCAACCCACCGAATGCCCCCTTGCCAATTTTAAATTGGCTTCTCCCTCTCTCTTTTTCACTTTTGACTAGTCATAAGTCTATCTCCTCCTTCTTCTTATCTCTTTCCTTTCTTCTTCCTTTCTCTCCTCTCTCTTCTCCCCCACGTGACCGAACACTTCTTCTTCTTCTTCTTTCTTCGCGTGCGAGCCAGCGAACTGAGGAAGAACAGAAGCTGTAGCTCGCCATCGTTGCCCGTCCCGCCGCCCACACCGCACACCCGCGCTCGCCGCGCGCTCCGTCGCCTCCCACCCGCGCTCGCCGTCCTCGCCGTGCGCCGTCCAACCCCTATTCAGCCTCTGTTCAGCCCTTGTTCCGCCCCGTTCGACCACCTCCGGCCGCCGTTTGACCCCGCTGGACCTCCACCGGCCTTCCCTCGTGCCTTGCCGCCCTTGTGGAAGTGGTTTGTGGCTGTTTTGTGCCTGTTTTCAGCCATCGCAGCCACCCCACGAGTGGGTTTCCAGCGGCTTTAGGCCCGTTTTTGGCCGTTTCCGGGCCTCGAATCCAAGCCGTGCTTTGGGAAGAATCGTTCCTCGCATCGCCGCCATCGGATTGATCCGATTTGCGCGCGATTTGGTGAGTAATCTCACTAATACAGGATTAGTTGGCTAATTATGCTTAAGGTTGGTTTAGTTTTAATTAATTATGTTTAGGTTGTTAGATTAGAATAAATTAGCAATTATTAGTCAATTGTGATGCGATTCAAATAAATTGATTATGCAATTAGCAAGTAGACGTGGTCTACTAATTATTGGAAGTGCCTCGGGATTTTTCCCGACCCTTAGTGGGCTTCAATTAGGCTTTTCGGGCCTAAGTGCAATTTTTGGTATTTAAATATTATTTTTCGGAATTAAATTAAATAATTATTTATTTTCCAAAAATTCAACTGAGATGGTTCGGAACTGGAAGATTTTGCTGATGACCGTGGTGAAGTCCGTTTATTTAATCGGGCTTTATTTTGAGCTAAATTGAATTTTTAATATTAATTATTTAATTTTCGAAATTAATAAATTAATTACTTATTTTTCGGAAATTAGGATTTTGATGGCCGACGACCGAAATCTCATGCTGATCGTCGTGGCGCAGTCCGTTTATTTATTTGAGCTCCACGTTGCATGGAATTAAATAAATTGTGATATTTTAGGGATTTACCCTAAATTGATTGAAATTGATTGAGATTGAATTGTTGATTGGTAAATGACCAAGTATGTTATTTAGCATTTATAATGCTTTGTTGAGTTGATTTAATTATTTGATTGAGAAGTCGTTGGGCATTGATTGTCGGTATTGAAAGTAGATTGGTAATCACCTGAAATGAAATACGTGGGCTCGGTGAATCGAATATCACCTGGAGAATGCACGTGTGTTCAGTGGTTGAATATATCATCTTGGCGAAGAGGTTGCCTTAGAGAATGCACGTAAATTGTTGAATATTGATCATGCCTGTGTGGCGATAATTGATCAAGCCTGTGTGGCGATAGTTGATCATGCCTGTGTGGCGATAGTTGATCAAGCCTGTGTGGCGATAGTTGATCATGCCTGTGTGGCGATAGATGATCATGCCTGTGTGGCGATAGTTGATCATGCCTGTGTGGCGATAGATGATCATGCCTGTGTGGCGATAGTTGATCATGCCTGTGTGGCGATAATTGATCAAGCCTGTGTGGCGATAGTTGATCATGCCTGTGTGGCGATAGATGATCATGCCTGTGTGGCGATAGTTTATCATGCCTGTGTGGCGATAATTGATCATGCCTATGTGGCGTAGATTGTGCCTATTTGGCCGTATTTCTGTGTGCCGAGTATCATGCCTATGTGGCTGAAGGAAAGTGGAATGCCTAAGAGTATGCACGTAAAGCGTTTGTTGTACATCACGTTGGCGAAAGCGACGCCCATTCTGTGACTGAGTGTACTATTGGGGATTATATGGTGTGGAGTGAGATGACCTAGAAATGGTCCAACTGACATGTAATCGACTAGGTCGATTGATCATGATTTGATCCGATGTTGTGAAATGATTGATTGAATGGAAATGACCGTGAGTGGTCTTGTTGGCGTGTGATCGACTGGGTCGATTGATCAAAATATCGATCTGTGATGTGATTGCTTGGGTGCCTATTGAACTGTGCTAATATGCAGGTGGAATCTGAGGCCAAGGTAAGTCCTTTGCCCTATGCGTGTTTAGGCAGCCTGTAGTATAATAGTTTACTAATCGGGCTTAGTGGGGTAGAACTCGCTGAGACGTAGTCTCATCCCAGTTTGGGGAAAAACATTTCAGGACCCTCATGAGGAGCTGATGAGGAGGAGTCTGAGAAAGAAAACTCGGAGGTAAATCTTGAGGAGAAGGATTTTGGAAGAAGAAGATAATCCCGAGAGGGGCCTTGAGTACGGCTTGGATGGACTGAGAGTTTATCTTCTTTTGAAATCTCATTTTTAATGTGAATAGTTATGAAGTGGTTTGTGTTTGTATAAAAGTTTGGTTATAAGTTTCAATATGAAAAATATGGCCCTGCTTTTCTATCCCATTGTTTTATTGTCTGGGGATTTATAACTACTTCCGCATGTGCTTAATAAATGAAAGGGTTGGCGATACATTGTCCTGGGATATCGCATTATAAAATCGACCAGGTTAGAAGGATGTGTGCGTGCCCGAGGATCGGGGCGTGACAAAGGTGATGAAGCTGAGATCCTTTCTTGGACTCACAAATTACTACCAGCGTTTCATCCGAGGATATTTGAGCCTCATCATGCCACTCACGGATATGCTGAAGAAAGAAAGGCCGTGGGAGTGGACGGATTGGTGTCAAGAGGCATTGATCAATTAAAGCATGCCATGATCGAAGAACTAGTGCTCGTGCTGCCCGACTACATCAAGCCATATGAGGTAGAAACCAATGTTTCCGATTTTGCTATCGGTGGTGTCTTGATGCAAGAAGGGCATCCGGTTGCCTTCGAGTCTCGGAAACTAAACGATATTGAGCGATGATACACGGTCCAAGAGAAGGAGATGACTGCGGTGGTGCATTGCCTTTGTATGTGGAGGCACTACCTCTTAGGATTGTGATTTGTCATAAGGACTAACAACGTGGCGATGAGCTACTTCCAAACCCAGAAGAAGCTCAGCCCGAAACAAGTTCGGTGGCAAGATTTCCTAGTCGAGTTTGATTACGTGCGGGAATACAAGCTTGGAAAATCTAATTCCATGGTTGATGCCTTAAGCAAGAAGATGGAGCTGGCCAACGTGATGAATCGACTCGAGTGTTCATGGATTGAGTGTATGAAGGAGGGGCTGAAGCACAATCAAACAGCCCAAGCCCTCCTTCAGTACGCACAAGCGGGCAAGACAAGGCGGTTCTGGCACGAGGACGATCTTCTCTATATCAAAGGACGATGACTTTATGTACCGCTCCACAGTAAACTTTGGAAGGAAGTCCTACACAAGTGCCACGATTCTAAATGGGCGGGTCATCTAGGAATCCATTACACCATGGAACTTGTTGAGGATCAATATTATTGGCCACACATGAGGACGACATTGAAGCCTACGTGCGGACGTTCTTGTGTGCCAACAAGACAAGATAGAGCAATGGTCATCGACGGGGCTCCTTGAACCGTTGCCTATCCCAGAACATCCATGGAAGAGCATTTCCATGGACTTCATCGTGAATTTGCCGAAGTTCGAAGGGTATCGGACCCTCATGGTTGTGATGGATCGCTTCTCCAAGTATGCGACATTCGTGCCAGCCACAAAGGATTGTCCAACCGAGGAAGCTGCCAAGTTGTTCCTTAAGCACGTCGTCAAGTATTGGAGCATTCCACGCACGATCGTGAGCGATCACGATCCTCGATTCACCGGGCGGTTTGGATCGAGCTCTTCAAGTTGCTGGGGATAGACCTCAATTTCTTCACGAGCATGCATCCCCAAATTGATGGACAGATGGAGCGGGTGAATGCATTGCTAGAAATCTACCTTCGGCACTACGTGAGCAACACGCAAGTGAATTGGGCGCGGTTGATCGACGTGGCTTAATTATCCTACAACTTGCAGCGGAGCGAATCCATGAACCAAAGCCCGTTTGAGATCATGATCGGGCAACAACCACTTACACTAAGTGTGATTGCCTTGGGGTATTGAGGAAGCAACCCTCCCGCCTACAAGTTTGCTAAGGAATGGGATAAGCATGCGGACTTGGCATGGGCATGTCTCAATATAGCCACAAACCGCACCAAGAAGTGGGCCGACAAGAAGCAATGGCACATGGAATTTTAGGTCGGGGACTTGGTGTTGGCCAAACCACACCTAGTCCTTCGGTACCGTTGTGACATCTTAGATTTTCAATCATATTTTCTATTGAATAAATTGGGCTTTTCATTGATGCATCTATAGGGCTATTCTAGAGTCGATCACTCTCAAGATAACTAGACTATCTAGCAAAGCCATTAAGGAATTTTAAGGCAATAAACTTGAGAATTTGATTAGAAATCGACTTCTTGACCGTGCTCACTTTTAGAGGCCATTTCGACATAGTATAAAATCAATTTGAAATCAGAGATAGGTTTATTCGATTGAGATGTGTGGCCGATCGTGGATGACTCCACTAAATTGAAAAATTCTCGTCGATCGGCACTAATATGATTTTATTGTCATTTTGGTACCCTGTATCCATAAATGAATCATCGAGATTTTCACAACAATTGAGAGTCGCTAATGAGTTGAGTGGGTTCATTCTGGCTCAATAAAAATCGACCATGGGTCATTTACACTAAAAATCTCTGAAAACTATACGGTAGTCTAGGTCATGCTAAAAACACGTCAAATAGAAATTAACTGCCAATTCAAGTCCGATTTCAGAAATTGAAAGTTCTGTCGTGTCACAATCTATTTTAGGAACATCGACTTAGTTTCATAAAATCTTTCGGAGATTCCGAGATTTTTATGGAAAATCGATTCGAACATCGCGGAAATTAATGGAAATTTGGATGGACTTGTTTGAAGGGAAATTGGACTTCTAAGCCGAGCCTTGAGTGTTAGGGACATATAGAAAATTTTATGGGATTTATCTTCGTTGAGATTGAACCTCGATTTGGAGATTTAAGTGAGGAATAGAGGCTAATTTGGTGAAATTTGGAATAAGGCATGAGGCAGCAAATTTTTGGCTTCAAACTTGATTTAATGGTGGAATTTATTTGTTAAAAAGTAAGTGGGGACATTGGGATATGTTTGAGGGGTTTGAGGGGACCAAACAATCAATGGAAGGGATAGAATTGGTGGGCTCCCTCCTTCGGCGGCTTCTTTAACAAGTCAAGGCCGCCGACCTCCTCTTGGACACATTTGCTTCTTCTTTCATTTTGGGCTGTTTGGCAAAACCACCAAAAACCCCCTTTGCCTCCTTACTGTTTCACTTGTGCGCACTAGCCTCCACCAAATTAAAGCCCACGAAGACCAAAGCTAGCGAAGCCGCATCTTCCCTCCTACCAGCTCGCCCTCTCCCCATTTCGGTTTGTTCCCTCTCTGTCGCATGCATCCGCTTCTCCATCCGCCATCTGCCCCATCTTGGTTCTGCTCCTCTATGAAGAATTGTCTGGCCGAGTCAACAAAACCAGCAGGTTTTCCCCATAGTTGACCGAAGTTGCTCTCTTTATCCATGCGGCTAACTCCACCTTCTTGTGCCTTCAAACCCCACCAAAGCTAGCAAAGTAGCTTCTTCTTCCGCGTGGTCTTCAGTAGCAACGACATCCGCGTGTCTTTGGCCAGCTGCTTTCCTCATCATTGACCCCGCATCCGTGGGTTTCCTTGCCGAAGCAAGTTGCCAGCGAAACCGCCTTCTCCAGCAACGTTGGTCTTCAATTTTCGTGGCCCAATAGCAACCCTTGCTGCTTCTTCGATCGGCCATCTCGTCCGAGTCCAACCCATCCAAAGACAAGCTTGCAACAGCCCACACGAAATTGTCGTGGCCTAGCTCACAAGAAGCCAGCCTAGCGAATTTCATTGGGTCCATCAAACTCAGCCCAGTTTAGTTGCAATTCGACCCAAAGATCTAGTAACTCAAGCTTAGTTTTGAAGCCCAAAAAGTTTCAGCAGCTTAGGTCGCGAAGCTAATCGGCCCAAGTTCGGTCTAAGCCCAGAATCTCTATGGGCTTGCGAAGCTTGTAGGCCTGGCCCGAGTGTCTGTCGATGTCGTTGAAGTTCGAATTTTGGCCGCCATCGCATCGCCATGTGGTGATCCGGTCTTCGCTTTTAATCAAGTGAGTTTTGCTCACTAATGCTTTCTTAGTTTGCTAATTATGTTTAAGGATTGATTAAATTTAATTAAGTGCAATTAGGTGGTTAGATTAGAATAGATTAGTGATTATTAGATAATGGTGACGCATGTTAGGCAATTGAATTGTGCAATTAGCGAATTGACATGTGCCAATATTTATTGAATGCATCTCGGGATTTTTCCCGATCCTTATCGGGCTTCAATTAGGCATTACGGGTCTAAATTAGATTTTTAGTATTTATTTATTAATTTTCAAAATTATTTAATTATTTATTTATTTTTCGAAAATTAGGCGGGGATAGTCAATGATTGGAATTTGATGCTAATTGTCGTGGCATAGTCCGTTTATTTAATTGAGCTTTATTTTGTGCTGAATTGAATTATTTGTGAAATTGGGAATTATTCTTTAATGGAATAATCTTTGGTTATTAATTGGAAAATAATCAGGTGTTGGTTGACAGCACCAAAAGTGTTTTGGTGGACTACAAATAATGGTGGGATTTATGAAAATGAAATTATAATATTTTGGCTAAAACCGACCGTGTACCCACGCATGGGTATTTTTATTAGAAATGATAAAAATGGTGATTTGATTAAATGATTAATTTTCAGCATACTATGAAAGTATGGTTGGTAGCTTCTGGTGAGCATAATAAATATATCAGATCAGTGGATTTAACAACGTTTGGTGAGCATATATAATTTTCAGCATATTATGAAAGTATGGCTGTCAGCTTCTGATGAGTTATAGTATACTATATTGATAATTGCGGCAGCTTCTGGTGAGCATAAATAGTATACTATATGAGTATAATTGCGGCAGCTTCTGGTGAGCATATATAATATACTATATTTGGAATTGAGGTAGCTTCTGGCGAGCATAAATCTATAGTATATTATCTTAGTAACCTATGAGCTATACTACCTATTATCGGCTTATAATAAGCAGTCCTGGGTATGATTGAACTTATAGGTAGTATTGATTGAAATGGCTAGGGAATGGTTATCGTTGACATGTAATCAACTAGGTAGATTGATCATTGCTTTGATATGATGTCGTGAATTGATTGATTGAATTGAAATGATCGATGAATGGTTCGATTGACATGAAATCGACTAGGTCGATTGATCAAGATATTGATATGTGATTGCTAGGGTGTTTATTGAATTATGTTAATATGTAGGTAGAATTTGAGACCAAGGTAAGTTCTCTGACCCGTGTGTGCATAGGCAGCCTAGATAGCGTATTGGGGGGTAGAACTTGTTGAGACATAGTCTCATCCCGGTTGTGGGACAACATTTCAGGTCCCTAGGTGCAGTAGACTTGAATTTTGAAGATCTCGAAAGTCTGGTGCAGTCTACTGAAGGCTCCAGTTGGAGTGTGGAGGATGATGAAGAGAAGGACAAGGACCCGTAGTTTGTGGAACCCCCACCCTTGCTTGTAGACCTTGTTCATAGACATGTTTAAGTTGAGTATAACTTGGTAGCCTGCCTTATATATATGTGCATTGGTTTGCAATGTATATAAGTGTGGTTGTTTTTGAAAGTTCGGAATTTAGTCATACTTTCCTATCCCATTGTTTTATTGTATGAGGATTATTTTATATGCTTCCGCATGCGTATTAAAAAGAAAATGGTCAATAATACATAGTCCTAGGATATCACATTATAAAATTGACCAAGTAGAAGGATGTGCGTGCTCGAGGATCGGGGTGTGACAACCATGATGTGCACAAAGGGCTAATCTGTCGATATGAAGGTCCCTTCCAAGTGTTGCAGCGGATCGGGAAGGTGGCGTACAAGCTGGACTTCCCCGACCAAGCTCAAGGTGCACCTCATGTTTCACGTAAGTATGCTGAAACCTTTCCATGTGGACGAGGATGACCCTGGATCAAGGCAAGTCATGATGAGCGCCCTTTGGAGCAAGAACCTCGTATAATTGGGATGTTGAATGCATTATGGTGGATCGGATCATACGGAAGAGATATTGTGCACCAAAGAAGGAGTACCTCGTCCGATGGAAGGGCCTGCCCGAGAGTGAAGCAAGTCGGGAACCCTCTGAGGCTCTGTGGCAGTTGAAGAAACACATTGAAGCTTTCCATGCCATGGATGCGACAAGGGCATCGCCAGATTAGGTGGGGGAGAATGACACGGCTCACGGACGGAGCATGATCCAAGACCGTCTGTGGTAGGCTGTGTCACACTCAAGGGCTGATCAAAGACCAGCCCACGATCAATCCATGAACGATACTGGCAAAAGCCCATGCACGACCCATGAACGATGTTTGACTAGCCCATGTGCAGCCCGTGACCGTTCAGCTGCTCTCGTGTTAGATGGCCTTGTAGACCCTAATCTTGCTTTTGACACATGCCCATGGTCTTCCCAAGGGCGTGCTGTGTACAACCATCAAGTAGCTTGCTGTGTAGCTTTGTAATGATGATATGGATTCAAAATGCACCGTTGGATCGGGGGGACGATCAACGGCTGAGATGCGACCCACACTTTTATAAATATGGATCCCTCTCTCTCATCGTAATTAGTTTGTCCACAAGTGAATATATACTCTCTTTGCCCATCCGATTCTTGTGTTCGAGCGTGTGTGCATAAGGCTGACTTGGGATCGATAATCCTAAGGCCACACAGTGTTTTGATCAATCGTAATCGATTGACCCGTGACACTAGCCTCGTTTTGCAGTAGCACTTATTGCTAAAGCTTATCTAGCGGAATCAACGCTTGCTTAGCCTTCTTCCATGACAAAGAGATTGAAAAATGATTAATAGATTTGGTATTCATTTGTCTTGAGATCTGATTGGTGTTTCTCTATTCGATTGAGGAATACAAAGGCATTTCGTTTGACTGTTAGGGTTTCCAAGAAAATAAAATAAAATAAAAGGGGACAATGGAGGATGCTATCCAATGTTCTTACATGACTTTATATTGTATCATATTGTTCCTTGAAGGGCTAGTTGGTATGTGCTTAGTAACCTTTGGAGTGTCGTACGATTATGGTAATTCTTCAATACCAAGTATCAAAAGGGCCGACCGAAGCAAAGCAAGTCAATGATGGGTTTACTAGCCATAAAGGGTGAAGGATACAACAAGTGATGTTCTTTCTCTTTCCCCTTTCAGGGTTGGAATGGCATAAATAAGGTTTTGCTGGGGGTAGCGGGTTGTAAAGGATAACACATCATAATAGTATAAATTCTCACCAAAAGGTATATAAGCATCAGTATGGCCTTTATAGTGACCACGCCTAATAAAGCTATCCTGGTATGGTTATGGTAATTCTTTGATATCAAGTGTATAATTTTTTGGCTTCTTGGTAGATTATTATGACTCGTTTCCATTAGTTAAGTCGAAATTCTCTTCTCTACGCTCTTTTACTTTGATCATAACATTGAACCCTTATTTGTGGTTATTACTTTGTTTTGATCTTCTCTAGGTGCTCATACTAGCTTTAACAAGGTTTGACACATTTTCAATTGACATTTGTTAAGTTGGATGGAACTAATTATCCTTCATAGTCTAAAGCCATAGAAGTTTATCTTATTGCCACTAGACAACATGATTATCTTATGTCTACGGTCTCCACAAATAAGAGTAAGATAAATGACTAGGTTGTTGGAGATGCGATGATCTGTATATTGTTATGTAATAGTATGGATTCTAAAATTAGTCCTCATTTTATTTAGTGCAATTTCTTGTAAGGAAGTTTGTGAAAAATGTGCTTTACTTTACTCTAGCCAGAATAAAATGACACGGGTGTATAACACATGGGAGGCTTGTTTGATCTCCATGCTTTGATCTTCAACGTGGAGATCAATCTTTATTTGAATATTATGCTTGTATCACTACACTTTGTCGACAACTGGATACTTATTTTCTTGCTTCGGCTGATCCAAATGTTCTAATCAAACACTAGGAAGATCTTCAAGTGATATTGTTTCTAAAAGCACTAAGGCTTGAATATTCTTCTCTTTGTCAACAAATTACGTCTAAAAATCTCCCTCTCTATAGTTATGAGGTTTTCTTCCAAGCCCTTTGCTAGATGCCTACTAACAAAATCTCAACTACAACTTTGGAGATAAGAGCTATGATTTCTTATGATTCTAGTGAATGTGGAACTCAATGTCGTAAACATGGTTTTGTTTTGAGTGGAAATTACAGACGTCATGATAGAGGTATTGGTGGTTGTGAATCTTGTTATTGTAATAATTGTTAAAAGGTTGGATGGATATACAAAAACTTTTTGCTATGCTTTATCCTGAGTGTTGGCCTACACTTGCTGCCTTTGCAAAGTTGGAAAATTCTTCCTCACTGGCTCCACCGAATTCTACTAATGTGTAGAATATGAGAGATTCTGTTATATTGATACGTGCTAAGTATAATTCATGGATTTGCTCCCAATAAGTGATAGGAACTTCAATTCCCACAACTCTGGTACATACCTCTAGATGTAGTTCATCTTGTTTACTTTTTACGGTATTTGACTCCTAGGCTATAGATTTTAGAACTACTCATCATATAGCTAGTAACTCTAAATTATTATCTTTATTACATTCTACACCTCCTAGGGTGTCCAATTCTGTTACATTAACCAATAGTTCACCTTCCCAAGTTATTGGTACTAGAGATGCTCATTTGAGTTCCTCTCTTTCCTTATCGTCTATCATTCATTTTAAATCTCCATGTAATTTGAATTTTGTTAGTTCATCAACTAAAAACTAAATTGTTCAGTAGTCTCTTCTTCTCATTGCATCTTTCAGAATATGAGGACTAGACAGATGATTGGTAGGGGACATGAATCAAATGATATATATTATCTTGACAAGAAGGTGATAGCTGCAATATCTATGAAGCGCACATCCCTTGATGTGTGTCGGGTACATTGTAGGGCTGGTCATCCGCCTTGGAACATTCTTCGATGTTTATTTCCTAAGTCTGAGTTTATGAGTACTTTTCAATGTGAAGCTTGTTAGCTTGGTAAACACCATAGAGTTTCATTTCCTTCTCGCATTAAGAGTTGTGTGTCTAGTCCCTTTGAGCTGGTTCGCTTAGATGTATGTGGTCCATATCGTGTTTCTAATACATTTGGTTTCATATATTTATTATGTTCGAGGATAATTTTTCCTGAATGATTTGGTTGTTCTTAATAAAAAAACCATATTGAAATTTTTCATTGCTTTTGTTTATTTTATTTTGCGGTGTTGGAATCAATATAATACTTTTGTCAAAACTTTGCGGTTAGATAATGCCAAAGAGTATCTTGCTCCTACTTCTGGTTTTAAACTTTTTTTGATTCTCATGGCATTATTCGATAGACTTCTTGTTCATGCACCCCATAGCAAAATGGTTTAGCTAAATGTAAAAATCGTCATCTTCTTAATATTGCTTGGTGTTTTATGTTTCACATACATCTACTTAAAACATTTTAGAGTCATGTAATCCTTACAACCTTGGCTTCCATCTTCTATTCTTCGGGGGGAGACACCTTTTTTGATTTTACATCCAAATCATCTTCCCTTTCCATTACCTCTACACGTCTTTGGTTATACTTGTTTTGTCCATTATCTTACTCCTGACCTTGATAAGTTCTACTCGCATATAGGTATCAATTTAACCAAGCGAAAATATATCATTAATATTCTTGATGAGGTTGGATTTATTAGAGTAACACGATTTGATACTCCTATTGAATTCAATATGAAACTTGATACAAAACATAGATAATTATTACATGATCCAGTGAAATATTGGAGATTAGTTGGTAAGTTGAACTATTTTATTGTCACAAGACTTGATATATCTTTTGTTATCGGTGTAATAAGTCAGTTCATGAATTCTCCTCAAATTACTCACTAAGATGTTGTGCTTCGAATTATCAAGTACTTAAAGGGAGCACTAGATAAATGAGTACTTTTCAAGAATTATGGCCATATGAATGCCATGGTTTACTTTGATATAGATTGGGTTAGAAGTTCTACTAGTAGGAGATCTATGTTGGGTTATTTTGTATTTCTTAGAGGTAATTTAGTTGCCTGAAAGAGTAAGAAACAACATGTGGTCTTGATCAAGTTTTGAAGTAGAATATAAAGTTATGGCACATGTGACAGGTGAATTGCTTTGGTTGAGGATGTTATTGTCAAAAATTGGCATGTCACCATCAATATTATATTGTGATAATCAATCAATTATTTACATTGCAAATAATTCTATCTTTTATGAGTGAACCAAGCACATTGAAGTGGATTGTTATTTTATACGAGAAAAAGTTCAAGTAGGAGAGATCACCCTTCAACAACAAAGATGGAGGATTAGGCTATAGATATTTTTACTAAGTTTTTATTGGGGAATAGAGTAAGTTTTTTTATGCAACAAGTTGGAATTATTTGATATCTACATCTCAACTTAAGGGGATATATTATGAAATAATAAGCCAATGAGGGTAGAATAGTTAATAGCTATTTTATGTTTAGAGGATTACTCATATATGTATTATACGTATTCTCATAATCCTCTTGATTAAGAAATACACAATATGATTTATCTCATTCAACATTAACAAGAACTGTTATTGGTGGTCTCGGACCATCTGCACAAATAAAGATAGCTTATCGAAGAGTGACGTCGTTTCATAACTTAGCTTTGGAGTTCTTATGCACCTGTAATATAGTGACAATCCGGACTAGCATCTTTCTTCAAACTCCATTCATAGTAAAACATGGTATACACACTGTACAAAGGGAAGTAAACCAACATGGGGGAATAAAAGACGGAGACTCTTTTGAACTTTCAACATCCTATGTTCCGACTTTTATTGGCAATTGTACATTCGGAAGCCTGATCGAACTTATCGGGCGAACCCGATCAGCCACTGAGGCTCCTCTATCCATCCATGCGGATGATGCAGCGGAGCGACTCTCCCTTAAGCATGTAGTCGAAGGCCTTATTGATCTCGGAGAGACAGACTTCGTGCGTGATGAACTTCTCCAGCTCGAGCTCCTGCAGAAATAACACGCCAGGGGTCGAAGTCAGCATCATCGAGTTTATGAAATTTTCGAAGAAGATTAGGCCACTGAATCTTCATAACCTGAGCGATTCTAAGCCATTATGGGAATCGCATTATCATGTCTTTGCTCACTTACCTTCCTCATGTACATCTCGACAACGTTTGGAAGGTCGGTGCGCGGCTTGTAGTTGCCGAAGAAGGTGCCCTTGAGTGTCTTCTCATTCAGGAAATTCATCGGATGAGTCTTGAAGGCGTCGTCTTTGTTGGGCACTCCGACAAGTACTGCCACACCCCATCCCTGCAAACGGAGGAACGTGAGTATTTTTGTCAATGGCTTTGTGACATCATTTATATCATGCCTGTCGGCAAAATTCATCGGAGATTACATCATGAACGCATTCGAAAGCAGAGATCATGGCATTGACGCTTCCTGTGCACTCAACGCTTCGGTCGACTCCCCCGTCAGTCATTTCAGCAAGAACCTGAGGATGATGGAATCGCATTATCAGCACCGATGATAAAGTCTCTACTTAATGGTCACAGTTTTCCAACTTAACATACTGGTTTACTAACCTCCTGAACTGGCTTATGATGATCTTTTGGGTTCACAAACTCGGTAACGCCAAATTTCTTGGCTGTTCAGAATAAAGAAATTGACCATCAGCAGAAGGTTTGATGGAACCACAAGTTCATCAGAGGGAAATTTTAAGCTATACTCAATAGAGCGCATCAGAATGCCTACAGTGTAAACAAAAGAAACTAGCGAAAGCTTAATGATGAGGCAACCTTATCATTTACTTTTCAGTACTCGGAACTCATGAGACAACCTTCTTTTTTCGGAATGCTGTTAAGTATTTAATCTTGTTAGAATTGTACTCACCCTCCTCAAACCTTTTCGGATTGAGATCGACACCAATGATCCTCGAAGCTCCAGCAATTCTGGCACCTTCAGCTGCCTGATAAAAGTCAAAAGGAACAGTCTTTTCAGATCAACGAGCAAGCACAAGCATCCTCAGTACAAAATAAGCAATAACATGTAAAGGAGAGCATTGCAGAAACTCACAGAAAGGCCAACAGCACCTAGTCCAAATATAGCAACAGTTGAACCCTTTGGAGGTTTCGCAACATTCAAGGTGGCCCCAAGACCTGCATTGTAACTCAGATTAGTAACAACAATTTGATGAATGATAAGGTTAAAAAGCACCATTTCAATTACGTACCAGTGGAGACTCCACAGCTGAGAATGCAAACTTTGTCCATGGGAGCAGCAGGATTTATCTTGGCTAGGCAACCGACATGAATGACCGAGTACTCACTAAACGTTGATGTCCCAACGAAATGGTAAATGGGTTTTCCATTGATCGAGAATCTCGATTTGCCATCGTTCAGCATCACTCCTCTGTCTGTGTTTATCCTGAGGAGGTCACACATGTTGCTCTCCTCAGATTTACAATGCCGACACTCCTTGCACTCCCCCGTGAACACTGGAAGCACATGATCACCAGGTTTGAGCTCTGTCACGCCCTCACCGACGCTTTCGACAATCCTAAGAATCAAGAAGATCACGACTTATAAGCACCAATGAAAGAAAGAATAAAACTGAGGCCCATTAAATATCAAATGAAGAAGTAGTAGGCCGTACCCTGCTGCTTCATGACCAAATATGCGAGGGAAAACTGGGGTTTGTCCCTGAAAATTGATGGATCAACGGGGCTTATTAACTGCTTTGATGAAAAATCTACAAGGAACATGTGAATCGAAGGAGGGGAACGTCTATTTACCTTGGCTTCCCAAAAGTATACATCTGTGTGGCAGAGTGCTGTGACGGCGATTTTCACACGAACCTCCATGGCCTGCGGTGGAGCCACCTCCACTTCTTCTATCACCAGTGGCTTTCCGGCTTCCCATGCCACCGCAGCTGATATCCAAAATCATTCGGTTAATGCAAGCAGAATGCAGTGATTTAACGTTTTGAAGAGAAGGTAAAAAAATGCGATAAGGCAGGACATCATAGTGTATTCTAAAGAAAAGGGATTGCTATTACGATGAACGGGGGCGGAAGACCAAAACTGGGCAAATTAGCATTGGCGGGAACCCGAATTGGGTTACCACCATATTCAGATTCTTTCATTGAAGCTTCATTTGAACACAAGAAAGCTGGAAATTATCAGAATCAGCAGACTGTACGTCCATTGGACGCCGGCATAATGGGGACTACTTCAAGCAGTGGAATTAACAACTCAAGCAACATCGTTATATGCAGCCGGCACAATTCAACTAGCAGAACCAACAATTAATCACGAAGTCCTAAATCGCAGCTGCATAATCGACCTGATGATCGTCAAAAACATGCACTGAGGGGCGTATGATCAACGAGGAAGTTCCACATAAAACCATAAATTAGACCACCGCAAGGAATCATGCGAATCTGACTCAACAGGTGCTGAACCAAAAATAAATAGAAAAAATAAAAGAAGAAGCACGATTCGCTAAAGCTTTTCATCGCAGAAGCTCGCACCTTTACAACGAATGACTTTCCCGACAGTGCTCGACATGGTTGTCCAAACTCCTCGGCTTCTTTCTTGAGCGATGAAAAAGATGATTCCTTCTTCTGGATGTGAGGAGAAGAGGGTGATGGGTGGTGGTATTTGTAGCCCGCGAGGCGAAGAGAAAGACTCGTGGTTAAGCACCAATCAACGTCCGAGGGAGGGAATAAAGAAACGGCGAAACCACGCCACCCTGTAAACCAGTGTGCTCAGTTTCGAAGACGGTATCTCGAGACCACGTAAGAGAGAAAAAAAGGGCGAAAACCACGTCACCCCAAAACCGAAAAGGGCGAAAACCACGTCACCCCAAAACCAGGACCGGCGTGCTCTGTTTCTCTCCATGCTCGATGGATGCTCTGCTGACTTCTTGCAGCGCCTTTTGTATTGCGGATCCTTCCCAGTTTCTGGTTTTTTTGGGTGCGTTGACCTATGCGGGTCAGAATCTCGGGAAGGCTCTTTCCCTTCTTGGTCTTTTTACCCGGCTGTCCAACAGTCAGCTTCCAGCTACTTTTGGACCACAGCGGTTTCTGTCTACTGTTTGGTTCTTATTTTATTGTTGCAAAGAATCTGTGGACTCATGTCTAGTGGGGATTAAGTATACAAATACTGGATCCATCTTTTATGCCGTTTAGTACAAGCATCGGCATGATTCTATACTTATCCATTTGCTTAAATTTTGACTCAGCATCTTATTTAGTCTCTATTCATGATTTTGTTCGGCACTTTATGAGTTTTGGGTTTGATTATTCATTCATTTTTGTCATGGCAAGAAAAAGAATGGAGAGCGATTGAATGAAAAATTACGACTACTCATGTTATTAATGTTATTAATGTTATTTGGATATTTGTATTTCTAAATTTAGGTTAGTGGCCTACATGGGTATTATCGTTTCTTTACTACCCCTAAATTAAGAGTATTTTAGGAAGAAAAAACATATTGTAAATGGTAACATAAGGATAGAATCTTGTTCCCTATTATATGAGATAGATGTTAGAGGTACAAAAAAAATTCTTATATAGACATATTTTTGTATGATATTTTGTAACGTCTAACTATATTATCATGTCTTCTAGGTCTATAAACTAGTAAGATAAAATCTATACTTAGAAATCGACATGTTTATATATTATTATCAGCATTTTGTGTGGAAGTTTTGTGAATATATTTTGCGCATGTAGTTTTGCTATAGATTTATTTAGCAAAAATATCAGTACAAAAGACAAAGGCCCACTTTATTTTCTGTTTAGGGAGATTTAGAATATGACCTTCACTTCACTATTGAATTTGGCTACTTATTGTGAATGCCTATATTATGGGTTGAAATAAGTTGTGATCTTCACATCTAATGTTAACTTTAAATTTTATAGGTTTGGAATTCGACTTTTATTTTTGAAGTGACCATCACTCGTTGCAAATGAATTTACATTGAGCACCTATAATAGTTATATGCCCATAATTATTTATATTTAAATTTATCTGATTATGAGTAAAGTCCATAAAGTAAATTAAATGTTAAATAGTCTTTAAATCCAAGCTTCTAATTTCTATTACAATATAAGTCACATGAGTCGAAAATGGGGGGCAAGAAACCCCCAAAAACACAATTGACCAATCAAGAATAAAATGTTCTGTGTGAATCTAATCCATTATATTTTGACCAAGAAAAAAAAATCTAATCCCATATATTCTAAATTGAATTGAATGCGTAATCGCCAATCGGAATCTCAATAAACGGTCCGCGAAGCAGTTAGTAAAAGTTGCAACTTGTGAGGCAACTTGATCTCACAGGCTGCCACTCGAAATTGAAACCATCTCATTATAATAAAATCGTTTCTGTTGCTTTATCTATATTAACTGTCTTTCTTTATATTTTATCATTTTTCTACTGAATTATCAACTTTTATATGCCTTAATTACCAATTCTTATGTTTCTAACGCATTTTAAAAAATTATGAACCTAAAGTGAGTCTGTAGCTTTTCTCCCGTTAAATTGAATTGGGTTACTAATTTTCATTTGAGTCGCCGGTACTTATTTGACTTTTTTTTTATTTGCCAACTTTTCTTCACAAATTTCTATCCACATTTCTTTCTTTCTTTGGACAAAATCCGCATTTCTTAGTAATGCCTTGAACTTACTAATTTTTTAGAAATCAACATTCTTAGTCAGATAAACTTACCCAATTTTTTTCCAATTAAATTACTCATTGATTTTGAGTTACCAACTCTCATTTAAGTTACTTAGCAAGTTTATTGTTTTTAATTATCAAATTTTATTTTTTTAATTAGGTTGGGGTAGCCGGTGACCGGAATTTCTTGCTGATTGCAATGATGTGGTTAATTTCTGCAATCAAATGTTAAATTATGAAAATTTGAGTGCTGATTGGAAGTTTGGTCAATTATTCCAAAAATTGTAAATTTTGATATTTATTCAAAAAATCTCGGCTGTCGGGTTTTAACACCGAAAATGGATTTTAAGTACTATATCAAATAGTGGGGCTTGAAAAAGATAGGTATTAGTCTTCTGGTTCGAATTGACCGTGTACCTACACACGACTATTTTCGGCATGTTTTTAATACAAAGAAAATAGGCCAGGATCACTATTTTAATGGAGGCATTTGAATGCAATACACAGTACCCTAGGCCGAAATTGAATGGTCTTGTGCTGATTAAGAGAACCCATCCTCGAATTGTATCGGATGGACGTTATCCTATATGGGATAACCACTTGGTGGGATTTGGGTTGCAGTAGATTCCAGACCTATACTACTTCGAGAAAGTTGTTTGAGAGACGTAACCGTGCTTAATGGGGTGAGATGATGCCTGGCTATGCCAGTAGACCGTTGAACTTCAAGTAGGCCGTACCCTTGTGTGGGCGTAATTATCAATTGGAACACGTGTTGAGTGAAATAAATGTACTAGATTATGAGATAAAATTGTGTGATATGATATGGGACGTATCATAACGGTTTAGCCCTATAATCAGGACCCCTGTGATTTATTGAGTTAAGTAATGCGTTTCAATTGTTGTGTGCATCGATTCTATACATAATGTATATAAACTGTGCTGACCTGTAAGGTGGAACTAAGGCGAAATAAGTTCTCTATGCTAAATGTGTGATTGTGTGGTTAGGGCGCCTCTGGACGTATTTCCCTCCTAATCGGGGTTTAAAGCGTGAACTCGCTAAGATTTATATTTCACCTTGTCGTGGGCTAAATTTTCAGGATCATAGAGCAGAGGACCTAGAGTCGTACTAAGGTGATCTAAAGCGTAGGTCAACTAGGGTCGTTTCTTTTTAGAGATTGTTATTAGGTTCATTTAATTAGAAATTGCCTGTCATTAGGTTAGGTTATTTAATAAATGTCGCATGACATATAGCTCGCATATTAAACTTCATGTTGCATGTCATTTTAGTTAAAATAATTTTGTATGTCATTGCATTGTATCACATGTCATTAGAATTAAGTCATTCTGGTTAATTTAGATTGCATATTTAAATATTGCATGTTCATTAAGAAATCATTAGTTTTTTTACTCATTCATATAGTTTAGGACATATTAGCATGCCATATCATTTCATATTAGATTAGAAGCATTGCATTACATATGGACTAGATTTTCGTTGAAAAAGAGAAAACAAAAATTGAGTAATTGCTTGTTAATTAGAAACTATATCTAGGGTTGTTGATGTGGATTTTAATTTAACAATGCAGATGATTTCGTTGCTTTGAAGTAAGTTCTGCATTATTTAATTGTTTTTTTGGGTGTTAAATTGGTGGTTTGCACACCCGCATAATAACATCACATGTTAGGGAAATAGATTTAAAATCAATTTAAGCTGCCTGCAAAACTTTTTTTTTAATAAAAAAAATGATACCGAAAGGACGTTAGAGAAATCTAGCATAACCAAGTCCCTGTACCCAAATCTCAGTAAATCTCCCGTTACTTTACTTGGGTTTCTAATCGACCCACCAAAAATAGATTAGTGATGACTACTAGTTAAAAATCAATTGTATGTTAAGAACTTGAACCTCGCGAATTGGTGTGGGCTTGGGAAAGCCCGAGTTAAGTCTAGGCTTAACAATCAATTAGCCAAACCCTAGGTGGTTCACACCCCTAAAAATTTGATCGCGACAGACACACTATACATCTTTGACGTGTAATTGCACAGCAATTTCAAAACCAACAATTAATGATCTTGATTGAAATCATGAGCAGTCATGTTCGTATAATAATAAAGATGGCATTGCAATAGTAATGACCAAGAATACTCTGAAAAACTAGATATATCAACTGAAGAGAAAGTTCATTGACTTCTGCAGCTCTGTTACGGTATTATTTGTATCATGTACAAAGGAAGAAAAAACCACGGGGAAAGGCGCGAGAAACAAAAAGATAATGAAATAAAGCAAATAATCTTCTGCGTTCAGTGTTTTTCGTTATTCATATGATCAAGCTGAATTTATTGGCACTCCGACAATCTGAAACCCAACAGTAGATCAGGGCGCCCTATGCGTCCATCCGGATAATGCACCGGAGAGAGTCGCCTTGGAGCATGAGATCGAAGGCCTTGTTGATTTCCGATAGACACACCTCATGAGTGATGAACTTCTCCAGTTCAAGTTCCTGAGGATTCAGGACAGAGAGAGAAAACATGAGACTTGAGTCACGTGCAAGAAGGCATGCGACATATTGTCATGTGCGTGTTTGTACATACCTTCCTCATGTACATCTCGACGACATTAGGGAGGTCGGTGCGTGGTTTGTAGTTGCCAAAGAAAGTGCCCTTGAGCGTTTTCTCGTTCAGGAAGTTCATCGGGTGTGTCTTGAAGGCGTCATCCTTGTTCGGCACACCAACGAGCACGGCCACACCCCATCCCTGCAAGCCCAGATCAAAGAAACGCTTGCGATTAATGGCTACACGCAATAACCCATTAAGGAATACCATTAAAAGCTATAGGAAAATTACATCATGGACGCATTCAAATGCGGAAATCATGGCGTTGATGCTTCCAGTACACTCAACGCTTCGGTCAACTCCTCCGCCAGTCATTTCAGCGAGCACCTGCAAATAGTCAATAGCAGAATTAGAACAGAAAAGAAGTCTCCAGTTTCTCCTTTTTCCAATTATGCGTACTTGTTGACTAACCTCTTGAACAGGCTTGTCACAATCTTTTGGGTTCACAAACTCCGGTAACGCCGAATTTTTTGGCTGTCAAACAGACAACACAAATCATTGTAAGACAGTTACGGTTGAAGTTGAACCGACCGGCACTTATGAGAGTGCTAGTACGAGTACCTAGAGGGGGGTGAATAGGTATATAAAAATTTTCTTAATGATTGCATAATACTTAGACAGTTGAAGGATTTGCAACAATTAAAAATCAATCGTAAGACTGAGTAAAGGAAAGAGAGAATTGAACATGCGATTTATAGTGGTTCGGCTTGATTCAAGCCTACGTCCACTCTTCTGCACTGACAGCCAATTGGCTGGATTCCACTATGAACAAAGAGATGTTACAGTGTTGATCTTCCTTGATTTCTAGGTGTAGATGATCTACCACACTCGCTCAAGGTGTCACCAAGTATAAACACTCTCTGTGTATACAATTTCGCTCGAACTGTATCGACTAATAATCAAGGTTCTTCAGACTCTGGAATTTTTCTATCGTTCACTCCCTTAAAACAACTAGAATGTCTTCCTTTTATACTCCTTTATGCCATCATAGCCGTTGGCACTTACCAAAGGAATTCCTCCAATCTACCCGTTGGACGGAATCAATTAAGAAGATCATCCGAGCTATTTAAGGAACCTGATGATAGCCCATCAATCCCGTTCGCCCATACAATCAGGATCTTGGTTTCCAAGAACATTCCAAGAAAATTTCGTCGACCATCGGATCTTCAATCGATCTAGATAACAGTAAAAGAATCCGAAATATTTATCCAACCAAGGGATCTTGTCCAGAGGATAGGATCGAATCCTCAACCATATACTTCGGCTTTGGATTTCCTTCGTCACTGGATTAGAAAGACTGTCAGTGAGAATAGTCTTGAGTCTTGAGTCTTGAGTCTTGAGTCTTGAGTCTTGAGTCTTGAGTCTGGTGATTACAAAGTCTTCAGACTTTAAACTGTCGGTCTTCAAATATCCAGACTAGACTGATAGAAATGTTTTGTCAGCTTCAAAATATTCTGGAAAGATTTCCTCAACAATCTCCCCCTTTTTGACGGTGACAAAACTTTCTTGTAGATTTGAACAACTTTGACCTGCAAAAATATTTCTCAAGCAATATGGATAACTCATAAAGATTAGTAAAACAACCAGACTCTGCATCCATAGAAAATTGGTTAGTCTTTCATGAGTAATACCATATAACAACACTTGATATAAATGCAACCAGTCAAGCATCAAAATCCACAGCCAATTCAGTCAAATTTAAATTCACACCCAAGTTCTCAAGTCATACTCCAAAATAAACATAACCACAAAAACAAAATTAAAGTCAAAGTTTTAAAGATAGATGATGGTTCAAATTGGTTCTCCCCCTTTTTGTCATCATTAAAAAGGGTGAGAAAGTAGTTAGGTCTGCTTGGGAATGCGTACGATCTGGAATTCTCTCATAGACTGGACTATGCCTTCTAGCCTCTTCAAGTCTTCCCTTAGTTGAGCTACCTCCTCTCCTTTGGCATTGGCTTGAAGTTGTAGAGAGAGGTCTTTCATTTTGTCCTCCAGGGTAACCGAAGATGCTTGTCCAGCATTCTTGATGGTTTAAACCTCACAGTCCAGAGCATATATTTGTCCCCGCATTTCCATAAGAATATCAAGAATACGACGAAAATCTGCTGAGTTGTCCATCTGTGTACTTGCATGAGCTTTCTCAGATGGAGTAAATGCAGACAATGGAGCTTCTGTATAATCCTGCAGATTTGGAGTCGACGTATCGTGTCCTTCTTCAGGCAATTGAGAGACCTGAACTTCTTCTAGGTCTGCTGGAGATTGTCTTAGACCTTCACTATCAGCAGCATGAGGTGTGGACCTTTCTTGCTCGCCAACTCCCCCTGTCTCTAGGACATCGAAAGGGGAAGAGCGATGATCATGCTCTTGATTTCCCTTCTCTCCAGATTCAGCTGCAGACTTTTCTTTCTCTCCTTCTCTTTCTTCTTCAGCTTCTTTCTCCTTCTCTCTCTGTTCTTCTTCTTCTCTATTCTTGGCTTGCTCCTCATCTTCTCTCTGTTTCTTCTGAAGTTCTGTCAGTTGAGGCACAGAACGTCTGGTTCTTGTCAATGCATGGATAGTGGGATCTTCATCCTCTTCATCTTCATCTTCCAGGATGAGAGTTCTTTTCTTTTTTTTTTTCCACGGGGCACCAATGGCCTCCTTTCCTTTTCTCTTTAAAGCAGACGGAACTGGAGACTTCACTCTGAATTTCTCTATTGCCTTGGAGAGTTCTTGCAGACGCATTTTCGTTAACATCTTCAAACCTACCACCATCTTATCGCACAGTCGAACACAAAGATTATGTGGTGGTTCAATATTCATGTGTCTGAAGATCTTGGTCACCAGAACTAAATAAGGCAATTGTCCCTTGTCTTTCGACATTGCTCTGTACATGTGGAAGACAATGGTGTGAGGGAGAGAGAATTTCCGTCCAGCGTTGATCGCGTACATCAATTTTGCTTCAGAATTAGACACTGCAGTCTTTGAAGTAGACTTTGGTCTGAGACAGTTAATCACAATTTTATGAAGCACGATGTTGATGGCATTCATCCTTGAGTAGGTAATTTTCTTCTCTGTATCTCTATCTTTGACAAGTTTCAGAGTAGTACGAGCAGTTGAGACTTTGATTGGATGATAGCATCCTCGTTCAACTCCAATTATGTCCGCCAACATGTCCACATCTACCACGTAGACTTGGTCTCGTACACTGAATGAAATTCTATTCGCATCTAAAAAGCTGAGATTCGAATAGAAATATGCAGTCAATTGTGCATAACTATCCGTGGTGTCAGAGCAAAATTTCTCAAGCTGAAGCAAATTGAACTTTTCTCTTAAGTTCATGTTGATAGCATCCAGGAAGTCAAAATCGACACTTCTAGGGTTTATCACCCCTCTTTTCAACGGTCTGAAATACACATTCTCCTGATCCTTTGATTTGAACAAATCCATCCGATTTCCTTTCACCTTTGCAGCCACACCCATTTTAGGTTGAAATTCAAGGAACATTCTGTCATCATCATTCCCTTCAATCAAATTTTGTCCTGGCATACGAGGGTCACTTGGAATGTTCGCAAGTGCCTCCTCTGCCTTTCCTTTCAGAGCAACTCCCAATTCCTCCATTTTCCGCAGAAAAAGATACTCATTCCCATAATTTTTGTCCTTAAGGAAGTCATCTATATATTTCAATGGAGTACCGGTGCTTTTCAACGCACGATAAAGCTTATAGATAAAGGAGGGTTTTTGGACTCTTACAGGGTCGGCATCCTCGATTATCTCTTCCTCCAGAGTTTGACTTGCACCTTGTGGGGTAGAAGGCGTTGAATGACGTGGATGAGAGTGAATCGGACTTTGTCGCTGACTTGATAAGTCTTCCTCTTCGGTGAGATCGAAATGTGTCGGTCCCTTCTCCATTCTTTGTGGTCCCCTGCTTGCGATTCTTGATGATTTCCTCGAAGAAGACATCTTTCTTTGTCGTTTGGAAGATTCCTTCACTTGCTTTCCCAAGAAAAGATGACCACTTTCTCGAAGATGAACAAGAAATAGAAACAGGATCGGGAGGAGAGTTCCTTTTAGGGTTTTGAAGATTGGGTAAAAAAAAAAACTGCATATATATAACTCAGTTTTGAAAAGGAAAGTTCAATCGGCACAAGGAAAGTGTACGAACACTTCTTTTCAAAATCAATAACTGCCAAAATTAATCCTTTTAAAAAGACAAGTTTTCGAATTTCACACGGATTATAAAATAACTGAATGAAAGATCGTACCTTTTCAATTTTAGATAAAATAGCAACTTACAGTCTATAGCCATAAATGTCTGAGTCTGTGTCTGAATCAGACTTTGATTCTGAGTCTGTGTCTGAATCAGACTCAGATTTTGAATGTGTCATCAAGCATATATTTTCTTGATCATCATCTTCTTTCATGATTCTTTTATGGCCATTATGCTTGTATTGACTTCTTCCATCGAAGTTCCTTCCTTTTCTACTTAGCCTTTTGAATTTCTTGACCATAAAGGCAAGTTCTTCATCGTCCATGTCATTTTCTGAATCTGTTTCATCAAAAACAGCATTAGATATTAAAACAATGGACTTTTTATCTTCGGGATCTTCATCGTTGAGTTGTTCCACTTCATAGGATTGAAGAGTGCCAATCAATTCATCAACGGAGAGTGGCATAATTCTCTGAGTCTCCCGGATTGAGGTCTTGACATGATTCCAATCTTTTGAGAGACCTCACAAGAGTTTGTTGACCTTCATCGGGGAAGAAATTGGATGACCTTGATATGCCAAACCGTTTACAATTTCAGTAAAACGATTAAACATATCTCCAATCGACTCTCCTTGCTTCATCTTGAAGGATTCATATTTTCCGAGCAAGAAGTTTACTTTTGTCTCTTTTACACGATCGGTCCCTTCATATGTAACATGAAGTTTATCCCAAACTTCTTTTGCTGTTTCACATGAAGAGATTCTGTTATATTCAGTAGGAGACAAAGCGCAATATAAAGAATAAATAGCTTTTGCATCAAACGCTTCTCTTTTGGACATCTCTGTCCGAGACATAAGAGCGGGGGGTTTAGTTTCTTTGTCTTTGCCATTCTTATTTGATGTAGACGCGGCAATGGGATTGATTCCTCTTTCCACAACATCCCATTGTAAGAGATCTCTGGATCTTACGAATGCTTTCATTTTGTTCTTCCACACGTCGTATTCCTTTCCATCAAAATATGGTGGCCTTGTGTTGCTTTG
Source organism: Eucalyptus leucophloia subsp. euroa (assembly GCA_017140325.1). Lineage (NCBI taxonomy): Eukaryota > Viridiplantae > Streptophyta > Magnoliopsida > Myrtales > Myrtaceae > Eucalyptus > Eucalyptus leucophloia. The sequence continues at coordinate 65,965,337 of CM029475.1, forward strand.
CCCTTCCATAAGTCCTGGTGCCAACATACTAGCCATAAAGAATCTTTAGCTCAAAAGTAAAAACACTTTTATAAACCGAGCACTTAGCTCTGATACTAATTGAGAGTGCTAGTACGAGTACCTAGAGGGGGGTGAATAGGTATATAAAAATTTTCTTAATGATTGCACAATACTTAGACAGTTGAAGGATTTGCAACAATTAAAAATCAATCGTAAGACGAGTAAAGGAAAGAGAGAATTGAACACGCGGTTTATAGTGGTTCGGCTTGATTCAAGCCTACGTCCACTCTTCTGCACTGACAGCCAATTGGCTGGATTCCACTATGAACAAAGAGATGTTACAGTGTTGATCTTCCTTGATTTCTAGGTGTAGATGATCTACCACACTCGCTCAAGGTATCACCAAGTATAAACACTCTCTGTGTATACAATTTCGCTCGAACTGTATCGACTAATAATCAAGGTTCTTCAGACTCTGGAATTTTTCTATCGTTCACTCCCTTAAAACAACTAGAATGTCTTCCTTTTATACTCCTTTATGCCATCATAGCCGTTGGCACTTACCAAAGGAATTCCTCCAATCTACCCGTTGGATGGAATCAATTAAGAAGATCATCCGAGCTATTTAAGGAACCTGATGATAGCCCATCAATCCTGTTCGCCCATATAATCAGGATCTTGGTTTCCAAGAATAGAACATTCCCAGAAAATTTCGTCGACCATCGGATCTTCAATCGATCTAGATAACAGTAAAAGAATCCGAAATATTTATCCAACCAAGGGATCTTGTCCAGAGGATAGGATCGAATCCTCAACCATATACTTCAGCTTTGGATTTCCTTCGTCATTGGATTAGAAAGACTGTCAGTGAGAATAGTCTTGAGTCTTGAGTCTTGAGTCTTGAGTCTTGAGTCTAGTGATTACAAAGTCTTCAGACTTTAAACTGTCGGTCTTCAAATATCCAGACTAGACTGATAGAAATGTTTTGTCATCTTCAAAATATTCTGGAAAGATTTCTCCAACAACTTATCCCCAGTATTGAATTCGTGGACATTATCGAAAAGTAGGTACTAATTTGCTTGGCATCATAATTACTAATCTAGCATTCATATCAAGCCTTCTACTTATCTTCTTCTCTAGCAAAATCCAGTACCGAAGTGGTAAGAATTTTACCCACCTTGGTGGAATCTGTTCGTATTTAGATCAACCCCAATAATTCTTGAAGCCCCAGCAATTCTAGCGCCTTCAGCGGCCTGGAAAGTAAACAGCATATTTGGATCAGCAACACCGCCAAGAGCATCCTTCGCTAAAACAACTGCTATTACTTCGTAGAAAATGAGTGACGCGGAGCAAGGATTCGAGAAACTCACGGCAAGGCCAACAGCTCCTAGCCCGAATATGGCAACGCTTGAACCCTTCGGTGGTTTTGCGACATTCAGGGTCGCCCCGAGACCTTCAAAGAAAGAAGGATCAATTTTTTCGAAGGATGCCCTTTTGAGCAAGTAACATGCTGTTTCGAACATCAAATGCCTCAGATCTTAGTTCTTTGCACACCAGTGGAGATACCGCAGCTGAGAATACAGACTTTGTCAAGGGGAGCGGCTGGGTTGATCTTGGCCAGGCAACCAACATGAACCACGGTGTACTCGCTGAAAGTCGAAGTCCCGACGAAATGGTAAATGGGCTTCCCATTAATCGAGAAACTTGACTTGCCGTCATTCAGCATCACCCCTCTATCCGTGTTTATCCTCAGGAGGTCACACATGTTGCTCTCCTCAGATTTGCAGTGCCGACACTCCTTGCACTCCCCGGTGAACACAGGAAGCACATGATCACCGGGTTTAAGTTCCGTCACGCCCTTGCCAACGCTTTCCACAATGCTGAAAATCGACATAAAGACAGTTACAATTGGAAAATACAATTTAAGCGGAGTAATTACGTGAAGGAGGAGGCCTTACCCAGCTGCTTCATGACCAAATATGCGGGGAAACACGGGGTCTGTCCCTGAAAATCAAAGATCCGATCGAGGTAAATTGTGAATATTGATGGAAAACTAATGAGGAACATGAGAAGCAATACAAAACGGGTAAGGGTTACCTTAGCCTCCCAGAAGTAGACATCTGTGTGGCAGAGAGCAGTGACGAGGATCTTCACACGCACCTCCATCGCCTTTGGAGGGGCAACATCCACTCGCTCGATCACCAGTGGCTTTCCTGCTTCCCATGCCACGGCAGCTGCAACACAAAATTTGCACGATTATGAAGTAGAATGCTGACACATACAGAGTAAATGCTGCATCGGAGGACATCCGCCGCATCAAGATCCCAATACAGTACTAATCCGATAAAGATCCAAACAACCATGTAACAGAAGAACTCAAGGCCCCCATTGCATTACTGAGCGGAACATCAACTGACGAATGTGTATAAACGCGAAGAACTTAAAGACCCAAATGGCAATGCTAATCTACCAAAAACAGAAGTGATGCATGGATTCTTCATAGGGGTACCTTTGCAACGAATGACTTTGCCAACAGTGCTCGACATCTTCTACAGCAACTTCCTCGCTTTCTCTCGACTTTGACAACTAGATAAAGATGGAGTTTGTTATTTGTTTCTTGGATGTGAAGAAGAGGAAATTTTCGTTTGGTATTTATAGTAGGATGAAGAAACAGGGAATTAGAAAACTCTCAGTTAAGCACCAATTAGCAAGGTTGGGACATCTGGAGTGCCATAACTTACCACGGAGGGACACTTAAGTGCCATAACTTTAAAATGGTACACTTAAGTACCAATATTGGAGTAAAATGGGACACTTAAGTGCCACTCCGGCGAAAATTCGGCCAAATGGCTGACGTGGCCATTTTCCGACGAGTTTGTTCTAAAACAACGTCGTTTTGCACGCTGACGTGGCGGAGAAAATGCAAAAACGACGCTGTTTCGTGTCTACGTGTAAATAATAATATAAAAATTAATTAAATTAGATTTAAAATTAAATTTATTTAAAATATTAAGAAAATTTTAAAAAATTAAGAAAAATTTTAAAATTTTAAAAAATTAAGAAAATTTTAAAATTTTTTAAAAATTAAGATAAATTAAAAATTTTTAAAAAAAAGTAAGAATTTTTTTTTAAAAAGGGGGGTCAAACGGGGCGGCGAGGGCTCAGCCCTCAGTTAATTAATTTTTATATTATTATTTATACGTAGACACGAAACAGCGTTGTTTTTGCATTTTTCTCGCCACGTCAGCATGCAAAATGACGCCGTTTTGGACCAAACTCGCCGAAAAGTCACCACGTCAGCCATTTGGCCGGATTTTCGCCAGAGTGGCACTTAAGTGTCCCATTTAACTTTAAAACTGGCACTCAAGTGTACCATTTTAAAGTTTTGGCACTAAAGTGTCCCCTCGTGCCAAGTTATGGCACTTGGGCCGTAATCTCCAATGACCTTTCACAGTTAAATCACGCTTCAGCAAAAAGTAAGTTCTTAAAAATTCTCTCCCTTCCATGACCTTTTTCTACATTGCAGTGATCTTGTGGCAAGTAGGAAGTGAAGGATGGGATGAAAAGAACGAGAGAGGGTGGAAAAAAAGGATGGATGATTGGAAACTGCACCAAGGCAACCTAGGCCCTAATGACGTCAATGACCCAGACATGGCAGCATATGTCTTCTATTGATTTACTGCAAAAGGCGAAGTGATTAAAGCAAATAGATTTCCAGGACTAACATTTTGTATGCTATGAAACTGGTCGAATTGGATGCAGGATAGATGAGGCTAGGCAACCACTTTCTAGGAAAGTTCCTATTGCACCTAGCAAGATCAACCCCTATCGGATGCTGATAGTCGTTCGACTTGTTGTAATGGTCTTCTTATTGCAGTATAGAATTTCAAATCCAGTGCACGATGCAATTGGTCTCTGGCTAACATCGAGGTTGGGACACTTGGAGTGCCATAACTTGGCACAGATTGACACTTAAGTGCCATAACTTTAAAATGGTACACTTAAGTGCCAATATCGGAGTAAAATTGGACACTTAAGTGCCACTTCGGCGAAAATCCGGCCAAATGTCTGACGTGGCCATTTTCCGGCGAGTTTGGTCCAAAACGGTGTCATTTTGCACGCTGACGTGGCGGAGAAAATGCAAAAACGACGCCGTTTCGTGTCTACGTGTAAATAATAATATAAAAATTAATTAAATTAGATTTAAAATTAATTTTATTTAAAATATTAAAAAAATAAAAAAAATTAAGAAAATTTTTAAATTTTTAAAAATTTTAGAAAAATTTAAAAATTTTAAAAAATTAAAAAAATTTTAAAATTTTTAAAATTAAGAAAAAAATTTTAAAAAGGGGGGGGGGGGTCGAACGGGGCGGCCGAGGGCCGAGCCCTCACCGCCGCCGACTCCATGCCATCGCCGGAAGGGCCCGACGAGGGGGGAGGGTCGGTTGGGGTCGTCGGCCCCCGGCCAACCGACGGCGAGGGTTGCGAGCCCTCGCCGGATCGCAGCGAGGGCTGCGACCCTCGCCTTAGATCCGGGCCGGGGGTCGCAGGCCCTCGCCCGGATCTAGCGGGCCCTAGCCGCCGGTCGATCGGCCCTCCCCACTCCGTCGGGCCCTTCCGGCGGCGACGGGGAGGCGGCGAGGGCCCACGGGCCCTCGCCGCCTCCCGCCGCCGCCGGGAAGGGCTGGGAACGGAGTGGGGAGGATCAGCCGACCAGCGGCGAGGGCTCGCGAGCCCTTGCCCGGATCCGGGGTGAGGATTGTGGCTTTCGCCGCAATCCGACGAGGGCTCGCAGCCCTTGCCATCGGTCGGCCAGGGGCTGGCAACCCCGGCCGACCCTCCCCCTCCGTCGTCGGCCCTTCCGGCGACGGCGGGGGAGCGGCGGTGGCGAGGGCTCAGCCCTCGCCCGCCCGTTCGACCCCCTTTTTTTTTTTAATTTTTAATTTTTCTTAATTTTTAAATTTTTCTAAAATTTTTTAAATTTTCTTATTTTTAAATTTTTTGAATATTTTAAATAAAATTAATTTTAAATCTAATTTAATTAATTTTTATATTATTATTTACACGTAGACACGAAACGGCATCGTTTTTGCATTTTCTCCGCCACATCAGCGTGCAAAACTACGCCGTTTTGGACCGAACTCGCCGGAAGGTCGCCACGTCAGCCATTTGGCCGGATTTTCGCCGGAGTGGCACTTAAATGTCCCATTTAACTTCAAAACCGACGCTCAAGTGTACCATTTTAAAGTTTTGGCACTTAAGTGTCTCTCCGTGCCATTAGCCTACAAGAAATGCGAGAGAGAGCAAAGACCATGTCAAACCAGTGGTTTGTGGTCTTAGTATGACTCTGCAACAAACGGCGCCGTAAGTATTCTGAGGAGCATTCCCAGTATCCGGTTTTTCATTTCGTTGACCTTCAAACATATTTGAATATTGTTTCCGTCGCGGCCTCCAATAGTTTCTTTAAAACATGCGGATAAAAATGAAAGCAATATTTATAAAATTCACTCCATATCCTTGCAATTGAGTTAAAAGGGCCTTCAATCACGTTTACGTATAAAACTCAGATTATGAATTCAGGCCGACTCGATGTCCTCATCAAACATCATAAATTTCATTATCTAACACGAAAAAGATATCAATTTAATGGCCATCTGAATTGAATTTCATCTTTTACTTTATTTAAGTCGTGCCAATCATGTACTCTGATTTATTTTTAGATTGGAAACTCTTGAAACTTTCAACGTACTTGATTGTTTTTACGCAGATTCACATAGATTTTTTCAGATTTTTTCATTATCTTCTGAAATTCGAATAATATTTTAAGTTTTTATCAGAAAGGAAAATAAAATTACTTTTCACTTTTTATTTAGACGCATTCAAACATATGCCTTTTTTAATGGGATTGGTTTTTGCCAATTTCGGGTGGTGTAAAAAATTGACAATCCCCTCGCTATACTCTTCTATTTACTCGATTCACTTCTTATAAACAGACGCAAAATGAAGGAAATGAGATTAAAAGTGGAGACGAAGTCCAGACTCGATTCCCTCCATAGTTCCAAGATCAGCTGCCACTGTTTGACAAGTAGGAGATGTGGTCCATAATCAGTTTTAGGCGTGACAGAAGAAACTAATACATAATTGAAGGGGTTGCGTCACGGATGATTACAGCTTTATAAACCAACAGAGAAGCTGCTAACGCTGCTGGAACTTGAGCTCACAAGCTGCCACTTGGATCTGCTCATTTTATATTGAACAATTTCTTTATTCGATTTGATATATTGCTTCTGTCGTTTCTTACTTAAATAAACGAGGGATGACAGCTGTGTTACCACCATCATAGTGGTAACTACTCCACTTATCAGCACAACTTTCTGATTCCTGTTTTAGTGATGAAGGTTTAAAGTGGGAAAGGAAACAGAAAGAAGGACCACCACGTGAAAATCTGAAGGTATAATTTTCGAAGGAAATGCATGGAAAAACATATATTATGGAATAGATATTTAGTTTAGGTTCGTTTACCCTTGTTATCGTTTTTCTACTCCACCCACTTTTATGGAATAGATATTTTTTTTTTTTTGTAACTCAGGGAACCTCCGCTCGCCGCTTCGCGGTGGAGAGTAAACTCTGGGGGGCTGCGCAAGCGGGAGGACCCACCACCCCCGACAACCCACTTAAGACGTGCTAGCACTTAAGCAACGACGACGCCGTGGATCGAACTCGGGACCTCTCGTGAAAAGTTCCCTTGCTCAACCATCTACGCCACCACACGGGTGGTGCCATAGGACTATATTGTTCTTCAATGCCACACTTTCTACTTGGTCTGATTAGCGTTTACATTAGCAATTTTCAGTTAAAATTGACAGGAATGATTAAATTGATAAATTATTAAAAGATTTAGGATTAAATTTACCAAATTGAAAAATCTAGAGCTGGATTAGCACAAACGCGATAAATTTAGGACTTTTATGATAATTTTCCCTAAGTTAACACATGTTAAATTTAGGACTTTTATGATAATTTTCCCCCTAATGGGGTTAACACATGTTATTTCCTAAAACAAGAAAGTAGAACTGACAAAAAAAAAAAAAAAATTATTTCCTAAAACAAGAAAGGAAATTGTTTTGGAAGGTTGAAAGGTCAACATTTGAATACTTTTCTTTACAGACCAAAAATAAAAAATAAAAAAAAATGTTTTTCTTTACTTAATTCTTTGCCAATAGGCACATTTACAGGATCAGTTTCCAGTCCATCTTTCCTTCGCCGAAAAATCGTAATATAGAGTAATTTTAATTTTTCTTGCTAACTCGAAGGCATTATGGAGTGTGTACGTTTCATTGAAGGTATAACATTCTTTGGACGTGAGATGGTTATTAACTTTTACGTTTCACACTTTTGAAATCATTATATGTTCTTTGTAATTGCATTTCAATCGCTTATTGTACTCAAAGTTGTGCTGCGATCGTGATCGGAAAAGATCTACATTAAATCTAACTGCAAGAGAGAATATTAACCTATGGTCTAATGCTTGATAATTAGAATACATTTTCCATGCTAAAGATTTTATTGTTATCTCTCTCTATGAATAGGCCCATCAAACTTGTGGGTTGGGTTGGGTAAAAAACGGATCGACTCATATTGAACCATTTTCATGCGATACAATTAACGAGCCAAACTTGACCTAGACATGACTCTATCCAAGCTCCAATTCTTAGCAATGTTTCTCTTCAATAGTTATTGCCTATGAAGAATGGATAACCCGGTAGACCGGCTTGCGGAGTCAGTAAAAGAACTGAGGTCCTTCAGTTAGGTCGTCAACCCGAACTGATCGATAATTTTTTTCGTCTTATTTTTTATACTCCATAAAAAAGCAAACCTACAAATTCAAATTACACATCTATCGACAATAGGCTATAAATACCAATACATATTTAGCAAATTTAAGATAACACAAGGAATTCACAAGGCACATAAGAAATGTTTAGATGAGTCCATTCAACCAAAAAAGTGAGCCTTGCTACCATTTGACACAAATTGAAAAGCTGACAAATTAAAATAAAAAAACCATGAATATATAACTTCATATCTTGGCTTGAATAAGGACACATAATTAATACAACAAAAGTTTTAAATTTAAAACAATTTCGAATATTCAATCCCTTAGGTTTGAATATATAAAAGAAGATATACCTAGGAATTAGCCTATTTTATGTTTTTGGGTGAAAAAAGTCATATTCTTACAATAAAAATAAAATATATATTGTTTTATTACCAAAACATTAGAAAAATTATCAAATCAATTCTAAACTTATTATACATATGGTGATTCAATCATTTTTCAATTTTTCCAATATAATCCTAAACTTATTTATTTAAAGATTTCAATGCAATCTTTTCAACTAATTTTGGTTTGATTTTGCTAATGTGGTATCTTTATCATCAACTATCCTATGTGACACAATCAACAATCTAACTTAGACAATTTTAGACAAAACGACGCCATTTGGCTTAAATTTTTTAATTTTCCTTTTCTTTTTTCTTTTCTTTCCTTGGTACTATTCCTTTTCATCTTAGTCAAAAGAACAACACCGTCATATTTTTAGGTGATGACTAGATTGAAATGTTGAGATTTTCAAGCAAAAATCAATAAGAATTGCTACATTTGAATTTCATGCAAATTTTTAGAACTATATCAGCAAACTTAAAATATTTACGACTGAATTAACATTCATACCATAGCTTTAGAATTGATTTTGTATTCTTTGCCAAAAATATACGTGGGTCAAGTGGTCATTTAATTGTTTGTTCTTGTCGAAAACCATGTTTAGATTCTTGATATATCCATAATTTTTTTTTTTTAATAAGAGGCTTCTAAACTGATATCTATGACCAAGGTTCATCCATCGAATAACCAAGCTTGACCTCGATGGACCCACGTCGGATGCCTCTTACCAAGGCATGGTTGCCAAGGACCCAAGCACAAGTACTGAGGTCCCAACCTAGCCTCAAGTGACCCAAAGCAAAACCTCCATGGACCCAAGCATGGGAACTAGGGTCTTGAGCCTTGCCTAAGGCACTTGAGCCTTGCATCTATCAATTTGGGCTATGCAACGGGGGTCTTGGGCTTGGGCTCAAGCTCGAGCAACTTGGCCCTAAGCTTCTATGAACCCAAGCCCAACCTTGAGGAATTGAGCATGGTTTAAATGGACTCGGGTTAAGCACTACTAACATTGGCGAGGGAGCTGGTTACTTTAGTATAGCCATCGCAAACCCAAGCATGGGCACCAATTTTGACCTAGCCTCAAGGGACTCAAGACTAGCCTTAATAGAATGAAGTGCAAACACTCGACCCCATCTTTGTGAACCTACGCCTGACCACATTGGATAGGGCTGAATACCAATGATCTTGGCATGGTGCTGAGTACTTAGGCATGGTGGGGGACTAGGCATGGGCTCCGAGTTCCCAAGCTTAGCCTTGAGAGACCCAAGCCCAGCTTTTGTATATCCAACTATCAAGGTACCAAGCCTAACCTCGATGGATCCAGGCTAGTCTAGATGGACATGGGTACTCAAGCATGTTTCTTGGGGGCTTGAGCATATGTACTAAAGACCAATGCATGTAAGGGTGAGCATCAGTTCAAGTTCAATCCTAGATCGACTCTAGATCGGCCCAACCTAGCTAGTCTTGGGCCGTTCCTTAGAGAGATTGGGTCGATCCTTAGTCTTATGATCCTTAGACCCTACACTATGCGAGTTGATCCTCAATCTTATGAGTTTAGGATTTATCTAACTTAGGGCTTTTGTTTACTCTAAATTCTAGCATCTACTCCTCTACTCTCTTCATAGTTCAATTTGTCTTGTAAATTAGAAAGTAGAAACCTAGACAAAATTCGACCAAAAATTAAAAAAAAAAAAAAACTCAAAAACCCTCTTCACTTGTCTCAGCCTTGCTCATCCGCCCTACTCACGACTTGCCTCTTTTTGCTTGCCTCACTTGCCTCATTGCTCACCTTTGTTCACTCACCTTGCTGCTCCCCTCTATTCTCTCACCTTGCATGTTTGTATTTTATGGGTTGTTACTTTTAGCACATGGAAGTTTCTATTATTACCTTATCTTATATTTATATTTGATATGTATTTTTGTTCATAATTTAGTTATCCAATGTCACATTATTGATGAATATGTAATCTAAAATAGTATGTTTGTCCTTTTAAGCAATATAAAAAAGGAAACAAAAAAAAAATAACTAATTGGTCCTTGGTTGACCTTGGAATCGAACCGAATTGGATTTGATTCTCGATCCCAAAGATCTTCAGTCCCAAAAATTGAGAATCAACAATGTATAGATTGATACCTAGATTAAGTGTTGGATTGGCTCAACTCAACCAGGCAAGGGCATTGAGGTTCAAGTTAAGCCTTAAGGGACCTAAGCCTTGTCTTCATGAAGTGGGCAAAGCGAAACATCTTCTACATAGCAAAGCAAGCCCAAAATTTATTTTCAACCAAATGTTACATGCCAAGATTATACGAATTTTTATATGTGCTGGTAAATTTAAATTAGTGGTTATAATAGTCAAAATATTGTCAATAAGAAAGTTGAAGTGGTTATTTTTTGGTATTAATACCACAAAAAACTCTAAACTGGTACACATGTAATAAATTTATCAAAAACTATTTTTTTTAACCATACCAATTTGAGGTTTTTTGTAGTACTAATCCTATTATTTTCCATGTATCTTTTTGGTAATTTACTAATACTTTTATGAAATTTCTAATTTTGTTTAACAATTTGTAAATTACCAAATTTATATTAACTGACCAATTCTTATTTGTATTACTCATATTTGCTTCAAATTCACCATCTCTTATGTGAAATTACCAACTTAGGGTAGAGCGGCTTAAACAAATTTTATCAGATTAAATTACTAATTAGTTTTAGTTTGCCATCTCTAATTTGAATTACTTATTAACAGTTAATTGTTCTTTTTAATTTACTAGCTTTTGAGTTACCAACTTTTTATATTATTAATCTTAATCAGCGTCACTCACCAATTTATCTCGTTTGAATTACTTACCCGTGGCTTGTGGTCTTAGTATTTTGGACCGCGTTTCAAGTTTCTGGCTTTTCCCTTCGTTGACTTCGAAGATATTTGGATATTGTTTCATTGGCGCGACTTTTTTGGCCTCCTCCAATAATTTCTCTACCTATCATTTAGATAAAAGTGAAAAAAAAATAATTATAAAATTCACTTCAGATCCTCGCAATTGAGTTAAAAGGGCCTTCAATCACGTTTACGTGTAGAATTCAGATCATGGATTCATGCCAACTCAATGCCCTCATCAATCATTGTAATTTTTTATTTTTATTTTTTTGTTGAACACAGCCAGTTTAATGTATATCTAAATTGACTTCCACCTTTTACTTTATTTGAATCGTGCCACTCATATTTTAAGATTTGAATTTCTTTATACTTTCACAATATTCAAATGCTTTTGCTTGGATTTACATCAACTTTTTCGAAATATAGTTCTCATACATCAAGATAAAGGATTAATAAACATAATCGCAAATTTAACACGTATAATAGCCCAAAGGGCTTGAGGTAAATATTAGATCCAATTAGAAGGAAAGCCTTTTTTAGGTTTTACAACCCAAATTCGCCACCTTATTTGCCCATTGATTGCACTGGGCCGTTTTAAGATCCGAATAAAAAGTAGGCTGAGCCTGGGCTTTTTTAATAAGCAAACTGACCTCCCAAGAGGCTTCTTCTGCATCTGATAATCCAATAATCAAATCAAACTAATCTGAGTTCAGTTCCAAGGAGTTGCTCGACTGAGATCCAAGGCGCAAAGCCATCCACGAGAAGACCAGAGCTATCGTGACGGAGGCATGCTATGGCTCCCTCGTTTGTCCCTCCCATGTAAGCTCCATCAATGTTCAGCTCCAAGACGCCCTTTTGAGGTGGTTTGCAAACTCGACCCGATGTTCGTCTGAATTCGGTTTTTTTCCTTGGATCTAGTTGTTCAGCAAGCAATACTTTCATACGTAGCGGAAGCAGCTTCTTGTAGCTTCACCGAGTCAGGGACCTGTGCTTGAAACACAGTTATTCCTTCTAGGGCAACTTTCAATCATCAATTAACTTACTGAAGTGCTTGTCCACCAACCCATCATTCAATGATCGATTTTTATATTTAATTATTGACGTTAGTTGGATTGTAATGAATTACCCGTCATTCCAATGAATTCCAATTTTTACTACCGTATCTTATACAAACATGTTAGGAGTCATTCATCTATACTTATATGATAGATTCCAAATTACCAATCTTTGTAACAACTTATCAACTTTTATTGAAATTACGAACTTGCATATCAAAATTATCAACTTTATTTTAGTTATTTACTGATTTTTATTTTCAATTGAGTTAATAATTAATTATTAGTTGCCAACTCTTACTTTGAGTCAGTTGCCAAGGATGTGCAATTGATTTGGAATAACAAACTTTTCTTATGGGTTGCCTACTTTTTTTTTTTATCTTTTTTTCCTTTTTATGATCTAGTGACACGCGTGTGGAAATTCAGCTACCACTCGTATATAAAACAATGCCGTAAACCCCATGAATCAATTAAGTCCAAGTCTTTTGGCTAACTCATATATAAAACAATGCCGTAAACCCCATGAATCAATTAAGTCCAAGTCTTTTGGCTGACTCGTATATAAAACAATGCCGTAAACCCCATGAATCGATTAAGTCCAAGTCTTTTGGCTGACACAAGTGACCTTTCCTTAAAGTAGTTCGCATACGATTTAGTAGCATTACCTAAGTTAACACGCATAGAACTCGAAGACTAGAGGTCAACATTTGAATATAACCGCTTTCTTTAGTTAATTCGTTGCGTTGAAATTTATGTATCAGATGAATTGGTAAGAGCACATTATTACACAGTTGTAAGCCTCAGCATGAACACATGTAGCTTTCACGTTTCTGGTCCATATTTCCTACTCCGACAATGGGACTATATAATAATATTAAGTTTTCTTTATAAGTTAAATGCATTATTGGAGTGCGCACGCATCATTGAGGGATTGGCATTCTTTGGACTTGCGACTTGTGATAGTCAGTTAACTTTTGCGTTTCACACTATTCAAATCATCAATTCAATTGCAGACAGAATCTTAACAGGATAATAACGAAAAAGAGAAAGAAAGTTATAAGCCTATTATACAAATGCTAATTCAAGTTTAAACATTTTGATTTACCTAATTTTTTTTGAACTATTTTGATTTACCTAATTTAATCATGAACTTTTTGACGAATTACCAATGTAGTCATTCTGACCAATTTTGGCTGGAAGTCACTAACGTGATAACTCAATCAATGGTAACCATCCTATGTGATATAACCAACGTTGGCTAGCATTAATGTGGATGACTTTTGCAATTTTTTTTAAATTTTTTTGAAATTTCATTTTATTTTTCCTTTTTCTAATTCCTTTTTTTTATTTGCTTTTTCTATTTCACTTCACCAGTCGCAAGCCATGGCAAGAGACGAGACACAGTCACTGAGACCCAACTACCAGCGAAGGGAAATGGGGAGGAAAAAAAGGAAGAAAAATAAGGAAAAATTCTGAAAATCTAAAAAAAATTGCAAAAGTTAATCTATTCCAGCGCCAGTCGAGCACATAAGATGACCAATGTTGGCGTCAACAATTGCCGATCAAAATTAGCCGAAAGGACTACATTGGTAAATTGTCTAAAGTTTTAAGAGTAAATTGGTCAAATTAAAAAAAAATTAGAACTTAATTGGCATTCGTATTATGAATTGAGGACTTTTTTTGATAATTTTTCCAAATCCTAACCCATGATGAAATGCTTCATATGAAGAATATATTTTCCATGAGAAAGACGATATTCTATCTTGCATTCCGGGCTTACATGGAGATATAGGCAACATCACCCTCGATAGTTTATAATATGAGGGTTTATGCCTGTGACCTTTATTTTCTACTTTCGATTTTTATTATTTTACTTTTAATACCAAAGATTTGAGTGTTGTTTAGTATTGAATGCCTCAAACATTCAAAATGTAATAGATATAAATATTTAGACATTTTGGTGTCACGTGTATATTTCCCTAATTTCTTAGTTTAACCTTTTTCTCTACTCCCTTTCCATATTTCACACACAAACGCTCGCTTGTTTACACACACACATCAAACACCTAACTTTTGCAAATGCTAATGAAGGTGTCACAGCCATGTCTTTGATTAATATTGGGCACTGTCCTACCTCCCTATTTCTAAAACTATCCATCCAAATATCCAAAAACTAAACTATGGCCAACTTTACCTCATCCTCATTTCCCATTCCTATATTTGATGGGAATAAGTACAACTATTGGAGCATAAAATTGATTATCTTCTTGATGGTCCAAGACTTTTGTGACATTGTGGAAAAAAGGTTACAAGACTCCACGAAAAGGTATGAGTGTTCCAAATGATCAATTACAAAAATATGCGAGAGTGTTATGTGTTATTTAGCAAACACTCTTGAAAATGGTATTTCTGAAAATAATTGGAGTAAAAACTGTGAAGAAGGCTTGGTAGACATTACAAGAAGAATTTCAAGGCATTGAAAAGATACGCAATTTACCTTTGGACTTTGAGAATGGAATTCAAGAATTGTAAAATGAAATTATGAGATCATTCAAGAATATTGTGGGATATGCAAAAACTAGTTAATTAAATGAGAGTATGGAAATGAAATCACTAAGCAAAGGGACGTAGAAAAAATATTAGTGTCACTTATCAGAAAATACAATCCAATTATCACCGCTATAGAAGGAACTAAGGATTTAGAGGCCATGTTAGTGAGTGAATTAATTGGCTCTTTAGAAGTATATGAAAAAAGATTGATGGCACAACATGAAAATTTAGTCGACAGTAGCCTTTCGGTCTAAAATGAACATCCAATCTCATTACTCTAAAAATTGTGGAAGGAGCTCATGGAAAAATAAAAGAGGAAGAGAAACTACTCAAAAGGAAAAATATCCATCTTGTGGTATTTGCAAGAAAACAAATCATTTGGACAAGGATTGCTAGTTTATAAATAGGTTTAATACCCTGAAAAACCCCAAACCGGTACACCTATGACAAATTTACCCTAAACTAGTTTTTTGATTATGAAAAATATCAAACCAGTACATCCATGACAAATTTACCCCGATTGATTATAAAAAAAAAGCCTAAACTGGTACATTTATGAAAAATTAACCACAAACTAATTTATTTGACAGCCAAAAACCCAAAACTTGCACATTTATGACAAATATATCATCCGTTAAATTAGATTAATATCACAAAAAATCAAAAAAATTGTATAATCATAACAAACGAAGAATAAAATCTTAAATTGGTACATTGATTAACTGTCACATGTCATTCAATTTAGTAATTTGACAATAAAATTTAATGAAAATTAATAGAAGATAAATTTGTCACAAATATACTAGTTTAGGTACAAAAATGTACCCTTTTGGGATTTTTGGTAATCAATAAATTAGTTTGGGATAAATTTATCATAAGTATACCAGTTTGAGGGTTTTTCAGGGTATTACCCTTATTAGTATTTGCATAGGTTAGAGCAAAAGTTGATGTCCATAAACATCATTCCAATGGAAGAACTTCTCATTCCAAGGAAGTGTGGTTCCTTTTGGGTTAAATGCTTAATTTTGTGATTTTTAAAGCTTGCAAATCATCTAATTTACTTACAATTGTGTTAATTTAAATGCCATTAGTATTTGTGAATGATCAAAGAAAAATCAAGCATCCATAACATCATTCTAATTGTAGAACTTCCCAATCTAAGAAAGTTTGCCTCCTTTTGGGTCAAATGCTTGATCTTGAGGCTTTCCAAACTTGCCAATCATCTCATTTACTTGTAATTATGTTCATTTAGATATTATTAGTATTTGCAAAAGATTAGAGCAAACGTTGAGGTTCATGACACCATTCTAATGGAAGAACTTCCATTTTAAATCAAGTTTAGCTCCTTTTGAGTCAAAGGCATAATTTTGTGCTTTTTCGGGCATGCACATCATCTAATTCACTTATAACTATGTTCATTTAGATGTTATTAGTATTTGGAAAATATTGGAGTAAATGTTGAGGACCATAACATCATTCTAATGGAAGAGCTTTCTATCTAAGAAAGTTTAGCTCCTTTCAGGACAAATGCCTGATCATATGATTTTTGTTGACATGGACTACAACTTTTCTGGAATATTTTGGCCTCGTATGCAACGAATAAATTTTCTGTTAACCCATATGATGTATGTGGCAGCGAAAAGATGCCGCAAAGGCAATATGCATTAGGATATTGCGTTGCTGGAATTTAGCTTTTCTACAATTGGGTAACAGTAAAGAACGTGAACAAATAGGAGTACAAGATAAACAAACTCACTGTGCTGCAAAAAAAATATAGATAAAAAAAGAGAAACGTTAATCAACTAGTTGCAAAAGAAGAATTCCACAAGTATACTATTTTAAGACTATTAGCATAGTACACGGAGAAAAGAACAATAAATCATTCCACAAGTATACTATTTTAAGACTATTAGCATAGTACACGGAGAAAAGAGCGATAAATCATCTGATCATGAACTTGCATCATGTTTGTCATGTCAGTTTTCCCAGTTGCGTCTAGGACTATGACTTCGGCCTAGATAAGTGCATTCATCACTAACTAGGAAGTCTCGAATGCTTTCTAGCGAAATAAAATGAGAGCACCCCTATGAAGAGCTTGAAGTATTGAACGATTGTGAACCTGCAAGGTGAACATTTGGCCTTTGTAGCAAACTACGTCAGAACAACTGAGCGAGGGCCTTTGTAGAAGTGGGAATTTGTGATTCCTAAAATGTCATGATTATTCCTTTTGGGCCCCCCATAGACAGCGCCATCTTCGCCTCTCAATGAAAAGCGGTACCTTGCGTAACTTTTTGCTCCGGAGCTAGTTTCTAAGGCTTTTGTTCATTTCTCTCAAGTCATCCCTTCGACAGAGATGCACCTTCCTAAAAAGATGAGTAGTTGCATAACCATTAAAGATCCTAGAAAGTAGGAAAATCTACAAGTACATACCAAAGATATCATTTCTATATAAATTTAACATATTCAAGAAATTTGACAGCTGACATTACTTATTATTTCCTATAATAACCCAACTCAAACTTTCTTTGTTTTTTTTTTTTTTTACTTTTCATCGTTGGCACACACGTGAATAATTTATGCCAATTTCTAACATAAAGATTAGTTTATCCTATCCACCTCATCCACACAAATTTTCTCTGAAAACATTACTTAAATTCCTAAATATATTACACATGTATCAATTTAATTCTAAACCTTTTAATTTGGTCAATTGAGTTCTAATTCTTTTTAACATTTTGCCAATATAGTCTATTTGATCAATTTTGATTGAAAATTTCTAACATGAACATCAGCCATCTTATGTGGCACAGCTAATGTTGAGACGGCTGGTATTGACTTGAGTAATTTTTGCAATTTTTTATTATATTTTTCTTTTATTTTCTTTCATTTTGTTCCTTCTTCCTCCGCTAGTTGTCGGGCCTTAGCGAAGGCTGGCAAGGCTAGTGAGGGTCACCCTCATCGGCCTCAAGCAAGGTCACCCTCATTGGAATCTGGCGAGGGGCAACCTTGCTAACCTTGAGTGATACCTATGAGAGGTGGGCCAGCCTTACTAGTTTCAGGCAAGGCTCGACCTTGCCTGATTTGGGGAGGGGCAACCTCGGCAGCTTTGGGCAAGGCTTGCTTCGGTCGATCCTAGAGATGATGAACCTTGCCTGAAGTTGGTGAGGCCGACGAGTTCACCCCTCATTGGTCAGCCTTTGAGAATGAAAAAAAAGAAAAGAAAAGCATATGTATAAAAAAAAATTGCAAAAATTGTTTACATTATTGTCAACCGTGCCGCATGAAATACTCAGTATCCATGTCAGTAATTTCTTATCAAAATTGATCAAATGGACTATATTAACAAATTTTCAAAAAGATTAGGATTTAATTGGCCAAATCAAAAAAATTATGACTAAATTGGCATAGGTACAATAATTTTAGGATTTTTTTAGGGTAATTTTCCCAACTTTCTCATGACAAAGAAGATGGAAGAACATACATTGATGCTACATTTTAGTTCTCTCGATAAGATGATACGGATTAAGAAAAACTATGAGCTATGCTATAGTTTCGAAGGAAGAACAGCGATTGCGGCGAACCCAACCCCCCCGGGGGGTCTTCCTCCTCCTCCCTCTCCCTCTCTCTAAGAAAGTAAAAAGAAAAAAAAAATAAAAGCGAAAAATAGAGTGAAAAAGTGCGATCGACGTGGAATTGAGCAAATGGTATGGGGCAAGGGGCAAGACCGTGTGGGAAATGATTTTTTGCAAGACCGCGTGTGAAATGATTTATTCGAACTGACGTAGATGCACCAATCAGAAGCAGCAAAAGGCAGAACATGAACCGTCGGAATCCGTGAGCCCCATGGTTTTTTTGACACTAGGCATCGAGAGTTGGAACAAAGGGAAAATATTTAAAAAAAGGCGCACTCAACAATTGGGATAATGGATAAACCCTCATTTATTAAATTTGTCGCTACAGCGTGGCAAAAGTTGCGGACATTAGGCACCGACATCAATTTTCATAGCTAAATTAACATGTATATAACAATTTTAATTTTTTTTATAATTTTCCCAACTAAATGCAGACAAACATAAATTATTTTCTTGAACACAATCAAACTTGACGCGAATTGGATCCTTTTTATAATCGAGACGGAAGATATTCATCATTGAGACAATGCATCGTATTATTCGTGTATTTATTTTGTAGGTAGAAAATTTTCATTTTTCGCCTAATTAATGTGCATAGAGTAGAATTAGGGAAGGATAAATCATTCGGTGAACGTACCACATGAAGCATAATGAATCTAAACCATCATTACATCATGTGGGATTCACGTCCGAGATTAATTGTCTCTTGTGGCATAGATTGAGATACTTTCAAGATCAAGAATTTGTTTTCGTATGCTCTCTTTCACAAGCCGCGAGGCCACCAACAAATGTGTTGTGGTAGATGTCGGAATGGAGGGACAAAGGGATTGATTAGTGAGAAATGTCTAGGGAGAAAGAGTCGCGCGTTTTGAATTAGAAGTCTGTGTGTGGTCAGAGAGCCAATTGGCGTTCCGATCTAAAGCCGCCAAACCACAGGGTCATAGCGGCCAGCAGAATCCTATCAATGAATTACTTTAATGAATAGGAAAAGTAAGCTGAAAATAATTAATTTTATGAGAAAGCGTCTTCCATCTTTGACTTCCTCACGCCAAAACCATCTTATTTAAGCCCCTGGAATCATTCATCCTTTCCCCTCGTACCATTCAAAAAGCCCTCGTCCCCCGAATTAAAGAGAAGGCATTGATCTCTTCTTGATTCCTTCTTCACCAGACGATGGAGCTAGACCAGCCTGGCTTGATAAGGCAATCCCATCTCACAATCATGACCAAGCACGTCAACCCAAGAAATGGCAAGGGGAGTGCATCGACACCATCCCCATCGTCGAGAAATGATCTGCGCAAGCACTCGGCATCTTTCCGGAGGCTCGGAGCGGGAGTCCCAGCAGCGGATGGTGGCGGCGCGGAGAAGAAGCTTGCGTGGCTCCGCTCTCAGATCATCGGTGGGGATGCTGAGTTCGACTCCCCATTCGGCAGGCGGCGGCTCACGAACGCCGACAGCACTGCCTCAGGCCGCTGCGTCCGCTACGTCGAGGACTTCATCGTCAACAACATCCTTCCGTTTTACGGTACGCGCGTCTGAGCGTCTACGAGATTTTTCTTTTTAGTTGCGTGGACCGACGGTCCAAATCATTCATCTGCAGTTGAAGTTAATCCGTAGTATGTCAACGCCTAAATAGATCCGCTTTCTTTAGTTAATTCGTCCCCGTGTAGACTAATGTACCAGATGGGTCGGTAAAGAGCTCGTTATCTTATAGTTGTTAGCCTCAGCATGAATACACTTAGCTTTTCACGTTTCCGGTCCATGTTTCCTATGTCGACAATCGGACTATACAATAATATTAATTTTTGCGTTTGTGATGGTCAATTAGTTTTTGCGTTTCGCACTTTCCATGTTATTATATGTTCCTTGCAGCTACGATTCAATGACTTACGTACTCAACGTCGTGCTGCGGCCGTGATAGGGAAAGATCTATATTAAATCAATTGCATGAGAGAATCAAAACCGCCGGTGTAGATTTTCCATGATGAAGACCATATATATGATCATATGCCATGATATATCATCGATGCCTTTCATTTTTTACTTTCAAAAATTTTAAAATCGAACGTTTGAGTTTCATTTAGTATTGAATGCCTCATGCTCTGGAGGTTAGGTTGATAAAGGCCACATCACTGTCCATGGTGTATACAAGTGCGTGTCCGACTCAAATTTATCGTCATTTCACTTTTATCTCTAACCCTTTAATAATATAATAGTCAAAATCCAATGGTATACATTAGATACAATATTATTTTTATGCCAACCATCTTTAGTGTCTATCGTATATTAGATGAAACCACTGTATTGAACGGTACTTTTACGGATGTGCAAATAGGTAATTCACACACGTTTGATAGCCACGTGGGTCGCCGGACCACCAAAACGGTGCACGAGGCCTCGAGCTACATCAAACGGTGCTTAGGAGGTGGACCCGAGGA
Organism: Eucalyptus leucophloia subsp. euroa; assembly: GCA_017140325.1. NCBI lineage: Eukaryota > Viridiplantae > Streptophyta > Magnoliopsida > Myrtales > Myrtaceae > Eucalyptus > Eucalyptus leucophloia. Next base: position 65,986,115 of record CM029475.1, read on the forward strand.
CGCGATCTTGTTCTGCGGATCAGGATCCACTGGGTCGATCAAGCGACTCCAAGAAGTCATGGGCGTTGCAGTGCCATCGATCCTAAGAGAGAGGATGATTAAGTGCATGCCAAGCGAAGAGAGATGGGTGGTCCTAGTCGGGCCTTATGAGCACCACTCAAACCTTCTCTCATGGAGGCAAAGTCTAGCGGAGGTCATAGAGATCGGACTAGATGAAGATGGGTCGATAGACATGGAAGATTTAAGGCAAAAGCTCGAGTCCTATCGAGATGCAAACAGGCCAATTCTGGGTTCTTTCTCTGCTTGCAGTAATGTCACCGGGATTTGTACCGACACAAGAGCTGTCGCGAAGCTGCTTCACCAATTTGGTGCCTTTGCTTGCTTTGATTTTGCAGCTAGGTGAGCCTTCATTTTCCTGCACTTTCTGACTCAATTGGAGAACTCTGCATTTGCATTTACTGAGAATATAGTTCAAGACTATATAATTCCATGCTAACATAATGAAGCGACTAATCTGACTGGCCTTGAATTGCTTAATTTTGAGCAGTGCACCTTATGTGGAAATAGACATAAGATCGGGGAAAGTGGACGGTTATGATGCTATCTTCCTGAGTGTGCACAAGTTCCTTGGTGGACCAGGGTCTCCAGGAATCCTGCTCATGAGCAAGGCTCTCTATCGGCTCGGATCATCTCCCCCATCAACCTGTGGAGGAGGAACTGTTGATTATGTGAATGGTTTCGATGAAAAGGTAAAAGCATTGATCTTTTGCAAACGATAGAGCAAATTCAAAAGCTAAAGCAATTACCATCAAAGCATTCAGATTTTCATCAGTTGGTGACTTACCAATTATACTTGCCTAACAGGATACCTTATACGTGGAAGACATTGAAGAAAGAGAGAATGCTGGGACTCCGCAGATTATTCAGATCACAAGAGCAGCATTGGCATTTTGGTTGAAAGATTACGTGGGATATCAAGTAATTGAGAAACTGGAGCACAGGTACATTAAAGAAGCAATCGAAAGGCTCTCCAAAAACCAGAACATAGAGATTCTCGGGAACAAAGCAGCTAAGAGAGAGGCTATATTGTCTTTCCTGATATACTCAACAACTAATTCCCCACCAGATTGTCATAAGAAAGGAAGAGAGAGAGGGCTTTACCTGTGGGGAGAAACGGGGAACGAAAGAGACAAGCCTCTCCACGGACCTTTTGTCGCCACTCTCCTCAATGACCTCTTTGGCATTCAAGCGAGAGGCGGGTGCGCTTGTGCCGGTCCATATGGTCATGCCCTACTTGGCATCAGTGAAGCTCAGTCCCATGCATTTAGACGTGCCATTCAAAAGGTAAGACACTTGCTTTCTTTCCTGTAAGACAGAGACATGTAAGACCTTGAAGGTTTTCAAACATTAATAGCCATACAAGGGAAGGGTCTACTAGGCACTACCCCTCAACCAGTGCGATGATTTCTCAGAGACATATAAAGTCAAGCATTTCACTGATCTTCTGTGAGTTTACCTTTATAACAGGGATTTGCTGGGGTGAAGCCTGGATGGACCAGAGTCAGCTTTCCCTACTACCTTTCGGAGGAGGAGTTCAAGTACATTGTTGCTGCACTGGAGTTTGTAGCCTCTTATGGCCAGAGGTTCCTACCACTCTATCATTTTAACCTGAAAACTGGAAACTGGACCTTCAAAAAGAAGGCATTCATGGAGACTGTAGGGAAAGAAAGAAAGGGCGAAATTTTTATGTTAAATGACAACCAGGATGATGAAGATCCCAATGGAGATGTTAAAAAAGAGAGCCTCACTGCCAGGTATACGTCATATTGGGAGAGTGCAAAACATATTGCTAGTCTCCTCCCCAAATTTCCCTCCCCGCGCAGGCTCCAGGTAGAAATTGATCCAGAGCTACTGTACTTCCGCATCTAGAAGAAGATTTGAAAAAACAAATTAAGTTGAACACAAGTTTCAACTTTTGTCCGAAGTCTATACGAATAGACTATGCAACTTCAAGTACTATGTCACCATGTGTAAGATATGGGTTTTTGAAAAGTCAAAGGTAGAAAAGCAAAAATAAAGAAATAAAGAAAAATAAAGCGTTGAAAAGTCAAAAGAAAAAGGTCGAGTGGATGATTTAGCTTATAAAGGTGGCTAAGAGCTCGCGGGATAGAAAGGGTAGAGAGGAAAGTAAAAAAACGAAGGAAAAAAAGGAGGAAGGAAAAAGAGAGGAGGTTTTGCCCACACACACCACAGGGACCTCGCCAAGCCAAGTCAATTCCGTATTGCAACGTTCAATAAGTGCTCGCACTCCTTGTTCTTTCAATCAGATTAGTTTTCGAAGTTAGGGCTTTTAAATTCGGATTTATGTAAAAATAGAGCCACGAAGTTTGATGTTTGAATTGTCGAGCTATGTAATTTCATGTGAATAGTGGATTATGGTGTTGTGGAGCCACGGTGTTGTGGAGCCACGGGTTTGATGGGAGTCATTTTGGCGCAAAGGTTTGGTCGAAAATTTTAAGATTTTGTGTTTGAGTTCTGCATTGCCAATGACTTAAAAATCACCTCGAGGTAGTGGTTTTTTGTCACGTATGAGTCGTTTTGGTAGCATTTAATTTTAGTTTAGCCAATTGGTCATTGAGGTATCATTTTACTCAAATTTGACACTATTTCTCGGTTACCTGATAGGATCATGAGTTTGACGATTCGAGTAATGTTTATTATTTCCTCATGGGCATTCTGAGGTGAGTGTACTATATCTTCTTTGAATTTGTAAAAATCTTATTCTGAAAATGCTACAAATTATATATATACAAATATATATATATATATATATATATATATAATGAATTATGAAAGGGCATTGTTATTAATAAAAGTCAGGTTCAACATTTACTAATCTTTAGTTGTTTATGAATGTTTGAAAGCGTGTTATAAAAGGTATTGTGAAATAATGTGTACGCGTGCGTGCATGTGCAACTGCTTTGCTACCAGTTTATGAAAGGTTTATAAATGATTTAAGAAATGACGGATGGCTATATTGGCGAAAAGTTATTTACTTGGTTTATTATATTAATTTCTGAGTTGGATTTCTAGTATGGAAAGATGGTTGTTTATACTTAATATTGTTGTGAGCCTATTGAGGGACATGTGAATATGTATACCGGATTTAGGATATCCTTTTGAGCCAAGCCACTGACTTACTAGGTGGAAACCTTGCCAAGGGGGAATTTTGTCGTGACCATGGTTTGATATTAAAGAAAAGATTAGTTGATGGATGAATTATTGACGTGTGTTTTGATATAAGATGGATCAATAAAATGGACCATTGACATTGTTATGAATTAGATTAATCAATGGACTTGATCATTGATGTTCAAATTGTGATGATGGTTTAAATGAGTTTTTTTATTAGTAAAATATATATATATACACACACATCCAAATCTTTTTGGGTTCTCGGTTAGTGGTCTATAGAACAAGAGTGATATCGATGGGGACTTTTGGGAGTTGGATTTGGAACCCTGCAATCAGTAATTAGCATATTCTGTTGATTTTATCCAAGCACCGATTAGAAATCGCCTCTGAAACAAGGTTGACCACTGCACAAGCTTTTAACGCTGTAAAATAGCCCACTCAAACTATCCCTTGAATGCCAACAGGCATGCGGCCCTGCTGGTAAAGAGATTAGGGTTGGGCTTGGAGTTCCAAATCTGAGGTTTGATCCTGTCACGTCACGTGTACATAGAAAAGAGGAGTTAGACCCCCCAAAAGAAAATCTATCCCTTGAACTATCAGGTAGTCTTGAGTTCTTTAAAGAATTATTCAACTCCCACGGAGACACACAACAAATTGCCAAATGCTCAAGCGAAGGCTTACAAGGTCACTGAAAAGAGCTTATAAACAAATATACAATGATTCCAAAAAAATGTTTATTCACTACGTTAATGCATTTGATGTATAAAGTTGGAATATATGATAAAGATTTCAATAAAAATATGCTCAAGCATTATAAGATGGATTCTGTGCCAAGAAGTACGGACCTTTATCCATATTAATAGATTTCAATAAGTGTTGATAAGGGTCAAAAAACTATTAGGTAAGAAAAACGGTCTTTTTTTATATAATCTTTTTTGGTAATTTACCAACACTTTTAGAAAATTTCTATATATTTTACAATTTGCAAATTATAAGTTTTTGTATTAACTTACTAATATTCATTTGTGTATATTACGATTGCTTCAAATTTATCAATTTTTATGTGAAATTACCAATCTAAATTAGACCAACAAGTTTCATTAGACTAAATTACCAACTAATTTCATTTTTCAATCTCTCATTTGAATTACTTATCTAAGCTTTTTTTTCTTAGAGATAAAGAGAAATTGGTAATTAAAATAAATAAATAAACATTGATAATCAACTCAAATAAGAGGCGGTAACACCTAACTAGTTGATAATCTAATTGAGGAAAGGTTGATAATTGCTCTTATTTTTTTTTTTTTAATATCCGGGGAACCCCGTACAGCCGGCAGCCGGCAGGTAAACCCTAGGACGACTCTAACGGAGGACCCACCACCCTAATGTCACGCTTAAGATCCCGTGCATCCTGCGGGATTTGAACCCCTCTGTCCTGGGTATACTTCATGAGGGCTCTTATCCAGCTAGGCCACCGCAAGCGATGGTGATAATTGCTCTTATTGATATTGGTGGATTCTAAAAAGAGTTGGTAAATTCAATGCATTGGTAAGCAAGACAAATAAAAGAGATAACTCGATAGGAAAGTTGGTAAACTAAAAAATAAATAAATAAGAGTCCGTAATCAATTCATATGAGAGTTGGTAAATCTGAACTTGCTAGTAGTCTAATGGGGAAAAAAAAAAAAAAAGCTAGTGAGACACAAAAATAAAGATCAATAGATTCATATAAAAGTTGGTAAATCTCAAGCGTTAGTGAGAAAGTAAATAAATGCTTATAAAAACATAGAAGGATGTTGTTAATTGGCCAACTGTGAAAAAAAGACGGTGATTTCATAAAGATGATAATAAATACCCAACGGGTTACTCAGAAATCAGGAGAAATGTAGTTTTTCAACAGCATTTTTTTGGCACTTACCAACTCTTTAAGATATTTTTTGATAGAACAATAGAATTGTCTAAATTATGAAATTAAAGAAAAATGTTGGTATTTTGCAAACTGTTCAAATTTGGTATTTTCATAGAAATGCTGGCAAATTAATGAAAAATTATAGGCCAAAATTACTGAAAAATCATATAACCTATAACTTTGTTTAAAGATTTTTAACACTTACCATTTCTTTTCAGAAATTTACCATCATGACTTTGTTTTTTCAAGGAACAATGGGATAATCCGAATTACGTAATAACAGTAAATTAGCGCATAACCCAATAAAACCACAACCCATAATGGCCTCATTGATTGTAAGATTAAGTTCAATAGCAATACTAATTATTCCCTAAAATACCCCTACCTTCCACTTTCTTGATTCCTTACACACACGAATGGTTTCAGGCTGCGGTTAAAATAAGGATTAGTTTATCTGGTCCACCTCATCCATACAACTGTACATTGACGCCACATCTGTCTTTTGCATTAGTTGATATAGGATTTTTTTTTGTTAGTCCTACTCTATTCCTACACTACATTTATTCTCAGATTTTTGCTCTGCCTCTTGCAGGGTCGAAACACACTCCTGAAACTTACGTGTCATCATCCCATCCCCTCCTGAGAAGATGGAGATTTGAACCCCTCACCTCCCTCTTCTATGTTGGAAAAGTGGCCACTAGGGTGTCACGCCCCGAACCCCGAGACACGTGAACAACCCGCCATGATCATGTAAGTGCGACAATCCCAAGTAGTGTCGCCAACCCCATTTCAATTATTATGCGCATGCAGAACGTGCTAAGAAACCCCTTACAAAAACATACGGGATAGAACAGCGGGAACATCAATTCAAAATCAAACAAACATACTTTCGTACATCTTCATCAATCCAGGATTTACATACACCAACAGGATCTAGAGACTATATGCATCAAAAATGGGTCAGAGTTTATGTGCATCAAAAAGGGGTTAGCCTACACGACATGGATCGGTCCACCAAAAAGGAAATAAACAGTCCTAGGTCTACTGGTCGGCCCCGTTCGACGATCCCACATCCTCAGGATCTGTCACTCAAGAGACAGGGGGCGAAGCGTTGATCACTTAACCGTCGGGAAGATCCGCCACGCCTTCACCCAAAATGGCGTTCATCACCGCCAACGGAATGTCCATGCTATCCAGGGGGCCAATCCTAACGTCATTGACTCCAAAACGAAACCAAGCCCTAAATATATACGGTACTTTGACATCCACAGTCACCTGGACCTAGATAAGGGACCTAACCAACTGATAGACCCAAGGATTTCTAGGGTCAGGAGCACTCTCTGTCGTTTGGTCAATCTCCGTCGGCAGGCCACTCATCTTCGGGGGTACCGCCATCTACGGCCCTGAAATATTTTCCCCAAACCGGGATGAGACATTGTCTCAGCAAGTTCACCCCTCCTAAACCCCATTAGAAAGAAAATACGTCCCAAAGTGGTCTAGCCACACGGCATAGAAGACTTACCTCGCCTTCTTGCTTTCCTACGGGTTAGTACAATTCATATCACTCAATCACAAGTAATGATAAAAATGTAAACCATCGGAACACAATCAATTTTACTCAATTTCACAATCACAGCAAACATTCCAAATCATCATTATCCACTGCCACACAAGGGCATAGCCTACTCGCAGTTCAGCTATCTATTGACATATAGCCAGGCATCGCCTCCCCATCGTGGAGCACGGCTTCGTCAGTACATCGACGGCGTTCCCGAAGGAGCATGAGTCAAGTTGGCCTAGCCTCTACTGCAACCCGAGCCACGTCACTCTATTGATGGCATTTCTAGAAGGATAAAGGTTCAGTTGGTCTAGCCATTACTGCGACCGAGTCTTTCAACCAGCACACGAGAATTCAAAAATCGATCCCTAGATACTTTACATTTCACTCACATACTCCAATTACAATATGAACCCTCCAAAATTTGATTTCGGTGTCAAGCCCAACACATCAGAATTTCCGGATAAAATCCCTATTTTTCACAATCAACACTCAATTCACAATATTCACTCATCAAATTCAAATTCTAAACACATAGCAGAGATCGGCATGAAATTCTGAGCAACTAGGATCAAAAATAATTTTTCAAGTTTTTTTAATAAATAATAATATTTTAATGATTTTCGGAATATAATATATTATTAAATAATCCAATAATTTCAAAACATTTATTTAAATCATAAATGAATTCATTTAAGTCACATCAAGGCTTATATTAAAATAAACCTACTTAACCTTTAAACTAAACATACTTTACCTTAATTAATCACATTAATCTAATCCACATCCAAATAAACTAATCTAACAACCTAATATCAATCAACCTAAGCTAAACACACTTAAGGCATCATTAACTCTCTAATCAAGATTTAATGAGTTAAACTTACCGAAATCACTTCCCGACGAGTCTCCGACGAAGAGCACGACGACGCCGACAACAAACCTACACGGATCAACACCAAATGAGAACTAAAAAGAGGCCAAATCGAGCTTGGAAGGGATCGAATCTTGCTGGGATTTCCAGCCACTGACCGAGCTTGGAGGGAGGTGGCACGACGGCTGAACGGGCGGAGGAACGGCGGAGGAAGACCAGTGGTGACTAGCGTGAGCTCCTGGCGAGCTGGGCGGCACCTCACGGCTAAGGTGCGGGCTCCGACGAAGACGAACAGCGGCTGGGATGGCTCGGCCTTGCGGGCGAAGGGAAGACGGCGACGTGACGGGCCGTCGCGCGAGTGACACGCGGACGAGCGACAATCACGGCAACGACGACGACGGCAGCGAATGGGCAGATGGCAAGCGGTGAAGGAGGCAGACGAATGGCTGGTTCGCTGGTTTTGCTTCAGCTTTTTCCTTTCTCTCTCTCTCTCTTCCAAGTTCAAAATGAAGAAGATGATGTTGATGGGTGTGGGGGCAAATCTTGGCCCTCCACTTGTCAAGATCTCCCTCATTTTGACCACCCACCACATGACATCATTTCCCACTATCTCCTCTCCCACAACATCCTTCAATGGGTGCAATATCATTTCCGCAAGAGAACAAATCTTTGTACATCCAATTTCTTCAATTTTTCTTTCAATCCTCTTCTAATTGAATCAAATTAAAATTCACAAAAATTATCCCATGATCCTAATAAGATATGTGACATGATCGGGCTTCCAACTTCTAAATTCAATTCCAATTTTTACGGTTGAATTCAATCAGGTGCAATTTCAGCGCGTCTAATCCACTGAGTAGCTTTTGGGGAAATTTTCTTGCATCCGTCCCGAGGGTGATCAGTCCCCAAGTCTGACGCGGTAAAATTCCTTAATTACTTCACTCAATAGACTAGTTCCCTCGTGAGTGGCCAACTTTGAGAGGCGAACTACATGCACAGATGAATTGCCCAACTCAATTGACTGAAAATAAAATGGAAAAAAATCGAGATGTCACAACTACGAATCCAGTGGTTGTTGATATAGGATTAAGACAAGCTACATGCTGTACTTTCCATTGTAGTTTCCAAGAAAGACACACACTCTCTCTCTCTCTTCAAAAAAAAAAAAGAGAGAGAGAAAAAGTGCGATTCACGTGGAATTGAGCAAATGGTATGGGGCAAGACCGTGTGGGAAATGATCTACTCAAATTGACGTCAATGCGCCAGTCAGAAGTAAAGGCAGAAGATCAATCCCCAGAGCCCCGTGATTTGATGATCTTTAAAATAAGCGCACTTAATAATTGGGTTAATACATAAATCCTTGTTAAAGAAATTTGCTTAAATTGAGTTCTCCTTGATTTTATGCGTGTTCAACATTAGTTGTTCCCTTTTAATTTATTTATTTTTCAATAGATTGCACCGCTTGGGTGATGCTCGTCATAGTTAATAATAGAGTACGAGATACTCCATCACCACGTTCATCGCTACAACCTTGTCACATGAATTTGCAGTAACGATATTTATCAAGTTTGTCGCTAGAGTGTGGCAAAAGTTGTGGAAATAAGCGACCAACATCAATTTCATCGCTAAAAAGACGAATTCCCCCTAGTTAAGCGGTTGAATGTGTTCCGCCTTCTAGGAATGAAATGCTGGATAATCACCCAAAAAAATCCTAACTTTATTATACATATATCAATTTGGTCATAAATTTTTCGATTTGACAAATTTAGTCCTAAATCATTTGATAATTTACCGATGTTAATCTTTCGGCATAGACATTGGTCTTCATACGTAGTACGTTTAATGTTAACGTGAACAATTTTTATATTTTTAAAAAAAAAAATCTCATTTTTTATTCTTTTTCTTTTTCTTTTCTTTTTTTATCCAAACTCTCGCTCACTACAAGCGAGGGTCGCAATACCCTCGCTTGATAGTCAAACTCATAGGCCTTGGGAGAGGCTTACTGCCACAACACCCTCACCAAAGTTTGGCAAGGTCAAACCTTGCTTGTGGCCATCCTTCCCTAGCCGCTATTGAGACACACGAGGAAGAAAGAAAAAAAAAAAAAATTCAAAACTTTTTGAAAATTGAAAAAAATATACATATCAACACTAGTCATGTCAGGAAAAACAATCAAGTCAGTGGTTACTTGCCAAAATTTATTGAAAAGATTATATTGACAAATTATCATATTATTTAAGACTAAATTAGCCAAATTGAATAATTTAAGATTGAATTAACATCCACACAATAATATTAAAAAAATTTGGGTATTTTCCCCAATGAAATGTAGACAAACTTAAATTGGTTTCTTGAACATATTCAAACTTCATAAATGAAGACACAAGTTTTGCATATATTTATAATCGAGATAGAAGACATTCATTGTCATGACAACACATCAAACTACTTATGTGTTTATTTTCTAGGACAATCAAATGGCATAGCCCTAGTGGGGACGAGACATCTTTTCTTGATAGATGTGTGCATAGTTGAATTAGGGAAGGATAAATTATTCAATAAACTTACTATATGTAGAATAATGAATCTAATATGTCATTACATTTGGTGGGATTCACGTCCAACATTAATTATTTTTTGTGGTATAGATAAGATACTTTCAAGACCAAGAATATTATTTTGTATGGTCTCTTTCACAAGCCGCGAGACCCCAATCAATGTTTTGAAGTACATGTTAGAAATTTTCTATTTATTGAGGGACGATGGGATTGAATAGTGGGGATATCTAGGGAGTAAATTGGGGACTCGATCCAATTGCACGTCTTGAATTCTAATTGTTCATTGGTTTTGATGAGGCGACAGTCAACGCATGAGCCTCAACCATGTTCACTAGTCCATTAAGTACTTGTAAGGTCCAACTCCACTTTTATTTTAACTCTCACTTTCAATTTTTTGCTTTACCTCATTGCAAAGTATGGAAGTTGAAACCCCACACCTAAAACTAAATCTTCCCCACTGTAATCGTCCCTGAGAATGTCAGGACTCGAACCGTCCAACCTACTTTTTTTGTCACAACTCGAACCTCGAGCGCATGCCCATCCCTCAATGGTCGATTACATTTTTGCAATATCCTAGAAATTGTTCCCGACCTATTCATTTTATTGTACAAGCGGAAACGTAATTATAATAACCTTTAGATAATACAAAAATGGGATAGTAAACATGGGATTATACTTTCATAAAACACACATATTTTTACAATAGTGTTTATGTACATAAAAGTTTAACATACCAGGGGTCTATATCAAAAAGAAGAGCTACTAGGTTATCTACACTCTGAGCTCCTCATCCATGGGATCAAATCCCTCCCTATGACCCTGCTAGACTTTTCGATAGTCTTGGGTGAGCTGTCACCCATCATCTAGATCAGACGGAAGACCCGTTAACATCTAGAAGGGCTATAGAAAAACTCATATTTCACTTCCTACCACCTTTTGCATCAGACTTGACAATCTTCCATCTAGGGAGCTGAAAAATTTAGCCCATAACGGGGTGAGACAATGTCTTAGTGAGTTTATCCCCTAAATCCCGATTAGAAGAAAAGTACACCCACATGCATCCTAACCATATTTCCCATAATTCACTGAATATCAGCATTTCCCTGCATGTCAATATTAATCAATTTGTACATACTATATTGAAATCACATATCATAGGGACATTTCAACAAGTGTACATAATATTACAATCACACGAGCCCCCAATTATCATATTAAATTATTATGATACGTCCCATATCATACCATAAAATTCCATCTCCTAATTAGGTCCTTCAATTTCAATCATTCATAAGCCTTAACGGACTTCAACCCATCGGCCATGGCCAACTCAACAGTTAGCGGTCTCCCGGCCTAACTAAGCACGGCAACGTTTACATTTAGACGGTATTCCGGTTAAGAGCATCGGCTCAGCATCCACTGCAACCGGCATCTGTTGACTTGGGGCATTCTTGAAGGAGCATTGTTCGGCCCCAAAGACTCGTGACGGAATCTCACATCATTTATGCATTCATCCAATTTCATAATTCATCAATCAATTGAATAATTCAATCACATCATCAAATATGTCATTCCTAATAAGCAAACATTAAAATCAGTCACAAACTACTACCAGCCATAACCGGCAGAAACTGTTCACTTACACGTCTCCAATTTTAACTCTAGAAACCTAATCAATTGAATTCATAAAATTCTCAAATTTGAATATATTATAAAAAACCCATAAGCGAACATTTTTTATGAAGACACCAAATCTCAAATCCTTCTAGATTTAGCCCAGTAAATCGTTCAATTCAGCACCAAAACTAGGTTCGTTCCGAGAAAATCTGTTTTCCAAAATTAGTTTGGTTCGAGATTCGAAACATGTCCATTTGACCTGAAATTTGAGTATGTTAAACTAAAAGAGGTGAAAAATAACTTTTGTGAAGAAACCATTTTTAAGTTCGGACTCGAAGAGTTAATAAAAACCCTTAGAATCATAAAAAGTCACCGGTTCCAATTAAAATAGAAGTTCTGTTTGAAAACGACAGAGTTGATATCCCCTACTTATGGGTCCCTAAAAATCTTGAGAAAAATATATGTTGTAGCTAAGGATGTCTAACACATTTCTCTAGGATATCTCAACCTTAAATTCATAACCAATTTCAGTCTATAAAAATGGTAAATAGCAGACATCCAAGAACCAGTCCTAAAGAACAGCCACTGCTTTCAACTAAACATCCTCAAACATGTTAATCTCATGAATTAGACTAACATTAATCCATTCTAATACTAATCTAACCATTCTAACTTATAACTAATCCATACTTAAGTTAGTCTAAACCATCCTTAAACCTAATCAACCTCCCAAACAAATATAATTAGCCCCTAATCAAGAATTAGGGAAACCAACTCACTTAATTTGTGGATTGAAGAACTCCTGGGGACGGCGGCACAACATCGACAAAATCACAAGGCTCGCAACTCGAACAGCTACAGTTTGTTGAAGTTGAGCTCAAGGTCAAAGGTGCTCAGCTAGTGAGCCGAGTGAATGATGAAGCTATAGAAAATGAAAGCAAATAAATGGAGGTGAAAAAAAGGATGGGGGTGCTATGGTAGAAATGGAGAATGCGTGAGGGGGGAGAAGAGAAAGAGAGAAGGGAGAGAAAAAAGGAAAGAAGAAGAGGGGGTCGTCGAGAGGAGAAAGCGGGGGAAAGGAGAGAGAAATAATAAAATAATGGAGAGGAAGTTGGGGGGAAATTGCAGCAAAAGGGTTGGCGTAGGTGAGGGGTGGAAAAGTAGGAAAGAGAAGGAGAAAAGGAAGAAAAAGAGAAGAAATAGGAGAAAAATGGGGTGGAAATTTCGGTAGAAAGAGGGGAAACGTGAGGGAGAAGAGAGAGAGAAGAAAGAAAAATAATAATAATAATGTTATTATTTTTCTTTTTCTTTTTTCAATTTTTGATTTTTCATCCGATAATTTCTTTTTTCCGAAATTTCGGGCTCACCAAAAATTTGATAGACGATGAGACAACATCTAATAATTAAATATGGAAACTCTCGAAAGTTCGATACTCAAAATCGAATTAAATTTCATGGTTAAAAACCGATCGAACGCAACTTTAGTACAACCTAATTTATTTGGTGGTTTTTAGGGGTTCTCGCACAGTTGACCCGTGGTCGATAATTTTCGATCCACGTTTGTGTATCTTCAAATCGTGAACGAATCTTGATTGTCATGTAATCATGAGGGTTCAATCACATACCTTGAATATAATATCAATAGAAAATCGGTTTATTGTCGTTCAACGCAAATATCATAATTGTGCGGAATCACCTACGAACCAATTACATACTTTAGTCAAATCGATTTATATCCGTTCGCTAATTGATTTATACAGTGTAATATTGACCATTGTCGATCCTTATGATCGAGTGGTCAATTTCCGATCGAATTCTCTAGTCTTTCGTGTTTTAACCATTTACGGCATCACTCAATGGATTAATTAACTCATGAATGATCAGTTCAGAGTAAAATAACCATAAGTGTGTCAATGAAATAACCATTTCATATATTTCGAAATATGACCAAATTTCGGGATGTCACATCTTTTCATGTAGGAAAGGTAGCCACTAGTAGTTAATTGACTTTTCTATTCAACTAGTGAGTATCCTTACCGAGTGTATAACATACTAATTTTCGCCCAAGCGGCTATTAGAAATAGTCTCCGAAACAAAGGTTTACCACTACACGAGCTTTTAATATTGTACAACGACTCACTTTAACCATTCATTGAGCCATCACCTAGACTTGAGATCCTTAAAGAAGCAACAAACCTTATGCAGCATCCATCCAACCGCGGAAACATGCAACGAAACAAATCATCTAAAGCGAAGGCTTATGAGGTGATTGAAAAGAGCTTATAAAGAATATGCAATGATTTCAAAAAATGTATATGCAATAACTTTTATTTACCTTTCATAACTACACTTTAAATTTACCAATTCTTATATAAAATTACTAACTTTAATAGATGATTGCTTTATTAATTTTTCTTTGATGTATCATGTCACGCCCCAAACCCTGAGTGCATGCCCATTCCTCTCTGGTCGATAAATTTTTTTGCGACTTCTCAGGATGAGTCGTCGACCATTTCCATTTTATTGCACATGCGGAAGCGAAAAAAAATCCCCTAATAGTAATCATCTCAGGATAGAAAAGCAGGATACAAATTCACGAAACAAACATGCTTTTATATATACACTAAGTCATGTACAAAAGTCCATGGCCAAAAGATTACAAAGGACTAGCCTTCCAAAAGAAGCGGTCCTAACTGACCTACACTTCCAATCACCTCCTCTCAGCTCCAGGTTCTCCACTCGACGACCCTGAAAATATTGTCCCACAACGGGGTGAGATAAAATCTCAGCGAGTCTAAGCTTTAAACCCCAATTAGGAGGAAAATATGCACAGAAGTGTCCTAACCACGCAATCATACAATTAGCATAGAAGATTTACCTCGCCTCAGTTCCACCCTACAGGTCAGCACAGTTCATATACATTATGTATAGAATCGATACATTTAGCAATTGAAACACATCACTCAACTTAATAAATCACAGGGGTCCAGATTATATGGCCAAATTGTTATGACACGTCAAATACCATGTCATACAATTTTGTCCCATAATCCGACGCATCAAACTCAACCATCATGCGTTCCAATTGATAATTTCACCCACTCGAGGGTACGGTCTACTAGAAATTCGGTGGTCTATTAGCGTAGCCAGCATCGTCTCACCCAATTGAGCACGGTTACGTCTCTCTCATAGACGACTTTCCCGAAGGGGCATAGGTCCAGAATCTACTGCAACCTGAGTCCCAATGAATGGGTAACGTCCGGCTTAACAGCCTAGGATGGTTTTCTCTTAACCAACACACGACCACTTAATCTTGGCTCAGGATACTGTGCATTGCACTCAAATGCCTCCATTAAAATAGTGATCCTAGCCTATTTTCTTCGTATTAAAAACATCTCGAAAATAGTCATGTGTGGGTACACGGTCAATTCGAACAAGAAGACTGATACCTATCTTTTTCAAATCCCACTATTTGATATAGTACTTAAAATCCATTTTTGGTGTTAAAACCCGACACTCAGGATTTTCTAAATAAATATCAAAATCCACAAATTTTGGAATTAAATACTCAAAATTCCAATCAGCACACAATTTGCACAACTAACACTCAACTGCAGAAATTAACCACACCATTGCAATCAGCACGAAATTTCGGTAGCTGACTATCTCGGCCTAATTTCTGGAAAAATAATTAATAATTAAATAATTACTGAAATTAATCAAATAAATCAATTTAAATTCTAAAAATACTAACCCAGGTCAGAATCATTAAATTAATAACCAATACGAACCCGCAAAATTTCCGAACCCTTCTAGATAAACAGTATAATTTATTTAGGCCTTAACTAAATCATGCTAACCACCTAACATGCTCAATTAAATAATTAAATTTCTAATTCAATCTAACTAACCACCTAATCTCTAATTAAATAAATTTAAACACCCCTTAAATGTCATTAACCTGCTAAGCAGAGTTTAGAGTATAAACTCACCGGTTAATTGCGGAAATCGGTTCACCGCGATGGTGACGCGACGAAGGCCAAAATTTGAATTTTCGGCGGTGTCGGCGGACTTGGGCCAAGCCTAAAACAGGCCCAACAAATTTCAGCCCAAATTGAGATTTGTTAATGACTTGGACTAGGCTTGATCTGGGCTTGGGCTGCTGAAAAAGACAACTTGCTGGGCTTCAAAGTTGGACTGGACTGCTGGACTTTTGGGCCCAGCTTAACTGAAATTAGTTGGGCTTGATAGACTGAATTCACTTTCGCTCATGGGCTTGAATGGAGCTACTGAATTGGGCTGACTTCTTATGGGCTGATTTTGCTGGACTGCTGATTGAAGATGGGCTTCGAAACTTGCCTCGGCGGAGATCGTTTCGCTGGAGACGTGGACTGAAGATGGCGCAAGAGCTGCTTCGGTTGTGCGGCCACGAAAAAGGGGAATCGGTGGTCTACAGACCAGCAGAGAAATCGCCGTGTTGACTGGGATGGCAGCTTCGGACGTTGCTGCTGTGGCGTTGAGGACGCGTGGCTGAGAGGAGCTGCTGATGGTCACGATTGCTGGACCGAAAGAGGAGATGGGCTGATCGTGCTGCTGGACGCGTGGCTACGACAGCGAGGGAGAGATAACGGGCGACGGAGAGGGAAGGACAAAGAGGCCGCTGGCGTCGTTTGCTGGTGGTCAACGAAGTGGGAAGAGATCCTCTGCTGTTGATCGTGAAAGAGCAAGCTGATGACGCGTGGAGAGGCAGGCGTTGGCGGTTGCAGCTGCTGAGTTGCTCGGTCTTCACTGCTGAAGGAAGGATTGACCGAACAAGCAGCATATGGTGGACGGCGTGGCAGCTTGAGCTTCGGCGGAGGGGAAGCAAAAGATAGTGGGCGTACGTGGCTGATGCTGGAGGAAATTTGGTGGATGAAAGAGCTCGGATGAAAGAAAATGCGGGGAGGAATGAAAGTGAGGCGGGAGCAGAAGCCACGCACGAAGAGGATGAAGACCGGCTGAAGTTTGTCCAACAAGCTTGATGAGAGAGAGAGACAAAAAGTCCAACACTTAGCCACTGCATTAAGTGTTTGGTCCCCTTAAAGTCCACACATAATTATCCTCTTGCCTCCAATTCTTTCTTGCTCTAAATATCCACAAATAATCCAACTTAAAATCAAATATTGCACCCCCTCTTGAAGCTCCGAATTTCATTGGATTTTGAGCTTCGATTTCATCAACAATTTTCCAACTTTGACGTCCAATTTTCCTCGAAGAAAAGCCCATGCCATTTTTGCAAGTGCCCAATGCCAAATAGCTCGGCTTGAAAGTCCAAATTTCCTTCAAACGAGCCCATCCGACTTTCCGTTAATTTTCCACAGCATCTGATTCAATTTTCCGCAAAAATCTCGGAATCTCTGAAAATTCTTCGGAGACCAAGTCGATGTTCCTAAAATAGCTCGTAACATAACAGAACTTTCGATTTCTGAAATCGGATTCAAATTCGCGGTTAGATTCAATCCAACGCGCTTTTAGCGTGACCTTATCTACCCGGTAACTTTTAAGAATTTTTGGTGCAATTAACCCATGATCAATTTATCTCGTGTTACATTGTACATCTTCGACACATTAGTGACTCTTGATTGTCGTGAAAATCTCGAAGTATCAATTATGGGCACTGGGTACCAAAATGATAGAAAAATCAGTCTAATGCCAATCGACGAGTATTTTGCAATCAGGTGGAATCACCCACACTCTAATTACATATCTCAATCGAATCGACCTATCTCCGGTCCCTGATCGATTTCTGACAGTGTCATAATGACCCTTGCAGATCAACACGGTCCAGCAGTCGATTCCTAATTAAATTCTTAAATCTATTGCATTAAAATCCCTTAATGGTTTCACCCGATAGGCTAGTTACCTCGTGAGGGGCCCTCTTAAAGAATAAGGCCATAAGCGCGTCGATGAAAAGCCCATTTCATCTCATCGAAATCAAACTCGAAAATCATGATGTCACATATCAACCAATTCTAGGTTACCAACCCTAATTTTTGTCAATCACCGACAATTTTTTTAGAATTTTGTAAAAATATTTGAAAACTTTCCTATTGAGGTACTTAATCAAGAGAAAGCTAAATAAGCCACTCAAATAAAGGATAGTAGAGATTTATTTAATCGAAGATACAAGAAATCGGTAAATTTAAAACAAAATAAAATAAACGTTGGTAAAGCAACTCAAAAGAAAGCTTTTAACCAAGAATTCGTTCGTAACGTAATAGGAGAAAAATAGTGAGTCACATTCAAATAGTAATTGGTAAATTTAAGATGTTGGTGAGAAAATTGAATAATGTTGGTAAGAGCAAAGAAAATTTTTTCTTTCGGTAAAAAAAGAGAGAGAGAGAGAGAGAGAGAGAGAGAGAGAGAGAGAGAGAGAAATTGGTAGTTAGAAAATAATTAAACAATTGTTGGTAACTAAATCAAATAAGAGTTACACAAATTTGTTGATAACTAAATCGGAGAACAGTCTATAATCACTTTAATCTACGTTGGTAATTTCTATAGATAGTTTATAATTCTGAAAAGTCTGCAAGTAAAGCAAATAAACAATTAGTCACTTAGTTGGAGAAAAATTGGTAAGTCGAACTAAAAAAGTTTGTATTTTCATATAATAGTTGGCAAGTTAAGCCGTTGGAAAGAAAGCTAAACAAAAGTTGCTATCCGTAGGAATTTCTTTTTTTTTTTCCTTTTTTTGGTCATAGAAAAGAGAAGTTGATTTGGATAACAAAGTAAATATTAGTAATTAACTTAAACATGCAAGCAACTCAAATGAAAGTTGGTAATTTATGAAACTTAATCAGATAAAAATTGTTAAAAAGTAATGGCACGTATAAAAGTTGCTAATTTCATATAATAGTTCGTAAATTTAAGTTAGTGATGTGAAAGGTAAATAGAATTTGGCAAGTTAAGCCGTCGGAAAGAAAGCTAAACAAAAGTTGCTAACCATAGGAATTTCTTTTTTTTTTTTCTTTTTTTGGTCATAGATAAGAGAAGTTAATTTGGATAACAAAGTAAATATTAGTAACTAACTTAAACATGCAACCAACTCAAATGAATGTTGGTAATTTATGAAACTTAATCCGATAAAAATTGTTAAAAAGTAATGGCACGTATAAAAGTTGCTAATTTCATATAATAGTTCATAAATTTAAGTTAGTGATGTGAAAGGTAAATAGAATTTGGTAAAAAATAAGTGAAATGTTCTAATAAATATTGGTAACTAATTTAAAAGAGTGGGTAATGCAAAATTATTTAGTAATTTAATAAAAAAATTGGTAATCTCTCTAGTTGAGGTTAGTAATTTCTAAAATGGAGTAGATAAGTTTTAGAAAAATTTAGTAATTGACAAGGCAAAAAGTTGTTAACAATAGGAATAATCGTTAAATTATAAAATTAAAAAAAAAAACATTGGTCAGTAATTTACATGAAAATTGGCCATTCAACACTAGCTAGTGATGTAATCGAGGAGAAATTGGTAAATCACTCTAATAAATTGATAATTTCTTATGAAAATTGGTAATTCTAAGGTATCAGTAAGCAAGGTTGATGAAAGTATAAAAAGATAACATGATTTTTCTTTTTTCTCAGAAATAATAAAAATTGATATTTAAAAAGATAAACATTAGGAACAAATCAAATAAGAGAGAGTAACGCTTAACTAATGGATAATTTAATCTGAGAAAGGTTAATAATCACTCTTACTAAGGTTAACAGATTCTAAAAAGAGTTGGTAAGTACAACAAGTAAAAGTGATAACTCAAGAAAAGTTGGTAAATTAAAAAAGGAAAACAGATAAGTGTTCATAAACAACTCCATTGAGAATTGATAAATTAGTAACTTAATGGGAGAAAAACTAGTAAGTAAATAAAGACTGCAAATTCATATAAGAGTTGGTAAATTTCAAATGATGTAAGAAAGCAAATAAAAGTTGATAAAATATAGGAAATTTTTTGTTTGTAAACAGTAAAAAAGAGTTAGTAATTTCATAAAAATGATAGTAAATTATCAACACGTTACTAAGGAATAGAATTAAATGTATTTTTTTTCAACAGCATTTTTTAGCACTTGCTAATCTTTCAAAAAAAAATTTACCGTAAATTAACAATAATTAACTGAAAAATCAAGTGATCTATAACATTTCTACTGATGCCCTTTAACATGCATAGACTTTTTTTTTTTTTATAAATGTACCGTCATCGAAAAATCTATTTTTTTTGGAACGGAACAATAAAATCACCTCGATTATGAAATAATAGTATAATACCATAAAAATTAAAAAAAAATGGCGATTTATATATTTTCCTTATAAATGTCTCTTGTATACTCAATAATGGTCTCATTGACTATGAGTTCCTTTTTTTTTTTTTTTTTTTTTGGTCTAGTCCCATCCTATATCTATTTTATAGACAATTGTGTGCACTATATGTTGCACACAAGTAGAAAATTCTTGCTCTCCCACTTACATGTTCTCACCCCAACCCCCAAGAAAGTAGGGAATCGAACTCCTCATTTTCCCTCCCCAAGAGGTAAGGGTGATTATTGAGACACTAAAATGAATCAAAATAACCCAACTCACACTTTCTTTTTATAGGAAAATTCCAAATAAAGGCCCAAAATGCTCTCAATTTCATAAATAATGGTCTGAAATGAACTTTATTTCAAATAAGGACTTGAAATAGTCATGAGAGCTTAAAGTGGCCATGGTTGTTTTAGATAATGGCCTAACCTCACCGGTCATCGATCAATTAAATATTCCAATCAATCAAGGACGTTTTCATCCAATTATAATTTTTCACTTCTCTTTTTTTTTTTTTTTTCTTTCTAGTGAGGACGAACGTTCGTCCACGAGGGTTCAGTGACCCTCACTAACTGCTAGTAAGGACCGATAAGGACTCAGCCACCTTTGCCGACTATGAGTGAGGCCACCCTTGCCAAATCTAGCGAGGGTTGGCCTCACTTCAGGCCAATAAGGGCTCAGCAACCCTTGTTGGTTGCTGGTGAGGGCAATCTGCCTTAAGGAAAGGGTCGCCTAGCCCAAGTGAGGCCATCCCTTACCAACCGCTGGCAAGGTGACCGTTGTTTGGATCTTGCGAGGGCCAACCTTGTCGATCAGTGCGAGGGCACCTACCTTGACCCTTGCTTGGATCTAGTGAGGCCAACCTCACCAATGGTTGTGAGGGCAGCTTGCCTTAACCCTCGCCTAGATCTAGCAAGGGTTGATGGCCACAAGGGCAGCCTACCCCAAGGCGAAGCCATCCCTCGCCAACTATTAGCGAGGCGACCCTCACCCAGATCTGGTGAGGGTCAGCCTCACCGATGGCTGCAAGGGCGGGGTCCCCTCACAAGCACCTTAGGGAAGGCAACCCTCACCTAGCCTTTTCCAACATTGCCAGTGGCTAGGCGGCCACCAATGTAAAAGAAAGAAAAACCAGAAATTGGAAAGAAAAAATAAAGGAAAAAGAAAAAAGAAAAAAAAATGTAAATGACTAAAATGCCCTTGATCAATCGAGCAGTGTCAAGCCCTTATTTAAAATAAACATAATCACTTCAACCCTTCTTTGAAACAATGTTCTCTTTAAACCCTTATTTGAAAAAATAATAATATTTCAAGCCCTTATTTAAAACAAAGTCTACTCCAGACTCTTATTTAAAAAAAAGGGGATAATACCCTAAAAAACCCTAAATTGGTATGCTTGTGACAAATTTACCCCAAACTATTTTTTTGACCACAAAAAACCCCCAAACTGGTATACTTTTAACAAATTTATCCTAAATTGGTACACTTGTGACAAATTTATCCTATGTTAGTTTTCGTTAAATTTTGTTTTCAAATTATTAAGTTAAATGACACGTGACAGTTAAATAGTATATCAATTTAGGATTTTACGTTTCGTTTGTCACAGTTTACAATTTTTATGATTTTTTTGTGGTATTAATCCAATTTAGCATAGGGTATATTTGTCATAAATTTACCAGTTTAGGGTTTTTTGCATTCGAATAAATTAGTTTGGGGTAAATTTGTTATAAATGTACCAATTTATGGTTTTTTATAATCAGTCAGGGTAAATTTGTCACAAGTTTATCAGTTTGGGGTTTTTCATGATCAAAAAAATAATTTGGGGTAAATTTATCACAAGTGTACCAGTTTGGGGTTTTTTAAGGTATTATCCCTTAAAAAAATAAAGACACTTTGGACGCTTATTTGGAATTTTCCCTTCTTTTTTTTACTTACATCATAGGCACACACATGAACAGTTTATGCTAGTCTATAAAATAAAGATTAGTTTGTCTTATCCAACTCATCTATACAAATTTCTAAGGAAAATTTTCCTGAAGTCCTAAACATATTGAAGTTGTGTCAATTCAATCATAAATATTTCAATTTGACCTATTGAGTCTTGTTGACATGAACGTTAGTCATCCTACATGACACGGCTAGTGCTAAGACGGTTGGCGCTAACCTAAATAATTTTTGCATTTTTAAAATTATTTTTATTATATTTTTTTGGTTATAATTTTCTTTTCTTTTCTTTTCTTTCCTGTTTTTTTCGATTGTCGAGCCTCAGCAACAACTGACTAGGTTTGCTCTCGCCGAACTTAGGCAAGGTCACCCTCATCGGGATCTAGCAAGGGGCAACCTTGCCAACCTCATGCGAGGCTTGCGAGAGATAGCTAGCCTTGCCAACTTTAGGCAAGGCTCGACCTTGCCCAATCTAGCAAGGGGCGACCTCGGTAGCCTTAGGCGAGGATCGCTTCACTACATCCAAACAATGGCGAGCCTCACCCAAAGTTGGCAAGGCCGGCGAGGGGTGACCTCACTTTAGAGAATCAAAAAGAAAACAAAAATATGAAAAAAAAATGCAAAAATTGTTCACATTAGGGTCAATCATATTACATAAAATGATCAACATCCCCGTCAGCGATTTACATCTAAAATTAGCCAAATGGACTACCTTGGCAAATTTTCAAAAGATTTTAGGATAAAATTAGCTAAATTGAAATTTTTTTGATTAAATTAGCATAAATATAATAGATTTAGGATTATTATTTTTTTTTTGGTGATTTTCTCAATTTTCTCATAACAAATAAGATGGAAGAACACACATGGATGCTACATGTATGTTCTTCGTACTAGTTGACACGAACTAAGAAAAGCTATGAGCTATGCTATAGTTTCCAAGGGGTACAAATGTGATTCCCGTGGAATCGAGCAAATGGTATGGGCCAAGACCGTGTGGGAAATGATTTATTCAAATTGACGTCAATGCACCAATCAGAAAGCAGCAAACGGAAGAAAATGAATCCCCAGAATCCGCGAGCCCCATGTTTTTTATGAGATTTGGCATCGCGAGATGGAACAGAGGGATAAGATTAGAATAAGCGCACTCAATAATCCTCATTTACCAAACTTGTCGCTACAGCGTAGCAAAAGTTGCGGACACTACGCACCGACATCAAACCCATCGCTAAAAATACAAATTCTCCCTAGTTAAAAAATTAAGGCCAAATTAGTATCAATACAATAATTTTAAAATTATTTTGATAATTTTCTCAATGAAATGCAGATGAACATAAGTTGTTTTTGCGAACACATTTTCACAGATGAAGACGCAAGTTTTGGATACATTTATGATCGAGACATAAGACATTCATGGTGGAGACAACGTATCATACTACTCATTGTAGGACAAGCAAATGATACAAGCTCTAGCAGGTTCGAATCATTTTTCATCTAATGAACGCACCTATAGTCCAATTAGGGAAGGATAAATTATTCAATGGACTTACTACACATAGCATAATGAACCTAAACTGTGATTACACCTAGTGGAATTCATGTCCAAGATTAATTATTTTCTGTGTCATAGATTGAGATACTTTCAAGACCAACAATTTCCTTTTGTATGGTCTCTTTCACAGGCCGCGAGGCCACCAACAAATGTTTTGTAGTGCATGTTAGGAAATTCTCTATTGAGGGAGGGACAAAGGGATGGATTAGTGAGGGATGTTTAGGGGGAAAGAGTCGTGCGCTTTGAATTCAAACTCGTCCCTCTGCCTAACCAATAACGAAAGCGACGCACGGATTAATAAATTATCAAAGTCTGTGTGTGTAGGCACTGGGCAGAGAGCCAATTGGCTTTCTAATCTCAGCCGCCAAACCACAGAGTCATAGCGGCCAGCAGAATCCTATCATGCAAAGGGAAAGCAAGCTGAAAAAATTTAATTCCATAAGAAGCTTCTTCCATCTTAGACATCCTCATGCCAAAACCATCTTATTTATAGCCCACGGAACCATTCATTCTTTGCCCTCATACCCTTCAACAAGCCCTCGTCTCCAGAATGAAAGAATGAAAGAGAAGGCATTGATCTCTTGTTGATTCCTTCTTCATTAGAAAATGGAACTAGAGCGCCCCGGCTTGACAAGGCAATCTCATCTCAACATCATGAACAAGTACATCAACCAGAGAAATGCCAAGGGGAGTCCATCGCCACCTTCCCCATCCTCGAGGAATGATCTGCGCAAGCACTCTGCATCCTTTCGGAGGCTCGGAGCAGGAGTCCCGGCAGCGGGCAGGGGTGGCACGGAGAAGAAGCTCGCATGGCTCCGCTCTCAGATCATCGGTGGGGATGCCGAGTTTGACTCGCCATTTGGCAGGCGGCGGGTCACGTATGCCGACAGCACCGCCTCTGGCCGCTGCGTCCGCTACGTTGAGGACTTCATCGCCAGCAACGTCCTCCCGTTTTACGGTACGCGTGCCTCAGCGTCTACGAGATTTTTCTACTGGTCAACGTCTGAATGGATCTACTCTCTCTAATTTAATTCCTTGCGTGTACACTTATGTACCAGATGGCTTGGCAAGAGCACGTTGTTTTATAGCTGTTGGCCTCAGCATGAACGCACGTAGCTTTTCAAGCTTCCGGTCCATGTGAGTGGATGTGCATATTGAATGGTACTTTTATGGATGTGCATATAGGTAACTCGCACACGTCTGATAGCCACGTGGGTGGCCGGACCACCAAGATGGTGCACGAGTCCTCGAGCTACATCAAACGGTGCTTAGGAAGTGGACCCGAGGATGCGATCTTGTTCTGCGGATCAGGATCCACCGCGTCAATCAAGCGACTCCAAGAAGTCATGGGCATTGCAGTGCCATCGATCCTAAGAGAGAGGATGATTAAGTGCATGCCAAGCGAAGAGAGATGGGTAGTCCTAGTTGGGCCTTACGAGCACCACTCAAACCTTCTCTCATGGAGGCAAAGTCTAGCGGAGGTCATAGAGATCGGACTAGAGGAAGATGGGTCGATAGACATGGAAGATTTAAGGCAAAAGCTTGAGTCTTATCGAGATGAAAACAGGCCAATTCTGGGTTCATTCTCTGCTTGCAGTAATGTCACCGGGATTTGTACCGACACAAGAGCTGTCGCGAAGCTGCTTCACCAATTTGGTGCCTTTGCTTGCTTTGATTTTGCAGCTAGGTGAGCCTTCATTTTCCTGCATTCTCTAACTCAATTGGAGAACTCTTCATTTGCATTTACTGAGAATATGTTCCACGACTATATGACTCCATGGTAACATAATGAAGCGACTAATCTGACTGGCCTTAAATTGCTTAATTTTGAACAGTGCACCTTATGTGGAAATCGACATGAGATCAGGGGAAGTCGACGGTTATGATGCTATCTTCCTTAGTGTGCACAAGTTCCTTGGTGGACCTGGGTCTCCAGGAATCCTGCTCATGAGCAAGGCTCTCTATCGGCTTGGATCATCACCCCCATCAACCTGTGGAGGAGGAACTGTTGATTATGTGAATGGTTTCAATGAAAAGGTAAAAGCATTGATCTTTTGCAAACGACAGAGCAAATTCAAAAGCTAAGTCAATTACCATCAAAGCCTTCGGATTTTCATCAGTTGGTGACTTGTTGGTTTACTTGCCTAGCAGGATACACTATATGTGGAAGACATTGAAGAAAGAGAGAATGCTGGGACTCCACAGATTATTCAGATCACAAGAGCAGCTTTGGCATTTTGGTTGAAAGATTACGTGGGATATGAAGTAATTGAGAAACTGGAGCACAAGTATATTAAAGAAGCAATCGAAAGGCTCTCCAAAAACCAGAACATAGAGATTCTCGGGAACAGAACAGCTAAGAGACAAGCTATATTGTCTTTCCTGATATACTCAACAACTAATTCCCCACCAGATTGTAATAAGAAGGGAAGAGAGAGAGGGCTTTACCTGTGGGGAGAAATGGGGAACGAAAGAGACAAGCCTCTCCACGGACCTTTTGTTGCCACTCTCCTCAATGACCTCTTTGGCATTCAAGCGAGAGGCGGGTGTGCTTGTGCCAGTCCATACGGTCATGCCCTACTTGGCATTAGTGAAGCTCAATCCCGTGCATTTAGATGTGCCATTCAGGAGGTAAGATGCTTGTTTTCTTTCCTGTAAGACATAACATGTAAAATCTTAAAGATTTTCAAACCGTAATTGCCATACAGGCGAAGGCTCTATTAGGCACTACCCCTCAACCATTGCGATCATTTCTTAGAGACATATAAGAGCAAGCATTTTACTGATCTTCTGTGAATTTACCTTTATAACAGGGATTTGCTGGAGTGAAGCCTGGATGGACCAGGGTCAGCTTTCCCTACTACCTTTCAGAGGAGGAGTTCGAGTACATTATTGCTGCACTGGAGTTTGTAGCCTCTTATGGCCAGAGGTTCCTGCCGCTCTATCATTTCAACCTGAAAACTGGAAACTGGACCTTCCAAAAGAAGGCATTCATGGAGATTGTAGGGAAAGAAAGAAATGGCAAAATTTCTATCTTAAATGACAACCGGGCTGGTAAAGATCTCAATGGAGATGCTAAACATGACAGCCTCATTGCCAGGTATACGTCATATTGGGAGAGTGCAAAACATATTGCAGGTCTCCTCCCCAAATTTCCCTCCCCGCGCAGGCTCCATGTAGAAATTGATCCAGAGCTGCTGTACTTCCGCATCTAGTAGAAGATTTGAAAAAAGAAATTAAATTGAATACAAGTTATGTCCAAAGTCCATACAAATAGACTATGCAACTTCAATTACTATGTCACCGAGAGCCATCTGAAGATAATAGCCAAGCTGACTGTCACAGGCACCTATAGATACGTGTACCAACTCAAAATGAGTTACTCATGAATTGTGAGAACACTCTCTTGTTGGCTGGGCCCACCTCTTGTGGGGCCAAGCTAACATTAAAACAAAAGAAACAAAAAGAAGAGAAGAAAAGTCAAAAATCAAGTGAAAAAAAGAGAAGAGTTTGTGCAAGGTGTGAGCCCAAGAAGAGAGAGAAAAATAGATAGAAGGCGCGGGTCAGAGTGGTCTCACCGAGAGCAAGCGGACAAGAAAAAGGAAAGAGGGCTGAATCTTTGCGGTGGCCAACGATAACAGCATTAGCTCAAATTTGAATATATTATTCATGAGGTTGAGGGCTACCAATTGATTGGTTTCATTCATTGAAAATTTCTTTTAAATTCTCTAATTGTGATTAGGATTTTCTTACTCCAAATTTGTTAATTCCCCTTTGTTGTGAGCAAATATGATTGTAATACTTATGATTGTAATTGATTGGTTTCATTCCTTAATGGCTATATTTCATCATCAATTTGGCATTATATTTGCTTATTCCAAGATTATTTTGGCTGGCTATTGTTCATGCTAAGTTGATTTTGGTCTATGTAGTTTTGGGGGAGAAATTGATCATGAATTTAGTTCATGGCGAATTGTTACCCAAATTCTCCCCAACACCTCTCCAATCCACCATCCTCAATTATTTCCCTCCTCAATCCTAGCGCTTATATGCTGAGTGTTTTAGCGTGGTTAACAAAAGCGCTCGCCGAGATCAACTTCTATGTACAAGCTGATGCCAATTACTTGAGAGCACCTATAAAAGATTGATCCGACCTTAGGAGTACTCTCACCATGTGAATAATAGTGATGGATTGACGGTGAAAGAGGAACCCTGCAATTAGTAATGCCGCCTCTTCTATTGATTTAATCTAAGCAGTGATCAGAAATCGCCTCTGAAACAAGGCTTAAACTAGACAAGCTTTTAACGCTGTAAAATAATCCACTCAAACTATCCCTTGGTAAGATTTTCTCTCTCGCTTATGCTAGAGTTTCTCTCTCGCGTCTTGTTCGAGCTTTCTCCGGATCTTCGGGTCCATGTATCTTCAGTAGCTTTTCTCCTCTCATCTTCTTCCACTGTCTTCACTTCCTTCTCCCTTCCATTGTAGTCTCTTTTTTCGTTTTCTCCAGTGGTCACGCTTGCTTCCTTTGAACAATCCTTCCCTTTGCATGTCGCCGATTATGGACATGCAACCTCTAAATTACTGCATTATCATCTGGGTTTTTTTCTAGAACGCTGATTCTCCTCCATCTATTTATCCATGGCCTCGGAAGACACAGATGACTCTTCTCGTATTGCCTCTCTGTGCCATCGCCTTGGAAGGCTCTGTTCGGACCAAGAACTGGAAGTCTGGGACAATCTACAAGGAACGGACAATATCAAAGAGTGTCGCCTCATTTTAGTGGGTAATATCTACACAAACCCTTCTATCAACTTACACCTTTCCAGATTGCCATGAAGAAAGCTTGGCGTGTCGATTCTCTGGACATTTCACCTAGCGATGATGGCATCTACATTATGAAATTTCGAACTGAGATAGAAAAAAAACGGGCATTAGATGGCACCCCCTGGTTATTTTCCGGTCATCTAGTCAACTTACAACCTTGGAAGCCCAATACCCCTCTCCATTGCTACAACTTTTCCAAATGCCCTTTCTGGGTGCATGTTATAGGGTTACCTCTGGAATGGAATACTCCTCAACTTCTTAGTAGGGCAGTTCAGCAGATGGGTCGCGTGCTTGAAGTCAAACAGGATACTTCTGGGAGAATTCGCCTAGAAATTGATCTGCATCAACCATTAAAATCAGGGAAGCTCATTAGCATTTCTGGAAAACCCCTATGGCTTGATTTCAGGTATGAAAGACTATCCCACTATTGTTACTCGTGTGGGAAATTAGGCCATTATGCCGCTTCATGCAAGGACTACCCTTATGATGAATCTCTATTTGAGGGACGTGATACAATGGTCTATGGACCTTGGTTACGGGCAGAGATTAAACAACATAGTCCCTATTGGGATGCTTTCTACAAACCCTCATCACCCTCGAACCCATGGACGAGACTATACCTGAAACTCCACCTCCTACACACCCCCTTTGCCAGCCTTACCTCCAATAACTCCTGCGCTCGAGACTCCCCAACGGTCAAAGGTTGTCCCTCATACTCCTGTTCCTACAGCCTCTGTCACCACCGATTTGGTCCTATGAGATGCCAAATTAAAGGGTATTCAAAGTTCTTCCCTTGAATTTCCACAACTGAAAAAACAAAAGACTCCCCGATCACGAGATAGTAGTGGGTTCCGGTAAGAAACCTAAACGCTATTCCCCTTATGAGCTACGCACAAATCAGACCACTTTGAATTAGATGAAACCACATTACTCGACACACCTGTATTTGAAGCTCCCGATCATTCTCCCGGGTTGTGGCGGCTGGCCCAAAACAGCCCCCACGGTCAAAATGAAAATACTAAGCTGGAATTGTCGGGGTTGGGCAATCCCCCGACAATTCAATCTCTCAAGGCTATGATAGCCTCTGAAAAGCCCGACCTAGTGTTTCTAATGGAAACAAAGAATGCAGATCTCGTTTTACAAAACTTACAGCGTCGTTGCCATTTTGCCCACTCCTTTTTGAGGACTCCCGCTGGTTTTTCGGGTGGCCTTGCTCTGTTCTGGACTGACCTCCTTGACATCTCTATTCTGTCTTCTGGTCAGCATTATATAAATATGTCGGTTTTTGATACTAGGCTCTCTACCTCTATGCACGTTACTGTGTGTATGCTCCTGCCTCTTTTTCGCAAGGCAGGATTTCGGAACTCGTTCCGTGTGTTTCATGCATCTTCCACCCTTCCATGGATATGTATCGGGGATTTCAATGATTTCCTTCATCCCTGGGAAAAGATGGGAAAAAGACCAGCAAATTATTACAGGATGGCAGCATTTCGGAAGGTTATTGATGATTGTGCATTGATTGAACTGGATAGTAAAGGTTGTGAGTATACCTGGTCCAACAACCGAGCTGGAGATGAATTAGTCAAAGAGAAACTCGACCACGTTTTCTGTTCTCGGATTGGAGCTTCATATACCCATCCTCCATAGTGTTTGCCCTCCCTTCGATCGGATCGGATCACGCCCTCGGTGCTGAACTCTCATTTTCAATCTGTCAAGCCAAGAAAGAATTTTCATTATGAAGCTTATGGAGTCAACATCATGAGTGTACAACAGTCATTAAATCGGTATGGGATCGGAATCATTCTTCCTTACCATCTAAGCTGCAAGCGTATCTCATAAGTTGTCCAATTTGGAGTCGAACTCGCTTCACAAATGCTAGGCAGCAAATTCAGAGTCTTCAGCAACAGTTACAGCAGATTACAAATAGGAAATGCTATCAGCAAGGAGATAAAGAATTAGCAACAACAATCCGCTCTAAAATACAGCAAATGTGGAATCAGGAAGAGCAATTTTGGGCAATGCGCTCTAGGATTAACTGGTTGTCATGGGGAGATAAGAATTCAAAATTTTTTCATGCTTACACGGTTCAAAGGCGACAACAAAACAGAATTTCTATCTTAAAAGATGCAAATCAGAATTGGCGAGAGCCGAGCGGCTTAAAGAAATGACCATGGATTATTTTCTTGGACTTTATCACTCGTTGGATACGAGAGATTTTCAGCCATTCATATTACAATGTCCACAAATTGTGACTCCTCAGATTAATACACATCTTATGAGCCCTGTTACGGAAAAAGAGGTCTATGATGCTACCTTTCAGTTGGGAGCAACAAAGGCCCCCGGTCCTGATGGCCTCCCCGGTCTGTTCTACAGGCACCACTGGAACACCATCAAACATACACTTATCAGTACAGTGCAAGATTTCTTTCAATATGGTCAGATGCCTCCGAATTTAAACAGAACAGTATTGACTCTGGTTCCGAAAGTTCATCGTCCTGAAAGCATTGACCAATATCGCCCTATTAGTCTCTGTAATTTCGCATACAAAATTATCTCTAAAGTTATGGCTAATAGATTGAAGTGTTGGCTCCCTACACTAATCACTCCAGAACAGGCAGCGTTTGTTGGTGGGAGGCAGATTCAAGATAATATCATGGTAGTCCAGGAAGTTATCCACCAGTTTAAGATCCGATCTAAATCAAAAATGTTCAATCTTATTCTCAAAACAGATATGCAGAAAGCTTACGATCGTGTGGAATGGGACTTTATAGCAGCTTATTTCAAACAGTTGGGGTTTACGGATAGATGGGTAATGCTAGTAATGGAATGCATCACAACTGTTTCTTTTACTATCCGTTTCAATGGAGATCTGCTACCATCTTTTAAACCTACTAGAGGACTTCGTCAAGGTGACCCCCTATCCCCTTACATCTTCATCTTAATGGCAAACGCTCTATCCACAGTACTCAATCAAGCTATCAGTTCAGGGCACTTCAGGGGATAAAATTTAATCGCGCCTGTCCTCAGCTCTCCCATTTATTTTTTGCTGATGATGCAGTTTTTTTCCTCAAAGCTTCCATCTCTGAATGTCAAAACCTATCAAACATATTAAACCAATACTGCTCAGCAACGGGTCAGCTTCTCAACAGAAATAAATCAGCAATTTTCTTCAGTCAGAATTGTCCAATGCAGCTACAGGATAACTTACAAAGGGAATTGAGAGTACCTTTGGTGCGAAGATATGGTAAGTACTTGGGCATTCCATCAGATTGGGGGAGATCTAAACGGGAGATGTTCACTTGGATCCTGACAAAAATGGACGCGAAATTAGCTGGATGGAAGGAACAGTTCTTATCCAAAGGGGGCAAGGAGATTTTATTAAAAGCAGTCACTCAAGCCTTACCTCAGTATGCGATGTCCCTTTTTATGCTTCCCTTGTCTCTCTGTAGAAAAATGGAAAGTAAGATTTCAGCATTCTGGTGGAGCAAATATAAGAGTGATTCTGGCATACATTGGATAAAATGGTCAGCGATAAAACAGTCCAAATCAAAGGGGGGTATGGGATTCAGAGATCTTATGTCTTTTAATCTAGCGATGCTAGGTAAACAAGCGTGGCGTTTATTACAGCATCCTACTGCTATTTGGAGTCGTCTGCTTAAAGGTTTATATTTCAAACGGTCTTCTTTTCAGCAAGCCACTTCAGGCTATAGACCATCATGGGGGTGGCGTAGTCTTCTAAAGGGCAGGGATGCTATTCTTCCTAACACTAGGTGGATGGTGAAGGATGGGTCGCGAATTGACATCAGAACAGATTATTGGACTTCAATTGGCAAAATAGGAGGAACTGCGTGCAGCTGGAGAACCCAATAAAGTTGCTGAACTTCTTGATCTACCTACAGCCACCGGAAGGGAGCTTATCTTTCCTATTTTCGCTGAACCGGTATGCTCTGCCATCTTAAACACTCCTATAAACCCCTCCCTTCCTTCTGATCAGTTGGTTTGGACAGCTACATCATCGGGATCATTTTCTGTTAAAAGTTGTTATTACTATTTATTGTCTAAGCAACAACACCTACCCACCAGTGCATCATCATCTTATCAGCCTCCTCCTCAACTCTGGAACAAAATATGGCACATGGAAATAGCTCCAAAAATTCGAGTCTTCTTATGGCTAGCTTGTAAAAATGCCCTCGCCACTAAAGCAAATCTCTATTCCAGACACATCATTTCGAATCCCTACTGCACCCTCTGCGATCAGCATACCCCGGAGACCATTGAACACTTATTTTTCTATTGTGAATGGACAAAAGCGATCTGGACAAATGACAGGATCAGAATTCATTTCTCACTTACCTCGATCAAGAGACTGGATGCCTGGTTGGCGGCCCGTACCACCCATAATCGTTCTTCCCCAAGTTTAGAAGCGATTGCCTCTTTACTATGGGAGATCTGGCGTCAACGCAATAATGCTATTTTCCGACAGCAAACTCCGGACCCGATCACCGCGGTGGATAATGCTCTCACCCACTTCGGGATCTATGCGAGTCTTCAACCACCGAAATCTAGATTTTTACACACAAGTATTAGTACGGATCATCGCTGGAAACCACCAGATCAAGGCACAATCAAATGCAACATCGATGGGGCTTTCATCCCGGGGAGTGAAGAGGGTGCTATCGCATGTATTTTCCGAAATTTTAAAGGAGAGCTTACCGATATGTTTACCGATCTTGTTCCGGCTACATCGGCGTTTCAAGTGGAGATCTTTGCGATGATGCGGGCCCTTCAGCACATGATCGATCTCAGGCACCAACACCATCGAGTTGTGGTTGAATCAGATTGCCTTTTCTTGGTGGAGATCCTTCGGAAACACCAGCCGCAGCCATGGCGGGAGCGTCATCTCCTTGCTGTTCTTCAAGACCTAATCTCTCAATGCCCTAATGCCTCGGTTCATCATGTATCGCGCGAGGCAAACCTAGCAGCCGATCGGGCCACCAAAGCCCATCGGGCTAATGGACCTGTTTCTAACTGGCTTGTTTTTACCCCGTTTGCTTTACAGAATATTATCCTTACGGATGTATTACTTGCTGGTTGTAAGCATATGTTCGTATAAAATATCAGTCTTTTTCCGACCAAAAAAAAAAAAAAACTATCCCTTGGCATGTAGCCCTGCTGGTAAAGGGATTGGGAGGTGGGGCCGGAGAGTACTAGGTCCAAGATTCAACCCCAATGAGCATCGGACACATATGTACATAGAACAGAGAAGTGAGACCAAAAGAAAAAACAATCTCTGGAACTATAAGGTAGTCTTGAGTTCTTTAAAGAAGCATCCAACCCCCACAAAAACACGCAACAAAACACCAAATGCTAAAGCGAAGGCTTATAAAGTCATTGAAAAGAGCGTATAAACCGGATACAATGATTTCAAACAATGTCTATGCACTAAACTATTGCATTTGTCGTATAAAAGAAGAGAGATAATACCTTAAAAAGCCCCAAACTGGTACATTTGTGACAAATTTACCCTAAACTATTTTTTTTACCATGAAAAACCTCAAACTGGTAAACTTGTGACAAATTTACCCCGACTAATTATAAAAAACCCTAAACTGATGCATTTATGACAAATTTACCCCAAACTAATTTATTCGACTGCAAAAAACTCTAAACTGGTAAATTTGTGACAAATATACCCTATGCTAAATTGGATTAATACCACAAAAAAATCATAAAAATTGTAAACAGTGACAAACGGAACGTAAAATCCTAAATTGATATACGGTTAACTGTCACATGTCATTTAACTTAATAATTTGATAATAAAATTTAACGAAAACTAACATAGGGTAAAATTATCATAAGTGTACCAATTTGGGATAAATTTATCAAAAGTATACCAGTTTGGGGTTTTTGGTGGTCAAAAAAATAATTTGGGGTAAATTTGTCACAAGTGTACCAGTTTGGGGTTTTTTAGGGTATTATCCCAAAAGAATATGTTGTTCGTAGTCAAATTTTATTCGAAAAAGGAAAATGCATAGACCAGAAACAACTTTGCTTCTTCTAGAAGTGAAAGCTAAAATTACATCCAACAAACAGTCAAAATATATAATAAAGATTTCAATAAAAGTATTCTCATGCATTATAAGATGGTTAATATATTATTCCATGCCAAGAAGTACGGACCTTTATCCATGCCGATAGATGTCAATAAGTGTTGATAAGAGTCGAACAACTACTAGGCAAGAAAAAATGGTAATTTTTTTTTTCATACAACTTTTTGGTAACTTACTAACACTTTTAGAAAATTCCTACATTTTTAACAATTTGCAAATTATAAGTTTTTGAATTAACTTACTAAAATCATTTGCATAATTGCGATTGCTTCAAATTTATCAATTTGAATGTGAAATCACCAATCTAAATTAGACCGAACAACTTTTGTTGGACTAAATTCTCAACTAGTTTCAATTTACCATCTCTCATTCGAATTACTTACTTATTTTTAATTTTTTTCTTAGAGATAAAGAGAAATTGGTCAATTA
The DNA here is from genome assembly GCA_017140325.1 of Eucalyptus leucophloia subsp. euroa. Classification (NCBI taxonomy): domain Eukaryota; kingdom Viridiplantae; phylum Streptophyta; class Magnoliopsida; order Myrtales; family Myrtaceae; genus Eucalyptus; species Eucalyptus leucophloia. The sequence continues at coordinate 66,021,020 of CM029475.1, forward strand.
ACATTGACAACCAACTCGAATAGTAGAAATGTTTAAATTATGTTATTACATAAATAAATAAAAAATTGGTAATTCTAAATAAAGGCTTAAAGTGTTCTTATTTCTCAAATAAGGGCCTGAATGTAGACCTTATTATAAATAAGCTCTTGAAATACTCTCATTTTCTCAAATAAGTACCAAAAGAAGAATTTGTTTCAAATAAGAGTATGAGTGATTATATCAATTTCAAATAATTGTCAACTTTCTAGTTGGTCAAAGGTATTTTCTCCAATTACATTTTTTTTGTCTTTTTTCTTTCTTTTTTGTTTATTTTTTTTTCGTTTTTGCCGATGGCCAGTCAACCACCAACATTCCTCACTAGATCTAGGTGAGGGTCGCCTCGCCAACGACCGGCAAGGGATGGCCTTGTCTAAGCAAAGCGAGCTCATCTTGAGCAAGGCCACCCTCGAAAGCTACAAGTGAGACCAACCCTCGTTAGATTCAAGAAAGGGTCACCTCGCCGCAGCCAATGAGGCTGCTGAGCCCTCACCCAAAAAAAAAAAAAAAAGAAGAAGAAGAAGAAGAAAAAAAAAAAACTAGTGCTAGTCAACGAGGTAGGCCCTCATTTGCAATTGCCATAGTCACTTTAGCCCCTTATCTAAAATTACAATAGCCATTTCAGGTCCTTATTTAAGATTTATATAACCATTTCAGGTCATTATTTTACACAAAATCCACTTCAAGACCTTTATTTGAGAAAATGAAAGTACTTTCCGAGCTTGTATTTGAAATTTTCTCTTATATCTCATTTAACCCATAGTGGCCTCATTGATTGTAAGATTAAGCTCAATAGGAATACTGAAGCATTGTTCATAATCATTTTATTTATCATTTTTCTATTTTTTTTTTGTTTTTCGGAACAAAAAAAAAATCCGTTTGATAACTTCAATTAATTTTTCTATTTCCCTAAGCAAATCAATGGCTAAGAATAAACTTGGAACATAAAATAGAAGAAAAAAAAAAAAAGCCTACTTCTTTGTTTTCATGAACAAAAAAAGAAATAATATCATTTTAGAAAAGAAAAAAAAAAAAGGCTTAACATACCCTACTCATCTTTACAAAATTGACACAAGGTTTAGTCTCTTGACACAATCCAAGTCGCCATTTTCTTGGAATGAAAAATTAAAAAAATCATAAATTCATAAATTCATAAATTTAGGAAAAATTTAGAAAATAGATTTTGAGTTGTTTTACTATATTTTAGTGTTAATTCTAGTTTAGATTTAATTTAGCATAAAAAATGTGAAAATCTTTTGATGAAAATTAGATTCAAAATTGAATAAGTTTTTTGGGCTTTACAATATGGATTTTTTTAATACCATTTTCTTTTAGAGACAATGTCAGGTTGTGAAAGCTTGGCAACTCCGGTCTTCTTCTCTTAAAATTCTTTTGGAGACATCCTTTAAGAACATCTGCAATACTGTTTTAATAGAAAATTTATATAGTTCTAAACAAGTCTTTTGCATTATCATTTGTCTTGTGTTCATAGCAATTGAATAAGCCTGTGCTTCATAAATCTCCAATGTTATTTGCTTGAAGGTTTGATGAGTTCACCAAAGATCGGCTCCATCATCAATTGTTTCACATTGTTCATTCTACCAAGTAGCGTTTGCTCTTCTCCTTACAACTAAAAAACTCATAAGGTCTATACACATGTTTATTGTAAGCCCAAAAATTTATTGTCATCATCCCCACATCTTGAGTGGTAGAGGTATAGCACAAGTGTCAAAGTTTAGCATTGGAGATACTTAAATGTCAAAAGTTACGAAAAATACATGTAAGTGTCGCTTTTTAAAAAATTTGGAACATCTAAATGTCAAGTCCGATAAAGGCTCCTGAAAATCCTACGCAGTAATTTTTTTTAATATAACTCATCCACATGGCTCGCCAAAGAGCTTAGTCAACTTAAGATCCGTCTAGTAAAACTTCTATTTTGAGAAATAATTTTTTTTAGAAATAGTTTTTTATCTATTTCTATTTTTTGGAACAATTTATGAGTAAAAAAACGTGTTTGATAACTACAAAAGATTTCTATTCGTGGAATAGAAAAAGAACAAAAATGTAATTGATACGATCCACATTTTTTTTTGTAACATATAATTTCTTTTAATTTTTTAATAATTTTTTAAGATTTTTTTTCCTTTTTTTCCTTATTTTTCCTTACTACCGACCATCGCTCGCCGCCACCGATCCACCAATGACAACAATAGTCGGCAATTGGCATTGTCGATGGTAGTGGCCAACAATGGCCGAATAGCAGGGATCAACGATGGGGGGCCGTCAGGTGGCAAGGAAGAAGAAAAGAAAAAAATAAAGTAAAAATAAATTATGTCTAAAAATTATTCCCATGAATAAAAAACTACTTTTTTCTACTTATTGTTTCTATTTCAAATCTAATTCCCAACCACTTTTCTATTCTAGGGAATGGAAAAATTAATTAACTTTATCAAACAGATTTTTATTCATTTTTTGTTCTAGGAAACAAAAGAATAGAAAAACAAAAGAACATAAGCATTAACAAATAGGCTCTTAGACTCACCTAAAACGACATTATTTCCATCGTTGGCAAAAATAAAAGTACCAAATCGACCAAAACGATGTCATGTCCCCAATTGCCCCTAACCTAAAACCTTAAATCAACCAAAATCCCCATTGAAGTGCCTCAACCCTATTCTAGAACCCTAATTTCTATTTGCCCCAAATTCTAATACTAAATATTGAAAATGGGGAGCAAGAATGTCACTAGCAACTCAAACTTCCCTCACAAAAGCAAAAGAGAAGGCGAGCATTTCCGTTATAGTGGGTTACTACATTTAAGAAGAATATCATGGAGTTGAATAAATCCTAAGAAAAGATTTTATGAATGTGCCTAATATAGAGAATGGTCGAAGTGCAAATACTAAAAATGAGACAATGCATGTTGGCACCTGATTTTTAGTCGATGCATTATTAAAAGTAAAAATCGAGGCTTGAGTTTCTGATCCCGACAGAATTCATCTCTCAGCCAAAAAATATAGTTTTTCATTTCTTTCTTTTGTATTGTTTTTTTTTTTTAAATAAGGTTTAGTTCATTTTCGAGAAAAACTCGAAAAGTTAAACGGTTGACTTTCTTGTTAACTTTTTTATCCACCCTTTAACCAAAAGTCAACCCCGGGTCAAAAATTGACTTTTTATCCCAAAAAATTCATTTATTTTTAATTTCACTTTTGTCATATTAATTTCTCAAAATCCAAAGAATTGACCAAAAAATCCATTTTTTAGGAAAAGTTAACTAAATGGTTGACTTTTGGTCAAACTTTTGACTAAAAAAGGAAAATAATTAAAAAAATTAAAAAATGTACAAATACATTTATTTTAATGTCAATTTGACTTTTGTGTCAAAAATTTCACAAAATTCAACTAAGAACGCTGATTTCTGAATTTTTCAATTTTGGGTTCTAAATCGACTAAAACTAAAATTACTTTTATTCTAGTCATAATTAGGTGTAATTCATTCTTTGACATTTGGTCTAGAGACCATCTAAAATTTTCTTGTACATTCAATTTCGTGATTTATTGAGTCAAAATATGAATTGTCGTTTTGAGCCCTAATTAGGGGATGAAAATCGATCCTTCATAAGTTGAGAACAGATAATTGTTTTTCACCAATTTCCTTAAGATAAGTCCAAATTCGAAATCAATTTTGTAAAATTCATACTAGAATTTATCAATTTGAAGAATTGTATCCTCTTAGACATTAGAAAATCAAGCAATTGAGCTTCAATCGACAAAGTTCAAATTGACCCCTTCATAACTATGGTTTAATTTCATTAATCTAGGTCTAATTTTAATATTAGGTTTAGATCCATTTTTGACCTAAACTCAAGCACTTCAATTTAAGGTCAATTTGAATACGATAAGTGATCTTACACATGGGTAGCTCATTAGATAAAGCAATTGTGACACTAATTGAGTTCAATTTTAGTTAATTTGCAATTTTTTCCCATTGAATTGCAAAGTTTACCATAGCCATTTAGGCCCAATTCAAATCACCCATGGTTTCAACTCATTTTTTTCATGATAATCATTCAATGAAGTCAATAAAAAACCCCTAGATCATGTTCATAAGGTTTGATTAGTTTAATTATATCTTAAATGGTCAATTTCTTCTTAAAAATGATAAAATTCATTTTCAATGTGCTCCTTAAGGAAGCAAATTACATATATTTTAAACCTACAAGGGTCACAAGTGGACAAGATAGCCGGAAACCAAACAAAACCGGTCAAGAATCGGTCAAAATCCGGCTGAACCGAATTGAATTGGTTTGACTGATCTGACTAGCCATTGGCAGGGCTGGCCGATTTAGCCCCTTGCCAATCAATTCTTGACCTCTAGCGACCGATTCCGAGATTTGCTCAATGTCAATTTCACTTCTGCGCCTTCAATTTCCTAAAATTTTACAAATTGACTACCGAATTTCATCAAATTGCAAATTAACTCCTGATTGGACATTTTGACATAATTCCTAACTTTTGCTTCGTTTTTTGCAAATCAAAACCACTAGATTAATTACCCAACACCTTGAGATCATGATAGAGCATTCAAAATCAATTTTTGATTGTTGAATCGAAATTTCGACCGTCGAATGGAACCAACGATTAAAATCGCTTAATTTGGGGTGTATATAAATGAAATTTTCCTCCATTTTCTAAGAGGGCTTATTTCTACATGAAAATTTTCTCCCTTGCAGTATCTCTCTCTCTTTTCTCTCTCAAATCTCTCGCGAAAACCAGATCTCTCCCTCTCTCTAGTTTGATCCGATCAGATCTCTCTTTGATGAACTTTTGCCGCCGGTTTTAGCCCCCGCTAGCGGTCTTCATCCCTACACCACCATCCAGCCCCTTTGTCCCTCACTACCAATGGTGGTTGAAGCAAGATCAAGCTTCGGTAAGAGCCCACCATAACAAACAATGACAACAAAATAATTTTTATCATAAGTCATTTTGCAATCAAGGAAAAAAAAATAATTAAGTTTTGGGACCATATCGACAAAGGATGATAGACAATTGCACATGAAGGTTCCACACTTTCATAGACTTTATTAAAGAAAATGGAAGAAATGCACAGGTTATTTAATGGAAAGAAATGACAAGATGCACCCACGACAACCACTTCGATTATATTACCTTCACTTAAAATATTGACCAATAAATAGAGGTTCCCACAGCAAGCATAGATCCCACGACACATAGTTCAATCTTCAATTAAAAAAAAAAAAAAAAATAGCAAGATGTCCCCGTAACAACCACTCGAGCCCTAAAAATTGCCCTCACATATCACAATATCACATCCGAGCCCAAAAAATCGTCTTCGCACATCACAATACCATATCCAAGCCCTAAATCACACATCACAGTAGCATAGAAGCCCTAATTTTCCTTCTGCCAAGCCCTAAATTGCCAATCTGAAACCTTCAATTGCTCAAGCACCACATCTGAGCCCTAATCGCATATCACAGTATAATCTAAGCCCTACATTTCTCGACCAACCCCCACATTTCCCAACCAAACCCTAAATTTCCCATCAACACCCCAATAGATGAGTCTGAGCCCTAATTTCACACCAAAAATGAGGGGGAGAAGAGGACAAAACCTAGGCGAGCGATGACAACAAGTGATGACCAACCTTAGTGAGTGTGAACAGCGACCGAGAACAGCAACAGAGAGAAGAGCGTGGGTGCGAGCGTGAAAGTCTAACCATGAACGAAGACGGCGAGATCTGGTTTACCCTCAAAATAAACTAAACAATGTCATTTAGTACCAAGGAAAAATAACGTTGTTTGGCTTGGTGAAGCCAGCATGGACGGGGTGACATCGTTTTTGTTATCCACGTGTATTTTTTTTTTTAAATAATTGCCACCTCAGTAAAGTATGTCCTCAAAAAATACCATGTATGCAACTTGGCCGATTTTCTCATCGTTAGCACTTAATTGTTCCATTTCACCTTATTTTGACACTTAAGTGTATATTTCCTAACTTTTGACACTTAAGTGTCTCCATACCAAGTTTTGGCACTTCAGGTATCCATGCCTTCATCTTGAGTTATAAACTGATGAAACTCTCTACTGTCATTTCCAGTCATCCATATTTGAGTAATTATTATATTGAATTTTCTAAGGCCATCTTAGAATATCTCATTCAATTAAATCCTTACAAAAGTCAAGTTTTATTCAGATATGAATTGTTAAGTTTCCACTACCATTTTTATAATTAAAAGAAAAAAAAATGAGAATCGAAATTTTTAGAGTTGTACCAAACGCATTTATATTCTTTTTCTGTTCTGAAAATATAAATTCTATGCAGTTACTAAATGTGTTGTCCCACTTAGAAACTCATCTAGGGAATAGAAATAGAAAAAAAAAATATTTTGGAGCAGAAATTATCCTTGAAAATATAAACGTTATTAAACACACCCTAATTATTCCCTAAAATAACCCTAACTCCGAGTTTCTTGATTCCCTAGTCAGCGCGCGTTCAAGAATAGTTTATGCTGCTCATTAAAATAAAGATTAGTTTGTCTGGTCCACCTCACCCATGCAAATGTTCTCACAACAGAGAAGATGTTGCGAGAACATGGAAAAGGTTTATTGATGCTACATATATTTGTTTTTCGTATCGGTTGATACGGAATAAAACAAACTATAAGGTATAGTTTAGGGGTGTGCATGGTCTGGCCGGGCAGTTCCCGACCTAGAACCGGGAACCGCCCGCTAAGGACCGGTTCCAAAAAATTGGAACCGGGATCCACCCATTTGTTGCTTGGATCCACCCAGGAACCGGACTGCCGGTCCGGTCCAGTTCCCGGATGGATCCATGGAACCGATTTTGACGTGAAATTTTTTTGGTTTTCAACAAAAAAACAATTACGTGACATCAAAGCAAGCCAAAGAAAGAAAAATCAAATTTAATTACGTGGAACAAATATTTATTTGTTGTAATTATAAATGTATCTCATAGATAAAAAAAAAACGCGAACAAATGAAATGCAACATTCTCCCATTTCCTACTTGCAAATAACCATAGATGGTTCAATTTTCTTTGACCAAAGGTAAAGGTTCCCTAGAAAGTGAGATGAGATGTAGGGTTTCTCTTAGTAATTTTTTTTTTAATATTAAAAAGGTTCCAGTCCGGTCCGAGTGGGCGGATCCGCCCACAAAACCGGGAACCGGACCGATACCCACTGGTTCCAATTTATTGGAACCGGGAACCGGACCGGTTCCCTCAAGACCCGCCAGTTCCGGGTGGTTCCAGTTCGGTTCCGGGCGGTCCGGGCGGATCCCGGGTATTTTGCACACCCCTAGTATAGTTCCAAAGGAACTCTCTCTCTCTCTCTCTCTCTCTCTCTCTCTCTCTCTCAAAAGTGCGATTCTCGTGGAATTGAGCAAATGGTATGGGGCACGACCGTGTGGGAAATGAATTACTCAAATTGACGTCAATGCACCAATTAGAAGCAGCAAAGGCAAAAGATGAATCCCCAGAATCGGTGAGCCATTTTTATGGGATTAGGCAACATGAGCTGGAACAGAGGGATAAAGTTCTCTTTATTGATTAGGTGGGGATCGACTTTGAATTCAAAGATAGAGACAGCTGGCTGGGGTGCACTCCATAAGTGGTCCATTATCATTCTGGAATACTGATAAAAGTCAGGCAGTTAAGGAGAAAAAAGTAGAAATGAGCGACCATAGCAGTCTCGTTCACCGTAGTTACAAGAGTTTGGCATCCGGCATTGGATGTTTAGCTTTAGACAAAGCGTCATAACGTGCACAGAATCAAGTAGATCATTATAGGAGAAAGTATCAAAAAAGTCTTACACATAATCTATCAGTACCATTTCAGTTCTAAGTATTTCACTCAAATCAATTTAATTTTAAACATTTTGAATTTGTATCAATTAAATTTATCCGGCCAATTTTGCCAGAAATTACTTATGAACGTGGCTATCATGCTTGACTCGGCCGATGCTAATGTAGACAAATTTATAACTTTTTAATATTTTTCAGAATTTTTTATTTATCTTTTCTTTTCTTCCTTTATTTTTTTTCTTTTAATTGTAGCCGGCAAGGGTCACAGCCCTCACACAAGCCATTGTCAGCCATAGTCGAGGGCCACCAAATCCTTGCAAGAGGCTGCAAGGGCAACCTTCGCCCAGGCCACGGTGACTCTCATAGGCCACTAGGTGAGGGCATGCGAGCCCCGCCGGCTGCTAGCAAGGGTCATGGCTCTCATCCAAGCCATCACTTGGCGCCGGCGAGGGCTTGGCAGCCCTCACCCGACCACAAAGGCAAGGGTGGCCTTTGACCTCATAGCCTCTAACAAGGGCTTCGCAGCCTTCGTTCGCAGCTGGCGAGGGCCGGGCGAGGGCCTGCCTCGCCCGGCCCTCGCCAGCCCCAACGACAAAATAGATTATGGCGATGTGCGGCGTCCGGCGGAAAGAAGCATCAAGTCTATGTCCGTAAGCAGAGAGCCAATGGGCGTTCTAATCCATGACAAACCACAGGGTCACACGCCCACCAAATAATTAATTAATAAAAAGAGCAAATTATAAAAATAATAATTTCAGAAAGATTCCGCTTCCATTTTGACTTCTCATGCCGAACCGTCTCTATTTAAGTCCGTAGAATGAGTCATTCCTTCCCTCATGCCCTCAACAACACTCGTTACCCAGGGGAGAGAGAACATGCATTGATCTGTTAATTTCTTCTTCGCTAGACAGATGGAACTAGGGCAGCCCAGGCAACCCCATCTCAACATCATTAACAAGTACATCAACCCAAGAAATGGCAAGGGTGGTCCGTCAACATCGCCATTGCCACCAAGGAATGATTTGTGCAAGCACTCCGGATCCTTTCGGAAGCTTGGAGTGGGAGTCTTGGCGGCAGCGGGCGGCATCTCCGATGTGGAGAAGAAGCTCTTATGGCTACGCTCTCAAATCATTGGTGGTGACGCCGAGTTCGACTCACCATTCGGCAGGCGACAGCTCACGTACGCTGATAGCACCGCCTCTGGCCGCTGCATCCGCTACGTCGAGGATTTCATCGTCGACAACATCCTTCCGTTTTATGGTACATGTGTCAAGTGTCTAAGAGATTTTTCTTCTAATTTCGCACACGGATGGCCATAGGCACAATTCCTCTACAGTTGCATTTCCTCAGGTAATGAGAAAATATTTTGAAAACTCCTCTCCTATACACTCTCGCTCCGCCGTGCGCCCACCCAATATTTTCTCCACCTCTTCTGCCTCCCCTGCACGCGCTCGCTCTCTCTCCTCTCTCCTCTGCCTTCCGCGCCTTCATCAACCACCTCTGCCCCTCCCTCAACCATGGCCTCTCCTAGCACCGCCCCTGAGCTTCCTCATCACCAACCCCGTCTCCCTAGTCTTCCTGGCCTCGCGTCCTCTTGGCGGCCCTCCTCGTCACCTAGATCTTGCTCTGCCTCTTCCGCCCCACCGACCCCCGGGTCATCTTCGGCCGCACCTACTCAGACCACGAGACCCTTGGCATCCTCATCGTCCTCAGCATCTGATTGACGTGCCACCACATCTCTGGCTCCGCCATCGCCAAATCGCTGCCCACTTTGGGCTCCGCCCTCTCTCTCTCCCTCCAAGTCCCAACCGAGCCCTCATCTGACGAACCACCACGCAGCCTCCACCTCCACTAAGGGCTCAGTGAGAAAGGGGGGGGTGGCAAAGAGAGAGAGTCAGGCAAGAGGGCGCATGTAAGAAAGAGTAGGAGTGAGCATGATTCTAGGATAGAACTTGGAACTTGAGAACTGGACTAGTACAATTTTTTTTGAATAAGACGGATCAAATTGATGGTAATGGAAAAAACAGGGTATGCCCTTTTATTGCTATTACTCATTTTGTCACTAAAAATACTTTCTTTTATCCTCATGAATCGGACAATACCATGTTATTTTCTATGGTTATATTAGTGCTATTTACTTTGTTTGTTGGGGTTATAGGAATTCCCTTTGCTTTTAATCAAGAAGAAATTCATTTGGATATATTATCTAAATTGTTAAATCTGTCTATAAACCTTTTACATCCAAATTCAAATAATTCGGTGGATTGGTATGAATTTGTGACAAATGCAAGTTTTTATGTCAGTATAGCTTTTTTCGGAATATTTATGTAGGTTCCAAGTTCCAAGGTATGCAGGGTAAGTTCCAAGTTCCAAAAATTAAAAAACCTATTTCAACAAGTAGATTCCGGATTTTTAGTTGGATGAACCTAGAACTTAAAACCTGTAACCTAGAATCTAAAACATATTTTAATATTTTTCTTGATTCATGCCTCCGTGCAATCTTCCAATATTCCATGATGTTCAATGATGAATGTATAATCTAGAAGCATTAATCCGAGTTTCCATTTTATGGTTAAGATTTTTACTTTATTAATGTTCATTTTTTTGTATATTTAAATATAAATTATGATTAGTGAATTATAATCATTCAAATAGTAATATAAATGGGACCTAGATAGACTTTAGAACCTATGAAAGGAGAGGTTCCAAGTTTTAGGGTATGTGAGGTGGGTTTCAAGTTCCAAAAAAATGAGGAAATTGTTCCAACAGGTAGGTTCCAAGTTTCAGATAGAACCTATATGGAACTTGGAACTGGTCACCCCTACTTTTATTTAGTTGAATTCTTTGCCAACAATTCATTTTCTTTTGTTAATAGTTTTGTTCATTTTGTATTCTCTTTGATAAATAGCAAGCTTGTTTATTATTATTGCATTCATTTTTGTTTTGTTTAACTAAAAATGAAACAAAAAGAAAAAAGACCCTGTTGGACCCCAGAATCTATGATAGGGTAGGTTCTAGGTTTCAAGTTCCGCTAGGTAGGTTCCAAATTCCAATAAATGAGAAACCTTTATGTGATGGTAGATTTTAGGTTCTAGGCGGAACCTTTAAAGTATCTAGAACCACTCCACGTGCAGCGAGAAGAGAGAGCCTTAAAATTTGGGCCCCACACACGACACATATCACGCGTCACGTTTTTAAAGGCCTTCTTATTTGCCATTCAAATTAGGGGCACCCAATATTTTTCGCATTAGGTCATTTTCCTAAAAAAGAAGTATCCCTTCTTTAGTTAATTCTTTGCAAGTCAAATGCATTATTGGAGCGGGTACGTTTTGTGGCAGGGTTGACATTCTGCGAACTTTTTAAATCATTTTATGATTTGTAATTACATTTCAATCATACACGTTTCGAAACTTGTGCGCTTATGTGTATAGGTAATGTCACTTTCGACGATGTATATATCACAGGAGAGTCTATGTGGATGACTTTGACTTTCTACTTTTGATTTCTATTATTTATTTCACACATCATCTCTTAACAAATGGTACTAAGTTAACACGTCGGTTAAGAAATATTGAAGTCAACCTAGCAGGAAGATTTTCACCTGCCATCTCTTACCTTCACCAGCGCAGGCAGCTGTTCTTTAGACAACTTCCAAAGTTGCAGTGGAGTCTACTCTCCCCACCTAAAAGCGCTCCTTAGCTTTGGAGCTATTTTTTTTTTTTTTTCCTTTCTACTCAAGTGGAAATATCCCTGAATTTCACATACCAAAATTCAGATGAAATAATTTAAAGAATTACTCAAGTACAATATGAGGGTCTATGTCAGTGACTTTTTCCTTTTACTTTTGATTTATATTATTTAACTTTATCATCCAATGTTTGAGTTATATTTAGTGTCGAATGCCTCAAATATTTGACAAATAATAGATACAAATATTTAAAGTCATTTCAGTTCGTGAATTTTTCCATAATATCTTAGTTTAGCCTTTTTTTTCATCATTCCTGCCGAAGCACACCCCTGTACAATAAATTATTTTTCGGTGGGAAGACCAAATCACGGAGCAATCCTATCAGACTTTCACCTATTCCATTCCAATGGACTTTGTCGAATAAACAGTAAGTCAATGTATGACAAGACGAGGCAAAAAGTCGATGCTTATAAGACAAGAAGTTGCAATTCTCGACAGAACCCTCTTTTCTATATTTTGTGCCCTGTCAAATAATTTCCAACGTTTTGTCCGAATACATAAAGCTGATAACTCTAGGTGTGTAACAGAGGGCGTCCTACTCAAATTTATCGTCATTTCACGTTTTTCCCGAATATTTTCATCCTATGATAGTCAAGATCCTACGGTACACATTGTACAAACCACTAAACTGTCAATCCTATATAGGAAAAACCACTAAACTGGAGGTTACTCTTCATGTATGTGCATATAGGTAACTCACACACGTCGAACAGCCACGTAGGTCACCGGACCACCAAGACAGTGCACGAGGCCTCGAGCTACATCAAACGGTGCCTAGGAGGGGGACCTGAGGACGTGATTTTGTTCTGCGGATCAGGATCCACTAGGTCGATCAAGCGGCTCCAAGAAGTCATGGGCATTGCAGTGCCATCGCTCCTAAGAAAGAGGATGATTAAGTGCATGCCAAGCGAAGAGAGATGGGTGGTCCTAGTCGGGCCTTATGAGCACCACTCAAACCTTCTCTCATGGAGGCAAAGTCTAGCGGAGGTCATAGAGATCGGACTAGATGAAGATGGGTCGATAGACATGGAAGATTTAAGGCAAAAGCTTGAGTCTTATCGAGATGCTAACAGGCCAATTCTGGGTTCTTTCTCAGCCTGCAGTAATGTCACCGGGATTTGTACCGACACAAGAGCTGTCGCGAAGCTGCTTCACCAATTCGGTGCCTTTGCTTGCTTTGATTTTGCAGCTAGGTGAGCCTTCATTTTCCTGCATTCTCTAACTCAATCGGAGAACTCTTTATTTAAATAGATAATCCGATAATAACAAACTGTTTGCACTTAACTGAGGATCTGTTACAAGACTATACAATTTTGAACAGTGCATATGTGGAAATCAACAGATCGGAGGAAGTCGACCGTTATGATGCTATCTTCCTGAGTGTGCACAAGTTCCTCGGTGGACCTGGGTCTCCAGGAATCCCGCTCATGAGCAAGGCTCTCTATCGGCTTGGATCATTTCCCCCATCAACCTCTGGAGGAGGAACTGTTGATTATGTGAATGGCTTCAATGAAAAGGTAAAGCATTGATCTCTTACAAAAGATAGGAGCAAATTCAAAAGCTAAAGCAATTACCATCAAAGCATTCAGATTTTCATCAGTTGGTGACTTATCAATTTTACTTGCCTAACAGGATACCTTATACGTGCAAGACATTGAAGAAGGAGAGAATGCTGGGACTCCACAGATTATTCAGATCACAAGAGCAGCATTGGCATTTTGGTTGAAAGATTACGTGGGATATGAAGTAATTGAGAAACTGGAGCACAGGTACATTAAAGAAGCAATCGAAAGGCTCTCCAAAAACCAGAACATAGAGATTCTCGGGAACAAAGCAGCTAAGAGAGAGGCTATATTGTCTTTCCTGATATACTCAACAACTAATTCCCCACCAGATTGTCATAAGAAAGGAAGAGAGAGAGGGCTTTACCTGTGGGGAGAAACGGGGAACGAAAGAGACAAGCCTCTCCGCGGACCTTTAGTCGCCACTCTCCTCAATGACCTCTTTGGCATTCAAGCGAGAGGCGAGTGCGCTTGTGCCGGTCCATATGGTCATGCCCTACTTGGCATCAGTGAAGCTCAGTCCCATGCATTTAGACGTACCATTCAAAAGGTAAGACACTTGTTTTCTTTCCTGTAAGACAGAGACATGTAAGACCTTGAAGGTTTTCAAACCGTAATAGCCATACAAGGGAAGGGTCTATTAGGCACTACCCCTCAACCAGCGCGATGATTTCTTAGAGACATATAAGGTCAAGCATTTCACTGATCTTCTGTGAGTTTACCTTTATAACAGGGATTTGCTGGGGTGAAGCCTGGATGGACCAGAGTCAGCTTTCCTACTACCTTTCGGAGGAGGAGTTCAAGTACATTATTGTTGCACTGGAGTTTGTAGCCTCTTTTGGCCAGAGGTTCTGTCACGACCTTCCCGATGGTGAATTACCTAAAGAAGGCTAATGGATTACTAAGTTCGAAGACTTGGCACGAACCCTCCCAAGTCCTACCAATCGCGACTTGATATTAAGAAATTAACCCATTTAAACATACAATTATACTCAATTTGGAGTCGCCACTAACCAATTAGGGTTGGTTAGAAACCCAAGTAAAGTATGGGAGAATACTTTACTTTTGCAAACCAGAGATTCAATAGGTCCGGGGACATGGTTACGCTAGATTAATCTAACGCCCTTTCGGTACCTTTTTATTTCAAAAATATTTTGCAAGTAGTATTGATTAATTTTAACCTAAACTACTAACATGCAAAGGGTGGCCATGCGGATGCACAATCAATAAAATAACATTCAATAAAAAAAATGCCAATAAAAATGCATGCCCTAAACATGATTTCTAAATGACATGACACCTAATTTTTATTATTATGCAATCTTAATCTACACTTAATATGCATGAATTTTACTTTAATGATATATGAAATGCGATTTATATGGCATAATTTGAACTATCACCATATGTGTGAAATCTAATTTATATAATCCTAAATATGCATATACTACATGATATGTGATGAATGACATAATAATTCTATATGCATGTTTTTTTTTATGATTCTTTTTTTAATGTATGCAACCTACACTAAACAACGATGACATAAAATGGGATTAATTATGAACTAACCTATTAACTAACCAAATAAATGACCTTTTGTGTTTTTTTTTTAAATTACTTAATAATTCTCATTAAAACAACATAATGATGCAATACTAATCTTTGGCTTTTTAAAAAAAAAAAACTACACGACGGGAATAATAAAACATTAACTTATGACCCACTAACTAAAGCTCAACATGTGGTGTGCACATTATGAAATCTATATAACCTAAATAACATTTTTTGTTCTTTTTTTGTTTTATTAAAGGAAAATTAACCTAATCCTATATGAATCTAAAAAATGTAAATGCAAAGCTTTAAATATGAAATGCATATGGACCTAACTACCTAAATCCTAGGTATGACATATAATGCATGACATGTGATGAACAAATAACACACCAAAATATGTCCTACTGAAAATTCGTCAATATAAATCAATGACATATTATTTCAATGATGCAAAGTAATTCATGAATTTGTCATAAAAAAAGTCGAAATAATCAAAAATATAATCCGACGTTTCATGGCTCAATATTTTTTATTATCATGACTTAATATGACAAATTTTCTAATTGGATAATAAATCAAAACAAATCAGGTTAGAATGAAAATAATAAATAAATAAATAAATAAACTATGAAACCAAATATCTAAAAAATTTACCTAGTCTAACTCACTCACGATGGACTTAAAGAAATGGCGAAGAAGCAGTAATGGCTGAACTGCGATGATGGTTCGCCAAGGGTGATGGGTCGTGGTTCGGAACAAGGGTTGTCCGTTGGAGCTCCAACGAGGTTCGGCAGTAACTAGACTTGCAGCAAAACAGGGGAGGTAGCAGGCGGCCTTGTTTTGGTGTGCAGCAGCGAGCAAAGGGACAAACTCAGCAGCAGGGGGGTCACTCAGGCATGTAGCAGCTCGCTCAGGCAAAGGACTTGGGGTGATAGAGGCGTGACCATTGGAGTTCAGGAGCGTTGCTAAGTAGTTGCCGCAGCGATGATCGTTGCAGCAGGCATCAGAAGCGAGGTCTCAAGCAGCGGGCGAGTCGTGGGCCAACGGTAGTAGCAGCGTCGTAGGGTGAGTCAGAGCAGGGGTGTCGGAGCTTCTGGTGTTGCAGATCAGCGACGACAGAGGCGGAACAGGGGCGTTAGGGCTTCTGGTTCCGAGCGGAGACGGACGGTGGCCGGATCAGCGGGTTGCAGGGAGCATCGACTCGACGTCTGGTAGCTCAAAGCAGTAACAGAGACAGAGATGGTGTCAGAATTGTCGTTTGGTGAACACAGAGGCAGTGACAGAGCCCGGCTGTTGGCACGACGGAGGTCCGGATACGAGCGTCGGCAGCAGGGCTGGCACGGGTGCTCTCAGATGGAGGCTGACAGTGGGTGGCGCAAGGGCGCGGCGGCGAGGGGACTCGCGGAGAAGAAACCCACGAAGAAGATCAACAGTGCACAACTTTTTTTCTTCATTTTTTTTTTCTCTCTCCCTCACGTCACTTCTCTCTGCTCTCTTTCTGTACACTTTTTCTTTTGACTTTTCTTCTTCTTCCCTCTTCTCTCTACATTCCCTGCACTCTCTCTGTAGAAGCAAAAGCTTCTCTTGACTTTTCCTTTTTTTTTTTCCCCTCAACGAAGAGAAGTCGCCCCCCTTTGGTTCCAAAACCTCACCCTTTATTTATAGAGGAAAGACTCGAAGTTGTTAAAGATCTGGCGATACTCACTCAACTCCTTCAACAAAAAAAGTGGCTCCAAAATCTGACTATTAAGTTTTTGAATTCAAAATTTTTTTTTAAAAAAAATTCCCTTTAATCAAAGATTATCTTCTATTTCTATTTTCTAAATTTAAATTAGGTGTCAACAGCTACCCCTCTCTAAAGGGAAGCTCGTAAAGTTTTCCTTCAAAAATAAATAACACATAAATTTAAACCATACAAAATGAATATGAAATGAATATGCAAATGTTAATGACCTTTTTTTTTAAGAAATGGACTCAAATAAATGCAAGGTCAAAGAATGCCATGTAAATGCAATGATTTGGTCAAGAACGTAGATCTCAATGTGTCCACGCCCAATGAAATGCAAATGCAAAAAAGAACATGTACATGTCATACTTATTTGGAAATTCAGAAAAGTATTATTAGGTGTGAAATGATTCCTATGAGACCTGACAAACATCTGGAAATCTCTTCAGATAATTAAAATGCTCAAAGTCTTTAGGGATCTGGAACTTTCATCAAATCCCAAGCACCTAAAAATTGCATCAAGTACTTAAAATTTCAAAAATCTGATTTTTATGTCAGACATTTGAAAGCATTTATTGAACATCTGGAAATCATATCAGATGCTCAAAAAGATAAATACTTGGAAGTCACATCAAGCATTTAAAGGTTCAAATATCTGGACTTCATACTAGACATTTGAAAACATTTACTAAACATCTGGAAATCACATCAAACATTTGGAAGGACAAATACTTGGAAGTCACATCAAGCATTTAAGGGTTCAAATATCTGGAGTTCACACTAGACATTTGAAAATATTTTACTAAACATCTGGAAATCACATCAGACGTTTGGAAAAACAAACACTTGAAAGTCACATCAAGTGTTTAAATGCTCAAATATCTGGAATTCATACTAGACATTTGAAAACATGGATACTTGGAATTGTCACCAAGTATTCAAAGATGACAAACTCAGGGCTTTAAAGACAAATTCTTTGGTCTTTGAGGAAAAATTCATTTCGTTTTTTTTTTTTTTAAATTCAATGAAGGTCCATACATGATAGCTTTTTCAAACTTCCACAAGGAAAAATTATCAAGACAATTTCACTAAGCTGTGAATCTCTTGAACATGCTACAATGAGACACTTTTGGTGTGAAAAAGGCTTTTTCACTCACTCTCATTTAGGTGGGGTTATTTGTCCCGACCATTGATGCGGGAATATATCACTCAATCTTATCATCATCTTGTCGACAAGAGTTCGAATTTTCTTGCAATCAATATGACCTTACCAATCGAGAGGTCTTTAACGGGTATTGTAATGTGGGCTTGGTCAATGGCTTAACAAAGGGATTCTTTGAGTCAAAGCAATTGAAGAACAATTATGTAATCATCTTCGGGTTTACAAATTAAGAACCTTGCAAAATGAGAAAGAAATAATCTTGCTTGCACTTCTTCGAGCAAAAAAAAAATGTGTTTGATAAGATACAAAATTTATGTTCTCAACATAGAAAATCATTTGATAACGATATAAAATTTCTTTCTCCCGAAGACTAGCAGATGGCAGCGTTAGGCAACAATTGCCAGGAACAAAGGGGCTAGTGGCATGCAGGCAACGGCAAGGGGGCCAACAGACAAGGCAGACAATTGGCGGCGGACGGCCACAGACGGCCAGCAGTGACAAACGGTGAGCTAGCTAGCAAGCAGGCTATGAGTAGCGACAATAGACGATGGGCGGCAACGACAAGTAGGGGGACAGCAAGTAGTGAGGACGAAAAATAAAAGAGTTTTTATTTCTTATTTCTATTCTAGAAATAAAGAAGTCATTTCTATTTCAAACCTATTTCTGAATAAAAAATTTATTCCAAAAAAAAAATATGACATTGTGTTATCAAATGATATCAAATGAATTTCTATTCCAAATAGAAAAATAGTTTTAGAATAGAAATAGAATAGTTATTATATGCGCCCTAAATGACCAAGATTGACTTTCAATTCAACTACTAAATATCATTACAAAACGAATAACATATTAATCTTAAACATTCGATGGTCAGATAGTCTCTAAAACAACGCTTACCACTACACAAGGTTTTAACACTGTATGTGAACTCACTTGAACTATCCCTTGGACTACCAGGTAGACTCAGCTTCCTTAGAGAATTAACAAACCTTATGCAGCCTCTAACCACTAGGGGTGAGCACGGTTCCCGAGTAGAACCGGGAACCGGAGAACCGAACCGCACCGGAGAGTCCGGTTCGGTTCCGGTTTTAAAGAGACTGTTCCAGTTCTTGGTTCCCTTTTCATGGGAAAAGGAACCGAAACCGAAACCAAAACTGATCGGAATTCAAAAACTAGAAACCATAACACGTCACTTTCTCCCCCTTTCTACCGATTCTTTCCCCCTTGCCCTTTCTTTTTCTCTCTCTCTCTCTCTTTCTTTTCTCCCATTTTTTCCCCTTACGTCACTTCCTACACCCCCCAACTTTTCTTTTTCTTCTCTCTCTCTTTTCTCTTTCCCCTCTCTCGGCCGAAACCCCACCCCTTCTCTTCTTCTTCTTCTTCTTCTTCTTCTTCTTCTTCTTCTTCTTCTTCCTTCCTTCCTTCCTTCCTTCCTTCCTTCCTCTTGCTAGCTGCTACTTCACCCACCACCACACCACAGCCCCACGCCCTACTCACCACCACCTCTTGGCCATCAAACCACCACCACCCTACGCTCATCCGACGAGCCATCTCGCCGTTGAGCCCGACGAGCTATCGCACCGTTCCCACCACCCCTCGTCGCTATGAGCCATCACCGCCGTCCCCAAGCCACCATCACCACCACCTTTCCTGCTACTCGCTTGTCCGTCCGGGCCATCATTGCTCCAAACCGCCACCACCACCACCTCTTGCCGCCGCTCGCTCGTCCGTCCGGGCCGTCATTGCTTCAAACTGCGACCACCTCCGCTAGAATTGAGCTCTTCCCCCCTTGGCCATGAGTTGAGCCACGACGCCGCCGTCTTTGCTGTGCCGTCCCGCCACCGTTGGTGCCATGAGACTCATGTCTTCATCGCCGTCGCCTCGCCACCATTGTCGACCGCCGCCACCACCGATGGCGTAGCCGCCTTTGCCGCACCTTTTCCACAGTAGGAGCGGAGCTCCAACCGCCATGTCGAGCCCTAAAGCCCACACCCCTAGCCAAAGAGTCATCGTTGCCCGCTCCAAATCGACTTCCAAACCGAGGCCCAAATCATCAGGCCACGACGGAGATGGCAATGAGGACAACAACAAGGGCAATGTAAGTTCATCCACACTCAAGAGACGCCAGTAAAGTAATCCCTTTGGGCTGGTAGTACCGAGAACAACACAATCAGCCCCACCTTCGCCCTCGGCATGGGCTTTATCTCCCGGACGAAGTTTATTGTGGGTGGGATTGTTAGCGATGGAGGTTTCTTCTGGCTTCAATACGCCAAGGGCTAGTACTAAGAAACCAGAGAGCAAAAACAAATGGAGGTGGTGGCAATGGCGAAAGGCTTTGAAGTACTTCAAGCCAAAGATGAAGGTGTCACCTATGCAAGAAGAGGAGATTCACAAGTTACGCATCTTGCACAGCTCATTATTGCAATGGAGGTTAGCTAATGCTCTTGCTCAAGCAACTGGGGATAACACGAAGTGGAATGCCGAGGTGTGCTCTTTCTATTGATTTTGAATTCGATAATTCACCGCACCGATAACTCGTATCACTACAATATTGTGCTGTAGACTTCCGTAAACCTTTGGGTTTGTACAATAATTTCTGCATTATTATCTTTATCATTGGCATTGAGATTGCTCATACGTTTGGTGATCACAAGAGAAATTGTTCCTAGTGTGGATTAGGATAGCAAAGATGAGATGGTCAGTGATGGAGAAGATTATCGAAATGTGAAGAGTTAGACATCTTAGGAGGTTGTACGAGATCATGAGCCCTTGGAGACTCCAATGAAGGCCTACAGGCTAATCGACAATGAGACAATAGGTTTTCCTCCGCATTTTTGCTCTTTTCAGTTTTCAAAATAGCTTTTCCTCCGCATTTTTCTCAAGTGACAGATTGCTTCTTTGCCTAACGAAGATGAGCAACACCAACAGTTGCACAGCCTTCATTATTATGCAACACCAATTTATACATTAGACAATGTTTTTTCTAGAAAACTATGAATTTAGTTGTCTATTCAGATGTAAAAGATTCACATTGCTATGTATTGGCAGGTACTAAAAATGAAGGACCAACTATTGAATTATTTTGGCTTCCGGATATTCGCGTCCACTACAAAAATGAAACCAAAAAAAAAAAAAAGAACCTGTTGGAACCTGGAACCAACCCCAGAACCTGTGACAGGGTAGGTTCCAGGTTCTCGATTCTAACGGGTAGGTTTTAGGTTCCAAAAATTGAGGGACCTATACCTGAGGATAGTTCTAGGTTCCAGGCGAAACCGAACCGGAACCGGGAACTGCTCACCCCTACTAACCACCACAGAAACATGCAATAAAGCACAATACGATATTTTTGAAAATCAAACCAAAAAAAAAAAAAAGTGAAGCCACTATTATCAATTTTTCTGCCAACTTCAAAGGAACAAAGGTTTCCTCCCTAGTGATATATTTGCATCATCTTTTGCTTATGTGCATATTAGCTCTATTCTCTTTCAAAAGAAAAAAAAAAAAAGCTCAATCATACAAACCGATGAAGTAAAATTGAAAGGAAGAAATGATACGGGAAGGAAAGAATGCAGACAAACCTTAAAGATGACGTTAATACATGCTGATACTTTCAGAATAAATAGCTTGCCAAAAGAAGTTGAGGCTTTCCATTGTCACCTTCTTATATCCCCTGAAGCTTCCTTTGATTTTACAGAACCCTTTCATCTCATATGCCGTAAGTCAACTATCAAGCTTATCACTACAGACATGGGTCTGCAAATGAATGGCGCAAAGTTGCAGGCATTATCTAGCAATGGGAGAATTATTTTATTTTTACGAACGAGAGACTTTGAGTACAAAGACTTAGTTATACTAGACTTTTCTAATACCTTTTCAGTACTTTTGCAGACAGTTTGAATTAATTTTAATTCACTTCCCTAACATGTAAAATGATCACACAAGTACGCAAACCAACAATTTAACACTCAATAAAACAAATAAATAAGAATGCAAAACTTACCTCATAGCAACGAAAGTATCTGCGTTGTTACATCAAAATTCACATCAATTGTCCTAATTTCTAGTTAACACACAATCACTCAATTTTTGTTTTCACCTATTAAATGATAATCTAATCAATGCAATGTTAATACGCAATCACTCAATTTTTGTTTTCACCTATTAAATGAGAATCTAATCAATGCAATGTTAACACACAATCACTCAATTTTTGTTTTCACCTATTAAATGAGAATCTAATCAATGCAATGTTGCTAATCTAATATGAAGTAATATGACATAGTAGTATAGCCTAAAATTATATCACATGAGTAAAATAATTTTTATAGAAATGCAATAATTAAATGACATAGCAATATAGTGTAAACTAAATGACACAGTAGTATGGCCTAATTTTTAGATCGGATAAGTGATTTTCCAAGCGATTGTGAGTCAAATTTCGGCACAAAAATCGAATTGTCAATCCGTAATCTAAGGGCGCGTTTGGTAACGTTTCTGTTCAAAAATTATTCCAGGGAACAGAAATTAAAAAAAAAAAAAGTGTTTCTGTTCCGGGAACAGTTTTTGAAAAAAAGAACGCGTTTGGTAAGTGTAAAAAAAAAACTGTTCTTGAAATAAAAAAAGAACAGAAATACGTTTGGTAATTATACTCAATTTCTGTTCCTAGAATAGAAAAAGAACAGAAACATGTTTGGTAACTGTCAAAATTTATGATTTAAATTTTTCAAAAAAAGCTTTTTTTTTAAATAAAGTTTAAACTTGATATTAACTTCTCATTTTCATGAAATGCTCATTAATTTATTTTGTTCATGGTGAGTGAAGATAAACATCTTGAACATGGTTTTACCACAAAAAAAAAAAAACATCCTGAACGTGATCATTCTCATAAAATGCTCATTAATTTTATGTCTTTGCATCAATCAATCATCCTCGAGTCTCGATTTACAAAAATGTCATTTTCTCCTCGAACGCCCATCCATAAATCCAAAATCTTATACTCACCTAGAAGCACCCTGAGCCAATTAAAAACCATAAACACGTCCAAACCTTAAGCAATATGCCAAAATGAGTTTACTTGGAAAGACTATCTGGTCTATTCAATAGCAGGTTTCGCTTAAAGGCTTGCAATGACATTTGCAACGATAGTGATATGTAAACAACCATTTCCTTAAAAGCGAAAAACGTATTCAGTGTTCCCCTAAAATGATCATTTTGCTCGACAGAGGATGGAAACAAGATAAACGCTAACTCGTGTAATCTTCTCTTCTTGGTTGACTTAGGACTCTTGATTGGCATTATTGACGAGCATCGTGATCGCCTTCCTCCCTTCCACTAGTAAAGCAATTTAATGATGGGAAGTAAACTCGGTGTCTCCGATTAAGCATTCATACTAACAAACCTCCAATCCTTCTACACTTCTTTTGCAGCTCTAATGTGAAATGCCCTGGTCCGTAGATCGCCCTTGTTAATTGTAAAGAGAAAAAGGTCATGAGCTCTAGTTTCTACATCCACAGAGACATTTTTCCCTTTCCTCTTCCTCCTCACAATTTAGCTTTGACGAGACGGGGGCCAAAGTCACTACCATATTCAAAGCCATTTGCCTAATGTTCGCATTGACAACAAACTCTAATTAGATAGAAGCACAAATATTTTGGCCGCGAGTCATAAGCCCGCCAAAAAACCATCACTTTTACACACAAAGCAATTGAGCAAATCGTTACCTATGGGCAATGCTTTATCAGAAACTTGTTATCAAGCCAATGCACAATAGTATGAGGCTCGACAAAAAGCTCAGTTGTGTAACTGACAAAAAGGTGACATATCGTTCTTTAAAGCACAAATATTTTGGTCGTGAGTCATAAGCCCGCCAAAAATCCATCACTTTTACACACAAAGCAATTGAGCAAATCGTTACCTATGGGCAATGCTTTATCAGAAACGTGTTATCAAGCCAATGCACAATAGTATGAGGCTCGACAAAAAGCTCAGTTGTGTAACTGACAAAAAGGCGACATATCATTCTTTAAAGCAATACCTGTGCTACAAAATACTCTCAAACTGTCTTAGATCAAAGCAAATTCGTTATTTGTCTCCTGAAAAGAATTTCTTAAAAGCTCTCCTTCACATCCATTACATAATCGAGCGATGATGGGTCGGACTCCACTTCTCCGGGACCAAGAAGACCTGCAAATTAGAGGACTCTGTCTTGGAGATCATTTACGAAGGAGGACGCAAAGGAACTTAGCTTCCTTCCAGTCTCTCCCGCGATGTTCTTAAGGGAAGAGATATCCTACTAAGCCTGTGAAAATCAGAAGGCGAAAAACTAAACTTAGTACAAACCCACCTGATTTAGCCAAAAAGAGAAACTAGAAACTAGTGGCAGATGAAAACTCAGATGAAATTCATGAAGACACAAAATGAAACAGTAATTAAATTGGAGAAGCCAAAGAAATCGGAGTGAGGTGGCATGGGAACATGATTTCAATCACAAGGTGTGGGGCTTGGATCCCCCATCACAAGGATGGGACTACTGCTTCAAGTGCCCAGGCCATACGAAGCCACATCCAAGTTGCAAATCTATACCTTGCAATTAGGATTATAGTATATATTCCTAAAAAATCAGCCCAAAACCAGTACCACGATTAAACAACAAATGCTGCAGCATGGTAGAACATTACCCGGAAAGAGAGCCTATTGATGAGGTCACTTGCGAAACGCCCGAGCAGAATCGAACTGTTGCCAAAAAGATCAGCACCGGAGATGGCAGAGGAACTCGTAACAACAAACAAAAAGAATGTATTACATCAATTATTGAATATTGAGCGAGCGTGGCTGCTGTGCCGAGCGAGCAGAGCAAGTGACGCTCGCTCGAGCGTCGCGTGGCTGCTCTCGCTCGCTCGGCGGGAACAACTCCGGCGAGCAAGCTGTCGCTGGAGCGACCGTCCCGGCTGTGGGCGTGGCTCTCGCCGAAGCCCTCTTCGAATGGAGATGGAGGAGCAACAGAAACTTACCTGGATTCGGAAGCTTCAGCCGGTGAAGGAGCACCACCTGTTGGCGCCGAAGAGTCAGCCGAGTGGGGAGGCGCCGGAGAGTCACCGAAGTGGGGAGTCGCCGGAGAGGGCGCCGGAGAGAAGGGTGAGACGCCGAGAGCACGAACGAAAGCTTCGTGCACGAACGAACGCTCCTCCAAAAGTGTTTCAATTTTGTTCCGGTTTTGCTCTTTTATTTTTGTTCTTTTTAACAATTCGAAAAGTGTTTCGGAGAACGAAACAAGTTTTTTTGTTTCTATTTTTTGTTTCAATTTTGTTCCAGAACGAAAAAAACAAAAAAAGAACAGAAACGCAAACAAACGCATTTTGTTCTTTTTTTGTTCCGGGAACAAAAAAACACAAATTCTGTTTATAAACAGTTTTCGAAGTGAAAACATGCAGGGCCTAAGAGGCTACTTCACGTTGAAAATCTCAATCTTACATCCGAAGAATATTTCAAGTAAAGAAGCAAAAAAAATAAAATAAAATAAAAAACTACCTAATTTTGAATTTTCCAAAATCCGGCTTAATCAATGACCGCTCCGTGGCCCAGCTTGGTTCGACAAGGCTGCTACGGTGGTGGGTCGCCAAGGGCTTCGGTGAGGGTGATGGGCACGGTCGTCGAGCTCCGGCAAGGGATTTGATGGCTAGCGGATCGGTGGCAACAGTGACTAGCGGCAAAGGGGGTGCTCGAGCAATAGGGACAGCAAAGTAGAGGCGGAGGCTCGATGTCCAGTTTAGGACCTGCTGGAGTCGCTTGTGAGAGTGCTAATATGAACACCTAGAGGGGAGTGAATAGGTGTATAAAATAAACCTTGGCAAATATATGCGGAATAATAAACTTCGAGTAAAATAAAGGAGTTAGGGAAGAGAATAAGAACACAAGATTTATAGTGGTTCGGCTTAATCCAAGCCTACATCCACTCTCCCACGCTAACAGCCTTCTTGGCTGGATTCCACTATGCAATCAACAAGAGATTACAACTTTGAGTGCAAACACTTAGTAGTAGATCACACTATCTCACTAAGTCACTCTTTTGGTATTTCTCTCATGATCACAAATGTTTAAGCTCTCAAGAGACAAGTATATGATCGAAAGTCACTCAGACTTTGGAATTATAAATTCTACGCTCTGTCTCTTACTTGCTCATCGGTCCATGATCTCCTTAAATACTCCTCCACTTCCAAACTACCCATTGGACAGTATCCCAGAGAATCGTCTTCCAATATACCCATTGGACAGTATCCTAGAGAATCGTCTTCCAATATACCCATTGGACAGCTCTGTATCTAAAAGATTTGGTAGCCGTTGAGTGACAAAGGTAAAATCCCAAATTGATTCCGATCGTCCATACAAACGAAATCTTGGTTTCCATAAGTAAAGCTTCTTCGTATAGAAAGTTCTTGTCTTCAAGATCTAATAGTCAATCAAATAGATTGAATCAATCAAATCAATCTTGATGTGGAGTCCAAACCAGATCACTAGCCGTTATATGATTGGGCTTGAGTTACGATTCATCGAATCTGGATGTAAAGTCTGAGAGCAATAGACTTTACAATCTGAGTCCGAGTGCGATAGACTTTGCAATCTCGAGTCCGAACATATCTGCTTCGAATGATTTAGCTTTAAGGTCGTACCCGGTTCAGCTTCAAAGCATAGAGTCTCGTCTTCCGATTCATCATTCACGTTTAGTTTGGAATTTGTCAGAATGAACATACTTTTGATGTAGAACAGACTTTGACATTAAAGTCTGGCAGTCTTCAGACTTTGAGTCTTGAGTCTGGCAATCTTCAGACTTTGACACAGAAGTCTGGAAATCTTCAGAATATACTTTAGACATGTGTTACGTTCAGTCTTCTGGTCGTCTTCACACTTTGACACTATACTTTACATGCTCTATCATCTGCATGGTCTATTACTCAACCATCAAACATGTTAGTAGCTTTTGATTTATTTTGTCATCTTGAAAACATCATAAGAGATTTCCCTAATAGCTTGGTTGCTGGATCGAAGAAGGTTCGAGTGGCATGCAAGGGGGCAACGCAGGCAAGGGGTCGTAGATGGCGTCGGGTCGTGCGGCGGTGACAACCTCTGGCGAGACGGAGCAAAGCAGGAGCGGCTCAGGTGTCGATACTCGGGGCTCGCAGGCGAGCATGTTGTTACTGATCAAATAGTAAACAAGATACAAAAAACCATAAGCTATAGATTTTGAATGAGGAAGAGAAGCATAGAGAAAACAGAACACGAACTTGCATACATCGGTTTTCTAAGGAAACTGTCAATTACAGGACAACTTAAACAAAAACAATAACTGCTTACAAACCACACACACGTGCAGCATATAACTGCACCTAAACGTGCTAATTCACTTCCTAAATAACAAAAATACCAGCTGCATAATATAACCAACTTAGCAAGAAAAATAAACCATAAGAAGAAAACAGAATAGAGGAACATCAGTCGAAAAACCAGCAACACTGAGACATTATAATCCAACAAACTCCTCCTTGGATCAATTGATGCTACATACTCCAATTTTCTTTCTTAATACTTCAAATCTTCCAGCTTGAAGTGGTTTTGTGAACATGTCTGCAAGTTGATCTTCAGATCTGCAATAAACCAACTTAATTTCATCATTTTGTTGCACCTCACGTAGAAAGAACTTAACCTTGAAATGCTTAGTTTTGCCATGAAAAATAGGATTCTGAGATATTGCTAGAGCAGCTTGATTATCCACATTGATTTCAATACAGCCACTGGAATTCAGCCATAAATCTTTCATTACCTTCTTCAACCACAAAGCTTGATTTGCAGCTACAGTAGCAGCTATAAATTATGCTTCTGCAATAGATTGAGCTACAATTTCTTGTTTTTTAGAACACCAAGAGAAACAAGCCGATCCAAAACTGAAACAATATCCATATGTACTCTTCATATCATCCATTGAGCCAGCCCAATCACTACTAGAAAAACCTTGTAAATTGAATTCTTGACCCCTCTGAAACTTCACACCAAAGAACAAGGTGCCTTTTAGATACCTCAAGATCCTCTTTGCTGCAATCAAATGAAACTTACTTGGATCACTCGTAAATCTGGATAGAACACTTACAGCAAATAGAATGTTTGGTCTGGTTGCTATAAGATACATGAGACACCCTATCAGACTTCTATACACCGAGGCATCCACAACATCTATTCCATCAACCTTCTGCAACTTCTCTTTAGCTACCATCGGTATACTAACACTTCGAAAGTCTTCCATCTGAAACTTCTTTACAATTTCCTTCAAATATTTTCTCTAGCAAATGAAGATTTCATATGGACTTTGCTTAACTTCCAAACCTAAGAAATAAGCCATTTTTCCTAAGTCTATCATCTCAAAACCTGCAAACAAACCTTGCTTAACATTTTCTATCAGTTCTGCATCATTTCCTATCACCAATAAGTCATCCACATAAAGTGACAGAACTACCACACTTTGATTTACTTTCTTGATATAAAGAGTGAACTCACTTAAGCTTTTTGCAAAACCAAAATCCTGTAAATATCGATCTATCTTTCCATACTAGGCTCTTGGAGCTTGTTTTAGTCCATATAGAGCTTTGCGCAATCTATATACACTTTCCTCTTGCCCTTTAATACTGAAACTTTCAGGTTGTTCAACAAAAATTTCCTCTTCAAGCTCTCCATTTAGGAATGCAAACTTGACATCTAACTGAAAGATAGTCCATCCCTTCTTTGCTGCAACAACTAACAGAAGCCTTATTGTGTCCAGCCTTGCAACTGGAGCAAAAGTTTCAGAATAATCTACTCCCCATATTTGAGCATAGTGTTTCACAACCAGTCTTGCTTTATACTTATTGACAGAACCATCAGGATTGAGCTTTGTCCTAAACACCCACTTAACTCCAATCACATTCTTGTCTAGTGGCCTGTCTAATAATTCCCAAGTCTGATTTTTCTGAATCATTGCTATCTCCTCCTGCATTGCTGCAATCCACTTCTGATCTTCCTTGGCTTCTGCAAAGTTGGATGATTCGAGCACTACCACATTACTTCTTTCATAAATCTCAGCAAGTGACCTTGTGCCTCTCACAGGTTGATCATCTATACTCTCTTCCATTTCCTCTGTAATTCCATTAGT
This sequence comes from Eucalyptus leucophloia subsp. euroa, assembly GCA_017140325.1. NCBI lineage: Eukaryota > Viridiplantae > Streptophyta > Magnoliopsida > Myrtales > Myrtaceae > Eucalyptus > Eucalyptus leucophloia. The sequence goes on from CM029475.1 coordinate 66,049,828, forward strand.
CTCCACATCTGTTTCAGGCTGTCTTTCGAAATGCTTCAATTCTATGATCCTTCCATCTATCCAATTCCATTCATCTTCCTCTAAAAACATGACATCTCTGCTCACAGTTATTTCCCCTATCATGGGATAGAAAATTCTGTAAGCTCTTGATTGAAGACTACATCCAACAAAGATCCCAATACATCCAACAAAGATCCCAATCCCTACCTTTTTATCAAGTTTGTCCCTCTTAACATCAGGAACATGAGTATAACACAAACATCCAAAAACCTTCAAGTTTTTCACAGAAGGTTTAATATCTTACCAGCCTTCGAGAGGTGTTAATTTCTCTAAGGTTTTGTAGGCAATCTATTTAATAGAAATACAGCAATATTGGCTGCCTCAGCCTAGAACCTCTTAGACAAATTCTTCTCTTGCATCATACATCTGGCCATCTCCATAATACTTCTGTTCTTTCTCTCACTGACCCCATTCTATTGAAGTGAGTAAGGAGCTGTAAATTGCTGCACAATTCCTACTTGCTCACAAATCAGCTTAAATTTGTTAGCCGTATACTCAAATCCATTGTCAAACCTGAGAGCTTTAATTTTCTTCCCACTTTGATTCTCAACTAAAGCTTTAAACTTCATAAATGCATCAGCTACTTCAGTCTTAGCTCGCAGAAAATAGATCTAGCTCATCCTAGTCAAACCATCAGTAAAGGTAATAAAATACCTGCTTCCATTGAGAGAGGGTTCAGACAAAGGTCCACATACATCAGTGTGAACTAGTTTCAACTTTTGACATATCCTCGAGACTCCTCCTTTGAAGGGAAATTTAGCTTGTTTGCCAAGAAGACAAGTTCTGCATTGTGGAAGTTCTTCCTCCAAGCTTGGCAAGTCATCTACCAAGCCATTTTTCTGCATAAACAACATACTCCTCCTGTGAACATGCCCAAGTCTTTTATGCCATAGCTCTGTATTTTCTTCTTTGCATTTCAAAGCCATCTATTGCATCTCATGTGGCTTGAACATAAAACTTTTATCCCTCATTGGAATTCTCAAGACTTCTTTGCTATCAGCATTTTTAATGAGACATTCCCTTCCTTCAAACTTCACTTTATAGCCCTTCTCCACTAACTGACCAACACTTAACGGATTTTGTTCAATATTTTGCACAAAGAGAACATCCCTGATTAGCTTTACCTCCCGGTTTCCTTCAATAGCAACTACACCTTTACCTTGCACTTCAATATGCTGTCCATTGCCAATTCTGACTCTGGACCTTACTGTCTTGTTTATGTTCCTGAATAGCTTTAAGTTACCAGTCATGTGATTGGTATAGCCACTATCTACTAGCCATGTATTATTTTCGACTGAAGATTCACTAGCTGAAGCTACAAACAGGTGCTCTTCATCAACATCATTTACTGCCACTTGTGCTTCTCCTGCTTGCTGATAAGTTTTCCCTTTGCAAATAGCTTCCATGTGACCCAACTTGTTGCATCTTCTGCACCTAGCATCTGGCTTTCTCCAAAGCATCTAAAAGACCGATGATTGGTTCCACCACAAGATCTCGACATGGCCTTTTATTATTTTTCCATTTGCTAGATCCACCAATGTTCCCTTCTTTTGGTAAAAACCTCTAATCAGCAACATTTCCTCTAAACTGAATCCATTTCTTTCCTTTGCCTCCATCATTTTGCTTTACTTTGGCTTCCAATGCCCCCTCTACATGTTCTTCTCTCCTCATTAGTCTTCTGTGTTCCTGTGCCTGCAAAGCATTCAACAACTCTACAAGTTTTATATCAGCCAAGTCCCTTGTGTTTTCCAGAGAAGCTATAGTAGCTTCGAATTTCTCTGGAAGAGACACCAGGATCTTCTGAACAAGCCTATCATCCTTCCAGCCAGTCCCCAAAACTTTGATTTTATCAACTATCCCCACTAGCCTATCAGAGTATTCCTTCACTGACTCAGACTCTTTCATTTGCTATCTCTCAAATTCTCTCAAGAGATTTAGCACCTTCATCTTATCTTCTCATCTCCTTCATATTCTTCCTTCAAGAAGTCTCATATGGCCTTTGCAGAGTCACACTTCATAATTCTGGTAAAGATGGTAGGTGAGACAGCAGCATACAAGCAAGATTTTGCCTTGGCTTTTCTTGTGGTTCTCTCTTTATGAAGTTTGATTTGATTCATGGTCGGATTATTTGGAAGTGGAGCAACTTCATAATCATCCTCCACAGCTTCCCACAGATCATGACCCTCCAAAAATGTTGTCATCTTAACAGCCCATGCTTGATAATTCTCTCCAGTAAATACTAGAGAAGCCATCGCAGAGAAACCACTCGACCTTGTCTCCATCACCCTTTAACTTCTTTACAATTTAGTACTTGCTTCACTTCACAATCCCTCAAGATCATTCATGCTCTAATACCACTGTTGTTACTGATCAAACAGTAAACAAGAAACAGAAAACCATAAGCTATAGATTTCAAATGAGGAAGAGAAGCACAGAGAAAACAGAACACGAACTTGCATACATCGGTTTTCTAAGGAAACTATCAAGTACATGACAACTTAAACAAGAACAATAACTGCTTACAAGCCACACAGCCACACACGCGTGCAGCATATAACTGCACCTAAACGTGCTAATTCACTTCCTAAATAACAAAAATACCAGCTACATAATATAACCAACTTAGCAAGAAAAATAAATCATAAGAAGAAAACAAAACAAAGGAACATCAGTCGAAAAACCAGCAACACTAAGACATTATAATCCAACAGTGGCGGTGCAACAACCGGCGGGCGGAGAGGAGAGCGCTCGGCCAGTGGAGTCGCGGTAGAGCAGGCACGCGATCGGCGCTCGGAAACGGTGAGCGAGACTCAGATGCACAATGACGGCAGAAGAGGGCCCGACAACTGCAAGTTGCGAGCGACAACTGGTGGCGCTACGGGCGGCGGTGCTAGTGTAGTGGCCGGCGCGAGGCGAACGAACAGCAGCAGTGGAGGAACCTACGCACGCGAGAGGTCGAACAACCCCGAAGAAGAAGAAGACCTCCTCTCCTTCTGCCTCTGATCTTGCTTTTTCCCTTGTATTTTTGTTTTTTTCTCTCTCCCCATCACTCTCACGTCCCCTCTCTCTTTCTCTCTCTGCTGTCTCTGTTTTTTCAACAAAAGCAGCGGCTGACTTCGACCCCTTCCCAAAACAAAACCAAAAAAGAACCTTTTCTTTGTGTTGAACTTTTTCCTCTAAAGAAGAGAAGCCCCCCATTTCTCATCGTACACGGCTCCTTTCATAGGAAAAAAAACGTGATCTTCGTGGAATATTTCATCTCTTTTTCAATATACACGAAGATTACCTATAACATCTCAATCACAAAAATCTTATTTTCCTCATGTCCCGAGTATTCTTCACTCATTTCATCGCCTATTGCTAAAGATAAAATTACAATGCGATTTTCTTAAATTTCAAAAGTCCACCGTAATATCATATCAAATCTCCATTTAATTTTCGGTCATTTAAAAAAAAGGGGCTCGAGCTAATTTGCTTCCTTTGTGAGCTTGGTTCAACTCGTCAAATCAAAGTTCAAAACTACAAATTCAAACCCACCTGTCACCAGCCCAATGCAAGATGCAATAATAACAAATAAATGTACCTAAAATTATATGCTATGCATTCTATTATTATTATTATTATTATTATTATTATTATTATTATTATTATTATTATTATTATTATTATTATCTCAAGGATAAAATTAATCCCTTATTTGTATACAATAAATAAATAATTGAGTCGCCAAATTAAGTGTCAACAACGATGTAATTTGAACACAAATAGCTAGGTAGCCTACGCTTCAAACTCAAACGATATTGGAATTGAATCTACAACACAGCTTGTTTTAGGTGTATAGCTGAAATTTATCAACAACGATACCATTGGATAAAAAACACAACACCAGAATTTAATCAATGACACTAGGCTTGTGGAACAACACCAAAATTTAATCGACAATGCTAAACCAAACGAAGACACACACTGGAATTTAATCTTCGACAAGAATCTTGAAAACACAACTAAAATGCGATAAAGTAAAGATAAAGTGAAAATAATTGCTGTGTTGTACAGGGGGATTTCTAGTTGAGCGGGTTGTGGTATTTGTAAAGTGAGCTAGTAGCCATCAATTGGTTATTTCTTCTCGGGCGCCACTCTTTACACTCTCCATGTTTTCTTCACTCTTTACACTCTCCATGTTTTCTTCTTCTTCTTGGCAACTTTATCCATAAGCAATTGTCTCCTGATTTGTCAACGATGCTCACATAACTTGCTCATCAAGTAAATAACGGCTTCCTTATTTTTATGCGCATTTCACACAACAGTTATTCTCGCCTGAGCTCTAATGCTAATCTCACTTAAACTCCAAGTATGATGTATTGTTCCCATAGCCTAACATGTGGCAATTAACTACTTGGTTGTCGACTTTGGTATCTGTGTCTAGAATTCTGCAACCACTTAGCTCAAACTCCCTTCACGAACACTAGAAAAAGACGTTTTCACGAGCAAAACAGAGAATATCACCCTTATTATTTCTCTCATGGCCAGCATGTGACAATAGGGGTAATTTTGAGCATCAACAATTACTTATTCTGAGATTATATTGGCTAGTAATTGTTGGCGCTAAATTGATTTTGGTTGGTTTAGTTTCAAGAGAGAAATTAATGATGGATTGAGTTTGTTCATGGTGAATTGTTGCCCAGGTTCTCCCCAACATCTCTCCATTGCACCATTGTCAATTATTTCCCTCCTCAATCCTAGCGCTTACGTGCTGAGTGTTTTTAGCGTGGTTAACAATAGCGCTCGCCAAGATCAACTTCTATGTCCAAGCTTGATGCCAATAACTTGAGAGCACCTATAAATATTGATCAAACCTCAGGAGCACTCTCACCATGTGAATCATGGGGACGGATTGATGGTGAAAGAGGAAACCTAAATAAGTAATACTACTTCTATTGATTTTAGCCAAGAAGCTGTTAGAAATCGTCTCTGAAAAAGGCTTACCACTGCACAAGCTTTTAATGCTGTAAGATAACTCAAACCATCCCTCGAGTGCCAACAGGCATGCAGCCCTTCTAATAAAGGGATTGAAGGGTAGTGCCAGAGAGTACCAGGTCCGAGATTCAATTCTCGTGAGCATCGCACACACATTTATATAGAAAAGAAGAGTAAGATTTAAAAATAATAATAAATAAATAAATAAACTATCTCTAGAACTATCAAGTGGTCTTGAGTTCCTTAAAGAAGCATCCAACCCCCAGAAACACGCAACAAAACACCAAATGCTAAAGGGAAGGCTTATAAAGTCATTGTAAAGAGCTTATAAACAGTATATAATGATTTCATAATATGTTTATGCACTAAACTAATGCATTTGACGTATAAAGGAATATGTTGTTTTGTAGTTCGATTTCATACGGCTTCGGAAAGTGCATAGACCAGAAACAACTTTGCTTCTTCTGGAAGTGAAAGCTACAAATTACATCCAACAAACAGTCAAAATATATAATAAAGATTTCAATAATAATATTCTCATGCATTATGAGATGGATAATCTATTACTCCGTGCCAAGAAGTACTAACCTTTATCCGTACCAATAGGTAAGAAAAATGGTCAATTTTTTTTCTTACAACTTTTTGCTAACTTACCAACACTTTTAGAAAATTTCTATATTTTTTACAATCCGCAAATTATACATTTTTGTATGAAATTACTAATATTCGTTTGCATAAATTACGATTGCTTCAATTTTTTCAATTTAAATGTGAAATCACCAATCTAAATTAGACCGAACAATTTTTATTATACTAAATTACCAACTAGTTTCCATTTACCATCGCTCATTTGAATTCCTTACTTGTATTTAATTTTTTCTTAGAGATAAAGAGAAATTGGTAATTAAAATAGATAAATAATTATTGATAGCCAACTCAAAAAAGAGGCAGTAGCACATAACTAGTTGATATTCCAATTGAAGAAAAGTTCATAATTGCTCTTATTACTATTGGAAAGTTCTAAAAAGAGTTGGTAAATTCAATGCATTGGAAAGCAAGACAAATAAAAGAGGTAACTTAATAGAAAATTTGGTAAAATAAAAATAAAAATAAATAAGCATCCGTAAGCAACTTAGATGAGAGTTGGTTAACCTAAACTAGCTAGTAACATAACGGGAGAAAAATTGGTAAGACACAGAAATAAAGATCAACAAATTCATATAAAAGTTGGTAAATCTCGAGTATTAGGAAGAAAGTGTATAAATGCTTATAAAAACATAGAAAAAGGTTAATTAGCCAACTGGAAAAAATAGAGTAATTTTGTAAAGATGATAATAAATAATCAACATGTTACTTAGAAGTCAGGTGAAACATAATTTTTCAACAGCATTTTATTAGCACTTACCAATTATAACATAACTGTAGAATTGTGTAAATTACGTAATTACAAAAAATTGGTATTTTGCAGGCTGTTCAAATCTGGTATTTCATAGAAATGCCGGTAAATTATTAACAAATTATTGAATAATCAGATAGCCTATAATTTTTTACTAAGATTTTTTAACACTTACCAATTTTTTTTTTCCGAAATCTACCTTCATAGACAAAAATCCTTTCTTTTAACGAAACAATTCAATAATCCAAATTATGTAATTGCATTAATTTAGCACGCAACCCAAAAAATCACATACATATATATATATATATATATATATATATGTGTGTGTGTGTGTGCGCGCGCGTGTGCGTATGTAATATTTTGGAGAAAATATCAAATAAGTGTTTAAAGTGCCCTCATTTTTTCAAATAAGAATCTGGAGTGGATATTATTCCAAATAAAATCATGAAGTAAAATTGTTTCAAATAAGGATTTAAAATGGTTATATCAACTTCAAATAAAGACTTGGCTTTTCAGTTAGTAAAGGGTATTTTCATCCTTTACCTTTTTTAATTTTTCATTTTTTCCTTTTTTTCTTTTTTCCTTTTTTTTCTGTTTTCTCTTCTTCTTTGCCGGTGGCCGATCGACCACCGGCAATACCCAAAGAGGGTTGGACGAGGGTCACCCTCCCCAATCATAGGCGAGATTAGCCTCACTAGATCTGCACGAGAGTCACCTTGCCAACAGCCAGCAAACGATGGCCTTGCCTCAGCGAGGTCGCCATAGAAAGCAACAGGCAAGACCGGCCTTAACCCTCGACCAGCTAGGGTCACAACCCTAGCCAGTAGTTGGCGAGATCGCCAAGCCTTCGCCCAAAAAAATGGAGAGAAAGGCAATAATATTTTAAAATAAAAATAGTCTTTCAATGAAAATACCCTTTGACTTATCGAAATATTTAGCCGACAATGACCAACGAGGTCAAGCCTTTACTTGAAACTACCATAGCCACTTTAGGCCCCTATTTGAGATTAATATTGCCACTTTATGTCCTTATTTGACACAATATCCACTTTCAACCTATTTTTAAGAAAATAAGGGCACTTCAAGCCCTTATTTGGAATTTTCCCTTAAATCTTGTCTAACCTATAATGGCCTCATTGATTGTAAGATTAGGGTCAATGAAAAACTAAGGAAATGTTTGATAATCATTTTATTTTTCCTTTTTCTATTCTTTTGTTCCCCGAAACAAAAAAAAAAAAAGAACAGGATTCAGATTGATGGTGTCGACTAATTTTTTATTCCTTGAAACAAATTAATAGCCAAGAATAAATTTGGAACAGAAACAAAATGTAGAAAAGGCCTACTTCTTTATTCTTAGGAATAAAAAGAAAAGTAACGCCATTTTAGAAAAAAAAAAAAAGAGCTCAATGTAACCTCATGCTTGTCATTACAAAATTGACACAAGGTTTGGTCTCTTAACCCAATCCAAGTCCTTATTTTTCGGAATAAAAAATTCATAAATTCATAAATTTAGGAAAAATTTAGAAATTAGATTTTGAGTAGTTTTATTATATTTTAGTGTTAATTGTAGTTTAGAATTAATTTAGCATAAAAAAATGCAAAAAAAAATTGAAAATTAAATTCAAAATTGAACAAGCTTTTAAGGTTTTACAATATGGATTTTTGAATGCCGTTTTCTTTTAGAAACAATGCTAGGTCGCGAAAATTTAGCGACTCTAGTTTTCTTCCCTTAAGATTCTACTAAAAACATCCTTCAAAACCATTTGCAATTCTGTTTTAATAGAAAACTATATAGCTCTAAACAAGTATTTTGCATTACCGTTTGTCTTATGTTTATAGCAGTTGAATAAGCCTATCTTCCATAGATTTCTAATGTCATTTGCTCGAAGGTTTGATGAATTTGTACAAAAACACCAAAAATTGCTTCTATCATCAATTGTTTCGCCATTGCTCATTCTACCGAGCAATGTTTGCTCTTTTTCTTGCAGTTTAAAAAGCACATAAGGTCTATGCACATCGGATTTTCTAAGATCATCGTAGAATATCTCAATCAATTAAATCTTTATAGAAGTTCAGTTTTATTCAAATATAAATTGTTAAATCTTCACTAACATTTTTATAATTATAAGAAAAAATATGGTAATAAAAATTTTTACAATCATACCAAACGCATTTCTATTCTTTTTCTATTCTAAAAATATAAATCATGTATAGTCTCAAACGAGTTATTCAACTCAGAAACTTGTCCAAAAACAAAAATAGAAAAAAATAATATTTTCGTATAGAAATTATTCTTGGGAACAGAAATGTTCCCAAACACATTTTAATGGTTCCCAAAATAACCCTAACTCCCATTTTCTTGATTCCTTTTCGTCATTAGCGTGCGCACACACAAATAATTTATACACATCGTAATGGTTCCCCAAAATAACCATAACTCCCATTTTCTTGATTGCTTTTCGCCGTTGGCGTGCGCACACACAGATAGTTTATACACATCTTAATGGTTCCCCAAAATAACCCTAACTCCCATTTTCTTGATTCCTTTTCGTTGTTGGTGTGCGCACACACAAATAGTTTATGGTACTCATTAAAAAAAAAGAATAGTTTGTCCTATCCACCTCATCCATACAAATGTTCACTTGACAGAGAAGATGGAAGAGGTTTATTGATGCTACATACATTTGTTCTTTTATTAGTTGATATGGAATAAAACAAGCTATGAGGTATAGTTTCCAAGGAAGTCTCTCTCTCTCTCTCTCTCTCTCTCTCTCTCTCTCTCTCTAAAAAGTGCGATTCTCGTGGAATTGAGCAAATGGTATTGGGGCACGACCGTGTGGGAAATGAATTACTTAAATTGACGTCAACACACCAATCAGAAGCAGCAAAGGCAGAAGATGAATCCCCAGATCCGGCGAGCCCCATGTTTTTATGGGATTAGGCATCGTGAGCTGGAACAGAGGATGATAATGGACCACTTGCCGACCGTAAAAATTTCTATTTCCATTATTTTATTGATGAGGTAAGGATCAACTTTGAGTTCAAAGGTATAGACAGCTGGTTGGGGTGCACTCCATAAGTGGTCCATTATCATCCTGGAATAGACTGATAAAAGTCAGGTAGTCAAGGAGAAAACGGTAGAAACGAGCGACCATAGCAGTCTCGTTCACCGTAGTTACAAGAGTTCCGCGTCCGGCGGGGATTTTTAGTTTTAGACAAAGCATTATAACACGCATAGAATCAAGCATATCATTATAGGAAAGAGCACCAAAAAAGTCTAACAGATATTTTATTAGTACCAATTTAGTTCTAAATATTTTAATAGGACTACTTTAATCTTAAATATTTTGCATTTGTGTCAATTAAATTTATCCGGCCAATTTCACTAGAAATCATTGATATGAACGTGGCTATCCTACTTAACACAACTGGCGTTAATGTAAATAAATTTATAACTTTTCAATATTTTTCTGAATATTGTATTATCTTTTTCTTTTCTTTTTTTTTTTTTTTCTTTTAATTGTAGCCGGCAAGGGTCACAGCCCTTGCACAAGCCATCGCCAGACGCAAGCAAGAGCTGCCAAGCCCTCACAAGAGGCCACAAGGGCAGCCTTCACCCAGGTCATGGTGACTCTTGTTGGCCACTAGGTGAGGGCATCCGAGCCCTGCTGGCCGCTAGCAAGGGTCGCAGCCCTCATGGAGGCCATCGCCAAGTGTAGGTGAGGACCACCAAGCCTCACCTAACCCCAAGGGTGAGGGTGGCCTTTGACCTCATAGCCTCTAACGAGGACTTGGCAGCCTCGCCAGCCACAATTTAAAAAAATGAATATGGGGATGCGCGGTGTCCAGCGGAAAGAAGTATCAAAATGAAGTATCAAGTCTGTCTGTGAGCAGAGAGAGCCAATGGGCGTTCAAATCCAAGACGCCAACCCAGAGTCACATGCGCTCCAGACTCTATATACTTCACGCCCACCAGAATCTATATATAATTACTTAATTAATTATTCTGCTTCCATTTTGACTTCTCACGCCAAACCCTCTCTATTTTAGTCCATGGGATGAGTCATTCTTTCCCTTTATACACTCACGCCAAACCCTCTCTATTTAAGTCCAGGGGATGAGTCATTCCTTTCCCCATACCCTCAAAAATAATTTCGGAAATATTCTGCTTCCATTTTGATCTCTTGTTAATTTCTTCTTCGCTTGGCAGATGGAACTAGAGCAACCCAGGCAACCCCATCTCAACAGCATTAACAAGTACATCAACCCAAGAAATGGCAAGGGTAGTCCGTCACCATCGCCATTATCATCAAGGAGTGATCTGTGCAAGCACTCCGCATCCTTTCGGAAGCTTGGAGTGGGAGTCCCAGCAGCGGCGGGAGGCATCTCCGACGTGGAGAAGATCTCGTGGCTCCGCTCTCAGATCATCGGCAGCGACTGTTGGTGTTTCATGAATCATGTATAAGAAAAACAACAGAATAAATGCAGCGGAAACAAAGATATATTTTACACATGATTCTCCTTAGGCGTTGTTCGTGCGTTTTAATCAAAAATCTAAACATAAAAGGAAGTTAAACGAAATACCTCTCGAAGCGCGCTTTGAAACAAGTCGGTTCGGATGTTCTACAGTACGAGTCCCACAAGCGTCGGACCTCTAGTTCAGACACACCAACAACGAACGTCGAACGGAAGAGAGAACCTTCGGATATTCTCCACTTCGATCGTGCTAGCAATCACGTGGAAACAAACCGTCGTATCCTTGATGTATAATAGTCACGACCCGAACGCGATAACGTTCTTCTTTCTTGCGTCTCAAAGACACAAGAACACGCACACAATTTGCTCCCCTTTTTGGAAAAGAAATTACTCTCGTATGTTTCTAAAAAACACAAGAAGCACGCCCACACTTTTCTCTGTTTTTCAACAACCCCTTTTTTTTCTCACATCCTCAATTGCTTTTTATATTTAAAAATGACCAGCAACGGTTGCTGATCAATGGACGATCAGCAACCGTTGCTGATCGTCCATAGTGGACGATCGTGCATGAGCGGTTGCTCATGCACGAACGTGGCATGATGGTCAGCGGTTGCTGACCATCCATGCTTCGTGCATAATGGTCAGCAACCGCTGACCATTATGCTTCGTGCATGTGCACGAATTCGTGCACATGCACGAACCTTTAATTTTTTTTTTTTTAATTAGTTAATTAATTTTAGGGCATACTTCTAACAATCTCCCACTTGCACTAAAACCAACTTGTTTGGTATGTTAATATATATATCCACTTTGGGCATGCGTGTGCATCATATGCAAGTAGGCTCGTGACTATAATACAAATTAAATTAAATCTCATTTAATTTAATTTCAAATCGACTCAATTCGATTGCAGTAATTGCAAACACATTTGCAAAATATTTCTCTCTTGTTCCACGTCATCCTAGTTGTTTATGGTGTGTGACATCCCTAGGTTCATCACTAAGCTGGTAGTAAGACTTGTACTAACACATTAGTACTTCCAAAAGAATTAATTGTCCCGATTAATCTTTTAGGTCCTACAAGCCACGATTGACATCTAGCAATATGTCATGGCTACCCAGATAGTGTGAATGCTTTAAGAACATAATGAACCCGTCAGCTTTGGCTACGTGTAATTCAATCCCTATGTCTTACTATGTCCCGATCAAACAAAGACCATGGAATATTTGTCAAGTCATTAATTCGATCATATGCACAAATCTAATTGACATGCATTTTATTCGAGACATAAACAATTTATTCTCGGTTACAACCCCGGCCAAGGATTTAAATGCAGTGTCACAATTAGATCGCATAGGACATCATTATCATACCTTGCATATAACAAGGAGACATATTCCATATTGCGCACACGTGTAACTTCGTATATGAACAAACTATGACCATCAAGTATAAAGACGGATCGACGACCCGACATTATGTGTACCCGTGAACCATAGTTGTTCAATACACAAGTTAACACTGTGCCTCAGGTCTAAGGATTATTTACACAAGACCAAAGCATGAACAATTAGACATTGACCATGCTAAAAGCTTCCATGTCGCTAATCGTTCCATATGCGTCACGTTCAAAGTGAATTTGTCTAATACAAAACACCGTGTTCTAACTCAGGCATCATAATACCCAATGACATGTGACTCATCATTCCCTTAAGTATCCAATACTTAATGGCGAAGTTAAGAACACACCGGTCTCAACAGGATTATTAATATCCACTTAATAATCCATCGACCGGGAACAATTTAAAGATTCAGTCTAACTATGAACCCGTCACATATATTCTTGACGTCTCAAGAATAGGTCTAGTTGCAACTGATCTTATGGAATCATTCATCAATATAAAATAATTGGACAAATGAATGAATACGTCGTTGCCATTAATTAAATAATAATAATGAAAGTACAACTGAAATCCCTAATATGTAACTATTACATAGTAGCTTTAGGGCATACATCCAACAATTTCCCAGTTACACTAAAGCCAACTTGTCCGGTACCTCAAACCCATTTTGTCAATATGTCTTTCAAAAGAAGCGAGGTAAGGCCTTAGTGAAGGGATCTGCCACGTTTTCTGCCGAGGCAATTTTCTGCAAGGCGATATCACCTCTCCCAACAATTTCTCCGATGAGATGGAAGCGTCTCTCAATATGCTTGGACTTCGGTGAGACCTTGGTTCCTTAGCTTGAGCTATCGCCCCATTGTTGTCACAAAACAATGTGATCGGTTGCTCAATTGAAGGAACGACTCCAAGTTCTGAAATGAACTTCTTCATCCAAGCGGCTTCCTTTCCTTTGCTTCGAAGCAGCTACATACTCGCCTCGTGGTGGAATCGGCAGTTATGCTTTGTTTGGAACTTTTCCAACTAACTGCACCACCATTGAATGTGAAGACAAACCCAGACGTAGACTTATAATCATTAGGATCCGATTGAAAATCGGAATCGGTATAAGCTACAACTTTAAATTCTCCTTCTCCATATATCAAGAATAAATCTTTAGTCCTTCGCAAGTACTTAAGAATATTCTTGATTGCTATCCGATGCTCTTCTCCTGGATCGATCGATATCTGCTAGTAATACTTATAGCATGCGCAATATCAGGTCTAGTACATAGCATAGCATACATTATGCTTCCAATAGCGGATGCATATGGTATCTTTGTCATCCGCTCTCTTTCTTCAGGAGTGTTGGGACACATCTCCTTAGAAAGACGGATCCCTTGCCTAAAAGGCAATAATCCTCTCTTGGAACATTGCATGTTAAACCGTGTTAACACTTTGTCTATGTACGTAGATTGTGAGAGGCCAATTAATCGTCTTGATCTATCTCTATAGATCTTGATACCTAAAATGTAGGTTGCCTCTCCTAAATCTTTCATGGAGAATTTCTGTGACAAGAATAGTTTTATCGATGATATCATTGGTACATCATTTCCAATCAAAAGTATATCATCGACATACAAAACCAGAAATGCAATTGCACTCCCACTGATCTTCTTATATACACAAGGTTCATCTGGATTTTTGATGAAGCCAAACGATTTGACTACATCATCAAAACGGATGTTCCAACTTCGGAGGCTTGTTTGAGTCCATAAATGGATCTCTTAAGCTTACACACCTTCGTTTTTCACTATTGGATTCAAAACCCCGTGGCTGTTCCATATAGATGTCCTCATCGAGAAATCCATTTAGAAAAGCCGTTTTGACATCCATCTGGAATATCTCATAATCAAGGTGTGCAGCTATAGCCAACATAATCCGAATGGATTTTAGCATGGCCACAGTGAGAAAGTTTCGTCATAATCAATTCCTTCTTTTGACGATATCCTTTCGCCACCAGCCGTGCTTTGTAAATTCCAATTTGACCTTCAACATTCATCTTCCTCTTGAAGATCCATTTACAGCCAATTGGTACAATACCATCAGGCGGGTCAGTCAAGGTCCATACCTCATTGGAATACATTGAGTCCATTTCGGATTTCATGGCTTCTAGCCATTTACCAGAATCGATGTCCAACATCGCCTCCTCATAGGTCTTAGGATCACCGAGTTGATCACTATCATTCACAATGAATAATGGTTCAATATGATCAACCGAGTGTCTATAACGAGCGGGTAGGCGAGACGTTCTCGCACTTCTCCTAAGAGGTTGTGTATCGAAGCTCCCATCGAATCGAGGTTGATATCCGAACTCGGTTATTTGGTACTTCATTATTTTCTTCTTGTAAGACTATTTTCCGCTTCAAAGCACCACTTTCTTGGATGAACTGATTCTCCAAGAAAGAAGCGTGCTTGCATACCAAAATTCTTTGGTCTGAATGAAAATAGAAATAATATCCAAGAGTTTCCTTTGGATATCCAATGAAGCGACCTTGTTCAGATCTTGCCTCCAATTTTTCCACTTTCAGCTTTTTCACAAAAGCTGGACAACCCCAAATCTTAATATGATTAAGACTAGGTTTCCTACTATGCCATATCTCATAGGGCGTAGTTGGAACAGATTTGGACGGCACTCTATTCAGTATATATGCAGCGAGTCTCAAGGGCATATCCCCAAAGGGATATTGGCAAATCGGTGTAACTCATCATAGATCGTACCATATCTAATAAAGTACGATTTCTTCGTTCGATACACCATTATGTTTCGAGTTCCAGGAGGTGTCCATTGTGATAAAATGCCATTCTCTTTAAGAAAGTCCAGGAATTCAAGTACTAAGGTATTCACCTCCTCGATCTCGATCGAAGAGCCTTAATACATTTTCCTGTTTGTTTCTCAACTTCAGCCTTGAATTCCTTGAACTTTTCAAAGGATTCAGATTTATACATCATGAGGTATAAATAACCATACCGTGACGATCATCAGTGAAGGTAATGAAGTAATTATAACCACCTCTAGCAGATTCATTAATTGGTCCACATACATCTGTATGTATTAATTCTAATATGTCAGCAGCTCGCGCACTTTGTCCCACAAAAGGCGCTTTGGTCATTTTTCCTAGAAGACATGCCTCACAAGTTGAGTATGATTCAAAATTTGAAGGATCAATGTATCCATCATTACTCAACTTGTTAATTCTGTCTTCTCCAATATGACCTAATCGGAGATGCCAAACATACTTTTTATTTGGACCGTCTCTAGGGCGTTTATTAGTTATGGCATTTATATCAATTCTATTTTGCTTATTGACATTGGTAATCGCATTACCGGACATTGTAATGGTATAAAGATTGTTGGTTAATAAGCTAGAACCAACACATATTCTATTATGATAGATAGAACATACATCATCAGCAAAAGAAAATTCATAATTCTCTTTACCCAAACGAGGTACAGAGATGATGTTCCTGACAGCATTCTTATAATGCAAACAGTTCTTTAAAACCAATATATGTCCAGAAGGCAAACATAAACGAAAAGTCCCTATAGCTAATGCAGCAACTCTTGCTCCATTGGCAAACGTCGGACAATCTCATTTCGCCCTAGCATCCGCTTATTTCCAGATTCGCAAAGACATACAAATATGTGAAGTTGCAGCAGAATCTAGAACCCATGAGCTGGATTCAGCACTAACCATAAGATTGGTTTCAATAAGCATAGACACCATACCTTCATAAGGTCGGTTCTTGGGCTTGACCTTCAAGCTCGCGAGGTACCTCTTACAGTTCCTCCTCCAAAGTGCCCTTTGACACCACAAAGTAGTGACATTTACCTTTATCAATCATGGGCTTTGGTTGCACAACAGGTTTGTGTGCCTCTTCCATTTATTCTTCTTTAAAACAGTCTTACCCTTTGAAGAAGAAGCCTTAGCCATAGCCACTATATTTGGCCTCGTGTTATGCATTTCCTTCTCATAAACTACCAGCATGCTATGTAACTCAGCAAGAGTTTTATCCATCTTATGCATGTGGAAGTTTTGGACAAAACCAGAGAAGGAATCGGGTAAAGATTGGAGGATCAAATCCACAGCTAACTCATTATCCATAACGAGATTCAGCCTAGCCAATTCTTCAATGTGCCGATCATTTTCAAAGCATGATCATTAACAGATGATCCTTCAGCCATCCTCATACGGTACAATGCCTTAGATATCTCATATCTAGAGGTTCGACCATTCTCATCAAAGTATTCCTTTAAGTGCAAAATGATCGACGCAGCATCTTCCATAGATTCATACTTCTTCGTAATTCATTATTCATAGAAGCAAGCATATATGATCTAACTTTTAAGTCATCATCACGCCACTTATCATAAGTGACACGCTCCTCTTGGGTCCCACCCTCGGGAAAGGAGGTTGGCATCTTTTCATCAAGCACATACCCAATTTTTTCTGAATTGAGAACAATTCTCAAATTCCTCACCTTGATCGGTGAAATTGGGTCCAGTCAAACAATTCTTGTCAAGTATAGAAGCGAGTGGGTTTGTGGTCACCATTTTCAGAGTAATAATATATCTGTTGCAGAAAATAAATTGTTAGCCGTTGTATCTTTCAAAGTAACTATTTCATTTTGGTCTTTAAATGAAACAGATCCTCCCATTAAATTTATCTTCGAATCCCATACTCCTTAAGATGGGAAGCGGTAATCTTTGTTGGGTAAAGATTACTAGTGGGGATTGAGTCCCACCAGTCCAAAGTCCACCTCACCTAACAGTTATTGGTGTCCTATGAACTTAGTGAGTGAACCAGCTTGTTCAACGCATCATATGCGATTCCCAATCATAACTTCGGCCTCTAGACCATGAAAGCCTCACCTAACAGTTATTGGCATCACGATCATAGTTAAGTCTAGCCCATCGTCTCATGCAAGTATTGAAAACACAAATGATTCCCTCACCGACAGTTATTAGAAATCATTTGGCTCCAACCCCACAGCATCATATGCATAATGGAGTGGTCCAATATTATAAATGGTAATTAACCCCTATGTATCCATAACCGGTTAGTTAACCACTATAATATTGGATCAAACCACGACGATGGAAGGCCACGAGTCCGAAACCCGTTTCGACTTAATATTCTTTGTAAGGAGATTTGGGTCGTTATTAACGGTCTCACTTTGCACATTAACCGGTTTAACATGCACAATATCATAAACAATAAATAAATAGATATCACATAAACATCTATCCTATGTGGTGATCATGGAATTATGGTTCAATGGGTCTCGAGCCAAAGAGACCCATTTAGCCATTTTAATGTTTTAATTATATGGACCTGCTCTTCACTTTTTCTTCAATCTTTGAACTCTTCAAAGACCGGGCCCAAAGAGCTCACCGGTTTAATGGCTCCTCCAATGGCTCCTCCTCTCTTGTAGTATTTACATCAACAATTGAAATACTAAACTATACTAAAAATTACATATCAAGAAAAAAATTAAAGTAAAATAAAAGGAAGGACGCAGCCTCCATTTAATAATTACATCCCCAAAAAGAATACCTGTAATCATCATACATTCATCCATACAACAATCACAACAATTAGGATTTTTCCATGATCACCACCCTTCCTTACGAGCCATAAATTCAAAATTTAAAGCTCTGGAAGACATGCATAAAATTCTGCATATCATTTGCAAAATATAAACATCAAGTATAACAAGTTACGGATTTTTGATTCAAAATTGATTTAGTTCTAATTTTTGCTTTGTTGATTAAATTTATCACATAAATCAATCAACTTCTATAGGCCACATAAGAGTAAGAGAACCAATTCTCTTAACAAAAGTAAATTGGCCATTAGAATGCAAAAATATATTTGAACTATAAATCAATTAAACGCACGAAACGCCTAAGGTTGGCTCTGATACCACTGTTGGTGTTTCATGAATCATGTATAAGAAAAACAACAGAATAAATGCAGCGGAAACAAAGATATATTTTACACATGATTCTCCTTAGGCGTTGTTCGTGCGTTTTAATCAAAAATCTAAACATAAAAGGAAGTTAAACGAAATACCTCTCGAAGCGCGCTTTGAAACAAGTCGGTTCGGATGTTCTACAAGTACGAGTCCCACAAGCGTCGGACCTCTAGTTCAGACACACCAACAACGAACGTCGAACGGAAGAGAGAACCTTCGGATATTCTCCACTTCGATCGTGCTAGCAATCACGTGGAAACAAACCGTCGTATCCTTGATGTATAATAGTCACGACCCGAACGCGATAACGTTCTTCTTTCTTGCGTCTCAAAGACACAAGAACACGCACACAATTTGCTCCCCTTTTGGAAAAGAAATTACTCTCGTATGTTTCTAAAAAACACAAGAAGCACGCCCACACTTTTCTCTGTTTTTCAACAACCCCTTTTTTTCACATCCTCAATTGCTTTTTATATTTAAAAATGACCAGCAACGGTTGCTGATCAATGGACGATCAGCAACCGTTGCTGATCGTCCATAGTGGACGATCGTGCATGAGCGGTTGCTCATGCACGAACGTGGCATGATGGTCAGCGATTGCTGACCATCCATGCTTCGTGCATAATGGTCAGCAACCGCTGACCATTATGCTTCGTGCATGTGCACGAATTCGTGCACATGCACGAACCTTTAATTTTTTTTTTTAATTAGTTAATTAATTTTAGGGCATACTTCTAACAGCGACGCCGAGTTTGACTCACCATTCGGCAGGCGACGGCTCACATACGCTGACAGCACCGCCTCCGGCCGCTGCATCCGCTACGTTGAGGACTTCATCGTCGACAACATCCTTCCGTTTTACGGTACGTGAGTCAAGTGTCTAAGAGATTTTTATTCTAATTTCGCACACGGACAGCCATAGACACAATTCATCTACAGTTGCATTTCCTAAGCTAATACGTCGTTTTCCTAAAAAAGGAAACTCCTCCGTTAGTCAATTCTTTGCAAGTCAAATGCATTATTGGAGTGCGTACGCTTTGTCGAAGGGTTGACATCCTCCGAACATATGAAATCATTTTATGATCTTTGTAATAACATTTCAATCACTCATGTACTGAAACTTGCCCGCTTATATGTGTATAGGCAATGTCACTCTCAACAATATATATCATACGA
Organism: Eucalyptus leucophloia subsp. euroa; assembly: GCA_017140325.1. Lineage (NCBI taxonomy): Eukaryota > Viridiplantae > Streptophyta > Magnoliopsida > Myrtales > Myrtaceae > Eucalyptus > Eucalyptus leucophloia. The sequence goes on from CM029475.1 coordinate 66,069,333, forward strand.
GAGTCTATATCGGTGACTTTTACTTTTTACTTTTGATTTTTATTATTTGACTTTATCATCCAACATTTGAATTATATTTAGTATTGAATGCCTTGCATGGTACTAGGGGATTTTTATTATTTGACTTTATCATCCAACATTTGAATTATATTTAGTATCAAATGCCTTGCATGGTACTAGGGGTACTAAGTCGACAACTTGGTTACAAGATAGCATGCGAAGCAAAGGTCGATTTAGCAGGAACATTAGAGTGTTCTATCACCTCACCCCAGACATGGGAGGCTGCTATACCTACCTACCCGATGATAGCCACTTCTGAAAAAGTAACGGGGAATCTACCTCCCCTTCCCCCTGGGCTTCCAAGTTCCTAGGCAAATATTTCTTTTCTGCACCTAAGAGGGAATATCTTCAAAGTTTCACATCACAGAATTTAGATGAAGCCTTTTAAAGACATGCTCAAATCGGTACAACATTTGAAATAAAATAGACACAAATATTTAAAGTCATCTCAGTGTCGTGTATTTTTTCCATAATTCCTTAGTTTAGCCTCTCTTTTTCTCATTCCTGCCCGTGGACAATAAAGTAATTTTCAGTGGGCAGACCAAAACAGGGAACAATCCTCTTAGACTTTCGCCTATTTCATTCCAATGGACTTTGTCTAATAAACAGTAGGTCAATGTATGACAAGACAAGGCAAAATGTCGATGCTTATAAGACGAGAAGTTGCAATTCTCCACGCAACCCTCTTTTCTATATCCTGTGCTTTGTCAAATATTTCCGTTGTTTTTGTCCGAATGCATAAAGCTGATGACTGTAGGTGTGTAAAAGAGGGTGTCCGCCCAAAATTTATCGTCATTTCACGTTTTTCCCAAACATTTTCATCCCATGATAATCAAAATCCTACGGTACACATTCTACAAGATTAATTGTGCGCACACCATCCTTAATGTCAATCCTATCTAGGAAGAACCACTGAATTGGAGGTTACCCTTTATGCATGTGCATATAGGTAACTCGCACACATCGAATAGCCACGTAGGTCACCGGACCACCAAGACGGTGCACGAGGCCTCCAGCTACATCAAACGGTGCTTAGGAGGTGGACCTGAGGACGTGATTTTGTTCTGCGGATCAGGATCCACTGGGTCGATCAAGCGGCTCCAAGAAGTCATGGGCATTGCAGTGCCATCGATCCTAAGAGAGAGGATGATTAAGTGCATGCCAAGCGAAGAGAGATGGGTGGTCCTAGTTGGGCCTTATGAGCACCACTCAAACCTTCTCTCATGGAGGCAAAGTCTAGCAGAGGTCATAGAGATCGGACTAGATGAAGATGGGTCGATAGACATGGAAGATTTAGGGCAAAAGCTTGAGTCTTGTCGAGATGCAAACAGGCCAATTCTGGGTTCTTTCTCAGCCTGTAGTAATGTTACCGGGATTTGCACTGACACAAGAGCTGTCGCGAAGCTGCTTCACCAATTTGGTGCCTTTACTTGCTTTGATTTTGCAGCTAGGTGAGCCTTCAGTTTCATGGAATTTCTTACTCAATCGGAGAACTCTTTATTCAAATAGATAATCCAATAATAACAAACCGTTTGCACTTAACTGAGGAAATGTTACAAGACTATACAATTTTGAACAGTGCACCTTATGTGGAAATCGACATGAGATCGGGGGAAGTCGACGGTTATGATGCTATCTTCCTGAGTGGGCACAAGTTCCTCGGTGGACCTGGGTCTCCAGGAATCCTGCTCATGAGCAAGGCTCTCTATCGGCTTGGATCATTTCCCCCATCAACCTCTGGAGGAGGAACTGTTGATTATGTGAATGGCTTCAATGAAAAGGTAAAAGCATTGATCTGTTACAAAAGATAAGAGCAAATTCAAAAGATAAAGCAATTGCCAAAAAAACCATTCTAATTTTCATCAGTCAAGTAACTTGTTAAATTACTTGCCTAGCAGGATACATTATACGTGGAAGACATTGAAGAAAGAGAGAATGCTGGGACTCCACAAATTATTCAGATCACAAGAGCAGCATTGGCATTTTGGTTGAAAGATTATGTGGGAAATGAAGTGATCGAGAAACTGGAGCACAAGTACATTAAAGAAGCAATCGAAAGGCTCTCCAAAAACCAGAACATAGAGATTCTCGGGAACAAGACAGCTAAGAGACAAGCTATATTGTCTTTCCTGATATACTCAACAGCTAATTCCCCACCAGATTGTAATGAGAAGGGAAGAGAGAGAGGGCTTTACCTGTGGGGAGAAATGGGGAACGAAAGAGACAAGCCTCTCCACGGACCTTTTGTTGCCACTCTCCTCAATGACCTCTTCGGCATTCAAGCGAGAGGTGGGTGTGCTTGTGCCAGTCCATATGGTCATGCCCTACTTGGCATCAGTGAAGCTCAGTCCCATGCATTTAGATGTGCCATTCAAAAGGTAAGATGCTTATTCTCTTTCCTGTAAGACAGTTACATAAAACCTTGAAGGTTTTCAAACTGTAATAGCCATACAAGCAAAGGATCTATTAGGCAGTACCCCTCAACCAATGAGATGTTTTCTTAGTGACGTATAAGATTAAGCATTTTACTAATCTTCTGTGAGTTTACCTTTATAACAGGGTTTCGCTGGAGTGAAGCCTGGATGGACCAGAGTCAGCTTTCCCTACTACCTTTCGTCGGAGGAGTTTGAGTACATTATTGCTGCACTGGAGTTTGTAGCCTCTTGTGGCCAGAGGGTCCTTCCGCTCTATCATTTCAACCTGAAAACTGGAAATTGGACCTTCAAAAAGAAGGCATTCATGGAGATTGTAGGGAAAGAAAGAAAGGGCAAAATTTTTATCTTAAATGACAACAAGACTGGTAAAAATCTTAATGGAGATGCTAAGCATGAGAGCCTCATTGCCAAGTATATGTCATATTGGGAAAGTGCAAAACATACTGCAGGTCTCCTCCCCAAATTTCTGTCCCCAACCAGGCTCCAGGCAGATCTTGATCCAGAGCTGCTATACTTCCACATCTAGTAGAAGATTTCTGAAAGAAAATTAAATTGAATAAAGGCATGTACAAAGTCTATTCTAATAGACTATGCAATTTTTCAAATACTGTGTCACCATGAGTCATCTAAAGATGATAAACCAAGCTGATTCTTACAGCCAACTGCAATATATGAAACAGCTCAAAATGACATATTCATGAATTGTGGGAACTTTCTCTCTGCCATCATCAATGTTTTCAATCAATCCCAATGCTTAAATGGCAAGTGTTTTAGCATCCCTGAAATGGGCCTTCACAAAGATCAGAGCACTCACCATGTGCATCATGATGACAGATTGATAGTGAAAGAGGAACCCCACAATAAGTTATAACACTTACTATATAACTACATTCGCACGAGTACATAACCAGCTGCTTATTGATACAATGAGGTCAAGGCACAGGTATGAGCCTAAACCATGTTCACTAATCCTATACATAACTGAAAACAGTTCAATATGTCAGCAGTTATTTTAATTGGATATTCAAATCAAATATGTCAAGAATGGTTAGAAATTACTGATAAATTAGGGCATGAATAATAACTATTCTGGTCAAAAATTGGTCTCCGGAATAAAAATAGATTTTTCTATTTCTATTCCTAGATTAGTTTCTAAGCAAAAAAACATGTTTGATAACGATACAAAATTGCTGTTCTCAACATAGAAAATCGTTTGATAACAATGCAAAATTTCTTCCTCTCGGATGCCAGCAGATGGCAACATCGGGTGACAATTGCTAGCAGCAAGGGGGCTAGTGGCAGGTGGGCAGCAGCAAGGGGGCCAACAGACAAGGTAGACAATCAGCAGCAGACAGCCATGGATGGCCAACGATGATGGACGGTGGGCTGGCGAGCGGGCTAGACAATAGACGACAGGCTGCAGCAACAGATAGGCAGACGGCGGGTAGCGAGGACGAGCGATAAAAAGAGTTTTTATTTCTCATTTATATTCTAGAAATAAAGAAGTCATTTCTGTTTCAAACCTATTTCTGAACAAAAATTCATTCCAAAAAAAAAAAAAAAAAAAAAAATTACATTTCATTATCAAATGAATTTCTACTCCAAACAGAAAAATAGTTCTTAAACAGAAATAGAATGGTTACCATACGCGCCCTAAATAACCGAGATTGACTTTCAATCCAGCTGCTAAATATCATTACAAAATGAAACATATTAATCTAAAACATGCAGTGGTCAGAAATTGTCTCTAAAACGACGCTTACCACTACACGTGTGAACTCACTTAAACTATCCCTTGGACTATCAAGTAGACTCAACTTCCTTAAAGAATCAACAAGCCTTATGCAGCCTCTAACCACTACAGAAACATGCAATAAAGCACAATATGATATTTTGAAAATCAAACCCAAAAAAAAAAAAAAAGGAATCCACTATTATCAGTTTTTCTGCCAGCCTCAAAGGAACAGAAGGTTTCCCCCTAGAGATATATCTGCATCATCTTTTGCTTATGAGCATATTAGCTCTATTCTCTTTCAAAAGAAAAAAAGGCTCAATCATACAAATTGATAAAGTAAAATCCAAAGGAAGAAATGATACATGAAGGAAAGAATGCAGACAAACCTTAAAGATGGTGTTAATACATGCTGGTACTTTCAGAAAAAATTGCTTGCCAAAATAAGTTGAGGGTTTCCATTGTCATCTTCTTATATCCCTTGAAGCTTCATTTCATTTCACAGACCCTTTTCATCCCATATGCCATAAGTCAACTTTCAAGCTTCATCACTACAGACATGGGTCTGCAAATGAATGGGGCAAAATGCAGGCATTATCTGGCAATGGGAAGAAATAGTAGCAGTAAAAACCTAGCTAAACCACATCCAGACATACTTCCATGCCTCCATCAGACAAGGTGCGAGAAATGTAAAGGATCCAACATCTCCAGGTGCTAGTGTAACCCAATCTGGCAGAGTTGCTCACCAATTCTTCATCTTTGGTATAAATGATGGGTCCAAACTTATCTGTGGGGCTCACAGCCAGCTGAAAAAGGACCAAGAAAAATAGCGTTTTAACGAAACCACAGTTGACAAGTCAGAGATGCTTCATTCTCCTTATATTCTTTAACTCATAAGCAACATACAGTTCTCTTCACGTTTTTAATGAAGTTGACTATAGGCACATCAAATTTATAGCTAAATACTCTCACATATTCTCTAAGCTTCTCTTCCTATTTCTTCTTTTTATGTATATCAATCATGCCGGTTGCCTTCTTCCCCCTTTCTAATTCCTTTCAAGTTTGAGACTGGGTTGAAAACATACTAACTCAATCCTGGTTCCAATTTTTTTTACTTCCCCTTCAATAAGTTAGGTCAGCTATATGAGTCCTCTTACACCACTGTGCTCTGTGCTGCACCATATCCTCCATATTATCCAAGTACTTGATAGCTTTCCACAAAATGTTTGCCCATGTCTTTTCCATTCTCTTCTATATAACTGTTATGACTTTAACCTAACAAAGTAGAACAAATATAATGGAAAAACATCCGTGACTGGATTGAGCTAATAGAAAAGTATTTTGTGCCTTGAGTTTATCTGCAGCCTATACCTTCTATTCCCTGTCTGTTAACTGTTTCTACACCGACATTCTATGAAGAGATCCACTAGCTCACCACCATTCACAATTTCTCGCAAAACCCACTTTGAAATAATTTTAAATCTAGCCAAGACAACATCAGGCAGTTATCATATTTCATATTTAAAGTCGCATCCACACAATTAACCACTGAAAAGATGGTAAAGATAATATGACCTGAAGAAGCAAATGCAGGTTATGGACACCCTCAAAGCAGGTAAAGGACACAACTTGCAAGTGCAACTTCATCCACACTTCAGCCGGATTCTTAATGTGAAGATTCTTAATGTGAAGAAACTATGCCAATAATCATCCATGGCATTCACTTTTAGGATGATCGGAGATGGCAAACTCAAGAAGTTTGGCAATCTTTGGAAACCTCTTCAAAAAACCCTTGGATGTGGTTCGATTAAGAATTCTGAATGTAATTTCACTAGGCACACACCCTTCCATGATCATCATGGTTAATAATCTGTTAGCATCTGAGAACTTCCCTCTCCGAAACATGGCAGCTAATATGGTGTTGTAGATTGCAATACTTGGAGTAAGCCCATTTTTCATCATTTGATCTCTGAGTTGAAGAGCAGCCGAAATCTTTCCTTCCTCACAGAGCTGCTTAATCACGGTACCATATGTGACAACATTGGGATTTAGTTTCTGTTTATGCATATCCATGAGAAGCTTACCAGTCATTGCATAATTTTTCATTTCCACGTTTGCATTTAGGAGAATATTGTATGAGGTAATATCAGGAAGAATTCCATGACTGCTGCTGCAGAAGATCCAGTGAGCAGTTGCAAGTAGCTTATTCTTGCAAAGTTTATCCAAAAGCACATTTAAGGTAACAATTGTCGGTCTGGGTCCAGTACACATCATGGATTCCAATAGCTTAAAAGACTCTGAAAATTTTCCAACTGTACAAAAATATTTAATCAAGCAAGTCGAACCAACAACATTAAGCTTAATGCCTTCATACTCCATACGGTACAAGACCCTTCTAATCATTGCAGAGTTTCCCTCTCTGCATGCTTTAGACAAAATTGTATTGAAAGAAACTACATCTGGTCCACTGCCATTCCATTTAAAACAGTCCAAAATCTGTAAAGCCTCATCAATACTGTTTTCGTTACAGAAACCACTCAAAATTGTGTTGAGCGAAACAGTATTTGGAACAACCCCCCTCTTATCATACGCTCCAGGACAGACAAAGCTTCCTTGGCTTTGTTAGTACGACATAGACACAACAAGTATATATTATATGCACAAATATCCAGGCGACAGCCCGTAGAAATTGCATCACATAACAGATCACATGCAATCCTTACTCTGCCGACTTTTAATAGGCCTCCGGCCAAAGCAGAATATGTGTACTGGTCAGGTGAAAGACCCTTTTCATCAATCATCCCAAGAACTTCTTTAACATCACTGAGTCTATTCAGACGACACAATTCCCGGAGAATGATATTGTATGCGTACAAATCTGGACAATATCCTTCCTTATCCATCTTGGACAAAAGCGCTAATGCCTCTTCAATCCGCTTATCATCACAAAGAAACTTCATAACAGCAGTGTAAGTTATCACATTAGCTTTGCATCTATCGTGTTTCATGACATCAAAGCATTGAAAAGCTTCCTCCCACGACCCTTCCCTGCTAAGTCCATAAACCAAAGCTGTGTACGAGCAAACATTAGGATGAATACCTCTCTTCTTCAGCCAGTATAACAATGCCAGAGCACGATAACTGTGGCCAGACTTGCACAAAGCCCAGACAATCGGATTACAACTGTAGATACAACAAACATAACCTCTGTCGAAAAGAGTGGACACAACTCGATGGGCCTCCTGGACCAGCCCTCTTTTGCAAAGCATAGAGATCAAGGATCTCAACATCGATTCCGTGGGGTGATACTCACACTTGAGCATTAATTCAAACACTTCGAGCGCATCAGCCAAGCTCCCCAATCCCAGCGATTTCTTCAACAGTTTCGACAAACAACTGAAGGAGGGCAAGAAGCCCCACTCCCTCATCTCCTGAGCAATGAAGCACACATCTTTCAAGTGCCCAAGTGACAACATCCCATTCAGAAGTGTATTGAAAGTCAGAGCATTCGGTGCGGGGCCGAACCTCTTCATTCCATGATACACTCCAGCCACCTCCTCCAGAACTACATCTCCCGATTTCAGGTAACGGTACATCAAGGCATTGTAATCGTACGCCGTTGGCTTCCCGGGCACACAGCCCATCGAATTCAACGCCTCGAGCGCTCTCCCCAGCTGGCCTTGGGAGGCAAAACGCTCCATCATCCGCTTGGACTCAGCATAGTCACAATCTTCGCCAGACTCGCTCACATCATCGAGCCGAGCACAAGAAGTGGAGGAGCCCGCGAAGAACACGAGGCCTCCCGGAATTCGGACCCCTCGAGGGAAAGTTAACGCGAGAATCATGGGTCGGGAGAAAGACAGGAGCTTGGCGACATTAGCGGCCGTTACCATCAGGCAACGGCCCCGGTCGCCGTCGCCACGGCGGCGAAAAGGGTGGTTTTGGTGTAGGGTTTTGCCTCTTTTACTTCTGGGGTTTTTCCAGTTCAAGACTCTCTCCGAAGTTTTGAAGTGGAGGGAAGGCTTTTTTAACATGGGGAGCCTCTCTCTCTCTCTCTCTCTCTCTCTCTCTCTCTCTCTCTCTCTCTCTCTCAAGGCATTTCAATGCGTTAATTTTACAAAAAATAAATAATTTAGAAAATATTTTTTTGAAGAATGATCATTTATAAAGTTTAAAATGATAAGTGAATAGAAAAAATTTTAATCGCCACAGAATAATTAGACATTGATTATCATCGAAGATGAAAATATCTTTCGTTAACTAATTTTTCTAAACCATATAGGAAATAATTTTTGAAATATATTTTTCAAATTATTTATTTTGTTTGTAAAATGATCTCTCAATATCTGCAAATATTAATTTACTTTTTTCTCCTATTAATATTATGAACTAGCTCAAACATAAGGAAAGCCTTGATTGCACAATACAAGTGACTTAAAAGATCTAAATGGCACAAAACAAAGGCTTATTAATTACAAAAGTCACCTAAATATTAAGAGCGATGCCAATGTGATCCTAACTACCGGGGACATACGAATAGAAGTGATTAAAATCATGAAAACTAGAGAAAAGGAAACTGAGCAATTTGCGATCAATGATACCGTTTGTTAGAGTTTGAGGTTTAAGGAAATTCGACCAGCTTGAGATCTAGAGAAATGCTGACGCTAGTACAATCGTTAACACCTTTGCTTTGAAAAAAAGGAAAAAGAAAATCCATCTTGGGTGCGTCTGTTTGGTTACATTAACGGCTTAGTACAATCGTTATTGACGAACCCAAAGCATCATTGGAGCGAATGTGGTCGTGTACGCTCTCAATGGGATTTGCCTTTAGAGGTGTGGAAAGTAGGGTTGCTCCCGATGAGCCGTGGTAGATAATCTAAAGCGCTCCTCGGCTAGGATAAGTACAATCACATGACGTGTTAACACCTTTGCTTTGAAAAGAACTAGTGAAATTATCCCCCACTATGAATAATTTTTTATATTCTAAGACAAAGATTATGTCATACTCCTGCTCGAGCAAAAGATTCAAGGAGATCCCAGTGTTATGCGCTGTACAGATACCCAATTGTTTATTTCACTTTTTTTATTATTAATTTCCAATCCTTTCTTCTTGATTTAGCCAGAGCTCCATTCCACCTTACAATTTCAATCCAAAAACTGCCGACGGGACCACTTCAAAAGAAGAAGGCGCTCGTGAAAATTCTGCGAAAATAAATGAGCTGACATTCGTATCGTACCATCTGCTGGTGCAGCTTCCGAATCATTGCCCGGCTAGAGAAAGCCCAAAATCTCCGCAGAGGATGGAAGAATGCATCACAATCGAAGAGCACGAGAGATATCAAAGACCTCCTTCCAGCCGTGTGTGCTTCCAAACCTGGTTGATCTGGATCCAGACTCATCGTAAAATCCTGCATGTTAATATCGCAGGGAGATAGAGAACTTAACTGAAAAATGAATTGATATGACACGATCTGCTTATTCTTTTTCATTCTCAAGTGTATGAAGAAACTGCATCTCTTTATCTATCAGCCATGCTGCTCCTAAAAATAAAACCAAAAATGACCGCCCGAGCCCACCTATGATTGCAAAACTGAAAACATGTAAAAAATTCTGTACACTGAACTACATTAGATGAATTTCGAGACCATTCACTCTGCCATCATAGTTTTCAAATCTTGCCTGCTCTCTTTCATGCTTGAGCTTGTAGTTTTGCCCCGTCAAGATGAGGATTCTCAGAGATCATGCTGTCCACAGACGGATGTCAGTCACTCGAGAGCACCTCTCAGATGGATCAGACCTCAAGAGTATGCAGATTCCTTGGGATTCATTACAAACTTCTTGTGAAGTAGAAGCCTTGCAATAAGTAATGCTGCTTACCATGAAGATATATCTAGCTGCTCACCAGGCACCTTGTTAGTCGAGTTGCAGATAAGAGCCTTGCCAAAAACAAAAAGAAAAAAAAAATTACCAAATAAGAGCAGGAACGACAAAATGGAATGTGTACTTATGCACAGTAGCATCGATTCAGCAGTTCCTCTTATTCAGTGCTCAATGGAAATGGTTAAAATTTGCTCATCGTTTAAGACTAAAAACAATTGATGACAGAATAATCAGAGCAACTCTCCACTTATCTCCTGCAGATCATCACAGAAGGCATCACATGTCATTTTCATGGATGCACAGCTCAAAAATGGGCTCTGAAACACATTCGAGGACTAAGCAAGCTTTTGACTATGCACATAGACTCCCTCACACCCCATATATCATCCTTTGAAGATGCGAAAAAACCTCATTGCAGCATTCAACCATAACAAAATCATGCAATACGTATCACATGAACTGGAAAACGTGAGAAAAAAATGCATATGAGTCTACTGCTATCAGTTTCTCCACTAGCTTTGGTGGGACATAATGGCTTCCTGTAAAAAGACCGAGCTGTCTCATCTTGCTTATGTACATGTCAAGTACATTCTCTCGAAAAATGCTCAATTTTGCAAAATTGATCGATCACAATTGATATGGGGAAAGGGAATCCTGATTATGGACAAACCTCAAAGATATCCTCATGTGCTGTAGTTTCAAAAGAAATGGCTCGCCATAAGAAGTTGAGGTTTTTCATTGTCTTCTTCTATCTCCATGGCAGCTTCAGCTTTGATTTCCCGAACCCTTTTATCCCATATACCGTCAATCAGCTTCCAAGTTTCATCACTAACTTCTTGAGTCTGCACATAAATGGGGACAGAAAGGCAAGGCAACATTATTTCACTTGGGAACAAATGTAGTAGCATAAACCCTCGCTAAACCACATTTCACGTACCTCCATCGGACGAGGTGCACCAAATGTGGCAAATCCAACATTTCCAGGTGCAAAAGTAACCCTCCCTGGTAGTGTCACCCCATTAATTCCCCATCGTCCAGCATAAATGAGAGCTCCATACTCGTCTACAGGACTCACGGATGGCTGAACAAGGACCAATAGAATAGCGCTTTTAGCAGGTCCTTGTGGTCATTGACATCAGTGTTACATGATGAAACCACATAGTTCAAAAATTATACTTCACAGATTCCTCGTGTCATGGAGCAACAAACAATCCTATCCACTTTTTGTGATGAGCACGTACCACTTTCTGTTCTCACACTATTGCCAAATAACCTATCCCTAGTTTTCTTTTTAGTGTGCATCACCAGCTTCTTTTTTCTTCTTTTTTAAATTCCATTACAGATTAGGACGGAGGTCGAAGCCAATTACGATTTGGGGAGTTTTATGGACTGGTCAAATATTTTAAAATTTTAAACTATTGAATGAAGATATGGTTCAATAAAAAAGTTTATGCTAGCTCCCACAAGTCCCTTTACTACAATTATCATAAGTGACTGCATGTGGCGTAGCTTAAGCAAAGAATGGATCACATGCCTATTGGTTCATCACTGAATAACTAACCAAGCCAATTGCAGGAACGCATCTAGAAAACAACCGAAGTAAATATTTTCAATATCTCATGAACCCGAAAATTACCTGAGGTATCCGAGGGGCGCCATTATAAACAGCCCAAATTTCTTCGGCTTTGATCTCTTCTTTTTCCAATAAAATATCTGTGAAGCATAACCACATTAAGGAACTGGGAAAGAGAATCAAGCATGGCTAAGAAGGAACATAAAACCTGTTTAATAATCAAATATTAAATACACTAACATTTCTCTTCCGCATTAGATGACTCAATATTAATTGACTTGTTACATAAGAATTCTGACCTGTGATTGTCTCTACAGCTGACTGGTATTCCCGAAACACTGAGGTGCATTTTTCCACAGCAAACCGCATGTATTCATCTCTAAGAGCCTCCAGTTTTGCTGCTAGCTGTTGAAATTAATCAAGTTCTTATGTTTGTTTCACTATATTTGGACAACTGTTTCAAAAAGTAGCTCTTTAACAATTAAAATACAATATTGTCATACTTGGATCAGCCATACATACATTTGGCACAAGATCGCCCTGATTTCTATAGTATGCTTTTCCAAATGCAGTCATCCCTGTCTGGAGAATCAGAAACTCTGCAAGTCTGGAAGCTTCCAGTGTTGCCTTAGACGATATCCAGCACATGTTATCGATCCCAAACATTTCCTCTTCTATTACCCTAGCTGCAGCATAGAGTCAAGAAACCAAAAAAGTGCACATTAAGGCCACAAGCAAGGTAAAGGAAGATGATGATTTGTAAATCAAGAAAGTAGAAAATACATCCATGATGGAAACACAAAACAGCATTTAAATTGCTTTGGGGTTTATATCCCATCTTCCTCATTCAAAGTATGAGAGACATCGAAAATATACAATGGAGTATTGCAGGCAAGTCCAAAAGCTTTAAAAATTATTTATAGCCAGGGCCTCACCATCCAACCACCAATGCAACTGCCCCACCCCCAGCAAAACAACAGGAACAGTTGATAGAAGAAAGAAAAAGCTACTATTGTCAAAGAGAAGAATGAGAGTATTGCTTCCCTAATTGACAAGAAAAATGGCAATAAGAAATTATCTTTATACATTCGTAACTTACGAGCACAAGCTCGGATTATTGAGTTCACATAATCTGATTTCCTTGCATAGACTTGGCCTGAGATATCCTTATAGCGCATATTTGGCTGGCTCCGTATTGAATTAATATCTGTCTGCAGAAGTCAAAAGCAAATGAGAAACTTTTTGTGAGCATAAGAATAATTTAAAACACCAAACAGCATGAGCCAGATAGGATACTCCCTGCACCTCAGTAAAAGGACGGTGGGGATCGGGAAAGTAGCATGAGATAACAGCAACAGCAGCCTCTCGATATGCCAGCCTTAATTTTAATTCCTCTGGAATCTCAGTACTATCTTCTTGGCCAGTTTCAAATGTTCCCTTTTGCTGCAAAGTCATACAACACCAAAGTCATGTAAGGGTTGTGTCAAAGGGACGCAGAAGGGTGAGAGCCACCACTTACCCTCTTCAAGGCCTCCAGAAGTTCCTCTCGCCCAATGTGGTCCAAGTCTTTTCTGGCAGTCAAAATTCCAGCTTCATTCCTGTCATAGAAAGAAACAAATATTAGACTCTCTGTGTGCACTTATCCTTTACTGTGACAGTAAAATTATGTTTACAATATATTTTGCAGCTCCGCTCCAGTAAAATCTTCTGCAAGTTCAGCAATCTCTTCCAGTAGCACCTCCTTTTCTTTTTCTGAGCGAAAAAACTTATTTCTAGCATGCACCTGCAATCGGCAGAGACTATTTGAAACACTAAACCACGGAATGCAAGATTTCGCGAGCCAAAATACAACTAAACTACCTTTAATATGGCCAGTCTACCATCCTTAGATGGCAAACCAACTCGTATAATCTTGTCGAATCGACCCTTTCTCAGGAGAGCTGGATCAAGAATATCCAGCCTATTTGTAGCACCTATGACTAAAACCTGAAATGATCAGCAGTTTAGTGATATTATGGTTCAGTTTTCTTTTTTCAGTAGTTCACATTTTCTTGAGAGGTATCGAAATTACTTCATGCAAGTACACATTTATCTATACAAATAGGAAGCAACCTGAGACGTAGAGACTTTAAAACCATCCAGTTCTGTCAGTATCTGAAGCAGACCTTGTTCCCTCTCTGCACCACCCTGTAAAAGCAGCAGCTAGAGATGTGAGAGAGAGAGAGACAGAGACAGAGACAGAGAGAGAGATGATAAGAGCTGAATAAATAATGCATACATGCCAGGCTTTAGTAAGATCTCAAATTGAAGCTGAGGAGAATAAAGTACAAGCAACTGAAAAGTTCAAAGAACAGATCTTTACACCTTTATTAAGACTAAATAACAGCTTCAGGCAATGGAAAGCCTCCACGGATGATGAAGAATGAAGAAATTGTTCCATCAATATTGTACCGTGTTTCTTATCAATAACTTTAGCATTCAGATTAATTGACAGTGGTCCCACAAATTCCTGATCTTAGGTTAAATTTTAGCGTCCACATGAAGGAAGTGTTGGGGCATTTAAATGTTAAATCAAGTCTTGATCTAACAGTTTAAACTTTTAGCTTAGTTGGCGACAATCCCACAAAGAATTCACAGATAGCATGTGAGCACATCAGTTTAGCAAAATACAGGAATTGGCTTCTAAGTGCTCTTTCACAGCCTCCACTGTAGCTGGATCAGCATATTTTTTGCAGTGAACAAAAAAGATTCAACTTCAAAAGCTTCGTTTAGATAGATGCTTTTGAATGATTGAAATTCCCATAATAGCGTCAACAATAAAATTCTTAGACCAATTCCAAATTTTGATCCAAAGAGGCAGGCAGCCTAATCTTAAAGGGTAAACCTAACAAAAATAATGTCAAATATATGCAAATGCAACATTCAAGGTACCTTGATCCCACATTCATTCAAACAAATTCTGGACATCAATCCAGAATTACACCATTGAATTTCATATCTGAACAAAGATAGAAGCCCTAGAAGACACCCAAATTATGCAAATGTGCATACAGCTACTGACAGAAAGCTAGAAATTTCTACTCTGAGAGATGCTACCAGATGACAAAAGTAAGAGTATGTTGTAAGTAAATGCATTGGTTTTCTTGGACAGATGTGGGATCAATCAATTCCTCACATGATACTTTGAAATCCTTTAAATGCAAGGAGCTTTTTGACCAAGATACCATAGAAGATCACGCCAGCTTCTCACATTACAGAAATAGCAGATAATTATCAAGGATGGAGCATGAAATCTTAATGTGCTGTCTCACCCCTCCAATATCAGGTCCGCCCCTTTTGCTACCAATAGCATCTATCTCATCAATGAAAATAATGGAAGGTGCAAATGATCTGGCACTAGCAAAAAGGTCCTTCACTCGAGATGCGGCCACGCCTACAAACATCTGGAGAAAAAGAAATAGAAGTTAGGAATTTATTTATGATACCTCAGGAACAATATATAAAGTCGAGCATTTATTCCATTCCAATAACAAAACAATGACAAAAATAATGCGATTTTGCCAGCAGCTGTATCAACTACCAAGTGAAGATAATGAATACCGTCTGCAAGTCAATCAACTTTAGTTTACAAAAATAAAGGAAGCGAATATTTAATGAGCAAAGACAAAAAAGGGTAAATCATGGGTCCACAAAACACCCCACTAACCCCAAGGACAGTAAGAAGTGAGTCGCCAAAATCAGAGATCCCACAAGTCTAGAATGGACATGTCAAATGGAGTGTGAGTGCACAACCACTGATCTCAACCACTAAAACACAGTGGAGTTTTTCCCTTCTAGGAGTGGTCGGCATACAACCCAGGTGATGAACTGCAGAAGAAGTCCATAGAAACTTACAGTGCAGAAGTCAGATATTACAAATACTCCATGCATCCTCACAAGTGCTAAAAATTGAGTTATTTGGGCCAATTAACAGAGGAACCGCTGCTTTTCCAATACAAGACTTCCACTATAATTATTGTGGGCGCATTTACCCAATCAACTTGCCACATGTTATCAAAACAAATTGCTAACCATTCCACAATGTGATATGTAACTCAATATTACATGCGTTAACACATGAGTACAGCTTTCTATTGCACCATACCATTTCAGGATTGTTCATCCCAATGGTTTGTGTACATGGTTTAACACAATAAGAACCTTCCCACACAAAATACTCTCAAATGCTTCGAAAGCCTGATTTCTTAAATGAGACAGATCATCACTATGGAAGCCTTTTTTTCTTTTTTTTTTTTTTTTTTTTTTTGGGGGGGGGGTGGCGGGGGGTGTGGTATCTAAGAAAGCAAGATGTTCCATATAAAGACATGTCAGTAGCCATCCTCTAGCTTAACCATTCCAGATAGGAACTAATGCCTTACCTCCACAAAGTCCGTTCCATTAGCTGCAAAGAAAGGTAGCCCTGCTTCACCGGCAATGGCCTTAGCCAACAATGTTTTTCCAGTTCCAGGGGGCCCATGGAGAAGCACACCTTTGGGACAATAGATTCCTTTGTTTTGGAACTCCTCCTCATTTTTAAGGATTCTTACAATCTCCTGTAGTTCCCGTTTGATGTATTCCTGACCAGCAAAATCATCAAAAGTAACACCAGTTTTTTCTTCTGCAGAAATAAATTTTGCCCTGGGTAATAGCAGTAGAAAGGTTAGATTCTAGTCAACTGTCATCAGCACAAACTACAGGTTATTGACAGCAAAAGTATATTGCTCTAAACATTTTCTGCTTCACAATTGCATGCAGAAGATGTTGCTCCAAGGTCAAAGAAAGAAAAAAGAGAGAAATACCAAGAGTTAGGTAAGTACATCTAGGAATGTAACTTTTCCATGTTAGGGAAAAAACAAAAATTGTAATAAATAAATGACAATAACTCTTCTCCGGAAGTGTTTTTGCTGGAATTTAACTTGGTTAAGACGAAAGTAATCAACTAATTCAAACTGAATGGCAAATGGAGATCACAATCTTCTGAGACCATTCCCCTAAGGCATTGCTCTTCAGCATAAAGCGTCCATATCTAAAGATATTGACAAAGGCTAAAGAAAGGATTCTCTCCTTGTAGATGTGTGTGCATTGCTCAGACTTCACATAGGGATTCACTGAATAACTAAACCAAAATTAAATATTTTCTCCCTTCATAAACTAATTAATCATCCCCTGAAGACACATCAATTAGGATTCAAGCTTTTTGGACATAAGATCCCAAAAGCCCTTTCTGAAAGAATGACTATATCCTCTCACACATGAAACTTTGCTTTATCAAGTACCTGAACTTTCTTATTGACAAAAAGGAACATCATGCCAGTTAAAAATTTCAGATAGATATCAAACTGGCATAACCAGTAAATCACTATAATTTTGCAGTGGACTGAGTAATAGAAGACTTCATCTCAAAGATGTAATCAGATTATTTATGTTCCAAATTAGTTAGGAATTTAAGATCAAAGTAAGATCAAGATTATTGATCTGCACCCAACAGTGAAACTTGGTTATAATTGAGTAACCAAATGATGGACTTGGCAAAAGAAAGAAAAATGTGTAATCAACAAGGGAGGTAAAAGTTTCCACGCAGAATTAAATAGCAAGAACAAGCCAAACAACTGATAGTGAGTAGCATAGAGAACCAAACAGGAAGTCAGCAAGTCAATTATCAGAACTTGCAAGCTATTATTTACTTACCGACTTTTTCCTAATGATCCAAGCGCTTGCCGCTTAATTGGCTGTGGTATTTTCTCGCTTGGTTTTCCCAAATCACAAGGTATCAATTTTGCATAAATTGGCCTCATCATGTTATCAATCCAAAGGTACAAGCCAACCGACAAGGCAAGCCGCATACCCCATATGGCTGCAGTCGCTACAGTAGAGTAAACTTCAGCATGGACTGTGTTCTCATTAATTACATCAACATTCACTATTTGTTGATGCAACTTTTGCCAAACATCATTCCAGCAATCAATCGGCATACGGTCAACCACATGGCGCCGGAAAACTATTTCTTTCTGTGAATTCCCTTGGGTTTGTTGTCTATGTCCATCTTTATAGTATGGTAAGATTACTGCATAAGATTGAAAATTCTGTCTATCAGATAAGAGGCAGAATTCACACGGAGCATGATATAGGGGCTTGTGTTCTAGCCTATTCAAGAAGGGAAATATTGTAAGCTAGCGAAAGATATATTCTCTGCCACTTGCACAGCATCAATAACAGGACACAGGCATTCTAGATGATAAGCACAAAGTTTGAATTCAAAATAACTGAAGCAGCCACACCTAGTAGGAGAAAAGACTTTATTCTCATGTCATACACAGTAATTGTCTTCATAAGTTTGATCTTTTCCCTTTCTCTCTTTCTTCCGGTTATTTGTTGTTTATCCTTCTCCTACTTTTCTATTTTACTTTCTTTCCCCTGTGGGGGTACGGGCCTTAAAATGGTATTTATGGAACAATATAATATATCAAGTTATTGCAATAGCACTTGATAGCTCAGATGAGATGGAAAACAAGGATCGCAAGGGAAAATGATCCTATGTGTTCGAACTGTTCCATTGTTAGAACCTAATGTAGCAAAAACTGCAATATTTCATACTCCTAAAATGGGTACCAAAATATCTAAACAAGAAGGCATTTGAAACTAGCTGAAATGGCATGATCTTAGGGATTGATAGTACAAAATAGTGGAAATTTTCTATTTTTAAATAATAGTAGCCAAGAAATCAACCAACCTGACATTGTCTGGCCATAATTCGAATACTCAACAAACTGGACATTATTGGTGTTAAGAAGACCCAGAAAATCACTGTAATCGATCCTATGTGAATTCTCAGGATCCCACTCTGTTCCTTTCAACTTTCCCCGCATAGTCAGCAAGGCCCTGCTCCAACTCGAAGCCATGACCAGCTGCCTCTCTAGTTGGACATTTGCCTTCCGTTCAAGCTCTTCCAGCTTACTTATCCGTTGTCTCTCGGCATCTTTCAGTTTCTGAAAGTTCAAAAATTTAGAGCGTTTAAGAAAATAAGAAAGCAAAAGGGATTCAGCATCAGTACCAGCTAAATTATGAAGTTGAAGACAAGCATCAATGAACCACTAGAACCTCAAAACACTGCAGCCAAAGCAGCTTCCTAGCAGCAAAATCTGAATAGTACAGAGAACAGAAGGATCATCCCTTCATGTGCCTCCTATTGGGGGAACTGTCCATAAACCTAATGAGCGATGCCCTCAAGTCTTGCACCACATTCTCTACCATATTAATCTTATTTAAAAGGCTCAAATGAGAAAATAATATACTAAATACAATGTGTCCTTAAACCATCCCACTAGCCATATTAAGTTGTATGTGAATCAAGAGACAACAAGCAAGAGAGAGTGAGAGCGAGAGAGAGAGAGAGAGAGAGAGAGAGAGAGAGAGAGAGAGAGAGAGGCGAGAGGCGAGAGGTGTGCTGTTGCGATAAGAAACGGTAGAGCAGCTACACTACACAGAATCTGAAGAACCGGTTACATTTTGCACGAGCCGAACAACACAAGGGTGATTCTACTTTATCTAGACAAGATGGCAAGAATTCATGGATGAAACTAGAAATGCAGGTCAATTAAAAAAAAAAAAAAACAAATTTTATCATAGAATGCAGGGCTACAAAAGCAGACCCGCCCCCCAAGCTCACACGGGCGACAACGCCAAGAGCATTCCGCTTGACTCCATTCCACCAATGCATCATCCGAAATTCAACTCTTTTCAGCGTTCAACAGCCTCATTTATCAGAGCAAACCATAACCCAGAATTCCAAAACACCCACGACGCCGATCCAAATTACATAAACAACAAACTCAATTAACCGAAAAAACCCGAAAGATAACACGAGCCGAACCTCGAAGAGCTGGGCCGCCTCGGGGTCTTCCTCAACGGAGCCTGCCGACGTGGCGACCGACTCGGGACCGGAACCCGCATTGGAAGCACCGCGCACGCCGCGACCGAAGCCTCCTCGGCGTCCGGCGAAGAGGATTGGCCGGGAAGCTGCGGCGGCGGCGACTCCACCGACGCGGTTGGAGCGACGGAGGAGAGACGCGGAGAAGGATAACGGAGCCGAGGAGGCTCCTCTGGAGAGGGAGGACGGCCTGGGGAAGAGGGCGAAATCGAGAGGTGCCAAGCCGCGAGAGCTCATCTCTCTCCCTCCACCATGAAAATGCAGCAGCAGCAGCGGCAGCAGCTCTCTCTCTCTCTCTCTCTCTCTAGGAATCCCGCTGAGCTCCTCTCGCGAGAGAGAAACGACGACGGTGCTGGCGGAGTTTTCTGTGGGTTTTAGATTGGTTTACGAGGTGGCGACGCGGTTAAACGACGTCGTTGCAATCCAAATGTGGAGTTTTTACTTATTTAAAGTTGACTTGGAAGCTCACAATGGAATTATTTATATTATCTCCATAAATTTTTAGTAGCT
This sequence comes from Eucalyptus leucophloia subsp. euroa, assembly GCA_017140325.1. Classification (NCBI taxonomy): domain Eukaryota; kingdom Viridiplantae; phylum Streptophyta; class Magnoliopsida; order Myrtales; family Myrtaceae; genus Eucalyptus; species Eucalyptus leucophloia. The sequence continues at coordinate 66,089,489 of CM029475.1, forward strand.
TATGTACGACTTCTTGCCGAATAAATATTTTTCCTTTAGAATCAATTTGTTTCATAGAAAATTGGTCATTTCTGAAAAATATTTTCCATAAATCATTTTTTAGGAAAATGATAATATTTTTTTGATGTTCGGAAAATGGAAAAATATTTTTTATAAAGAAAACATTTTTTAAAACTTCACCATCACTTATCGACTTATAAATCCATCAAATATGAACTTACCTTTATGTTACCAAATTTTTTCGACTGCCATCGATGGAAAAATAAGATATGAAGATCGCTTTGAGTTGTCAAAAGGTAGATGCGCGATCATCGACCAGGATCCAATAGACCATCTGAGTAGCGCGCACTTCATTGTTCGGGTAAGATTGTAGCAACGAGAAATGTAAAACGAACAGAGAGAGTAGGAGAAGAGAGTGCTCTGCGCGTAAGGTCTTCGATATATGTGGAACGATGGGGAACAGGCCGGTATAAGTAGAACTTCATAGACATAATTCTATCCATTTCCAAGTTAATAATTAATGTAAGTAAAGTACAACGATTACGATATATTATCCAATAGTGTCAAAACTTTTTTGTGATAAATTTCATTGTGGTTTAGGATTAATAAATGATTCAAACGAACCCAAAAAATAATCCAAGTGGAATTCATTTCAATTTAATTTTTGACGATACTCAGTTTACCTTCTTTGAATATCTCCCTCTCTATATTATCTTATTAATCCCGCACGACATATACAACATCCTTATATTATCCTTATATTAACTTATTGAGGTATTATTCGCTTTGCCCTAACTCATACCGAGCCTTTTTGTCCTTTGACATATAGGCAAGCACCTTTTTAGGAGGTTATCCAATCCAAAGAGTGCTCCCATCTAAGCACACTTAACTTCAAAATTCCAAAAATAAGTATTGTCATTACATCAAAAGGTACCTCCATAAGATAGATAGATACATACATACATACATACATATATATATATATATATATATATATATATATATATATATATATATATGTTCCAAAATTGATTTCCTCTTGCTCGGTGCACTATTTAATCAATTTCTATCCCATTTTATCATCCTAGAAGCTTATTTGGAGCTACTCCTTGTCCAAGCTCTCTTTAACCCCAACGACCACTCCTTACCCTCATCGAATTGGATCGTTATGGGGCCACCAACTTTTGCATGGTTTGTCCCCAAACCATACACCTACTTCAAGAGGTCATCCATCTTATGAGTGCTCTCGCCTAAGTATACTTAACTTTGGAGTTCCAAAACCAAGCATGCCAAAAGGTGCATCCATAAGTAAATTTCAATTTTCATATGTATGTATGTATGTATGTATTCCAAAATCGCTCTCCCTCATTCGGTGCACAATTTAGTTCATTCCTACCCCCTTCACCATCCTAGAAACCTATTAGAAGTAGTTCCTTGTCTAGGCCCTCTCTAACCTTAGTAACCACTCCCCTCCCCCATTAGACCTAGTCATTATAGCATGGCTCTAACTAGAAGTAAAGATTGATTATATCTCAAAATGTTAGGTCCATCTATTTCTAATCTAAACGTATGCATGAAATTGATTATATACGAAAATGTATGTTTATCTATATTATAGAAATAGCACGAGTTATTAAATAAGTTATTTCATCTGGTCCCAAAAAATAATAATAATAATAATCAGGATCTTTATCTTGAATCGTTGTTATATAACATATCTTTCATTTATGTACATGTGACGTGGACAGAGCTTCAGATTTTCATTGCAAAATGACATATGTATCATTCTCAAACAAGCTTAGGCTTTTAGAGCGAACACGGTTTGAGCTAAACTTTACATGGTAACACTGGAGGCAGGAGTTTTGAATTTGATTCCTTGGACGCTTATTCCCCCAATTTATAAAATACAGTATATGTCCCACCCTGACTATTTTGAACTTTCAGATGAGACGCCATGCACTACATCTTAAAGAGATTTAATGCAGATAGGAGGAAGAAATTGTCTCTTTGTGGTTTCGCATATATTTAACTTTTGCCGATCATTTGAATCCATGAAGTGCTAGATATCATTTGGAGGGAAAAGTACTTAAACAATCTTCAACATATTATATTGATATCTATTCGGTCTTAAATATTTTAATTGGACTAATTTAGTTATCAATCTTTTGCATTTATATCAGTTGAGTCCATCCGACCAACTTTGATAAAATAATCATTGACATGAATATTAGTCATCCTATGTGACACGCCTAACACGATATGAACAAATTATATAATTTTTTTAGTATTTTTTCTATTTTTTCTTATTATTTTTGTCATTATGGCCATGCAAAAGTTGTTGAGGGCTTGCGAGCCTTCACTGGCTATTGGCAAGGGTCGTGGCCCTTGCCAAACCATCACCGGCCACAAGCAAGGGCTTGGCAGCCCTTGCCTATGACCAACAATGGCCCACAAGCCCTCGTCAACTAACATTAAAATTTGTCCATAGTAGCACTAATCATGCCACATAAGACGGCCCCAAAATTCATGTCAATGATTTTCAACCAAAATTGATCGGATTGACTCAATTAATACAGATATAAAAGGTTTAGGACTAACTTGATACCAACATAATTGGTTTATGACTTTTTTTTGTACTTTCCCCACATTTGGAACCTACATTAACATCCGCAGAAAATATTATATGTCCAAGATTTTTAACAGTCTTGATGTATATATAAGTGTATTCCTTGTGAATGCGAGCCAAGGGCAGCAACAAAAGCTGGAGACTACAGTATGTATAAACTTAAACTGAAGTCAGAAATGATCTGGCGAGAGGAAGAAATTGGCAGCTAAATTAATGATAATGCTTAATTTCATTTCCCTACCTAAGTTAATCACATGATTAGATCGTGGACGAAAATAAATGAAACAAAATTATTGGTAAGGGTATTGAAGAAGAGAAGTCCAATAGCATCTTTACAAAGTGTCCACTGGCAATAATGACTGTTATATAGCCATTATAGAATAATGAAGAGTTTATGAAAAAATAAATCTAATGTTATAAAACCGTTAAAAAGCCATTAGAAAACCGTTATATGGCCAAGACTAAACCGTTACAAAAATGATGAAATTATAGGGTCATAAATATTTCAAAATTGCTAAAATACCCAACACGAGGATCCTGAGGGCCTCTTCAATGGTGCGCGTATTCACCATGTACGGAGCCGCCTCCTGCTATCCATGCGCCCGCCATTAATGTTGATATCAATAACCATCCAAAACTAAAGTTGATTAGTTCTCCATCAAAAAACCATTCTCTCGTACTGAAAAACAGCATGAAGAGAGATGTTTCTGACCATACAAGCGATCCTTCTCTCATTGGGAGTGCGTAACAAAAATCTTCAATACTTTTATATTGGGAAATCATCAAGAGGGAGCCCAAATCCAAACCTATCAATATATCCACTTAAATGTACATTCACTCAGAAATTTAAGTTAATGAGTTATGGGTTAATTAAAGCTAATGAGTTATGAGCTAACTAAGATATATTAACTGCTTAATACCATATCAATTCTCCGATGCGAGAAATCTGTAACACAACTCATACGTGCATCATAATATATCCTAGCAAGTTTTATCTAATGGAAGCCGAGCATCTTAGGCTCGGTGTCTATGCACGCCCTACCCTCCATGCACCATCGCTACTCCTTCTCCTTCTTCCATCATTTTACAGAGAGAGACAGAGAGTCTCGAGTTGTGATTCATACGAACGTAGGTTTCGAGAGGTGGGAATGAGAGACGTCACCTTCTTTCTCCTTCTCCTTATATCTGCAAATGTCGCCTGCCATTGGGAGCCAATACGCTCCGGAAGCCGACGTGTAGGCACGTGTGGGGACGGCGGTAACAAACCACGTGGACGGCCACGGTCAGGTGGTCACGAATTGTAGGGGGAGGAGCCAGGCGGTGAGAAGCGGGCGACATGGGGGTTTGGCAATGGCGGGTCTCGTTTCGAAAGCGCTACGTACGCGTGCTTGCTGAGCGCTTGGGCCAATGGATATCCAACACTGGAACACCGGCAAATCTTTCCAGAGTGAATCGGAGAGTGATTAAGTGATGGAAACGCCTTCTTGCTCTTGACGCAGCATCCTATCTTCTCCTGGATTACATAAAATACTGTCGTCCCCATGGGACGTACTGTCGTTCTTCTTGTCGTAATTACAGGGCAATCGTGTACAGATTGCTTGGCGTTCATCGACATATAGCCAAGATCTATTTTCTATTTATCTGATTGATACCGGCTCCGAGAAATGATTCCTTCAAATTCGCCACTCATTATCAATTGTATAGTTCATATACTTTTCTTGTGACGAAAAACCCACATTGAGAAAATAGACTTCGAACTTACCGAAAACCCTAATAGTTGAGAAATTAAAAAAAACAAAAAGATATATATGGAAGAGAGTATTTGTATATGTTTCAATATTTCACAATGAAGAGTATTTCAACACATTTATAAGCCTTATAAAATGACTAAATAACATAATATATCAATTAAAATATGCACAACCAAAAAGAAATATTCGCATAATTTTGAGAGATATATAAAGCCATCAAAATTATCCTAAATATATCTAACAATAATAATAACCTCAAAACACAAGCCAAAACTCGACGAATAGCCTAAGTGAGTTGCATGCCTCATCCAAATGCCAAACGATTAATATAGTTTTTTGTTTAATTTGACCCTAAATGAATTTTGACTGTCAAAAAATTATCCCAGAATCGGATGACTATTTATTTTGTTATTTTGTATGATTCATTTTATTATACTAAGTAGTTCTTAAATTGAAAATTGCAAAAAGTTGGAAGTCCGAGCAAGATCCAATGTTGACCAACCATTATAAATTGGCCAAGATCCAATTTTGTATGAATTTTGACTGTCACAAGATCTGATTTTGTATGATTCATTTTATTGGGAGAATTGTCCAAAAAGTCCTAAACCTATTGCAATTTTGTTAATTCAGTCCTAAACCTTTCAATATTGCCGATTGAGTTAAACATTTTGTCGGTTTGTCAATTGAGTCAATCCGACTAATTTTGGTTGAAAAATGTTGATGTGGACGCCAACGGTGCCACGTAGCACTGCCGATGCTGATGTATACAAATTTTAATAATATTTTAATATTTTTTAAATTTTTTAATATTTTCTATTTTTCCCTCTTTTTTTTTTTTTTTTTTTCTTTTTGGCTTTTCCCTTGCCCTTTTCCGATGGCCGCCCCTCGGCCACCGGCCAAAGCCAGCCGGCCTCGCCCACCGCCAAGCGAGGCCCGGTTGGCCTCACCCGATAGGCGAGGTCCGCCGGCAAGGCTAGCCCCCGGTCCTCGGCGAGGGCCGGCCCCAGATCCGGTCTAGGTGAGGCCAACGCTCTCGGGCGAGGGCGAGCCCGGCGAGGTCTCCCCTCGCCAGATCTGGGGCGAGGCCGGCCCTCGCCGAGGCCATATCTGGCCTCGCTCGGCCGGGCCTCGCTTGTGGCGGGCGAGGCCAACCCCGGCCCCGGCGAGGGGAGCCCTCGCCGAGGCTCACCCTCACCCAAACGAGCGTCGGCCTTGCCCAAACCAGATCCGGCAAGGTCAACCCTCGCCCCGGTAGCCGGCCGGGCGTCGGCCGTGGCCGGTGGCCAGCCGTCGCCCGCCGGCTAGGGTGAGGCCGACGCCCACTTGGGCGAGGGCGAGCCCGGTGAGGGCTCCCCTCACCAGATTTGGCGAGGCCGGCCCTCGCCGGGGCTGGCCTCGCTCGGCGTCACCGTTGTCGCCTAAAGAGGCCCGCCTATGGCAAGTGAGGCTAGCCTGGCTGTGGCCAATGGCCGACCAAAAAAGGGCAAGGGAAAAGCCAAAAAAAAAAAGAGGAAAAAACAGAAAAATATTTTTTAAAAAATATTAAAATATTATTAAAAATTGTCCACGTCAGCACTGGCAGTTCTATATGGCACTGCCAGCATCCACGTCAGTATTTTCCGACCAAAATTGGTCAAGTTGACTCAATTGGCAAACTGACAAAAGGTTTAGGACTCAATTGGCAAAACTGCAATAGGTTTAGGACTTTTTAGACAATTTTCCCATTTTATTTATAGGCATATCACGTGTTTAATAAATTACGTAGGTCATACTTACATGTAAATACTTAATATCAGGGTGTATATTTTGTATTTTTGGGCCGATGTACTGAATTTATTATCTTTATTGGAATCGATCCTCTCCAAATTTCACCATATAATAAGCCTATGTAGCATACATAACTGCTTGTTAGTCCCGCAAGGTGGGGGAACGGGGAGGGGACAGGTGCATAGCACGCCCAATCATGTGCGCCGCCATAAGGTTACAAGAAACCAAATTTGTAACCAGCTGCCTTCATTTCCCTATATCGGGTCCAAGTCCCTGCGTCTTGAGGACCGCATGCTTGGCGCCAGCATCGCGGGGATCAAGCCTGGGGGACCAATACAAGATTGGTTACAAGCCCCCGGCGGTTTATCATTACCCTCTTTTTACGATAGAGAGTTGATTCCGAGAGAAACGGCTCAATTTAAGGTCTCCAGCTCGACCAATGAGAAAAAGAACTTTCAAACTTTAAGACACTTCACGGAAGAGCGATACCGTATTACAATTGTCGACCCAACCGATCATTCCATCTGCATATGTCCTCAAAATCTGAATCCCGACTTGAAAGTTTGAAACCTTGTAAGAACTTTATAATTACGGTACAGTTACAAAGCATATATACTTGATTGTAGTTTGATATCAGTAAATCGCAATGCTGCACATGAATTGGAGGCAATCAAGGGTGCGCTTGTTTTGATAAAAATTTCATGACCAAAAAAAAAAAAAAAGTTTCACATGAAGATCATTCATTGTAAAAATGGTAAATTTTAATTTGTTTGGTTGTTTAACAAAAGTGACTTCCTTCTTATAAGGATGGATAGTCGTTTTCCACCAATTTTTTTTATTATTTTATTTTCAGCTCAAGGAAAATTCTTTCCGTAGATCGACTAGTTTTTCGCTATCCCTACAACAAAAGTTCAAAAAACAATTTTTCGGAAATAGTTTTTCTTCAAAGAAATGGTAGCCAAGTTTTCTTTTTATTTCCCTTGATGTTGCAAAGCTTAGTTACATTGTCTCGGGCCATTATTGGATTCAGATGCACTAGAAATGGGTTATTAATAAAGTAACATAGCAATATTAAGTGATTATATGATAATATGTCCAATTAGATTTAGTTATAGAGTTAACACGACGAAAGGCCTCAATTTAGTATTCATGTGACAAATATACCCCAAACTAGTCACAAAAATTTCAAACTGGTATATCTGTGATAAATTTACTCTCTATTAATTTTCATTAAATTTTATCATTAAGTTGTTGAATTGGATAACATGCGGCAATTAACAAGTGTCTTAGTTTGTGGTTTACCTTATATTTATCACAGGTGTGTTGACATCTTATTTTTAGTTAACACGTCATAAAAGGTATAAAAAAAAAAAAATCGAGTTTAGAGTTTCTGACCACGACAAAACCCGTTTCTCGATCAAAAAAATATTTTTTTATTTCTTTCTTTTTTTGGTCATTTTTTTAATAATTTTCTACTCATTTCCAACAAAAACCCGAAAAGTCAACCTTGAGTCAAACAATCTTACATCCTCGGCATCCTACTATGGATAGCACCTCATTTTTCATTGGGGTGGAGATACTAAGTGTGATTTCCAACAATTTATGTTCTAACCCCACTAACCATACAAATTGCTTGGATACAAATGAAAGAGTGGCCCCCATATCAAACAACATGCATGCGGCATGATTATGTAGAGAGACCATACCTAAAATAACGGTCCTAGAGTTCTCGGCTTTCTCTTCGAACTGCATATATTCTTCCCTGAGGTGGGGGACAATTGGAGTTATCGTGTGGCAAAACTCTGATTTGTAACCTCATTTGTGATTGCTACGGCTACATCATTTGCCGCCACTGTAGGCGATCCCTTATAACATAAGCTTTGCTAACCATGGCCAAAACATTTTCCTATCCGAACTTGGCACGGAGCATTGCCATGCTACCATTTGCAGATGCAGCATATGTCACATGAAGTGAAGGTCAGTTTCTAATTATTGTTCTTCTTGTTGGGAGAAAAAGGAACATTTTCCTCCCGACATCAGTCTCTTAACAAGACATTGGTTAGTTCGAGAAGCTGAATAGTATGATCTTGCTATCTTGCTATGTTTGCCCGTTCCAGCGAATCTTTCTCTACCAGTTGAGCTTGTTCATATAACTCGTTGGCATCTTTGAGATTTGGCTACACTAATTGGCTCTGGATGTCAAGTTTTAGGCCATCTTAGGATCTTTTTGCCCTATCCACTGGATCTTTAACCAACTTGGGAGCGCATCTTGATAGTTCAACAAACTTTGTCTCATATTGATCAATTGTCATGTTACCTTGTTTGAGCAACATAAACTCTGTCATCTTCTTATCTCGAGCACATTAGGAAAGGCATTTTCTATTGGATGCCCTGACAAAGGCATTCCATGTCAGAGCGGTATCACCAGGGAATATCCTTCCTTCTGTTGCTTTCCACCAATGACGGGCATTACCTTGCAGCTGGTATACAGCCAACGTCATTTTGTCCTCATCAGAACACCTCAGGAGTGCAAATATTTTCTCCAACTCATCAATCCACGCTCCAGCTTCTTCAAGATATCCTATTCCAGCAAATTTTGGGGACCGCAATTTCAAGAACTGTTCCACCAGTCCCTACATAGGACGTTTGTCACTTCCACTCCTATTTCCAATTACATAAGCATTTCTAGAAGTAATGGCTACTTGTTGCTAAGCTCGATGCTCCATTAAACTTCCAATGGTTGTAAGGACTTATAAAATTCCATTCAATCGGGGGCCTTGCTTTGACTTTCCTTTCAAAGTCGTGGGCCTTTTTTCTTTTTACATTCAGCTACGTATTTATCCGCGAAGGTTGAGTTAGCCTTAACTCCTTTAACGAGGTTGCACTTCCAAAATTGGTTCCCCTTGTTAGGCCAGCTCTTTAGGTACTAGTCATGACCCCACCGGACATGGACTCGTCAGTTGGCCCTAGCAGCCCATCAAATCCACGAAGGCATTCCGATGAGGTCATTGTTGAACCAAATGTACCATGCCACATAATGATAGGGAACCACATCATCGAGACCCTCTTCAACCCACACAATAGTAGTGCATCTACAATAGGTGATGCTGACTCATTTGTCTATAATATCAATGATAGTCACTTCCATATCAACAAGCAATCCATGATGAATAGGAGGGGAGTCCATACCTGCAAATCTGAAAAACAAGGAGTGAGTCATGGACTTACTAAGTAAACTCATTAAACCTTGGTTAGGAGGATGCCTTATCGTTGAACAAAGCATGTAAATATCACCGTATCAAGTGTCGATGGCAAATCAATAGCAAACCATTCCAATAATCTTGTCTATATGCATGAGAATGGTTCAACTTACCTTTAATGCACGAATTACCCAAAATCATCAAAACAGAACATAGAAACATGCACATGGAATTTTATTTATTAACTTAACCAAAATCCATCGATTCATCCAAAATCCACTAGGCATCCGAAATCCATCAGGCATCTAAAATCCACCGCCATCTGAAATCCATCTAATAACATCACCAAAATCCATTGATGACGGCTATAGTTTTTCCATCATGAGACCATGCAACAAACATCACACAATCTGGCTTCTTATCTTTATTTTCTTAGCCGATGCAACAAGGCCTGAAGGCATGAACATGCATGTGCGTGTCATGACCTACAAGACCATAACTATACAATATGCTAAGCGTGGTACAGGATTTGTGGCTCGAACCAATATGCCTAATTACCGACCTAAAACCAAGCAAGGTTTGGATCAACAAGCCTCAATATCGACCCAAGGCCAAGCGAGGTTCAATCCGTCGTGCCTCAATGCCTATTTAAGACCAAGTGAGACCCTTCCGTGGCCTGAAGCATGATAAACTTATGGACACTAGTACATGCAAATCATAGAAAAACAACCATCAACATACAAATACAAGCACAAGTGAGAACACATCCAAGTCTAAACTACGTAGGGCAATACCCTAACCAAGGATTAGAAAATTCACTTACTACTTGACCAAGCGATGGCCAATGGCCGAGCAGTGGCTAAATGGCAAGGGCGAGAGAGGAAACGGTTGAGACAGGGCGAGGCGTGCGAGAGAGGGCGAGGCGTGCAAGAGAGGAGAAGTGGGACAAATGAGCCAAGGTTGGGGAAATGAAGGGCTGGTACTTCTATTTATAGGCTAAACCTCAATGATGGCCTTTCCAATTGGTCTAATAACTTTTTTTGGGTGGCAAGACTAATTAGGAGAGGTGGTGCCCTAATGCCTTAGAAAAATGATTAGAGCCTTGAATGTGTCTTTCTTATTGGTCCACTTAGCCATGAGTCATCACCTAATGAAGAACCTATCTTGAAGAGGTGGCACACCTACCTTGATGTAGTGACGTCCTAAGGCCGTAGAAGAACTCTTGCCAATCTTCTTATTGGGCCACCTATATCATTGATGATCCTAAAATTGTTGAGAAAACATTCTCTAAGCAATTTTGAAGATTTGCAAAAATTATCCGAGTAAAGACTTTGATTCCAATAATAAGTATTTTTCAGGTGGAAGTCTAATGGGGCGTGATCAAATGTTATCAATCAGAAACAAAGTTATGGCTTAAGTGTTTCCTTCCATATATGCTCTATCAAACGATTAGGATGGAGACAATACACTCGTGCAATGGCTACTGGCGATTAATTGGATTCCTTGCCTTATATATAAGGAATTTCAAAGAAAAGTTTTCCAAAAACAATCTCTCGAAGATTTAGATTTCTTTGAACGTTAGACAAGCAAACCAATATTTCCAAATTAAAGTACTCAACTTATGGAAACCCAAACTCCTATATGCATGGTAGAATATATGGGGAGTTTTATCCTCAGTAACCTTGAAGCGATCAAATATTCTAATCAAGATCCAAACCAACACGTAGATTAGCTGAATAATTCTCCTAGAAATATGTCTAACGGTCAACTTGGATAGGGAGGAATATAAAAAGAGGTCTCAAAGCTGAAAGGAATATACAACAAGAGATAATCGAAGCTTATAATTCCAAAATCTGAAGAGTATTTCCAATCCAATACATTCGTCTCTGTGAGCAATATTGTGTAATTACTTAGAGATGGAGAGTGTGTAAGGAGTTGTTCACACAAGCTTGAATAATCATTTCTCAGATCTTGTAACCTCTTATTGGTTCATATAACGAAATCTAGCCAATAAGCTATCAACGCGGAAGAAAAGGCGTAGACTTGTAAAAGCCGAACTACTATAGTTTTTTGTGTGTAATTTTCTATGCATTTCTCTCTTTATTTTACTTGTGATAGATTTAATTGTACACTAGCAAGATCTAATCACTACACATTCTGTCACACGTTGTACTTTTGCAATATTAGTTTTAAATTCTTCTAATTTCTGCAGTATCACCTATTTACCCTCTCTAGATGATAGATCTAGCCCTAATAGAAATGATAATTTGGCTAAGCTTGCTCTCCAAGGCTTATCTTAACGTAATGATGACCAAATCTCTATAGAAACACCTAAACTTATGAATCATCCTCTTCATTAATTGCTTAGTTTTAGTGTCATCATGAGACTTGGATTTTTGTCACATGTTAAGCTAAGTTAAACTCCTATCTTGTCACTTGGGCGTGTAAGTCATCCCCCTCATTGAATTACTAACTTCCAAAGAACATTATTGCAAGCATGAGAAGGAAGCCAATTTAAGCACCATCATTAGTGGATGAGAGTTTCTTGTATTCATCCATGATCAGTTACCCTATTCGGACCGAGGTTCGTGACTAATTCACAATCAGACGAGGTTGGACATGGCCAACCCTAGCCCACATGACTAAGTTGGTGGCCTATCCTAACTTACGCATCACCAAGATCAACCGGGCTCAAAGCCTCAGAGCTGAGTTGCTCGGGCTCAGTGCCGAGCTGACTAGGCTTGGGACTAACTGATTGAGCTCCAAGTTGGCTAACCAAGCTCAAAGTTCGAGTGACTAGGCTCAAACCTAGCTCATGGCTTGGCAAAAGGCCAAACTCATGGCATGGTTAACCGGGCTCAAAATCAAATCCATTATTGGACTAACCAAGTTCATGATTGGATCCATGGCTAATCCATGGTATTTTGCAAATGGTCCATGGTCAATCCATGACTGATCCATGTTTGAGTATAGCTGGTTCATAATCGACTCTCGATTGTCATGCGGTTATGTGGCATTGATCAATTTGGGACCAATACACGGTCACACGGAATCAACCCATGATCATCCATGGCTAATGCATGACCGTGTGGAATCACCCACAACCGATACCTAATCATGTGGCATCAATCCATGACCGTCCATTGATTGATTCATGACAGTGCATGATCGTCCCATGACCGACCCTCATGGTCGAGCAGCTAATCCATGGTTGAATAACTCTAATCAACTTACGTGATTGGTGGATTGTTTCACTGCCAATCCCTTGGCCAATCCATGTCTGATCCTTCGATCAAACCGTAGCTAATCCTTAGTTAGCTTTCCTAATCAACCCAATTGGTCCATGACCGATCCTTGGACTGATCTATGACTGATCCTCATTATCGGTGTACCAATCCCTTAGCCATCTCCCATGATTGAGACAAGGGCTAGAATCGTGAATGTTACACTGGCCGAAAGAACTATATTGGCAAATCATCAAAATGTTTAAAATTAAATTGACGCAATTGAAAAGATTAAGACTAACTTAACAAATCATCAAAAAATTTAAAACTAAATTGGCACAATCGAAAAGTTTAGGTCTAAATTGATCGCCAGACAATAGGTCAAGGACATTTTGGGCAATTTCCTCGGTCATTCTATTGACAAAGAAATCAAGCAAACATCCCATCTGCTAACATTGTACATCAGTGAAATCTAAACATATAAATCAAGCAACTTTAACGGTGCTCATTCATGTAGTCTTGTAAGCCAAATGCTTTGTTACAGAGTGTGTGATGATTGTAATACAAGGCCAATCCCATAGTGGAAAAAAAAGTAATTGATAGAATGCTCATTCTATGAAAGGTTAATACTACGGAAAACTTCAAATTGGTAGACTTGTGACAAATATACCCTTTGTTATTTTTTATTAAGTTTTATTGTCAAATTGTTGAACTAGTTAACACAAGGCAATTGACAGGTATAATAATTTAAGGTTTTACCTTATATTTATCACAAGTGTTTCAGTTTGTGCGAAATCTAATTTAACAAAAACTAACAGGGAAAAATTTATCATAGGTGTATCAATTTAGGATTTGCCACATTAACCCCATTATGATTGTTGCGGTGATAGAATTCATTATGCGATAAAATGGAATCTCGAAGTGGGTCCCATTGTTTCTAGATACATTTATCATTGTGAGTTTAGCTAATTATTCATGATGCGTGGCATCTTTAATTAGGAATTAATGCAGCACTAATCCAACCCAGCTTTCTAGGTAGAGAGGATCTAGAGAAAAAAATATTAGAAAAAGACATGGAAAAGCGTTCCCGCGCATGGGTTTGAACCAGTCCTAAAGATCCATGCAATCATTTGCGTTTCAACATAAAGGCAAAAAAGATTTGACCAAATAAAAACATGAAGGCAAGTCATTAAAGTGAAGAGATCAAAGCAAATATTCCGTGATGAATGGTACCGACATGCTTAAGGCCTAACTGGTAACTCTCTAAATTTTAAATATTTCTATTATTTTGTTTCTCGGAATTAAAAAGAAAAAAAAAATCATTTGGTAACATTAGCTATTTTTCTATTCTTAGGAAGAGATCAGTGATCGGGAAATAGATTTTAAAAAAATCAAAAACTAGAAAAAAGTTACTTCTTTATTCCCAAAAACAATTCTAGAATTAAATTATTTCTTTTCTTTTCTCTTTTTTTTTTTTCCTTTGCTTCTTCTTCCTTCTCTAGCCAATCACCAGGTGTGGCAATGGGCTCGACAATGGCCGGCAATTGGCTCTAGCGAACTTGCTAGAGCCTCACCAGCTCTCATTAAGGTCTAACAACCTCACTAGATCTAGGCTAGGTCAAGGCCGACCTTCCCGAGGTCCAGCAAGGCTCCCCCAAGGCTAGCAAGATCGCCAGCCATCACTGAAACCCACCGATTAGCTAGAAGAGGAAGAGAAAAGAAGGAAAAAAGAAAAGGAAAAAAAGGTAAAATCTCAAAAAATTATTAAAAAATTAAAAGAAATTCTATGTCACAAAAAAATTTAAAGAAATTCTATGTCACAAAAAAATTTAAGTGTCATATAAACACATTCCTATCCTTTTCTGTTTTGAGAATTGAAATTTTATCCAGTTACCAAATGCATTCGAATGCTCAGAAACTTGTACAAAAAATAGAATTAGAAAAAAATATTTCTAAGCAAAAATTATTTTCGAGAACACAATATTTACCAAATGCACTCTTAGGAGGTTCTCGGTGGAGTACTTTTTGTGGAAAGTGCAGCAAATTCAATTTTGTGATATGAAAGAGATTTTTTTAGTTATCTAAAGTCTCATGTGTCCTCATGAGAAGTATTTCTTTAGTGATTTTTTATTATTATATATTTATATAGATCAATTGTGAATTCACAATATTAGACTGTGATTTTATATATGTTTAACAATAGATTTAGCTACACAACAATCATACATGATTTAAAGAGAATCTTTTTTAATGCAAAAGTTCAAAAGTGAACTTAGATATATGACAAGCACGATGTTGTCTAAATCGCTAGAGCCATAATGATATATGTTTAACTATAGATTTGGGTACACAATAATCACATATGATTTAAAGAGAATCTTCTTTAATGCAAAAGTTCAAAAGTGAACTTAGATACATCATATCCAGAGCCATATGACAAGCACGAAAAAAACAAAAAAAAATTAGGCCTGTCAAAAGGTATACCAAAAAAAAAAAGTATACCTTTCTTTTTCTTTTTCTTTTTTGTAATGATAATGTCCTCCACCGTATTTTTAAAGCTGTCAACTTTATTCGTTGTAAGTTGGAAGCTGCAGCTATGGCAAAGTTGCCCATACGCGTTTTTATGGCAAATGGGGTCAAATTCAACTGTATGAAGTGTAATATTTTTTAATGAGGATTTTACAAATTAATGCCCTAGAGACATACAAAGAAATTTTATTAAATATTGTTTCTATTATTTTATGCATAATCAATATATTAAAATGAAAACATTTTTTATTAGGTAGGACTAACAAGTGCATTTTGGCCACTCGTTAACAAAATCTTTCTAATAATAATCCTTGACATCCCCATAACATGTCCTATTCATTATTCGGGGAAGCAAATGTTTCAAAAAATTTCTTGTAAGGCCACTTACTCTCTGAGTTGGAAACAATGTTTTGCCATGGCTGTTGATGTTCGTACCAATTTCTACGATGTCTTGAATAGATATGAATACCTGAAAACTTTTAGGATATATTTGTTTCATGAAATTTTTTTAAGAAAACATTTTCCTCATTTTCTAGCATTTGATTCGCTTAGAAAAACTAGTCAATGGAAAATATTTTCCTACCAAAACTTAAATTAAAGAAAATAAATTTCTCTTTGAAAGAACTGGAAAATGTTTTCCAAAATAATTGGATATATCGCTTACAAAATGAATGAATAAAAAAATTTCCATTACTCACCGAAATAGTTAAGTATAAAGTGATGTTGATAATAAAAATATTTTGGATTGATTAACTTTTCCAAGTGATATTACTAACTATTAAATCTTAAATTTTTTATGAAATAAGCACACCCTTAGAATCTGTCGGTCAGCTAAGTCGATTTAAATTTGCCCAATCAATGTGTAATGGTGGGCTCATATGTTGAGTCTTTGTGAAATTAGTAAATTAGTAATATTGTAACGGTCCATTCAAAGTTTGAAAGACGAAAGTGACTTGATATTAAAGTCACCTGTCAGTAGAATGTGATGGTAAAGTACTTTTACCGTGCCCATCACAGAGAGAGAGGAGAGAGAGAGAGAGAGGAGAGAGAGGAGGGGAACGACACTGTTTATTGCGAAGTGAGCTCCGATGGCGAACTCAAAGGCAGGACCAAGCACCAACAATACGTTAGGAGGTGAATATCAGGTGTTCTTGAATTTTAGAGGGCCAGATACTCGTCGTGGATTTACCAATTGCCTCTACCACGCCTTGGTAGATGCAGGGATTTGTGTTTTCTTCGATGACGAAGAGCTTCAGCCGGGTGAAAAAATTAGCAACCTTCTGCAGGTAATTGACGACTCCAAGCTCTACATACCCATTTTCTCCACAAATTATGCTTCGAGTCATTGGTGCCTCCGTGAGCTTGCGAAGATGGTGGAGAACACCTCTAAATCTAAAGAAGATGGCAATAAGAAGGTGATATTGCCTGTCTTCTATGACGTGAAACCTGATGATGTGCAACTAAAAACTTTGTTATATTGCGATGCCATACTGAATTTGGAGCGAAAGATGGTGAATCAAAAGATGAAGTTGAGCTCTAAGGATGTAGAAACGTGGCGGCAAGCTCTCAGAGAAGTTGCTGGCACCAAGGGGTGGGAGCTAGAGAAATATCCAGGGTAATTATCTAGCTGTGATTGTGAAAGTTGTTTTTTAAAGTTAGATTGTAGATCTAATAATGAGTCATTAATTATATTCCCAGTTAATTTTCATAGATTTAAATGAATGCCTCAAATTCTTCTTTACTATTTTTCTCAAATTGGGAGATATCCGATTTTTTCTAACCAAATACAATTATCATAATTTCATTTTTGACCTAATCTCCATTGTATAAATTTTGGTTTTGCTTCATCCTTTTTATACTAATTTGATCCATGTCTGCATTTAGATTGTTAATTTCCGTCTTGTTTCCCAACTTTGTTAATTTTAGTTTAGTTGTATCATGATTATTAGTTAATACTTTTTACTTAAGTTACAATATCTCTCATGCAATATATACATTCCCATCAAAAGTGAAATATTAGCGGTTCCATACAACAACTTTATGAGAATTGATTGATATCAAATTAAAAGATGCATGAGTTATTCTTTTTAAGTTACAATGAAATTTCAATCAGATATAACTTAAAGTGCGACACAGAGTACACTTTGAATTTGTTGTTGCAATAAAAATATGTTTTGAGTAGTAAGATTAGTTAAATGAAAAATAGATCACCACAATGCCAACAGATGATTAAAAGTATTTCTATTGTGTTGATGAACTCTATTGGATTCACCCTTAGATTTGTTTTTTTCTAGGAAAATGCTTCAATTCTGAAAACTATATTTAGGAAGTCATTTCTCAGGAAAATGACTTTATTTTCCGATGTTTGGGTAAAATCTGAAAATCAATCAGAAAATATTTTCTGCCGTTTGGTGTGGAGAATCTGATTTGATTTTTCAGGGAAAATTACTGAAAAAATGCAGATCTTTTAAGTTATTTTTATTTTTAGATTAATTTTTCTTTTCTTTTTTCTTTTTTTTTTCTTTTTTTCGTTCTCCCCTCCATCGCTCCTTTGCTTCCTCACCACCATCCCGTCTCCTTCCACTGGCGGCAACAACCACAAGTGAGCCGCAAGCTCATTAGGATTGGCCGAGCCTCGAGCTCGCCGACTCGAGTCTTGGCCAATCGGTGGGCTGCCAACCATCGCCGAGGCACATGGCCGCCGGAGGAAGGAGAAGGAAGGAAAATAAAGAAAATAATAATTTTTTAAAATAAAAAATTTAAATTTCCATTTTTTAAAAATATAATAAAAAATACAAAATAAAGATAAAAAATTATTATAAAGGAGTTTAAAGAGGAGAACATGTTTGGCTTAAGTGAAAGAAAAACAATTTCCTCCTCTCAAAAAGGGAAATCATTCTCCCCATTTTTGAAGGATTTCTTTTATGTAGGCAAAATATTTTCCTTAACTTTTTCATTTCCTATGAACCAAACCTAAAATAATCCGAAAAGCTTTTTACTAGAAATTGTTTTTCATGAAACAAATAGAGCTTAAATTTTGATAAGTATTGTCTTGAGCGCTTTATAGAATTCATTGAACCTGCCTTTTTTTTTTTCTTCAGTGAATCCAAACATATATGAACTTATCTTATTTATATGGAGTCTTATTTATCATCGCCACCAATAGTTCCGTTGATTAGAAATCAGGCAATTACTCATGTAATTCATTTTTTTTGTAGAAGCAAAATCTGGTGTATAGTTTGCTCAAAAAGAGTGAAAGTTGGTCAAACCATTTCTCTCTCGGGTGCGCGCACATTTAATAACAATTTAAATATGTACAAAATATAGATGGAAAATTGGAGATTTGCTAAAGTGACTATGAAATGTAAACTAAAGGGTGAATCTCGGACATGTGCATGTCATATGACTAAACCTCTCAAAACCTTTGCTTACTTGTATATATGATAACTTCATAGTTTATAGAAGTGAAAACTCAAGACATTTGATGTAAATAATTTTTCGTCTTTTAAGTGAAATAATAATGCAGTGACAAATTTTAGTGTCTTTGAGCACGACTAACATTCAAAAAAATGTACTTACACAACTTTATACTATTTAGTATATTTATTTCGGTAAGATACAAAAACACCTTTTCTTACACTGCTTTTGGATTATATTCTTACGTGGGGTTCAATCTTACTTGTAATAATAAAGTATCAACTTAGATTCCTGGCTCTATCACTTTCACTGAATAGAAATCTATCTATTAATAAGTTTATGAAATTGATTACAAAAGAGAAACGACAAAAGCTTGTTGTATATATGAATAAGAACCACCTTAGTTATATACTCCTTTTTCTGTTCTTTTTAACTTTTTTTGCACAAGTATTGTTGATCTCGTAATTTGAAAATAATATATTCTGATTATGGTATACTTTCATAAGAGCAACTTTTCTTACAAACTTGATCATTATCTGGAATCCTTCCAACATGCTAACGGTATTTAAGATAATCAGATTGAAAATTGTTGACAGTTAGATAATGAGTTTTTCCCCCCGAAAAAGTTTTGACCTCGCGTTCCCATCCGGTTCCTTGGTATATGGTTGGTCAACATGCAGGGAAATGAATTTGTTGTCTTTTCTCATTTGAAACTACTTGACTTTGTGGCAGCCATGGGGATCTTATCAAGTTGATTGTTAACGAAGTTATGGATAGGCTCATGACAAGACAAAGAAAAGTGACCAGAGATTTAATTGGAATGGAGGATCGAATAGCAGCCATAAACAGTTTATTGCACATCGACTCTAATGGTGTGCGGCTTATTGGTATTTACGGGATGGGTGGCATTGGTAAAACGACACTTGCCAAAATTATCTTCAACCAGCTATGTCATCTCTTTGGGAAAAACTGCAGCTTTCTTGACGATGTAAGAGAAATGGCAAAAACCAAGGGCTTAGTGAAGCTACAAGAACGATTATTGTCTGATACCTCAAATTCTAGAGTGGCTCGCACCATTTGTAACACTCATCATGGGATTAATAAGATTGGAGAAACTATTTACAGCAAGAAGGTATTGATTGTTTTGGATGATGTCAATGATGGCAACCAAATCAAAGAACTAATCGGAATGAATTCTTTGTATCCCGGTTCTAGGGTACTTGTTACCACTAGGGACAAAAGTGTTTTGAAAATCAGGGGATTTCACTATGAAATTGTGCCTTATGAAATGAAGGGTTTAAGCAATGAAGACGCACTTCAACTTTTTAGTAGGCATGCCTTCAATGACAACTCTCCTCTCGCCGCTTACTACAATCTTTCAAAAGACATTGTGTCTACTGCAGGTGGACTACCTTTAGCTCTTCAAGCAATTGGTTCATCACTTTTTGGTCAGAAAAAGAAAAAAATATGGGAAGAGATGCTAGAGCAATTAAGGAAAAAACCAAATAGGGATGTCTTGGGAAAGTTAAAGATTAGCTATGATGCCTTAGAAATGGATCAACAACAGATATTTCTCGATATTTCATGCTTTTTCATTGATGTAGATAAGACTTATCCACTCTACATGTGGAAAGATTGTGGCTTTAGCCCAGAGTATGCTATTGATGTCCTGATTAATAGGTGCATGATAAAGGTTATAGACAATAATAGGTTTTGGATGCATGACCAATTTAAAGATCTTGCAAGGGCAATTGCTAATCAAGACCATACTAGGTTGTGGGCTACAGATGACATCATTCGCAAGTTAAGATCAACAGAGGTAAAGTATGACCAAACTTAATTTGAATAGAAAATTACTTATCATGTTCTTAATTGAGGATTCACATTTTGAAATTGGGAGCTACTCTTCTGTTTCATTTTTTTTTCTTCTCTTGACATCATGGGATATTGACAAACTCCTGCTCCTACTCCTCCATGTTATTGGCAGATCAAGGAAAACATTCAAGCAATCCATTTGCCATCTTTGGGGATTAAACATCCTATAACTGTCACTTCGGAGCAAATTAAACGGTTCCCACATCTACGGTATTTTCGGTTGTGTGATGTAGCTTGCCAAGGCGACTTTGCAGGCTGTCTTGCTGAGTTGAAATGCATCATTTTGCATTACCCTCATCAAATTCCTTTCCTGGACTGCCATCCACAATTTATGGCAACTAATTTGCATCTTGAAAACGTCGTTGTAATGAGTCTTTTTGGCGATGAGTTCCCAGAAGATGCAGTCAAGAGCTTAATCGAGGTATGTCGGTCTCCCTCTTGATTAAGTGTAATTCTCTCATTCAATAAAGGACAAAATTTGATGGATTTATAGTTTCACATTCTCATTTAGTGAGAGGGTCAAATGACAAATGATACAAGTTGGAAGCCTAAAATCCATGTTTATTCTACTTTTCTTTCTTGATATTTCATTGGCTTCTATAGGGGGCAAGGAAATTGAAGGTTCTCACTCTTCAAAAAGTTCAGTCGTTGCACAAGACACCAACCTTTTCCGGGTACTCAGTTTTAGAGGAGTTGACTATCTCCGGTTGTCATTTTCTGAAGGAAATTGGTTGCTCTATTGGGAAACTGATGTGGCTAACTAACTTGAGTGTTGAGTCATGTTCGGCACTTGGAAAATTACCAGAACAAATTGGGGAACTACAGAATCTTCAGCACCTCTCCCTTAGGAATTGTGGTAGCTTAAGGGAACTCCCCAACTCAGTTTCGCATTTAAAGTCATTGACAAAGCTGGATATGTCTTCCACGAGTATTACAAGATTACCGGATTCCATCGGTAAACTACAAAGCCTGTCATTTCTCAATGTATCACACACAAAAATTGTGAAATTGCCTAGGACGATGAGCAAGCTCAATCACCTGCAAACACTGAACCTATATGGTTGTCATGAGATTCAAGAGTTGCCGAAATTCCCCAAAAGTTTGACCACTCTACGGCTTAGATCTATGTCATTGCAGACTGTTCCTAACCTTCCCAACCTTACTAACCTTGTTGAACTGATCCTATCTGATGCCTCTAATTCTAGAAAGAGATCAAATATAACTCAAACTTGTGACTTGTCGTGGATTGAGAATTTATCCAAATTGAGCAAGCAGCACTTGTGCCTTTCAAATGTCCAAGCAACATCTACTAAGTGGAGTACCTTTTCTCTGCTGGAAGAACTTACTCTATATGGACTAAACTTGCATACCATCAAACAACTTCCGTCAAACTTGACAGTTTTAGAGCTCCATCGCACTCAAGTGACGCAAGTACATCTTGACGGGCTTCCTCAGTTAGAAGAGTTGACTGTCAGAAGTTGTGTACTCCTCAAGAGATTAACCGTTCCATCAAGTTTGAGAAAAGTGAGAGGAATCGAAGTGTATCGGTGCAAAGAGCTAGTTGAAGTTCAATTTCTCGGTGTCTTAAATTCACTGGAGATATTACAGGTTGAGGGATGCGAATATCTCGAGAGTTTGGTTTGTCTGTCGGAAGAGCCAGAGTGTGATGAGCCACAAGCTCTCGAGTTGACTGGTGGGAGGAGGAGAGTGTCCCTTGTCTCAAGCTCCCTAAAGATGCTTAAACAATTCCAGCTACGGAGGTGCCGAGCGCTACGGGAGATTCAATTTGTTTCAACCTTGGAATCACTGGAAGGATTTTTTATTCTAGAGTGCGTTTCATTAAAAAAGTTGCGCGGCTTGTCAAACTTGAACAACTTGAAGCATTTAATAATTGGACGGTGTAAGAACCTGCAGGATGTCGAGGGCATTGACGAGTTAGAGATTTTGCAGTGGTTGGAAGTTTATGGGTGCAGATTACTGGAAAGGATTATCGATACATCGAGCTCAAAAATACCAAATGAGTGCCAGATAGAAATAAGGGATTGTAGTAAGTTAGTCATCACTGGTACATATGGTTCAAGCATCACTTGCGAGTCTTACAGAGAGAAGATTCTGCATGGAACAATGCCAGCGTCGGACTCTAAAATTGATACAACCTTTTACAGCTGCGAAATAGAAACAGGGGATCCTCTACCGGACAAGGTGAACTTCTCTTAATTCATAGATCATCGCCGTTTGTTCTTCTCTATTTGCTGTCTGTTTCTTTAACAAAAAGGCCTTTCCTAAATAGAATCTAGGTTCGAGAGACCGCAGCCCATCTTGTCATTTCCTTATGCAGAATCAGGAAAATAAAGAGGAGAAGAGGGAGGGAAAATTAGAGTCGGCAAAAGCAGGAGGGAAAATTCCAAAAAGTCTTCTGAAGCGGTTCGCTCTCTCGAAAAAGTTCTCACCAACGTGTGTGTGTCGAAGAAATCCGTGAAGTAAAGAAGCAATTCCGCTCCCTGCTTACCAGCAGCTTACCAGCGAGCACTTGCGTCCCAGGTGCCGTTTTCCGTAGCATGGCCAGGACATTTTCGTCTCCATTTTTCTGAGATAACCCAATTGCACGTGCCACTCCTCATGTGCAACTGGGTTAAAATTAAATGGCCAAAATTGGAAAATAAAAAAAATGAAAGCTAGGTTGTTCGAGTCAGCACCAGCAGAGCTAAAGGTTGTTTGCTTCCCTCGATTGGAAAGGGAGGATCGACAGTGTGGCGTGGAAGGAGGGCAGCGGTGCGAACCACTTGGATCAAAGCTAACCCTGCGAGGCGATCACATGCATGTCCAAAACCTGGGTAGGAACTCCTGATTTGTTAAATGTTTGGGTTTTCATGTTTAAAATTTGGTGTCTATGTTTGGGTGTGAACTCCTCGAGAGATTATCCATTACATCATGTTTGAGTAAACTGAGCCAAGCGAGGTGTCTCCTTGCACAGAGCTAATTGAAGTTTAATTTCTCGGTGTTTTAAAATCAATGGAGAGCTTATGTATTGTTGAGAGGTGGGTTTGTCTATCGGAGGCTAAAAGCTCCCGAATTGACTTATGGTGGGATGAGAGTTCCCTCGTCTCAAGCCCCCTAAAGATGCTTCTAAGAACCCCTGCTGTCGGGGTGCCTACAGCAACTGTAGATTCAACTTGTTTCTTTGTTGAAATCTCGGGAAAAATTACGTTTCTTGACACCAAATAATGACCAACCCTATAAATCGATGAGTAGCAAGCTCAGTTGAGAATAAAGATTGATCAAAACGTAAGTCACCAACGAATAAAGCAGTCAACTTAAAGGGGATGGATAAGGGCCTTCACAAGAATCATCGACAACCCCACATGCGATACAAAAGCTGGGAGGCGTGATTGCAGCGTGGTGTTACAATGATCTTGAAGCGAGCCCTACATTCGATCTGGTCATGAATCGCTTCCATGACGCTACGCTGCCCTTCTGGGACCCCAACATAAAGTACTTAATAGATGGTAACAAGAGACTCCCTTTCCCATTTGAGAGTGTGGTGTCGGGATGCGAAGGTGAGCCATTGCCACTGGATTTACCGAAAGAGCTCTCTTTCAAAAAGGCTTTTGAGGATGTTAAGGTCATGGTTCGCAGTTACTACAGCTAAGGAACAGAGTGTTGATTAGTTATCCAAAGGCGTGAAAAGAGGGCTTCAGGATGCATGGGTTGGTCCTGATTTGGTCGGGTGCGTTGTGTACAAGGCTTTCATGCTTGCCGGCACAGTGGACACTGAAACACATCCAAGGACCAAACAGGCTTTTTTAACTATGCACATAGGCTCCCTTACACCTGGCACATTATCCTTTGAAGATGCCAAAAAAACCTTATCGCAGCATTCAACCATAACAATTTCATTCAATACGTATCACATGAACTGGAAAATCTACGGAAAAGGTGCATATGAGTCTACTGCTATCAGTTTCTCTACTAGCTTTGATGGGACATAATGGCTTCCCCTAAAAGATCGAGCTGTCCCGTATTGCTTACATACATGTCAAATACGTACTCTTATCAAATGCTCAATTTTATAAAATTGATCAATAACAGTTGATATGGAGAAAGGCAATGCATGATTATGGACAAACCCCAAAGATTTTTCCGATGTGCTGTAGTTTCAAAAGAAATGGCTTGCCATAAGAAGCTGAGGTTTTTCATTTTCTTCTTCCATCTCTATGGCAGCTTCAGCTTTGATTTCCTGAAACCCTTTTATCCCATACCCCGTCAATCAGCTTCCAAGTTTCATCACTAATAACTTGAGCCTGCACATAAATGGAAACAGAAGGGCAAGGCAACATCAATTTGCTTGGGAACAAATATAGTAGCTAAAACTCGCTAAATCACATTTACAGGTGCAGCAAATGTGGAAAGTCCAACATTTCCAGGTGCAAAAGTAACCCTCCCTGTTAGCGTTACCATAGTGTTACACTGTAAATGCCCCATCATCCGGCATGAACAAGAGCTCCACACTCGTCTACAAGACTTGCAGACGGCTGAACAAGGAACAATAGAATAGTGCTTTCAGCAGGTCCATGTGGTCATTGACATCAGTGTTACATGATGAAACCACATAGTTCAAAAATCACACTTCACATATTCCTCCGAGTCAATAAGCAACAAACAATTCTTTCTACTTTTTGTGATGAACATGTACTGATTGCCAAATTTCCTATTCCTTTTTTCCTCTTTAGTGTGCATCACCAGTTTTTTTTTTTTTTTAATCCCATTCCAGATTAGGACGGTGTTGAAGACATCCAAGTAATAGCCAATTATGATGAGTAGAGTTTTATGGATGGGTCAACTATTTTCAAATTTTAAACTATTAAATGAAGATGTGGTCCAATAAAAAAGTCTATGCTAGCTCTCGTAAGTCCTTTTCCTCTACTATGATTCTCCAATCCTCCAAATTGGAGGTGGAGTTAGATAATGAAGATTCTTATTGTGTCAGCTTGCTTCCAAAACACTCGCCTAAGTGATTGCATGTGGCATAGCTTAAGCAAGAACGGATCACATGCCTACTGGTTCGTCACAGAATAACTAACCAATCCAATTGCAGGACAGTGACCACTAAACAACCAAAGCAAATATTTTTAATATCTCATGAAATAAATCCTGAGGTATCAGCTTTTATATCTCCTTTTTCCAATAAAACACCTCTGAAGCATAACCACAATAAGGAACTAGGAAAGAGAATTTAGTATCACTAAGAAGGCATAAAACCCATTTAACAAAAAACTCTTCAAGTGCACTAACATTCATCTTCAAAATTAAATGACTTGTTAAATAAGAAACAGGACCTGTGATTGTCCCTACAGCTGACTGGTATTCCCAAAATACCAAGGGGCATTTTTCCACAGAAAACCGCATGAATTCATCTCCAAGAGCTTCATTTCTTGCTGCTAGCTGTTAACACTAATCAAGTTCTTATATTTATTTCAATATATTTGGACAATTGTTTCAAAAAGTAGCTCTTTTATGGGCCAAAATACAATGTTGTCATACTTGTATTAGCCATACATACATTTGGCACAAATTTTATGGTATGCTTTTCCAAATGCAGTCATCCCTGTCTGCAGTTTAGGGGTCTTTTGGTTAAGTTTTCTTTTTACATAGTTCAAATTTTCGTTAAGAGGCACCAATGTTTGCACTATATCAAAGCAACCTGTGACGTAGAGACTTTAAAATCATCCATTTCTGTCGGTATCTGAAGCAGACCTTGTTCCCTCTCTGCACCATCCTATAATAGCAGCAGGTAGAGATGTGTGTGTGTGTGTGTGTGAGAGAGAGATAGAGAGAACAAGAACTAAAAACTTAATAAATAAAATTCATAAATGCCTGGCTTAAGTAAGATCTCAAGTTGAAGCTGAGGAGAATAAAGTACAAGCAACTCAAAAGTTCAAAGAAGTATCTTTACACTGTTATCAAGACTAAAAACAGTTTCAGACAATGGAAAGCCTTCAAGGATGATGAAGAATGAAGAAAATGCTCCATACATAATAAGCATTTAAATATTCTACCGTGTTTTCATCAATAACTTTAGCATTCGGATTAATTGGAGGTAGTCTTGCAAATTCCTAGTACAAATCTCTTTAAGTCAAACATTTGCCTCCCCACGTACAAATTTTCATGCTTC
Source organism: Eucalyptus leucophloia subsp. euroa (assembly GCA_017140325.1). Taxonomy (NCBI): domain Eukaryota; kingdom Viridiplantae; phylum Streptophyta; class Magnoliopsida; order Myrtales; family Myrtaceae; genus Eucalyptus; species Eucalyptus leucophloia. Next base: position 66,116,050 of record CM029475.1, read on the forward strand.
GGTCTTAGGTCAAATTTCAGCCTCCACATGAAGGGAAGTGTTGGAGCATTTAAAGGTTAAATCAAGTCTTAATCTAACAGTTTAAACTTTAGCCTAGTTGACAGTAATTCTACAAAGATTTCACATACAGCATGTAAGCACATCAGTTTAGCAAATTGCAGGGACAGGCTTCTAAGTGCTCTTTCATAGCCTTCTCTGTAGCTGGATCAGTATATTTTTTGCAGTGAACAAAGAAGAGCTCACTGCAAAAGTACAAGCCAATTGACAAGGCAAGCCACATACCATATCACTGCAGTTGCTACAGTAGAGTAAACTTCAGCAAGGACTGTGTCCGCATTAATTACATCAACATTCACTATTTGTTGATGCAACTTTTGCCAGACATCATTCCAGCAATCTCAGCATACAGTCAACCACATGGTGCCAGAAAACTATTTCTTTCCGTGAATTCCCTTGGGTTTCTTGTCTATGTCCATCTTTATAGCAAGGTAAGATTACTGCATAAAACTGAAAATCCATCTATCAGATAAGAAGCAGAATTCCCATGGAGCACAATTTAGTGGCATGTGTTCTACCCTATTCAAGAAGGGAAATATTGTAAGCTAGCAAAACATATATTCTCTGCTGGTCAGACAGCATCAATACCAGGACCCAGGCATTCCAGATGATAAGCGTGAAGTTTGAATCCAAAATAACTGAAGCAGCTGCATCTAGTGGGAGAAAAGACTTTATTCTCATTTCATACACAGCAACTGTCTTCATAAGTTTGATCTTTTCCTTTCTCTCTTTCTTCTGGCCATTTGTTGTTTATCTTTTCCTTCTTTTCTATTTTACTTTCTTTCCCCTGTGGGGGTACAGGCCTTAAAAACAGTATTTATGGAACAATATAATATATCAAGTTATTGCAATAGCATTAGCTCATGATACACCTTCATAGGCTCAGATGAGATGGAAAACCAGGATCGCAAGGGAAAATGATCCTATGTGTTACAACTGTTCCATTGTTAGAACCTCATGTAGCAAAAATTGCAATATTTCATACTCATAAAATGGGTACCAAAATATCTAAACAAAAAGGCATTTGAAACTAGTTGAAATGGCATGATCTTAGGGATCGATAGTACAAAATAGTGGAAATTTTCTATTTTTAATAATAGTAGCCAAGAAATCAACCAACCTGACATTGTCTGGCCATAGTTCGAATACTCAACAAACTGGACATTATTGGTGTTAAGAAGACCCAGAAAATCACTGTAATCAATCCTATGCGAATTCTCAGGATCCCACTCTGTTCCTTTCAACTTTTTCCGCATAGTCAGCAAGGCCCTGCTCCAACTCGAAGCCATGACCAGCTGCCTCTCTAATTGGACATTTGCCTTCCGTTCAAGCTCTTCCAGCTTACCTATCCATTGTCTCTCGGCATCTTTTAGTTTCTGAAAGTTCAAAAATTTAGAGTGTTTAAGAAATTAAGGAAGCAAAAGGGATTCAGCATCAGTACCAGCGAAATTATGAAGTTGAAGACAAGCATCAATGAACCACAAGAACCTCAAAACCCTGCAGCCAAAGCAGCTTCCTAGCAGCAAAATCTGAATAGTACAGAGAACAGAAGGATCATCACTTCATGTGCATCCTAGTGGGGGAACTGTCCATAAACTTAATGAGCGATGCCCTCGAGTCTTTCACGACATTCTCTACCATATTAATCTTATTTAAAAGGCTCAAATAAGAGAATAATGTACTAAATAAAATGTGCCCTTAAACCATCCCACTAGCCATATTAAGTTTATGTGAATCAAGAGAGAGAGAGAGAGAGAGAGAGAGAGAGAGAGAGAGGCGAGAGGCGAGAGGTGTGCTGTACCGATAAGAAATGGTGGAGCAGCTACACTACACAGAATCTGAAGAACCGGTTACATTTTGCACCAGCCGAACAACACAAGGGTGATTCTACTTTATCTAGACAAGACGGCAAGAATTCATGGATGAAGCTAGAAATGCAGGTCAATTAAAAAAAAAAAAATTTATCATAGAATACAGCAGGGCTACAAAAGCAGACCCGCCCCCAAGATCACACGGGCAACGACGCCAAGAGCATTCCGCTTGACTCCATTCCACCAATGCATCATCCGAAATTCAACTTTTTTCAGCGTTCAACAGCCTCACTTATCAGAGCAAACCATAACCCAGAATTCCAAAACACCCACGACGCTGATCCAAATTACATAGACAACAAACTCAATCAATCGAAAAACTCGATAGATAACACGAGCCGAACCTCGAATAGCTGGGCCGCCTCGGGGTCTTCCTCAACGGAGCCCGCCGACGTGGCAACCGACTTGGGACCGGAACCCGCATTGGAAGCACTGCGTATGCCGCGACCGAAGCCTCCTCAGAGTCCGGCGAAGAGGATTGGCCGGGAAGCGGCGGCGGCTCGACCGGCGCGGTTGGAGCGACGGAGGCAAGACGCGGAGAAGGATAACCGAGCGGAGGAGGCTCCTCCGGAGAGGGAGGACGGCCTCGGGAAGAGGGCGAAATCGAGAGGTGCGAAGCCGCGAGTGCTCATCTCTCTCCCTCCACCATGAAAATGCAGAAGCAGCAGCAGCAGCAGCTCTGGCCCCGTTTGTTTGCGTTTCTTTTTTTTGTTTTTAAACAGTTTTTCTGTTTTTTTGTTCCAGGAGCAAAAAAGGAACAGAAACGTATTTGTGTGCGTTTCTGTTTTTTTTTTCTTTTGTTCGAACAAAAAAGCGCAAAAAAGTTAAAACACAAATTTTGTGTTTCTTATTTCGGAACACAAATCGAAATACTTTTTTTTTCTTTTTTCTTTTATTTTCTTGTTCTTCTTTCATGGCCGAGGGCCGTCGCCGGCCTCGGCCACGGCGGCTGACCGGCCGACGGGCCGCGGCCTCGCCCCGGCCACGGCGAGGCTCGCCGGCCCGGCGAGGCCAACGCCGCCGTCCCCCGGCGAGGCCGAGGCTCGCCGTAGGCGGGCGAGGGTCGGCCTCGCCGGATCCGGGCGAGCTCGAGGCCGAGGCCTCGCCCGGCCTACGGCGAGCCTCGGCCTCGAGCTCGCCCAGATCCGGCGAGGCCGACGGCCGGCGAGCCTCGGCCTCGCCATGGCGGGCGAGCTCGAGCTCACCCGGATCCGAGCGAGGCCGACCTCGCGCCGGCCGGGCGAGCTCGATCTCGCCCGGATCCCGGGAGGCCGAGCTCGCCAGCCGGCCGCGAGCCTCGGCCTCGCGGGCGGTGGCCGCGAGGCCGCGGCTCCGCCGGCCATTGGCGAGCGATCAGCGAGGCCGACCTCGCGCCGGCTCCGGGCGAGCTCGATCTCGCCCGGATTCGGCCTCGAGCTCGCCCGGGCCGGCGAGCCTCGGCCTCGCTGGCGGTGGCCGAGGCCGCGCCTCGCCGCCCGCGGGCGAGCTCGGCCCTCGCCGGCGACCGGCCAAAAGAAGAAAAAAAAAATGAAAAAGAAAAAAGAAAAAAAGGAAAAATAAGAAAAAAATAGAAAAAATAAAAAAATTATCCAAATTTACCAAACATGTTTGTTTTATTTTTTATTTAGAACAAGTTTACAAACGCGTATTTTTGTTCAAAAATTGTTCCCTGGGAACGGTTACGTTCCAGGGAACAATTTTTAAACAAGTAAACACAACCAAACGCGCCTCTCTGGCTCTCTAGGAATTCTGCTGAGCTCTTCTCGCGAGAGAAACGACGAATGGTTTTGGATTGGTTTTGGAGGAAGTGACGCGGTTAAACGGCGTCGTTTTATCTAGATAATGAGTTTTGGCTTGATTTGGAGCTTGGCTTGGGAACTTAACATTGAGTTTATGAACAGATGGGGAATTTTCAATTATGCAAAATTGGAATTATTTGTATGGTCTCCATAGATTTAGCAGCTTATGTACCACTTCTTGCTAAATCTATGGAGATCATACAAATTATTTGTTCGATTTATATAGAACGATAAAGAACGGAATTATTTGTGTAATCTCCAATGTTGATTGTCCATTATAAAATAAAAATCCGTTCTTCATCATTCTATGTAAATCGAACAATCGACATACGGAATACTCTCTCTATTCTATTCATTTTACATTTCTTGATGTTCCTGTTTTCGCTTGAGGAATAAAGTGCTTGCTATATAGATGGTCTATTGGATCCTGGCCAATGGTCACGCATCTACCGTTTGCACTCTCTAAAGGTCATAAATTATCTTTGGGGATGCTTGGACGACCTGAACAATCTGAAGTTCTTATTTTCCCATCGATGGCTATCAAAAATATTTCATAACATTAAGTACAATTTGATTGACTTACTTTTGTCCATTTCAGAGTTATAAACTAAAGCAAGTGAAGTACAACAATTATGATATATTAGCCGATAGTGTCAAAATGGGAAAATTATCAAAAATGTTATAAATATGTTATAATTGTGTCAATTCTATCATAAACTTTTCAATTTAACTAATTTAGTTCTAAACTTTTTGGTAATCTACCAAGTCAGTCCACCTAATTAATTTTGACTAGAAATCGACCACATGAACACTGGCATGACCAGCATTGATGTGAATAATTTTTTAAATTTTTAAATGGGAAAAGTATTAAAGAAATCATAAACCTATTACATTTTTGTCATTTCAGTCTTAAGTCTTTCAATTTGACCAATTTAGTCTTAATCATTTTAAATTTATGTCAGTCAAGTCCACCCAATTAATTACCAAAAATCGCTGACATGAATGTCAGTTGTCCTACATGGCATTACTATGAGCAAATTTTATAATTTTTAAAGTATTTTTAGACGATTTTTTCTTCTTCTTTTTTTCATTATGGCCAAAGATGGTCACCAAGGGCCTGCAATCCCTCGCCCACAATTAGCAATGGCCCACAAGCCCGCACTAGCCATTATGAAAAAGGAAAAGAAAAAAAGTATAAAATTTCTCCACGACAACGCTAGTCATGCCACGTAGACGGCTAGCATCCGTGTTAATAATTTTCGTCCAAAATTAATTAGATTAACACAATTGACACAAATACAAAATGTTTAGGACTTAATTGATACCAATACAATAAATTTAATACTTTTTTATACTTTCCAGATGCCCACGATTTGTAACAGCCTTAAAGTATGGTATAAGCGTACTACTTTTGAATCCGAACCAAAGGCAGCAACAAAAGTTAGAGATTATATAGTATGTATAAACTAGAGCAGAAGGGATTAGGCAAGAGAAAGGAATGGCAACTAGATCGATGATAATCCTCATTTTCATTTCCATACCATTAGATCGTTGGCAAAAAAGAATTGAATTAATGTAGTGGTAAAGCTATCAGGGAAGAAAAGCTCAATAGCATCTGTACAAAGTGTCCGCCCGGCGAGAGTGAGTTAGAATGGGGCAGAAACGGCGTCCCTCCGAGATAGCAATTGCAATTCATTGCCATCGTCGTCATTAGGCTCTTCCTCCAAATCGAGTCCGTTGCCACGACAAATTACTGGTTCCAATCCCTGTATCATGCAGCAAGTCTGCCATTACCACGTAAGGAGAAAAATTGAAGAGAACTACTCACCGGAACACCCACTTATCCACATGAAGATAGCTTATATGCTCAGGGAAAAACAAAGATACACACCTACAAATCGCTTTAATTATAACAAATTTCAACTTCATTAACCAGATGATATCAGTAATATTCGACAATAGCAAATAGAACCCTTAAAATATATACCTATCACCATCTAACTATTTGCCCAAATAATTAGTCTAGATCTCAATCCGACTTATTATCGTATGCACCCACGTGACCAATTTAATTTAAGAATTTATGTGAGCTAGGTAGGTGCATATTAATGATGTAAAACATACAACTAAGATCGTAAGGAGAACATTTTAGATAGCTATCATCACCTGATATCTTAATCCATTACAAGTCAATCTACGGTCAAATGTTATGAATTTTCCCATCATTTATAACCTAAAACGTTGCTTAAGCAGCGATAGATTTGAGCAAACAAGGGGCGTCGCATCATTACTTCGAAGGTACAGATCAAGGGAGGGCGAGAATTGAAAATATAAGACAAGAAAGCTATCATCGACTCCTCTAGTTTCATTATTATCTGCTGCTTCGGTTTGCCCTGTTAATCACATATGCAGATCAAGCATGAACATCAAGGAGAAGTACTAACAAAAGAGGTGAGGATGTTTCAAGAGAAAACAACATGTTACCTCAGTGAAGATCCTCAAGGCCTCTTCCACGGTGCACGTATTCACCACGTACAGAGCCGCCTCCTGCTATCCATGCGCACGACATTAACGTCGACATCGATCACCATCGGAAACTCAAGTTCATCAGTTCCCCGACCAAGAATCATTCGCTTACACTGAAAAACAGCATGAAGAGGATCCATACCCTGGCAAGCTTTATCTGATGGAAGCTGAGCGTCTTGGGCTCGCCGTCGATGGACGCCCTGCCCTCCATGCACGCCATCGCTGCTCCTCCTCCTTCTTCCATCATCTTACAGACAGAGAGAGAGAATGTTTGGTGGCGAGATTCTTATGAAGGTGGGTTTCAACGAGTAGGGATGAGAAACATCACCTCCTTTCTCCTTTTACCTGCGAAAGTCGCCGGCCAGAGCCGCCGCCCCACGGAAACCGACGTGTGGCCGCTTGGGGGCGGTGGTATCGAACCACGTGGACGGGCGCGATCGGGTGGTCAGGCATCGTAGGGTAGGAGGCGGCAATGGAGGCGTGTGACGTGGAGGTTCGGCAATGGCGGGCCTCGTTTCTAAGCCGCTACGTACGCGTGTTTGGTGAGCGTTTGGACCAATGGAAGTCCAACACTAAAGCACCGGCAAATCTCTGCGGAATGAATCGGAGAGAGGTTGAGTGATGGCGACGCCTTCCTTCTTACGTCGTGGCATCCGATGTTGTTCTGGATTACATAATATATTTGTCGTCCCAGGGGACGTGATGTCGCACTTGCTGTCGTAATTACAGGGCAGTTGCGTGCAGATTGCTTCGACTTCACCGTCAAATGACCAAGATAATTGACAAATGATTGCTTGAGATTCGCCATCAATTGCATCGCATAGATCGTGTGCTTTTCTCCTTGAATAAATAAATTTTTAACTTATCAAACTCCCTAACAAGAACCTCAACGGACAAGCCAAAACTCGACGATCACATATAAATAATTATTTTATTTCGCTATTTTCTAAGCTTCATTTTGATTATATTGTCCATATCAGCAAAAGTTGAAAGTCCAAGCAAGATCTGATGTTCAACCAACCATTATGAATTGGCTGAGTTATTTTCCATCGCTAATTTTTTTCGTATAGACGCATATCTCGTGTTTAATAAATTATAGAGGTCATGCTCATGTGTGAATACTTGACATTGTGGTGCACGTTTTTTATATTTTGGGGAATGTGCTGAATGTATTACCTGTATCGGAATCGATGCTTTCCAACTTGCATTATATAAAGCCTATGAGGCATAGCCTCAGGCTAGGCATGGGGACAGCATCATAGAAGGTGGTGGAACGAGGACAGGTGCATGGCTTATGATCAGAGTCGTGTGTGCCAACATAAGGTACGAAAAAAAGGGGCTTTCAAGTTGTACACTCAAGGGAAAAAACCCAAAAACAAAAACAAAAAGCTGTAAGACACTTTATGAAAGAGCGATATCGTATTACAATTGTCGACCCGACACATCATTCCGACTGTATACGTCCCGATAATCTCGATCATGGCTTGAAGTTTCAAACCTTAAAAGAACTTTCTTTTATTTTAAGAAAATTTCGTTCATATATCGTACTTAAATATAAGAGGAATATAAAAAATTCCAAAAAGGTTGCAAAACAAAATAGAAACCTATAAAAAAAAAAAAATGGTACTGCTTTGCAATTTTAAACAAACTCTCATCTCAAAAGACCAGATTTATTACAATATCAGTGATGAGCACATGGTGTTCTTGACAGAAACTACAACTTACAGCGTGCTCCTAAATTCATCGTCCTCAACACCATTGTCATATAAAGATTATTGAATTACCATAAATTGAACACTTCTAAAAAATTCTCAAATCTAGATTTAGATCAAGAGAAAAAAAAACATAAATTGAGATTTACACCTAAATTAAGAGAAGAAAAACAATTGGTGGCTGATCATCGGAACCGTCACTAATGGGTACATGTCATTCCTTGTAGTGTATGCCTAAGTTCAGTGTCCTCAACGTCATAGCCATATGGAGACAACAACGATAATAACATGTTGAACTACCACAGATCGAACACTTCTAAAAAAAACTCCCAAATCTAGATTTAGATAAAGAGAGAAAAACTCACAAATTTAGATCTACACCTAAATTGGGAGAGGAGAGCTTCCACCTAATCTTGGAGAAATTGTAAAACCACGTATTGCACATCCTACTGACTGGACTGGTGATGATGTTCTCTCAAATTTCCAGTTACAAGCAAATTTATTCACTATGATGAACAAACAAAAGCAACAATAACGAGCGAAAAAAAGACCCTAAACAAGGTGAAATAAGACTCCCCGATTAAATCGGGAAAGAAAAAAGAAGAAAATCAAGGCCTATAAAGAAAATCCGAGCAAAGCAGCCTCGCCTCGATGAGAAGTTTCCTTGAGAGAGGGTTTTTTTGGGAGAAAGAGTTTTCATTCATACAAAGTCGGAATTATTTGTATGACATTTGGCAGCTTACGTACGACTTCTTACCATATATATTTATCTCCTATAAATATAGATCCGTTCTTCGTCTTTCTACAAAAAATTATAAATCGATGCACGGAACACTCTGCTTATTTTACATTTCTCGTTGGTCCCATTTTCACTTTGAGCAATGAAGTGCACGTTAATTAGACGGTCCGTTCGATCCTAGGCGATGATCGTGCATCTACTCGTTGCATTCTCTGAAAGTCTTAACGTGCCTTCAAGGACAGTGTTTAGACGACTTGACTACTATTGATGTTATTTTCTACGGGTAACTACCGAAAAAAATTCACAACAATAAGTACAATTTGTCGACATACTTCTATCCATATTCGAGTTAAAAACTAATGTAAGTGAAGTTCAATGGTTATGATATTCTACTCGATAATGTCAAAATGGGAAAATGACCAAAAAAATTCTATTCATATTGCAATTGTCCTAATTCAATCCTAAATATTTTAATTTGGCTAATTTAGTTCTAAACTTTTGATAAGTTGCCAATTCAATCCACCAAATTCAGTCCATCCACCCAATTTTAGCCCAAAATTGATGATGTGTACATCGACCGTCTTATATGATACAGGCGTCACCGACACCTAAAATTTTTTAATATGGATGGCAGCACCCTATCGCCCTAATCAATAAATAATAAAATCGAATCAAAATCAAAATTTAAAAAATTTCCATGTCAACGTCTTTGGTATCATGTTGGATGACCGATATCAATGTCATGAATTCAAGTCAAAATTGACTGAATTGACTGAATGGCTAAATTGTTAAAATGTTTATAACTAAATTAGCTAAATTAAAAAGTTTATGATCGAATTAACAAAATTGCAATAGGTTTATGGCTTCTTTTATCATTTTCCTATGTCAAAACTGTTTGTGATGAATTTCATTGGATCAAATCATTGAAACAATTGCAAATATAACAAAAGAAGTCCCAATGAAAGCTCATTTTAATTAAATATTTGAGAATATTCAGTTTACCTTCTTTGCATGTCTCCCCTATATTATCTCATTAATCCCGCACGACATTCTCATTTCGGCCACGTGCTTCCCCTTCTGGGGTTAATTCCATAAGCGACTGGGATGGGATGGCTCTGACTAGTAGTTGAGACCGGTTATATCTCAAAAAGTTAGGTCCATCTATTTCCAATTTAAACGTATGTGTGAAATCGACCATACACAAAAAAATGTTAGATTTATCTATATTATAGAAAATAGCACGAGTTATTAACTAACTTCTTTCATCTTATCACCAAATAAAATAAAATAAAAATCAAGATTTTATCGCGAATCAATGTTATACGACACCTCTTTCATTTATGCACATGTAACATGGACAAAGCATCATATTTTCATAGCAAAATGATTAGCATACATATTATTCTCTGACAAGCTTAAGCTTTTCAAAAAGAAAAAAAAAACAATTATATACATCGACATGGTAGCACCGGAACCAAGAGGTTTTGAATTTGACTCCTTGGTCTTATTTTTCCCCAATTTATAAAATACATTATGTACCGCCTTCCGACTAATTTTAAACTTTCAAATTAGATGGCCATGCCCTACATCTTAAAGCGATTTAATGCAGATAGGAGCAAGGAATGGTGGTTTCACATAAAATTAACTTTTATAGTGATTGTTTAAATTCATCAGATACTAGACATCATTTGGAGGGAAAAATATTTTTAAAAAATCCCAAATCTATTACATTAATATCAATTCATTCTTAAACCATTCAATTGTACCAATTTATTCTTAAATCTTTTACATTTGTACCAGTTGAGTTTATCTAACCAAATTGGCTGAAAATCACTAATATGAACGCTAATTGTCTAAGATGGATTGATTTTACAATTTTTGATTTTCCTAATTTTTTTTCTTCTTTTTTCATTGTGGCTAGTGAGGGCCATCGAGAACTTGCAAGCCCTTGCCGACCACTAACAAGGGTCACAACCCTACCCTAGACCATCGTTGGCCACAAAGCGAAGGCCTGTAGGCTCTTGCCGGCCATAACAAAAAAGAAAAAAAAATGTAAAATTTGTCCACAACAACACGTAAAATGACTATCATTCATGTCAGCCATTTTTGGCCATTGAATGAACTCAATTAGCACAAGTGCAAAAGATTTATCATAGAATTAATATTGATGCAATAGCCCCTCAATTGGAACCTGCATTAACATGCGGAAATTATTAGATGCCCTCGATTTTTAACAGCCTTAAAGGTATAATAAAAGTGTATTCCTTGCGAATCCGAATCAAAGGCAGCAACAAAAGCTGGAGACTACAGTATGTATAAACTTGAAACAAAAGGGATATGGCGAGAGGAAGAAAACGGTACCTAGATTGATGATAATTCTTATTTTTTATTTCGATACCTAAGTTAATCACATAACAATCGTTGGCAAAAATGGATGGAATAAATTTATTGGTCAGGGTATCGAAGAAGACAAGTCCAGTAGCATATGTACAAAGCGTCCGCTGGCAAGAGCGAGCTAGAACGGTGCGGAAATGACATCCCTTAGAGATGGCAGCAGTCGCAGTTCATCATTTTCGTCTTCATTAGGCTCTTCCTCTGGATCGAGTCCGTTGCCACAACAAATTATTGGTTCCAAGCCCTGTATTATGAAGCAAGTCTACCATTACCATATCAGGAGAAAGATTAAAGAAAACTCTTCACCACAACACATACTTATACACACGAATATGGTGTATATGCTCATGGGAAGACAAAGATGCACACCAACAAATCACTTTAATTTTAATAACTTCCATCTTCATTAACCCGAAGATATCAATAATATTTGACAATTTCAACACGAATGCCACATATTATCTGCAGGGGAAATAGAACCCTTAGAGTGTATATATGTCATAATTATAATAACTTCCAGCGTCATTAACTCAATGATATCAATAATATTTGACAATTGCAACACGAACGTGACAGATTATCCATGGGGAAATAAAACCCTTAAGAGTGTATACATGTCATGTTTCTATAAGTGCCCAAATAGTTAGTCGAAACCTAAATCTGACGTATTATCGCACGCACCCATGTAACCAACTTGATTTAAGAATCCATTTATGCTAAAAGGTGCACATATGAAAGACTTCAAGCATGCAACTGAGATCATAAGGAGAACATTTTAGCTGCTATCTGGACATGACGTCTCAATCCATTCAAACCAATCTTTACATGTCAATGTTATGGATTTTCTCATCATTTATAACCTAAAATGTTGCTTGACCAGTGATAGACTTGAGCGAACAAGGGGCGGGCGTCGTCTCGTGAGTTTCGAGTACAGGTCAAGTGAGGGGAGCACTGAAAATTCAAGACAAGCAAGCGATCATTGATTGACTCCTCTAGTTTCATTACTATCCGCTGCATCCACTTTGAATACCGTTCTTAATGGCATACGCAGATCACGCATGAACATCAAGGGGAAAGTATAGATAAAGAGGTGAGGATGCTTCAAGATGAACAAAACGTTACCTCAGTGAAGATCCTCAAGGCCTCTTCCACGGTGCACGTATTCACCACGTCCAGAGCCGCCTCCTGCTATCCATGCGCACGACATTAACGTCCACATCGATCACCATCGAAAACTCACGTTGATCAGTTCTCCATCGGAGAATCATTCGCTTACACTGAAAAACAGCATGAAGAGGATCCTTACCCTGGCAAGCTTTATCTGATGGAAGCTGAGGGTCTTGGGCTCGCCGTCGATGGACGCCCTGCCCTCCATGCGCGCCATCGCTGCTCCTCCTCCTCCTTCCATCATCTTACAGACAAAGAGATAGGGAATGTCCAGTGTCGTGATTCACGTGAAGGTGGGCTTCGAGAAGTGGGAATGAGAAACGTCACCTCCTTCCTCATCCTTATAGCTGCGAAAGTCGCAGGTGAGCAGCTGCGGTACGGAAATCGACGTGTGGCCTCCGGTGGGGACGGCAGTGCCGAACCACGCGTACCGCCACGATCGGGTGGTCACGGCACGTGGGGAGGAGGAGCCAGCGGACGTGGAGGTTTGGCAATGGCGGGTCTCGTTTCCTAAAAAGCGCTACGTACGCGTGTTTGTTGATCCAACGCTAAAACACCAGCAATTCTCTCCAGAATGGACGAATCGGAGAGAGATTGAGTGACGGTGACGCCTTCCTTCTTTTGACGCAGCATCCTTTGCTCCTCCTGGATTGCATAAAATATTTTCGTCCCCATGAGACCTAATGTCGTATTTGCTGTCGTAATTACAGCGGAATTGTGTGCAGATTGCTTGGGCTTCTACGACAAGTAGCCAAGATCTATCAGAAGTGACTGCCCGAGATTCGCCATCGATTGCAGAGATTCTATACTTTTCTTACACGGGAGAGCTCACCATGAGAAAAATAAATTTCAAACTTATTGCACACCTTAATAATGATCTCAAAAGCCACATTGAAACTCAATGAATAGCCTTAACGTGAAATTATTCGCACTTCATGAAAAAGCAATGCGGCATTACAATAGTCGACAACTGATCATTCCGATTGTTTTTGTCCTTACAATCTTGATTATGACTTGGAAGTTTGAAACCTTAATTCCATACCAGTGTTATAATTAAAATGAGATATGCTTAACTCTAGTTTGATATGAGCAAATTACAATACTACATTTGAATTAGGGCCAATCGAAGGTGTGTTTGTTTTATTGAAAGTTTTATGATGAAGGAAAATATTTTTTACTATAATGCTTGCATAACCATTTAATGGTATCACGGTCATACCTCAACCACAAGTATTATGAATGTAATATATATAAATTATGGAGGGACCCACTTCAGGTCTTGTGGCCAGCATTTTATTGTAACACGGTTACACAGTTATGTTAAAGGTGCTCTATTTTTAATGAAGATCATTTTCAAGGAAAATGATTAATTTAAATTTGTCTGGTGATTTAGAAAAAGTAATTTCCTTCTTACTAAAAAGAAAAGTCGTTATTCCGACAAATTAAGCTTATTGTTTTCGGTTCATAAAAAATGCTTTTAGTAGATTGGTTAGGTTTCCGTCATCCAAAAGTGGATGGTCGGAAAACAATTTCATAGAAACGATTTTTCTTCAAATAAACGGACCTCAAATTTTCTTTTTATTTCCCTTGATGTAGCAAAGCTTAGTATATTTTCTCGTGCTGAACTGGATTAGGATGTAGTAGAAATGGGTTATTAATAAAGTAAAATAGCAATCTTGAGTGGTTATGTGATATAACATCCAATTAGCTTTTCATCGGAAAAAGTACGAAAAAGGTTTTAAACATATTACATTACTACCAATTTATATGTAAACCTTTCAATTTTACCAATTTAATTCTTTTTTTTTTTTTCATATTTTGTCAATTGAGTCTATTCAACTAATTTAGGTCGGTGGAAATTTGTGACGTAGATGCCACCGATTCTGCATAGCATGACTAATGCTGATGTTGACATTTTTTTATAATGTTTTTTTTTTCTTTTTTCTTTCTTTTCTTTTGCAATCTCTTCCTGCTAATGATCGGCAAAGGCTATGGCTAACGAGAGCTAGCCTCTTTGAGCAAGGGTTGTGTCGCAACCAATTTTTCGAGTTTGAATCACCTAGGGTTTGGCTAATGGATTGTTAAGCCTAAACTTAACTCGGGCTCTCCTAAGCCCATACCAATTCGCGACTTAGGTTTGAATTCTTAACATGCGATTGATTTTTAAATTAGGAGTCGCCACTAATCTATTTTTGGTGGGTGGTTTAGAAACCTTAGTAAAGTAACGGAAGATTCACTTTACTCCTACGAACCAGAGACTAAGGGTACGGGGACTTGATTACGTTAGATTTCTCTAACGCCCTTTCGGTACCTTTCTTTTTATTTTAAAAAATGTTTGGCAAACAATTTGGATTGATTTTAAATTTATTTCTCTAACATGTGAGGTGTTCATGCAGATGCGCAAACCACCAATTTAACACCCAAGAAAGCAATTAAATGATCTAGAACTTACCTCAAAAGCAACGAAAGCATCTGCAGTGTTAAATTAAAATCCACATCAATAATCCTAGATATGGTTTCTAATTAACACGCAATTTCTTTTCTTTTTGTTTTCACTTATTAAACGAGACTATAATCCATATGCAATGCAATGCTTTTAATCTAATATAAAATGATATGGCATGGCAACATGTCCTAAACATATGAATAAAAATTTTATGATCTCTTAATGAACATGCAATTGTTAAATATGCAATTTAAATTAACCAAAATGACTTAATTCTAATGACGTGCAATGCAATGCAATGACATACAAAATTATTTTAACTAAAATGACATGCGACATATAATTCAATATGCGAGTTATATGTCACGCGACATTTATTAAATGACATAATCTAATGACGGATAATTTCTAATTAGAAATGAACCTAACAATAATCACTAAAATGACATGCATTTCATGAACCTAATTCTATATGACATGCAAATGACATTTTTTATTTTAAAAATGCAATCTATCCTAGAAATTGCAACTAATTTATCCTAAGACAAATTTTATGAAATTTGAAATGATTTAGCTAGATTAAGATTCTATCTAATTTAAACTAGGGATTAAGTCATATTAAATCCTAATTTAAACTAAGACATTATCTAAATCTAAAATGCAATTTATCTGAAAAAGATGATCTAAATGAAACATGCAATTTTAATCTAATATGCACAATGATTTTTTTTGTGTTTTTCTTTAAGAAATTCGAAATTAAAACATGCAATTCAAATAAAAAACTAACAACCTAAATGATTGCACTTTCTTTTTTGGATTTTTTTATTTAAAAAATTCATAATAAGATTACAATCCTAAATATCCAAGATGACAATAAACCTAATTCTAATTAAAAATTTTTTGATTTTTTATTTTACGAAAATAAGATTCGACTCAACTAACCTGATGATAGCAAATCAAACAAAAGATAAGATTGATATATAAAACCGACAAATCATATCTCGCGCGTGAGATCGGGTTAGCCGATTTTAAATTAAATCGCGAATCGAATCTCTAGGCAGAATTGGATTATCGATTTTTGTAAGGAATTGCGAGTCGGATTTGAGGCGCGAAAATCGGACTGTTAATCCCTAACTTGAGGGACTATTTCATGTTGGAATTCAACCATTCATTCAGGAATAGGGACGGCACAGGAGCAGCACAGCAGTCGTCGGGGGAGGCTCGGAGCAGCACAGCAGCAGCTTCGTCGGACGGAACAGAGGCGTCACGGGTGGAGGCGCTGCAGGGGCATCGGACGGACGGGCTGGAGCGGATCACCGGTGAAGGCGGGGCAGCGTTGCTGCGTCTGGGCGGAAGGTTCGGGTGGTCAGGGGCGGAACTAGGAAGGCTTGAGTCCTGTTCTGGCGATTTGCGTGTGGGCGACGTCCGGAGTCGAACAGGGCGTCGCGGGTCTGCCTGGCGGAGCGGCTCGACTCGAGCTCGGGTCGTCGCGAGGAGGCGATCGGCGATTGCTGGTGTCGCGTCGCCGCGGGTGGAGCGACGGGCGGTGATGGGCAGATCTGGCTCGAGTCCGGTCTCGGCAGAGCTTTGGTGGACCGGAGCGGCAGATCGGATTCCGAGCGAGTGCGGGGACGGAGGCCGAGGGGGTCCGGCGGTGTGGCGGTGCGGCGCCGAGGGTCGGCGATCGGTGCGGCTGAGCGATGCAGGCGCGGCCGGTGGAGGTGCGAGGGCGTCCGGCGGGCTTCGTGGCTGCGGGTGGAAGGCAAAACAGAGCCGGCGAGCGTGAGGGAGACGATGAACAGTAAACGTCCCCTCACCTCTGCCTTTTTACTTTTGACCTTTTCCCCCCTCTCTCTCTCTCTCTCTCTCTCTCTCTGTTGTCAGGAGCTTTTTCACTTCTTTTTTTAAGCCTTCGACCCCGAGAATCCTTAGAAAAAGCCCCCGATTTCATATATTGACTCAGCGATTGAAAATAATCCGAAATTTTTTGTGAAGATTTTCCAGATAAAGCTCCATTAATCAACTCTAAAATCTTTCGAAATCTCTATCCGCAACAAAATATTTTAGAATATTCCTTATCCTCATTAATATTTCCAATGATTTTATCACCAAAAGATTAAAAATAAGATTGTAATATGATTTTTTTAAATGTCAAAAATCACCATAATATTGCATCAAATCTCAATTTCCCACAAGATAATTAATTAAAAAGCAACGGGCTTGGGCTAATTTGTTCCTTTTGTGGGTTTAATCCAACTAATTTGAACTCATCCGCACCGGTCCAAAAAATAAAACGCCAATTAAAATAAAATAATAAAAATGCACCTAAATCTATATGCTACGCGATAAATGACTAAACGGAGAGTCAAAATCTAGGTGTCAACAGGTTGTCCTCATTGCCATAGACGAGGGTTGGCCTCACTTGGGCAAGTGCAAGCACCGACGAGATTGACCCTCTCCTAGGCAACACCTAGCAAGCCTCACCCTGGCCTAGGTGAGGGTTGACCTCATCTTGTTGGTGCTCACCCTTCGCCAGCCATCGGCAAAAAGAGAAGGGAAAGAAAAGGAAAGGAAAACATATATTGCTTAAAAAATCCATATCAACACCAACCGTGTCATATAGGATGCTCAGCGTCCATGTTGGTAACTTTCAATCTAAATTGATCGGATGAACTCAATTTAACAAAATTAAAAAATATGTTGGACTAAATTGGTTAAATTGAAAAGTTTAGAATTGAAATAGTGCTAATATAATAAAGAAGTTCTTTCATCTAGTCCAAAAGAAAGAATAATCGAGATTTTATGGTGAATGTCATGTGACATCTCTTTCATTTATGCACATGTATCATGGACAAAGCTTCAGATTTTCATTGCAAATTGATCGACATATATCTCATCCTCGAACAAGCTTAGACTTTTAGACAAAACATGGTTTGAGCTAAACTTCGACATGGTAACACTCGAGCCAGGACTTTTGAAGTTGACCCATTGGACTTCTGTTCCCAAATTTATAAAATAAATTATGTGCCACACTCCAACTAATTTTAAACTTTCAGATGAGACCGCTATGCACCACATCTTAAAGCAATTTAATGTAGATAGGAGCAAGAAGTTGTTCTTTTATGGTTTTACATATAATTAATTTTTAGCGATTGTTTTCATACATCAAATGTTAGATATCGTTTGGAGAGAAAAGCACTAAAAAAAATGATAAATATATTAAATTGATATCATTTCAGTATTAAAACTTTCGAATTGACTAATTTAATTCTAAAAATTTTGTACATATATTAGTTGAATTCATCCAACCAATTTTGACTGAAAATCGCTGAGATTGACACCAAACATCCTTTGCCAACACATGCCAGCACTACCATGGACATCGCTCGTTCTACATGGCCATTGTTGGTTACAGGCGTGGGCTGCCAAGCCCTCACTCACAACTAGTGAGGGCTCATAGGCTTTCAACAATCTCACCAACCAAAATTTAAAAAAAAAAAAAATTGTAAAATTTGTCTACGGTAGTGTCGGGCATGCCATGTACAATGAATGGCATCTATATTGGTGATTTCCAATTAAAATTGGACGGATATACTCAATTTGCACAAACATAAACGGATTTAGGTCTCGAGTAGTGATTAGTACCAACGCAATAAGCTTATGACCTTTTTGATACTTTTCCCTCCATTAATATTTGTGGAAAGTATTAGGTGTTCTTTGGTAACACTCCAAAGAATATATTTTTTTGTTCCCTGAAACAGAAATAGATCAGATATGCATTTGGTAATTTTTCTTGTTCTCGAGAACAATTTATTTTTAGGAATAGATTTGAAACATAAACAAGAAATTTTTTTTAAAAAAGTTGCTTCTTTGCTCCTAAAACCAACTCAAGAAACATGCATTTTTCTCTTTTCTTTTCTTTCTTTTTCCCTTCCTCTCTTCTTCCCCTTGGTTAGTCGTTAGCCTTGGTGATGGCTGGTGATCAACCAAATGAGGCCTGGTGACCTCATCAGCCCCCTCAGGCTCCTTGGCCACCAACAACGCCCCCGGAGCCTTGTGGTGACTAAATGAGGTTGACAATCGTCTGGAGGAAGGAGAAGAATAAGAAAAAAAGAAAAATGTAATAAAATTATTGATAAATTAGATAAAACTCAAGTCACACAAATATTTAGAGTCATAACAGACGCATTTTTATTTTGAAAATAGAAATTTTGTACAAATACCAAATACGTTCAAATGCTCAGAAATTTATTCAAGACATAAAAATATAAAAAATTGCTTCTAGACAAAAAATGTTCTTGAGAATAGAAACATTACCGTACGCACCCTTAGATGCCCAGGATTTTTAACAATTTGGAGATTAGTATAAGCATACTCCTTGTGAATCCGAACCAAAACCAGCAACAAAAGCTGGAGACTATATAGTCTGTATAAATTGAAATAGGAGGGATTTGACAAGAGGAAGAAAATGGTAGCTAGATTGATAATGATAACACTTATTGTCATTTCTATACCTAAGTTAATCACATGATTAGATCGTTAGCGAAAATGAATGGAATAAATTTATTGGTAAGTATATTGAAGAAGCAAAACTCAATAGCATATGTACAAAGCGTTTGCCTGATGAGAGCGAGCTAGAATGGCACGGAAATGGTAATCGCAGTTCATCACAATCGTCATCATTGGGCTCTTCCTCTAGATCGAGTTCGTTGCCACTGTAGATTACTGGTTCCAAGCCCTGCATTATGCAGCAAGTCTGCCATTACCACATCAGGAGAAAGATTGAAGAGTACTCTTCACCACTATTCACACTTATACACATAAAGATAACGTATATGCTCATGGGAAGACAAAGACCGGCAACTTGCTTTAATTATAACAACTTTAAACTTCATTAATTCGATAGTATAGATAAAATTCAACGCAAATAGAAGCCTTAGAATATATACATGTCATTTATGTGTGCCAAAGCAGTTAGTACAAATCTCAATCCAACGTATTATTGTGTGCACCCATGTGATCAACTTGATTTAAGAATTCATGTATGCTAGGTAAGTGCACATGCCATTATGTGTAAACAATGTGATGCATGCATCCAAGATTATAACGAGAACATTTTAGCTGTTACAAGAGTACACGTCTTAATCCATTCAAATCAATCGGCACATGTCAAGTGGTCTGAATTTTTCCATCATTTATAACGTAAAGTACAGTTCGAGCGGTGATAGACTCGAGGGAACAAGGGGCGTCTTCATGCTCGAAAAGAACAAGAATCTCTCGTTACCTCCAACGTACAGATTAACTGACAGCGAAAACTGAGAATTCAGGACAAGAAAGCTACCACCGACTCCTCTAGTTTCATCATTATCTGCTGCCTCGATTTGAATACCGTTCTTAATCGCATTTGCAGATCACGCAAGAACGTCGAGGAGAAAGTATAGATAAAGAGGCGAGGATGCTTCAAGACAAACAATATGTTACCCCAGTGAAGATCCTCAAGGCCTCTCTTCCACGGTGCACGTATTCACCCCGTCCAGAGCCGCCTCCTGCTATCCATGCGCACGACATTAACGTCGACATTGATCACCATCAAAAACGTCACCTCCTTTCTCGTCCTCATGCCTACGAAAGTCGCAGTTGGGCGGCTGCACTACGGAAACCGACGTGTGGCCCCTTGTGGGGACGGCCACGATCGGGTGGTCGCGATAAGTAGGGAGGAGGAGGCGGCGGACGTGGAGGCTTGGCAATGGCGGGTTTCGTTTCCTAAAAAGCCCTATGTACGCGTGTTTGGTGATCCAACACTAAGCTGCGTTCGTTTCACGGAAAATAACTTTCAGGAAAATGTTTTCCAAATTTTCCGGTGTTCATTTCACAAAAAATCAACTACTTAAGGAAAATGTTTTCCATCAACAGCAAAAATTACCTTCAAAGCTAAGGAAAATGTTTTCTACTTCTGAAAAGTGGAAAACATTTTCCATAACTTCTTCTGCCTTATATCTTCTTTTTTTTTTTCTTTCATTCCTTTTCATCTTTCTTCCTTAATTTGGCTGGTGGCCGGCCCCGACAGCGGCCGGCGACCGGCCGCGGTCGCGAGCCACCTCGAGCTCCTCCCCGGGCCAGCGAGGCTTCGCCTAGCCCGATTCGTGGAAGCCGAACTCGCCCGAGCTCGCCGAGCTCGGGCCTCGCCAGATCGGGCAAGGCGGAGCCTCGCCGGCTTGGGGCGGAGCTCGGCCTCGCCAGATCCGGTGAGCTTGGCGGGGCTCGGGCCTCGCCCAAGCTCGCGGAGGTCCTGGCGAGCCACGAGCTCGCCGGATTTGGCGGCGGAGCTCGGGCTCCCGATCCGAGCGAGCCGAGCTCGCCGCGCCAGATCCGGCGAGCTCGCGGCTTGCCGAGCCCGACAAACCTCCGGTGAGCTCGGGCGAGATCAGCCGAGCCTCGAGCTCGTCGGATCTGGCGATCGGATCTTGGTCGGCCGACGGGCAATCAGCCATCGTCAGGTGTGCAACGGCGGAGGAAGGAGGAAGAAGGAGGAGGAAGGAGAAGGAAAAGAAAAGGAAAAAAGAAAAAGAAAGAAAAAATAAATGAAAGGTGGAAGATAATAAAAAATTGTATTTTTTAAAAATACAAATATTTTTGGTCAACTAAAAATATTAAAATTTAATTTTTTGATAATTTTTTCTAAACAATTAAATTAGTTAATGAACGGTGGAAAATGTTTTCCACTCAAAATTTAAGTTTCAGCCGAACACCGGAAAATATAGCCATTTTTCTGGAAAATGACTTATGGGAAAATGTTTTTCGGAGATGGTCCATTTTCCGTAAAACGAACGCAGCCTAAAACATAGGCAAATCTCTCCGGATTGAACGAATCGGAGAGAGATCGAGTGACGGTGACGCCTTCCTTCTTTTGATGCAGCATATCCCTTTGCTCCTCCTGGAGTGCATAAAATATTGTTGTCCCCAGGAGGCCTAATGTCGTACCTGCTGTCGTAATTTCAGCGGAATTGCGTGCAGATTGCTTCGACTTCAACGACAAATAGCCAAGATCTATGAGAAGTAATTGCTCGAGATTCGCAATCACTTGCATAGATGGTTTACTTTTCTTATGATGAGAGAACCCGTCACAAGAAAAATAAATTTCCACCTCCTCAAACACCTTAATAATAATCGCAAAACACGAGCCGAAACTCGGCTATTAACATGAAATTATTTGCAAAAGCGGTCCTATGTGTTTCTTGTGCCCAATCCAAATGCAATAACTAAGCAAATCCCAAACGGTAATTTATTATAACATCAAAAACAATTGGTGGTTAATCATGGAAACCATCAATGATGAGCACACGACGTTCTTTACGAAAACTACAACTTACAATGTGCTCCTAAATTCAACATCCTCAACATCATTGCCATGCAGAGATGATGATGACAACAACAATAACAACAATAACATGTTGAATTATCATATATCGAACACTTCTAAAAAAATTCCCAAATCTAGATTTAGATCAAGAGAAAAAAAAACTCCTGAATCTTAAATTAAGAGAGGAAAAACAATCGGTGGCTGATCATCAAAACCGTCAGTAATGGGTACACGTTGTTCCTTGCAAGAACTACAACTTGCAGTGTATGTCTAGGTTTAGTGTCCTCAACATTATTGCCATACGGAGACAACAACGACAATAACATGTTAAACCACCACAAATCGAACACTTCTAAAAAACTCCCAAATCTAGATTTAGATAAAGAGAGAAAAACTCGTAAATTTAGATCTACACCTAAATTGGGAGAGGAGAGCTTCCACCTAATCTTGGAGAAATCGTAGAACCACGTATCGCACATCCTCCTGATTGGACTGGTGATGACATTCTCTCAAAATTTCCAGTTGCAAGCAAATTTATTCACTACGATGAGCAAACAAAGCAACAACGACGAGCAAAAAAAGACCCCAAACAAGGTGAAATAAGACTCCCGGATTAAATCGGGAGAGAAAAAAGAAGAAAATCAAGGCCTAGAAAAGAAAATCCGAGCAAAGCAGCCTCGTCTTGATGAGAAGAATCCTTCAGAGAGGGTTTTTTTTGGGAGAGAGTTTTTTTCATATAAAATCGGAATTATTTGTATGACATTTAGCAGCTTACGTACGACTTCTTACTATATATATATAAATACAGATCCGTTCTTCGTCTTTCTACATAAAATTATAAATCGATGCACGGAACACTCTCTGCTTGTTTTACATTTCTCGTTGTTCCCATTTTCACTTGAGCAATGAAGTGCACGTTAATTAGATAGTCCGTTGAATCCTAGGCGATGATCGTGCATCTACTTGTTGCACTCTCTAAAAGTCTTAACGTGCCATCAAGGACAGTGTTTAGACAACTCGAACAATATTGGTATGATATTTTCTATCGGTAACTATTGAAAATATTTCACAATAATAAGTACAATTTGTTGACATACTTCTATCCATATTCGCGTTAAAAACTAACGTAAGTGAAGCTCAATGATTATGATATACTTCTCGATAATGTCAAAACAGGAAAATGACCAAAAAAATTCTATTCATATTACAATTGTCCTAATTCAATTATAAATATTTAATTTGGCGAATTTACTTCTAAACTTTTGATAAGTTGTCAATTCAGTCAATCCACCCAATTTCAACCTAAAATTGATGATGTGTACATTGACCGTCTTACATGATACGGGCGACATCAGTGCATAAATTTTTTTGATATGGACGACAACACCCCATCAATCCTAATCAATAAGAAAAATCAAAATTTTAAAAAAATATCACATCAACGCCTTTGGTATCACATTGGATAACCAATATCGATGTCGTGAATTTTTAGTCCAAATTGACAGAATTGACCGAATGGCTAAATTGTTCAAATGTTTATGACTAAATTAACTAAATTAAAAGGTTTAGGATTGAGTTAACAAAATTACAATATGTTTATGATTTCTTTTATCATTTTCCTATGTCAAAACTGTTTGTGATGAATTTCATTGGATCAAATCATTGAAACAATTGCAAATATAACAAAAGAAGTCCCAATGAAAGCTCATTTTAATTAAATATTTGAGAATATTCAGTTTACCTTCTTTGCATGTCTTCCCTATATTATCTCATTAATCCCGCACGACATTCTCATTTCGGCCATGTGCTTCCCCTTCTTGGGTTAATTCCATAAGCGACTGGGATGGGATGGCTCTGACTAGTAGTTAAGACTGGTTATATCTCAAAAAGTTAGGTCCATCTATATCTAATTTAAACGTATGCGTGAATTTGACTATACATCTATATCACAGAAAATAGCACGAGTTATTAAATAACTTCTTTCATCTTGTCCCCAAATAAAATAAAATAAAATAAAATTCTAGATCTTATCACGAATCAATATTATAAGACATCTCTTTCATTTATGCACATGTAACATGGACAAAGCCTCAGATTTTTATCGCAAAACGATTAGCATACATATTATTCTCTAACAAGCTTAAGCTTTTTAGAAAGAAAGAAAAAACATAATTATATACTTCATCATGGTAGCACCGGAACCAAGAGGTTTTGAATTTGATTCCTTGGATTTCTTTTCCCCCAATTTATAAAATACATTATGTATCACCTTCCGACTAATTTTGAACTTTCAAATCAGATGGTTATGCCCTACATCTCAAAAGCGATTTAATGCAAATAGGAGCAAGGAGTTGTCCCTGTATGGTTTCACATATAATTAACTTTTAGTGATTGTTTAAATCCATTGGATACCAAACATCATTTGAATGGAAAAGTACTTAAAAAATCCTAAATCTATTACACTGATATTAATTCATTCTCAAACCATCTTAAAATCTTTTACATTTATACCATTTGAGTTCATCTGATCAAATTGACAAGAAATCACTAATATGAACATTAGTTCTCTAATATGGATTAATTTTACAATTTTTGATATTTTTCTAATTTTTTCTTCTTCTTTTTTCATTGTGGCCTAAGAGGGTCGTTGAGGACTTACAAGCCCTCACTGACCATTAACGAGGGTCACAACCCTACCCCAAACCATCGCTGGCCACAAGCGAAGGCCAGTAGGTCCTTGCGAGCCATAACAAAAAAGAAAAACAAAAAAAAAATTGTAAAATTTTTCCTTAACAACATCAATCATGCCATGGAGAATGGCTATCATTCATGTCGGTGATTTTCAGCCATCGAATGAACTCAATTAGCACAAGTACAAAAAATTTATGATAGAAAATTTTATGATAGAATTAGTATTGATGCAATAGCCCCTCATTTGGAACCTGCATTAACACGTGGAAATTATTAGATGCCCTCGATTTTTAACAGCCTTGAGGTATTCCTTGTGAATCCGAATCAAAGGCAGCAACAAAAGCTGGAGACTACAGTATGTATAAACTCGAAACAAAAGGGATATGGCAAGAGGAAGAAAATGGTACCTAGATTGATGATAATTCTTATTTTTCATTTCGATACCTAAGTTGATCACATAACAATCGTTGGCAAAAACGGATGGAATAAATTTATTGGTTAGGGTATCGAAGAAGACAAGTCCAGTAGCATATGTACAAAGCGTCCGCTGGCAAGAGCAAGCTAGAACGGTGCGGAAATGACATCCCTCGAAGACGGCAGCAGTCGCAGTCCGTTGCCACGACAAATTATTGGTTCCAAGCCCTGTATTATGCAGCAAGTCTGCCATTACCAGGAGAAAGATTGAAGAAAACTTTTCACCACAACACATACTTATACACATGAATATGGTCTATATGGTCATGGGAAGACAAAGATGCACACCAACAAATCACTTTAATTATAAAACTTGCAGCTTCATTAACCCGAGGGTATCAATAATATTTGACAATTTCAACACGAATGCCACATATTATCCGTGGGGGAAATAGAACCCTTAAGAGCGTACACATGTCATAATTATAATAACTTGCAGCTTCATTAACCCGATGATATCAATAATATTTGATAATTGCAATACAAACGCGACAGATTATCTACGGGGAAATAAAACCCTTAAAGAGTGTATACATGTCATGTTTCTATATGTGCCCAAATAATTAGTCGAAAGACATATTATCGCATGCACCCATGTAACCAACTTGATTTAAGAATCCATTTATGCTAAAAAGGTGCACATATGAAAGGCTTCAAGCATGCAACCGAGATCATAAGGAGAACATTTTAGGTGCTATCGGGACATGACGTCTCAATCCATTCAAACCAATCTTTACATGTCAATGTTATGGATTTTCTCATCCTTTATAACCTAAAATGTTGCTTGACCAGTGATAGACTTGAGCGAACAAGGGGCGGGCGTCGTCTCGTGAGTTTGGAGAAACAGGTCAAGTGAGGGGAGCACTGAAAATTCAAGACAAGCAAGCGAACATTGACTCCTCTAGTTTCATTATTAGCCGCTGCATCGACTTGAATACCGTTCTTAATGGCATACGCAGATCACGCATGAACATCAAGGGGAAAGTATAGGTAAAGAGGTGAGGATGCTTCAAGATGAACAAAACGTTACCTCAGTGAAGATCCTCAAGGCCTCTTCCACGGTGCACGTATTCACCACGTCCAGAGCCGCCTCCTGCTATCCATGCGCACGACATTAACGTCCACATCGATCACCATCAAAAACTCACGTTGATCAGTTCTCCATCGGAGAATCATTCGCTTACACTGAAAAACAGCATGAAGAGGATCCTTACCCTGGCAAACTTTATCTGATGGAAGCTGAGGGTCTTGGGCTCGCCGTCGATGGACGCCCTGCCCTCCATGCACGCCATCGCTGCTCCTCCTCCTCCTTCCATCATCTTACAGACAGAGAGATAGGGAATGTCCAGTGTCGTGATTCACGTGAAGGTGGGTTTCGAGAAGTCGGAATGAGAAACGTCACCTCCTTCCTCATCCTTATAGCTGCGAAAGTCGCAGGTGAGCAGCTGCGGTAAGGAAACCGACGTGTGGCCTCCGGTGGGGACGCAGTACCGAACCACGCGTACGGCCACGATCGGGTGGTCACGGCACGTGGGGTGGAGGAGCCAGCGGACGTGGAGGTTTGGCAATGGCGGGTCTCGTTTCCTAAAAAGCCCTACGTACGCGTGTTTGTTGATCCAACGCTAAAACACCAGCAAATCTCTCCAGAATGGACGAATCGGAGAGAGATTGAGTGACGGTGACGCCTTCCTTCTTTTGACGCAGCATCCCTTTGCTCCTCCTGGATTGCATAAAATATTATCGTCCCCATGAGACCTAATGTCGTACTTGCTGTCGTAATTACAGGGGAATTGCGTGCAGATTGCTTGGGCTTCCAAGACAAATAGCCAAGATCTATCAGAAGTGACTGCCCGAGATTCCCCATTGATTAAATAGATTGTATACTTTTCTTACGACGGGAGAGCTCACCATGAGAAAAATAAATTTCAAACTTACCGCACACCTTAATTCACATTGAAACTCAACGAATAGCCTTAACGGGAAATGAGTTGCACTTCATGGAAAAGCAATGCCGCATTACAACTGTCGACAACTAATCATTCCAATTGTTTTTGTCCTTACAATCTTGATCATGACTTGAAAGTTTGAAACCTTAACTCTATAATGATGTTATAATAAAAATGAGATATGCTTAACTCTAGTTTGATATGAGCAAATTACAATACTGTATATGAATTAGGGCCAATCGAAGGTGCGTTTGTTTTGTTGAAAAATTTCATGATAAAGGAAAATAATTTTTATGATAATGCTTGCATAATCGTGTAATGATATCATGGTCATACCTCAATCACAAGTATTATGAATGTAAAATATATATATATATATATATAACTGTGTAATGATATCACGGTCATACATCAATTGCATTGCATAGATCGTGTGCCTAAAAAGATTTTAAACTTACCGAACTTCCTAACAAGAACCTTAACACACGAGTCAAAACTCGATGAATAGTACTTTGTGGTGTGGAAGAACAAACTTATCCGTTTTGTGTGCCTAATCCAAATGTAATAACTGAACAAATCCCAAACAATTAATGTAGTTCTTGTTGAGCCTAATCCTAAATTAATTTT
Organism: Eucalyptus leucophloia subsp. euroa; assembly: GCA_017140325.1. Lineage (NCBI taxonomy): Eukaryota > Viridiplantae > Streptophyta > Magnoliopsida > Myrtales > Myrtaceae > Eucalyptus > Eucalyptus leucophloia. The sequence goes on from CM029475.1 coordinate 66,143,859, forward strand.
GACTTGGATGATTACTTTATTTCGCTATTTTCTAAGCTTCATTTGATTATATTTTCCACATTGCAAAAGTTGAAAGTTCGAGCAAGATCCGATGTTCGACCAATCATTATGAATCAGCTAAGTTATTCCCTATCGCTAATTTTTTTCATATAGACGCATATCTCGTGTTTAATAAATTATGGAGGTCATGCTTATGTGTGAATACTTGATATTGTGGTGCACATTTTATATATTTGAGGCAATGTGCTGAATGTATTACCTGTATTGGAATCGATCCTTTCCAACTTTCATTATATAAAGCCTATGAGGCATAGTCTCTGGCTAATCATAGGGACAGCATTATAGAAGGCGGTGGAACGAGGACAGGTGCATGGCGTATGATCAGTCGTGCGCGCCGCCATAAGATACGAAAAAAAGGGACTTTCAAGTTGTACACTCAAAGGAAAAAACAAAAAACAAAAAGCTGTAAGACACTTTATCAAAGCGCGATACCGTATTACAATTATCGTCCCGATAGATCATTCCGACTGTATACGTCCAGATAATCTCGATCATGGCTAGAAGTTTGAAACCTTAAAAGAACTCTATTTTATTTGAAGAAAATTCCGTTCATATATTGTAATTAAATATTAGAGGAATATAAAAAATTTCCCAATAAAGGAAATTCCAAAAAGGTTGCAAAACAAAATAAAAACCTAAAAAATAATAAAAAATAGTACGGCTCTACAACTTTAAATAAGCTCTCATCCTAAAAGACCATATTTATTACAACATCAAAAAATAATCGGCAATTGATCATAGGAACCATCAATGATAAGCACACAATGTTCTTTGCAAAAACTACAACTTACAATGTGCTCCTAAGTTCAACATCCTCGACATCATTGCCATGCAAAGACGATGACAACAACAACAATAACATGTTGAACTATCATAGATCGAACACTTCTAAAAGAATTCCCAAATCTAGATTTAGATCAAGAGAAAAAAAAATTCATAAATTAAGATTTACACCTAAATTAAGAGAGGAAAAACAATCGATGGCTAATCATCGGAACCATCAGTAATGGGTACACATCATTCCTTGCAACAACTACAACTCGCAGTGTATGCTTAAGTTCAGTGTCCTCAACATTATTGCCATATGGAGACAACAGTGACAATAACATGTTGAACCACCACAAATCGAACACTTATAAAAAAAACTCTCAAATCTAGATTTAGATAAAGAGAGAAAAAATCACAAATTAAGATCTACACCTAAATTAGGAGAGAAGAGCTTCCGCCTAAACTTGGAGAAATCATTGAACCACGTATTGCACATTCTGCTAACTGGACTAGTGATGACATTCTCTCAGAATTTCCAATTGCAAGCAAATTTATTCACTACAATGAGCAAGCAAAAGCAAAGACAACAAGCGAAAAAAGACCCCAAACAAGGTGAAATAAGACTCCTGGATTAAATCAGGAGAGAAAAAAAAGAAGAAAATCAAGGCCTAGAAAAGAAAATTGGAGCAAAGCAACCTCGCCTTGATGAAAAGTTTCCTTGAGAGGAGGAGAAAGAGGGTTTTTTTTTGGGAGAGAGAGTTTTCATTCATACAAAGTCGGAATTATTTGTATGACATTTAGCAGCTTACGTACGACTTCTTACTCTCTCTCTCTCTCTCTCTCTCTCTCTCTCTCTCTATATATATATTTCTCCTATAAGTACAGATCCGTTCTTCGTCTTTCTACATAAATTGATAAATTGATGCACGGAACGCTCTCTGCTTGTTTTACATTTCTTGTTGTTCCCATTTTCACTTTAAGCAATGAAGTGCACGTTAATTAGATGGTCCGTTCGAGCCTAGGCGATGATCGTGCATCTACTTGTTGCACTCTCTAAAAGTCTTAATGTGCCTTCAAGGACAGTACTCGAACAATATTGATATGTTATTTTCTATCGGTAACTATCGAAAAAATTTCACAACAATAAGTACAATTTGTTGACATACTTCTATCCATATTTGAGTAAAAAACTAACGTAAGTGAAGCTCAATGATTATGATATACTACTCAATAATGTCAAAACGGAAAAATGACCAAAAAAATTCTGCTCATACTACAATTGTCTTAATTCAATCATAAATATTTTAATTTGGCCAATTTGGTTCTAAACTTTTGATAAGTTGCCAACTAAGTCCATCCACCCAATTTTAGCCTAAAATTGATGATGTGTACATCAATCGTCTTACATGATACGGGCAACATCGATACATAATTTTTTTTTTAATATGGACGACAATTTCCCCATCAACCCTAATCAATAAAAAAATAAAAAGTCAAAATCAAAATTTAAAAAAATTTCCACATCAGCGCCTTTGGTATCACGTTGGATAACCAATATCAATGTCATGAATTTCAAGTCAAAATCGATAGAATTGACTAAATGTCTAAATTGTTAAAATGTTTAGACTAAATTAACTAAATTAAAAAGGTTTAGGATTGAGTTAACAAAATTGCAATAGGTTTATGACTTCTTTTATCATTTTCCTATGTCAAAATTGTTTGTGATGAATTTCATTGGATCAAATCATCGAAACAATTGCAAATATAACAAAAGAAGCCCAATGAAAGCTCAATTTAATTAAATATTTGAGAATATTCAGTTTACCTTCTTTGCATGTCTCCCCTACATTATCTCATTAATCCCGCACGACATTCTTATTTCGGCCATGTGCTTCCCCTTCTTGGGTTAATTCCATAAGCGACTGGGATGGGATGGCTCTGACTAGTAGTTGTCGCGACCTCTTTTTTTCGAGCACCCGTGATCGAGTACGGGTGCCTAAGGAGGCTAATGGCTCGGCTGAATTTAGTTAAGCCCGGACTCTCCCAAGTCCACCAATTCACGACTTAATTGGTTCAAGTTTTTAACCTGTAAATCAATTTTTAAAATGGAGTTGCCACTAATCGATTTGGGGTAGGTTGATTAGAAACCCAAGTGAAGTATCGGGAGAAATACTCACTCTTGCGCAACCAGAGAAATTAGGATCGGGGACTTGATTACACTAGTTAATCACTAATGCCCTTTCGATACCTAATCTTGTTTAAACCCCGAGGTTTTTGGATGTTCGAGGGATTTTCCATGCATTTTTGGGAGGAAAAACATTTTTTAGTCATTTTCTAATTTTTTTTTGGACACAAAAGGATTTTTGGGAATATAAATCACCTTTTTTTGGCTTTTTCTGACCTTTTTTGGCTTTTTCATGAATTTTTGGCCTTTTTTGGATTTTTGACATTTTTTGGAAAATATGAAATATTTTTGATTTTTTTGATTTTTTGGAAAATAAAATATTTTTTAAATGTTTTTTTGGAAAATAAACTATTTTTTATTTTTCTCGATTTTTTTGGAAAATATAACATTTTTAACATTTTTTAAATATTTTTTGAAAATAAAACATTTTTTGATTTTTAAAAATAAAATATTATTTATTTATTTAAAAATTTATTTTATATTAAAATAATATAAAAACTAACCCGGGTCGGATCCGCGGGTTGGGTCCGACCCGGTCAGCGATCCGAATGAGGACGGCCCACGTTGCTGGCCCGACTTGGATTTTTTATCTTTTTATTTTTTTTTTTTTAAATCTTAATTAAAACGACGCCGTGGCCGGGCGTTTGGGAACGCCCGGCCCGGCCCGACTACCCACCCCACCTTCCCGCTCCATGACCCGGTTCCTCCGGAACCCTACCCGACCCGGATCCGGCGCATGACCCGACTCGCGCCCGCCGCCCCCGGATCGCAAACCCTACCCGATTTTCCCGGTCCGGATCGCTTCACGACCGGAAAATCGCAAACCCTAGGGTTTGCAAATCCGCGGCGTCGAGGAAGAGACCGAAGGGATCCGACGGCGACGATGGCCACGGCGGTGACGGCGACGACAGTGGTGACAGCAGCAGCGAGGACTGGACAACGGGGGGGTGCGATGGTGATGGTGGAGGCGGCGGCTCGTTACCTGTCCGCGAACGGTAGCTTGCACGGCAAACGGCGGCAACGACGGCGGGGGGTGCTCGAACTCTCCTCTCTCCCTCTCGGCCGAGAGCCTTCGGATTTGGGCTTGCTCGACTTCGGCTCCCCTTCTGAAGTCTCTCAGCAGGAAGCTCGAAGCCTTGCAGCCTTCGATCGTTCTCGGCGTCTCGGTCCCTCTTCCTCTTCGCCGGGGATGAAGGGCCTATTTATAGGCGCGGGAGCGGCCGGTCGGCGAGGCTTCGACCCACCGGTTGGACCGCCGTCCCATCCGCCATCATCGCCTCCTCCGGTCACGTCCGTCGACGCCCCGCTTCTCGCTCGCTCCGCACGCAACCGTCTCTCGCTCAAGCTTCTCCGGCGTCGCACTTGCCCGCGCGTGCTCCTCAGTGATGCGAGGAAGAAGACGACGCGGAGGGGGCCGGGCTGAGGCGGAAATGGGCCGAGGGCCCATGCGGAGGCTGCTTCTTCTTTTCCGCTTTTGCTTTTCTTTTTTTTGCTTCTTTTTTTCGTTTCTTTTTTTGTTTATTATCCGAAAATCAAACAAAATAATAATAAAATAGAGCCTAATTTTAGGCGTCAACAGTAGTTGAGACTGGTTATATCTCAAAAAGTTAGGTCCATCCATTTCTAATACGTATGTTTGAAATTGACTATACACAAAAATGTTAGATTTATCTATATTACAGAAAATAGCACGAGTTATTAAATAACTTCTTTCATCTTGTCCCCAAATAAATAAATAAATAAATAAATTGAGATCTTATCGCAAATCAATGTTATACGACATCTCTTTCATTTATGCACATGTAACATGGACAAAGCCTCATATTTTCATCGCAAAATGATTAGCATACATATTATTCTCCAACAAGCTTAAGCTTTTTAGAAAGGAAAAAAAGAAAACATAATTATATACTTCGACAAGGTAGCACCGGAACCAAGAGGTCTTGAATTTGATTCCTTGGACTTCTTTTCCCCCAATTTATAAAATACATTATGTACCACCTTCCAACTAATTTTAAACTTTCAAATGAGACGGCTATGTCCTATATCTTAAAGCAATTTAATGCAGATAGGAGCTAGGAATTGTCCCTTTATGGTTTCGCATATAATTAACTTTTAGTGATTGTTTAAATCCATTGGATACTATCATTTGGAGCGAAAAGTATTTTAAAAAACCCTACATCTATTATATTGATATCAATTCACTCTTAATTGTACCAATTAGGAGTGTGCATGGTCCGGATGGGTAGTTTCTGGCCTAGAATCGAGAACCACCCGCTAAGGACCGATTCCAAAAAATTGGAATCGAGAACCACCTGTTATTGCATGGATCCACTTGAGAACCGAACCGTCGATTCGGTCCGGTTCCTGGATGTATTCATGGAACCGGTCTCACTAATAATAATATTGTTTTCCAAGTCCCGCCGTGAGTACTTTTCATATCGAGTAATATTTTTCTTTAAATTGGACCGGCTTAATTAAGAGTACCATTTTTCTTTATTTTATTGAAAAACACTGCCAAAGAAGAGAAATAGTTTTTTTTTTTCTATTTTTGAATCATTTTAGTTGAAATCTAAAATATTCTTTAAGTTCAAGATTCTGGATTATTGTTATATATAGATCATCTTTTCCTTTATCCTCTAACAATGGTTGATCTCTTACAACATTTGCTTTACTGAAATTTTTTTGTAGAAACAATTCAACCGGTACTCCACATATTTGAGTCCCGAAAGTATCATTTGAAGCCATTTATTGAGTTGTTAAAAGGTAGCTTACACACTTTACTAAATTTTTATTAAAACATGAAAACCAAGAGATGAAGCCCTAAAATTTAGATTTTGCTAATTAGTAATTTCGAAATTTATTTTAATATTAAAAATAAATATATTATTATAATATAATCGATCCGGTTCGGATGGACAGATCCGCTCGAGAACAGACCGGTTCCCTCAAGAACCATTGGTTCCAAACGGATCTCGATTCTTTTGCACGTCCCTAATACCAATTCATTCAATTGTACCAATTTAATCTTAATTTTTTTGCATTTGTACTAGAAATCACTAATATAAATGCTAAATGTCTAATATGGATTGATTTTACAATTTTTGATATTTTCCTAATTTTTTCTCCTTCTTTTTCCATTGTGGCCTATGAGGGCCTTCGATGACTTGCAAGCCCTCATCGACCACTAATGAGTGGTCATAGCCCTACCCAGACTATCGATGTGGGCTTATAGGCCCTTGCCAACCATAACGGAAAAAAACAAAAAAAAAAATTGTAAAATTTGTTCACAACAATGTCGATCATATCATGTAGAATGGCTATCACTCATGACGGCGATTTTCGGCCATTGAATGAACTCAATTAGCACAAATGCAAAAGATTTATCGTAGAATCAATATTGATTTAATAGCCCCTCATTTGGAACCTGCATTAACATGCGGAAATTATTAGATGCCCTCGATTTTTAACAGCCTTGAGGTATAATAAAAGTGTACTCCTTGCGAATCCGAATCAAAGGCAGCAGCAAAAGCTGGAGACTACAGTATGTATACACTTGAAACAAAAGGGATATGGCAAGAGGAAGAAAACGGTACCTAGATTGATGATAATTATTATTTTTCATTTCGATACCTAAGTTGATCACATAACAATCATTGGCAAAAACGAATGGAATCAATTTATTGGTCAGGGTATCGAAGAAGACAAGTCCAGTAGTATATGTACAAAGCGTCCGCTGGCAAGAGCGAGCTAGAACGGTGCGGAAATGACATCCCTTGTAGACGGCAGTCGCAGTTCATCATTTGCGTCTTCATTAGGCTCTTCCTCTGGATTGAATCCGTTGCCACAACAAATTATTGGTTCCAAGCCCTGTATTATGCAGCAAGTCTGCCATTACCATATCAGGAGAATGATGGAAGAAAACTCTTCACCACAACACATACTTATACACACGAATATGGTCTATATGGTCATGGGAAGACAAAGATGCACACCAACAAATCACTTTAATTTTAATAACTTCCAGCTTCATTAACATGATGATATCAATAATATTTGACAATTTCAACACGAATGCCACATATTATCCACAGGGGAAATAGAACCCTTAGTGTATATATGTCATAATTATAATAACTTCCAGCTTCATTAACTCGATGATATCAATAATATTTGACAATTGTGACACAAACTTGACAGATTATCCATGGAGAAATAAAACCCTTAAAAGAGTGTATACATGTCATGTTTCTATGTGTGTCCAAATAGTTAGTCGAAACCTAGATCTGACATATTATGGCACGCACCCATGTAACCAACTTGATTTAAGAATCCATTTATGCTAAAAAGGTGCACATATGAAAGACTTCAAGCATGCGACCGATATCATAAGGAGAACGTTTTAGCTGCTATCTGGACATGACGTCTCAATCCATTCAAACCAATCTTTACATGTCAATGTTGTGGATTTTCTCATCATTTATAACCTAAAATGTTGCTTGACCAGTTATAGACTTGAGCGAACAAGGGGCGTCGTCTCGTGAGTTTGGAGATACAGGTCAAGTGAGGGAAGCACTGAAAATTCAAGACAAGCAAGCGATCATTGACTCTAGTTTCATTATTATCCACTGCATCGACTTGAATACCGTTCTTAATGGCATACGCAGATCACGCATGAACATCAAGGGGAAAGTATAGATAAAGAGGTGAGGATGCTTCAAGATGAACAAAACGTGACCTTAGTGAAGATCCTCAAGGCCTCTTCCACGGTGCACGTATTCACCACGTCCAGAGCCGCCTCCTGCTATCCATGCGCACGACATTAACGTCCACATCGATCACCATCGAAAACTCACGTTGATCAGTTCTCCCATCGAAAAATCATTCGCTTACACTGGAAAAACAGCATGAAGAGGATCCTTACCCTGGCAAGCTTTCTCTGATGGAAGCTGAGTGTCTTGGGCTCGCCGTCGATGGACGCCCTGCCCTCCATGCGCGCCATCGTTGCTCCTCCTCCTTCCATCATCTTACAGACAGAGAGATAGGGAATGTCTAGTGTCGTGATTCACGTGAAGGTGGCTTTCGAGAGGTGGGAATGAGAAACGTCACCTCCTTCCTCATCCTTATAGCTGCGAAAGTCGCAGGTGAGCAGCTGCGGTACGGAAACCGACGTGTGGCCTCCGGTGGGGACGGCAGTGCTGAACCACGCGTACGGCCACGATCGGGTGGTCACGGCACGTGGGGGTGGAGGAGCCAGCGGACGTGGAGGTTTGGCAATGGCGGGTCTCGTTTCCTAAAAAGCGCTACGTACGCGTGTTTGGTGATCCAACGCTAAAACACCAGCAATTCTCTCCAGAATGGACGAATCGGAGAGAGATTGAGTGACGGTGACGACTTCCTTCTTTTGACGCAGCATCCCTTTGCTCCTCCTGGATTGCATAAAATATTGTCGTCCCCATGAGACCTAATGTCGTATTTGCTGTCGTAATTACAGCAGAATTGTGTGCAGATTGCTTGGGCTTCTACGACAAATTGCCAAGATCTATCAGAAGTGACTACTCGAGATTCGCCATCGATTGTAGAGATTCTATACTTTTCTTACACGGGAGAGCTCACCATGAGAAAAATAAATTTCAAACTTATCGCACACCTAAATAATGATCTCAAAAGCCACATTGAAACTCAATGAATAGCCTTAACGGGAAATTTTTTGCACTTCATGGAAAAGCAATGCCGCATTACAATAGTCGACAACTGATCATTCCGATTGTTTTTGTCCTTACAATCTTGATCATGACTTGGAAGTTTGAAACCTTAACTCCATACCGGTGTTATAATTAAAATGAGATATGCTTAACTCTAGTTTGATATGAGCAAATTGCAATACTACATTTGAATTAGGGCCAATCGAAGGTGTGTTTGTTTTATTGAAAGTTTTATGACGAAGGAAAATATTTTTTACTATAATGCTTGCATAACCATGTAATGGTATCACAGTCATACCTCAACCACAAGTATTATGAATGTAATATATATAAATTATGGAGGGACCCACTTCAGGTCTTGTGGCCAGCATTCTATTGTAACATGGTTACACGGTTATGTTAAAGGTACTCTATTTTTAATGAAGATCATTTTCAAGGAAAATGATTAATTTAAATTTGTCTGGTGATTTAGGGCCTGTTTGGTAACCATCCAAACAGTGCCAAATTCTGATTCTTTATTCCCGGAATCAGTTTTGGCCTAGAATCGCGTTTGGTAAAATTTTTGTTCCCGGGAACAAATTTGTTCCCGGGAACAGATTGGGAACAGAATCAAGAATCAAAAAATAGTTGATTCTTGGTCCGAGAATCAATTTGAGAATCAAAACCAATAAATTTTCTTCTTCCCTTCGGCCATCTCGCGACCGCCGTCCACCGCCGCCCGCCACCGTTCGCCATCCGCCACCGCCGTCCACCGCCGGCCGCCGCCGCCGTCCGGCGAGCTCGCCGGAGGCTCGCGACCAGGGCGAGGTCCGGCGAGCTCGCCGGAGGCAAGCCCGGCCCGGCGAGCTCGCCGGAGGCTTGCCCGGCCACCGCCGAGGCTCGGCCTCCCCGGATCCGGGCGAGGCCGAGCCTCGCGGGCTGCGGGCCTCGCCGGGCCGGGCGAGGCCTCGGCAGGGGGCGGCGAGGCCCGCCGGCCACCGGCGAGGCTCGGCCTCGCGGATCCGGCGAGGCCGAGCCTCGCCGAGACCGGCGAGGTGGGCCGGGCGAGCCTCGCGACGCCCGGCCCACCGGTGGCCGGGCGAGGCTCGCCGGCCACCGGCGAGGCTCGCCCGGCCCGCCGGTGGCTCCGGGCAGCCTCGGCCAACCCCGAGGATCCGCTCGGCCGAGCCTCGGCGGGGCTAGGGCGAGCCTCGCCCGTCGGCCGCGAGGGCCGCCGGCGAGGCTCGGCCGACGAGGGCCGGCCTCGCGAGGGCCGGCGACGCTACCGTGAGGTCGCCGCCCTCGTCTGGCCGATCGGTCCGGCGGCCGGCAAGAAGAAGAAGAAGAAGGTGAGAAAAAGAAAAGAAAAAAAAAAAAAAAAGAAAATGAAAAGAAAAAAAGGAAAATGAAAAGAAAAAAATGAAAAAATGAAAAAAAGAAAAGAAAAAAAAGGAAAATGAAAAGAAAAAATGAAAAAATGAAAAGAAAACAAAGGAAAAAAAGTAAAAAAATTATTTAAAAATTAAAAGAAATTGATTTGGAACAGAATTAATGAATACGGTACCAAACGCAATTCTCTTCCGAATCGAGAAATTTTGGACGATTACCAAACGGCTTAAAATGCTTAGAATCGTTCCCGGAACAATCAAAAAGAATCGCCCGATCGAATCAGCTCTCCCGAGAAGTAATCGTTACCAAACGCGCCCTTAGAAAAGTGATTTCCTTCTTACTAAAAAGAAAAGTCGTTATTCCGACAAATTAAGCTTATTGTTTTTGGTTCATAAAAAATGCTTTTAGTGGATTGATTAGGTTTCCGTCATCCAAAAGTGGATGGTCGGAAAACAATTTCATAGAAATGATTTTTCTTCAAATAAACGGACCTCAAATTTTCTTTTTATTTCCCTTGATGTAGCAAAGCTTAGTATATTTTCTCGTGCTGAACTGGATTAGGATGTAGTAGAAATGGGTTATTAATAAAGTAAAATAGCAATCTTGAGTGGTTATGTGATATAACATCCAATTAGCTTTTCATCGGAAAAAGTATGAAAAAGGTTTTAAACATATTACATTACTACCAATTTATATGTAAACATTTCAATTTTACCAATTTAATTCTTTTTTTTTTCATATTTTGTCAATTGAGTCTATTCAACTAATTTAGGTTGGAAATTTGTGACGTAGATGCCACCAATTCTACATAGCACGACTAATGCTGATGTTGACATCTTTTTATAATGTTTTTTTTTCTTTTTTCTTTCTTTTCTTTTGCAATCTCTTCCTGCTAATGATCGGCAGAGGCTATGGCTAACGAGAGCTAGCCTCTTCGAGCAAGGGTTGCCCTCATCGCCATAGACAAGGGTTGGCCTCACTTGGGCAAGTGCAAGCACTGACGAGATTGACCCTCTCCTAGGCAACACCCAGCAAGCCTCACCTTGGCCTAGGTGAGGGTTGACCTCATCTCGTCAGTGCTCACCCTTTGCTAGCCATAGGCAGAAAGAGAAGGGAAAGAAAAGGAAAGGAAAACATATATTGCTTAAAAAATCTATATCAACACCAACCATGTCATATAGGATGCCTGGCATCCATGTTGGCAACTTTCAATCTAAATTGGTCGGATGAACTCAATTTAACAAAATTAAAAAATATGTTGGACTAAATTGGTTAAATTGAAAAGTTTAGAATTGAAATAGTGCTAATATAATAAAGAAGTTCTTTCATCTAGTCCAAAAGAAAGAATAATCGAGATTTTATCGTGAATGTCATATGACATCTCTTTCATTTATGCACATGTATCATGGACAAAGCTTCAGATTTTTATTGCAAATTGATCAACATATATATCATCCTCGAACAAGCTTAGACTTTTAGACAAAACATGGTTCGAGCTAAACTTCGACATGGTAACATTAGAGCCAAGACTTTTGAATTTGACCCATTGGACTTCTGTTCCCAAATTTATAAATTAAATTATGTGCCACACTCCAACTAATTTTAAACTTTCAGATGAGATCGCTATGAACCACATCTTAAAGCAATTTAATGTAGATAGGAGCAAGAAGTTGTTCTTTTATGGTTTTACATATAATTAATTTTTAGCGATTGTTTTCATACATCAAATGTTAGATATCGTTTGGAGGGAAAAGCACTAAAAAACAAAATGATAAATATATTAAATTGATATCATTTCAGTATTAAAACTTTCAAACTGACTAATTTAATTCTAAAATTTTTGTACATATATTAATTGAATTCATCCAACCAATTTTGATTGAAAATTGCTGAGATTGACACCAAACATCCTTTGCCAACACATGCCAGCACTACCATGGACATCGCTCATTCTACGTGGCCAATGTTGGTTACAGGCGTGGGCTGCCAAGCCCTCACTCACAACTAGCGAGGGCTCATAGGCTTTTAGCAATCTCGCCAACCAAAATTTAAAAAAAAAAATTGTAAAATTTGTCTACGGTAGTGTCGGTCATGCCATGTACAATGAATGGCATCTATATTGGTGATTTCAAATTAAAATTGGATGGATGGACTCAATTTGCACAAACATAAACAGATTTAGGTCTGAGTAGTGATTAGTACCAACGCAATAAGCTTAGGACCTTTTTGATACTTTTCCCTCCATTAATATTTGTGGAAAGTATTAGGTGTTCTTTGGTAACACTCCAAAGAACATATTTTTTTGTTCCCTGAAACAGAAATAGATCAGATATGCATTTGGTAATTTTTCTTGTTCTCAAGAACAATTTATTTTTAGGAACAGATTTGAAACATAAACAAAATTTTTTTTAAAAAAAGTTGCTTCTTTGTTCCTAAAACCGACTCAAGAAACATGCATTTTTCTCTTTTCTTTTCTTTCTTTTTCCCTTCCTCTCTTCTTCCCCTTGGTTAGTCGTTAGCCTTGGTGATGGCTGGCGATCAACCAAATGAGGCCTGGTGACCTCATCGGCCCCCTCAAGCTCCTTGGCCACCAACAACGCCCCCAGAGCCTTGTGGTGTCGTCTGGAGGAAGGAGAAGAATAAGAAAAAAAGAAAAATGTAATAAAATTATTGATAAATTGGATAAAACTCAAGTCACACAAATATTTAGAGTCATACTAGACGCATTTTTAGTTTGAAAATAGAAATTTCGTACAAATACCAAATACGTTCAAATGCTCAGAAATTTATTCAAGACATAAAAATATAAAAAATTGTTTCTAGACAAAAAATGTTCTTGAGAATAGAAACATTACCGTACGCACCCTTAGATGCCCACGATTTTCAACAATCTAGAGATTAGTATAAGCATACTCCTTGTGAATCCGAACCAAAACCAACAACAAAAGCTGGAGACTATATAATCTGTATAAATTGAAATAGGAGGGATTTGACAAGAGGAAGAAAATGGTAGCTAGATTGATAATGATAACACTTATTGTCATTTCTATACCTAAGTTAATCACATGATTAGATCGTTAGTGAAAATGAATGGAATAAATTTATTGGTAAGTATATTGAAGAAGAAAAGTTCAATAGCATCTATACAAAGCATTTGCCTGACGAGAGCGAGCTAGAATGGCATGGAAATGGTGTCCCTCGAAAACAACAGTCGCAGTTCATCACAATCGTCATCATTGGTCTCTTCCTCTAGATCGAGTCGTTGCCACTATAGATTACTAGTTCCAAGCCCTGTATTATGCAGCAAGTCTGCCATTACCACATCAGGAGAAAGATTGAAGAGTACTCTTCACCACTATGCACACTTATACACATAAAGATAACGTATATGCTCATGGAAAGACAAAGACCAGCAACTTGCTTTAATTATAACAACTTTAAACTTCATTAATTCGATAGTATAGATAAAATTCAACGCAAATAGAAGCCTTAGAATATATACATGTCATGAATTTATGTGTGCCCAAGCAGTTAGTGCAGACCTCAATCCAATGTATTATCGTGTGCACCCATGTGATCAACTTGATTTAAGAATCCATGTATGCTAGGTAAGTGCACATGCCATTATGTGTAAACAATGTGATGCATGTGTCACGGACCGAAAGTTGGTCGACCCAAGAGGTTCCCCGAGGACGACCTCTACTCGTCCATGGAAGACCTCTTGCTTTCACTCGGTTTCCCATCAAGGCTTCTCCCCGAAGTTTCCAAGGAAGGACGACACCATCATTTTGCCTGACTCTAGAAGTCTCCTTTCATTAATGTCGGTAGATGGTAGTTGAATATTTATGTCGGTAGTTGAGGCGGTGCGATCTCGCCCGTCGAATGAAAATTAGATCAACGGTTGTAATCCGAGGCCCTCAATTATAAGAAGGGGTGTCCTCCTTCATTTGTAATCATCCACCATTTCAGAAATATCAAAGTTTCATTCCTTCTCTGAGCTTCTCTCTCTAAACTTTCTCTCTCAACGATCCGGGTAAGCGAGCGGGTGAGCATTCGATCGAGCAAGACTTGGCTTGGGTGATCCGAAGTTGCCCGAGTCGCCGCACAGTCACGATCCCAATCGATCGGCCCGTGACAAGTGGTATCAGAGCAAAAAAGAGATCCGTTCGAGAGATCGAGGAGTGCCAATTGTTCGAAGGAATGTCAAGCCAAGAAGCTGTCATGGTTGGAGAGGCCGCACAAGTAAACGAAAACCGCGGCTGTGCAAAGAAAAGAGATGCCTTGGTGGATGTCATAGCTGCATTCGATGAGAAGATCGGAAAGGTCCGGAGCGCCATGCTTGAACTCATGGAAGGTCTTGACAATGTGCGAGACCGGATCATGGAGGTTGAGAGTTCGCTCCATGAAGACTTCACGTCACGCCTCAACGAAGCTACCGTGCCATTACACGACAAGGACGAAGCCCTTGAAGCATTGATCGATGTGTTGAAGGAGTGCGTCCAAGTGGTCGAGGAAGAAGCTCCACGTAGGGACGAGGTCGAAGCCATGAAGGCCGAGATCCAAGAGCTCAAGACCGAGCTTGCCCTGTGCAAACTAAGCATCACCAATGGTGCTATGCTGAACCAAGTGGTGCCCAAAATCGAGGTGCCAAAGCCGAAAGAACTCAAAGGCGAACGATCCGCCAAGGAGGTGGACAACTTCGTCTGGAGCATGGAGCAATATTTTGACGCTGTCAACATGCACAACGAGACGACCAAGGTACGAACTGCTTCCATGTTCCTGTCTGATACGGCGATGTTATGGTGGCGCAACAGGTGTGATGAGGTTAAACTCGGCACCGATCCCGTGTGTACATGGGACGACTTCGTAAAGGAGTTCCGGGACTACTTTTTCCCTGAGTTCGCTCAGCAGGAAGCCCGTAGTAAGCTCCATCACCTCGAGCAAAGAGGCACAATCCAAGAGTACGTGAAGGAGTTCACAGAGCTCAAACTCCAAATTCGCAACTTAAGTGAAGAGGAGGCACTCGGAACGTTCATGGATGGATTGAAGCCGTGGGCACTTCTCGAGCTCAAGAGACGGGACGTGAGTAGTCTTGCGCGAGCACTGAGCGTGGCCGAGTCACTCGTCGACCTTACCAAGACCGAACCAAGGAGTCGACAAAGGGATTGGAGGTCGAATCGACCTTGCGAGGATGAAGCTGGAAGAAACACTCCCCGGGTCGCGCATGAGCAAAGCGGCCGAACCTAAGCATGGGGAGAAGAGTCTTCCAAGCCAGCCTTCCAAAGGGGTAGACCACCGACGGACTACGCGAGCAGGTTTGATCAACCCCGACCTTCTCCTTGTTTCATTTGCCAAGGTCCGCACTGGATCCAAAAGTGTCCAAAGAAGGGTTGAATCAATGCCCTCCTTGCCATTGAGGAAGAAAAAGAGGAATCCAAAGAAGACAAGAGACAAATCCGACTTGGAGCCGTGAAGATGATCAACTTCGTCCAAGCTCGGTCACCAACCAAAGAAGCTATGACGGACACAGAAATGTTCTTCGTGCAAGTCGATGTGTGCGGCCAAACGCTATACGCCTTGGTCGACACGGGTGCGTCGAACATGTTCATGTCAAAGGAAGTGGTGAAGGCCTTGAACCTTCGTGTGGAGCCGATCGGGAATACCTTCAAGCCGGTCAATTCGGAATGCATCTGTGGCGTAGGATCGACTTCGGACGTGGATGTCAGAATTGGCGATTGGAGTGGCAAGATGGATTTCGAGGTAATTCCGCTTGACGATTACGATCTCATTCTTGGCATGCAATTTTTCAATAGTGTAAGATCCATGATCAACATGAGGACCAAATGCCTCATGATCCTCGACCCGGAGTACCCAACGACGGTTCCCATGATCAAAGGGATGGTCGACACCAAGACCATCGTGTCAATCTGACGCCTCGACAAAAGCTTGAAGGCCGTCATGCGCATCAACAAGCTGTCCGAGGTGAAGCCAAAGGTCAAGTTGGATCCTACTCCAACAAATACTATGCCAATCCAAGCGCTCTTCCCCGAGGTTGAGTGCGCACTGCACGCTCCGTCCAAGCCGAAGACCGAGCCGCGTGCAAAATCCGAGTTCGTCAATGAAGGTTGCGGTCCATCATATGAGAGCGTCCGCACCAAACAAAACAAGAACAAGAGAGCCCGCGCCAAAGCCCGTGCTCGTGCCAAGAAGGCCAACCGTCAAGCTGTGAGCGACGAGGGCGTCGCTCGAATGAGTGGGGAAGAATGTCATGGACCGAAAGTTGGTCGACCCGAGAGGTTCCCCGAGGACGACCTCGACTCGTCCATGGAAGACCTCTTACTTTCACTCGGTTTCCCATCAAGGCTTCTCCCCGAAGTTTCCAAGGGAGGACGACACCGTCATTTTGCCCGACTCTAGAAGTCTCCTTTCATTAATGTCGGTAGATGGTAGTTGAATATTTATGTCGGTAGTTGAGGCGGTGCGATCTCGCCTGTCGGATGAAAAGTAGATCAACGGTTGTAATCCGAGGCCCTCAACTATAAGAAGGGGTGTTCTCCTTCATTTGTAATCATCCACCATTTCAGAAATATCAAAGTTCCATTCCTTTTCAGAGCTTCTCTCTCTAAATTTTCTCTCTCAACGATCCGGGTAAGCGAGCGGGTGAGCATTCGATCGTGCAAGACTTGGCTTGGGTGATCCGAAGTTGCCCGAGTCATCGCACGGTCACGATCCTAATCGATCGGCCCGTGACACATGCATCTAAAATTATAAAGAGAACATTTTAGCTGTTGCAAGAGTACACGTCTTAATCCATTCAAATCAATCGGCACATGTCAAGTGGTCTGAATTTTTCCATCATTTATAGCGGCGATAGACTCGAGGGAACAAGGGGCGTCTTCACGCTCGAAAAGAACAAGAATCTCTCGTTACTTCCAACGTACAGATTAACTGACAGCGAAAACTGAGAATTCAAGACAAGAAAAGCTACCCCCGACTCCTCTAGTTTCATTATTATCTGCTGCCTCGATTTGGATACCGTTCTTAATCGCATTTGCAGATCACGCAAGAACGTCAAGGAGAAAGTATAGGAAAAGAGGCGAGGATGCTTCAAGACAAACAACATGTTACCCCAGTGAAGATCATCAAGGCCTCTTCCACGGTGCACGTAGTCACCACGTGCAGAGCCGCCTCCTGCTATCCATGCACACGACATTAACGTCGACATCGATCACCATCGAAAACTCACGTTGATCAGTTCCCCATCCAAGAATCATTCGCTTACACTGAAAAACAGCATGAACACCAAGATCCTTACCCTGGCAAGCTTTATCTGATGGAAGCTGAGCGTCTTGGGCTCGCCGTCGATGGACGCCCTGCCCTCCATGCGCGCCATCGCTGCTCCTCCTCCTTCTTCCATCATCTTACAGAGAGAGAGAGAGAGAGAGAGAGAGAGAGCGAGAGAGAATGTTTGGTGGCGAGACTCTTATGAAGGTGGGTTTCAACGAGTGGGGATGAGAAACATCACCTCCTTTCTCCTTATACCTGCGAAAGTCGCCCGGCCAGAGCCGCCGCCCTACGGAAACCGACGTGTGGCCGCTTGGGGGCGGTGGTATCGAACCACGTGGACGGGCGCGATCGGGTGGTCAGGAATCGTAGGGTAGGACGCCGCGGTGGAGGCGTGTGACGCGGAGGTTCGGCAACGGCGGGCCTTGTTTCTAAGGCGCTACGTACGCGTGTTTGGTGAGCGTTTGGACCAATGGAAGTCCAACACTAAAAAGCACCGGCAAATCTCTGCGGAATGAATCGGACAGAGGTTGAGTGATGGCGACGCCTTCCTTCTTACGTCGAGGCATCCGATGTTGTCCTGGATTGCATAAAAGATTTGTCGTCCCCAGGGGGCGTGATATCGCACTTGCTGTCGTGATTTACGGGGTGATTGCGTGCAGATTGCTTCGACTTCATCGTCAAATAACCGAGATAATTGATAAATGATTGCTCGAGATTCGTCATCAATCACATTGCATAGATCGTGTGCTTTTCTCCTTGAATAAATAAATATTAAACTTATCGAACTCCCTAATGAGAATCTTAACACACAAGCCAAAACTCGACGATCACATATAGATGATTACTTTATTTCGTTATTTTCTAAGCTTCATTTGATTATATTGTCCACATCTACAAAAGTTGAAAATTCGAACAAGATCCGATGTTCGACTAACCATTATGAATCGGCTAAGTTATTCCCCATCGCTAATTTTTTTCATATAGACACATATCTCGTGATTAATAAATTTTGGAGGTCATGCTCATGTGTGAATACTTGATATTGTGGTGCAACATTTTATATAGTTGGGGCAATGTGCTGAATGTATTACCTGTATCGGAATCGATCCTTGCCAACTTGCATTATATAAAGCCTATGAGGCATAGCCTCAGGCTAGGCATAGGAACAGATCATAGAAGGTGGTGGAACGAGGACAGGTGCATGGCTTATGATCAGTCGTGTGCGCCGACATAAGGTACGAAAAAAAGGGGCTTTCAAGTTGTACACTCAAGGTAAAAAACCAAAAAACAAAAAACAAAAACAAAAAGCTGTAAAACACTTTATGAAAGAGCGATACCGTATTACAATTGTTGACCCGACAGATCATTCCGACTGTATACGTCTGGATGATCTCGATCATGGCTTGAGGTTTGAAACCTTAAAAGAACTTTCTTTTACTTTAAGAAAATCTCGTTCATATATCGCAATTTTATATAAGAGGAATATAAAAAATTCCCAAATAAAGAAATATCCAAAAAGGTTGCAAAACAAAGTAAAAACCTAAAAAAAAAAAAAGTACGACTTTACAATTTTAAACATGCTCTCATCCCAAAAGACTTAGGAACCATCAATGATGAGCATATGACGTCCTTTGCGAAAACTACAACTTACAGTGTGCTCCTAAGTTCAACATCCTCAACATCATTGCCATGTAAAGATGATGACAACAACAACAATAACATGTTGAACTATCATAGATCGAACACTTCTAAAAAAAATTCCCAAATTTAGATTTAGATCCAGAAAAAAAAACTCATAAATTTAGATTTACACCTAAATTAATAGAGGAAAAACAATCGGTGGCTGATCACTGGAACCGTTAGTAATGGATACACGTCATACCTTGTGAGAACTATAACTTGCAGTGTATGCCTAGGTTCAGTATCCTCAACATCATTGCCATATGGTGACAACAACAATAATAAATTGAACCACCATAGATCGAACACTTCTTAAAAACTCCTAAATCTAGATTTAGATAAAGAGAGAAAAGCTCACAAATTTAAATCTACACCTAAATTGGGAGAGGAGAGCTTCCACCTAATCTTGGAGAAATCGTTGAACCACGTATTGCACATTCTGCTAACTGGACTAGTGATGACGTTCTCTCAAAATTTCCAATTGCAAGTAAATTTATTCACTACAATGAGCAAGCAAAAGCAACGACAAGCAGTGAAAAAAGACCCCAAACAAGGTGAAATAAGACTCCCGGATTAAATCGGGAGAGAAAAAAGAAGAAAATCAAGGCCTAGAAAGGAAAATTCGAGCAAAGCAGCCTCGCCTCAAGTTTCCTTGAAAGAGGGTTTTTTTTGGGGAGAGAGAGTTTTCATTCATACAAAGTCGGAATTATTTGTATGACATTTAGCAGCTTACGTACGACTTTTTACCATAAATTGATGAATCGATGCACGGAACGCTGTGCTTGCTTTACATTTCTCGTTGTTCCCATTTTCACTTGAGCAATGAAGTGCACGTTAATTAGATGGTTCGTTCGATCCTAGGCGATGATCGTGCATCTACTTGTTGCGCTCTCTAAAAGTCTTTAACGTGCCTTCAAGGACAATGTTTAGACGACTTGACTACTATTGATGTTATTTTCTATTGGTAACTATCGAAAAAATTTCACAACAATAAGTACAATTTGTTGACATACTTCTATCCATATTCGAGTTAAAAACTAACGTAAGTGAAGTTCAATGGTTACGTTATACTACTCGATGATGTCAAAACGTTAAAATGACCAAAAAAATTCTATTCATATTACAATTGTCCTAATCCAATCATAAATATTTTTAATTGGCCAATTTAGTTCTAAACTTTTGATAAGTTGTCAATTCAGTCCATCCACCCAATTTTAGCCTAAAATTGATGATGTGTACATCAACCGTCTTACATGATATGGGCAACATTGATGCATAATTTTTTTTAATATGGACGACAATACCCCATCAACCCTAATCAATAAAAAAAAATAAAATTTAAAAAAATTTCCACGTTAGCACCTTTGGTATAACGTTGGGTGACCGTTATCGATGTCGTGAATTTCAAGTCAAAATCAACTGAATTGACTAAATGGCTAAATTGTTAAAATATTTAGAATTGAATTAATAAAATTGGCAATAGGTTTATGCCTAATTTTATCATTTTCCTATGTCAAAACTGTTTGTGATGAATTTCATTGGATCAAATCATTGAAACAATTGCAAATATAACAAAAGAAGTCGCAATGAAAGCTCATTTTAATTAAATATTCGAGAATATTCAGTTTGCCTTCTTTGCATTTCTTCCCTATATTATCTCTTTAATCCCGCACGACATTCTCATTTCGGCCACGTGCTTCCCCTTCTTGGGTTAATTCCATAAGCGACTGGGATGGGATGGCTCTGACTAGTAGTTTTTTTTTTTTTGGTAAAGGTAATAATTTATAGAGCTTGGACAAAGTTACAAAAGATCGGATCCAAAACCTACACTCTTAGCCGATTGGCAAAAGTGAAGGGGAACCGATGAAAAAGGACAAGGGCATTAACCCGCTAGGAAAACACGAAGAACAACTAGGAGCACCGGCAAAGGATGGAACCACCGAACCTCCGGATGTCAACCTCGAATGCGGAACGGAAATGAGAGACAGCAAAAAGTGTCTAAGGATCAAATCCACTAAGAAACACCATCGATCGAAACCCCATCCTCTTTGAAGTCTTTTGTTCCTCGGAGAAGGAGAGACATTCTTAAAGGTGATGGCTTTGTCTCTAACCACCTTAACAAGGTAATTTTCGAGTGCCGGAACCACAAGGGATTCACCTGTAAATATGATTGCATTCCTTTTCTTCCAGATGAGATGGCAAAGGGCTCCGAAGGAGAACCGAACTATTCTATGATAGAAGTCATTACCGGTTAGGAACTTCCGAGCCCAAGAGAGCACCTCATTCCAGCATCGACTTTTCCAAGGAAGGTTGCATCTGACGGCCCAGAAGAAGGCCAAGGAAGCCGAGATGTGACATCCAAAGAAAAGATGGTCTCTCGAATCAAGGACTTCGCTGCAAAATGCACACACATTGAAGTCAATACGACCATAGGATAGAAGCATGACCTGTGTGGGAAGCCTATTCTTCATAATAAGCCACAGAATGAACTGGTAACGCGGGGTTATGGCGTTGTCCCATATTAAAGGCGCCCAGTTAACCAGAGTTTTCCTGGCTCTAATAAGGTTCCATGCCGATGATACCGAAAATGAACCCGATGGATAGCCGCACCAGGTAAATCTATCAATGTTCAAAGACAACTCTGGAAGAGATATACCCCATCTTAGCAAGAACTCCTTGAAGGGCAGGCCCAACGGAGTGAATAAGTCAGCAACAACAGCCTGATCAGGGATATGAAGGCTGCTTCTGAATGATGGAGGCACGAATGCATCAAGAGGGCCACACGGCAGCCAATAATCATGCCATAAGGACACAGAGAAACCGTTTCCAACCTTCCATCTAAAGGAGCTTCGGAAATTACTCCTAAGCTGGAGAATTTTCTTCCAAGACCAGGAGCATGTTCTGGGTTGAGACGCAATCCAGAAATTCTTCTTAGCTAAGAAGATGGAATGGATCCATCGACACCATAGTGATTCCCTATCGAAGAAGAGGATCCATATAAATTTTACCATTGAAGCTTTGTTGTAATCCTTGAGGTTCCGAATACCCAAACCACCTTCAGATTTTGGAAGACACACATCTTCCCATGCAACCTTAGCTCCACCTCGGCCAAGGGCCGTTCCTTTCCATAGAAACTGTCTCATGATTCGTTCAATATTAACTACCACCGAAGAAGGAAGGGTAAATACACTTGTCCAGAAGGATTATATGGCATAAAGCACCGATCGGATAAGTTGTAATCTACCCGCAAATGATAAGAATCGATGAGCCCAAGATTGGATTCTAGCAGTGATACGATCCGTCAAGACAATGCAGTCAATTTTTTTCAGCCTAGAGGAAATAATAGGGACTCCCAAGTACCGGACAGGGAGCTTACCTTCTTGAAATCCGAATGTCGTGAGAATTCTATTCCGAATGGAGAGATCACCGCCAGATATAAGGATCTCGCTCTTACTTTTATTTGGAAAGAGACCACTCCAAGAGGAGAAGATGTCAAGGCTTCTCTTTAACATGGACACCGAAGACCAATCCGCTTGGCAGAAAAGGAAGACGTCATCGGCAAAGAACAAATGAGACAATCGAACCGGTTTACACCTCCAGAAGTATTTGAAGTCGCTGTTCATCGTGCGGGATACCAACACTCCGGAGAAAACTTCCATTACTAAGGTAAATAGGTATGGGGACATGGGATCTCCCTGTCTGAGGCCTCTTCCTCCCGGGAAGAAACCATGGAGGTCACCGTTAATGGCTATTGAGTATCTCGGCGTTCGAACACAAGCCATAACTAATTTGATAAATTCTTCCGGGAACTGGAAGGCAAAGAGGACACTTTCCAAGAAGTCCCAATCAACAGTGTCATAAGCCTTGTGAAAGTCTACCTTAACCGCACACTTAGGAAGATACGGATGAAGATGGAAACCCGCAAAAAGTTCTTGGGCAAGGAGAATGTTGTCTCTAATTCTCCTACCTTTCACAAATGCGTTTTGAGATTGACTCACCACATCATTTAACACGACGGCTATTCGATTAGCTAGAATCTTAGTAATAACTTTATAGATGGTATTACAACATGCAATCGGTCTGAAATTCGAAACAGCACTCGCATTAGGAATCTTAGGCACAAGAGCAAGGATCGTCGCATTTACCTCTTTAAGGAGTCTCCCGGATTGGAAGAAGTCACGAACAGCCAGCAAGACCGAGGGACCAACAATCTCCCAGTTAGATTTAAAAAACTCCACAGGGAAGCCATCCGGACCCGGGGCCTTGCCCTTTGCAAGGGAAAATAATGTGGACTTGATCACTTCATCAGAGACTGGTTCATTAAAGGCACGAATCTGGTCGTCATCAAGAGGTCGTCGGATAACATGTTTCAGCTCTTCTTGAGATGGCTTAGATAAAGCCTCATGCGGGGATAGCAAGGAGGAGAAGAAATTAATAAACACCTGAGGCAGCACTGAAGGGTCAGATATTACAGCCCCGGAGGGATCTTTGATGGAAAGAATTCTATTGATGAGCTGCCTCCTTTTTACCGAATGATGAAAGAATTTCGTGTTTTTATCCCCTTCTTTTAACCATCGAATTCTCGATTTCTGCCGGTAAAAAGACTCCTCTTGATTCCTCAGTTCAACAAAAACCCGGCGACAACACCTTTCACTTTCGACAAGATGCAGATTCATTGGGTCAGATTGAAGGTCAGTTTGAACGGCACTAAGGGCCTCTCTTGCCTCTGATGCTCTTCCTGAGATCTCCGAGAAAGCTTCCCGATTGAGGAGTTTGAGGCGAGCCTTCAACATCTTGAGCTTGGATACTAGTTGAAACATAGGAACCCCTCTGACCGACGTATTCCAAACCTGACAGACAATGGTTTTGAAATCCTGGTGATCCTCCCAGTATACGAAGTACTTGAAGGGCTTACTTGTGCGAGGGGGTTGAAGAACTTTAACCACCATCGGTGAATGATCGGAGATGCCCGGGCTAAGGAATGCCGCCTCAGAGAAGGAAAAATCAACATTCCACTTGTTATTTACCAAAACTCGATCGATTTTCCTCATCTTTCTCGAGCTTCCTGTCGAAGTAGACCACGTATAACGAAGGCCAACAAATCTGAGGTCCATCAACTCCGTTTGAGCCAAACATTGAGCAAATTCATCAAAATAGGGGATCCAGTTGGTGGAGCTTCCAATACGGTCGGAGGGGTCTTTGATTGCATTAAAATCCCCTCCAACCACCCACGGCACATCTTGGAAGATCTCATCATAGTGTTGCAGCTCTGCCCAAAGCGGCCTACGGCGAATAAAAGTATGTTCTCCATATATAGCGGAGACAGAGCAACTAAGACCAAAATTGTTACACTTAAGACAGCCATGGATTGCTTGATCAAAAATAGAAATAGGACAAAAAGAGACAAGCTCCGAGTTCCACCCAACCCAAATCCTCCCACGAGGGGAGGAGTTATAATTCGCAACCCAATTCCAGCCCTTAATAAGGGAGAAGGAAATAGAATCAAAAGAGTCCTCCGGAACTTTCGTCTCGATCAAGCCAATGTAACAAAGCTTATTAACCGCAACAAAGCGTCTAATTTCAGCACGCCTTAACGGATCGCACATGCCCCTAATATTCCAGAAACCAAAAAACATCAAAAAACACAGGACAGAAATGGCTTACCTCCTCCTAGAGGTCTTGGAGCCCTTAATAGGCTTCTTCGAATCAGTAGGAAGGGGCGAGTCCTCCAACAGTTTAGCAAGCTGTTCATGAAAATTTGCAGCCAATTGCAGGGGCGGATTGATAGTTGCATTTTGGACAGCCTCCAGAGGGTCCTCATAAGAGGAATCCTCATGAAAACTTGAGTTGCATATATCTTCGGAGCTTTCTTGGACAACCATAGACGAGTCCAATCCAGGATCAGCCACATTAGGTGATTGAACATTTGTAGGGGAATGCAACTCATCCTGAGGGCCTTCTTCCTGATTAGAAGGACCACATTTCAAAGCGTGGCCATCTTCCGTGATAGGCGATAGACCGACAGATGCCTTGGCATTAGCCGCCTTTTGAGCAGCCACAGCAGCAGCGGCGGCTTCTCTCGCTGCCTGCTTCTTCCTCATCTTCTTATTCCTTCGTTTCACCTGTTTCCACCCCATCTCAGCATTCTCAGGCTCAACTGGGTCAGCAATGTTAGGATGATCAATCATAAGTTCAGTTGGGCGAAAAGGAGCCATCTGGCGAGAGCTCGATTCCCCAATAACCAGCGATCTATTAGCATTCGCATCAGGAGGAGGGTCTGCAGAAACCAAGCCCTGAAGAGGATCATTTGAGTTATCATCATTTTGCTCAGATGAGGCCGGTAAGGCCACTCCTTTCCCCTTGGTAGATACCAAAGTAGGATTAGGATTCGCCTTAGATGTAGTTTCTGCATGAACCACCCTAGCAGCCGCTTCAGTAGAAGGAGCAAGAACAGTATTTTTGCAACTATGGCCAAACATTCCACATTTAATACAAACTAATGGCCTCCAGTCGTATTCAACTTCCACCACATCTGTTTTCCCATCAGTAACTAGATCAATAGACTCATATAAAGTTTGCTGAACCGTTATCTCAACGCACACGCGAGCAAATGATAGCATGGACATTTGCTCCGTTCTTTGATCGACATATAGAGGCCTACCAATAGCACTTGCAACTTTGCCAATCGACTGAGCTGACCAATACGCGAAAGGAAGGTTTCTCAGTCTCACCCAAATCGGGACAGCCATATGAGTGTCTCTCTTAAGCTCGACTCCCAGTTGCCATTGCTGCAATATAAAGGGAATTCTGGCCACTGTTATGGGACCGCCCTCCAGGAGTTTCCTTATGAAATCCTTATCAGTGATCCGCAGGAGAAAGAGACCTCTTCCATTGGATAGGACTTCGATCAAAGCCGGTCCCCAAGCTCTCTTGAGGGACTCTTCAACAAGCTTAAACGGTAGTTTTCTACCTATGAAATAGCCAACAAGACAGTCATATAGCTTTGGATCCACTGCCTGCAAATCAGATTCATCCATATGTATAACCGGTTTGTTGCTTACGATCTGAGGAGGAGAGTATTCCAAATCGTAGCCCTTGTTAGCAGCGCTAGCTACAGATGCCCAAGAGCGGGGAACAGGCTTCTTCGATCCACCCCTTGAGTGGGGTTGAATGGATTTAGATCTACCCCTATAATCCGATCGACCTCTACGAGTTACAGAGGAAGGTCACGAAATCGCCATACCCGGGAAAGCAGCCGGAGCACTACGATTATCCACAGTCAACGAAGGAACAACCGAAGAAGGCCGGTCAGTTCTAGGAGAGGAGGGAGTTCGAAGCCTCGGCCCCTTATCATTTACCCGGTTCGCATTGCATCATCCATCACAGCAGAAGACTAGAAGCAAACCCTAACCCATCGGTGTCTCATTGATCCGCGAAAAGGAGACGTACCGCTGGACTCGCTTAGGAGGGTTTTGTAGAGCATCGAAAGGTGCCTCTTGTCGCCAAAATTCGGGCCCAACCGCTGGCCAGACCGATCGGAATCAGCAGCAGCAGCTTCGCAGGAACAGTGCCAGATCGGGAGTTTGGAGAGCAACGATGAACAGTGTCCCTCGCTTTTGTCCGGCTCTGACTAGTAGTTGAGACTGGTTATATCTCAAAAAGTTAGGTCCATCTATTTCTAATTTAAACGTATGTGTGAAATCAACTATACACGAAAATGTTAGATTTATCTATATTATAGAAAATAGCACGAGTTATTAACTAACTTCTTTCATCTTGTCCCCAAATAAAATAAAATAAAAATCGAGATCTTATCCCAAATAAAATAAAATAAAAATCGAGATCTTATCGCAAATCAATGTTATACGACGTCTCTTTCATTTTTGCACATGTAACATGGACAAAGCATCATATTTTCATCGCAAAATGATTAGCATACATATTATTCGCTGACAAGCTTAAGCTTTTTAGAAAGAAAAAAAAAAACAATTATATACATCGACATGGTAGCACCGGAACCAAGAGATTTTGAATTTGATTCCTTGGACTTCTTTTTCCCCAATTTATAAAATACATTATGTACCGTCTTCTGACTAATTTTAAACTTTCAAATTGGATGGCCATGCCCTACATCTTAAAGCGATTTAATGCAGATAGGAGCAAGGAATGGTCCCTTTATGGTTTCACATAAAATTAACTTTTATAGTGATTGTTTAAATCCATTAGATACTAGACATCATTTGGAGGGAAAAATATTTAGAAAAATCTCAAATCTATTACATTAGTATCAATTCACTCTTAAACCATTCAATTGTATCAATTTAATCTTAAATCTTTTGCATTTGTACCAATTGAGTTCATCTAACCAAATTGGCTGAAAATCACTAATATGAACACTAATTGTCTAAGATGGATTGATTTTACAATTTTTGATTTTCCTAATTTTTTTTCTTCTTTTTTCATTGTGGCCTGTGAGGGCCATCAAGAACTTGCAAGCCCTTGCCAACCACTAACGAGGGTCACAACCCTACCCCAGACCATCGTTGGCCATAAAGCGAAGGCCTATAGGCCCTTGCCAGCCATAACAAAAAAGAAAAACAAACAAAAATGTAAAATTTGTCCACAACAACGTCAATCATGCCACGTAGAATAACTATCACTCATGTCAGCGATTTTCGGCCATTGAATGAACTCAATTAGCACAAGTGCAAAAGATTTATCATAGAATTAATATTGATGCAATAGCCCCTCATTTGGAACCTGCATTAACATGCGGAAATTATTAGATGCCCTCGATTTTTAACAGCCTTAGAGGTATAATAAAAGTGTATTCCTTGCGAATCCGAATCAAAGGCAGCAACAAAAGCTGGAGACTACAGTGTGTATAAACTTGAAACAAAAGGGATATGGCGAGAGGAAGAAAACGGTACCTAGATTGATGATAATTCTTAATTTTCATTTCGATACCTAAGTTGATCACATAACAATCGTTGGCAAAAACGAACGGAAGAAATTTTAGTGGTCAGGGTATCGAAGAAGACAAGTCCAGTAGCATATGTACAAAGCGTCCGCTGGCAAGAGCGAGCTAGAACGGTGCGGAAATGACATCCCTCGGAGACGGCAGTCGCAGTTCATCATTTTCATCTTCATTAGGCTCTTCCTCTAGATCGAGTCCGTTGCCACAACGAATTATTGGTTCCAAGCCCTGTATTATGCAGCAAGTCTGCCATTACCATATCAGGATAAAGATTGAAGAAAACTCTTCACCACAACACATACTTATACACACGAATATGGTCTATATGGTCTATATGGTCATGGGAAGACAAAGAATCACTTTAATTATAATAACTTCCAGCTTCATTAACTGATGATATCGATAAGATTTGACAATTTCAACACGAATACCACAGATTATCCGTGGGGAAAATAGAACCTTTATAGTGTATACATGTCATAATTATAATAACTTCCAGCTTCATTAACCCGATGATATCAATAATATTTTACCATTGCAACACAAACGTGACAGATTATCCCATAGGGAAATAAAACCCTTAAAGAGTGTATACATGTCATGTTTCTATGTGTGCCCAAATAGTTAGTCGAAACCTAGATCTGACGTATTATCGCACAAACCCATTTAACCAACTTGATTTAAGAATCCATTTATGCTAAAAAGGTGCACATATGAAAGACTTCAAGCATGCAACCGAGATCATAAGGAGAACATTTTAGGTGCTATCTGGACATGACGTCTCAATCCATTCAAACCAATCTTTACATGTCAATGTTATGGATTTTCTCATCCTTTATAACCTAAAATGTTGCTTGACCAGTGATAGACTTGAGAGAACAAGGGGCGGGCGTCGTCTCGTGAGTTTGGAGATACAGGTCAAGTGAGGGGAGCACTGAAAATTCAAGACAAGCAAGCGACCATTGACTCCTCTAGTTTCATTATTATCCACTGCATCGACTTGAATACCGTTCTTAATGGCATACGCAGATCACGCATGAACATCAAGGGGAAAGTATAGATAAAGAGGTGAAGATGCTTCAAGATGAACAACATGTTACCTCAGTGAATATCCTCAAGGCCTCTTCCACTGTGCACGTATTCACCACGTCCAGAGCCGCCTCCTGCTATCCATGCGCACGAAATTAACGTCCACATCGATCACCATCGAAAACTCACGTTCATCAGTTCCCCATCGAAGAATCATTCGCTTACACTGAAAAACAGCATGAAGAGGATCCTTACCCTGGCAAGCTTTATCTGATGGAAGCTGAGCGTCTTGGGCTCGCCGTCGATGGACGCCCTGCCCTCCATGCGCGCCATCCATGCTCCTCCTCCTCCTTCCATCATCTTACAGACAGAGAGATAGGGAATGTCTAGTGTTGTGATTCACGTGAAGGTGGGTTTCGAGAAGTGGGAATGAGAAACGTCAGCTCCTTCCTCATCCTTATAGCTGCGAAAGTCGCAGGTGAGCAGCTGCGCCACGGAAACCGACGTGTGGCCTCCGGTGGGGACGGCAGTACAGTACCGAACTACGCGTACGGCCACGATCGGGCGGTCACGGCACGTGGGGAGGAGGAGCCAGCGGACGTGGAGGTTTGGCAATGGCGGGTCTCGTTTCCTAAAAAGCCCTACGTACGCGTGTTTGTTGATCCAACGCTAAAATACCAGCAAATCTCTCCAGAATGGACGAATCGGAGAGAGATTGAGTGACGGTGACGCCTTCCTTCTTTTGACGCAGCATCCCTTTGCTCCTCCTGGATTGCATAAAATATTGTCGTCCCCATGAGACCTAATGTCGTACTTGCTGTCGTAATTACAGCGGAATTGCGTGCAGATTGCTTGGGCTTCTACGACAAATGGCCAAGATCTATCAGAAGTGATTGCCCGAGATTCGCCATCGATTGCATAGATTGTATACTTTTCTTACGGGAGAGCTCGCTATGAGAACAATAAATTTCAAACTTATCGCATACCTTAATAATGATCTCGAAAGCCACATTGAAACTCAACGAATAGCTTTAACGGGAAATTATTCGCACTTCATGGAAAAGCAATGCTGCATTACAATTGTCAACAACTGATCATTCCAATTGTTTTTGTCCTTACAATCTTGATCATGAGTTGGAAGTTTGGAACCTTAACTTTATACCGATGTTATAATTAAAATGAGATATGCTTAACTCTAGTTTGATATGAGCAAATTGCAATACTACATTCAAATTAGGGCCAATTAATGGTGCGTTTGTTTTATTGAAAGTTTTATGATAAAGGAAAATATTTTTTTACGATAATGCTTGCATAACCATGTAATGGTATCACGGTCATACCTCAACCACAAGTGTTATGAGCGTAAAATATAAATATATATAAATTATGGGGGGACCCATTTTAGGTCTTGTAGCTAGGGATGTGCATGGTCCGGGCGGGCGATTCCCGACCTAGAACTGGGAACCGCCCGCTAAGGACCGGTTTCGAAAAATTGGAACCGGGATCCATCCGTTTGTTGCATAGATCCACCCGGGAACCGGACCGCCGGTCCGGTCCGGTTCCCGGGTGGATCCATGGAACCGATATTGATGCGAAACAATTTTGATTTTCAATATAGAACGGCTACATGACATCAAAGCAACCAAAGAAAGAAAAATCAAATTTAAGTACGTGGAACAAAGATTCATTTGTTGCAACTATAAATGTATCTCGTAGATAAAAAAAGAAAACGCGAACAGATGGAATGCAACATTCTCCCATTTCTTGCTTGCAAGTAACCAGTCAGGAAGCTACCAGGAGCTCTTGATTGCAGGAACAACATTTGAACAGCTTGTGAATGCTCACAAAGAAGTTTTAACCACATTTGGACCTTCGAATGGTGAAATCTCCGGTGAAACTGCAGATTCCTTTTTAGTGAAGCACAAGGAATCTAAAGAGAGTAAGCAGGTTGAGATATCTGAGAAGGCCAAACCGGGAGTGCAACTTGCAGAAGAAGAAGAGAAGGAGATTGGTGATGCTTTGGGTGGAAGCCGTTCGGGGATTACATAATGGTGTCGAAAGGATTAACCCTTCTGTTTTTTGGCTTATTGACGTAGTTAGCATTTGTGGCGCTTCAGGTTGCATCAACCTATTGGCTAGCACTAGCTATTCAATTTCCCGACATTAGTAGTGGCACTTTAATAGGTGTCTTCACGGGCATTTCCTCGCTTAGTGCGAGAGGAACTAAGGAAGAGACAGAGAGAGAGGGGCAACCGCAGAACCGAAGACGAAGAGAAGTGAGATGAGATTTAGGTTTGTTTTAGTAAATTTTTTTTTTTAATAGTAAAAAGGGAACCGGTCCGGTCCGGGTGGGCGGCGGGCGGATCCGCCCATGGAACTGGGAATCGGACCGGTATCCGCCGGTTTCCATAAATTGGAATCGGGAACCGGACCGGTTCCTTTAAGAACCACCGGTTCTGGACGATTCCGGTCCAATTCCGGGCGGTCCGGGCGGATCCCGGTTCTTTTGCACACCCCTACTTGTAGCCAGCATTCCACCGTAACACACTTACACGATTATGCTAAAGGTACTATATTTTTAATTAAGATCATTTTCGAGGGAAATGATTAATTTAAATTTATCTGGTGATTTAGAAAAAATGATTTCGCTTTTACTAAAAAGAAAAGTCATTATTCCTCCAAATTAAGCTTATTGTTTTCGGTTCATAAAAAATGCTTTTGGTAGATCAATTAGTTTTCCATCATCCAAAAGTGGATGGTCGAGAAACAATTTCATGGAAATGATTTTTCTTCAAATAAACAGACCTCAAATTTTCTTTTTATTTCCCTTGATGTAGCAAAGTTTAGTATATTTTCCCGTGCCGAAGTGGATTAGGATGCAGTAGAAATGGGTTATTAATAAAGTAAAATAGCAATCTTAAGTGGTTATTTGATATAACATTAAATTAGCTTTTCATCGAAAAAAAGTACAAAAAAGGTTTTAAACCTATTGCATTACTACAAATTTATATGTAAACTTTTCAATTTAACCAATTTAATCTAAATTTCTTTAATATTTTATCAATTGAGTCCATCCGGCTAATTTAGGTTGGAAATTTGTAACGTAGATATCACCGATTCTACACGGCACGACTAATGCTGATGTTGACATTTTTTTTATAATTTTTTTCTTTTTTCTTTCTTTTCTTTTGTAATCTATTTCTGCTAATGATCGGCAAAGGCCATGGCCAATGAGAGCTAGCCTCTTCGAGTAAGGGTTGCCCTCATCACCATAGGCGAGGGTTGGCCTCACTTGGGCAAGTGCAAGCATCGACGAGACTAACCCTCTCCTAGGCAACACCTAGCAAGCCTCGCCCTGGCCTAGGTGAGGATTGACCTCATCTCGCCGGTGCTCACCCTTGTCAACCATCGGTTGAAAGAGAAGGGAAAGAAAAGGAAAGGAAAACATATGTTGCTTGAAAAATCCATATCAACACCAACCGTGTCAGATAGGATGCCCGGCATCCATATTGGCAATTTTCAATCTAAATTAGTCGAATGAACTCAATTTAACAAAATTAAAAAAATGTGTTGAATTAAATTGGTCAAATTGAAAAGTTTAGAATTGAATTAGTGCTAATATAATAAATAAGTTCTTTCATCTAGTCCAAAAGAAAGAATAATCGAGATCTTATTTGTGAATGTTATATGAAATCCCTGTCATTTATGCACGTGTATCATGGACAACGCTTCAGATTTTCATTGCAAATTGATCGACATATATATCATCCTCGAACAAGCTTAGACTTCTAGACAAAACATGGTTCGAGCTAAACTTCGACATGGTAACACTAGAGCCAGGACTTTTGAATTTCACCCATTGGACTTCTGTTCCCCAAATTTATAAAATAAATTCCTTGCCACACTTTAACTAATTTTAAACTTTCAGATGAGACTGCTATGCACCACATCTTAAAGCAATTTAATGTAGATAGGAGCAAGACGTTGTTCTTTTATGGTTTTACATATAATTAGTTTTTCGTGATTGTTTTCATCCATCAAATGCTAGATATCGTTTGGAGGGAAAAGCACTAAAAAACAAAATGATAAATATATTAAATTGATATCATTTCTGTATTAAAACTTTCGAATTGACTAATTCAATTCTAATTTTTTTGCACATATATTAATTGAATTCATCCTACAAATTTTGACTGAAAATCACTAAGATTGACACCAAACATCCTTTGCCAACACATGCCAGCACTACCATGGACGTCGCTCGTTCTACGTGGCCATTGCTTGTTACAGGCGTAGGCTGCCAAGCCCTCACTCACAACTAGTGAGGGCTCATAGGCTTTCGGCAATCTCACCAACCAAAATTTTAAAAAAAAAATTGTAAAATTTGTCTATGGTAGTGTTGGTCATGCCATGTACAATGAATGGCATCTATATTGGTGATTTCCAATTAAAATTGGATGGATGGACTCAATTTGCACAAACATAAAAAGATTTGGGTCTGATTAGTGATTAATAACAATGCAATAAGCTTAGAACCTTTTTGATACTTTTCCCTCCATTAATATTTGTGGAAAGTATTAGGTGTTCTTTGGTAACACTCCAAAGAACCAATTTTTTTGTTCTCTGAAACAGAAATAGAACATATATGCATTTGTAATTTTTCTTGTTCTCGAGAATAATTTATTTTTAGGAAAGATTTGAAACATAAACAAGAAATTTAAAAATAAAAAGTTGCTTCTTTGTTCCTAAAACCAACTCAAGAAGCATGCATTCTTCTCTTTTCTTTTCTTCTTTTTCTTTCTTTTTCCCTTCCTCTCTTCTTCCCCTTGGTTAGTCGTTAGCCTTGGTGATGGCTGGCGATCGGCCAAACGAGGCCTGGTGACCTCATTGGCCCCCTTAGGCTCCTTGGCCACCGGCAACGCCCCCAGAGCCTTGCGGTGACCAAATGAGGTTGACAATCATCTAGAGGAAGGAGAAGAATAAGAAAAAAAGAAAAATGTAACAAAATTATTGATAAATTAGATCAAACTCAAGTCACACAAATATTTAGAGTCATACTAGATGTATTTTTAGTTTGAAAATAGAAATTTTGTGCGAATACCAAATATGTTCAAATACTCAAAAATTTATTTAAGACATAAAAATATAAAAAAAAATTGTTTCTAGATAGAAAATGTTCTTGAGAATATAAACATTACCATACACACCCTTAGATGCTCACGATTTTTAACAATCTGGAGATTAGTATAAGCATACTCCTTGTGAATCCGAACCAAAACCAGCAACAAAAGTTGGAGACTATAGTCTGTATAAATTGAAATAGGAGGGATTTGACAAGAGGAAGAAAATGGTAGGCTAGATTGATAATGACAATGCTTATTCTCATTTCTATACCTAAGTTAATCACATGATTAGATCATTAGCGAAAATGAATGGAATAAATTTATTGGTAAGTATATTGAAGAAGAAAAGCTCAATAGCATATGTACAAAGCGTTTGCCTGACGAGAGTGAGTTAGAATGGCACGGAAATGGTGTCTCTTGAAAACAACAGTCGCAGTTCATCACAATCGTCATCATTGGGCTCTTCATCTAGATCGAGTCCGTTGCTAGAATAGATTACTGGTTCCAAACCCTGTATTATGCAGCAAGTCTACCATTACCACATCAGGAGAAAGACTGAAGAGTACTCTTCACCACTATGCACACTTATACGCATGAAGATAACGTATATGCTCATGGGAAGACAAAGACCGGCAACTTGCTTTAATTATAACAACTTTAAACTTCATTAATTCGATAGTATAGATAAAATTCAACGCAAATAGAAGCCTTAGAATATATACATGTCATGAATTTATGTGTGCCCAAGCAGTTAGTGCAAATCTCAATCCAACATATTATTGTGTGCACCCATGTGATCAACTTGATTTAAGAATTCATGTATGCTAGGTAAGTGCACATGTCATTATGTGTAAATAATGTGATGCATGCATCTAAGATTATAAAGAGAACATTTTAGATGTTACAAGGGTACACGTCTTAATCCATTCAAATCAATCGGCACATGTCAAGTGGTCTGAATTTTTCCATCATTTATAACGTAAAGTACAGTTCGAGCGGCGATAGACTCGAGGGGAAAAGGGGCGTGTTCACGCTCGAAAAGAACAAGAATCTCTCGTTACTTCCAACGTACAAATTAACTGACAGCGAAAACTGAGAATTCAGGACAAGAAAAGCTACCACCGACTCCTCTAGTTTCATTATTATCTGCTGCCTCGATTTGAATACCGTTCTTAATCGCATTTGCAGATCACGCAAGAACGTCAAGGATAAAGTATAGATAAAGAGGCGAGGATGCTTCAAGACAAACAAGAAGTTACCCCAGTGAAGATCCTCAAGGCCTCTCTTCCAAGGTGCACGTATTCACCACGTGCAGAGCCGCCTCCTGCTAATCCATGCGCACGACATTAACGTCGACATTGATCACCTTCAAAAACGTCACCTCCTTTCTCGTCCTTATGCCTGCGAAAGTCGCAGTTGGGCGGCTGCGCTACGGAAACCGACGTGTGGCCCCCTGTGGGGACGGCCACGATCGGGTGGTCGCGATAAGTAGGGAGGAGGAGGCGGCGGACGTGGAGGCCTGGCAAAGGCGGGTTTCGTTTCCTAAAAAGCGCTACGTACGCGTGTTTGGTGATCCAACACTAAAACACAGGCAAATCTCTCCGGATTGAACGAATCGGAGAGAGATCGAGTGACGGTGACGCCTTCCTTCTTTTGACGCAGCATATCCCTTTGCTCCTCCTGGATTACATCAAATATTGTCGTCCCCAGGAGGCCTAATGTCGTACCTGCTGTCGTAATCTCAGCGGAATTGCGTGCAGATTGCTTCGACTTCAACGACAAATAGCCAAGATCTATGAGAAGTGATTGCTTGAGATTTGCATTCACTTGCATAGATCGTTTACTTTTCTTATGATGAGAGAACCCGTCACAAGAAAAATAAATTTCCACCTTCTCAAACACCTTAATAATAATCACAAAACACAAGCCGAAACTCGGCTTTTAGCATGAAATTATTTGCAAAAGCGGTCCTATGCGTTTCTTGTGCCCAATCCAAATGCAATAACTAAGCAAATCCCAAACGGTAATATAGTTTTTGTTGACCCTAACCCTTAATTAGTTTGACAATTGCAAATCATACTAGAATCGGATGACTAATCTATCTCACCATTTGTATGATTCATTTGTTTATATTGGGTAGGTAAATTGAAAAATGCAAAAATTGGAAGTCTGAGGAGAATTCAATGTTCAGCCAATTATTACGAATCGGCTGAGCAATTTTTCACCATTACTCTATACACACCCATATTGTGTGTTTTACTGAATTACCTAGGCCATACTAATTCGTAAATACTTGATATTGTGCTGCATATTTTTTTAT
This sequence comes from Eucalyptus leucophloia subsp. euroa, assembly GCA_017140325.1. Classification (NCBI taxonomy): domain Eukaryota; kingdom Viridiplantae; phylum Streptophyta; class Magnoliopsida; order Myrtales; family Myrtaceae; genus Eucalyptus; species Eucalyptus leucophloia. The sequence goes on from CM029475.1 coordinate 66,180,361, forward strand.
ATTTGTGCCAATGTGCTGAATATATTATCTGTACTGGAATCGATCCTTTCCAACCTCCGTCATATAACAAGCCTATGTAGCATAACCTCTTGATGGTCAATCGGACAGCACAGAAGGTGGCGGAACGGGGACAGGTGCATGGCATATGATCAATTACGTGCGCCGCCAAGAGGTACTAGAAAAAGGACTTTCAAGCTGTAAGACACCTCATGGAACAGCGATGCCGTATTGCAACTGTCGACAACCGATCATTCCGGTTGTATATGTCCTTTACAATCTTGATTATGACTTGAAGTTTGAAACCTTAAAAGAATTCTATACCGACAATAATTATAAACGACATATGCTTGACTCTAGTCTGACATGAGGAGTTTGCGATGCTGCGTATGAATTACGGCCAAGTGTTTATTTTATTGAAAACTTTGTGACAAATGAAATATTATTTATGAAGATCATTTTCAAAGGAAATGATTAGTTTAAATTTGTCTGGTGGTTTAGATGAAGTAATTTCCCTCCTACTAAAGAGGAAAGTCGTTATTCCCCCAAATTAAGCTTGTTGTTTTTGGTTCATAGGAAATACTTTTTGTTAATCGACTAGTTTTCCGTCATTTAAATATTGGATAGTTAGAAAACAACTTCTAACGGGCCCCAAATTTTCTTTTTATTTTCCTTGATGTAGCAAAGCTTAGTATATTCTCCCATGTCATCATTGGATTAGGATGCAATAGGAATGGGTTATCAATAAAGTACAATAGCAATCTTAAGTGGTTAATAACATCCAATTAGCTTTTCATCAGAAAAAGTATCCAAAAAAGTTTTAAACCTATTACATTACTACTAATTTTTTTTTTGGATAACCGAGGATCCGCCGGAACAATGCCCTTTCACTTACGCTATTCGGGGTCTCACGGTCCTCCGCGACGGAGAGATCTACAACGACTATACCTCGGAGGAGACTAGCACATGACCCCACCACCATGACCCTCCATTTCAGACGCTAACAACCATGGATTTCGAACTCTCAACCTCATTGATGAAGGAGATGTTCTCAACTAGCGTAGCTGCCTACCGGTGGGTTATATTGCTACTAATTTATACCTAAACTTTCCAATTTGACTAATTTAATTTTAATTGTTTTATATTTTGTCAATTAAACTCATCTGGCCAATTTAGGCTAGAAATTACTAACACGGATGTCGCCAATCCTACATAGCATGACCACTGCTGATGTTGACACTTTCTTATAATATTTTCCTGTTTTTCTTTCTTTTCTTTTTGATCTCTTTTTGCTAGTGACCGGCAAAGGCCATGGCTGGCAAGAGCTAGCCTTCCTAAGCAAAGGTCACCCTCTCACCATAGGCGAGGGTTGGCCTCACTTGGGCAAGGGCGAGCACCAACGAGACTGACCCTCTCCTAGGCAACACCTAGCAAGCCTTGCCTTGGCCTGCATGAGGGTTGAGCTCACCTCGCCAATGTCAGCACTCACCTTGCCAACCACCAGTAGAAAGAGAAGGGAAAGAGAAGGACAAGAAAACATATATTGCTTAAAAAATCCACATTAGCACCAACCGTGTCACCTAGGATGCTCGGCGTCCACTGTAGTAATTTTTAGAAAACTCAATTTAACAAAATTTTAAAATGCGTAGGACTAAATTAGTCAAATTGAAAAGTTTAAAATTAAATTCATACCAATATAATAAACAAATTCTTTCATCTGGTCCAAAAGAAAAATAATCGAGATCTTATCGTGAATGTTATATGGCATCGCTTTCATTTATGCACATGTATCATGGACAAAGCTTCAGATTCTCATTCCAAAATGATCGAACAAGCTTAGACTTTTAGAGAAAATATGGTTCGAGCTAAACTTCAACATGGTAATACCGGAGCCAGGAGTTTTGAATTTGACCACTTGGACTCCCGTTCCCCCAATTAATAAAATAGATTATGTGCCGCACTCCAACTAATTTTAAACTTTCAAAAGAGATGGCAATGCTCTACATCTTAAAGCGATTTAATGTAGATAGGAGCAAGAAGATGTCCTTTTATGGTTTTACATATAAGTAATTTTTATTGATTGTTTTCATTTATCAAATGCTAGATATCATTTGGAGGGGAAAGCACTAAAAAAATATAATCCCAAAATCTATTACATTGGTATTATTTTAGTCTAAAACCTTTCAATTTTACTAATTTAATCCTAAACTTTGTAGATGTGTCAATTAAATCTATCTAACCAATTTTTGCCGAAAATCGTTAATATGGACACTAAACGTCCTCTATGCCAGCACACACTAGCACTGACATGGACGTTGGTTGTCCCACGTGATGTAGGCGTGGGCCACCAAGCCTTCACTCACAGCTAGCAAGGGCTTGCAGCTCCTTGGCGACTCTCGCCAACCAAAATGAAAAAAAAAAAAAATTGTAAAATTTGTCCATAATAGCGCCGGTCATGCCATGTACAACGAACGGCATCTATGTTAACAATTTTCAGTTAAAATTTAATGGATTGACTCAATTGGCACAAACACAAGAGGTTTAAGACTAATTAGTACTAACACAGTAGGCTTAGGACTTTTTTTTTATACTTTTCTTCTTATTTTGAGCCTCCCTTAACATCCGTGGATAGTATTAGATACCCACAATTTTTAACAGTCTTGAAGTTAGTATAAGCGTACTCCTTTTGAATCCGAGCCAAAGCCACCAACAAAAGCTAGAGACTGAAGTCTGTATAAACCGAAATAGGAGGGATCTGGCAAGAGGAAGAAAATGGTAACTAGTTTGATAATGATAACGCCTATTTTCATTTCTATACCTAAGTTAATCCCACGATTATATCATTAGTGAAAATGAATGGAATACATTTATTGGTGACTCTCAATAGCATCTGTACAAAGCGTTTGCCTAGCAAGATCGAGCTAGAATGGTGCGGAAACGGCATCTCTCGGAGACAGCAGTCGCAGTTCATCACGATCGTCATCATTGGGCTCTTCCTTAGATCGAGTCCATTGCCACGAGAGATTACTGGTTCCAAGCCCTGTATTATGCAGCAAGTTTGCCATTACCACATCAGGAGAAAGATTGAAGAGAACTCTTAACCACAATGCACACTTGTACACATGAAGATAACGTATATGTTCATGGGAAGACAAAGATACAGGCCAGCATATTGCTTTGATTATAACAACTTTAAACTTCATTAATTCGATAATATAGATGATATTCAACAATTGCAAATAGAACCCTTAGAATATAAACACGGCATCATTCTATATTTGTTCAAATAGTTTGTCTAGACCTCAATCCGACTTATTATCGCACGCACCCATAGCATGCGTCCATGTGATCAACTTGATTAAAGAATCCATGTGTGCTAGGTAGGTGCACATACGGTTACATATAAATGATGCGATGCATGCAACGAAGATTGTAAGGAGAACATTTTATGTGTTATAAGAGCACGATGTCTCAATCTGTTCAAATTAATCATCACATTTCAAGTTTTCTAAATATTTCCATCATTTATAACGTAAAGTATTGCTTGAACAAGGGGCCTCGTCATGCTCGAAAAGAAAAAAAGAATCTCACGTTACTTCCGACATACAGATTAACTGATGGCGAGAACTGAGAATTCAGGACAAGAAAGCTACCGACTCCTCTAGTTTCGTTATTATCTGTTGCTTCGATTTGAATACCGCTCGTAATCGCCTTTGCTGATCACGCATGAACGTCAAGGAGAAAGCATCGATAAAGAGGTGGGGATGCTTCAAGAAGAACAACACGTTACCTCAGTAAAGATCCTCAAGGCCTCTTCCACCGTGCACGTATTCACCACGTACATAGCCGCCTCCTGCTATCCAGGCGCACGACGTTAACGCCGACATCGATCATCACCGTCGAAAACTCACGTTGATCAGTTCTCCCATCGAAGAATCATTCGCTTACTCTGAAAAACAGCATGAAGAGGATCCTTACCGCGGCAAGCTTTATCTGATGTGAGTGAGAGAGAGAGAGAGAGAGAGAGAGAGAGAGAGAATGTTTAGCGTCGGGATTCTATGAACCTGGGCTATGAACCTGGGCTTCGAGAAGTGGGAGCGAAAAACGTCACCTTCATTCTCCTCCTCCTGATACCTGCGAAAGTCGCTGGCCACTGTGAGCCAAAGCGCTACGGCAACCGACGTGTGGCCGCGTGTGCGGACGGCGGTAACCAACCACGTGGGTGGTCACCATCGGGTGGCCCTCGAATTGTAGGGTGGGAACCGTCGGTGGAGGCGTGTGACGTGGGGGTTCAGCGATGGCGGGCTTCGTTTCCAAAGCGCTACGTACGCGAGTTTTGGTGCGCGATTGGACCGATGGGGATCCAACACTAAAGCACCGGCAAATATCTGCGGAATGAACGAACCGGAGAGACATTTAGTGATGGTGACGCCTTCCTTCTTTTGACGCGGCATCCTATTTTCTCCTGCGCAGATAAAATAATGTCAGGACCATTCCAAACGAATCAAAGCACCCTCGGGGAACGACTTGTCGTCCCCATGAAGCGTAATGTCGGACATGTCGTAATCACAGCGTATTTAGGCACAGACTGCTTGGAGTTCATCGACAAATAGCCAAGATCTATTTTCTATATATCCAACTATTATTGACTCCCGACATATGATTGCAAGAGATTTGCTATATAGATTGAGTTCTTTTTTCGGTGACAAGAGAACCCACTTTGAGAAATAGATTTTGAGCTTATCCAACATCCTAATAATAACCTCAAAACATGAGCCAAAACTGGACGAATAGCCTAACATGAAATTATTTTTGCTCCGTGGTTTGGATAAGTGGACCTATGTTGTCATGTGTCTAATTCACACTCAATACTTAGCAAATCCCAAAAGATTAATGTAGTATGTGTTAACCCTAACCCTAAATTAATTTTGACGATTACAAAACCCTCGTAGAATTGGACGATTGTTTATTTACTTATACCACGCAGCTCTCAAATATCCTCTCAAATATCTGAAGGATTCGGAGAACTGCGAAAGTTGGAAGGCTGAGCAGTATCCGACGTTCAACCAAGCATTATAAATCAGCTGAGCAATTCTCTGTCACTACTTTTTTATTTATACGCATACCATGGATTTAATAAACTACCTGGATCATACTAATGTGTAAATACTTGATATTGGGGTGTATATTTTGTATTATTGGGCCAATGTACTGAATTTATTATCTGTATTAGAATCTATCCTTGCCAGCTTCCATCATATAACGAGCCTATGAAGCCTTACTAATCATTTGGACAGCATAGAAGGTGGTGGAAGGGGGACAGATGCATGGCTCATGTTCAATCGCGTGCGCCGCCAAAAGGGACGAGGAAAAGGACTTTCAAGTTGCAAGACACCTTTCTCTACTGAAGGAAGAGCGATACCGTATTCCAATTGTCGACCCAGTTGACCATTATGGCTGTATATGTCATTACAATTTTGATCATGACTTGAAGTTCGAAACCTTATAAGAATTTTATACCAACGTTACAATTACAAACGAGATATGCTTGACCGTAGTATTGCACGAGTAAATTGTGATGCTACATATGAACTGGAGGACAATCAATGGTATGTCTGTTTTATTGAAGATTTCATGACAAAAGAAAATATATTTTATAAACCTTATTTTCAAGCAAGATAGGTAGTTTTGATTTGTTTGGTGATTTAGGAAAAGTGATTTCTTTCTCACTAGATAGGAAAGTCGTTTTTTCCCACAAGTTAAGCTTGTTGTTTTCAGTTCAAGGGAAATGCTTTTTGTAGCTCAACTAGTTTTTCGTCATCCAAACATCGAATGGTCGGAAAACGATTTTCGAGAAACAATGTCCTTTCAAACAAACAAACCCAAAATTTTCTTTTTGTTTCCCTTGATGTTACAAAGCTTAGTATTAGGGGTGAGCATGGTTCTTAAGTAGAACCTAACATCGAAGAATCAAATTGGTGAGAATCTGTCCAGTTCCATGTTCCAAGGTATATAGTTAGGTTTCAAGTTCGGAAAATTGGGAAACTTGTTTCAATGGGTAAATTCTAAATTTTAGGGAGATGGAACTTGAAACCTGGAACCTGAAACAAGGTTTTGTGTTTTTCTTAATTTATGTTTTCGCGTGATCCCGTGGTATTTCATGGGGTCAAGGAAATCTACAGTCTGCTCAGTTTGATCAACATCCTATTCCTACTACTACTAGTTTGAGCTTCCATTTTAGGACCAACACTTTTACTTTGTTAATATTTCATTTTTTTTATGTGTTTAAATATAAGTTATGGTCAGTGAATTGTAACATCAAGTGGTGATCATTAAAAGCGATGATTTATTGTAATCGTTCAATTAATAATACAAATGAAATCTAAGTAGAAGCTAAAACATGTGACAGTGTAGGTTTTACGCCCAAGAGTATGCAAATAAGTTTCAAGTTCCAAAAAATAAGGAATATGTTTCAACATAATGATTACAAGTTTTAGGTGAAAATTATATGGAACTTAGAATCACTCACCCCTACTTAGTATGTTCTCCCAAATCATAGTTGGATTAGAATCCAATAGAAATGAGTTACTAATAAAGTAAAATAGCAATCCTAAGTGATTACCTGATATTACATCCCATTAGCTTTAGTTATATTGCAGATATCATTCTTGTGATATTTTCTCGATTTAGATGCCCATTAAGAGATGTGGTTTGGCTCATGTGTTCTTAGATAGGTCCATTCTAAACAGCGAAATTGTGTCCTTCGTGTAAAAAGATTACGGATTCTTTTCTTCGCTATAATGAATTTCAATAAGTGCTGATAAGTGAGAAAAAACTGTCGGTAAGAAAAATAAACAATGATCTCTTTACCAAATAACTCATTAGTAACTAACCGACATATTTATATATTAAAAACTTTATTATAATTTGCAAATTACAAAATTTCTACTAACCTACCAACTTTTATTTGTATAATTATTAACGCTTCTGATCTACCAATTCTATGAAATCACCAACCTAAATTATAGTGACTTAGCATACTTTGTCAATATTAAATTACCGACTAGTTTTTGGTTACTAAATATCATTCGAATTATTTGCCTATGTTTAATTTTATATATTTTTAATTTACCAACTTTTCAATTGAATTATCAACTTCATTTACCTCGATCTAACTTTTTTTAGAGATTACCAATCTAAATTTGCTTAACTAGCCAATGTTTTTCTCTCATTGAATCACCCCCTTATTATTCGTCAAGCAAACAAATAAATGTTTATAAACAAGTCAAGTGAGAGTTGATAAATTAAAATTAGTCTATAACTCAATCGAAGATGAAGTGGTAAGTCACTCAAATAAAAATCGATAAATTTATATTGGAGCTGCATAGCCGTAAGGCATTCTTCAAGAAAAAGAGTTCGCCAATTTGCAACCTGCCATATCAAACGTGGCAAAGTTGACATGAGATTTTCTGGATTTTTTTTTTTTTTTGGGTGGTCGGGCTGGGATTTTTTTCTTTAAAAAAAGGGAATTTGAGGCTGTAAATTGTTACGGGTTCACTCCACATGTGGTGGAGCAAAAGCAGTGCCACCCAAATTCACTTTCTTCTTTTGGTTTCCGGGCTGCTAAATACTCTCTGACGGTAGGGGCCACATTTTCACGAGAGGCGGCACCAATAATTCTCCATAAGGTACGACCCCCCACATAACATTCATGAATCTCTTCAATTATGGGCCTACCTAATATCATTTTGGACCCTCCAATTCATCATTCGGAAATCTTTTGCGCGAACCCGAAAATTAAATTATTCTTCTCGAAATCGAAGTACATCATGATGCGACCCGTGCCAATTTTCGCATGCTCACATGTTAATTTTAGATCATCAAAGGCCTGATTTGAACCGTCAGCTCGACTTTTCTCATCTCAAAATTATAATGGAGATCCGTCCTTCTTGAAAAAAAATAACAATTTTAATTTTAAATGCATTGTTCTAATTTTCTAACCTTTTTCACGCGGTGATAAGGTGCAAGAGGAGTGGGGTCCCAACTAGAGTGGCCAACCCAAAAGCGTTCCTAAAAGAGTGTCGCTGTAGAGAACGCTTGATGCCAATCGTGTTCGCGCCCACCTCTATTTTTTTAAATGCCATGGGGTCCTACATTATCTCACGTACCAAAAAAGTTTGATTTAAAATGACATATATATGATTTTTAATGCCGACGACCCAATAAAGTCACAAAGCCCTAATCTAATTCTTTGTCTTCTTAATTGTCGCAAGTTTCTTCGATTCAGGCTTGATGCTTTGTTAGTTCGTGACTAATTGTTTGTAAGTTGAGGGAGATGTTAGATCGGTTTAAGAGAGCATCTTGGGAAGAAATCCAGGCGTCCGGCAATAATTAAACGTTTTTAATTAGATACAAGGTAGTGATTTTAAGAAGATAGTGGATGATTGTTTAAGGCAATTATTGTATAGTGTATTGATAGTAGGTACGAGAATCATGGGTGGGGATTTCTTCTTCTTATTCTTTTTTTTAGAACATTATAAATATCAATGTGATAAAGCTAGAACCGAGGCGGTTGGGCTAATCGATGATAGAGCCGCTGGTCTTCCACGAGGTCATTAATTCAATTCATGCTGGGAACGAAGCTCTAAATAGTTCATGTTGCATTGCCTAGCTGTAACATATATTCTAGACCGTTAGCATCTTAATGGACACTTGATAACAGGCTTGTCAACCTCAAATTTTGAAATTTTGGGTGACACGGATAATTATGACTCAAACTTAAAACTCTATAATTATTGTAGGGCTTTTATGGGGACGTCCTAGTGAGTTGCCAGTATTGATCGTCCCTTCTGACCCCTTTGATTAATGTTAAAAAAAGTTATAAAATGCAACAAGAGAAAAGATAATTGCGGTGCAAGAATAAGTATGAGAAATAAGGTCATTCGGACGTCATATAGAAAAAACAATTGTTAACTTAAGTTCGAACTTGCTCGTGCCAGCAAGCGGTCCAGACAAGTTAGGTTCCAAATATTATTTGATGGAGCTTGTGGATAATATAGCTTTAAATGGGTTTAAATCTCAGTGTTTTTCAATCTCAAAGTGATAACAACACCATATTATTAAATAATATATATAAATAAATAAATTACTTTGTCGGATAAACCCTCTTCTTCTGCAAAATATATACATTTTTAAATTTTCCCTGTCAAGTTTATTTTTAAAGAAGATGCCAATTATAAGAATATTATTCTTTTCTTCAAACTTTGTGTCCTTCCGGATTTTTTATTTTTTTATTTTTTTGCTTTTTGAGGTGGTGAAGGAAGGACCAGCAATGAGATCACGCACACGCATGCGTGATCAAATAAAATTATATTATATGGAAAACAAAATTGATTATAATTAATTAAAACCAATAAGACTCAGGGGAGATTCACAAAGTTTTTTTTTTTTTTTGGTCATCGCCTTCCTGAGTCCTCTTCCAAGTTCCTTTCTCACTGGCCAATCCGAATACAAAATATTCCCAGCTGGACAGCACCGAGAAATATCCAGATAGAATTTAGGAGAAGCTCGGGGGTAATTGTTATCTCAATAATTATATAATTAGTTATGCACACGAAGTAATCTAAGAAAAAGTCACTGAAAAATTCCACAGGGTAAATTCGTTTAAAAAATTTAGACTAAAAAACTTCGTTTCAAATGACAAAAGAAAATCAAATCAACATTCAAAAAAGTAAAGTGGCATATTGGTGAAATGCAAACCTATCAATCAGGTGGGTTTGATGACGTTCGTTCATGAGTAATGCTATAGTTTGAATGTATAATTATATGCTAAAGATGACACACGGTTGTGATTGTAGCAGACAAATAAATATCGGAGAGTGCTTATTGTTGGAATGACATGGTGATTAAGCTAATCATGAATGGAATTGGGTAATAACTATCTCTATTAAGGCTAATACTATTTAAAATCTCAAATTAGTATCATTATGACATATTTACCGCTAAATAATGAGACAAGGACCTTCGACCTGAATCCAAATTCATTGATATTTGTTTACCATCTTGTCAAAAATGCACACACATCAATTCATGTGGTAGATAATGGCAAAAATGGATTCGGCACGGGCAATAGAAAAATTTGACATGGAAAATCCACATGCGATAACATATATGCACTTTAAAGGAGGGCAAGTTTCGATAAGTTCTATTAGTCCGAGATTCTTCGTGAGATGAAGACTAGTTTGAGGACTAAACGTATCAAAAGGTAACGGTTTCAAAATTTTCAACAATATTAACCCCTTTTAAAATCTCGATATGGGTCCCGTTGTTTTTAGATGCATTTATTAATGCTAGTTTAGTTAATTAATCATGATGTATGGCATCTTTAATGAGGGCTCAATCCAACCCTAGAAAGGCTGGAGACCTTTTCTACTTTCTAGAGAGAGAGAGAGAGAGAGAGAGAGAGAGAGAGAGAGAGAGAGAGCGTTGACCGAAAGGGTCAAGAGAGGTGGGGGATGTATGCGAGGCAACGTGATGGGATGCAAGAGAGCGTGGTTGGCCTCTCCGTACGAAAGTTGAGTCCAAATTGCGCGGCCATGTCGCCTTGTGCTTGACTTTTACTGCCATCGGACCCTGATTCCATCCTTCGCCTCGATACTTACAACCTAAGAAAGGAGAAAAAAATAACGTAGAAAAAGACATGGAAAGGGCTTTTCCCATGTGAACTCGAGAAACGAACGGGTCAAATTGTGGAATTTTGGGAAGATTATTATCCTCTGCCAAGATCGGGGAATGGATTGCAACAGTACTCTTGCGACTTTACGAGATTTTATATGATAATGGATCATGATTAATTCAGCTTATGTCAAATTGTGTTGACATATTAAGCCATGATGCAAAAACGTGCTTTTAGAATTTTTTTAGATCTATTTAGATTTAATTTGAAAGTCGATTTACACGGACCGGCTAGTTGGATTTTTACAGCATAATATAATGAAATATCCGTTTTGCAAATGTAGCATGATGATGAAAGCATTTGCTCATAAATTATGACAATACTAATATATTTTTCTGTGATAGCGTTGCAGGAGTCAATGTCAAGAAATTAGATGATGCCTAATTTTCGATCCCTTTTTAAAAGGGGACCACTACTAGATTTCACATGAACCGTCTATTACGTGTCACCAAATGATAATGTGAGACAATTCAAATTTCAACCGTAGAGTCCGATGCTTCGGAAATCATGTGGAAGGCATTCCGCACATTGGTTCGCTTCTTTGAGTTTCGTTCTTTCTCACGGTGGAGTCAAAAATTGCCGGATTCGATGGCCCCGAAAGTCCACGAAACCGCGAGACACGAGGGGAGAATATTTTACATCACCTGCTAATGCATATAATCTCTAAAAGCGACCAAAACCGTCTCCCGATCGAGCCAACCACTCCCCATCGCTTTGCTTCTCGAAGACGATTCTTCTTTATCTTATAAGACGAAAGTCAATGACATGTCAATTGACGTAATGGCAAACGATTGACGTAATGGCAAACGCCCCCCGCCACAAAAAAAAAAAAAATATCATCCAATGGCGGCCAATCCTCATGCAATCTTCCTCCCTCAGAACGTCCATATTCCCTCATCTGGAAGGGATTGCGACCTTTCCACCAACGTTGTTGCTCTCGGCCCTCCAACACACCACGTGCCTAGAGCTTTTTGTCCTCTTTCTTGCTCATCCATATCCTCCTCTGGTCTCTCTCGTTTTTAGGGTTTTACTCCCTCGGAAAAAACTTGCTAAATAATCTAAACTTTCTCGAAGGGACTTTCGATGCTGAACAAAACGCATCCTTAGCTTTCAATTATTGTCGAATATAAGTGCTCGACTTTATCCTTTCTTGTGGTAGCTGTGGAGAATGGATGTTTGATGCTGAGCAAGAGTGTGTCCTGATACTTATTGGCGATTACTCTGTAAAACAAGGAGCATTTTTGCGACGATTGAGAGAATCACAATCCTAGGATGGTTCATTGATTAATCATGAATATTCAGGCAGGCTTTAAGTTATTGAGTAGTTATGGAGAAATAGTACGCGATTGTGTAGGTATGCAAGAGACAATATTAAAGTTTAGGATTTTTCTTTCTTCTCTGTTTAATTAGTAAGGCAAGTTGGAGATGACTAATTAGGTCTCAAGCTCGAACCCAACAACTATGATGGTATATCAAATCCAACTCCAACCAACTCATGTGTTTCGTCACTATTTTTCTGCAATTCTTTTTTTTTTTTTTTTATCAAAAGAAAGTACTTTGTAGTACCACAATGAATCATCTTAACATGTGTTTATAATCACCATTTGTGATTTGAACCTCTAACTCCCTTTTAGGATTTTTATATGGGATTCGAAATCTGTCCGACACCTAACTCTTGTCATGACTTATAGGGGGTCCTTGTAGGTGGGGAACCCAATATAACTCGACCATGACCATCCCTGTCACTCATTGCTCGATACTCGATCGAAACTTCAGTTTATAGAGTTTTGTCAATACTTAACATGAATTTGGTAGGACGAGCTTGGATAATGTCTCCCAACATTATACTGGAGGTCCCAAATTAGATTGTTTGGCAATGTCAAAAAAAAGGCCTTGACAATCTCGTGCGAGGAAAAAGATGATCGATCTCAATCGGCTTTGTTCCTTGCATGTTTAGACAAGTTCACCCACGCAACAAAATTTCTCCAAACTTCTTAATCGAGCATGAAAGACAAAGCCAAACAACGTAATACGCAAATCACGATGCTTTTCCTCGACCTTTTGCTAAAAATCAAATCGAGAACAGTAGAAAGGGATTGGTGTGACATGGGATCAGATGAAGATCTAACTCAATCGGTTCATTCTTGTTACGAAACTGGGGGAAATTACAAACTTAGATTTATCTTTTTCTTTTGTTTTCCTTTTGTAGGACGAGTAGGTTGTCCATCCAAGACGTTATCTTCTTGCTTGATTGGGAGGAAAATGCCAAGGAACATTGACTGTTAGAATATTGTCATAATATTTCAAAATTTTAATTCATTTTATAATCTTCTGGGGAGCTAATTTTCTCATTCCATCATTTCATAAACATGTTGTTCATGTATAAATATCCTTCCATCGTAATGAATCTAAAATAGAATATTACAATGACCCCCTTTTTTTTTCTTTATTTCGATTCTAATTTGATACTAGTTACAGTTGCATCAACACGGACTTTTTTTTTTTTTTTTTTTTTTTTTAGGATGGATCTCAAGGATGCATAATGAAATGGCGATTTCGCCAAATTCAATACTAACGTCGAGCAATGGATCTCAATTGAACTCTTAAGGTGAAGCATTATTTGTTCATCATAGTGATTGAGGCATTCCGTTAATTCTACTTTATGTGGATATATATATATATGGATATATATATGTGTGTGTGTGTGTGTGTGTGATCATTGCAAGAGATGATATCGAAGAAATCACAAATCCGAAGCAATATATGCCTTGGGTCTTCAATGAGCAGGTTTGACCAACAATAGAAAATTTGCTACCGTACTAGAGCCTAATGACAAGCTGGACCTTTTTTTTGTGGTACCCCTACGAGGGATGCTACACTTTATGACTTTTGTGATTCGTATTATTAGGAATGCACAAGAGAAACTTGATACCCAAATTTGAGCCTATCAACATATCTAATAGATCTATTTTCACTTAGAAGTTTAAGTCAGTAAATTATTAATCAATTAGAATATGTATTAAATTTTTATCAACACCCATTGGGCCTATGTTGCTACACTACAATGTCCACTAACCAAAACGTGCATTGATCACTAGAGCAAAAACTCAATATTTTTCATTCGGGGAGATCGCAAGAGCTTGAACTTTCTTTCATTCAAAAGTTTAAACTTATGAGTTGTAGATCAACTATGATGTACTAACCACTTACACCATACTAATTTCCTAATGTGGGACTTTTTCTAACATAACTCACACTTGCATCTTATATACGGTTTATATAACAAGTCAATTAAAGTCTACTTTGCATTTTATTCATTGCCCATCGCTATCCTTCTAACTCCAGATTAGGGTTACGCGCCTACTCAGTTGCCAACTATGCTAGGGATGTAAACGACCCCATAAATACAAATGGTCTTTATGTCTTTCTCAACAATTTTTTAATTTCTTGGCGTCTGAATGATCGCCTAGGCACTTTCTGGTGCTGAATCCGAGTATCTCGTGCCGGCTTATACTAGGGTCGAACTTGTCTGGCATTCCCCGTGAAATCGCACACTATTATTCAGCAAAGCACACCCTGGGTTGCTCACTAGGCATAATGAGAACGACCATTCGACAACATCTTCTTCGAGGAACCGTTCACTTTCGTCCTTATCTCTTTTGCTTTTCAAGCCACGGAAGAAGTCTCCTTCCAGCCACTTTGAGTTTAATTGATTTCACAATTTTTGTTATTTTCCAGGTGGCTTCATTGTTTGATTAGATTGCTTTCTTTCTAGTGTTATTTGCAAATAAATATCCATTGATTTTAATATCTTAGATAGTCCCATGATACTATGATTCTTTTCTTATCATCGGTTCTAACTTTGACTGTACTTTTATTTTTATCATTCTTCTCTTACTTTGCATGCAGACCTTGACCACTTTAGAGAAAGAAGTGGGATTTATTCCCGTGCCAATTTCTTCTCTACTTCATCCAACATAGGATTTATATATTCAAGGGTCTCTCTCTGTCATTTCTTTTCAAGAGCATATTGACCTTTTGGATTGTCATATTAGTCTTTCCATTATAATAGGACACAAACATGATAGCCTTTTTTAATTAGTTTTATGTTCCGTTCCTTCTTTCTTTTCATGATATTTATATACTGTTTGACGAGTCATTTTCATTAGGAATGAGCACAGGTCTCAGTTCAACCTATTGGCCTATTTCGAATGATTTTCAATTCCCAAAATTTGGAACTGAAAACTGAACTATATTGGTATGCCTTTTATTTAGATAATCTTTTTCTCTTTTAGAATTAAAGTAGCAAGCATTGTTGTATATGATGTCAATCTTATTCAATCTTATGAACTTTTGAATAAAAATGATATGATTTGAATATTAATACTAATCAATACAATTAAGACACATATAATAATCATTTTATTTATAGTCAATTTTATTTTTTAGTTCCCAAGTACAGGTTTATAATTAAAATTTGTTTAGTAACTCAATTTGATTTTCAATTTCTAGAACAAATGATCAAAAGTAAAATGATTACTATTTGTGTCCTTACAGACCTAACTCATGCAACATGAATAGAAATCAAGATTAATCAGTTACCTTACGTAATCATTTTTTTTCCCCCTTTCCGTAAGCAGAAGTGGGGTGGGACAATGCCATAAAGCTTTCGTCGATATATTTTTTTCTGAAATATCGATCTGCACGAACTTTTTCTTGGCAAATGAGCGTCGCAATTTCGACACGTGGGGGGTGAAATTAGGGACGCGGACAAGACACCCACGTTAACCGACGCTAACGCCATCTCCCTTCCCTTCCTTTCCTCTGCCTTTCCTATGTCTTTCTGTCCCTCTCTCTCTCTCTCTACCTCTACCCAGGCCCAAACGCACTTTCTCTCTCTAGGCCCGCCACGTCATCCTCTGTCCTCTTTATCCAACCACCTTCCTGCCGTCCCAACCATTTCACCTTCACTTCTCCTAGCTGTTTCTCACTCCTCCTCACTCCCCCCACCCCTCTTTCTCTCTCTACAAAAAAGAAATGCAAGAGGGGCAAAAAGAGAAGAAGAAAACCCAAGAAAAAAAAAAGTTGTCTTTTTTAACCCCCACCTCCCCTCTCCATCTCTCTCTCTCTCCTCGTCTTCCAGGCAGCTTCTTCCATGTAAAATTTCTCCTAGACACCAAGTCCAATCTTTCCATCTTGACTCTCTCCCTCTTTCTTTCTCTCTCTATCAATCTCCACTCGTTCCACCTCCACAGGCTCAAATCCTCTCTCTTTCTCTCTTCTGGTTTCTGGGTTTTTTCTCTTCCGCCCCTTTTGAAGGAACCCACCGGAGAAAGATGCCTTGGTGGCAGAGGAAGTCCAGCAAGTCCCGGGAGGACGCCGCCGCCGCCGCCGGTGCCCAGCCCCCGGCAAATCGTCCGTCAAGAACGACGGCAAGCGGAATCACAGGAGCTTCGACGAGGCCTCCTCCTCGCGAAACTCCCCAGGAACAGCCGGGACTTCGGGGGGCCGGCGGCGGCGGCGTCGGTGGGCCCGCCGTCTTGTTCTCGGGCTTCGATTCGGATCGGGGCCTCCCCTTGCCTCGGCCCTCGGTCTCGTCCATCCAGGGGACCGAGAATGGGTCGGTCTCTGTCTCGAGCGTGAGCTCGTCCGGGTCGTCGGACGATCCCCAGCTGGTCAATGGTCACGCCCAATTTGGAATCCAGAGGTTGGGTTTCGCGAGATTCGCGATTAATCTCCTTCTTGCCCTAATTTTTTCTTCATACATGATTGTAACCCTTCGGTGGAGGTTGATGATTCGGCGACGCGTGAAGTAGATTTGGTCCTTGGTTTTAGGGCTAGCGTGAATTATTGGAGTCGACGGTCGCTTCTTTTGCAGGTGATGCTGAGCGGCGATTTGTGTTGGTTTTTGCGTAGTGAAGGGTAAATGATTAGCTGGGTAAGGAGGGTTTCTTGGTAATTGATTGACATGGGATCGAAAGAGTCGATTGTTTTCTGGTCTTGTCTCTCTTGATCATGTCTTTCCTCTCTCGAGGTCGGAGCTTGGATCGTTTCAACATAAGGACAAGGTCAGTTTGGTGGCGAGTTCGTGTCTTGCGCAATCTGAAGTTGTGGGTGGCTTTCATTTCTAATCCCTTTGATATCCCTTGTCTTTGTGTGTGCGGGTGTATTCGGCTTGCTTTTGTTGTTTGAGGTTTGGTAGGCTCAACAGCATGTATGATCGTAAGTGTAATGACTTCATAATTAAAGCGATGGTCTTTTAGAGACCGACTTGCGTCTTGTTTGTGTTGAAGAAGATCAGATGAGTAGTGAGTGAATATGATTCTCTATAAATGGAGGGATGGCATTTGATGTTTTCCTAAGAGGTGCGGTGGGTAAAAATGATTGCCTGTATAGGCAGCATGTGTAAGTATGATCTTTGTGGTGTTTTAATGACAGGGGACTTAGCAATACAAAGTGCACTGCAAGGGCAAGGAGCCCCAGTCCTTGTGCAAGGGGGCCCACAAGCCCCACATCACCTCTTTGTACACGATTGTCGGGTTTCAATCTTGATTCTCCACAATCAGGAAGGCAAGATGATGCTAGGAGCCAATGCCATCCGCTGCCTCTTCCCCCGGGTTCTCCTACAAGCCCTTCTTCATTGCCCAACAACAGAAATGGTGGGGCGCCTGAAAGCCCCACTTCTACCCTTTCAAAATGGAAGAAGGGAAGACTTCTGGGAAGAGGAACTTTTGGGCAAGTTTTCCTTGGATTCAACAGGTACGTGTACTCCAAAATTTGCGTGCAAGCAGAATAATTGAGATGTCTCACTTTTCCTCCATCAACTGTCATCTATTCTAGATGGCTTAATTTGGATAAATGGTTTTTGACCCTTTCCATGTTCATTCTTCCAGCAAAATCGACACATTTGTTAACTTGTCTTTCTGCTAACATTACAGTGAAGGAGGGCAAATGTGTGCTATAAAGGAAGTGAGGATTGCTTCGGATGATCAGACATTAAAAGAGAGTTTTAAGCAGCTTAATCAGGTCAAATGTTTAACCCATTTTATGTAAACTTATCACTTTTAGTCTTTTGATGGTATGAAAATTGATGAACTTGTTGTCTTCCGTCATCTGCAGGAGATAAACTTGCTTAGTCAGCTTCGTCAT
Source organism: Eucalyptus leucophloia subsp. euroa (assembly GCA_017140325.1). Classification (NCBI taxonomy): domain Eukaryota; kingdom Viridiplantae; phylum Streptophyta; class Magnoliopsida; order Myrtales; family Myrtaceae; genus Eucalyptus; species Eucalyptus leucophloia. Next base: position 66,198,242 of record CM029475.1, read on the forward strand.
CCAAATATAGTGCGATACTATGGAAGTGAATTGGTATGGGCAGGATGCTTTAGTGGAAAACTTAAAAAGTCATAGGCCCGTGCATCAGAATACATGCAAATAAACACAAAATGCAAACATTGGCACTTCTGTGTGGATTTGCAGTGAATTAATTTTTGATATTCTGCATCTGTCGTTCTTGTAGGGAGAAGATGCACTCTCAGTTTACCTTGAGTATGTATCCGGTGGTTCAATTCACAAATTACTCCAGGAGTATGGTGCGTTTGCGGAACCTGTTATTCAAAATTATGCTAGGCAGATTGCTTCTGGCCTTGCCTACTTGCATGGAAGAAATGTGGTGCACAGGTAATTGCCTCTCAACCAGAGTTGTGATTTCTTGTAAATTGGATGGCCAACCTTATAGGGTTTATTAAGTTTCACTAATGGTATTGCGCACCTTGCAGGGACATCAAAGGCGCAAATATTTTAGTTGATCCCCATGGTGAGATCAAATTGGCGGACTTTGGCATGGCGAAGCATGTATGTCATTTGAATCAATAAGTAGTTCTAAATTTCCTTTCTTTCAATATTGCAAAGGATGGCAAGTTTTCTTGGGGATTTATGTTACTCCTTGCATATGTATTTCATGACTCTCTTTAATTACTCCACCCAACAAAGATCCCACCAAAAATCGCATTTTAAATATCTGGAATGGTCTAATGCAAATTTCGACTTTAGGGGCTACATTGGAACTATATACCCTAGGGTAAACAAAGCTTGCCCCTTGATTTTTTTGTTTGACATGAGGATTCCTTGGCAAAGTTAGAAATGTTCGTTTACTTCATTGGGTACCCTTGGTGTGAGAGATCATCTTATTGTGAAGTTTAGTGATTTTTAGCCTGAGTGGCTGAATGACAAAATTCTTGCACCCATCTGATCCTATGAGTGTTCTCTCACCCATATACCCATGCCTACCCACAAACATGACCACGGCTATTGGGAGGTGTATATGGTCCTTTTGCTAGTGCTAACACTACTATTCATAGACCATGGAGTTAGCACAATTTGGGTAAGGAGGAGATGTATAGGTAGGTAACAAATCAGAGTGGCACAACAAAGCATGGTGAGCCCATAACCCATACCCAGAATTGAAACTGGCTCTGTTAACAGAGAAGTTTCAGCCATGCCCATGTTTTTACTTACAGGAGGTGAACAATTTTGCAGCATGTAATTATTTTACATAGTTCATAACGTGCTGAGAAATTCTTGTCCTCTTTTGTTTGATACAGATAACATCTTGCCAATCAATGCTTTCTTTCAAGGGTAGCCCTTACTGGATGGCACCTGAGGTACTCTCTCTCCCCGCCCCATGGGGTTGTGTCTGCATGTGCATGTACTCATCTTGTGGTGGCTACCATTTTTGCATACATTTTATATCACTTCTTATCCATGTTCCCTTTACCCATGTCTTTGCCCACCCACTTATATTGAGTTATTAACCTCAGGTTGTGATGAACACGAATGGCTACAATTTGGCTGTTGATGTGTGGAGCCTGGGATGCACTGTTCTTGAAATGGCAACATCGAAGCCGCCTTGGAGTCAGTTTGAAGGGGTGCGTTAGACTATCCTGAACATAAATGTGCTTTTTTCTTGCAGTTCCCAGTAGTTTGCAGGACTAAATCTGTTTTCTTTAATATTGAATTAAACAGGTGGCTGCCATTTTTAAAATTGGAAATAGCAAAGATATGCCTGATATTCCCGATCACCTTTCTAATGATGCCAAAAGTTTCATAAAGCTGTGCCTGCAGCGTGACCCATCGTCCCGGCCCACAGCTGTGCAGCTACTTGACCACCCTTTTCTTCGGGACCAGGCAACATCAAGTAACATTAACATTACCAGAAATGCCTTTCCTTCAGTGTTTGAGGGGACCCGCACGCCGGTAAAGCCTTCTAGAATGCTTTTGTTTCCTTTTCGAGATTCATTTGTCTATTCCTTTAGTCCATGCTTTTTTTAAGTGAGAAAGAGTGTTGCACTATATACTTTGAGATTGTGTTTGTTGAAGAAGCATTTGCAATGTGTCCCACGGAGATGGATGTATGTTGAGAAAGGTCTGTTATAAACTCGCGTTAAGTTTCTGGCTAAAAGAAGATTTTGCATTAGGTTTTTACTTTTGAGGTTTTATTTTTTGCTGAATGCATTAAGGCTGTTTTGTGTCTATTATTGTGTGTCTGCCCTCTGAATAAGTATTTGGGACTTATTTATTCCGATTTTGTATGAACCAGGTTCATATGGGGTGCTCAGTGTGTGTGGTTCTTCTTTATCCCAAAACAAGGAAATGAAGAATCTTGTGATAATTTAGTTGTTGTAGAGAAGATTAGTGTACCGAAAAATTGAGACTGGTTACATTGATTATGAACTGGCATTTACTTTTTTGCTTTGAGCAGCCAGCGCTGGATCTCCACCCCAACAGAGGAAACGTGACTCCGGGTACTGTGACTCCGCCTGAAGTGGACTACCCGAGACAGCCAATGGGAATGGTCTCTCTCTCCAACAGAGGAAGCATGACTCCTCCTGAAGTGGACTACACGAGAAGGCCAGCAGGAATGGTTTCTCCCTCACGAGCCTTGAGAAGTCCAAGGTATGTGCTTTTCCCATGCTTTTGGTCATGTGCACGTGTGTGTGATTTTTGTGTTCCGTTGTGGAACAGAGTTACTTTTTTCAGGATGTGTATTAAAAATTTTTTCCTCCTAGCAGGAATGATGTGAGAATGATAACATCTTTACCCGTATCCCCAAGTTCAAGCCCATTGCGTCATCTAGGAAATGCACAGAGGAGCGGGTTTCTCTCTCCTCCTCACCCATCTTATGCTAATGTTGGACACAGTACTTACACCTTGAACGACTACCCTATATATCCTACAAGACCAAACACGAGACAGCCTTTGGATCCTTGGCATGAAACAGCTCTTTTCAGTTCTCGGACGCCCAATGGATCCCCAAGAAGGGCACTTATTTGATGTAAATAGCAAAGTAAGACTGTAGGTCCTTTTTCAATCATAACAGGAGAGGAATGAGGCAAAGCTCTATATGCTGTATCTAGAGGGGAAGTATAGCAACGCATCCCTTCAGACAAAAGTGCGGCGGGTTTCTCTGGCTGCTCATTACAGGAGCTTCGAGACAAAGTATAAAGAGGCTCTTCATGGCTTTGGTGGAACTTGCGTTTATCGCCTGCACAAGTTCCTCCTTGGATATAATAAAAAGGGTGATGGAACTTTACGATCGGGGATGTACTGTAGCTTGAATCTTGTAACGATTTGTTGATTGTTGTAACTGAGGAAGGCGATATCTATGTTTGTAACATTGTTGTTTATAGTTTAAAGGTTATAAGATGAATACCCAGACTGCTGTCAGCCTGATAAAACGAGAGGATTTGGCCCTTGGTGGTTCCCTTTCCTGTCTGCTTACTTCACCTGTTCCCAATTATGTGGAGTGTTCATTCATATTATAGAAGTGACTTTGGACAGCTTATCAGAGTAAGCATTGGCGCCTGGCGTTGTGGTTTTGCTTCAGTTCTCTCATCGAACGCTGTAGCTTTATTGTTCCGGCTGGTTAGATACACTGTGGGACTCGACATGTACTCTTGGCAATGTTGTGGTATTTTTCTGAGCTCTCAAATTGGCAACAGGACTTGGGAGGATGGATTCCAGCTCCGGTTGATCGGTAGTAGAATCCCAGTTGTGGTTAGAGATCGACCGGAGATGCGGCATAGAGTCGAAAACCGAATCGAGAATCTGGGTTTGATTCCATATTTGGCGATGGAAACTGGTTTAGGCTGCAAAATGGCAACAAATTTTGGATGACCTTTCCGGAGTCTTGGGTTGCATTAGAAGTTGGAACTAGGGCAAGAATTCAGCCCAGGCCTCAGCTCATTTTTCGAGCCTTGGTAATTGTACGGTAACGAAAGAAATGGTGGATCTAGTTCAGCATTTTTCAAAGCGTTTTAGAGAAAATTTATTGTGTTTAGCAAATTATACTAGTCCTGCATGATCCTATCCATTGGTCACCTCTTGTGAGTCCATTCATTCCGTTTTGAGCACGTTGCATCTCGTGCTAGTTCACAACAAATCACAAGTAAGGTAAAATATTATTATCCTATCTATCGGTCACTTCTCGTGTTTCCATTCATTCCCTTTTTAGCACATTGCGTATTGTGCTAGTTCACAACAAATCACGAGTAAGGTAAAATATCTTACCATTCATGAGAAATAAACTGAACATTATAAACTCTACTTTATCAATTTATTCAATATTTTTTGATATTTTTAAATTAGCGCATGAAAAACAAATGCTTTCCATCAAAACTAATAGCGAAAAAAAGAAGAGAGAAGAGGGATCATCAAAATAAACTCAATTACAATTCAGTGAAAAAAAGGAAAAAAAAATGAAAAAAAAGGGATTTCAACTTTTCCCACCATTTTTCCTTTGCAACTCTCTCCCTCCCTCCTCGCTTCCTTCCCATGGAAGCTTCGAGGCTAGAAGAAGAGACCTCTCTCTCCCTCTCTCTATCTGTGGCAAAAATCGGAACTTGAAGGAGAGTAGAGGGGAAGATGCCAGTGGAGATGCCGAGGGGCCTGCCGTTCTCGGTGGACACGTGGACTCCTCCGTCGTCGTCCCGGCGGAAGCGCCACCGCTTCCTCACCCACGCCCACCGCGACCACTCGGCCGGGATCGCGGTCGCCGCCCGCTCCTCCCGCTCCATCTACTCCACCCGCCTCACCAAGGCCCTCGTCCTCCACCACTTCCCTCAGGTCCGTTCCCCCAGATCCCCTCCTCGTTCCATCGTGACTCGTGATCCTTTGGGGGTAGAAATGGAATTTCGGGTCGATTGCTGATTAGGGTTTCGTTGGTTCTTGGGTGCAGCTTGACGGTTCGTTGTTCGTCGAGATTGAGGCGGGGCAATCTTTGGTGGTCGACGATCCGGATGGGCCTTTCGCCGTCACTGCTTTCGATGCCAATCACTGCCCCGGTATGCGATTTGATATGATTTAGAACTGAGGCTGTTGAGTGCATGATGAGGGGATTCTATTGGAAAAAATTGGTTTTCTAGATAAAGATGCATTAACAGCTTCTTTTGCTTCGTTCATTAGCATCGGGTGAAGAGAGTTATCGCTAAAAGATGGCGAATTTTGCCTTGTCTTGATGTTTTGACTTTCATTCCATGATCTTTTTGTATTCATCATTGCGTAGGAGGGTTCTTTTTTCGTTTTTGGTTTGGTGGTTTCTAAAGGATGCTATTGACATATGATCCTAATCCATCGCCTGGTGCTGGTTTTTTTGGATACCAGGAGCTGTAATGTTCTTGTTTGAGGGCGCCTTTGGTAACATTTTGCACACGGGAGATTGCAGATTGACCCCTGAATGCGTGCTGAACTTACCGAACAAATACATTGGGGGAAAAGGCAAAGAGCCAAAGTGTCCACTGGATTTGGTTTACTTGGATTGCACCTTCGGAAAGTACTGCCAAAGCATGCCAAGCAAGCATTCAGCGATACGACAGGTATGGATTGAATTAGTTGCCACATAGCCTCTCATCCTCGTTCCTTTGATTGAACTGCATAGCTTAGTCATATTTCCACCCAAATGCTGAGGCTTATTTTTTCAAGCTATATGGTTGGTCTACATCATCTCATGCCTCAGCTTCACGACTTTCTTAGTCAATCAGCAAGTTTTCAACTTTTCGTCATGCTGTACTTGTACAAGATATTGTCATTAACATTGGCATAGTGATCGTCATTGTCCTGAACTCCAGTTTTGCTCATGCGCTTTTTGGATTTATCTTGATATGGGTTGCAACTTAATAACTCACCGTCTCTGTGATGCTTAGTTTGTCAAAATGAGAGAAATGAATCTCTTGGTTTAAAGTTGTGAAAAAACAACGGAAAAGTATTTATATTTTTTATGCAGGTGATCAATTGTATATGGAAGCACCCTGATGCTGCAGTTGTCTACCTGACCTGCGATTTACTCGGCCAGGAAGAGATACTGGCTGAGGTGTCACGGACCTTTGGGTCCAAGATCTATGTTGATAAAGCTGCCCATCCAGAGAGTTTACATTCTCTGGCACTCACATTCCCGGAGATCTTCTCGGAAGATCCATCTTCTCGTTTCCATTTGTTTGATGCCTTCCCTAGATTGTTCGAAAGGGCTAAAGCAAAACTTGAGGAGGCTCGAATTAGTTTGCAGCCTGAACCCCTAATAATTCGGCCTTCATCACAATGGTATGCATGTGAGGAGGAGTATTCCCTGGCAGAAGTTGAACTAAGACGAAGATTTGATGAAGCAGTTAGGGATGAGTTTGGTGTTTGGCATGTCTGTTACTCTATGCATTCATCGAGGGATGAATTAGAGTGGGCCTTGCAGACTCTTGCCCCTAAGAGGGTGGTGTCAACAACACCGAACTGTTGGGCTATGGAACTGGATTATGTCAAGAGAAACTGTTTTGGCACTAAAGTAGCCTCAGAGGACCCTATCTGGAATCTTCTAGGCATCAATGCCAAAACTCCCATCAACATTGACGTCCCTTCTGAGTGCATGGAGTTTCCACCTTCATTATCTGAGCAAGCTCATAGTTTTGTGGACTGCGAAGGAAAATCGGCAAAACCATCCACCAGTGGGAGTGAAGTTTTAGATTTATCTCCTCCGAGTAAACGGCCCTCACTGACACTATTTGGTAGGGCCAGAATTGGTTTTGAAGGCTCAATACATCTGCAGGAAGAGAAGAGAATTGCTTCCAGAAATGATGAGCCATCACACATTATTTCCACCACTATTCATCATACTCAATCTGAACTGTCATGCCGAGAAGATAGATATACTTCGGAGCATTGTGAGGAATTAAATGAAGAAAAAGTTGAGGAAGATATTGCTGAAGTAGTACAGACTAAGAGTCCAGAGGCAAAAGAGCTAGACAATTGCAAGTTCGATTCTTTTTCATCGCTTGGGTCATCAAACAATTTCAATGAGTGTTTGAGAAAGTTGTACAGATCAAAGAATGTCCCGGTGCCTCGACCTCTACCCTCCTTAGTGAAATTAAATGCCACTAGACGTGCTATTGGGAGCTTTAAAGGTAAGCCGGCTTGTGTTCGCCTCTAAATGTCGACAAGAGAGCAGAAGTCGGAAGAGATGCTCTGGAAGTTTTGATTACTGGTGAAGATTACAGGAATTACAGGGTATATAGAGAAAGAAATAGGCAATTTCGCCTTCGGTATTTGGTTTCTCAAACATACAGCTATCAAGAATTTGATAGTCAAGGCGGCAAACCATTTTTATACATTCCATTCTTTCACATAAGTGCAGATGATTGATTGTAGGAACATTGCCAAATTGGCAAATACAGAGATGCACATATTCATTTGTATTATTGTTATAGGACATTCATATAAATTGATTGCGTTGAGGTATGTAATTAGAAGCCAAGGTTGGTGTTTTTCATGAATTTTTATTTCCTTGAAGCTTCTAGGAATGCAAACGGGCTCGGAAGATTATGAAGTCGGTCACGAGCAGGAAGAAATCAGAAATTATCAACCGTATACAGAGGTCTTATGCATAGCGAAATTCACTCTAGATGCTGAATCCTCCACTAAACGAAGTCCATTCAGACAGCAAAGTGAAAAAGGAGACGAAAGAAGTGAATTCTGCCGGAAAAAGAAAAACATAAAGAATTAACAAATTATTAAGGTTAATATTATGAAAAACTCAAAAAATTAATATGCTTACAATAAATTTACTTTGATTCGTTTTCATTAAATTTTATCATTAAATATGAAGTTTGATGACACGTGATTATTGACAATTGTATCACTTTAGAGTTATATTTTCGTCTATCACATATGTATTGGGTTATGATATTAATATAATTTTATCTAAAACTAACGGAGGGTCACTTTGAGGGGTTTTTGGTTATCAAAAAATTAATTTGGGATAAGTTTGCATGTTTCAATTTAGGATTTTTGATAGTCAAAAAGCTAGTTTAAAGTAAATTTGTTTGATATGCAGGTTTTTCGTGGTAGTAACCTAAATTACTAATGAATTGAGAGGAGAATCCCTCTGCTTTGTCGGCGACTATATAGCAAGCGTTTTTCGACGCGGGACTGCGTACGATGAAGCCTCGTTCTTGCTCGTCGGAGCTGAAAAGCGAACGTCTTAGGCCGAGTTCGGAGCGAGCGACGAGAAGAGACTTCTTCGCCATCGAAATGCAATGAATCTCCTCGCTCCCCTCCGCCCATCGCCCGCTCGTCCTTCCCTCGTCCGCTCAAATCCACTCCCCAGGTTCATCCATCTCTCTCTCGAAAGCAAGAGGCACGCGCATCGCGAATGCGAATTGTTCAGCTCGGCATTTCTTCAAACACGTCGTGCGCTGTGGGTTCTTTTGCTTTTTGGGCAAGTGGGTGTCTCTGTCTCTCTGTCAAGCGAGTCATGTGCGTGTTTCTCTCTGCGTTTCTTGAAGGGTCAGCGCTCGTGACGACATCGCCATTGAAGCTCGGCACGTGAACTTCTGTGTTCCGGCGAGGCAGGGGGCGCCCGTGCCCATCCTCAAGGACTGCTCCGTAAGCATTCCTGCGGGGCAGCTCTGGATGCTTCTTGGCCCCAATGGGTGTGGGAAGTCGACTCTTTTGAAGGTGCTTTCACTCTTTTTCTTTAGTTGTCTAATTGGCTGATGGTGTTGTTATTCTTCGCGCACCTGACGATTTAGTCGTGTCGTTCAGATTCTTGCCGGTCTTTTGGCTCCAACTGGAGGGAAGGTGTATGTCAGGAGGCCCAGGAGTTTTGTTTTCCAAAATCCTGACCATCAGGTTAGTTTATTCATTCTCAACATGTTCGACAAGAGGTTCCGTTAGTAGGTTTATACCGCTTTTAGTTTTGTGTTGTTGGATGCTTTGGACTGGGGGATCTTGTGTATATATGCTGCTTCTTGTACCTGTAGAGATGTTTTGTTCTTTCGTATATATGGAGATTGTAAGACTGAATGCGTAACATTATTTGCTGGTTGTTGACAAGTGGAAGTTGGCTAGTGTATGAGAGAATTTCGGTTGGTTATGGATAAACTGAAGGTCATGTTGAAGAGTTGTTTTACATGATGTCTGAGCAGGGACTATTTAGAATTGGGGTTGTAGATACTACTGTCTGACTTCTAGTAGGCATGGAAATTGCATGAAAGTTCTGATGTGTATCTCCAGCCTAAAGCATTGCCTTTGTGAACTATTGGCTTTGTGCACAAGTAAAGGTTAAATTTATAGTCTGGCTTTGTGAACTAGCTGTCTGCTTTATATTAGTCACAATTGGCGTTCTGTGACACTTACTAATTGAGATCTGCTAAACCAAGTCAAAACCTCAAGGACCCTAGTATTTTTTTTGGGTCAAAAGGACCCTGATATTTAAATGCCCTAATAACTGAAGTAAATTTTCCTTCTGAAGCTAGTAGAAATGTAGCAACTCCTTGCAATAATGTCAAGAAATGCCCTACATTGGGAGGGATGGAGCAGGTTGTGTTAAGTTGGGTTCATTGCTCAAACCCTATCCAGTTTGTTAATATGGATCCTGTGATCAAGACACTCTGGGCATGTGAAGCTATTTGCCAATTGTAAATGGTATTGATGTCGGCTAGCACCTGGTATATTGTGAACATACATTGAGAATGCATGTGCAACACATGTAAGCACGTGTGTGCATATGTGCATAGTTGCTAGGGAGGGTTTTGTCTTAGGTTATCTTTGGGATCATCTGCTAGTCCAAAAATATGCTCTATTTGATGATAGTAACAACTTGTGAGGGTTATTGGTATCATATTAGGAAGGGAGGGTTTTGTCTTAGGTTATCTTTGGGATCATCTGCAGGTCTAAAATATGCTCTATTTGATGATACCAATAACTTGTAAGCACATACCATTACCAGTGTTTTGCATGTTTCAGGTTGTGATGCCAACTGTGGAAGCTGATGTTGCATTTGGCCTTGGCAAATCCAACCTTACTCTAGAGGAAGTAAGGTCCAAGGTGTTCCAAGCTTTGGATGCTGTGGGCATGTCCGACTACATGCAAGTAGGTGATGGACACTTTTAAGTATATTATGATCTCTAGGTCATTAGAATTATATGATGCTCACCTTGCAGAGACCAATTCAAACCCTCAGTGGTGGTCAAAAACAGAGGGTTGCCATTGCGGGTGCCTTAGCTGAAGCATGTAAAGTTCTGTTATTGGATGAGCTCACAACATTCTTAGATGAAACGGATCAGGTATTATCCCATGGGCTTGAGTAACTGCAAAATCAAATTCTTTTGAACTACGAAGTATGTTCTAAAATAGATCTTGTTTTTTGGTTTGGATTCAGACTCGTCATTACATTGGTTTAAAATAAAAAAATTGCATTCAGTTTACGTGTTTGAATTGGATATGTGAACTTGTCAAAAGTTTATTCTCTAAATTAACTTAATATTCAGGTAAGTTTGAGACTGAACCCTGTGCTTTCCTCATCTCACTAGATTGGTGTGATCAAAGCAGTAAAAAATTCTCTGGACAAATCGGAAGAAGTTACTGCATTATGGGTGACTCATCGGCTGGAGGAGCTAGAGTATGCAGATGGTGCCATTTACATGGAAGATGGGAAAGTTATTTCTTATGGAGATCCAGCCAGAATTACAGATCTCATCAAAGATAAGCAAGCAGCTTATATCAATGACATAAATTGTTGACACTGTTGTTATATGTTGATTGTTTGCATGATACGTAGAAAGAAAAGGCAACAAGAATGATTGATACCATCCCCTTTCTTAATGTGGGGTTGCGTCTTGCCTATGTTCTGGATTATTTATTGTGGGCACTGCATTTGAGTTGAAAGTTTGTTTCCATGATCAGTGCTCACAATGCAACATTTATAAATGCAAATTGTTTTTAGCTGCAATACAATTTCTTTGATTGATATCTGTGTGCATGTGTACAGTATGTCTAAATTTCTATAACAGAGAGACTCGGGAGGAGTTTGTTTCTGTTGGTATTGCACAGAAGAAAAATCTTACATGATATTCATGTTTGGTAAAAATCAGCTCCTCTTTTTTGGTTTTAAGTTGCAACTCACCCATTCATTGGCCTGGCTTCCCTCCCTCGCTTGGAGTGCAAATGGGTGGCCCTGGAAAGCATTCTACCAATGAACACTGATGCAACTGACTGGTCCGTTTGAGCATGTCTTATAAGAATGGCCCGATGCAATCCGAGGATGCTGATTTCTATAGCAGAAAGAATTCCGGTTTCTTCTTGCTGCAGCTTTGCCTCTGGCCAGGTTTTGCATAGTTCCCAAGTAGTCATAAGTGTTTAAAATAGGCATGGAAATGTTATGCCCTAGCAATGAATGCCAAGAACAGACATGACCATCGATTTTGTGTTGCGGTATTTTTGCTTCGAGTCCATCAAGATGAATCTCTCTCTCTCTCTCTCTCTCTCTACTAAACAGGTCATCTACTGGAAAATGGTATCAGGGAATCCATTTTCATGAAACACAAAATATGGAAGTGAAATGAAGGAAAATAAAGCTCAATTTAACACATGTGAAACCGGTACTTCTCATGAATATGAACCAGAAAACTGATTTCTAGTTCTCAATCCAAAGACTTGAAGGGTACTCATGTTCCGAATGCTATGACCCCAATGTTGAGCTGACTTGCTGCTGAGTTCAACCAATTCGTACTCATCACATGAATCATAGAACGGGTTTCTACAATATTTCTTTTCGAGTGTCGTGGAAGCAAAAGTTCCCAGGAGAAAAGCAAGAAGAAAGAATGCGTCATTCCAATGTGTTTGCCCATGTGCTTCAATTGCCAACGGTGGATGTCTAGCTACTATGATCGGTTGATTGGCCACTGCAGCACGGTCCCCCTATAAATCTCTTGCGTAAGGTCAACGGCATTTTTGCATTTTTCTAGCTGATGAACTTTGACTTTTCCTCCTGTTCGAGTTGAGCAAAACTGCACTAGCTTCCCACTTTGGCTTCACGCCCGCATCCCGCATCTTCGTGTCATCTGACCAAACACTGGAAGTTGCTGAATCTATGATAAATCATCAAAATATTTAATACACCTGATGTGAATCATCTTGATTTTCGAAGTGTTTTTATAATTGCACATTGTACGAGAAATATGTCGCATAAAAAATCATGAACTTTCTTAAACAATGGGGAGGGCCAATATTTTTTGACGATATCTTTCGAAAAATTGAAATGAATAAATAATTCAATTTTGGCCAGAAAGGATATGAAAGTGATGCTGTGCCAAAGCTTCAAGAGGAGTTGACCATCCGGTCAAACATGGAGGATCTGCAAAACTAGAGAGAGAGAGAGAGAGAGAGAGAGAGAGAGAGAGCCTCCATTTTTCACTCAACCGAAAAGCCTGCACCCTTTCTGCCGTCCGCTTTTTTTGAATGGTCAACGCGCCAAGCTGTTTGCACTCTCCCCTCTCTCTTTGTCTTCCTTCCATGGTCGCCTGCTTCCATACATCGCCGGCTCGACGAATCGGGAAGCAAAAAGCTCCGGCCTTTGCAGCCTCTGCGGCCTCTTCGCTGCGGACTCTGTAGAATTCGTTGAGCTCGAGGAGCACGCCGCCGTCTCCGGCTCCGTCTCCGGCCCGATCTTCCGTTCCGGGTTGCGCCGATCTCTCTTGCCGGCGGGGGCGATTGCGAATTCGAAGGTAAGTCCGAATCTTTTCGCTTTTTTCGTTTCTGGGTTCTTTCTTCCGGCAATAGGGTTGATCAGTGCGCGATAAATTTATCTCTCTCTCTCTCTCTCTCTCTCGTGATTATCTGCCTCGTTGCTTCATCACCTGCTCCGACTACTTCCGCGAGTGTCAAGTATGTGGGAATTGCCGTTATTCCTTTTCTGGAAAGGCGAGGAAAGGCGATGAAGTTGGCAATTTTGGTATGAGTGGTTAATTTGGAAGGATTTGCATCGGCTGCTGGATTCGTTCTTTTTGTGTCAGTAGCTGATCTACATGTTGTGTATATAAAGCAATTTCTGACCCGTATTAAAAGTATGGTCAGTTCAGTCTTCTTGGGTTAGATGGACCTCGGTCATGCCCGGAAGCACTTATTCAATTGTAGATTGATGTGAGTTAATGATTGGATCGAATGATGGGATGTCTCGTGTTGTTGAATTCTAGTTAAAATTATTTTATCGTGAGAGAGGATGGTGCTAGCGATTTCAGGTTGTATGTTTTTGCGTGCAAAAGTTAGTTGGTTCGTGGGTTCTTTCTGAATGCTGTAGACATCTTATGACAAGAACTTTCATCTTTAGGTGCTCCAACAGATTCTTTGATCATAAGTGTGAGAGGGAATCATCAGAGGATATTGGCGCCAAAAACAGGTTTTGCGCTGCAAATTCCTGGACTCAATAGAAATCTAGGTTAGGACAGGTCCGGTGAGACTTGGTGAGAGGTATGCTGTCGGTAACGCAATACTCTAAACTTCCACTGCATATTGTTTGCTTTACCTAGTTACAATACCTTTTGTTAGCCACAGTTTACTAGTTGATACTTGACTTTCTAGAATTTAGTTCTTCAGCCATTGATAGAAGAAGGCACTTAGTTTTACTTGTACGTGGTGACAACTCGAAATCACTGCTGTGTTGGTCATTTATTAGCTTATTGTTTCTTGTCCTCGTCTGTTCTGCCTTCGCCTTGTTGCTTGCTTTTGTAAATTAGATTATATTATTTTATTATTTTGCTCTCATGCCTGAAACCTATAGGTGTATTAGTTTCTGGTTTTATTTCCAGACTGATGGTGTATTGTAAGTGAAAATGAGCAATTAGTTGAGTGATTCAACTGCAGTGTGATGTGCACTGTGAAAGGAGGAAAACACAAGAAATGAAGAAAAACAGAATCAGGTGAAACCTGTGAACCGGATTGGATGTGAAGGGGTTTAATTGGTCAGTTAGTGTCCTTCTCTCAAGCTTGGTTCCCAGTTTCAGAATGAATAATTCCCAACCAAAAAATTTGGTTCGATGTAGTTCACAATGTTGAATTGGATTGGACCAGTCAGTCCACAACCCCAGTTAGGACCCCATACCTTGAACCTATCTTTTGCCATTAGGTTCTCCAGTTTTTGGCCTCTATCCACCTTGGTCCCTAACCCATCTTGGAACTCATTCAATTATGCTGGAGTCATAGGCTTCCCTGCTCCTTCCTAATCTGATTTCTCATCTCGCATTGAAGTGTTAAATGTATTGTGACTGTAAGGTGAATCTTACCTTTTCCTTGCTCTATTCTAAGTTTTATCTTCCTGGCTATTACTCCTTATTATGCATAGATGATCTTCATTTTATTTTTTAGTTTTATTGGGTCATAAAAAATCCTTCATGTTGTTTACTGCAGATTATCACATACAATGAAACCTGTGGAAAATGGGGACTCTGATTTGGAAGGTGGAAGGCTGGGAAAAGACAGAGAGAGAACAACAAGAAGTGGAAGGACATTTAAAATGCACAACCAGGCCTTGTTATCTGGGCTTGCATATTGCATATCATCCTGCAGCATGATCCTGGTCAACAAGTTTGTGCTCTCCAGCTATGATTTCAATGCAGGCATATCATTGATGCTCTACCAGGTGCTTTTTCCTGCTGTGTTAGTTTTGCTTTACCCTATTGTTCCCATGTTAGGATATGTGCTGAATATCTGATGGCTTTATGCGATTACTGACATAGCCTGTAACTCTCTTTGGAATTGCAGAATCTTGTGTCAGTTATCATTGTGTCTACATTGAGCCTTTTTGGTGTGATATCAACAGAACCACTGACTTTAAATTTGATTAAGGTCTGGTTGCCTGTGAACGTAATATTTGTTGGAATGCTCATTACGAGCATGTTTAGGTATGTTGATTCCTTTCCTCCCCCCCCCCTGGAAATTAAAGTCTTTCACTACTTGGCATTGGCCTATTTTTTGATGTCCACATCTTTTCTGAAATTGGAAGTCTCCTAGCATGCATATATATCCTAGTCATTCAATTGATTAAGATTACATGTCTTGGTGAGAGTTAATTCGATGCAGCTTTTTAGTAAGTTGGAATAATCTTCTGCATCCCTGTGGAAGCATAGCAAATTGATTGTGGATTGTCTGTTCATACTGTTCTAAAGGAAGAGCTAAATTAAATGGCTATTTATGGTTGAAATTTTCCTTTCATCATCATTGTCCCTGATGCTTTTCATTAACCATCCTATCAAGAGGTGTAATTAAGTGTTAAATCTACAATGTCTATGTTCTTATGACAATTTTCAATGTAAAAGACTTGAAAGTACAAACTTACTTAATCTGATGTGCATATGAGCTTTCCAATAAACTTTAATCTATTTTCTATTCTCTGGGTTAAATGCCGCTATCAGTATTCTCTAGGAGTACCTTGTGTATATCTTTTGTGGTTCACCACCTAATTTTGATGAAAACTCCCCAAAAACTTATATTAGAGAGAGTTTACAGTAGTTGTTACTAGATGACTGGTATGGATGGGCATATAGGGTGCTAAGATGATGATTCGAGTTCCTAAATACACAAAGTTTCCCATTGTAGGATCCATGTATATTTGAATTCTTAAACCATGTTTGCTAATTCAATGCAGACATTACTCATCATAAAACATGAAATTTCATATCTCATTGGACAGTTGTGCTGAACTCATTAATCTCTTTACTTTTTTTCCCTCCATCTGGTAAATGATACTGAACTCCGATCTTCCTTTTTTTTTTTTTTTTTTTCAGTTGATTTGGGATTACAATGAGAAAAACCAGGTTTTGGTTTCTATGCAGGGCCATCCATTTTATTCTGTGGATGGGGCAGTGAGAATTTAGCTTTTAGCATGTGGAATCGACTGAGCTGCACATGCTAAAAACACATATATAATACCAGCATAAATCATTTAGAATATCTTTGTAATATGAAAAATTGGAATAATATTTCATTTCAAAGCATGAAATGGAAAGTCCTTTCTTGGGGCTTAATGAATTTATGCATTTTTCTTGTAAGCATTTCATTTATTTCCTGTCTTTTGCCCCCAAATTCCTGTCACATGGTTGTGATTCAACACCAGCTGTTTTATTGCGAAATGTCTTCATCATCTTTCCCTCTTTAAACCACAAAATTTCATCCATAAGATTATCTCAATTTTTTTCAATGAGTCAATTAAATTGACTTGTCTTTGTTGTTTCTGCAGCTTAAAGTACATAAATGTTGCCATGGTTACTGTCCTGAAGAATGTTACAAATGTGATTACAGCAGTTGGGGAGATGTACCTATTTAGTAAGCATCATGATAATAGAGTTTGGGGTGCCTTGTTCTTGATGGTATGTTTCTGACTTTTCGTTTCATTTCATGGGGACCAAGATCAAGATTGACAATTTCCAGTTACAGAGAAAGCTTATACTTGCATAACAGAATGTATATAAGCAAAAAATTGGTCCACCTGATGGAAGCATTGACTCATCTTGCCGAGGAGTTTTTATGAATGTAGCAAGCATTATTCTGGTGTATTGAATCTTCTGTTAAGTCCATGAGAGAATGTAAATGTCCATACATCTTCTATTGGCCAACAGATCTGTGATGCGTTTAATAAGCCATTGCATTGTTGTAACTGCATGCTCTTTGCCATTGGTTCTTCTGTGCTTTAAATTTCCATCAGTAGTCTCTGCAGAAAGATTAGCTCTCTCGTATGATTGTGCTTAGTTTTCCTATTTTTGATGGATTGCTACTTTAGGAAATTTCATGAATTCGGAAATGTATAACTACTGAAGGTTTTGATTAAATTGGCAGATCATTTCAGCAATTTCTGGAGGGATTACCGATTTGTCTTTCCATGCAGTTGGCTATGCATGGCAGATCACTAATTGTTTCTTAACAGCATCATATTCAGTAAGTATGCTCAAGGTTCCTTAATGTCATGTGGAAGTTTCAATCACCTATTTTAGAAGTTTGATAGAGTGTAGAATTTGCATTGATGATACTATAATTAGGACCATTGGGATCAGATAAACTTTGCAAGTTTCAAAGGAAATCTGTGGAAGTACTTCTCACTAGTTGTTTCAAATCAGAACTGCTATGGTTTCCCTGCTTCTACTTTTAAAGATTTGCCAAATGCTTATACAAACTGCTGAAACTTCTAAAAAATCTAGAATAGACTCCCTGAGCAACCCTCTCAAACAGGTGGGCCTTCTCTAGATGAACAGATGAAATCACATATGTTGTGCATAAATTAGTTAGATGATAATTTGGTCTTTAGTTAATTGTAAGTGCAATGTTAGTGTCCATACTGCCATATTCCTATTTTTGTTCCCAGTGGTTGTTAAAACTACATGAGGTTATCCTGACTGGGTTATGGGATCTGTCATCCTTTTCTCTCACCAAGCTCTTCTACTTGTTTGAGTTACCAATTGAGATGGAACTGGTGTGCATCCATTTATCCATTTACACTTTTTGTCTAATGCAGCTAACACTACGTAGAGTCATGGATACAGCAAAGCAAGTCACAAAATCTGGAAACTTGAATGAGTTCTCCATGGTCCTTCTAAACAATACCCTCTCTTTGCCCCTTGGAGTTATTCTTATATGTGTTTTCAATGAGGTGGACTATCTGATTAGCACGTGAGTTTTCTCTTTCTTCATTTCATGATTATTTAATTGCCCTGTGATCTTGTTAAAATTGTTTTCCTTTGATTTATGTATTCTTGGTATGTTTGTAAAATCTTTTGCTGATTGGTGACTGAACTCAAGCTTATATGAGTTTATTGGCTGCCTTCAACCTGGTGGCAATTTATTTGTCCTTGACCATTAGCTGGAATCTCATTTGGCTGTGTATCGTGCTTTTTTTTCTTTCACTTTTAAGTAGCCTCTTACTTCATTTCTTTTGCTAATTTTTCTCTTTGACGTCTGAAGATGTTATTTTGACAATGTGTTATGTTGATGTTCATATTAACCCAGTGGATACCTGTCACTTGTGATTGAAATAAGTTGAGGATGTCCTATGTAATATTAAGTGACAATGTTTTCATGATTTTGCTGTTTCTATTGATTACAACATGTTATTAAGCTTCAAATTGTTTTCTAGTCAAGAAATCATGCTTGCATGATATGGGCAATATGTAGTTTTAAGCCTGTTATAATCAAGCTTATGATATTTTCTTTGTATTTATGTAATTGCAGTCCTCTTTTAAGGTTACCAACCTTTTGGTTGGTGATGACATTTAGTGGAATTCTTGGGTTGGCTATAAGCTTTTCTTCTATGTGGTTTCTTCATCAAACAGGGGCCACCACTTACAGGTTTGAACATCAAGTTTGCTGTGTCTGATATCAATACAATATTGTGCAAGCTTTGGGTATCTTGGACAGTGATTACTGCTTATTGTGGTTAACTGAAGAAATCCTGTTTTTGGCCAATATATAGACTTTAAACAACTAGCAGACAAACTGTAATTTTTTGCCCATGGGAACATGTGTGTGACTTCCTGATAGTTAAGCCCTGATTGCTCTCTGAAGGGTGACTAAGAAAATTTCTACTCAGCTTTAGGAAGAAATTTAGAAAAACATGAACCCTAAGTACGTGTTGACCTATGTTCACATTTTTCATTAGCTTTTCTGAGTCACTTTTAGTTTAAACCCCCAAGTCCTAGTTGGAAAATTTTTGATGGAGAGTATCTTGTTAGCTCAAGTCGTGTTGATCCTCTCCTCTAATGTCAGTAAAAGCGTGCTGCTTCTTACTCTTTTGTTTCACATGTATTTCTATCAGGTTTAGTTCTTGGAACATTATACTATGTTTTTACTTAAATGCCCTTACCATCCTGTGGGCTTGGAAGCTGAGCAAAACAATATTTTCAAAAATCTTGACCTGAATTTTAATTCTCTGTATGGTTACATCTTGTTGCGTGTAGTTATGTTAGGTTGAGGTTGGAGATAGCTAGCTTTCTTACACTTTGAGATATGCTGATATTTGCAGGTTAAATCTTCTTGCCAACTTGCATGTTCCTTCTATACTTGACAATTATCTAAAATCATTTGCACTGTCAAAAATATCATCTGTTCTTTTGTCGATTTCAGGATTTTCTTCTTAAAAAGTTTGTATATTTTCCAAGTTGCATGGTCAAATAATATCAAACAATAACACCTATAAACAAGTTTGGAACAATTGGATGATGACCTAAGTTTTTATTTGTGATTGAGTTGTCTGGTCCCCATCGCTGTTTAGTGTAAACTAAGGAATTGATTTAGCAATTTAAACAGTCAAGGTTTAGTGCCTGTTTAGTATACTGAATAAAGGAAAGAAGGAAGATGTAGGATTTGCAAGTTACCAACATCATACTTTTGTTACTGGCCAACTATTTAGCTGATGATTTGTGAAGTCTAATAGGAAATTGTCGCATCTTTTATTTGCCTTTTCTTGACACAAACAATCCCCCTCTTTCCCTTGTTGATCAAAATTATCAAAAGATTCGAAAATTAAAAATTGTCCTTGGTCTTGACCCATGAAAGAGTTGAATATGTGAGTAGAAGATAATTCATTTTCGCAGTATGACCTTTTGAAAATATGTGATAGGATGGACTTCAAAGTAAAATGGATTCTAATCATGTAAACAATATGTGGATGATCTCTCATACCAGATGCCATATGCAGCCTTGTAGGTTCATTAAATAAGATCCCATTGTCTATTGCTGGCATCCTCCTGTTCAAAGTACCGACTAGTTTGGAAAACTCTGCAAGCATCCTCTTTGGTAAATTTTCTCCCTCTGGTCTTCACTATACCAGCATAACCACAGAATATTATGTCACGTGTTATTGTGTCCTGCAGGTCTTTTGGCTGGAGTATTTTTTGCGAGAGCCAAAATTCGGGAGAGATCATAATTCCAAGTTATTAATCAAACACTTGTTGCATGGCTATTCTACGTTTTTCACACATCAAAGATCATCGCTGCTTTCTATTTTGGTGAGAGGGAAATTAACTACACTCCACTGCTCATCAGCTCAATTTCTTCCTGCTGCTGAGGGTTTGTGCTCTACTTCTCTTTACTTGAAAGAGAGGAATTTTGTGGGCTTGGGCAGTGGGATCTTCTCTGTTGTATTCCAGAAAGAGGTTGCTTGCTAATTGCTGTGTTAGGAAATATACCAGATTTATATTGTGTTGCTCGAGAGTGACTTTCATCTTGGCTGTATTGATGAAGAGAGTGACTTGGCTAACAATAGCGCTGTAGTAGAAAGCAGACTTTGCCTTATACATCTATGCAACAATTCTTTCTGCTGTTTGGTGGAATTTATATGTAGAAACTGCTCAACAGAGAGAAATGGAAGTATGACACGATCATTGTTAATTGCTTTAGCTTGTTCTGCATATATGATGTCTTGTGTCTATAGCTATGGAGGCCATGACATTTACAGCGAGCATTATGATTGGGGGTGTTAAATATTACGTATGCAAATTAAAAGGCCTGAACAAACTGCTGGTTCTCTTAGATCTCCCATGGCAAACGATCACCTGAAATTTTGATCCCATGGAGAAGGAGTGATGCTTCCATGTTCGCCGGTTATGATTCGTTAAGGTTAGCAGTTATTGGTTGAAGTATGCGAATGCTGGAGTTTGACTGCTCGTAATCCTTAAATCTCTAAATTGTAGGAAGGTGTTGAAGTTTGATTTATCATAGTCCTTCAATGTCTACATTGGCAAGACAGACGTTGGCAATGGTATAGTGATTCACTATGAATTGATTTATGCCGTTCTGGGGTTATTAGGTACCCCAGAGTTGGGAACTGAACTGTTTGAACAAAAGCTAATTCCTGAAGAACTGACGCAGCGACTCTGCAAGATGAGATACATTGGCATGACAATGAGTTTCTCATGATGAACCCAGCATTACGCGTAGCTGGAAAAATGTATAAGCAATGCACATATGCACTACCCCGACACCTGTTCTGTTACTTTAGAAAATAGAATATATTATCTTATTATACCCCTGGTTCTGACATCTGCTATATAAACGTCAAGCAAATTTGATTGCTTATAAATTCGTAAGTTCTACTTATAATCTTGCTTGAGCTGTATTAAGTCACTAATGCAAGGCAACTAACCACTGAAAATCAAAGTTCAACAGACAGCCACTTAATAAATCACGGTGGATAGGTCCCCGTGCGTCGAATGTAATCGAGAGTTTCCCCAAGGCCATGCTTCTCCACTGCCTCGTTTCCTAACCTAAATCCCTCTCCATAGGCCACTGAAATATCATTCTTTATTTGCAGTTTAAGAAACTTGCCCAGTTGTATCTCAAAGTCTGACCATTTGCCCTTCTTTGAAATTGATGAAGCGGAAGATGATGGCAAGGAGGATGACGAAACATCATTTGTGGTGCTTAAATTGATCGCAAAATCCAACCACATGTAAGCCAGAACTTGACAAATGCCTTCTTCGACCTCTGGGGTAAGGTTTGGAAAACCTGAAAATTATGGACATTAGTTCTGTCCCTCTAAAACTTTTACAGGAAAAGGAAAAAACAAATGCGGTATTTACTTTTTTTGAGTAATGCCCATATCTCTGTACATTTTTATCAGATAGGCTGTTTCTATTAAATTAAAATAACAGCAGATACCACAGGCCATAAAAGAACCTTCGAGTCGAAGCCAAGCATGCATCATCTCGTGTGCCAGGATTGAGCCTGTTAACAGCCTGTTTTCCCTAAAACAATCAGCATGGTGCAATGATCATACAGAAGAAAAACTGAGATTTGCTGCAAAACTTCACATTACCTGGGTAGACCACGCAAAATGAGGATTGCATTCACGTTGCATGAGCGAACCAGCTTATGAGGCTTAGGTATCGTATCAAGAAGGTTGCCTACTTCAATTCTTGCCCCTCGCATATCCTGTTGGATTATTGAAAAGCGATTCTGAAATCCTTTTTTTTCCCGTCAAATACAGTCACAATGTACACATTCGATGATAGCCCAATCTAGTCAAGAGCTTTTCTTACAGTGGGAACACTCCGCCCTTCTGATAAGCATAGTCCTCTAGTTTCGTGTGAGTGATGATGCCCCTTAACAAGTTTCAAGTGAGTATGAGAACCACAGAAGGAAAAAAATAAAAATAAAACGTTGATACTTGGAACCATATTCACGTAGATAAGACTTGCATCGGTACTTACATTGGTTTCTCCTTCCATTGCTTCGTTCAGCGCTTGTCTTCCAACCAAGAGTAAAGGAATCTGCTTGTCCACTTTCATATTCATACCTTTATAGAATTTTCGTATTTCGAGATAAAGAGGCTGACACTCGTCGGTATCCATAATCGCAGATTGCAGACACTCTAGACATAGCTTTCGACCGTCATCAAGCGACAAGTATTTCGTGTCTCTTAGCTACACAGATTTGACGTTCTTACGTCAGCTATGAGACGGGAAAATTGAAAAGTGCTCTATAGCCTAGAGTTAATGTCCTACAGTTCTACCAGTAAGCAAAGCAGGGTGTTCATGTGTGGGAACTCACTTCCATCCTGTCACAGCTAGAACATCTTGGGGTCCCATCTTGCTCATGTGCTGGGCAATACATTTGCATCCAGAAAGGATGAAACGCGTACTCCATTCCCTCATTTTTTGTTGGCAGCTATGTGAAGCAAAAGAAGCAGACCATTTATAGGAAGCACAAAATTTCATTCTATATGTAGCAATTTTATGACAGACACTACACTTAAGAAAAATGGAAAGAAAGCATCCGCGTAGATTTGTCAGTATAAAATTTGTATTATGAGAAAATCGAAACAGCAGATGGCTTTGAGTCTGATATTCAGTAGCATAACTGGGGCATTTCCTGTGCCTTGCAGTGTAGTAACTAAGTATTGTAATAATTAATTATCAGTCTCGGGAGTATATTAATTAATTCTGGAGTGAATATGATTTTCCCCACATGACTTTTACACTGAAGATTATTAGTTGAGGAAGGAAAGGCTCCAAGAGTAACCCTGAGCTGCTTCTTCAATTAGTTTTTAACCGTTCTGGTTTTCACTTCATTTGCTTCTTCAGTCTTGTAAAACAGGAAAGACTTCCAAAAAGTATTCTCGAACACCCTCTAAGTCAATTCCCTTTTATGTTTTCATTAAAAGTCGAGACCTGCCAGACTGTCTTACGGTTTTGCAGTCTGAACTTTATACGGAGGATGACACTTTCCATTGCTTGGGACTTTCACTTGATAATCCTTTGTAAACAACCTTTCAATACAGCACCCAAGTTCAATGAGAAAGGACTTACATAATTCCTGCAAACGTCACATCGTAGATGATGGTGGTCTCTGTAGCATTTTTCATGATAGGGGTGGTCCCCGGACACTGAAAACTGCAATATCAATCTTTCGTTACGTAGTATATACTGTGGAAACTGATATAGTTGAAAAAATTATAGGCCAAACCTCAATCCGAAGTTAAGTGGACATAAAAATTTACCTCATGATCAGCAATTGCAAGACCACATGCGTGGCAGCGAAAGCATTTCGGATGCCAATCAGCATCCATGCAACTCAGGAAATCTCCAAGACCAATCTGACTCTTGCATCCTGCACAGATTCTGAATGACTGATGTTGTAAGTAAAGTTGATTGTGAGATAAGTCCTTCTAAAAAGAGGACCTTAGTCTGAATATGAGAACGTAACATAAAATATGCATGAGAAGTACTGTTACACCAATGATGCATTCTCTGTCAGCAGAGCTGCTGAGAACTTATGGAACCAGCAAGTTGATTTGCAAATAATTTCTCAAAGAAATTGCTTCTGTACGACAATAGGGCTGACATTAAATCAAATAGCCATATTTTTTTTCTTGAGATTCAACAAATCTCAACACCTATTCGAGCAACTTGTGCTAAACTTTACTATATATGAATTTAACAAATTAATTCTTCAGCCCCTCAAATTGGAACTGGATTCATCATCTACATGTTTTTGCCCCATACCAATTGGAAAAATCAGTTCCTTGACAACACTAGTTAAATGTCACAATCTCTATATTCTATGTCTGACCTGTTACATCTACATAAAATATTAGCTTAAGCACATTTCTATTCATGACTGAAATTTCTCTCCAACTACACAGTAAATCACAGGAAAAGAGAGGTTACAGAGGAATTCTACATCTTCCAATCAGTATCAAAGCTAAAGCCACTCTATTTCACAAACTTCTACCTTCCATCTCAAGACTTGGACATTGTATTGTCTCATATCCTTTTTGATATCTCAGCAATAAGAGAAGCCTTGAACTGTTAAAAAGAAAGAAAGATACTAGAAACCTCTCAAAATGAAAGATGGAAATTGGACTGACATTTCAAAGATAACCAAAGACAAGAAAGCTCAACAGCTGAATATACCTCGAGTCTGAAGATGAAACTGGATGAGGTTGAATTGAATTTTCATAGCTATGTCTAGATTCTTCTACAATTAAACTTTCTTGGAGAGCTATGGCGAGCAGTTCATCCTCCACCAACTGAGCTTTATCACGACATTTGTCTATATCTAGCAGGGCTTTAGATGCTTGTTCATATTTGGATTGATATTGATCATCTAGAGAAAGATTCAACAGACGAATCATGAAATCACTCAATCATTTATGTTAACTTTTTTATTGATAAGTGAGAAATATTGTTGCACAAACACACTAGAAAGGGGGATTAATCCTGCATACAAGCCCTCACCAAAAATGACTAGCAAGAAATCACCCAAGAACAAAGAGAGTTGTGACCACTAAAACAAACAGCAAATTTACTTTCCTTGGACAATCTAAATCTCACATGAATATTTGGCAGCATGAGCAATCTCAAAGACTGAATAGCTACGTGATTTATGGATTCTAAGATTTCTAGCTCTCAATGTATGATAGTGAAAGACATTGCAAGCTAGCTTATGCAATATACAACCAGAGGCTTTGCCTTTAAAAAGAGCTGATGACCATTCCAAACCTTCTTCCCATGAGCCAGGCATTTTGGAAATCTGCATAACTGAAGGATGGATGCCCATAACAGACAAATTATGGGGAACCACCAGAGAAATTATGGGGAACCACTTATATATGTAGACTTTACATATGTAACTTTTGAACATATGATGAAGTATATTGGTAGTAGAAAAGAAAAGCATGAAGTGGTTATGGTACAAAAAGGTGAACAGATTCAATAATTCGCAACTCCAACTTCAGCAACACTAAATAGCCTACAGGCTATCTATTCTATATAAAAGAGGGTAAGAAGAATTGAAATAGAGAGTAAGAACAAGGCTTGGATGCATTCTGTTGCATATGCTGCAGTACTTTTGCTTCTAAGTCATTCACTCTTGACAGATTAATTTCAGAGGCATCGCACATTCACCGCATCATTGATGAGATAAGAATCCCTGTGTAATCATTTAAACAAATTTTCATCGTAAATGCTTACAGTTTGGTGATGCACCAATGAAATTTTTACCTTTCTGATCTTCTTCTGAAAGCGAAAGGGCAATTGCATAATCTATAGCGTCCCTCTCATCATATTCTGTTAACTTGTTCTGCATCCAAATTCTCAATTATGTAAACGTGACAAGAAGGTGCCTTCAAAGAGAGTTAAGGACAAAATCCACAAGCTAATAAGAGTTTTGTGACATTCCCTCTTTTTGGAAAAATAGCTTCCAATGAAGAATATGACTGCATCATTTCCCCTTTTTGTCCGATAAATGGGTCATAGAAATAGAGCATTTCCAACTTTAGTTAAAGCACAGGAAAAACCTACAAAAATCGTTTATACCGCAGAATTTTGTTGACTTATCCAGAATCTGTGACCATCAGTATTTTGCTGATGTTGTCTTCCATGACCAAGACCTTTGAGTGTCTGGGAATACCTCTCCATGATGCAAAATGTTGCTAGCCAATAGCAGCAAGCACTTAAAGTAAAGACCTGCAGCTGTGAAGATAAAATCTCAGCAACTGCTTTGGGTGAACTGAAGCACAAACATCTTATGGTAATAGAGGAATGTTAAAGCTACCTCAGTGGTCCAAAAATAACTCATAGGCAGTGGATCAATCACTAGGTTTTTAGGCATTAGTGGATTAGAATTGCATACATCAGTCGAAAAAAAAAAAAATATTCAGATCATTTGTATTGAAGAAAAGAAATGAGGACCTTTGAAGTAAAAGATGCATAAACTGACTCGATGAATCCTAAACGAGCTCTATTCAGCATCCAGATTCTATATAACATTAAATGAAGCAAAAGAAGTGATAGCCCACAAGAACTAAGACTATAAATATGACTAACAGGTGACGGACAGGAAATTAAGATTTCTTGCACATTTTGGACGTCCTATTTCATGAATGAGTTGAATCTTGCAAAAGCGATTTCATTTGTGGCAAGCCACAGGCCCACAGTATTGTCTCGAGCAGGAGGAAATGGACGAAAATAATAAGATCGATAAGAAGTAGCTTAGTTCGATAAATGTTGCCTACTAGACCATAAGATGCCCTTTAGAAGGACCGCCATAACAAGTCTCAAGGAAATTAGGAGAGTGATTTTCTATATTTTCTCTCAATTTCATATATAGCTGAGCTTCTTCCACATCAACAGAAGTCTGATCATAATTCAGCCCAAGACCAATAACATATTAAAAGAGAAAGAAAAAAAAAAACAGAAAGTAGTGAAGTCTTGTTCTGGACATGGATCACGAAATGCTCAAAACACTGCTGTCCGATTGCAATAATTAAACAAGTTATCAACAGTTCTACGAGTGTATAGATAGATAGAACACTGTATCTCAGAAACCCACCAGTGATCAAACAAGAATCTTCAGAAACAGAGGAATCTGTAGAAGAAGTGGAAAAAGAGAAGCAAAAATCAATGTCCCTCAGCAAAGTTCAGTCTTTTAAGAAAAACCAAGTAAAAAAAAAAAAAAAAAAACGCCACGAGGAGAAATAAGAACCTGAGTTGCATAAACTATTAAACAATGGGTGAATCCCAGTAAAAATGGTAACACTTAAACAAATTTCAAAGATCATTCAGCTGGTGACCCTCTATGTCAGTACGTGATGCATGGACATACCTTGATCAGACGACAGAAGGAGTGAGCTTGTTAGAGAGTAAAGTGAGGAGCAACTGGACTTGAGTGTGGAGTTTTTGATGTCCACATTTTCATCTTTTTGTGAAAAGCAGGTCCTCACCTTCTAACCGGTTTCCTCCATGTAACTTCAGACTACTGGTCAAAAAGCTAGTGAGTTTGTCGTTTCGGTTATATGCACTCTTACGTAAGGTGACCAATCATCTTCCACAGAATTTAGTAACATACTTGCAAAGCATTTGCACTTATCCCTCTATTTGTCTCTCTTTACTCAAAGATAATACAATATAAAAGTAAATATATTGGAGATTCTGACCTTAAACTTGTACCGATAAATTCCATTAAAAGATCCTTATTTATTTATTTATTTATTTACTGAGTGAGTCATAAATTTGTCATATTGAAAGTGGGTGGAAAATTCTACTCAAAAGCAAGTAACATTCTAATCATGATTTCTTATCTTTCTTTACTAAGTTAACCTCTTCCTATTTTACAAAAAAATTTATGTCTCCATTAATACATTGAATCTTTGGAATTTTATATATAAGACAATTGATTTCATAAATATCTCACTATCTAAATTTAGATTTAAATCACTCTTACTTTTACAACTTTTTTTTTTTTATTACCTGAACTAACTAAAAACTTTAAATATATGTCACGTATGGAAATGTGGTCCGTTGATAATAACTATAAAAATGAATTGAGTTGTTAAGAGTATTTTGATCTATTAATAGTAAAGACCGAAGTACAATTTTCTTTTTTTGACCTCACTCCTCTTTTGTATGTTCGTGGATTAAACCTCACAAGCCCTTTATCAATGAGGCCACGTGCCTGTTGATGATTGGAGTAATGTTCAATCAGACGTGGCTGCCCGCTCCCGTAAAGGAGTGGCTGGGTCAGCCAATGGGACAGCAATCTTTTTCCAGGCCTGGATCTCAACTTGAGAGGAGCGTAAACTCTCCCTAGGGAGGTTCTCCCTCTGTTTCCCCCATGAGCAGATTAAGGACCTGCTCAGATCCAGAGGAGAGTATATTCAGCCACAAAAAATCTACACCAAATGAAAAAAAAAAGAAGATCAAAATGGGGTTCTATGCAAAAGAATATAAGTGAGGAATTTCTCCTTTCTAACGAGGATTAGACATCGACCAAAAAAAAAAAAAAAAAAACAAGGATTAGACGAATATCGCTGGAAATATAATGATAGGACTTGGCAGAGGAGGTTAATTATCCTTTGCCCTCAACTAATTTTCCACATTTATGCTTGTACAAATTTGGGTTTTACACTTTCCCAGTTTCTCTATGGTAATTTATTTTTATATGTTCTTTTTCTTTCGAATAAGTGATTACTTCAGATGCGAATGATGCTTTACATTGCTCTTATTCAGGTGGCCCAGGAAATGTGAACTCCGGTGGGTGGTGGTTTTAGTATTTGTAATATCGTCAAGACAACTTTAGGAAAAAAATGTAAAATTTCATGGTTATTTTATTGCTATTTTTATTTGATACATTGTTCTCATCTAAGTAGCATCGACACGATACGCGACACGCGACACGACACGAATGATACGCTAACACATTGTTTCTAAAAAAATATAGAATTTCGACACGTCGAGTCATATTATATATAAATATATATTTTGTATATATACATAATAAGTTATTGTTTTTGTGATTATTGATTCAAATTCACAAATAAATATATAAATAAAAAAACCCTAGAATGAATTTACATTAAAAACATTAATTCAATATTTATTAATATTTTTTATTATTTAATGTGAAACTTCATTCCAATAATCTATAAAATTTGAAGAGAAAAAAAAAACAATTCACATTCTAGATTTGCGTGTCAGAAATATTGGAAGAGAAGAGAAAAAAACATGAGGGGTGAGTTGTGTATCATAGAAAGTGAAAGTCAGAAGAGAAGATTATATTTTTCTTCTTTCCATATCTATTATTTTTATTGTTGTTTTTATTTTTTAATATATATACATTCATTTATTAAAATTTTTAAAAGTTGATCTTGCGTGTTGGAAACTCGTATATCGGAATTTCAATTCAAGTATTGGGAAAGTTGATTAGGTGTTAAATTTTCTGACACGTGTTGATCAAGTGTTGAAGAGTATTCAAGAGTGTTGGAGAGCATTGGACAAATGTCCGAGTGTCTGACATGATCCGAAATTTTTCGAAGAGTGTTGGTGCTTCCTAGGTCCTCACTAGATGAGTATTTGATTAAACACAATTAGTGCATTCATCACTAGATAATTGTCAGGTAAAATAAACTACATAGGCCTATTATGAATTGGTTGTAGGATCTGCCATCCTTTTCTCTAATCAAGCACTTCTACTCATTTTAGTTGCCAACTGAAATTAGACTACTGTCCATCCCTTTATTTATTTACTCATTTTTCTAATGCCCACTAACACTGTAGAGTCATGAGACAGGGCAACTTGCAGAATCTGGAAAATTGAGTGAGTTCTCTGTGGTCCTTGACAATAATACGCTCTCTTTGCCTCCTTGGAGTTATTCTTATGTGTGTTTTCAATGAGGTCGACTATCTGATTTTAAAATGTACGTTTTCTCTTTCTTCATCTCATAATCATTTAGTTGACCCATGACCTTGTTAAAATTATTTTCCTTTTGTTTATGTATTCTTGATATGTTTGTGAAATCTTATGGTGATCGGAAGTTGAGCTTATGTAATGATCCGGTCCTGTGATGGATGGAAAAAGAGCATGCCTTGTGAGGATGCGATGGGGTGGGATTGAATCAAATCCCATATTGTCTAGGGAAGGTGACGTGATTTGCTATATAAAGAGTAGCACCACTCTTAACTGCAAAAATGCGTTTTTTGGGTGAAGCCTAGAGGAACAAAACTATGCAGGTTTCGGTCCAAAACATATAATATATAGCAAGTGAGGCCAGAGGTCGGCCTTACTGTTTGAGCTTATATCTCAGTTCTCCTTTAGTAAATTGGGTGCCTTCAAGCTGGTGGCAATGTAATTGTCCTTGACCATTAGGTGGAATCTCATGTCGTCGTGTGTGTATGTGTTTTTATTTTATTTTTCACTTTAAAGTAGTCTCTCACTGCATGTTTTCAGCTAATTTTTGTCTCTTTGACAGCTGAATGTGTCCTTTTGACGATGTGTAATGTTGACATTCATATTGTTAAGGCGTGCTTACATGATAAATGCAATTGTAGTGTCAAACCTGTTATAATTACGCTTATAATATTTTC
This sequence comes from Eucalyptus leucophloia subsp. euroa, assembly GCA_017140325.1. NCBI lineage: Eukaryota > Viridiplantae > Streptophyta > Magnoliopsida > Myrtales > Myrtaceae > Eucalyptus > Eucalyptus leucophloia. The sequence continues at coordinate 66,228,568 of CM029475.1, forward strand.
TTTGCTTTTACGTAATTGCAGGCCTCTTTTAACGTTACCAACTTTTTGGTTGGTGATGACAATTAATGGGTTTCTTGGGTTGGCTATAAGCTTTACTTCTATGTGATTTCTTCATCAAACAGGGGCCACCACGGACAGGTTTGAACGTCATGTTTGCTCTCCAATATTGCGCACGCTTAGAGCTTCTTAGACAGTGATTACTGCTTGTTGTGATTTACTAAAGGGAATCTGTTTTCGGCCAATAAATAGACTTTAAGCAGCTAATGGATGGACTAAGTTCTATTTTTCCCCAGGGAAACATGGTTTTGACCTCCTGTTAGTTGAGCCCTGATTGCTCCCTGAAGGGTGACTAAGACACTAACTATTCCATGGCTTTAGGAAGCAATTAAGAAAAGCATGGACTCTAATTAATGTTGACTTCAGAATGTTTGCTCTTATATTGACATTTCTCATCAGTTTTTCCACCTCATTTTTAGTTTAGACACCCAAGTCCTAGTTGGCAAAATTTTCAGACGAGGTGCATCTTGTTAACTTGAGACGCGTGTGAATTCTCATGTGTAAGAGTGTGCTGCTTCTTGCACCTTTTGTTTTACTTGTACTTCTATCAGGTTTAGTTTGTCTTAGAACATTATACTGAAACTTGTCATGCATGTTGTGTTTTTTGTTAAGTACCTTTCCCATTATGTAGGCTTGTTTTCAAATCTAATTGAACATTATGCTAGTTCATCTTACAATAGTTTTCAAATCTCTTGAACTGGGCTTTAATTCTCTCAGTATGGTTACATATTGTTGCACGTAGTTATGTTAGATTGAGGTTAGAGCTAGCTTTCTCTCTTCCATTTTATCATATACTGATATTTTTAGGTTAAATCTTTTTGCCAACTTGCATGTAACATTTATACTCGACGATAATCTAAAATCGTTTGCACTGTCAAAACATCATCAGTTATTTTGCCGGTTTAAGTTTTTCTTTTTTTTAGAATGTTTGTGTATTTTCCAAGTTGTACAATCAAATCATATCAAACGTTAACAGCTATAAATAAGTTGGGAGTACTTGGATGATAGGCTAAGTTTCTATTTTTGATTGAGTCGGACAGTCCTGATTGTTTGTTTAGCATAACAAAATTATTTGGTTTTAGCAATTTATAAAGTCAACGTTTGCATGTTTATGTCTACGGGTAAAAGCAAAAGGGAAGATGCAGGATTCAGTAAATTACCGACAACATACTTTCATTACTGGTCAACTATTTAGCCGAAGATTTGTAAAGCCTAATAGGAAATCGTCCCATCTTTTCTTTGCCTTTTCTCAACCCAAACAATGCCCCTCACTCCCTTCTTGAGCCTAACTGTCAAAAGATTCATAAACTAAAAATTCTCCTCCTTAGTCTTGATCCATAAAAGAGTTGATTATGTGAGGAGATAATTAATTTTCACATTCACTTTCGAAGAGGCATATTGATGCGATAAGATGGACTTTGAGGGAAAATGATTTATAATCATGCAAACAATATGTAGATGATCTCTCATTGAGTAAATCCCATTGTCTATTACTGGCATCCTCCTGCCCAAAGTACCTTGGAGAACTCTGCAAGCATCCTCTTTGGTAAATTTTTTCCCTCTAGTCAGCTTTACCATGACAGGCACTGCCTTAGTATAGCATGTCATGCGGTATTGTGTCTTGCAGGTCTTTTGGCTTGAGTATTTTTTGGCAGAGCCAAAATTCGGGAGAGTAATTTCAAGTTACTAATCAAACACTTGCTGCATGACTATTCTATGGTTTTCACATATCAAAGATCATCATTGCTGCTTTACAGTTTGGTGAGAGGCAAATTAACTACTCGACACTGCACATCAGCTCAATTTCTTCCTGTTGCTGAGGCTTTGTGCTCTGCTTCTCTTTGCTTGAAAGAGAAGAATTTTGAGGGCTCTGTCAGTTGGGATCTTCTCTGTTGTATTCCACAAAAAGGTTGCTCGCTGAATGTTGTATTAGGAAATATATCAGATCTGTACTGTGTTGCTCCAGAGTGACTTTCTTCATGGCTGCATTAATGAAGAAAGTGACTTGGCTAGCAGTTGCACTGTAGCAGAAGGCGGACTTTGCTTTATACAATTTTTCAAGAGTTCTTTCTGCTGTTTGGTGGAATTTATATGTAGAGACCGCTCAACAGAGAGAAATGAAACATAATTATTATTAATTTCTCTAGTTTGTTCTGCAGATTTGATGTCTTGTGTTGATAACTATGGAGGCTATGACATTTCCATCAAGCACTATAAATGGGGGTGTAATATATTTTGTATGCAAACTAGAAGGCCTGAAGAAACCACTGGTTCCAAAGAGCTCCGATGACAAATAAACATATGAAATTTGATCCTTAGTCCTGTTGTACACTCTTTGCAACTGAAGCTTTCACATTTATTACTTGGGCAATCTATGACATTCGCAGATTACCTTATGCCTACTTAGAAAAGTGGTAGGTCTGAGGCCAACAGGGCATCAGCTTAGCTTGGGGTTCGGGGTAGGGTTGCTTGCAAAACTCTGTTTGAAAAAGCGAAGAAAATACTATGCAGTTTGTGATAGTTGACGAAGCAGTGATGCTCTCTCGATCACCAGTAATGATTTGTTAAGAATTAGCAGTTATTGGCTGAAGTGTGGAAGTGCTGAAGTATAATTGCTCCTAATCCTTAAATCTCTAAATCGTGTGCAGGTGGTGAAGTTTGATTTATGGCATCCTTGGTCATTAGGTACTCCAAAGATGGGAACTGAACTGTTTGAACAAAAGCTAATTCCTCGAACTGATGCAGCAACTCTGCAAGATGAGATACATTGGCATTTCAACCAGTAAAAAAATCACACAAGCATATGCGTAGGCACTTCCACCACACCGTTTCCGTTACTTTACAAAGAAAAATATCATATTTGTACTATACCTCTAGTTCTGACTTCTGCTAAATAAACGTCAAGCAAAATTCAATGCTGATATAATTATAAAATCTTCTAATGCTCTTGCCTGTGCGGTATTAAGTCGCTAATGCAAGGTCACTAATTGCTGAAAACCAAAGTTCCACAGACAGCCACTTAATAAATCACAGTGGATAGGTCCCTGTCAGTCGAATGTGATCGAGAGTTTCCTTAAGGCCATGCTTCTCCACAGCCTTGTTTCCTAACTTGAATCCCTCTCCATAGGCTATTAAAGGTTCAGTCTTTATTTTATGCATAAAAAATTTGCCAAGTTGTATCTCAAAGTCTGAATATTTTCCATTTTTCAATGTTGTTGACGAAGAGGAAGATGACGGCAATGAGGATGAGGAAACATCATTGGTGGAGCTTGAATAGATCTCAGAATCCAACCACTTATGAGCCAAAACTTGACAAATGCCTTCTTCAACCTCTAAACTAAGGTTGGGATAACCTGAAAAATATCAACATTAGTTCTGTCCCTTTAAAATTTTTACACAAAATGGAAATTAAGATGCAGCATTGACATTTTTTGAGTAATGCCCATGTCTCTATACATTCTTATCGAATATGGGTTTCTGTCAAACTAAAATGATGACAGATATCACAGGCCATAAAAGAAGAACCTTCTAGTCGAAGCCAAGCATGCATCATCTCATGGGCAAGGATTGAGCCTGTCAACAGCCTGTTTTCCCGATAATAATCAGCCATAATGCAATGATGACATAGAAGAGTAACTTAAATTTGCTGCAAAAATTCACATTACCTTGGTAGGCCATTCAAAACAAGGATTGCATTAACTGGCTTATAAGGTTCAGTTATAATATCCGTAAATTGGTTGCCTACTCCAATTCTAGGCCTTCGGGTAACCTGTTCGATTATTCAAAAGGGATTCTGAAATCTTTGTTTCATCAAATATAGTCGCAATGTACACATTTGATGTTAGCCCAATGTTGCAACTATGAGCAAGAGCTTTTCTTACATTGGGAACATTCTGTCCTTCTCTTACGCACAGTCCTATAGTTTCATCTGGGCGATGATGTCCCTTTTCATGTTTCAAGTGAGTTCGTCCAAAAAAAAAAAAAAAATTTCAAGTGAGTATAAAAACCAAAAACAAAAGGAAAAAACACAAGAAATGAAATGATGATAGCTGGGACTGTATTGACCTAGATAAAACTAGCTTCAGTACTTACATTCATTTCTCCTTCCATTGCTTCATTCAGCCCTTGTCTTGGCACCAAGAGTAGAGGAATCTGCTGGTCCACTTTCATATTCATACGTTGATAGAATCCTTGTAATTCAAGATAAAGAGGTTGACACGCGTCGGTATCCATAATCGCAGAGTCTAGACATTCTAGACATAGCTTTCGACCATCATCCAGCAACAAGCATCTCATGTCTCTTGGCTACACATATTTAACGTTCTTTTATCAGCAAAGATGCTGGGAAATTGAAAAACACTCCATACTCACGAGTTAATGTCCTACAGTTCTACCAGCAAGCAAAGCAGGGTGTTTAGAAATTGGAACTCACTTCCATCCTGTCACAACTATTACAGATTGGAGTCCCATCTTGTTCATGTGCTTGGCAATACGTTTGCATCCAGAAAGGATGAACCTTGTACTCGAATCCTTCGTTGTTTCTTGGGACCTACGTGAAGCAAAAGAAATAGATTACTTAAAGGAAGGAGACCAATTCATTCTAGAAGTAGCAATTAAATGACAGGGATACTGCACTTAGGAAAAACAGAAATCATCGTAGAGTTGTCATAATAGCATTTGCATTATGAGAATATTGAAAGAATTTGACTTATCAGCTAGATCATCAACCAAAACAGCATAGGGCTATGAGTCTGTCTGGTACTCAGTGTTTCTGTAACTTTTTGGACCGTAACTTGGGTGTTTCCTGTGCCCTGAAGTGCTGTAACTAAGTATTAGGATAAGTAATTATTTTCCTTGGGACCAAATTTATTTATTTTAGAGTGAATATGAGTTTCCTAACATGATTTTTTCACTTAAGATTATCAATTGAGATTAACATCTGCATAGAAAAGCTGCATCAGGAAAAGCTCCTAAATTACCCTGACCTATTTCTTTGAATTAGTTTTTAACTGTTATGGCTTTCACTTCTTTTGTTTCTTAAGTCTTGTAGAACAGGAAAGACTGCCAAAAAGTCTTCTCAAACACCCTTTAAGTCAATTCCCTTTTACATTTTTATCAAAGTCAAAACTTTTGGAATGTCTTATGGTTTTGCAGTTTGAGCTTTATACGAAGGATGACACTTTTTTGTACCTTGGGACTTCCACTTGATAAGCCTTTTTAAACAACCTTTTGATACAGCACCTGAGTTCAATGAGAAAACACTTACATAATTCTTGCAAACATGACATCTTAGATAATGGTGTTCTCTGTAGCATGATTCATGATAGAGGGGTCCCTGGATTCTGAAATCTACAGGAAAGTAATCTATCAATCGTTCGTTATGTACAGTAGAAAGTAATATAGCTGAAAAACTATTAGGCAAGCCTTAATCAGAAGTTAAGCGAACATAGAGTTTACCTTGAGATCTGCAATTGGAAGACCACATGCGTGGCAGCGAAAGCATTCTGGATGCCAATCAGCACCCATATAACTCTTATAATCTTCAGGACCAATCTGACTCTTGCAACCAGCACAGATTCTGAACAATTGATGCTGTAAGTTAACCCGATTGTGAAATAAGTCCATCTAAAAGCTGGACCATTGTTGCAATATGAAAATGTCATGTAAAATATGCAGGTGAAGTACTGTTACAATAATCATGCATTCTCTGCCAGCAGAGCAGCTGAGAATTTTGTTACTGTCAAGTTGATATGCAAATAATTTCTCAAAGAAATTGCTTCAGTACGACTGGTTGAGATCCACCAAATGTCAATATCTTTTCCAGCAACCTGTTCTTTTCTTTACTATAAGACAAATTTAACTATTTAAGACTTTTCAGCCCCCTAAATTGGAACTGGATTCATCAGCCACATTTGTTTTGCCTCCATACTGAAAATCAGCACCTTGACATACACTAGTTAAATGTCACCATCTCCCTATTCTATGCCTGACCTGGTACGTCTACATAAAATATCAGCTTCATCACATTTTTATGCAAGACCAAAACTTCTCTCAGACTAAACAGTAAATCACATGAAAAGAGAGGTTACAGAGGAATCCTACATCTTTCAGTCAGTATCAAACCTAAAGCCACTCTTTTCCACGAACTTCTACCTTCCATCTCAAGAATTGAACATTTTAATATCTCACATCCTATTTGATATTAGCAATTAGAGAAGCATTAACTGTTTAAAAAAAGAGATAATATAAACCTCTCAAAAGATGGGAATTGGACCAACAAATCAATAATAACCTGAGACAAGAAAGCTTAAGAGCTGATATACCTCCAGCCTGAAGATGAAATTGTATGAAGTTAAAATGAATTTCCATTACGGTGACTTGATGGATCTTCTACATTTAAGCTTTCCTGGAGAGCTTTTTCCAGTAGTTCATCCTCCCCCGATTGAGCTGTAGAATGACGTTTGTCTTTTTCTTGCTGAGCTTTAGAAGCTTGAACGTATTTGGATTTATATTCATCATCTAGAGAAAAATTTAACAGACAAATAATGGAATCACTAGATTATATATGTGTGACATTTTGGTTTGATAAGTAAGAAATTATTGTTGCAGTAAACACACTAGAAGGTGGTCCGATCCTGCATACAAACCCTCACAGAAAACTACTAGCTAGGAATTCCCCAATACGAACGAAGAGAATTGTGAGCACTAGAACAAACAGCAAGTTTACTTTCCTTAGACAATCTATGTCTCACATCACATTTGATAGCAATAGTAACCTCACAGATTGAATAGCTGTGAGATTTATGGATCCTGTTACTCCTAGCTCTCCATATATGATAATAAAAGGCATTCCAAGCTAGGTTATACAAAATACAACCAGAGGATTTGCCTTTATAAAGAGCTGATGACACTCCAAATCTTCTTCCTACGAGCCAGACATTCTAGACAAATTGCATAACAGAAGAATAGATGCCCATGTATCCTTAGAGAAAGAGCAGTCTATGAGTAGATGGTCCCTTGCCATTGGAAAAATTGCATAACTGAAGGATAGATGCCCATAACAGACAAATTACAGGAACCACTCAATTATATATTGTAAAATTTTTATACGTAACTTTTAGACATATAATGAAATACATTGCTAGCAGAAAGAAAAGCATGAAGTGGTTATGGTGCAAAAAGGTGAACAGGTTCAATGATTCGCTACTCCAACTCCAGCAACACTAGATAGCCTAAAAGTGATCTTGATGAGTGTACATCTCTTCAAACTAAAAGAGACTTATACTAAATCAAATGGAGAGTGGGAACAAGCTGAAGACATTCTTTTACATATGCTTCACTCATTCACCATATTATTGAAGTGATGAGAACCTCTGTGTGTGCATTCGATCGAATGTTCATAATAAATGCTTGCAGTTTGGTGATTTACCAATGAAATTTTTTCCTTTCTGATCTTCTTCTGCAAGTGAAAGGGCAATTGCATAATCTATTTCCTCCCTCTCATGGTCCGTTAACTCGTCCTGCATCCAAATCCTCAATCATGTAAATGGATGAGAAGGTGCCTGACGAGAAAATTAATGACACAAACCACAAGCTAATGAGGACCTGTGACATTCTCTCTTTGGAAGTATAGCTTTGAATGAAGAATGTGACTGCGTCTTTCCCTTTTTTTTTTTTCAATCAACAGGTGACAGAAATGTATGATTTCCAACCTGAGTTAAGATACAAGAAAAATCAAAAGAAAACCGTTAATTCCACAGAATTTTGCTGATATGGTCCCCCTTGGCCAAGACTATCAAGTGGCTGGGAGATTCTCCATGAAGCAAATTGTTGCTATGCAATTGCAGTAAGCACTTATAGTAAGACCTGAAGCTGTGAAGACAAAATCTTAGCAAGTGCTTTGGGTGAACCGAAGGACAAATATCTCATGATAATAAAGGCATGCCAAAGCTGCCTCAGCTGTAACTCATAAGGCAGTAGATCAACTGCTAGGTTTGATTCAACCAAAGAAAAAACTGCTAGGTTTTAAGACATTAGTGTAATAGAATTACATACATCAGTGGAGGGTAAAAGTTCAAGATCATATCTATTGAGAAAAAGAGATGAGGACCTTCAAAAGAAAGGATACTGAGGGTGAACAAAAGAGGCATAAACTGACTAGATGAATCCTGAACGAGTTCTATTCAGTATCCACATTCTATATCACTTTGGATAAAGGAAAATGAGCTAGAACCCACAAGACCCAAGACCATGCACATGGGTAACAGGTAATGGACAGGTTATTAAGATTTCATATCTTGGATGTCCTATATCATGAATGACTTGAAAATTTGCTAAGGTGGTTTTGTTTATAGCGAGCCACAGGCCCACAATATTATTATCGAGCAGGTTGAAATGGATGAAAATAATAAGATCAATGAAAAGTAGCTTAGTTTGATAAATATCGCCTTCTAGACCATAAAATGCACTTCAGAAGCACCACCATAACAAGTCTCAAGGAAATTAGGAGAGTGATTTTCCATTTTGTCTCTAAATTTCAAATTTAGCTGAGCTTCTCATTAACAAAATGGCGATCATAATTCAGTTTCTAGACAAATGACAAACTAAAAGAGAAAAAAGCACAGAAAGGAAGGAAGTTTCTATAGCTCTGTAGAGTTATTGATAAGAAATAAAGTTGTGCACTTCTTCCTAGACATGGATCACAAAATGCTCAGAACACTGCATTCAGATTGCAATAATTAAACCAACTATTGACAGTTCTCTGAGTGTATAGACAGAAAGAGCACAGTGCATCTCAGAGACTCACCATTAATCAAACATGAAACTACAGAAACAGAGGATTGCCGACAAACAAAGGGTAAAAAAGAAGAAGAAGAAGAAGAAGAAGAAGAAGAAGAAGAAGAAGCAAAAATCAGTGTCTCTCAGCAAAATTCTGTCTTTTCCGGTAATTAAATTCTGTGTGAATCCAAGTCAAAATGGTAAGATTTACACAAATATCAAAGATAAAAAAACTGGTGACCATGCATGACAGTATGTCATCTACATACCTTGATCAGTCAAGAGAGGAGAGAGCTTATTAGAGTAAAGTGGAGCAACATGACTTGGAGTGTGGACTTCTTCAATGCCCATTTCTTCTTTTGTGAGAAGTGGGTCCTCACCTTCAATCATTTTTCCACAATGTAACTCCACACTACAGGTCTAGAGCTAATGAGTTTGTCGTTTCAATTATGTGCACTTTTTTGTGAGACGACAATTATCTTCCCCAGAATTTTGTAACATATCCGCAAAGCATTTGCATAATTCTCTTTATGTGTTTATTTCTTTACTTAATATATTTCTCTACACGATAAAGCAAATATGTTAGAGATTTCGACCTCAAACTTTTAGCGATCAACTCCATTAGAAGCCCTTTTATTATTATTGAGTGAGTTGCGATCGTAGCATGGTGAAAGAGGGGGTAATATTCTGCCCAAGACATGTAAAAAGCCTTATGTCCATACTTAAGGCTCAGCTCTTTCTTTTATCGGTCGAATACTAAAGGCTCAACGCACTAATTACAATAGTAAAAAAATAAGATAAAATTGAAAGGTAGAGGAATATTACACTGTGATAACTTTTATTCTGGCTCGTAGACATGTTTTTTTTTTTTTTGCCGTAACTCTTATACGAAACCTTGTAACACATAATTTTTTTTAATGATTTCGCTCTGACGGATGAAAATATAGTCGCATCTTTCTCCAGCAGCCGAGATGTTTCTGAGGATCTAATCCTGATGCCTCGCAAAATCCCGGTTACACCGTATAGGAAAATTATACATTCCTTATTCTTTATTGGGTTAACATACGAGTAACAATTCTCGCGATACAATCCCTCATTTTTTTGTTTTGACAGAGGATCGGACATCCCCATCTTTTTTATTACTAGCAGTAGATGATGCCTTTGTTGAGTCTGCCAACGTCTGTAGTTACGCCCTCACTTGCAAAAGTCCTCGTCCCCGAGCACCGGCCCCGATACATTGGGACGTACTGCGGCACAGAAAGCACTGCGTTCCGTGCAGAGTCGGTGAGTCCGACGCATTCTTGGTCACGGGGACCATCTTTTAATGACTATAGCTCCGCTGTGTACGCTCTGCTTCCCAGAACGGAGAAGGCGATCGTAGTGCAGCCCGTCGCGAACAGCCCCGCTTCGGGTGTGTCCTGGTGAAAAATTTCCTGAAGGTGCTTGCCAGGCGACTTATGCACAACCCCGACGGCTTATTAGAACTACTGCCAGATATATATTTCCGATAGGCTTCGAACATATTCAGAACATAGTTTTGAGCAGAACTGTTGTGATCGCTGAGACAGGAGATTCTTGATTTAATTGTTAGAAACTCAACTGATATGGGTTAGCAAAGTAAGCATTCTTTCGATATGAATCTTCCAATCTTGTTCAATGGCTTTCACTGGGTCCGCGCTTTATGGTGATGTTCATTTGCTTGATATCTCAAATAGATGATCGCTCCAGGTATCTTGACGATGCGGACAGAAAGCATCATCTTCCTGATAAACAACCGTGGATATGCCATTGAGGTCGAGATTCACAAGCGACCTTACCACGTAATTAAGGATTAGAACTACACCGGCTTAGTATGGTCTATCCACAACGGGGAGGGCCAGTGCTGGACAATACATATACAAGGTGACAAGCTTGTTCTTACATCACTCGCTGCGTTTCCCACACCACGTCAGAGATCACGGAAAGAATGGAAAGTCTCTTGCTCGAATTGCAAAGCCTGTTGCAAGGAAGAACTCGCTAGGTGCCAATCGTGCCATAGGATCATCAGCATCCACATTAGTAGTCTTCAGTCTAAATTTGTTGGATTGATTGAATTGGTAACGATATGAAAATTTTATAAGCTAAATTGGTCAAATTGAATTGTTTAAGACTGAATTGGTATCAATTAAATAAGTTAAAAGAATTTTCTGGTATCTTTCCCCTCCTCCAAGAGTGGAGAACTAAGATGAAGGTGTGCAGTATGATTGTCCATACAATATGCCACGTCCAAATATACTGGGGAAGCACAAGCAAATGCACCTCAAATGGAGCCTAGCAAATGGGATGGTGTCCATTCAATACAAAGGGTATTTGTCGGCTCTCCATGTTAATTGGAAGATCAATTCCACCAAATTCTAATTAAGGCCTTCTAAAAACTAGTCATGCTATGACCGGAATCTAAACGTCTTTGCTTAAGCTTTTATAAAAATATTTTCCCTTATTTAACTCACAGTATGCCGCAAAGCCAGCAGAAATTGAATGTACTATGCATCACTATCCACCATAAAATTACATCCAAAAAATTAAAAGTAACACAGGCATGCAATTTAGGAAAAATGTTCAAGTTCTGACTTTGGGGCTTCATTCAATTCATGTCCATATCGTGTTATCATGGTTTAGCATATTGCTGATTACAACGGCTGGTAGATAAATTACAAGCACAAGTTTATTGCTTATGTCTATAGCGACTTACACACTTTTTTTCGGTCCTGTCGTATAATGCAAGGCGAATTGACATTGAAGATTATTGTTTCCACAGATGTGATCAGAGCGGAAAGATCCCCGTTATTCGGATGTGATCAAGTGTGCTCTTAAGGCCGTACTTTTCCACTGACTTATTTGCTGACCTGAATCCTTCTCCATAGACCGTCGAAGTATCAGACTCTATTTGATGTTTAAAGAAATCACCAAGTTGCTTCTCATAGTCTGGCCGTTTGCCCTTCTTCGATGAAGAAGATGTAGACGATGACGAAGACGATGCGGCATCATTCGCAGAGCTGGAATAAATCTCGGAATCCAACCACATATGAGCCAGAACTTGACAAATGCCTTCTTCAACCTCCGGTCTTAGGTTAGGGAACCCTGAAGATTACCAACTTTAGTTCTCTTTCTAAAATCCCAAATGAGAAAAATGCGATATAGATCCCCATTTTCAGCATTATACCGTACCGATGTGTGGTTAATGCAAATGTTTGTAATGTGCATGTATAAATGGCAACAGTCATCAGAGGACAAAAAAGACCAACCGTTGAGTCGAAGCCATGCGTGCATCATCTCATGAGCAAGAATCGACCCTGTCAACAATCTGCATATCAGAACATTGTCAGCCATTGATTATGATGATCATACAGAATAACCATAGCTTACAGCAAAGAACTCGTGCTACCTAGGGAGACCATACAAAATGAGGATCGCTGTCACTTCACACGAACGGACTAGCTTATAAGGTTGAGTCATCATTGGAATTAACGGGAAGCCTGCTCCGATTCTCGGCCTCCGTATAACCTGTTGTCAAGTGAAGAACGATCTCAAAATCTACATTATGTTAATTCATTGTGAACTTAACAAAGATGATGATCTCACAACCAGGCAACCCAAGGGTAAAATTTTCATACAGTTGTAACACACTGTTCTTCTGACAAGCAAAGTCCTCTAGTCTCAGGCATGTGATGATGTCCCTTTCGAAGTGAAGGTTTCGGAAGGCCAGAAAGAAAAGAGTTAGATAAACAGATAGAGAGAAAAAATCTAATCTTTGGGAAAACATGGACCCAGATAAAGTTGCGTTTGTTCTTACATTTTTTTCACCTTCAATTGCTTCATTTAGCGCTTGTCTCTCCACCAAGAGCAAAGGAATCTGCTGGTCCACTTTCATGTTCAGACCTTCATAGAATTCTCGTATAGCAAGATAAAGAGGTTGACATTCATTTGTATCCATAATTGCAGAGTCCAGACACTCCAGACACAGCCTTCGGCCATCATCCAATGATATGTATCCATGATCTCTTGGCTACAACATTGGGTGCTTTTCTTTAGTAATGACACTGGCAAAAGGTGCTTTATGATAACTAGTGAACAGTCTACAATTCAGCTAGCTAGCCAAAGAGGGTATTGATTAGTTGAAAATCACCTCCAATCTTTCACAGCTACAACATCTCGGAGTCCCATCTCGCTCGTGGGATGGGCAGTACTTTTGCATCCAGAAAGGATGCGCCCTATACTCAATGAGACCTGCTCTGTTTCTGGGGATCTGTACAAGAAATGAAGCAGTGAGGTTGTTTTATCCAAAAGCAGCAATTATCAAGCAAGTAAATGACATGAAGAACAGAAAGGAGATGATATCTTAAACTTCTTGAAAATTCACTATACATCAGAGGAATCTTCCTAAAAACTGGCTTGACTAAAAACTATAGATCATCAATGGTAGCGGGATTGGTCTGCGATTCAACCAATAACATCCAGTTTGATTCAATAACAAGAAAGCACTCCCCACTAAGTGGGATTGGCTACATCCTACATCGATCCCCTTATGCAGTCATGCTCTATCCCAAACCAGATCCTCTTAATATCCAAGTACACGAGATCTTTCCTTGAGTTTCATGTTCATGTCATCCCCTGCCTCATTCATGCGATATTTCCATAATGATCGTAGACGTTCCCATTGAAGCATCTAAGCATGTCCACACCACCTTAAAAGGAAATTCTATTAACTACTAACCAGATCAAGTTTTCCACCAGCCCCCCCACAGACAAACCCAGTCCAACCAGGATTCGGACCAACAGCCACTTAAATGATACAACCAGAAGATATAAGGGAATTTTCTGATAAGACTGTTGTCAGTAAGCACCTACGATGCTTCCGAAAATCATATTAATGAAATTTCCAGAAAACAAGTGCTGGTCCTCTATGAACTTCAAACTTCTAATCCTTTACAATCATTAGCAACATAAATTAAGGAACCGCATGGAAACAGTTGTGCAAAGATTTTTTAGCAGTGTTGATCATAAGACTAATACTTGCTTGACGTTATTCCCCATGAAAGAATTGCATGAGGTGGTATAATGGAAATATAATTTACTAAAGTCTCCCAAGAGAGATCTCAGTCACCATGAATTGTTCAACTAATGAATTTACAACAAAAAAATCACTACAGCAGTCAACTGACCAACCTTTGTGTTTAATTATCAAAGAAAAATGATAATAATTATAATAGTCACATACAATATGCTATAAAACCTGATGCTTCTGCTTTAGTGGTTATTCTGATGATAAAATCTGCTGAAACCTAGCCTTTGGAGTGAAATTCTGACACAAAGAAAACTTATCTTGCTCCACAGAAAGAAAACTTATCTTGCTCCACAGAAAGTCCAAACCATGAGTGATGGCCAATAAAATAATGTGGTTGCTTGCAAATGTCAAAACAGAAAAAGAAAAAAGAAACTCTGAATTACTTTTGATCAAGCACCTCCTACTTACTCAGAAGTCACTTACATGATTCTTGCATACATCACATCTAGGATGATGATTCTCCTTGTAGCATGATTTGTGGTAAGGCCGTTTTCCTGCGAGCGAAAACTAGCAAAAGATGGCGATCCATCAATCTCTGACTATTTATTACAAAATCCAATGCATAATTACAAAAAATTAGCAGACCAAACCTCAACCACAACTTTCAATGAACATAGGATTATACCTCCGGATTGGTAATTGGAAGACCACATGCATGACAGCGAAAGCATTCTGGATGCCATACAGCATCCATGCAATTCAGGAATCGCCCCAAACCAATCCTACCGTTGCAAGCTGCGCAAATTCTGAAAGATCTAATGTGGTAAATCTATCTGATTAAAGTATGAATTCACATATTACAAAGGAAATCATTTGCAAGTCCAAAGTGTAAGGTAAAATACTACAGGTGACATGTCACTGCAATAAAAATATATTTCCTGCTGGCAAAACTGTTGAGAAGTTAAGGTATTGCAAATATAATCTCTCAGATGAGGTGCTTTATCTATTATTATGGTACCATTTTCTCTAACAAAAGCTACCCATATTTTCTTTTTCAGGTTTGACAACTCAATACCTATTCCCGCAATTCACCCATTGAAATAACAGCAATTGATTGTAGCTCACAAAACATGCCAATCAACCCACGCATGTAATTATATTCCCAGTGCCAATTGGAAAGTCAACTAGTCTCGGTGAACCATAAGCAGAGTCCTACAGTCTCCCATCAATATCAAAGCCCAAGTTAATCCTTTTGTCAAAGCCTCCATGGAAAAAATTCTTCCTTCCTTGATATTTCAGCAATAGGTGATGCGCAATGTGTAGATATGAAATGTTGATCAAAAAGTGCAGTTGTGAATATAACAAGCTGACATGTGCTGATCAGTTTATCTGTTGGAAATAGAAGTAGAAGTAGTGGAGGCCCAAGGGGGTTGGTAATACAATTTAATAAATTACAAAAGTAAGCACCTATTCAGCAAATGAAGCATCAGCTTCGTATGCTGAATCTTAGTTGAACATGAAATAATATATCCTCATGAGAATATTTTTAGCAGAGCCATTAAAACCTTAACTGATGGGTCAATGATAAACAGATTATAACAACAACAAAGGAAAAGATATACCTCAAGCCAGAAAAAGGGGAAATAGGGTGAGGTTCAATTAGGTTTCCACCAGGTCTAGTAGGAGATTCTACAGTTAAACTTTCTTGAAGAGCTTTGGCAAGTAGTTCATCTTCCTCCAACTGAGCACGCTTTCTATCTTCCTCCAATAGAGCTTTAGCACGCCTTTCATCTGCCTCCAACTGAGCACGCTTTCTCTCTTCCTCCAATAGAGCTTTAGCATGCCTTTCATCTTCCTCCAATTGAGCTTTATAAGTTTGTTCTCTTTCTTTTTCATGATCTAGAGAAGGAATAAATTGTTCAGAAAAGTATACAAAAAATGGGAGTCACTTGTACTACATTAAACTTTATGTCTTTACTGAAGCAACATAGCAGAAAATGATTGCATGATTATGGCTGGTTAAAAAGTGAACATAGTATCCCTCTCCATTTCTCTTCTATAATTTCTTTTGAACTGCTAACTAACTACTACAAATACTAGACTCAATCAGGGTCAAGCATTGAAAGCATCAACAGATTGATTGCAGACTCTTAACTCTAACAGCATCATTCCTTCAACTACAAAAAAAACCAAATAAAGAGTATCAACAAAGCTTAAAGGCATTCGTCCACATTTTCTTCAGTATTTCTTTTCCTATGGCATGCAATTCCCCACTATATCAATTACAGCCCATCAGTGCATCAGTTAAGACATTAGAACCTCCGTTTATGCATTTCAAATGAAGGTTCAGGATAAATGCTTACAGCTCGGTGACATACCAATAACATTTTTCCCTTTCCGATCTTCTTCTGAAAGGGAAAGGGCAATTGCATAATCTATTTCTTCTCTCTCGTGATCTGTTAACTCATCCTGCATCCAATCTCTCAACTATTTGAATATGATGAAAAGTTTTAAAGAGAAAATTAAGGACACAATTGCTGGTTACTGTTCAGAGTTCCCAGCATTTATCTCTTTGGAAGATAGCTTCGTCTATAAAGTACTTAATCGGACCATCCACTGCTTTTATACAACAAAATGACAGAAAGGAAATTCGTCAGAACAAGAATACAACAAACGGGCAAAAATTGGTAATACCGCAGAAGGACGTTGGTGGTTCCAGTATCTATCATCCTCATTATATCCATGATATTGTCCTTCATAGCTAGGACCTTCAAATATATGTGTTACCCAATCCATGAAGCAAATTTCAGCTTTCCTGTAGCAGTAAACCACATATTTAGAAGTGAAGCTGCCAATTTGAGACTTTAATACATCGATGAAAAGCGAGAACAAACTAGCTCTATTTGATAAATCTTGCCTAGTCTACCCGTAACAAGAATTTAGCGACACAGAAGTGAAGAGAATCCATTTAGTTCCATACAAGAACTTGCTTCACGCCAGCAAAAGGGTGTTCAAAATTCAGTGCAGATGCAAGACTCGTCCGTCCTCAGAGAGGAGCTCCCACATGGGTCTTCGATATTTTCACAGAATACAACGTTATCAGAGGTAAAGAAACATCCCCCGAAGTTATGACGCCACCAATCCGATCACCCAAGAACTTGATCACTGAAAAGCTGCAAACACTGAAACGACCATAAACTTCTACTTCTATCAGAAACGGCGTTTCAGAAAGAAAACATTTATCCACGACGGACGATGAAACCGAGCAAAGAGAAGCAGAATTCACAGCTCCGGACCCAGAAACTCACCGTTTGGATAACACCACGAGTCCACAGGATCAGAGGAATCTGAGGACACACAGACAAGGGTCAGTAATCAATCGAAACTCTTCGAATTCCCATGAAAAGGAGGCATATTCCATCAAAAGCAGAGCTCCCACCAGTGACGAATCTAAGCTTACGCCTGCTCAGTCAGTCCGATTCAGCTTCCCCAGAAAGACAGAGAGAGAGAGAGAGAGAGAGAGAGAGAGAGCCACTTTGATGTGTAGAGCTTTGTCCTTTTCTGTGTCATTTCTGAAGGTCGTCCTCTGCTTTCCTGCTCGTGCGGGGTTGTGGGTCCCTTCTCTCCAACCATTTTCCACCTTTAGGTACCTAAAATGTTCCAAAGAGGTCAAAAAGCTAATGAAATTTCATTGGGTCCCCATAATAATACTACATTAATTAAGTTAAAACGCGATAATTCTCGACCGTTCAATCGATATCAATTTAATCAGTCGTCATCTTATCTTTTTTTTCGATCCAACCCTAATAAATTTTTACTCAGGAGGAATGGTAGCCCGAAAATTTTTATTTTTATTTAACGGATTGAGACAGTAAAACCCAATGGACGTGCTACCCCGACGCATCATGTTTTTTGGATTTTTTTTTTATTATTTTAAATAAAAAAATTAATAAATTAAAATTTAAAAAAGGTAATAAAATTAATTGGAAATTCTATTTTTATTTATACTTAAATTATTATAATTTCTACGACAAGAATCACAAAAATAAAATTTTCAAATATCTTCAATGATTGATTATCTGTATCTTTGAGCATTTTTCAAAGATATTTCATTTCATCTATTTTTATAAGCTTGTAATATCAATTCGATTGTTAAGAGTTAAAAAGAGTAACAAATTCATTTATAAACACACGAGAAAAGTGGTTGTAGTTAAAGTAAAGGCATTTGTCAATGTAAGTGACTATTTATAAACATTTAGATGTATGGTATATAGTTTGGGCAAATAATCTACCCTGTCAATGTGTGATGTGCATGAGGTGTGGGACAGACTACTGGAGGGTACAGTGTTTACTTAGTCCATAGCAGGTTACTGTAGAAGGAAGTTCCACTTCTCCACGGCTGCAAGTAGCATACCTAGTGGAATTTGACCTCTTTTGCTGCTAGAATTAAAAGACAGAAATATACACACCTAAACTGAATCTCTATAAAAATCTCGTTTACACTCTCTTTTCCTAAACTCGTTAATTCCGATGTTTATATTGCTAGTTCACTTCATGCATATAAACATGATACTATTGGGGTAGGTTCCATATATTTAGTTTGTGGATTCTTGATAAACAAATTCACTTCCAATCGATTGTTTGGGCCTAACAATTAGTAACCGATGTTGAAGTACTCGAGGAACTCACAAGTACTGTTTTCTTATTCCCATACCAAGTTCCAAACTTTCATCGGCATTCCGCTCGATAAGGATGACATCTCTCTCCGTGAGGCAGCGATCCTCAGACCGTGCCCAGCAGCATACGTGCATCAGACAGATTGTCCATCCAGCTCCTTACCTAGGGCAAGATTCATCGCGCATCACTCGATTCACCGAGGTGCAGATGTTCGTATTATTGTGCAAGCAAAGCTCCGACATGGTTCATTTTGAATCTCACATCCAAACAAGAAGAAAAAAAAGACTTTTGTCTAAATCGGCCGGAGCGATGCGGACAAAGTCATTGTCTCAAGTAACAGAAAAGATTTTGTCTGATACGCTAAAATCACTTACAGTTCTCAAGATTTCTGCAGACAATATCTGTGATTTGCCGATATGGCAATGTCTTAAGCGACAGTTGGTGCAACTTCCGATCTAGCCCGATCCAGTGGGCCATCATCACGCAACAATATGTGGACATAGTTTCGCTTATCCATAAATAAGGAATCAGTGAGACTCTACAGTTATTTCTGGATCTTTCTCTTTGGAAATGGACTTGCAATTTCTTATGTTCGTCGATTGTGGAACGAGACTAAAAAGTAAAAATGTGGTTGCAGCGCCCCTTGCACGTACTGGACAAACCTTGGATGTTCAAGAATGGAAAAATATATAAAAAATCTTAAATTTATTGCACTTTTGTCAATTTGATTTTAAACTTTTTAATTTTATCAATTGAATCTTAAACTTTTTCATTTTTTACTAGTTGAGTTTATTTGGCCAAAATTAATTAGAAATTATTGACATGGACAACCAGCACTGATATGAATATTTTTTTTAATAATATATTGATAAATTTTGAAATTTTTATGATTTTTTTCTTTGCTTTCTTTTTTTTTCTGTTTTTGTTTTTTTTTTTGGTTTTTGGAGTTAGGGCAGGTGAGGGTTGCTATCGTGCCCCTACAGGCTTTGGGTGAGGGCTATGATCTCGCTTGGGGACGGCAAGGGTTGGTTGGCCCTGGCCTGTGGCTAGCGGCAATTGGTTGGCAACCCTTCCAACCTGAACTCCAAATATCGGAAAAAAAAGCAACAAAAAGCAAAAAACCATAAAATATTATCAAAATACTGTTAAATAATATTAAATAATCTTCAATATCACCGGTAATGTCTTTATGTAGGATGTGTGTCATATCAACGAAATTTAGCCAAAATTGTTTGGATAGACTCAATTGGTAAAAAATGAAAATGTTTTAAATTCAACTACCGAAATTGAAAGGTTTAAGATTAAATTAAAAGTGCATTAAGTTTAAGATTTTTTTGACAATTTTCTGAGGACGCGAAGTGATTCCTCAATGGTGAGCTTATAACATGCAAGTCGCCATTGGTTCCTTGCCCCTTCATACTTGGATGGGCTGTCAATACAGTCATTACACTAGTTAAGCTTCCCCAGGCCCAAACATTTCATCGTTATGTTTCTCTTGGTGCCTCCTCAGGTGGCCCGTCCCGCCTCTACATACAGCAGATAAGTGCTTGCACATACAGGTAGAATCACGATTTTGAATGTGTTCCACATATCATGCACTCTGATCGTCGATGTTGAAGGTAGGGGTTCCGATGAGAAGAAGGGCGTTGACGTTGCCTCGAGCAAGGATTGTTGCCCACTGTTGCCCCCGTAATCCTAGTAATCATCTAATCAATTGGGTCTCGTCACCATCGTTGTGGAATTCTTGTTATTGTTCATATGGAATTTTTTTTTTTTCCTTCTTCCTTTTTTTGGTCACAAGCCATGGCGATGGCCGGTGACCAACCACAGGTGAGAAATGAGCTCGCTGCCATGCTTGTCACGGTATGCCTAATGTACACAGAGTGAATATTTTGCTTGCCCCAGCTAATGTATGTGCACATGGCACGTGGTACGGCTTATGCTTAGAAAACACTTTCATCCACAATTTAGGCGAGATAAGTTCCTAACTCAAAGTAATATTTTTTTAATAACCTCCACGAAGACCAAGATTAGAGAAATGCAAAATTAAACTCTCTCCTTCAAGGGAAATGCTCATCATCCCCAGAAATCCATTCCAACTTTTTCGAAACGCCATCTTCGAACTCTCTCTGCGAAAGAGAGGAGCAAATTTGGCCATGGAAACCAGAAATCTAGATGATCTGAAGACACTCGATTTCTTTGGTATCTTCTGCGAATCCTTCGGTATTGCTGTCATCCATCGAAAACTCTTTGCCGCCAAGCTCTTACCCGCATGCGTTCTCTCCTTCCTTTTCATGGCTCAATTTCCAGTCTTCACGCTTCTGTCATCTAAATCAGGCCTCCTAAACTACTTCAATCCCAGGAGATTGGCTTCGAGAAACTCATGGGTGTGGTCCCAAAACTTTGGAAGAAATTAATAGTCACATTTATATGGGCTAACGCCATGCTTTTAGCTTGAATCTGCGGGTCATCATTGAGAACACATTTTTTTGGCTGTTTTATCGACTGCGTACGCTCTAGGGTTCATGTACATAATCATGGCTTGGGACATGGCTAACGTGGTTTCTGTGCTAGAAGATGTTTATGTTAGTAAAGCTATAATGAAGAGTAATGGTTTGATTAAGCATAACATCGGGACCGTGGTATTCATCTCCTACGCGTTTGCCTATTTCTATTTGGTTCTGCAGCTACCGATCCTACTCTCCGTTATGTTCGATGTTGTTGTGAGAGAAAGAGTGCTTCGAATAGGAATCGGAGTGGCGTGCTTCTCGTTGATGTCAATGGTAGTGATGTACTTCGTCTGCAACTCTAATGTCGGCCCCCATGAGATCATCGACAAGTCTTTCTTGGCTGAGCACCTCCAGGCGTATCTCGGAGGAGAGTATGCGCCTTTGAAGATCAATGGTGATGTTGAGATTGTATAAACCTTGTATTTAATGGTACTTCGCAGGAAAATTGAAAGTGTGTTGGCCCAATTACTTGTATTTTTCATTGGTGATGTGAATTGAATGCGACATGTTCATCATGCACAGGCCTTGAGCAATCGATTGACTTCTATCATGTCTCTTTTGCAATTTTTAGTGTTCTATTGGGAACAAGTTGCCTTAAAGCATAGGCATCCATTGGAATGGTCTATGTATCCTTCACAAATCAATGGTTGCGTTTATTACAATTGTAACCGCTAACTAATATTGATATGTATAATTAACTAATTTCTCGATTATCAAGGTCATTTTTAGAGAAAATGACCGGAGTTTCTAAGAGAATTCGTAATTTACCTATATTGCTCATCTTATGGTATAAATTTTCGTAAATCTTTAGAAGGCCTTCCTAATAGTTTCGATCTAGACAAACGCAAACGACAAAGAGGTTGACTTGGTTGCACGCACTAAGTCAATTGAAGGAGACTTCGTTGCTCTCGCTACTTATGTACCTTCGCCTGCCGGGTTTGTCGTTTCTCTTTTTAAATAGAAATGCACAGCCAACTTTGTCTTTCCCCCCAAATCGCACCCTCGAAGACAACGTAGATACATTCCAACTTTGAGAGGAAGCTAATAATTGATACCGGGATGTATATAGTTTCAAACGTCGCACAATTACAATGCCATCAGTATGATAATGACATAATGTTATACTATAATTGGTTTGTTTTATGTGCATTAATTCATGAATACAGCACTCTCATGTGTATATATAGGTTCATTTAGACGTGTCATCAATGCCCGACAGCTGTGTTCTATCTACAAAACCCTCGGTCTTGACGCTCCACATATTCGAGACATTAGAGGATGGATCGAGAGCAAGAGAAGAGGCAGTTCCTTGGTTTCTTTGGCATCGTCAAGGAATCCATCAAGCTCATCTTCACATGGCGGAAGATCTTCAGCCAAATCGCACTAGCCTTCGTCCTCCCTCTTTCCCTCGTTGGCTTAGCCAACATCCAGATTTCCGCCTTCCTCCTTGCAAAGATTTACCATGACGACGCTCCCGGATACCATGGGCTCTCCGATTCTGTGACCTTGGACACAATCCAGCTCTTGCTCTTTGCAGTCGTCTCCTCCATCCTGGGCCTAATCATTTCTGTTCTTTCCATGTCTGCGGTCATGTGCACGACCGCGTGCGTGTACACCTCGCAATCCATCACTTTCGGGGGAGTGACGAGTGTCCTCCCAAAGGCGTGGAAGAGGCTCATGACCACAAATTTATGGATTTCTCTTGCTTTCTACGTCTACATGGTCGTGACTGTAGCGATCATCTATCTCTTTGCCCTTATTCCCTCTCTTGCCGTTGTACTAGCCCTAGTTTCCATCTTCCTCATCTTACAGATCACTGGGTCGGTGTATATCAGCGTCATTTCGAACTTGGCATGTGTGATTTCAGTGGTAGAGGACGTCTATGGTATTGATGCCATGTTCAAGAGCAAAAACCTGATCAAAGGTAAGTTGGGTACCTCAATAGCTATCAGCCTCTTGCTATCGAATGTGTCCATGGCAATCCAAACAGTTTTATACATCTTTGTGGCCAACGGACATGGATCGGGATTTCTAAGGTTCGGGGTTGCAATTATCTGTTTCTTGTTTCTGTTCATGTTGCTCCTATTCAGCCCCATCGTGCAAACCGTGTTCTACTTCGTGTGCAAGTCGTACCACCACGAGAACATCGACAAGTCGCCGCTGGTGGATGAGCTCGACGTCCATCTTTTGGCCGAATACCTTCCTCCTAAAGCCGACGATGTCTAACTGGAACAAGTCGACATTCGGATGTTCTAATAATGTAAGAGTTTGGGACTGCATCTAATATATATATATATGCAGAAATAAGTTTCTTTCACTTACTATTCTATGAGTGTTTGTTACCTTCTTGGGTTACTTGCAACTCGCAAGTTCTCTTCTTGTTACTAATCTTTTACGTAATTTTCATGTGTGAGATTGTTTTGGCTTTTTGCTCAATCTCACTTTATCAATATAATAAGTGTTATAACTATCCTACACCGCTCACTTAAGTATTATAACTTTTTTTGGATCATTTAAATGCCACATTTATGAGAAACTATTCATTTAAGTATCATCCGATTTGGTATTAATTTATTATAAATTGACTTACGTGGCTAGCCGGAAACATCTAATAAGAAAAACCACATGAAACAAACATCGTTTGGGCCCTATCAATGGAGAGAGAGAGAGAGAGAGCAGCCATGGAAGCCTGAATGTTTGCTGATGTGCACTCGTCTCTCTGTGGAATACCACGCTTTCTCATTGATCTCGGCTTGGAACGCTCCTCTTTTCTTCTTAGAACTTTCCCTTGTCATGCTCAAGCCCCATTCCCAAATCGTGAAGAACCCTGATTCCCTTAATTTTTTGGCAAAACTAGCTCCGAATCGTTTGGAGTAATAGACAAAGGAATCCGTGGAAAACAATGATGTTGCTCTCTTGTTCAAGGTCCCTCTTTCACTCTGCGAATCTGATTTCCGGGATCGAATAGGGGAGTATGGCCCTGGTATTTCTCCTTCCTCGACTGCTTCGTCTTCTCGCTCAAAATGGAAGAACGAGTTTTTCGCTGAATGTATTGGATTGCGCACAACGAGGCCAAGCGGAGTCAAGGACTCGAATTGCCTCAGACAAATCGCGCAAGGTGCGGAGCTTGCCAAGCTCGACTCGCTCTATATTTTGGTTATTCCTCTTTGGATATGGTTTTTTTTTTTTTTTTAATAAAGCCACCTCAAACTCAAATATTATTTTGAAAAGTCACGTAAGATGAATAGCTGGAATAGACACTCTAGTAAATGATTTTTCACGGCAGAATAATAGCCCAAGTGCCATAACTTGGCACGGGGGGACACTTAAGTGCTATAATTTCAAAATGATACCTTTAAGTGTCACATCTGGCGACCCTTGCCGGAAATCCTATGTGGCAATATTTTATTATTTTTTATTGCCTTCATGGCTTGCCAGAGAGCTGAGTTGGCTCTAACTCACCAGAAATGACGTCGTCTGCATAATAAAAGCCCCAAATCTTCCAAAAACGACATCGTCTCCCCAAATGCCTCAAATCTAAAACCCTAAATCGGCCAAAATCCCTATTGAAGTGCTCAAATCCAAGTCTCGAACTCTAATTTTCATTTGCCCAAAATTCCTTCGTCGAATCTTGGAAATGAAGAGCGAGAACTCGCAGAGCACCTCAATTTCCTCTCATCGAAGCGAAAGAGAAGGTCAGCGTTTCTGTTTTTGTGGGTTACCGAGTCCAAGAAGAACATCGTGGGCTCGACTCAATCCTGGGAGAAGATTTTATGGATACGGTCGATATAAAGAAGCGTGGAAGTGCAAATACTTCAAATGGGTCGATGCGAAGTTCTTTGACCGAGCCACAGAGCCGATATTGGATATACTTCATAAAAGACAGCAATCTCCATCTATGTTCGTGGACGACTTGGACGATGTTGACTCAATGCAAGCTCAAGCGTATTTAGTTAAACTTTTCAAGAATGAAGTCTCAATGCACGCCCAAGCATCTTCAACTAAATCTTTCAAGAATGAAATTTCAATTATGAAAATTGAACAAAAGTGTTACCAAGCGTTTATTGTGGTGTTGTTTTGTTGTCTATTTTACTTTATGATGAAATGTAAAGTACTTGAAAATGAGAAAAAGTTTCTCCGACTACCATTGTTAAAAATGGTGTTGTTCTAGATTAAATGTAAGCTTTTTTCTTTTTGAAAGACGCGACGAAGTTTGTGTTGTTCCACAAGATCATTGTGGCTTTGTTGTTATTTGTGCTGTCATATGGAGTTGCCATAAGTTAAATTACCATCATCTTCTCTGTTTTGATGCAGACCAACATATACACAAGACAAACATGAGTGATTACCCGAGTGCCATAAGTTGTATTTAGTAATTACTTAAGTGCTAGTCGTGATGAAAAAATAATCACTTAAGTGTTAAGTTATATTAAAGTGATCATTTAAGTGTCATTTGTAGTTAAAAGTGAATAGTTAAGTGCCAAGTTTTTTAGAATATGACTAGTTAAGTATCAATTTTTTTTGTGAGTTTTCTCTAAAAATTGCGCTAGCCACCACCACCGGCTGCACCACCAACCATCACCACTAGCCACACTACACACTAGGCACTCCAACCACCACCATGCTGGTGGTGTTGCTGCACAAGGTACTAGTGCAAGCTGAGCCTTGCACTAGCTTGCACCAGTACACATGATGTAAGATGTGCAAACTGCACACTTATACCAGGTGTAGGTGCAGCATAAGCCTATAACCTCCACCACAAACCCATAATCACCGGGCATCACCACCACCCACAGCAGCACCCCAGCCACCACATTAGCACCCCAACAACAAACTCACTACCACCAAACATCACCATCCACCACCACCGGCCATACCAGCACTCCAACTACCACCACAGAACACCAATAGCAGCAGTAGCAAGTAAAAGCAGAATCCATGACAAACAACAAAAATTGACAAGCAACGCAAGATCATTTCATTGATATTGAAATTAAGTCTCACAATATCAATGAATAACAAACTAAATAAAAAGAAAGAAAGAAAAAAGACAACCATCCATCGCAAGTGTTATTATAACGTTAACGTTTACATAACTATTTTGACTCTAAGCTCCACAAATTCTATCACGTCTCATCTTATCAATCAATATGCACGGCATCGCTTGTTCGTGCTCATTTCGATGTGCCTTTCATTTGACTCATAATTCTCGCACTCTTTCTAGCTAGACGTGCAACTTCTTCTTCAACCTTCTCAGTATCCATTAACTCAGATGGAGCTGCAAATGTCCCAGGCCGAATTGATTCAAAAGGAGCTGGAGATGGAGTTGCAATTGTGCTCTTTCTCTTCTTTCTTGTTAGCACAGTTGATGTTTTCTTTTTTCTTGGTGCAGCCGTTGATTCTTGAGTTGGGCTTGAGATAAGAACCTCTGAACTTCTCTTAGGCTACAAAAAAACAATAAATTGTCAGCAAAAGTCTACAGCATAAATTAAATTAAATGCAGTCAATAAAACTTACATTGAGAATAACTGTTCCATTATGCTTATATGTATAAAGGTCATAGCCATATTGTCTTAACCTCTTCCCAAGTGCCCATCTTGTTTGAATAGGGACGTCACTTTCAGGAACTTGTGATTTGTTGGCTCTTTTTCTTGCTTTCTTGGGCCCTTCAGTTACAGCTGGGGCTTCTTCGACCAATTTTTCAGCTGGGCGTCTTCTAGATGGCCTTTGTATAGCTGCCCCTTCACTTGGTCTTCTTGTAGTTGTTCTTCTATGTAGCCCTTCAACTTTAGTGACATCTTCTTTTGTTGGGCCTTCTAGTGGTACTGGTGGTGGTACTTGTGGTGCCTCTTGTAGTAATTCATCTGGTGGCTCCTATGATGACATTTGAGGTTGCTCTTGTGATGGCCCTTCAGTTGGCAGTTGAGTTCCAACTTGCTTTCTTCGAACATGAGAAAGAGGCAAAAGACACTAAATATAATATTGGGACATATAGTAATGTAAAGAAAATGAAAAACTGAATACAAATGGTTGAATTTACCACTGGGTATTTCTTTTACTGTTGAAGAACAGTCAGCTGAACTGGCCGTAATGTTGCTTGGGCTAATATTTCAACTGGCTGTGATGCTACTTGGGTTAACCCTTCAGCTGGCCGTGATGCTAATTCTTCGAACAGGCTATTCAGTTTCATGGCTTACTGGGGTTCTTCTTGTGACCTAACAAACACATTACATACAAAGCCAAATAGGATATTATGTACATTTTTATGATAAACGACAAAGCAACATAAACATAAAATAAATTTCATGACTTACCGGGGTTCTAGTTGTTGATGAAGAACAGTCGACTCATTTGGCCCTGCTGTTTGCATTTCTCCAACTGTCTCTTCACTAGGCCCTTCACCTTGCCTCAACGATTGTTTTTGCTTTCTCAATTGACAACCTTTAATATTGTGGCATGCTAGGCGATAATAAGAGCACGTTATTTTTGCACCCTAGCTGCTCATTCTTTGCTGACCCAAGACCTCTCCCTCCGCCATTCTTCGTCTTCGTTTTGTCCTTCCAATTTTCTTCTTCAATGGGAAAGGTTGAGGTGCTTCATGATCCGTGGGCTCCCAAAACTTACTACTTCTAATTGGCTGCATCATGAACTGATAGGAAGCAAGGTATTTTGATTTATGGTACCAATCATCGATGTAATCATTTGTATTGTCGCCCTTCAACTGGATGACACATATGGCATGTGCATATGAAATTCCACTTACTTGCCATACTCTACATAAACACTTTCTACTTTCTAGATTGACAACATACTTATCAGCACCCTTCATTATTTCATATCCGTCATCTCCATTCCAAATGGGATGACAATGCCTACTTGTAACCAAGTTCTCATCCAATTTCTTGGCAATCCTAGGACCATATTGTCTTGTCCATTTTGTAGCCTCATCTCTTTGTTTTTGCAGCCGAGTCATAACCATAACTCATATATCTTCAAGCATTGAGATGACTGGTTTGCATCTAGTATCTATTATCTTCGAATTACATACTTCAGACGTTATCGCACTTGAACTCCTCACTGAAGAATGCCCAGCACCAATGCTTTGGTTCTAGTTGAAATAGGGTAGCACAACCTTCCTTTGTCAACTGAAGCAGTCATTTTTTGGCTATCCTAAAGTCAGCCATGTTTGCACTCTTTGCTAATTGCCAAAATTGCAATTGCAGCTTATCCCCTTTGTAGTCTTTGTCCAATTTCCGTATATGTGCCGTGCACACATTCGATGTTTAGCATGGGGCAATAACTCGGCTACTACCGGAACCAATCCCTGCAATAATTCAAAGTAAGAAATATTAGAGCAAATTACATGTTCATATTACAAAGCAAACTATTGACTAAATTTTTCAAAAAGCAAGCACTACCTTTTGTTGGTCGCTCATGATTGCCCACCCTTCCCCATTTGTTATCTCCAAGTTAGCCATCAGATTTTTCAAGAACCAGGACCAATTGTCATTGTTCTCAATCTTTACAATAGTCCAAGCTAATGGGAACATTGGATTATTCGCATTTCTTCCAATCGCTGTCAACAATTCTCCCTTGCACAAGCCTTTCAAGAAACAGACGTCTAATCCTATAATCTATTTACAACTAGCTAAAAATCCTTGTTTGCATACATCAAAGAACATAGAACTTATCGAACTTGGTCCCATGATTAGGAAGCGGTCTCTCAACCACCTCTACATACACTCTACTTGTAGGATTTTACAGCCTACACTCCCAAGCATACTCCCACACTTGCCCATATTCCTTAGCATACTGACCAATAAGTATCTTTATCACCTTTTGTTTTGCTATTTTGCACTGATTCCTAGATACATTGATGCCTACACGCTCCTTCACCAACATCCTAAAGTTAGTAATTTTCATCTCGGGCATTAGCTTGATCAGATCGAAGAAGTGCTTGGATAACCATACACTTGTTACCCTTTTGTTTTGAAAATTAATGGAACAAGTGTGTTCCTCTTGGTAGGCTCTAATTTGGGAAGACCCACTCTTCTTAACAAATGCGCCGTAAATCTTCCATGGACAGTTTTGCTGCAAACACCTAGCTCTTACAAATTTCTTGGTATTTCTAATGAAATCAATATTTCTTTGTGCAGCAATGGAGTTCTTCAATATAGCTTCCCTAAATTGTATCGGATCATGGAATTTCATACCTACTGACAAAGTAGGAGAGGCAACGGATGGATCATAAGAAGGAAACTTACTTTTCCTTCTACGCACGGCTTGTTGATCTTCTTCAAGTTTGTCCTGAGAAGTAGCGGTGTCGATGCTTTCTTCATAATTTGTCTCCTGGCCAGCAACACCAACATCTGCAAGACCTTCGTCTCTATTTGGAACTTCATCTGCTACCTGCAAAGTTGCAAATCTATATGACAAAAAGTCCATTTGTTTTTTCCTTGACTGTGTAAACTCCTCATCGTCATCGTCACTTAGGATTAATAAATTTTCAGCTTTAGCAGCCAACCCTTCATCGTTACCGTCATCATCACCATCACTATATTAAGTTATTTCCCAATCTAATTCAATGATGGTGACATCACCTATGTCACAATCGCTCTAGTGAATAGTATCTGCACCCCTCTCCTCCCCGTCCTATCCATCATGCCTTGTTTCATCCCTAACCTCAGTACTAGCTTGAATATCATCTCCTTCTTCTGGTACTTGGGTGCTATCCTTATCATCATCTTCGTCCTCACTATCACTATTGTTTTCAACAAATACTTTCGCCTCTTTGCCGTGAAGATAATGATATAAGACATCCCTAAAACCATTATTATCTTCTAAAACTCTCAAACCATCTCTCAAGCCTTTCCCAGAAACACATTATAGTAACTTTTTGTATTCTACAAGGCAAAAATGTCACTATATCCATAACAAATCCAATATAAGATGCCTTCTTTATATCTACAAAGATAGTACCCTCATTCCCCCATTTATACTCCCACTCATTCTCCCCAATCACAAAATCCCTACCGTAGTAAACGATGGCAGCAACATAGTCTTTATCATGAGCCATTTCTATAACAAAAGATGACAAATATATAATTAACTTTTGGGACCACATTCACAAAGGACAAATAAATGCAAGTGAAGGTCCCTACACTTTTTATTAAAGAAAAGAAGAAAGAAAGAGGGAAGATGCATAGGTTAGAAGACAGTTACAGCTTGAAAAGGGGCTTCTGGACAAGGACAAATAGAAATGGGACCCGACAACTACTTTGATTATGTCGCCTAATTCCTTTAAAATATGGAGAGATCCCTCAGTATGGGTCCTCAACAGTGCAATTTATTAAAAGAATACCCAGAAGTCCCTATCCCCACGACAACAAGAGATTCGATTCGAACACGTCCAAGGTCCAATACTTTGAACCCTAACAATCACCAATCATCATCGCACATTTCACATCCGACCACTATAAATTACTTTCACACATCACAATTCAACACCCTGAATGAATCTCACATCATAGTGGATGAGACGACGTTGAGCCCTAATTTTCCCCCTGCCGAGCCCTATACCGAGCCTACATTTTGAGGCCAATCCTAAACTGTCAATTCGAACCCCCCAATAGGATTGTAGAACCACATCTGAGCCATAAATCTCACATCAATACCAGCCAAGCCCAAGCTTTCCCAGGCGACCTCCAAATTTCAAGTCTGAGCCCTAATAAACAAGTCGGAGCCTTAATTTCACCACAGGGGAGAGGAAGAAGAGAAAAAACCTGAGCAAATTGATGACGGCGAGCGACGACGACAAGCTACGACGGTGACCGATGACTTGCGAACGACGACCTGCGAACAGCGAGCTATGAACGGCGATGGAGAGGACGTTAGATCTGGTGTGAATCGATGGACGAACGATTAAAATCCAAATATGCAAAACGACGTCATTTAGCACTAAGGAAAAATGACATCGTTTAGTTCGGCCAAATGCATAGTAGATGGGGTGACGTTGTTTTCCTCCTCCACGTGTGCTTTTTTTTTTTTTTTTTAATAAATTGCCACGTCGATTAAGCATGTTGCTGGAAAATGCCACGTCTGCATTTTGGCCAGTTTCTGGCCGGATTGGCACTTAAGTGTTCCCTTTTACTCCGATATTGGCACTTAAGTGTACCATTTCAAAGTTATGGTACTTAAGTGTCCCTTCGTGCCTAGTTATAGCACTCCAGGTGTCCCAACCTCATTTTTCACTAATGTGGCACTAAAGTGTTTGAAAAAAAAATTAGCACTTAAGTAAGCGTCGTATAAAGATTATGGCACACATGGTGTTCTTATTTTTCCATGGCCTCGGTTATACCTTTTCACTTACTTTTTATGACTACCTGCTCATCACCCTCAAGCTGACCTGACTACTTTTATAGCGAGATGTTTATTGGCTGGAATGATTATATTAGAAAATGGTCAAAATTGTAGGATTAAATTGGCTTAATTGAAAATTTTAGTACCAAATTTGTCGCTATACAATAAGTTTAAGATTTTTTGGACAATTTTATCTCTCATGAAATTTGTTGCGATGCAAATGACTCTTATGGAGTTTAAATTCATAAAATCTATGAAGGGGATATTTTGAAAAGAAAATATAGAAAGTCAACCAATTAATTTTGTTCAATAGTAAAGTGAAATTTACAAATCAATAAACTAGTAATACATTTTTGCAATAATTAAATAAAAGTGACTTTTTTTGGTCAAAAAATAAAAGTGACTTTCATTTCCTACAAAAATTGTTATTTTTCCATGCGATGAGTAGCATTTGTATAGCAATTCTTTTTTTTTTTTTTTACGGCAAATAAAGATTATATCCTTAATTTTTTTTTGGTTCGGTTCTACTCTATTCCTATTCTAACTCTTATTCTCAGACTTTTGCCATGCCTTCTTGCAGGGCGTGGGAGTCGAAATACACACTTGAAACTAAATCGTCTCCACCCTAACCCCCCTTGTGAAAGTGGGGATTCCAACCCACCACCTTCCCCTTCCATGTTGGAAGAGTGGTCACTGGGGCAAACCCTAGTGGTTAGATTATATCATTAATTGAACAAGTACACAAATGATACAGATACATGAGTGAAGGGGTCTTGAAACACAAAAGTATCAACATGACGTGAAAGCCCAAAAGGCCCAAATTCACAACCTTATAGAAGCAAAGGCCAGGCAGGCCTAGTCAACACTAATCCCAACAACTCAAATCATGGCATGCTATAGTGTGACATCCAGAAGATTCTTACCTTATAAGTACGTAGAGATTCGGTTGCGACTAATTAATATTACTGTTTGAGCGATGGGTTAGAAATTTACTAAATTAATTATTTACTTATGTTTGGAAAGTTTTAGTAAGTATTTTGACAAGTCCAAAATATTTGTGGATTTATTAATATTTAGAATGGACACTAGCTTTCATATCAATGTACCAATTCCCTTGAATTCTTAGCATTTCAATTGAAGATGTTATTTTGGAAAGTTGTTCTCTTGGCTCATTTTCCATCAGCAAGTCTCCATTTAAATATTGCCTTTCTAGCTTGCCTCCATCAGCAAGTTGAAACGTTGAACTAAACCTTTATTGATGCCATGCCTACTTCATCTATGTTAGCTTCTATTTCATTAATGCAAGGGGTGACTTATACACTTACTTGGCCAACCATCAGCAAGTTGAAACATTGAACTAAACCTTTATTGATGCCATGCCTACTTCATCTATGTTAACTTCTACTTCATTAATGCAAGGGGTGACTTATACACTTGGCCAAAGGAGATGAATCCCTCATAAATACTTCTTCTCTTGGCTTATGATATTATGTCACACACCTAAGCTATTCATGTAGGGGCTACATAAACTCTTTTAATTGGAAAAGTAAGCCTCTCCACTTTGATTCAATGATTTCACCTTGTGAGCATTTGATTCTTTAACCATGGTTAACCACCTCCTCTTGCATTCTTGGTTATGGCCGTATATAAAATTAAAGAGGGAGAGGATTCCCAAGACAAAGCCCCACTTCTACACTTCACCAATCACTATCCATTTCTTTTTCAACTTTCACTTTCAATTCCAAGAGTAAAAGCAAAAAATCCTACATGTGTATTTCATTAAAGTCTCAAGTTTGTTTCCCGGTTTGAACAAGGTAAACTCATGAATTTTCTTCTACTTTTCATAAATGGGTTTGTTCAAGACCAAAAATCATTGATTTTGGTTTGTGTTATTTTGAAGGAAAATCAAAGCTTTAATTTTGACGCAATTTATTTTCAATATAAGTGAAAATCTAGGCGCTAAGCTAGGTTGTTCCAATGAGTACTTGGCTTGATTGCTTGATGGGTGTTTATTTTGAGTTTTATGAACATGTGTTAAAAAATTGGTGATAGCACATTGGATTCTTCACTTTTGTGAATCTTGATGATGATATGTTGAGTTTTACGTTAATGATTTTATTTATTTTAATAAGAAGCATAGGCTAAGTTCTTTGGTGATTGTTGGTGTTTTGGTAAAGAGAGTGTTTTAAAAAAAAAAGGTTATTGAAGATGGTAATATCAGTTACTACTTACTGAATAGGGCAGTACCAATTATGGTAGTTACCGAATGTGGCGATATCGATTATCGATTGTGATAGGTAGTGATTATGGCAGTACCGATTGCTGAGTATGGCATCTATTGAATTGGGGAAAGTTATTGAAAATAGAAAAAAAATAATTACAAAAATTAAAGAATTTTTTTTCTTTTCTCATGCTTTCTATTTTTTTTGAATATCTTAGTCCTTCATTTTTTAGCATAATTATTTAATAAATGCATATCCATTTTATTTGGGGAAAGTATACATTGAATGTTGATATTGAATATATTCATTTGATGATAGTTATGTAAAATGATACTATGCATACAAGTTGACGTGGAATATGTTCAATCGGTGATGGTTAAGTGAAACGATGTGGTGCATTGAATGTTGATGTTGATCATCTTCATGTATATTAATGTTGCATGATAAAATTGAAAATTGAAAAAGAAAAAAAATGTTGTCATCCACATGAGAGTGGTGACATTGTCTTGTGAGTCGGGATACCTCAGAGAGTATCTATGGATGCATCGAGAGTCAAGATGCCCTGCGATTAATGTTATCAATGAGTTTGGTGGGATGTCCTATAGATACTTTGCAGAATGCCTCGAAGTTGAGATGCTCCATGTGTCAGGATGCCACAAGAGTGTTCAGGAGGTGGAGTAAATAAGATGATACATGCTCATGAATATACATTTATGCTTATTGATAGAGTAACAAATGATAATGATGCATTGAGAAATCATATGCCATACACATACATTGAGTAGATAATACAATGCATTCATGTGAGTTACTTCCAAGGAGGTAAGATATATGCTCATGCATTAATTATGTGCTCCATATGTTTGTCATTGTTATGTCAATGCAGGTGTGAAGGTGAACTCCTACGTTTCTTAGAGATTTTACTTATTGGGTGTCGGGTCATTTCTTTATTTTTTAGACATGTAAGACGGCTCTTCTGCCGCCATTGCTTTTTAGAGCCCCAACTCACATAGAGTATGAGTATGAGGAGCTTGTATTGTCTAATGTGGTGTTTGTGTATAATAAGTGTACTAACATTGTATGGGTTGACGTAGAACTCGCTGAGTGGGTTCCTCATTGGTATGTAGTCTGGTATGCGATCTTCGATGGTGACTGGCTGGGACCGTTAAGAGGTTTTGATGGTCCTCCTAGTTATGTTGCGGAGGAGCTAGCAATAGGGGAGGTTATCGATTCTTAGATGTTGGATTGATGTTGTACGAGCATGCTTTTGAGAGTGAGGGTATGGTAGTGAAGATAAAAGTTACCGAACTCTCCCCAAGTGTTTTGTATTATGAGATGTTTGTAAGTGATGCATATATACATTAATAAGTATGTGAAATAATACTATGACTTGTCTAAATTTGTTGATCTACTACTTATGAATAAATCAATAAGAAAAAAATAGGAAAAGTGTAGTGCTTGACGTACCTGAGACGTCACAATACAACTAATGCTTAGTAAACATTTTCACCCCCAATTTAGTTCTATTATACAGGCACATAGCAAATTCATCAAGA
Source organism: Eucalyptus leucophloia subsp. euroa (assembly GCA_017140325.1). NCBI lineage: Eukaryota > Viridiplantae > Streptophyta > Magnoliopsida > Myrtales > Myrtaceae > Eucalyptus > Eucalyptus leucophloia. The sequence continues at coordinate 66,263,771 of CM029475.1, forward strand.
AAATTATTAAAAAAATTGTAAATAATTCTACGGATATCAATTCGATCATAAAATTTTTAAGGATTTGCCCATGTAGTCCTACCAATCAATTCGACTTGCAATCACTGAAGTGGACGTTAGCCACCTTAAATGTCATGGCCAATAATTTTGTAAATATTTTGATTTTTCGATTTTTTTTTTTTTTTTTGCTTCTTCCATTTTCCAGTTGCCGGGCCTTCGCAATCGGCCATAGGCACGAGACAGGCGTTGACTTAATTGCATGCACTAAGTCAATTGAAGGAGACTCCGTCGCTGTCACCACTTTGCTACCTTCGCTTGCAGGATTTGTCGTTTCTCTTCCCGCATAGAGAGGCACAGCCAACATCGTCTTTTCCCCCCAAATCGCGCCGTAGAAGACGACGCAGATACATTCCAATTTTTGGCATCAAAATGCGAGATTAAAAACGAAATGAATGGGTGCGAAGATTCAAGCCAATTTAATCATTAAATTGAGATGATAATTACAATGCACAATAGCATGATAATTACATAATATTAAAGTATGATCGGTCAGTTTTGTATGCATTGATTCATTCCCTGTCTTTAAGAATAAAGTACTCTCATGTATATAGATTAGTTCACTTAGACGAGTCATCAATGCCCAACATCTGTGTTCTATCTATAACACCCAAATTTTCGAAATTAAAGGATGGATCGAGAGCAAGAGGAGAGGCAATTCCTTGGTTTCTTTGGCATCGTCAAGGAATCCATCAAGATCATCTTCACATGGCAGAAGATCTTCAGCCAAATCGCACTAGCCTTCGTCCTCCCTCTTACCCTTGTCGGCTTAGCTCACATCCATATTTCCGCCTTCCTCTTTGCAAAGATCACTCCTGGATACACTGAGCTCTCCGACTTGGTGACCTTGAACACATATGAGCTCTTTCTCTTTACGGTCGTCTCCTTCGTCCTGGTTGAAATCTATTCTATTCTGTGCGCATCCACAGCCGCATGCACAACCGCGTGTGCGTACACCTCGAAATCCATCACTTTCGGGGGAGTGACGAGGGTCCTCCCAAAGGTGTCGAAGAGGCTCATGATCACAGATTTATGGAGCTTTTTCGTTTTCTTCGCCTACATCATCTTGACTTCAGCGATCTTCTCTCCCTTAATTGTTCTTATTCACTTCCCTGCCATTCAACTAGTCCTATTTTGCATCTTCCTCATCTTATAATTCTCTGGGTTGGAGTATGTCATAGTCATTTTGAGCTTGGCGGGTGTGGTTTCAGTGGTAGAGGACATCTATGGTATTGATGCCATGTTCAAGAGCAAGAACCTGATCAAGGGTAAGTTGGGGACCTCAATAGCTATCAACCTCTTGCTAACGATTGGGTCCATGGCAATCCAAACAGTGTACTGCATCTTTGTGGCCTATAGACATGGATCGGGCTTTCTAAGGTTTGGGGTCGCAATTCTGTGTTTCTTGTTTCTGTTCACGTTGCTCCTTGTCAGCCCCATCGTGCAAACCGTGTTCTACTTCGTGTGCAAGTCGTACCACCACGAGAACATTGACAAGTCGCCACTGGCGGATGACTTCGAGGTCCATCTTTTGGCCGAATACCTTCCTCTTAAAGCCGACAATGCACAACTGGAACAAGTCAACATTCGGATTCTCTAATAATGTAAGAGCTTGGGACTGCATCTCGTCATACATACATACATACATGCACAGACAGACACACACACACATATATATACACATGTATGTGTATGTGGTCATGCAGAAATAAGTTTCTTTCACTTAATATTCTATGAGAGTGTTTATTACCTTCTCGGAGGGATAAATACATTAGAAGTGCCAAAAGTTATGTATGGTGCTCATTTTAGTGCCAAAAGTTTTTGCTGACTCACTTAAGTGCTAAATCGGGGAAAAAATGATCACTTTAATGTTAACGGCAAGAAATTCCGACCAAGCTAATTACGTGTCAATTATAATTAAAATTTTTAAAAAATCCAATCTATGTGGCATTTCCATGTAGCATGCTTGGCACTGAAGTGATTGTTTTTTAACAACGATTGGTATTGAAGTGATCACTTTAAATAAAATTTGGTACTTAAATGATAACTTTTAATAAAATTTGACACTTAAATGATCACTATTTATAACTTTTGGACAACGTCGTTTAGGAGTTTTATGCTGACTAGGTACACCGGTGAGTCACGTAGGATTGAGAAATTAATAAAATATAGCTACGTCGGATTTCCACCAATCTGAACCGGAGTTGACACTTAAATGATTGTTTTTTTTTTTTAAAGTAGCACTTAAGTGATCCGAAAAAAACTTTTGGCACTAAATTGAACGCCGTACATAACTTTTGGCACTTTTAATATACTTACCACATTTCCTTGGTTACTTGCAACTCGCAAGTTCTCTTCTAGTTACTAATCTTTTAGATAATTTTTCATGAGCCAAATTGTTTTGCCTTTTTACTCACTCACTTTATCAAGACAAGTATGCCACTATTATCATAATTATTCTCTCACTTGAGTGTCATGACTTTTTTTTCTATCACTTAAGTTTCACATTTATGAAAGTCATTCATTGAAGTGATCACTTTAAATAAAATTTGGTACTTAAATGATAACTTTTAATAAAATTTGACACTTAAATGATCACTATTTATAACTTTTGGACAACGTCGTTTAGGAGTTATATGCTGACTAGGTACACTGGTGAGCCACATAGGATTGAGAAATTAATAAAATATAGCTATGTCGGATTTCCACCAATCCGAACCGGAGTTGACACTTAAATGATTGTTTTTTTTTTTTTAAAGTAGCACTTAAGTGATCCGAAAAAAACTTTTGGCACTAAAGTGAATGCTGTACATAACTTTTGGCACTTTTAGTATACTTACCCCATTTCCTTGGTTACTTGCAACTCGCAAGTTCTCTTCTAGTTACTAATCTTTTAGATAATTTTTCATGAGCCAAATTGTTTTGCCTTTTTACTTAGTCTCACTTTATCAAGACAAGCATGCCACTATTATCATAATTATTCTCTCACTTGAGTGTCATAACATTTTTTTCTATCACTTAAGTTTCACATTTATGAAAGTCATTCATTTAAGTGTCATTCGCCATTTGTGTGGCCAAAAAATATGACGAGACATTAATTTATTATAAATTGGCTTACATGGTTTGTCAAAAATGTCTAATCAATAAAAATTATAAATTGGCTTACGTTGTTGGCTAGAAACGTCTAATCAATAAAAACCACATGAAACGACATTGTTTGGACCCTATCAATGGAGAGAGAGAGAGAGAGAGAGAGAGAGAGAGAGAGAGAGAGAGAGAGAGAGAGAGGCCATAGAAGAACTACTGCACCAGAGTAGCCATGGAAGCCCGAATGTTTGCTGATATGCACTCGTCTCTATTTGGAATGCCATGCTTTCTCATGGTTCTCGGGATGGAACTTTCCTCTTTTCTTCTTGGCACTTCCCCATTTTATACTTAAGCCCCATTCCCAAATTGTGAAAGGTTCTCATTCCCCTAATTTTGGGTAATTCGATTTCGGAAATCAAATTCGCAAAGGGAAAGAAAGAGGGATCTTGGAACAAGAGAGCAACATCATTGTTGTTGATAGATATGCTTGAGATTTAGAAGATTTATACCGATTATAATTGATACATTTAATTGGGATTATGATCAATCTAGGATTAGATTTTGATATACCAAGTTTAGAGAATAGTTTCTTTCTTTTTTATTGATTCTTCTTTGTACTATATATTTTCACTTGTACACAAAATATATAGTGAATGAAAAAGCATACAGTTCTTTTTCCGAAAGTCCTTCCCTCCATTTCTCTCCACCTAAAATCGTGACATGGTATCAAAGCCATTGAGCTTATGATTAGCTTCCGCCTCGATTGCCTACTGAGGAACTCTAACCTGCAAAATAGAGTTGCCACTGGCATAGGAATAAATTTTTTGAAAGGGAAGGAAAATTTTTATCATCATGACCAACCCATAGAACTTGGCATCTACCTTTGACGACTAGCTTGCAGGAGAAGCAATGCCACAAACCTCACATAATGATCCATCTGTGATAATTTCTGTGTTCGAACATCAGCACAATTAGGCCCAACATGTGTAGTGGCAACCTATCTAAGCTCAATTTAATGGGCAGCCCTTTCTGGGCCATCTTTACCAATTGGTACCCTATCCATAGTACCTTGGGCCAAGCCCAAATACATCATTGTCAGAAAATCAAGGCTGCCAAAGCAATGTCCAGTCCGATGGAGGTCCACCAACTAATAACGGGGCAAACCCAACCATCGGCTTGGAGTAGATGGGTGGGTCAGGTGAACCGGGTATGGGAACAAATCCCTACTTGGGTTTTGTCAATGTGAGTCATGGAATTGGATTAAGCAGTTCGGGTATACGGGCAAATCCCTACCCGAGTTTTCTGCCTGGATTTCTTCCATACCAATTTCTCGCTGCTAGCGATCGGCCAGAGCCCGGCGATCCCCTTTACATGACGAGTGTCGACGGACCGAAATTGAAGCTTATCTCCAAATAATTAACCGGTCCCGACAATTACTGGACTTGGTCGTAGGAGTTTCGATGAGCATTGGTAACAAAGAACAAAGAAGGTTTTCTCAACGAAACAATTTTGATTCCATTCGAGAAAAGGCTGGTGCGACTTTGGAAGAAATGCAATCAACTCGTCCGAACGTGGATCAGGAATTACATCACCCTTGAAGTCGCGGCCAGACTTCCCTCAACGGAGGACTCATGAAAAATGTGGGAAAAGATTAAGGAAGTGTATGGAAAATTAGATCAAGTTAAAAAAAAAAATTATTAACTTAACAGATCTTAGAACTAAAGCAAGGCAACATGACTATTGCAGTTGTTTATAATAAACCTTTCAACTCTGTGGAAAGATTTAGAAGTAGCCGAACAAAAATTTGATTGGCCAAAGCCCATTTTGCAATAGTATAAGAGCATGAGGGAGAGGGAGAAGGCAATGAGGTTCCTTCTCTTCTTAAACGAGACTTACCTCTCGTTTCGTTCTTAGATTTTGACCATGGAGTTTGTGCCAATGCTTGGCTAGATCTATCAACTTGCCATCCAGGAATAAAGCTAACGGAGGACAGCGACGGACTATGGCAGGGGTGGAGAAGGGATGGTTCTAGCGGCAATGACCCATTTTCGCCCTCCAATGAGAGCCACGGCAGGCAGAGGACAAAGAGGGGCGCATCTAGGGTTTCCTGAGGAAGACTCGTGAACCTTCAAGAAGATGACGGACGGCTTAGATATTGTTGGGCGATCGGATGGTCCATGATCATTTTTACCCTTAGCTGGATCTGACGGCCCACGCAGTAGCAATCTAGTTGGATTAAACGGTCCATGCGGATTCAGTCCTTATGGATCGAACAGCTCATGTGGTTCCCTTTTACTTGGATTGGACGGCTCATATAGGTCAATGTTGGCTCCGATTTTCAAGCCTTCGAGCAGTCCCTCCTTAGCCACATTAATGAGAAATAATGGTCAAAATGGAAAATGTAAATTATATTGCGACTATTGTAAGCATCCACATCATACGATTGATAATCCCTAGAAATTGCATAGCAAACCTGGAGAAAAAGGAAAAAGGGGAATTTTCAACCATTTTTCAAGTATCGGGTCATCGACTTGACAAGTCAATCAGCCATGAACAATATCATGAGCTGATGAAAGCCTTGAAGAAATTGGATGCTTCTGATAAAATTGAGAGTTTCATAGGTATTTCTTATTGTTTGATGAATTCAATTTCAAAGGACGCATGGATAATTGATTCAGGTGCTAGTGACCACATTGTCTTTAATAAATTTTTCTTTTCCAATATCAAGAAATTACCTTTTCCTATCTTAGTACAACTGCCAAATGGAAATACCATACATGTTGCAATGACTGGCAATGTGAATCTCAGTTCTCTTATCATACTCTGAAATGTGCTCTATGTTCCTAATTTTCACTTCAATCTCAAATCTGTTTCTCGAGCTTGTGAAGAAAATTCCTATCCTATCCGGTTCAATTTTGATAAGTGTCTCTTTCAGACCATTTTGACTGATAAACTTATGTGCTTGGGTAGAGTCTCTCAAGGGTTGTATTTTTGGATCGATTCTCCGAGCAGTTGTAAATTGTCTTCTTTGAATTAAATAAAACATCGTGTAACACTGCTACCAATGACAAGAATTTCCTTAATCATTAAAGATTGTGTCATACTGCTTTATTTCCTTGTCTCGAGTGTCCTATCTATCCTCTAGCAACTTGGACGAAGGACTATGTATGTGCCACCTCAAATTCATTAGGTACTCATTATCCTATCTCCCCATATGTTTCCTTTGATCGGCTATCGTCATAACATTTATATTGTATTAGTTGTATCTCTAAGGAACGAGAACCCTCTAGTTATAATGAGGCAATACACGACCCACGTTGGCAAAAGGCTATAGAGGCAGAACTAAAAGCCCTAATGGAAAATCATACTTGGGAAATCATGCCATTACGTCCCCACCACAAACCAACAGGGTGTAAATGGGTATATAAGATTAAATATAGAGCAATTGGTTCTGTTGAAAGATATAAGGCTCGATTAATGGACAAAGGCTTTACACAACAAGAATGATTTGATTACCATGAGACTTTTTTTAGTGGCAAAGGACGTTACAGTTCGTTCTTTTTTATTGGTTGTTGCTTTTCGTGACTAGCCATTACACCAAATGGATGTTAATAATGCTTTCCTTCATGGTGATTTGGATGAGGAGTACATGAATCTTCCACAAGGATTACAAAGAGAAGGGGAGTCTAAGGTATGTCGTCTCCGCAAATCTTTTTATGGCCTCAAACAAGCCTCTCGACAATGGTATGCTAAATTTACCAATGTACTTACAACTGCCGAATTCAAACAATCCAAATATGATTATGCTCTATTCACCTCGTCTATTTACTTAATGATCTATGTTAATAACATACTTATCCTGAGAAGTAATGAATCTATTGTGAAGAAGCTTAAAGAGTATCTACATTCCACTTTTCACATCAATGATTTAGGGTCACCTAAATATTTTCTTGGAATTGAGATAGCTTGTTTAGATCAAGGAATCTCTCTTAGCCAACGAAAATTCGTGTTGGAGATTATATCAGAAGCAAGATTATTAGGGTGCAAACTAGCTATTACTCCCATTGAACAAAATGACAAGTTGACTATTGTTGAGGATGATGCTGGCATATCTTCCCCAGATAATGATCTATTATTGAAAAATCCATCAAGCTACTAGAGACTTATTGGAAAACTGATCTATCTCACCATGACCAAGCTAGACATTTGTTATGTAGTATAGACTCTTAGTCAATTCATGCATAGTCCAAAACAGTCTCATATGAATGCAACCTTGAAGGTTATGAAGTACTTGAAGAAATGTCCAGACCTAGGGATACTTCTTTCTCGAAAGTGCAACATGGAAATGATAGTCTATTGTGATGCGGATTATGTGACTTGTCCTATGAGTAGGAGATCTATAACTGGTTTTTATATCAAATTTGTGGAATCATTACTCTCATGAAGACAAAGAAGCAGTCTACCATGTCCTTATCATCAGCTGAGGCCGAATATTGATCTATGGCCAAGATTGTTCGTGAATTAGTATGGTTGCGAGGCTTATTTCTAGATCTTGGGGCACAAGTTAAGGGATCGACATTACTTTTTTGCAACAACGATTCAGCACTGAAACTTGCAGTGAATCCCATAGTTGGTGAGAGGACGAAACATATAGAGTTTGATTGCCATTTTACTTGAGAAAAGATCCAAGAAGGAGTCATTGAGACGAGAGGGATTAGAACTACGGAGCAACCCGCAAATATGTTTACTAAACCTCTTTGTCAGAAACAACATGCATATCTCTTAAGTAAGCTAGGTGTCTTGAATATATATAAGTCACTAGCTTGAGGGGGAGTGTTGGAAGATATACTTGAGATTTAGAAAATTTATACTGATTGTAATTGATACATTTAATCGGGATTATGATCAATCTAGGATTAGATTTTGATACACCAAGATTAGAGAATGTTTTCTTTCTTTTTTATTGATTTTTTTTATGACCCTGGAACCCCTGTATAGCCGGCAGCCGACGAGATAAACCAGGGGTGACGCTAGCGCAGGTCCCACCATCACCACGTCACACTTAATAATCCCTAGCGACAATGTTGGGGTTTGAACTCTTCCCCTTTGCGATGGGGAGAGAGCCCGAGCCAACGCTGCCACTGAGCACTATATATTTTCACTTATACACAAAATATACAATAAATGAAAAGCATACAGTTCTTCTTCCAAAATCGTTCCCTACATTTCTCTCCACCTAAAACTGTGACAATTGTTTTTCACTTATTTCTCAGTCTATTGCTCGGAACGATTAATAATCGAACACACGAGTATGGCCTCAGTGTTTTTCCTTCGTCAACTGCTTCGTTTTCTCACTCGAAATGGAAGAATGAGTTTTTAGCTGAACGTCTTGGATTGTGCACAACGGATTGCCATAGACAAATCGCGAGAGGTGCGGAGCTTGGCGAGCTCGACTCGCTCAGTATTTTGGTTATTCCTCTTCATTCCACTTCTCCAATGAAGAAGATGACAATGAAGACAAGAAAATGGACAAGAGAAGGAATGGCACGTGAGAACTAAAATTTGGACTTGAAATTTGTAACCTTTTCCAGCTTGGACGTGCATTTTTTTTTTTTAAAGTCATGTAAGATGAATAACACTCAAGTAAATGGTTTTTAATAGATGTAGCATTGAAATGACCGAAAGAAGAAGAAGTTATAGCAGTGAAGTGAGCATTGTACCAAGGTTATAATACCCGTGGTATCCTTATCCCCACTTTATCTAAATCGTGCATTTTTGGCTGGTTTTCATTCATAGCTATTTGAGATAGTTCAATGGAAAAGTAATTCTAAGATATACCTCTTCACTTACTTTTTATGATTACCTACTCATCACCCTCAAGCCGACCTTATCAATTTTACAGCAGGATAATTATTGGCTAGAAGGATTATACTGTCACATCGTTAAAGTTGTAGGACTAAATTGGCTAAATTAAAAAAAAAAAAAAAGGATTGAATTCACCGCCATGTAATAAATATAGGACTTTTTGCACAATTTTTTCTTTTGTAAAATTTGTTGAGACTCAAATTATATCTCTTATGGAGTTTTTTTTTTTGGTAAAAACTCTTATGGAGTTTAAATTCATATAATCTATAAAGGGGATATTTTTAAAAAAACATATAGAAACTAACCTTCAAGAAATTAATTTAGTTCAGTATGAAATGAAATTTGCAAATTTGCAAACTAGTAATACGTTTTAGCAATAACTAAATAAAAGCGACTATTTTTTGTTGAAAAGTAAAAGTGAGTTTCATTACTTAAAAAATTAGTTATTTTCCCATGTGGTAAAGCTTTTCTATAGCAAAGTTCCCTTTTCTTTTCTTTTTTTGGCGGCAAATAATGATTATATCCTTAATTGAACAACTACACGAATGGTACAGATACGTAAGTGAAGGGGTCTTGAAACATAACAGAAACACATGGAGTGAAAGCTTGAGAGACCTAAATTCACAACCTAATGGAAGCTAAAGTCCATGCAGGCTGCAAACGACAATAATTCCAGCAACTCAAATCACGGAATGCCATGCAACTGATGCGTAGTAAACATTTTCCATCCCCAGTTTAGTTCTATTATACAAGCACGTAGCAAATTCGTCAAGAAAATTAAGAAAAAATATCATAAACAATTATACAAATGCCAATTTAGTTATAATTCATTTGACAATTTGCCCAAAAAATCATTATGATCAATTTTGACTTGCAATCACTAATATAGATGTTAGCCATCTTCTATGGTACGATCGGTATTAATATGCACAATTTTTTGCATTTTTAATTATTTTGTAAATGTTTTGAAATTTTTTTAAACCTTTTTCACTTGTCAGGCCTTGGTAATCAGCCATAAGCACACCATATCATTGACTTAGGGGGTGTTTGGCAAATTTTTGTTTCTGTTCCCCAAGACACAATTTTGTTCTTTTTGTTCCAGGGAACAAAGAAAGGACAAAAATGCGTTTGTTTACACTTTTATTCCGGAAACAAATTTGGAACGAGAAACAAGAAGTAGAAAAAACTTGTTTCTTAGTTCTCGGGAACACTTCCAAGAAACATTTTTTTTTTCTTTTTTCTTCTTCTTCTTTTTCCTTTTACTGGTCACCGGCCTTGGCCATGGCCAGTGTCAGCAACAAGCCAGATGAGGGCCGGCGACCTCGCCGGAGCGTTGCCGGCCCCTAAAGAGGCTAAGCCATGGAGAGGCTTGGCCTGCTTGGTCTAGGCGAGGCTAAGCTCGCCTAGCCACTAGCGAGGCTCGGCCTCAACGAGCCATCTCCAAGACGGCGTCACCTGGCGATGGCCTGACGAGGCTGAGCCTCGCGTAACCACGGCGAGGCTTGGCCTCCCAACCCACGCAAGGCCGGGCTGCTAGGCCTCGCGTCGCTTGGGCAAGGCCGAGCCTTGCTGGTGGCTTGGCAAGCTCACCGGGGCAAAGCTGGCCTTTGACGAGCTTGCCGGAAGTCGCCCAGCCGGTTCCTGGCCATAGAGAAAAATAAAAAGGAAAAAGAAAAAAAAAGGAAAAAAGGAAAAATATAATAAAAATATTAAAAAATTAAAAGAAATAAAAAAAATTATACAAGTTTACTAAACATATTTCTGTTCTTTTTCTATTTCAGAAATATAAATTTTGTGCGATTACCAAACGCGTTATTCTGTTTAAAAATTGTTCATCGGAATAGAAATAATTTTTTTTTTTTATTTTTGTTCTCGAGAACAATTTTTGAATAGAAAACGTTACCAAGTGCGCTCTTACTTGCAATAACTAATATGGATGTTAGCTATCTTATATAGCACGATCGACATTAATATGCAGAATTTTTTGCATTTTTAAATGTTTTATTATTTTGTAAATTTTTTGAAATTTTTTTTAACCTTTTTCCTCCGTTAGTTGTCAGGCCTTGGCAATCGGCTAAGCACGCGACAGCGTTAACTTACTTGCATGCACAAAGTCACTTGAAAAGGACTTCGTTGCTCTCATTACTTTGGTACCTTCGCCTCAGGATTTGTCACTTCTCTTCCCAGACAGAAATGCCATAGCTATTTGTCTTTCCCCCAAATCGGAGCCTCCAAGATCACATAGATACGTTCCAATTTTTGGAATCAGAACACGACACTAAAAACGAAATGACGGGTGCGAAGATTCAAGTGAATTTAATTCAAATACGTTTGTTTTGTAAAATACTCAATGATATAAAAAAATACTTTTTGATAAATAAAATTAGTTTTCTTTTATTTGGTGATATATGATTGAAAACGTTTTCCGAAGTTTGGATATTATTGGAAAATGATTTCAATCGTGTAACTCTATTTTAAAAAATAAATGCTCAATTTTTTTTAATTTTAATATTTTTAAAATAAATTCGAATTTTTAATTATTTTATTTTCTCTTTTTTATTTTTATCTTCTTTTTTTCAAAAAATTGAATTTTTAATTTTCTTCTTTCTCTTTCCTTTCTCTATCGCTTATCGACTAGCGATGGCTATAGGCAAGTTCCACTCGCCAAGATTGACCAAGTCGGGCTCGCTAGCCTCAACAAAGAGCTCGTGTTCACTTGGATTGGTCGAGCCTTGAGCTTTGTCGGCCTATGTCTTGGCCGATTATTGGGCTGTCGTTAGTTGCCAAGACATGTGCCCAATGGAGGAAGAATAGGGAAGAAGGAGAAAGAAAAAGAAAGAAAATAAAAGAACTAATGATAATTTTTTAAAAAAATTTACGATTTTTTAAAATTATTTTTATAAGAATAAACTTGTCATGAACCATGGATTTTTAGACTAGTAAGAAAATGTCTTTTGTTTTCTTTAAAGGGGAAATCGCTTTCCTAAATGTAAGTTTTAGTAGGAAAGCATTTTTTGTTTTTCCATTGACTAGAAAAACATATTTTGTTAACTCATTATCCTAAGCAAACCAAACACCGAAAAATGATGAAAATGTTTTTCCGATTTTTTTTTTGTGAAATAAATGTACCCTTATATTGAGAGGAAACTAATGATTGATTTCGCGATTTTTATAGTTTCAAACATAGCACAATTACAATGCCAACAGCATGACAATCACATAATGTTAAAGTTTAATTGCTTTGTTTTGTATGCATTAATTCATTCCTTGTCTCTATGAATACAAGGCTCTCATGTATATATAAGTTCACTTAGACGAATCATCAATGTCCAACAACTATGTTCTACCTATAACACCCTCAGTCTTGAAGCTCCACATATTCGAGACATTAGAAAATGGATCGAGAGCAAGAGAAGAGGCAATTTCTTGTTTTCTTTGGCACCGTCAAAGATCCATGGCATGCTTTGAGCAATAACGTCAGCCATGATCCTATGGCTGACGTTATGATCACATATGCATGCACATCATCCATGGCATGCTCATCAAGCAATCCGTTGACTTTTAAATAATGTCTCCTTTGCCGTATCACCATTATAATTATTTTCAATAATATTAGGGAGAAGTTGCCTAAAAGTAGAGGTATCCATAGGATTGGCTGAATGTATCTTTCATGATCCTCCTCTTCACCCCCACCACCCACCACCCACCACCCCACCCCCCCCCCCCCCGGCGCCGCCGCCGGGGCCCCGGGGCCAACAAAAAGATCACACACTTGCATTCCAATTGTTGGGCATACGGAGAGCCAATGAATAGAATCGTCTCTTCTGAAGACGGCTTTATATTCAATTGACGTTAAACTCAAAGTGCTAATCTCTTCCATAGATCATAACACGAGACGCCAAAAGAAATGAACGGTTGTGAAGATTCAAGCCAATTTATCCCTTAAATTGATAGGAAACTAATATTGATATATAAATATAGTTAAATATAATAGAAAGAGAATGCCGTCAGCATGATAATTACATCATTTTAAAGTATGATTGCTTTTGATGCAATAATTCCTATATTTTTCTTTAGGAATAATGTACTCTCATCTCTATATAAGTTCGCTTAGACAATGAATTGATACCTAAAAACTGTGTTCACCCTCAGTTTCTGTGGCATCATCAAGGAATCCATCAAGCTCATCTTCACATGGAGGAAGATCTTCAGCCAAATCACGCTTGCCCTCCTCCTCCCTGTTTCCTTCATGGCCTTAGCTTACACCGAGATTTCTCGCTTCCCCATGGCAAAGATCCAGCACGACCAGCGTGCACTCGACCACGCCAAAGCCGGCACTCCCAAATACAAGATGCTCTCCAACCTTGTGACCTCGGACATAATTGAGCTCAGTCTCTCCGCGGCGGCCTACTGGATCCTTGCTCTAATCTTTTATCTTCTTTCTAAGTCCACAGTCGTGTACACTATCGCATGTGTGTACACCTCGAGACCCATCACTTTTGTTAGAGCGATGAGCATCATTCCAAAGGTGTGGAAGAGGCTCGTGGTCACATACTTATGGGGTTTTCTTGCTATCGTCATCTACACCGTCTGTATCGTCGTGACTTTCATAATCTGCTGTCTCTTGTTGGTTCTTCTTCACTCTCCTGCCGTTGAACTAACCCTAGGTTTCATAGGTTTCATCCTCCTCATCTTATGCCTCTTTGGGTGGGTGTATATCTTAGTCATTTCGGACTTGGCAGGTGTGACTTCAGTGCTAGAGGACATCTATGGTATTCAGGCCATGTTCAAGAGCATGAACCTGGTTAAGGGTAAGATGGGGATCTCAATAGTTATCAGCCTCTTGCTAATGATTGTGCCCGAGGCAATCTACTTTATGGCCGATGGATACGAATTCGGGTTCTTAAGGTTCGGGGTTGCTGCTCTTTCTTTCTTGTTTCGCCCCATGTTGACCCTCGTCGGCCTTGTCACGCAAACCGTGATCTACTTTGTGTGCAAGTCGTACCATGATGAGAACATCAACAAGTCGGTGCTGCTTTTGGAAGAATACGTTCCTCTTCAAGCTGACGATGTATAACTAGAACAAGTCGACGTATAAATTGACATACGGTTACTGTAATCATGTAAGAGCTTGTGGCTGCATCTTGTATTTTGTGTGACCATATACTATGATAATGAATAAGTAAGTTTTATTTGAGCAAATTTTCCATTGACTACGGAAGCCAAAAGAAGCAAAACAAGAGGCACAGCTCTAGTTTAATCGGAATTGCTACCTAGTTTTGTCAACTATTAAGTTCACCTAACTTTCTATGAGAGTGATTATTAACTTATTGGGGGTACATGCAATTCGCTTGTTACTAATCTTTTACGTAATTTTCCATGCGCCGGATTGTTTTTAACCCTTTACTCTGTGTCAATCTATATAAATAGGGCGCATTGTTGGCTGGTTTTCATTCATCATCATTTGAGATATTTCAGTGAAAAGTAATTTTCAAAATATACCTTTTCACAGGTACTTTTGATGATTACCTACTCATTACTCTCAAGTCAACCTAATTATTTTTAAATCTCTCTCTCTCTCTCATCAAATTATGGAAACAACTATAAACTTTTCACTATATTTATTATTTGGGTTAATACATTGAAAAACCTCAAATTGGTATACCCGTAACAAATTTACCACAAACTATTTTTTTGACCACCAAAAACCCAAACTAGTATACTTTTGGCAAATTTGCTTTAAACTGGTACACTTGTGACAAATTTACCCTTTGTTAGTTTTCGTTAAATTTTACTATCAAGTTATTAAGTAAAATGACACATGACAATTGACTGATATATCAATTTGGGATTTTATGCTACGTCTGTCACAGTTTACAATTTTTGTGATTTTTTTTTGTGGTATTAATCTAATTTAGCGAAGGGTATATTTGTCACAAATTTACTAATTTGTCACAAGTATACCAGTTTGGGGATTTTTATGATAAAAAAAAATAGTTTTGGGTAAATTTGTCACGGGTGTACTAATTTGGGGGTTTTTTTAGGGTATTAACACTTATTATTTTAACCACCCGCAGTGGTGGCTCCGCTAATAGATCCTGGTGACATCCCCCAAGGAGGTCCAGGATCGAAGCCCCGCAATGCAAGTTGCGGGGGGCAGGCAGGTCATTAGCGACATACCCGGGATATGTGGGTGGTGGTTTCCTACGTGTCTCCTTAGAGTTTACTTCCCAGCTGTCGGCTATGCGGAGGTTCCCTGAGTCACAAAAAAAAAAAAACACTTATTATTTTAGAATCAACCATCAGGCTTTAGTTTGCTAATTTGTTGTTACACAAATTTTATGTCTTATTGAGTTTGAATTCATCAAATCTATGAAGGGGATGTTTGTAAATAATTTAGAAAATAACATTCATGAAATCTATTTAATTTTGAGCAAAGGGAGATTTGAGAATCAACAAACTAGTAATATGTTCGATCAATAAATAAATAAATAAAAGTGACTATGACTTAGAAAATTAGTTACTCTTCCACGTGTCAAGTAGCTTTTCTTTAGGAAGAATTATCAAAATAGTCCTAAACCTATTATGATTATGTCAATTCAGTTCTAAACATTTTTTTCTTGTCAATTTAATACTAAACCTTTTGCAATTGTGCCAATTCAGTCTATTCTCTTAATTTTGGCCGTCTAGCACTAACGTGGACAATTTTAAATAAAATTTTATTAATTTTTTGAATTTTTTTATTGATTTGTTATTATTTTCTTTTTCTTTCTTTTACCTTTTATTTTTCTCTTGTTCCTTCTTGTTCCTTTGTTTCCCTTATAATGGCTGGCAAGCAAGGGTCGGGACCCTCTATGGCAATCGGCGAAGGTCGCGACCCTCGCCGAGCCTCACTAGGGGCGAAAGGCTGCAACCCCTATGGCTAGCAAGGTTATGGCTGCCATCACCCAAGCCTTGGTGAAGGCAATCATGGCCTTGCTAACCATGGCTGAGGCCTCCTTCACTAGCCGTAGGTAAGGCCACATTCACCTATTGTCGGCAAGGCCATGGCGAGGCTCACCTCTTGCCTAGTGGTTGGTGAGCCTCCTCAGAGCCTCGCCGGCCATTATTGGGGGAAAAAACGAAAAAGAAGGCAGAAGAGAAAAAGAAAAGGATAAAGAAAGAAAAGAAAATGTAAAAAATTAATTAAAAAATTCAAAAGAAATAAGATATTATTAAAAATAGTCCACGTTAATGTTGGCCGATGCCGGCCCATGTCCGCGTTAGTATTGGCTAGCCAAAATTGGGCGAATGAACTGAATTGGTATAATTGCAAAAAGTTTAGAACTGTATTGAAAAAAAAAATGTTTAGAATTGAATTAGCACAATCTCAATAAATTTATGATTTTTTAGGTAATTTTAACCATTTCTTTAGCAAAGTTCTTTTTCCGCAGCAAATAAAGCTTATATGTAGAATTGAACAAGAACACAAATGGTATGGTATAGATACAAGAAAAGTGTTTAAAAAGTTTTAAACTTATTGCATTAGTAACAATTTAGTCGTAAATCTTTTGACCTAAAACCAATTTAGTCCTTTCGATAATTTTGATAAGATATCATTGATGTGGACACCGATCAATTTATGTGGCACGATCAGTGTTGATGTGGATAACTTTTAATAATATTTCAAAATTTTCTTTTCTTTCTTTCTCTTCCCTTTTTTTTTCCATCCCCTTCCTCCACTCGATTGCCGGACCTCAGTGACTAGCCAAGCACAAGGGCTAGCACGGACGACCCTTGCCATGGTTGGGCGAGGCTCAACCTCGTGAGATTCAACCTTGCCAAATCCAGCAAGGTTGTGCCTCGCCCAGCTCCTCGCAAGGGTTGGTGAGGCTCAAGCCCTCACCAAAGGTCATGAGGGCAAGGCTCGACCTCGCCACATCCAAGGAGGTTATGCCTTGTCCAACCATGGCGCGACTTGCCCTTGCCGTCAATAGCAAGGGTGAGCCACCTCACTGGCTCTTGCATCTAGTTGATCGTTGAGGTCTGGCGACTAGTTGAAGGAAGGTGAAAATATATATATATATATATATATATATATATATATATATATATATATAAATCGAAATATTATTAAGATATTATTAAAATTTATCCACGTTAGTATTGGCCGTGCCACGTAGGTCAATCGACATCCAAGTTAGCAATATTGGGCCAAAAATAGTTGGAATGACTGAATTGGCTCTAGGTTAAAAGATTTAAGATTAAATTGGCACCATGAAAAGGTTTAGAATTTTTCAAACATTTTCCCCCTCTCGAAACATAACAAAAACAACACTAAGTAAGAGCCAAAGAGGCACAAATTCACAACCTAATACAAGCTAAAGGCCATGCAGGCCCCAAACAACAACAGTCCCAGCAACCCAAACCATGGCTTATATGAATGATGCTTAGTATATATTTTCATCCACACCTTAAGCTTATTACATAGGCGCACACGGAATTCGTCACCCCGTAAACCTTCATGCGATTAGATGAGATAAGTTCCTACTAGAAGGTATTACCTTGCAACCGATCGAAGTTCTTCTTCAATAGAAACACGCACTAGCCCTTAGAAATCCATTCCAGCTTTTCCAAATACCATCTTGAGCTCTTGCTGTGGAAAGTGATAGCTAGATGATCTGAAGACACTCAGATTTCTTAGGCATCTTTCGCGAATCATTCGAGATCACCCTCACCCATTGAAAGCTCCTCACAACCGTATCGCTCTCGCCAACGTCCACCACTCTCTCTGTCTCCCTTCCTTTTCTTGGCTCGCACTGGAATCTTCCAGCTTTTGTCCTCTAAATCAAGCCTTCCAAATTTCGATAGCAGCAGTGAAAACTTCGATCATTGGACAGCCTTCGGGGTCTTCACGGCAGTTTTCTGTGCAATTCCGTTGGTCTAATCGCTCCTTTATAAATCGGCCATTGTGCTCAAGATGGCATGGATTTACACATCCCCAACAGATTAGCTTCAAGAAAATCATGAGTGTTGTCCCAATACATTGGAAGAAATCAATAATCTATACTTTTAGCATACCACGTTATTGCGTTGTCCACCTTTTAATGCGATTGATCTTGTACATTCTTGGGTTTATGTAAATAACCATGGTTTGGAACCTAGCTAATGTTGTTTCTGTGCTAGAGGATGTTTATGGGGTTAAAGCCATGACAAAGAGAAATGCTTTGACTAAGCATAACATCGTGACCATGGTATCGGTCTTCTTAGCGCTCATGCCGCAACTCCAGATAGGGGTGAGCATGGTCCGGGTTGGTCCAGGCCACCCTCTAACCCTAAGATCAACCCGTACAGTGTCGGTCCTCAATTTTTAGGACCGAGAACCCACCCTATTGAGCCTAGGACCAAGGACCGGACCAACCCAATGGGTTCGGTCCGGTTCCAAGGTCAACCCGGGACCGATCGGTAATTTTTTTTGTCTTATTTTTTATACTCCCTAAAAAAGCAAACCTACAAATTCAAATTACACATCCATTGACAATGTGGCATTGTGCAACTAAATTATAAATACCAATACATATTTAGCAATTTTAAGATGACACAATAGAAATTTCGTACTTGCTAACCGCTTATCGAGATATGGGACAAGATGGAAAGTTTTTGTAATCATCTATCTTTAATATTCATAACATCATATGCAAAAGTGTTTTCCTGCATTTGATCATATAGAGTCCACTCAACCAAAAAATGAGCTTCACACTACTTTGACTAGCAACTGCAATACTACTATACTCTTCAAAAACTTCTACCATTTGACATAAATTGAAAAGTAAAGTGCAGTTGAAATTTATTAGTAAAATACAATTAAACTATAAAAAGTTCAAAATACTTAATATAAATCATGAATATATAACTTCACATCTTGTTAATTCACTTGAACTTCTAAACACCTGAAAACAAAACAAAAGACACATAATTAATACTCAACAAAAGTTTTAAATTGAAATTACTTTTAGTGTTATTGATAAAACATTTCAATATAATATAATATAACAAACATTTTACTTATGTTTGAATATATAAAAGAATTATACATAATATAATATAATATATAGGGTTGGTCCAGGGTTGGACCGACCCAAAACTCTTAGGACCGAGGACCAACCTGCACAGTATTGATCCTGGAATTTCAGGACCGAGGACCGACCCAATCCCCTTGGGAACTGGACCAGGACCGGCAGGGTTGGGCCAGTCCAGGGTCGGTCCAGGGTCAACCCTAGACCGCTGCTCACCCCTAGCTCCAGATATAACTCTTCATTGTTCTTGGTCGAGAAAGAGTACTTCAAATAGGAATTCGAGTGACATGCTTCTTGTTGATGTCAATCGCGATTCTCTTCGGACACGTCGCCGAGATAGAGATGTGCTTTGTCAGCGAGTTCGATATCGGCCTCCATGGGAATGTCGACAGGCGGCAAATCTTTCTTGACTGAGTATCTCTAGGCGCATCTAGGAGAGTTGTGCCGTTGAAGTTTAAGGATGACACAGAGACTGTATAGACCTCAGAAACAAGGCGATTTGTGAGAAAAATTAGTGTGAGCTAGTCCAATTTAGTGTGTTATTCATTGATGATTTTATTTAATGCTACTTGTGTAACTGATGTTTGTTTAAATATGTTTTACAAGTAAATCTTCATGAGTTTATTTTGCATGGGCACATATTTACGTACATGAAGTCTATTCACAATCGATTGACCTTTAAATCATATATCTTTTGCCTATTATCATAATAATTTCTAACAGTAATATTAGGAAGACGTTACCTAAAAGTATAGGCATCCATGGGATTGGTCTATGTATCTTTCATGATTATACGGCTGCGTTATGATATGACTGATTAAATAACTATCGAGGTCATTTTTAGGAGGCACTCAACTAATTCAATCTAGACAAACACTTGTTTCTTCTGATTGACTTCGGAAACTTCGCTTGCAGGATTTGGCGCATAGCCTACTTCGTCTTTCCTGCAGAATTCGCACACTCGAAGACGATGCATGCCCATACCAATTTTTGGACATATGTACATCCCATGAATTAAAGGATATATCATCTTTTCTAAAGAAGGGTTATGATATTCAACTGAAAGATAAAATAATCTCTTCCAAATTCATAAGACGACACGCAAAAAGAAATGAATGGGGGTGAAGATTCAAGACAATTTATTCCTTAAATTGAAAGGAAACTATTGTTGATGTCCCGATGTACATAGTTAAACATAGTAGAAAGACAAGGCCGTCGGCATGATAATTACATTATATTAGAGTATGATTGATTTGTCTTGTACGCATTAGTTCATCTCTTCTTTCTATATGAATACAGTACTCTCATGTATATATAAGTTCCCATCGACAATTAATCAACGCCTAAAACCTGTGTTCTTATTTATAACACTCTTAGTCTTGAAGATACAGAGATTTGGGGAGTTAGAGGATGGATCGAGAGCAAGAGGAGATGCAATTTCTGGGTTTCTTTGGCATCATCAAGGAGTCCATCAAGATCATCTTCACCTGGAGGAAGATCTTCAGCCAACTCACAGTAGCCCTCATATTCCCTCTTTCCTTAATCTCCTTAGCTCACATCGAGATCACCAACTTGCTCTTCGGAAAGATCAACCACGACGAGCTCGAACTGGACCATGCCAAAGCCGAAACTCCCGAACACAATAGGCTCATTGACCTTGTGACCTCAGACTTAATCAAGCTCTGGCTCTTCAAAGCTGCCTACCTTGTCCTGTGTCTAATCTTTTCTCTTCTTTCCACATCTGCGGTCGTGTACACGATCGCGTGCGTGTACTCCTCACAATCAATCACTTTCGGGAGAGTGATGAGCATCGTCCCGAAGGTGTGGAAGAGGCTCATGATCACATTCTTATGGAGTTTTTTCGTTGTCTTCATATACAATGTCGTGACTGCTCTAATCATCTATCTCTTGATTGTTCTTATTCAATCTACTGCCACTGCACTAACCCTAGTTATCATCCTCCTCATCTTGTACTTCGCTGGGCTTGTGTATATCACTGTCATTTGGCACTTGGCAGGTGTGATTTCTGTGCTAGAGGACACCTATGGTATTCAGGCTATGTTCAAGAGCAAGAACCTGATCAAGGGTAAAATGAGGGTCTCGATAGCTCTCTTCCTCTTGCTGATGATTGGGTCCACGGTTATCCAAACAGGGTTCAACAACCTTGCGGCCAATGGGTCTGGATCGGGGTTTGTAAGGTTTGGGGTTGCAGTTCTTTGTTTCTTGCTTCTGTTCAAGTGGATCCTCTTCGGTCTCGTCGTGCAAACCATGATCTACTTCGTGTGCAAGTCGTACCACCACGAGAACATCGACAAGCTGGTGCTCGCGGATCATCTCGAGGCCTATCTTTTGGCTGGATACGTCCCTCTCAAATCCCAGGACCTACAACTAGAACCAGTCGCCGTATAACTTGATACCTCCGGATATTGTAATAACGTAATAGGCAGTGGTTGCATCTTGTACTTCATGACCATACACGATGATCATGGATAAGTAAGTTTGGTTTGAGCCAATATATTGTTTTCACGGAAAGAAAAAGAAGCAAAACAAGAGGCTCATCTATTTAGTTCATCTAATTTTCTATGAGAGTGATTATTACATTCTTGGGGCATACGCAATTCGCAAGTCCTCTTTTTAAGTATTTTATATGTGATCAGATTATTTTTGGCCTTTTACTCTATTTCACTTTACCTAAATATGGCATCATCGGCTGGTTTTCATTCATTGCCATATGAGATTTTATTAGGGAATGTTCCTTAAATTTTAAATTTGTTTAATGTGATCTATGAACTTTGACCTAATGTACAATATAGTTCATATACTTTTAATTTGACCAATGTGATTCATGGATTTTTGGTATATGTTTAATTAAATCGCTACATTATATGAAAATATTCAACATTGTCCATAATCTTGAATTAATAGAAGAATAATTTTTAATATTATCAAATAAATTACGGATTATTTTGAATATATAATAAAAGTTCATGAACTACATTACATATTAGCTTAAAGTTCAGGGATTACATTAAATAAATTAATAGTTCATGAACCATATTGCACATTAAACTAACTTTTAATGATCATTTGTATCATTATTTCGTTTACTACCCTTACGAGATTGGTAAATGGGTAAAAATGTTAATATTTTCCCTAGAAGAATGTCATGTTTTTATTTGCATCATTATTTGAATAAATAGTCGGGTGACATCTCCAAAGTAGTGAGCTAATTTTGTCACGTCTGTTGACCGAAGCAATGAACAATTATTTTTCTTTAATACCATTTGCCCCCTTCTTCGGCGATGACGGGTCGTCCAAGATAATTATAGTGAAATTCTCTTTTGTTTTTCTCGTATTGATTGTCCGGCCGGAGACATCTCCAAAGTAGTAAGTTGTTTTATATATCTGGTTATTTTTACATATCCCCTCATCAAATCAAGGAAACAGCAATTACTTTTTCGCTATGTTTATTATTTTAGAATCAACCACCGAGCTTTATGTTATCACAAATTTTTTTAAATCTTATCGAGTTTAGCAGTGTATTCTGAAAATACTGTAGAGCATAACGTTCATGGAATCAATCTAAATTTATAATTGAAGTGAGATTTGGAAATCAACAAACTAAACGTTATTTTTTTGATAGCAAAGCAAATGAAGATTATATTGGTAATCCGACAAGTACATAAATAGTGTGGATACAAGAGTGTAGGGGTCTAGAACATGACAGCAAACACCGGGATAATACAAATTAAAAGATATGCCTCATTTTTTAGACAATGACCGTGTATATATGTCTATTACACAAATATCATTCACAAACTAAGCAAGATCCTAGATTGAAAAGATCAAATTATTCTTTATTGTAAATTCGTTTTAGCATCTTGGGTAGGGTTTGGTGATTTGTATTTTAGTGTTTTTGAATGTTTTTAGTGAGTAAGAATTTAGGATCTGAAAAGTGGTATTTTGAAAAGGAAATGACGTTTCCATTAATAGGGAAACAATCATAATTGATGTGGAAAAGTTTAACGGAATCTAGGGTGAATATACTAAAATTTCCAAATTGATATGTATGTGACAAATTTACTCTAAATTAATTTTTTATTCATGAAAAACTCTAAACATAAACAATTATGACAAATGTATCCCAAATTACTACAAAAAAGCTCAAAACTAATATACTTATGATAAATTTATCTTGAACTAATTTGCTTGACCATCAAAAATCCAAATAGTATATTTGTAATAAATATATTTTCCATTAAATTAAATTAGATTAAAAATTTTAAAAAAAAATACAAGTGGGAAGAGTGTTCTCGCTTGTGGCCATTGTTCCAATTTGTGATGGCCAGGGAGGTTGTAAGCTTTTAGGCAACGGGTTGGTGACCCTTGCTAATAAGAGGTGAGGGCTTACAAGCCCTCATTAGAAATAGGATTTGGGCGAGGACCTCCTCCTAGATTTGGGTGGGGGTCACTCACCTTCACCTTAGTCTGGATGAGGGTCGTTGGCCCTCACGCAAATGTCATAGTCCGTGAATCCTTCCATACTCGTGATACTTGTGAGTGGTGCTTAGGATTATCGAGTGAAAAGTGAGGATGCAGAGGGGACGAACACAACTGATCCGTAGGTGTGGCATCAGGATGGTTGGTGTTAGGAGTTCTAGGATAAAAGATATTATATCACTTAGGAACTCTGAAAGCGGGGTTGGCCTCCCGTGCTCAAACTGGTCGGAGCTGATGCCACTCTCTTGACAAGGCCATGGTAGGTCGAAACTGGCCTAAAGAGATCTATTGTCTCACTCGATGGACTAGACGCTCGAGCGAAATTGGGCGTGGTACGATCTTGTACAAAGAAGCTATTCATCATATTGTTCGCTAGAACGGCTATAGAAGGAAGGTTGGCCTAGCGAATTCTGCTTGCCAAGTGCTGCACGAGTCGTTCCGCGGCCAAGGAAACTGTCGGTCCGTGACAAATAGTATCAGAGCATGAATGCCTTTAGTAAGTGGGTGAGTCGGAGAATCAAACTTCTTGCTCTAGTACGTGTTGAACTGATAAGTACTAGTGGTATCGGTCCTAGTGGACGGAAAGTGTATTGCCGAGGCAAAAGATGCCCAAATGAAGCGGAGCTCTTTGCTCCCAAGATGGCAATGGGTGCTAGGACAAGTCGGTTCCTCGCCGAGTTGATAGAGAGTTGGAGAAGAACCGAATCCTCGTCGAATAGGGATAATGTTCCTGGAACGATCGGTGAATTTCAAGAAGAGGTCTCCTGCCACGCTTTTAACAAGAAAAGAACCTCCATTTGGTTTGCTGGGGTCAAAGAAGTTGAGTATGCAAAGATGGTGCTACTAAAAGATGCGATTGGCGAAAAATGTCACACTTGCCAAAGAAAGCGCAAGTGACCGAGAATGGCCAAGTTGGGCGAGCGTGACAATTTGATGTGAAATCTCAAAAGTAGCACATCAATGGTTAAGGGTGAAATCTCAAAAGTGGCGCATCAATAGTTAAGGGACACAAGGAAACGACAAAATAGATTGCAAAGAGGGTATTGCAAATTTGAGTGAGGGAGAATGTAATGGTGCATGAATCATCCCGTATTCGTGACATTTATAAGTGGTGCTTGGGGTTATTAAGTGAAGAGTGAAGATGCAGAGGGAACGAATATAACTGTTTCATAGGAGTGGCGTTAGGACGATTGGTGCTAGAGTTCTAAGATAGAAAGATTATATCACTCAGGAGCTTTGAAAGCGAGTTGTCCTCCTGTGCACAAACTATTCGGGAGTTGAAAGATTATAATGAGGCCATGGCATGTTGAAACTAGTTATTGTTAAAGACATATGGTGTCTCATTTGATGGGTAGACACTTGACGAGTGAAGTTAAGGCGTGTACGATCTCTCAAAAACTATTCATCATATTATTCGTTGGAACAGCTATAAAAGAAAGGCTCACTTGACGAATTCCGCTCGCCAGGCGCCGCACGAGTCGTTCCACGGCCAAGGAAACTGTCAGCCCCTGACACAAGTCTAACGGCCGTTTATTCTTTTATTTAGAACAATATCCATTTGAGAAAATAATATAATTTCACGTTGTTATTGGAAATTTCGTTAAAAGTAAAGGAAGATGATGACGATGAAAATCTCTCTCTCTCTTCAAGCATTGCAGAGAGAGTTTGGCAATGGCAACGTGCCATTGCAATTGCAGAGCACCCATTTCTCATCTTCGTCTTCCTCCCCATCCTCCAACCTCGAAACCCTCGAATCCCCACCCTCAGTCCGTGAACCCAACCCCTCGAGCAGACGGGTCTTCCTCCTCTCTCTTCCGGCGCGCGCCCTCCTCGTCGCCGCCGCCGCCGACGGCGCGGCCAACGTCCTCCAGTGCCGCGCCCTGGAGGGGTTCGACCCCGTGAGCCCCGAGGAGAGGACCGCCAGCGCCGCCAAGTCCCGGCGGATCGCGGAGGCCGTGGGGCTGCTGGAGAAAGGGCGGGAATTGCAGGCGCAGGGCGATTTCGGGAAAGCCCTCTTCTACTTCACTCAGGTGCGTCTGCCATTTTTCATTCTCTCGAAACTTTTGTCTTGTTCTTGTTGAATTGAGCTGCATTTGTTCCCGTTAGTATTAGGACTTGGCTGAAATGCGTTTCCAACGAGTGACTAATAATCCTGTTATACGGAAAAAAGTGGCTATCATGCCTTTTTCTGACGAATCATATATCAGTATAACTGACTCCTTTGAGTTCCCCACCGTAGAACTCAACAGTTACACCCCCTTGTTCAACACTATAAGGTCAAAATGTAATACGTGTTTATGTAGCTATTGGTCAAAAAGCATCTTCTGTGGCTCAGGTAGTGAATGCTCTCCAGGAAAGGGGAGCTATGGAATACACTATTGTTTGCGAGAGCGTCGAGGTATGGTGAGGTCGAATCGCACGCTGGAGCTTTTAGAGCAGTTCACAATGGGGTTAACATTTTTGAATCTCAATATTCGCCGGGTTCTTGATTCGCTCCTGTGGAATTCCGAGCTGCTGGGTACTTCATTGAAAGGTGCCTGCTTTTTGGTTTGTGAGTGGTGTTATTGATTGGATTCTGAGAAGCTAAATTGAGTGTATAACCACGAAAGAGGAACTCGATCCAATCATCATCAGTTAGATGTGCTTGGTACTCCTCTGTTATCCTTGACCATTCGGGAAGCGTCAATTGTGTTTAACTTTACGCGGAAGTCCTGCTCCTGTCACAAGAATCTTCTGAATCTTCACGTATGTGAAATTAAACTTCCTGCTAGTTTAAGTGGAAGGAAATGATACATACAATGACCCGTATGAGAAGGGATTATCAAGGAAGACTGAACTGTTATTAATGTGAGCCAGTGATATCTGTGACTGCCTTCATCCCTCAATGCAGGAGGCTCATGCATTGGCCTGCTTTTGTTTTTGTTTTGAATCATGGTCTTGATATCTAGTCAACACTCTGTTTTTACTTAAGCATTGCAAAAACAATTGAAGTTCCTAGTTTGACTTTGTTTTTCTTCTAATTCAAGGTGATTGAAGGTTATAAAGACTTTGCGTTATCAGAATATGCAAGAGTCGGAAGGGCATTAGCATTGTATGAAGTCGGCGATAGGGAAGAAGCTATTGCAGAGATGGAGGATGTTTCCATATCATTGAAGGGATATCCAGGTACTTGTGAGAAATTATCATTGGTGCAATCCTTGAGAAATTAATAGTTTTGTGTTCCCATAGGGATAATGTTTTGCAATGTATGTGCAGAAGTTCATGCAGCTCTTGCAGCAGCCTTATACGTGGACAAGCATGCCCCCTTGCTTGCTGAAAACCAGTTCACAATTGCAACCCTACTGGATCCCCATTACACAGATCTTTCGTATGTAAAAGAGACGAAGCACTGGCCTCCAAGTTTAGTCAGTTCATTGCAGCAATTCATCACACTTACATAAAGATAGAGTCATCACATTTCCCACGCAGTTGATCAGCAAGAACTGATTTGCATTGTCATTATATCTTATTCTTTGCGAACCTGTATAATAATCCAATTCACCAAGAGAAAGCTGGGCTGATTAGTAGAGTTCATGACTGAGATGGATCATTGTTCTCTTTGATAAGCTTTGCAGCAAAATGGTGTGCGATGGTTATTCTACCCCTGTTATCTGTGCTATATTCTTTACCTCTGTGCTTTGTGAGGTTATGAAGAATTGCACTTAGCTTTGCCTCACAGGACGAATTCCATTTTGATTGTTGCTGCTATTTTTGAGCTGTAGATGTCAGTGTTGTTGATAAATATTTGCGAAAGCTAGTTACGTAAGCCTGCTTGTTCAACTCAATTTTTGGTACTTTCTTGTCTATTAACAGATGAACTCTTTGATGTACTGACTGTGACTATCAGGGGGAAAAAAAAGATATAAGCATGCCCGTTTGGCTGCACTACCCCTGAGAATTTGTCTTTACCTCTAATTATAATGTAGAGAAGGGGAAACAATCGACATGCCTACCTGTGAGGATAGGTGCGTTTTCATTAGCATTAGGATGGAAAGAAGCATTCCTAGGACGGCTAGAGTACACCTAGAGAATGCCGAATTTGTCGTTCTAGCCATCTTCGGGCGCACTTTGTCAAGTGCTTACGCCAACATACTGTTTGAGCTTTGGGAAAGCAATAATTGGGCGATAAATCCTGGCAACAACATGCTACAGCATTCCCTTGAATTAGCTTACTGTAGATCAAACTTTAAAGCAAGTGAGATATACTTCTTTTTTTTTCCTGCTCTTTTTGGTCGGGGGGGATGTATTTCGACCTTTGGACTTTTGTCACCCATCTCCCAAATTACGCCCCGAACCTTCAGCAAAATCGGTAGTTTCGTCTGATCCACACGTTGGATTTGTTTTCATGGGAGGATGGCATGAGGAAAGCATCCTTTCCTTAATTTAGTCTCGGACTTCTTAAAGAGACTTGTTTTGCGAAAATTTATCCCTGAGAAACCTTTTGAGTGCTATATCCTAGTTTATGAGGTACTCTCTTAGTCGCATATCCAGCATGTAAGATGCATCAACTTTTTGACCCTACTCCTCGATTTTGATTGTTATTGTTGTTATCATTATGTTTGGCATGAGGATTGTTAACTTTTTTGCCATTACTTTCAAAGTGCTTTTGGAGCTGCAAATTTTTCTCCTCTTTTGCCTTTCCTGCAAGAGTCAGGGGCTCTTTTACCCACCCAGTTTATTGCATGGATAACAATCACACTCGAAGGGGATGGCCATTCACTCAAACAGTCATAAAGACAGATACCTACTATGACTTTTTGACTCTTGATTGCATGTTTTTGTTTGTGGGTCCTTTTTTATTCTTAATGTCTTACCTACCAGGATTCTCTTTCTAGATAGACTTCACATCAAAGGGTATGCACGCGTGAGGGTTATATTAAGTCTCGGTCTTTCTGGTAAAATTTGGTTTTCATGCCGGTGCTAATCACTCGAGGTGCATGTCTTTATCGGGCCATTTTGGGTACGTACATACGTACGTTGTTATGTTTAGACATGTTGCTTGATGCTACTGTTTGGGCATAAAGGATAAGTCTTTAAAGTTCTTGGTTTGAATTTGTTCTTTCCACGGAGTTTGGTAGCTGCATTGGGTCACCAAAGCAAAGTTTGAAAGGCTGCTGGTGACTTGTCATCTCCTTTTACCCTGGCAAACTGATCTATCTGCATCTGTTTTGCGAGGACTTAAAGAGCAGAGCGCCCGTAGACTAGCTTATAGTAAACAAAGAACTTGGGCAAGATTTGTAAAGCGGACAAGATGATACCTTTTTTTTTTTGGTATAAATAGCCATTCATATAAGAGAACTCTGGCCAGTTTAAACATTCTCATATTGGGAAGATTCTGATTTCTGTCATTATCAACTTACTTAACCAACGGTGAATGTTATACTTCTGTTTTCTTCTTCTTGTTTTTGTTTTTGTTTTTGTTTTTGTTTTTTTTTTTTTTTTTGGGTATATTCTTGCAGAATTTGAAAGCATGGGGGAGGGGCTGGAGTATGGACAACATCCACTTGAACTAGATGATTCCATGTTGAAAATTCATTGTACCCTAACTCTGGTCCAAGTCATATGACGTGCTCTACACTGTTGTGATGTTGACTGAGTAAAGTTGACTGGCATGCCTGGAGGATTTATGTGCATGGATTCCCAAATTGACACGCTTTAAACAGTTGTGTGGATTCCCACTCGGTGCAAGTACCAGTCCCTATTTCACATTAGAGAGCTACTTTAGGACGGATCAGTACCGGAGAAGTCAACAACAGTTGAACTTAGCCGGCTTGCTTTTGACCCTCGTTGCCGAAGGATGGTCGGTTCTTTGTCGTTGAAGCATGAGCGCACTTTGCTGTTGCTCCTGTACTGAAGTCTTCCGTGTAAGAGAGATTAGGACCGCCGCTTACTGGTTCACTTTATGGGCCGAAACCTGGACCACCAATTTAGAAAAACCCTCTCTCCTTTTTGTTTTGTTTTTTTTTCCAATATGCTTCAGAGATATATTGGTTAGTTTTCACATGTCGAACTAAGCCGACCTCTCTGACTTGAACTCGGTAATGTAGAGGTTGCCATAAACGGGACCAAGGAACTCGCGAAAATTTGCTTGCTCATGACCCGAGCATGATAGTGTCATAGCTCGTGTTGTCTGTGTCTTTTCGTGGCACAGAATATCGGTTCTCGAACAGGAACGGGCTGACTAATGACTATATGTTGATGTTTAATTTATCAATCAGACTGAAGAAAACTTTTGATGATGGTTTTCAGTTTATCAATCGACAAATGTTGGTCTTTAATCCACTCTTTCTTTAGTGTAGGTAGAGTGCATTGTTTATCATGTGTTGAATGACCGGCCAAAATTCCTGCTTATGCTTAAAACATCTAATTCTAAAACTGATTTGTACAAATAACTCTTGTTTGTTTCTCTAAAGAAGGTTAGATAATATGCACTCACGTTACTATCATAAGACGGGCGTGCTAGCAATTTGAACTCAACAAGCAGGCCGACAACCTTGGTGAAGTCATTACGAGATTTCTGAATGAGCTTAGCTACCGAGAATGTTCATTCAAAAGCACTCCTTACTTACCCTTTTCTCTCCCGTGCCTACACGCCTGCTGGATTTTGTAGAAAGCAAAGTGACTGAGCGTTCTCTGAAAATCTTGAGCATCGAACATAGGATCTGAGGTTACTCTGTTTCTCTCTTTCTCCTCCTCCTCCTCCTTTCTTTGCTTTGCCATGTTTGGCCATTCTCCGACTAAATGATACCTAAAGGTTGGGAGATACCATATTCTCTCTTATGCTAGAAATTTCTGATCGGAACTTAAGGTAGCACTGTTCACTGTTGATTTTTCCGAGTAGTTCCTAAGAAGATCCAACTTTTTCCAAGTCCACTGTTGCATGCAGAATGTACTCAAAAACAGTTGCTTTCTTTAAACTCTTATAGGAGTTGATGAGACATAATTGATATTATAAAGGGGATGATGTTACATGAAATATAGACAATACCAGTAAAGCGAGTGAGCAATGGCGAATCATAATCAAGATCCACATAGGCATCAGATCAGACATCCCAATCAGGTCCCAGAATTCAACTACCCATGCTTTGATTCCCCTTTTTTTCTGTGGTGTACATGTTTTTCTTTTTGCTTTTTTTTTAAAAAAAAAAAAAATTCTCCCAGGACTAAACAGATGATCCAAGCATTTTGAGCAGCATCCTGGCCTTTGTCTTGGTCCTACCACTACATTGGCTCTGTAGAAGAAACAGCAGCTGTGTTAAAACTCCTGCACCAATTGCCCGTTCTCGTGCCAATGGTGAATCGGAACATATGATCGTAAGTGAATTGACTGCGCTCTCGCTCCCTTCATGACTTGATGCTCCAAAGACCATCCTGACAAGAGAGGATACACCGTTTGGGTTATTGAGCAACGCCTCTTTCACCTGGGCATTCCCTTGAAGCAGCCGCTCTATCGTGGAGACCGCTATTGGAGAGAGGCATCTTTGACGTCTCTCCTTTTCAGCGGTCAAAGTCGAAATGTGGGCAACCAGCCCATTTACCACACCTTCTCTCACCAGATTCCACTCATTCGACTGTAGGGAACATAACGACCTTATCGCCTTGACCGCCGCCTCAGAAACCTCTGAATTTTCGGGAAGGAGGATAATTATTTGACTGAGGAAATTGCGGTTTTGGCCGAGAACAGCACAGAGATCTTTCATTTCTGAAGATGATGAGATTGTATCAACAAGTTGGCAAATGCTGAGCTTGATACTATCCGTGCCTTGTTTGAACAAATTCACCAATGATGCTTGTTTGGAGTCTTCTTTGAGTATGTCCAGTGACTTCACTCTTCCACTTGCCAGCAATTGCAGAGTACAAGCCAGTGCTTGTTCTAGGAACTTTACATGATCAAGGGAGAGTTCAGATTCCACTTTCCCAAGTATCAGTTCCAACAACAAAGGCAGGAAACCCTGCTGAAGAAATAGACTACACCTTGACGTCGATTCCTCGCATAGAATACTAATACTCTCTAGAGCTTGGAGCTTACTGACGACGCTCACTTCCTGGGATTCAAGGGTACTCTTCAGGGTGGCCACCAGGGAGCGATCAGGATCAACTGTCTCGAGACCAGGATTGAACTGATGGTGGGACTCTAGCCACCGATCTATCAGATGGCGGAGAGTGTGGTTGGGGACGATGGTCAAGTCGTGGAGCTTCTGCATTGTGACGGGGCAGGTGAGGTTGCCAGCAGCCAGCCATTTCTCAATGCTGGGTCTGTCATATGTCTGGCCAGTGCAAAGAGTGACTGGATCTGTGAATAAGTCCAGGCTTATTGGGCATCTGAACAAATGAGGTATGCCCATTTCAGTCTTCTTCATGAGGATCAAGATCAACCCCAATCAAAACCAAAGAAGCAAACGATGATATTGGCTATTGAAGAGCAAGATAGGGAAGACTGGAAGCAAGAAAGTTGAGAACTTAAGTGGGAGGAATCAGATGAGGACACCAGCATGGAAGCGCAGAGATTAGAAACGAGAGCTAGAGAGGGGAGATGAGGCCAAAAGATGGGTCTTATCCTTGGTGAAAAGGGCAAAGAGACTGCCACTAAAAATATGGAACAAAATTTGGACATGGTCCCCCACCTTTCCCCTTCAGCTCTCTCTCTCTCTCTCTCTCTATCTCTCTCTCTCTCTCTCTCGGCCAGCAGTCTATTCATCAAACTGGTCAAACTGACCCACTAAAGAGAAAAGGGTGGGCGTTTTCATTGAACTTTGGTTCTACATTAGTAGGTTGGATTGATAAGTGTGTGTCTGCGTGCGTGCGAAAGAGGGAGAGAGAGAGAGAAGAGAGAGAGAGAGAGAGAGAGAGAGCAGTGTAAATCACTCCGACGTCCTACGTATGTTGACCAAATTGTTGGGGAACTTAAATACTTTGAAAAGCTACACCTATGGAAATCTTTTCCAAACAACGATTAATAAGATATGACGTTAGTGA
Organism: Eucalyptus leucophloia subsp. euroa; assembly: GCA_017140325.1. Classification (NCBI taxonomy): domain Eukaryota; kingdom Viridiplantae; phylum Streptophyta; class Magnoliopsida; order Myrtales; family Myrtaceae; genus Eucalyptus; species Eucalyptus leucophloia. Next base: position 66,296,350 of record CM029475.1, read on the forward strand.
ATTTTAGTGTGTTGCAACACATAACGCATATGTGAGTGGCTTCACGTTTTTGCCGACGACATGTAGAGAATCCATCGACAAAATTCGGATTAATCAAAATGAACAGGGTTGTTAGGCGAATATGAGAATATATAATTAGAATGCACTAAATTTCTATATATGAGGATATGAGACTTCTTCTTCCTTTTTTGTTGATATAGCAGGTCCAGTGATTTTCAAATTAGTTTTTAATTAAATAATATCAATACCAACACACGACATACGACATGAAACGTTAACATGTTATTTCTCAAAAATTAAAAAATTCCGACATGTTATATATTAAATATATGTTTTTATATGTACATCACAACTTTAATCAAATTATTTTGCTTCAAATTCATAAAAAATAAGTAAATAAATAATAAAAGAGCATAAAATGAATTTACAATAAAAACATTAATCCACCATCTGTTAATATCATTTATTATTTCAATTTAACAAATTGAATTCCGGTCCAATAATCCATAAAACTTGAAGGAACAAAAAACACGAGCAATCTACATTCTAAACTTGCGTGTGAGAATGTGTTGGAATAGAAGAGAAAAAAATAAACTTGAAGGTGAATTGTGTGTCGCGGAAGTGAGAGTCAGAAAAGAAAAGAAAGCTAGATTTTTCTTCTTTTCCCTTTTATTATTATTTTTTATTTTTTACATATTTTCATTTTGACCCCTTATTTGTTGAAATTTTTTTAAATTAACCCTTTGCGTATCAAAATTGTGTGTCAAAATTTCAAACTTACATGTTGGAATTCTATTCTTGTGTTGGAATTCTTGACTTGTGTATCGGAGAGCATTTGGAGAGTTGACTAAATATTGGATTTTCCGATACCCATTGAGTGAGTGTCAAACACGTGCCGAACAAGTATCAAAGTGCTTAACACAACTTGAAAGCTTTTAGAGAGTGCCGGTAGTTCCTACGTTTTCATGCACCTCGATATGTTTGCTCTTCTATAGAAAAAAGAAAAAATTATGGTCCAATACATTACATCAATTCGCGCTTTTTCTTTGAGGGACAACAAAGTCAGGCCGTGAGTAAGCATATTGAAACATATAATATGAGACAACAATAAAACTGATTGTGATGCAAAATTAAAAGCCACTTTCGGCGAGGACTTGGAGAGATTCGAGGGAAGAAAGGTCTGGGATTACTTCCAAAGGGCTATTTAACACAACTCAAATTAAGCGGAGCTTCAAGTACACGGTGTGGCCGACCAAAAAAAAAAAGTACATAATAAAATATTTATATGTTTATATATAAGTATGTTAATAAATAAATGGGAAAGGGCCTAGAACATCACGTCATTAAATAAAATATCTAAAGACTGGTCCCCGTTCTTCAATAGAAAGAACAAACATAATAAAACAAGGAAGAGCCGCAAGAGTATAAAAACAACCCATGTTTTCAGGGATGACTTTCAATCTCTACTCATAATATGGAGCCCCATTTGTATATACCACAGCAAAGTTTGAAGCCAGACCAAAATAATCATTTCATAAAAAAAAAATCTAAAAGAAAGAAAAAAGGAAGAAAACATGTGATCTAATGGTAGATTCTCTTGATCTTGGAATGATGGACAGGACCTCCTCCTCACATGAAGCATAACTTTCAACACATGTGCTTCAATTTTCTAGAAATGGAGGGCTACACTCCCCCAGTTCCCCACCTAAAGTTTTTTGACTCGTTTAGTTCAAAATTACCCTCTTCTCTCTCTCTCTCTCTCTCTCTCTCTCTCTCTCTTCAGCTTTTAAAGTGATTAGATGGAAAATATTTAAATGGGGTGATTTGTCGCTTTCAGGTGTTATTTCACAGATCTTCTACTTTGAACTTTGAAGCTGGTAACTTAATTGGAGCCATGAGTGCTAGTATTTTTCACGTTTCTTTTTCACATTGCAAAGATTGAACCAGGGGCACACTGACTGCAAAAATTGGTTTTTTCATCGGCAAAAATAGGAGTTGTTACCCATCCCACTGTGGACGCGTTGGTCCGGGCATTGCCCCTTCTTCCGATTGGGGGAAGTTCGAGTCACCGCGATCGCATTTGTGCGACTTAAGTGTGGCATTGTGGAAGGTGGGTCCCGCACTAGCGTAGCCTCGGGTTTATGTCGTTGACTGCCGGCTGTACGGCGATTCTCGAGTCATAAAAAAGAAAAAAAAAAACAATAGGAATTGTTAAAATTTTAATGAAAAATTAAAAGCCAATTCACTTTCTCAATTAAAAGAAACTTCTAAATATCGTTCGGCAACCTTAGTCCTCAATAATTTTACTTTTATCTCCTTGACTGTGATTAATTAGCAATGCTGATTAGTTAGTAGATAAATGTTATATTAAGGACAACATACTAATTATTAGCTCTATGAGTAAAAATGAAAGAGGTGTTGAGCTTTGGAGAAAATAAGCAACTTAATGTTTCTTTCTACGCATGATGACTCCAATGAATGCATTATATAAATTTTGCACCTATTCAATCTATCCGCCATGCCCTTAAATAACTCTTTTGAATAAGTGTATTTAATTAGTGATTAGCACAAGTAACTTGGAAATATCGACATGGTCATTGCAAATTTAATTTGTAAGATTAATGAAAACTACTAATCTTATCATCCATGAAATAAAACTCCACCATATTTAACCAAAGTCTCATTCCTGATTTTTCTGTATAGTGGTTCTTGAATATCTCATATTTTTATGTTCTTCTTTCGAAGTATTAAGAAAAACTCTTCTTGTTTCTATAAAATTACCAGAATTAGCAAAATTTCATTATCTCATCTCAATTACAGTTTTCAAGTGTTATGAGCAGACGAATACTATATGACTCTTTCTCTTCAATTATTTAGTTTTTTCGACCGTTCATAGGAATACTTTAAACCTCCATCCGACCAGATACTGCTAAATGCTTCGACTTGGACACGGCAGTTGGAATATGGCTAGCTTAAGCGGTTATATTAACTTCATTTCTTCCTTTAATAGAATAAACATTTTCCAAAATTAGAATCTCCAATTGTAGATTTTTCGTAAAACACGTTTTTGAGCAAAAACGTTGTGTTGATTATAGATAAATACAATTTTTCCTTTTTATGAGTGCTTAGACAAGCCTATTAGTAATTTTAAGGGTTAATACCCTAAAAAACCTCAAATTAGTACATCTATAACAAATTTATCCAAAATTAATTTTTTGATCACAAAAAACCTCAAACTGATATACTTGTGACAAATTTACTTCAATAGTTCACAAAAAATCCTAAACTTGTATATTTGTGACAAATTTACTTCAACAACCACAAACCCTAAACAGGTATATTTGTTAAATTGGACTAATAACACAAAAAACCACAAAAATAATACAAATGTGACAAACATATAGTAAAATCCCAAATTAGTACACTAGTCTATTGTGACATGTCATTCAACTTAATAATTTGATAGTAAAATTTAATAAAAACTTATAGATAGTAAATTTGTTGCAAATGTATCAGTTTGGGGTAAGTTTGTTAAAGATGTACTAGTTTGGGGTTTTTTGTGATCAAAAAATTAGTTTATGGTAAATTTATTACAGTGTACCGGTTTAGGATTTTCCAAGGTATTAATCCTAATTTTAATAAAGATAAAAGTAGGGGATTATTGTCCAAAAAGTTTTAAACTTATTATAAGACGTCCAATTTAGTTTTGTACTTTTCAATCGTGCCAATTGAATTATATTTGTAAATCATCAAAAAGTTTAGAATTAAACTAGTAAATCATTAAAATGTTTATAACTAAATTGACATAATTGAAAGGTTTATGATTGAATTTGCACAATTCAAAGTTTATAAATAAATTGATGGTCGTACAATTAATCTATGACTTTTCGGGTAATTTTCTCTAAAAGTAAGGAGATGCAAATTTTCTCTTACAAGTTTGATTTGTATGCATTTCTTAAGGTTCCCAATTTCTTTGTCCAATTTAAGAAAAAGATGCCATGCATTGGAGTGCTTGCCTGTGCATGCACTTTAGAAAAATGAATAGAGAGAGAGAGAGAACGCCAAGTAATACTAAAGAGACAAAACAAAAGACAGAAAAGAGGCCACTAACATCCATCAAAAACCTTACTTAATTAGAGTTTAGAGGTGGACAGAAGTTTGACCTTTGAACACTAAATTGTCTGCAATCGGAGTTAGGTGATCGTGATATCCATTAAAGTTTTATGATATAACTTACCGGTCAATGAGCCCAGAGAGAGAAAATAAAAATCAAACTTTGCTGTCGACCTTCGCATATCATTGGCCGCGCAATTGGCGTACGGCATTTATTTGTTATTGCCTGCCATTAACTATAATAGCCCACATAACAAAATTATGAAATCACCCTTTTGATTAAAATATTATATATAAAAAAGATTTGATTCCAAGTACGGCAGAGGCATTAATTACAGGCTTTCATTAACTTTCATTTTCCTTTTTTTGCAACTTGATGGTCGTGCTGATTGATACATGTTAATTTCTGGTCTCTGATTATGACCAAGGACATAATTTTTTCTTTAATCTAATCGAGCTATTATTTGGACCATTCACAGATGCTTAATTTTCAAGCCCCCCAAGTCCCTCTTCACGTGCAATTGCTGTTGCTAGAGGAAATAGGCAACGAATATAGGACAAGTCAAAGTAAAACACTCCATCTTTTGAACAAAAATGGATTGAAGTAGAGGAATATCCGTGATCAAAGACTGGGAATCCACTCCATATTCATTGCCAAGACAAAAGAGAAACGTCTACATGACAGTCTTTAATTTAATATAAGAATAATATTCTATTATGTACTACAAAAAATTAAATCATAAATAATTATAAATTATTATAGGACCCACTTTTTCAAAAATTTGTAACTCACAATAAGACTGTTATTTTCACATTACCCAGGAACTATTATGCTAATAAAGCCCTAGACAAAATATATACTTTAGTTGATAATTGAGTTCAGTCGAATTCAGTCATGCCAAGTCGACCGCTATATTTAATATTTCTTCAAGTACAGATCTACAAAATCTTAACATTTCATTGAGCAACTTATTATAATATAACACCTTTTCGAAGACTGTCCTATTATTTACCTAATTAGGTAATGGTTTTGGCGTTCTACCTGTTGCGAAAATGAAATAACATTAATGTGTATATCAGAGAAAATTTGTTGCAGCGGGAATTGCAAGACTAAACTGTATAAAGCACTTTTCAATAAAATCCAAATTGATTAAATCGAGAAGGGCCCATCTTATGGGGTCACTAATAATTGAAACTTTTTCGTTTAGTCATTTTCATTGCAAAAATAAACTCCAACCATTGGTGTTTTCATCCACGGCAATCCAAATCATGTCTGCTTATCATATATGGGCATAATTGACACCTCCAACATAATTTCCTTTGGTCAATGGGTGGGACAATTTCAATTAGAAAATATAGTAGGTAAATTAGGTAATAAGCACGATACTTTATGTGCGGCTTCGTTTGATCCTCCAAGATGAGCTAATTTTCTGGGAATTTATCAAATTAGTTAGATCAACAACTTAGATCTAACTGATGGAACGGACCAATTAGACTAAGTTCAGTTGATATTTTATTCAACCTAGCACATCCTTTTTAAGGTTACCATAGATCTACAAAACCAAGAAGCTCACAACATCATTGTTTAAAAAAGAACATAGATCATTGTTCAATGATATGTCACATGAGTGACCTAGATAACTTCTTCTTGCTGTCATGAATCCCAGATATATGATAATCATATTATAGAAACTTACGATACTTTTTAGGTAATTCAGGTAATAACCCACAGATGCCACCAAGAAAGAGAGGAATCATAGATGAAGTGACAAAGTGGGGGTCGGTCTCAGGATAAGCCTGACTATCTAGATTAAATCTGGAATATTGCTAGGTTTATGATTTTATTTTGAATATTTTACTTGTCATGGGTTTGATTTTATCCACCCTTAGCTGTGAAAAATAAATTAATAATTTCCTCAGACATTTTGGAAGATCGAGCTGGACAAAAGAAAAACCCAGCCTGGAAAATTTATGTGTTCAACTCTAGGAAGGCGTCACCTTCGCCATTCACCAGTCAAAGACGCCAAAAACCAGCCGCCAACGGCATATGGAGTTAACTAGAAGCCGCAGAAAAGTATGACCTTTCCTTCCCAATTTTGACAAATTATCGAAAGGGTTTCGGATAAGATGTGTTCTGACTGCACATTTTCTGAAGAAAGTACACAATTCATCATCTTGTTATGCCTGTTCTGGAACGTTTGGTATGACAACTCATCCTGCAATTTTCATTGCAGGCCTAAGTTGAGTTTTTCGCTTACTCATGGATCCTTCATGCTAGCTTCATCTTTTATTTTTCTCTCACTTGCAAGGCTTTCTGCGAGCGCCAGATATGTGAGCCGCTGAAGCTTCGAACAATTCTCAAGCCGTGTTGGGTTGTGTAAAATTAAAGAATGCGACCTTCCGTTTCCAGTGGGTTTATCTGAATGTAAACTTACATTTCCAATGAAACAGATCCTTGGATTGATCAAACCTGTCAGTACAAGTACATTATGACGAGGAAGATCGGTGCGAGATTATGGACATGTACATGCTTGATAAGTGATCCTTAATAATGTTTTCCCCTAGCTGTATACTATCTGCTGCTCCAACCATCTTTTGATGTAATCGACATATCCCTGTCCGTTGTTTGTTACAGACGAGCTTGTTCAAATGAGGCATGCTTCGTGAACTAGTTGGTCCTAGGAAGGCTTAAGATGTCCTTTCTATTCTGATACCAGATTAGAGAGGAATTATGGCAAAAAATGAAGGATACCAAAACAACATATTTTAGTTACTGTAATCTAGTGAATGAACAGAACACGGATACATTCTGTACCCTGACTTTGCAATGCATCAAGCCTGATGAAATACAGTCGTTTTGCTTTTTCACCCCCCAAAATTCTGTATACGTATAAAATCTAGAACTACATGCCCAGTTAGTCGCGAAAAAACGAGAACCAAAACCAAAGTCTGTCCCTCCTTCCCCTGCTAAGTGGTCACACTTGCTGTATATTGTCCTTATACGAGTAGAGCCGTTGTGTCCTGTGTTTTCTTTCCCTATTTGATGTTGATTTATTGTCCTCTTTATGATCCTGATGTGTCCCAAGATACCGCAGCCTGAAAATCAAGGGCTATAACCCCGTGCTTGTGGTGATGGCCGCCGATTTATATTGACGAATTGAAGGTCGTTTGAGTCCCTAGGGCTGTCTGGTGTTCCCAGGCCTTCTCCTGTGGTCCTACACCGACATACTGTTGCACTACGAGTACCGATACAGTCGCCGCGAAATCTGATGATGCCAACAAATCCCCAATTGCTCCAAGTTCGGGGCACTCGCTCCAGTCTGTGAGCCCTGCTGTGAGCGGTGATATCATCCCTTGCCCTCTCCCCACTATGAAAAGATCATGTGAACTATCGATTGACCGTATTGCCGAGACCGTCTCCTCCCCATTGTTCACTATCTTCTCGATGTAAACAACCGACTCGTCATTGGCATTCCTCATCCTGAACTCCTTCACATACTCTTCATCGAGCTGCCTATCCTTATCACTGTCTGTCATGACCGATAATATCCTGGAGTCACCAAATTCGTTGGTGGATGCACCTGCTGTGTCGATCGCCTCCTCACCTGGCATGAACCTCATCACCGTGAGGTTGATTCCAGGATGTTCGCACATCCTCCATCCATACGCTAAGGCCTCACGATCATCCGGTCCCCCAAAGAACAGGACTGCAATGTGATGGGCAACTTGGTTCGCTGCCAAGCGGGTAGACCCATTTAGGCCTCTGTCTACGAGAATCCCGACGGAGCATGGGCTGTTTGCCAATACGTTTTGGTTGATCATTCTGAAAGCGGGATTGGTGGCTTCCATCCCGCCATCGACTGTCTGCTGCTTGTGGAAAGGGATGATGATAAAAGCCGAGCGCTTATCCTCTGCCAAGTTGCAGATGTCCTCGTGCATCGTAGAGTATGGCGATATGGCCGTGAGGGGCTGGACAGTTACACAACCCGTATGTTGTTCGTAGTTTTCAAAGGCATTGATGATGTGGTCAGACTGAGCCTGTGTACGATTCAGGGCCGGTCGACCTGATTTCCGAGTATTGTGGACAATGAGCATGGCAGATGCACGCCCAGTGAGCTCGACTAGGTGGAGCACGTAGACACAGATTGGAGATTTTTTGGTGGCGTTGGAAGCCTCCAGGAGGTTAATGATTGTTGGCACGTTTCGAGGTGTGTGGACGCAGACAAGCACTCGAAACTCCGCATCGGGCTTCGACCTTTGAATTGTTCGACGCTTATAGGGTATGAATCTCCTGGCTGGCCGGTAAATTACCGTAACAATGGGTGTGATGATTGCGGTGACAAACACAGCTACAATCACCATGGCTGCAAATGATTTGTCGTCCAAAACCTGCAAAATCCCAAAGTTTGATTTCATCTTCACGGTCCAATGGCTTGCGCAAACAGATGATAGGACCCCAAAGTTAAATCTTACGCAAGGAATGTCAGTCATGTTCATACCTTTTGGTCCTTGCCGACATTAAGAATGATCATTTCGACTAGTCCCTTGGTGTTCATGAGCAAACCGAGCGTAATTCCTTCTCGGACGGTCATCTGGTAAAATACGGAAACTACGAGAGTCCCGAAAATCTTGCCTAGGCTGGACAGAATAATGATGAGTCCTAGGATCCCCCAGCTTCTCGCCCCCGCAATCTTCCTTATATCTGTCCTAAGCCCACTGATTGCGAAGTATAGAGGAAGCAGAAGCCCTGAAACAAAGTCCTCAAGCTTTTCGATCAGAGTAACTCCTAGCGGCCCGTTCGGAATGATCAGTCCAAAGACGAATGCTCCGAAGACAGAATGCGTTCCTATGGCATCTGTAATGAAGCCCGATATCATTACCCCGGTGAGAATCAAGCATATGTAGAACTCACTATAGGTTTCTCCCTCCGGGGTCCGCCGAATCATCCAGGCAATCGCGGGTCGCACTACGAAAATGCACACGAGGACGAAAGCCACGCTAGATAGCACTACCCATAGGGATGCTAGGGAAGCCCTCTCATTTTCCGCCAATGCGATGGCCAAAGCTAGGAGTACCCAAGCGCACATATCGTTAATAAGAGCAGACGACATTGCAATCCGTCCTAACTCCGTGTTAATCAGTTTGAGCTCGGCAAGTACCCGAGCAAGTACTGGAAATGCAGTCACGGAGAGAGCTACCCCGAGGAACAGGATGTAAGTGCCTTGCGACATGCTTCCGCTCTTAGTGTTCAGCAAGAAGGAGAAACCCAGTCCGAACAAGAAGGGCAGGATCATGCCTGCGATGGCGATTGCTAAAGACTTCCTCCCCGTGCGCTTGATCACTGAAATGTCCATCTCTACTCCAACTAGGAAGAGGAAGTAGAGCAGCCCCACGTTTGCCATCGTCTCGAGCACCATCACGCTTCTAAGGGGGAATATCGTATTTGCAAACGTGTCGCTCCTGCCGAGGACCGATGGCCCTAGCAGTATTCCTCCCTGTTTCAGGAAGATCAAATCTAATTAAATGTGGTTATGCGCATACAGAAACTTTTGCAGTGCCGTATCTTTCCTTTTGGCTCTCATTAACTAATGCAGTGGCCTGATCTATATAAAATTCACCTAAGTTTTGATGACAAACATGATTAAGGTGATTCTTCTGCCTGCAATAACCTGGAATTTGTAGATGGAAAGATGACCGGCAAATGCAATTTATCGGTTGAATGACGATAATACGAAATGCACAAAAAGCAGGACCCAGAATTGGTCATTCAATCATGTCCACGTTGGTGGAAGGAAAGAAAAACACAGGTTCATAAAGTCGTCGTGCATCTAAATTAGTAGACGGAAATCAGACTGCATTTCTTTTCTGATCTGCCAAAGGCGACACTAATAAGTTAGCATAGACCAACTTACCAGGATCTCGGAAATAACTCGTGGTTGGCGAAAAGGCTTGAGTACATACACCATGACGCGCGTGATGACAACGACAAAGGTCAGTTGCAAAATGAAGAGCGGCAGGGAATAATCCAGGGGATTATCGCCTTGCCATATGCCGTTGGTCGTGATCATGGTCGGCGCGTAACAGATGATCGAGTCCTCTGATATGTTTGCGTCCGCCATTGCTCCGTACCTTATCTTCCTACTCCCCTCCTGCTGTTCTTCCAACAAGACTCCCACCACCTAAACACCCCACGTTTGCTTTGACACAGAGTCAGAACAAGATGTTCATGGCAAATTTTGCAGAGCAAGATTCAAAATTTGCTCATCATCATTGGGCAGACTCAAATTTTGGGTTCGTCATGTGAAGAAATTCACGGTTGCAGCTTGAAAGAGGGAGAGAGGGAGAGGGGGAGAGAGAGAGAGAGAGAGGGGCAGGTAATTCGTTAACATTCCTTGGTTAAGCGGCCTATCTGGATGCTGCGTGTTCTGTCGTTATTGTAGTTGTGGATTGTGTACATGCCACATTTTCAGGTCGAGGGCACATCACAATTCGTTACCTGAGATGATAAGACATTATTTTCCTGCACGTTACAACGTGCAAAAACCAAAAATAACGAACTCGTTCGATTACTTCAATTAGTCTGCTTCCTTGCACTCCATCCAAACATAGTGCATTAGATAATCTAGTGCAGATTGGACAGCGATTTGTTAGCCCTATTCAAATGGGACAGGCTGTGTGCGATCTAGCCATTCAAGACATGGATTGTGGACATGGCCGCTCCGATACAGTAATGAGTTACCCCATCGAGGTGTGAAAATCACTTAAATTTGTGATGTATGAACATGAACTGATTCAGAAATTTTAAAATTCGGCGGATTTACTTTAACATGTACGTGTGACATTCGTATGTATCTAATCTATTTATGTATCATTTTCCCTTTTAAGTGAAAAAAACCTGTACGGGATGGTCCCAATACAACAAAAGGGGGACCGCCAAGTTGGTTTAACCGTACATCTGTTCTAGGAACCATACAGAAACCGATAGATGGCGATGGGAAGGCACTTCATCTAATCCTTGGGAATCTTCACAATGAATGCAAGTGCTTCGCTCTCTGTATTGCTTGCTTCACCTTGGCCAAGGGTTCCTCGTACAATATCGCAGGGTCATCGAACTTTGACGCCAGACTCGGCTCCCCAAGGAAAGCTCGGAAAGAGTCCGCTACGGAGTAGGAGAGTGATTGGAGGTTGTATCCTCCTTCCAGAAAGAAAATGCAGCGTCCCCCACAAAGTTCTTCCGCAAGTTGCTTGATGTTGGAGGCGAGTGCATAATATGTTCCTGTAGTGAACTGCAAACTTGCCAGTGGATCCAACACATGAGCATCATACCTTCGGAAACAAGATAGACAGAGACGATGTCAGACAGGTGCTGGAGCTCAAATTGAAGGAAGAAATGCACACAATTTCAAGTTCTCCTCGGTAGATATATGTAAAGGAAATGGCCCCCTCACCCGGCTGAGACGAGAATGATATCTGGCTTGAACCTTTGTGCGCATGGTGCAATGACTTCATCAAACACAGTCCTCATAGCAATGTCACCAGAGCCCCCAGGTAGTGGCAGATTAAGGGTTGTGCCTTCACCATCTGCAACACCTATCTCATCGATTTTACCCGTACCTGGATAGCTTCCATCCTGCATAACCGCATGGAGTAAAGTACATGATCTCACATTTATATTCCCTCGAGATAAGTTAAGCTTCAGAAAATTTATCAGCATGAAAATATAATAAACTCACTAACTGCTGAGCACAAAGTCTAGTATACTCTCTGTAAGTGAACTTCCAATCAAATTAGTTTCAATAAGCTAACGGAACTCTGGGAGAAAAAGGGAAACTCTCTTTGCAACCTCAAAAAGCAGAAATGTTTTCTTAGCTGCCCTCATCTAATCAATTTTATCCCTAAGATTGAAGAGTTCAAGACACTTGAAATCTAGACAAAGATCCACGGCAATCTTACTTGGTGTGTCGAAAGAAAAAATATGTCTGGATCATCATAGAAAGCATCGTTGGTCCCATTTCCATGATGAACATCAAAATCAATAATGAAGACACGCTTCAATCCATGAACACGTTGAGCATAGCGAGCTGCTATAGCTATGTTTCCAAAAACGCAGAAACCCATTGGTCCTTTTGGAATGGCATGGTGGCCTGGAGGTCGAATCAAAGCAAAAGCTGTTGGTGGATTTTGGGTGATTCTGGATGCATCTACCTGGGAAATGTAGAGTTCAGTTTGAATATTCATTTACTTCTTCCTTCCATAAATAAAGTGTAATTTCAGTGATCACAATGATGGCAAACGTGGTGACATCTAAACATAAAAGAGACTAACGTGCTGGATTGGAACATCACCACTGAATCAACTAAAGCCATTCCAACTCCAGCTGCAACAAGTGACTCCTGGAATGTCTGCATTTGAAATCATCTTTAGTTTAAGAAAGCATCCGAAGAGTTTATCCATGCAGCTATGAGATACTTTCAAGCTTGGTATGAAGAAATCTATCTTAACGTTTTTACGAGATGCAATGGGATTATACTTTCATAGGATTAAAGATATCACTTTAGGTTGTGTGCATTTTATCACTATAAGTCAGCTGAGATACTCTCGCCAAGACAGGATAGTTAGCAGGAAAGCAGCAGGATGGACTTCTACAGGACACTTCCAGATTCCTTTCTCATTAAAGAGAAATGCTCTCTCATGGCATTCTTCATTAAGGACAGCTTCATACTTAACATATTGACGTTGTCATGGCCATTGCTCATCATACTTCTTATAAACCATCCTATAAACAGGTTAGCAGCCCTTGTGCTCTTAACACAATATGCTCCTAAACAATGAAGTGCTTTGGCTGACTTATTTTTGCAGTTCAACAATCGATATAATCGGTTTGACAAGATCTAATCTATATAAACACTAAGACTCCTCTAGAGTGCAACTGTAGGTAGCTGGAATACTTCATACCATCAACACATTCCAAGAGACTGTAAGACTGCCCATCGAAGCTTATGCATTCAAATATGCATTTTAAATCTTTCTGGAAAAATCTTTATCGAAGGAGAAGATTATACATAATAATCAATCAGAAGTATAATATAGCTTGAAGAGAAATTGCAATTTAAGGGGAAAAAAAATTCTACCCACTCACTACCCTTTCATCATAGGAATGTCTACATTTGATGTACTTCGAAGCAATATCTTACATGACCAGAATATATCATAGCAGACGTAGAAACAAATATGTAAACACATGTGGCTTCCACTACAGGAACTAACATAATAAAACTGGAGCCTCCAACAATATTAACTCTTCATGATTTGACATATTAACCAAACTTACAGTAGCAGTGGCATATGTTGGTCCAGAGCCTTCAATATAAATGATGCCCTTTTCTGAAGCCTTGTCCATGGCCTATAAAATGTAAGAGTTCATCAAACCTCGATCTTCTGGACATGCTACCAAAGAAATTGTACAGCCAAAAAGTCTTCAGCGATTTTACACAAATTGGTCCGAGAACATAGACAAACACAATAATACAAGCAGCAAATGCATTTTACACTAATTGTCTGAGTTGTCTAATGAAAAATAAGTACCAAAAATGGGAATCTCAATTCAGCAATTTAGGTAGTCTTTGGAAGCCTAAGAGCTCAATATAAAACTGAAATTTTGCTGGTGAATGGTCCCACTCAGATGCATTTGAGCATCAGTTTGCTTGTTTGTTGTCAATTTTTTATTTTATTTTATCTTTTACTTTGTAATGTAACTCCTCTTTATATTCACTCGATGACCTCATGTCCAGATACCCCCACTCAATTCAACAATCAATCATCTGCCTCGTGCATAACTTTCCTCTTTCCATGTTACAAGTAGCTCCATATTGTAATTATGAATAAAGCAGGGCATGATGAAGAATTGGCACTCTTGCTGCAACAAAAATCCTTAAAGAGGTGAAGAAACCCTCAAAAAGAGACGGAAAAGAACCTTCCTGTCAACCCCCATCTCAGGAACATCAATGAAAGGCAAAATTTCCCAGGAACATCAATGAAAGCCAGATAAAACTAATAGAGGTGACTTGGTGAGTGAAGGTACCTTCTCAAGACCCGATACATAAGCTCTTGTGTGAACATGCACTAGATCATCCACAGAAGCAGGCTTAACAGTCGGAAGTTCAACAATCTCATCACCGCGAACCTGTAAGAAAAATTATAACTATTTAGTGCCTAGTGGCTTTATAGGCTATTGTATAAATACTAAAGCCTTTGCTTGATGGGAGCATCCGCTGGGTCGTCAGTAAATAATTTCCTCACATTAATCAAAAATAATTTTCCTTGAGATCCTGAAGAAGCAGAGATCGGATTATCTACCTGGCAGGTTTTTAGTTTAATTTCAGGCACAATTTAAAATTCCGACTCATTATATTATGAGTCAAACTTAAACAACATTTCTCCAGTTTCAGGTCAAAGTCAATAAAGAAGTGCAGGACAATATATGTATGAACGGAGGCGATCTATAATTAGTAAGAATAACTAAAGCATGATTGATGGAATTGTATGTAAGAGGAGTGCGATACCTTTGGAGTGAGTTCCATCTTCTCAAGAGCTGTAACAATTGCCGGGACCCTAAAATGAGATTCAGGATGGGACTCCTGCCATCAGTACAGGCAGCCCATCATTAGAAGATTTATGAAACCTCGAAGTGCAATTTACAAACAAGAACGGGGGGCCAATAAAAGCCAACTGGTGCAACTCTTGAACCAAACACAGAAGAGGACAAGAGCAGCTCAAAACATGTTCCATCGTGAATCTAATTCCACGACAATCCATTATCATTGTATAATCTGAATCCAATCACAAACTTCTCAATGGCTCGACATTACTGCTGATATTTGGGGTGATTCGCGTTAATTGCCAAATGCTGCAATGCCACTGAACTAATCAACCGAACCTTTTCAAGATCTGATAACAGAGCCATACGAGTGACAATCTCAACTCGAACTCCGCAATTGAATTGACTTGAAGAACCTCGTGTCATTTCGTCTAAATCTCAAGGCAGGAACCGATATGAAAAAGAACCGACGCGACCTAACGACACGATCCAATTATTTGACAAACAGCATCCTCTTCAAAGAGTAACCTTCCGGCAAACCGAATGAAGAATCCAGAAAAGAAAAATCCAGTCCAACCTGGTTGTGGCCCATGGCGGGGGCCACGCCGTAAACAACACGCGCAGCCGCCAGCCGCGGATGCCTCTCCGCTTCGCTCGAGCAACGAACCGGCCCGCCGCCCCCCGGAGAACGGCGTCTCCCCCGAGCTCCGCCGAGTCCGGCGCCCAACCGGAACCCAGCGCGACTTTGCAGGCCGCGAGCGCGATTCCACCCCCGAAGAGCCGCATTCCCTAACACGCACACAAACCAAGCAGGCGGTTCCCCCGCCATCAGCACGGGGGGCGCGACACGATACCGGAAATCGAGGAGAGCAGAAGCACGGAAACAATCAATCGATCAGCCAGCGGCGTGGCCGTGAAAACGTGAAGCCGTGCGATTGCCCATGCGCATGCAGAGAATGGGAAACGAAAGCGAGAACGGAGACGCCGGCGCCGGCGCCGGCGACCGCGAAGGAGGAGGAGAAGAACCGGCGAGAGCGGTAGCGCGAGGGGACGGAAGAAGCTCCATGGCCGGCCCGACTCGGGAGTGTAACCGCCACGCCACACCACACACGAGCGCCGAGAGATTATTTATTATATAAATGAATTTTATGGATTTTGAAATCCATTTTTCAGGTGAAAAATTATTTTTTAAAAGAAGGATTTTCCTCGTTTTTATAATTTGCCGAACGTTACGTTTGTCGTCATCTACAGCTTCAGAGACTTGGACGAGCCATGCCATGAGAAAAAGGATTTTAGAATTTTCATTATAATTAGTTTCGCGATATATAAATTATCATTATAGTAAAATACTTTTTTGTTAAGTAATTATTACAAATAAGCAATTACTTTTCAAAAAATTATTTATCAAATTATTCATTTTTTGAGAAATAAATTGTGCATGTATTTTGCTATTCGAAAAATGATGTAATCAAAAAAATAGTAGTCAACACAATCGAATTAGGAATGAGCAGATAAATCGATCGAATCGAGAATTTCTTATTTAGTTTGGTTCTTAAAGTGCTGATTCAATTCTCGATTCTTAAAAGTGGAATCAATATCTCGGCGATCCAATTCCTGATTCCAAAAAGGATTTGGATCACTAAGATCGATTATTTTTTATTTATTTATTTTATTCTTTAAATGTAAATGTAACAATTTAAAATTTCTTATGCCCATCTCCTTTTACTCTCTTCTTCTGATCCTTTCGAATTCACTCACAACGCTCACACCTCCTCTTTAACTGAATTAACATTGAGGCACATTTGATCAAATTATTCATTCAACTATAGTAAGTTAATTGATTAAAATATATTTAGGCAACATGAGATTTTATTTTATACCATTTGAAAGCGTTCACGGTGAGATAAGAATATAGCGATTATATTTTTGACGGACGTGAAATTTCACAGCAAAATCGCTCAGGACCGGTCCAGTCACTAGTTTCGAAAATTGAGAACCGGTCCCTGAGCGCGAGCGCCACTCCCTTCTTCCTCCTCTTCCATCCCTCCTCTGTTCTTCCTGCTTAAGCCCTAATCTAGACCTTCCGTTTTCGCTCCTCTCTCTCTCTCTCTCTCTCTCTCTCTCTCTCTCTTTCTCTCCCTCTGCGCCGTGGAGCTCGACTAGCGGCACCGCTTCCGACCCGAATCGACAGCGGCGGCGGCGGCGGCGGCGGCGGCGGCGGCGGAGCCATGAGGTCGAGGTACGCCATGGTGTGCTCGTCGAACCAGAACCGCAGCATGGAGGCCCACGCGCTGCTCAAGAGGGAAGGCTTCGACGTCTCGTCTTACGGCACCGGGTCCCACGTCAAGCTCCCCGGGCCCTCCCTCCGGGAGCCCAACGTCTACGACTTCGGCACCCCCTACAAGCACATGTTCGACGAGCTCCGGCGCAAGGACCCCGATCTGTATCCTCCTCCTCCTCTTGTGTCTTTGATCATCCCTCGTTCGATTTGCCGCTGCTCCTTTTTATTATGCTAGTGGAATGACTCGCGCCCTTCTCCTTCGTTGCTCATTCGCCTTCCGAATTCTGGGTTATATTGTGTGGGATCGTCTAATTTGAATCCGGCAATATCGGCAGATTCGAGAATGACGCGAATTGATAAAATCTTATGGCATGTTTCCCTGAAAGACGAGATTTTGCAATCGAAAGACCTTAATTTGATGGATTTGAGGGTTTTTTGGCTGATGGGTATTTTGTAAGTTGCATGTTTGTCTGGCTGTGAGAATACTAGTTCAGTTCATATTGGTCAGTTTTTGTGCTATTAAAAAAAAAGGAGCTTGCTTGGGTTGTGATGCGATGTTGTTCGGTTAAAGGTTAGGTGGTCGATGGCTGCCTGGTTATATTTTAAAGTGGAATTAGGACACTTTTTTTTCTGGCAATAAGAAATGCAAGACCTTTACAAGAGCTTCAGCTACAAGCGCAATGGGATCTTGCCCATGCTCAAGAGGAATATGTCTGTGAAATTAGCGCCTCAAAGATGGCAAGACAACTCTTCTGATGGCCCCTTCGATGTGGTGCTCACATTCGAAGAGAAGGTTTTTGATATGGTTCTTGAAGGTTCTTGTCTTTGCCCTTGCAGCTTCTGTTATTGGATGTCTCTTATTCCATTTCTGAAATTCTGAGGTCTATGATCGCATGATCCAACTTCCCACATTGTTTATTATTCTTTGAGTTTTGGCTTTGCATATATATGCCCATTATGCTCTATAGTGAGGGCAGATGCATGATATGGTATAATTGTTTGTTTGATCTGGAGAAACCTCATTAGACAGAAATTTGTTATATGTAATTGTTTTTCTTGAAAAGCATAGAAAGATTGTTACTTTTCAACAATATTTTCTTTTCCTTCATTTGATGCTGGCAGTGTTTCTGCTGCTATTTCATTCACAATTAATCTAACCTTGTTTGTTTTTTATTGCTGTTATGAAGTACTTGGTTGCTGTAATATCCATTCATCTGGACTTCTTTTGATTTATAAATTTTTTTTTTTTGGTAAGGTTTCTTTTGATTTATAAAGTTCTTTGTCAGCAAAAGCAACATTTAGATTCTTGTAATGCTTCTTAGAGATTGTTGAAGGTGATTGCTCTAATAGAGCTTATTGCCACAGGAGGGATGTTAATACTTTCCTTCTCTTGTAACTATCAACTCTATTAGTTTCCTTCTCTCTTTCTACAACCTCATCCATTCTTTATCCCTTTTGTCAGGGCAAATTTGATTTTGATACTTATTAGGGTATATAAGGTTGTTAGCTGGTCTTATCTTTAATTGCTATTATATAGATTGAAGCCTTGCATACATTGCCATGGTTTTTTGGCTTTGGCTATGGTTTTATTAAATCTGATGCTGGTAATTTGTGACTTTGGAAATTCTTATTTTACTGGACTCAAGAGTTAGTAAAGATGATATTTATTGTATTTCTCCTGATGCTTTAAAGTGATATTTGAATTTTTCACACGTATTTTCACCTAAAAATGAAAAGCACAAGCCAGAAGCTGGAGGAGCAGATTCTGCTTCTGCAGAGTAGCAAAAGTTTGGGGAAAACAGCCCTCCATATGACCTTTGACTGATCAATATTTCTCGAAGTAAAAGAGCAGTTTTGTTCTAACTAGATCTTAGGGAGTGATGTGACCTTTACCTATGTACGGAATAAATAAGACACCTTGCCCTTGGAATGTTGACAAGACACTGAATGCATTTTTTGCAGATCTCAACAACCGAGAGCAGATTCTTATGAAGACTGTACTTGTGATTAACTTGGAGGTAAAGGATAACCATGAGGAGGCAGCAACTGGAGCTCAGCTTGCTTTAGATCTTTGTCGAGAGGTCTTTGACTGGCTGCACTTTATGTATTAATGATAGTATGCTTAATTTCTGTATGCTGAGAAATTGCATATTGTAATTTCTGGTCCACAGATAGAAGCAGCCGAGTCTTGGGAGGAATCTATTGATGACATTGTGTCTAATTTTGAGAAGCAGAACAGGCGGAAATTATTATTCAGCATTTCCTTTTATTGATGACCATGGTGAGGGCAAGACTCATGCCCTGAAAGCTTTATGATCCATGTTGTTGTTCTGTTAGTATTTTTCTGCATATTTATATATCAATGAACTGAACTTTTGGTTTTTGTTTGTCTATCTACTTGCACAAGTGGTAATATAAATACGTTACCAGATTTCTTCCAATGCTCTTTCTGTTTGCTTCGCATGAAGCCTTCCCCTAGAAATCTTACTTTTCTGAGCTCCATGAACCATATATAATCCATTACACAGCTAATCTTTTGATTATACCCTATCCTGAATTTGATCATTTCTTATGTCAGGAAGATTAAATCAGGCTCTCTCATGTTTTTACCTTTGCTCGATCTTGGTATTCACAGTCCATGCCAATTGTTGGGTTTAATGAGCACTTTCCTTGACTTCTCGTTAGTGGTAAGAGATTTTGCAACAATATCTCTGTCTGCATAATTAGAATTGTCATTCTCACTCTTTGCATTGAATTTGCTGCAAAACCTATTCTTTGCTGTTATCGCCAAGCCTCTCGTACTAATGTGCTGCATCTATCCATTTTCAGATAACTCTGCATCGATGTGGAAAAGAAATTCTGAGTCCGAACACTTTTCCACTCGCTTTATTTCTGGAATGTCGACCCATGATGATGTATTAGTAATTAGAAGCAAGCCAGTCTTTGCTTAGGAGTGAAAATTCTATTATTTTTTTGTAGTTTCTTTCTTTCTTTCTTTCTTTTTTTTAAAGTTTCTTTGTACTACAGAACTAATTCTGCGATGGTACTCACGTTGAGAGAGATGGAAGAAAAGAGATTCTGGCATATTGCATATGATTTCTTCGTATGCAACATGTTGGAAACTGCCTCTATTTTCAATTTTCTGTATCTTGCATATGAGAAGAAAAACAAGAGAACAGAACCAACCTGACCTGGTCAGTCATTTGATGTTCAGTTCTCTATTTGTGGCAGGTTCACAGTTCAATCGATCCTATTTATCTAAGATGAGTTGATTTGTGAAAAGAAAATTACGTAAAAAACAGAACCTTCTAATTTGTGTTCATTTAGAGATCGTCATTTTTCCCGCTGGCTGGTCATTCCTAGAGCTGGCGTCGATCTTGTCCTTTCACTTGCTTTCCTTACTTCTCGAATCAAAATTCCCTGGCTTATTCATTTAAAACAACAGGCTCTGATGATTTGTCCAAATTACATAGCACTGACACCCACAACGCATCTCCATATGGCTTGCGCCAAGGTTTGCAGCTTCACATCTCAAGGGGGAGGATGATTGCCTGACCTCGGTGCAAGTGTCTTTTACGGCATGTCTCAAATGCTGGTCTCTGGAGCCGATGGATTCTTCTGCTCTGCTGTTTCTTCAGTTAGACGTCGTGGTCTACTGACCTGTCCGTGGAAATAAAGTGTCCGCTCTCTCTGAATCTTTGATCTGCTCTGGGTTAATTTGTATAACACCGACCACTGCAGTTAGTTCGTGGTACGGTCTACCCTTATGCAGCTTATTATGTCCAAATAGACTTGTGTTTCCACCATGTCAGCTACAACCCAACAGTGCCAATGAAACTCAGCCAAATAACAGTGCGCATTTGACACAGAAAAGAGAGCTCTTCTGCTCACACGCATTTTATCAAATGTTACTATGGTATGAACGATGAAGAGAAATCGAAAGATGATGACTCTCCATGAACTAACAAACAGCGGCATCAGCCGGCATTTCAATTTCGTAAGACATTAAGTCCGATTCACTCAGCTCCTCATGGACCTCGTAGTCATCCGTAATGGCAACATACCCATCTCGCTTCATCTGTCCTAAGAGAGATCTTAACAAAGAATAAATATCACCCTTTTGAGGTGCCTCTTGTCCTTGACAATGAAGACATGAACTTGACCCTGAATTTCTATCCAGCTACAACCGGGCTGCTTGACTACTCCCCGTTGCCTCATCAGCTTCCTTATTCTGACAACTTCACCCCATTTTTTACGTTCTGCATACATGTTTGAGAGCAGAACGTAAGGTCCAGAGTTCGAAGGGTCGATCTCTAAGAGCTTCTCCGCTACATACTTTCCTAGCGTTATATCCTTATGAACTTTGCAGGCTGCGAGCAGTGAACCCCAAATGACAGCATCAGCTTGCATGGGCATTGTCTCTATTAAGTCCTTGGCTTCACTGAGACAACCGGCTCGGCCAAGCAAATCAACCATGCAGGTATAATGATCCTTTGCTGGTGCCAGATCATACACCTCAACCATCTGCTTGAAATAATGGCGCCCCTCTTTGACCAGCCCTGCATGACTGCATGCACATAGAACCCCGATCATTGTTACACGGTCTGGTCTCTCGCCAGATACCAACATTTTCCTGAATATTTCAAGCGCCTCTATTCCATAACCGTTCTGTGCATATCCGACAATTATGGCATTCCATGATACCTTGTCCCTCTCCAACATATTCTTAAACACCCATAAACCATCTTCCACAGCTCCACATTTAACGTACATGTCTATAAGAGAATTTCCAACAAAAATATCCGATTCTTCTCCAGACTGGAAGCGGAATCCATGCTTCAAGACATGAGCGTGAGCCTGCTGCCCCAACTGCAAATCGGCAAGATTTGCACACGCATTAAGCAAATTTCCGAATGTGTAGTGTGTTGGCTCAATGGTTTCCCTCTTCAAAAGGCGGAATAAACCAAATGCTTCTTCATTCTCTCCATTCTGGGTGTACCCTGCAATGAGGGCATTCCAAGAAACTACATTCTTCTCCATCATCCTCGTGAACATTACTCTTGCAGTTTTGAGACTGGCTGCTTTTGCATACCCGCTCACCATGGAGGTGGCTGACACTATATTCCTGGTGGGCATTCTATCGAAAACTGCTCTGGCCTCACTAATTCTGCAGCACTTAGAGTACATATCAACCAAGGCATTTCCTAAAACAACATCATTCCTATATTTGTCACATTTTACAACACAGGCATGAATTTGCATCCCTTCCTTAAGTGCTGACAAGCTAGCGCAGGCGCTGACCACACTGGCTAAAGTAACCTCATCTATTTCAAACCCACAATCCATCATGCTCACAAAAACCTCAAGAGCCTCACTGGCTGGACCATTTTGTTCATAACACGTAATCAAGCTGTTCCAAGAAACTATGTTTCGAGAATTCATTTCATCAAAAGCCCTCTGTGCACAAGCCACGTTCCCACACTTGGAGTACATGTCGATAAGAGCAGAGCCCATATGAACATCAGACGAGCACTCGGACTTCAATATCAAAGCCTGAATCTGTTGGCCCAGATGCATATCTGCTAACCCAGCACATGCGCTAAGCGCACTACCAAATGAGTACTCATTAAGCACATAATTCTCCCTATGCATCTTACCAAAACATTGCAGGGCTTCTTCAAACCTTTCATGCTGTGCATAACCTGACAACATCGAATTCCACGAGCACTGGTCAGGTTCCGACATTGACCTGAATAACTTTTCCGCTTCATTAACAGACCCCGATCTGATCAACCCACCTAAGATCGCGTTCCATGTGAAGGTATTCTTCTCAGGCATTCTATCGAACATCCTGCGGGCGTCGTCGAGGCACCCGCATCTCGCGTAGACGTCGATGAGCCGGTTCTGGATAAAAACCTCGGCGGAGAACGGGGTCTTGATGATCCGAGCGTGGACGCGGCGTGTGTCGCGCGCTGACTTGGACAGGCTGCAGCCGTCCAGGAGCTTGGCGAACGGGGTCGAGGTGGCAAAGGAGAGACCGCCCGCCAGAGCCTTGACCCGCGCATGCCTCGCCATTCCATCATATCATCGTACGAAGCGAACTCTGTCGGAGAAGATTCGCATAGATGCAAATTGAATGCGATGGGGAGTTTCTGTTGACCGTTATATGCTTTCCCCACTTCAGCCAGACGGGCGGGAATATGTTGAAAGCGCTCATATGAAGTGGGAAGGCAAAGTTGCAGTGGCAAAATGGTAATTTCTGCATGACAATATATTAATTAGACTCATGACCATGAATTATATTGTTGGTTATGAGTAAATCTAAGCTACAAATTAAAATGTGTCATAGATTTAATATCTTGTTATAAGTCACTAAATCAAGATTAGTCATATTTATAATCTATACAACTTATTGCTTTATCAACTATAATTATAAGTTTAATATGGGATAGATCAATTTTATAACTGAATTATTTACAAATCAAACATAAATTCTTGTCTAGTAATTTTGATTATTTTAATTGTAATTCATCATTAAAAAATGCAAAAAGCAATTCTAGAGAATGAAAATTGGATCTATGCCGGATTACATGGGATAACTTTTCAATAGCCCCCCTCCCATGAGGAATAGCTAACCATGATTTTAAGAGAATAGCAACTTCTCTGAAATAACTAATCTTGATTTACTTCTTAGCCAACTAAGGACTAAGTGTCTCATCATGATTAGACCGGAAATAGATAGTTATCATGTCATTCTTGTATTAATTCGAAGTACTATTCATTTTGGTCCGTTCCATTTCGAGTCTCGTGGTTTTGTCCTTCAAGCGTATGGGCAAACACTTTTTCAATAGATTATTGTGACGTTTTTGGATTAATTCACTTGAAATATTATCAGGTTTTACTTATCTCATTCCAAGTCTCACGATTTTGTCTTTAGGCATACGGACATACACTTTCTAAGAAGATAACCCATGTTAATAATATTCTAGTCTAATCACACTCAACTTTGGAAAGGAATTACCAAATAGGTGAAGTGCCTACCCATAAGCTAAAGGATAAAACCATAAGGGTCTGAATGAGACAAGTCAAAGTAGAGTAAATCTCAAGAGAGTTAACGTAGAAACTGTCACATTATTCTTCCTTGAATAAAACACACGGCTGGATTTTCGATTAAGACGCATCTTGTTCAAGTAAGGTCTATCCCTTTTGTTTTGTTTTGCTTTGCTTTTCTTTTTTTGGTCGAATGAATAATTTCGACATCGTCCTATTATGGTAAGAAAAATCAATTAACCTTCAAAAGTGTGCGTTCATGTGAGCCCTTGCGAGGGAGAGCTTCATGATAAGAAATGAAGCCCATCTGAACTCACATCCAATTCTTCAAGGCTTTGCAACTCATACAGCTTTATGCGACCAAGAACCGTCACATTTGAGAGTTGTCTCAGGTTTTAGAAAGGTCCATTGATGTTCTTATTCCCTGGCGAAGCTGGATATGTAAGACGGACAAAACCCCTGGGAAGCCTAGGCAAGAACCTGAGTTTCTTTAAACATTGAGAACAAGTTTCCTGAGCTTGTAACTCCAAGGACTCCAGGTGGCGTAACCTGTCAATCCACCAAGGATCATGGAGCTTCCTTAAAACCGTAACTGTCGTAAGAATACCTCGACACATATAAACGCAAGCTTCTTGGATTTAATTGGTACGGGAGATCTGGAAATGTGAACATTGAGAAAATTACAAGCACAGATTAATGCCAAGCCCACGGCACCATAGAATTTTGCCCTGAAGATTCTGTTAAAGGATCAAGACCGTCCATAACAGAGAATCAAGGTTGTCAACTTTGTGAGCTCAGTGTACTACGTCAAGATGAATGGTCTCACTCTACTACATCAGAAGGTAGCCACAGGAGATCCTCAACAAGTGATAGACAGAGATCATCAGAAGTCTATCATGAAGAGAATGAGCCGAAGACGTGGATAACTAGTTCTATTAACGGAATGAGCCGAAGACGTGGATAACTAGTTCTATTAACGGTGGAGATTAATCAAAAACCGAAGATATGGATTGACGAGGATTGTCAAGTATCTGAACTTGCTGCTCTGTTATACTTAGCTGTAAAAGTCTGTTTGTTAGTTTTTGGAGTCAGTTAGTTCGGTTTTAGTTGGTTATTAGTTTTGGTACTTCCATTAGTATATAATGAGAGAACTGAGCTCGAGGGAAAGTATGATGGAAAGAAGAGAGTCAGAAAGAGGATTGAGTAGAGAAGCTCGTATATTGATCAATTGTATTCTTTCGCTTCACTTTGTACAAAGAACTTGAATACAATAGAATAAGATACAAATTCTTCTTGTTCAAGATCCCTTTTCAGTATTATTGAGTTTATCCTTTATCTCCATCATCATTCTTCATCTTCTGCATCGTTGAATCCACAAAATTCTCATGGTATCAGAGCAGGAGTTTTTCAAGCATCAGAATGAAGAAATCTGTCCAGTAATCAGCTCGTGCATCAAGTCAGAAGAGATGATCGAACAATGAAGATCTCTGGATCAAGGTAAGCACGAAAGAACTCATAGCATTACTGGTGTCATCTTTGTCAAGCTAAAGGTTCGTAGTAATGGCAATAAGAACTCCAAAGTACCCTTTCCCGATACACGTGAATATCACAAACTTTGTCACAATCAAGCTTGCTGAGGACAACTTCCTGTTGTGGCAAGCTCAAATCCAAAGGTTTTTGAAAAGTCAGGATCTATTTGGTTTTGTTAATGGAGATATCACTTCACCTCCTCGAATGATACAAATAGAGGATGAAGGTTGCGAAACAGATCTTATCAATCCAGACTATACTGATTGGACTAGAACAGATCAGTTGATTTCATCATGGATCTCTGGAGCTGTTACTGAAAACATCTTGAGCCTGATAATTGGATTAGAAACATCATCTGAAGTATGGCAAACTCTTCTGAAAAGATTCACACAGAAGTCAATTGCTAGAGAGTTCGAACTAAGGGGGAAACTTCAATCATGCCAAAAGCATGAACAAACCCTTGCTGTTTATCTCAGAGAACATAAATCCATATGTGATCAGTTGAATGCAATAGGCAAACCGGTGGATGAAATAACCAAAATGTTTGGTGTATTGGAAGGTTTAGGGCCTGAGTATGAAAACTTTCGAACTACCATATATTGTTTAAAGCCTCAGCCTGAGTATGATGAGGTAATTGCTCAACTGGAAAGGTTCGAATCAAGACTCAAGACCTTTTCTCGAAATCAGTTCAATCCGAATTTGGCCTACTTTGGACAAAGACAGTTTCAGGAACAATCTAAAGATATCACAGATGAAGATTACATCTCTCAGGCTTCTGGATTTATATCTCAGAGAGGAGGTTACAGAGGTGGTCGAAGCTATGGTCGAGGCAGAGCTGGTGTTTATGAGAGAACTGGAAACAATAGAGGTCGTGGCTTTGAAAGATATCAGAATTACAGAACAGATATCTCAAATTCAGGACAAGGAAATCAACATCCCAGTCAGAAAAATGTTATCCCTACAACAAATCAAGGGTTTAGACCCTACATCACTTACTCACAAAGATATCAAAATGTCAATACTTACCCATCTGTGAACTCAAGTAAGAATTTGCAGGAAAAAGAAACAAGTGGCACTCGAATAGAATGTCAAATATGTAAAAGATCTGGACATGATGCTCTTCGCTGCTGGTATCGGTTTGACAATTCTTATCAAGCAGAAGATATTCCAGCAGCTTTAACAGCAATACATGTTGAGGACTCAACAGGAAGTGAGTGGTATCCTGACTCTGGAGCTACAGCTCACATCAGTGCCAATCCTGGTATGCTCCATACTCTTTCTAAATATCAAGGAAATGATACTGTTATGGTAGGCAATGGGTCATGTTTACCTGTAACTCACATTGGCAACACTTGGCTGAAAACAAAGAATGGTACATTACCTCTTAATAATGTCCTAATTGTCCCAGAGATAAAGAAGAATCTTCTTTCAGTATCTAAACTCACAGACGACTACCCCTGTTCCTTTATCTTTGATAAAACTGGTGTTTATGTAAAGGACAACATTACCAACACAATGGTGAAGATCGGAAGGAAAACCAGAGGACTTTATCAAGCTAATTCACAAACTGCAGAGGCCTTCTTTACTCAGCGGCAAAAGATAGTCGATGAAGGCACATGGCACCAGCGTTTAGCTCACACAAATGCTCAAGTAGTTAAGCATTTGCAACAACAGAAGCTTATACAATTTAGTCCATCATCTAAGACTGTTTGCAGCAGCTGTCAAATAGCTAAAAGTACAGCTTTATCGTTTCCTTTATCCGACTCTATATCAAGTTTTTCATTAGAGAGAATTCATTGTGACATTTGGGGACCATCACCAGTCGGTTCTGTTCAAAAGTTTAGATACTATGTGATTTTTGTTGACAATTTCTCTCGGTATTGCTGGCTATATCCTATGAAGTTCAAATCTGAGTTTTATGACATATTTGTTCAATTCCAGAAGTTAGTTGAAAGACAGTATAATCACCAGATTAAAATCTTCCAGAGCGACGGAGGAGGAGAGTTCATAAGCAACAAATTTCAAAGTTATCTGAGACATCATGGAATTAGACAGCTTATATCATGTCCTCACACACCAGAACAGAATGGGGTTTCTGAACGGAAGCATCGACATATTGTTGAATTGGGATTAGCCATGCTATATCACTCAAAAGTTCCACTAACTTTTTGGGTAGATGCATTTGTGACAGCTAATTACATCATAAACATACTTCCCACACCAAAGTTGAAGATGGATACACCTTATAACAAACTCCATAATAGACAGCCAAGGTATGATCATTTGAGGGTGTTTGGCTGTGCATGCTATCCGTGCCTGCGACCATATGCAAGTCATAAACTTGATCCTCGCTCTCTTCCTTGTATCTTTTTGGGTTATAGCAACCAGCACAACGGGTATCGATGTTTGCTTCCAACTAATAATCGTGTGTACATCAGTAGGCATGTTGTCTTTGATGAGCATTCTTATCCATTTATAAAGAAGCTCGCCAATGGGTATGGACAGTATACAAACCTATACAAACAGTGGATTGAAGGAATACAAATTCTCGAACCCTCAAGAACCAAGTCAACATATAATGGTTCCTTATATCAGTCAGTTAAAGATCAGATTCATCCTGATCTACATGATTGCTATAATCCTTCTCTATATCACAGACAACAGTCTCAGACTATTTCCTCAAGAACTATGCAGAATGAGGAAATAACAGATGAACATTCTCACAGGACTTCAATAGAACCTGTGCCTACAGAGCTGTCTACTTCTCAGGAACAACATACTACCAGTTCTTCAATCTCACATAATGATCTTCCAGCTGCAAGCAACTCTAATGAAGGGAACTGCAATTCCAATTCCACTATGTCCTCGTCTCAAGTTACTGCTAATAATCATCATATGCAGACCCGACTAAAGTCTGGGATTCGAAAACCAAATCCGAAGTATGCTTATTCAGCTGTCTATCAAGTTCCTATGGAACCACGGTCTGTCAAATCAGCCTTAGCTAATGAAGCGTGGTACAGGGCTATGAAAGAAGAAATGGATGCTCTTGATCAAAACCAAACATGGATATTGATTCCAAGAACTGATCAGATGAATGTAATTGGCTGTAAGTGGGTATATAAGACCAAACTCACACCAGATGGAGGCCTTGATAGACTTAAAGCTCATCTAGTTGCCAAAGGCTTTCACCAAGAAGAAGGACTTGACTTCACCGAGACCTTCGGTCAGTTGTGAAACACACAACAATTCGAATAGTGCTATCTCTTGCCATGATAAAGCACTGGCCAATACACCAACTTGATGTCAAGAATGCTTTTCTTCATGGAGACTTGAACGAGACTGTATACATGGAACAGTCACCTGGCTTTATTAATCATCAAAAGCCAAGTCATGTATGTCTTCTTCACAAGTCCTTATATGGTCTTCGACAAGCACCAAGAGCTTAGTTCGATAAATTCAGCAAATTCTTACTCGAAAGTGGTTTCTTCTGTAGCACAGCAGATCCATCATTATTTGTTCTACATACGACTCACATACAGTTCTCTTGCTTCTATATGTTGATGATATCATCTTGACTGGTAGTTCACCACATCTCCTAACTTCCCTCATTCAGAAACTTAGCCTCCATTTTCATATGAAGGACCTTGGGTATATTCACTATTTTTTGGGCATTGAAGCCAAACGAACCTCACAAAATCTCTTTTTGTGTCAAACAAAATATGCCACCGACTTGCTGAAACGAGCTCATATGGCTGATTGTAAACCAATCTCAACGCCCTTACCTCTTCGATCAATTTCCATAGTTGGTACTGCAAAACAGCTCACAGATCCTATGGAATACAGAAGCTTGGTTGGTGCTCTTCAATACTTAACCATTACTCGACCAGACCTGGCCTTTGCTACTAATCTTCTCTATCAAAAGATGCAACAGCCTACTGAAGAAGACTTTCATCAACTAAAAAGAGTTCTTCGATATGTCAAAGGTACTATGCATCTTGGAATCTATCTTCATGCCCAAAGTTCACTAAGTCTCTATGGATTCTCTGATGCTGATTGGGCTGGTTGTCCCACTACACGACGTTCCACAACAGGATTTTGCACATTCCTTGGTTCTAATCTACTCTCTTGGTCTGCAAGAAACAACCTACTGTTTCCAGATCCTCAACCGAAGCAGAGTATCGTGCACTTGCTTCCACAACTGCTGAACTAACCTGGCTATCATTTGTATTACGAGATATTGGCATTTCTCTTCAGTCTCCTACATTCATATACTGTGACAATAAATCAGCAATTTCTCTCACAGCCAATCCAATATTACACGCTCGAACCAAGCATATTGAAGTTGATTTTCACTTCGTCCGAGAGAAAGTCTCCTCTGGTTCCATTCGTGTTCAGTATATCTCTACTCATCTTCAATTAGCTGATATATTCACTAAGTCACTATCACGATTGTCTCATCTTAATCTCCGAACCAAATTGGGAATGGCATCATTTACCCTTCCCAATTTGAGGGGGAATGTTAAAGGATCAAGACCGTCCATAACAGAGAATCAAGGTTGTCAACTTTGTGAGCTCAGTGTACTACGTCAAGATGAATGGTCTCACTCTACTACATCGAAGGTAGCCACGGGAGATCCTCAACAAGTGATAGACAGAGATCATCAGAAGTCTATCATGAAGAGAATGAGCCGAAGACGTGGATAACTAGTTCTATTAACGGAATGAGCCGAAGACGTGGATAACTAGTTCTATTAACGGAATGAGCCGAAGACGTGGATAACTAGTTCTATTAACGGTGGAGATTAATCAAAAACCGAAGATATGGATTGACGAGGATTGTCAAGTATCTGAACTTGCTGCTCTGTTATACTTAGCTGTAAAAGTCTGTTTGTTAGTTTTTGGAGTCAGTTAGTTCGGTTTTAGTTGGTTATTAGTTTTGGTACTTCCATTAGTATATAATGAGAGAACCGAGCTCGAGGGAAAGTATGATGGAAAGAAGAGAGTCGAGAAAGAGGATTGAGTAGAGAAGCTCGTATATTGATCAATTGTATTCTTTCGCTTCACTTTGTACAAAGAACTTGAATACAATAGAATAAGATACAAATTCTTCTTGTTCAAGATCCCTTTTCAGTATTATTGAGTTTATCCTTTATCTCCATCATCATTCTTCATCTTCTGCATCGTTGAATCCACAAAATTCTCAGATTCATACGTTCTATACTTCTGCGACAATAACTTAAATCCCAACTGATAATTTCAATTGTTGAAACTTGAAACACAGTTATTAATCATTCAGAAGCCCCCGTAGAAATCTGTTCTAAGTTATCAAAACTAAAGGACCCTTGTGACCATTGCACATGGTAAGTTATCAAAACTAAAGGACCTTTGTGACCATTGCACATGATCATTAACGAGGGAAGGTTATGTTCATGCTAGACAAGATGTTTTGCCCCTACTTCTTCATTCCCTCAAGGTGGAAATTTTCAGGGGAAATCTGCAACAATTCTGTGAATATGGTTGCTGATGTTTAATTGAATTCATGACTCTGAATGCAACACATCGAACATTAATCACTGCAATTAATACTGAAGCAAGTCATCTTGAATCCTTCATGAATTTCTCCCATGACAAGATTAATTACTAATTGCACGTGCTAAGAGTTTTAGAAGTAAGCAGGACCACAGCAGACCAGAAAAAGAAGAAAGAAATTGCAGAACCAATCGATTACAATAAGGTTTCATGCCTTCCAGGACAATATTTCAGTTTTAGCTAGACCTTGACAAGCTCAGAAGAACAACTGATTCCCCATGTATGTTTTGAACTAGCTCCTAAGGAGCGAAAATCAATCCCCTCACTGGTGCAGAACCGAACTGACGCACAGGAGTAGAAATGTGTTTCAATAGAATGCGACTTGTGGTTTAGATCAAAGCTACTAAAGATTAGATGCAGATGGAAGAAAATCAACTGAGTCAGCTCCCGAGTGAGTTCATCGAAAGGCTGTTTTCATTTCGTCCGTATGACAAGTCATGCCTGAAAATAACAAAAACAACTCAATCCGTCCCAAATCTTTTCCAATTTTATCACAGATTGCATCAGAGATTCGCAGGCGGACCCAATTCATGAAAATGCGAAGAGAAAATTGCAAGAAAAGCAAATAAAGATGCAGAGAAGGAAAAAGCAAGACTTCTTTCTAGACAATCTATTAAACTCTTGCGGAACAGCTCGGCGGGCAGGAAGACGGAGTCGCAGTCCCTGCAGGGAGATATCCGCCTGGTCGAATCGCATCTTGTTCTTCCGCTCGGGGTCACCATCGCATTCCTTGACGGGCGGAGTCCGTCACTTCTGGTTCTGGGCGAGCACCTCGCTTGGGTCGTCGCTGTGAGGGAGGATGACGAAGGAAGGAGAAGGAAAGAATGTGAGGAGAGAGACAGGGAGGGGACAACGGGAGAAACAAAAGGAAACGAGAAAAGAGAGAGAAAGTTGAAATTTCTGAAGAATGGGTCCTACCTTTAGTCGTCATTTCGAGATAATATTCCTCACCAATCTGATACGGAATCTTCTTTCCGTGATCACAGTCTCCTAAACCTGAGAAAATATTCAGTGGTTCGTGCGCGCCACGTCATCCGCTGACGTGGCGCGCACGTACCACTCAGTTTTCGACACCTGTCCTGGGGGACCCGCTGGAAAATGAAAAGACTCGCCCATCTCAGCTCGGCTCGGTTCGGCTCGGCTCGGCTCGGGGGTGGGACCCACAGTCTGACCAGATTGAGGAGAAAATCAGGCGCCATTTTAAAAAGAATTCGGACTGAGAGAGGTTTCTTCTTCTTCTTCTCTTTCTTCGCGCCTCTCACTCACTCTACCCTCCCTCTCTCTCTCTCCGACGAACAGGACACGACCGCCCATTCTCTCTGTGCCCTCCCTCCGGCGAACCACCGCCAGCAACCGACGAACCACCGCACCGGACCGGCGAGAGGACCGCGAGATCTAGCTCCCTCCCTCTGCCCTCCCTCTTTCCGACCGGCGAACCATCGCACGGGACCGGCGAGAGGACCGCGACCTCCTTCTCTCTCTGCATTCCCTCTTTTCGACCGACGAACCACCGCACGGGCGAGAGGACCGCGAGTAATCGACAAACCACTGCACGGGACTGGCGAGAGGACCGCGACCTCCCTCGACGGGCACGTGATGTCTCACATCAACCTCGACGGCTTCTTCGGCGACCTCCTTGAGACCGGCGACGTCTCCAGGCTCGGGGCTCTCGACTCGGGGCTCTTGTGGTTCAATGAGATCGAGAACATCCTGATGAAGGACGACGATGTCCATGTGCTTGCTGAGCCGGGGGCTGAGCGGGCCGTGCCGGAGGGACTCGAGCTTCCCGCGGACCTTCGCTTCCCCGGCCCCTCGCCGCCGGCTTCTCCCCGCCTCCTGCAAGATGCGGCAGCGCGGCCTCAGGTGCTCCGCTAGCTGGCTGATTTCCTCGGTTTCCATGGTGCGTGTTCGGGATTCTCATTTTTTTTTTTTTTGTGTTTGTTTTTGTTTTTGTTTCATGTGTGGATGACTACTAGTTCTGGGAGCAGGAGGCCGCAGGTCAAGAAGGCTTCGCCGGATAGGCCGCCGTCGATTGTGATTAGTGGAGAGGGCGAAGAGGACGCTACTTTGGCGGAGAGCGTGCACTGATTGGGAAATTGTGGCTGATGATTCGAGGACGATGATTCCGATGGAGTCGTGATTGATGTGGAGAACCAGAATGCTGATAGAACAGAAGCTTCCGACAGTATGGCGATGGAGACAAATTTGGTATTTTTCTTGTAGCATTTCTAGTGCTTTCTTGGGAAATTTCTTTTTTTTTTTTTTAATCTGTCTGGATACGCATATGCAATGTGCACATTGATTCTAGTTCATGAATATCTCACAAATTAAGAATTTGAGAGCATGTTTCCTTCGGGGGAGCTGCAATTGTTTTACAGCTTCAAGCACAGTGACACTATTGATGGTTGATGTTGCAGTGTCGCCTATCCTATATACGGGCTTTGCTTTTTGCACTATAGCATCAATGTGGTTGAATTGCAATACATCTACATTGCTCAATTATTAGGTTGTTCTTTCCTTAAAATTAAGGGCTTAGTTCACTTGCCCTTCCTTTTTTGTTCTGTTAGGGACTAGAGAGCGAAGGCTCCATTTGCCTCTGCGATTTATTTTCCCGTCTGTTTTACCTATAGGAAATATGCTCTCATTCCTAGTCTTTTGAATATCTGTACATGTTCTTATATGGTGTGAGTTGTTACTTCTATAGTAGGCCATCAATAGTTCTTTAAAGATATATTATTAATTCCTTCAATTTTTGTGGCTTCAGGCACCATGTTTCGTCGATGGAGTAACTCTCACCACAGTGAGGAAGATGACTCTCTGCAATTTGAATCTAAGGTAATTAAGATTTCAAAATTACAGCGCTTGTAAGGACTGGACATTTCGCAGAGTGTATCTCCTTGATCGATTGCTCATATTTATCTGATTTCCGTGGCTGACCATGTGATTGACCTAAGTCAGTAGTTCTTCTGGCCATGAGAAACCGTGAAGTGGCCCTTTTTGCAGATAATACTTTACCGTCAATACACCCCCTTATCTGTACCCCTTTTTGCAGATCATAGGCATCGGAGGCAAAGTCGGCGGGAATCACAGCGGGAGTGATTCGACTTCATTGACTTTTGTCAGGACACTTCATCCCGGAACGCCTGGTCCTAGAGGCCAGTACATGGTTCCAAGCAGTTACAGTTTCCCAAGGTCGATGAGTACTCCCTCAAGGAAGATTGACGGGAGTTCGGCCACGTCTGGCAGTTCCAGAAGCGGTGGTTTCCCAAAGTCCAAGACTATGGTGGGCCCTGATGCTCATTCAGGATCTTCGGTTCTCATCTGCCACAAGTGCGGGGAGCAATTCAAGAAGTTGGATGCTGTTGAAGCTCATCATCTCTCCAAACATGCTGGTAAAATAACATCTTACCTTGAACCACATGATCATATCTGTTTATGCATTGCCTTAGCAGTTTCTCATTCTCTGGTCTAGATAAATATAAAATCGTTTGTTTAATTTTGGAGTAGCCTGACGAACTGGGGATTGAACTTCTGGTTTTTAGCTTATCTGAGGATGGAAATTCTTAGACTGAACTGTCAATTTGATTAATGTCATTGCAACTTTTTCTTTTTCCAGTAACTGAACTAAGTGATGGAGATTCATCCAAAAGGATAGTGGAAATAATCTGCCAAACGAGCTGGTTGAAGTCTGAGCACAGCATTTGTGGACAGATTGAGAGGGTCTTGAAAGTCCACAACATGCAAAGGACCCTCGCCCGGTTCGAAGAATATCGAGAGATAGTCAAGATCAGAGCCAGCAAGTTATCCAAGAAGCACCCCCGCTGTTTGGCTGATGGGAACGAGCTCCTAAGATTCTATGGCACGGCCGTGGCTTGCTCGCTTGGCGCCAATTCTCTTGTGCCAAGTGTCAAACAACCGTGTTGATATGAATTCAATATTCTATCAAACACTCTTGAGGCAGTCATTAGTTGGTCCGATTCCTGGTAGAGATACACTAGCAGACACTACTTTTTTGGTGCACCACCAAGAGGCCATATTCAACTATCTCGTAGTCCAGCGGCCAACAAAGAATAGAACAACATAGATTAGTCCCATTTTAAAGTTTGCCTGCTCTCTCATGCCATGCCCGTCTCTTTTTTGCATTGCTCTTGGCTCTTGTTTCGTCTTTGGCTTGGTACATCATCCATCTGTGCATGAGATGCTGTTACAATTGTAGAAATGCTTTAAATCCATCATTTTGAAGGCTAATATCCCGAGACCCTTTATTTTCTCACTTCGTTGTGCTGTTAATATGAGAGGATGTATTTCCTCTTTTTAAATCCAAGTTACGAGAATTCTCCTGATCCAAGACTGACGCTTCACATTTTTTGGCGCAGGTTGTGAAGTACTTCTTGGATGCTAAGACTTTTCAAAAGGTTAAGTTTGTGTACCTGAAGAACAATGACAGTGTCGAGCTCATGAGATCATTCTTTGATGAGGAGAACCTTCCTACTGAGTTCGGAGGAAGAGCAAAACTGAAGTACGACCATGAAGAATTCTCTAGGCTAATGGCTCAGGATGATATTAAGGCAGCCAGTTTGCGGGGATTTTATCGGCAACCTGAGAGGGCCTTTCATGACGGGAACAAGCATTCTGGAGCTGAGGTGGCTCCTGAGCCTGTTGGGGTTGCACCGCCAGCAAGCTGAGCATCTATACTGCATTCGGTAGGTAGATAAGCGGGCTAATGTGCGCACCCGAATGAACAAACGTGATGGTCGTGAACCTGGCTATTAGGACGGGTGGCTGCTAACTGTCTCCGGCTATACGTGATATTATATATTAATACAGAGTACCTACAACTGATGATATAACTAGCATTCTGCTGGTATAACTTCCTCCAGTTGCGGGGACTTGTCTCGATTTCCATATTGGAAAAAATTTGCACCATTTGGTCCATAAACTTTTATTGTTAAACTTCATTCGATATCTAAATTTGACCCTATATTTTCATTGTATTCTTTTTCTCTCAACTTCTTTTCATTTGATATCTCAAACTTCTTTCCCGTGCTCGGTACGGGCTTATGTCTATCATTCACAGGCTTTGCCAAGTTGGACTTGTCTGGATGCCGTCAGCCAAACCTTAGCAGCGGCTGTTTGCCATCTCTAGCTGATCACATTGAAAAGAAATGAGACAACGACGCTGACATGTTCTAATCGAATTGAATGTTGCTCCAAATTTTAAGGATCACTAATTTCATTATTCCTTTCATCTTTCTTTCTGGGAACAGTTTCCATATGCCCAGGACCGTTTGAGGTATGTATAGTTGCTGTTGTAGAAAGATTTACTGGTCCGCACGCTCCTCTGTAGTTGGCTGAGGATCCTTAAACCCTTAACGCTTTTACCTCCTTCAGGTTCTTCCTTTTCATGTGTTTTGTGAGTCTATATAGCCGAAGTATCATGCCCGATAGAAGAGTCCGCTCCTCCACCAATGTAAGGAGCAATCTATACTCTTGGCAATGCACAAAACAGTGATTTTTTATCGCTGAACATTTCCAAGTTCCAGGAAAGAAACCTTTTTACACGTTAACGAACCACTCAGGTACATATATGCCCCTATGAGATCAACTCAACTCAACTGCCCTCAAGATTCACCTTCAATAGCAACTTCTTCCTGTTTTAGTAAGCATTACTTTGTCAAATGGAAGCATTATTCAGCGTCCCAATAAGTACTATCGCATCTCTAACACGACCTGCTCATTAGCCATATTGTCAACTAAAATGGTCTAAATGATGATTTTGGAAACAGCATGAGTGAAAAAACATACTGGGACAGTTATTGTCCCTTGAACAATAAACTCTCCAACACCTAATGCTTCATATCACTGCATCATGGCAGTCTCATAGAAGACACAAAAAATGAGAGCCACTCAATTATTGTTGACTAACACCAATCCTGCATTCGCATTCATTCACAAAATCAGTTCTTCTCCATACCAGGAACTTAGTCTACGAAATAAAATTAATTATCAGGTCAACACAATAGTTAAGGTAACAAGGATCAGATGTCTACTGAAGTTTAACAGGCAACAGCCATCAGCATAAATTATCCATCACAATACTCGCGCAGGTATTCATTCACCGGGACACTTAGCCATCTTACCCAGCTGATTTCCTCAGGCTTAAAAGCTGATCTCCATTGCAGCGTCTCATCTAACATTTTCGTTGCTTTATCTATGTTCCAGTTTCAAGCTTCCAAGTATCTCCTCAAGCATGCGTCATCACAGTACTTCAAACTTCGCCCAGAGAGTGGTCCCATAGCTTTCTTAAGCTCATTCACCTGCATGCAAATGGACTTAAAATGTAACTGTATTTCTCCTATATTCTGGGAAGGAACATTGATTATTATTCCACAACTCTAGAAAATCAATGCATCATGAGACATTAAACACATATATGAAAGGGGTACAGATAAGGGGGTGTATTGACGGTAAAGTATTATCTGCAAAAAGGGCCACTTCACGGTTTCTCATGGCCAGAAGAACTACTGACTTAGGTCAACCACATGGTTAGCCACGGAAATCAGATAAATATGAGCAATCGATCAAGGAGATACACTCTGTGAAATGTCCAGTCCTTACAAGCGCTGTAATTTTGAGATCTTAATTACCTTAGATTCAAACTGCAGAGAGTCATCTTCCTCACTGTGGTGAGAGTTACTCCATCGACGAAACATGGTGCCTAAAGCCACAAAAATTGAAGGAATTAATAATATATCTTTAAAGAACTATTGATGGCCTACTATAGAAGTAACAACTCACACCATATAAGAACATGTACAGATATTCAAAAGACTAGGAATGAGAGCATATTTCCTATAGGTAAAACAGACGGGAAAATAAATCGCGAGGCAAATGGAGCCTTCGCTCTCTAGTCCCTAACAGAACAAAAAGGAAGGGCAAGTGAACTAAGCCCTAAATTTTAAGGAAAGAACAACCTAATAATTGAGCAATGTAGATGTATTGCAATTCAACCACATTGATGCTATAGTGCAAAAAGTAAAGCCCGTATATAGGATAGGCGACACTGCAACATCAAGCCTATAGGATAGGCGACACTGCAACATCAACCATCAATAGTGTCACTGTGCTTGAAGCTGTAAAACAATTGCAGCTCCCCCGAAGGAAACATGCTCTCAAATTCTTAATTTGTGAGATATTCATGAACTAGAATCAATGTGCACATTGCATACGCATATCCAGACAGATTAAAAAAAAGAAAGAAATTTCCCAAGAAAGCACTAGAAATGCTACAAGAAAAATACCAAATTTGTCTCCATCGCCATACTGTCGGAAGCTTCTGTTCTATCAGCATTCTGGTTCTCCACATCAATCACGACTCCATCGGAATCATCGTCCTCAGAATCATCAGCCACAATTTCCCAATCAGTGCTACGCACGCTCTCCGCCAAAGTAGCGTCCTCTTCGCCCTCTCCTCTAATCACAATCGATGGCGGCCTATCCGGCGAAGCCTTCTTGACCTGCAGCCCCCTGCTTCCAAAACTGTAGTCATCCACACATGAAACAAAAACAAAAACAAAAAAAAATGAGAATCCCGAACATGCACCATGGAAACCGAGGAAATCAGCCAGCTAGCGGAGCACCGAGGCCGCGCTGCCGCATCTTGCGGGAGGCGAGGAGAAGCCGGCGGCTAGGGGCCGGGAAGCGAAGGTCCGTGGGAAGCTCGAGTCCCTCGGCACGGCCCGCTCAGCCCCCGGCTCAACAAGCACATGGACATCGTCGTCCTTCATCAGGATGTTCTCGATCTCATTGAACCACAAGAGCCCCGAGTCGAGAGCCCGAGCACGGAGACGTCGCCGGTCTCAAGGAGGTCGCCGAAGAAGCCGTCGAGGTTGATGTGAGACATCACGTGCCCGTCGAGGAGGTCGCGGTCCTCTCGCCAGTCCGTGCAGTGGTTTGTCGATTACTCGCGGTCCTCGCCGTGCGGTGGTTCGTCGGTCGAAAAGAGGGAATGCGAGAGAGAGAAGGAGGTCGCGGTCCTCTCGCCGGTCCGTGCGATGGTTCGCCCGGTCGGAAAGAGGGAGGGCGAGAGGAGGGAGCTAGATCTCGCGGTCCTCTCGCCGGTCCGGTGCGGTGGTTCGTCGGTTGCTGGCGGTGGTTCGCCGGAGGAGGGCACGAGAGAGAATGGGCGGTCGTGTCTGTTTGTCGGAGAGAGAGAGGGAGGGTAGAGTGAGTGAGAGGCGCGAAGAAAGAGAAGAAGAAGAAGAAACCTCTCTCAGTCTGAATTCTTTTTAAAATGGCGCCTGATTTTCTCCTCAATCTGGTCAGACCGTGGGTCCCACCCGAGCCGAGCCGAACCGAGCCGAGCTGAGACAGGCGAGTCTTTTCATTTTCCAGCGGGTCCCTAGGACAGGCGTCGAAAACTGAGTGGTACTTGTGTGCCACGTCAGCGGATGACGTGGCGGGCACGAACCATTGAATATTTTCCCTAAACCTTGGTTCTTCAAAGGGGCTTCTGACTTTTTTCAAATCTCGATACTCGTCCGATTCCAGAATCTTCTCCAATCTCTCACATCTTTTATTCAAGCGTAGTAGCTTCTTGAAGCTTAAAGGGTCATAAATTTGTCGCAGAGACCTGCAGGCATCAATACTAAGCCAAAACACTGATTCTGGCCTACCTCGAATCTCAACCAGACGAGGACAACGCCTTAAACCAAGATCCTTGAGCTCCTTGGCATTGGTCAGGGCAGGCAACTTCTCTAGCAATGGAAGACCTATTACACGTAAGAACCTCAAGTTCTCCAAAGCTTCCAAGCCTTGAATCTCTTCTAGCTTCCAACAACCATTTCTATGTAATTCTTTTATATGCTTGTAGTTTAATGGATCGGGCAGCTGTTCGAGTGATCCACAGTGCACTAAACCGAGAGTCTCCAACGATTCTAGCTGACCTCGAACCTCAACCAGTTTAGGACAATTTTCTATGCGAAATCTCCAGAGCTTCTTCAAGCCAATCAGGTAGGGCAACTTCACCAGCGATGGAAGATGACTAAGATCAAGCACTTGCAGGTTTTTCAAAGATTCGAGGCCTTGAATCTCTATTAGCTGTTCACAATAACGGACTTTCAATTCTAATAACTTCTCCAAATATGAAAGATTTATCGACTTTTCCATTAACCCGCGCCCATCAAAAAGGAAGTATGACAAATTCTGAGGAAGCTTAGGTAGGCATTCTAGGTTATTTACGACCAGTCCAAGCTTCCTGAGCTTCGAAAGGAGATTAAAATCTGAAGGTAGGGTGACCAAACTATCATAATCCAACCACAAGGACTCTAGCTTTCTTAACCCTCCGATCCAATTGAGGCTTGGAGCTGGCTGGGAAGGGCTTTGGTACTTTAATTCCAACATCAAAACTCTCAAATTTAATAGGTTTGAGAGATCTGGGCATGTCATCTCTAGATTGTTGGTCAGATATAGCTCGGTCATACTTTCAAGAAGCTTAGGTATATTGGAAATTCTTGTGTCCGATAACCTCAAGATTCTCAGAAATGATAGTCTTCCGATCTCGCTTGGAATTTCCCCACTCAAATATCTACACTTGCTGGCATCGATCTCTTCAAGCTTCCCCAACATCCCAAGGGCACTAGGTAGCTTTTCTAAGGAGGAGTTAGAGATCCTTAGTACTCTCAAATTCTTCATCATCTCTATTGAGTTGGGTAACTCTCGTATGTTTGAAGAAGAAAGAACTAACTCAATGAGAGATCCAAAATTTCCATATGGAAGTTCAGTCAGTGATCTACATGACACTGCACTGAGAATTTTTAATTTCTCCATTCCTTTCCCTTCAGGAATTTTGGTAATAGAGGCCCCATCGACTTGAAGTTCTGTCAAGGTTTCCAGTTCCCCCATCTCGTCTGGCAATGTCTTAAGTTTCCCACAACCTCGCAAGTTTAATGATACTAAATGCTTTAACCTACCAATAGACCTATCGACTTGAACCAGTTCTGTGCACCCTTCAAGAATCAGTCGCTCTAAATTTCCATGAGCAGAAAGGTCAGGAGTTTTACGCAAGTTTCTGCATCCAGTCAAATTTAGAACCTTCAAATTTTTTGACATCTGTAATGAAGAGAAGAGGTTAATTCTGAACCATTTTTAGATACCGGATAGCAAAATCAATATAGCCAATTCATGTTGAAATGATACCGTACCTTGAGGTGGTTCCATCCCTCCCACTCATCAGTAATTTTACTGCCTGATAGATCAAGAATCACTAGCTTCGACATAGAAAGTGCAGTGAAATCGAAAAGGATAGGAAATTTAT
Organism: Eucalyptus leucophloia subsp. euroa; assembly: GCA_017140325.1. Taxonomy (NCBI): domain Eukaryota; kingdom Viridiplantae; phylum Streptophyta; class Magnoliopsida; order Myrtales; family Myrtaceae; genus Eucalyptus; species Eucalyptus leucophloia. The sequence goes on from CM029475.1 coordinate 66,337,825, forward strand.
GCCATGAGAGCCATCTCAATTTTGGAAGCTTGATCGGATTCCTCCGGAACCAGTTGGCAGAAGGAAAATGCTGAACATTGTTCTCATCCAAGTCTCCACAATCCACTTGAAGAAATCTTAATTTTGAGAACTTTATAGATTCTTCCTTCTCAAAGAAGTCTTGAAATTGATGATCAAACTTGAGACTTATTGCTTCAACGTTTTCTCTTCCCTGCCAAAACCCCAAAAAAAAAAATAAATAAATAAATAAATAAATAAGAAGCTAGTGATCCCATAATTTCCTGTTAAAGGCATTTGAGTTTAATATGCTCGAGGAATGTACATTTTATATATAATTTAAAATTAATTTACAATATAAGTTATAGATGAGCATGTGATTGTACTAAGTACACAAGAAACAACTCAGTTCAAATAGAAGCAAACAAGCAAAGTCAACGTGTATAACTCATCTCTTTGCATAGGAATAACATTGCAAACATTTACCTCCTTTATTTCAAGAACATCAATTGCTTCCTCATGATCCCACACCCGAGTTTGCTTCTCTTTAGCTCTTTCACGAACTATGTCTCGCCCAAGGTCTCTTAGTTGATCATGCACCCACAATCGGTTACCTTTTGTAATCTTTATTAACGACCTCTGTTTGAGGACTTCAAGAGAACATCCGGAGAAAAAGTCACAGCTGTCCCACATGTAATTCACAATTCTCACATCGAACCCAGCAAAGAAGCAACAAACATCGAGAAATATTTCCTGCTCTTGAGTTTCTAATGCCTCAAAACTGATTCTCAACTTACTTTTAACCTCTTTATTGGGAATGGCCTCCAGCTTCTCTAATACGTTATTCCATTTATTTTTGTCTTTTCCAGCTAAAAGTGAACCTATAATTTCAAGAGCCAAAGGAAGACGACCACAGATTTCTACTGCTTTTTTCGAGAGGGAAAAATATTCTGCTGGAGGATAATCTCTTCTAAAGGCATGTCTGCTAAACAGTTGAAGAGCATGATCAAAATCCATTTCAGTAAGTTCAAGCTTGAAATCAACATATTTGAGAACTTCCTTGTTTCTTGTGGTAATAATAACCTTACTTCCTCCACCGAACCAGCTATCACCCGTCCCCACAAGAGCCTCCAGTTGAGTCTTTTGGTTGACATCATCAAGTACAAGTAAAACCTTTTTAGAGGATAACCTATTCTTGATCTCAGTAATTCCTTCATTAATACTATTGATGGATGGGCATTCCATTCTTAGGACTTTAGAGATGAGCTGATTCTGCAAACTCTCAATCTTTGTCTCTCGAATGTTAGACAAGAAGCAACAATTATCAAAATCAGCCAACAGTTTATTATAGATGATTGTGGCAAGAGTTGTCTTTCCGACACCACCCATACCATAGATACCAACAATCTTTGTTCCAGTGGTCTGTTCACCTATCTTTTCCACGATTTGGTCCACTTGATCATCCATTTCAACCAAGCAATTAGATACTGCCAGGTAGTTCTTTTTCAACTCGATCAAAAGCTTCCGAACAACTTCTTCAGTGAACTCGCCTTTGCCTCTGATAGTAGTGAAGGCAACAGAACCCAACTGTTAAATCGAGATGAGCAGAATAAAATCTAAAGGTACAAACAAATCCTGAACAAAAATAAATTCAAGTACCTCTCCTTGAGTTCCCATCCTCTTAACTCTCCAACCTTGCTAAGAGCTACCTTCCAATTCTGAATAGTCTCATTAGTGTACCGCCGCTTATTTATGTGTAAATTAATGGCCTCACCGTAACTTCCAGTTTGGTAACGAACCTCGGATGGTGCTACATTGTAGAAAATTGGCATAATCTTTCGTCCCCAGTTTTCCTTGCACTCCACCATCTGGACCAACTCCATGAGGCACCATGGACTGGCAGCATATCCTTTAGAAAAGATAGGAATCAAGATATCCGACTGCTTAATTGCTTGGAGAAGCTCCGGGCGAATCTCTTCCCCAATGGGAAGCTCTTCATTATCTCTATATGCCCGTATTCCAGCACGAATGAGGCAGCTGTAAAGGTAATCAGCGATGTCACGGCGAGTGTCCGGTCCTCTAAAACTCAAGAATACTTCATAACCAGATTCCATTGGCTTCTCCATTTCCTGAATTTTCGAAGGACTTGCAACGTCTTGATTTTCCACCTGAAAAACATTTACTATGAAAGTGAGGTGATGATTATCATGATTTTCTCTCAGAAACTCTTCTATTTTTAAGTCATTCTAGAAAGCAATCTCAATGACAAATGTGTGAGCTCCTTCTGGCATTGCACTAGACACCAAAATATGTCCAATTATGGTAGAGAAGCTGACCCATCTAAATACTAAAGGAAGAAATCTCCAACTTGTAGGTTGACTAATTATCTTATTATCTCATAAGAAGTTATGCCGAAACCGTCCTCTTTTAGTTTTACCAAAATCGATTCGACAAAAAGATTCCACAACAGTCGACACAGTCGATTGGTTGCTCACTTGAACTTAATGGGCGCAGGCAAATAATCGCCAGACAGTATCAGCATATCAGAAAAAGAGGAGCTAAATACTAATCATCTGTGAAGTTGATAAAAAAAAAAAAAAATCTAATGCTGATCTGAGAGTCCCTCTCTTAATTCCATCAAATTCTGCAACTAGTTGCATTACGGAACAGACCCAATTCATTAAAAAAAAAAAAAAAGCAATAAACGAGAGGAAATTACCGGAGATGGAGGGGCTGAAGATGAAGAGTTCGGATTAAATTTTGAGAAGCAGATCAAGATCCCAAGAACGAACGCTTTCGGATTTTGAGTCCCGACGGAGAAAGACAAGACTTCCATTAGGGCGGGAAGTTCGCCCTCCTTCGCCCTTCGCCGTGCTCTTCCAGGAAAGGAACGGCTTGCCAGTTGCAGCGAAACTTGAGCAAACTGTCGAGGTAATCGAAATAAATGTCGGACCGAAAGAGGGAAGAAGAACCAGAAGAAGACGGAGAGGAAACGGAGTGCCTTCCTTGGCTAGGGTTTTGATAATAATTAAAAAAAAAAAACCCTAAAAAATAATCAAATGCGGGAAAGGGTGGAGGGGGTGGACTTTAGTGAGGACTCTTTTTTTAATCGGAAAAATAAATAAATGAGATTAAAAAATTATTTCGAAAAATAGAAGTGCTGAATTTTGAATAATGATAAATTTTGGTTATCTTGAAAAGCCATGGATTTATTTAAATAAATTGATTCTAATTTCGTATTAGTCATTGGTTTCGTTAATAACTTTTGTTAAAGTTAAAAATATGTTTCCAAATATTGATACACATTAATTATGAATATGTCTTTCGAATTTCCAATTAATTGATTTATTAATATTACTAGTGCAAATTCATTTTAGGCTTTTATTTATTTATTTATGAATTTAAATCAAATTAATTAAAAATAAAAATATTCATTTAATATAAGAATATATATTTTATATAGGAATATATATTTTTGACTGCTTAATCGCTTGGAGAAGCTCCGAGCCAATTTCTTCCTCAACGCTAAGCTATTCAAATGATATATAGCGAAAGGTATATTTCATTGAAAATTGGAAGGTTTCGATGGAAAATGTTTTAAGTTGGATATATATTTGGCACTAATCTTTGGGTAATATGTATTTTTAAAGTAATAAAAAGAAACATTAGATCTTTCAATTGTTGATGGGCGTAAACGAAGGAAACAAAATAAAATGAAATCATGAAGATTACGCCTTGGCCGTGCGAGATGTAATCAAAAAGAAAGAATGAAGTTTTGCTTCTTCGATATGTGGGGTCAATTTTGTTGCATATAAAAAAGGGGATTCGAAAAAGAAATTCCAGAAAAATTTCGTGCAAGAAAAAAAAAAAGCCTTTGTCCGTCTTGGTCAAAGAGAAAACCCTTTTTCTCTTTTCTTTCTCTGACCAAAAGCGTAAAAGTCACCAAAAGTTTGCAGAAAGCGACTGTTCATCTTCTTCGGGAGGCCTATCCGCGCCGGCCCTCCGCCCGCCGGCGTTCGCCACGCCTGCCTCTCCGCCGCGCCGCTCGCCACCGTCCTCCTTCCGGCGACCCAGCGCCCGACGCCTTGCTGCTAGGGGTGAGCACGGTTCCCGGGTAGACCCGGGAACCGGGGAACCGCACCGCAGGGTCCGGTTCGGTTCTCGGTTCCTTTTTCTTGAGAACCGGCGGTTCCGGTTCCGGTTTTTCTTCAATGTTCGTTCTTCACTTTCCCATTTCTTTCCATTTCCTCTTTGCAACACCCCACGTTCCCGACGACGATCCGACGCTGCTTGCCGCCCTCGATGCCGCCATCACGACCCACGATGTCGCCGTCGACGCCATCGCTGCTCCGTTTGACGACGCCACCGGCTCTCGCCGTTGTGCTTGCCGCCTCCCAACGACAAGCTGTTGCCGGGCCGCCACCCGACGCTGCTGTTGCTCCACCGTCGCTGTTTGGCCATCGACGACGCCACTGCTGTTCAGACTTCAACGACGAGCTGCCGCATCTCGGCCTCCCGATGACGAGCTGCCGCATCTCGGCCTCCCGATGACGAGCTGCTGCTATTCGCGCCGCACCTAGGACAGAAGCAACTACCGCCTCGACGTAAGACAAAAGCAGCTGCCGCCTTGACGTCCTTGTTGCCGATCCTTGCCGAATCCAGCATTGCCCGCGTCGTGCCCAACGTTGCTCGAGGTCGCCCAACGTTGCTTCAACCCAGAACTAAACCCCAAGCTCACCGAACGTCGGTTCTGTTTGCTGTCACCGACTCACCGCCAGTGGTCGCGACTCAGCTCAGCTGCGAGATCTAGTCCATGTAATCGCTAGCCGAATGTGAGTAGATTCCAAATTCCTGCCTTAATGAACATTACTTCTTGTAATTGCTAGTTCTTCGACGACCTTTTTGTTATTTTACTAGGATATGGTGATAGAGTGGTAGGCGAGCCCTGTAATGTTTACCATCGACGACAGACGGAAGCTAAAAGGAAGTATGGCGTGAAGGAGGCGCTTCAGATGCCATTGAGTAGCTCTTTAGTTGGAAGGATCGAGAATATTGGGTAGATCCTCTAGCCTAACATTTTTTATGCGTGTGCTTTCTGGAATGTTGTTTCCGTTCTCTGAGCATCAATTTGGTAGGTCATATCTTGTTTCTGTGGACTGTCTTGGGTTGCCACTTCAGGATTCCTTGATTTTCTTTATATGTGAGTGTACAAGCTAGCCATTTTTTCATTTACACTTAGCCAAAAGGATTGGCAATCTCTTGATTATAAAACAGGACAATGTCATGTTTAGGATGTTCCGTGAACCCATGAGCTTGGAATTGCTGTGTTTGTTTGTGGGATTAGTTTCATGTTGTTTGTGCATGCGCCTGGATGTTGGCATCTGGGTTCCATTTTTTCCTTTCAGTTTGGTCAATTCTTGTTTTGCTGTGTTTAGTTTACTAATTGTGACATGGAAATTCTTCTGTTCATTATTGCTTCTTGCTCGATTAGTCTGGTTGAGTTCCAAAGTTTCTTCTTTGCAGTAAAAATTAGGCCCAAGAACCGAGCGCGTTCACATAGTAATGATTTCAGTGAGATGGTTAAATCTGGCAAGAATTGTTGTGTCTCTACATTATGTTCTTTTTGTTCTCAAAAGTTCACAGATCAACCATTTGATGCTGACCACTTGGTTGACCACTTGGTTGCTCAAATCAACCCGTTCTTTTTGTGTTCTGTTTGATTATGTAGAGTTTAGTGACCATGTGATCTAATGTCAAATGGAAAAATGTAATGCAATCATATCTGGGACTATAAAGCCTTACAATGGTTTGTGAATCATTCTTGTGTTAAAGTTCCATAGAGTATTTGACCATTTCAATTTTACAAATTAATGGACATTTGATATAATGATATGATGTAGAGTTTAGTTATTCTGACCATGTGACTTTGTACTAAATCATAGTTGTCAAATGGAAAAATGAGGGTAATGATATACATACTATATACATACTATATAAAATGAGAGTTTAGGAATTTCTAGTTATTTGCTATTCAATTTTATCATCTTACACTTTGACCACTTACTGGTCACAGCACAACAAGCTTCTTTGGTGTTGTTAATGTTGTTCCAAGGATATAGAGCATGAGTTTTCCATAATTGGCCTATTTTAAGAACTTTCAGGGTTATTGGGTGATTTTTGTTGATATTCCACTTGTTTGGAACCATCATGAATGGATTTAGGCATTTGAAAAGTTCTTGAATGCTATCAACATTCATCGTGTAAGTACTCTGTTGGAATTGGAATTACTTTATCTATCTGTTTGGCATTTGTTTACATTGTTGGTGACACTCTAGTGTGAAGTAACCATACCCCTTGATTCATTCTTCAATGCTGAATGTGTATCTGAAAGTGTATTTCTTCATCTATTTTGTGTCGGTTATTGACTGATAGCTTTATTATTTAGGATGTTCCCTGAACTGATTTCCTCTATTTTATTTAGTTGAATTCCTTGCCAAGAATTCCTTTCCTTTGTTGATAGGTTTGTTTGTTTTGTATTTTCTTTTATGAAAGACAAGCTTGTTTATTATTTATTGCATTCATTTTTTTTTTTTTTAAACTAAAAATTAAATAAAAATGAATCAAAGAACCTGTTGAACCCTGGAACCTACCTTGGAACCGACCTTGGAACCCATGGGCAGGTTCCAAGTTCCAAGTTCCGCCCAGATTCTAACGGGTAGGTTCCAGGTTCCAAAAAATGAGGAACCTATACTCGAGGATAGGTTCCAGGTTCCAGGCCTAGAACCGCTCAACCTGGAACTGCTCACCCCTGCCCCACTTGACGCCAAGCCAGCCGTATGCGAGTCTAATAAGTCCACGGTCAAAAGAATGACTAGAATCTCGATTAAATAATTCCGAATGGTGGATTTTATCTTCTTTTGGGCCGTCTGTTGAGTCGTTGACCCATCGGATGGGCGCCACCCACCACCGCGATCTCCATATCCATCGTCCGAATTCAAATTCGGAAAGTCAAATAGTTGAGCTAGCATCAGGAATCGCGACACCTCCTATTGCCGACCGAGGAGTCCCATACGAGAATCCAACATAATAAAAAAAATAAAACATATAAATAATCATGAAAATATTAATAATGACGAATTACAAAATATAAGTCAACTTAACTTATTTTTATATATTGTCTATGATTAAAGTAAAATAAGAAAAATAAATTAATATGTTGATGCTATTTAATCAATTAAAAACTATACCATTATAATATTCTTAATTTTGAAACAACAACAAGTAAATTAATTTAAATTTCTAGTATCGAGATATAATGCTATCGAATATCTATATTATGAAGAATTGCAGTCATATTGCAAATACTATTTTAAAAATTGGTATCTTTTTTTCATTACATCCTCAAAGTTATTTTTTTTTTTTAATACAATCAATAAATGAGTCTTTGTTTCATTTTGCTACCTACGTTTTTGTTAGCTTTCTTGGGAATCCACCGATTGAAAGTAATGTGAGTCCTCGCTCAATTTGATTTTGTTAATGCTTGGATTCATTTACGCATTTAATCTTTTTTTTATCATACAAAATACAATGCAATGGAGGGATATGCACAATATTTTTATGCATCAAAATTTCATTAATCATCATCCAACTATATTTATGTTTATGTGAGCATTTGGTAATTGATATAGTAATAGGTGGTACACTGTTTTTCTTTCACAGAAAGCGAAGGTAATTAATAAAAATTAAATTAAATTAAACTATATCAATTTGGATTGACTTTTACTTTTTTTATTTTTATTTTTGCTCCATTTAATTTACACTGCCCACGCACTTTAACTCTTTTTCAAAGTCCCAAAACTTTCACAATAGTTAGATGTTAACACGTAAATTTGTATTTATTTTTTCATAATTTTTTAAATCTAAATAATATTTCAACTTTTAATAGAAAAATAAAATTTATTTTATTTAATTCCAAACAAAGTGGCATTAAAGCCATTAATTCTCCATTTCTTAGGCATGAGGCTATTGTTCACATCTGCCAGAAAGTATCATCATATCAGAAGAAGAGGAGCGGATTACTAATTACTTATGGAGTTAATAAAATTTCAACAGAAAAAAGAAGCATGCACGCAATAACTGTTTTTCCAGTAAAAAAGTTTGAACACATGGCCTGTAGGGATGAAAGCTGCATTTCACAAAAGCCGAGAGTTCCGGTTTGCCACAGAGTGCAACATTATATACTCTTCAGTTTGTCGCTTCTGTCAAATACAGAGTTGAAGGTACCAATTTTCCGTCTAGGAGCGTTCTTTCTTACTGCTTATTTACCAGACAATAATGCACTAATTTGTCTCCACTGTCTAACAAATGAAATCAACCGATCCTAATTCTAGCTAATTCAGCTTTGGGTGCTGGCCGGTTCCTAAAGAGTGTAAATTCAGTCCTGAATTACATAAACCTCTGAGTATATCAACAAGCTGATGTATAGAAGTGGGATTGTGTTTCAAGATCTGAGGCCTGACTATTGCATAGATGGAAGCAGATGAGCAGGGTTTACACGTGACTAGCGTTATGCTAAAACTTTTGGTGTTAGATACAAATTGTAGCGATCGATCATGGAGTCAACCATGGAAAGAACTGATACTGATAGGAGAGTCCCTCTATCGTTTTCATCAAATTAATGGAAAAAAGGCAATGAATGAGAGGAGATTACCAGAGATGGAGGAGTGAAGATGAAGAGTCCGGATCAAATGCTAAGAAGCAGACAAAGATCCCCCAGATCAATCGTTCTTGGGTTTGAGCTCCGTTGAAGAAAGACTTTTCGCAAGATGGCCCGCTCGCCCTCGCTTGCAATGCTCTTCCAGGTAGGTGAGGACTTGCAAGTTGCAGGTGTACTTAAAGCCTGTCGTTGACTTTTGATGTAATCGAGATGAAGGCCGGCCGTTGACTTGCCAATGATTTGCTGGCGCAAACCACCAGAGTTCTAATAGACGAGAATTTAATGCATGTTATTAGTTTGGAAATCATATAATTATATTGATTGATATTCTTTTAATGACGATGAAACCGTTCTTTTGTTGTAGGTGACACCCTAGGCCCATTTAAATTCAACATAAATTGAATCTACAAATGTAGAATCCATACTTTTAAGTCTTTGAGATGGATTATATTATTCATAGTAAACTTATAAGACTAGAGTTAGGTTTTATGCTCTGTTTGTTTCATGAAAAAATAAATAATTTGGAAACAATTTCTTAAAATGATTACTTGTATCACGTAAAATAATTAGCTAATAAAAAATATTTTTATTGTGGACAACAATTTATGTCTAAATAATTTCATGGATGATTAAAATAACTTTTGTTTATTCATTTTTGTAAGTGATATAAATAATTGTTTTAGCAAAATCCTTTTCAAATTATCTACTTTCTGCAAAACATGCATACCTTTGAACTCTAAAAGTTATATCATCTAGAAATTGATAAAGCTCCGAAAAGGTTACAATATAAGTGGAAGGTTATCGACAATCATTTTTTAATCGGCTATAGAATCTCATTACGTTCATTAAAAAAGAGAGTATATCTTGGATCTCCCCTGGGAGCAGAGAAATACAACGACTTCCAAAAGAGGTACTGAAAATCCTAATTCTAATCTAAGTATAAATTGGAAAATTACGCGAAAAACATAAACCTTAGTCAATAACCCTTTTGGGAAGATGTGCATAGCACATCATGCACGGCACACGTAGAGCACGTGCACTATGCATGGCACATGTAAGACACATGAAAATTTCAACGACTGCCGAGGAAAAATGTGTCTGAGTTGCATAGGGTTTAAGGCTCAAATGGGCTAAATTTAAGAATTCAATGATTTAAAGAGTTCAATTCGAATGAAATTCATAAAATCGCCTCAGTTTAAAATTTAATACATTGAAATTATTGCGGATCAAATGATAAGAAGAGGATAAAGATGCCAAAACCAAAGGAAGAGTTTTATTAAAGAGTACTCACCTTCACGTGCCATGCACTTGCAGGAAGGTAAGGACTTGCTACTCATCCCAGACGCATTACAATTTTACATACATTGAACCTGAAAACATAGAACTCATACATATTATGCACTTGAGATAAATTATGTTAGACTTATTCCCAATAAATTCATAGACAAGAATTAGGTTTTAATTTCAAAAGCTGCATTTGTACACAAAGGAATAAAGCACCAAAAAATTTACAACGAGTCTTCAAAAATAGCTACAGTTGAAATATTCCAGATGATAAATATATATGGCTTTGTCCCAATTTATTTCTCATATGCAGGTAACGGAAACTCTTTCAAAATAGACATCTCTCCAACCTGTTCAGAAGCCAGATCTGCCATAGAGCTACAGCAAAGAGGGCTTTCAAGGTTTGATCCGTTCGTGAGGTAAGATTTTCAAAAACCCACTTGTCTATGCGGGAGATCCTCTCTGGAGATGTGTCGGCATGAAAGTGGGGGTTTGACCATAGGCTTTTTGTTCAACCGCAGAGGATGAAGAGGTGTTCTGCTGATTTCGGTGCTTGTCTACATATCTGAAGGTAGGATCATCAAGTATCCTCCTTTTGTGCAAGTTTTCTTTTGAGGGGATCGAATTGCTGCAAACACTCCATAGGAGGTGTCGTATTCTTGGGAAGGTTTTAATGTTCCAGATCTTACTCCAAAGCAACTTAGGGGTTTGGTAAGATGAGGACGGGGTGTTTGTAGTAGGAGTTTCAACTTTGTTGTGTAAGTGGTTATAGCCGTTTTTCATTGTGTATGAGCCTGATTTGTTTGCTGTCCACACTAGTCAATCTGGATGGGGCGTTAGGCTTATGGGGATTGTTATGATCTCTTTAGCGACTTCTTCCTCAAACAGCTCGTGTACTCGTTGGGTATCCCATGCATGTGAGGCATGATCAATTAACTAAGCCACCAACTGTGGTTCATCTTGATTTGCTGGGCCAAAAACCTTCCTTGTCGATAGCCAAGTGTCTTGTCTGATTTTGACTTTCTGTCCTTCTCCTACCGCCCACCTTGATTTAGGTTCAATTGTTTCTCTTCCTATTAATAGGCTTTGCCAGCCCCATGAAGGTCGAAATCCTTTATTTGCTGTCCAAAACTCCCCCTTGGAAAATAAATGCTTTTCAAAACTTTACACCATAGTGCTTTCGGTGTTTGGATAAATCTTCATGCTTGTTTTCCCAGCATTGCTTTGTTAAATGCTGCTAAATCTTTGAAGCTAAGGCCCCCACAATCTTTCCTTTTTTCAATTCCTCCCACTTTTTCCAGTGTATTCCTCTTCTGGCAGCATTTTATTTCCACCAAAAGCAAGCTATTCTCTGTTTTATGGCACGACATATAGATAGTGGAATTTTGAAAATAGTCATTGCATATTGAGGGAGTACTTGAATAACTGTTTTGATTATAACTTCCTTTTCTGCCTTTGAAATCAGCCTCTCTTTCCAACCTTCAAGTTTCCGTTCAACTCGATTAAGAAGCCATGCAAACATTTCCTTCTTGGTCTGGCCCCAATCCGATGGTATCCCCAGATATTTACCTGTTTTTTCCAGGATAGGGACTCTAAGTTCAGTCGTTAGATTCTGTTTGAGGCTTTGTGGGCAATCTCTCCCTGTGAAGAGCCCTGATTTGTTAAGATTCATGGCTTGTCCCGACGCGTAGCAATACTAGTTTAGTACATTTGCCACATTCTGAGCTTCTCTTATGCTTCCATTTAAGAAAAAGATTGCATTATCAGCAAAGAGGAGATGTGATAGAATGGGGCATGTGGGGTTTAGGCTGATACCTCTAATACTTCCATCCGCGACTGCTTTGCCCATAAGGGTAGATCAAACGTCAGCCATAAGTATAAATAGATAAGGGAAGAGCGGATCACCTTGTCGAAGCCCTCGGGTGGGCCGAAAGTCAGCTGATGGTACCCCATTGACTAGGATACTAAAGGATATTGATGAGATACAACACTTTATCCATTTCACCCACTGCTCATTAAACCCCACTTGCAGCATATAAGCACATAAGAAATCCCGTTCGACCCTGTCATAAACCTTCTTCATATCTAGCTTTAGAATGGCCTGAAAATGACGCCTTCTCCTTCTCACCTTGAGTTGATGTATAACCTCTTATACAATAAATATGTTGTCTTGTATCTGGCAGTTGTTAACAAAAGCACTTTGCTCCTCATAAATAAGTTTTAAGAGCCAAGGTTTCAATCTATTGCCAATACCTTTGCTACGATCTTATAATTGAAGTTGCACAGACTGATGGGTTGGAATTGGGTGATATATTCAGGATTTGGTACTTTAGGGATGAGGGTGATGTGCGTTTTATTTAGCTCAGGATCAAAGGTGCCGTGGCTGAAGAAAGAGTGGATCATGTTGAAAATGTCTTCATGTATAATAGTCCAGTGACTTTGATAAAAAAAAAAAAAAAAAAAAAAAAAAACTCCATTTAGCCCATCTGAGCCTGGTGCTTTTGTTGCCCCTAGCTGAAAAACAGCTTCTTTAACTTCTTCTCTTGTGACTGGTTTGATCAAATTTGTATTCATCTCCTCATTCACCATTACCGGGCATTGGTCTAATACTGGTTGATAATTCCTCTCTCCCACCGAGCTGAATAGGGACTTATAGAAACTGCAGATATGTTGATAAATAGTAGAGGGGTCCCAGCACCAAGTCTGGTCATTAAGTCTTAGCATAGTGATTTTGTTGAGTTGACGTCGTTGTACTGTTGTAGCATGGAAGAACTTTGTGTTTTGATCTCCCCATTTCAACCACTGAATTCTCGACCTCATACACCAGTACATCTCTTCTTGTTGCCATAAATCTTCAATTTTCCTTGCAATATCGTGTGCTTCCTCTCTGTTTTGCTCCTCATCAGTGCTGTTTGTCAAATCTTTGAGCCTTTGTTTGAGTGGGACAAGTTGTTTTCTAGCATTTTTAAAGTTCCTTCTGCTCCATCAAATTAAATCAGCAACTACTTTCTTTGTTTTAACTATCATAAGAGGCTGGTCTGCATTATATGTATGCCAAGCTTTCTTTACCACCTCTTGACATTCCAGATGTTCTAGCCAATATGTCTCAAATCTGAACGTTTTCTTTCTTTCCAGCTCTGTGGGATTTAAAGATAACAAAATTGGGCTAGGTCGGAACCTATAGCGGGAAAAGCAAAGGCCTCCGCATTTGGGTAAAGAACCCGCCACTCCATATTGCATATCGCTCTATCCAGCCTTTTTTTTACTAACGCATTACCTTCTCTATTATTTGACCAGGTAAATGTGCACCCCTTACTCTCAATGTCCATCAATGAGCAAGTGTCTAAAAAAATCCCGAAAAGCCGCAATGCGGTAGCGGTCCACTTCTTTCCTCCCGAATTTCTCCTAATGGTAGAGCACTTCATTGAAGTCTCCTATGCACAGCCATGGACTTGAGGTATGATTGTAGTTGTTGTCTTTCAAAGAACTCCATAATCTGACCCTTTCTTGAAAGTTGGTGGATGCATGTATGAAGGATATCCTCATTGAGCAGCCCCTGTTTAAGTTTTAGCGTTTGATGTTTATTACCTCATTTGAGAATCCCTCCACTTCCACATGGACCTCCTCATCCCACATTAGTGCTAGGCCTCCCCCAATGCCAATCGGATCGATAATCAAGGAATGAGGGAGCTGAACTCGTGCCTTCGCTCTTTCTACAACAGTTTTCTTATTTTTGGTTTTCATGAGGAAAATCATATTGGATCGTTCTTAAGCCACTAAGGCTCTAAGGTGTTGAACTGTCAAAGGTGTGCCCAACCCTTGACAGTTCCAACTCAATAGTTTCATCTATTATGTGGTAGCTATTTCGGGCTAGCCACCAAAACCCCTGCATTAGCCCCTTCCCATGAGTGAATTGGGACATCCAGGAGTTGTTCTTCGTCTATGAAGGGGTCCTATGAGGTTTTCTTCTCATGAGGGCTGATGCACTTTAGCTTTTTAATCACAGGAGCTTTGTACACTGCCTTCCCTTTCTTTATCTTCATGTTGTTCTCTTCATCCTCTGCAGAAGATGTTAATAAGAGTTGGGTCTGTTGTGGTCTTTTGTTGCTGCATGTTAGGGTTGGATTTATCTTGCGAGCCTCCATTCTACTTTCCTTAACATTTGGAGAAGCTGGGACTATTGCTAAAGCAATTGATTCTTCTTGCTCAGTTCTCAGGGGATCGTTAGCAGCCATCGTGGGAGTTTCCAGCACAACCTCTTCCTCCATTGCGGTGATTTCCACTTTCCCATAAAAGGTCTTCCAATAGGGGTTGACCTCTCGGACTTCAGCCTTCAGCCATGACCCATACTGGCTTGGTTGATCTTAGGCTAGACCGGTTTCCTCATAAGGCATTTCTGAACAGTAATTTACATAATGTCCAATGCGCCCACAAGAAAAGCAGAAATGTGGGAAGCGTTCGTATTTAAAATTGATCCACCATTTTTTATCCCCCACAGTAATAATAGTTCCTGTTTTGAGTGGGCTTGACAAATTCAACAGCACTTTGGCCTTGCCTCCTTTTCGGGAATTTTTGTTTTTCGCCTTAATTTTTATCTCTTCAACTTGCCCCAGCTTTGAGGCTAAACGGCATATGGATTCTTCAGCTACTTGAGCTTGAGGAAGGCCTATGAAATGCACCCAGAATGCGTAATGGGATAACTCATAACATTGTTCAGGTATATTTGGATTTCCTTCTTTAAGGACCCAGAATGCATAATGGGAGAACTCATAATAATGTTTAGATATATTTGGATCTCCTTCTTTAAGGACCAGTAGGCTGCTTGAAAATGACCACGGACCCGATGCTAAAACCATGTTTTTCTCTTCATTCAGAAGCCATTTGAGTTGCTAATAAATCAACGTTTCCCTCAGCATGGAGAGCAGAGGGAGCGTAAGTTCTAGACACAAGGTTTGCGGTACACATGACCTCTATGATCTCTGGCCAAAGCGGCAATGGAGGCATGAGAGTCTTGCATCAATGTTCATTTGAAGTAAGGGGGGAGGAGTCCATTTTGGAGGGTCGTTGTTCACAACTCGTGACTACGAGCAACGTTCCATCACAACTCATGGTAGATGTCCTGTATATGTCGAATTACTGAAGGAAGATCCATTTGGGAACGAGCTTCCAGAATTTTGTTTCGACGCTCCCATAAACCCACTAAACTATCTCGACCATATTGCGAAAATCTTCGCAATAAATGTCAGGTGGAAGGCCGAAAGCGAGGAGGCGCAGAGATCACATAGCACACGTGTAAAAAACAGAACCGCAAAAGAAGTTGATATGTCCAAGCCCCAGCCAACTCGACTCCATACAATTCAGGTCATCCACTCTTCCCCTTTTGTCAGGCAAATTTGACTGATCAATGTTTTCAAAGTAAAAGAGCAGTTTTGTTCTAACTAGATCTTAGGGAGAGATATGACCTTTTACCTATGTATGGAATAAATACGACATCTTGCCCATGGAATGTTGACAAGACATCGAATGCATTTTGTGCAGATCTCAACAACCGAGAGCAGATTCTTATGAAGACTGTACTTCTGATTAACTTGGAGGTAAAGGACAACCATGAGGAGGCAGCAACTGGAGCTCAGCTTGCTTTAGATCTTTGTCGAGAGGTCTTTGACTGGCTGTGCTTTATGTATTGATGATAGTATGCTTAATTTCTGTATGCTGAGAAATTGCTTATTGTAATTTCTGGTCCACAGATAGAAGCAGTCGAGTCCTGGGAGGAATCGATTGATGAAATTGTGTCTAATTTTGAGAAGCAGAACAGGCAGAAATTTTTATTCAGCATTTCCTTCTATTGATGACCGTGGTGAGGGCAAGACTCTTGCTCTGAAAGCTTTATGATCCATGTCGTTGTTCTGTTAGTATTTTGTCTGCAAATTTATATGTCGATGAACTGAACTTTGGGTTTCTGTTTGTCCATCTACTTGCACAAGTGGTAATATACTTAAATACATTACCAGATTTCTTCCAACGCTGTTACTGTTTGCTTTGCACGAAGCCTTCCCTAGAAATCTTACCTTTCTAAGCCCAGCGAGCCCTATTTAATCCATTACACAGCTAATCATTTCATTATACCCTATCCTGAATTTGATCTCTTCTTATGTCAGGAAGACTGAATCAGGCTCTCCCATGTTTTTACGCCTTTGCTTGATCTTGGTATTCCATGCCAATTGTTGGGTTTGATGAGCACTTTCCTTGACTACTCGTTAGTGGTAGGTCATTTTGCAACAATATCTTTATCTGCATAATGAGAATTGTCATTCTCACGCTTTGAATTGAATTTGCTACAGAAGCCTATTCTTTGCTGTTATCGCCAAGCCTGTCATACTAATGCGCTGCATCTATCCACTTTCAGATAACACTGCATCGATGTGGAAAAGAAATTCTGAGTCGAACCCTTTTCCACTCACTTTATCTCTGGAATGTCGACGCATGATGATGTATTAGTAATTGGAAGCGAGCCAGTCTTGCTTAGGAGTGAAAATTCTATTATTTTTTGTAGTTTCATTCTTTTTCTTTTTTTTTTTTCATTTTAAGTTTCTTTGTACTGCAGAACTAATTCTGCGATGGTACTCATGTCGAGAGAGCAGGAAGAAAAGGGATTCTGGCGTATTGCATATAATTTCTTTGAATGCAACAGGTTGAAAACCGCCTCTATTTTCATTTTTCTGTATCGTGCATATGAAAAGAAAAACAAGAGAACAGAACCAACCTGACCTGGTCAGTCATTTGATGATTTGGTTCTGTATTTTTGGCAGGGTTCACAATTCAATCGATCCTATTTATTTAAGATGAGTTGGTTTTTGAAAAGAAAATTACTAAAAAGCAGAAACTTCTAATTTGAGTTCATATAGAGATCGTCAGTTTTCTTGCTGGCTTCTTGGTCATTCCTAGGATCCTGTCCTTCAACTTGCTTTCCTCACTTCCTGAATAAAAATTCCCTTGCGTATTCATTTAATAATAATAGGCTCTGATAATTTGTCGAGATTACCTAGTACTGACACACAAAAGTCATCTCCATGTATGGCTTGCACCAAGGTTTGCAGTTTCACATCTCAAAGGGGAGGATGCTTTCTTGACCTCGGCACAAGTGTCTTTTTGGAATGTCTCAAATGCCAGTCTCTTGAGCCAGTGAATTCTTCTATTCTGCTGTTCCTTCGAGCTGGTGAATTTTCTTCTTCTCTGCTGTTCCTTCGGGAAGACGATGCAGTCCATTGATCCGTCTGTGGAAATAAAATTTCTCCTCTCTCTGAACCTTCAATCTCCTCTGCGTTAATTTGTATAACACCAAACGCTCCAGTTAGTTGTGGTACGCTCTACCCTTTCATGCAGATCTTCTGCTCCTTATGTCCAAATAGACTTGTGTTTGCATCGTGTCAGCTACAACCCAACAGTGCCAGTGAAACTCGGCCAAACAACAGTGCGCATTAGACACAGAAAAGAGAGCTCTTCTGCTCACGCATTTTATCAAATGTTACTATGGTATGAACGATGAAGAGAAATCGAAGGATAATGACTCTCCATGAACTAACAAACAGCGGCATCAGCCAGCATTTCCATTTCAGAAGACATAAAGTCCGATTCACTCAGCTCCTCATGGGCCTCATAGTCATCCGTAATGGCAACATACCAATCTCGCTTCATCTGTCCTAAGAGATCTTAACAAAGAATAAATATCACCCTTATGAGGGTGCCTCTTGTCCTTGACAATGAAGACATGAACTTGACCCTGAATTTCTATCCAGCTACAACCGGGCTGCTTGACTACTCCTCGTTGCCTCATCAGCTTCCTTATTCTGACGACATCGCCCCATTTTTTGCTTTCTGCGTACATGTTTGAGAGCAGAACATAAGGTCCAGAGTTCGAAGGGTCGATCTCTAAGAGCTTCTCCACTACATGCTTTCCTAGCATTATATCCTTATGAACTTTGCAGGCTGCAAGCAGCGAACCCCAAACGACAGCATCAGCTTGCATGGGCATTGCCTCTATTAAGTCCTTTGCTTCACTGAGACAACCAGATCGGTCAAGCAAATCAACCATGCACATATAATGGTCCTTTACCGGTGCCAGACCATACTCCTCGACCATCTGCTTGAAATAATGGCACCCCTCTTCGACCAGCCCTGCATGGCTGCATGCACATAGAACCCTGATCATAGTGACACGGTCTGGTCTCTCGCCAGATACCAACATTTTCCTGAATATTTCAAGCGCCTTTATCCCATAACCGTTTTGCGCATATCCGACAATTATGGCATTCCATGAGACCTTGTCCCTCTCCAACATATTTTTGAACACCCATAAACCATCTTCCACAGCTCCACATTTAACGTACATGTCCATAAGAGAATTTCCAACAAAAACATCGGATTCTTCTCCAGACTGGAAGTGAAATCCGTGCTTCAAGACATGAGCATGAGCCTGCTGCCCCAACTGCAGATCAGCAAGATTTGCACACGCATTGAGAAAATTTCCAAATGTGTAGTGCGTCGGCACAATGGCTTCCCTCTTCAAAAGGCGGAATAAACCAAATGCTTCTTCATTCTCTCCATTCTGGGTATACCCTGCAATAAGGGCATTCCAAGAAACTACATTCTTCTCCATCATCCTCGTGAACATTACTCTTGCAGTTTTGAGACTTGCTGCTTTTGCATACCCGCTTACCACGGAGGTGGCTGACACTATATCCCTGGTAGGCATTCTGTCAAAAACTGCTCTGGCCTCACTAATTCTAGAGCACTTAGAATACATATCAACCAATGCATTTCCTAAAACAACATCATTTCTAAATTTGTCACATTTTACAACATGGGCATGAATTTGCATCCCTTCCTTAAGTGCCGACAGGCTAGCGCATGCGCTGACCACACTGACCAAAGTGACCTCATCTATTTCAAACCCACAATCCATCATGCTCACAAAAACCTCAAGAGCTTCACTGGCTGGACCATTTTGTTCATAACATGTAATCAAGCTGTTCCAAGAAACTACGTTTCGAGAACTCATTTCATCAAAAGCCCTCTGTGCACAAGCCATGTTGCCACACTTGGAGTACATGTCGATAAGAGCAGAGCCCATATGAACATCGGACGAGCACTCAGACTTCAACATCAAAGCCTGAATCTGCTGGCCCAGATCCATATCCCCTAACCCAGCGCATGCACTAAGAGCACTACCAAATGAGTACTCATTAAGCACATAATTCTCCCTATGCATCTTACCAAAACATCGCCAAGGCTTCTTCAAATCTTTCATGCTGCGCATAGCCCGACAGCATCGAATTCCACGAGCACTGGTGGGGTTCCAGCATCGACCCGAATATCTTTTCCGCTTCATCAAGAGAACCCAGTCTGATCAACCCACCTAAGATCGCATTCCGTGTGAAGGTATTCTTCTCAGGCATTCTATCGAACATCCTGCAGGCGTCGTCGAGGCACCCGCATCTCACATAGACATCGATGAGCCGGTTCTGGATGAAAACCTCGGCGGAGAACTGGGTCCTGATGATCCGAGCGTGGATGCGGCACGCGTCGCGCGCTGACTTGGACAGGCCGCAGCCGTCCAGGAGCTTGGCGAAGGGGGACGAGGTGGCGAAAGACAGATAGCCCGCCAGAGCCTTGACCTGCGCATGCCTCGCCATTCCATCATATCATCGTAAGAAGTGAACTCTCTCGGAGAAGATTCGCAAAGGTGCAAATTGAATGCGATGGGGAGTTTCTGTTGACCGTTATATGCTTCCCCCTTCAGCCAGACGCGCGGGAACATGATACGAGCGCTCATATGAAGTGGGGCAAAGTTGCAGTGGCAAAATGGTAATTTAGCATAACAATCTACTAATTAGACTCATGACTATGAATTAAATTTTTAATTATGAGTAAATCTAAGCTATAAATTGAAATATGTCATATATTTAATATCTTGTTGTAAGTCACTAAATTAAGATTAGTCATATTTAAAATCTATACTTATTGCTTTATCAATTATAGTTATAAGCTTAATATATGACAAGTCAATTTTATTAAGAGATAGCTGGATTATTTACAAATCAAACATAAATTCTTGTTTAGTAATTTTGATCATTCTAATTATAACTCATTCTGACCAAAACAAAAAAATTGTAACTCATCATTGAAAAAATGCAAAAACCAATTCTAGAGAATGAAAATTAGATCTATGTTGGATTAGATGGGATAGCTTTTCATTGGCCCCCTCCCTCGAGGAATAGCTAACCTTGATTTTAAGAGAATAGCTATTTCTTTGATGGAGCTAATCTTGATTTACTTCTTAACCAACTAAGGACTAACTATCTTATCATGAGTAGATTGAGAATAATGTAGCTATTGTGATATTTCTATATTAACTCACAACATTGGTAATGTTCTAACTTAATTGCACTTAACTTTAGAGTAAAACTACCAAGATAGGTGGCTGTACTTTCAAGAGGTCACTTATCTTGATAATGCTCTAACTTGACCATGCTTAACTTTGGAGTGGAAATATTTATTGATCTCATGGGGAAGTGCTTGTCTGCATGCCAAATGATAAAATCGTGAAGTTTGAAATGGGATGGGTCTCAATAGATAATATCTCAAGTGAATTAACTCAGAAACATCACAGTTATCTGTCCTAGAACAAAAGGTGCAGTTGGATTTTCAATTAAGACACATCTTGTTCAAGTAAGGTTTGTCCCTTTTGTTTTGTTTTGTTTTTTTTTTTTTTTTTTTTTTTTTTTTTTATATTTATTGAATGAATAATTTGGACATCGTCCTGTTATGGTAAGAAAAATCAATTGATCTTCTAAAATGTGCGTTCCTGTGAGCCTTTGTGAGGGAGAGCTTCATGATAAGAAATGAAGCCCATCTGAACGCACATCCAATCCGTCAAGGCTTTGAAACTCTTTCGGCTTTATGCGACCAAGAACCGTCACATCTGAGAGTTGTTTCAGGTTTTGAAAGGCCTATTGATGTTCTTATTTCCTTGCGAAGTAGGATATGTAAGACAGACAAATTCCTGGGAAGCCTAGGTAAGAACCTGAGGTTCTTAAAAACTGAGGACAAGTTTCCTGAGCAGAGGAAGGACAATGAGATATGAAGATAGGGTGGTGATTTGCCGGGCTTGCAACTGCAGCAAGGACTCGAGTTTGCTTAACCTTCCAATCCACCAAGGATCATGGAGCTTCTTAAAGTCCGTAAGTGTCCTCAGGATACCTCAACACATATAAACACAAGCATCTTTGATTTAATAGGTTCGGGAGATCTGGAAACGTGTACATTGAGAAAATTACAAGCACAAATTAGAGGTTGGGAGTTCTGTGCAACTGTTCACATCCAGTCGGATTTAGACCCTTCAATTTCCGTGCCAAAAGTAAGGAGATCACAAATAAATATTGCGTCTTCACTGGCAGCAAGAGTAATCACATAAAAGTTTTCGACTAATGTTATTGTACATTGATGTGACTCCATCTACCAATACTCCATGGAAGATCAAGGATAACCATCTTCTGTAAGGAAAAGAGTTGTTCAACCTAAAATTCCTGGGAAAGTCAGTGCCATGAAAGCCATCTCGACTTCGAAAGAACGAGTGGATTCCTGCGGCAACAGAAGTTATGCCAAGAAATCCTTGTTAGAGTAACTTAAGAATAGGCTTTTAGTTTCTTCATCCACAAAGAAGTCCTCAGATATAAGCTAGATATACATTCCTTAACGTTTCGCTATCCCCTCAGCAGAAAAATAAAAGAGTAGTTAATACTGACCTGGCTTCCTTCTATATTTATTCAAGGTCTACATTTCTATTTTTTTTTTTTTGAGATTTTACTGATGATTTTGATGTTCGTATATGAGAAATAGCCCAACTTGGACTGAGGTGCAATAATAAAAACAAACATATTCATGACTTATCTTTCTGTAACTCATCTGAACTGTTGGACGGAATATGACGGACCAAGCGTGCAATAATAAAAACAAACATCCACGGGAGAGCAGCACGGAATTCCACATGACGGAGATTACAATATCTTTCAGTGTTTCAGCCCCAAATTCACAGTGTTTAGCCCTCACAATTCTAGTGAAACCTCACTCAAGGAATTATAGAAATTCTACTCACAAGAATTTAACTGGCTAAAACACTCGGATGTAATTCCCTCTGCCGAGAGCTTCTGGCTTTTCTCCAGGAAGTCTCACGACTTCTCTCACCAGATCTTCAGCTCTCTCTCGGCCACCGAAAATAACTCAGCTCGGCGCCTTCTTCTCCTTCGCTCCTCTGCCTTTTAAGGACGAAGTAAGACAGAAAATGTGAAGCCATTCAAGCGCCCGCAATCAGCACTGACGCCCACCAAAATTCATGCAACACTTTGCATTTAATGAGGCAGAAAACGTGTGCCCGTAATTCAAGCGCGAAAGAAGGATGGCCGCCGTCTTCCAAGACCATCTCCACGACGTTTAACTCCTTCAAGCATTATTTTATTCCTTCTTTCCTTTGGGTTGTCTGCAGATGAATAAAATAAGGAAGGAAAGAAGCAAGGAGTTAAAGGAAGAAGACAAAACAAGCCCACAATTGGCTTTAGGCTTCCACGTCCATTCACCATGCATGCACGTCCATGTGCATGCAATTAAAGAGGTTGAATAAAATAATGGTCTTCCCCTCTCGCGGCTGCACGCTCTCTTCATTCTTCACGCTTGCGGCTCGTAGATCCGCATGCAATCTTCTGACAATTTCGGCCAATTCACATTTTCCGCTGACTCGCACGTGGTTGAGTTCACGCATTCTCGTTCAATGGGCTCAAATCTCCACCTTGGCTCGACGTTTGAGCCAAATCATAATTTGGACACCTCGCTACTACTCTCCCACAGCCCCAACGGGCTCAACCGGCTTCCAAGTTCACGCTTGAACTTTCTGACCTCTTAGCTATTCCAACCAATCGCCATTCACGCACATGCTTGATCGACTTGCCTCCGTCTCGATCAAAGCTCTCGACCGCGTGATCCCGACACTAAAGCATCAAACTTGTGCATCGGCACAAACACCTGTGTCTTCCTCGAGCGGTCAAAAAGACTCTCGAACGATGCATCCAACGTCTCCTGTCATTGTCTCACCTTGAAGAGACCTCCATGCTTGATTCCTTTCATTATCACGGGGCACCTCGAACAACCTTCGAACTTGAAGAATACCCGCAACCAGCTGAATCTAGGGCACCCAAGGAAATTAAGTTCTTTTTCAGTCTGGAACATGTCTTACTCCAGTCAATGTCCTCACAATACCATCATGCATTCTGATTTTAATATCACCAACACCCACAACATCGCACTCAGCGTTGTTCCCTAACTGGACTTTACCACTACCCGTGCACTGATAAGTGATAAAACAGTTCCTATTTGGTGTAACGTGAAATGAACAACCAGAATCCATTATCCATCCGTCAAATGACGAATCTTCAGTGACAGACAAGACACAATCGACACCATCAGAATCATTCTCAGCTACAAAGAGCAACATTTTTCGTAGACTCAACTCTAATTCCTTTACCCTTTTCATTTTTCAGCTTAAAATGTCTCTTCTACGATCAGATCGCTTCGTCTCGTTCATGTTCGCTAACACGTGTGCTAGTTCTTCCTCTACCTTCACCTACTAAAGCAAGACACTGGGTTGCATTCTTTCCTACGAATGTCTTCACTCGAGAATCAAATCACGAACCTCATCAAACGTCAAACTTCTTGAAGGAATTACTAACAGCAAGAATAAAGAGTATTCCAACTATGCAATGAGGATAATAAAATCAACGCACGTACTTCATCTTCAAAGTTAATCTCAACCGAACTCAATAGGTTAACAACCTCATTGAATTCGTTGATATGTTCAAACTTACCGACATACCTTCGCCCATCTTTAAGTGAAACAAACGTCGCATCAAATAGACCTTATTGCAATATAATTTGCAATTCCCACTCGGCATCCTTCATCAAGTCTGGTTTCTCCCCATAAGGGTAAGTGCAAATCGTGAATCTTCAACCGCATCTTCCGAGAAAGCAAAATCCTTCCCATCAAATCGGTCGATTCTCACCTTTCCTTCTTCCATCGTTGCCCGATTCGCTTCTAGCCACCAAACCACGATACCACTTGTTGTCGCGCGCGTGCGGAATATAGACGGACCAAGCGAATCGGATAAAATAATCAGAATGAAGGAAAGGAAATTGGACACCGGATTTACGTGGTTCGGCCCGAATATCGGAACCTACGTCCACGGGGAGAGCAGCACGGAATTCCACTATAGAAACAAAGCGATACCGGAGATTACAATCACTCGAGCACTCAAACACACTCTCAGTGTTTCCCAGCCCCAAATTACACCCAGATAACTCACACAGTGTTTAGCCCCTCACAATTCCTAGTGAAACCTCACTCAAGGAATTATAGAAATTCTACTCACAAGAATTTAACTGGCTAAAACACTCGGATGTAATTTCAATGAGAAAAACTCTCTCTGCCGAGAGCTTCTGGCTTTTCTCCAGGAAGTCTCACGACTTCTCTCACCAGATCTTCAGCTCTCTCTCGGCCACCGAAAATAACTCAGCTCGGCGCCTTCTTCTCCTTCGCTCCTCTGCCTTTTAAGGACGAAGTAAGACAGAAAATGTGAAGCCATTCAAGCGCCCGCAATCAGCACTGACGCCCACCAAAATTCACGGGCACGCATGCAACACTTTGCATTTAATGAGGCAGAAAACGTGTGCCCGTAATTCAAGCGCGAAAGAAGGATGGCCGCCGTCTTCCAAGACCATCTCCACGACGTTTAACTCCTTCAAGCATTATTTTATTCCTTCTTTCCTTTGGGTTGTCTGCAGATGAATAAAATAAGGAAGGAAAGAAGCAAGGAGTTAAAGGAAGAAGACAAAACAAGCCCACAATTGGCTTTAGGCTTCCACGTCCATTCACCATGCATGCACGTCCATGTGCATGCAATTAAAGAGGTTGAATAAAATAATGGTCTTCCCCTCTCGCTGCTGCACATCTCTCTTCATTCTTCACGCTTGCGGCTCGTAGATCCGCATGCAATCTTCTGACAATTTCGGCCAATTCACATTTTCCGCTGACTCGCACGTGGTTGAGTTCACGCATTCTCGTTCAATGGGCTCAAATCGAGACATATTTTCAACAATCTCCACCTTGGCTCGACGTTTGAGCCAAATCATAATCGCTTCAGTGGACACCTCGCTACTACTCTCCCACAGCCCCAACGGCTAAAGTGCTTCCAAGTTCAAGCTACGCTGAACTTTCCCATAACCGTCAACTAAGGTCGAACACGCACCTTGTCAAATTCAGCATCTACAGCAAATGTTGGCTCTATTGGCTCCACCTCACTACAAGCATCATCCGTGTCGATTATTACGCTAGTACCTGCTACCTCAGGAGTTTCTGGTTGCAACTCCACCTTGAGCTGAACACCGAGTCCGCAGATCCGTATTAACACCGTGCGGAGACTTGTCAAAGGTAACTTCTCTCGCTATCAACGGTGAATTTATGTCCGGGGGCACCACGGCCCCGTCGCCCCACTCACCTTGTGCATAACCATGGAATATGCACTTTGCCCTCCCATCGAGCTTACCATCACTCACTCAAAAATAACACGGGCAACCAAAAATTCTAAAAATAGAATAAGCAGCAACGTTATCCACGGGGAGACGTCAAACTTCTTGACCCGGAGGAATTACTAACAGCAAGAATAACGGTAGTATTCCAACTATCGTGCAATGAGGATAATAAAATCAACGCACGTACCTCATCTTCAAAGTTAATCTCAACCGAACTCAATAGGTTAACAACCTCATTGAATTCGTTGATATGTTCAGCTACTGACATACCTTCGCCCATCTTTAAGTGAAACAAACGTCGCATCAAATATACCTTATTGATCGCAGAGGGTTTCTCGTACATATTGCATCTTGTGGCTTTCATCGGTCCACGGTGGTTTCTCCTTCACGATGTTAAATGCGACGTTACGAGCCAACGTCAGCCGAATAACACCCATCGCTTGTCTATCCAGCAATTCCCACTCGGCATCCTTCATCAAGTCTGGTTTCTCCCCATATAAGGGTAAGTGCAAATTTCTCTGGTACAGACAATCTTCAATCTGCATCTTCCAGAAAGCAAAATCCTTCCCATCAAATCGGTCGATTCTCACCTTTCCTTCTTCCATCGTTGCCGATTCGCTTCACGTCAGCCAAACCAGGCTCTGATACCACTTGTTGGCTTCCACGCGCTTCCCCTCGCGGCTGCACGACGCTCGAAATCACATGCAATCTTCGACAATTTCGGCCAATTCACATTTTTCCGCTGACTCGCACGTGGTTGAGTTCACGCATTCGACATATTTTCAACAATCTCCACCTTGGCTACGTTTAGGCAAATGCGGAATATAGACGGACCAATAGGTTAACCTCAACAACTCCACCGAATCGGATAAAATAATCGGAATGCAAAGGAAAGGAAATTGGAACATGCTATTGTCGGTTTTCTCCTTATTCGGACACGATAAGTGGGAGAGCAGCTTAAACATTTCTATCACCTTCACCTACTCGACCGGGAATGTCTTCCTCGAATCAAATCACGAACCTCATTCAAACTTCTTCCAGAGGAATTACAATGGTATTCCGATCGAGCGATGAGGATAATAAAATCAAACGCACGTACCTCATCTTCAAAGTTAATTTTTCTTTAAGTGAAACAAACGTCGCATCACTTATTGATCGCGAGGGTTTTCGTACATATTTAACGGGGCTTTCGCATCGTCCGGTGGTTTTCTCCGCGATGTTAAAATATAGAATAACACGGAGTCTGGTTTCTCCCCCAAGCGAATCGATAAAATAATCGTCGAGAAATTGGGACAACGTCCGCGGGAAGCGACACGGGATGATAGAAACAAGCGATACACCAGGAATTCCTGAGCCCAACTTGGACTGAGGTGCAATAATAAAAAAACATATTCATGACTTATCTTTCTGTAACTCACCTGAACTTCAAGTGCCTCCTCGTAATTTCCTCTACTACTTTGCTTCTCGAGTTTCATATCATTTGCTTCACGAACGGTACCTCTCCCAAGGTCTCTTAACCAATCACGCATCCACAGTCGAGAGTCTTCTCTAATTTTTATTAGAGTCATCTGCTGGAAAACTTGAACAGCTTCTTCAGAGAAAAAATTACAGCACTCCCACATGTGACACACAATTCTTTTATCAAACGCAATGAATAATCAAGCAATATCTAAGAATATGTTTTCTGTCAAGAATCTAATGCCTCAATCCTGATCATCAACTTCTTTTTAACATCCTCATGAGGAAATTTTTCCAACCTCGTCAATATGTTATTCAGCTTTGTTATGGTTTTCCCCGACAAGAATGAACCTACAACCTCAAGTGCTAGAGGAAGACCATCGGAAATATTCACCGCTTGTATAGAAACAAGGATGTACCCCTCTGATGGATAATCTCTTCCAAAGGTGTGTCTGCTGAAACGTTGGAGGGAATGATCAAAATCCATGCAAGTAAGTTCATAAGTGCAATCAACTATAGTCGCCCTGAGTACTCCCACGTTTCTTGTGGTAAAACCAATCATGCCTTGCCACAAGAGCGTCTTAGTGTATTCTTATGTCGACATCATCAGGAAGTAGAACTCTTCTGGAGGATTACCTCTCCTTAATTGTATTTATCCCTTCATCAATATTATTAATTTCGGACCATTTCCTTTGGAGGATACTAGAGATGAGTTGATTCTGCAAATACTCTACACTTTTTTGCTTTGACGTTTCTCGAATGTCAGCAAGGAAGCAACAGTGATTAAAACCATCTCAAAATTTATTGTAGACAATTTTGGCAAGTGTCGTCTTTCCAACACCACCGATTCCATAAATTCTGATCATGCCTGTTTCATTCGTGTGAGCGCCCATCATCCTCATGACTTCATTTACATAACTATCCACTGCAACCAAGAAATCTGATACTACCAAGTAGGCCTTTTTCAACTCCATCAAAACCTTCAACCAAAAAAGCAACCAAAAAAAAAAAAAAAAAAACTCCATCAAAACCTTCCTGACAACTTCCTTTCGGAACTCACCTTCCCTCTGATAGCATTCAATGCAAAAGAACCAAGATGCTGAAATGAGTTAAACAAAGTTACTTACAGGAAACAAACAAGTCATAAGGAATGAATTTAGTTACCTTTTCGGATTGTTTTGGAAGTCCCATCCCTTTATTGCTCCAACCTCAATGAAAGCAGCCCTCCAAGTGTGGAGAGTCTCATGATCAAGCCGCTTCTTGTTTTCATGAGAATCAAAGGCTTTGTTGTAGAGCCCAGTTTGATATCATACCCCTCATGGTCCAACATCATAGAAAATGGACATGATTTTGCGTCCTCTTCTGTTCCTGCACTCTGTAATCTGCACCAATTTGCTAAAGCACCATTCACTGGCAGCATATCCTTTAGAGAAGATGGGTATCAAGGATTTTTAACTGCTCCACCGCTTGAAGAAGCTCCAAGAAGCCCTTCATCATCTCTACATACTCGAATTCCAGCATCTTTTATGTTGGTATACAGGAAATCAGTTATGCCAGAGCATATCTGGATCTCTAAAGCTTAAGAATGCTTCTTAATCATATCCTATTGACTTCCCCATTTCCTGAATAGTAAGGTGCAACAATAGCACATCAATATCTGAAATTACATAGTCGATGGTCATGATGCATCATCATAATTATCTGCTCTTCCTTTTTGGTACATTTCTGTCACCAAGACTTACCCCAAGAAATTCATACTGCACCTGAAAATGTTAAATACATAGACGCAGTGATGATGAGGCCAATTTCTATCAGATGCCAATGCAGAGATCTATTCTGGTATAGAGAACCTCTTTGACAAAAGCATATTGTTTCTTGGCATTTTGTGCGAGCAATTAGTAAAGCACAGCACCCTCTTTCTTTACGGGCCTCATAACAGTGAAAGGGGTAAAAAGAAACTGATATAAATGATATGTAATGATTTTCTCTGGAAAGATGAGCCATTTCAACTACTCAGATTTACTATCCAGACTGCCCGTATTAGTTTGTTATATAAATGGAAATACAGTACTATTCACTAAAAAGATGCAAACGCTATTCTGAGTAATGCTCAAATGGCCAATGAAATAAGAAAACAAAGAAAAGTGGAGCAACATTAGTAGTCTGTTTATTGTTTGGCTTATATCTGTGTTGATGTACTACTAAGTAAATTTGATTATAAAAAATGACTTATTACCTGATGATGACTCCTTTGATTTCAAGTGATGAGGAAGTGGAAAAGGAAGTGGAGTTCTGCAAAAACATTGTCGCTAATTACAAAGTTGGATTCTGAAGCAGAAGTAACAAAGACATAAGACACTACTTAAGACAGAGGCCAAGAGTTTAAAAAGAAGGAATACGTATTACTTGGTCCATCTTAAATTTTGGTGAAGGCTTCACAACTTTCTAATCAGAAAGCAGTGCTCAAAGATTGCCTCCTCTGCATTCTTCTTCATTTTATGCAATTGAACCTATAATTGCAGGTCAAAAGAGGGTATTCTTAAGTGCAATTTGCTGCAAAAAATGTCCCAGCAGCTTGATTAATGAACTTACTAGGCCATAGAAAGGGAGTGCAAATCTACTTCACAGTTATCTTCATAACCTCCCTTCTTTGATGTTATCCATATGTGCAACAGACAAATTATGTCAAGAGAACTACATTTGACTAAAAATTCCATCAAACGACTCAAAATCTGCAGGTTAGATACCATTTCTAGTTCCCAAAGGAGTTCGGTTCATCATAAGGAATTTCGCAAAAAGGCAGAAATCAAGGGATTATTGATAGCCAACATTTGGCTTTGCTATCCATATAAACTCACAAATCAGCAGACAATTTACCATTAATTAGCTCAGGTAATAGTAGAGACACTAACATTCATTCATGAGAGAATAGGAAAGAAATAATAGTATGATGGTTGACTTGCAACTGATGGAAAATCAGAGATTGGTGTACTGAAGTTCGAATAAAGTGAATAAAATCAATGGCTTTCTTGTCTCTCTCATGTGCTAAAGTTCTCCAACTCGGCTGTTATCTCATCTCTCCATTTCTGTCCTTAATTTCATCTTCTTGAATCACTGTGTACTAACTCAGAAGAGACTATGTCCGGCTATAACTAAATCTCATTAGCCAAATGAAATCAAATAATTCCAATGTAACTAATTTAAAGGTTACCTCGGAAACCGTCGAGGATGTGTGGTGCCACGCAAGGCGATGCCGAGATTGTGTGACCTCTGCAGCCGCCGCCAAAGGGCTGGATTTGGGTTGATTGACCCTCGACCTCAACACACAGTGGCTCAGGCAAAGACAGCAGCTCGACGGTCAGTGCGGCCCAAGTGAGGGCCATTAAGGCTTCTCGATGCCAGGCAAGGTGACACCGAGGTCACGTGACCTCCGCAACGCCTGTATAACTTCGCATTTTCTTCTTTTTTAGTGAAAAGAAAGGACAACTAGCCGAAATGTTGAATTCTCTGCATGTCTCGTTTGTTTAGGTCAATGATACACTGGCTTCACAGTTGCTTCCTCTCTTCAATGCATGGGCCAAAAAATGCTTCATTTTTCCCCTTCCACACTGATCGGCAACTCCAAATAGAATATTGCTTTAAGATCCTTCTTCCTGAATACCATCTCTCATGCAGAATCAACTTTTCTCAATCAATGTCTGAGCCTTTAAGCCGTCATTCTCTTGTCTCCCTTCCGACGGGTAATCAATGTCCCAGTAATGTTTATACCCATTTAATAGACTCTCCCATCCCCAGGAAGCCTTAGCCCCCAGTTCACAGCTTGCATTAACTCACTCCTTAGAAAATTCAAACACTTTGTCGGAATTTCTTTTGACACTTCCGATATCATCCACACAAAGTTGCAATCTATTTTAGAGTGAACATTTTTTTTTCTCGAGGTCGCTAGTTTTAGATGACCCCTTAAAGTTCTTTTTATCATCCTCTCTAACCAAATTAATCCTAGACATATCTAATTCTAAGCCTTCACTTTCCCCTTTCTTTGTAAGCCAATGAACATATCCTAATATTTGAACTGTGAGACTGCCATAATGATATTGGTAGTCTTTTCACATGGGCAAATATGTTATATAAGAAATGAAGGACTTGTGACAAGTAGAGTTTCCATCACATAATAAGCAATAGTAACTATCTTCATTGAGATTTAGACAACAAACAGACAACCATGAAAACAAGGGAGAGGATCATGCTTTCTGTGAATTAAATTGCTTCTCAATTTCTAAAGGCACCAGAATTGACCATAGTCAGAATGGAGAATGAAGAAGAGAGATTTGAAAACTGATTGATTCATCATGAAATCTAAAGCAGTAATCATTACACTCTTTACAGATCAATTTGCTGGTTAATTCCAATTGGTAAAAAAACTGTCTCTTTACCTGCCAACTCTGATTCCTTGGCTCGACCTATTTACTTCTCTGGCTCAGACTTGGTGACTTCCTTCAAAGTCCTCCAATCATCAGATCCCAGCAAATCTTTTAGCTTCTCACATTCATGTATCCTCAAATATTTTAGCTTCTTGAAGCTTGATGGAGCCGGTAGCTTTTCCAGATCTCTGCAGAACTCAATACGAAGTATCTCCAATGATTCTAGTCTGCCTTGAATCTCAACCAGTTTAGGACAATTATACAGTTCAAGTTTCGTGAGGTTTTTTAAGGTAGTGAGGTCAGGCAATTTTTCCAGTGATGTAACTCTAACAAACTTCAATGATCTCAGCTTCTCCAAGCCTTCAAGACCTTGAATCTCTGTTATTTCACAACTTGTAACTTCCAAATCCGCTAGTGCCCTCAAGTTTGAAAGGTCTATCGATGTCTTCATTTCCCAACAACCTTTTATAACTAAGCTCGACAAACTTGCAGGAATCCTTGGAAGGCATTTCATGTTCTCGCACCTGAGCTCAAGTTCCTTGAGTTCAGAAAGGAGAACGAGGTCTGAAGATAGGGTGGTCAGGTAAGGAGATTCCAGCCATATAGACTCTAGTTTGTGTAACCTTCCAATCCACCAAGGACTGGAAGTTTTCTCAAGTTCAGAATGGTCCATCCTTGAACTCCACAAAACCAAACTCAAATCTCTTAAGTTCAATAGGTTTGAGAGATCTGGGAATGTCTTCATTGACCAAGTGCCAAAGTAAAGACTGGTCAGACTTTCAGGAAGCTTAGGCAATCCCGAAACTCGAGTGTATGTCAGTCTCAAGACTCTTAGAAACTTTAATCTCCCGATATTGCTCGGCATTTCCCCTTCCAAACATCCACAGCGGTCAGCATCTAACTCTTCAAGCTTATCCAATAGTGCTATGGCACTGGGTAGTTTTCTCAAGGTACTGCAGCGTATTCTCAGTACTTTCAAATTCTTCATATTTCCTAATGAAGAAGGTAGCATTTGAACCTGTGAGTGGGATAGATCCAACTCAACTAGTGATTGCAAGTTCCCAATGGACTCTGGAAGTTGAGTAATCTCAGTTGCTACCAATGAAAGCTTCAATAATGATGCTAAGCAGCCAACTGAACTACAATCATTCAAATTTTTACAATTACGAGCACTAAGAATTTCCAGTTTCTTCATTCCTCTCCATTCGGGAATTTCTCTTATTGATGTGCCATCCACAAGAATTTCTGTTAAAGCTTCTAGTTTAGCAAGCTCATCTGGCAGCTTGCTGAGTTTAGTGCAGAACTTTAAGTTTAAGAAAACTAACTGCTTTAGCTGACCAATAGATCTATCAATATGGACCAACTTCTGACACCTTTCAAGAATTAATCTCTCTAAAAATACATGAGATGAGAAGTCAGGCGTTCTATTTAACTTTCTGCACCCAGTCAGATTTAGAACCTTTAAATTCTTTGCCATCTGTAAGGAAGAACAACAAAATTTCAATCCCATTAAGGAAATAGGTGATTAAAAAAATATATTGAAATTATTTTGAAACACCTCCTAGGCTTCTACCTTGATGTGGCTCCATCCACTCCATTTTTTTGTAATTTTACTCCATGATAGATCAAGAATCACTAGCTTTGTCAGGGAAAGAGCAGTCAGCTCAAAAGTTGCAGGAAAGTTATGCCATGAAAGCCATCTCAACATTAAAAATATGTATGGACTCCTTCGGAAAAAACTGGCTGGAAGAACATTCAAGCAGCAACCACACCAAAAAGAACTGACTTGAGCAAAACAATGCAGATTTGTGCTTGTCTCATTGGAGTTTATGCCATCCACTTGCAAGAACCTTAGGTTTGATAGACTGGCAAATGCTTCATATGTAATGTTGTATTCGCAACTACTTTCAAACTTGAGACAAATTGCTTCAACATTTTCTAATCCCTGGCCATACAAAAAGGGAAATAGCAGTTAGAAAGCACATAGTTCTTGTTTGGAAAAATATATTCATTTGGGGTGCTATCCTTCCTCGAAATTTATATATTACTTTAGGAGATGCGTCGGTACTGTGGATGGAAAAGAAATAATACACAAGAAATTCTTTTAATTGGTGAGTAGTTAAATAGAACGCTCTTGAGAATGAATGACTTTGTATACTCACCTTCGTCCTCATAAGCAGATCAAACACTTCATCATGATTCCATACTCTGCTTTGCTTCTCTGATTTCATAGCACACTCTTGACGAATGATTTCACGTCCAAGGTCTCTTAGCTGATCATGCATCCAAATACAGTTGTCTTCTTTAATCTTTATTAAAGACATCTGCTGGAGGACTTCAATGGCTTCTTCAGGAAAAAGCTCGCAACTTTCCCACATATGGATCACAATTCTTTTATCAAAACCAATGAAGAAACAGGCAATATCAAGGAATATGCTCTTTTGTCTATCATCTAATGCCTCAAAACTGATCTTCAACTTCTTTTTTATGTCCTCATGAAGAACTGTTTCCAGCTTCTTTAATGTGATATCCCATTGTGCTTTGTTTTTTCCAGATAAAAGTGAACCCATAACCTCCAGAGTCAGAGGTAGACCGCCACTAATCTTCACAGCTTTTATGGAGGAAGGGCGGAATTCGTCCGGAGGACAATCTCTTCTAAATGCATGTCTGCTGAAAAGTTGCAGAGAATGGTCAAAATCCATGCAGGGAAGTTCATAAGTCCAATCAACTTTGGGCTCATGAAGAACATCCTTGTTTCTGGTGGTAACGATAAGCTTGCTTCCTTTGCCAAACCATTTGCGCTTCCCCAGGAGAGCATCTAGTTGAATCCTTTTGTCAACGTCATCAAGTAGAAGTAGAACTCTTTTAGAGTATAACCTCTCCTCAATTATCATAGTCCCTTCATCCACATTATCAATGTCTAGCTTCCTTCTAAGGAGTTTAGAGATGAGCTGATTCTGCAAATACTCAATACCCTTCTGCTCGGAAGTTTCTTGTATGTTAGAAAGGAAGCAACAACGCTCAAAATGATGGGAGATTTGGTTGTAGATGATTTTGGCAAGTGTCGTCTTCCCAACACCACCCATGCCGTGGATTCCAACAATCGTAGTTTCATCAGTGTCAGCAAACACCGTTCTCATTATTTCACCCACATGATTGTCCATTTCAACCAAGCAATCAGATATGACTAAGTAGGCCTTTTTCAACTCAATCAAAACCTTGTTGACAACTTCTTCCACGAACTCACCTTTACCTCTGATAGCATTAAAGGCAAAAGAACTTAGATATTAGATTAAGGTGCACCAAAAAAAAAAAAAAAGCAATAAAAGAAATTCATCTTTGGAGCAAAACAGATAATAGACCATGGTGAAGAGCAAGACCTGTTCGGATTGCTTTGAAAATCCCATCCCTTTAAAGCTCCTACCTCAGTGAGAGCAGCCTTCCACCCAAGGATGGTGTTTTCATCAAACTGCTTCCTCTTCACGTGCGAAAGAAAGGCCTCGCCATAATCCCCAATTTGGTTTCGAACCTCAGATGGCCTGACATCGAAGAAAATGGGCATGATCTTCTGCCCGTTAGCTCTCCTGCACTCCACCATCTGTACCAATTCCATAAGACACCACTTACTGTCGGCATAACCTTTAGAGAAGATGGGTATCAAGATTTTGGACTGCTCAATTGCTTGGAGAAGCACTGGACCGATCTCTTTGCCGGGACGGAGCTCTTCGTTGTCTCTGTATGCCTGAATTCCAGCAGCAATGAGACCGGTATACAGGATATCAGCAATGTCCGAGCGTGTATCGGGTCCTCTAAAACTCAAGAATACTTCATAACATGCTGACATGGCTTCACAACTTCCAGCGTTTGAGATGATTCGTCAGTAGACAAGCAGCAGCGGAATCATCGACAGCTTCTGCGATCCCGCCGTCTGTTTTCACCTCTTCCCGAAGATTTCTGTCGGGATGGGAAACAAATGTACGTGAGATCTGCTCAGTTCAATGATTGCTGTCAGTCTTTTTCTGGGTGACTTTGTGTCGAATATGTACTATTGTCTTCAAAAACTTGAAGAAGAAAGCTTCATCTTCACTTCAATCGAGGTATACACTATTTATTTTTTCTGTTGGCCATATACAAACACGATTAAAACGCGGCTTCTCTATGCCGACCACGATAGAGGAAAGCCACGAAACATGCCAACAAAATAGACAGCTTTTGCCGTGTTGACGATGATCAAGCAAAACTTCACTTGAATTGTTGACTATCTTTCATATAAAAAAGCTACTTGTCCCTGACATGTTGATATGTTAATTAGATGCTCTTATCCTAATAGATAGGGCTTCAAAAGAGGTTTGCTTCAACCAAAAGTCAAGCCCAGCCCGAAGATTGCAAGCAACAAATTCCGAACCTCGAATCTGGGCTTAGCTCCAGACAATATGAATGGCATGGCCAGAAGTAGTACAATGTGGGCCAGTTTTCGCACACCTTAATATTAGTTCATCTCACGGGCAACCTCAACGGAGCATTGTCTCATATTGGGTAGGTGCTTTACTCCTGAAGTGCTTTTAACAAGGTTTGAACCAACACTTTACTCCTGAAGTGCTTGTAACAAGGTTTGAACCAACACTAACTCCCTTGCTAATTTCTAGTAGGCGATAGGTATGTGTAGATAAAATTTTTTATGAAGAATTACTATCTAGAAGAAGACTAATAGATTGAAGACTATTTATCCTTATGCAAACATAGAAAAAAGCTTGCTACTATTGACGATGACTTATTTTCTTCTAATCACCACTGAAAACTTACTAATAAATGTACCTAGTACATTGACACTTTTTCAAGTGATTTGATGTCTAATTGATAAAAATATATGACATCTTCAATGAAAACTTACTATCATGTGAAAAGTAACTTCTCACCAATATTTATATATTCTCTTCTCCAGAGTCCAGCATTTAAAAGTAGTTATAATATTTAGTATATTACCAATAATTAGGAAATTTTAGGTCAATTACCATAAAATAAAATAAAATAAAACTCCCAATTTTACATTCTTGTTAATTTTATGTGAAATATAAAACATAAGAAAGAGACGCCAGAATTTATTCTTTTGTGTACGGTCACCCTCTATTAGTCCGTTAGTCAGCAAGGAAAATATGGTCATTGCCTTATTGATGTGGCGACTAGTGTGACTAACTATCACCATTAAGCGTCATTAATAAGTAATTAATAGAACTAAGTGGTAAAACTTATTTCATGAATTGATAGTAAAAGAAGTTACTTTTAAAGATCAGAGAAAACGGCAACATAGGAAAAAAGTGGGGTAGAAATTGAGAGAGGAGAAATGAAAAAAATGACCAATCCACTCATCATGCAGTCACAATGGGTAACGAAAGCAGATCAATGTATATTAGTTGAAGTTACTGACCAATTTCAAATAGTATTCGG
Organism: Eucalyptus leucophloia subsp. euroa; assembly: GCA_017140325.1. Lineage (NCBI taxonomy): Eukaryota > Viridiplantae > Streptophyta > Magnoliopsida > Myrtales > Myrtaceae > Eucalyptus > Eucalyptus leucophloia. The sequence continues at coordinate 66,374,779 of CM029475.1, forward strand.
GTCTTAGCATGACCGCATCACTACTCAACCTCAAGCTTAAATTTTCAGCTTTTCAGAATTATTTATGATCAAACATGTTGGCTTCTTGAAGTTGGTAAGGTCGGGTAGCTCCTTTGGGGCAATCAATATGGTGCATCTCCAGTTGTTCTGCTCTGCCTTAAATCTCAAATAGTTAAGGACAATTCCATGGGAGAAGTTCAGGACGCCATCTACAATGATGGCAAACCTGCAAGCAATTTTAGTGGTCTTTTCGAACTTCTATCAGCTCAATTCAAAGAAGATTATGTTGGTATTTTGCCAGTTATACTATTGAGGGCATGTAGCTGCCATGTCGAAAGGTGGTAAGTGGTACACATGGTGAAGTTCTTAGATACAATAGAGACAAACTAACTTCAAGGCCAAAAAAGAGAGCTTGTGCAAAGTTCGGTAATCGAATTTTCCGTCAATTTGGTCCTTCAAAAGTTTGTGTTCTTTGGACTCTAGCTTCTTCCTACAGGTGGGAAATTCGCAATCAATCTTTGTACTCTTTCACTCTCTCTCGACCACTACATGAAAGAATATGAACCGCGAAGAGAATAGAAGACTTCATATCATGAGAGTTTGTACCTGAGAAAATGGTAGGAATAGAAGATGCACAGCAGAAGCATTATGAAAAATAATCTTCGAGCCTTAGCTCTTATACAATATTGGAATAATAGTAGAAGGAGCTTGCAATACTTAGAGCTTTCAAGATGTTGCCTAACTAATAAAGCTAGTACAAACACCTAGAGAGGAGTGAACAAGTATTTAAATATATTTTGACAAATAACTGCGAAATAAATAAGTTATGAACAAAGTTTGAATAAGGATCAAAGTTTGTTATGCAAGTCATCAAACTTCTGAGATAACTTGTAAGAGTGCAACTGACTTAAGTAAAGAGAGTCAAGAGGAGAAGATTGCATATGAAATTTATAGTAGATCGGCCTAGATTAAGCTTATATCAACTCTCCCACGCTAACAATCTACTGGCTGGATTCTATTATAGGATCAATTAAAGATTACAACTATAAGTGTAAACACTCAGTGTTAAATCACATTATCTCACTAAAACACTCTTTTTGTGTTTTCTCTCTCTTGATCACAATTTATAAAGCTCACAGAAAAAGACAAGTAATTGAGAACAGTTTCAGACTTTGGAATTTCAAATTCACGTCCCATCTTCTTGACTAATTAACCTCCTTAAATACTCCTCCATGCTGCACTAGCCGTTAGCCAATCATAAGAAGATTTTTTCCAATCTACCCGTTGGACAGAATGATTTAAGGAGATCTTATAGCCGTTAAAGACATGGATGGAATTTCCACTTGATTCTAGTTGCCCATACAAACAGAATCTTGATTTTCATAAGTGACACTTCCTCATTTGGAACTTATCTTCATGATTGATTTCATCAATTTGTGATTGATCCAATCAATATATTTATATATAGAAAATGAAATCCCTTACCTGGATAACTAGATAGTGATGATTAGATTCTAAAATAGTCTCATTTTGGATATGTGTCGTAACCTTGATAAGTTTGATTCCAAACTTTTCTTCATTATGACCTTGACACATTCTAAATTCATTAGAGTGAAATATGTTTCTGGGATAGAATAGACTTTGACAAAAATTCTCAATAGTAGCTCAAAAACATACTTATACCAATCATGTTCTAACCTAAGCATTAGAACTAGAAAATTTTGTCAACTTCAAAATTTGGTAAAAGTTTTTTCAACACCAACCACTGAAATTAGGCGCAACCATTGCTTACATTCTTCCATCCACCATACTTAAAAGTCCAAGAGAGAAAAAAATCCTAAAAAACTACTCTGACGAGTTGGATTCCACGGGATTAGACTGCGTCTTTGCCTTCAAAGTATCCTACCGATCATCAGAACCAGAGAATCTTCTAGCTTCTCACACTTATGCATAAGCAAAGATTTCAGCTTCTTGTGGCTTGATGGATCGGGTAACTTTTTGAAAGATTTATAGGAACCGATCCAGACTGTCTCCAACGATTCTAGCCTTCCTTTGATCTCGACTGCTTTAGGACAACACTGCAGATAAAGTTTCTGGAGCTTCTCTAAGTTGGTCAGGTCAGGCAACTTGTCCAAAGATGGAACTCCTTCAAGCTTTAATGCTCTCAGGTTCTCCAAGCCCTGGAGGCCTCTGAACTCTCACTATAGGGCAATGAGCAACTTCCAAATCTGACAGTGCTTTCAAATTTGAAAGGTCTATTGATGTTTCCTGCATGATTATATATTTAAGTATGACGAATTTGGGGGGAGGCGAAGTAGGCATCGCAGCTTCTTGTGGTGGACCAGTTCAAGTTCCTTGAGCTATGAAAGAAGAATGATCTCTGAAGATGAGGAGGTTGAAATAATGACATTCCTACTGCAAGGACTCCAGCCTGACTATATTTTGATCCACCAAGCACTTGGAGCTTCATTGAATTCAAAAGCATCCTCAAAATTGTCAAAACCTTGATTTTCCATACAATCTGTGGACTAGATTGGATTAGTAAGTAATTTAACATCGAATGACATACATTCTTTTGTTACTTTACATAATCAAAACCTCGTACAAAAGATCCACCTATGTAGAAACACTAATCTAAATGTCCCTAAACTCCAAAACCAACTAATATGGACAATATTTTGGAGGGGTGAGTCCAATCTCAGTAAATGAAAGTTCTAGGTCCACCTACTCACTAGTTGATCCAAGAACACAACAGCATTGTAACAATTATTGTCAATTGGAAAACCAATACTCACTTAAGATATGCAATTCATGCATTATATACAAATGACTATAATTATTTGTGCAATGAATAAAATAGATGCACTCCAATGCACACAATTCAATTACTAATCTCATGTGTGCAATACCCATTGCTCATCCATATACAGGAGGGAGTATTTATTCCATACTTGTCACCGATCATAACTTATCTCGACTAATGAGACATCATGATTACCAACTCATCAGATAAAGTCATATAAACACTTTTGCCATGCTTTAGCCCATTCATCACGGGTGTCCTCCAGTGATGATAAATATACCACTCTAGAGCCACATGATGATGGCTATCCCAGACTCATTCTCATCAACATTCATACCCATTCTATTTTCTTTCTCAATCTTGAACCTCAAGTTCATAATATAACATTTGGGCTATTTAACTTGCATTATGTTACACAAGCATACCATTTCGTGTATGAATCATTGGACTTCTTGTCCTTTCAACCATATAAAGGCCCATCTTAAATGGTAGAATATTCATTTTTTCCAAAGTCTTATAAACGTACCTAGGAAAATTAATTTTAGTGTTGGTATATTACTAATAACACTTGTAGAATTTCCATGGAGTTGGTAATTTACTTAATTATTAGAATATTGATAAATTCCTAATAGTCTTGTTCATTCACTTACAACAATGGTAAAATTTCAAAGGAGTTGATAATTTGCTACTTCCTTATTTTGATAAATTTTTGATAGTGTTAGTAATTTGTGTAATATGCAGGTAGAATACAAGAAGATTTGGTAGTTTACCGATTTAGTGGAAATTTGATAAATTTATGATAATATTGATAATTTACTACTGATTCACCTAACAAGCAAGTAACCAATCATTTTTTTTTTTTTACTAGGAAAATTGGAATTCTACTATCACAGAAAATTTTCAATTTTCCAACCCCATGGCATCGTAGAATTTTGCCCTGAAGTTTCATACGTCTCTACTTCTGCAACAAGAACTTAAATCCCAAGTTGATAATTTCAAATTTTGAAACTTGAAATGCAATAATTAATCATTTAGAAGCCCTTGTAGAAATCTATTTTAAGTTATCAAAACTAAAGGACCTTTGTGACCATTGCACATGATCATTATCTAGGGAGGGTTATGTTCATGCTAGACAAGATGTTTTGCCCCTACTCTTTCATTTCTTCAATGTGGAAATTTTCATGGGAAATCCGCAACAATTCGTGAATATGATCGCTGATGTCTGATTGAATTCACAACACTAAATGCAACTCATTGAACATTAATATCTACAAATGACTTATGGAGCAAGTCATCTTGAATCCTCGACAAGTTTCTCCCATGACGAGATTAATTACTAATTGCGCCCACTAAAAGTTTTAGAAGTAGGACCACAACAGACCAAAAAAAGAACAAAAAAGTTGCAGAACCAATCTATTATGGTAAGGTTTCATGCTTTCCAGGACAATATTTTGGTTTTAGCTTGACCTATAATAAGATGAATGAAACTGACGCACAGGAGTTGCAATGTGTTTAGATAGAATGTGACTCATGGTTGAAAAGTTAGGAGAAAAAATTCCGGCGATCTGCTCCCTTCTCCTGCGATGCTCTTCTCCTCCGCCCCTCCTCCGCCTCAACATCACTGCTCCCTTTCCCGCTTCTGCTTCCATAGCTGGAGATTTCTCAGATCTGAAATGCAAGCGACGCTGGCATCACTCCCGTAGCTCGAGCATACCCAGATCTGCAAGGTAACCAGCTCTGGAGCCTCGCCCTTAGCCCGAATCGCCCTGCTGCCGCCGCCTCTTTCTCCTCCGGCCATCCCTGCCTCCACCCTCCTTCTCCAACCCTTAGCCAGAGCCGATCTTTACCCAGTTGCAGACTACGATCCTCCACCTCCCGAGACCTCCGTCACCACCGTAGCCACTCCCCATTTTCTTCCCAAAACCAGAACCTGAACCGATTCCAGGTGTTCTTTTTGGGCTACACAAAGTGTGCACAGCAAGTGTTCGACCAAATTCCTGTGAGGATGGAATCTAGGAGCTCGCCTGCTCTTCACCCAGTCAGCCTTCCGCCTTCTTGCCAGCTTGATTCTAAGGCGCATTCGGCTGCTGCCCAACTCCTTTCAGCCGGTTGATGGTTGAAGTCGAGGTCTCTAGTCAGGGTATCGAATTTCATGGTCCAGGTTCTTAAGCATATCGACCCAACCACTTCTGCCCATAGGCTACGACTTATTTCGACAATGATGGTAAGTACGCCGTATAGAAGAGGCAGTAGCTGGAAAGCCACTCCTTCGGTCACCCCAGAACTCAACGCTATTTCTGCAGAAATAAAGAACAGCCTCTTCTGTTCAAAGATGGAGGAACCGAAGGTAGGAGCTCAGAATGACAAAGATACAAGCCTCCCAGGTACAACTTTTGTCGTTCTCCCTAGTTGCAATGATGATACCTTGGCCGCGGGGAATTATTCTACTGGTAAAGATATATGTGATAAATTTTTTCTTGAAAGGTGAGGTTGAAAGTCCTCTGCACATGAGCGCCTACTGTTGCTTGCAGGTTAACTAATTATGTTATTATCTGATAAGAAATTATGAGGAAACCTTCTCTTTAATTTCACCAAAATAGATTTGACAAAGACATTCCACATCACTCAATTAGTTGCTACCTTGACTGACACAGGCGAGGAATCGCACTCCCCTATGACGATGTCATTAGAAAAGTGAAATATCAAGAAATTACACTGAAGCTAGTTCAACCCTCACCTTTAGACTGGTTTCTAAAGAGCATAAACCGATCTCTAATCACAGTCATCTCTTAGGTCATTAACAAACACAGTCATCTCTTAGGTTATTAACAAACAGATGCAGGGTGAGCAGGTGAGCATTAGTTAGGCTTGAAGTATCGGCATTTCAGAAAAAGAGGAGCGAACTACTAATTAATTACGGAATCGATAAAATTTCAACAGAAGAAAGAGGCAATGAATGCTGTAACTGTTTTTCCAGGGAAAAAAAAAGTTACACAGGAGGGTAAGGATGAAAGCTGCTTTTCATGGAAGCTGAGAGTTCTGGTTCCCCACAGGGTGCAATATTATAGTCTATTCAGTCTGTCTCTACTGTTAGGTACAGAGTTGAGGGTATCAATCAAGTAGTGTTCTTACTTCTATTTACCAGACAATAATGTACTAATTTGTAGTATTGAAGTCTGTTCAAGACACCGATATCTCTGTTCGCATATGAAAAATCCCATTAAACAAAATGAAATCAACTGATACCACTCAAACTAATTCAGCTTTAGCACCAGCCCAGTTCCTAAAGTGCATAAATTCAATCCGTACTTGTAGAAATCTTAGTTTTATTGAGAAGCTGGTGCATAGATGTGGCATTGTGTTTCCAGATCTAAGGCCCAACTGTAGCATAGATGGAAGCAGATGAGCAGGGTTTAGCATGTGACTAGAATTAGGCAAAAGCTATTAGTGTTAGATGCAAATGACAGGGATCAATCATCGAGTCAACTATTTAAAGAACTGATACTGATTTGAGAGTCACTCTATTGTTTCCATCGCATTATATACCTAGTTGCATTGCAGAACAGACCCAACTCATGAAAATGGCAGTAGATGAGAGGAATTACTGGAGGTGGATGGGGTGAAGGTGAAGTGTCTGAATCAAATGCTGAGAAGCCGATAAAGATCTTGGCTCTGAGTTCAGCTGAAGAAAGACTCTTTATTAGACAGTCCACTCACCCTTGTGTCTTGCTGATGCAGGAAGGTGAGGACTTATTAGTTGCAGGTACACTGAAAGCCGATGACCATTGATGACCCAAGGCACCAAAACAAGGAAGTTGGGATGTAAAGTAACCCTCCTGCACAGAATAGTTGCCTGAGTTATGACCTTGCTAGACAAACATTTGAAGGTTGAGGGCTCTGAAGTGTGTGAATTTGCTTAATACAGTTAACCATGGATGGTTCGAACAGTACTTCCAAGCCATACTGGTGTGTTTGATTAGCACTTAGCAGGTGAGGCGGTCGTCCACCCTCTTATCTAGTTGGACCATTTGGGGTAAAATGAATTGTCCATATTACCGCTAGAAGGAATCCTCAAATATTTTTCTTTTGAACAAGGAAAATTTAATTATCGTATTATTTAATTTTTAATGGTCCAACCATTGGAAATTACAATTGGTTATAAATATTATGGTATTATAAGTAAACAAAATATAATCAACTTATATTTATAAATTAGCTATGAATACCGATAAATAAATAATAGATTGATACCAAAAATAAAATAAAACAATAGATTGATCTATTGATGCTAATTAATCAATAACATTTTATGCCATTACAATTTTCTTATTTTTGAAACAATGACTGATAAATTAATTTAGGTTTCTAGTAACACAATATTGTACTCTATACATACATACATACATACATACATACATACATACATATATATATATATATATATATATATATATATATATAATTTAAGGTAATTGCAATCGTATCATAAAATCTACTTTGAAATCATATTGTTCAAGGTAAATTACTGATAGTGTTGGTAATTTACTTATAACAACAGTAAAATTTCTTTGGAATTTTGGTACATTCCCGATGGTGTTAGTAATTTACTCATGGCACCAGTAAAATATCAGAAGAGTATGTAATTTACTAATTTAGTGAAAAATTTGTAGATATTTAACAATATTGGTAATTTACGACAGGTGTACCTAACAAGCAAGTAACTTGGTCATTTCTTTTTACCACCACGAAATTTTTCAATTTTCCAGTCCAACGGGAGTGTAGAATTTTGCCAAATTTTCATTTGTCTCTGCTTCTGTGACGAGAACTTAAAATCCCATCTGAAAAGTTCAAATGGTGAAACTTGAAACGTAGTCATAATTTCAGCGTGAAGCGCATGTAGAGATCTGTATTGAGTTTTGACCATTGCACGTGATCATTACCTAGGGTGTGTTATGTTTATGCTAGACACAATGTTTTGCCCCTACTTCATTTGCTCAATGTGGAAATTTTATGGGAAATCAACAACAATTCTGCGAACATGGTTGCTGATGTCTAATTAAATTCTTGACACTGAATAGGAAGACATTCTGAGGGTGCTGTCTCAAGAACATCAATCTCTGCGAATGAACTCTGGAGCAAATCATCTTCAATCCTTGATCAATTTCACAGAAATTTCCACGACGAGATTACATTCTCAGAGCATGTGACTTGGTTAGGCTAAGCTATTAAAATTAGATGCAGATGGAAGAAATCAATTGAGTCAGCTCACGAGAGTGTTCACTGAAAAGCTATTTTCAGTGCATATATAAATGATAAGTTATGACTGGAACAAAAACTCAGTTCATTCCAAATCTTTTCCTAATGTATCACTAGTTGCATCGCAATTCGCAAAAAGACCCAATTCATGCAAAACAGAAACAACGTAGAGACAATTAGCAGACAAGGAATGGGAGAAAATGAAGAATCAAATTAGACAGCCACCGAATTTGAATGAAAATGCAGAAAACAAAATAAAGATGCAGAGAAGGAGAAACGCTTCTAGGCCTGAGTCAACTGCAACTAAAATGAAAAAAGCAAGACGTTTTAGACAATCTATGAAAAACCTCGTGGAACAGATGGATGCGCAAGAAGACGGGGTTGCCAGTCCTGGAGGGAGATCTCCACCAGGTGGAGCCTCATCTCGTGCTTCCACTCGGGGTCGCCGTGGCGTTCCTTGACGGTCAGAGTCTGTTGCTGCTGGTTTTGGGTGAGCTTTTTGCTCAGCTCGTCGCTGATGAGGGAGGAAGAAGAAAAGAAAGTGAGAGACAAGAGACAGCAAATGGAGAAGGAGAGAAGAAAGTCAAAATTTCTGAAGGATGGGTCCCACCTGTACACATGGCAATTAAATTAAGGACTCAAGGAAAGGGTCTTGCCAGTTTTTTATTGGCATTGTCACTTTTTTCAAATCTCTGTACTCAACGGATTCCAGAGTCTCCTCCAACTTCTCACATTCATTTATTGCCACACGCTTTAGATTCTTGAAGCTTGAGGGATCAGATAACTTTCGCAGAGATTTGCAGTCATTAATACGAAGCCATGCCACTGATTCTAGCCTACCTCGAATCTCAACAGACGAGGACAATGCACTAGGCTTAGTCCGAGGAGCTTCTTCAAATTGGTCAAGTCAGGCAACTTCTCTAGCAACGGAAGATCCATAAGATATAAATAAATCAGTTCTCCGAATCTTCCAAGCCTGGTATCTCTTTAGCTTCTGACTATGACTTATAAAGACTTCAAAATCTACGCCTAATCGATCAGGCAACTTTTCAAGTGATTCACAAAACCTTATACAAAGTATGTCTAATGATTCTAGTTGACCTCGAACCTCAACCAATTTAGGACAACATAATATGCAAAGTGTCCAAAGCTTCGTCAAGTTGGTCAGGTCAGGCAACTTCACCAGTGATGGAAGATCTTCAAGATGAAGCTCTTTCAAGTTTTTCAAACATTCAAGGCCTTGAATCTCTATTAGCTGTTTGCAATGATAGACATTCAATTTTGATAACTTCTCCAAATATGAAAGATCTATCAACTTTTCCATTAAATTGCGCCCATTAATCGAGATGGATGACAAATTCTTGGGAACCTCAACCAATTTAGGACAAGATAATATGCAAAGTGTCCAAACAAGTTGCTTGAGTAACTTCACTAGTGATGGAAGATCTTCAAGATGAAGCTCTTTCAAGTTTTTTGCAAGAATAGACTTTCAATTCTGATAACTTCTCCAAATATGAAAGATCTATCAACTTTTCCATTAAATTGCGCCCATTAATCGAGATGGATGACAAATTCTCGGGAAGCTTAGGTAGGCGTTCTAGGTTATCTACGTTGAGGGTAAGCTTCTTGAGTTTAGAAAGGAGATTAAAATCTGAAGGCAAGGTGGCAATCCAATTACAACACAAAAACAAGGACTCTAGCTTTCTTAACCTTGAGATCCACTCGAGGCTTGGAGCTAGATGGGGAAGGGGCTTCATACTGTGAACACAAACTCAAATGTCTCAAATTGAATAGGTTCGAGAGATCTGGAAATCTCGTCACTAACACTATTGTAATGGATAGATTGGTCAAACTTTCAGGAAGCTTTGGTACTACGGAAATTCTCATGCCACTTAATCCCAAGATCCTCAAAAATGATAGTCTTCCAATTTCAATTGGAATTTCCCCCTCAAAATCTTCACAGTTGTCAACATATATCTCTTCAAGCTTCTCCAAAATTCCAAGGGTGCTAGGTAGCTTTCTTATGCAGGTGCAAGACACCCTTAATACTCTCAAATTCTTCATTTTCCCTATTGAATTGGGTAATTCTTGAATTCTCGAGTTAGAAATATTCAACTCAACAAGAGATCCAAAATTTTCGAATGGAAGTTCAGTAATTTGTGTATATTCAACCTAAGAATTGATAGTGATGTTGAGCAACCGGCTAAATTGCATATACGTAGTGATCTACATCCAAATGCACTAAGAGTTTCCAATTTCTTCATTCCTTTCCACTCAGGAATCTTGGTAATAGATGTCGAATCAACAATAAGTTCTGTTAAGGCTTCCAATTCCTCCATCTCATCCGGCAATGTCCAAAGGTTCCTACACCCTTTCAAGTTTAAAAACTTTAAGTGCTTTAACTTACCAATAGACTTATCAACTTGAACCAGTTCCTTGCACCCTTGAAGAATCAGTTGCTCTAAATTTTCATGAGCAGAAAAGTCAATAGTTTTGCACAAGTTTTTGCATTCGGTCAAATTTAGAACCTTCAAATTCTTTGCCCTCTGTAATGAAGAGAAAATGTTTAATTCTGATTCATTAGGAGATACAAAAGAGCAAAGTCAATATAGCAAAATTCATGTTGAAGTAGTACGATACCTTGATGTGGTGCCATCCCTCCCAATCATCTGTAATTCCACTCAATGATAGATCAAGAATCACTAATTTCAAAAGGGAAAATGCAGTCAATTGGAAAAAGAAGGGAAACTTATGCCATGAGAGAAATCTCAACTCCGGAAGAATGAGCAGATTCCTCTGGAACCAACTGGTTGAAGGAAAATGCTTAACGAAGTTATGCCATGAGAGCCAGCTAGAATTCTGAAGGATGGGTAGATTCCTTGGGAACCAATTGGTTGAAGAAAAATGCGGAACATTGTTCATATGTAAGTCTACACAGTCCACTTGAAGAAACCTTAAATTTGATACACTTGCCAATTCTTCCTTCCTAAAAAAGTGTTGAGATCGATGATCGAACTTGAGACATATTGCTTTAACGTTTTCTGTTCCCTGCCAAAGCAAAAACGGGAATAATTACCTATTGAAGGCATTCGAGTTGAACATACTTGAGGAATGCACATCCTATTAGTACTTTGAAATTGATTTTTACAATATAATTGACAGATGGGCATGTCGTGGTATAGCACACAAGTAACGACTTGGTTCAAAAAGAAGCAAATTAGCAAAGTCAACATGTATAACTTCTCATTAAATAGGAATGACATTCACTTTACCTTCTTTCCTATGACATCGATCGATTCTTCATGATCCCACACTCGACTTCGCTTCTCAGGTTCGAGACTACCATTTTGACAAATGATATCTCGCCCAAGGTCTCTTAGCTGATCATGCACCCACAATTGGTTACCTTCTGTAATCTTTATTAATGACATCTGTTTGAGGACTTCAAGGGAAGGTTCAGGGAAAAAATTATAGCTATCCCACATGTGTATCACAATTCTCACATCAAACCCAACAAAGAAGCAACAAATATCAAGAAATATTTCCTTCTCTTGATAATCTAATGCCTCAAAACTAATATTCAACCTACTTTTAACCTCTTTGTTGGGAATAGCTTTCAACTTCTTTAACGTGGTCTCCCAAATTCTTTTGTCTTTTCCATTTAAAAAGGAACCTATAACCTCAAGAGCCAAAGGAAGACCACCGCAGATTTTTACCACCTTTGTCGAGAGGGGGCTGTCTTCTATTGAAGGATGATCTCTTCCAAAGGCATGTCTACTAAACAATTGCAGAGAATGACTGAAATCCATTTCAATAAGTTCATGCTGAAAATCAACATCTTTGAGAAGTTCCTTGTTTCTTGTGGTAATAATAACTTTACTTCCTTTGCCGAACCATGGTTCATTCACCCCCATAAGAGCATCCAGCTGAATCTTTTGGTCGACATCATCAAGTACAAGCATGAGCTTTTTAGAGCATAACCTCTTCTTGATCTCAGTTATCCCTTCTACGATATTATGGATTGGCAAACATTTCCCTTTTTGGACATTAGAGATGAGCTTCTTTTGCAAACATACAATCTTTGTATCTCGAATATTAGACAAAAAGCAGCAGTAAGAAGAATCAGCCGATACTTTATTATAGACGATTTTGGCAAGAGTTGTCTTTCCGACACCACCCATACCATAAATACCAACAATCTTTGTTTCGGTGGTCTGTCCACCTATCACTTCCATGATTTTGTCCACTTGATCATCCATTTCAACCAAGCAATTAGATACTGCCAAGTAGTTCCTTTTCAACTCGATCAAAACCTTTTGGACAACTTCTTCTATGAACTCACCTTTGCCTCTGATAGTATTGAAGGCAAAAGAACCATACTGTTAAATCAAGATGAATAGAATAAAATGCAACGTATAAATGAATCATGCACAATAATTAATTCAAATACCTCTCCTTGAGTTCCCATCCCTTTAACGCTCCAACCTTGCTTAAGAGCTACCTTCCAATTTTGAAGAGTCTCATCAGTGTACCGTCCCTTGTTTATGTGTGAGTTAATGGCCTCACCGTATCTTGCAGTTTGGTAACGAACCTCGGATGGTGCTACATCATAGAAAATTGGCATAATCTTTTGTCCCCAATTTTCCATGCAATCAACCATCTGTACCAACTCCATGAGGCACCATGAACTAGCCGCATATTCTTTAGATAAGATAGGAATCGAGATTTTCGACTGCTTAATCGCTTGGACAAGCTCCGGGCCAATCTTTTCCCCAACGGGAAGCTCTTCATTATCTCTATATGCTTGTATTCCAGCTTGCATGAGGCGGATGTAAAGGTAATCGGCGATGTCCCGACGAGTATCCGGTCCTCTAAAGCTCAAAAATACTTCTTAATAACATTCCATTAGCTTTTCCATTCCCTAAATTTTTAGAGGACTTGCAACAACTTGATATATCACCTGAAAAGCGTTTACTATGATTCCATGAAAGTGTAGTGATAATTATCATGATTTCTCTAAGAAACTCTTCTGTTTTACGTCATTTTAGAAAGAAACCACAATGATGCACTAGACACCAAAATATGTCCTGATTATTTTATTAACAATATAGTAGAGAAGTGGACCCGTCTCAATTCTAGAGGAAGAAAGTTCCAAATTATTGTGGAATTATGGGTTTTAACTCACACTAAAAATTGATTGGAAAAAAGAATATTTCACGAAGATAAATCTTTGTCAACCTACTTTTGTCTTAAACATAGTCGTGACCTGCCTTTTCATCCAGAGAGGAAAGGACAATAAGTTTAGGGATACCCCCTCAATGATGGGGCCTACGACTATCGATTAGGCATGGGCTCTCCCAAGCTCATATCTCGCGCAAAGTTAGAATAGTCGATGTTAAATGAAATTGACGCTACAAGAATTTCAAATGAGAAGTTGCTACTAGCCTATTGGAGTCACCCAAAAATCAAGTGAGGCATTGGAGAATTTCTCACTTTCGACACAATCATAGAATCTAGGATCAGAGACTTGATTACACTAATTATCCAACTAGTGCCCTTTCGGTCCCTAACCTTGTTCAAACACTAACTAAAAATGTTCAAGCTATGACTATTCCCAACGAGGCTAAAACAATGGTCAATATATTGAAAATGCGCAATCAAATAAAAACATAACTGAAATCGAACTACACAAAGCAATAACCTAACATTCATTTCTAAGAAAACACAATATCTTAAACAAACCTTAAGGGCTTTTCAATTTTGAGCAAATTAAATTTTTTATCAAATATTCTCACACATTTTGAAAGAAAATTACTCAAAATTTTAATTTCTAAGTTTTTTCTAATTTCAGAAGAATAATTTTTTTCGGAATTTTTTAAAAATTTGTTTTCAAGATTTTTAAAATTTTAAAATTTTAAATTTTTAGAATATTATTTTTCAAAAAAATATTTTTAAAATTTTTAAAATATATAATTTTGTATATTTTAAAATAAATTATTTTTAAAATAAAAATAGGAAGCCGGTTCAGGACCGACCCGGGTCGCCAACCCACAGCCAGACTGGGCCTCATGCGCAGGCCCAGTCAGGTCCCCAAAATCTAGCCCATCCCATAAAGAAATAAAAAGGGCCCGGCCCAAGAAAGTAAAATAAGCCCATTATGCCTAATTCAACACTAACTCGGCGCGGTCCCTAAAGCCCTAAAAACCAAAACCCAGGAGTGGAATTAGACCGGCCCAGCCGCCAAGGGACCAAAGGCATCCGGCCGGGCTCCTTTTGCCCGACCCGCACGGTTCCCCGACCGTGACGGACCCGAGTCTTCAATTGGCCGCGAACGAGCGGCGCGGGGTAGTCTTTGGCGAAGCCAACTCCCGGCCCCGCTATGAACGCCGCCCGCCACGTTACCTGCCACGGCACGAACAAAGGAAAAATGGAACGACAACCAGCGTTCCAGGGCAAACCAAAATCAGAGAAAGAGTTCACGGATCTAACCGAGGCATTTTCACAAACAGGTGACGTGCGTTACGGAGTCGCAAGGTTGCCGGCTCAACCGCGAGCCCAACCAAGGCCAAGACTCTTGTCAAGCAACCAACAAAATAGGCAGAGGCCACACGGCCGACCGGCGGGCCCGGAGTGTCCGAAACAGAGTAAAGCAAGACACGCCGACGGGAACAAAAACAAGGGTGCCGGTCAGTGGTAATCCCTACCCGGCTCGGCGGCGGCGAAGGGGGCCGAACTCGATAGATCGGACTACGCCCGGTCGCCTCGCACGCCTCCAAGCCGGAATCCTCAGGAAATCGACCCCCAAGTCAAAAAAATCGAGAAGAAACAAACCGAGCCGAGACCTGCCGTGGCTTTGGCGCGGGGAAAGGGGGCACGGCGGCGGTTCGACGGCGGCGATTTAGGCACGGTGGCCGGCGGTCTCTCTCTCTCACTCACGGCTCTCTCTCTGGGACCTCCTCTCCACCCGATTTGTCTCTTCCCCCCGCAACTCTTGACTCTCACTCTCGTTTAGGAGCCAGCAGCAGGCGCGCGTGGCTTCTGCCACCACCAGCCTGCCGCGGCCGGCCTGATCCCTCTGCCCTCTGTTGTACGTTGTGTCCCTGTCTCTGTTGCAGAGACCGTCCCTGCTTCAGGCAGCGCAAGAAGAGAGGCGGAGAGACAAAGTGAGGACCGGGCCGGAGAAAAGAAAAGGAAAGAAAGAGGCCGGGCCAGGTCCAGTGGGAAGAAAAGGGAAGGAAAGAAGGTGCCGGGTCGGCCCGGCCCCACAAATTTTTTTAAATAAAACTTTATTTTCTATTTTATTTTTTTGTTTTTCCTCTTTTTTGTTCTTGTTTTAATGATTTGATCAATTCTATTGGTTTTTTATGAAAATGCTCTTAACACCTATTTTTTATGCAATTTAACGATAATTCTTTTTGTTTAAGGGTTAAAATTAATCCCTAATTTTCTATGCAACTAAATCCTAAATGAATAGACAAAATTTTGATGTCAACAAACTCTTTCTTTATGTGATAAAATTTCCCTTGAAAGGTAATGTTGAACATCCTTTGCACATAACGGCTTATTGTTGCTTGTGGGGTGACTGACTGTCTTATTAAACCTTTCTAATTTAGTTTTACCAAAATAGATTTGACAAACAGCACTTAGTTAGTTGCTCCCTTGACCTTAACAGATGCCCACGAAGAGTCGCACCCCCAACGACAATCTCATTAGAAAAATGAAATCAAGAAATTACACTGAAGCTAATTCAACCCTCACCATTAGACTAGTCTCTTAAGAGCATAAACCGATCCCTACTTACGGCCTTCTCTTAGGTTATCAACAAACAGATTAAGGGTCAATGGGTGAGCGTTAGTATGGTTTGAAGTTATTATTCACATCTGCCAGAAAATACCAGCTTATCAGAAAAGTGGATTTAATTACTAATCAATTACAGAGAATAAGATTTCAACAGAAAATAGAAGCTTGAATGCTCTATAAGCGTTTTTCCAAAAAATTAAGTCGGAACACACCAGATCATAGGGATGAGAGCTGCATTTTACAAAGGCAAAGAGTTCCGGTTTACCAGAGTGCAACATTATAGTCTATTCAATCCATATCTACGGTCAAATACAGAGTTGAGGGTATCAAATTTCTGCCTAGGAGTGTACTTACTGATAATCCCCAAAAAAAAAAAAATCATCAGATCCGCTCAAATTGTCTCTACTGTTAATTACAAAGTTGAGGGTATCAATCTGTCTCTACTGTTAAATACGAATTTGTAGTCTCAAAGTCTCTTAAAGATACTACTGTCTCTGTTCGCACAAGAAAAATCCCATCAAACAAAAGAAATCAACGGATAAACTTAAACTAATTTAGCTTTTAACGTCAACCCATTTCTTAAAGAGTGTAAATCCAATTCCTAATTACAGAAATCTCTGAGACATCAAAAAGCTAATGCATAGGAGTGGCGTTGAGTTCCAAGATCTGAGGCCTGACTTTTGCTTAGATGGAAGCATGATCAGCGTTAAGAATGCGACTAGAGTTAGGCTAAAGCTGTTAGTGTTAGACGCAACTGGTGGTGATCAATCATCGAGTCAACTGAGAAAAGAATTGATACTGATCTGAGAGTCCTTCCATTGTTTCCATCAACTTCCGCACCTAGTTGCATTACAGAGCAGACCCTATTCTATAAAGAAGGCAATAAACGAGAGGAAATTACCGTAGATGGAAGGGGGTGAAGATGAAGAGTCCGTATCAAATGCTGAGAAGCAGATAAAGATCCCAAGAATAAACGGTCTTGGCTTTTGAGTTCAGCTGAAGAAGGACACGACTTATATAAGACGGTGAATTCACCCTCCTTCGCCGAGCCCTTCCAGGAAAGTGAGGGCTTGCTAGTTGCAGGGAAACTTCAAGCCGACTGTGAAAAAGTGAATACGCGTTGCTTTTGACTTTTGAGATAATCGAGTTGAGTTACTGGAAATTTCTCGAAGTCCGAAGATTTTTTTGGCACTAAAGGCGAGAGTAAAGTAGGATTTTCATTGCATGTTATTAGTTTAGAAATCATACCGTTTATATTAATTGATATTCTTTTAACGACGATGAAGGTGAAGCCCAGACACATTCAAATTTTACATATATAAACCAAAAAAAAAATGTAGAATTCATATATTTTAAGTATATCAAAGTTATACACAATGAGTTCATAAAAAAAATAGAAAAAATAACACCATAAATGTCATAACTTTCGTACAACACTTACTTAAGTGCTATAACTTTTTTGGGATTGATTAAGCAATATAATTTTCATTTGACGTTTACTTAAATACCATAATCTTTTATTTTTTGATCACTTGTATCATAACTTTTTAAAATTGTTCACCCAAGAATGAATGTTCCCGCGAGGACCGTGGGTCCATCGCTGTCTTTTTTAGTTCTCCACTGTTTGACGCTTCCTCTTTTCTCCAAATTTTTACTTTTTTCTTTTTAATTTTTTTCTCAAAATTTGCTGACACGGCAGCTATATCAATGCCTCCATTTTCAAGGAAGAAAAATCATGTTTGTTTTTTCTATTAACTAAATTGGATGGAGTTAATAGCGGAACTTAATCGTACCGATTTAATGAGTTTTAAAATTTGATTATATTTTTTTAAAGTTTTAAAATTTGAAGGCACTTTTGCAGTATATTTCAAGATTTATGGAGTATTTATCCCCTCTTATGGGATAATAGCAACAAATGATTCTTAAATTTTGGCTCAATATGTAATGTTATCCTTAAATTTTTAATTTGTTCAATGTGATAACTAAAATATTGATAGATGTTCAATTTAGTCTTTAGATTAAATTCGTATTTCCATATAGTTTAATAACTAGATTGGATATCTATTAATAGTTCATGGATTACATCAAATAAATAAAAATTTTAAAAATGACATAACATATTTTGCTAGAGTTCAATGATCACATTAAACAAATTCCAAATTCAGAGACATTGTTAGATATTGGACAAAATATAGAGATTATTTACGACATTTTTTTCATTTTTTAAATCTAAAACTCCAGAAACTTGAGGATAGACAAATAAATTCACATATAATTTTTTGATAATTTTCTGAAATTTGAACAATAATTAAAATTTTAACAAAAAGGTGAAAGAACTACAATTAACTTCTTTAAGTCCAAGCAAAGAGGCACTAAATCAATTGATTTTCACCATTTCTTTACGATGTCACTTCGCGTGGGCACCATTTTCATGGGAGAGACGACTGGTGCATTGACGCTCAGGAAAGTGAGGACTTGCTAGTTGCGGGGAAACTTCAAGCCGACTGAGAAAAAGTGAATATGCGTTTTGCTTTTGACTTTTGGGGTAATTGAGTTGAGTTTCTGGGAAATTTCTCCAAGTCCAAAGATTCTTTGGCACGAAAGGCGGGAGTACAATAGATTTTCATTCGTGTTATTAGATTAGAAATCATTCAATTTTGTAGGTGAAACCCATGCCCTCTCAAATTTTACAAATACTTAACCCAGAAATGTAGAATTCATATATTTTAATTAATTGCAATGAATTATGTTAGAGTTATACATATTGAGTTTGTAAGACAAAAATAATTAGGAAAAATAATACCACAGATGAGATAACTTCCATACAACACTCAAGTTCTATAACTTTTTTGGATTACTTGAGTGACATAACCTTCGTTCAGCATTTACTCAAATGCCTTAATTTTTTTTTTTTGATCACTTGCGCCATAATTTTTTAAAATCATTCACCCAAGTGTTGAAAATTTGACATGGAGTAATATTTGTGATGAACTTTTTTAAAAGTCAGAGCACTTAAGTAGAGTTATGATATTCATGTAAACATTTTTTTAAAAAAGTTACAGCACTTAAATAATCGAAAAAAATTAGTTATAGCAGTCAAGTAAATATCGTACGAAAGTTTTGACACATGTTATATTTTATTTGTCAAAAGTTGTACTTAGCTAGAAAGGAGTAAAACTCCAAAAATATTTGCAATACTACTAGTGATAGCTTACCAATTATAGATGGTTCGAATAGAACTTCCAAGACTGGGGACATCAATATGTGCAATTACAAGAAAATATTGGCTGCAATTCGGATTTCACTTGTGTCATAATCCGAGTCTACACACCAGGCGACATGTGTTGCCCAAGCCCCACCACATCAAATTCTGCATCTAGTTGCATTACGGAACAGACCCAATTTATCGAAAAGAAGGCAATAAACGAGAGGAAATTGCCAGAGATGGAGGGGCTGAAGATGAACAATCGGATCAAATGCTGAGAAGCAGACAAAGATCCCAAGAGTAATCGTTCTTGGCTTTCGAGGTCGGCGGAAGAGAGACAAAGACTTCTATCAGACGGTGAATTTCACCCTCCCTCGCCGTGCCCTTCCAGGAAAGCGAGGGCTTGCTAGTTGCAGGGAAACTTCAAGCCGACCGAAAAAAAGTGAATACGCCGTTGCTTTTTCGCTTTTTCACTTTTGAGGTAAGCGAAGTCCAAAGATTCTTTGGCGAGACTACAACTGCAAGACAATTTCATTGCATGATATTAGTTTAGAAATTCTTTTAATGACGATGAAGGTGAAGCCCAGGCCCATTCAAATTTTACATATATTAAACCTAAAAATGTAAAATTTATATATTTTAAGTATGTTAGAGTTATACACAATCAGTTAGTGAAACCAAAAAAGTTAGGAAAAATAACACCACAAATACCATAACCTCCATACAACACTCATTTAGGTACGATAACTTTTTTGGATCATTTGAATGGTGTAACTTAGTTCAATGCTTATTTAAATATCATCATCTTTTTTTTCTTTTTTCTTTTTCCGATCCCTTGTACCATAACTTCTTAAAATTGTTCACAGAATTCGACATGGTATAACATTTGTGATGAGCATTTTTAAAAATCATAACACTGAAGTAAAGTTATGACACTTAGGTGAATATTTTTTTTTAAAGTTATGGCACTTAAATAATCGGAAAAAAATAGTTATGATAATCAAGTAAATGTTGTACAAAAGTTATAATATCCGTGGCTTTTTATTTGTCAAAAGTTGCATTCAGCCATAAAGGCGTAAAGCTCCAAAAGTATTTGCAATACTAGTGAAAGCTTACCAACTATAGATGGTTCAAACTGAACTTCCAAGACTAGGGACATCAACATATGCAACCATAGTAGTGTGTTTGGTTATCGTTTAGCAGGTTGAGTAGCCACCCGACCTTAGACAAGGCATCCAAAACTTACTTTTTTACCAAGGAAATTTTTAAGAGAAACTTAATTATCCTGTAGTCCAAAAATTGGAAATTACAAAGTTGTAAGTCAATCATGAACTACAATATATAAGTCAACTTAACTTATATTTATAGATTATTTATGATCAAAAATAAAATTAATAATATGTTTATATGCATCATTGCTGATTAATCAACGAAAGAATTATTCCATTGTTTTTCAACAATGACTGGTAAATTAATTTAAATTTCTATCATGATATTGTACTATGGATATTTAAATCTAAAGGAAATGCAATCATACTGTAAAATCCATGTTAAATATTTTTATTTTTATTGCATTTTATTCTAAAATTGGTTTTTATAAAAATTGACGTGGCTTTTTTTATTCGTGTTTATTTTAAGAGAGGCACCGATGTGGTTGCTAATGCCAAATGTTCTATTTATAATTAAAATATAAAACATTGTTATGAATACTTTAGAGAAATAAAGATCTAAAAAAAGGATAGAAAAACCAGACAAAAATTCATTCTGGAGAGCTACATTCGTCTCCATCAACTACCTTTGAACATCATTCATTTAAAAAAAGAAAAAGAAAAGAAGAAGCTCCGAACAATGTTTTGGAGAGTGGAGATTGCATTCGTTTTTGCACGAATTCATCCTACCATAATCAAAATTCTTCAAAGAGGTAACATGAATACGTGCCTCCCCAAGTCTCGGAGCTTCTTTGCGTCCACTACCTCACGGTCAAGCAATGCCACCTTTTCAGGTAAACTTTGCAAATCTGAGCAAGGTCACAGGCCACCACTGTCGAACGGGCAAGGGCAGCCAGTGGCAAAGTTGCAGCCAGCCTCACCGGCTGAAGAAGTTTATGCGCAAAGAAGAAATTGGGACGAAGAATCAGAGAGATCTTGAGATGAAGGACCCTTTTGTATTCTGTTTCTCTTACTTTTACATTCAATCGATACTCACGGACTAACTCTGAAATCTGTTTTACAGGTATTGAATCAGTTGAAGAAAATAAAACTAACCGAAACAAAAAACAAAAAGACTAGCTTCCAGAACTGAATTACACTAGACTAACTGCCGAGACTCGCCAAGGCTTGAAGCACTATACAGAAGGTTCGAAACAGGTTCTCTCCTTATTCTTCTCAGCAGCATGTACAAACTCTACTTCCTCTTCTTCATATGTTTTCTCTTTATTGCTCTTGTATATCTTGCTTCCCCTGTTCTTCCTGGTATCCCTTGTTCTTCCTAGTATCAGTGATGGCTTCAGTTGAGTAGCTTATGTTCTTGTTGTTCTTAACAGCCCCCCTCAAATTGGGAATGGGTGAGAAACCGATTCCTAATTTGATGCGTAGCTGATAATGTGTAATTCGAGAGAGAGATTTTGTGAATATGTCAGCAAGTTGATAGTTACTTGAAACATATTTCACTTGTAGTAACCCTGATGAGACCTTTTCCCTAACAAAATGAAAGTCTATCTCAATGTGTTTGGTGCAAGCATGTAGAACAGGATTAATAGTGAGAGAGATGCCTGATTTATTGTCACAAAAGAGCTGTGTTGGACAAGTCAATGAGCATCCTATATCACGTAGAACAAAGCTGATCCAGGTAAGTTCAGCAGATGTAGAAGCAAGAGCACGATACTCAGCTTCTGTAGAGGATCGACTGACTGTGGATTGTTTCTTTGCTGCCCAAGATATGAGATTGGAGCCAAGGTATATACAAAAACCTATTGTTGATCTTCTGGTTTCAACACATCTTGCCCAATCTGCATTTGAAAATCCATATAGATGGAGAGAGCTTTTAGAGTGAATAAAGACTCCAAGACTTATAGTGCCTTTGACATATCTTAAAACTCTATTGAGTTTATGTAAGTTTGCAACAGTGGGTTTCTGCAATTTCTGACACAGTTGATTTGTGGCATATGCGATGTCAGGTCTTGTTAAAGTTAGATACTGAAGTCCACCCACTAAGCTTCGATATTCGGTAGGATTGGAGAGTGAAGCAGAGTCATTTATCAGAACAGTTGGTTTTAGTGATCTAGGAGTAGTAATCGGTTTGCACTCAAGCATATGAGCTCGAGTAAGAAGATCTCTGGCATATTTAGTCTAGCAAAGAAATGGATAGTCAAAAGTATTTTTGACTTCAATGCCAAGAAAGTAGTGTAGAAGACCAAGATCTTTCATATAGAACTGAAGACTTAGAGAATGGATGAGTTTGGAAAGTAAGTGAGAGGAGCTTCTAGTCAGGATAATGTCGTCAACATATAGTAGTAGAAGAATAGTGTCTGTATCATTATGATAGATGAACAAGGATGGGTCGGTTGAGCTGCAAAAGAACCCATATTCAAGCAGAAAATTGCTGAACTTGTCAAACCAGGCTCGAGGAGCTTGTCGAAGTCCATAGAGAGACTTCCTGAGCAGACATACATGATGAGGTTTCTTGGGATCTTGAAAACCAGGAGGCTGCTCCATGTAAACTATCTCATTCAATGTACCATGTAAGAATGCATTTTTGACATCTAGTTGATGAATTGGCCAGTGTTTCATCATGGCTACAGATAGAACTATACAAATTGTAGCATGTTTGATGACTGGACTAAATGTTTCTGTGAAGTCTATACCCTCTTCTTGATGAAATCCTTTAGCAACCAGTCGAGCCTTAAGTCGATCAAGACTACCATCAGCTGCAAGCTTTGTTTTAAATACCTACTTACAGCCAATAACATTCATTTGACCAGTTCTGGGAATTAATTCCCAAGTTTTGTTATGATAAAGTGCATCCATCTCTTCTGTCATTGCCTTATACTAGCCTTTATGTGCTAAGGTTGATTTGATTGTTTTTGGTTTAGTAGGTACTTCATATATAGCAAGACATGCATACCGAGGATTGGACTTGATAATGCCAGACTTAGACCTAGTCTGCATAGGGTGAGTAGGTAATGTACCTTGTGAATTTGTCTGATTATTTGAAGTATGTTGTTCCATATCTGGTTCATCTGTTGTCTCAGTTATGGGAATAGGTACTTCAACTTGTTGTGGACTATCCTGAGTAGTGGTGGATACTTGATTCATAGGGAATTCAGCTGGAGAGACAGAAATTGCTTGTTCTGTGCATTCAGGTGAGATTACTCCATTTGTTTGATTAGCTGTGGCTTCTTGTTCCCAATCTGTATACTGAGAAATTGAATGTTCTATGTGATTTGTAGTGGAGGAAGCTAGGAACTTCTCTTCTTCTGTCCACAATTTATACAAGTGTGTGTAGGAAGGATAAACTGTTACTAATTTCTAAGAGACTGGGAAAAAATTTTCATCAAACACTGCATGCCGACTAATATAGACATGACCAGTAGTAGGGAGAAGACATCGATATCCCTTATAGTGATCACTGTATCCAAGAAAGACACAAAAGTTAGTGACTGTGGATCAAGCTTATTTACGTGCATATGGTCGAAGACAGGGATAGCAAGCATAGCCAAAGGTTCTGAGATGATCATATCTTGGTCTTTGCTGATATAATTTGCTGAAGGGAGACTGCATCTGTAATTTTTTGAGTAGGAAGAATGTTAACAATATAGTTAGCTGTTACAAATGCATCTACCCAAAATTTTAATGGAATTTTTGCATGATATAGCATCGCCAGACCAAGTTCAACTATATGTCGATGCTTCCTTTCAGGTATCCCATTCTGCTCGGTGTATATGGACGGGAGATATCTTTGTTGAATGCCACGGTTACGTAAGTGAGTTCTGAATTTTTGGCTAATAAACTCTCCTCCACCATCACACTGGAAGGTCTTGATTTTACAGTTATGCTGATTTTCTACTAACTTTTGAAACATGAGAAAAATACTATAGAAATCTGACTTCAGCTTTAATGGGTATATCCAACTGAACCGAGAGAAATTGTCAACAAAAATGACATAGTACTTGAAACTCTGAAAAGATTTAATTGGAGAAGGTCCCCAGATATCACAGTGAATTTGTTCTAGAGGTTTTGTAGCTGTAGAACTTGATAATGGAAAAGGTAGAGCAGTACTCTTAGCTATTTGACAACTTTTACATACAGACTGTGGTTCTTTGTTATACTGAATCAGATTTTGATCCCTCAAATGCTTCAAGATACTCTGATTTGTATGAGTTGATGCTAGATATTCTCTGCAACAATCCTTTGTCTTTGTGTGAAATAGACTTCTGCAGCATGAGGGTCTACTCTGTACAGCCCTCTAACCTTCCTTCCTAGCTTCATGGTTGTGTTGGTTGTGCTGTCCTTGATGTACACACCAGTTTTGTCAAAAATAAAGGAACAAGGGTAATCATCAGTGAATTTTGACACTGATAAAAGATTTTTCTTAATCTCAGGAACAATCAGCACATCATTTAGTGGCAAGGCAGTAATTGCAGTATTTAGGATTGCATTACCAATGTATCTGACAGGTAAACACAGACCATTGCCTATCATGACTGTATCAGCATTGTTATTTCTAGAAAGACTATGAAGTATACCAGCATTAGAGGTGATATGAGCTGTTGCTTTAGTGTCTGGATACCATTCTTGATCATTTGCCTCCTCGATATATAGTGCTACTAGTGCTGTTGGTATCTCCTCAACTTGATAGGAGTTACCAAACTGATACCAGCAATGTAAGGCATCATGACCAGGCCTCTTACAGATTTGACACTCAAGTCGACTGTGTTCTGTTGGTTTCTCCACTTGTATCTTTTTGTGAAGAGTTGAATTTGGTGCAGGATATGACTTGGTATCAGAATATCTTTGTGCTGATACATTGTATGGTCTAAATCCTTGAACAGGATTCAAGCCAGAGGAGGTATTGAATTGTTTGAACTGCTGATTTTCTTGTTCATAGTTTGAGTTATTATTTCTGTAACTCATGTTTCTTCCAGGATAACCAAAGTTCCTATACCTGGCATTATATGTCCTTCCTCTTCCATAATCTCTTCCTCCAAGATTATTTACTCTTGATCCTCTAAGAATAGCATTCTGTTGTATATATTCTCTGTCAGTCTCTTCTTTATGTATAGCTTCAGTTTTCCTCTGGCCATAGTAAGCTAGGTTAGGTCTCGAACGATTCAAAGAATAATTCTCAGTAACCGGCTTCGAATCTTTCTAAATGTGAGATTACTTCATCATATTCTGGTTGGGGCTTCAAGCAATAGATTGTAGTTTTAAAACTTTCATACTCGGATCCCAGACCTTCCAGAACTCCAAATAATTTTGTGATTTCATCAACTGGTTTTCCTATGGCATTCAATTGATCACATATTGATTTGTACTCCCTGAGGTATGCTAATAATGTTCGTTCACGTTTCTGGCAAGCCTGCAGTTTTCCTCTTAACTCGAACTCCTTAGCTACTGACTTTTGTGTGAACCGATTTAACAGAGTTTGCCAAAGTTCATAAGCGGTGTTTAAACCAATTATCGTGAGTATATTTTTACATCGCACCACTAATCCAAGAAGATATGAGCTAATTTGTTTTTATCCAGTCTTTATAATCAGGATTAGGGATCTCAGAAGTTCGACCTCCTTCTTCAACCTATACTGTCTTTGCAGGTGGTGAAATTTCCCCATTCACAAAACCAAATAGATCTTGGCTTCTTAAGAATCTATAGAATTGAGCTTGCCACAGGAGGAAATTATCCTTAGCTAATTTGATGGTAACAAAATTCGAGATATTAACATGAATAGGAAATGGATATCTCAAACTTCTTGCTGCCATTCTATTCTTCCTGATCTCTGATCAACTCTAGTTGCAGACACAAAATTCTACTGATTTGCATTATGCTGCAACGAGTATATTGCTGATGAAGATTTAAATGCGGATGGACAATACCAACTCATAGATCTTGTTGGAAGATACAGATACCTTCAGAGATCAAAGAAGTTTCGAATCTAACTTCGATCTGGTGTAGCTCTCACTATTTTGTGTAGCATCAAGATGATTTCTTCAGGATGCAGCTGCTCTGATACCATAAAGAAGTTTATGCGCAAAGAAGAAATTGAGACGAAGAATCTGTAGAGAGATCTTGAGATGAAGGACCCTTTTGTATTCTGTTTCTCTTACTTTTACATTCAATCGAGAGTTTGCCTTTTATACTCACGGACTAACTTTGAAATCTGTTTTACAGGTATTGAATCAGTTGAAGAAAATAAAACTAACTAACCGAAACAAAAAACAAAAAGACTAGCTTCCAGAACTTAATTACACTAGACTAACTGCCGAGACTCGCCAAGGCTTGAAGCACTATATAGAAGGTTCGAAACAGGTTCTCTTCTTATTCTTCTCAGCAGCATGTACAAACTCTACTTCCTCTTCTTCGTGTGTTTTCTCTTTATTGCTCTTGTCTATCTTGCTTCCCCTGTTCTTCCCGGCATCCCCTGTTCTTCTTGGTATTAGTGATGGCTTCAGTTGAGTAGCTTCTGTTCTTGTTGTTCTTAACACCGGCAAGTGGCAAGGGGCTGCCACCTCGTCTGGTACAGTCGTTGCACACATGCGCGCCCCACGTTTTCCTTTTTCCATGCTAGCGAAGCAGAAGCCGTGAAGCAACCCACAATCTCTCTCCTCCCTCTCGCTAGCTACCCCTCCTTTTTTCTCTTCCTTGCATGTGTCTGGTTGTGCTCCATCTTCACGGTTGCTGCTCCAAATTTCATTTCCTCTCAAAATCCGCTGCTCCTCTCCTTCTCGTGCCTCTCCACAGAAGCTGCTCGATTGCTTAGTAGATGCCACACGTCACCAGCTTCAACGCTTTTTGGTCAACAATCCCCCCTCTCTATCCTACCAGCAATACCGCCCAATTTTCCTCGGCTTTTCCGCGCTGCCACTGTTTGAAGTAGTTCCATGGGCCCAGCAGCTTCTTCAACGGCCCATCTACTCCAGTGAACATGTCTCGACCAGCCCCTTTGCCAATCACCAGCCCCGTGTCATCCGCCAACAACCGCCGAGACCAACTCAGCTCCCTCAAGCAAAATCAAAACCGAGCAAAGCAGAATTTCAGCCAAGCCGTGAAGCTTTGCAGGCAGATTTTGGCCTCGGGTCGACCCCCGTTGGCAGTCTCACTTTGAGGTTTATCGGCCCTCGTCGCGTGCTTAACAATTTAATCTGAGCAGATCTTTAATCATGTAAGTTTTGCTCACTAAACCTCGCTTAATAGAGTAATGATGCTTAGGGGTTGATTAGATTTAATTAAGTATGATTAGGTGGATAGATTAGAGTAGAGTAGAGCAATTGAATTAGTGCCTTATCAATGCATGTTAGGCAATTAGTTAGTGTTGTTAGCAAGTAGACACGCCCTAATATTTATTGAGCGAACCTTAGAATTTTTCCGGGTCCGTCTCGGCTTCCAATTAGGCATTACGGGCCTAAGTTGGATTTTCCGGAAATTAGATCGAGATGGTCGATGATTGGAATTTTATGCTGATTATCATGGTGTAGTTTGTTTAATTTATTAAGTGCTAGATTGTGTTGAATTGATTTATTAGTGATTTTAGGATTTATTCCTAAATTAATTAATTGTGATAATTAATTGGAAAATTGCCGAGCGTCGGTTTACAGCGCTAAAAATATGTAATAGGCTATTGAAATTGGTGGGATATTAAAAAAAAGTGAAATTATGATATTTTGACTAAGGCCAAC
Organism: Eucalyptus leucophloia subsp. euroa; assembly: GCA_017140325.1. Lineage (NCBI taxonomy): Eukaryota > Viridiplantae > Streptophyta > Magnoliopsida > Myrtales > Myrtaceae > Eucalyptus > Eucalyptus leucophloia. Next base: position 66,402,733 of record CM029475.1, read on the forward strand.
AATGTCCCCACACATGGCTATTTTTATCGGAGATGATAAAAATTGGTGAATTGATTGAATGGTCAAGATAGTATACATTATTATCCTACGAGTTCTGATATGTCAGCTTAGTGAGAGCAGTATACTGGTGTACTATATAAGCCTACGGGCGATATGTCAGCTTAGCGCAAACAATACACTTTATCAGCTTAGAGTAAGCACCGGGGGCATACTATATTAGCCCGTAGGCGATATGTTAGCTTAGTGATAGCAGTATACCGGTATACTATATCAGCCTGCGGGCGATATGTCAGTTTAGCAAGAGTAGTATACCTTAACCTTATCAGCTTAGTGCTAGCTATACTATCTATTTATCAGTTTAGAGTGAGCAGTCCTGATATAGTTGGACTGTATAGATAGTATTGATTGAATTGACCATGGGATGGTCCGATGACATGAAATCAACTAGGTCGATTAATCGATGATTCGATCTGAGTTCTAAATTGACATGATGACGTAATTCAATGATTGGTTGATGTGATATAAATCATTTGTTAAATAATATTGATTTACAGGTTGGAACTGAGACCAAGGTAAGTCCTCTGACTCATGTTGTGCTTAGGCGGCCTCTAGAGTGTATTGGCTTCTTAATCGGGTCTTAGGGGTAGAACTTGCTGAGACGTTGTCTCACTAGTTATTGTATAACCATTTTCAGGTCCTTACATGATGTTGATGGAGAATCGGGAGCCTCGGATTTTGGAAAGGTGGAGAGGCCAGAATCGGAGAATGAGTCTGACTAGTAGGTCATAGGACATTTCCTTTTGGAATGAGCCGACCTTTTCGTAAATAGTCTGGTCTAGTAAATAAATCCGGTTGTTTATAAAAGGTTTGTTTTGGTTTGAAAAATTGGCTTTACTTTTCTATCCCATTGAATTGTTGTCTGAGCATTATTTATCTGCTTCCGAATGTGCATTTAAGAATGAATGGGTCAGCGATGCGTCCTGGGACGTTGCAATCTAATCGACCAAGGAGGGATGGACACGTGCTCAGAGAATTGAGGTGTGACAGATTGACTATGATAAGACATATGCACCAGTAGCCAGGTTAGAAGCCATGAGGCTATTGCTTGCTTATGCATGTTTTCATAACTTTAAGGTATTCTAGATGGACATCAAAAGCACATTCCTCAATAAATTCATCCAAGAAGAAGTTTATGTGGAACAACCACAATGATTTAAAGATTCCAAAAAGCCAGACTTTGTTTATAGACTGAAAAAAGCGTTATACGATCCGAAGTAAGCACCTCATGCTTAGGCTTAACAAGTTTATGGATTTAAGAAAGGTATGGTCAACACTATTTTATTTATCAAGAAAGAAGGTAAACATTTCTTGCTAGTCCAAATATATGTCGATGACATTATCTTTGGTACTTCTAATGAACTTTTGTACAAGAAATTTTCTAAGTTTATGGGGGAAGAATCAGAATTGAGTATGATGGGAGAATCAACCTTCTTTCTGGGTCTATGAGTCAGACAATCCAAAGAAGGAACCTTCATTTATTAAGAAAAATATGCCAAATATATTATCAAGAAGTTTGGAATGGAGAATTACAAAAAAGTTGAGACTACTATGTCAAGTTTCTCCAAACTTGATAAAGATGAGGGTGGTAAGAAGGTGGACCAGAAAACCTACAGAAGTATGATCGGTTCTCTACTCTATTTTACTACTCCTCTTCCTGATATTCTATTTAGTGTGTACATGGGTACAAGATTTCAAGCTAATCCTAGAAAATCTCATCTTAGTTCTATTAAACGTATTATCGAATATATTACCACTAATCATAAGTTAGGTCTGCAGTATCCAAAAAAAGGAGATTTTACCTTACTTGGATACTTAGACACAGATTTAGCCGATTGTAGAGTTGATCGGAAAAGTACTTCAAGGACATGCCAACTTCTAAGACAAATGTTGATGTCCTAATTCTGGAAGAAACATAATACTGTCGCACTCTGAACCGCAGAAGCAAAATATGTTGCTCTTGGTAGTTGTTGTTCTCAAATTCTATAGATTATACAACAACTAAAAGACTTAAGAGAATTATGTACTGAAATCAGATACGACAACACAAGTGCAATCAATCTCACTAAGAACCCCATTCTTCATTCAAGAGTGAAGAACATTGAGATTCAATACCATTTTGTAAGAGATCATGTGCACAATGGTAAAATTAACATTTAGTTTGTTGATTCAAAGAATCAACCGGCAAATATTTTCACCAAGCCTCTTGAAAAAGATATGTTTGAGTATATTCATGAGAAATTTCATATTACTTATCCTTTTGGTTAGAGTCTATACAAGCCAAACTCAAGAGTACAATCTTTTGAAAGAAATAACACTGGGGAAGCACACTCTGACTCAAGTATTTATAATTCAAATTTTGGCACATAAGTTTCCTTCCTTAATAAGCGGGTATGAATATTTTATACTTATTCAAATCTTGATTTGCATGTTATGGTTTTTGGAAATTGTGGTTAATTTTTCAACATTTCCCTAACGATTTTGTGGACAAGAACAAATAGGTTGATGTTCAAGGTGAGCAACAAACTTCCAAGGCACGATAAGATCTTTCATCGCATTTGAATGTCCCCCCAGTGCACTTTGCCAAAGCTAGTGCTCAGGCAGAATAAGATGTCAACTATCCAAGGATTGTTGAGCTCCTAATGGATATTAAAGCATAGTAGTATGGTATGGAGATTGAAATCCAAAAGCTACATGCTTCTCTTGATACTACATCACAGTCTCTTGGTGGAAAGGTACAGTCTCTTGATGAAAAGGTTCAAATCATCAAATAGCAAACCGTATAAAATATGGCTAAGGTCGAGAATGCTTTAGTTAGTGCATGGCCAAGATTGAGGAGACCATGTAGAACATGGAGGACTTCCACCTTGTCCAAGTTCCAAGAAACCCTTGATTTTTTAAAAATCTTCATCTTTTCATGTCTTTTATGTGCTTAAATCATTTTGGTATGTTTTTTGGTTTGGAGTCTTTGCTTGATTTGCATACCTTTTTAAACCCTCTTGTTGGTGACAAAAAGGGGGAGACTATGTAAATTTTAAGACTTTGTGTGTTTTGTGCAGACTTTGGTGTGTTTGTGCAGATTTTCACAAACTTTTAAGTTGGTGTTTGTTATTAATAAATATCATGCTTATCTAATGTCTACCTATTCATAAAATTTATATTTTGTGCTGCTTAGGCGTTTTCTGATATAATTATATAGACTTTATGTCTAAATTTGCATGAAAGTTTTGTTACCGTCAAAAAGGAAAAGATTGTTAAGAAAACTCATATCAAGATTTTGAAGTTGACAAAACTTTATGTTTCTAATATCTATCTTAAGTGCCGATTGCTTATAAATTGTTTCTAAGAAACTATCGAAGACTTCGATCAAAGTCTATTATATTCCAGAAGCATTTCCCACTCTAACTAGTCCAGAACGAGATCATGTCTAGAATGAGGAAGAGTCCAAAACTAGACTCAGTGACGTTGTGACACAAATCCAGAATGAACTTTATTTGGAAACTATTCTTCGTTGACTATTTTTGGTTAAGGATTTTACTTACCATATTTAAAAGCATTGATTATGTGACATCTTGATTTTCAGGTTCTGTTTTCTATTGGATAAGTTGGGCTTTTTATTGATGTGTCTATAGTTCTTTTCTCTGAGTTGGCCACTCACGAGATAACTAGCCTATCAGGTGAGGCCATTAAGGGATTTTAACGCAATAGATTTGAGAATTTGACGAAGAATCGACTGCTCGGCCGTGTTAGTCTGCAAGGGTCATTACAGCACTGTCAAAATTGATTAGAGACTAGAAATAGGTTGATTCGATAGAGGTACGTGATTAGTGTGTGGGTGATATCACCGGATTGCAAAATTTCTATCGACTGACACTAGATCGATTTTTCTGTCGTTTTGGTACCCTGTATCCGTATTGGAAAATTCGAGATTTTCATGATAACCGAGAGTCATCAATATGTCAAAGATGTACATTGTGGCTCGAAACTAATCGACCATGGGTTAATTGCACAAAAAATTTCTAAAAGCTATTTAGTGGGCTAGCTCACGCTAAAATCGCACTAGAGTGAAATTAACCAAAAATTCGAATCCGATTTCAGAAATTGGAAGTTCTGTCGTGTCACAATTCATTCTAGGACTGTCGACTCATCCTCCGAAGATTTTTCTGCAAATCGAGATTTTGGCAAAAATTCAAAATAGGGCCGTTTTTGTTCGGAAAATTCAGGAGACCATTTTCGATCACGTTTTTAGGATGCAAGTTGGTTTTATCGGCGAGGAAAAATGTTAATTTGATCAAGGGCATCTTGGTGGAATTTATAGGGATCGGTTTAAGTCCAATTGAAGAGAAATTGAATCCAATTTGGTAGAATTTGTCCCAAAATTCGTAGGTCATGATCTCCTCAACCTTTGGACCACTTAATGAACAACTAAAAGAACAATGGAAGCTTGAAATAAATAGCTAAATTGGACAACCCTGCTCAGTTTTGGAGGCTGGGGCTTGTTGTAAGTTGATTAACCCATCTGTTGCACGGATTTATTCATGTCTTTTCATTAATAATTGTGCTCCCCACAACCACAGCCTGGACGAGCTGATTTGGACATGAACCAACATGTCAACAACATCACCGACATTGGATGTGTTCCAGAGGTAAGGGTTGCAGGCCTTCCTTCATGTCCATTCTGTTGGACATGGCTCATACTTCTAATACGATTGATTCAAGTTTCTTCTTCTAGTTCCCTTTGTTTTGCTATACCAATCTGGCTTTCAAGAGAAGATGAGTCGAGAATTAAATCGTTTCAATCTGCATCTGGGTTGGGTTCCTCATCGTCATATCTGCCATATTAGGAAGTTGAAGTGATATGCTCACAGTTTTACCAAGGCTTGCCTTTCCCGTGGGAAGAGCTTTTTCTTTGTTCCCGGTGTCACCAAGTGGACCACAAAATTTTATCAAAAACATTCTGGTTTTGTGCTGCTTTCCTCTAATTTGCCAAAAGGTGTCATGGAAGAAGAATAAGGATAGAGGCTTTGGCCCATCTAGGTCAAGCATGTATTTGGGCTGTACTTCATGTTCGGCCTCACATGGGAAGAAGCATCGACTTGTCTTTCGGAGTTTTTCTTGTCCCACCGACTTGTAGAGATGAAGGCATCGGCAGTTTTTGATGAAATGTTCCTTAATCTGTCTCTCATATTCGGAAATCCTGTAAGCAACCTTCCTCTCAAGCTGCTCTCTATGTTGTCATCATGACAGAGCATGCCTCAAGAAATTATCAACTCCTACCAACCGCAAACGATCGCCTTTGGATTACGGGCGTGAGTGTCAAGCACGATAATGTTGTCGATTCGCCCAGCAGTCATGAAACCAGACGAGAACTTGGGGGCCATCGCGCAGCTCAATGAAACCAGACGAGAAAATATTCAATGGTTAGTGCGCGCCACGTCATCCGCTGACTTGGTGCGCACTAACCAATGAAATACCAGCACGTGTCCCCGAGCGGGACCCGCTAAAAAGGGAAGGCGCTGATTTTTGGTCGGCTCGGCTTGGCTCCATCAACGGTCAGCTTATTTCTCCCGCTCAAAAAATTTTCTCTCTCCTCACTCGAATTTGCAGGGTTTTTCTCTGTCTCCTCTCTCGCCTTTCTCACTCTTCCCTCCCCCTCTCTCTCTCTCCGACGAACAGGACGTGACCTCCGAGTCTCTCTGTGCCACCTCTCTCCGCCTCCGCCTCTGCCTCCGGACCTTCGCCTCCGCCTCGGTTCCTTTCCTTCTCCGCGCATCCCACCTCTCTCCGCCTCCCGGACCTCCACCTTCGCCCGGGTCGTGGTCATCCGCCTCGGCATCTCGGTCTCATTCCGAGCGGCACCAGCCCCCGTCGCGGCCGACCGGGCACCGTCCCGACGCTGGCACGCTCGGTCGCGAGGGAGATCTCAGCAGACTTGGGCGGGGTCGACGGCGTGGCGAAGAAGGAGAGGCCTACTGCATTTTCTCTCTCTTTCTCGGTGATTTCAGGCTCGACGTCAAAGCAGAGAAGGAGGAAGAACAAGAACGAGATGAAGGAGCAGAAGGAGAAGATGGGTCCTTGCTTTTTCGCTTCGGGGTTTATCTCTTGAAGTTCCCTTCTACCATTTTCCGTCGGGTAGAGGAAAGCCGCCGTTTTTCCATCTTTTTTTCGTCCCTTTTTGGTTCGTTGGTTTTTTATGGGAGGGACGGTGTTCGTTTCTCAATTCTGTGAATTTTTTTTTTATGTTTGGAGAGGTTGGGTGTTATGAGTTGCTTGTTTGGCGGTTGTTTTAGCGATGATCACTCACCGGTTGTTGGGTTTTGTGATTTGGAGGGATGCTTTGCGTTGGTTTGGATCGATCACCGTTGCTCGGCTCTCGGGTTGTGTCTGTCCGTCTGATTACGACGAGTTTGAATCATTGTGGAATTTTCCCAAGAGTGTGTTTTCACGTTCACTGAAGTCTATTGCTGTGTTGTTCCCGTTAAATGGTATACTGAGTGTCAATGCCTATTGGTGGAACCAAAGCTTGATTTTTGTGGATTTGTCTGGGATCACTCCATTGTAATGCGTCAAGTCTTGTTTTTTTTTCCGTCCCCTATCGCGATCTATATTGATTTGTGACACAATGGACTAGTCGAAAATGGTGATTAAGGGATGACGTATACCATAATCACAAATAGTATTGCCTGTCACTTCTCTTTTCAGCTTAAAGTTCTATGGTTAATGGGGTTAAAAATATTCTTTCACACAGGTGAACTCAGATGTCAAGGATGGTTTTCCAATTCTCGTTTTGAATGGAGATAAGAGACTAACGCTTCTGCCACCGCTTCCTCCACAAAAAGAATCTCCTGTCCCGAGCCCTCTCACTCACCCCAAGTGCCCCTCTTCTCTCTGTCTCGAGCCCTCTCACTCACCCTAAGCACTTCCCTCCTCGCCTCTGTCCTCGTCACCGTCATCGACTTTCCAGCCGCGGCTCTAGAAATCGCCGGCTGCCGACTGGCCTCTCGACCTTCTTTGTCTTCTACTCCTTATTCGGTCCCGATTTCGGGCTCGAGTACGTAGCCAAGGATTTTGAAGCAAAAGAGGTTTGCGAGGCTATATTGGTGGCGGTGCTAAGTTTTAGGGTTTCGGCGATGCCGTGACGGCCGCGAGGGATATTGTGGTGGAGGAGAGAGAGGCGTATGGGTACTGTGAGACCTCTCGTTGTCCTTTGGCTTTTTTTTCTTTTCTATTGCCTTTGTTTCAGGAAGCATGGAGGCTTGGTGATAGTGGCTACTTTGGCTTCTAGGTCGAGGCAGAGTTGGATAGCTTATCAGGAGGCTGAGGGGGAGAGTTCTTCATCGGCCCTTTTGACTCCTGAAGCAAGTTGCGTCCCGCCATTCCCACCGGAGTATGTTCTACCGTCATCTTTTTTATCATTAATCTAAGTGGAAAGTTCTAGTGTGGAGGGTTAAGCTTCTTATACTGCTATCTCTTCAATAGTTTGTGAGTTTATTAATTCCGTCCAATAATTTTCATCTGGATGATCGTCGCCGGATGGAAGACGGTAAATATAGGTTATGTTTGATCGAAACTTGATGGCTAAGGGTTGAAATTCTCCTTTTCGTTTTGTTTTACATGGGTAGACACTCAACTCGGTTAGATTGAAAGGCACACTAGCTGTGTAATTCCTTTTGTTTTTTTTAAGCTTTTGCTTGGAAACTTGAATAAGGTCATTATTTCAGTGGTGGTACTGAAGCTATGAATATGAGAAGTCCAAGATATTTGAGTGTTGTGACAGACCATTATTATTATTATAGCTTCTTATTGCATATTCCTTCCATGTGCATAAGTTATTAACACTTTTGTAGTTTTTTAATCATGTGACATCCTGTTTGGAAGTAAGTTGAAGATATAAATTTGAATCAAACTTGGTCGCTTCACCCATAAGTTGGGAATTATGGTTGAATCTTCAAATTGTGTTATATCATTAGTTGTCTAGGAAGCCCGTACTAAACGGCCATTCTTTTGATATCCTGCCCAGGTATCTCCCTCTGCATATCTTAAGTTAATTTTAGACTTGGTTCTTGCTAGAAGTGAAAACGAAAATTCTGCATCATGGTTGCTTGACATGCTGTGTTTTGACACTGCTAAAAACCAATTTTATGTATGTAAAATCAAGTAGCCGGAAGGTGTTGACCATGTTCTGATGGCATCCAAATTCTTCCTCTTCATAATCCTGCAATGTCACATAGGATATAGCTACTCAAGATCATTTGTTTATAGCACGGGTTATCCAAAACTTTTGGCTGGAGTAGTCCACATGGATGCATGCAAACAGCCATGTCCATGTGCATGAGGGTACATAGACTTTTATTACATTTACATTGGCATGGATGAGAACTACTTTTGCTGGAGCAATTAAGAGAGTTGTGATTATATAACCATGGGCAATATGGTGTTCCTTTGCACGATTTTAAGGCAACGGAATAATTGAAGTTAACTATTAGTTTGGTCACAGGACTATCCAGAATCGGAGACATAAAATGCACTTAATAAAAGCAGATGGACACATATAGCAGAAACGTTTCTTGTTTCTTCTCTCTCTCCTCTCTCTCTCTCTCTCTCTCTCTCTCTCTCAATCTGAATGCCCCAAGCGCCATTCACACATTTTTCTACTGGAGCATCTGACCACCATGCCATAATGAGGATATTTTTCAGTGCTTTTGGAAATTGGTGTACGCAACAGAGAATTATGTCTTTTTCCCCTCTCATAAGTAGGTCTTTTTGTTAGAGGACAAGCTAGGTTGATTTGTCATGGAATAAACTCTCTGCAAAAGTAAGGGGTAAGGATAAGTATATCTAACCATCCCTAGAACCTACAACTTCAGAGCCTTGTGCACGGGGACATCTTAATTTTCCTCTTAAAATAAGTAGGCCTTTTGTTGTGTTGGTCCAATTTTTTTAACAGGTTAACCCTTTAATTTTTCCCGCAGGACTACAATGAAGATGGGAAGCTCTCATTCTCCGAATTTTCTGACTTGATGAATGCTTTTGGAAATCAATTGGCTGCGACAAGGTTAGAGTCGGTTGTTGAACCGCATCAATATTGGCAACTTTTTTTCCGTGTTTCATTTGTAGGACTCATAAACTTAAATTGTTTTTTGTGTCGAATTATGTTTGGGACGGGAATTGATGTAAGGGTACTTATTGTGCACTAGCATACATACATATGTACTTGCATGCATATTTGTCTGGTTGCATATGTAAATGCATATACATGATGTGCACATAAAAGCAAAATGTGTGATGCAGCACACAAGCATGCATACATGAAAGAAATTGATGGACATATGCAGCGACAACAAAAAAGTTACTTGTTTTAGTCTATGCAACCATCCACGAGGATAACAAGGCTCGCTTCCATCAAGAAAAAATAATTATCCTAAGTTTAAAACAAGTAACGGGGAATATTCTACATCAATATATGTATATAATTTTCATAGATTTGAGGTGTTTAGTATTAACAGTCAAATCATGAGCTCCACAAGCAATAACCATTGTAGACACGCCCTATAGAATATCTCTCACATTCTTAATCTAAAACCCATTTAGAATTGATCAGAGGCTGCATATTAGTATCTGATAGCTTGGCCAAATGTAATCAGTGCTTGTGCAAAGATATCTATGTTGGAAATCTGCCTACTAGATGAATTCACAGAATGATTGTTCTGTAACTATAAGTAAGGAGAAAATATGGGCCTCCATCTTTCAAGATTCTTGCTCTTAATGTTTTTTATGATCACTTCTGTTTTGTAGGTGGGAGAAATATCAACATGAGGAGGAAGCAGCTCTTGGTTTAAGAAAGCGTGTCAGAAAGGTTGTTTCGTATAGAGAAGCATATGCAGCACATCCAAGTGAAATGGCCAACAAGGTGTTTTATCTGAATTGCCTTCTCTTACGCTGTTAGGGGTGGAAACTTTAGAATAAGAGAAACGTATGTCGATTGTTCATTTGGTTAAAAGTCACTTCTATTTATTTACTTCTTCCTAATAACTTCAGCTTTAAGCACTAACTGTTGTTTTGGACGGTGCGGTTCGATATGATGCAAATTTTGGGAGAAATTTTAAAAGGTAAACTCACTTTCCTGGATAATAATTTTCATAAGAACTTGTGTGCAAGACACCTAAATTTCTAGCACAAAGGATTCAATCCAAAAGAATAATTACATGACCAGGTCATTTTTGTCGCAGCAACACATTGTATCTTTGGAAACTCTTCTGCTGAATTCATTATGTAATGGCAAGGTTGTTCATGGTGGTTTGTTGAGCTTGCAGTTGGAGGAAGTATAGTTCATGTTGGCTGCAAAACTAAGAGTGAGAACAAAACTAGGAGTGCCCCGTATATAAGTAGGTATGGCATTTTCTACTATGACTGAAATATGCACAGTTCACAATTTTTTGAATTCACTAACTTACATTTGTACAAATTTTCGATAGATTATTCTGAGTACTTTGCTACTAACTTGACTTGTTCGAAGGATAAATGGGTATGACTCATCCTTTTAGAATTAAAGTTAGTTTTCCTTTTATTTGACTTCTTTAAATGATTGGATTTTTTCTTTCCAAAATTGGTAAAGGCCGTAGATGATAATATCATTGTGTATAATGTTGATAAAGAATTTCAATTTAAAATTGGCATGAAATGTGCTAATGAGGATGAAGCATATAAGACATACAATGCATATGCAATTTCCAAGAGATTTGGAGTAAGAAAAGGACAAAATACTAATAATAATAAATGAATATTATGAACATGCACATATCTTTGTAATTGTGAATGACACTCTCCGTCGATCCCACCTCATGAACAAAGAGATGTTTATAGGACTGTGAAGAGAACTGGATGTGAAGCTTGTATAAAATTCAAAATTGAAAATGGAGTATGGATAGTGGACAAGTTTAAGGATGTTCATAATCACCCTTTCATCGATGATAAACAGAAATACCTCATACGATCATACCGGCACATGACGAATACTAATAAAAGTATTTTGACTTCTATGGCTGGAGCTGGTATAAGGGCTACAAAATCGTACTCCTATCTTAGTGGTGAAGCAGGGGGACAGGAGAATATTGGCTTTACTTTACGTGATTGTCAAAATTTCTTACAATCGAAGAGAAGGAACTTGATTAGTGCGGGTGATTGTCAAACTCTCATTAACCATTTTAATTGCTTACAATCAAATGGAAGTAATTTTTCTTATACATTTCAACTGGATGAAAAACAGAGATTAACCAACTTTTTCTGGTATGATGGTGTATCGAAGCTAGACTATGAAAGTTTTGGAGATGTTGTGGTATTTGATACAACTTATCGTACAAATAAGTACAATATGATATGTGCCCCTTTCGTTGGATTGAATCATCATTGGAAGAATGTCTTCTTTGGTTGTGCATTTTTATCGGATGAAACAATTGCTTCTTTCGTTTGGGCATTTCAATCTTTTTTAAAGGCAATGGGTAACAAAGCACCCAAGACTATTTTCACCGATCAAGATCATGCCATGGCGAATGCCATTAAGACTGTTTTTCCAAATACTAATCACCGTTTATGTGTATGGCATATTGGGAAAAATGCTACGCATCATATTGGGCATCTTCTTGGAAAGTCGGGCTTTCGTGATAAATATTGGCATAAACTTTTATATCATTGTGAATCTGAATTGGAAATGGAGAATGTTTGGAAAGATATGTGTCAAGAATGGAGCTTAGGGGATCACAAGTGGTTGAATAGCATGTACCAATTGCATCATAAATGGTGTCCTGCATTTTGCCGAGATACTTTTTCTGCAGGAATCATATCCACACAAAGAAGTGAGAGCACAAATAATATCTTCCAAGATATGGCATGCAAGACTATGACTTTGTCTGAATTTTTCGGTCATTATGAGAAACAAGCAGAAAAAATGCGCAATTCTGAAGTTGTTGATGATTTTGAGTGCGCTCGAGGGAAGCCACAGATTGCAGTCGGAACTAGTGGAATTTTGAAACATGCTGCAGATGTATACACACATGTCATTTATAGAAATTTTCAAGATGAGTTCTTGCATGTTTTATCCGTGTTTATTTGTAGATCTGAAACTGATGGACCCTTGCACACTTATGTCGTGGCAAATGAAAATAGTGAAAGGAGGCATATTGTTCATTTTAGTCCAAGTGATTTAACCATTACATGTAGCTGCAAGTTATTTGAAATGCGAGGATGGTTGTGTAGGCATACTTTATGCATTTTGGCAAATGTTGTAAATCTTAAAAGTATTCCTGCACAATACATTTTAAAGAGGTGGACAAAAGCTGCAAAACAAGGGGTTTATTGTGATGTTGGACAAAGTTCTCATGCTGCGGTAAAGTCTAAAACATTGCGCTTGAAGAGGTTGATGCAATTATCTTTCAGTGTTATGAATATTAGTGTAAATCATGATGTTACGGAGGAGCTTGCGACTACAACCTTGCTGCGTCTTCACTCTCATATCATAAACAAAATGCAATCTTTGACGGGTAATGATCATATTAATTTATTGGCAAGAAACAATGAATCTGAAGATGTAGAAAACAATGAAATTCAAATATTTGATCCTCTTCGAAGAAGACCAAAAGGTATACTAAATACTCGATTGAAGGGCAGTAGTGAAAAGCGAAAGAGAAAAGTGTCTTCATGCATTGGATCTTGTAGCGGCATTTTGATGTTTGTCTGTCAGCTGATGTTGTTGCTCTACTTAAAAAAAAACCAACAGTTTGCTTTCACATACATGTTCCACTGCATTTTAGGTGGAGGATTTGTTGGCTAACATGGAGCAAGGAGCATCAGAACCTCTGCTAGATTCCTTTCTTCCAGTCATGAAGGCACTAATTTCTGATTCTCTTTTGAAACATTTTGTTGAGGGTATAAGAGTTTCTGTAACATGTTACCTCACTGAGCTTTTGAGGATAAATGCACCTCAAGAAATGTTCAATGATGACCAGATGAAGGTGCAACATCTGTTATCCTAATTTATAATGGCTATGTTGATGTGGCCAACACTATTCAAAGCTCCTGGTAGTGGGGGGAAAGATGAGCAATTATAACAATGTTGTATTAGAGGTATAATCGTAATTTTTACAGTATAATCTGATTATGTTAATTGGTGCAGTGCTATATTTTTATTATCTTTTCTTCATTAGAAAGCCTTTTTTTTTCCCTTCAATTAAAATTTTTGAAGTATATCGAAAGTTTCTATTGAACATTTCGATGCAATAATCAAACAACATTGAACCTTCTACCGCTATTATTATTATTATTATTATTATTATTATTATTATTATTATTATTATTATTATTATTATTATTATTATTATTATTATTATTATTATTATTATTATTATTATTCTTATAATTCTTATTATTATTGTTGTTGTTGTTGTTGTTGTTGTTAGTATTATTATTATTATTATTATTATTATTATTATTATTATTGTTATTATTATTGTTATTGTTATTCTTATTATTATTCTTATTATTATTATTGTTATTATTATTATTATTATTATTATTGTTATTATTATTGGTATTGTTATTGTTATTATTATTATTATTATTATTATTATTATTATTATTATTATTATTATTATTATTAGTAGTAAACCGAGATAGTTTAAAAAGCTCCGCTGAATATTGTGGTTACACTAATTAGATAATGTTGACACGTTTTTTCTTACTTTTTCCTAATTACTACGTGGTTTAATCATTGTGCCCTTTTTTAAAAAAATTTATGTACTCATGTATTTTCTTAATAATTTTCAGGATGCTAGAGTGCTCGCTGAAGGATTAGTTGGACTTAGAATAAAGGCCTGGTGGCCATTTGATGAGATGTGAGCACTCTAGACATTCACTAGCAATACTTTATTTCTGTCTTGGTTGAGCATGTTATTTGTCAATCCTCATCTCCTTCTTTCACTTGCGATTCTTTGTTCCTTCGGTGATGCTGGCTGCTGTTGTTGTTCCAATGATGGTCTACAACACTAATGGTTGTTTATGTCATTTTCTTCCTATTCCTAATCATTTGTTTTACAGATTCTATGATGGTCTAATTCAATCTTACGACCCTCTAATGAAAAAGCACAAGGTGAGGTGACTATCAGTCTTTGGAAGTTTTTCCCTTTCAGTTTGCAGTCATCGACAATTGTTTCACTTTTTAAATTGCTTTGTCGGGACATAGTAATTCTTCCTTACAAAGTCATCCTTCTGTTATTGAGTTGGTATCTGCAACAATTTGATTTGGATGGCAATCGGGTATGTGTTTAATTTTTTTGTGAAAATAGGGAGTTCCGTCTCCATCTCTAGTTTCCAAAATGTTAAATCTCAAATTGTTCATTTCATTGGTCAATCAAGGGCTTACTGTTTATGGGAATAAAGGAAGCACAGATCAGCATGCGTAAGTTATTTTTTGATAAAGTAATGCCACTATTACTTTTACATGCTGGTGACGTGATTATTCCTGATGCATGTTATTTTCTAATTTCCATATAGCTACAAACAACAGCTGAGAGAGGGTGTGCACAACTTCTTCATAACATTCATTGAAGTGCTTTGTGAGAGACCACCTGGTCATGATTGGGAGCTTGAACCTAGTATTACCTGTGGTGACTATCTATTTGGAATGCTTCAAGTTAGTTTACAATAAGAGCTACTAATATTTACCTTTAAGAAGATTCTAGCAATAGTTGAAGTTCTTATGTCTATTGTTTCTGAAGTTTAAGATCTCACACTTCTCTTGGAAAGGAGACATGAGTTCAGTGGATGATTTACTTATAGTCACTCGGTTGTTTTCTGCAATTGATCTCTTTTAGATATGGTGAACTTCTGTAGGGAACGGGCTATGCTCTATATGCCAATGATCGTGAGTCTATAACAGTCACTATTGTAGAAGTGACCCCTACATCAGTGGGGGCTCTTATAGCATTGTATGAGCGAGCAGTTGAGATATACGTCTCATTAGTTAATATTAATGCCTATCATCAACCTGGTAAATAGTTTACCTTATAATTCTTATTTAAATTAGATGATTGCTATATGTTTTGGGCTTATTGCTGTTGAGAATATGTGTGACCTCTCTGAGTCAAGAAATTAAATCAATTCATCCAACTGGCTGTCTTTCTTCTTGGCGACTAAGTGCGACTAAAATTCTTAGTTGTCGAACCTGGGAAAAAGGCAGCAGCAGAAGTATTTGCTCGTCAGAAACGGGTTCTGGCTGTACTTAATGAGGCCAGGTATCTTACTAGAACAAGCTTGTCGAAGATGGAAACTATCAGCTCTTAAGGAACAGGGAACACTTAAAGAAACTATTGAGTGGGGTGGTAGAAACATGGATAAGAAGAAAAGCAAGCTCGTACGCATTGCAGATGATGGACAGAAAGAGATCCGCATTGAAAGGACAGATGAATTTGGTCGAATAGTAAGTTTTCAACAAAAAAAAAAAGATATTTATCATAAAGCCTTGTAATACTAAATTGTCCATTGGCCATATCTTTTGCCTCTGTCAAAGAAACGCCAATTCATTACTTTGATGTTTTTATGCCAATCTTCTTGTTTTGAATGTTTTGCAACAGTTAACCCCACAGGAAGCTTTTCGATTGCTTTCCCATAAATTTCATGGAAAAGGGCCTGGCAAAATGAAGCAAGAGAAGCACATGAAGCAATACCAGGAAGAATTGAAGTTGAAGCAGATGAAGAATTCAAACACGCCTTCTTGTATGCAGAGAGGATGAGGGAAGCTCAAGCTCAAATGAAGACACCTAATCTTGCGCTTAGTGGTCATGTTAAGCCTGGGTATGTTTTCTGTGTTAAAAAATGAAGTTACTAGTTCTTTATTCATTGGCATTTAAGTACATAGCATTTTAGATTAATCTAACTTTATAAGATGTCAATGTGGAATGTCTTGTTCCATGACCAAAGTGCTTGACTGTCTTTTTCTTTGCTGCTTCAAATTTTCTATTTATCCCAAATCCCTCAGAACCTGGGCTCTGCTGAGGAGATGTTTCTGTTTGCTAATGTATAGCTCCATGGATCACTGCCTGGATGGCTCTTTCCAGATTATATTTCCCCAGACGTTTGAGGGGAATCTCCAGTTTCAAGACTTGTGAATTTGTTTACTTAAAAATCATAGCCTATGACCAAGCATTATAGATCAACCTATAGATGTCTCCATCTTTATGCTTAACAAGGCGGCACCTTAATAGAAATTTGAGTGGTCTAACTTGATTGATGATAAAAAATCTATATCTGAGAAGACAATCAGACACCATCTAATAAGTGTAAGCTGGACTTCATGCAATGTCTATTTACCATGGTAATTGAATGATAAAATAATGATTAGATTTTTGTTAGTTTCTGCCTGTTTATTTAATTGTTTTTTTTCTTTTTTCTTCTGGGGTGTTTCCAGTCAAAACAGTGATCCAAGAAAGAAGTCAGATCCACCATTGAGAAGGATCCCGGGAGCTTAACGCCCATGCTTGGAGATAGCAAGTTCAGTGTCGACCCAAGTCTGTTGCTTTTTCATCTCTAAATATAGAGCGTAAAGAACAAATAGAGAAAGCAGAGGAGAAAGAACGAATGAGAAAAGAAAAAGAAGAGAGGGAAAAAAGAGAAGCTGAGGGGAAAGCTGGCAAAGAGAAAACCAAAACAGCTGAGGAAATTGATCAAGAGAGAATTGAAAAGGGTGGAGGAGGTGAAAGTGATATGTCAACTATAAAGAGTATGCTTGATGAAAGGATTCGACTTGTGGATGATTATCCATCTGACCCAGTTCAATAGAATTTCTCTATCTATTAACTTTTTAACGAGTTGAAGGTCAATGGTTGTAGAAAATTGTTGTTTCTTAATTTTTGAAAGTTTTGGTGTGGGATCTATATTGCTTGCCGCATGTTCTGTAGCATGTAGAATACGATCTGCATGGACAATTTCTTAAATGGCCTAGCTTTTTTTTTTTTTTTGGTTGAAATAAAATTACCTATTGACTGACTGAATAATGTTACGTAGGCATCATAGCTATTGTGCCTCTGCACATGCATGTTGATTCAATGCCTTTCTTTTTCTTTTTCTTTTTTTCTTTTGTTCCCTAATAGTAAGCCATGCTTACAAAGTTCTGGATGCATATTAGTATGTTAACTTCCTATGCAATAAACTTCGTCCTAGTTCTTTACATGTGTTCACTTTTGATAGGATTCGGAAGAAGATTTGGCAGCAAAACATGATCATCTATCGACTGGAGTCCAAGATAAGGGAATTACGACAAGTCATCAAAAGTTTAATCATGCAGTACACACAATTGATTCCCTGTAGTCAACATGATTCCAACAATCTGGACATTTGTTGTTCTGTATAGCATGCTGTGGAAGAGAAAGATGAGTTTTTAACACCGGCAAATGAGGAAGAGTCAATTGTATCATCGAACCTATTGTTGATGCTGAAAGCAAGGTGGCTAATGGTTATATAGATGCAGAAGTACTTTTTCTCAACTCTTTTGATTTTATCACTTTAATGCGACTGCAAACCCTTAGATTTCTCTAGTTAAATCTGGTGCAATCATAAGCAAGTATTATGTTGTAGATGCTTTTTGCTTACCACAAGTACTGCCTTTGCAATGCAGCGATATGCATGAAATTTTATGTTCTCATACCAAACTTTGATTTCGGTCAATCATAGCAGAAAATGTTATGGCTTGGCGGAAGTGAATGTCTGATAGAAATCGTGTTGGCCATAGAAATTATGGTCGTCCTCATCACCTTCATTAATGGACTCCTCTTGTCTCGTGTTTTTATGTAATATGATCCCATTCGATGCTTTGGGTATCTCTGCTTTCTCTGACATCATTCCTTGCAAATGAATTGGTTAAGCATACTCCTTTTCTGCCATTGGCAGTGTATGAAACATAATTCACATGTCATGGAAAATTCTATGAGATTTAACTCAACATCAAAAAATATATTCTGATTACACTTTTGACTTCCAATAGAAAATGCAACTTTTTTTTTCAAAATTTGGCAAGAACAATCTGATTTCTCAGTGTAATTTCCATCAAGTAGATATCATAGGTTTGAGAATGAATATCTTTACTCGAGGTGTCTACATGACTGCATGTTACTTTCCTTCCTCTTGCCCAATGCAGAGATATCTCATTTTTATGGAGTTTACGGTTTTCGAAGTTCTTGTGGTTTTGGATTTGAAATGATCTCAGATATTTGAGACTAAAAGCTTGTATCATATATATTGTATCGTCAAAATATCACAATTTTTCTATGTCAATAAGGATTCATTTGCTAGTTGTAGTGTGATGAATATTTTGCATAATGAGTAGAACTAGCAACCATAAAAAGCCATTATTAAAACTTTGCCAAGCTTTTAAAAGGAAAAAGGGGAAACGCGCGTATAGTTTGTCTAATTTGTGCATAATTTCTTATAGATTCATATTAATCGAAATCAGGACTATGAGACTACAAAGGGTAGAGTTTTATCTATTTACGCATAGAAACATACCTGGTGAAATTGAGTTTTACTATGATGACCAATCAAAGTAAGGAACAGGTATGGAGACTACTAATGAGATTTAACCAGCTGAATTGAGAGCGTAAAGGACCAAAGTGAACGGACTAATAACTTATTAAACCAACATCTTGTCAGAGTGGAACAATGCTACGTTTGCTTGCCCACATTATCATGCGAAATCGAAGCAATGTATTTTGTATGACACTGGTATTCTGTAGTCGAGGGCCAAAAAGAACTCGAACACAGCATTTTGATATTTGAATAACAAAGTTTTCAAGATATCTTCTAACAATACAAAGAGTGAGAATTAAGAACCACCATATTCTTTATAACAATAATTACAAATTCAATATTGTTCTGATTTGCAAAACTAACTGAAAGTTAAGTAATGTCGATTTTGATTGTATATCTACACACTCAAAAGCTGCAAAAATTCTTTAGATCCTCTTTCTTGGCATATCAGCTTGGTATTAATCTTCGAAATGTGAGGATACAGATCCTTAGAGTTCCTAATCGTCCCCTCAGTGACTCCAGTAGCAAGTGATATATCTGCACAAACATTCGATTATTTATATGCATGTGCTGTCTCAAATGCCATTTACATATGCACCAATACGTGATTAGTTGTTTAAATTGAATAGAATTGGGGAAACTAATACCTTGGGCAACCAGGCTTGATGGTGCATGGGTCCTCTCCGGGGACG
Source organism: Eucalyptus leucophloia subsp. euroa (assembly GCA_017140325.1). NCBI lineage: Eukaryota > Viridiplantae > Streptophyta > Magnoliopsida > Myrtales > Myrtaceae > Eucalyptus > Eucalyptus leucophloia. The sequence goes on from CM029475.1 coordinate 66,422,052, forward strand.
AGATCGGCTTACCTTCCGATGGCTGAACTTTAGGTGTTACAACAGAATTCCCTCCACTCAAAGACCTCTTGCTTGGAAAATGGGAGCCACCAAGCATTCGAATACATATCCCAACCTGAGGGCTACGTGAAACCCAATACATATCCCCATCGAAATCCCCACCAGCTATTTCATCGGCCAAGGAGTGCAGTCCACTAGTAGGGAAAAATATAGCATACTTTGAATTTCCAACTTTTGTTTCCAGAGCTTCCACATATGTAGCGTTCAAAACAAGAACCCCGAAGTGCAAACCAGGATTGCAGTATACTAATACCTTCCCTGAAATTTGTCCACTGTCACTGCATTGATGATTCAAGCAAACTATTAAATAGTAAAGACACCCGAAACAACATTATAACATCAAAGCCCAATAGGTAATTACACCTTTTCCCCAAAGTTGTGAATATCAAACTCAAACGTGGGTTAACAAGAACAGAACCAGAGATGGGATGTCATCAAAGCAATATAACACCATTGATGTCTAAATCCAAGGACCAGATATGGAGGCATGTAACTAAATTAAACATCTAAGCCCCAGACAAGCATAGCTATAGTTATTCTTTAGCACTTTTAAGAATTCCTGTGGGATCTGCTGTCCCCATTAGATAGTAAGAATCTGGAATAGGAATCCTTCCTCCTTTCAAACTCTTCTTTTCATCGTTCATCGGGATGGACAGACGATTCTGTAGGTATGTTTCGTCCAGAGGAATCCCAAATAAGATCATTCTAGCTGCAGTCAAACCATCCTTCTCACCATGATTCACCTAAACTGTTCATACGGTAAAAGAACAAAAGGAAAACACAAGGGAAAATGTTTACACATCAAATAGCAATTGAAGGAAATACGCACCCGGGGAAGTAAAAGCAGCAAAGATGAATAGAGATGCATTTTTTTACTTATGCATATTTCGAATCAAGAAAAAAAAAAAGATGCACATCCAAGTATAGAAAAAAAAAATTGGAGAAAAATCTCTTCTTGGACTGTTTTAAGAATAGACATTATTTCAATAGTCCAAATGTTCAGAAGAATACTACCTCTTAGAGCTACTCGTTTACTAGAGATGACACTATTTGCATCTCCCAAAGCATTCTCCACCATGTCCAAAAGAAATTCATTAGGGACCCCGCCATAGCTTAAAAGTGCAATCAAAATCTTTGAAAGATATGTAGGCTTTGGTTTATTACTGCATCAATGAGGACTAAGGTCTAATCAGTTCTTCCGAAAAGGTAAAATTTGATGGCAGAAAAAGCTCCAAACAAAAAGCAATGGGATTTAGTAATTCACAAGAAAAACATGTCCCATGTTCAAATTACACTGCTGAAAGAACAAGAAAGCCGCTAACTTTTCAGTCTGTTTATGTAAGGGTCTTTTAACCAGCTAACTCCAAAGGAAAATCTTAACACAATGATCAACAAATCAATAGCATAGCCAGGTAACAAACCCACGAGATAACACCGTGATCACGGTACTAGGGTCGAGGTACCATAAGAACCTCAAGAGAATTAATTAAAACAATGATAGCTGCTGGCAAAATATGTTGGTTGTACCTTGTTTGTACTATTTCGAGTGCATCAACGGTCACGATATCTGAAAGCTTCGGGTCCTTTTCAACCTTGATCATCGACGGTCGAATATGAATTGTATGAGGAGGGAGCTCTGATTAAAATTCGGCCAAAACAATTAGAATGGAAGATATAAATGAACCGATAGAAAAAATGAAATATATCGCAATATGGAGAATTATTGAAGCTAAAATACTAATAACTAGACTCACACTTACAGCTCAAAGCTGAAATGATACTTAATAATGCAATGTAGATTTTCCTATTTTATTTGTCATAATTATTTTCGGACATCAGTTTTTCTTGCATAGCAAGAGGAAGATACCACTGAGATGATACCCATATCCACAGGTCACAAACCTTAAAAGCAGAAGCAATCACACCTCTTCCCTTGAAAATATTTCCATGACACTTCAAAGCTATGTCCTCGGATCCCACCAGTATGTTTTTGGCAGAATGGAATTGCAGTCTTTCCCTGCGGGTTTTTGGTAGGCCCAAGAGATTCAAGAAAAAGCAACAGCAAAACATCTTAGAATCTATTCCCTTTCTTGTTTGCTCCACCCACAGTAACCTAGATGCCTCCTCTCGCTTTAGCATAGGCCAATTGGTAGGCATTCTTTCTCATCTCAGCCTCGATTTTCTCTTGTTCCTCTCTCGCTAGCCTGCCTCCTCCCATCCTTACGTGATCCAAGATCTCCAACACCAACCCTGCTGAAACTGCTTTCTTTTTGCTAGCTTTCCCCTCAGCTTCTCTTTTTTCCCTCTCTTCTTTTTCTTTTCTCATTCGTTCTTTCTCCTCTGCTTTCTCTATTTGTTCTTTGCGCTCTATATTTAGAGATGAAAAAGCAACAAAACAATTGATAGTAACACAAAAACGAATGCATGTAAAAGAAATCTTAAACTAAGCATCATAAAGTGCAAAGGCATGGAAGAAGGGTAGTCTAAGCACATGTACAACAACAAAGATAGCAAATAGTGACCATTACACTAAGGCTATTTTGAGAGCACCAAGGGCCAGAATTTGGAGAGAGTATCCAAAAATTCAAAATTTCCCTCTATTTCTCTCTCACAGAAATTTCAAACATCTCCCGACTTTCCACCTATCCCGTCCATTTTCACTATTTTTTCCCAAATCTAGCTAATCTTCCAAACATCATAACACTAGTAGACACTCGTTTAGAGGATGAAGTAATTTCTTTAGTAAGGTAAACCAAATGCTTCCCAAATCTTCCATCCATTTACCTACAAGGCTGGGATACATCTGGCACATCAATATCTAATAGTCACAACATCCACACTCATTCAGAAAATGCTTCATTGTTTGGTAAAACTACCAAACAGTTAGTACTGTAAAATATCTATACATAAGCTATACTATGATGAGTTCATTATCATCAGAGTCTGAGTTTTTCCAATTCCATAGACCATATTATGCTGCTATCACTGGATGCAGTATGAACAAAGATGATATATATGTGCAGTAGCCAGCAACTATGTTTTAAGGGCAAACTCAGGTTTAAGGAGATCATGCCAACTAAATTCAAGTTATTTTGCCAAGATACCACCAAATTAGGAAAAACCAAACCTTTAAGCTATTCAAACTGCACTCCTCACTTTTCAGTTTTGACAATTCTTGTCTTTTGCAAGAGCTACTTTAGCCTGTTCCACCTCCTGTTTACATATGGCAACGCCCTCCTGGTACACAGCAATTTTTTTCTTCAGCTCATCTTGTGCTGCTTTTCCAGCTTCCCGACATGTATTCGGGCACTTCACTTTATCACCGTATTCGTCACTCCCATCACAGCGAGTCGAGTATCATGGAGCAGGCAAAGAACATATGTTAGGAGGAAACATTAAGAGGAGGCAGAAAAAGAATGACCACCGCTAGTTAACCTTTGTCCAGCAGATGCTAAAATCGGTGTTACAAGAACCGAACGATCTAGTAATTCCGTCAACCTATTAAGGTCAGATGATGTCAGCATATAAATCTTTTATAGGACCTTAGCATTTAGTAATTGTCCAATTGACAAAAATCCTAAACAATGAAAAGGGAAAATTAATCTAAGCATTAATTTGTATCTTATTACAATATTATGATGTTACTTAATCCACACATTCATCATCCATTTTACTAACAATTGATCACTCTGCAGATCCTTGCATATGACGATAAGCATGTAGATTTCATTAAAAAATGCACCTTTTGTTTTCTCTCCAACCTTTCCCCCTTCCTGCAATTTTTCTTGTATTCTCAGAAACACTGTTCATTGACGAGCATTAAGGAAAAGATCAATCCGAACTAAACCAGTTCTCCATCTCACCTAGTTTTGACCACTTTCTTTTCACTGGATTGAACCAGACCAAGCATGCAAACTGTTCTCAATTGAAGAAGCCACTCTTGTTTAGCTTTTGAAACAATTCTCAATTGACGAAGCCACTCTTGTCTAGCTTTTGAAACAATCCTTAAGATTTAAACCTGAAAAAATAGTTTCCATTCATTTTCCCATATGCATATATCTCACAATCAATGTCCTTGTCCTCAAAAGTTGGAGAGTTCCTAAAGAGTAGTCTCAAATCTGTTCATCACTTGAAATATACCCTTGTTTACTTGTCTTCATGGTATTAGGGTTCATTAAATAGTCTGTAAAGTAATATTTTAACAGTGATGTTTGTTGGTGAGGAAGACAATCCAGGACATGAAGTTGCTAAAGCGAGGTAAATAAATCTGTTGTTGCACAATTATGATTAATCAAAGTGCCCCATGACACTAAAGCGTGGAACATCTCATTGCGGTGAAGATTAGAGACATCCTTGACATTGAAGCAATTAAAATCTGCAAAGAGGACTTCTGGCCCTGGCCGTTCATAATATCATATCTGATATTCTTATGTCTAAGAAGGAATTGCAACCTTGTTGGGCAATTCAAATGCAGCAGGATCTTGTTCGATGGTACATGAACTTACATGCATGTGTTATGTACAGATGATCAGAAGGGAGAATGAGGTCCACAATCAACACAGGAAAACGAATGCTTGGAAAGGCCAAGACCATGGAGAAAAAGTTCCGATGGACTACTTACCACAAATGCCATCATTTACTCTCGAAGAAAATATAATGACAGGAACATGTACTGCATTCTGACAATAAAATTTTCCATTTGGGCATGCTGATGTTCCTGCATTATCAAGTCAAAGAAAGTGAAGTTACAATTAGAAAAGTACGTAGCTCTAGTGGTGGACACTACAAGAAATCTGCAGACATACATGAGATGTTCTAAAGAAGGAAACAAAGCCGGGTACAAGTAACAGTGTCATTTAGAATAGTCTAAACATCAAAGCAGTTCCAGATATGGACCCTACTAGGTGTTTGCACACATACTATGTTCTATAAGAAGAAATAAAGCCTAGGATTAGTAACAGTCTTTGATTATGTCCAGTTTTAGTGCTTAGGGTCGCTTGTTTTTTTCTTTAGACTGTTTGGAGTCACAACTAACGCAGCCTGCTACGCAACTCCACGAAACTTCAGCACTATAGTATCCTGTAACCTCTCAAATTTGCAAGAAGGTCACTTAATTATTGTTTGACTTTTGAACTTAAACCGTTCCTCCCGTTCCTGAAAACAGACTGACCTCCCAAGTCACTGAAAAACCCTCGACTGGAACTTGAAGAGCAATAAACATACAAGATCTCAGTGGTTCAGATTAAACATGCAATTGGAGCTCAAAAGTTTGACCGGTAGCACCTTTTTCTTCCTAGTCTTCTTGTCCAGTTTCATTGATTTGCCATTCCCATCAACCACTCCGCTTCCCTCTACGACACAACCAATCTTGTCTTCCATCTGCACAAAATGAAGCAATAAGCTTAAGTACATCGCATTCAGCACGGAACATTGAATTTCGCTTATCCCCTATATGCATGGCCAATAACAAAGAAGCGCCAACCAAAAGATGCATGCATTCACTCAAACCACCGACAAACAATGCATGCCCAACTCAAATGCGCGCTCGACCCAACACCGAAACCGGCTTCGGGTTGCTACAAAGATATCAAGATTCATTCAAGAAGTCGTAAAGACAGTGAAATCCTCTCGAAAAGTGAAAAGGGAGAATCGAAATGGCTCACCTTTTGACAGCAACATCCAGAGTCGAGAAGAAAGGTCGGCGTTCTGCTTCTCCAGCTCCCGAAATGCAATGGGGGCCAAGTCGCGAAACCAACAGAGTTAGCACGCGGCAGCTCGTACAGGCAATCGAAACTCCGCGGGTACGAACCGCTCGATCGAGTTACAGCTTCAAGGAAATGGCAATCGAATTTTAAATAGAAAAGAAAGGAGGAACAAGCGTTTCCAATGGCGCGCGTTAGAGAGAGAGGAGTACGTTGATCATCGTCTGGAGAGAATGGATCTGGGAGCGAAGGGCGTCAACTGAATCTGCACCGGGCGAAGTAGACATTGCCTCTCTCCCGCTTCGCCTCGTGCCTCTCTCCCGCTTCGCCTCGCTGCGCTCGACGTTCTGCTCCGCGCTCTTACTCCGGCGAGACAGAGGCGATAGAAAAGGAAAAAAAGGCAAAAGGAGAAAGAGAGGTCTCACGGTACCCATACGCCTCTCTCTCCTCCACCACAATATCCCTCGCGGCCGTCACGGCGTCGCCGAAACCCCAAAACTTAGCACCGCCACCAGTATATCTAGCCTCGCAAACCTCTTTTGCTTCAAAATCCTTGGCTACGTACTCGAGCCCGAAATCGGAACCGAATAAGGAGTAGAAGACAAAGAAGCTCGAGAGGCCGATCGGCAGCCGGCGATTTCGGAGCCGCGGCTGGAAAGTCGATGATGGCGACGAGGAGGGAAGCGCTTAGGGTGAGTGAGAGGGCTCGAGTGAGAGGGCTCGGCACGAGAGGAGAGGAGGCCGAGGAAGAGAGAGGCGAAGCGGGAAGAAAAAGCGCTTCGTTGAAAAAAAAAGAGAGAAAATGCAGCAGCCTCTCCTTCTTCGCCGCGCCGTCGACCCCCGCCAAAGTCCTCCGAGATCTCCTCGCGACCGAGCGGGCCAGCGTCGGGGACAGCGCCTAGTCAGCGGCGGGGAGCTGGTGCCGCTCGGGAACGAGACCGAGATACGAGGCGAGATGACCAGCGAGGCTTTTGGGCAGGTGGAGGCCGAGGCGGAGGCGGAGACGGAGGCAGAGCTGGAGACGGAGGCGGAGGAGGTGGGATGCGCGGAGGAGGAAACAGAGGAAGGCTCTGAGCGTTCTGAGCGTTCTTTTTTCTTTTACGAGGAGAGAGAACCCACGCATTCAAGTGAGGAGAGAGAAAAATTTTGAGCGGGAGGAATGCGCTGACCGTCCTTTCTTCTGCGTGGAGCCGAGCCGAGCCGAGATCAAAAACCAGCGCCTTCCTTTTTCAGCGGGTCCCGCTCGGGGACACGTGCCGGTATTTCATTGGTTAGTGCACACCAGGTCAGCAGATGACATGGCACGCACTAACCACTGAATATTTTCTCGTCTTCTCGAGTTTTTCTTGTCCCACTGACTTGTAGAGATGAAGGCATCAGCAGTTTTTGATGAAATGTTCCTCAATCTGTCTCTCATATTCTGGAAATCCTGTAAGCAACCTTCCTCTGAACTGCTCTCTATGTTGTCATCATGACAGAGCATGCCTCAAGAAATTATCAACTCCTACCAACCGCAAACGATCGCATTGGATTACAGGCGTGAGTGTCAGCACGATAATGTCGTCGATTCGCTCAGCAGTCATGAAACCAGACGAGAACTTGGAGGCCATCTCGCAGCTCAATGGAACCAACCGATCAGCCACCTCTCCGGCAACAGAAGATTATCGCCAGTTTCTCCACTTACTCAGGTTGTCTGGTGACGGCCTAGAAATAGACCGTGGCCCCACCCAGTGGAGAAAGAAGCCTATGAGGTAACTAGTTTTTGACTGCACGTAAAAAGACCGTTTGTATTTTGTATTTGTCATTCTTCACAGGGATTTCTGCGCCACCGAATCTCGCCATTGCTTGCTTGTAGTTTTCCTTCTGCATAGAGAACTGTGATTTTCGTGCCGGGAAAAAGAGAAAAAAAAAAGAGAGAGAGTTAGAGAAAGGTATGTGTGCTCAGTATGCTTATCCGAGGTACCGCAAGGCCACCTCGTACTCCCGAGACACGAGTTTGCAACCTATCATGCTGTGATAGGTTATCAATAACCTTGTAGTTCATTATTTAAGAGGAGAATTATTAGAGGTAGCTCTTAGTGTTCTGTTTTCCCACTTTAAAGGAATGCATGCTGAAATATTGAGTTTTTTATTTGAAATGTCACTGCTTGGGAAAAGCATTCGAGTGACCCGTCGAAGAGTTAAACTAAGAGATACCTGACTGATTAAGAAATCCTTGCCCCGAATTACCAAGAATTCTCTGCCCTTCACAAAACCAACAGGAGAAGAATCGAGATAAGACCCAGTGAGCCATGATAGATGATGGTAGGAATTGTGGCCCAAGATCCAAGAAAAGTTTCAGGAGGGCCTTCCAACCCTTCCTTGCGATTTCGGATGTCCATAAATATATTCAAATTTCTAACATTCCTTTAATCGATTAGGCTTTTTTTTGTAATTTATCTTGATCCGGATTTCATTCATGGGCTCAAGCTCGAAATATATTTCAAGAGATTTAAAGAAAAACTTAAGCCAATCTTTCCCTGCCAAAAGTAAACCAAACGTTGAATATGAACCAAAGATAAAAAGGGAACATAAAGTTGTTAAAAATGTATTATCTTTCATGTCATTGAAGGGTAAAGATAATTGAAAATAACGAATCAAGAAGAAAAGGCGGCTTTTGAACAATAAAAAGAAAAAACTAATTTCAATTGTTTAAGACGAGAAGTCCAAGCAATTTTCTCCTTCCTCCTAAACCCTAAAGTATCGAGATAATTATTTGACCAATTTAAAAACTTAGTTATCCTTCGCTAATTCACTCTAACTATTCAATATAATCCAAGCACAACTCCTAACTTCGAATCCTAGTGGACGTAGGATCAATTTGAAACAATTTATAAGAACGACTCTTTGTGCATCCCATATTCTTCGCACGAAGTTCTGCTGTGGACTTAAACGAGACTCTGGAGCAAAGAAGGCGGTCGATTCCTCATCATCTTCCTCTGATCTTAGGTAACTGAGATCCACGTCTCTCTCTCTCTGTGATGATCTGTTAGTGTGTGGCATTAAAACTTATAAATCCATCATATTTTAGGCTCTGTTTTAAGAATTTCTTCCGATAAGTGATTACTAAGGTAGAGAAGAGGGAGAACATATTAATTCAGCTTTGTGCTTCGCAGGGTCGAATCATGGACAAGTTGCCGACGGACGTTCTCGTGTCCATACTGTATCTTTTGCCGATGAAAGAAGCGGCCAGAACTAGTGTTCTCTCCCGCACATGGCGAGACCTGTGGAAGCATGTGTCGTCTCTGGATTTCGACGTCTCGCCAACCCTTAGTGTTCAAGGTGCGCCGATGAACCTCGGCATTTTAGAAGTCGAGTATGTCAATTGGGTCAAACGTGCCTCGGAAGGACGCCGAGGTCGTCTCCCGGAGGAGTTCCAGGTTCGCGTCATTCTGGACGAATCTTTCGGGCTTCGATTCGCAATAGGGAAGAAAGTGCAAAGCCTCGAGCTAGATCTCACGGCCTACTGGCCCGACCGTGATCGAACCAATTACACTTTCCCGCCTATTCACTCTCTCGACTTCGCCGGCATGCGATCGCTCAAGTCCCTGTGCTTGAGACGCATCAACGTGCGAGGCTCAGTTCTCCAGCGCTTCCTCTCGGAGTGTCCGTCTCTCGAGAGGTTGCGCGTGTCGAGCTCCGATCATTTGATCGACCTCATAATACCCGGCCCGTCCCCTCTCGAGTTGAAGCACCTGGACATATCGGGATGCCGGGACTTGCAAAGCATCATCATCGCAGCCCCGACTCCTAATCTCCTTTCCTTGCGATACGACGGAAGCAGCGTCCAAGTCGAAGTCAAGGACGCTCCTCGTCTCGCGGGACTCGCAATCTGCGGATCTATCAAAGCTGCTCGCCGTTCGCTTTGGGGCTATCTGCCCCAGCTCGACGCGCTACATCTCAAGGTGCCGGAAGCCCAGCTGGTATGTATGGCACCCATGCCTTGTACGCAAGAAAGAAAAATTCCAGTGCGTCATCTCTAATGACATCCGCCCCCTTTTGCAGTTTTCGGTATATCACAACATCTCTGGCGCCTTGTTTAAATTGAAGCACTTAACCTTGGACGTCTCTGATGACTTCAACCTCGACGACCTCAACCCGCTTTCCCTCTATACTTGCCTTGTGGAGGATGCTCCTTGTTTAAATAGGTTGACCCTGCAGGTGCGCAGCCTTCCATCTTGATGAAGGGATTTACATGTGCTGTATTTATTACCATGTTGAGCTCTGCGCTTCTATATATACACTACTCGATTTTCGTGTAATTATTTGCTCTATGCATATGAATTATATAATTCACCGGCTCTATGCATAAGAGCCGGTGAATTATAAAGAATTAATTAAAAATAAAAAGGATTTTTTATACTGCGCTTATATATATATATGCCAGGATGGACGATAATGATGAAATCATTCTTTCCTTGCCAGGTCTTGGATGCTCCAAGCAAGGAGGATTTGGAAATCCCGGTCCCTATCCTATACCCTCATGAATGTCTTGAGGTCGTAGAGATAATCGGCTTCAACCCGCAAATCAGGTTCTTCACGATCATGCTTTTCCGGTACTGGCTCATGAGCACTGCATCGTTGAAGCGACTCGTTGTCGATCCCCGCATACCGTCCTTGTTGGGAACGCCCTCGGAATATCCGACACCGACCAAGCTAAGAGCAGCAAGGGATTATGCATCCAGGGTAGCGCAGGTTATCCCGCTCCCGCCAGAAGTTGAATTGGTCATTATGTGAACGTCCAGTCCCTTTTTCTTTCGCGCTACTGAGGCATAATGTAAATCCTTCCCGTAGGTAAACATTTTTCTTATCCGTCAACAAAGGTAACGTTTTTTTTTTTTTCTTTTGTCATTATAGACCCGTTATTCGCTTTCGATTCTATTTATGCCACGCCAGTTCTCTATCTATTTCTTTTAGTCGATGAGCGTGTTTCGTAAGAAATTAGAAAAATTTGCACCAAATTTTAATCATTTGGCTTAAAGTGTAACCGTGTCCATAGTAAAAGTAAAAAAATTTCAAAAACAAGAAAATTGCGTCATCACTTCAGGCCATGCCTCTCGAGATCGATCCTCGAGTACCCTCTCGCGATGGAGACAGCGCAAGAACTTCTCCAATTCTTGCCAATCTGGTTTACTAAGACCGGCGATGGATAATTCAATTAGCATCTTAAGGGTATCTAAATAATTGGCTGTGGCTGGCAACACTGACCGCAAAATGATCTCTGCTTGTTGAATAAGCAGATCCTCCAAACATGTCCAAGTCCCCGTTTCCTGTAAAATTGGACTCGTTAGAGTCAAGATAACTCTTACAAATTTCAAGAACGCAAGGTATAAATCTTTCAAGAAACCCACACATGTAAAATTGAACATCTTTAGCGATTCCAAATGATCGGCCTTCGCACATCAAAGAAATAAATACAACTCAATCTTTTGATTAAGTGCCCAAACAACTAAGAAATAAGAAGCCCAAACAACTAAGAAATAAGAAGCAACATATGCATAAAGACCCACAAATTTCAAGAACTTTCCAATACATACGTTCTGGGACGTCACCTGCAACGCGTGCTCATTGTTCTGGATAATGAGGTCCTTAAGCGGTGGCAGTTCTGGGACGTCACCTGCAACGCGTGCTCATTGTACTGGATAATGAGGTCCTTAAGCGGTGGCAGTTATTGGGCAATCGAGAGTCGCTCAGGCTCCCAAGCCAACATAAGAGTTGCCACCATCTTCGTTCGGCAAGGAGCGCCAGTCTACCATTGTCCTTGTAGGTTCTCCACTGTTCGACTCTTCCTCTTTTTTCCAAAATTTTGCTTTTTTCACGTTTTTATTTTCGGAAATCTTGGAATCAATTTTTTCCTTTTTTAATTTTTCTTAAAATTGCCGATGTGGCAAGCAAATTAATTCCTCTATCTTTAGATTAAAAAAAAAAAGGTTATGTCAGTTTTTTCCGTTAACTATATTGGATGAAATTAATAGTGAACTTGATTGCACTAATTTTATGAGTTTTAAGAGTTAATTGCACTTTTGAAATAAATTTTAAAACTTATGAAGCATTTACCCCATTTTGAGGGATAATAATACAAATGTTTCTTGAATTTTGGTCTAATGTATAATGTCATCCTTAGATTTTTTTATTTGTTGAATGTGGTATTTGAATTAGTGATAGATGTTCGATTTAGTTTGTCGACTAAATGCGTCATTTCCATATAATTTAAGGACGAATTGAATATTTCTTAACAATTAATTAACCATTTTAAATAAATTTAAAATTTTGAAATGACATAACACATTTTGTCAAAATTCAAGGATCACATTGAATAAATTAAAAATTTAGAAACAACGTTGAATATTAGACAAAAGTTTATGAATTATTTATGTCATTTTTTCATTTTTCAAATCTAAAACTTCAGAAACATAAGGATAGACACTACATTCTTCTCCATCATCCTCGTTAACATTACTCTTGCAGTTTTGAGACTGGCTGCTTTTGCATACCCGCTGACCATGGAGGTGGCTGACACTATATTCCTGGTAGGCATTCTATCAAAAACTGATCTGGCCTCACTAATTCTGGAGCACTTACGAGTACATATCAACCAATGCATTTCCTATAACAACATCATTCCTAAATTTGTCACATTTTACAACACGGGCATGAATTTGCATCCCTTCCTTAAGTGCCGACAAGCTAGCGCAGGCGCTGACCACACTGGCTAAAGTAACCTCATCTATTTCAAACCCACAATCCATCATGCTCACAAAAACCTCAAGAGCTTCATTCTGGCTGGACCATTTTGTTCATAACACGTAATCAAGCTATTCCAAGAAACTATGTTTCGAGAACTCATTTCATCAAAAGCCCTCTGTGCATAAGCCACGTTCCCACACTTGGAGTACATGTCGATAAGAGCAGAGCCCATATGAACATCAGACGAGCACTCGGACTTCGATATCAAAGCCTGAATCTGTTGGCCCAGATGCATATCTGCTAACCCGGCACACGCGCTAAGCGCACTACCAAATGAGTACTCATTAAGCACATAATTCTCCCTGTGCATCTTACCGAAAACATTGCAGGGCTTCTTCGAACCTTTCATGCTGCGCATAACCTGAGATCATCAAATTCCACGAGCACTGGTCGGGTTCCGGCATTCACCCGAATATCTTTTCCGCTTCATCAAGAGACCCCGATCTGATCAACCCGCCTAAGATCGCGTTCCATGTGAAGGTATTCTTCTCGGGCATTCTATCGAACACCCTGCGGGCGTCATCGAGGCACCCGCATCTCGCGTAGACGTCGATGAGCCGGTTCTGGATAAAAACCTCGGCGGAGAACGGGGTCTTGATGATCCGAGCGTGGACGCGGCGTGTGTGGCGCGCTGACTTGGACAGGCCGCAGCCGTCCAGGAGCTTGGCGAACGGGGTCGAGGTGGCGAAGGAGAGGTCGCCCGCCAGAGCCTTGACCCGCGCATGCCTCGCCATTCCATCATATCATCGTACGAAGCGAACTCTGTCGGAGAAGATTCGCATAGATGCAAATTGAGTGCGATGGGGAGTTTCTGTTGACCGTTATATGCTTCCCCACTTCAGCCAGACGGGCGGGAATAAGTTGAGAGCGCTCATATGAAGAGGGAAGGCAAAGTTGCAGTGGCAAAATGGTAATGTCGACCTGACAATATATTAATTAGACTCATAACCATGAATTATATTTTTGATTATGAGTAAATCTAAGCTACAAATTAAAATGTGTCATAGATTTAATATCTTGTTGTAACTCACTAAATAAAAATTAGTCATATTTATAATCTATACAACTTATTGCTTTATCAATTATAATTATAAGTTTCCCTACCAAAAAATTAAAAACCTTACCAAAAAACTATAATTATAAGTTTAATATAGGACAAGTGAATTTTATAACCGAGTTATTTACAAATCAAACATAAATTCTTGTCTAGTAATTTTGATTATTTTAATTGTAACTCATCATAAAAAAAATGCAAAAAGCAATTCTAAAGAATGAAAATTGAATCTATGTCGGATTACATGGGATAGCTTTTCAATGGCCCCCCTCCCATGAGGAATAGCTAACCTTGATTTTAAGAGAATAGCAACTTCTCTGAAGTAACTAATCTTGATTTACTTCTTAGCCAACTAAGGACTAAGTGTCTCATCATGAATAGACCGGACATGAGGTAGTTATTGTGACATTTTTGGATTAATCCGAGGTACCGTTCATTTTGGTGCGTCCCATTTCGGGTCTCATGGTTTTGTCCTTCAAGCGTGTGGGCAAACACTTTTTCAATAGATTATTGTGACATTTTTGGATTAATTCACTTGAAATATTATCCACTTTTACCCATCTCATTTCGAGTCTCACGATTTTGTTTTTGAGCATACAGGCAGACACTTTCTAAGAAGAATAATATTTTAGTCTAAAAGTGTCTACCCAAAGCTAAAAGACAAAACCATTAGGCTTAAATGAGACAAGTCAAAGTAGATAAAATCTCAAGAGAGTTAATGTAGAAACTATCACATTATTCTTCCTTGAATAAAACGTGCGGTTGGATTTTCGATTAAGACAGCATCTTGTTCAAGTAAGGTCTATCCCTTTTTGTTTTGTTTTGTTTTGCTTTTTTTTTTTTTTTTTTTGGTCGAATGATAATTTGGACATCGTCCTGTTATGGTAAGAAAAATCAATTAACCTTCTAAAGTGTGCGTTCATGTGAGCCCTTGCGAGGGAGAGCTTTATGATAAGAAATGAAGCCCATCTGAATTCACATCCAATTCTTCAAGGCTTTGCAACTCTTTCGGCTTTATGGGACCAAGAACCGTCACATCTGAGAGTTGTCTCAGGTTTTAGAAAGGTCTATTGATGTTCTTATTTCCTGGCGAAGTAGGATATGTAAGACGGACAAAACTCCTGGGAAGCCTAGGCAAGAACCTGAGTTTCTTTAAACATTGAGAACAAGTTTCCTAAGCTTGCAACTCCAAGGACTCCAGATGGCATAACCTGTCAATCCACCAAGGATCATGGAGCTTCCTTAAAACCGTAACTGTCGTAAGAATACCTCGACACATATAAACATGAGCTTCTTGGATTTAATTGGTACGGGAGATCTGGAAATGTGAACATTGAGAAAATTACAAGCACAGATTAATGCCAAGCCCACAGCACCGTAGAATTTTGCCCTGAAGATTCATACATTCTCTACTTCTGCGACAAGAACTTAAATCCCAACTGATAATTTCAATTGTTGAAACTTGAAACGCAGTCATTAATCATTCAGAAGCCCCTGTAGAAATCTGTTCTAAGTTATCAAAACTAAAGGACCTATGTGACCACTGCACATGGTAAGTTATCAAAATTAAAGGACCTTTGTGACCATTGCACATGATCATTAATTAGGGAAGGTTATGTTCATGCTAGACAAGATGTTTTGCCCCTACTTCTTCATTTCCTCAAGATGGAAATTTTCATGGGAAATCTGCAACAATTCTGTGAATATGGTTGCTGATGTCTAATTGAATTGATGACATTGAATGCAACACATCGAACATTAATCACTGCAATTAATACTGAAGCAAGTCATCTTGAATCCTCGATGAATTTCTCCCATGACAAGATTAATTACTAATTGCACGTGCTAAGAGTTTTAGAAGTAAGCAGGACCACAACAGACCGAAAAAAGAAGAAAGAAATTGCAGAACCAATCGATTATAGTAAGGTTTCATGCCTTCCAGGACAATATTTCAGTTTTAGCTAGACCTTGACAAGCTCAGAAGAACAAATGATTCCCCATGAATGTTTTGAACTAGCTCCTAAGGAGCGAAAATCAATCCCCTCACTGGTGCAGAACCGAACTGACGCACAGGAGTAGAAATGTGTTTCAATAGAATGACTTGTGGTTTAGATCAAAGCTACTAAAGATTAGATGCAGATGGAAGAAAATCAACTGAGTCAGCTCCCGAGTGAGTTCATCGAAAGTCTGTTTTCATTTCGTATGTATGACAAGTCATGACTGAAAATAATAAAAACAACTCAATCCGTCCCAAATCTTTTCCAATTCTATCACAGATTGCATCAAAGATTCGGAGGCGGACCCAATTCATGAAAATGCGAAGAGAAAATTACAAGAAAAGCAAATAAAGATGCAGAGAAGGAAAAAGCAAGACTTTTTTCTAGACAACCTATTAAACTCTCGCGGAACAGCTCGGCGGGCAGGAAGACGGGGTCACAGTCCCTGCAGGGAGATCTCCGCCTGGTCAAATCGCATCTCATTCTTCCGCTGGCACCGCTCGTCACCATCGCGTTCCTTGACAGTCGGAGTCCGTTGCCGCTGGTTCTGGGCGAGCACCTCGCTCGGGTCGTCGCTGATGAGGGAGGATGATGAAGGAAGGAGAAGGAAAGAATGTGAGGAGAGGGACGGGGAGAGAGAAGGGGAGGGGGCAACGGGAGGAAAAAAGAAACGAAAAAAGAGAGAGAAAGTTGAAATTTCTGAAGAATGGGTCCCACCTTTAGCCGTGTCATTTCGAGATAATATTCCTCACCAATCTGATACGGAATCTTCTCTCCTTGATTTCGATTTTTTAGGCCTTGATTCTTGAAAGGGTATTCTGACTTTTTTCAAATCTCGATACTCGTCCGATTCCAGAATCTCCTCCAACCTCTCACATTCTTTTATTTCCAAGCGTCGTAAGCTTCTTGAAGCTTGAAGGATCAAGAAACTTTTGCAGAGACCTGCAGGCATCAAAACGAAGCCACAACACTGATTCTGGCCTACCTGGAATCTCAACCAGACGAGGACAACCCCTTAAATCAAGATCCTTGAGCTCCTTGGCGTTGGTCAGGTCAGGCAACTTCTCTAGCAACGGAAGATCTATCACACGCAAGAACCACAAGTTCTCCAAAGCTTCCAAGCCTTGAATCTCTTCTAGCTTCCAACAACCATTTATATATAATTCTTTTATATGCTTGAAGTTTAATGGATCAGGCAGCTGTTCGAGTGATCGACAGTGCACTTAACAGAATCTCCAACAATTTCGGCTAAGGAAAACTGACCTCCAAACGGAACCAGTTTAAGATGATTTTGTATCGAAAGTCTCCAGCACATCTTCAAGCCAGTCAGGTCTCACAACTTCAACAGCAATGGAAGTTGACTAAGATTAAGCACTTGCAGGTTTTCAAATGTTGAGATTTGAGGTCTCGAATCTCTATTAGCTGTTCACAATAACTCACTCTCAATTTTGATAACTTCACCAAATATGTAAGATTCTTCGGCTTTTCCATTGACACAGACCCTTGAAAATCGTAGGAAAAAATCTCAGGTAAGCATTCTAGGTTATCTACAATGTTTACAACCCTCCAGAGCTTCGAAAGGAGATTAAAATCTGAAGATAGGTAGACCAGACTATCACAATACAACAGCAAGGACTCTAGCTTTCTTAACCCTCTGATCCAATTGAGGCATGGAGCTGGATGGGAAGGGCTTTGATACTTTAATTCCAACGTCAAACTCTCAAATTTAATAGGTTTGAGAGATCTGGGCATCTCATCTTTAGATTATTGGTCAGGTATAGTTCGGTCATACTTTCAGGAAGCTTAGGTATATTGGAAATTCTCGTGTCCGATAACCTCAAGATTCTCAGAAATGATAGTCTTCCAATCTCGCTTGGAATTTCCCCACTCAAATTTCTACAGTTCCTGGCATCAATCTCTTCGAGCTTCTCCAACATCCCAAGGGCGCTAGGTAGCTTTTCTAAGGAG
Source organism: Eucalyptus leucophloia subsp. euroa (assembly GCA_017140325.1). Taxonomy (NCBI): domain Eukaryota; kingdom Viridiplantae; phylum Streptophyta; class Magnoliopsida; order Myrtales; family Myrtaceae; genus Eucalyptus; species Eucalyptus leucophloia. The sequence goes on from CM029475.1 coordinate 66,439,619, forward strand.
GAGTTAGAGATCCTTAGTACTCTCAAATTCTTCATCATCTCTATTGCGTTGGGTAACTCTCATATGTTTGAAGAATAAAGAACTAACTCAACAAGAGATCCAAAATTTCCATTTGGAAGTTCAGTCAGTAAGCTACATAACACTGCACTAAGAGTTTCCAATTTCTCCATTCCTTTCCCTTCAGGAATTTTGGTAATAGAGGTCCCATCGACTCGAAGTTCTGTCAAGGCTTCGAGTTCCCCCATCTCGTCTGGCAATGTCTTAAGTTTCCCACAACCTCGCAAGTTTAATAATACTAAATGCTTTAACCTACAAATAGACCTATCGACTTGAACCAATTTTGTGCACCCTTCAAGAATCAGTTGCTCTAAATTTTCATAAGCAGAAAGGTTAGGAGTTCTACGCAAGTTTCTGCATCCAGTCAAATTTAGAACCTTCAAATTCTTTGCCATCTGTAATGAAGAAAAGAGGTTAATTCTGAACCATTTTGAGATACCGGACAGCAAAGTCAATATAGCCAATTCATGTTGAAATAATACCGTACCTTGAGGTGGTTCCATCCCTCCCACTCATCAGTAATTTCACTCCCTGATAGATCAAGAATCACTAGCTTCTTAAAAGAACGTGCAGTGAACTTGAAAAAGACAGGAAAGTTATGCCATAAGAGCCATCTCAAATTCGGAAGCATGATCGGATTCCTCTGGAACCAGTAGATAGAAGGAAAATGCTGAACGTTGTTCTCATCCGAGTCTACACAATCCACTTGAAGAAATCTTAAATTTGATAGGCTTACAGATTCTTCCATCTCCATGAAGTCTTGAAATTGATGATCAAATTTGAGACTTATTGCTTCAACGTTTTCTCTTCCCTACCAAAGCAAAAAAAAAATTAAACAGAAGCTAGTGATCACATAATTGCCTGTTGAAGGCATTCGAGTAGAACATACTTGAGGAATGTACATTTTATTATAATTTAAAATTAATTTGCAATATAATTTACAGATAAGCATGTGATCATACTAAGCACACAAGTAACAACTCGGTTCAAATAGAAGCAAATAAGCAAAGTCAATGTGTATAAATTGTCTCTTAGAATAGCAATAACATTGCAAACACTTTACCTCCTTTATTTCAAGGACATCAATTGCTTCTTTATGATCCCACACCTGACTTTGCTTCTTTTTACCTCTTTCACGAACGATGTCTCGCCCAAGGTCTCTTAGCTGATCATGCACCCACAGTCGGTTGCCTTCTGCAATCTTTATTAACGACCTCTGTTTGAGGACTTCAAGAGAATATTCAGGGAAAAACTTACAGCTGTCCCACATGTGAATCACAATTCTCACATCAGACCCAACAAAGAAGCAACAAACATCGAGAAATATTTCCTTCTCTTGAGGTTCTAATGCCTCGAAACTGATGTTCAACTTACTTTTAACCTCTTTATTGGGAATGGTCTCCAGCTTCTTTAACATGGCCTCCCATATTTTTCTGTTTTTTCCATATAAAAGTGAACCTATAATTTCAAGAGCCAAAGGAAGACCACTGCAGATTTCTACTGCTTTTTTCAAGAGGGAGACATATTCTGCTGGAGGATAATCTCTTCTTAAGGCATGTCTGCTAAACAGTATAAGAGAATGTTCAAAATCCATTTCAGTAAGTTCAAGCTGAAAATCAACACCTTTGAGAAGTTCCTTGTCTCTTGTGGTGATAATAACCTTACTTCCTCCACCAAACCAGCGTTCACCCACCCCCACGAGGGCATCCAGCTGAGTCTTGTGGTCAACATCATCAACTACAAGTAAAACCTTTTTAGAGGATAACCTATTCTTGATCTCAGTAATCCCTTCATTAATACTATTGATGGATGGCCATTCCTTTCTTAGGACTTTAGAGATGAGCTGATTCTGCAAAGTCTCAATCTTCGTCTCTCGAATGTTAGACAGGAAGCAACAGTTATCAAAATCAGCCGACAGTTTATTATAGACAATTGTGGCAAGAGTTGTCTTTCCGACGCCACCCATACCATAGATACCAACAGTCTTTGTTCCAGCAGTCTGTTCGCCTATCTTTTCCATGATTTGGTCCACTTGATTGTCCATTTCAACCAAGCAATTAGTTACTGCCAGGTAGTTCTTTTTTAACTCGATCAAAAGCTTCTGAACAATTTCTTTTGTGAACTCGCCTTTGCCTCTGATAGTATGGAAGGCAACAGAACCAAACTATTAAATCAAGATTAATAGAATAATATCTAAGGTACAAGCAAACCATGCACAATAATAAATTCAAGTACCTTTCCTTGAGTTCCCATCCCTTTAATTTTCCAACCTTGTTGAGAGCAGCCTTCCAGTTCTGAATAGTCTTAACTGTGTAAAGGTGCTTATCTATATGTGACTGCATGGCCTCACCATAAGTTCCAGTCTGCTTACGAACCTCAGATGGTTCAACATCATAGAAAATAGGCATAATCTTTTGTCCCCACTTTTCCTGGCACTCCACCATCTGAACCAACTCCATGAGGCACCATTTACTGGCAGCATACTGTTTAGAAAAGATAGGAATCGAGATTTTTGACTGCTTAATCGCTTGGCGAAGCTCCGGGCCAATCTCTTCCCCAACGCGAAGCTCTTCATCGTCTCTAAAAACTCGTATTCCGGCATTAACAAGGCTGTGGTAAAGGTAATCAGTGATGTCGCGGCGAGTATCGGATCCTCTAAAGCTCAAGAATACTTCATAATAAGGTTCCATTGGCTTCTCCATTTCCTGAATTTTTTGAGGACTTGCAGGGACTTCATATCCCACCAGAAAAACGTCTATTATGAAAGTGGAGTGATGATGATCATGATTTCTCTCACAAACTCTTTTTTTAAGTCACTCCAGAAAGAAACTTCGATGACAAATGCACAAGCTCCTTCTGGGGCCTTACACTAGACACCAAAATATGTCTGCTTGCTTTATAAAAAATATAGTAGAGAAGTGGAACCATCTCAATTCTAAAGGAAGAAATTTCCTAATTATTGCAGAATTATCGGTTTTAGTTCACACTCGAAATTGAATGGGGAAAAAAAAAAGAAAAGAATATTTCGTGCGAAATAAATCACTGTCAACCTATATTTGTCTTAAACTCTTTCTTTAGGTGATAAAATTTCTCTTTAAAGGTGACGTTGAACATCCTCTGCACATAAGCGCCTAATTTTGCTGGTACGTTGACTAATTGTCTTATTATCTGATAAGAAATCATGATTAAACCTTCCTGATTTTGTTTAACCGGAATAGATTTGAGAAAGACATTCCACAACACTCTATTTGTTGATCCCTCAAATTCCCCTGTGACAATCTCATTAGAATAATGAAATCAAGAAATTATGCTAAGGCAAATGCAACCCTCACCATACTGGACTAGTTTCTTACGATCATAAACCGATCCCCAATTACAGCCATCTCATAGGTTATCTAAAAACAGATACACGGTCATGGGCAAGCATCAGTTAGGGTTGAAGCTATTATCCACACTTGCCAGAAAGTAGCAGCATATCAGAAAAATGGGATTTACTCACTAATCGTTTAATGGGGTAATAAGATTTCAACAGAAAATAAAAGCATGAATGCTATATTACTGTTTTTTTCCAGAAAATAAGTTGGAACACACAGCAGTGTAGGGATGAGAGCCGCATTTTATGAAAGCAGAGAGTTCTGGTTCACCACAGAGTGCAACAGTATAGTGTATTCAATCCATCTCTATTGTTAAATACAGAGTTGAGGGTATCAATTTCCTGCGTAGTAGTGTTCTCACTGCTAATCACTAGACAATGATGTACGACTTTGTCGTATTGAAGTCTCTTAAAGATACCACTATCGCTGTTCGAACAAAAAAAAAAATCCCATCAAACAAATGAAATCAACAGGATCCACTCAAACTAATTTAGCTTTAAGCGCCAGCAATCCACGTGAAAACTCAGAGACATTGACAGAGTACGCAGGTGGCGAGCTCGTAAGACAGAGCGTTGTCGATGATGGAATCGGACTCGCCTCCGCCTCCACCTTCGCCGCCGCCTCCTCTCTGATATCAGAAAGTTTCGATTTTTCGACACGGTACGAGGTCGACTGGTCAAGGGTTTAGGCGTCGATCTTGGTGGTGGTATTGCGTTTCAGGATCTGAGGCCCGACAGTTGCATAGATGGAAGTGGATGAGCAGGGTTTTAGCATTTGACTCATGAGTTAGAGGCTAAAGCTATTAGTGCTAGACGCAACTGGCGGTGATCAATCATATGAAGTCAACTGGGGAAATAAAATCTAATGCTGATCTGAGAATCCCTCTCTTGTTTCCATAAGATTCTGCATCTAGTTGCATTACGGAACAGACCCAATTCATTAAAAAGAAGGCAATCAACGATAGGAAATTACCGGGGACGGAGGGGGTGAAGATGAAGAGTCCAGATCAAATGCTGAGAAGCAGACAAAGATCCCAAGCATAAACGCTCTCGGCTTTTGAGTCCGGCCGAAGAAAGACAAGACTTCCATTAGGGCGGTGAACTCACCCTCCTTCGCCGTGCTCTTCCAGGAAAGTGACGGCTTGCTAGTTGCAGGGAAACTTGAGCAACTTCGGAGGTAATCGAAATAAAGGTCAGAGTGAAAGCAAGTACCAGAGGGAAGAAGAGCAGGAACAAGAAATAAAGGAAAATAGAAGAGAGGGAAGAGAGAGAGGCGAGAGGGTGCGGGTGTGGGAGGGTTCTGACGCGGTGGGGCTCAAGAGATACGTGTCATCTGATGACAATGGGCTCGGATTATGACACGGTAGAATTCGAGCTGCTATCAATATTTTTTCATGCAACCATAGTTGTGTGTCTAGTTAGCATTTAGCAGGTTGGATAGCCACCCGACGTTTATTTAGTTGGAATATATGGGGGTGAAATGGTAATGTCCATATCACTACTAGAAGGCAAGGCATCCTGAAATTTTAGCGAAGGAAAATTTTAAGAGAAACTTAATTATCCTATAGTCCAAAAATTGTAAATTAGGAAATTATAAGTAAATCATGAACTACAAAACATAAGTTAACTTAACTTATTTTTATAAATTATTTATAATTAAACATAAAATTAATAATATGTTGATATGCATCGATGATGATTAATCAACAAAAGTATTCCATTGTTGTTAAACAATGATTGGTAAATTAATTTAAATTGCTATCAAAATCTTGTCCAATATATATAAATCTAAAGGAAATGAAATCATTTTGTAAAATCTATGTTAAATATTGTAATTTTTATTGCATCTATTCTCAATTTGGTTTTCATAAAAGTTGACATGGCTTTTTTTATTTGTGTTTATTTTAAGAGAGGCGCCAATGTGGTTACAATGTCAAATATTCTATTTTTTAATCGAGATATGAAAAATTGTTTTGAAAATCTTGGAGAAATAAAGATCTAAAAAAAGGATAGAAAAATCAGACAAGAAATCATTCTGAAGAGGTGCAAAAGTCTCCATCAAGTAGCTTTGAACATCATTCATTTAAAAAAGAAAAAAAAAAAAAAAACGCTTCAAACAATGTTCTGGGCAGTGGAGATTGCATTCGTTGTTGCACGGATTCATCTTCCCATAATTAAATTTAATTCATGAAATTTATTCTGCTTATAGTTGTGTGTGAAATTTCTTTGCCCACCTCCTTCATGGAGCTCTTGGAGAAGCCAAAGGTTACATTCTTCGATCTTCTTCAACTTGTCAACGTGGAAAGGTGGCCGTGAGGGCCAAGCTGGCTTCGCCTAAGTCCGGCAAGGAATGCCAGCCAACCACTGTCCTTCTTGGTTCTCCATTGTTAGATTCTTCTTCTCTCTTTTTTTCCAAATTTTTACTTTTTTCAGGTTTTTATTTGTAGAAAACTTGGAATTAATTTTTTTCCTTTTCTTTATATTTTTCTTAAATTTTGCTGACATGGCATCCATTTCAATGCCTCTATCTTCAGAGAAGAAAAGATCTATGTTATTTTTCCCATTAGCTGAATTGGAAAGAGTCAATAGTAAAGATTCAATTGTACCGATTTAATAAGTTTTAATATATGATTGCACTTTTTGAAAATTATAAAATGTGATTGCACTTTCACAATATATTTTTAAGACTTATAGTGCATTTATCCCCTCTCAAGGGATAATAATATAAATGGTCATTAAATACCGTTCCTAGATTTTTAATTTATTTGATGTGATCTCTAAATTATTGATAGATATCCAATTTAGTCTTTACACTAAATTTGTCATGTCCATATAGTTTAAAGGCTAGATTGGACTTTTATTAATAGTTTATGAACCATATTAAATAAATTAAATTTTAAAAATGACATAACACATATTGATAAAGTTTAAGGATTACATTAAATCTAAAATAAAACTTTGGGCATAGACACATAGGTTCACATATAATCTCTTGATAATTTTCTGAAATTTGAACAATAATATAAATTTTAACAAAAAGGTAAAAAAAAAAAAAAAACTCCGAACAAATATTAAATCAATTAATTTTCGCCATTTCTTTACACTGTCGCTTCGCGTGCCGCATGTTAAAGTAATAAGATGCAGAGGATACCGTTTTCAGGGGAGAGACGACTGGTGCATTGCCATGTTCTTCAGCGATATCGTCCCAACCATCGATCACTATGTCTCTCCCCTCGCAAGATGCGTCGCCAAGAAACACCTGAAGCTCGGCATGACCGTCCACTCTCACCTCATCAAGACCGCACTCGCCAGCGACTCTTTCATCGTCAACCATCTCATTGGCATGTACTCCAGATGCTCTTCCATCCGAAGCGTCCGCAAGGCTTTTGATGATCTTGATACAAAGAACATTTACTCTTGGAACACCATCATATCTGCATATGCCCGGATAGGCGATTTCAAGAAAGCGCTCGTCTTGTTCGATGAAATGCCGCAGAGGGCTCTTGTCTCTTATAATTCCTTGATTTCTGGGTTGTCCCGTCATGGGTTTTATGTGGAGTCTCTGAGTGTCTTCATGCATGTGCAAAAAGAATATGATTGTCTATTCATGGATGAGTTTACTTTTGTGGGTGTTGTGGGTGCCTGTGCTCGCTTGGGTGCATTTAAGTTATTGCGCCAAGTTCATGGAGTGGCCATCGTAATGGGCTTGGAATTTACTAAGATAACTTACAATTCCCAGATTGATGCTTATGGTAAATGTGGTGGAGTCGATATATGCCGTGCGTTGTTTGAGGTTATGCCTGAGAAGGATATTGTGTTGTGGACTTCCATGGTTGTTGCTTATACGTGAGCTCAGAACTTAGATGATGCTTGTGCAATATTCAACAATATGCCAGCAAAGAACACGGTCTCTTGGACTGCATTGATCTCAGGCTTTGTGCAGAATGGCCATGGTGATGAAGCTTTGGACCTTTTTGTTCAAATGCATGAGGAAGGAATACAGCCAAGTCCTCATACTTTTGTCAGTGTTCTATGTGCCTGCGCCAATTGAGCACTTGCTGAAAGAGGCAAACAGATTCATGGTTGCATCATTAGGACCTGCTTTAATGGAGATTTGGGGAACATATTCATATGGAATGCTCTAATTGACATGTATTGCAAGTGTGGTGACATGAGATCAGCTAAGATCTTATTCTTGAGGATGCCGAAAAGGGATATTGTATCATGGAATTCAATGATAACTGGGTTCGCAAAAAATGGTCTAGGGCATGAGTCACTTGTTTTTCTCAGGACGATGCTAGAGACAAATGCAAGACCCAACCATGTCACGTTTCTTGGTGCTCTATCTGCTTGCAGCCACACAGGTCTAGACATTGAAGCGCTTCAGATTTTCAATGCAATGGAAAAGGTTTATAGCCTTCAAGCCAGATTCGATCACTATGCTACTTTGGTCGATCTGCTTGGGAGGAAAAACAGACTTGATGAAGCCATCGAGTTAATAGAGAGTGTCTCAAAGAAATCAAACCATGTTGGAATGTGGGGTGCAATTTTGGGTGCATGCAAGGTCCGTGGCAATCTAGTTATTGCCCGAAAAGCTGTGGATGCTCTACTGAATTTGGAACCCCAAAATGCTGCGAGGTACGTCATGATATCAAGCATATATGCTGCAACTAACAGATGGGATGATTCCTGCAGAGTAAGGAAGCAGATGGAGGAGAGAGCTTTGACAAAAGATGTGGCAAACAGTTGGATTGAGGTAAAGAATGAAATGTTCAAATTTCCAGCAAAGGACCAATTCCACTATCAAATGGGAGACTTATACGAAGTGCTTGGGAAACTAGCATATCATATGAAGGAAGCTGGATATGTTCCTGAGCCCAACTTAACACTCATCTTAGAAAATGATGATGATGATGGTGGGTAATGAATAAAAAGTGTTCAGATGGAAGATGCTGGAGAAAAAATAGAAGGCTACAGCTGCAAGGTGATAGTTCTTGTACTAATGAACAATTCATACCTTCCTAGAGAACATCAAGTCAAAGATACCATGAAGTTTCAGGAAGGACTTATGGTCCACAGAAAACCAGGCATCATGAAAGCCTCTCATTGTGCCTGGAGGTTTTGTGAGTTAGGAGGAGATTGCTCAGATGCTATCTGGTAATGGCATTCTGTGTACATATTTTCAGATTCTGACCTCATTGTTGCTGGAACAATGGAAAGTGTCTAGCTGGCCATTTTTGGTTCTTTTGGATGCTGCCTGACCAGATCAAATATTTCTCTTGGGTCATGTCCATGTCCCTTTAAGGGAATAGATGGTATTGCGGAAGTTATCCCTCAGGTTAAAGATGATGTCCCTAAACATCGCGTGACCTGGAACATCTCTCAGAACTATATACAGCTTGAAGCTCCATACTTGTCATTTTCCCGTGATTTCTTGTCAGGCTTATGCTTCCGCAACAACCAGTTTACAGCTAACGATTTTCCATGAAGTGTTGATGAAAGGTCTAACTACAACAAATCTGGGATGGAGTTCCATTCTTTGTTTTCTTCTCAATGAGTGTTTATTGTTCTTCAGGAATTCAGAAAAGTATGTGCATGGTCAAATAGAGGCTATTGGCTATGATTTTTTTAGTTGTGGCTGATGGTTTCATTATTGTTTTATGGGATCGCTTAGGAGCGACCTGTATCTGTTTGTGGTGCTGGTCTGCTCCCAAATTACCTCAGGATTTGACTGTACACGTACAACTCATGGTATTTTCTTCTACATCTTGACATAACTACATCAAGAAACCAGAGTGGATTTTTTAAATCATGCTAAGGACAGATGTATTTGTTGACAGAAGGTGTAAAATATTTTGCATGCAAAGCACTGTGCGAGCGTCATTGCATCAGTTGATTGAGGCAATTGGAAGTGCCGTCTGTAATGCAGTTGTTCCAACATCCCTGATTTTTTTTGGCCCCTACTTATGCCATGCTTCAGTTGCTTCCTTTGCATCTGAACTACTTTTTCTGTTTTGACAATTGAGTACTCTCTTTCCGATGGAAGAAACAAACAGCTGTAGAGGTGACGATTCTCTTAGGGTAATCTCCTAGCAATGTGAAATAATAGAATTTACTAGCACATCTGGGAAATTACCATCATCCACTGAAAACTACAAACGTAAGATAAAATATCATTGGCTTTAGCTCATGGATTTGTGGAATTTTTCGCTATAAGATATATACATGTATATAATATTTTTTGGTTGGAAGAATCCCAGGACAACACTTATTCTCTGCAAGGTCAATCCTTAATTTTCTAAGCAAGGGATGGATGGAGCACTCGAGTACTGTGAATTTGGTATACGAATCTAAGAAGATTATCAAGTTAAATTAGTCTTCGCAAGAATGAGCTAGATTTTTATAGGTGATATGTCTCTTTCATATGTTTGTGGTCTAGACAATTTCCTTATTAAAAGATCCTGTGGATGTCATAGTAATCTTGGGTTTCAGTTTCAAAATTCAAACAACTACATCTTTCATGACCGTCCGCAACCACTTGATCTTGCTATTTATATGTACTTTATTCTAATGTGCACAATATATAACCATAATGGTGCCTCTGGTTACAGATTTGAAATGAGTCTGCAATACGGTAACTAATAGTAATGCTATAAGTTACTATTTTACTTGGTTTGTTACTAGAATAATAAAGGAATGATAACGTCCAAATTGCTTCATCATCGTACCTAACTAACTATTTTACTTGGTGTGTTACTAGAATAATAAAGGAATGATAAAGTCTAAATTGCTCCATCATCGTACCTATTCTTTCTCCCCCTGCCAAGACCGCTCCGTAGATACAGTTAGCACTTGTGAGTAGGTATTACCATAAGCTGAATACGCAATGACATGTGATCGATGTCTTTCTTTAATCTTTTAAAAAATCAAATTCATATTGAATACCGGCGAGAATAAAGGACGAAAAAATCCAATTGGCAAGAAAGTGCCAAATTCGATGTCATGTGACCTTTTGGACGCGATATGAGAGAAAATATGGGATGGGTTTCTGGCAGATGTCCGTTATGGGGATTCATGAAAGTCCATGAAAAACCGTCTGTCCTGAAGATGTTTTCTTCATTTCAACATAGCAATCCTTCTGTTACTTCTGATTTACTACTCGTAGGTCAATGTTTCTCCTCCATTGGATTTGACAGGAAAGAAGATGGGACTCGGTCAGCCTAGTTACAGCATAGATCAAAGTTCCAGAAAGAGACTATTTTAGCATTGTTTTCGCCTCTCCTTTTTATTTAATGATGTTTGGAGGGTAATTTGATAAAAAAAAAAAAAAAAGAAAAATGAAGCGATAAAGAAAGAGGATTTTCTTTTGTCAAGGCCACGTTCATGTTGTCGTCCTTTTTCTCTGCAATGTGAAATGTATGGGCAGGTATTATTAGCCATATTTAACAATTTCACCAGCTAAGTCTATGTGGACACATAATCCCATGGTTCCCATGACTTTGAATAAACACACTAAATTAGCACCAAACATTTATTTATTTATTTTGCAACACAAATTGGCCCGCCCAGAAGTAATCCGGTGCGAGCCGGGCTGATTTTGTACCAGAGTCGCTTTTCAACTTTACCGATAGCGTTAGTAATTCACTTACGACACCAAAAAATTTCCAAAAGAGTCGGTAATTTACCAATTTTTATAATTTACTATTTGTTTACCTGATGAGCAAGTAACCAGTCATTTTCTTTTACCTAACAATTCCAATTTTGCTATTCCTCCCACCCAAAAATTTCAAATGATGAAACCAGAAATGAAGTCATGAATCCATTCCCAAGCTACTGTAGAAATCTGTATCAAGTTATCAAAACTATAGAACCCTTTGTGACCATTGCAGATGATTATTACCTAGGGAGCGTTATCTATTTATGCTAGACCCAATGTCTAGCCCCTACTTCATTTCTTCAATGTGGAAATTCTCATGGGAAATCAACAACGATTCTGTGAACATGATTGCTGATTTCTGATTGAATTCGCGACACTGAATGCAACACATTCTCAGGGTAATGTCTCGAGAACTTTTATCTCTACGAATGATATCAGCAGCAAGTCATCTTGAATCCTTGATGAATATCTTCCATGATGAGATTTAATCACTAAGTACACCTGCTAAAATATTAGAAGCAAGCAGGACCACAACAGACCAAGAGAAGAAGAAAGAAATTGCAGAACCAATCGGTTTTAGTAAGGTTTCATGCCTCCTAGTACAATATTTTGGCTCTAGCTAGACCTTCAGAAGCTCAGAAGAAGAAACGAGTACCCCCTTCAAAACTTTTCCACCTGTAAGGTTTGGACTAACTAGTCCCTAAAGGGTAAAAATCGATGCCCTTATTGGTGCAGAAGTGAACTGATGTATAGGAGTTGCAAAGTGTTTCGAGAGCATGTGACTTGGTTAGGCTAAAAGCTATTACAATTAGATGCAGATTGAAGAGTTCGATTGAGTCACAGCTCACGAAGGAGTTCAATGGGAGGCTGTTTTCATTGCATAGAACTCAATTCATTCCCAACTCTTTTCTTAATCTACCACTAGTCGAATCAAAATTCACAAACAAAACCCAATTAATGCAAGACAGAAACAAAGTAGAGACAATCACCAGAAAAGGAGTGGGTGACGATGAAGAGAATCAAATTAGACAGCCACCCGAGTCTGAATGAAAATGCAGCAAACCAAATAGAGATGCAGAGAAGGGAGCAACCCTTCTTGGCCTTAGCTGCAACCAAAGAAGATATACAGCAGAAGCTACGTTTGAAGCTTAGCTTGATCTCAATAGTAACACAATTGAGAGAAGAAATGTTTGTACAGTATTTTGCGATTATTGCATGTGTATATGGAGCTTGCAATATATAGAGTTTTGAGCTACCGGCCAACCACTGAAATCAGGTACGCAACCAACGTTTACACCCTACCATCAACCAAACTCAGAAGTCCAAGAGATAAAAGTTCCCTAAAAACGAAAAAAGATACTCAGACAAGTTGGATTCCGCAAGATCAGACTGCTTTCTTCCTTCAAGTCCTCCACTGACCATCAGAACCCAGAGAAATCTTCTACCTTCTCACGCTTGTGTATGTTAGAAGATTTTAGCTTCTTGAAGCTTGACGGATCTGGTAACTTCTCCAAAGACTTAAAAGGAACCTATCCAAAGTTGCCTCCGACGATTTTAGTCTGCCTTGGATCTCAACCACTTTAGGACGTCACTGCAGATAAAATTTCTGGAGCTTTTCCAGGTTGATCAGATCAGGCAACTTGTCCATAGATGGAACTCCTTGAAGCTTGAAGGCACTTGAGTTCTCCAAAACTTGGAGGCCTCTGAACTCTCTCACTTCAAGGCAATGAGCAACTTCCAAATCTGACGGCGCCTTCAACTTTGAAAGGTCTATTGACATTTTTATTTCCCAGCATGATTCGGTATCTAAGTACAACAAATTTTGGGGGAAAGCTAGGTAGGTATAGCAGCTTCTTGGAGGGGACCAGTTCTGATTCCTTGAGCTGTGAAAGACGAATGATGTCTGAAGATGGGAGGGGAAATAATGAAATTCCAGCCGCAAGGATTCCAGCTTGCTAACCTTGCACGTGACGAAGGACTTGGAGCTTCAAAGAATTTAGAAGCATCATCAAAATTGTCAAAACCTGAATTTTCCAGACAAATTGAATATCGAATTATAAGTAATTTAACATCAGATGAATGTACATATATATATATATATATATATATATATATATATATATATATATATATATATTTACTTTACGTAATCAAAACCTAATACAGAAGATCCACCTTAAAAAGATATGTAGAGGCACTAATCTAAATGTCCCTAAACTCTGAAACTGACCAATATGCATAATATTTTAGAGAGAGTGAGTCTAACCTCATATATATGAAAGCTCCACGTCCAAAATGGGAGGCCTACTCACCACTCAACCCAAGAACGCAACAGCATAGTAACAATTAGAGAATAAGGTCATATATCACTGTCAATAGGAAACCAATATTCACCTAAGATACAGTAATCTGTGCATTATATAAAAATGACTATAATTCTCTGTGCAATGAATAAAACAGATGCAGCATGTGAGATTCATTTTAACAGTCAAATGCACAGAATTGACCATACCAAATCTCATGATGCCTAGATATCAGTAGCTCATCAACCTTGGACCTCAAGCTCATTATATCACAAATAGACTATTCAAGTCACATCAGGTTACACAAGTCATATAATTTAATGTATAAATCACTGTAATTTGTCTTCTCAATCCTATAAAGAACAGTAGAACATCTCTTTTCCCAGATACTTATATACGTACTCAAAAACATTAATTACAATGTCGGTACATTGCTAACAACACTAGTAGAATCTCAATGGAGTTGGTAGTTTACCTAATGGGGAACAAGCACACTTGGAGAGCGCAGAACAGTGGAAAGTTGTATGCTGCTTACAAAAATAGCATTATTAATTTACTTACGACACTGGTAAAATTTCAAATGAGTTCGTAACATACTACCTCATTGAAAAATTAGTAATCCATTACGAAACCAGAAAAATTTCCAGAAGAGTCAGTAATTTACCAATTTAGTGAGAAATTGCTAAATCTCAGCTTAATTTCAGTAATCTACTACCTGTTTACCTAACAAGCAAGTAAGCAGTCATTTTCTTTTACCTAACAATTCCCATTTTGCTGGTAATCCCACCCAAAAATTTCAAACAATGAAACTAGAAACGCAGTCATGAATTAACTTAGAAAACACTGCAGAAATCTGTTTCGAGTTGTCAAAGCTAAAGAACGTCTGTGACCCTTGCACACGATCGTTACCTAGGGTGCATTATGTTTATGCTAGACACAATGCTTTGCCCCTACTTCTTCATTTCTTCAATATGGAAATTTTAATGGGAAATCAACAACGATTGTGTGAATATGGTATTGCTAATGTTTGATCAAATCCACGACACTGAATGCAACACATTCTCAGGGTAATGTCTTGAGAACTTTAATCTCTACGAATGAATTATGCAGCAAGGCATCTTGAATCCTCAATGAATTTCTTCCATGACGAGATTAATCAATAAGTACACCTGCTAAAATCAATCTTTCAGCTTCTCAGTATTGTTCATGATCAAACATGACTTCTTGAAACTGGTAAGGTCGGGTAGCTTTTCCAGGGCAGTCAATATGGTGCATCTCCACTTGTTCTGCTCTGCCTTTAATCTCAAACAGTTAAGCACAACACCATGGGAGAAGTTTCGGACGCCATCTCGGTGATGACAAATCTGCAATCATTAATGATAGTCTACAATCTCTCGCATCGAAATGATTTAGTGGTCTTTTCAATTTAGGAATTTCTATCAGCTCAGTTCAAAGAAGATTATGCTAGTATTTTGCCAGGTATACTATTGAGGGCATGCAGCTGCCGCATCGAAAGGTGGTAGGTGGCACACATTGTAAGGTTCTTAGATACAATCGACATAAACTTAAGGCCAAAAAGAGAGCTAGTGCAAAGTTCGGTTATCAAATTTTCCATCAATTTGGTCCTTCAAAAGTTTGTGTTCTTTGGACTCCATAGCTTCTTCCTGCAGTTGGGAAATTCGCAATCAATCTTTATACTCTTTCACTGTCTCGACCGCTACACGAAAGAATACGAACTGCGGAGAGAGCAGAAGACTTTCATATCATTGACAGTCTGTACATGAGAAAATGGTAGGAACAGAAGATGCACAGCAGAAGCAATATGAAAAATAATCTTCGAGCCTCAGCTCTTATTCAACATTAGAATAACAGTAGAAGGAGCTTGCAATACTTAGAGCTTCTGAGATGCCACCCAACCCCTGAAATCAGGCGCAACCATCGCCTACATTCTTCCATCCACCATACTTAAAAGTCCAAGAGAGAAAAAATATCCTAAAAAATTACTCTGACAAGTCGGATTCCACAAGATCAGACTGCGTCTCCGCCTTCAAAGTCCTCCACCGATCATCATAACCCAGAGAATCTTCTACCTTCTCACACTTATGTATAAGCAAAGAATTCAGCTTCTTGTGGCTTGATGGATCGGGTAACTTTCTGAAAGATTTACAGGAACCAATCCAGACTGTCTCCAACGATTCTAGTCTGCCTTTGATCTCGACTGTTTTAGGACAACACTGCAGATAAAGTTTCTGGAGCTTCTCTAAGTTGGTCAGGTCAGGCAACTTGTCCAAAGATGGAACTCCTTCAGCTTGGATACAGTAGTAACACAAATGAGAGAAGAAATGTTTGTACTAATATTTTCTGATTATTACTTGTGTATAAGGAGCCTGCAATATATAGTTTTAATTTGCTGGCCAACCACTGAAATCAGGTACGCAAACAACATTTAAATTCTACCATTAACCAAACTCAAAAAGTCGAAGAGTATAAAAGATTCCTCAAGAAAAACAAAAAAACTCGCACAAGTCAGATTCTACAAGACCAGACTGCTCTCTTCCTTCAAGTCCTCCACTGATCATCAGAACTCAGAATATTCTACGTTCTCACGCTCATGTATATAAAAATATTTTAGCTTCTTGAAGCTTGATGGATCCGGTAACTTTCCCAAAGATATAAAAGGGACCTATCCAAAGTGCCTCCAACGATTGTAGTCTGCCTTGAATCTCGACCACTTTAGGACATCACTGCAGATAAAATTTCTGGAGCTTCTTCAGGTTGGTCAGGCCCCGCAACTTGTACATAGATGGAACTCCTTCAACCCTTTAAGCCACACAGGTTCTCCAAAATTTGGAGGCCTCTGAACTCTCACTTTACAGCAATGAGCAACTTCCAAATCTAACAGCGCCTTCAAATTTGAAAGGCCTATTGATGTTTCTATTTCCCTCCATGATTCTATATCCAAGTATGACAAATTTGAGGGAAGGCTAGGTCGGCATCGCAGCTTCTTGGGGGGGACCAGTTCAGGTTCCTTGAGCTGTGAAAGAAGAATGATGTGTGAAGATGGGGTGAGGAAATAATGAGATTCCAACAGCAAGGATTCCAGCTTCCTAACCTTCAGCTACGAAGGACTTCAAGCTTCAATGAATTTAGAAGTACATCGAAATCGTCAAAACCTGAATTTTACATATATTTGAATATCGAATTAATAAGTAATTTAACATCAAATGAATGTGTGTGCATGTGTGTGTGTGTGTGTGTATTTTATTACATTATATAATCAAAGTCTCATACAAAAGATCCACCTTAAAAAGATGTGTTAAGTCTAAATGTCCCTAAACTCTGAACCCGAGCAATATGTTCAATATTTTATAGGGAGTGAGTCTAAGCTCAGTATATGAAAGCTCCACCCCCAACATAGGAGGCCTCCCCACCACTCAACCCAAGAACACAACAGTATAGTAACATTAGTGAATAAGGTCATATTATCATTGTCAATAGGAAAACCAATATTCACCTAAGATAGGGTAATCTGTGCATTATATAAAAATGACTATAATTATCTGTGCAATGAATAAAATAGATGCAATGTATGACATTCGTTTTAACAGTCAATTGCACACAATTGATCATACGAAATCTCATGATGCTTAGATATCAGTAGCTCATCAGTCTTGGACCTCAAGCTCAAATTATCACAAATAGACTATTCAAGTCACATCAGATTACACAAGTCACATAATTTAATGCATAAATAGTTGTAATTTGTCTTCTCAATCCTATAGAGAACAGCAGAACATCTGTCTTTTCCCAGATACTTAAATACATACTTGGAAAAAAATTAATTACAATGTCAGTACATTGCTATCAACACTAGTAGAATCTCAATGGAGTTGGTAATATACTTAATATGGGAAACAAGCACACTTGGAGAGTGCAGTACAACGGAGAGTTGTATGCTTTGTTGAAAGTAGTGCTGTGAATTTACTTACGACACTGGTACAATTTCAAATGAGTTGATAACATACTACATCATTGAAATATTAGTGAATTTCTGATAGTGCTAGTAATTCACTTACGACACCAGAAATTTCCAGAAGAGTTGGTAATTTACCAATTTAGTGAGAAATTGCTAAATTTCTGATTAATTTCAGTAATTTACTACCTGTTTAACTAACAACAAGTAACCAGTCATTTTCTTTTACCCAACAATTCCAAATTTGCTGGTAATCCCACCAAAAAATCTCAAACAATGAAACTAGGAACACAGTTATGAATCAACTCAGAAGCGACTGCAGAAATCTGTTTTAAGTCATGAAAACTAAAGGACCTTTGCTACCATTGCACATGATCATTAACTAGGGAGTGTTATGTTATGCTAGACACAATGTCTTGCCCCTACTTCTTCATTTCTTCAATGTGAAAATTTTCATGGGAAATCAGCAACAATTCTGTGAATATGGTTGCTGATGTCTGATTGAATTCGCGACACTGAATGCAGCACATTCTCAGGGTAATGTCTCAAGAACATTAATCTCTACAAATGAATTCTGCAGCAAGGCATCTGGAATCCTTGATGAATTTCTTCCACAACAAGATTTAATCACTAAGTACACCAGCTAAAATATTAGAAGTAAGTAGGACCACAACAGACCAAGAGAAGAAGAAAGAAATTGCAGAACCAATCGATTATAGTAAGATTTCATGCCTTCCAGGACAATATTTCGGTTTTAGCTAGACCTTGACAAGCTCAGAAGAACAACTGATTCGCCATGTATGTTCTGAACCAGTTCCTAAGGAGCGAAAATCAATCCCCTCATTGGTGCAGAAGTGAACTGACGCACAGGAGGAGTCGCAATGCGTTTCAATAGAATGTGACTTGGTTAAGGCTAAAGCTATTAAAGATTAGACGCAGATGGAACAAAATCAATCGAGTGAGCTGCCGAGCGAGTTCATCGAAAGGCTGTTTTCATTTGCGTATGTATGATAAGTCATGACTGAAAATAATAAAAACCAACTCAATCCGCTCCAAATCTTTTCCTAATCCATCACTGATTGCATCGAAGATTCGCACGCAGACCCAATTCATGCAAATGCGAAGAGAAAATTACCAGAAGAAAAGAATGTAGGTGAAGATGAAGGAAACCAAATGAAGATGCAGAGAAGGAAGAACCCTCATTGGCCTCCAAAATGGAAAGGAAGACCACAATCCATTAACCCCTCCTGGAACAGATCGGCGGGCAGGAAGACCGGGTCGCGGTCCTCGGAGGGAGATGTCCGCCTGGTCGAATCGGGTCTCGCTCTTCCGATCGGGCTCGCCGTCGCGTTCCTTGACGGTGTTCTGGGCGAGCTCCTCGCTCGGGGTCGTCGCTGATGAGGGGAGGAAGACGAAGGAAGGAGAAGGAAGGAATGTGAGAAGATAAAGAGAGAGCAACGGGAGAAAAAAAGAAATAAAATATAAAAAAACAGAGAGAGAAAAAGTTGAAATTCTTAAGAGTGGGGCCCACCTCAACACGTCAAGTCTTTCTATTTTTCCAGTCCAACCTCTTGCGGAATCTTCACTCGACGAGCTCAGTTGTATCGTCCTTGCTGCTTGGAAGGGTCTTCGCACTTTTTTCAAATCTCGGTACTCATCGGATTCCAGAATCTCCTCCAATCCTCTCACTTTTATTTATTTCCAAGGCCTCTAGCTTCTTGAAGCTTGAAGGATCAGAAAACCTTTGCAGAGACTCGCAGCGATCAATAACAAGGAACACCACCGAGTTCAGCCTACCTCGAATCTCAACCAGACGAGGGCAACGCGATAATTCAATATGCTTAAGCTCTTTGGCGTTGGTCAGGTCAGGCAACTTCTCTAGCAACGGAAAATCGTCCACAATTAAGACTCTCAAGTTCTCCGAAACTTCCAGGCCTTGAATCTCTCTTAGCTTCCAACAATTAGCTATAATTAATTCTTCCATATGCTTGAAGCTTAATGGATCAGGCAGCTGTACGACTGATTCACAGCTCTCTATATGGAGAGACTCCAACGATTCTAGCTGTCCTTGAACTCCAACCAGATACTGACAACCTACTATCAAAGTCTCCGGAGCTTCTTCAAGCCTGTAAAGTCGGGCCACTTCACCAGGGATGGAAGTTCATAAAAAATAAGAATTTGCAGGTTTTTCAAAGATTCGAGGCCTTCAATCTCTGTTAGCTGTTCACAATAATTGACTCTCAAGAATGATAACTTCTCCAAATATGAAAGATTTATCGACTTTTCCATTAACCATCTCTCTTTAAAACAGAAGATTGATAAATTCTGAGGAAGCTTAGATAGGCATTCTAGGTTATCTACGATGAGGTCAAGCTCCTTGAGCTTTGAAAGGAGATTAAAATCTGGAGGTAGAGTGACCATACTATCACAACCCAACCACAAGCACTCTAGCTTTCCTAACCTTCCTATCCAATTGAGGCTTTGAGCTAGATCGGAAGGTCTTTGGTATCCTAATTTCAATTCAAAAATCTCAAATTTAATAGGTTCGAGAGATCTGGACATCTCAGCTCTACATTCTCGGAAAGGTATAGTTTGGTCATACTTTCAGGAAGCTTAGGTATATTGGAAATATTGGTGTGCGATAACCACAAGACTCTTAGAAATGGTAGGTTTCCAATCTCACTTGGCATTTCCCCACTCAAATAACTACAACTCTTGGCTATGATCTCTTCAAGCTTATCCAACATCCAAAGGGCGCTAGGTAGCTTTTCTATGGAGGTTTTAGAGATATTTAGTACTCTTAATTTCTTCATCGTCTTTATTGAATTGGGTAACTCTCGTATGTTTGACCCTTCAAGATTCAACTCAACGAGAGATCCAAAATTGCCAAGTGGAAGTTCACTCAGTAAGCGACATGACACTGCACTGAGAGTTTCCAATTTCTCCATTCCTTTCCATTCAGGAATTTTGGTAATAGATGTCCCACCAACAAGAAGTTCTTTCAAGGCTTCTAGTTCCTCCATCTCGTCTGGCAATGTCTGAAGTTTCTTACAACCTTCCAAGTTTAATAATACTAAATGCTTTAACCTACCAATAGACCTATCGACTTGAACCAATTCCTGTGCACCCTTGAAGAATCAGTTGCTCTAAATTTTCATGAGCAGAAAGGTCAGGAGTTCTATGCAAGTTTCTGCATCCAGTCAAATTTAGAACCTTCAAATTCTTTGCCATCTGTAATGAAGAGAAGAGGTTAATTCTGAATCATTTTGAGATACTAGACAGTAAAGTCAATATAGCCAATTCATGTTGAAATGATATTGTACCTTGAGGTGGTTCCATCCCTCCCACTCATCAGTAATTTCACTACTTGATAGATCAAGAATCACTAGCTTTGAAAGAGAGAGTGCGGTGAATTTGAAAAAGATAGGAAAGTTATGCCATGAGAGCCATCTCAAGTTTGGAAGCATGATCAGATTCCTCTGGAAACAGTTGGTAGAAGGAAAATGTTGAACATTGTTTTCATCCAAATCTACACAATCCACTTGAAGAAATCTTAATTTTGATAGGCTTATAGGTTCTTCCTTCTCAATGAAGTCTTGAAATTGATGATCAAACTTGAGACATATTGCTTCAACGTTTTCTCTTCCCTGCCAAAAAAAAATTAAATAAATTAAACAAAAGCTAGTGATCCCATAATTGCCTATTGAAGGCATTCGAGTTGAATATACTTGAGGAATGTACATCTTATATATAATTTAAAATTAATTTACAATATAATTTACAGATGAGCATGTGATCGTACTAAGCACACAAGTAATGACTCGGTTCAGATAAAGCAAATAAGCAAAGTCAACGTGTATAACTCGTCTCTTTGAATAGGAATAACATTGCAAATACTTTACCTCCTTTATTTCAAGGACATCAATTGCTTCCTCATGATCCCACACCCGACTTTGCTTCTCAATTTTAAAATGAGCTCTTTCACGAATGATGTCTCGCCCAAGGTCTCTGAATTGATCATGCACCCACAGTCGGTTACCTTTGACAATCTTCATTAACGATTTCCGTTTGAGGACTTCCAAAGAATATTCAGGGGAAAACTTACAGCTTTCCCACATGTGACTCACAATTCTCACATCAAACCCAACGAAGAAGCAACAAACATCGAGAAATATTTCCTTCTCTCAAAGTTCTAATGCTTCAAAACTGATGTTCAGCTTACTTTTAACCTCTGTATAGGGACTAGTTTTCAATTTTTCTAATGTGGCCACCCAAGACTCTTTGTCTTTTCCAGCTAAAAATGAACCTATAATCTCTAGAGCCAAAGGAAGATGACCACAGATTTGTAACGCTTTTTTCGAGAGGGAAACGTATTCTGCGGAGGATGATCACTTTTAAAGGCATGTCTGCTAAACAGTATAAGGGAATGATCAAAATCCATTTCAGTAAGTTCGTACTTAAAATCAACATCTTTGAGAACTTCCTCATTTCTTGTGGTGATAATAACCTTACTTCCTCTGCAAAACCAGCATTTACCCATCCCCACAAGAGCATCCAGCTCAGTCTTTTGGTCGACATCATCAATTACAAGCAAGACCTTTTTAGAGGATAAACTCTTCTTGACCTCAGTAATTTCAACAATGTGATGGATGGCCATTCCTTTCTTAGGACTTTAGAGAGAAGCTGATTCTGCAAACTCAAAATCCTTGTATGTCGAACGTCAGACAAGAAGCAACAGTTATCAAAATTAGCTGACAATTTAATATAGACGATTTTGGCAAGAGTTGTCTTTCCCACACCACCCATATCATGGATACCGAAAATCTTTGTTTTAGTGGGCTGTTCACCTCATCTTTTCCATGATTTTGTCCACTTGATCGTCCATTTCAACCAAGAAATCAGGTACTGCCAAGCAGTTCTTTTTCAATTTGATCAAAACCTTATGAACAACTTCGTTCGTGAACTCGCCTTTGCCTCTGATAGTTTTGAAGGAAAAAGAACCAAACTGTTAAATTGAGATGAATAGAGTAATATCTAACTACAAACAAATCATGAAAAAATAAATTTGACTACCTCCCATTAAGTTCCCATCCCTTTAACGCTCCAACCTTGCTGAGAACTGCCTTCCAGTTTTGAATAGTCTCATCAGTGTACTGCTGCTTATTTATGTGTGAATTAATGGCCTCACAGTAATTTCCAGTTTGGTGACGAACCTCAAATGGTGCAATGTCATAGAAAATTGGCATGATCTTTCGTCCCCACTTTTCCTTGCACTCCACCATTTGGGCCAACTCCATGAGGCACCATGGACTGGTAGCATATCCTTTAGATAAGATAGGAATTGAGACTTCCGACTGCTTAATCGCTTGGACAAGCTTCAGGCCAATCTCTTCCCCAACGTGGGAAGCTCTTCATTATCTCTATATGCCCTTATTCCGGCATCAATGAGGCTCTTGTAAAGGATATCGTGATGTCAAGCGAGTGTCCGGTCCTCTAAAGCTCAAGAATACTTCATAATCAGATTCCATTGGCTTCTCCATTTCCTGAATTTTCAGAGGATTTGCAATCACTTGATATCCCACCTGAAAAATGTTTACCATGAAAGCGGAGTGATGATTATCACGATTTCTCTTAGAAACTCTTCTGTTTTAAGTATCTCTAGGAAGAAACCAAGATGACCATTTATATTATTGTCTGATAAGAAATTATGATGAAACCTTACTCTTCTATTTTACCGAGATAGATTTGACAGGCATTCGACGACCCTCAATTATGTTGCTTGTTGCTCCTAATTATCTTATTACCTTAACGGACGTTTAACCAAAATAGATTTGACAAAGACATTCCAGAAATTTGCCCCCATGAAGATCTCTAATTAGAAAAGTGAAATCAATAAATTACACTAAAGCTAATTCAACCCTCTCCATTGGACTAGTTTCTAAAGAGCATAAACCAATCTCCTATTACAGTGAAATTTTAGTTTGTTAACATGCAGGTACGGGGTCAATGGGCGAGCATTGGGAGATAAAACATTCGCATTTGCCAGAAAGTATCAGCATATCAGAAAAAGAGGGGTGAATTACTAACAAATATTGTAGTTGATGAAATTTCAACAGAAAAAAGAAGCATGAATGCTACAATTGTTTTTCCAGAAAATAAGTTTGAACACACAGAAGTACAGGAACGAGAACTGTACCTTAGGGAAGCAGAAACTTCCGGTTCACCACAGAGTGCTACATTATAGTCTATTCAATCTGTCTCTACTGTTGAATACAGTGTTAAGGGTATCAATTTCTGCCTAGGAGCGTTCTTACTGCTAATCACTAGACAATAATATACGAATTTGTCGTCTGGAAGTCTCTTAAAGATACCACCGTCTCTGTTCGCACAGAAATTAAAAAAAAAAAAAATCCCATCAAACAAATGAAATCAACAGATCCACTCAAAACTAATTTAGCTTTTAGCGCCAGCAATCCATGCGAAAACTCACAGAGAGAGAGAGAGAGAGAGAGAGAGTACGCGGGTGGCGAGCTCGTAAGACTGAGCGCTGTCGATGATGGAACCGGCCATGGCGATGCTGACGGTGGGGATTCCCCTGGACTCGCCTTCGCCGCCCTCCCTCCTCCTCTTCTTGCCGCTCCTCTTCTTCGGCTCGTCGTCGCGAGGGCCGCCCCCGCCGCCCTCCCTCCTCTTCTTCTTGCCGCTCCTCTTCTTAGGCTCGTCGTCGAGGGACGGCCACCGCCGCCCTCCTCCCTCCTCTTCTTCTGGCCGCTCCTCTTCTTTGTCGTCGCGAGGCCACCGCCGCCACCTTCTCTCCTCTTCTTCTTGCCGCTCCTCTTCTTCGGCTCGTCGTGAGGAGCTCACTCCGAGGCTCGACACCGCTCGCCTCCACTTCAACTTCGTGCTGAGTCTTCTTCTTCGCCGCTCCCGGTCTCCGATATCAGAAAGTTCCGATTTTTTGACAAGGTACGAGGTCGACTGGTCAAGGGTTTAGGCGTCGATCTTGATGGTGGTATTGCGTTTCAGGATCTGAGGCCTGACACTTGCATAGATGGAAGTGAATGAGCAGGGTTCTAGCATGTGACTTGAGTTAGAGGCTAAAGCTATTAGCGCTAGACGCAACTGGCAGTGATCAATCACGGAGTCAACTGAGGAAAGAATTTGATGCTGATCTGAGAGGCCCTCTCTTGTTTCCATCAAATTCTGCATCTAGTTGCATTACGGAACAGACCCAATTCATTAAAAAGAAAGCAATCAACGATAAGGAAATTACCGGAGATGGAGAGGGTGAAGATGAAGAGTCCGGATCAAATGCTGAGAAGCAGACAAAGATCCCAAGCATAAACGTTCTTGGCTTTTGAGTTGGCTTTTGAGTTCGGCTGAAGAAAGACAAAAGACTTCTATTAGACAGTGACTCACCCTTCTTCGCCGTACCCTTCCAGGAAAGTGAGGGCTTGCTTAGTTGCAGGGAAACTTCCAAGCGACCCTGAAGAAGTGAGTGCGCCTTGCTTTTGACTTTTGAGGTAATCGAGTTGAGTTTCTGGGAAATTTCTGGAAGTCCAAAGCTTCGTCGGCACGAAAGGAGAGACTTTCATTGCATATTATTGGTTTAAAAATCATTTAATTTACACTAATTGATATTCTTTTAATGACGATGAAACCCTTCTTTTGTTGGTGAACCCAAGCCTGATTCAAATTTTACATATACTAAACCTAAAATTTAGAATTCATATATTTTAAGTAATTGAGTTGGATTATGTCAGAGTTATTTACAATAAATTCATAAAACAAGAAAAGTTGGGGAAAATAATACCACAAATGTCATAACTTTCGTACAATACTCATTTGAGTATCATAATTTTATTTGGATTATTGGAGTGATATAACTTTTGTTCAAGACTTACTTAAGCACTATAACTTTATATTATCACTTGAGTGTTATATAATATTTTCATTGTTTGCTTGTGCGATCACTTTTTAAAATCATTCACAAATCATATTTGGACTAATATTTTTAAAAGTTATATCACTCACATAATCAATTAAAAGTTATGATACTTGAGAGAATATTTTTTGAGAATATACAATACTCAAATAATAAAAAAAAATAGTTATAACATAAAAAAAATAGTTATAGTTAGAAAAATGACGCATAAAAATTATAGCACATATAATATTATTATCTCTCAAAAGTTGCATACAGCCAAAAAGGAATAAAGCACCAAAAATATTTTATGTTTAATCACAATAGTGTATTTGGTCAGCACTTAGCAGGTTGGGTAGCCACCCGACCTTCATGTTGTCGGAATATTAGGGGTGAAATGGTAATGTCTAATATCCCCACTAGACGGCATCCTAAAACTTATTTTTACCAAGGAAAATTTCAAGAAAAATCTAGCCATCCTACGGTCCAATCATTGGAAATTACAACTGGCTATAGATATCATGAAATTATAAGTAAATCAAGAACTTCAAAATATTAGTCAACTTAACGTATATTTATAAATTATTTTATTATTAAAAATAAAATTAATAATATGTTTATATGCATCGATGATGGTCAATCAACAAAAGAGTTATTCCATTGTTTTTAAACAATGACTAGGAAATTAATTTAAATTACTAGCACAATATTATACTATAGATATCTAAATCTAACGTGGATGCAATGATACCGTAAAATCTATGTTTAATATTGGTATTTTTATTACATTTTATTTTCAAATTGTTTTTCATAAAATCTCCAATTCATTTCTTTACCTACATTTATGTTAGCTCTTATATTGATTTATCAATGAAAGTAATGAAATTTAATGGCTCAATTCATTTACTCATTATTTCTCTTTTGTCGTACCAAAGACGATGTAAAGGAGTGAAAAGCACAATATTTTTGCATGCATTATAATTATTTAATCCTCGTCCCACTACTTTTCTTTTTGGATCACCATTGGGCAATTGATATAGTAGTAGTTAGTGCACTGTTTTTTTTTTTTTTTCTTTTACAGAAAGCCAATCTTTCAGCTTCTCAGTATTGTTCATGATCAAACATGTTGGCTTCTAGAAGCTGGAATAGTCGAGTAGCTTTTCCGACCCGGTCAATATGAGGCATCTCCAAATTGTTCTGCTCTGCTTTGAATCTCAACCGGTTTAGGACAACTTCATGGGAGAAGTTTAGGGAGAAGTTTAGGACAACGTCTTCAGTGATAGCAGACCTGCAAGCATTAGCAATAGTATACAATCCCCGTCATCAAAATTATTTAGTGTTCTTTTCAATTCTGAAATTTCTATCAACTCAATTCGATAGACATGATGCTGTCATTTTGCCTGATATAGTATTGAGGATCATGTCGCTGCCATGTTGAAAGGTATCAAGTAGTACCAATGGTGAAGTTCTTAGATCAAATCAATTGAGACAAACTAAATCTAAGGCAAGGAAAAAAGAGCCAGTGGAAAGCTTAGTTATCTAATTTTCTGTCAATTTTATTCCTCAAAAGTTTGTGTGCTTTCGACTCTATAGTTTCTTACGGCACTTGGGAAGTTTGCAAATCAATTTTTACTCCCTCAGTCTCACAACCGCTATAGGAAAGAATACGAACTGTAGAGAGGAAGAATTCGCATCTGAAACATTGACAGTCTGCACCTGAGGCAATGGTAGGAACAGAAGATCCAGAGCAGAAGCAATACGAAAAAAACCTTCAACGTTGGAAGCTTAGCTTGGATACAATAGTAACACAATTGAGAGAAGAAATGTTTATACCATATTTTCTGATTGTTACATGTGTATATGGAGCTTGCCACATATAGAGTTTTTGAGTTACTGGCCAACCACTGAAATCAGGTGCGCAACCAACGTTTACATTCTACCATTAACCAAACTCAGAACATAAAAGTATCCTAACAACAACAAAAGATGCTCAGACAAGTAGGATTTCGCAAGATCGGTTTGCATCTTTTCCTTCAAGTCCACCACCATCAGAACTCAGAGAATCTTCTACCTCCTCACGCTTGTGTATATAAAAAGATTTTAGCTTCTTGAAGCTTGATGGATCTGGTAACTTCTCCAAAGATTTAAAAGAACCTATCCAAAGTTGCCTCCAACGATTTTAGTCTGCCTTCGATCTCAACCACCTTAGGACATCACTGCAGAGAAAATTTCTGGAGCTTCTTTAAGTTGGTCGGGACAGGCAACTTGTCCATAGATGGAACTCCTCCAAGCTTTAAGGCACTCAGGTTCTCCAAAACTTGGAGGCCTCTGAACTCTCCCACTTTAAAGCAATGAGCAACTTCCAAATCTGACAGTGCCTTCAAATTTGAAGGGTCTACTGATGTTTTTATTTCCCTGCATGATTTGGCATCTAAGCACAGCAAATTTGGGGGAAGGCCAGGTCGGCATTGCAGCTTCTTGGAGAGGACCATTTCCGGTTCCTTGAGCTGTGAAAGAAGAATGATGTGTGAAGATGGGTGATGAAATAATGAGATTCCAACAGCAAGGATTCCAGCTTCCCTAACCTTCTAAGCTACGAAGGACTTGGAGATTCAATGAATTTAGAAGCATCATGGAAATTGTCAAAACCTGAATTTTACATACAATTTGAATATCAAATTAATAAATAACTTAACATCAAATGAATGTCTACAATGAGATTCTAACAGCAAGGATTCCAGCTTCCCTAACCCTGTACAGAAGATCCACCTTAAAAAGATATGTAGATGTGCAAATCTAAACGTCTCTACTTCTAAAATGGGAGGCCTACTCACTACTCGTCAACCTGAGAACAAAACAATAACAATTGGCAAATAAGGTCATATATCATTTATATGACCAAATCTCATGATGCGTAGATATCAGTAGATCATCGAAATACACAAGTAAATATTTATTCTCCACTCGTTAATAGCCACGACTCATCTCAACTAAATCAATGTACAGCTGCTTATTTATGTGTGACTTAATGGCCTCACCGTAAGTTGCAGTCTGCTTATGCACCACCTGTGGTTCAACGCCATAGAAAATTGGTATGATCTTTTGTTCCCACTTTTCCTTGCACTCCACCATCTGGACCAATTCCATGAGGCACCATTTACTGGCAGCATATCCTTCAGAAAATATAGGAATCGAGATTTTCGACTGCTTAATCGCTTGAAGAAGCTCCAGGCCAATTTCTTCTCCAACGCAAAGCTCTTCATCATCTCTGTATGCTCGTATTCTGGCATCAATGAGGCCGTTGTAAAGGACATCAGTGATGCCATGGCGAGTATCTGGTCCTCTAAAGCTCAAGAATACTTCATAATAAGGTTCCACTGGCTTTTCCATTTCCTGAATTTTCGAAGGACTTGCAACGGCTTGATATCCCACCTGAAAAACATTTACTATGAAAGTGGGGTGATGATTATCATGATTTCTCTCAGAAACTCTTCTGTTTTAAGTCATTCTCAAAAGCAATCTCGATGACAAATGCATGAGCTCCTTCTGGCATTGCACTAGACACCAAAATATGCCCAATTATAGTAGAGAAGTTGACCCATCTAAATACTAAAGGAAGAAATCTCCAACTTATTGCGAAATTATGGGTTTTAGTTCACACTTGAAATTGATCGGAAAAAGGAAAATTTAGAGAAGATAAATCACTGTCGACATATTTTTGTCTTAAACTTTTTACTTACGAGATAAATTTTTTCTTAAAAGGTAAAGTTGAATGTCCCCCTGCACATAAGCGTCTATTGTGGCTTGTAGGTCAACTAATTATCTTATTATCTCATAAGAAGTTATGCCGAAACCATCCTCTTTTAGTTTTGCCAAAATCAATTTGACAAAAAGATTCCACAACAGTCGATTGGTTGCTCACTTGAACTTAATGGGCGCAGGCAAAGAATCGCAGTCCCCTATGACTAAAAGTTAGGCACAAGGCCACTATTCACATCTGCCAGACAGCATCAGCGTATCAGAAAAAGAGGAGCGGATTACTAATCACTTGTGAAGTTGATAAAAATTCAACAGAAAAAAGAAGCATGAATGCTATAACCATTTTTCCAGCAAAATAAGTTCGACCACATAGGAGTGCAGAGATGACAGCTGCAATTTACAGAAGCGGAGAGTTCCGGTTCACCACAGAGTGCAACAT
The DNA here is from genome assembly GCA_017140325.1 of Eucalyptus leucophloia subsp. euroa. Taxonomy (NCBI): domain Eukaryota; kingdom Viridiplantae; phylum Streptophyta; class Magnoliopsida; order Myrtales; family Myrtaceae; genus Eucalyptus; species Eucalyptus leucophloia. The sequence goes on from CM029475.1 coordinate 66,469,104, forward strand.
TATAGTGTATTCAATCTGTCTCTACTGTGAAATAGAGAGCTGAGGGTATCAATTTTCTACCTAGGAGTGTTCTTAATTCTAATCGCTAGAAATTATGGTACCAAAATATCTTAAAGATACGAGTATCTCTGTTCAAAAAAAAAAAAAAAAAATCAAACAAATGAAATCAACAGATCCACTCAAACTAATTTAGCTTTTAGCGACAGTAATTCACGCCAAAACTCAGAGAGAGAGAGAGAGAGAGAGAGAGAGAGAGAGAGAGAGAGAGAGAGTACGCGGGTGGCGAGCTCGCAAGACTGAGCGTTGTCGATGATGGAACCGGACTCGCCTCCGCCTTCGCTGCCGCTGCCGCCGCCCTTCCTCCTCATCTTCTTGCCGCTCCTCTTCTTTGGCTCATCGTCACGAGGGCCGCCGCCGCCGCCGCCGCCGCCGCTGTTGAGGAGCTCACTCCGATGCTCGACACCGCTCGCCTCCGCTTCAGCTTCGTGCGGTCTCTTCTTCTTCGCCACTCCCGCTCTCCGATATCAGAAAGTTTCGATTTTTCGACGCGGTACGAGGTCGACTGGTCAAGGGTTTAGGCGTCGATCTTGGTGGTGGCACTGCGTTTCAGGATCTGAGGCCTGACACTTGCATTGCATAGATGGAAGTAGGGATGAGCAGGGTTTTTAGCATGAACGTTCTCGGCCTTTGAGATCGGCAGAGGAGAGACAAAGACTCCCATCAGACGGTGAATTCAGCCTCCCTCGCCGGGCCTCAAAACGGGAGGCGGGCTCGGGCTACGCTACCCCAAAACGGAAAGTCGAGTGATATGGACGGCCCTGATTTCTCCGGCTACCGAATGGAGAATCCTCGCTTTCGACTGTCGAGTGAAAGGGCTGGTTAAGTTTCTTGGGCCTTAACGTTGGTGATTGGAGATGGGCAGTCTGGCCCAAGGCCTTAAGATCCACGGCAGAAGCAATACGAAAAACCCTTCTACGTTGGATGCTTAGCCTGGATTCAATAGTAACACAATTGAGAGAAGAATCATTTGTACTGATATTTTCTGATTATTACATAAGCATAAGGAGCTTGCAATATACAGAGTTTTGAGTTGCTGGCCAACCACTGAAATCAGGTGCGCATCCAACATTTACATTCTCTACCATTAACCAAACTCAGAAGTCCAAGAGATAAAAGTATCCTGAAAACAACAAAAAGATACTCGGACAAGTTGGATTCCGCAAGATCAGACTGCCTCCTTTTCTTCGTATCCTCCATCGATCATCAGAACTCAGAGAATCTTCTACCTTCTCACGCTTGTGTATATAGAAAGATTTTAGCTTCTTGAAGCTTGATGGATCCGGTTTAATCCGCCTTGGATCTCGACCACTTTAGGACATCACTGCAGATAAAATTTCTGGAGCTTCTTCAAGTTGGTCAGGTCAGACAACTCATCCATAGATGGAACTCCTTCAAGCGTGACGGCACTCAGGTTCTCCAAAACTTGCAGGCCTCTGAACTCTCTCACTTTAGGGCAATGAGCAACTTCCAAATCTGACAGCACCTTCGAATTTAAAACGTCTAATGATGTTTTTATTTCCTTGCATGATTCGATATCTAAGTACAACAAATTTGGGGCAAGACTAGGTCGGCAGTGCCACTTCTTGGAGGGGACCAGTTCAGGTTCCTTGAGCTGTGAAAGAAGAACGGTGTCTGAAGATGGGGTGATGAAATAATGATATTCCAACAGCAAGGATTCCAGCTTCCCTAAACTTCTGAGCTACGAAGGACTTCGAGCTTCAATAAAATTAGAAGCATCATCCAAATTGTCAAAACCTGAATTTTACATACAATTTGAATATCAAATTAATAAGTAACTTAACATCAAGTGAATGTACGTAATTTTTTCTATTACTCTACATAATTAAAACCTTGTACAGAAGATCCACCTTAAAAAGAAAATATGTAGAAGCGCAAATCTAAACATCCCTAAACTCCGACCAATATGTATAATATTTTTTAGGAAGTAAGTTTAAGTTCAGTAAATGAAAGCTCTACTTCCAAAATGGGAGGCCTACTCACTACTCAAACCGAGAACACAACAATAACAATTGGCAAATAAAGTCATATGTCATTATACGACCAAATCTCATGATGCATATATATCAGCAGCTCATCGATATACACAAGTAAATGTTTATTCCCTACTCATTAATAGCCATGACTCATTCGATGGACTCAACTAACAAGATATTGTAACCACTAAATAATGCGGGACAAAATCATAAATACTTTTTTACCACGCTTCAACCCATTCATCACATGTATCCTCCAATGATGATAAATACAGTACAAACACATAATGATGGCTATTCCTAGACTCATTCTCATCAAGATTCATACCCATTCTATTTTATTTCTTTTCTCAATCTTGGACCTCAAATTCAAAATATCAAGTATGGGCTATTTAATTCACATTATGTTACAGAAGTCATATCATTTCGTGTATGAATCATTGCACTTCATGTCCTTTCAACCATGCAGAGACCCTCCTTAAACAGTAGAATATTCGTTTTCTCCAGAGTCTTATATACATACTCAGGAAAATTAACTGCAGTGCTGGTATATTACTAACAACACTTGCGGAATTTCCATGGAGTTGGTATTTTACTTAATTATTAGAATATTGATAAATTCCTAATAGTCTTGTTCATTCACTTATGACAATGGTAAAATTTTAAAGGAGTTGATAATTTACGACTTCCTTATATCAATAAATTTCTGATAGTGTTAGTAATTTATTTAATATACAGGTAGAATATAAGAAGATTTGGTCAAATTAGTGGAAATTTGATAAATTTCTGATAATATTGATAATTTAAAACTGATTCACCAAACAAGCAGGTAAGCAGTCTTTTTTTTTTTTTTTTAAACCAGCAAAATTGGAATTCTACCAACACAGAAATTTTTCAATTTTCCAACCCGGCACCATAGAATTTTGCCCAAAAGTTTCATACATCTCTACTTCTATGACAAGAACTTAAATCCCAACTGATAATTTTAATTATTGAAACTTGAAACGCAGTCATTAATCATTCATAAGCCCCTATAGAAATCTGTTTTAAGTTATGAAAACTAAAGGACCTTTGCGACCACTGCACATGATCATTAACTAGGGAGGGTTATGTTCATGCTAGGCACAACGTTTTGTCCCTACTTCTTCATTTCCTCAATGTGGAAATTTTCTATGGAAATCTGCAACAATTCTGGGAATATGGTTGCTGATGTCTAATTGAATTCATGACACTGAATGCAACACATTGAACATTAATCTCTGTGAATGAATTCTGGAGCAAGTCATCTTGAATCCTCGATGAATTTCTCCCATGACGAGATTAATTACTAATTGCACCCGCTAAAAATTTTAGAAGTAAGTAGGACCAACAGACCAAGAAAAGAAGAAAGAAATCAAGAACCAATCGATTATAGTAAGTTTTCATGCCCTCCAGGACAATATTTCGGTTTTAGCTAGACCTTGATAAGCTCAGAAGAAGAAGAATCGAGTCCTGGTCGACTATATTGCCTAAGATAAATGAAATCAATAAATCCCTCCCCCCCCCCCCCCAAAAAAAAAAAAAAACCGGCAAAAAAAAAAAGGAAAGAAAAGAAACTGATTCCCCATGTATGTTGTGAACTAGTTCCTAAGGACCAAAAATCAATCCCCTAATTGGTGCAGAAGTGAACTGACACACAGGGGTTGCAATGTGTTTCAATAGAATGTGACTTGGTTAAGGCTACAGCAATTAAAGATTAGATGAAGATGGAACAAAATCAATCGAGTCAGCTCCCGAGTGAGTTCATCGAAAGGCTGTTTTCATTGCATATGAATGATAAGTCATGACTGAAAATAACAAGAACTACTCGATCCGTTCCAAATCTTTTCCTAATGCATCACAGATTGCATCAAAGATTCGCACGCGTACGCAATTCATGCAAATGCGAAGAGAAAATTACCGGAAAAGGAATACAGGTGAAGACGAAGAAAACCAAATGAAGATGCAGCGAAGGAAGGACCTTCGTTGGCCTGAGTCAGCTGCAATCAAAATGGAAAAGGAAGACCACAATCTATTAACCCCTCCTCGTGGGGAAAAGATCGGGGGGCAGGAAGACGTGGTCGCAGTCCCCAGAGGGAGATCTCCGCCAGGTCAAATCGCGTCTCGTGATTCCGCTGGGGGTCGCCGTCGCTGCTGGGTCTAGGCGAGCTCCTCGCTCGGGTCGTCGCTGATGAGGGGAGGAAGACGAAGGATGGAGAAGGAAAGAAGGCGAGAAGAGAAAGAATTAAAATTTCTTAAGAATGGGTCCCACCTACGCTTTCTCCCCGCTATTTCGAAAAAATATTCCACATCACTCCAGTTCAGAATCTCTTCTTCCTCATTCCCTGCCCGCGGATATATTCGCGTTCCATACATGTCTGCTCTCACTTTTTCCAAATCTCTGTACTCATCGGATTTCAGAATCTCCTCCAATTTCTCACATTCGTATAATATCAAATATTTTAGCTTCTTGAAGCTTGAAGGATCAGAAAACTTTTGCAGAGACCCGCAGCCATGAATCCAAAGCCACTTCACTGATTCTAGCCTACCTCGAATCTCAACTAGACGAGGACAACGCAATAACCTAAGATCCTTGAGCTTCTTGACATTGGTCAGGTCAAGCAACTTCTCTAGCAACGGAATATCCCATAGACATAACCATCTCAAGCTTTTTGAATCTTCCAGGCCTTGAATCTCTTTGAGCTCCTGACAGCCCTCTATGTCTAATTTTTCTATATGCTTAAAGCTTAATGGATGAGGCAGCTTTTTGAGTGATTTACAGTCCCATAAACAGAGCTCCTTCAACGATTCTAACTGACCTTGAACCTCAACCAGATTAGGACACTCGGTTATCGCAAGTTTCATGAGCTTCTTCACGCCTGTCAGGTCAGGCAACTTCACCAGAGATCGAAGAAAAGCAAGAGAAAGCAGTTGCAGGTTCTTCAAATGTTTGAGGCTTTGAATCTCTATTAGCTGTTCACAATCAAAGACTTCCAATGTTGATAACTTATCCAAATATGAAAGATTTATCGACTTTTCCATTAACCGCGGCCCTAAAAAACGGAAGGATGACAAATTCTGGGGAAGCCTAGGTAGGCATTCTAGGCTATGTCCGATGAGATCAAGATTCCTGAGATTCGAAAGGAGATTAAAATCTGAAGGTAGGGTGAGCAGACTATCACAATCCAACCACAAGGACTCTAGCTTTGTTAGCCCTCCAATCCAATTGAGGCTTGCAGCCGGGTGGGAAGGGTTTCGATACTTTAATTCCAACTCCAAATCTCTCAAATTTAATAGGTTTGTGAGATCTGGGCATCTCATCTGCATATTACCCCTCAGGCATAATTTGGTCATACTTTCAGGAAGCTTAGGAATATTGGAAATTCCTGTGCGTTGCAACGTCAAGGTTTTAAAAAATGACAATCTTCCAATCTCACTTGGAATTTCCCCACACAACCATCTACATTCGCTAGCATCGATCTCTTCAAGCTTCTCCAACATCCCAAGGGCACTGGGAAGCTCTTCCAAGGGGGTGTTAGACATCCTTAGTACTCTCAAATTCTTCATCACCTCTATTGAATTGGGTAACTTTCGTATGCTCGACTGTGAAAGATTCAACTCAACGAGAGATCCAAAATTTCCAAATGGAAGTTCACTAATTCTTGTATCCGACAAGTCAAGATATAACAACGATGTTGAGCAACCAGCTAAATTGCATTTACTCAGTGATTTACATGACCTTGCACTAAGAGTTTTCAATTTCTCCATTCCTTTCCATTTAGGAATATTTTTAATAGATGATCCGTCAACAATAAGTTCTGTCAAGGCTTCCAGTTCGTCCATCTCGTCTGGCAATGTCCAAAGTTTGCTACAATAGTTCAAGTTTAATAACACTAAATGCTTTAATTTACCAATAGACCTATCAACTTGAACCAGTTTTGTGCACCATTGAAGAATCAATTGCTCTAAATTTTCATGAGCAGAAAAGTCAGGAGTTCTACGCAAGTTTGTGCATCCAGTCAAATTTAGAACCTTCAAATTCTTTGCCATCTGTAATGAAGAGAAGAGGTTAATTCTGAATCATTTTGAAATACATGACAACAAAGTCAATATAGCAAATTCATGTTGAAATAATACCATACGTTGAGGTGGTTCCATCCATCCCACTCATGTGTAATTTCAATCCGTGATAAATCAAGAATCACTAACTTCCTAAAGGAACATGGAGTGAACTTGAAAAAGATAGGAAATTCATGCCATGAGAGCCATTTCAATTGTAGAAACATGATCGGATTCCTCTGGAACCAGTTGCCAGAAGGAAAATGCTGACCGTCATCCTCATCCGAGTATACACCATCCACTTGAAGAAATCTTAAATTTAATAGGCTTATAGATTCTTCCTTCTCAATGAAGTCTTGAAATCGATGATCAAACTTGAGACGTATTGCTTCAACGTTTTCTCTTCCCTGCCAAAGAAGTAAAAAAATTAAACAGAAGCTAGAGATCACGTAATTGCCTATTGAAGGCATCCGAGTTGAGCATACTTGAGGAATGTACATCTTATTTATAAGTTCAAATTAATTTAAAATATAATTTATAGATGAGCATGTGATCATACTAAGCACACAAGTAATAACTCGATTCAGATAAAAGCAAATAAGCAAAGTCAACATGTATAACTCGTCTCTTTGAATAGAAATAACATTGCAAATACTTTACCTCCTTCATTTCAAGGACATCAATTGCTTCCTCATGATCCCACACCCGACTTTGCTTCTCTGGTTTAAAATGAGCTCTTTCACGAACGATGTCTCGCCCAAGGTCTCTTAGCTGATCATGCATCCACAGTTGATTACCTTCTACAATCTTTATTAATGACATCCGTTTAAGGACTTCAAGAGAATACTCAGGGACAAGCTTACAGCTGGCCCACATGTAAGTCACAATTCTCACATCAAACCCAATAAAGAAGCAACAAACATCGAGAAATATTTCCTTCGCTCGAGGTTCTAATGCCTCAAAACTGATGTTCAACTTACGTTTAACCTTTTCATCAGGAATAGTTTTCAACCTTTCTAATGTGTCCACCCAAAATTTTGTGTCTTTTCCAGCTAAAAATGAACCTATAATCTCTAGAGCCAAAGGAAGATGACCGCAGATTTCTACTGCTTTTTTCGAGAGGGAGACGTATTCTGCTGGGGGATGATCTCTTCTAAAGGCATGTTTGCTAAACAGTAAAAGAGAATGATTGAAATCCATTCCAGTAAGCTCGTGCTTCAAATCAACATCTTTGAGAACTTCCTCGTTTCTTGTGGTAATAATAACCTTACTTCCTCTGTTGAACCAGCATTCACCCATCCCTACAAGAGCGTTCAGCTGAGTGTTTTGGTCAACATCATCAAGTACAAGTACAACCTTTTTAGCGGATAACCTCTTCCTGATCTCAGTAATCCCTTGATTAATACTATTGATGGATGGCCATTCCATTCTTAGGACTTTAGAGAGAAGCTGATTCTGCAAAATCACAATCTTCGTCTCTCGAATGTTAGACAGGAAGCAACAGTTATCAAAATCAGCAGACAGTTTATTATAGATGATTGTGGCAAGAGTTGTCTTTCCAACACCACCCATACCATGGATGCCAACAATCTTCGTTCCAATGGTCTGTTCACCTATCTTTTCCATGATTTTGTCCACATGATCGTCCATTTCAACCAAGTAATCAGGTACTGCCAAGTTGTTCTTTTTCAACTCAATCAACAGCATCTGAACTACTTCTTCTGTGAACTCACCTTTGCCTCTGACAATATTGAAGGCAAAAGGACAAAACAGTTAAATTGAGATGAACAGAATAATATCTAAGCTTACAAACAAATCATGAAAAATAGTAAATTTGACTACCTCCCATTAAGTTCCCATCCTCTTAACGCTCCAACCTTGCTGAGAGCTGTCTTCCACTTCTCGATAGTCTCGTTAGTGAACCGCTGCTTATTTTTGTGTAAAGTAATGGCCTCATCGTAACTTCCAATTTGATAGCGAACCTCAGATGGTGCTACGTCATAGAAAATTGGCATGATCTTTCGTCCGCAGTTCTCCTTACACTCCACCATCTGGACCAACTCCATGAGGCACCATGGACTGGTAGCATATCCTTTAGATAAGATAGGAATCAAGATTTCCGACTGCTCAATCGCTTGGACAAGCTCCGCGCCAATCTCTTCCCCAATGCGAAGCTCATCATTATCTCTATATGCCCTTATTGCAGCACGAATGAGGCTATTGTAAAGGTAATCAGCAATGTCAAGCCGAGTGTCCGGTCCTCTGAAACTCAAGAATACTTCATAACCAAATTCCGTTGGCTTCTCCATTTCCTGAATTCTCAGAGGATTTGCAATCACCTGATATCCCACCTGAAAAACGTTTACCATGAAAGCTGAGTGATGATTATCACGATTTCTCTTAGAAACTCTTCTGCTTTAAGTATTTCTAGGAAGAAACCAAGATGACAAATGCACGAGCTCCTTCTGCGCTTCGCACTAGACACCAAAATATGTCCAAATATTTTATTAATAATATAGTAGAGAAGTGGACCCATCTCAATTCTAAAGGAAGAAATTTCCAAAGTATTGTGGAATTATGGGTTACAGTTCACACTTGAAATTGATTTGAAAGAATAATATTTTGAGAAGATAAATCACTATCAACCTATATTTGTCTTAAACTATTACCTATGTGATAAAATTCCTCTTAAAGGGTGACGTTGAATGTCCTCTACACATAATCCCTGCTTCTGCTTGTAGATTGACCAATTATCTTATTGTCTGATAAGAAATTATGAGGAAACCTTACTCTTTTATTTTACCAAAATAGATTTGACAGACATTCCACGACCCTCAATTAGTTGCTCCCTTGACCTTAACGGACGCAGGCGAAGAAACGCCCCCATGAAGATCTCTAATTGGAAAAGTGAAATCAATAAATTACACTAAAGCTAATTCAACCCTCTCCATTGGACTAGTTTCTAAAGAGCATAAACCAATCTCCAATTACAGTCAAATCTTAGTTCGTTAACATGCAGGTACAGGGTCAATGAGCGAGCATTGGGAGATAACATTTGCATTTGCCAGAAAGTATCAGCATATCAGAAAAAGAGGGGTGAATTACTAACAAATATCGTAGTTGATGAAATTTCAACAGAAAAAAGAAGCATGAATGCTATAATTGTTTTTCCAGAAAATAAGTTCGAACACACAGAGGTACAGGAACGAGAACTGTACTTTAGGGAAGCGGAAACTTCCGATTCACCACAGAGTGCTACGTTATAGTCTATTCAATCTGTCTCTACTATTGAATACAGTGTTAAGGGTCAATTTCTGCCTAGGAGCGTTCTTACTGCTAATCACTAGACAATAATATACGAATTTGTCGTCTGGAAGTCTCTTTTAGATACCACCGTCTCTGTTCGCACAGGAAAAAAAAAAATCCCATCAAACAAATGAAATCAACAGATCCACTCAAACAAATTTAGCTTTTAGCGCCAGCAATCCACGCAAAAACGTAGAGAGAGAGAGAAAGAGAGAGAGAGAGAGAGTACGCGGGTGGCGAGCTCGTAAGACTGAGCGTTGTCGATGATGGAACCGGCCACGGCGATGCTGACGGTGGGGATTCCACCTCCTCCGCCGCCGCCGTTGTTGAGGAGCTCACTCCGAGGCTCGACACCGCTCGCCTGCGCTTCAGCTTCGTGCCGTCTTTTCTTCTTCGCCACTCCCGCTCTTTGATATCAGAAAGTTCCGCTATTTCGACACGGTACGAGGTCGACTGGTCAAGGGTTTAGGCGTCGATGTTGGTGGTGGTATTGCGTTTCAGGATCTGAGGCCTGACACTTGCATAGATGGAAGTGGGTGAGCAGCCTTTTAGCATGTGACTCGAGTTAAGAGGCTAAAGCTATAAGTGTTAGACGCAAATGGCAGTGATCAATCACGGAGTCAATTGAGGAAAGAATTTGATGCTGATCTGAGAGTCCCTCTATTGTTTCCATCAAATTCTGCATCTAGTCGCATTACAGAACAGACCCAATTCATTAAAAAGAAGGCAATACACGAGAGGAAATTACCGGAGATGGAGGGGGTGAAGATGAAGAGTCCGGATCAAATGCTGAGAAGCAGATGAAGATCCCAAGAAAAAACGCTCTTGGCTTTTGAGTTCAGCTGAAGAGAGGCAAGACTTAGACAAGACGGTGAATTCACCCTCCCTCGCCGTGCCCTTCCAGGAAAGTGAGGGCTTGCTTTTTGCAGGGAAACTTCAAGCGGACCGTGAAAAAGTGAATACGCGTTGCTTTTTATTCACTTTTTCACTTTTGAGGTACTGGGAAATTTCTCGAAGAAAGAAAACTTTTTGGCGCGAAAGGCGAGAGTACAAGCGGATTTTCATTGCATGTTAGTAGTTTAGAAATCATATAATTTATATTAATTGATATTCTTTTAATGACCATGAAGGCGAAGCCCAGGCCCATTCAAATTTTACATATATTAAACCAAAAAAGTATAGAATTCGTATATTTTAATTATGTCAGAATTATACACAATAAGTTCGCAAAACAAAAAAAAATGGAAAAAATAACATCACTAATGTCATAATTTTCGTACAATGCTCATTTAAGTGTTATAATTTTTTTGGGATTGGTTAGGCAATATAATTTTCGTTTGACGTTCGCTAAAATGCCATAATCTTTTATTTTTTGATCACTTGTACCACAACTTGTTCAAATTGTTCACCCAAGAATGAATGTTCCCGCGGGGACCGCTGGTCCACCACTGTCCTTTTTGGTTCTCCACTATTTGATGCTTCTTCTTTTCTCCAAATTTTTAATTTTTTCTTAAAATTTGATGACATGGCAGCTATATCAACGCCTCCATCTTCAAGGAAAAAAAAATCACGTTCGTTTTTTCTATTAGCCGTATTGGATGAAGTTTTTCTTATTAACTTAAATTGGATGGAGTTAATAGCAACTTAATGATTGCATCAAAAAAAAAAAAAAGTTAATAGCAAGACTTGATCACACGAATTTAATAAGTTTTAAAATTTGATTATACTTTTTGCAAATTCTAAAATTTGAAGACACTTTTGCAACATATTTTAAGATTTATGGAGCATTTATCCCCTTTTATGGGATAATAATACAAATGATCTTTAAACGTTGACTTAATATGTAATGTTATACTTAGATTTTTAATTTATTCAATATGATCTATAAAATATTGATAGATGTTCAATTTAGTCTTTAGATTAAATGTGTTATTTCCATATAGTTTAATGACTAGATTAGATATCTATTAATAGTTCATGGATCACATTAAATAAATTAAAAGTTTTAAAAATGACATAACATATTTTGTCATAATTCAAAGATCACATTAAACAAATTTCAAATTCAGAGACAACGTTAGATATTGGACAAAATATAGGGATTATTTATGTCATTTTTTTTTCATTTTTTAAATCTAAAACTCCATAAACTTAAAGATAGGCAAATAAATTCACATATATTTTTTTGATAATTTTCTGAAATTTGAACAATAATTTAAATTTAAAAAAAAGTAAAAGAACTACAATTAACTTCTTTAAGTCCAAGCAAAGAGGCACTAAATCAATTGATTTTCACCATTTCTTTACGATATCACTTCGCATGGGCACCATTTTCATGGGAGAGACGATCGGTGCATTGACGATCAGGAAAGTGAGGACTTGCTAGTTGCGGGGAAGCTTCAAGCCGACCGTCAAAAAGGGAATGCACGTTTTGCTTTTGACTTTTGGGGTAATTGAGTTGAGTTTCCGGGAAATTTCTCAAAGTCCAAAAATTCTTTGGCACAAAAGGCGGGAGTACAAGAGATTTTCATGTGTGTTATTAGATTAGAAATCATTCAATTTATGCTAATTGATATTCTTTTAATGACGATAAAACCATTCTCTTTTTTTTTTTTGGTAAGGATAAAACCATTCTTTTATACATATACTAAACCCAGAAATATAGAATTCATGTAATTTAATTAATTGATTAATTGAGATGAATTATGTCAAAGTTATACATATTGAGTTTGTAAGACAAAAAAAGTTAGGAAAAGTAATACCACAAATGGCATAAATCCATACAACATGCGAGTTCTATAACTTTTTTTGGATAACTTGAGTGATATAACCTTCATTCAGCATTTACTCAAATGCCATAACATTTTTTTTTTTTCGATCACTTGTGTCATAATTTTTTAAAATCATTCACCCAAATGTTGAAAATTCGACATGGTATAATATTTGTGATGAATGTCTTTAAAAATCATATCACTTAAGTAAAGTTATGATACTCAAGTGAATATTTTTATAAAAGTTACAGCACTTAAATAATTAGAAAAAAAATTAGTTATAGCAATCAAATAAAAGCCATACGAAAGTTATGACACGTGTTATATTTTATTTGTCAAAAGTTGTACTCAGCCAAAAAGGAGTAAAACTCCAAAAATATTTGCAATACTAGTGAAAGCTTACCAATTATAGATGGTTTGAATAGAACTTTCAAGACGGAGGACATCAAATGTGCAATTACGAGAAAATATTGGTTGCAGTTCGGATTTCACTATGTCATAATCCGAGTCTACACACCGAGTGACATGTTGCCCAGGCCCCACCACGTCAAAACCATTTAACACCCTAATTCTCTAGCCTCACTCTAGATTACCTCTCTCTCTTCCCTCTTTTCTTTTTTTCCTTTACTTATTCTTCTTCTTCTTCTTTCCTTTGCTCATAGTGGGGAGCCTCGCCTTCAAGATCCCTATCGTTGCCAAACCCACATGCTCCGCCGTCCACACCTCCTCCTCTCCCTGCTTCTACAAGATCAAGCTTCGAGAGTTTCCCCCTCCAGACTGCCCTTGTCCCCTCCCTCTCGCCTGATGCCACCTCCTCTCCCAGGGGACGGGGCGGTGGCGGTGCCACCTTCCATCCCAACAAGTCTGATCTTGACAGGTGTGTCAAGAAGTCCATCTTCTCTGACAAAGTCTGCTTGAAGGTCTCCATCTACATAGGCCTATGTGGGGCAACCTGCGAGGGTGAGCTCTGGGAGGCTGCTCGAGAAGGTCTCGGTGTCCCTAGACCTTGCTGGGGCTAAGTCCAAGGCCTGCATGTTCCACAGCGGTTGGATTAACGTCAGCTAGGAGACCAAGGGGTCGTCGTCGGCGTAGTTCCACTTGAGCATGAAGGTAGAGCTTGACCCCCGCTTCATGTTCCAATCTGATGGGAAGCCCGAGTGTAGCCCCAGGTGTTCCAAATACAAGGTAACATCAAGCAAGCCATGGTGGACAAACTCTCTTGTTGTCCACGTTGGGGTGAAAAGGAAAGATCAGAGGGAAGAAAAAGAAGAAGGAGAAGAAATAAAGGAAAAAAAGAAGAGAGGGAAGAGAAAGAGGCGAGAGGGTGTGGTTGTCAGAGGGTTCTGACATGGTGGGGCTCAAGAGACACGTGTCACCTGGTCGATGGAATTTGAGCTGCAGTCAATATTTTTTCGTGCAACTATAGTTGTGTGTTTGGTTACCCGCCCTTTATTTAGTTGGAATATATGGGGTGAAATGGTAAGGTCCATATCACCACTAGAAGTAAAAGGCAAGGCATCCTGAAATCTTGGCGAAGGAAAATTTTAAGAGAAACTTAATTATCCTATAGTCCAAAAATTGGAAATTACGAAATTATAAGTAAATCATGAACTACAAAATATAAGTCAACTTAACTTATTTTTATAAATTATTTATAATTAAACATAAAATTAATAATATGTTGATATGCATCGATGATTATTAATTAACAAAAGAAGTATTCCATTGTTGTTAAACACTGATTGGTAAATTAATTTAAATTACTATCATGATCTTGTACTATATATATATAAAAATCTAAAGGAAATGAGATCATTTTGTAAAATCTATGTTAAATATTGTAATTTTTATTGCATCCATTCTCAAATTGGTTTTCATAAAAGTTGACGTGGCTTTTTTTATTTGTGTTTATTTTAAGAGAGGCGCTGATGTGGTTGCTAATGCCAAATGTTCTATTTTCTAATCAAGATATGAAAAATTGTTTTGAAAATTTTGGAGAAATAAAGATCTAGAAAAAGGATAGAAAAATCAAACTAGAAATCATTCTAAAGAGGTACAAAAGTCTCCATCAAGTAGCTTTGAACATCATTTATTTAAAAGAAAAAAATGCTCTGAACAGTGCTCTGGACATTGGAGATTGCATTTGTTGTTGCATGAATTCATTCTCCTATAATCAAATTTAATTCTTGAAATTTATTCCACTTATAGTTTTGTGTGAAATTTCTTTGCCCACCTCGTTCACGGAGCTCTTGGAGAAGCCAAAGATTATATTCTTTGATCTTCTTCAACATGTTATCACGAACACGCGCCTCTCCAAGTCCCCGAGCTTCCTGGCGTCCCCTACCTCGCGGTCGAGCAGCACCACCCTTTTGATAATCTTTGCAAATTTTAGCAAAGGTCACGGCCGCCATGGCCGGATGGGCAAGGGAAGCTAGTGGCAAGGTCACAGCCGGCCTCACGGGCAAGTGGCGAGGGCTGCCACCTTGCCTGGTTCACTCGTTGTACACGTGCGCGCACACTCACTCACTTCGTTCCTCTCTCAGAAAGGGAAGGTGGTACTTGGTAGTGAGGGCCAAGCTGGCTTCGCTGAAGTACGGCGAGGAAATGCAGCCAACCACCATCCTTCTTGGTTCTCCAATGTTTGACTCTTCCTCTTTTTTCCAAATTTTTACTTTTTTTGGGTTTTTATTTTTAGAAATATTGGAATCAATTTTTTTCCCTTTCTTTACATTTTTCTTAAAATTTGCTGACATGGCAATGAAAAAAGTCATGTTAGTTTTTCCCATTAGCTGAATTGGAAGGAATTAATAATTGGATTCGATTGTATTGATTTAATAAGTTTTAATATTTGATTGCATTTTATAAAAATTATAGAATGTTATTGTATCTTTGCAACATATTTTAAGAGTTATGGCGCATTTATCCCCTCTTAAGGGATAATAATACAAAATTATTGAACTTTAGCTCAATGTGTAATATCATCTCTAGATTTTTAATTTGTTCGATATGATCTCTGAATTATTAATAGATGTTCAATTTAGTTTTTAGACTAAATTCATCATTTCCATATAGTTTAAATGCTAGATTAAAGATTTATTAATAGTTAATGAACCACATTAAGTAAGTTAAAATTTAAAAACAATATAATACATTTGGACAAAGTTTAAAGATTATATTAAACGAATTAAAACTTTGGAGATTATTAATGTCATTTTTTTCGATTTTTTAAATCTAAAACTCTAAAAACTTAATCATAGACACATAGATTCACATATAATCTTTTGATAATTTTCTGAAATTTGAACAATAATATAAATTTTAACAAAAACAAAAAAAAAAAACTACCATTGACTTTTTTTTAACTGCAAACAAGCATTAAATCAATTACTTTTCACCATTTCTTCACAATGTCACTTCGCGGGCCACATGTTAAAGTAATAAGATGCAGAGGACACCATTTCCAGGGGAGAGACGACTGGTGCATTGCCATGTTCTTCAGCGATATCGTCTCAACCATCCATCACTATGTCTCTCTCATCGCAAGATGCGTCGCCAAGAAACACCTGAAGCTCGGCTTGACCGTCCACTCTCACCTCATCAAGACCGCACTCGCCAGCGACTCTTTCCTCGTCAACCATCTTATTGGCATGTACTCCAGATGCTCTTCCATCCGAAGCGCCCGCAAGGCTTTTGATGATCTCGATACAAAGAACAGTTACTCTTGGAACACCATCATATCTGCACATGCTCGGATAGGCGATTTCAAGAAGGCCCTCGTCTTGTTCGATGAAATGCCGCAGAGGGCTCTTGTCTCTTATAATTCCTTGATTTCTGGGTTGTCCCGTCATGGGTTTTATGTGGAGTCTCTGAGCGTCTTCATGCATATGCAAAAATAATATGATTGTCTATTCATGGATGAGTTTACTTTTGTGGGCGTTGTGGGCGCTTGTGCTCGCTTGGGTGCATGTAAGTTCTTGCGCCAGGTTCATGGAGTTGCCATCATAATGGGCTTGGATTTTACTAAGATCACTTACAATTCCCTGATTGATGCTTATGGTGAATGTGGCGGAGTCGATATATGCCGTGCGTTGTTCAAGGTTATGCCTGAGAAGGATATTGTGTCATGGACTTCCATGGTTGTTGCTTATACACGAGCTCATAACCTAGATGATGCTTGTGCAATATTCAACAGTATGCCAGCGAAGAACACAGTCTCTTGGACTGCACTGATCTCAGGCCTTGTGCAGAATGGCCGTGGTGATGAAGCTTTGGACCTTTTTGTTCAAATGCATGAGGAAGGAATACAGCCAAGTCCTCATACTTTTGTCAGTGTTCTATGTGCCTGTGCTGACCGAGCACTTGCTGAAAGAGGCAAACAGATCCATGGTTGCATCGTTAGGACCTGCTTTAATGGAGATTTGGAGAACATATTCATATGGAATGCTCTAATTGACATGTATTGCAAGTGTGGTGACATGAGATCAGCTAAGATCTTATTCTTGAGGATGCGAAAATGGATATTTTATCATGGAATTCGATGATAACTGGGTTTGCACAAAATGGTCTGGGGCATGAGTCACTTTTTTTTCTAAAGACGATGCTAGATACAAATGTAAGACCCAACCATGTCACGTTTCTTGGTGCTTTATCTGCTTGCAGCCATGCAGGTCTAGATGTTGAAGCACTTCAGATTTTCAATGGAATGGAAAAGGACCACAGCCTTCAACCCAGATTTGATCACTACGCTATTTTGGTCAATCTGCTCGGGAGGAAAAACAGACTTGAGGAAGCCATGGAGTTAATAGAGAGTGTCTCAAACAAGTCAAACCATGTTGGAATGTGGGGTGCACTTTTGGGTGCATGCAAAGTCCATGGTAATCTAGTTATTGCCCGAAAAGCTGTGGATGCGCTATTGAATTTGGAACCCTGAAATGCTGCAAGGTATGTCATGTTATCAAGCATATATGCTGCCACTAACAGATGGGATGATTCCTGCAAAGTAAGGAAGCAAATGGAGGAGAGAGATTTGACAAAAGATGTGGCAAACAGTTGGATTAAGTTAAAGAATGAACTGCACAAATTTCCAGCAAAGGACCAATTCCACTATCAGATAGGAGACATATACGAAGTGCTCAGGAAACTAGGATATCATATGAAGGAAGCTGGATATGTTCCTGACCCCAGCTTAAGGTTCATCTTAGATGATGATGATGGTGGTGGGTAATGAATAAAAAGTGTTTAGATGGAAGATGCTGGAGAAAAAAATAGAAGGCTACAGCTGCAAGGTGATAGCTTTTCTACTAATGAACAAATCATACCTTCCTAGAAAACCTCAAGTTAAAGATACCATAAAGTTCAGGAAGGACTCATGGTCCACAGAAAAAGGGGCATCATGAAAGCCTCTCGTTGTACCTGCAGGTTTTGCGTGAGGTAGGTGGAGATTGCTCAGATGCTATCTGGTAATGGCATTCTGTGTACATATTTTCAGATTCTGACCTCATTGCTGCTGGAACAATGGAAAGCGTCTACCTTGCCATGATTGGTTCTTTGGATGCTGCCTGACCAGATCAATTTTTTTTTCTTGGGTTATGTCCATATCCCTTAAAGGGAATAGAAGGTATTGCGGAAGTTATCCCTCAGGTTAAACATGATGTCCCTGACCAGGGCGTGACCTGGAACATCTCTTAGAACTATATACAGCTTGGAGCTCCATATTTGTCATTGTTCCCGTGATTTCTTGTCAGGTGTCTGCTTCAGCAAGGAAGCAGTTCAGAGGTAACGATTTTCCACAAAGTTTTGATGAAAGGCCTAACTTGTACAAATGTGGGATGGGGTTCCACTCTTTGTTTTCTTCTCAGTGAGTGTTTATTGTTCTTCAGGAATTCAGGGAGGTATGTGCATGGTCAAATAGAGGTTGTGGCCTGTGATTCTTTTAGTTGTGGTGGATGGTTTCATCATTGTCCCGTGGGATTGCTTAGGAGCCACCTGTATTTGTGGTGTTGGTCTGCTCCCAACAATTGAAATTACCTCAGGATTTGACTGTACACGTACAACTCGTGGTATTTTCTTCTATATCTTGACATAATTACATCAAGAAACCGGAGTGGATTTTTTGAATCGTGCCAAGAAGAGATGTACCTATTGACAGAAGATGTAAAATACTTTTGCATGCAAAGCATTGTGCGAGCGTCACTGCATCAGTCGATTGAGGCAATTGGAAGTGCTATCTCTAATGCGGTTGATTAAGCATCCCTCAATTTTATTTTATTTTTGTTTTATTTTTTTTTGGCCCTACTTATGCCATGCTTCAGTTGCTTCCTTTGCAATGCTTCAATTGCTTCCTTTGCATCTGAACTACTTTTTCTGTCTTGACAATTGAGTATACTCTTTCCGATGCAAGAAACAAACAGCTGTAGAGGCGACGATTCTTTAAGGGTAATCTCCTATCAATGTGAAATAATAGAATTTACTGGCGCATTTGGGACAGCGGAAAACTACAAAAGTAAGATAAAATATCATTGGCTTTAGCTCATGGATTATTGAATTTTTCGCTATAAGATATATACATGTATATAATGTTTTTTGGTTGGAAGAATCCCAGGACAACACTCATTCTCTGCAAGGTCGATCCTTAATTTTCTCAGAAGTGATGGATTGAGCGCTTGAGTACTGTGAATTTGGTATATAAATCTAAGAAAATTATCAAGTTAAATTAGTCTTCGCATGAATGGTGCTAGATTTTTATAGGTGATATGTCTCTTTCTTATGTTTGTGGTCAAGACAATTTCCTCATTAAAAGCTCCTGTGGATGCCATAATAATCTTGGGTTTCAGTTTCAAAATTCAAACAAGTACATCTTTCATGACTGTCCACAACCACTAGATCTTGCTATTTATATGTACTTTCTTCTAATTTGTACAATATATAGCCCTATGGTGCCTTTGGTTACAGATTTGAAATGAGCCTGCAATATGATAACTAATAGTAAAGCTATAAGTTACTGTTTTACTTGGGTTGTTACTAGAATAATAAAGAAATGAAGACGTTCAAATTGTTCCATCATCGTACCTATTCCTTCTCCCTCTGCCAAGACCGCCATCGTGGCTAGTGATTGCTCATGGAGGGTTGACGCCTTGTTGCCTTGCTGGCAGTGGGTCACTGGCGGGGTCCGAGGTGGTGGGCCAATAACGGTAAGCCAGCATGGGGCGACGACACCGTTAATGTTGAGCAGCAATGCTCATTAGTCGTGTGCAGGCAGTCCTGATATCCACTGAGATTAGGAATGATATTTTCAACGTGCCCTACTCCGTTTAGCTCTTAATAAGTATGCCGTAGCTTGTGAGTAACTATTACCATAATCACAAAATATAATTACGCCATGACATGTGATCGATGTCATTCTCTAATTTCTTAAAAAAATTAAATTCATATCAAATATTGGCGAGGATAAAGGACAAAAAAAAAAAGAAGAGAAAAAGCTACCAAAAATCCTAAATTTTGTCAAAAGTGACAAATTTATCCCAAATTCTATAACCGTGATATATTTATCTCAAACTCTATAACCCAGCCAAGGGTCGCCCTCGCTTGATGCCAGTGAGGGCAGCCCTAACTAGCATAAGCGAGGGCAACCCTCACCTGACGCCGGCCAGGGTAGTCCTTGTTTGAGTTGGACTTCCTTCCACCATGGCCGGTAGAGAGAAGAGAGAAGAAAAACAAAAGAAGAAAAAAAATTCAAAAAGTAAGACGAAAATGCCATATAATTTAAGATAAATGTTTCATACAGATATAAGTTTAGAATTTTTTGTGCCACGAAAAAAAATTTGGGGTAACCACCGCCTGCGGTGGCCCAGTTGGATAAGGCTCCTACAATCTTTTGCGAGGAGGAGAGGAGTTCGAATCCCATTGGCCACATGGGATCTTAAGTGTGACGTCGGGGTGGTGGGTCCTCCGCTAGCGTCACCCGGGTTTACCTCATCGGCTGCCATTATGTATGGGGCTTCCCGGGTCATAAAAAAAAAATTTGGGATAAATATGTCACGGTTAGCAAAGTTTGAGGTTTTTTATGTTGTAAAAAAAAGTTTGGGGTACTTGACCAAAAAAAAAGTTTGGGATCAATTTATCACTTTGAGCCAAGTTTGAGGTTTTTTATGGCTTTTTTTCAAAATAGAAATATATATATATATATATATATATATATATATTTTTTTCAAAATAGAAAAAAATATATATATATCCAATTGGCAAGAAAGTGCCAGATTCAATGTCTTTGGACGAGACTCAGAGAAAATATGGGATGTGTTTCTGGAAGACGTCCGTTATACGGATCCATGAAAGTCCATGAAAAATCCTCTGTCCTGAAGATGTTTTCTTCATTTCAACGTAGCAATCCTCAAATTTCTGTTTCTTCTGATTTACTACTCGTAGGTCAATGTTTCTCCTCCATTGGATTTGACATTTGACATTTAGGAGGACAAGAAGGAAAGAAGATGGGACTCGGTCAGCCTAGTTCTAGCATAGATTAAAGTTCTAGAGAGACTATTTTAGCATTGTTTTCGCCTCTCCTTTTTATTTAATGACGTTTGGAGGATAATTTGATTAAAAGAAAAATTGAAGCGATAAAGAATGAGGTTTTCCTTTTATCAAGGGCATGTTCATGTTATTGTCCGTTTTTCTCTCCCATGTGAAATATATGTATATACTTCTTCTATAGTTTTATACAAGATGCACATGACAACATCTCACAATAGTATTTTTTTTCGTAATATCATTGTATATTTTATAATTATGCATTGTAAATTTAACTTTAGTAACTTTTATACCAAAATAGTGAATTTTGAATCAATTGTGATAGTGATCATGAAACTATTCAACTTAGACATATCTAACCTGTTTCACACCTATATGGGCCCTATCTAGACTGTTTCACATCTATATGGGCAGGTATAATTAGGCATATCTAACAATTTCATCAGCTAAGTCTATGCGGGGACATAATCCTGCGGTTCCCACAACTTTGAATCAATGAACTAAATTAACACCAAACATTTATTTATTTATTTTGCTACTTGTTGGGACCTGATTTCGGGCATAGGGTAGAGTAGATGATCTATCTTGGTGTGTTAAATTGAGGGTTGAAGAAAATTCTCCCTAAATTTAATTTATTGTCATTTTGAAAAACCCAATACTCCTACTCGTAGTGTGGTTATGATGATAAGGATGGGTACTCAATTATTTTTTCGTCCTACACTTGTCATTTCCAAGCTGGTGAAGCCTAGCAAAAACCCGTGGGCTAGAAAGAGTCCGAAAGATTTGTGGACTTGACAAGACCTGTTCCACTTCGAGGGAGGGACGAATTTCCAACTTCTAGGAGAAGCAAATGCCCCGATGGCGACCCCCTCTGCTTCATAGATTGTAATCAACAACATACTCTGACCAAACTCTAAAATGTATCCAAAAGCTCTTTGATTAGTGGCAGAAAATGATCATTAAAAAAGTGTTATGGTGCATTCCTTTTCCCTAAACAATCAAAAGTAAAGTGATTGAAGTCCTCCTTTTCTGATGTTCACGCGAAATAGGGGCATGCAAAGAAGGGGGAAAAATGTTCCTCTAGAATATGTTCCTCTAGAATAACTTTTTTGATACTGTTCAAATTCCGTAATTTCATTTGGTAAGACATCCGCGTCAAGTGATGACGTGGTATTCCTCAATCATGTAATAATTTTTCACTTGGAATCACCTATTAATAAAGTTTTGGGTATCTCCACCTTCGGTTTTTTTTTTTTTTTTTTTTTTTTGGTTGCTTTGGCTTTTGCAACTGTAATATATGGATTAACAATACATAAGTTAGACTTGAAATGTGTAAATTGGGCAAAAGGAGAAAAAAGGAATGCTGGATACCATAAGTGCCAAGACTTGATAGGGATAGACATTTAGGCCCTGTTTGGTAACCATCCAAATAGGGTCGGATTCTGATTCTTCGTTCTCGAGAATCGGTTTTTGCGAGAATCGCGTTTGGTAATTTTTTTGTTCGAGAACAAATTTGTTAGAATCAGTTTTTGGACAAGAATTTAGAATAAAAAAAAAAAGTGATTCTTGATTCTGAATCAGAAAAAGAATCACAAAAGTGGCTCTCTCTCTCCGCTCAACGTATCCTGCTCCACTTTCTCTCTGTGCGAACGAACCCTTTCATTTTCTTCTCTCTTTTGCTCCACGTTGTCTCTGGTTCTTCTTCTCTGGTGGTTCGTTCTTCTCCGGTTCGTTCTTCTCCGGTGGTTCGTTCTTCTCCGGTTCGTTCTTCTCTGGTTCGTTCTCTCCACAACAACGGCGACGGCGACTGCTGCTTCTTCATTGTTGAAGCTGCTCGTTGAAGGTGAGTTCCCTTCACTCACAGGTAGCGTCATTGCCGGCTGATCTAGGTGACGGTTTGCATATTCCTCACCGTCGTTCGTCGTCTGCAACGGTTGGCAGGAGCGCCACCGAGCTCCAGTCGGCGGGCGCTCGCGCCGATCTGGCCGTGGAGTCGCTCGCCGAGCGACCCCCAGGCCCGAATCGGCGGGCGCCAGCGCCGATCTGGCCGAGGGGTCGCTCACCGAGCGACCCCCAGGCCCGAATCGGCGAGCGCAAGCGCCGATCTGGCCGAGGGTCGCTCGCCGAGCGACCCCAGGCTCGAATCGGCGCTCGCGACTCCGCCGATCTTGTCTTTTGCAGTGCACGATTTCATTTTTCACATATATCATATATTTTATTGCCATACTTGTCCTTTGGTTTTCACTTCGTCCCCGTTTTCGAGTAATTTGTCAATGAAATTGAATTGTGTTTTGTTTGTCTTTTCCTAATGCAATGTCCTGTCTGACAGTTTTGGGGGTATTTTTCTTATCTAATTGAATTCTTTTTTTCATGAAAGAAGTTTGATTAAGCTTTTTTTTTTGGGGAACAGGTAAGGCGCCTTCTTGATGAAGGAATGGATGTGAATGTGGCTGCTTGGGGCCCCAAATCAAAAGGGGTAACGCCACTCCACCTTGCTGCTGAGGGTGGGCATGTGGAAGTCATGGATGAACTGCTCGAGCGAGGTGCAAATATTGAAGCTAGAACAAAAAGGAGCCTGTGGCTGTGAGTGCCTTCTCCTATGTTCCCACGCTTACCCTGAACCTACTTAATTTCTGATCTTCTTAACAGAACGCAGAATAAATCTTAATGTACCTTGTTGATGTTTGTTCTTTTGGCAAAAGAATTTGGTTAATGAGTGTATCCTTGATGCACTTTCTTTCTTGCTTGAACATAGGGAACTTTTGGAAGTAATTAAACAAGGGAAGATTGCAACTTTCTAGTTTATGACTTTCTTCTGATGTGTATAATTAGTGCTTTGGAAATTGAAACCCTCTCTGTCAAGTATGCTTATCTAGTTTTATAAGGCACTTGTTAACATAACTCTCAACAAAATATCTCTTCATAATGATAACAAAAGCCTTCCTCACTCATGGGTGTTGGTTAAAATCCTTCTCTTTGTTGGAATAAATACTCCTTGGGAAACTGAGGGATTCATAACTTTGCATTTAATTGCTCTTGTATCCTACGTGGTTCACTGATATTTGATTCAATGTTTGATCCAGGGACACCTCTCCATAGTGCGGCCAAAGAAAGAAAACGGGAAGCAGTCAAATACTTGATAGAGAATGGAGCCTTCTTGCCTGATGACATAAATGATTGCAGATTCAATCCACCGCTGCATTGCTGCGCTGGCCTTGAATGGGCTTACGAGGAGATGAAGCGTCTTCAGCAGGAGAGCTCATCTGCTGGTGAGGGCTCCTCCTATAGCTCGGAAAGCTTATGATGAGTCTTCCTACACACTCGGGACTCAGAAGCCTCTCTTATGAGCTGACATGGTCACCATAGAATGAGGATTGCATTGCTAGTGAAACATGCCATCATCCCACTCTCTCTATCTCACAGTTGTGTCTTCATCTTGTAGTCTTTGTTCTGATGTTTGAAGTTAAACACAGTAGTCTTGTGTATTTGAAGTCGATGACTTTCTTATGTACTTTTTTTTTTTTTTTTTTGGACAAAAACTTTCTTATGTACTTGAGAACCATTATAAGGATGATATCTTGTAATAAAGTGTCAACTTTGTACTCATTTCATCAGGAGTTGGGACCGGGAACTGAGATAGCTTTAATTTCCTTGTTATGTTTGGTGTGGACTACGAATGAGTAATTTACCTGCCTTGTCTATTCCTCCAATAGAAGAAAATATCCAAGTCGGAAGTTTTCGGGATGCTGAACAAATTGTCAAATTTTCAATAAAAGGAGTTGGTTACATGAGGACGGTCGAGGTGATTTATGTAGTCTTTGGTTCATTTGGTCTCAGAGAAGGAAATAGATTTATTACGGCAGCATGCAAATACTCGAAAAAGGGAATGGTTTTTTTTTTTTTGGCGTAAATATGTTCGTTTAATCAAAAACAGAGTTTGAAAAATGTTGGAAATCACGGGGATCGCATGAAAATATACAGACGTATTCACATTAAATTTTTTAAGCTAGGACGAAGGACTACCTTCTTATTTTCCAACGCATTTTAAGTCTCGAAAATTGTGCTCAACACTTATGGAAATGGGTGTATGAAACATATGAAACATATAAAACGCCTTGGTTTATTGTTTACTCGGAAAAGTATCGCAAATCAAATGGCAAGGGATTACAATATGCCAGAGATTCCATAACTTAATGTTTCCGACTTTTGTAATATTGTTATTAATTATTGACTTATCAAAGCCAATATTTCAAAGTTGAACAATTGACTAAGTTACTTCAGTATTCATTTATGGATAAGTTGTAGTGATGAGTTTCTCATTAAAGTCTTCTTCAATATTTAATTTTTCTTTATAAATTTAGTATTTATATTTATTACATATTTTAGGTATATTAGTATATTTTATACTATGGTTTATTATTAACTATTTAATAAAAATTGATTAGTTAATATTTTTATTACTTAGTATAAATATAATTAATCAATGAGGGGTTTATGAGAATTCAATATCAAATTTATATTTATCTAAAAAGGAATTAAAAAAAGAATTGGAATAGAAATTTTATGCGATTCTAAACACATTTTACATTCTTTTTCTATTTCAGAATCGAAATTTTGTACTGACCAAACGCGTTCTTTTGCTCGAGAATCGGTTAAAAGAGACGAGAATAAAAAAGAATCAATTCGATCGAATCATTTCAGGAACAATCGTTACCAAACGTTAAGTGTCAAAACTTTCAAAATGTATACTTAAGTGTCAAAATTGGATAAGAAATGGATACTTAAGTGCCAAAGATGGGAAATCTCGGCCATAATGTTGGCGTGCCATTTTCCAACAACTTTTTTTGTTGAGGTGGTAATTATTTTTTAATGAAAAATTATCCATGTGGCATTGACATGGCTAGCTTCTCCCAAAAAGATTTCATTTTGCATATTGATTACTAAGTAGATAATTTTGGCGAGTCATGTTGGCCACATTTATTCTTAAAATAAGCCACGTTGAATTTCCGACTACCATCGCTGGAGTTGGCACTTAAATGTCTAATTTAAAAAAAAAAAAGGCGGCATTTAACTGCACTTTTTGGAAGTTTTGACATTAAAATGTCCACCCGTATCAAGTTTTAATACTTGTGATATACTTAAATCGAGAAAAAAAAAAAAAAAAAAAAAGAGCTTATTTGAATCAAGTCACCTAGGCTGCATTTGGGAACTGCTTTCCCAAGTACCTTTAGACACCTAAAGGCCTTTTGGCCAAGTATCAGGTATTTGGGAAAAATTTTAGAAACCCCATTGAGCCAAAGCCAGCCTTCTAAAGGCTGAATGCCCAAGGCAACCCTTGGGGTGCCTTGGGCTTTTAGCTTTGGCTGTGCATTTGTTTCACCCTTCTACTGTTCATCTTCTCCGTAGACTTTCTATTGTTCATCTTCTTCGTTCAAGCGTTCGGATTGTGCAGGGCTGCTGAGGGTGGATGACGGACCAGCGAGAGGCCAGTGACGGTCACGACAATCGTTGCCGGTGAGTCACACGACCTCTGATGGGTATCTAGGCCACGCAATCTAGTTGCACAACCCATGTGTGACCCAGATCTGGTTCGCCAGAGGTCGCGCGACCTCGTGGTGACCAGATCTGGGTCACGCCGGCGCCGGAGGTCGCGCAACCTCAGGAGTGACCCAAGTCTGGTCGCCGCGAGGTCGCATGACCTCTGGCGGACCCAAATCTAGTCGCCAGGAGGTCGCACGACCTCGCTCTTTGTGTGAGGTCGAAGCTCCTGTCGAAGCTCGTCCTCTGCTTCTCCATTTCTCTCCCCTTGAAGCTCCGTGGTTGATTCTCGGCCCATTCTGATTCTCCCACCATACTCCTCCGCACTGCCCTTGCTTTTTTGCTCCTCGGCCCCGCCGGCGATAGCCTCTCCCCGTCGCTGTTGTCTTCCCCCGTGGGGGAGAATCCGGCGGCACTTCGGTTCTCGAGTGGCAGGCACAAAGGCTCCCTAGTGGTCGGCGCGAGCAAGGAGTCGAACAGCCGGCCGCTCACCAGCGTCGTGTTCCAGCCCTTCAAGGAGGTGAAAGAAGGAGCTCGATCTGGTGCCCACTGTGCCTCATTTTTTTTTTCTTTTTTTATTAATCACCAAAGTCATTTGTAAATTTATCTCTCCGAACGCTATTTTACACAAATATATTTTACAATGGACTTTCAAACTACAATTTACTAAACATAATTTGTATTTTGGAAAAACCCTTTAACTCAAAATACTTTGCATTTTTCCAAAGATTTCCTTAAAAGTCCAACCAAATGCACCCTTAAACCCCCATCAAAGAAGGCAATGACTTCCGTTGCATTGAACCTTATAACGTCAACACATGACACACACCCCTCCCATTCCCATGACCATCACTTTCCAACAACCCAAATCTCTCTCGCTCTCTCTCTCAAGCCATTGCACAACCACATTTTCCCTCGCTCCAAAATCCCTCAACACTCTTGAGAAAAGCAGAGATCTTGAGTTCGATTTCTAGGTTCCGAGTAAAGTGAGAAATCATCAATCAGAAAATGTGATCTTGAATTGTCTCTAAAATTTAATTTATTTAATATTGTCCCCAAACGTTCTCCCAACATGTAATATTATTTTTGAACTTTTAATTTTTTTTTCAGTGTGGTCCTTGGATTTTCAGTACAAGTTCAATTTAGTCCTGGAATTATATAAAAATATTAATATTTTCTTTTCATTAATTCAAGTTAGAAATAACATTAAACAATTTAAAAGTTTAAGGACTATTTGTGTAATTATACCTTAAATTTTCAGAACCTTTATGATCATCACACAGGATCATTAACTTGACGTTTTAAAATCCTTTGGGACCTTCTTTTCTCCTCCTGGACTATTTTTCTGCTGATTATATCTCATGCGCATCCCAATTATGATTTCAATGTGGAAATTTTACAGGAAATCAATCACGATTTTGTGAATATGGTTGCTGATGCCTGATTGAATTCCCGACACTGGATGCAAGGCATTCTCAAGGTACTAACTCGAGAATTAATCTCTGTGAATGAGTTCTGGAGCAAGTCAGCTCGAATCCTCCGATGAATTTCATAGAAATTTCCATGACGAGATTAAATTCTGAGAGCATGTGACTTGGTTAAGGCTAAAGCTATTAAAGATTAGATGCAAATGGAAGAAATCAATTGAGTCAGCTCAAGGGGGAGTTGATTGAAAGGCTGTTCTCATTGCATATGAATGATAAGTCATGACTGAAATAATAAAAAAAGAACTCAATCTATTCCAAATCATTTCCTAATCTATCATTAGTTGCATCACAATTCACAAGCCGACCCAATTCATGCAACAATTTGTGAAATTTTGTTCAATTATACTAAAAGCTTAAGCTATTAGATGAAAGCATAATTTATTATTTAAATATTTTAATACAGTGAAAAAAAATTCTAGAAAAGGAATAGGTGAAAATGAAGAATCAAATTAGACTGCCGCCAAGTCAGGATGAAATCCAGAAAACCAACTAAAGATGCAGAGAAGGAAGAACCCTCTTGGCCACAATCAGCTGCAACCAAAATGAAAAAGGATGACTATTTAGACAATCTATTAAACCCTTGGGAAACAGATCGCTACGCAAGAAGATGCCGGAGACCTTCGCCAGGTCAAATCACATCTCGTGCTTCCGCTCGGGGTCACCATTGTGTTGCTTGATGGTCGGAGCCCATTGCTGCTGGTTCTGGGTGAGTTTCTTGCTGGGGTCGTTGCTGATGAGGGAAGAAGATGAAGGAGCGAGAAGGAAAGAAAGTGAGAAGAGAGACAGAGCAACGGGACCAAAAACGAAAGGAATAAAACAGAGAGAGAAAAAGTTGAAATTTCTTGAGAGTGGGTCTCACCTGAACACGAGACATCAAGTTTATCCTACCAGGCACTGATGTCTCCTCTCATTTTTTTCAAATCTCTGTACTCGTCGGATTCTAGAGTCTCCTCAAACATCTCACATTCATTTATTTTCAAAAGCTCTAGCTTCTTGAAGCTCAAAGGATCAGATAACTTCCGTAGAGACCGGCAGCGATCTATACAAAGCCTCTCCAATGATTCTAGCCTACCTCGAATCTCTTCCAAATGTGGACAAAGCTTTAGAATAAGTTCCTTGAGCTCCTTGGAGTTGGTCAGGTCGGGCAACTTCTCTAGCAATGGAAGATCTGCCGCATATAAGAAATTCAAGTTCTCCGAATCTTCTAGGCCTTGAATCTCTTTTAATTTCCAACAGCTAGATATAACTAATGTTCCAATATGCTTGAAGCTTAATGGATCGAGCAACTTTTTGAGTGATTTACAAGACATTAAACGAAGCTCCTTCAACGATTCTAGCTCACCTTGAACCTCAACTAGTATAGAACAATGTGATATCCAAAGTTGCCTAAGCTTCTTCAAGTAGGTCAGCTTAGGCAACTTCTCTAGCAACGGAAGATGTCCCACAGAGAAGAAACTCAAGTTCTTTGAATCTGTCAAGCCTTGAATCTCTTTTAGCTTCCAACAGCCATATATAACTAATGTTTCTATATACTTGAAGCTTAATGGATCAGGCAACTTTTCAAGTGATTTATAGGACATTAAACGAAGCTCCTTCAATGATGCTAGCTGACCTCGAACCTCAACCAGTTTAGGACAATATGATATCCGAAGTTGCCGGAGCTTCTTCAAGTTGGTCAGGTCAGGCAACTTCTCTAGCAACGGAAGATCCCCCATAGAGAAGAAACTCAAGTTCTCTGAATCTTCCAAGCCTTGAATATCCTCTAGCTTCCAACATCCATCTATAACTAATGTTTCTATATACTTGAAGCTTAATGGATTAGGCAACTTTTCAAGTGATTTACTGGACATTAAACAAAGCTCATTCAATGATGTTAGCTGGCCTCTAATCTCAACCAGATTAGGACAAACTGATATTGAAAGTCCCCTCAACTTCTTCAAGTTTGTTAGATCAGGCAACTTCACTAGCGATGGAAGATGATCAAGATGAAGCCGTTTCAAATTTACCAAACGTTCAAGGCCTTGTATCTTTGTTAGCTGCTCACAACTACTAATAACCAATTATGATAACTTTTCCAAATATGAAAGATCTATTATTTTTTCCATTAACCTACCCCCATGAATACTGAAGTATGACAAATTCTGGGGAAGCCTAGGTAGGCATTCTAGGTTGTTTGTGTTGAGTTCAAGCTTCCTAAGCTTTGAAAGGAGATTAAGATCTGAAGGTAGCATGGTAAGACTATGACAACACAGCAGCAAGGACTCTAGCTTTCTTAACCCTTTGATCCAATTGAGGCTTGGAGCTCTCAGGAACAAGCTTTCAAACCTTAAATCCAACTCCAAAACTCTCAAATTTAATAGGTTCGAGAGATCTAGATATCTCGTCAATGGATAAGTTCTAAGGTATAGATTGGTCATACTTTCAGGAAGCTTTGGTACTTTGGAAATTCGCGTGCCCATTAATTTCAAGATCCTTAGAAATGATAGTCTTCCAATCTCACTTGGAATTTCCCCACACAAATTTCTACAGCAGTGAGCATCAATCTCTTCAAGCTTCTCCAACATCCCAAGAGTGCTAGGTAGCTTTTCCAAGTCAGTGTAAGACATCCTTAGTACTCTCAAATTCTTCATTTTCTCTATTGAATTGGGTAACTCTTGAATTTTTGACTGAGAAAGATCCAACTCGACTAGAGATATAAAATTTCCAAATGGAAGCTCATTAATTTTTGTACCTTCCAACCTAAGATATAATAGCGATCTTAAGCAACCAGCAAAATTGCATATACTCAGTGATTTACATGCAACCGCACTGAGAGTTTCCAATTTCTTCATCCCTTTCCATTCAGGAATTTTGGTAATAGATGTCCAATCAACAAAAAGTTTGGTTAAGGCTTCCAAATCCTCCATCTCGTTTGGCAATGTCTGAAGATTCCTACATCCTCCCAAGTTTAAGAACACTAAATGCTTTAAATTACCAATAGACCTATCAACTTGAACTAGTTCCTCACAACCTTCAAGAATCAGTTGCTCTAAATTTTCATGAGTAGAAAAGTCTGGAGTTCTACGCAAGTTTTTGCATTTACTTAGATTTAGAACCTTCAAATTCTTCGCCATCTGTAATAAAGCCAAGATGTCAATTCTGATCCATTTTGAGATATAGGATATCAAAGACAATATAGAAAATTCATCTTCAAATAGTACCATACCTTGAGGTGGTTCCATCCCTCCCATTCATCTGTAATTACACTCCATGATAGATCAAGGATTAGTAGCTTCATAAGGGAAAATGAGGCCAATTTAAAAAAGATGGGAAACTCATGCCATGAGAGAAATCTCAACTTCGGAAGGCTTAGCATATTCCTCTGGTTTGTTGAAGGAAGATGCTGAACCTTGTTCTCATCCAAGTCTACACAATCCACGTGAAGAAACCTTAAATTTGATAGACTTTTAGATTCTTCCTTCTCAATGAAGTCATGAAATTGATGATCAAACTTGAGACGTATTGCTTCAACATTTTTTGTTCCCTGCCAAAGCAAAAAAAAGGAAACAGAATCTAGTGATCACTCAATTGCTTGTTGAAGGGGTTTGAGTGGAACATACTTCAAGAATGTACATTTTATTTTTACTTTCAAGTCAATTTATAATATGATTTACAGATGAACATGTCATCATGGTAAGTGAAGAAATAATGACTCAGTTAAGAGAGAAGCAAATAAGCAAAGTGTGTAACTCTTCCCTTTTGAATAGGAATAACATTGCATACACTTCACCTTTGCCATGAGAACATCATTTGCTTGCTCATGATTCCACACCCGACTTTGCTTATCTGGTTTATAATCGCCATTTTGACAAACGAAATCTCGCCCAAGGTCTCTTAGCAGATCATGCATCCACAGTCGGTTATGTTCTGTAATCTTTATTAATGACATCTGTTGGAGGACGTCAAGATAATAGTCAGGGAAAAACCCACAGCTTTTCCACATATGCCTAACAATTCTCACATCATACCCAATGAAGAAGCAACAGACATCGAGAAATATTTCCCTCGCTTGAGGTTGTAATGCCTTGATACTAATGTTTAACTTTTCTTCAACATTTTCATGGGGAATCGTTCCCAGCTTCTCTAATGTGGTCTCCCAAAAGTTTTTGTCTTTTCCAGCTAAAAATGAACCTATGATCTCAAGAGCCAAAGGAAGACAACTACAGATTTCTATAGCTTTTTGTGAGAGGGCAATGTAATCTGCTGGAGGATGATCTCTTCTAAATGCATGTTTGCTAAAGAGTTCAAGAGAATGATAAAAATCCATCCCGGTTAGCTCATGCTTCAACTCGACATCTTTGAGAACTTCTTTGTTTCTTGTAGTAATAATAACTTTACTTCCTCTGCTGAACCAGCATCTACCCATCCCCACAAGAGCATCCAATTTAGTCTTTTGGTCAACATCATCAAGGAGCAGTATGACCTTTTTAGAGGATAACAAGTCCTTGATCACTTTTTTCCCTTCGTTGATATCATTAATGGTTGGCCATTGCTTTCCTAGGACATCAGATATGAGCTGATTTTGCAAACTCTCAATTTTCATATCTCCAATATTGGACAGGTAGCAACATTTAGTGAAATCAGTGGTCTGTTTACCTATCCCTTCCATGATTCTATCCACTTGATTGTCCATTTTATCCAAGGAATTAGATTGGATGTAACATTTAGGGGAATCAGATAATAGTTTGTTATAGACAATTTTGGCAAGAGTTGTCTTTCCGACACCACCCATACCGTGGATACCGACAATCTTTGGTTCAGTGGTCTGCTCACCTATTAATTCCATGATTCTGTCCACATCATCGTCCATTTCAACCAAGAAATCAGGCACTGCCAAGTAGTTCTTTTTCAATTTGAGCAAAACCTTCTGAACAACTTCCCTTGTGAACTCACCTTTGCCTCTAATAGTATTGAAGGCAAAAAACCAAATTGTTAAATCAAGATGAATGGAATAATATCTAAGGTCAAACAAACCATGCACAATAATAAATTCAAGTACCTCTGCTTGAGTTCCCATCCCTTTAATTCTCCAACCTTGTTGAGAGCTGCCTTCCAGTTCTGAATAGTCTTATTAGTGTACAGTTGCTTATTTATGTGTGATTGAATGGCCTCACCGTAAGTTGCAATTTGGTTACGAACCTCAGATGGTTCAATGTCGTAGAAAATTGGCATGATCTTTTGTCCCCAATTTTCCTTGCACTCCACCATCTGGACCAACTCCATGAGGCACCATTTACTGGCAGCATATTCTTTAGAAAAGATAGGAATCGAGATTTTAGACTGCTTAATCGCTTGGAGAATCTCCGGGCCAATCTCTTCTCCAATGCGAAGCTCTTCATCATCTCTGTATGCCCGTATTCCAGCATCAATGAGGCTGTTGTAAAGGATATCAGTGATGTCATGGCGAGTATCCGGTCCTCTAAAACTCAAGAATACTTCATAATAAGGTTCCAATGGCTTTTCCATTTCCTGAATTTTCAAAGGAGTTGCAAGATATCCCACCTGAAAAACGTTTACTATGAAAGGATAGTGATGAATTTTCTCAAAAACTCTTTTGTTTTAAGTCATTCTAGAAAGAAAGCTCGATGACAAATGCGCGAGTTCCTTCTGCCATTGCACTGGACACCAAAATATGTCCGATTATTATATTAACAATAAAGTAGAGAAGTTTACTCATCTTGATACTAAAAGAAGAAATCTCCAAATTATTGCAAAATTATGGATTTTAGTACTTGATATTGATTGTAAAAAGGAAAATTTCGAGAAGATAAATCACTGTCAACTTACTTTTGTCTTAAACTGAGATAAATTTTTTCTTAAAAGGTAACGCTGATTGTCCTCTGCACATTAGTGCCTGCTGTGGTTGTAGGTTGACTAATTATCTTATTATCTCATAAGAAGTTATGCTGAAACCGTACTATTTTAGTTTTACCAAAACCGATTTGACAAGAACATTCCACAACACTCAATTATTTGCTCACTTGACCTTAACAGGGACAGGCAAAGAATCGCATTCCCCTATGACAATCTCATTCGAAAAATGAAATCAAGAACTTACGCTGCCACTAATTCAAACCCCGATGTCGGACTAGTTTTAGAAAGCATAAACTGATCACTGATTACAGCCATCTCCTAGGTTATTAACAAATAGATACAGGTTAAATGGGCGAGCATTATTTAGGCATGAGTTTATTGTTCACATCTGCCAGAAAGTATCGGCATATTAGAAAAAAAAAAGGAGTGGATTAATAATCACTTATGGAGTTAATAAAATTTCAGCAGAAAAACGAAGCATGAATTTCTATAACTGTTTTACTGGTAAATAAGTTTAAACGCAGAGGAGTGCAGGAACGAGAGCTGCATTTTACAAAAACTGAGAGTCCCGGTTCACCAGAGTGCAACATTATAACCTTTTCAGTCTGCCTCTTCTGTTAAATACCGAGTTGAAGGTATCGATTTTCTATCTAGGAGTGTTCTTACTACTAATCACCGGACAATAATGTACTAATATGTCTCTGCTGTTATACAAATGAGATCAACCGATCCCAATTTGAACTAATTCAGTTTGAGCGCAGGCCAGTTCCTAAAGAGTGTAAATTTGGTCCCGAATTACATAAACCTCTGAGATTTGTCAACCAACTGCTGCATAGGAGTGGAATTCTTTTTCAAGAGTTGAGACCTGACTGTTGCGGAGATGGAAGCAGATGAGCAGGGTTTACACGTGACTAGAGTAAGGCTAAAACTGTTAGCGTTAGATACAAATTGCAGTGATCGATCATGGAGTCAACTATGGAAAGAACTGATAATGATCTGAGAGTTCCTCTAATGTTTTCATCAAATTAATTGAAAAAAGGTGCAATGAATGAGAGGAAATTACCGGAGATGGAGGAGTGCAGATGAAGAGTCCAGACCAAACGCTGAGAAGCAGCTAAAGATCCCCAGAATAAATGTTCTTGGCTTTGAGCTCAGCTGAAGAAAGACTTTCATTAGATAGTCTGCTCACCCTCCCGTGTCATGCTCTTCAAGGAGAGAAAATAGAAGGAAGGTGAGGACTTGCGAGTTGCAGGTAAACTGAAAGCCGGCCGTTGACTTTTGGCACAATCACCGGAGTTCAAATAGACGAGATCCTTACGTATGTTGTTAGTTTGGAAATCATATAATTATATTGATTGATATTCTTTTAATGACGGTTTTAATGACGACCATTCTTTTGTTATCTGTGAAACCCTAGGCTCGTTTAAATTTAACATAAATTGAACCTGCAATGTAGAATTCTTACTTTTGAGTCTTTGAGATGGATTATATTATTCACATTAAACTTATGAAACAGGATTTAGGTTTTATGAGACAAGTACACCATGTGTGTTGTAACATCTAAACGGCATTCATTCGCTCATTTAATTGCCACATCAGAAAAAAATTGATCATTTGATGTGAATTTTTTTAATGATTTTCCATCCAACAAGCACTTTTTCAATTTCAAATTTATGATTTATTTTTTATTATTCCTTTTTTTTTTAAAGGTTGGCGAGAGTTATCGACAATCCTTGCCCAGATTGGGGAGGGCCGCCTCACCTATAGCCGGTGTGAACCAAAAAGCCCTACTTGAGGCCATCACGAGTGAGGCCGCGAAAGCCCTTACCAAATATGGGGGAGACCTTTGCAACCTTGTCAGCCTTGAAAAAAAGAAAAAAGGAAAAGAAAAATATAAAAATTTTAAAAATAATTAAAAATTATCAACATCAGCATCAGTGAAGTCATATAGGACAATCGATGTCCATGTCAAATTTTCCAGCCAAGCAAATTGTCAATGACACTCAAGTGGTCAATTTTTCAAATTTGTGGTACTTAAATGAGTGAAAAAAAAGTTATAGTATTCAAGTAAGCACTATACATAAGTTATAATACTTGCATTATTCTTATTCATAGGTTTTTATGCTCCGTTTGTTTTGCAAAAAAAAAAAAAATGAACAATTTGAAAAAAGAATTCTTAAAAATGATTACTTATATTGTGTAAATAATTAGCCAATAAAAAATATTTTTATTATGGATAACGATTTATGTTTGAATATTTTCAAGACAATAAAAATATTTTCATTTATTCATTTTTGTCAGTGGTACAAATAATCATTTTAGAATTTTTTTTAAATTATCAATTTTCCTTGAAACATACGTACCCTTAAAGTCCAAAGGTTACATTGTCTAGAAAGTAATAAAGCTGCAGAAAATTTATAATACAAGTGGAAGGTTATTGACAACCTTTTTTTCAATTGGTTTTAGGATCTTATTGCATTGTTAAAAGAGAAAATTGTCAAAAAATTCCTAAATTTATTACAATTTTCCCAATTCAATCTTAACCTTTCAATTTTGCTAATTGAGTCTTAAACCTTTTTATTTTTTGTTAATTGAGTCTATCTAATCAATTTTGACTAAAAAAGATGTGACATCGGCATCCACGTTAACATCGGTTATGCCACATTACTGTCGACAAGCCAAAATTGGCGGATAGATTGAATTGGCACAAATAAAATGTTTAGAATTCAATTGACTAAAAAGAAGTTTTAGAACTAAATTGAAATAATTATAATCCTTCCACCTTTACGTACTTGGAAAATTTGTTGTGAAATGAGACTGTCCATATCACCACTAGAAGGAATCCTGAAATTTTCTTCTTTCTTTTTTGACCAAGGGAAATTCTAAGAAAAAATTAATTATCCTCTTATTTAGATTTGAATGGTCCAATAATGGGGAATTGGGTTGTAAACATCACGAAATGATAAGTAAATGAACTTAAAAATACAAGTCAATTTAACTTATATTTAAAAATTAGCTATGAATAAATATTAAACAAATAATAGATTGATATTTCAGTGCTAATTAATCAATAAAAAAAATTATGCCATCATGATTTTCTTATTTTTAAACAATGACTGAAAATTAATTTAATTTTCTAATATCACGATGTTGTACTATAAATATCTATAAGTTAAAATAAATATAGTCATATTGTAAAATTTATAGTAGATATCGGTATCTTCATTTGATTGCATTCTCAATTTCTCACTATGTTTTGTAATATCGTCCGCTTTGGGCCTTTAGCCCTCACGGTTTTAAAACATATTACACAAAATAGAGAACCAAAACCTTATAAACTAGCCCAGGATTCCCTTTAAGCGATGTGGGACATGAGACATGTGCTTAGCTTCTTGGGTTGCCTGCCGGCGCAACCTATCTTGCCATCCCAGCCACGCCTTCAGGGTCGCCACAGATATCGTCCCAACCATCAATCACTGTGTCTCTCTCATCACAAGGTGCATCGCCAAGAAACACCTAAAGCTCGGTATGACCCCGCACTCTCACCTCATCAAGACCGCACGTGCTGGTGACCCTTTCATCGTCGACCAACTCATTGGTATGTAATGCTCTTCCATCCGAAGCTCCCACAAGGCTTTTGATGATCTTGATACAAAGAAGGTTTACTCTTGGAACACCATCGTATCTACATATGCCTGGCTAGGCGATTTCAAGAAGCGCTTGACTTGTTCGATGAAATGCCGCAGGGGGCTGTTGTCTCTTATAATTCATTGATTTCTGGGTTGTCCCGTCATGGGTTTTATATGGAGTCTCTTGAGTATCTTCATGCAGATGCAAAAAGAATATGATTCTCTATTCATGGATGAATTTACTTTTGCGGGTGTTGTGGGTGCCTGTGCTGACTTGAGTGCATTTGAGTGCTTGCGCCTGTTTCATGGAGTTGCCATCATAATGGGCTTGGAATTTGCTAAGATTACTTATAATTCCCTGCTTGATGCTTATGGGAAATGTGGTGGAGCCACATTGTTCGACGTTATGCCTGAAAAGGATATTGTGTCATGGACTTCCATGGTTGTTGCTTATATGCAAGCTCATAACTTAGATGACGCTTGTGCGATATTGAACAATATTCCAGCGAAGGACACAGTCTCTTGGACTGCACTGATCACAGGCTTAGCACAAAATGGCCGTGGTGATGAAGCTTCGGACCTTTTTATTCAAATGCATGGGGAAGGAAAACAGCCAGGTCCTCATACTCTTGTCAGTGTTCTCTGTGCTTGTGCTGATTGAGCACTTGCTGAAAGAGGTAATCAGATTCATGGTTGCATTGTTAGGACCTGCTTTAATAGAGATTTGGATAGCATATTTATATGGAATGCTCTAATTGATATGTACCACAAGCATGGCTACACAAGATCAGCTGACATCTTATTCTTGAAGATTCCAGGAAGAGATATTGTATCATGGAATTTGATGATAACTGGGTTTAAACAAAATGGTCTAGGGCATGAGTCACTTGTTTTTCTCAAGACGATACTAGAGACAAATGTAAGACCCAACCATGTCACATTTCTTGGCGCTCTATCTGCTTGCAGCCACACAGTCCTAGATGTTGAAGCACTTCAGATTTTCAATGCAATGAAGAAGGATTACACGGCCTTCGAAAGAGATCCGAACACTATGCTATTTTGGTTGATCTGCTAGGGAGGAAGAACAGACTTGAGGAAGCCATGGAATTGATAAAGAGTCTCAAACAAATCAGAGCATGTTGGAATGTGGGGTGCGCTTTTTGGTTAATGCAAAGTCCACGGTAATCTTGTTATTGCCAGAAGCTGTGGATGCTCTATTGAAGTTGGAACCCCAAAATGCTGCAATGTATGTCATGTCATCGAGCACATATGCTGCAACTAACAGATGGGATGATTCCTGCAGAATATGGAAGCAAATGGAGCAGAAAGACTTGATGAAAGATGTGGTAAACGGTTGGATTGAGGTAAAGAATGAAATGCACAAATTTCCAGCAAAGGACCGATTCCACTATCAGAGAGGAGACATACACAAAGTGCTCGGGAAACTAGCATATCCTGTAAAGGAAGCTGGATATGTTCCTAAGCCCAACATAAGGCTCATCTAATTTAATTTGAATCTAACTAGTTTAACCTCAAATGATGTCCATTTTTTTTATTGCTATACCATAATCAATACTCTCAGCCCTTAAATCTATTCTATTTTTGCTGCGTCCTCTGATCTGGTCTTTAAACAGATACACAGAAACGCTGATCTAAATGTCCATGAACTGGGAACCCGACCAATCTGTGATTTTTTATTTCATGGGGTTAAGTCTAAACTCAGTGAACAAGAGCACTAAGTCTAAAGTAAGAGCTCAAGTTTGCGTTGGATAATTTAATCCATGGGGTATGTATAAATAATCAATAAAATAGATTCAATGAGATGACATTCGGCTTAATACTCAAATGCACAAAAATGAACGTACTATATGCGCATAAACCACCACATAGTAGCTCATCCATATATTCAGATGAGTATATTCGTTATTTGTCACTGCTCATGACTCATCTTGACTAATGGGGCACCGCCACTGCCAATTCATGCTCATTGTACAACTGTCTATGCCATACTCATTCTCATCAATATTCATACTCACTATATTATCTTTATTTTCTCAATCTTGAACCTCAAGTTTATAATATTACATAGCAAACTACTCAAGTCATATCAAGCTGCACAAATAAAATCATTTTACATATGAATCAGAGGAATCAGGAAAATAAACTACAGTGTTGGCATATTATTGACAATACTTGTAGAAGTTCAAAAGAGTTGGTAATTTGCTTAATTACTAGAACGTTGGTAAAATTCTTGATAATGTTGGCAATTTTTTTTTTTTTTATCAGTAAAATTTCAGAGGAGTTGATATTTTACAACTTCATTCGAATGTTGACAAATTCCTCATAGTGTCGGTAATTTACTTACAATATCAATAAAGTTCAGAAGAATTGGTAATTTATTAATTCATTGGAATGTTGGTAGATTTCTATTGGTGTTGGTAATTTATGAATGATCAGGTTTCCAGTCATAACATTTTACCAGCAAGATTGGAAAATTACTAGTAAGATTGGAATTCTACCAACACAGAAAGTCTTCAATTTTCCACTGCATGGGACTGTAAAATTTTGCAAAGCTTTGTAAGGCTCTACCTCTGCGACAAGAACTTAAATCCCAACTGATAATTTCAATTGTTGAAACTAGAAACACAGTAATGAATCATTCAGAAGCCCCTGTAGAAATCTGTTTTAAGTTATCAAAACTAAAGGACCTTTGTGACCATTGCACATGATCATTAACTAGGGAGGGTCATGTTCATGCTAGACATGATGTTTTGCCCCTACTTCTTCATTTCCTCAATGTGAAAATCTTCATAGGAAATCCACAGCAATCTTGTGAATATGGTTGCTGATGTCTAATTAAATTCACGATGCTGAATGCAATACATTGAACATTAATCCGTATGAATGAATTCTGGAGCAAGTCATCTTGAATCCTCGATGAATTTCTCCCGTGGCGAGATTAATTACTAACTGCACCCGCTAAAAATTTTAGAAGTAGGACCACAACAGACCAAGAGAAGAAGAAAGAAATTGCAGAACCAATCGATTATAGTCAGGTTTCATGCCTTTCAGGACAATATTTCGGTTTTAGCTAGACCTTGACAAGCTCAGAAGAACAACTGATTCCCCATGTATGTTGTGAACTAGTTCCTAAGGAGCGAAAATCAATCCCCTAATTGGTGCAAAAGTGAACTGACGCATAGGAGTTGCAATGTGTTTCAATAGAATGTGACTTGGTTAAGGCTAAAGCTATTAAAGATTAGATGCAGATGGAACAAAATCAATCGAGTGAGCTGCCGAGTGAGTTCATCGAAAGGCTGTTTTCATTGCGTATGTATGATAAGTCATGACTGAAAATAATAAAAACCAACTCAATCCGTTCCAGATATTTTCCTAATCCATCACTGATTGCATCGAAGATTC
Organism: Eucalyptus leucophloia subsp. euroa; assembly: GCA_017140325.1. Lineage (NCBI taxonomy): Eukaryota > Viridiplantae > Streptophyta > Magnoliopsida > Myrtales > Myrtaceae > Eucalyptus > Eucalyptus leucophloia. The sequence continues at coordinate 66,509,768 of CM029475.1, forward strand.
GCACGCAGACCCAATTCATGCAAATGCGAAGAGAAAATTACCAGAAGAAAATAATATAGGTGAAGATGAAGGAAACCAAATGAAGATGCAGAGAAGGAAGAACCCTCGTTGGCCTCAGTCAGCTGCAACCAAAATGGAAAAGGAAGACCACACTCCATTAACCCCTCGATGGGAACAGATGGGCGGGCAGGAAGACGGGGTGGCAGTCCCCGCAGGAAGATCTCCCGCCTGATCGAATCGCGTCTCGTTCTTCCGCTCGCGGTCGCCGTCGCTGCTGGTTCTGGGCGAGCTCATCGCTTGGGTCGTTGCTGATGAGGGATGAAGACGAAGGAAGGAGAAGGAAAGAATGTGAGAAGAGAGAGAGGGGGCAACGGGAGAGAAAAAACGAAACAAAATATTAAAAAAAAAAAAAAATCAGAGAGAGAAAAAGTTGAAATTTCTTAAGAGTGGGTCCCACCTCTCTGCGTCGTCCCGACGTAATATTCCCCACGAATCGGCAATCTCCTACGGAATCTTCTCTCCGTGATTTTATTTTTCTAGAAACTGATTCTTCAAATGGTCTTCTCATTTTTTCAAATCTTTGTACTCATCGGATTCTAAAATCTCCTCCAACCCCTCACATTCTTTTATTTGCAAATCCTCTAGCTTCTTGAAGCTTGAAGGATCAGAAAACTTTTGCAGAGACCCACAGCCATCAACATAAAGCCACACCATTGATTGTAGCCTACCTTGAATCTCAACCAGACGAGGACAGTGTCGTAAGCTAAGATCCTTGAGCTCCTTGGCATTGGTCAGGTCAGGCAACTTCTCTAGTAACATAAGATCATACATAGTTAAGACCCTCAAGTTCTCCGAAACTTCCAGGCCTTGAATCTCTTTTAGCTTCCAACAACGATTCATATGTAATTCTTCTATATGCTTGAAGCTTGATGGATCAGGCAGCTGTTCAAGTGATTCACGGCCCTTTAAATGGAGAGCCTCCAATGATTCAAGCTGACCTCGAACCTCAACTAGTTTAGGACAATCTATTATCCAAATTCTCCAGAGCTTCTTCAACCCGGTCAGGTCGGGCAACTTCACCAGCGATGGAAGATCCCTAAGATCAAGTGCTTGCAGATTTTTCAAAAATTCAAGGCCTTGAATCTCTACTAGCTGTTCACGATCAAGGACCGTTAATCTTGATAACTTCTCCAAATATGAAAGATTTATCGACTTTTTTGTTAACACGCACCGAGAAAATTCGAAGTATTACAAATTCTGAGGAAGCTTAGGTAATCATTCTAGGTCATTTACCCGGAGTGTAAGGTTCCTTAGCTTCAAAAGGAGATTAAAATTTGAAGGTAGATTGGCCGGACTAGGACAACACAACCACAAGGACTCCAGCTTGCTTAACCCTTCAATCAAATTGAGGCTTAGAGTTGATTGGGAAGGGCTTTGATACCCCAATCCCAACGTCAAAACTCTCAAATTTAATAGGTTCAAGAGATCTGGGCATCTCATCTCTACATTATCTATCAGGTATAGTTCGGTCATACTTTTAGGAAGCTTAGGTATATTGGAAATTTTGTGCCCGATAACCTCAAGATTCTTAAAAATGATAGTTCTCAAATCTCACCTGGAATTTCCCCACACAAATTTCTACAACTCTCGGCATTGATCTCTTCAAGCTTCTCCAACATCCCAAGGGTGCTAGGTAGCTTTTCTAAGGAGGAGCCATAGATCACTATGTCTCCCTCACCGCAAGATGCGTCGCCAAGAAACACCTAAAGCTCGGCATGACCGTCCACTCCCACCTCATCAAGACCGCACTTGCCAGCGATTCTTTCCTCGTCAACCATCTCATTGGCATGTACTCCAGATGCTCTTCCATCCGAAGCGCCCACAAGGCTTTTGATGATCTTGATATAAAGAACAGTTACTCTTGGAACGCCATCATATCTGCATATGCCCGGATTGGCGATTTCAAGAAATCCCTCGACTTGTTCGATAAAATGCTGCAGAGGGCTCTTGTCTCTTATAATTAATTGATTTCCGGGTTGTCCCGTCATGGGTTTTACGTGGAGTCTCTGAGTATCTTCATGCAGATGCAAAAAGACTATGATTGTCCATTCGTGGATGAATTTACTTTTGTGGGTGTTGTGGGTACCTGTGCTGACTTGGCGCATTTGTGTTCTTACTCCAGGTTCATGGAGTTGCCATCATAATGGGCCTGGAATTTACTAAGATTACTCATAATTCCCTGATTGATGCTTATGGGAAATGTGGTGGAGCTGATATATGCCGTGCCTTGTTCGACGTTATGCCTTAAAAGGATAGTGTCGTGGACTTCCATAGTTGTTGCTTGTACAAGAGCTCATAACTAAGATGATGCTTGTGTAATATTCAACAATATGCCAGCGAAGAACAGAGTCTCTTGGACTGCACCGGTCGCAGGCTTTGCAAGAGAACTCGGACTTCAATATCTGCAACCAAAATTGTAAGTTAGGTTAGCACTTGGCAGGTGCGGCGGTCATCCATCCAACCTTTATCTAGTTGGACCACTTGGGGTGAAGTGGGGATATCTATATTACCACTAGAAGGAATCCTGAAATTTTTGTTTTGCCTAAGAAAATTTGAAGAAAAATTTAATCATCCTATTATTTAAGATTTGAATAGTCCAATCATTGGGAATTACGATTGGTTATAAATATTATAAAATGATAAGTAGATGACGAAGCACAGAATATAAGTCAACTTAATTATATTTATAAATTAGCTATGAATAAAAACAAATAAATAATGGATTGGTATATTGATGCTAATTATTCAATAAAAAAATTGTGCCATTATGATTTTTTTTTAAACAATGACAAATTAATTGAGATTTCTAGTAACGCAATATTGTACTATAGGCTAACTTTAATTTAAAGTAAACACAATAATATAGTAAAATCTACGTTAAAATCATAATGCACGTGATAAATTACTGAGTGTTGGTAACTTACTACAACAGTTAAAGTTCTTTAAATGTTGGTAAATTTCTGATGGTGTTAGCAATCTACTTATAGTACTGGTAAAATTTCAAAAGAATTTGTAATTTACTAAATTAGTGAAAAATTGATAAATTTCAGATAGTATAGGTATTTTACTACGGGTGTACCTAACAAGCAAGAACCGGTCTTTTTTTTTTTTACCAGCACGATTGCCAGCAAAATTGCAATTCTACCAACAAGGAAGACTTTTCAATTCTCAAGTCCTACGGGACCGTAGAATTCTGCCAAAGATTCATACGTCTTCACCTCTGTGACAAAAACTTAAAAGCCCACCTGAAATGTCAAATAATGAAACTTGAAACGCAGTCATGAATTCACTCTGAAGCGCATGTAAAAATCTGTTTTGAGTTATTAAAACTAAAGAACCTTCGCGACCATTGCACATGATCATTAACTGGATGATTAGCCCCTACTTCTTCATTTCTTCAATGTGGAAATTTTATGGGAAATCAACAACAATTCTGTGAATATGGATATGGTTGCTAATGTCTACTTAAATTCATGACACCGAATGCAAGACATTCTCAGGGTACTGTCTCAAGAACATCAATCTCTGCAAATGAATTCTGGATCAAGTCATCTTCAATCCTTGATCAATTTCACCGAAAGCCAAAAATTGCCGTTCATATCAAATGAGGCGACAATGCCGGAAGAGTGCTACTACCAAGGACGGATAGAGCTGTCGCTTTTCAAAGAAATTATTACAAACAAGGGAAATTTCAAATCACCTACTTGTAGAAGAATCCATTTTGAAATCATCTCTCAACTCTAAATACGTTTCTAACAATTTTCTCTAAGTTGCTTCTAATAGAAGATAATTTTTTTAAGTTCAAATCTGACAGGAAGTTTTTCTGCTTGTCGTAGAAAAATATTGATATTCACGTCACTTAGTCATACAAGAACTTTACATTACAAACATGGGGTGTCTTCTCAAATAGGTTGACAAAGTGAACGTTGCTCATTCATATGAAAAGTTGAGGTAGGTAGTTGATACAATCCGAAGAGGAGGTCAGCAATCTGAAATAGAGGTGGGTCGATACAATCTCCCTCCCTCCCTCCTGAAGTAGGTATCCAAATTTAGCTGACAATCAGAAAAGAACAGGCGTAACAAAGAGAGAGGACCAACATCACGCCCTCGTGGAACAGAACGAAGCGCAGGAAGACGTGGTCACAGTCCCAGAGGGAGATCCCCGCTAGGTCGATTTGCACATCGTGCTTCCACTCGGGGTCGCCATCGCATTCCTCGACGGACAGAGTCCCTTGCTGCTGGTTCTGGGCGAGCTTCTTGCTCGGGGGTTGTCGTTGACGATGGAGGAAGAAGGAAAAAAAAAACATAGTGAGAAGAGAGACGCAGCAGGAGGAGAAAAGAAAAAGGAGAAGAAAGTCGAAATTTCTGAAGAAGGGGTCCCACCTGTACACGTGGCCATTGATTTACGGTCTCGAGTATATTCTACATGGCACAACGTATTACCCTCCCAAGTTCTTTTGTCGGCCTTGCCAATTTTTTCAGATTTCTGTACTCATCGGATTCCAAAGTCATCTCGAACTTCTCAGATTCGCCTATATAAAAACTTGCCAGATTCTTGAAGCTTGAAGGATCAGTTAACTTCTGCAGAGACCCGCAATGTCTCTTAATAGATCATGCATCCACAACCGGTCACAGTTTGTCATCTTTATTAACGACATCTGTTGGAGGACATCAAGATAATAGTCAGGTTAAAACCCACAACTTTTCCACAGGTGCCTCACAATTTTCACATCAAACCCAATGAAGAAACAACAAATATCGAGAAATATTTCCTTCGCATGTGGTTCTAATGCATTGATACTGATGTTCAACTTTTCTTCAACATTTTCATCAGGAATAATTTCTAGCTTCTCTAATGCGGTCTCCCAAAATTTTCTGTCTTTTCCAGCTAAAAATGAGCCTATGATCTCAAGAGCCAAAGGAAGATGACCACAGACTTCCACCGCTTTTTCGTAGATAGAGAGGGACATATTCTGCTGGAGGATGATCACTTCTAAATGCATGTCTACTGAATAGTTGGAGAGAATGATCAAAATCCATTCCGGTAAGTTCGTGCTTCAACTCATCATCTTTGAGAACTTATATGTTTCTTGTGGTAATAATAACCTTACTTCCACTGTCAAACCAGCATTTACCCATTCCCACAAGAGCATCCAGCTTAGTCTTTTGGTCGACATCATCAAGTAGAAGTATGACCTTTTTAGAGGATAACAAGTCCTTGATCACCCTTTTCCCTTCATTGATATCATTGATGGTTTGTCGTTTCTTTCCTAGGACATTAGAGATGAGCTGATTCTGCAAACTCTCAATTTTCATATCTCCAATGTTGGACAGGGAGCAACATTTAGTGGAATCAATGGTCCGTTCACTTTTCACTTCCATGATTCTGTCCACTTGATCGTCCATTTCCTCCAAGGAATTAGACAAGTTGTAATGTTTAGTGGAACCAGACAACAATTTGTTACAAACGATTTTGGCAAGAGTTGTCTTTCTGACGCCACCCATACCATGGATACCAACAATCTTTGTTTGAGCGGTGTACTCACCTATTAATTCCATGATTCTGTCCACGTGATCGTCCATTTCAACCAAGAAATCAGATACTGCCAAGTAGTTCCTTTTCAATTCGATCAAAACCTTCTGAACAACTTCTCTTGTGAACTCACCTTTGCCCCTCATAGTATTGAAGGCAAAAGAACCAAAGTATTAAATCAAGATGAACAGAATAATATCTAAGGTACAAACAAATCATGCACAATAATAAATTCAAGTACCTCTCCTTGAGTTCCCATCCCTTTAATTCTCCAACCTTTTTGAGAGCTGCCTTCCAGTTCTCAATAGTCTCGTCAGTGTACAGCTGCTTATCTTTGTATGATTGAATGGCCTTGCCGTAAGTTGCAGTTTGGTTACGAACCTCAGATGGTTCAATGTCATAGAAAATTGGCATGATCTTTTGTCCCCCTCTTTTCCTTTATTCCACCATCTGGACCAACTCCATGAGGCACCATTTACTGGCAGCATAATGTTTAGAAAAAATAGGAATCGAGATTTTAGACTGCTTAATCGCTTGGAGAAGCTCCGCCCCAATCTCTTCCCCAATGCGAAGCTCTTCATCATCTCTATATGCCTGTATTCCAGCATCAATGAGGCTATTGTAAAGGATATCAGTGATGTTGTGACAAGTATCCGGTCCTCTAAAGTTCAAGAATACTTCATAACAAGGTTCCATTGGCTTCTCCATTTCCTGAATTTTCAGAGGACTTGCAATGATTCAATATCCCACCTGGAAGAACGTTTACAATGAAAGTGGAGTGATGATTATCATGATTTCTCTCAGAAATTCTTCTGTTTTAAGTCATTCTAGAACGAAACCTTGATGACAGATGCACAGCTCCTTCTGGCATTGTCCTGGACACCAACGTATGTCCCGATTATTATATCAACAATATAGCAAAGAAGTTGACCCATCTCAATACTAAAGGAAGAAATCTCCAAATTATTGCGAAATGGGTTTCAATTCACACTTGAAATTGATAATTAAAATGAAAATTTCAAGAAGATGTATCACTGTCAACTTATTTTTGACTGAAACTTTTTACTTATTTAATAAAAAATTTCTTAAAAGGTAACGTTGAATATCCTCTGCACATAAGCACCTGCTGTGGCTTGTAGGTTGACTAATTATCTTATCATCTCATAAGAGGTTATGCCAAAGCCGTACTCTTTTAATTTTACCAGAATTGGTTTGGCAAAAACATTCCACAACAGTCAATTAGTTGCTCACTTGACCTTAATGGGCGCAGGCAAAGAATCACATTCCCCTATGACCATCTCATTAGAAAAATGAAATCAAGAAATTACGCTGCAGCTAATTCAACCCCCAACATCGGACTAGTTCTGAAAAGCATAAACCGATCCCTGATTACAGCCATCTCTTAGTTTATTAACAAACAGATACATGGTTAATGGGCGAGCATTGGTTAGGCATGAGGCTATTATTCACATCTGCCAGACAGTATCAGCATATCAGACTTGTGGAGTTGATAAAAATTCAACAGAAAAGAGAAGCATGAATGCTATAATTATTTTTCCAGCAAAATAGGTTTTAACACATAGGAAAGCAAGAACGAGAGCTGCATTTAACAAAAGCTGAGAGTTCCGGCTCGCACAGAGTGCAACATTTTAGTCTCTGTTCTTTACCAAAAAAAAAAACATTTTAGTCTCTGCAGTCAGCCTCTTCTGTTAAATACCAAGTTGTATGTATCAATTTTCTCCCTAGGAGTGATCTTACTGCTAATTACCAAACAATAGTGTACTAGTTTGTCGTATCGAAGTCTCTTAGAGACACCAGTATCTCTGGTCGCACAAGAAAATCCCATCAAACAAATTTAATCAACCGGTTCCACTCAAACTAAATTAGCTTTTAGCACCGGCCCAGTTCCTCAAGAGCGGAAATTCAATCCCCGGTTACAGAATCAACAAAATGATGCATAGGAGCGGTATTGCGTTTCAAGATCTGAGGCCTGACATTTACGCAGATGGAAGCAGATGAGCGAGGTTTTAGCATCGGACTAGAGTTAGAGACAAAAGCTATCAGTGTTAGACGCAACTGGCAGTGATCAATCATGAAGTCAACTGAGGAAAGAATTGATACTGATCTGAGAGTCCCTCTCTTGTTTCCATCAAATTCTGAATCTAGTTGCATTACAGAGCAGACCCAATTCATTAAAAAAGAAGGCAATCAACGATAGGAAATTACCGGAGATGGAGGGGGTGAAGATGAAGAGTCCGGATCAAATGCTGAGAAGCAGATGAAGATCCCAAGAATAAACGCTCTTGGCTTTTGAGATCGGCTGAAGAAAGAGTGAGTACGCCTTCTGTCCTTCCAGGAAAGTGAGGCCTTGCTAGCTGCTGGAACACTTCAAGCCGACCGTGAAAAAGTGACTTCGCGTTGCTTTTAGCTTTTGAGGTGATCGAGTTGGGTTCCTGGGAAATTTCTGGGACTACGAAGACTCTTCGGCACGAAATGCGAGAGGACGAGATTTTCATGCGTGTTATTAGTTTAGAAATCATTCAATTTATGGTATTCTTTTAATGACGACTAAACCCTTCTCTTGTGGGTGGAAATCCAGGCCCATTCAAATTTTACTTATACTAAACCTAAAAATGTAAAATTCATATATATTAATTTATTGAGATGAATTATGTTAGTGTTATTCATAGTGAATTTATTAGACAAAAAAAGTTAGGAAAAATAACTACAGATGAAATAATATTTATACAACACTCAACTAAGTATTATAATTTTTTTTGGATTACTTGAGTAATTTAATTTTTATTTGGTACTCACTTAAGCGCCAATAATTTTATTTTTGATTATTTGAGTGTATATAACATTTCAATCGATCACTTGTGCTATAAATTCTTAAAATCATTTATCCAAATGCCAAATATCTCTTATTCATTTCATTACCTACATCTATGTTAGCTCTTATATGGATTTATCAATGCAAGTAATGGGATTTAATGGCTCAATTCATTTACTCATTATGCCTCTTTTGCCGTATCAAAAACGAGACAAGAGAGTGAAAAGCACAATATTTCTATGCATTATAATTAATTAATTCTTGTCCAACTACTTTTCTTTTTGGATCATTATTCGGTAATTGATACAGTAATAGTTAGTACATCGTTTCTTCTTTAACAGAAAGCCAATCATTCGGCTTCTCAGTAATGTTCATGATCAAATTTGTTGGATTCTTGAAGCTGGAAAGGTCGGGTAGCTTTCCTGAGCCAGTCAATATGATGCATCTCCAATTGTTCTGCTTTGCCTCAAATCTCAACCGGTTTAGGCCAAATCCATGGGAGAAGTTTTGGACAACGTCTTCAATTAAGGCAGACCTGCAAGCATTAATAATAGTGTACAATTTCTGGCATCAAAATTTTGTGAGTGTTCTTTTCAATTCTGAAATTTCTATCAAACTCAATTCGATAGAGATGCTTCTGTTATTTTGCCTGGTATAGTATTGAGGGCCATGTTGCTGCATTGTCGAAAAAGGTAATGAGTGGTATACATGGTGAAGTTCTTAGATACAATCAACTGAGACAAACTAAATTTAAGGCAAAGAAAAGAGAGCCATTGGAAAGTATGGTTATCGAATTTTCTGTCAACTTTATCCCTCAAAAGTTCATGTTCTTTGGACTCTCTAGATTCTTGCAGCACTTGGGAAATTTGCGAATCAATTTTTACTCCTTCACCCTCTCACAACCGCCATAGGAAAGAATACGAACTGCGGAGAGGAAGAATTGGTATCTGAAATATTGACAGTCTATACCTGAGGCAATGATAGGAACAGAAGACCCACATCAGAAGCAATACGAAAAGACCTTCTACGTTGGAAGCTTAGTTTGGATCCAATGGTAACACAATTGAGAGAAGAAATATTTGTACTAATATTTTCTGATTATTACATAAGGAGCTTGCCATACACAGAGTTTTGAGTTGCTGGCCAACCACTGAAATCAGGTGCGCAACCAACATTTACGTTCTACCATTAACCAAACTCAGAAGTCCAAGAGATAAAAGTATCTTAAAAACAACAAGAAGATACTCCTAAGTTGGATTCCGCAAGATCAGACTGCGTCTCTTCCTCAAGTACTTCACTGATCATCAGCACTCAAGAGAACATTCTACCTTCTCACGCTTGAGTGTATAAAAAGATTTTAGCTTTCTCGATCCGGTAACTTCTCCAAAGATTTAAAAGGAACCTATTGAAAGTTGCCTCCAAACATTTTACTCTTCCTTGGATCTCAACCACTTTAGGACATCACTGCAGATAAAATTACTGGAGCTTCTTCAGGTTGGTCAGGTCAGGCAACTTGTCCATAGATGGAACTCCTTCAAGCTTGAAGGCAATTGGGTTCTCCAAAACTTGGAGGCTTCTGAACTCTCTCACTTTAGGGCAATGACCAACTTCCAAATCTGACAGCGCCTTCCAATTTGAAAGGTCTATTCACGTTTTTATTTCCTTGCATGATTCGGTATCTAAGTACAAATTTGGGGGAAGGCCAGGTCGACAGTGCAGCTTCTTGGAGGGGACCAGTTCAGGTTCCTTGAGCTGTGAAAGAAAAATGATGTCTGAATATGGGGTGATGAAATAATGAGATTCCAACAGCAAGGATTCCAGCTTCCCTAACCTTCTGAGCTACAAGGGACTTGGAGCTTCAATGAAATTAGAAGCATCATCCAAATTGTCAAAACCTGAATTTTACATGCAATTTGAATATTGAATTAATAAGTTACTTATCATCAAGTGAATGTACATAATTTTTTTTATTACTTTACGTAATTAAAACCTTGTACAGAAGATCTGCCTTAAAAAGATATGTAGAAGCGCAAATCTAAACATCCCTAAACTCCGAACCAACCAATATGTATAATATTTTTGAGGGAATGAGTTGACGTTCAGTAAATGATACTTCTACTTCCAAAATGGGAGGCCTACCCACTAGTCGACCCAAGAACATAACAATAACAATTAGCAAATAAGGTCATATATTATTATCAATAGGAAAACCAATATTCACCTAAGACAGTGTAATCCGTGCATTATATAAAAATGACTATAATTATCTGTGCAATGAATAAAATAGAAGCAATGTATGACATTCGTTTTAACGCTTAAATGCACACAATTGATCATACCAAATCTCATGATGCATAGACATCAACAGCTCATCGACAGACACAAGTAAATATCTATTACCTACTTGCTACTAGCCATGACTCATCTTGACTAACTCAACTAACAAGACATTGTGACCACTAAATAATGCAAGAAGAAATCATAAATACATATTTACCATGCTTCAACCCATTCATCACAGGTATCCTCCAACGATGATAAATACAGTACAAACACATAATGACAGCTATCCTAGACGCAATTCTCATCAAGATTCATACCCATTCTATTTTCTTTCTTTTCTCAATCTTGGACCTCAAGTTCATAATATCATATATAGGCTATTCAAGTCACATCAGGTTACACAAGTCATATAATTTCATGTATAAATCATTGTACTTTACATTTTCTCAATCTTATAGAGAACGGTAGAACATCTGTCTTTTCCCAGAATCTTATATACATACTCAGAAAAATTAATTATAGTGTTGGTATATTGCTAACAACACTTGTAGAATTTCAATGGAGTTGGTAATTTACTTAATACGGGGAACGAGCAGACCTGAAGAGTGCAGCACAATGGGAAGTTGTATGCCGTGTTCAAAAGTATTGTTATTAATTTACTTACTATACTGGTTAAATTTTAAATGAGTTGATAATTTACTACTTCATTGAAATATTAGTAAAATTTCTGATAGTGTTATTAATTCACTTACGACACGGAAAGTTTCAGAAGACTTGGTAATTTACCAATCTAGTGGGAAATTGCTAAATTTCTGACAGCTTTGGTAATTTACTACCTCTTTACCTAACAAGCAAGTAACCATTCGTTTTCTTTTACCTAACAATTCCAATTTTGCTGGTAACATCACCCAAAAATTTCAAATGATGAAACTAGAAACGCTAATGAATCCACTCAAAAGCGCCTGCAGAAATCTGTTTTTAAGTTATCAAAACTAAAGAACCTTGGTGACCATTGCACATGATCATTACCTAGGGAGCGTTTTATGTTTAGGGTAGACACAATGTTTTGCCCCTACTTCTTCATTTCTTCAATGTGGAAATTTTCATGGGAAATCAGCAACACTTCTATGAATATGGTTGCTGATGTCAGATAGAATTCACGACACTGAATGCAACACATTCTCAGGGTAATGCCTCAAGAACATTAATCTCTACGAATGAAATCTGGAGCAAGTCATCTTGAATCCTTGATGAATTTCTCCCATAACGAGATTTAATCACTAAGTACACCAGCTCAAATATTAGAAGTAAGTAGGACCACAACAGATCAAGAGAAGAAGAAAGAAATTGCTGGACCAACCTACTATAGTGAGTTTTCATGCCTACGAGGACAATATTTTGGCTTTAGCTAGACCCTGGTAACCTCAGAAGAAGAAACGAGTCCCTGCCTCGAACTATTCCACCTGCAAGGTTTGGACTAGTTCCCAAAGGGCGAAAATTGATCCTCTGATTGGTGCAGAAGTGAACTGATGCATAGGAGTTGCAACATGTTCCGAGATTAATTACTAATTGCACCAGCTAAAAGTTTTAGAAGTAAGTAGGACCACAAGACCAAAAATAAGAAGAAAGAAATTGCAGAACCAATCGATTATAGTAAGATTTCATGCCTTCCAGGACAATTTTTCAGTTTTAGCTAGACCTTGACAAGCTCAGAAGAACAACTGATTCGCCATGTATGGTTTGAACTAGTTCCTAAGGAGCGAAAATCAATCCCCTCACGGGTGCAGAACCGAACTGAGGCACAGGAGTAGCAATGTGTTTCAATAGAATGCGACTTGTGGTTTAGACCAAAGCTATTAAAAGATTAGATGCAGATGGAACAAAATCAACTGAGTCAGCTCCCGAGCGAGTTCATGGAAAGGCTGTTTTCATTTCGTAGGTATGACAAGTCACGACTGAAAATAATAAAAAACAACTCAATCCGTCCCAAATCTTTTCCTAATCTATCACAGATTGCATCCAAGATTCGCACGCGGACCCAATTCATGAAAATGCGAAGAGAAAATTACCAGAAAACCAAATAAAGATGCGGAGAAGGAAAAAGCAATACCTTTTTCTAGACAACCTACAAAACTCTCGTGGGAACAGATCGGGGGGCAGGAAGACGGGGTGGCAGTCCCCGGAGGGAGATCTCCGCCTGGTCGAATCGCGTCTCGTTCTTCCGCTCGGGGTCGCCGTCGCGTTCCTTGACAGTCGGAGTCCGTCGCTGCTGGTTCTGGGCGAGCTCCTCGCTCGGGTCGTCGCTGATGAGGGAGGAAAGAATGGAAAGAACGTGAGAAGAACGTGAGAAGAGGGGGGGGGGGGGCAACGGGAGAAAAAAAACGAAAAAAAAAAAAAAAGGAGAGAGAAAAAGTTGATATTTCTTAAAGAGTGGGTCCCACCTTTACGCGTCATTTCGAGATAATATTCCTCACTAATCTGATACGGAATCTTCTCTCCGTGATTTCAGTCTCTAAACCAAAATTCTTGAAAGGCTCTCCTCACTTTTTCACCAAACGTTCTAGAGTGGCTCTTCTCACTTTTTTCAAATGTCCGTACTCATCGGATTCCAGAGTCTCCTCCAATCTCTCACATTCCTTTATATCCACGGACCATAGATTCTTTAAGCTTAAAGGATCAGAAAATTGATGCAGAGACCCGCAGCCTTTTATAACAAGCATACCCAATGATTCTAACCTACCTGGAATCTCAACCACACGAGGGCAATGTTCTAAAAAAAAATCCTTGGCATTGGTCAGGTCAGGCAACTTCTCTAGCAACGGAAGATTATCTATAAATAAGACTCTCAAGTTCTCTGAAGCTTCCAGGCCTTGAATCTCTTCTACCTTCCAACAACTAGTAATACCATATACTTCTATATGCTTGAAGCTCAATGGATCAGGCAACTGTTCAAGTGATTGACAGCGCACTAAATCAAAAGACACCAACGATTCTAGTTGACCTCGAACCTCAACCAATTTAGGACAATAAATTATCCATAAAATTTGGAGTTTCTTCAAGCCGGTCAGGTCGGGCAACTTCACCAGCGATGGAAGATCCCCAAGTTGAAGCGATTGCAGGCTTTTCAAAGGTTCCAGAACTTGAATCTCTTTTAGCTGTTCACAATAAGAGACTTCAATTCTGATAACTTCTCCCAATATGAAAGATTTATCGACTTTTCCATTAACCCACGCCCATCAAAATGGAAGTATGACAAATTCTGAGGAAGCTTAGGTAGGCATTCTAGGTTATTTGCGAGGAGTGTAAGCTTCCTGAGCTTCAAAAGGAGATTAAAATCTAAAGGTAGGGTGACCAAATCATCACAATACAACCCCAAGGACTCTAGCTTTCTTAACCCTCCGATCCAATTGAGGCTTGGAGTTGGATGGGAAGGGCTTTGATACTCTAATTTCAACGTCAAAACTCTCAAATTTATTAGGTTCGAGAGATCTGGGCATCTCATCTGTAGATTATTGGTTAGGACTAGTTCGGTCAAACTTTCAGGAAGCTTAGGTATATTGGAAATTCTCGTGCCCGATAACGTCAAGATTCTTAGAAATGATAGTTTTCCGATCTCACTTGGAATTTCCCCCTCAAATATCTACAACTGCTGGCATGGATCTTTTCAAGCTTCTCCAATGATAGTCTTCCAATCTCACTTGGATTTCCCCACTCAAACATCCATAACTGCTAGCATAGAACTCTTCAAGCCTCTCCAACTTCCCAAGGGCGCTAGGTAGCTTTTCTAACATGGAGTCAAAGATCCTTAGTATTCTCAAGTTCTTCATCGTCTCTATTGAGTCGGGTAACTCTCGTATGCTTGAACAAGAAAGATCTAACTCAACGAGAGATCCAAAATTGCCAAGTGGAAGTTCACTCAGTAAGCGACATGACACTGCACTGAGAGTTTCCAATTTCTCCATTCCATTCCATTTAGGAATTTTGGTAATAGATGTCCCATCAAGAAGAAGTTCTCTCAAGTCTTCAATTTCTTCCATCTCGTCTGGCAATGTCTGAAGTTTCCCACAATATTTCAAGTTTAATAACACTAAATGCTTTAACCTACCAATAGACCTATGGACTTCAACCAGTTCCGTGCACCCTTGAAGAATCAGTTGCTCTAAATTTTCATGAGCAGAAAGGTCAGGAGTTCTATGCAAGTTTCCACATCCAGTCAAATTTAGAACCTTCAAATTCTTTGTCATCTGTAATGAAGAGAAGAGGTTGATTCTGAATAAATTTTGAGATACTGGATAGCAAAGTCAATATAGCAAATTCATGTCAAAATAATACTGTACCTTGAGGTGGTTCCATCCCTCCCACTCATCAGTAATTTCACTCCTTGATAGATCAAGAATCATTAGCTTCTTAAGACAAATTGTGATGAATTTGAAATAGACAGGAAAGTTATGCCATGAGAGCATTATCAAATTAGGAAGCATGATCGGATTCCTCTGGCACAAGTTGGTAGAAGGAAAATGCTGACCGTTGCTCTCATCCAAGTCTACACAATCCACTTGAAGAAATCTTAATTTTGATAGGCTTATAGATTCTTCCTTCTCAAAGAACTCTTGAAATTGACGATCAAATCTTGAGACATATTGCTTCAATGTTTTCTCTTCCCTACCAAAAAATAAAAAAAAAAACATTAAACAAAAGATAGTGATCCCATAATTGCCAGTTGAAGGCATTCGAGTTGAATATACTTGAGAATGTACTTCTTACATATAATTTAAAATTAATTTGCAATATAATTTACAGATGAGCATGTGATCATACTAAGCACACAAGTAATGACTCGGTTTAGATAGAAGCAAATAAGCAAAGTCAATGTGTATAACTCATCTCTTTGAATAGGAACAACATTGCAAATACTTTACCTCCTTTATTCCAAGGACATCAATCGATTCCTCATGATCCCACACCCGACTTTGCTTCTCTAGTTTAAAATGAGCTCTTTCACGAACGATGTCTCGCCCAAGGTCTCTTAGCTGATCATGCACCCACAGTCGGTTACCTTCGACAATCTTCATTAACGATTTCCGTTTGAGGACTTCAAGAGAATATTCAGGGAAAAGCTTACGGCTGGCCCACATGTAAGTCACAGTTCTCACATCAAACCCAACAAAGAAGCAACAAACATCAAGAAATATTTCCTTCTCTCGAGGTTCTAATGCCTCAAAACTGATGTTCAGCTTACTTTTAACCTCTGTAGAGGGAATAGCTTTCAACCTTTCTAATGTGACCACCCAAAACTCTTTGTCTTTTCCAGCTAAAAATGAACCTATAATCTCTAGAGCCAAAGGAAGATGACCGCAGATTTCTAACGCTTTATTCGAGAGGGAAATGTATTCTGCTGGGGGACGATCTCTTCTAAAGGCATGTTTGCTAAACAATAGAAGAGAATGATCGAAATCCATTTCAGTAAGTTCGTACTTAAAATCAACATCTTTGAGAACTTCCTCATTTCTTGTGGTAATAATAACCTTACTTCCTCTGCCGTACCAGTATTCACCCATCCCTACAAGAGTGTTTAGTTGAGTGTTTTGGTCGACATCATCAAGTACAAGTAAAACCTTTTTAGAGGATAACCTCTCCCTGATCTCAGTAATCCCTTCATTAATACTATTGATGGATGGCCATTCCATTCTTAGGACTTTAGAGAGAAGCCGATTCTGCAAAATCACAATCTTTGTCTCTCGAATGTTAGACAGGAAGCAACAGTTATCAAAATCAGCCGACAGTTTATTATAGACAATAGTGGCAAGAGTTGTCTTTCCGACACCACCCATACCATGGATGCCAACAATCTTTGTTCCAGTGGTCTGTGTACCCATCTTTTCCATGATTTTGTCCATATGATCAAGTTTTGTTCCAATGGTCTGTGTACCTATCTTTTCCATGATTTTGTCCACATGATCGTCCATTTCAACCAAGTAATCAGGTTCTGCCAAGTTGTTCTTTTTTAACTCGATCAACAGCGTCCGAACAACTTCTTCTGTGAACTCACCTTTGCCTCTGACAATATTGAAGGCAAAAGGACCAAACTGTTAAATTGAGATGAACAGAATAATACCAAGCTACAAACAATCATGAAAAATAATAAATTTGACTACCTCCCATTGAGTTCCCATCCTCTTAACTCTCCAACCTTGCTGAGAGCTATCTTCCACTTCTCAATAGTCTCATTAGCAAACCGCTGCTTATTTTTGTGTAAAGTAATGGCTTTACCGTAACTTCCAGTTTGGTAACGAACCTCAGATGGTGCTATGTCATAGAAAATTGGCATGATCTTTCGTTCCCAGTTTTCCTTGCACTCCACCATCTGGGCCAACTCCATGAGGCACCATAGAGTGGTAGCATATCCTTTAGATAAGATAGGAATCGAGATTTCCGACTGCTTAATTGCTTGGACAAGCTTCAAGCCAATCTCTTCCCCAATGGGAAGCTCGTCATTATCTCTATATGCCCTTATTCCGGCACGACTGAGGCTCTTGTAAAGTATATCGGCAATGTCAAGCCGAGTGTCCGGTCCTCTAAAACTCAAGAATACTTCATAATAATCAGGTTCCGTTGGCTTCTCCATTTCCTGGATTTTCAGAGGACTTGCAATCAATTGATATCCCACCTGAAAAATGTTTACTATGAAAGCCGAGTGATGATTATCACAATTTCTCTTAGAAACTCTTCTGTTTTAAGTCTTTCTAGGAAGAAACCAAGATGACAAATGCACGAGCTTCTTCTGCGCTTTGCACTAGACACCAAAATATAGTAGGGAAGTAGACCCATCTCAATTCTAAAGGAAGAAATTTCCAAAGTATTGTGGAAATATAAGCTATGGTTCACACTTCAAATTGATTTGAAAGAATAATATTTTGAGAAGATAAATCACTATCAACCTATATTCGTCTTAAACTATTACTTATGTGATAAAGTTCCTTTTAAAAGCTGACGTTGAATGTCCTCTGCACATCATGCATGCTTCTGCTTGTAGATTGACTAATTATCTTATTGTCTGATAAGAAATAATTATGAAACCTCCTCTTTTATTTTACCAAAATATATTTGACAGACATTCCACGACCCTCAATTAGTGTTCTCTTGGCCTTAACGGACGCAGGTGAAGAATCGCCCCCAATGAAGATCTCTAATTGGAAAAGTGAAATCAAGAAATTACACCGGAGCTAATTCAACCCCTCCGTTGGACTAGTTTCTAAAGAGCATAAACCGATCTCCAATTACAGTCAAATCTTAGTTTATTAACATACAGGCACAGGGTCAAAGGCGAGCATTAGAAGCTAACGTTTGCATTTGCCAGAAAGTATCAGCATATCAGAAAAAGAGAGGTGAATTACTAACTGATAATGTAGATGAAATTTCAACAGAAAAAAGAAGCATGAATGCTATAATTGTTTTTCCAGAAAATAAGTTTGAACACACAGGAGTGCAGGAACGAGAACTGTACTTTACGGAAGCGGGGACTTCCGGTTCACCACAGAGTGCTACATTATAGTCCATTCAATCTGTCTCTACTGTTGAATACAGTGTTAAAGGTATCAATTTCTGCCTAGGAGCATTCTTACTGCTAATCACTGGACAATAACGTATGAATTTGTCGTCTGGAAGTCTCTTAAAGATACCACTATCTCTGTTCGCACAGAAATTAAAAGAAGAAAAAAGTCCCATCAAACAAATGAAAACAACAGATACACCGAAACTAATTTAGCCTTTAGCGCCAGCAATCCACGCGAAAACTCAGAGAGAGAGAGAGAGAGAGAGAGAGAGAGAGAGAGAGAGTACGCGGGTGGCGAGCTCGTAAGTTTGAGCGTTGTCGATAATGGAACCGGACTTGACTCCGCCTTCGCCGCCCTCCCTCCTCTTCTTCTTCTTGCCGCTTCTCTTCTTTGGCTCGTCGTCGCGAGGACGCCGCCGCCGTTGAGGAGCTCAGTCCGAGGCTCGACACCGCTCGCCTCCGCTTCAGCTTCGTGCCGTCTCTTCTTCTTCACCATTCCTGCTCTCCGATATCACAAAGTTCCGATTTTTTGACACGGTACGAGGTCGACTGGTCAAGGGTTTAGGCGTCGATCTTGGTGGTGGTATTGTGTTTCAGAATCTAAGGCCTGACAGTTGCATAGATGGAAGTAGATGAGCAGGGTTTTAGCATGTGACTCATGAGTTAGAGGCTAAAGCTGTCAGCGTTAGACGCAACTGGCAGTGATCAATCACGGAGTCAATTGAGGAAATAATTTGATGCTGATCTGAGGGTCCCTCTCTTGTTTCCATCAAATTCTGCATCTACTTGCATTACGGAACAGACCCAATTCAATAAAAAGAAGGCAATCAACGATAGGAAATTACCCGGAGATGGAGGGGCTGAAGATGAACAGTCTGGATCAAATGCTGAGAAGCAGATAAAAGATCCCAACAATAATCGTTCTAGGCTTTCGAGATCGGCGGAAGAGAGAAAAAGACTTCTATGAGACGGTGAATTCACCCTCCCTCGCCGTGCCCTTCCTGGAAAGCGAGGGCTTGCTAGTTGCAGGGAAACTTCAAGCCGACCGAAAAAAAGTGAATACGCGTTGCTTTTTTGCTTTTTCACTTTTGAGGTAATCGAAGTCCAAAGATTCTTTGGCACGAAAGGCGAGAGCACAACTACAAGATATTTTCATTGCATGTTATTAGCTTAGAAATCATATAATTTATATTAATTAATCTTATTTTAATGTCGATGAAGGCGAAGCCCAGGCCCATTCAAATTTTACATATATTGAACCAAAAAATGTAGAATTCATATATTTTAATTATGTTAGAATTATACACAATAATTTCTTAAAACAAACAAAATTAAAAAAAAAAATATCACAATTGTCATAACTTTCATACAACACTTACTTAATTACTATAACTTTTTTGGGATTGATTGAGTAAAATAACTTTCGTTTAATGTTTACTTAAATGCCATAATCATTTTTTTTTATCACTTGTGTCATAACTTGTTAAAATCATTCACCCAAGGATGAATGTTCTTGCGAGGACTGTTGGTCTACCATTGTCCTTCTAGGTTCTCCGCTGTTTGACTCTTCCTCTTTTTTTCCAAATTTTTATTTTTCTTTTTAAATTCTTCTTAAAATATGCTGACATGGCAACCATATCAATATCTCCATCTTCAAAAAAACAAAGAAAAAGTCATGTCAAATTTTCTATTAGCTAGTTGAATTGGATGAAATTAATAAAAGGATTTGATCGAATCAATTTAATAAGTTTTAAAATTTGATAATACCTTTTGAAAATTTTAAAATTTGAAAGCACTTTTGGAACATATTTTAAGATTTATGGAGCATTTATCCCATTTTATGAAATAATAATACAAATGATCCTTAAACTTTAGCTCAATATAATATTATTCTTAGATTTTTAATTCGTTCGATGTGATTTCTAAAATATTGATATATGTTCAATTTTGTCTTTAAATTAAATGCATTATTTCCATATAGTTTAATGACTAGATCAAATATCTATTAATAGTTCATGAATCACACCAAATAAATTAACAGTTTTAAAAATCACATAACATATTTTGTCAGAGTTCAAGTATCACATTAAACAAATTCCAAATTCGTAGACAATGTTAGATATCGGACAAAACATAGGGATTATTTATGTCGTTTTTTTCATTTTTTAAATATAAAACTCCATAAACTTGAGGATAGACAAATAAATTCACATATAATTTTCTGAAATTTGGACAATAATTTAAATTTTAACAAAAAGGTAAAAGAACTACTATTAACTTCTTTAAGTCCAAGCAAAGAGGCACTAAATCAATTGATTTTTGCCATTTCTTTACAATGTCACTTCGCGTGGGCACCATTTTCATGGGAGAGACGACTAGTGCATTGACGCTCAGGAAAGTGAGGACTTGCTAGTTGTGGGGAAACTTCAAGCCAACCGTAAAAAAGGGAATATGCGTTTTGCTTTTGACTTTTGGGGTAATTGAGTTGAGTTTCTGGGAAATTTCTCCAAGTCCAAAGATTCTTTGGCACAAAAGGCGGGAGTACAAGAGATTTTCATGCGTGTTATTAGCTTAGAAATCATTCAATTTATGCTAATTGATATTCTTTTAATGATGATAAAACCATTCTTTTGTAGGTGAAACCCAAGCCCACTCAAATTTTACATATACTAAACCCAAAAATGTAGAATTCATATATTTTAATTAATTGAGATGAATTATGTCAGAGTTATACATATTGAGTTTGTAAGACAAAAATAATTAGGAAAAATAATACCACAAATGGCATAACTTCCATACAACACTCAAGTTCTATAACTTTTTTGGATTACTTGAGTGACATAACCTCCATTCAGCATTTACTCACATGCCTTAGTTTTTTTTTTTTCGATCACTTGTGCCATAATTTTTTAAAATCATTCGCCCAAGTGTTTAAAATTCGACATGGTATAATATTTGTGATGAACTTTTTTAAAAGTCAGAGCACTTAAGTAAAGTTATGATATTCATGTAAACATTTTTTTTTTTTTTAAAAGTTACAGCACTTAAATAATCGGAAAAAATTAGTTATAGCAATCAAGTAAATGTCGTACGAAAGTTGTGACACGTGTTATATTTTATTTGTCAAAAGTTGTACTTAGCCAAAAAGGAGTAAAACTCCAAAAATATTTGCAATACTAGTGATAGCTTACCACTTATAGATGGTTTGAATGGAACTTCCAAGAATGGAACTTCCAAGACTGGGGACATCAATATGTGCAATTACAAGAAAATATTGGCAACAATTCGGATTTCACTGTGTCATAATCCGAGTCTACACACGAGGCGACATGTGTTGCCCGAGCCCCACCACATCAAATTCTGCATCTAGTTGCATTACGGAACAGACCCAATTTATTAAAAAGAAGGCAATAAACGAGAGGAAATTACCGGAGATGGAGGGGCTGAAGATGAACAATCCGGATCAAATGCTGAGAAGCAGACAAAGATCCCAAGAATAATCGTTCTTGGCTTTCGAGATCGGCGGAAGAGAGACAAAGACTTCTATCAGACGGTGAATTCACCCTCCCTCGCCGTGCCCTTCCAGGAAAGCGAGGGCTTGCTAGTTGCAGGGAAACTTCAAGCCGACCGAAAAAAAGTGAATACGCGTTGCTTTTTCGCTTTTTCACTTTTGAGGTAATCGACGTCCAAAGATTCTTTGGCACGAAAGGCGAGAGTACAACTGCAAGACATTTTCATTGCATGTTATTAGTTTAGAAATTCTTTTAATGACGATGAAGGTGAAGCCTAGGCCCATTCAAAATTTACATATATTAAACCTAAAAATGTAAAATTGATATATTTTAAGTATGTTAGAGTTATACACAATCAGTTAGTAAAACCAAAAAAGTTAGGAAAAATAACACCACAAATACCATAACCTCCATACAACACTCATTTAAGTACAATAACTTTTTTGGATCATTTGAATGGTGTAACTTCTGTTCAATGCTTATTTAAATATCATCATCTTTTTTTCTTTTTTCTTTTTCCGATCACTTGTACCATAACTTCTTAAAATTGTTCACAGAATTCGACATGATATAACATTTGTGATGAGCATTTTTAAAAATCATAACACTGAAGTAAAGTTACGACACTTAGGTGAATATTTTTTTTAAAAGTTATGGCACTTAAATAATCGGAAAAAAATTAATTATGATAATCAAGTAAATGTTGTATGAAAGTTATAATATCCGTGGCTTTTTATTTGTCAAAAGTTGCATTCAACCATAAAGGTGTAAAGCTCCAGAAGTATTTGCAATACTAGTGAAAGCTTACCAACTATAGATGGTTCAAACTGAACTTCCAAGACTAGGGACATCAACATATGCAACCATAGTAGTGTGTCTGGTTATTGTTTAGCAGGTTGAGTAGCCACCGACCTTAGACAAGGCATCCAAAATTTACTTTTTTACCAAGGAAATTTTTAAGAGAAACTTAATTATCCTGTAGTCCAAAAATTAGAAATTACAAAGTTGTAAGTCAATCATGAACTGCAATATATAAGTCAACTTAACTTATATTTATAGATTATTTATGATTAAAAATAAAATTAATAATATGTTTATATGCATCATTGCTGATTAATCAATGAAAGAATTGTTCCATTGTTTTTCAACAATGACTGGTAAATTAATTCAAATTTCTATCATGATATTGTACTGTGGATATTTAAATATAAAGGAAATACAATCATACTGTAAAATCCATGTTAAATATTTTTATTTTTATTGCTTTTTATTCTGAAATTGGTTTTATAAAAATTGACGTGGCTTTTTTTTATTAAGAGAGGCGCCTATGTGGTTGCTAATGCCAAATGTTCTATTTTATAATTAAAATATAAAACATTGTTATGAATATTTTAGAGAAATAAAGATCTAAAAAAGGATAGAAAATCAGACAAAAATTCATTCCGGAGAGCTGCATTCGTCTCCATCAACTACCTTTGAACATCATTCATTTAAAAAAAAAAAAAGAAGAAGAAGAAGCTCCGAACAGTGTTCTGGAGAGTGGAGATTGCATTCGTTTTTGCACGAATTCATCCTACCATAATCAAAATTCTTCAAAGTGGTAACATGAATACGTGCCTCCCCAAGTCTCGGAGCTTCTTCGCGTCCACTACCTCGCAGTCAAGCAGTGCCACCTTTTCAGGTAAACTTTGCAAATCTGAGTAAGGTCACAGGCCACCACTATCGAAAGGGCAAGAGCAGCTAGTGGCAAAGTCGCAGCCAGCCTCACCAGCAAGTGGCGAGGGGCTGCCACCTCGCCTGGTACAATCGTTGCACACATGCGCGCAGACTTAGGGTGCATTTGGATGGGCATTTAGAAAGCCCTTTCAAGCCCCAAAGCCCTTTCAGCCCAAATTGAGATGTTTGGCAACCATCTTCAAATGGCTTTCAAGTGAAAGTCGACCCTTGGGAATGTTGAAAGCTCAAGGCTAGTCTCCACCAGCCTTGAGCTTTCAGCGTTTTCGGAATGCTGAAGGCCTCATTTAATGAAAATGGTAAGTTGCTTATTTTGTCCTCAAAACTTTATTGAAAAACCACTTTTGCCCATTTTAAAAACCAAGAAAACCCTAGATCTCATTTCTCTTCCCACCCTTCCATCACTCTCTCCCTCGACCGCTTCTACACTCTTTACTCGGTGGGGACTCCCTCACCTGTTGCCACCGCCGCTCCACTCGATTCTTGCCGCATTGCTCAAGGCCTTTGCCGCCTCTCCCTCTCGAAGGTATGGTCGTTGTCGTCATCGATATCATCGACCACTTGGTCCGCACGCGAAGTCGGACGCGATTGTTTGAGCTTACAGACGTCGTTCTGTGCAATGGCATCCTGAATGTGCCGCGCCACGCCTTGTCGTGCGGGATTAGGTCTTCGTGTGTTGTTTCGAGTCTGCTCGTTGCGGAAGCGTTTGCGTCCTTGATGTTGTTTTTCTTTTGTATTTGAGGGAAATGGCGGTGGTGGGTAGTGTTTCATTTTTGCTTTGTGGGTGGCTGAATGCTTCCGGTTCGTTTGCCATTTTTTGCCGTGGGGTGCTTTCGAGATGATGCTACTGCTCCAAGAAACAGTGGGGGAACTCTAGGTGCTGATGTGACTTGTCTTAGTTAAAGTGGGATGGGTTCTGTTTTAGCTGAGAATTGAAGGAAAGGGGAAGAGACGGATATTCCTGGTTCTTCATTCCCTTCTAGCTTCTGGTTGTGTCGATACGGTTTTGCTGGATGGAGAGGATGAAGAGAGTAACTAGAAAACGGTGAAGAGGTTGTGGATCATTCACTGTAATTGTAAAATTCCTTTTCTTTCATTTAAGTTAGTTTCTGGATGTTTCTTGTCATTTATTACAGTCATCCTACATAGGAAGGAGGCAGGATTACAGCATAACCCTACTCTTAATAATGGACAATGTTGGGTCAAGTCGGGCACGTAGGTTGTTTTGTAGAATTGTGCTAGGAAAGGTTACCTTTTGCTGCTATAGCTGTTGAAATTTTACTTGTATTTGGATAAGTTGCCTTCATGTCTTGGATGCTTAAAGTCATTGGTTTGACCCATGTAGAAGGAAATATTGTAAATGTGCTCACTCTTCATTACACCATCGTTATCTAATTTCTCCTCTTCTGCAACTTTTCTACAACTCTTTAGCTATAGAGTTTGAGGATTTCTGAAATGCCTTAGCAACTTAAGTATCTTGTCATCAAGTACTTATATCACGTGCAATTCTTTAGCTTAGAGTTTGGGCCCTTAGGATTTACTTGTGAATATTCGAGGTTAGAATGAAACACTCTTCTGGTCCTTTTCTGGAGTGCATTATTTTAAAAGTTAGATGCCCACTGTTTATTCTCAATTTTTTGCTTGAGTTTAATTATATTTTAAGCCACCCTTGCTTATCTTTTGGATTAAAAAAAGGACAGTTCGGTGAGCAGTATACAATACAAAAGAAAGCCTAGTAACAGCACAATGCAAAGCCAACATGAACAACTGATGTGTGTTTGTACCAGGAAAGGAATCCCAATGAGGCAAAATGCTTTAATTATGTCTTTCTTTAGCTATAATCGGCTTGCTTTTTTTCACTTAATATCTCTAGAAAAGAGACAGCATATTTTGTGCACTAGTGTGTTTCCAATTGCCACAGAGTTTTACTAAGCAAAAGCAAACTCTCATGATGATTCCAGCAATTGCTTAAAACGTGACCATAAATGTTGTATCGCTATACGAACTATTCTTCACATCTTGCAACAAGAAGCGTATTATCGATGGACTGCTACTTGCATTTTACATCACTTATATGTACCTAATACTTGATCTTTCACTGCAGATACTTGAGATAAGCTCATCCAAGGGTTCTGAACAGCAATCTCTTCTTCTAGAGACAAAAAGGTTAGTCCCAATACGATCTTTTTTCTTCTGGGGTTTCTACATACCCAACAGAAACCCTTGCTTTGCCTCATTTTGATTTGATACTTTTCTTGGTCTTCTCTGCTTTTGATTTGAGTTTTGTTTGGTTTGTTGTCCGTGAACTTTTACTTGCTCTGTTGGTTGATGAGAAAGCGAAGAAGCAGATGCTAGTAGAAGAGCCAATTGCTAGTTAGGGGTTTGTGATCCACACTAGGAAGCTAGAGTAATGATGAAAGACAATGCTCTTAGATCAATCCAATTTGGCTGGTTTTGTTGATTTTTTTTGACGAAACCTTGTGACTTTGGAGTAATGTGTGATCTGTTGTAGTTCAAAAGTGGCATCGATGAATGATGTTTAGCTATTTTCAAATGCTCTTGTTCATGAAGTCTTTTTTTTTCTTTTAATGTATGCACAACTTGTCAATTAAACATTTGCATTTTTTAATGTTGCATTGATTAGTAGATGGCAAGTTCATCAAAAGAAAAAACATTTTGGAGCCCTGAAGATGTTGAAACCTTTTGTAAGTTGTGCGTTGAACAAATTGACAATGGCAATCGTCCTGCAAATGACAAAATGGATGGATAGACAGTTATAATTAAGAAGTTTGAGGACCTAAGGGGCTAAAAGTATGATAAATGTCAAATGAAGAGTAAGTGGGATAATCTTAAAGAAGATTGGAAAAGATGGAGGACATTGATCCTAAAGGAAACTATATTAGGATGGGATTCAAAAAAGAATACTATTGATGCAAGTGATGAATGGTGGGAGAGGAAAATTCAAGTTTTTCCCCTTCTTTTATTGATATTTTTTTTAAGTTCATCTTTTTTTCTATAAAACTTACGAAATGTTTATTATAACAGGAAAACCCTAAGGTTAGACCTTTTAGAATGAAAGGCATACATCCGGATCTTCAAGTTTTATTGGATAGAATGTTTTGAGATACTGTTGTCACTGGAAGCATCACATGAAATCCTGCACAAGGCTTATGTGTTGATGAGGATGTTGTGGCCACATAATTTGACATCGGTGGTTCAGCAGGATTTACTAATGATAATATAGAGGACGATGTGGGTGGAAAGACTAGTGAACAACATCGAACTGATAAAAGAACGTCGCAGAGTTTGGTGAGACAATCTCAAGGAAAGAAACAAAAGAAAAGTACGGATGACAAGCTAACAATGCAAATTGAGATGATTTGTTCAGCTATTGAAAGTAGAAGTTATGCCAAAGAGTTTGATCCTTACAAGGAACTCATGGAAATGTTGAAAGTTATACCCGAGATAAAGCAAGATCAAGAGTTATATTTTTTTGCACTAGATTATTTTTCAGAAAAGAAAGATAATAGGCAAATCTTTATGAACTTGGATGATGATCAAGAAAAAGTTACATGGCTCAAGTATAAGTTCGCACAACGTAGGGCTCATTAGGATATTTGCTATTTATATTTTTCATGTGTAATGTTATTGTAATGTGATACATATTTGCACTAGTTATTTGTATGAGTTAGCGAGACATATTTATGCTATGTTATCAGACTTGTTTCTAATTTGTGTTTTTTTTTTTTTATTGAATGGAGTTTGCATATATATATGATAAGTGTTTTTTTGTTGATGAATTATCTAAATAATTCATTATATCTCTTATTCTAATTCTATTTTGTTACTTTGATCAGTTATGGATGACTCTCCTGAAAGAGAAAATCATGAAAAAGAGGAAGAAGAATATTGGTAACTTTGTGCAGCTACACATATTTACAGTATTTATCAGGCAATATATGATCAAAAATACTGTGCACGATCTCATCATATACTGAAAATGCATGGTTAAGAGAGTTTATAGACATGAATACTAATCCTGAAAGGTTTTATCGAATATTTAGAATGGATAGAATTGTGTTTAAGAATTTAATGAATGATTTAGTGACACAATATGGTTTACAAGGAACTACAAATATTGAGGTTGCAAAAATGCTATGATTGTTTCTTCATATTTTAGGACATAATATAAGTAATAGGTTAGCACAATATCGTTTTCAGCATTCTGGAAAAATCATATGCAGGCTATTTAGCTTAGTTTTGGATAAAGTATGTAAAATGGGAGCAGATTTGATCCAACCATCCGATCGACAATTCAAGGAAGTTCCAAAGAAGATCAGGGATAATATAAGATTTTTTTCCACATTTTAAGGTAAGTTACAATTATACAATAGAAAATATGAATTAAATATAAATCAAATAATATTATTGTTCTTGTTTTAGGATTGCATTGGAGCTATATATGATATTCATATTCTAGCGGTGGTACCTACGAGTGAGCAGCTTCGTTTTATTGGTCGAAAAGTAACACCAATGCAAAATATGATGGCCGTGTGTAATTTTAATATGGAATTTACTTATGTGTGGGCCGGTTGGGAGGGAACAACTCATGATACTCGTATCTTTTATGAAGCCATTATGAGACATTATTTACAATTTCCCCATCCTCCAAAAGGTTCGTTAATTAATGGTTTTTATGCATTAATATATGTATGTGTTATATGTTGATTAAATTTACAACTTTTTTTGTGTAGGTAAATATTATTTGGTTGATGCTGAATATCCAAATCCCACAGGTTATTTGGGGCCATATAAAGAAATTAGATATCATTTACCTGAGCGAGCAAGTTATACAGAAGTGTTTAATCGTACTCACTCCTCACTACGATCAGAAATTGAGCAAGCTTTTGGTGTTTTGAAGAAAAAGTGGAAGATTTTAAAGAGTATGCCCAGTTATCCATATACAAAGCAAGTGAAAATTGTGATAGCAACGATGACTTTGCACAATTATATACGAAGAAATGCTTTGAATGATACACATTTTGCTAGAGTAGATTTGGATCCAAATTTATATACAATGGATCTTGATGATGTAAATGAGGAGAGTAATGCTTCAAATAATGATGTAGCATTTGATATGGCACGTTTACGTGATCAAATAGCTATGAATTTATGAAGAAATTAAGGATATTTGTAATTTTTAAGGATAATGAGCTTCTTTCCTTACAGCATATGTTATCATGTTTTTATTGTAATGAAAGTATTCACATTGTAATTGAGAAACAGAGCACATGAATTTTTTCCATTCGATAATTTTTAGCAAAACAAGGAATTTTAATTTTAATAAAATTGTTTACACAACATCTTTAACATTATTGTCAAATATAAATTAAAAAAAGTCGCAAACATTATTTTTTTTAATTTTAAACAAATAAAAATTAAAATATTTAGATTAATCACCAAATGGGCTTTGCAAATGTATTTTCTACCAAACAACATTTTTCTCAAAGTTGCTTTTCAAAGCAAAATTTACCAAATAGCCTTTGCATTTCATCCAAAGCCCTTTAAGCTAAACCGTTTTGCATTTTACTAATGAGCTTTCCAAATGCCGAACCAAATGCACCCTTAGCCGCCCCCACGTTTTCCTTTTTCCACGCCAGCGAAGCAGAAGCCACAAAGCAACCCACAATCTCTCTCCTCCCTCTCGCCAGCTGCCCCTCCCTTTTTCTCTTCCTTGTGTTTTTCTAGTTGTGCCCCATCTTCACAATTGCTGCTCCAAATTTCATTTCCTCTCAAAATCCGCTGCCTCTCTCCTTCTCGTGCCTCTCCACAGAAGCTGCTCGATCGCTCCGTAGATGCCACACGTCGCTAGCTTCAACAGTTTTTGGTCAACAATCCCCCTCTCTCTTCTACCAACAATACCGCCCATTTCCTCGGCTTTTCCGTGCTGCCACTATCCGAAGTAGTCCCACGAGCCTAGCAGCTTCTTCAATGTCCCATCTGCTCCATTGAACATGTCTCGACCAGCCCCTTTGCCGATCACCAGCCCCGCATCATCCGCCAGCAACTGCTGAGACCAACTCAGCTCCCTCAAGCAAAATCAAAATCGAGCAAAGCAGAATTTCAGCCAAGCCACAAAGCTTTGCAGGCAGATTTTGGCCTCGATTCGACCCCCGTTGGCAGTCCCGCTTTGAGGTTTATAGGCCCTCGTCCTGTGCTCAACAATTTAATCTGAGTGGATCTTTAATCACGTGAGTTTTGCTCACTAAACCTCGTTTAATAGACTAATGATGCTTAGGGGTTGATTAGATATAATTAAGTATGATTATGTGGATTGATTAGAGTAGAACAATTGAATTAGTGCATTATCAATGCATGTTAGGCAATTGGTTAGTGTAGTTAGCAAGTAGACACGCCCTAATATTTATTGAGCGAACCTTGTAATTTTTCGGGTCCGTTTCGGCTTCCAATTAGGCATTACGGGCCTAAGTTGGATTTTTGGCATTTATTTAATAATTTTCATAATTATTTAACTAATTAATTATTTTCCGGAAATTAGATTGGGATGGTTGACGACTAGAATTTTATGCTGATTATCGTGGTGTAGTTTGTTTAATTTATTAAGTGCTAGATTCTGTTGAATTGATTTATTAGTGATTTTAGGATTTATTCCTAAATTAATTAATTGTGATAATTAATTGGAAAATTATCGAACGTCAGTTTACATTGCCAAAAATATGTAATGGGTTGTTGAAACTGATGGGATATTCAAAAAAAGTGAAATTATGATATTTTGGTTAAGGTCGACAATGTCCCAACACATGGCTATTTTTATCGGAGATGATAAAAATTGGTGAATTGATTGAATGGTCAAGATAGTATACATTATCATCCTACGAGTTCTGATATGTTAGCTTAGTGAGAGCAGTATACTGGTGTACTATATTAGCCTGCGGGCGATATGTCAGCTTAGCGCGAGCAATACACTTTATCAGCTTAAAGTGAGCACTGGGGCTATACTATATCAGTCTGTAGGCGATATGTCGGCTTAGCGATAGCAATATACCGATATACTATATCAACCTGCGAGCGATATGTTAGTTTTGCGAGAGCAGTATACCTTAACCCTATCAGCTTAGTACGAGTTATACTATCTATTTATTAGCTTAGAGTGAGCAGTCCTGATATAGTCGGACTTTATAGATAGTATTGATTGAATTGACCATGGGATGGTCCGATGACATGAAATCAACTAGGTCAATTAATCGATGATTCGATCTAAGTTATGAATTGACGTGATGACGTAATTCAATGATTGGTTGATGTGATATAAATCATCTATAAATAATGTTGATTTGTATGATGGAACTGAGGTCAAGGTAAGTCCTCCGACTCATGTTGTGCTTAGGCAACCTCTAGAGTGTATTAGCTTCTTAATCGAGTCTTAGGGGTAGAACTTGCTGAGACGTTGTCTCACTGGTTATTATATAACCATTTTTCAGGTCTTTAGATGATGTTGATGGAGAATCGGGAGCCCCAGAGTTTGGAAAGGTGGAGAGGCCAGAATCGGCGAATGAGTCTGACTAGTAGTTCATAGGACAGTTCCTTTTGGAATGAGCCAACCTTTTTGTAAATAGTCTGATCTAGTAAATAAATCCAGTTGTTTATAAAAGGTTTGTTTTGGTTTGAAAAATTGGCCCTACTTTTCTATCCCATTGAATTGTTGTCTGGGCATTATTTATCTGCTTCTGAATATGTATTTAAGAATGAATGGGTCAGCGATGCGTCCTAGGACGTTGCAATTTAATCGACCAATGAAGGATGGACACGTGCTCAGAGAATCGAGGTGTGACAGATTGACTATGATAAGACATATGCACCAGTAGCCAGGTTAAAAGCCATGAGGCTATTGCTTGCTTATGCATGTTTTCATAATTTTAAGGTATTCTAGATGGACATCAAAAGCACATTCCTCAATAAATTCATCCAAGAAGAAGTTTATGTGGAACAATCACAATGATTTAAGGATTCCAAAAAGCCAAACTTTGTTTATAGATTGAAAAAAGCGTTATACGATCCGAAGTAAGCACCTCATGCTTAGGCTTAACAAGTTTATGGATTTAAGAAAGGTATGGTCAACACTATTTTATTTATCAAGAAAGAAGGTAAACATTTCTTGCTAGTCCAAATATATGTCGATGACATTATCTTTGGTACTTCTAATGAACTTTTGTACAAGAAATTTTCTAAGTTTATGCGGGATGAATCAAAATTGAGTATGATGGGAGAATCGACCTTCTTTCTAGGTCTATGAGTCAGACAATCCAAAGAAGGAACCTTCATTTATTAAGAAAAATATGCCAAATATATTATCAAGAAGTTTGGAATGGAGAATTGCAAAAAAGTTGAGACTACTATGTCAAGTTTCTCCAAACTTGATAAAGATGAGGGTGGTAAGAAGGTGGACTAGAAAACCTACAAAAGTATGATCGGTTCTCTACTCTATTTTACTACTCCTCCTCCTGATATTCTATTTAGTGTGTACATGGGTATAAGATTTCAAGCTAATCCTAGAAAATCTCATCTCAGTTCTATTAAACGTATTATCAAATATATTACCATTAATCATAAGTTAGGTCTGCGGTATCCAAAAAAAGGAGATTTTCCCTTACTTGGATACTTAGACACATATTTAGCCGATTGTAGAGTTGATCGGAAAAGTACTTCAAGGACATGCCAACTTCTAAGACAAATGTTGATGTCCTAATTCTCAAAGAAACATAATATTGTGGCACTCTCAACCGCATAAGCAAAATATGTTGCTATTGGTATTTGTTGTTCTCAAATTCTATAGATTATACAACAACTAAAAGACTTAAGAGAATTATGTACTGAAATCAGATACGACAACACAAGTGCGACCAATCTCACTAAGAACCCCATTCTTCATTCAAGAGTGAAGAACATTGAGATTCAATACCATTTTGTAAGAGATCATGTGCACGATGGTAAAATTAACATTTAGTTTGTTGATTCAAAGAATCAACTGGCGAATATTTTCACCAAACCTCTTGAAAAAGATATGTTTGAGTATATTCGTGAGAAATTTCATATTACTTATCCTTTTGGTTAGAGTCTATACAAGCCAAACTCAAGAGTACAATCTTTTGAAAGAAATAACACGGGAAGCACACTCTGACTCAAGTATTTATAATTCAAATTTTGGCACATAAGTTTCCTTCCTTAATAAGTGGGTATGAATATTTTATACTTATTCGAATTTTGATTTGCATGTTATGATTTTTGGAAATTGTGGATAATTTTTCAACATTTCCCTAACGATTCTGTGGACAAGAACAAATAGGCTGATGTTCAGGGTGAGCAACAAACGTCCAAGGCACGATCAGATCTTCCATCGCATTTGAATGTCCCCCCAGTGCACTTTTCCAAAGCTAGTGCTCAGATAGAATAAGATGTCAACTATCCAAGGATTGTTGAGCCCCTAATGGATATTAAAGCATAGTAGTATGGTATGGTGATTGAAATCCAAAAGCTACATGCTTCTCTTGATACTACATCACAGTCTCTTGGTGGAAAGGTACAGTCTCTTGATGAAAAGGTTCAAATCATCAAATAGCAAACCGTCTAGAATATGGCTAAGGTTGAGAATGCCTTTAGTTAGTGCATGGCCAAGATGGAGGAGACCATGCAGAACATGGAGGACTTCTACCTTGTCCAAGTTCCAAGAAACCCTTGATTTTTTAAAAATCTTCATCTTTTCATGTCTTTTATGTGCTTAAATCATTTTGGTATGTTTTTTGGTTTGGAGTCTTTGCTTGATTTGCATACCTTTTTAAACCCTCTTGTTGGTGACAAAAAGGGGGAGACTCTATGTAAATTTTAAGACTTTGTGTGTTTTGTGCAGACTTCGGTGTGTTTGTGCAAATTTTCGCAAACTTTTAAGTTGGTGTTTGTTATTAATAAATATTATGCTTATCTAATGTCTACCTATTCATAGAATTTATATTTTGTGCTGCTTAGGCCTTTTTTTGATATGATAATATAGACTTTATGTCTAAATTTGCATGAAAGTTTTGTTACCGTCAAAAAGGAAAAGATTGTTAAGAAAACTCATATCAAGATTTTGAAGTTGACAAAACTTTACGTTTTAATATCTATCTTAAGTGCCGATTGCTTATAAATTGTTTCTAAAAAACTATCAAAGAATTCGATCAAAGTCTATTATATTCCAGAAGCATTTCCCACTCTAACTAGTCCAGAACGAGATCATGTCTAGAGTGAGGAAGAGTCAAAAACTAGACTCAGTGACACTGTGACACAAATCCAGAATGAACTTTATTTGGAAACTATTCTTCGTCGACTATTTTTTGGTTAAGGATTTTACTTAACATATTTAAAAGCATTGATTATGTGACATCCTGATTTTCAGGTTCTGTTTTCTATTGGATAAGTTGGACTTTTCATCGACACGCCTATAGTTCTTTTCTCTGAGTTGGCCACTCACAAGATAACTAGCCTATCAGGTGAGGCTATTAAGGGATTTTAACGCAATAGATTTGAGAATTTGACAAAAAATCGACTGCTCGGCCGTGTTAGTCTGCAAGGGTCATTACGGCACTATCAAAATCGATCAGAGACTAGAAATAGGTCGATTCAATAGAGGTATGTGATTAGTGTGTGGGTGATCTCACCGGATTGCAAAATTTTTATCGACCGACACCAGACCGATTTTTCTGTCGTTTTGGTACCCTATATTCATATTGGAAAACTCGAGATTTTCATGATAATCGAGAGTCATTAATGTGTCAAAAATGTACATTGTGGCTCAAAACTAATCGACCATGGGTTAATTGCACAAAAAATTTCTAAAAGCTATTCGGTGGTCTAGGTCACACTAAAATCGTGCTAGAGTGAAATTAACCACGAATTCGAATTCGATTTCAGAAATTGGAAGTTCTGTCATGTCACGATTCATTCTAGGAACGTCGACTCATCCTCTGAAGATTTTTCTGCAGATCGAGATTCTTAGTGGAATTTATAGGGATCGGTTTAAGTCCAATTGAAGAGAAATTGAATCCAATTTGGTAGAATTTGTCCCAATTCGTAGGCCATGGTCCCCTCAACCTTTGGACCACTTAATGAACAACCAGAAGAACAATGGAAGCTTGAAATAAATAGCTAAATTGGACAACCCTGCTCAGTTTTGGAGGCTGGGGCTTGTTGTAAGTTGATTAACCCATCTGTTGCACGGATTTATTCGTGTCTTTTCATTAATAATTGTGCTCCCCACAACCACAGCCTGGACGAGCTGATTTGGACATGAACCAACATGTCAACAACGTCACCGACATTGGATGTGTTCTAGAGGTAAGGATTGCAGGCCTTCCTTCATGTCCATTCCGCTGGACATGGCTCATACTTCTAATACGACTGATTCAAGTTTCTTCTTCTAGTTCCCTTTGTTTTGCTGTACCAATCTGGCTTTCAAGAGAAGATGAGTCGAGAATTAAATCGTTTCAATCTGCATCTGGGTCGGGTTTGTTGGATTATAATGTCTCAGTTGCTGTTTTCTATTTTTTTTACTATGTTTTCTGCTGTTTTATGCTCTGTTTTACTCTGTTTTTTAATTAAAAAACAGCCAAGTTCATTTGTTTACGTATTTAGTGTTTTTGCTATTTTCTAGGAAGTTAATAGCACGTTTGTGTGCAGTTATGTGTTGCATGTACGTGAGCAATTTTTGTTTTGTATTTAGGGGTTGTACTCGACAGTTTTTTTTCTTAAGCACAAGACGTATGAAGTGCTCTGTTTTTTTTTTTTTATCTTTTTCTCTCTCTCAAAAACAGAAATTTTTTCTGTTTTGATTGGTGTTTTTATGAGTTTTAACATTGGTATCAGAGCGTTTGTGGGATCTTAAGGGACTGTGAAGTGAGGGTAATTGAGTGAAGATTGCTTCCGATTTGCAAAGAAAAAGCTGATCAGTGATGTTCTCTTTGTGTCAAATATTGACCATAATTTGTTAAGTGTTGGTCAATTAGTTGAGAAGGGCTATAAAGTGAAATTCAAAGGGAAGGAATGTCTTATTAATAATGCATATAGCAAAGAAGTGTTAAGAATTCCAATGGAGGACAAGTGTTTCATGTTCAAGCTACAAGAGATGCAACAAATGGCTTTAAAGTGCAGAGAAGAAAATGTAGAGATATGGCATAAAAGACTTGGGCATGTTCACAGGAAGAGCATGTTGTTTATGCAGAGAAATAGCTTGGCAGATGACTTGCCAAGTTTGGAGGAAGAATTTCCACAGTGCAAAACTTGTCTTCTTGGCAAGCAAGCCAGATTTCCTTTCAAATGAGGAGGCTGGAGAGCATGTGAGAAGCTGCAATTAGTCCACACAGATTTATGT
This sequence comes from Eucalyptus leucophloia subsp. euroa, assembly GCA_017140325.1. Taxonomy (NCBI): domain Eukaryota; kingdom Viridiplantae; phylum Streptophyta; class Magnoliopsida; order Myrtales; family Myrtaceae; genus Eucalyptus; species Eucalyptus leucophloia. The sequence continues at coordinate 66,545,696 of CM029475.1, forward strand.
GGACCTATGTCTGAGTCTTCTCTCAATGGTAGCAGGTATTTCATTACCTTCACTGATGATATAACTAGGATGAGTTGGATTTATTTTCTGCGAGCCAAGTCTGAAGTTGTTGATGTGTTTGTGAAATTTAAAGCCTTAGTTGAGAATCAGAGTGGGAAGAAAATTAAAATGCTCAGGTCCGATAATGGTTCTGAGTATACTGTTCACAAGTTTAAGTTGAATTGTGAGCAAGCAGGAATTGTGCAACAGTTCATTGCTCCCTATTCACCTCAACAGAATGGGGTCAGTGAGAGGAAAAATAGAAGTATTATGGAGATGGCTAGATGTATGATGCAGGAGAAGATGTTGCCTAAGAAGTTCGGGCTGAGGCGGCTAATATCGCAGTGTTCTTGTTGAACAGATTGCCCACAAAGGCCTTAGAGAGGTCAACACCTTTTGAAGTCTGGTATGGTGTTAAACCTTCTGTGAAAAATTTGAAATTTTTTGGGTGTTTGTGTTACACTCATGTTCCCCAAGTCAAGAGGGACAAGTTGGATAAAAGAGCTGAGCTTGGAATCTTCATCGGGTATAGTCTTCAATCAAAGGCTTATAGGATTTTTACCCTATGACAGAAATGTGACGTAAGCGAGATGTTGTTTTTTCTAGAGGAAGATGAGTGGAATTGGATGGAAGGAAAGAGTGCAGAAAGAATACGGAAAAAACAACCTGCAACAGATGTAGAGGTTGATGAAGTTATAGATGAATTGGAAGACAATGTGGATGATTTACCAGTGAGAGGCATAAGGTCACTTGCTGAAATCTATGAAAGAAGCAATGTGGCAATGCTTGAACCATCTAACTTTGTGGAAGCTAAGGAGGATCAGAAGTGGATTGTAGCAATGCAGGAGGAGATTTCAATGATCCAGAAAAATCACACATGGGAGCTTGTTGACAGACCATCTGATAAGAATGTGATTGGGGTTAAGTGGGTGTTTAGAACAAAACTTAATCCTGATGGTTCTGTTAATAAATACAAAGCTAGACTGGTGGTGAAAGGCTATGCACAAATATAGGGAGTAGACTATTCTCGAAACATTTGCTCCCGTTGCACGACTTGATACAATAAGGTTACCGTTAGCTATTGCAGAGAAGGGGTGGCCTATATTTCAGTTAGATGTCAAGTCTGCATTTCGAATGGAGAGCTTGAGGAGGAGATTTTTGTTGAACAACCGAAGGTTTTAGTATCAAAGGGCAAGAAGAGAGTGTATACGGGTTGAAGAAAGCTCTATATGGATGAAGCGAGGCTCCAAGAGCTTGGTATGGGAAGATAGATCGATATTTGCAAGATTTTGGCTTCGTAAAAAGCTTAAGTGAGTTCACTCTTTATGTCAAGAAGGTGAATCACAGTCTTGTAATTCTGTCACTTTATGTAGATGATCTATTAGTGACGGGGAATGATATGGAATTGATAAAGAAGGTGAAGCAAGATCTATTTGCAGTTTTTGAGATGTCAGACTTGGGAAAGATGGCTTATTTTTTGGGTTTGGAAGTCAAACAGGCTTCATATGAGATCTTCATCTGTCAGAAAAAAATACATGAAGGAAATTCTAAAGAAGTTTCAGATGGAAGATTGTTGAAGTGTAAGCACTCCTATGGCTGCTAAAGAAAAGCTACAGAAGAATGATGGAACAGATGCAGTAGATGCTTCTATGTATAGAAGTCTGATTGGGTGTCTCATGTATCTTACAGCAACCAGACCAGATATTTTATTTGTTGTGAGTATTTTATCCAGGTTTATGAGTAGTCCTAGACAGTTACATTTGATTGCAGCAAAAAGGGTATTGAGATATCTCAAAGGAACATTGTTCTTTGGTGTGAAGTTTAAAAAAGGTCAGAAGTTTAATTTGCAAGGATTTTCTGATAGTGACCGGGCTGGTTCGTAGATGGGTTCCTCATTGTCATATATGCCGTATTAGGAAGTTGAAGTGATATGATCACAGTTTTACCAAGGCTTGCCTTTCCCGTGGGAAGAGCTTTTTCTTTGTTCCTGGTGTCACCAAGTGGACCACAAAATTTTTTCAGAAACATTTTGGTTTTGTGCTGCTTAGTGCTTTCCTCTAATTTGCCAAAAGGTGTCATGGAAGAAGAATAAGGATAGAGGCTTTGGCCCATCTAGGTCGAGCATGTATTTGGGCTGTACTTCATGTTCGGCCTCACATGGCAAGAACTGTTACTGACTCTGTCTTCTGGAGTTTTTCTTGTCCCACTGACTTGTAGAGATGAAGGCATCAGCAGTTTTTGATGAAATGTTCCTCAATCTGTCTCTCATATTCTGGAAATCCTGTAATCAACCTTCCTCTGAACTGCTCTCTATGTTGTCATCATGACAGAGCATGCCTCAAGAAATTATCAACTCCTACCAACCGCAAACGATCGCACTAGATTACAGGCGTGAGTGGCAGCACGATAATGTTGTCGATTCGCTCAGCAGTCATGAAACCAGACGAGAACTTGGGGGCCATCTCGCGGCTCAATGGAACCAACGGATCAGCCACCTCTCCGGCAACAGAAGATTATCGCCAGTTTCTCCACTTACTCAGGTTGTCTGTTGACGGCCTAGAAATAGACCGTGGCCCCACCTAGTGGAGAAAGAAGCCTATGAGGTAACTAGCTTTTGACTGCACGTAAAAAGACCGTTTGTATTTTGTATTTGTCGTTCTTCACAAGGATTTCTGCGCCACCGAATCTCGCCATTGCTTGCTTGTAGTTTTCCTTCTGCATAGAGAACTGTGATTTTTGTGCCGGGAAAAAAAAAAAAAAAGAGAGAGAGTTAGAGAAAGGTATGTGTACTCAGTATGCTTATCCGAGGTACCGCAAGGCCACCTCGTACTCCCGAGACATGAGTTTGTAACCTATCATGCTGTGATAGGTTATCAATAACCTTGTAGTTCATTATTTAAGAGGAGAATTATTAGAGGTAGCTCTTAGTGTTCTGTTTTCCCACTTTAAAGGAAAAATGTCACTGCTTGGGAAAAGCATTTGAGTGACCCGTCGAAGAGTTAAACTAAGAGATACCTGACTGATTAAGAAATCCTTGCCCCGAATTACCAAGAATTCTCTGTCCTTCACAAAACCAACAGGAGAAGAATCGAGATAAGACCCGGTGAGCCATGATAGATGATGGTAGGAATTGTGGCCCAAGATCCAAGAAAAGTTTCAGGAGGGCCTTACGACCCTTCCTTGCGATTTCGGATGTCCATAAAAATATTCAAATTTCTAACATTCCTTTAATCGATTAGGCTTTTTTTTGTAATTTATCTTGATCCGGATTTCATTCATGGGCTCAAGCTCGAAATATATTTCAAGAGATTTAAAGAAAAACTTAAGCCAATCTTTCCCTGCCAAAAGTAAACCAAACGTTGAATATGAACCAAAGATAAAAAGGGAACATAAAGTTGTTAAAAATGTATTATCTTTCATGTCATTGAAGGGTAAAGATAACTGAAAATAACGAATCAAGAAGAAAAGGCGGCTTTTGAACAATAAAAAGAAAAAACTAATTTCAATTGTTTAAGACGAGAAGTCCAAGCAATTTTCTCCTTCCTCCTAAACCCTAAAGTATCGAGATAATTATTTGACCAATTTAAAAACTTAGTTATCCTTCGCTAATTCACTCTAACTATTCAATCCAATCCAATCCAAGCACAACTCCTAACTTCGAATCCTAGTGGACGTAGGATCAATTTGAAACAATTTATAAGAACGACTCTTTGTGCATCCCATATTCTTTGCACGAAGTTCTGCTGTGGACTTAAACGGGACTCTGGAGCAAAGAAGGCGGTCGATTCCTCATCATCTTCCTCTGATCTTAGGTAACTGAGATCCACGTCTCTCTCTCTGTGATGATCTGTTAGTGTGTGGACATTAAAACTTATAAATCCATCATGTTTTAGGCTCTGTTTTAAGAATTTCTTCCGATAAGTGATTACTAAGGTAGAGAAGAGGGAGAACATATTAATTCAGCTTCGTGCTTCGCAGGGTCAAATCATGGACAAGTTGCCGACGGACGTTCTCGTGTCCATACTGTATCTTTTGCCGATGAAAGAAGCGGCCAGAACTAGTGTTCTCTCGCGCGCATGGCGAGACCTGTGGAAGCATGTGTCGTCTCTGGATTTCGACGTCTCGCCAACCCTTAGTGTTCAAGGTGCGCCGATGAACCTCGGCATTTTAGAAGTCGAGTATGTCAATTGGGTCAAACGTGCCTCGGAAGGACGCCGAGGTCGTCTCCCGGAGGAGTTCCAGGTTCGCGTCGTTCTGGACGAATCTTTCAGGCTTCGATTCGCAATAGGGAAGAAAGTGCAAAGCCTCGAGCTAGATCTCACGGCCTACTGGCCCGACCGTGATCGAACCAATTACACTTTCCCGCCTATTCACTCTCTCGACTTCGCCCGCATGCGATCGCTCAAGTCCCTGTGCTTGAGACGCATCAACGTGCGAGGCTCAGTTCTCCAGCGCTTCCTCTCGGAGTGTCCGTCTCTCGAGAGGTTGCGCGTGTCGAGCTCCGATCATTTGATCGACCTCATAATACCCGGCCCGTCCCCTCTCGAGTTGAAGCACCTGGACATATCGGGATGCCGGGACTTGCAAAGCATTGTCATCGCAGCCCCGACTCCTAATCTCCTTTCCTTTCGATACGACGGAAGCAGCGTCCAAGTCGAAGTCAAGGACGCTCCTCGTCTCGCAGGACTCGCAATCTGCGGATCTATCAAAGCTGCTCGCCGTTCGCTTTGGGGCTATCTGCCCCAGCTCGACGCGCTACATCTCAAGGTGCCGGAAGCCCAGCTGCTATGTATGGCACCCATGCCTTGTACGCAAGAAAGAAAAATTCCAGTGCGTCATCTCTAATGACATCAGCCCCCTTTTGCAGTTTTCGGTATATCACAACATCTCTGGCGCCTTGTTTAAATTGAAGCACTTAACCTTGGACGTCTCTGATGACTTCAACCTCGACGACCTCAACCCGCTTTCCCTCTATACTTACCTTGTGGAGGATGCTCCTTGTTTAAATAGGTTGACCCTGCAGGTGCGCAGCCTTCCATCTTGATGAAGGGATTTACATGTGCTGTATTTATTACCATGTTGAGCTCTGGGCTTCTATATATACACTACTCGATTTTGGTGTAATTATTTGCTCTATGCATATGAATTATATAATTCACCGGCTCTATGCATTAATAAAGAGCCGGTGAATTATAAAGAATTAATTAAAAATAAAAAGGATTTTTTATACTGCGCGATGAATTATATATATATATATGCCAGGATGGACGATAATGATGAAATCATTCTTTCCTTGCCAGGTCTTGGATGCTCCAAGCAAGGAGGATTTGGAAATCCCGGTCCCTATCCTATACCCTCATGAATGTCTTGAGGTCGTAGAGATAATCGGCTTCAACCCGCAAATCAGGTTCTTCACGATCATGCTTTTCCGGTACTGGCTCAGCACTGCATCGTTGAAGCGACTCGTTGTCGATCCCCGCATACCGTCCTTGTTGGGAACGCCCTCGGAATATCCCACACCGACCAAGCTAAGAGCAGCAAGGGATTATGCATCCAGGGTAGCGCAGGTTATCCCGCTCCCGCCAGAAGTTGAATTGGTCATTATGTGAACGTCCAGTCCCTTTTTCTTTCGCGCTACTGAGGCATAGTATAAATCCTTCCCGTAGGTAAACATTTTTCTTATCCGTCAACAAAGGTAACTTTTTTTTTTTTGTCATTATAGACCCGTTCTTCGCTTTCGATTCTATTTATGCCACGCCAGTTCTCTATCTATTTCTTTTAGTCGATGAGCGTGTTTAGTAAGAAATTAGAAAAATTTGCACCAAATTTTAATCATTTGGCTTAAAGTGTAACGGTGTCCATAGTAAACGTAAAAAAATAAGAAAAAACAAGAAAACTGCATCATCACTTCAGGCCATGCCTTTTGAGATCGATCCTCGAGTACCCTCTCGCGATGGAGACAGCGCAAGAACTTCTCCAATTCTTGCCAATCTGGTTTACTGAGACCGGCGATGGAGAATTCAATTAGCATCTTAAGGGTATCTAAATAATTGGCCGTGGCCGGCAATACTGACCGCAAAATGATCTCTGCTCGTTGAATAAGCAGATCTTCCAAACACGTCCAAGTCCCCGTTTCCTGTAAAATTGGACTCGTTAGAGTCAAGATAACTCCTACAAATTTTAAGAACGCAAGGTATAAATCTTTCATGAAACCCACATATGTAAAATTGAACATCTTTAGCGATTCCAAATGATGGGCCTTCGCACATCAAAGAAATAAATACAACTCAATCTTTTGATTAAGTGCCCAAACAACTAAGAAACAAGAAGCAACATATGCATAAAGACCCACAAATTTCAAGAAATTTCCAATACATACGTTCTGGGACATCACCTGCAACGCATGCTCATTGTATTGGATAATGAGGTCCTTAAGCGGTGACCTGCAACGCGTACTCATTGTATTGGATAATGAGGTCCTTAAGCGGTGACAGTTCTCGGGCAATCGAGAGTCACTCAGGCTCCCAGGCCGGCATAAGAGTTGCCGCCATCTTCATTCGGCAAGGAGCGCCAGTCTACCATTGTCCTTGTAGGTTCTCCACTGTTCGACTCTTCCTCTTTTTTCCAAAATTTTGCTTTTTCACGTTTTTATTTTCGGAAATCTTGGAATCAACTTTTTCCTTTTTTAATTTTTCTTAAAATTGCCGATGTGGCAACCAAATTAATTCCTCTATCTTCAGATAAAAAAAAAGGTTATGTCAGTTTTTTCCGTATTGGATGAAATTAATAGTGAACTTGATTGCACTAATTTTATAAGTTTTAAGAGTTAATTGCACTTTTGAAATAAATTTTAAAACTATTGAAGCATTTACCCCATTTTGAGGGATAATAATACAAATGTTTCTTGAATTTTGGTCTAATGTATAATGTCGTCCTTAGATTTTTTATTTGTTGAATGTGGTATTTGAATTAGTGATAGATGTTCGATTTAGTTTGTCGACTAAATGCTTAATTTCCATATAATTTAAGGACGAATTGGATATTTCTTAACAATTCATTAACCATTTTAAATAAATTTAAAATTTTGAAATGACATAACACATTTTGCCAAAATTCAAAGATCACATTGAATAAATTAAAAATTTAGAAACAACGTTGAATATTAGATGAAAGTTTATGAATTATTTATGTCATTTTTTTATTTTTCAAATCTAAAACTTCAGAAACATAAGGATAGACACTACTTTCTTCTCCATCATCCTCGTGAACATTACTCTTGCAGTTTTGAGACTGGCTGCTTTTGCATACCCGCTGACCATGGAGGTGGCTGACACTATATTCCTGGTAGGCATTCTATCAAAAACTGCTCTGGCCTCACTAATTCTGGAGCACTTACGAGTGCATATCAACCAATGCATTTCCTATAACATCATTCCTAAATTTGTCACATTTTACAGCACGGGCATGAATTTGCAGGCGCTGACCACACTGGCTAAAGTAACCTCATCTATTTCGAACCCACAATCCATCATACTCACAAAAACCTCAAGAGCTTCACTGGCTGGACCATTTTGTTCATAACACGTAATCAAGCTGTTCCAAGAAACTATGTTTCGAGAACTCATTTCATCAAAAGCCCTCTGCGCATAAGCCACGTTCCCACACTTGGAGTACATGTCGATAAGAGCAGAGCCCATATGAACATCAGACGAGCACTCGGACTTCGATATCAAAGCCTGAATCTGTTGGCCCAGATGCACATCTGCTAACCCGGCACATGCGCTAAGCGCACTACCAAATGAGTACTCATTAAGCACATAATTCTCCCTATGCATCTTACCAAAACATTGCAGGGCTTCTTCGAACCTTTAATGCTGCGCATAACCTGAGAGCATCGAATTCCACGAGCACTGGTCGGGTTCCGGCATTGACCCGAATATCTTTTCCGCTTCATCAAGAGACCCCGATCTGATCAACCTGCCTAAGATCGCGTTCCACGTGAAGGTATTCTTCTCGGGCATTCTATTGAACACCCTGCAGGCGTCATCGAGGCACCCGCATCTCGCGTAAACGTCGATGAGCCGGTTCTGGATAAAAACCTCGGCGGAGAACGGGGTCTTGATGATCCGAGCGTGGACGCAGCGTGTGTGGCGCGCTGACTTGGACAGGCCGCAGCCGTCCAGGAGCTTGGCGAACGGGGTCGAGGTGGCGAAGGAGAGGTCGCCCGCCAGAGCCTTGACCCGCGCATGCCTTGCCATTCCATCATATCATCGTACGAAGCGAACTCTGTCGGAGAAGATTCGCATAGATGCAAATTAAATGCGATGGGGAGTTTCTGTTGACCGTTATATGCTTCCCCACTTCAGCCAGACGGACGGGAATATGTTGAGAGCGCTTATATGAAGAAGGAAGGCAAAGTCGCAGTGGCAAAATGGTAATTTCGGCATGACAATATATTAATTAGACTCGTGACCATGAATTATATTGTTGGTTATGAGTAAATCTAAGCTACAAATTAAAATGTGTCATAGATTTAATATCTTGTTGTAAGTCACTAAATAAAGATTAGTCATATTTATAATTTATACAACTTATTGCTTTATCAACTATAATTATAAGTTTAATATAGGACAAGTCAATTTTATCCCGAGTTATTTACAAATCAAACATAAATTCTTGTCTAGTAATTTTGATTATTTTAAGTAATTCATCATTAAAAAAATGCAAAAAGCAATTCTAGAGAATGAAAATTGGATCTATGTCGGATTACATGGGATAGCTTTTCAATGGCCCCCCTCCCATGAGGAATAGCTAACCTTGATTTTAAGAGAATAGCAACTTTTCTGAAGTAACTAATCTTGATTTACTTCTTAGCCATCTAAGGACTAAGTGTCTCATCATGAATAGGCTAGAAATTGATAGTTATTGTGATGTTCTTGGATTAATCCAAGGTAATGTTCATTTTGGTCCGTCCCATTTCGAGTCTTATGGTTTTGTCCTTCAACCCAGTGGGCAAACACTTTTTCAATGGATTATTGTGACATTTTTGGATTAATTCACTTGAAATATTATCCGTTTTTACCCATCTCATTCCGAATCTCATGATTTTGTCTTTGGGATACAAGCAGACACTTTCTGAGAAGGTAACTCATGTTAATAATATTCTAGTCTAATCACACTCAACTTTGGAGTGGAATTACCAAATAGGTGAAGTGCCTACCCATAAGCTAAAGGACAAAACCGTTAGGGTTAGAATGAGACAAGTCAAAGCAAATAAAATCTCAAAAGAGTTAATGTAGAAATTGTGACATTATTCTTCCTCGAATAAAATGCACAGTTGGATTTTCGATTAAGACGCATCTTGTTCAAGTAAGGTCTGTCCATTCTGTTTTGTTTTGTTTTGCTTTGCTTTTTTTTTTTTTTTTTTTTTTTTTTTTGTCGAATGAATAATTTGGACATCGTCCTGTTATGATGAGAAAAATCAATTAACCTTCTAAAGTGTGCGTTCATGTGAGCCCTTGCGACGGAGAGCTTCATCATAAGAAATGAAGCCCATCTGAAATCACATCCAATTTTTCAAGGCTTTGCAACTCTTTCGGCTTTATTAGACCAATAACCGTCACATTTGAGAGTTGTCTCAGGCTTTAGAAAGGTCTATTGATGTTCTTATTTCCTGGCGAAGTAGGATATGTAAGACGGACAAAACTCCTGGGAAGCCCAGGCAAGAACCTGAGGTTCTTAAAACATTGAGAACAAGTTTCCTGAGCATGCAATTCCAAGGATTCCAGATGGCATAACCTGTCAATCCACCAAGGATCATGGAGCTTCCTTAAGCCCGTAACTGTCATAAGAATGCCTCAACACATATAAACGCAAGCTTCTTGGATTTAATGGTACGGGAGATCTGGAAATGTGAGCACTAAGAAAATTACAAGCACAGATTAATTCCAAGCCCACGGCACCGTAGAATTTTGCCCTGAAGATCCATACGTTCTCTACTTCTGCAACAAGAACTTAAATCCCACCGGAGAAATTTCAATTGTTAAAACTTGAAACGCAGTCATTTATCATTCAGAAGCCCCTGTAGAAATCTGTTCTAACTTCTAAGTTATCAAAACTAAAGGACCTTTGTGACCATTGCACAGATCATTAACTAGTGAGGGTTATGTTCATGCTAGACAAGATATTTTGCCCCTACTTCATTTCCTCAATGTGGAGATTTTCATGGGAAATCCGCAACAATTCTGTGAATATGGTCACTGATGTCTAATGGAATTCACGACACTGAATGCAACACATTGAACATTAATCTCTGTGAATGAATTCTGAAGCAAGTCATCTTGAATCATTGATGAATTTCTCCCATGATGAGATTAATTATTAATTGCACCCACTAAAAATTTTAGAAGTAGGACCATAACAGACCCAAAAAAGAAGAAAGAAATTCCAGAACCAATCGATTATAGTAAGTTTTCATGCCTTCCAGGACAATGATTCGGTTTTAGCTAGACTTAACAAGCTCAGAAGAACAACTGTTTCCCATGTATGTTTTGAACTACTTCCTAAGGAGCGAAAAACAATTCTCTAATTGGTGCAGAAGTGAACTGATGCACAGGAGTTGCAATGTGTTTCAACAGAATGTGATTTGGTTAAGGCTAAAGCTATCAAAGATTAGATGCGCAGATGGAACAATATCAATTGAGTCACCTGCCGAGTGGGTTCATGGAAAGGCTCTTTTCATTCCGTATGTATGATAAGTCATGACTGAAAATAATAAAAACAACTCAATCCGTCCAAATCTTTTCCTAATTTATCACTGATTGCATTAAAGATTTGCACACGGACCCAATTCATGCAACAGCAAAGAGACAATTACCAGAAAAGGAATACAGCTGAACTGCGTCTATTCAGAGTTTTGAGTTGCTGGCCAACCACTGAAATCAGGTGCGCAACCAACATTTACTTTCTACCATTAACCAAACTCAGAAGTCCAAGAGATAAAAGTATCTTAAAAACAACAAAAAGATACTCTAAGTTGGATTCCACAAGATCAGACTGCGTCTATTCCTCAAGTACTTCACTGATCATCAGCACTCAAAGAGAACATTCTACCTTCTCACGCTTCAGTGTATAAAATGATTTTAGCTTCTCGATCCGGTAACTTCTCCAAAGATTTAAAAGGAACCTATCGAAAGTTACCTCCAACGATTTTACTCTGCCTTGGATCTCAACCACTTTAGGACATCACTGCAGGTAAAATTTCTGGAGCTTCTTCAGGTTGGTCAGGTCAGGCAACTTGTCCATAGATGGAACTCCTTCAAGCTTGAAGGCAATTGGGTTCTCCAAAACTTGGAGGCTTCCAAACTCTCTCACTTTAGGGCAACGACCAACTTCCAAATCTGACAGCGCCTTCCAATTTGAAAGGTCTATTCACGTTTTTATTTCCTTGCATGATTCAGTATCTAAGTACAACAAATTTGGGGGAAGGCCAGGTCGGCAGTGCAGCTTCTTGGAGGGGACCAGTTCAGGTTCCTTGAGCTGTGAAAGAAAAATGATGTCTGAAGATGGGGTGATGAAATAATGAGATTCCAACAGCAAGGATTCCAGCTTCCCTAACCTTCTGAGCTACGAAGGACTTGGAGCTTCAATGAATTTAGAAGCATCATCCAAATTGTCAAAACCTGAATTTTACATGCAATTTGAATATTGAATTAATAAGTAACTTAACATCAAGTAAATGTACATAATTTTTTTTTTTTATTACTCTTGTACAGAAGATCTGCCTTAAAAAGATATGTAGAAGCGCAAATCTAAACATCCCTAAACTCCGAACCAACCAATATGTATAATATTTTTGAGGGAATGAGTTGACGTTCAGTAAATGATAGCTCTACTTCCAAAATGGGAGGCCTACCCACTACTCGACCCGAGAACATAACAATAACAATTAGCAAATAAGGTCATATATTATTATCAATAGGAAAACCAATATTCACCTAAGACAGTGTAATCCATGCATTATATAAAAATGACTATAATTATCTGTGCAATGAATAAAATAGAAGTAATGTATGACATTCGTTTTAACGCTTAAATGCACACAATTGATCATACCGAATCTCATGATGTATAGGCATCAACAGCTCACTGATAGACACAAGTAAATATCTATTACCTACTTGCTACTAACCACAACTCATCTTGACTAACTCAACTAACAAGACATTGTGACCACTAAATAATGCAAGAAGAAATCATAATTACATATTTACCACGCTTCAACCCATTCATCACAGGTATCCTCCAATGATGATAACTACAGTACAAACGCATAATGACAGCTATCCTAGACTCAATTCTCATCAAGATTCATACCCATTCTATTTTCTTTCTTTTCTCAATCTTGGACCTCAAGTTCATAATATCATATATAGGCTATTCAAGTCACATCAGGTTACACAAGTCATATAATTTCATGTATAAATCATTGTACTTTACATTTTCTCAATCTTAGAGAGAAAGGTAGAACATCTGTCTTTTCCTAGAATCTTATATACATACTCAGAAAAATTAATTATAGTGTTGGTATATTGCTAACAACACTTGTAGAATTTCAATGGAGTTGGTAATTTACTTAATATGGGGAACAAGCACACTTGGAGAGTGCAGCACAATGGAAAGTTGTATGCCGTGTTCAAAAGTATTGTTATTAATTTACTTATGATACTGGTTAAATTTCAAATGAGTTGATAATTTACTACTTCATTGAAATATTAGTAAATTTCTGATAGTGTTATTAATTCACTTACGACACCGGAAAGTTTCCAGAAGACTTGGTAATTTACCAATCTAGTGGGAAATTGCTAAATTTCTGACAGCTTTGGTAATTTACTACCTCTTTACCTAACAAGCAAGTAACCAGTCATTTTCTTTTACCTAACAATTCCAATTTTGCTGGTAATACCACCAAAAATTTCAAATGATGGAACTAGAAACGCAGTAATGAATCCACTCAGAAGCGCCTGCAGAAATCTGTTTTAAGTTATCAAAACTAAAGAACCTTGGTGACCATTGCACATGATCATTACCTAGGGAGCGTTTTATGTTTATGCTAGACACAATGTTTTGCCCCTACTTCTTCATTTCTTCAATGTGGAAATTTTGATGGGAAATCAGCGACAATTCTTTGAATATGGTTGCTGATGTCTGATAGAATTCGCGACACTGAATGCAACACATTCTCAGGGTAATGCCTCGAATGAAATCTGGAGCAAGTCATCTTGAATCCTCGATGAATTTCTTCCATGATTTAATCTGGACTAAGTGATCAGCTAAAAATTTTAGAAGTAAAGTAGGACCACAACAGACCAAGAGAAGAAGAAAGAAATTGCAGAACCAATCGATTATAGTAAGTTTTCATGCCTTCCAGGACAATATTTCGGTTTTAGCTAGACCTTGACAAGCTCAGAAGAACAACTGATTCCCCATGTATGTTTTGAACTAGTTCCTAAGGAGCGAAAATCAATCCCCTAATTGGTGCAGAAGTGAACTGACGCACAGGAGTTGCAATGTGTTTCAATAGAATGCGACTTGTGGTTTAGACCAAAGCTATTAAAGATTAGATGCAGTTATGGAAGAAAATCAACTGAGTCAGCTCCCGAGCGAGTTCATCGAAAGGCTGTTTTCATTTCGTATGGTATGACAAGTCATGACTGAAAATAATAAAAACCAACTCAATCCGTCCCAAATCTTTTCCTAATCTATCACTGATTGCATCAAAGATTCGCACGCGGACCCAATTCATGAAAATGCGAAGAGAGAAAATTACCAGAAAACCAAATAAAGATGCGAAGAAGGAAAAAGCAAGACCTTTTTTTAAGACTCGTGGGAACAGATGGGCGGGCAGGAAGACGGGGGTGGCAGTCCCCGGAGGGAGATCTCCGCCTGGTCGAATCGCGTCTCGTTCTTCCGCTCGGGGTCGCCGTCGCGTTCCTTGACGGTCGGAGTCCGTCGCTGCTGGTTCTGGGCGAGCTCCTCGCTCGGGTCGTCGCTGATGAGGGAGGAAGACGAAGGAAGGAGAAGGAAAGAACGTGAGAAGAGAGAGGGAGGGGCAACGGGAGAAAAAACGAAACAAAAAAAAAAGAGAGAGAGAAAAAGTTGATATTTCTTAAGAGTGGGTCCCACCTTTACGCGTCATTTCGAGATAATATTCCTCACTAATCTGATACGGAATCTGATTTCAGTCTCTAAACCAAAATTCTTGGAAAGGCACTCTTTCACTTTTCACCACATTCTGGAATGGTCTTCGAGATCACTTTTTTCAAATCTCGTACTCATCGGGTTCCAGAGTCTCCTCCAATCTCTCACATTCCTTTATACGCACGGAGCATAGATCCTTTAAGCTTAAACGATCAGAAAATTGATGCAGAGACCCGCAGCCTTCTATTTCAAAGAAGACCAATGATTCTAACCTGCCTGGAATCTCAACCACACGAGGGCAATGTTTTAAAAGTAAAGAATGAAAGTCCTTGGCATTGGTCAGGTCAGGCAACATCTCTAGCAATGGAAGATCAGTCAACTGTAACCAATTCAAGTTCTCCGAAGTTTCCGGGCCTTGAATCTCTTTTACCTTCCGACAACTCCTTATAATATATACTTGTATATGCTTGAAGCTCAATGGATCAGGCAGCTGTTCGAGTGATTGACAGCGCACTAAATAAAAGACTCCAACGATTCTAGCTGACCTCGAACCTCAACCAGTTTAGGACAATCATTTATCCATAAAAGCCGGAGCTTCTTCAAGCCGGTCAGGTCGGGCAACTTCACCAGCGACGGAAGATCCCCAAGATCAAGCTTTTGCAGGTTTTTCAAAGGTTCGAGGCCTTGAATCTCTATTAGCTGTTCACAATAACAGACTTCCAATTTGATAACTTCTCCAAATATGAAAGATTTATCGACTTTTCCATTAAATTGCGCCCATCAAAATGGAAGTATGACAAATTCTGAGGAAGCTTAGGTAGGCATTCTAGGTTATTTACGAGGAGTTCAAGCTTCCTGAGCTTCAAAAGGAGATTAAAATCTAAAGGTAGGGTGACCAAATCATCACAATACAACCCCAATGACTCTAGCTTTCTTAACCCTCCGATCCAATTGAGGCTTGGAGCTAGATGGGAAGGGGTTTGATACTCTAAATCCAACGTCAAATCTCTCAAATTTAATAGGTTCGAGAGATTTGGGCATCTCATCTGTGATTATTGGTTAGGACTAGTTTGGTCAAACTTTCAGGAAGCTTAGGTATATTGGAAATTTGGTCGTGCCCGATAACATCAAGATTCTTAGAAAAATGATACTTGGAATTTCCAATCTCACTTGGAATTTCCCCTCCAATGAAAGTCTTCCAATCTCACTTGGCTTTCCCCCACTCAAACATCCATAACTGGCATAGATCTCTTCAAGCTTCTCCAACATCCCAAGGGCACTAGGTAGCTTTTCTAAGTTGGAGTCACAGATCCTTAGTACTCTCAAATTCTTCATTGTCTCTATTGAATTGGGTAACTCTCGTATGCTCGACCGAGAAAGATTCAACTCAATGAGAGAACCAAAATTTCCAAATGGAAGTTCACTAATACTTGTTTCTAACAAGTCAAGATACAATAGTGATGTTGAGCAACCAGCTAAATTGCATTCACTCAGTAATTCACATGAACTTGCACTGAGAGTTTCCAATTTCTCCATTCCTTTCCATTCAGGAATTTTGGTAATAGATGTCCCATCAACAAGAAGTTCTGTCAAGGCTTCCAATTCCTCCATCTCATTTGGCAATGTCTGAAGTTTCCCACAACCTTTCAAGTTTAATAACACTAAATGCTTTAACTTACCAATAGACCTATCAACTTGAACCAGTTCTGTGCACCCTTGAAGAATAGTTGCTCTAACTTTTGATGAGCAGAAAAGTCGGGAGTTCTAAGCAAGTTTCTGCACTGGGTCAAATTTAGAACCTTCAAATTCTTTGCCATCTGTAATGAAGAGAAGAGGTTGATTCTGAATCATTTTGAGATATAGGACAGCAAAGTCAATATAGCAAATTCATGTTGAAATAATACCATACCTTGAGGTGGTTCCATCCCTCCCACTCATCTGTAATTTTACTCCTTGATAGATCAAGAATCACTAGCTTCTTAAGAGAAAGTGTGGTGAATTTGAAAAAGATAGGAAAGTTATGCCATGAGAGCCATCTCAAATTCGGAAGCATGATCGGATTCCTCTGGCACAAGTTGGTAGAAGGAAAATGCTTACCGTTGTTCTCATCCAAGTCTACACAATCCACTTGAAGAAATCTTAAATTTGATAGGCTTACAGATTCTTCCTTCTCAATGAAGTCTTGAAATTGATGATCAAATTTGAGACGTATTGCTTCAACATTTTCTCTTCCCTACCAAAGCAAAAAAAAAAAAAAAAAAAAAAAATATTAAACAAAAGCTAGTGATCACATAATTGCCTGTTGAAGGCATTTGAGTTGAACATACTTGAGAATGTACATCTTATTTATAATTTAAAATTAATTTGCAATATAATTTACAGATGAGCATGTGATCGTACTAAGCACACAAGTAATGACTTGGTTTAGATAGAAGCAAATAAGCAAAGTCAATATGTATAACTCGTCTCTTTGAATAGGAATAACATTGCAAACACTTTACCTCCTTTATTTCAAGGACATCAATTGCTTCCTCATGATCCCACACCCGACTTTGCTTCTCTGGTTTAAATTAGCTCTTTCACGAATGATGTCTCGCCCAAGGTCTCTTAGCTGATCATGCACCCACAATCGGTTACCTTCTACAATCTTCATTAACGACATCGTTTGAGGACTTCAAGAGAATATTTAGGGAAAAACTTACAGCTGTCCCACATGTAAGTCACAATTCTCACATCAAACCCAACAAAGAAGCAACAAACATCAAGAAATATTTCCTTCTCTTGAGGTTCTAATGCCTCAAAACTGATGTTCAACTTACTCTTAACCTCTTTATTGGGAATGTTTTCAGCTTTTCTAATGTTTCTTCCAAGATTTTGTCTTTTCCAGCTAAAAGTGAACCTATGATCTCAAGAGCCAAAGGAAGATGACCACAGATTTCTACCGCTTTTTTCGAGAGGGAACGTATTCTGCTGGAGGATGATCTCTTCTAAAGGCATGTTTGCTAAATAGTAGAAGAGAATGATCAAAATCCATTTCAGTAAGTTCATGCTTCAAATCAACATCTTTGAGAACTTCCTTGTTTCTTGTGGTAATAATAACCTTACTTCCTCTGCCGAACCAGCATTCACCCATCCCCACAAGAGCATCCAGCTGAGTCTTTTGGTCGACATCATCAAGTACAAGTAAGACCTTTTTAGAGAATAACCTCTCCTTGATCTCAGTAATTCCTTCATTAATATTTGTGATGGATAGGCATTTGTTTCTTAGAACATCAGAGATAAGCTGATTCTGCAAACTCACAATCTTTGTATCTCGAACGTTAGACAGGAAGCAACAGCCATCAAAATCAGCCAACAATTTATTATAGACGATTGTGGCAAGAGTTGTCTTTCCGACACCACCCATACCATGGATACCAACAATCTTTGTTTCAGTGGTCTGTTCACCTATCTTTTCCATGATTTGTCCACTTGATCGTCCATTTCAACCAAGCAATTAGATACTGCCAAGTAGTTCTTTTTCAACTTGATCAAAAGCTTCTGAACAACTTCTTTTGTGAACTCACCTTTCCCTCTGATAGTATTGAAGACAAAAAGAAACCAAAACTGTTAAATCAAGATGAACAAAATAATATCTAAGGTACAAACAAATTATGCACAATAATGAATTCTAGTACCTCTCCTTGAGTTCCCATCCCTTTAATTCTCCAACCTTTTTAAGAGCTGCCTTCCAATTCTGAATAGTCTCATCAGTGTACTGCTGCTTATTTATGTGTGACTGAATGGCCTCACCGTAAATTGCAGTTCTGGTTACGAACCTCGGATGGTTCAACATCATAGAAAATTGGCATGATCTTTTGTCCCCACTTTTCCTTGCACTCCACCATTTGGACCAACTCCATGAGGCACCATTTACTGGCAGCATATCCTTTAGAAAAGATAGGAATAGAGATTTTCGACTGCTTAATTGCTTGGAGAAGCTCCGGGCCAATCTCTTCCCCAACGTGAAGCTCTTCATTATCTCTATATGCTCGTATTCCGGCATCAATGAGGCTGTTGTAAAGGTAATCAGTGATGTCATTGCGAGTATCCGGTCCTCTAAAGCTCAAGAATACTTCATAATAAGGTTCCATTGGCTTCTCCATTTCCTGAATTTTCAGAGGACTTGCAACGACTTGATATCCCACCTGAAAAACATTTACTATGAAAGTGGAGTGATGATTATCATGATTTCTCTCAGAAACTCTTCTGTTTTAAGTCATTCTAGAAAGAAACCTTGATGACAAATGCACGAGCTCCTTCTGGCATTGCACTAGACACCAAAATATGTCCGAATATTTTTAAAAATATAGTAGAGAAGTTGACCCATCTCAATTCTAAAGGAAGAAATTTCCAAATTATTGTAGAATTATGGGTCTTAGTTCACACTCCAAATTGATTGGAAAGAAAGAAAAAAGAATATTTTGTGCGAAATAAATCACTGTCAACCTATATTTGTCTTAAACTCTTTCTTTATGCGATAAAATTTCTCTTGAAAGGTGACATTGAATGTCCTCTGCACATAAGTGCCTGCTGTTGCTTGTAGGTTGACTAATTATCTTATTATCTGATAAGAAATTATGATCAAACCTTCCTAATTTTGTTTAACCAAAATAGATTTGACAAAGACATTCCACAACACTCATTTAGTTGCTTCCTCAACCTTAACAGATGCTGGTGAAGAACTCATTCCCCTATGACGATCTCATTAGAATAATGAAATCAAGAAATTACACTAAAGCAAATGCAACCCTCACCATATTGGACTAGTTTCTTAAGATCATAAACCGATCCCTAATTACAGCCATCTCATAGGTTATCAAAAAACAGATACACGGTCATGGGTGAGCATCAGTTAGGGTTGAAGCTATTATCCACACTTGCCAGAAATTACCAGCATATCAGAAAAATAGGATTTACTCACTAATCAATTACGGGGTTAATAAGATTTCAACAGAAAAAAAAAAAAAATGAAGGCTATATTACTGTTTTTTCCAGAAAATAAGATGGAACACATAGGAGTGTAGGGATGAGAGCTGCATTTTATGGAAGCGGAGAGTTCCGGTTCACCACAGAGTGCAACATTATAGTGTATTCAATCTGTCTCTACTGTTAAATACAGAGTTGAGGGTATCAATTTTCTGCCTAGGAGTGTTCTTACTGCTAATCACTAGACAATAATGTACGAATTTGTCATATTGAAGTCTCTTAAAGATACCACTATCTCTGTTCGCACAAAAAAAAAAAAAAAAAAATCCCATCAAACAAATGAAATCAACAGATCCACTCAAAACTAATTTAGCTTTTAGCGCCAGCAATCCACGCGAAAACTCAGAGAGAGAGAGAGAGAGA
This sequence comes from Eucalyptus leucophloia subsp. euroa, assembly GCA_017140325.1. Lineage (NCBI taxonomy): Eukaryota > Viridiplantae > Streptophyta > Magnoliopsida > Myrtales > Myrtaceae > Eucalyptus > Eucalyptus leucophloia. The sequence goes on from CM029475.1 coordinate 66,565,325, forward strand.
GAGAGAGAGTACGCGGGTGGCGAGCTCGTAAGACTGAGCGTTGTCGATGATGGAACCGGACTCGCCTCCGCCTTCGCCGCCTTTCCTCCTCTTCTTCTTCTTGCCGCTCCTCTTCTTCGGCTCGTCGTCGCGAGGGCCGCCGCCGCCCTCCCTCCTCTTCTTCTTGCCGCTCCTCTTCTTCGGCTCGTCGTCGCGAGGGCCGCCGCCGCCGCCGGAGCTCACTCCGAGGCTCGACACCGCTCGTCTCCGCTTCAGCTTCGTGCCGTCTCTTCTTCTTCGCCATTCCCGCTCTCCGATATCAGAAAGTTTCGATTTTTCGACACGGTACGAGGTCGACTGGTCAAGGGTTTAGGCGTCGATCTTGGTGGTGGTATTGCGTTTCAGGATCTGAGGCCTGACAGTTGCATAGATGGAAGTGGATGAGCAGGGTTTTAGCATGTGACTCGAGTTAGAGGCTAAAGCTATTAGTGTTAGACGCAACTGGCAGTGATCAATCACGGAGTCAACTGAGGAAAGAATTTGATGCTGATCTGAGAGTCCCTCTCTTGTTTCCATCAAATTCTGCATCTAGTTGCATTACAGAACAGACCCAATTCATTAAAAAGAAGGCAATAAACGAGAGGAAATTACCGGAGATGGAGGGGTGAAGATGAAGAGTCCGGATCAAATGCTGAGAAGCAGATGAAGATCCCAAGAATAAACGCTCTTGGCTTTTGAGTTCAGCTGAAGAAAGACAAGACTTATATAAGACGGTGAATTCACCCTCCTTCGCCGTGCCCTTCCAGGAAAGTGAGGGCTTGCTAGTTGCAGGGAAACTTCAAGCGGACCGTGAAAAAGTGAAAACGCGTTGCTTTTTGACTTTTGAGTAAACGAGTTGAGTTACCGGGAAATTTCTCGAAGTCCGAAAACTTTTTGGCGCGAAAGGCGAGAGTACAAGAGGATTTTCATTGCATGTTATTAGTTTAGAAATCATACAATTTATATTAATTGATATTCTTTTAATGACGATGAAGGTGAAGCCCAGGCCCATTCAAATTTTACATATATTAAACCAAAAAATGTAGAATTCATATATTTTAATTATGTCAGAATTATACACAATAAGTTCGTAAGACAAAAAAATTAGAAAAAATAATATCATAAATATCATAACTTTCATACAATACTCACTTAAATATTATAACTTTTTTGTGATTGATTGAGTAATATAACTTTCATTTTATGCTTATTTAAATTTCATAATCATTTTTTTTTATCACTTGTGCCATAATTTGTTAAAATCGTTCACCCAAGAATGAATATTCCTGCGAGGATCGCTGGTTTCTTGGTTCTCCACTATTTGACTCTTCTTCTTTTTTCCAAATTTTTTTTTTTTTTCTTTTCTAATTTTTTCTTAAAATTTGCTGACATGGCAGCCATATCAATGCCTCCATCTTCATAAAAAAAAAAAAAAAAAAAAAGTCATGTCATTTTTCTTGTTAGTTAAATTGGATGGAGTTAATAGTAGGATTTGATTGCACAAATTTAATAAATTTTAAAATTTGATTGCACTTTTTGAAAATTTTTAAAATTTGAATGCACTTTTGCAACATATTTTAAGATTTATGGAGCATTTATCCCCTCTTATGAGATAATAACACAAATGATCATTAAACTTTGGCTCAATATATAATGATATCCTTAGATTTTTAATAATATGATCTCTAAAATAATGATTGATGTTCAATTTAGTCTTTAGATTAAATGTGTTATTTCCATATAGTTTAATGACTAGATTGGACATTTATTAATAGTTCATGAATCACATTAAATAAATTAAATTTTAAAAATGACATAACATATTTTGTCAAAGTTCAATGATCACATTAAATAAATTCAAAATTTAGAGACAACGTTAGATATTGGACAAAATTTAGGATTATTTATGTCTTTTTTTTTTTTTTTTAAATCTAAAATTCCAAAAACTTAAGGATAGACAAATAAATTCACATATAATTTTTTGATAATTTTCTGAAATTTGAACAATAATTTAAATTTTAACAAAAAGGTAAAAGAACTACTATTAACTTCTTTAAGTCCAAGCAAAGAGGCATTAAATCAATTAATTTTCGCCATTTCTTTACATGTCACTTTGCGTGGGCACCATTTTCATGGGAGAGACGACTGGTGCATTGACGCTCAGGAAAGTGAGGACTTGCTAGTTGTAGGGAAACTTCAAGCCGACCGTGAAAAAGGGAATACGCGTTTTGCTTTTGACTTTTGAGGTAATCGAGTTGAGTTTCTGGGAAATTTCTCGAAGTCCAAAGATTCTTTGGCACGAAAGACGAATGTGCAAGATATTTTCATGCATTTTATTAGTTTAGAAATCATTCAATTTATGCTAATTGATACTCTTTTAATGACGATAAAACCCTTCTTTTTTAGGTGAAACCCAGGCCCATTCAAATTTTACATATACTAATGTGGAATTCATATATTTTAATTAATTGAGATGAATTATGTCCAAGTAAGACAAAAAAAGTTAGGAAAAGTAACACTACAAATGATATAACTTCCATACAACACTCACTTGAGTTTTATAACTTTTTTAGGATTACTCAAGTGATATAACTTTCTTTCGGTACTCACTTAAATGCCATAACCTTTTTTTTTTGTGCCATAACTTTTTAAAATCATTCACCCAAGTGTCAAAAATTCGACATGGTATAATATCTGTGATCAACATTTTTAAAAGTCATAGCAGTTAAGTAAAGTTATGACATTCAAGTAAATATTTTTTTTAAATTATGACACTTCAATAATGGGAAAAAAATTAATTATGGCAGTCAAATAAATGTCGTATGAAAGTTATGACATATATAGTATTTTATTTGTCAAAAGTTGCATTCAGGAAAGGAGTAAAGCTCCAAAAATATTTGCAATAGTAGTGAAAGCTTACCAATTATAGGTGGTTGAACAGAACTTCCAAGACTAGGAGACATCAATATGTGCAACCATAGTAGTGTGTCTGGTCAGCATTTAGCAAGTTGGGTAGCCATCCGACCTTTATTTAGTTATAATATATGGGGTGAAATGGTAATGTTCATATCACCACCAGAAGGCAAGGCATCCTGAAATTTTAACCTAGGAAAATTTTAAGAGAAACTCAACTATCCTATAGTCCAAAAGTTGGAAATTACAAAATTATAAGTAAATCATTAACTACAAAATATAAGTCAACTTAACTTATTTTTATAAATTATTTATGATTAAACATAAAAATAATAATATGTTGATATGCATCGATGATGATTAATCAACAAACGAAGTATTCATTGTTTTTAAACAATGACTGGTAAATTAATTTGAATTACTATCATGATATTATATTGTAGATATCTAAATCTAAAGTAAATGCAATCATAGTGTAAAATCTATGTTAAATATTGGTATTTTTATTGCATTTTATTCTCAATTTGGTTTTCCTAAAAGTTGACGTGGTGTGTTCATTTTAAGAGAGGCGTTGATATGGTTGCTAATGCCAAATGTTCTATTTTGTAATGATGATATTTTTTTTTTTTTTGAAAATTTTGGAGAAATAAAGATCTAAAAAAAGGATAGAAAAATCAGACAAGAAATCATTCTGGAGAGGTGAATTCGTCTCCATCAAGTAGTTTTGAACATCATTCATTTAGAAAGAAAAAAGAAAGATGCTCCGAACAGTGTTCTGGACAGTGGAGATTGCATTCGTTGTTGCACGAATTCATCCTCCCATAATCAAATTTAATTCATGAAATTTATTCTACTTTTAGTTTTGTGTGAAATTTCTTTGCCTACCTCGTTCAGGGAGCTCTTGGAGAAGCCAAAGATTGTACTCTTTGATCTTCTTCAACATGTTACCGCGAACATGCGCCTCTCCAAGTCCCCGAGCTTCCTGGCGTCCACCACCTCGCAGTCGAGCACCAGCACCCTTTCGATAATCTTTGCAAATCGAGCAAGGGTCACGGCCATCGTTGCCGAATGGACAAGGGAAGCTAGTGGCAAGGTCGCAGCCGGCCTCACCGGCAAGTGGCCAGGGGCTGCCACCTTGCTTGGTTGCTCATTGCATACGGGCATGCACACTCACTCACTTCGTTCCTTTCTCAACATGGGAAGGTGGTAGTGAGGGCCGAGTTGGCTTCTTCTAAGTCCGGCGAGGAACACCGGCCAAGCACTGTCCTTCTTGGTTCTCCACCATTTGACCTTTCTTCTTTTTTCCAAATTTTTACTTTTTTCGGGTTTTTAATTTTAGAAATCTTGGAATCAGTTTTTTCCTCTCTCTCTCTCTCTCTCTCTCTCTCTCTCTCTCTCTTTTTTCTAACATTTTTCTTAAATTTTGCTAATGACGACAGTCATTTCAATGCCTCTATCTTGAGGAAAAAAAAAGTCAGGTTATTTTTTTTCCCATTAACTGAATTGGAAGGAGTTAATAGTGGGATTAAGTTGCCCTAGTTTAATAAATTTTAAGATTTAATTGTTCTTTTTGAAAATTATTAAATGTGATTGCACTTTTACTAAATTATTTTTAGATGTTCAATTTAACGTTTAGACTAAACTTGCCATTTCCTTATAGTTTAAGTACCATATTAAACATTTATTAATATTTTATGATTGCATTATATAAATTAAAGTTTAAAAATGATATAACACATTTGGACAAAGTTCAAATATCACATTAAACAAATTAAAAATTTAGGGACTATTTATGTTATTTTTTTTCATTTTTTAAATCTAAAACTCTAGAAACTTAAGCATAGACACGTAGATTCACATATAACTTTTTTTTTGATAATTTTCTGAAATTTGAACAATAATATAAATTTTAACAAAAAAAAAAAAACTACTATCGACTTTTTTTAAACTCCAAACAAGCATTAAATCAATAAATTTTCGCCATTTCTTTACAATTTCAATTCGCGTGCCGGATGTTAAGAGTAATAAGATGCAGAGGACACCTTTTTCATGGGAGAGACGACTGATGCATTGCCATGTTCTTCAGCGATATCGTCCCAACCATCCATCACTATGTCTCTCTCATCGCAAGATGCGTCGCCAAGAAACACCTGAAGCTCGGCATGACCGTCCACTCCCACCTCATCAAGACCGCACTCGCCAGCGACTCTTTCGTCGTCAACCATCTCATTGGCATGTACTCCAGATGCTCTTCCATCCGAAGCGCCCACAAGGCTTTTGATGATCTTGATACAAAGAACAGTTACTCTTGGAACACCATCATATCTGCATATGCCCGGATAGGCGATTTCAAGAAAGCGCTCGTCTTGTTCGATGAAATGCCGCAGAGGGCTCTTGTCTCTTATAATTCCTTGATTTCTGGGTTGTCCCGTCATGGGTTTTATGTGGAGTCTCTGAGCGTCTTCATGCATATGCAACAAGAATATGATTGTCTATTCATGGATGAGTTTACTTTTGTGGGTGTTGTGGGTGCTTGTGCTCACTTGGGTGCATTTAAGTTCTTGCGCCAAGTTCATGGAGTGGCCATCGTAATGGGCTTGGAATTTACTAAGATAACTTACAATTCCCTGATTGATGCTTATGGTAAATGTGGTGGAGTCGATATATGCCGTGCCTTGTTTGAGGTTATGCCTGAGAAGGATATTGTGTCGTGGACTTCCATGGTTGTTGCTTATACGCGAGCTCATAACTTAGATGATGCTTGTGCAATATTCAACAGTATGCCAGCGAAGAACACAGTCTCTTGGACTGCACTGATCTCAGGCCTTGTGCAGAATGGCCGTGGTGATGAAGCTTTGGACCTTTTTGTTCAAATGCATGAGGAAGGAATACAGCCAAGTCCTCATACTTTTGTCAGTGTTCTATGTGCCTGTGCTGATCGAGCACTTGCTGAAAGAGGCAAACAGATCCATGGTTGTATCGTTAGGACCTGCTTTAATGGAGATTTGAAGAACATATTCATATGGAATGCTCTGATTGACATGTATTGCAAGTGTGGTGACATGAGATCAGCTAAGATCTTATTCTTGAGGATGCCGAAAAGGGATATTGTATCATGGAATTCGATGATAACTGGGTTTGCACAAAATGGTCTGGGGCATGAGTCACTTGTTTTTCTCAGGACCATGCTAGAGACAAATGTAAGACCCAACCATGTCACGTTTCTTGGCGCTCTATCTGCTTGCAGCCACACAGGTCTAGATATTGAAGCGCTTCAGATTTTCAATGCAATGGAAAAGGATTACAGCCTTCAACCCAGATTAGATCACTATGCTATTTTGGTCGATCTGCTCGGGAGGAAAAACAGACTTGAGGAAGCCATGGAGTTAATAGAGAGTGTCTCAAACAAATCAAACCATGTTGGAATGTGGGGTGCACTTTTGGGTGCATGCAAAGTCCATGGTAATCTAGTTATTGCCCGAAAAGCTGTGGATGCTCTACTGAATTTGGAACCCCAAAATGCTGCGAGGTATGTCATGATATCAAGCATATATGCTGCAACTAACAGATGGGATGATTCCTGCAGAGTAAGGAAGCAGATGGAGGAGAGAGCTTTGACAAAAGATGTGGCAAACAGTTGGATTGAGGTAAAGAATGAAATGCACAAATTTCCAGCAAAGGACCAATTCCACTATCAGATGGGAGACTTATACGAAGTGCTCGGGAAACTAGCATATCATATGAAGGAACCTGGATATGTTCCTGAGCCCAACTTAACACTCATCTTAGAGAATGATGATGATGATGGTGGGTAATGAATAAAAAGTGTTCAGATGGAAGATGCTGGAGAAAAAATAGAAGGCTACAGCTGCAAGGTGATAGTTCTTGTACTAATGAACAATTCATACCTTCCTAGAGAACATCAAGTCAAAGATACCATGAAGTTTCAGGAAGGACTTATGGTCCACAGAAAATCGGGCATCATGAAAGCCTCTCATTGTGCCTGGAGGTTTTGTGTGAGGTAGGTGGAGATTGCTCAGATGCTATCTGGTAATGGCATTCTGTGTACATATTTTCAGATTCTGACCTCATTGTTGCTGGAACAATGGAAAGCGTCTACCTTGCCATTTTTGGTTCTTTTGGATGCTGCCTGACCAGATCAAATTTTTTTCTTGGGTCATGTCCATGTCCCTTTAAGGGAATAGATGGTATTGCGGAAGTTATCCCTCAGGTTAAACATGATGTCCCATACCAGGGTGTGACCTGGAGCATCTTTCAGAACTATATACAGCTTGAAGCTCCATACTTGTCATTTTTCCCATGATTTCTTGTCAGGCTTATGCTTTGGCAAGGAAGCAGTTTAAAGCTAACAATTTTCCACAAAGTGTGGATGAAAGGTCTAACTCCTACAAATGTGGGATGGAGTTCCATTCTTTGTTTTCTTCTCATTGAGTGTTTATTGTTGTTTCTTCGGGAATTCAGGAAATTATGTGCATGGTCAAATAGAGGTTGTGGCCTGTGATTCTTTTAGTTGTGGCTGATGGTTTCATTATTGTCCTGTGGGATCGCCTAGGAGCGACCTGTACTTGTTTGTTGTGTTGGTCTGCTCCCAACAATAGAAATTACCTTAGGATTTGACTGTACACGTACAACTCAAGGTATTTCTTGTACATCTTGACGTAACTACATTTAAAAACCAGAGTGGGTTATTGAATCATGCTAAGAAGAGATGTATTTGATGACAGAAGATGTAAAATAATTTCGCATGCAAAGCACTGTGCGAGCGGCATTGCATCAGTTGATTGAGGCAATTGGAAGTGCCATCTCTAATGCAGTTGTTCCAACATAACTGATTGTTTTTTGGCCTCTACTTATGCCAAGCTTCAGTTGCTTCCTTTGAATCGGAACTACTCTTTTCTGTTTTGACAACTGAGTACTCTCTTTCCGATGTAAGAAACAAACAGCTGCAGAGGTGACGATTCTTTAAGGGTACTCTTCCAGCATGGGAAATAATTGAATTTACCGACAGATCTGGGAAATTACCATCATCAACTGAAAACTACAAATGTAAGATAAAACATCATTGCCTTTAGCTCTTGGATTTACGGAATTTTTGCTATAAGATACATACATATATACTGTTTTTTAGATGGAAGCATCCTAGGAAAAAACTCAGTCTCTGCAAGGTCAATCCTTAATTTTCTAAGTAAGTGATGGGTCGAGCGCTCAGTACTGTGAATTTGGTATACGAATCTAAGAAGATTATCAAGTTAAATTAGTCTTCGCAAGAATGGAGCTAGATTTTTATAGGTGATACATCTCTTTCTTATGTTTGTGATCAAGACAATTTCCTTATTAAAAGGTCCTGTGGATGTCATAATAATTTTGGGTTTCAGTTTCAAAATTGAAACAACTACATCTCTCATGACCGTTCACAACCACTTGATCTTGCTATCTATATGTGCTTCATTCTAATTTGTACAATATATAACCCTTCTGGTGCCTTTGGTTACAGATTTGAAATGAGCCTGCAGTATGATAACTAATAGTAATGCTATAAGTTTCTATTTTACTTGGTTTTTTACCAGAATAATGAAGGAATGATAACGTCCAAATTGATCCATCATTTTAGCTATTCTTTCTCCCTCTGCCAAGACCGCCACCGTGGCTAGTGATTGCTCATGGAGGGTTGCCGCCTTGTCGCCTTGCTGGCAGTGGGTCACCAGCGGGGTCGGTGGTGGCGGGCGGGCCAATAATGATAAGACGGCATGGGGCGCCGATGGCCGTTAATGTTGAGCAGCAATGGTCATTAGTAGTGCGCGGGCAATCTGGCCATCCACCGAGATCAGGAATGATATTCTCAAAGCGCCCTATTCCGTTTAGCTCATAACAAGTACGCCATAAATACAATCGTGAATTGTGACTACGTATTAATTAAACACATAATGTAATTACGCAATGACGTATGAACGATGTCAAATTCATATCCTGGCGAGGATAGAGGACCAAAAAAAAAAAAAAAAAACTCCAATTGGCAAGAAAGTGCCAAACTCGATGTCATGTGACCTTTGGACGCGACTGACTGCAAGAAAATATGGAATGGGTTTCTGGAAGACGTATATCATGGGGATTCATGAAAGTCCATGAAAAACTCTGTTCTGGAGATGTTTTTCTTCATTTCAACGTAGCAATCCTCAAATTTCTGTTACTTCTGATTTACTACTCGTAGGTCAATGTTTCTCCTTCATCGGATTTGACATTTGAAATTTTTGTTTTTCGGTCGGTAGACATTTGAATTAAGAGAACAGGAAAGAAGATGGGACTTGGTCAGCCTAGTAATAGCATAGATAAAAGTTCCAGAGAGACTATTTTATCATGTTAATGATGTTTGGAGGGTAATTTGGTAAAAAAAATTGAAGCGATAAAGAAAGAGGATTTTTTTTTTTTATTAAGGCCATGTTTACGTTGTTGTCCTTTTTCTCCACAACGTGAAATGTATGTATGCACATATACAAGAGGCACGCAAGAGCATCTCGCGATGGTAATTTTTCCTAATATTTTCGTATTTTTTACAAATATGCGTTGTAAATTTAATTTAAGTAACTTTCTTATAGTAACTTTTGAATCAAGTGCAATAATAATCATGAACCCATAGAAATATCCAATCTAGACATATCTAGTCTGTGTCACATCTATATGGGCAGGTATAATTAGCCTTATCTAACAATTTTACCTGCTAAGTCTATGCGGGGACACAATCCCATGGTTCCCATAACTTTGAATAAACCCACTGAATCAGCACCAAACATTCATTTATCTATTTTGCTACTCGTTAAAACCTGATTTTGGGCATAGAGTAGAGTAGATGATCTATCTTGGTGTATTAAATCGAGGGTTGAAGAAAATTCTCCCTAAATTTAATTTATCGTTATTATGAGATACCCAAAACTCCTATTCCTAGTATAGTTATGATGATAAGGATGGATACGTAATTATTTTCGGCCTACGAATTTGGGGAAGAGAGGCCTTGCCATTTGTGAGCTGGCGAAGCCTAGCAAAAACGTGTGAGCTAGAAAGAGTCCAAAAGATTCGTGAGCTTGACAAAGACCAGTTCCAGCTCGAGGGAAGCACAAATTTCCAACTTCTAGAAGAAGCAAATGCGCCGATGATGACCCCCATCGCTTCATAACTTGTAATCGACAACATGCTCTGACTAAACCCTAAAATGTATCCATAAACTTTTTGATTAGTGGCAGAAAATGACCATCTATAAAGTATTATAGTGGGTTCCTTTTGCCTAACCAATCAAAAGCAGAGTGATTGAAGCCTCCCTTTTCTGATCTTACGCGGAAACAAAGGAATGAGAAGAACGGAAAAAAAACAAACACGCTTGTCTAGAATAACTCATTTTATACTGTTCAAATTTCATAATTTTATTTGATAAATCATTCGCATCAAGTGATGACTTGGTGTTTTTTCATCATAATTACTAATAATAAAATTTCGAGTATCTCCTCCACTTCTTTCTTTCTTTCTTGGTTTTTTTTTTTTTCCTTTAGCTTTTTCACTTGTAATATATGGACTAACCATCCAAGAGTCAGACCAACGAGTTGAAATGTGCAAATATGGAGGAACGGAGAAAATAGAGAGCTTATTTGAATCAAGTCACTTGACCTCCCATCGAAGACGGCAATGACTTTCGTTGCATTGAACCTTATAACTCCACACATGACCCCCGCTTCCCATCCCCCATGAGCATCACACTCCAACAACCCTCAAATTTCTCTGCCTCTCTCTTTCTCTCTCTCTCTCTGAAATCATGCTTGCTCAGAACCACATCTTCTCTTTCACTCCCAAATCCCTCAACCCTCTGGAGAAGAGCAGAGATCTTGAGTTTGATTTCTGGGTTCCTAGTAGAATGAGGAACCACCACAGCAGGAGCTGCGATCCCGACTCGCCGACCCTGTGGAAGCGCGAAAACTCGTCGGTCAGTGTTGCCAAAGATGTGGACACATCCCCACTGCTTCCCCAGGATCACCACTACAGCAATCTGTCTCCTTCGTTGAGGACTCGGAGGATCGAAGAAGGAAGAAGAGAAATGATGGAGATGATCCGGAACTTGCCCGAGTCGAGCTATGAGCTTTCCCTCAAAGATATCGTGGATGAGCAGCCATCTTCGCAGGTACTATCATGGACACGGTTCGATTCGCTTCTTGTTCAATATTGAAATCTGATCTTATATCTGTAATCATATAGTAGACATAACATGATGTGCTTTATAGGTGCTCTTCACCTGTTGTATGTGCTTTGAAACCAATCTAGACAGAAAGTTCTGCTGATTAAGGATATGATGTTTTATTAATGGAGGACAAATAAATAAATTTGGATTGCTTTGCAGGAGAATCAAGAAAAGGAAAAGGGAAAATTTGAGTTTCCAAGCGCTGAGGCAGAGTCAAATAAAAACCAGAAGAGGAGAAAGAGGAAGAAAGTCACGAGGACCACTAGTCATCAGCATCATCAGGTGTCAAGATGTAATAGCATGGAGACCGGAACTTTCCTGATCAAGATGTTTTTCCCGTCCTTCTTAACATCAAATAAGAAAGCTGCAACATCTCGGAATGGCAGGGCGAAGATTTCACCGAGGACGTCGTTCGAAGGGCCTGATCAGAGGAATCCGGACATGGTTTCGAGGATTAATATGAGTCCAGTTGCAAAAGATCAGGGGAGTAGCGATCGAGTTAGAACTGAAAGCGGTACCAGCAGGAGCAAGAGCTATTCAAGCAGGTAAGAACTTTAATATGTTCAATATGACATTCTATTTGTGTATTTTTGGTTATTCATTTTTCTGCTGACTCAGTAATCTCCTAAGAATATTGCAAGAAAACGTATACTAATTGTAGAAATTGCACATTGTTTCATTTGGGTTAAGAAAAATCGTATCTTTAAGGAGCTCCAGAACAGAATTTCCACTTGTTAGCGTAAAAGAACATGCTGATGGGGTACGCTAATAACAGAACATGTTTGAAACTGAACTATACAAGTTTGAGCCTTTCGATCTATTTTCACTTTTTGTCTGCTCAATTTGAGATCGAAACTTCCATGTTAGCGAGAAATTATACTCTTAACAAGCAGTTGTAAAACCATATAATCCCTATGTTTACTCAGGAATAATGACGGCGATGCTGTCCTGGGTTGCTGGCCTTTTCCCAGACCGAAAGGGAAGATGCGTAGGCAGAGAACGTGTGTTTTCTAATTTCCTCTGCCTCCTGCGCATGAAGGCGGAATCAAAGACTGATTTTGCTTTCAGAACCTAGAAATATACTCAAACAGCAGAAGGGTGTCCCCAGCTGATAAGCCAGTTTGATTATCTCAGCTCTGACGAAGATTTTCGCTAATCAGTCCGAGAAAAATCTAAAGCAGAGGTGCCAATAGCATTTCATACTTGCCAGACTGGGCACCCTGTTGAATACTAAACTTCTCAAGAGACAATGCTAGCGAAGTTTTAGATTTCTGTAGAGACTACACAGGCCATAGCTTAGCTTGCCTCATTGTGATCACGAGTCCGCGAGTTATTAGCGGCTGAAGATATGTGTTATCGTTATGTAAGAAAGCCAAGGATCAAATAAACTGAATGCTGTTGGTATTTTTTTATTCAATGCTTCTTGTGCGGTATGTTAAGGATATCACAGATGAACGAGAACCATGTAAGGTGATCAGGTGGGCCTTGCGTACGAAAAACGAAAAACAATTGAAGATGGTTTGAGAGGATTAGTGGGGCTAAGTTCTTCTTCTGAATGGAGGGGATGAATTAGCCAGGCAGGGACGCCTGCAATGAGTAGTGGGGGCTATTGCCGCCGCTGGACACTTTTTGATTATGTTTATGGCATGCTCCTCCAGAGTTTATTTGCACGGATGTTATACTTGAGCAATCTGGGAATTCATTTAGAAAGGAGGAGAACCGTACAATCAAATTAATGCATATTAATTGGGAATCCTTTGGGTGGTGTTCAAGTAAGTTTCGTCAAGCAATTTTCAGAAAAATCGCTACTAATGTAATGAAAATTGTGACTATGCAACCGAATGGACCACCTTGAAAACCGGTCATGTTCTAGGTTCTCGGTCAAATTTTTGGAACTAGAGGGAACCGTTTCAATTCCTGCTTTCATGAAACTACCACTTTCTGTTGCTCGCAACTCACCCTCCTCCTCTAGATTCGCCCTCGCTCGTCCCGAACAAACCTTTACTCACTCACCCTTGTTCATCTTCTATTTTAAACTGTTTTGTTGCTCATATTATTTTACTATAAGAAATGAAACCAAAAAAGAGGGGAAAAGAAAAAGCTCTCGGGTAACTTTGGAACCAGAGAAATATGATAGGTTTCTGGGCAAACATAGTAGATTTCAAGTTCCAAAAACTGAAAATTGATATTAACATGAGAGATTTCAAGTTTCTCACCCTGGAATCTAAACGGATTGACCAAGACAATGCAACCCAAGATTCTCACAGATACACCGCGTTGAATTTGTGAAACAATAAAATTATGAAAAAGGAGGCTTCACTGTGCGCTTGTTGGGTTTAATCAGTGCGGCACCCTTTTTTCTAGCCCATCCATATACATTGCATGCCGTAGCCCAAGGGATAGAAATTGACCACCGTATCTGAATTTACTCTAATTTACATTTGTTCAATGACATAGCCGAAATTAATTTATCCTTCGCTCAATAAGATAATTAGAAGTGGGTCGGACAACAAAGAGATACGATAGAGAGGATCTAGGGGATACAATTAGGGGGATGTACAACGCGGTAAATTCTCTAGGGAACTCTTCAAATCACATAAAAGGCACGTCAAGGAGATGCTTTCCTTTTGCGATTCCAAACCGCAGAGAAAGTGCATAAACTATCGCTCATCGGAGGGGCGATCTTTTGAATGGCCTTTTCTTGGTCAAAATCGTCCGGCTTGACAATGTGGCAGAAGGACCCGCCAGTTCCCTACTTCTAAATGGGCGATACGATCCGGGGTCCAAATCTTTTCTGATGATTTGATAGTGGAGGGAGAATGATAAAAGGAGCTGTTGAGAATAATGACAAGGGACCTTGGCCCCCTTTTAAAATTATGGGAATTAATTATTTAAGCCTATGTATTTGACACCATGTACATTAATAGGAAAAGAAGAATTAGGGGTAATTAGTCCCCTAACCTTTTGAGTTTAATTGTTTCATTAAATTAATAGTGAAAACGTATTTCAATTTCTACACGCTAACTTTTTTTGGGTGATTTGTATCCTGAATAGTTGGATTAGTTATTGTTTTTAGCTTGCAAAACCATTTCATGTGGTGTGTCGCGGATACTTTGATACCATACTCTTAGAATGCCCCAAGTACTGTGTGCGTGTTGCCCATGATCAACCCTGATGGCCTGAGCTCAATCTCAAGCAGAGTAGCACGGATTGAAAGTTGAGATGCACTTGAAGAAACCTAAGCTGTTTGGACCATTATTTTCTAGCAGTTGATTTAATAATAGGTCCATCGTAGTACTTAGACCTGACTTGCCTGTGTAACTTTTTTGTATATATCGATGAGCAATTATTTACTCCTTAAGGATAAAACTACCCACCATCTCAATGGTATTGGCAGTGTGATTTGTAAAATTTCATAGTTTGTGAACCATATATTTATCAAGAATAAAATAATCTGTCTGATGGAAAGAACCCACAAATAGCAACCTAAACCATGTTAATTCCAGGGGATTAACTTCTCGCCTATGAGATTATCTGTAATTGTGTGAACCTTCTTCAAACAATTCTGTTATCCTAGAACTTCCTTGCTCTAGGATTTGTGGTATTGACAAATCTGTAATTAATCCTAGTGTCATACACCAAATATTAAACTTCACGCTATCAATATTCATCACTGCTATATTGCTTCTCTAAGGAAAATACCACATTCATGGGTAGGCATTTGTCAATTAAAGGAAAAATAAAACAATTTCAATTAGGTATGTAAAGAAATGAAGATAATGTCGATCAACATTTACTTTTAGTAATTTAATAACCAGCTTATATTATTGTTTAAGGCCAAATAGATTGACATACATCATTTAGAATAATATGAAAAATATAAATATCAAGAAATGATAACTAGATGATGAACTGCTAAATATAAGACAACTTATATTTATAATTAGCTATGAATAATAGCAGACAAATAATAGATTGATATATTTGAGCTAATTAATCAATAAAAAGAATTATGCCATCATGATCATCTTATTTTTGAAACAATGACTGGAAAATTAATTTAATTTTCTAATATCACGATGTTGTGCACTTGCACTATAGATATCTATTAAGTTAAAGTAAATATAGTCATATCGTAAAATTTATGTTAGGTATTGGTATCTTTATTTGATTGCATTCTCACACAATTTTTCATACAATCAAGACATGATTCTCCATTTCATTCCTTTACCTGCGTTTATGTCAGCTCTTCTGGAAATTTATCAGTGGGAGTCTTGAGAGAGAGCCGACTGGTGCGTTGCCATGTTCTCCAGCGATGTCTCTCATCACAAGATGCGTCGCCAAGAAACGCTTGAAAGCTCGGCACGACCCTGCACCCTCACCTCATCAAGACCGCACTTGCTGGCGACCCGTTCATCGTCAACCATCTCATTGGTATGTGCTCCAAATGCTCTTCCATCCGAAGCGCCCACAAGGCTTTTGATGATCTTGATACAGAGAACGGTTACTCTTGGGACACCATCATTATCTGCATTAATAGGCGATTTCAAGAAAGCACTCGACTTGTTCGATGAAATGCCGCAAAGGGCTCTTGTCTCTTATAATTCCTTGATTCCTGGGTCGTCCCGTCATGGGTCTTATGCGGAGTCTTCGAGAATCAGGTCACACGCTTCCCATTCCCCATGAAGATCACTCTCCAACAACCCAAATTTCTCTCTCTCTCAAGCCATGTTTGCCCAGAACCACATCTTCTCTCTTACTGCCAAATCCCACAACCCTGTTGAGAAGAGCAGACGTCAAGTTTGATTTCGGGGTTCCGTATGAGAAACCACCCCAGCAGAAACGATCCTGATTTGCTGACTCTGTGGAAGTGCGAAAACATGTCGGTAAGAGTAACCAAGATCATCACTACAGCAATCTCTCTCCTTTGCTGAGGACGCAGAAGATCGAAGAAGGAAGAAGAGAGATATCGGAGATGATCCAGAACTCGCCTGAATCGAGTTACGAGCTTTCCTTCAAGGATATTGTGGATGAGCAGCTATGTTTGCAGGTACTAGTGGACTCAGTTCAGTTCGATTGCTTTGGTTCGATTCTTGTTCAATTTAGAAATCTGATATCTGTAATCATATAATAGACATAACATAGTAACATACTAATGTGCTTTATAAGTGCTCTGCATCTGCTGTATATGCTTCGAAAACAATCTGGGGAAACGATCATGCTGATTAAGGAAAGGATGTTGTATAAATGGAAGATAAATAATCAAATTTGGATTGCTCTGCAGAAGAATCAAGAGGAGTAAGAGGACAATTTTGAATTTCCAAGGGCTGAGGCAGATTCAAATAAAAAACAGGAGGAAAAAGAGGAAGAAAGTCACAAACGCCACTAGTCATCAGCATCATCAGGTGTTACGATGTAATGGCATGGAAACCAGAACTTTCCTGATCAAGACGTTTTCCCCTTCTTTCTTGGGAAATCCACAACATCATGGAACAGCAGGTCCAAGATTTCACCGAGGATGTTGTTCGAGGGGCCTGATCAGAGAAATTCAGACATGGTGTCAAGGATTTAAATGAGTTCTTTTGCGAAAGATCAGGGAAGCCGCAACTCAGATAGAACTGAAAGCGGTACCAGCAGGAGCAAGAGCTATTCAAGCAGGTAAGAAATTGAATTTTTTTCAATACGACATTCTATTTGTTGATTTTCAGTTATTCGCCTTTCTGCTGACTCAGTAATTTCCTAAGCATATTGCAAGAAAAGGTAATACTTATTGTAGAAATTGCACATTGTTTCATTTGGGTTAAGAAAAATCGTACCTTTATAACCCCAAAACAGAATTTCCACTTGTTAGTCGAAAATAACATGCTGATATGGTTTGCAGATATCAGAAAATGTTTCGAATGAACTATACCAGCTCGAACCTTTTGGTCTATTTTCAGTTTTGCGTGTTCGATTTGAGATTGAAACTTCCATGTTAGTGAGAAATTATAGTCTAAACAAGCAGTTGTGAAAGCATATGATCTTTATCTTTATGCGGCAACAATGACGGCGATTCTTTCCTGGGTTGCTTGCCTTTCGCTGGACCAAAAGGGGAAATGCGAAGGCCGAGAACACGTATCTTCTGAGTTCCTCTGCCACCTGCACATGAAGGTAGAATTAAAGACTGATTCTGCTTTTAGAACCTAGAAATATACTCCAACAGCAGAAGTGTGTCCCCATTTGATAACCGGTTTATTAATCTTGGCTCTGATGAAGATTAAACTAATCAGTCCAAGCAGAATCTAATCCAGAGGTGTCAATAGCATTTGATACTTGTCGGACTGGGCATCTTGTTGAATACTGAACTTCTCAAGAGACAATGTTTAGAGAAGCTATAGATTTCTGTAGAAACTACGCAGGCCACAGCTTGCCCCTCCGAGGTCACAGGGCGAGTTATTAGCTTCTGAGAATGTATATCATTATTGTGTAATAAAGCTAAGGATCAAATAAACTGAACACCGTTGGTTTTCTGTTTTTTCTTTTTTTTCATCCAATGCTACTTGTGCTATAGATTAAGAATATAACAGATGAACAAGAACCATGCAAAGCGATCAAACAGACCTTGCGTACCAAAACGGGAAACAATTGAAGATGGCTCAAGAGGATTAGTGGGGCTAAGTTCTTCATCTGAATGGAGGGGATGAATAAGTGGTGGAGACTATAATGCCTCGGCTGGTCGCTTTTGATTATGTTTATGGCATATTTTCTCCTCCAGTGCCCATTTGCACGGGTGTTATATTTGAGCAATTTGGGCGTTCATTTAGAAATAAAGAAGGAGAACTCTATAATCGAATAAATACAAATTAACTGAGAATCCATTGTCTGATGTTCAAGTAAGTTTCGTCAAGTAATTTTCAGAAAACTTCATTACTAATGTAATGAAAGTTACTATATTAGCAAATTTCCACATTGAAGAATTTTACTGAACTAGTGGGTTGATACTTATAAATTGAAAAAGCTAATTAACTATTTTCCGGAATTACCAAATGTTACTTTTGAGTTCGCAAGGGTTATAACGACTAATTAAATGACCTTCAAGTCAGAAAGCACCGGGGTTTGCTTGATCGGATTGCTCAACATGGGTCTAACAAGGTTGAAAGATTCGACATTCTTTTTTCATTTTTTCTTTTGGAATTGGAACATCTATGTCCATAGGATCCCCGGAATGTGCTGCTCTTCTGGAATGGAACACACACTCTTTTTTGCTGTCTGTGACATCTAGGGGTGTGCATGGTCCAGGCAGGTGGTTCCCAACCTAGAACAAGGAACTGCCCGCTAAGGACCGGTTCCGAAAAATTGGAACCGTGATCCACCCATTTGTTGCATGGATCCACTTGGGAACTAGACCGCTAGTCCGGTCCGGTTTCTGGGTGAATCCATGGAACCGATCTTGACGCGAAATAATTTTGATTTTCAATATAGAACGACTACGTGACATCAAAGCAAGCCAAAGAAAGAAAAATCAAATTTAAATACGTGAAACAAAGATTCATTTGTTGCAACTATAAATGCAACCAATGAAGGAATGGATGTACGTAAGTTGATATAGAGGTGGAGAGAGTAGTAAGTGTTCAGGAAAAATGGGTCTCTCTTAATGCTATGAACTGGACATATCGCTTATCAGGTTCGGCAAAATATCACAAGTCACACAGACAAATCAAAGGAGATGAAATGAGGCACCATCCAAACACAGGAAAACAAAGGAAGTGCAACTAAACATGACTTTATTAAATACATCACCTTCATTATATTAATAAATAAAATAAACAACCAAAAAGCATAAGAATTCCCCAATATTTAGCTTTGTATTCATCTTGCAGCAGAAACAATTGCCACAAAATAATTACTTTATATTCAGTTTTAGTAATTTTTTTTTTTAATATTAAAAGGGAACCGATCCGGTTCGGGTGGGCGGGTGGGCGGATCCGCCCATGGAACCGGGAACCGAACTAGTTCGCTCAAGAACCGCCGGTTCCGAGCGGTTCCGGTCCGGTTCCGAGTGATCTAGGCAGTTCCGGGTATTTTGCACACCCCTAGGGACATCCAACTTTTGTGCAATATGGTTGGAGCATCGATCCTTTGAAGTCGTATCAGTCGAAGAACCGTATCTGGATAGAATATGATTGTGGATAGTCATCCTCGCAATTGGAACATCAAACATACTGTCATCTGCTCGAGCGCGCAATGAGCGCTTACCTAAGCTACATAGGGTGTGGTGGTAACAGCTCTCTCCTTTCATAACGACATTCCTAGTACTTTGGTTCTCTAGCTGTATCCTTCCCAAAATAGCTTCATAAAAAAAAATAAAAAAATTAGATGTACTCATTTCATGAATGATTTGGTGGATGGAATAGATGAAAATGTTAAATCTACAAGGAAATTTGCATTTTCTTAGCGGGACTAGCTATGGGTTGAACTATTTTTTTATATTGAATTGACATAATTTATGAGACTCTCCACATATGATGACTTCTCTAAAGAACTCTCTCCTGCCTAGAAAAGCCAAATTTAGCTAGCTTGCTTTTTTTTTCTTTTCCACTTACAAGACTTGGAAGACTCTTTCTCCAATATTCGATCAGCCTTTAAACCAGACTGCAAGAGAGCCGCACAAGCGTCATGCTGTTAGGTGAAACGTTGGAGCGCTGCATCCTAGTCCCAGATGTTAAGAATTTACTTGCCGAAAGCAGCATCATAGATTATACACTCTTCGTTGCATGCTTGAAAGAGGTAATTAAAAAAATGTTTATTCTCAAAAATGAAAAGGCTATCGCCCCTGGTCTTGGATTCCATCACATGAGAATCCAAAAGCGCCAGAGAAATATTATATATCTTTCTGACTTTTCTGAGACTGCTGTGGAGATGAAGCATTAACTGACGCCGTCGATTGACAACTCGCTTTCTGATTCCCCGAGGAACCTCCTTCGTATCCAATAAAACCAGAATAAAAGAATCGCTCCCTCATCGCACCCGCCACAGATATGCGGCGGAGATGCTCTCTTGATTTCTTAATCACAACATTAAGCACATGATCTTGCACGCAACCACACAGGATCTTCTCCCTTGGCCTAATCTTGGTTAATGTCGTCGATGTCATCATTTATTTTTTGATCGGTCGTAGTCCATTCCTATTCTAACTCTCAAATTTTAATGCCTCTTTGTAGAGCGTGTGAGTCAAAATTTACACTAGATATTAAAATGTCCTCACCCTAATCCCCATCTTTATCTCCCGAGAAAGTGAAGATTCCTCTATCTCTCCTTTCTCATGTGAAAAGGATGACTATTAGAGCAAGCTCCGGTGATTGACGTAACAATGAGAGAAATGAACCTGTGAGTCCCCGCCAACTTGAGTGGGGTTTGATGATTTGACAGAGGAGGGAGAACGATGAAAAGGGACTCTAGTGGTAGATGGACAAGGACGGAGAGACTTTGTAGTATTGTGTTTTCAGTCTGAACCCGTGTGTTGCCATAAGATGCCACGTACAATAATAGAACATGAAGGAGCCTCTTTTTGTTAAAATAGTAGGAATGGGTCGCTCTTTTGACCTTTTCATCTCATGAATCAATTACGAAAGCATGCTTCGTTTTTGCCGCGTTTTATTTTCCAAAGCGTCGTTCCTAGTTGGGATAACACCACGGAAATCCAAAAATTAATACACCATTAATAAATTTATTATAATAAAAAAATCCAAACCAATATAATTATGATAAATATATCAATTTGTTAGTTTCCGTTAAATTTGACTGATAACATGAAAAAATGCAAAGTAATACATCTGTGATGAATGGAGGACAAAATCCAAAAATGGTACATTTGTCAATTGTTGCTTGATAGTTAACTTAGCATTTAACGGAAAAACTTAATAAAAACTAACGAATGATAATGTTGGAGATGTATTAATTTGAAATTCTTTTATGATAAAAAATTAGTTTATGATAAATTTGTCATAGATGTACTAGTTTAAGGTTTTTTTTTTTTTTTTTTTGTAGTATTAACTCTAAAAAGTTGGATCATTTGTCATTTTTCATCATGCAAAACTTCGATACTACGCTTTTAAAAATTGTTCTGGCAGGGATCAACCATGAAAATCCGAATCTCAATCTTAAGTGTAGTAGGATCGATTAAAAGTTGACATGCACATGGAAAAACCGACATCCCGACCAGGAGTACTTCGGGACCGCGTTGTTTGGGCCAATCTTCTAGACTTGCAATTGGTTTTATAATAGATCCATCGCAGTACTTGGAGATGACTTGCCGACGTTAACATTTTTTCCCCCTACAAATCGATGAGTAGTTAGAAGACTATCCGCCATTTCAATGGTGTCTGACGTGCAATGTGTAAAATTACACGGTTCGTGCACCTAGTATTCACCCAAAGTAGTAACGTTCCATCTCATGGAAAGAACCCACATATAGCAACTGCGGAAAGGAGGCGGTGCTAACTCCTAAGAATGAAATGATCATCTGACCAGCTTGTTGGTGTCCAGTGAGAACCCTTTTTCGTGTATGTATTATCGTATTCTGGATAATGATACTCTCAAATTCTTTTAATGATCCTTCCAGTGTCTCTCTTATCAAGGGCAAAAATCCAGATGTCCACGTGAAATTTACTTGTTTGATTGCGTATTTCCATGATTTAGGCTAAGATTAAAGTCCAATGTATGGGCGTGGGGGAGTATTAGAATATAAATAATAAACCACATCTTCATCGAATACTTTAAATTTCAAGAACAGTTTTAAAATAATTGATAGTAATTTCACTAAATCTCATAATCTGAAAGCATGACCATGGAAGGAAACCTCCTCGCCTGATAATGACACATCACCCATGAAACACGCCGAAAGAAACCCAATAAACACCGGTCCGTCCCCCAAGCAAGACCCAGCCTCATCTCTCTCCCTCTCTTTCTGTGAAAAGCACCGGCAAGAAGCACGATGGCTCCCAACCAGGAAACTGGGAAAGAGATGGAATTTGCAGTGGAGCAACACGAGCCGCTTTTTCATCCTCCAAGGCGCGGACGGGTAAAGCGTCTCATGTTAGCCCATTTGGTCCGAAGCTTTAAAGCCCTTGTCGGTAAAATCGTCAGGCTCTCCTCTCGGCCGCAACGCAACGTACATTCCCCACTGTAAAATCACCAGTCACCGCTCTCATCTTTGATTGCGCGTTGGGGCCGCGAAAGATATCATCCTGCATGGCTATATAGTGTACATCTGCTGTTCTGTTCTGCTTGTGTAGTAGCAGTGTCGAGCTGGAAAATGGCCCCGTGCTTTTCGGCTGAAGTTCTGTTATCTCGTTCGATGTGTCTGTAGAGGGTATGGGATATGTACCGTGATTCCCGTTTTGCCATCTTTTTTCTGCGTACGCCATCGTTTAAATGAAATGGGTGAATGTTTTTGGCTATTTGTTTTTGCAATCGTGATATCTTCTGCTACTTGTTCTCAGCCTTTCACTGGTTCTGTCATACGTCCGTGTCCCATAGTTCTTGGGTGATTTGAGCAACTGCTTCCGGGAAAAGTGACGTCCGACTCAAAGGTGATGAAAGGGATCCACAACTTACACGTGCGGACCTGGGCTTTTTATTACGTATCTTTATTAACTAACTTATAAGGCCATCTACGATCAAAAGAAACGGGAAAAGTTATCCAAAAAATCATAAACCTACTTATAACGGTTAATTAAGTTTTTAATATTTTAATTGTACAAATTATCCTAACCTTTTGACAACTTGCTAATACTCTTTGATTATTTGCTAATTTAGTTATTAAAGCTAATTTTGTTTAGAAATTATTGACGTGATAGAGTAATCAGCACTAGTTGTCCTAATGGGATGGCAAGCAATGACATGAACACATTTTACATTTTTTTTTTCAATTTTATGGTTTTTTCCTTTTCCTTTTCCTTTTTTTTTTCCCTTTTCTTCTTTGCCAGTCATTATTAAGCCTTGTTGATGGCTAGCAGAGGTCCTTAGCCTTGAGCATGAGCTGTCCTCCCTTGGGCTGCCAAGGACGATCCTTGTTGACTTAGGCGCAGGCATCCTTCATTCGAGGCAGACTAGTGAGAGCAACTCTCGCCTAAGTTTAATGAAGAGGAAAAAAAAAAAAAGAAAGAAAAGGAAAAATAATTAGAAAATTTATAATAAAAAATGCAAAAATTGTCCATGATCGCCCTTGGGTATGACCAACACTAATTAGACCACCACGTTAATGATTTCCAGCCAAAATTGGCCGAAATGACTTAATTAACAAATCATCCATGTTTAAGACTAAATTAGTAGTCAAAATGTTTTGGGCAAATTGGCACAATTGAATGATTTTATGATTTTTGGGACAATTTTTTTTTCTAAAGAAACACATACCATATCCTTTTTTTTTTGGTTGGAAAGATACTTTTATTTATCATCAAGAGTTCTTAGACAAAATGCCTAGAGAAATGACATCAAAACACAACAGGTCCCAAAGAGTATTCAATGTTTGAGCTTTAGCTATCCAATGATTGTTGCTCTATCACAATGGGTCCCCGTGATGTTGCTAAAATGGCTAACTGGGCTCGAGCATCTAAGATTAGCGCGGCCACCTCCCCTAGAAAGTGAGATTCTTTTTGCAAGGCTCCACCCAAAATAAAGCAAAACACTTACCATATGTAATTACCAAGTCTTGGTCTATGTAGCATGGACACGATGACACGGACACGCAATACAACACAACACGCGACACGACATTTTTCAAAAAATAAAAAATTTCAACACATTCCGACACGTTAAATATTAAATAAATATTTTTATTTTTAATTAATTTGATTCAAATTCACAAATAAATAAATAAATAAATAAATAAATAAAGAGTTTACAATGAATTTATACTAATAATAAAAATAAATCTTACACTCTTCTTTTTATTTCATTATCCCAAATTTACATTTATTTTTCGAAATCCCCCCTCCCCCTAAATTTACTTTTATTTTTTAATCTCATTTATTTATTTTTCTGATTAAAAAAAATTCCCATTAAAGTCCACCCCACTCTTTTTTTTCCTTTTATCCATTTCTCCCCACCCCCAAATTTATTTTCCTTTCCCTCCCCAGTCCCCACCATTGTCCATTCCCCCCACCCAAATTTATTTATTTTCCTTTCCCTCCCACAATCATCGATTTCCCCCCATCTGTCCGTCACTTTCCCTCCACCCAAAATAGGTACCCATAGACCCCCACTTTTTAATTACTTTTAAGTTTCTAGAAACCCTAGCTCCTTTACTCCTCCTCCTCGCCACTCGCGACCTTTCCTCTTCTCCTCCTCCCTCCTTGCTGCTCGATGCACAACCTCCTTCCTCGCCGATCGCCGCTCCTCGCCGCACGCACGACCCCCTTCCTCACCGCTCGCCGCTCGCCCTCGCCGCACGACCGCCTTCCTCTCCTCTTCCTCTCACCTTTGGTCCTTTCTCCCTTGCAGCTGCATCCTCGTCGGATCCATCGCAACATCACAGGGTCGGCCCTCGCCTCAGTCTATGCTCGGTCGTCTCTCGCCGTCGTTCGCGGTCTGCTTCCCTCCCGGACACGGGTGTCGAAATGTGTCGGGCAAAGGTTGACCACTTGTCGGAAAACCCGACATGCGTTGACCGCGTTGACCGCGTGTCCGATCGTGTCGGACACGACATGGAAGCTATCATGATTTTTATGTGACCATTGAAAATGTCCTGCCGACATCCCTTTTCTAAAAAATTAAGATTTCATTTATTTCATAGAAAATAACTTTAAGGAAGAAGTTTTCTGAATTTTTCAATGTTTGGCCCAAGAAAAACGAATGGATAAAAAAATAAAAGGTTCTCTAAAATTGGGGAAAATCATTTCGACTTTCTTATAGCCCTAGCTCATTTTCTTGTGCGCTTCCCCTTTCTTCATTTTTGCATCTTGCTCCTCTCTACTTGATACCCGACCTCATCTCAAATGCCACCACCTTTGTCTCCACACTTGCGACCCTCAGCCCTTGTCAGCCACAACCGCCAGAGCACCGCGGCGAGCTTACTCAAACACGGCAAGGCATTTCTTCCGCCGGCTTCTCCGACATGCCCGCATTAGCAATTTGCTCCTCGTCCTCAATCTTCCACTTGAGGAGGGGACTCTCCGGCTGGCTAGTTAATGTGCGTTGGGCTTGGCCGCCATGGATCAACCCATTTAATTTGGAAACTCGTTGAATGGGTGTGGATTCTAAACTTGATTTAATTAAATGGGTTGATGCCACACAATTCCGTTGGAGTTAGACTTGATAAAAGGCTTTGAGCTTAAAGTCAAGCCCATTGTTTTTTTTTTTTTTAATGTGACCGAAAATAAGCCCACAAGGATTAAGAGAGTCAACCCCACAATAGGATTGGGGAACAAGAAGCCTAACTACCACTATTTTTCACCAGTTTGGGGGATCGACCAGAGAAGAGAGGAACGCACAGAAGAAGAACACTCGTCAGAAAGAGCCAGAGAGTTCATACAGAGAACACGCCCGCTTTGAAGTCTCCATTACTTGCACACGCAGACGTTCGAAGAAAAGGGGCACAGTTTGACTGAGGAAAAGTTGAACTGGTGGAGGAAGACGTTCCCAAACTAGAAGAAAGAGGATTTTTGACACTGTGGCATCTCCCACTCGCTGCTGTGCAACGCCTGCTCGATCTCCCTCGAACTTCAACGTTCCAGCGAGCTACGAAGCCCCTTTCTTCGAAGCCAATCACTGCAGCTTCAGTATACACGCAAAGATCTCCAGCAATTCCAGCCTTGCCGTGAGGACCGAATTGGTGTTCTCTGTTGGTGTTGTTTTTGGCGAATCCTCATATTACTTGTTAACCCTCGCTGCTCCACCGCTGCTCCCGAGAAGACCCAACATCGTTGCGTTGGTCTTGCCATCGGCTCTGGTTTGTGAGGAAGATTCACGAAGCCTTCCTGCGCTTAAGGTTCACTTTGCAGGTTTTTCCGGCGTGGCGTCCTAGCAACCTTCACGAGTTCTAGCGAAGCCCATTTTCCCGCCACCGTGACCGATACGCCCACGGAGCCATCTCCGTGGCACACCTGCTGCAGCACCATCTCAGCCCACCAGCTATGGTCGCTCGCCCAACCCTTCAAGCAAGCACCGCAGCCACGCTTCCTCTGCACTGAGCCAAACTTCCAACGACGAGACGAGTCCAGGGTCGATCGACCTCACAAGATGGGATAGGAGGGAGTGAAGCTGGCAAATCCACATGGCTCTGACTGTTGAAGATAGGATTTTATCTGATTCTGATTCTTTATATTCAAACTAATTGATTCAATCAATCTGCAAGTTGGATATCAGTAAAATAGGAAAACATAATATTGTATATTTTTTCCTATTTGTTTTTTCTTGTATTATGAATATTTATATGTACATGTGCAAGATAAATTGAAAAATACAACTATAATTCTCCCATAATTCCTATTCGATTTTTATCATCTGTTCCTTGATTTTGCTCATGATATTAGAACTTTTTTTTTTTTTTTTTTTTTTTTTTCTGTTTTATCTTCTGTAAAGTTTTCTTGATGGCCTTCAGAGAGATTTCTAACTTGTTGCAAATACGCAAAACAAAGTTTGCACTTCATGTAGGAATCCACGTATTTGTTTATCAACGATACCAATTTCCAATGATAATCGCGATCCGGGCGTACATGCATTGGAAGAAGCTCCCAATTCACCCCAGAATCGGACTTTAGATCAAATTGAGGAATGGTCTTCCATCCAATAGCCCATTGGTCCTGTTTAATATCTCGGTCCACTCCAGTGGCCCCTCGTCCACTAGTTTCCAGGTCGAGGCCAATGGGCTGCTGGGCTAGATCAATCATGGGTCCAACACGGTCATCCAGAGAACAAGCAACTTCCGCCCTTGAAGCTCAGCTCAATGGAGGTGGGCCGGTTTCTTTTGTTCTCAGGACCAACCTGAATAGTGGGTCGGGCTAGTCGTCTCCGGGTCATAGACCCAAATTGACACCAACGGGTTAAAGGACAAATTTTTACCTAGGTTTTCAACCCTGTTTCCCGCCTTATGCAGTTCCAACCACCAAAGCCTGATGACCCACTCTATATATCATTGGCCGATGGACTGAAAATATGACTGATCAACCAACAACTCACTGGACTAGAAAACCATTCCACTTTGGCTCGAGATTTCCAGTGAGCTTTAGTAACGAAGGACAAAAGCGAATTCCCCGACCAAACTATAGCTTTTCCAACCAACGACTAGCTATAATGATATTGGCACAATTGTAACCAACTCGTTCGGACATAGATTAGGAACTGTGTAGCTCCCAAGGTTGTGGCTAGACTTTGATCAATTGAAGAGTTGAAAACCATGTGGGACAATATTTGGAAGATGTATGGAAGCTCGACCGAGCCAAGATCTTCTTGCTCAATCAAGCCTTGCCAGAGTTGAAGCAAGGAAAGCTCTCGGTCACCGCTTGCTTCAACAAGCTCTTGGCTCTGTGAAATGAGCTTGAGGCAGCGAGAACAACTTGAGGGACCGAGGCGACTCTCAAACAATATGAGGCCATCAAAGAACAAGAAAAAGCGACTTAAATTCTCCTAATCTTGAATGAGAGCCAATCACATTTCTGGTCATAGATCCTTGCAATGAAACCCATCTTGCTGGTCAATTGAATCTGCCAATTGGCCGTCCAATAAGAGAAAAACATCTAGCCACGGCTGAATATGTGCAGGTGGGAGAGAACGTGACACTTGCGGCTCCAGCGAAACCATTGCAATGAACTACAGCAGCCCTTGCATCTAATTTTGTGGTGCCTAGATTTCACTAGGAAGAGGGAGGAAACCCTAGAGGGTTTCGGACAGGCAGCCCAAATCAGAAGCAAGGAAGCAAGGATTCGAGGGCTATTATTTGCCCATCCATGCGGCCAAATCCTATAGCCCATATCAAGCCACATTAGCATCGGCTTTTAAACCATCCAATGGTCAACGGAATGCCACAGAATGCCATGCCATCATAGAAAGGAGGTTGTCAAAATTTTAAAACAAAAGATATATTATGTGAATATTGCAAGTGCTCACATTATATTATTCATATATATTGGAAATTATATGGAAAGCTGAATGATAAAAACAAGAAGGGAGAAAGAATTCTCTACTTAATAGGTTTAGCACAAGGGACTAAAGGGCAAATCAAACAATTACCTAAGATAAGTACAAAATATCATGATGGCTCTGAGTCAATTAAGAACTACTAATAAGACTGCGAGTTTTTCAAGTACCGCTTTTTGCAAGGAAAATTCTCTAGCTATATCCTTCCCAAAATAGCTTCATAAAAAAAAAAAAAAATTAGATGTACTCATTTCATGAATGATTCGGTGGATGGAATAGATGAAAATGACAAATCTACAAGGAAATTTGCGTTTTCTTAGCGGGACTGGCTATGGGTTGAACTATTTTTTCATATTGAATTGACATAATTTATGAGACTCTCC
This sequence comes from Eucalyptus leucophloia subsp. euroa, assembly GCA_017140325.1. Classification (NCBI taxonomy): domain Eukaryota; kingdom Viridiplantae; phylum Streptophyta; class Magnoliopsida; order Myrtales; family Myrtaceae; genus Eucalyptus; species Eucalyptus leucophloia. The sequence continues at coordinate 66,593,993 of CM029475.1, forward strand.
CCATATAATGACTTCTCCATAGAACTCTCTCCTGCCTAGAAAAGCAAAATTTGGAAGACTCTTGCTCCAATTTTCGATTAGCCTTTAAACCAGGTTGCGAGAGAATCGCACAAGAGTCATGCTGTTAGGTGAAACGTTGGAGCGCTGCATCCTAGTCCCAGATGGTGAGAATTTATTTGCCGAAAGCAGCATCATAGATTATACACTCTTGGTTGCATGCTTGAAAGAGGTAATTAAAAAAATGTTTATTCTCAAAAATGAAAAGGTTATCGCCCCTGGTCTTAGATTCCGTGACATGAGAAGCCCAAAGCGCCAGAGAAATATTATATATCTTTCTGACATTTCTGATAAACAATACTACTTTTTGGAATAAATGGAAAGTCGATGGATTCGATTAAGACTGCTGTGGAGACGAAGCATTAACCGACACCGTCGATTGATAACTCGCTTTCGGATTCCCCCAGGAACCTCCTTCGTATCCAATAAAACTAGAATAAAAGAATCACTCCCTCATCGCACCCACCACAGATATGCGGCGGAGATGCTCTCCTGATTCCTTAATCACAACATTAAGCACATGATCTTGCACGCAACCACACAGGATCTTCTCCCTTGGCCTAATCTTGGTTAATGTCGTCGATGTTATCATTTATTTTTTTATCAGTCATAGTTCATTCCTATTCTAACTCTCAAATTTTAATGCCTCTTTGTAGAGCGTGTGAGTCAAAATTTACACTAGATATTAAAATGTCCTCACCCTAATCCCCATCTTTATCTCCTGAGAAAGTGGAGATTCCTCTGTCTCTCCTTTCTCATGTGAAAAGGATGACTATTAGAGCAAGCTCTGGTGATTGACGTAACAATGAGAGAAATGAACCTGTGAGTCCCCGCCAACTTGAGTGGGTTTTGATGATTTGACGGAGGAGGGAGAACGATGAAAAGGGACTCTAGTGGTAGATGGACAAGGACGGAGAGACTTTGTAGTATTGTGTTTTCAATCTGAACCTGCGTGTTGCCATAAGATGTCACGTACAATAATAGAACATGAAGGAGCCTCTTTTTGCTAAAATAGTAGGAATGGGTCGCTCTTTTGACCTTTTCTTCTCATGAATCAATTACGAAAGCATGCTTCGTGTTTGCCACGTTTTATTTTCCAAAGCGTCGTTCCTAGTTGGGATAACACCATGGAAATCCAAAAATTAATACACCATTAATAAATTTATCATAATAAAAAGACTCCAAACCAATATAATTATGATAAATATATCAATTTGTTAGTTTCCGTTAAATTTGACTGATAACATGAAAAAATACAAAGTAATACATCTGTGATGAATGGAGGACAAAATCCAAAAATGGTACATTCGTCAATTGTTGCTTGATAGTTAACTTAGCATTTAACGGAAAAACTTAGTAAAAACTAACGAATGATAATGTTGGAGATGTATTAATTTGAAATTTTTTTATGATAAAAAATTAGTTTATGATAAATTTGTCATAAATGTACTAGTTTAAGGTTTTTTTTTTTTTTTTTTGGGGGTAGTATTAACTCTAAAAAGTTGGACCATTTGTCATTTTTCATCATGCAAAACTTCGATACCACGCTTTTAAAAATTGTTCTGGCAGGGATCAACCATGAAAATCCGAATCTCAATCTTAAGTGTAGTAGGATCGATTAAAAGTTGACATGCACATGAAAAAACCGACATCCCGACCAGGAGTACTTCGGGACCGCGTTGTTTGGGCCATTATCTTCTAGACTTGCAATTGGTTTTATAATAGATCCATCGCAGTACTTGGAGATGACTTGCCCACGTTAACATTTTTTCCCCCTACAAATCGATGAGTAGTTAGAAGACTATCCGCCATCTCAATGGTGTCTGATGTGCAATGTGTAAAATTACACGGTTCGTGTACCTAGTATTCATCCAAAATAGTAACGTTCCATCTCATGGAAAGAACCCACATATAGCAACTGCGGAAAGGAGGCGGTGCTAACTCCAAAGAATGAAATGATCATCTGACCAGCTTGTTGGTGTCCAGTGAGAACCCTTTTTCGTGTATGTGTTATCGTATTCTGGATAATGATACTCTCAAATTCTTTTAATGATCCTTCCAGTGTCTCTATTATCAAGGGCAAAAATCCAGATGTCCACGTGAGATTTGCTTGTCCGATTGCATATTTCCATGTTTTAGGCTAAGGTTAAAGTCCAATGTATGGGTGGGGGAATATAAATAATAAACTACATCTTCATCAAATACTTTAAACTTTAAGAACAATTGGTAATTATCTCGTCAAAATCTAATAAATTTTTTAGAATAATTGATAGTAATTTGACTAAATCTCATAGTCTAAAAGCATGACCATGCAAGGAAACCTCCTCGCCTGATAATGTCACACATCACCCACGAAACACGCCGAAAGAAACCCAATAAACACCGGTCCGTCCCCAAGCAAGACCCAGCCTCATCTCTCCCTCTCTTTCTGTGAAAAGCACCGGCAAGAAGCACGTTGGCTCCCAACCAGGAAACTGGGAAAGAGATGGAATTTGCAGTGGAGCAACACGAGCCGCTTTTTCATCATCCAAGGCGCGGACGGGTAAAGCATCTCATGTTAGCCCATTTGGTCCGAAGCTTTAAAGCCCTTGTCGGTAAAATCGTCAGGTTCTCCTCTCGGCCGCAACGCAACGTACATTCCCCCCTGTAAAATCACCAGTCACCGCTCTCATCTTTGATTGCCCCTCAGGGCCGCGAAAGAAATCATCCTGCATGGCTATATATTGTACATCTGCTGTTCTGTTCTGCTTGTGCAGTGGCAGTGTCGAGCTGGAAAATGGGCCCGTGCTTTTCGGCTGAAGTTCTGTTATCTCGTCCGATGTGTCTGTAGAGTGTATGGATATGTACCGTGATTCCCGTTTTGCCATCTTTTTTCTGCGTACGCCATCATTTAAATGAAATGGGTGAATGTTTTTGGCTATTTGTTTTTGCAATCGTGATATCTTCTGCTACTTGTTCTCAGCCTTTCACTGGTTCTGTCATACGTCCGTGTCCCATAGTTTTTGGGTGATTTGAGCAACTGCTTCCGGAAAGTGACGTCATCCGGAAAGTGACGTCATCCTAGGGTTCCGACTCAAAGGTGATGAAAGGGACCCACAACTTACACGTGCGGACCTGGGCTTGTTTATCAAGCATCTGTATTAACTAACTTATAAGGCCATTTACGATTAAAGGAAACGGGAAAAATTATCCAAAAAATCATAGATCTACTAATAACAGCTAATTAAGTTTTAAATCTTTTAATTGTATCAAATTATCCTAACATTTTGACAACTTGTTAATACTTTTTGATGATTTGCTAATTTAGTTATTAAAACTAATTTTTATTAGAAATCGTTGATGTGACAGAGTAATCACCACCGGTTGTCCTAATGGGATGGCAAGCATTGACATGAACACATTTTACATTATTTTTTTTTCTATTTTATGGTTTTTTCCTTTTCCTTTTCTTTTTTTTTTTTTTTTTTCTTTTTTTCCTTTTCTTCTTTGCAGGTCATTATTAAGCCTCGTTGATGGTGGGCAAAGGTCCTCGGCCTCAAGCATGAGCTGTACTCCCTTGGGCTAGCAAGGACGATCCTTGTTGACTTATGCTCTAGCATCCTTCATCCGAGGCAGGCTAGTGAGAGCAACTCTCGCCTAAGTTTAATGAAGGAAAAAAAAAAGAAAGAAAAGGAAAAATAATTAGAAAATTTATAATAAAAAAATGCAAAAATTGTCCATGATCACCCTTGGGTATGACCAACACTGATTAGACCACCGCGTCAATGATTTCCAGCCAAAATTGGCCGAAATGACTAAATTAACAAATCATCAAATGGTTTAAGACTAAATTAGTAGTCAAAATGTTTAGGAAAAATTAACACAATTGAAAGATTTTATGATTTTTGGGACAATTTTCCTAAAGAAACACATACCATATGATTTTTTCTTTTTTTGGTTGAAAAGATACTTTTATTTATCATCAAGAGTTCTTAGACAAAATGCCCAGAGAAATGACATCAAAACACAACAGGTCCCAAAGAGTATTCAATGTTTGAGCTTTAGCTATCCAATGATTGTTGCTCTATCACAATGGGTCCCCGTGATGTTTGCTAAAATGGCTAACTGGGCTCGAGCATCTAAGATTAGCGCGTCCACCTCCCCCAGAAAGTGAGATTCTTTTTGCAAGGCTCCACCCAGAATAAAGCAAAACACTTACCGTATGTGATTACCAAGTCCTGGTTAACCAACTTTTGGACACGGGAAGCAGGGTTTAAGTAATTTTTCTACGACAAGTCATGTGCTCTGGAAATTGCAAGGAATTAACTGATTGGACCAACACAAAGTCCAAAAGCAGAAGTTTATAATCAATTAAGAGCAAAGTCCTCAATTACGGCTAGCTATCATGATTTTTATGTGACCATTGAAAATGTCCTGCCGACACCCCGTTCCTTAAATATTAAGATTCCATTTATTTCGTAGAAAATAACTTTGAAGGAAAAGTTTTCTGAATTTTCCAACGTTTGGCTCACAAAAAATGAATGGGGAAAAAAATAATTTATGTCGACTGAAAAAGGTTCTCTAAAATTGGGGAAAATCATTTCGACTTTCTTATAGCCCTGGCTCATTTTCTCGTGCGCTTCCCCTTTCCTCATTTTTGCATCTTGCTCCTCTCTACCTGATACCCGACCTCATCTCAAATGCCACCACCTTTGTCTCCACACTTGCGACCCTCAGCCCTTGTCAGCCACAACCGCCAGAGCACCGCGGCGAGCTTCCTCAAACACAGCAAGGCATTTCTTCCGCCGGCTTCTCCGACGTGCCCGCATTAGCAATTTGCTGTCCTCGTCATCACGGCCATCGACGGGGAGGACATTCCTCTCCTCGTCCTCAATCTTCCACTTGAGGAGGGGACTCTCCGGCTGGCTAGTTAATGTGCGTTGGGGCTTGGCCGCCATGGATCAACCCATTTAATTTGGAAACTCGTTGAATGGGTGTGGATTCTAAACTTAATTTAATTTAATGGGTTGATGCCACACAATTCCATTGGAGTTAGACTTGATAAAAGGCTTCGAGCTTACAGTCAAGCCCACTGTTTTTTTAATGTGACCGAAAATAAGCCCACAAGGATTAAGAGAGTCAACCCCATGATAGGATTGGGGAACACACAGAAGAAGAACACTCTTCTGAAAGAGCCAGAGAGTTTATACAGAGAGCACGCCCACTTTGAAGTCTCCAATACTTGCACACGCAGACTGTCGAAGAAAAGGGGCACAGTCTGACTGAGGAAAAGTCGAACTGGTGGAGGAACTAGGAAGACGTTCCCAAACTAGAAGAGGATTTTCGACACTGTGGCATCTTCCACTCGCCACCGTGCAACGCCTGCTCGATCTCCTCGCACTTCAACGTCCCAGCGAGCTACGGAGCCCCTTTCTTCGAAGCCAATCACTGCAGCTTCAGTATAGACGCAAAGATCTCCAGCAATTCCAGTCTTGCCGTGAGGACCGAATTGGTGTTCTCTCTTGGTGTTGTTTTTGGCGAATCCTCATTTTACTTGTTAACCCTCGCTGCTCCACCACCGCTCCCGAGAAGACCCAACATCGTTGCCTTGGTCTTGCCATTGGAATCCTTGCCGGAGCACTCACATCGGCTCTGGTTTGTGAGGAAGATTCGCAAAGCCCCCCTGCGCTTAAGGTTCACTTTGCAGGTTTTTCCGGCGTCCTAGCAACCTTCACAAGTTCTGGCGAAGCCCATTTTCCCGCCACCGTGACTGACACGTCCACGGATCCATCTCCGTGGCACAAGTGCAGCAGCACCATCTCAGCCCGCCAGCTATGGTCGCTCGCCCAACCCTTCAAGCAAGCACCACAGCCACGCTTCCTCTGCACTGAGCCAAACTTCCAACGACGAGACCAGCCCAGGGTCGATCGACCTCACAAGATGGGATAGGAGGGAGTGAAGCTGGCAAATCCATGGCTCATGGAATCTGATTCTAATTCTTTATATTCGAACTAATTGATTCCATCAATTCATATGTTGGATATCCCGTCAGTATAATAGTAAAACGTTACATTATATATTTTTTCCTATTTATATTTTCTTGTATTATAAATATTGTTATGTACATGTGCAAGATAAATTGAAAAATACAATTATAATTCCTCCATAACTCCTATTCGATTTTTATCAGCTCTTCTTTGATTTCACTCATGATATCAGAGCATTCTTTCTTGGCCTAACTTTTGTAAAGTTTTCTGGATTGCCTCTGAGAGATTTCTAACTTGCTGCAAATATACAAAACAAAGTTTGCACTTCAGGTAGGAATCCACGTATTTGTTTATCAACGATACCAATTTCCAATGATAATCGCGATCCGGGCGTACATGCATTGGAAGAAGCTCCCAATTCACCCCAGAATCGGACTTTAGATCAAATTGAGGAATGGTCTTCCATCCAATAGCCCATTGGTCCTGTTTAATATCTCGGTCCACTCCAGTGGCCCCTCGTCCCCTAGTTTCCAGGTCGAGGCCAATGGGCTGCTGGGCTAGATCAATCATGGGTCCAACACGGTCATCCAGAGAAGAAGCAACTTCGGCCCTTGAAGCTCAGCTCAATGGAGGTGGGCTGGTTTCTTTTGTTCTCAGGACCAACCTGAATAGTGGGTCGGGCTAGTCGTCTCCGAGTCATAGACCCAAATTGACACCAACGGGTTAAAGGACAAATTTTTACCTAGGTTTTCAACCCTGTTTCCCGCCTTATGCAGTTCCAACCACCAAAGCCCGATGACCCGCTCTATATATCATTGGCCGATGGACTGAAAATATGACTCATCAACCAACAATTCACTGGACTAGAAAACTGTTCCACTTTGGCTCGAGATTTCCAGTGAGCTTTAGTAACGAAGGACAAAAGCGAATTCCCCGACGAAACTATAGCTTCTCCAACCAACGACTAGCTATAATGATATTGGCACAATTGTAACCAACTCGTTCGGACATAGATTAGGAACTGTGTAGCTCCCAAGGTTGTGGCTAGACTTTGATCAATTGAAGAGTTGAAAACCATGTGGGACAATATTTGGAAGATGTATGGAAGCTTGACCGAGCCAAGATCTTCTTGCTCAATCAAGCCTTGCCAGAGTTGAAGCAGGGGAAGCTCTCGGTCACCGCTTGCTTCAACAAGCTCTTGGCTCTGTGAAATGAGCTTGAGGCAGCTGAGAACAACTTGAGGGACCCGAGGCGACTCTCAAACAATATCAGTCCATCAAAGAACAAGAAAAAAGCGACTTAAATTCTCCTAATCTTGAATGAGAGCCAATCACCTTTCTGGTCATAGATCCTTGCAATGAAACCCATCTTGCCGGTCAGTTGAATCTACCAATTGGCCGTCCAATAAGAGAAAAACATCTAGCCACGGCTGAATATGTGCAGGTGGGAGAGAACGTGACACTTGCTCCTTCGGCGAGACCATTGCAATGAATTGCAGCAGCCCTTGCATCTAATTTTGTGGTGCCTAGATTTCACTAGGAAGAGGGAGGAAACCCTAGAGGGTTTCGGATAGACAGCCCAAATCAGAAGCAAGGAAGCAAGGGTTCGAGGGCTATTATTTGCCCATCCATGCGGCCAAATCCTATAGCCCATATCAAGCCACATTAGCATCAGCTTTTAAACCATCCAATGGTCAACGGAAAGCCACAAAATGCCACGTCATCATAGAAAGGAGGTTGTCAAAATTTTAAAACAAAAGATATATTATGTGAATATTGCAAGTGCTCACATTATATTATTGATATATATTGGAAATTATATGGAAAGCTGAATGATAAAGACAAGAAGGGAGAAAGAATTCTCTACTTAATAGGTTTAGCACAAGGGACTAAAGGGCAAATCAAACAATTACCTAAGATAAGTACAAAATATCATGATGGCTCTGAGTCAATTAAGAACTACTAACAAGACTGTGAGTTTTTCAAGTACTGCTTTTTGCAAGGAAAATTCTCTAGCTATATCCTTCCCAAAGTAGCTTCATAAAAAAAAAAAAAACATTAGATGTACTCATTTCATGAATGATTCGGTGGATGGAATAGATGAAAATGACAAATCTACAAGGAAATTTGCGTTTTCTTAGCGGGACTGGCTATGGGTTGAACTATTTTTTTATATTGAATTGACATAATTTATGAGACTCTCCCCATATAATGACTTCTCCATAGAACTCTCTTCTGCCTAGAAAAGCCAAATTTGGAAGACTCTTGCTCCAATTTTCGATCAGCCTTTAAACCAGGCTGCGAGAGAGCCGCACAAGCGTCATGCTGCTAGGTGAAACGTTGGAGCGTTGCATCCTAGTTCCAGATGGTGAGAATTTACTTGCCGAAAGCAGCATCATAGATTATACACTCTTGGTTGCATGCTTGAAAGAGGTAATTAAAAAAATGTTTATTCTCAAAAATGAAAAGGTTATCGCCCCTGGTCTTGGATTCCATCACATGAGAAGCCAAAAGCGCCAGAGAAATATTATATAGCTTTCTAAATTTTCTAATAAACAATACTACATTTTGGAATAAATGGAAAGTCGACGGATTCGATTAAGACTGCTGTGGAGATGAAGCATTAACCGATGCCGTCGATTAATAACTCGCTTTCGGATTCCCCCAGGAACCTCCTTCGTATCCAATAAAACCAGAATAAAAGAATCGCTCCCTCATCGCACCCGCCACAGATATGCGGCGGAGATGCTCTCCTGATTCCTTAATCACGACATTAAGCACATGATCCAGCACGCATCCACGCAGGATCTTCTCCTTTGGCCTAATCTTGGTTAATGTCGTCGATGTCATCATTTATTTTTTGATCGGTCGTATTCTATTTCTATTCTAATTCTCAAAATTTTATGCCTCTTTGTAGAGCGTGTAAGTCAAAATTTACACGAGATATTAAAACGTCCTCACCCTAATTCTCATCTTTATTTCCTGAAAAAGTGGAGAATCCGCTGTCTCTCCTTTCTCATGTGAAAAGGATGACTATTGGAGCAAGCTCCGGTGATTGACGTAACAATGAGAGAAATGAACCTGTGAGTCCCCGCCAACTTGAGTGGGTTTTGATGATTTGATGGAGGAGGGAGAACGATGAAAAGGGACTCTAGTGGTAGATGGACAAGGACGGAGAGACTTTGTAGTATTGTGTTTTCAGTCTGAACCCGTGTGTTGTCATAAGATGCCACGTACAATAATAGATCATGAAGGAGCCTCTTTTTGTTAAAATAGCAGGAATGGGTCGCTCTTTTGACCTTTTCATCTCATGAATCAATTACGAAAGCGTGCTTCGTTTTTGCCACGTTTTATTTTCCAAAAAGTCGTTCCTAGTTGGGATAACACCACAAAAATCCAAAAATTAATACACCATTAATAAATTTATCATAATAAAAAAAACTCCAAACCAATATAATTATGATAAATTTATTTCTGTTAAATTTGACTGATAACATGAAAAAATACAAATTTATACATCTGTGACAAATGAAGGACAAAATCCAAAAATGGCACATCCGTCAATTGTTGCTTGATATTCAACTTAGCATTTAACGGTAAAATTTAATAAAGACTAATGAATGATAATGTTGGAGATGTACTAATTTGAAATTTTTTTATGATAAAAAATTAGTTTAGGATAAATTTGTTATAAATGTACTAGTTTATAGTTTTTTTTTTTTTTTTTTTTTGTAGTATTAACTCTAAAAGTTGGATCATTTGTCATTTTTCATCATGCAAAACTTCGATAACACACTTTTAAAAATTGTTCTGGCAAGGATCAACCATGAAGATCCGAATCTCAATCTTAAGTGTAGTAGGATCGATTAAAAGTTGACATGCACATGAAAAAACCGACATCCCGATCGGGAGTTCTTCGGGACCGCGTTGTTTGGCCCATTATCTTCTGGACTTGCAAATGGTTTTATAATGGGAAAAGTGCCAAAAAAGTCCTAAACCTTTTGGCTTTGTGCCGATTTAGTACTAAATATTTTTTTGATGCCGATTTAGTCCTAAACCTTTTTTACGTTGTGCCAATTCAGTCCTTTCTGGCCAATTTTGATCGGATTTTGCTGACTGGACGCCGGCTGGCTGACGTGGCCTGATCGGCGCTGACGTGTACAATTTTAATATTTTTTAATATTTTTTATTTTTTAAAATTTTTTCTCTTTTTATTTTTATTCTTTTCTTTTTTCTGCTCATCTTCTTCCTCAAGCCGGCCGCCGGAGCTCGGCGACCGGCCGAGGCGACGGCCGGTGAGGTCGAGGTCGACCTCGCCGGCCACCTCGCCGGGCCGCGAGGGCGGCCTCGCCGCCCGGCGCAAGGCCGCCCTCGAGGCCCGGGCGGTGAGGCTCGCCATCGCCGGATCTCGGCGAGGGTCGAGCCGCCCACGGCCGCCGAGGGCGAGCCCCGCCAGCTCCTCCTCGCGCCGGATCCGGCGAGGTCGAGCCTTGCCGGCCATGGGCAAGGCCCGACCCTTGCCGATCCAGCGAGGGCGAGCCTCGCGGCCCGGCGCGAGGCTGCCCTCGAGGCCTCGGGCGGGCCGTGGGCGAGGCTCGACCCTCGCCACATCCGGCGAGGGCGAGCCTCGCCCGCTCGGTGCGAGGCCGCCCTCGAGGCCTCGGGCGACGAGGGCGAGCCCCGCCAGCTCCTCCTCACGTCGGATCCGGCGGAGGTCAAGCCTCGCCAGATCCGGTGCGAGGGCGAGCCTCGCCGCCCGGCGCGAGGCCGCCCTCGAGGCTTGGGCGGCGAGGCTCGCCCTCGCCGGATCCGGCGAGGGCGAGCCCCGCCAGCTCCTCCTCGCGCCGGATCGGCGAGGTCGAGCCTCGCGCCAGCCGTGGGCGAAGCTCGAGCCTCGCTCGCCTGGGGGCCGCGAGGCCGCCTTGCGGCCACGGCGAGGTGGCCGGTGAGGTCGAGACTGCCGGCCGGTTGCCCGGGGCCGGTCGCCGAGCTCCGCGACCGGCCGGAGGAAGAAGATGAGCAGAAAAAAAAAAAAAAAAAAAAAAAAGAAATAATAATAAAAATAAGAAATAATAAATAATTCCAAAAATATTAAAATACTATTAAAAATTGTACACGTCAGCATCGATCAGGCCACGTCAGCCGGCCGGCGTCCAGTCAGCAAAATCCAGCCAAAATTGGCCGGAAAGGACTAAATTAGCACAACATAAAAATGTTTAGGACTAAATCGGCACCAAAAAAAGGTTTAGGACTAAATCGGCACAAAACTAAAAGGTTTAGGACTTTTTTGGCATTTTTCCCATTTTATAATAGATCCATCGCAGTACTTGGAGATGACTTGCCCACGTTAACATTCTTTTTTTTTTTTTTTTTTGCCCCTACAAATCGATGAGTAGTTAGAAGACTATCCGCCATTGCAATGGTGTCAGACGTGCAATGTGTAAAATTACACGGTTTGTGTACCTAGTATTCATCCAAAATCGTAACATTCCATCTCATGGAAAGAACCCGCAAACAGCAACTAGGGAAAGGAGGCGGTGCTAACTCCAAAGAATGAAATGATCATCTGACCAGCTTGTTGGTGTCCTGGGAGAACCCTTTTTCGTGTGTGTTATCGTATTCTGGATAATGATACTCTCGAATTCTTTTAACAATCCTTCCGGTGTCTCTTATCAAGAGAAAAAATCCAGATGTCCACGTGAGATTTGCTTGTCCGATTGCATATTTTCATGTTTTAGGCTAAGGTTAAAGTCCAATGTACGGGTGAGGGGGAATACTAGAATATAAATAATAAATCATATCTTCATCGAGTACTTTAAATTTTAAGAATAGTTGATAGTTATCTTGCCAGAATCTTATAGAATTTTTAGAATAATTGATAGTAATTCACTAAGTCTCATAGTCTGAAAGCATGACCATGAAAGGAAACCTCCTCGCCTGATAATGTCACACATCACCCACGAAACACGCCGAAAGAAACCCAATAAACACCGGTCCGTCCCCCAAGCAAGACCCAGCCTCATCTCTCTCCCTCTCTTTCTGTGAAAAGCACCGGCAAGAAGCACGATGGCTCCCAACCAGGAAACTGGGAAAGAGATGGAATTTGCAGCGAAGCGACACGAGCTGCTTTTTCATCCTCCAAGGCGCGGACGGGTAAAGCGTCTCATGTCAGCCCATTTGGTCCGAAGCTTTAAAGCCCTTGTCGGTAAAATCGTCAGGTTCTCCTCTCGGCCGCAACGCAACGTACATTCCCCCTGTAAAATCACCAGTCACCGCTCTCATCTTTGATTGCGCCTCAGGGCCGCGAAAGAAATCATCCTGCATGGCTATATATTGTACATCTGCTGTTCTGTTCTGGTTGTGTAGTAGCAGTGTCGAGCTGGAAAATGGGCCCGTGCTTTTCGGCTGAAGTTCTGTTATCTCGTCCGATGTGTCTGTAGAGTGTATGGATATGTACCGTGATTCCCGTTTTGCCATCTTCTTTCTGCGTATGCCATCATTTAAATGAAATGCGTGAATGTTTTTGGCTATTTGTTTTTGCAATCGCGATATCTTCTGCTACTTGTTCTCAACCTTTCACTGGTTCTGTCATACGTCCGTGTCCCATAGTTATTGGGTGATTTGAGCAACTGCTTCCGGAAAGTGACGTCATCCGGAAAGTGACGTCATCCTAGGGTTCCGACTCAAAGGTGATGAAAGGGACCCACAACTTACACGTGCGGAACTGGGCTTGTTTATCACGCATCTGTATTAACTAACTTATAAGGCCATCTACGATTAAAGGAAACGGGAAAACTTATCTAAAAAATCATAAATCTACTAATAACAGCTAATTAAGTTTTAAATCTTTTAATTGTATCAAATTATCCTAACATTTTGACAACTTGTTAATACTTTTTGATGATTTGCTAATTTAGTTATTAAAGCTAATTTTGATTAGAAATCGTTGATGTGACAGAGTAATCACCGCCGTTGTCCTAATGGGATGGCAAGCATTAACATGAACACATTTTACATTATTTTTTTTTTCAATTTTATGGTTTTTTTCCTTTTCCTTTTCTTTTTTCTTTTTTTTTTTCTTTTTTTCCTTTTCTTCTTTGCCGGTCATTATTAAGCCTCGTTGATGGCGGGCAGAGGTCCTCGGCCTCAAGCATGAGCTGTACTCCCTTGGGCTAGCAAGGACGATCCTTGTTGACTTATGCTCTGGCATCCTTCATCCGAGGCAGGCTAGTGAGAGCAACTCTCGCCTAAGTTTAATGAAGAAAAAAACAAAAAGAAAGTAAAGGAAAAAGAATTAGAAAATTTATAAAGAAAATATGCAAAAATTGTCCACGATCGCCCTTGGGCATGACTGACACTAATTAGACCGCCATGTCAATGATTTGTAGTCAAAATTGGTCGAAATGACTAAATTGACAAATCATCAAATGATTTAAGACTAAATAGTAGTCAAAATGTTTAGGACAAATTGGCACAATTGAAAGATTTTATAATTTTTGTGACAATTTTCCTAAAGAAACACATACCATATGTTTTTTTTTTTGGATTGGAAAGATACTTTTATTTATCATCAAGAGTTCTTAGACAAAATGCCCAGAGAAATGACATCAAAACACAACAGGTCCCAAAGAGTATTCAATGTTTGAGCTTTAGCTATCCAATGATTGTTGCTCTATCACAATGGGTCCCCGAGATGTTGCTAAAATGGCTAACTGGGCTCGAGCATCTAAGATTAGCGCGTCCACCTCCCCCAGAAAGTGAGATTCTTTTTGCAAGGCTCCACCCAGAATAAAGCAAAACACTTACCGTATGTGATTACCAAGTCCTGGTTAACCAACTTTTGGACACGGGAAGCAGGGTTTAAGTAATTTTTCTACGACAAGTCATGTGCTCTGGAAATTGCAAGGAATTAACTGATTGGACCAACACAAAGTCCAAAAGCAGAAGTTTATAATCAATTAAGAGCAAAGTCCTCAATTACGGCTAGCTATCATGATTTTTATGTGACCATTGAAAATGTCCTGCCGACACCCTGTTCCTTAAATATTAAGATTCCGTTTATTTTGTAGAAAATAACTTTGAAGGAAAAGTTTTCTGAATTTTCCAACGTTTGGCCCAAGAAAAATGAATGGGTAAAAAAATAATTTATGTCGACTGAAAAAAGATTCTCTAAAATTGGGGAAAATCATTTCGACTTTCTTATAGCCCTAGCTCATTTTCTCGTGCGCTTCCCCTTTCCTTGTTTTTGCATCTTGCTCCTCTCTACCCGATACCCGACCTCATCTCAAATGCCACCACCTTTGTCTCCACACTTGCGACCCTCAGCCCTTGTCAGCCACAACCGCCAGAGCACGGCAGCGAGCTTCCTCAAACACAGCAAGGCATTTCTTCCGCCGGCTTCTCCGACGTGCCCGCATTAGCAATTTGCTGTCCTCGTCATCACGGCCATCGACGGGGAGGACATTCCTCTCCTCGTCCCCAATCTTCCACTTGAGGAGGGGACTCTCCGGCTGGCTAGTTAATGTGCGTTGGGCTTGGCCGCCATGGATCAACCCATTTAATTTGGAAACTCGTTGAATGGGTGTGGATTCTAAACTTAATTAAATTAAATGGGTTGATGCCACACAATTCCATTGGAGTTAGACTTGATAAAAGGCTTCGAGCTTAAAGTCAAGCCCACTGTTTTTTTAATGTGACCGAAAATGAGCCCACAAGGATTAAGAGAGTCAACCCCATAATAGGATTGGGCAACAAGAACCCTAATCACCACTATTTTTCACCAGTTTGGGGGATCGGCCAGAGAAGAGGGGAACACACAGAAGAAGAACAGTCGTCAGAAAGAGCCAGAGAGTTCATGCAGAGAACACGCCCACTTTGAAGTCTCCATTACTTGCACAAGCAGACGTTCGAAGAAAAGGGGCGCAGTTTGACTGAAGAAAAGTTGAACTGGTGGAGGAAGACGTTCCCAAACTAGAAGAAAGAGGATTTTCGACACTGTAGCATCTTCCAATCGCTGCCGTGCAACGCCTGCTCGATCTCCCTCGCACTTCAACGTTCCAGCGAGCTACGGAGCCCCTTTCTTCGAAGCCAATCACTGCAGCTTCAGTATACACGCAAAGATCTCCAGCAATTCCAGTCTTGCCATGAGGACCGAATTGGTGTTCTCTATTGATGCTGTTTTTGGCGAATCCTCATTTTAGTTGTTAAACCTCGCTGCTCCACTGCTGCTCCCGAGAAGACCCAACATCATTGCCTTGGTCTTGCCATCGGAATCCTTGCCGGAGCACTCACATCTGTTGGAAGATAAGCAAGATATCTTCAGATCGCATTGAATATTCCTCAGATCAATCAAGATCAAATTAAAGATCAATTAATATCAAGTCTAGTCTGTACATTATTTAGTTGCCATTTTCATTATACATGTCTTGTAATATAAACATTGACATTGTACGTACAGAGATATACAGAGAATACAGAAAACCTTTCTCTTCAATTTTCTCATCCATATTCTTACATGGTATCAAAGCCCTTCTAGTTCTAACATAACTTCCACACTTGTCTTCGAATTGCCTCCCATGATCTTCTGTTCTTGGTTGTTGCTACACTTGCAAACCAAAACAGCATTCGGCAGGAATTCTTGATTCTTCGTTTTTTTACCAGCCTACAGAACAGAGTTATTGCAGAAGTTTTTTTTCTTCATCATGACAAATCTAGAAACACCTACCTCAGCCACCGAAGATCAGTCGACAAAGAATGCGACGCTCCACGCCTCGACAATTCAGAACTCATCCATCGTCAATTCGGTAGCTGATCAACAACCCAGTCAAACACAACACACGCTTTGGCAACCCAATCCGGCTCAGTTCAATCCAGGTTTACCTTTCTTTGGCTATCCTTATCAATGGATGCCGTACCCATGGATGCTTGTATCAAATTTAGATGCATCACAGCCGAGCTACCAAAGCATGCAGACCAATGGAGGTCTACCAACCAATGCTGGGGCAGGCTCAACCATCGGCCTTGAGCAGATGGACGAATTAGGGAATTCGAATCCGAGACGGACTACAACCAATGCGGGATTTCCAACAAGGTTCATACCTTTTCCCTTTGCGGCTGCCATGGGTCGCCTAGAACCCGGCGACGCGCTGTATGTTTCCATAGCCGACGGACCCGAGTTGAAGCTCATCAGCAACCATCTCACAGGATCCGAGAACTATTTGAGTTGGGCGCGAGATTCCGCCGAGCCCTCATCACAAAAGACAAAGAAGGGTTTATTGACAGAACAATTCCCGTTCCAACTGATGAAAAATTAAGGTGACAATGGAAAAAATGCAACCAGCTTGTTAGGACATGGATAGGAAATTGTATTAGCCCATAAATAGCCGCTGGGTTGCCTCTGACAGAGGACTCAAAATTTTTTTGGGATAGTATAAAAGAGATGTACGGGAAATTGGATCGAGCAAAGATTTTCTCATTGCATCAAGCTCTCTCCGGACTAAAACAAGGAAACATGACCATGACGGCCTGCTTCAACAAGCTCTCAGCTCTCTGGAACAAGCTAGAGGCCGCCGAAGAAAAACTTGTTGGATCCAAAGAGACTCTCCAACAGTATAAGGAGATGAAGGATCGAGAGAAGGCGACGAGATTTTTGCTAATACTTAACGATTCTTACCTTACTTTTAGGTCGCAAATCTTGGCCAGGGAGCCTCCGCCGCCAATTGGATGGATTTTCCAACTTGCCATGCAGGAGGAGAGCCAAAGACTCACCTCGACGGAGGGCTTCGCTCTCGCGGCAAGAATCGAGAGAGGAGAAACAAAAACCCTATAAAAGAGGCGGATTTCGTCACTAGGGTTCACTGAACAGAGACCTTTTAAAGGTCTTGCGATCGACGGCTCAGATCGCACGCAGTGATCTAACGGCTTTAAAGGGTGTGCTACGCGGACGATTTGGACGGTAGAGACAGCTTCGGATCAAATAGATCCAACGGTCCTCCTTTTTCGAAGAATCTCGGGTCAAATTATGGGCCGAATTATGGATCGAATTTGAGGAATAAAGGAAAGCTATTTGTTGCGACCTCTTTTTTTCGGCGCCTGCAATCGGGTACAGGTGCCTAAAGAGGCTAATGGCTCGGTTGAAATTAATTATGCCCGGACTCTCCCAAGTCCACCAATTCACGACTTTAATAGTCTAAATTTTTAACCTGTAAATTAAATTTAAAACGAAGTCGCCACTAATCGGTTTGAGGTGGATCGATTAGAAACCCAAACGAAGTATCGGGAGAAATACTCGCTCCTACGCAACCAGAGAAATCAGGATCAGGGACTTGATTATACTAGTTAATGCCCTTTCGCATCTAATCTTGTTTAAACCCCGAGATTTTTTGGATGTTCAAGGGATTTTCCATGCATTTTTGGGAGGAAAAACATTTTTTTGAGTTTTTTTTTAAAAAAAATTTTGGACACAAAAGAGATTTTTTGGGATTTTTTGGTATTTTTGGAAAAATACAAGTCTTTTTGGTTTTTTTCTAAATTTTTTGGCTTTTTTTTTTGGATTTTTGGCATTTTTTGGAAAATATGGAATATTTTTGATTTTTTTGATTTTTCTGGAAAATAAATTATTTTTATTTTTTTAATTTTAAAAATATTATATTATATTATAATAATATAAAAAACGAACCGAGTCGAGTTCTCGGGTTGGGATCGACCGGATCGCGACTTGCGAGACCGGACGGCTCGCGGTCTTTGGCCCGACTCAGGTTTTTTCTCCTCTCATTTTAAAAAAAAAAAAAACCAAACCGTTCTTGGCCCATTTTCATAAAATCTAGGCCAACTCAACCCAGCCCACGTGCACAACTCAGCCCAGGTGGAACCCTACCCGGTTCAAACCCACGCCTGACCCGTCCTTCAGCCGCCGACCCGGATTACAAGCCGCGACCCGATTCTAGAAACCCTACCCGAATTTGTGGAGCCCTACCCGGCCGCGACCAACTTCTGATCCGAGTTCGACCAGGCACGATGCTTCCTCCCTCTCACCTAATCGCGGCGCCGATGGAGGAAACGACGGAGGCGTCGAAGAAGGAGGCAGCGCACGGGACGACGCTGAGGCGGACGGAATTGGGCAGCGTCGAGGACGACGCGGAGACAAGCGGAATCGAGCGGCGTTGGGGATGACATAGAGACGGACGGGGTCGAGGCAGCGTCGAGGACAACGCGGAGATGAACGGAATCGAGCGGCGTTGGGGACGACACATAGACGGATGGGATCAGGTGGCGGACGACAGCTGACCTGATGTTTGAAGCGGACGGCGACGGCACGGCTCAAGATGATGGCTCTCTCTCCTCCGGTTGACCTCATTCAACTCTTCTCCCGCTCAGATTTGCCCCCTCACGCTCGGATCTCTCTCCCTCAAGCTCGCCTGCTCGCAGATCCGGGTTCGCTTGCCGCCGGCCTCCCCCGATGTCTCCCGGTGGGAGGTCGTTTAAGCTCACGACCAGTCTCCTGTCTCGCTCGCTCGCTCTTCGATTCCTCCCCCGAAGTCTCTCAGTGGGAAGATCTCCAAGCTTGCAATGCCCTTCGACGGAAGTTGTGCCCTCCTATTTATAAGCGAGGAGGTCCGGTCGACGGAAGGACTTGGCCGCCGGTCTTTGGCTTGCCGACTAGACTCCCGCGGTCGAACCGTTGTCTCATCTCAGCATTAAAGTCGCGCATTGAAGGCGCATGCGCGTCGTCCTCTCTTTCGGCGGCCTACCTCCGTGCCTCTCTACCGTAGGCTGCCCTTGAACGTGTCGTCGACCACCACGCGTGAGATGCAGAGCTGTCTAAGGAAGAAGAAGATAGGAGGAAGAAGAGAAGGGGGGGCTCACGAGAGAGAAAAGAGGGGAGGGGCTGGGCTCAAAGGCCCAACCCCAATGGGCTGCTTCTTTTTTGCTTTTTTTTTTTGTTTTGTTTTGTTTTGTTTTGTTTTTTTGTTGTTTTTGTTATTTGTTTTGTTTATTATTTAAAAAAAAGAAATATAAAAGAAATTAAGGCCTAATTAATAACCTAATCAAAATTTAGGCGTCAACACTATTTTGCGACTATTGCAAGCGGCCCCACCACACAATCGACAGTTGTTGGAAATTGCATAGTCGACTTGGAGAAAAAAAGAAGGAAATATCAGCAGCAACAACTTATCAACTCACATGATCAACTGATCAATCCATCACACATGCTGAGTATCAGCAATTGATGCAAGCATTGCAAAAATTGGATATTCCAAAAAGGGGGAGCAGCTTTACAAGTATTTCTCATTGCCTAATAAATGCCATATCGAGGAGTACTTGGATTATTGATTTTGGAGCTAGTGATCATATTGCCCGTGACAAGAAGCTATTTACTGTTATTAATAAAGATTTGGATAGTCCCATTATTGTGCAATTGCCGAATGGAAATGTTGCTTGTGTGTTTATAACGGGGACAATCAATCTTAGCCCTCAGCTTACTCTCACAAATGTCCTCTATGTTCCAGAGTTTCAATTTAACCTTATCTTTGTGTCTAGAGCCTATGAGGAAAATTCTTGTAAGGTTTCTTTCATTGCTGATAGCTGTCTCTTTCAGGCCCTTTTGACTGGGAAACTGATGGGTTGGGGTAATCTGTCTAAAGGACTATAGTTCTGGAGAAATTTAGCAAATCTTGATCAATTTCATTGTAATAAACAATCATTGTGTAATTTGACTACCAATAATAAACAATTCATTTTGCATTCCATAATGGGTCATAGTTCTTTATTTCCTTATTTGCAATGTCATATTTGTCCACTTGCCAAACAGTCCCGTATTTCCTTTCCATTGAGCACAAATCGTGCAAATGATTCATTTTCCTTACTTCATATTAATGTCTGGGGTTCTTATCATACACAGAACCATGATGGGTCCCGGTTTTTCCTCACCATTGTGGATGACCATTCAAGGGCCACATGGATTTTTCTCATGCAATCTGGTCAAGTCATATCCCATTTAAGGACCTTCGTTTCTCTATCAAAGACTTAATTTGGCAAGACAATCCGCCGAATACGAACAGACAATGGGAAGGAATTTTTTAACCATGAGTGTACTGGTTTACTCTCATCTCAAGGGATTTTACATGAGAGTTCTTGTACGTATACTCCACAGCAAAATGGAATAGTGGAACGGAAACATCATTACCTATTGGACGTTGCTCGCGCCTTGAAGTTTCAAGCTTCCACCCCTGACAATTTTTGGGGAGACTGTGTTTTAACTGCAGCTTATTTAATCAATAGAATGCCGACCAAGATTCTCGATGGTCGAAGTCCTTTCGAATTGCTTTTTGGGAAGAAGCCAAATATGAGTCATTTGAAGATTTTTGGATGTCAATGTGATGCCACTATAGTGGGACCTAGAGATAAGATGGGTCCTCGCGCTTGCTGTTGCACGTTCATGGGATGTCCCACTTTACAAAAGGGGTACAGGATTTATGATTCATCTACATGGGAATTCTTTGTTAGTAGATATGTTTCGTTCCAGGAGAATATTTTTCCTTTTGCTGCACAAGAACCAAGCACAAATAGCCGATGACATTACTCTTCGCCTCATATTGAAGAAACAGCAAATGATCCAGGCTATATTCTATTTCCTGCATCAACAGACAGAAGGGACCCTTCTGCATCAGCCATGGAATTAACACCTCCGTTGGAACCCACGCATCAAATCTCGGATGATGAAGCTGTGCTTGACTCCACTTCTATTAATACTGGTACAGATCATTCATCCACTCCTGTTGATACTGGCTCAGGTCAATTATCCCTTGCAAATACCCCACCAAGGCGTTCTTGGTGAGTAACGCGCCCACCAACTTGGACGAAAGACTACATATGTGGCATTAGAAACTCACAAGGTATTTTTTTTTTCCAATCTCCTCTTATGTTTCATTTGATCGACTATCGGCGGAACGTCGTTGTTGCATTTCTCGCATTTCTGAGGAGTGAGAACCATCCAATTATGATGAGGCGAGCACTGATCCAAGATGGTAGAAAGCTATGCAAGCAGAATTGTAGGCTTTAGTGGACAATCAAACATGGGAATTCGTCTCTCTACCCCCAGATCGGAAGGCAATTGGATGCAAATGGGTGTATAAGATCAAATATCGAGTAGATGGATCAATTGAATGGTACAAGGCTCGATTAGTGGTTAAAGGTTTCACGCAGTGGGAAGGTTTTGACTATCACGATACCTTATCTCCCATCGCTAAGGATGCTACGGTATGCTCATTCCTCTCGTAGTAGCTTTTCAGGATTGGTCGCTGCATCAGATGGATGTCTACAATGCCTTCTTACATGGAGATTTAGATGAAGAGATTTATATGGAAGTGCCATAAGATTTACGGAGACAGGGAGAGAATAGAGTATGTCGTCTTCGCAAATCCTTGTATGAACTTAAACAAGCTTCCAGACAGTGGTATGCTAAATTTGCTAAGTCCCTGATAGCTGCAGGATTCCAACGATCCAGATTTGACTATGCTGTTTTTACACGGACTAAAGGTACGTCATCTATATACTTAATGATATATGTAGATGATATACTTATTATGGGAAACGATAAAGTAGCTATCCAAGTTTTCAAGGAATACTTATATTCTACATTTCACATAAAAGATTTGGGTACACCCAAATATTTCCTTGGAATAGAAATTGCACGATCAGATCAAGGAATATCTCTTAGCCAGAGAAAATTTGCATTGGAAATCATATCGAATGTGTTTGTCAGGATATAAGCCAGCTGTGATTCTAATCGAGTAAAATGTTAAATTGACTATAGCAAATTATGATGCTGAAGTGTCTCAGCAAGTAGATCTAGTACTCAAAGATCCATTGAGCTATCGGAAACTTGTTGAGAAGCTCATATATTTGACTATGACCAGGCTAGATATTACTTATGTTGTACAAACACTCAGCCAATTCATGCACAAGCCAAAGCAGTCTCACATGAATGCTGCATTGAAAGTTGTGAAGTACTTGAAGAAATGTCCTAGACTTGGGATTCTTCTTTCCAGGAAGTGTGATATGAGAATGACATCGTATTGTGATGCAGATTATGCCACTTGTCTGATGAGCAGGAGATCCATAACTGGTTTTTGCATTAAGTTGAGAGATTCTTTACTTTCGTGGAAAATCAAGAAGCAGCGAACCGTCTCCTTATCTTCGGCAAAAGTAGAATATCGAGCTATGGCGAAAACGACATGTGAGATAGTATGGCTACGAGGATTACTTCGGGTAGGGGTGAGCGGTCATAGGTTTCAATTCGGTTCCGTCTGGAACCTGGATCCTACCCTCAGGTACAAGTTCTTTATTTTTTGGAACTTGGAACCTATCCGTCAAAACCGAGAACCTGAAACCTACCCTGTCACAGGTTCTAGGGTCAGTTCCATGTTCCAACAAATTCCTTTTCTTTTTTTTTTTTTTGTCATTTTCAGATTTAAATTATAACGTACGCGCATACTCTACGGTAACTTCCCACATCTTAGCAAACATACCAATGCCAACTGCCAAGAATTTAAACATACATAATCAAAACTGGAAGAACTAGAGAAGACTGACTAAGCGTTATAGAAGACTAACCTTATGCAACCAATGTTTAAGATGAGCTGTTGGCAATCTAAGACACCAATCCTCATACATATCGAGAACGTGGTGCATGATAGCCATCCTGCGTCTACCCTCTAATGCAGATATGAAAACAACAGTTATAGACTTCACATGTTAAAAAGCCATGTCAATGACTCCAGCCAAGTTCCTCTCTTACTTAAAAACATGCTAGGGCATCAAACCATGTTTCATTAATGGTCCGTTCAATATTAGTCTACTTATAAGGACATTCTTCTTGTTTGATCTCCTAAAACAACACAAGAGTTACTGGTACTGCAATCTATGCCCAAAATACCATTTTACTGTTTGACCCATTGATTTTTCAATTGCTCTCATAAGTTCATAGATAAGTATTTGTAAATGTAGCAAACCATCAATCTCATTTCTAGAGAAATCTTTCAGCAGAATTATGAACGCAAGACTAGGGGCAACAATCTGCACAAGAACGGCAAGTTGTCACAAACCCACTTTTTGATAGGTACAGCTCCAAGTGTTGCCCTCATTCGAAGTTCAGTAAATAGATTATATAATCCCCAATCCCTCAGGACAGGATCCAAAAGCAGGCACGGCATCAAAGGCTCTTCTAGTTACAATAACAGCATTCCCATAGTCTTAAAAAATGGCAAATACTTTTTAGGTACGAAACAGTTCTCAATTTGGAATGTTTGATCAATATAATTTGATTCAACAAGCTTCAAGAGATGGGCATAAACAAGGGACAAAGTCATGCAGTAAACTTGTTATGAGCATATCTTTTTTTCATCAAGTAGAAATCTATCTTGACACCCACAGACAGAGGAAAAGGGCTACTAGAAAGGAGAATTGGAAATAGCATAATGAGCCATCACATAAGATGCGTGTGAAGAAAAAGGAGCATCACAAGAAGGACATCTATAAGAAAGGCAAACCCAGGGAATCAAAGTCTGGATTTCTTCAAGAGCAGCTTTCATCACCTCTTCATATAGCATCGAGTTCTTCTCTCCAAGGACATCCTTCTTGTTGATAATCACAACCAACCCACGTCCTTATACTACAGCTTGTCTGACTATGACCCTTTCGGCATGCTTCATGCTTCGTTGTGCTTCGGCAATCTAAAAAGGTAGGGGCAAAAAATGCATCAGTTCCAACAATTGAATCTATTTATGCAGAAGTATCAATTTTAGTTGAGCAGGTTACAGAAGGAAAATGAACTGAAAATTTCTAATGGGGGGATGAAGCATTCGGATCTAAACCCACAAGATGTTGCCATTGGCATAATGATGCCATCAAAACTCCATCAATTTGAAATTGTTGGTATAATGATAAGGTACATCAAAACTCCATCAATTTCCAGCAAAATGATGCTACAAAATACAAATGGCAACTCAAAATTTGCTACCAACAACTTGCTCATCCAGAATTTGAACTCCAAAAACAATGAAAATGACACCAGAGGGACTATAATCACTGAGCAATCTCATACCCTTGGAGAGAAGGTCCAGAAATCCAATTTCACCGGTCGAGCGGTGTCCGATGCTGAGCAGGGACGTCGGTCGCTAGTCTTCGGGGCAACGGTGTTAGGCTTCACGACTGCTGGTGTCGGGTCGTCAGAGCAGAGGTGGAGACAGCAGCAGTGGCGTCATGGGTCAGAATCGGAGACCTAGTGACCAGAGGCGGTGGGTCGCGAGTGGAGACAACAGTCGGTGTCGTTGGGGCTTCGGCGCAAGCAGCGGCAATGGGTTGCGACGGAGACAGCATAATTGGCATCGTCGAGGCTTCCGGCGTGAGTAGCGGACGCAGAATCGGCGTTGTCGGGCTTCTCGCACGAGCGAGGCGGTGGGTCGCGAGTGGAGAAAGCAGAATCGGCGTCATCGAGGCTTTTGGCCCTAGCAGCGGCGGTGGGTCGCGAGCAGAGATAGCAGAATCGGCGTCGTCGGAGCTTCTGGTGCGAGCAAAGGCGGTGGGTCGCCAACGGAGACGAGCTTGACTTAGATCTGCCTGTGTTGGGTAGTCGGTGACGGCGCCGAAGCAGAGCACGACAGCGATGGGCGTCAAGTGGCGAGGGCTCATGCTAGCGACGTTGGCGGCGGCGTCAAGGGCGGTGGCCTTGAAGGCGAGGCGTCCGATGGCGAGACTCGGAGCGGCATCCGGGGAGACTTTGAAAAACTGAAAGTGAAAGGATCGAGAGTCTTGGGGAGGGGGTTCCTTTTGGAACCCTAACCAGTTTCAAAACCGGTTTCGCGACCGGTTCTGATTCCGATTCTGATTTTGCTTGGAACCGGAACCGGAATCGGGATCACCGGTTCCCGGAGAAATGGAACCGGGAACCGGAGCCGGTCCTTTAAGAACTGGGAACCGCGCTCACCCTTAACTTTGGGACCTTGGAGTGCGAGTCGAGGGACCAACCAGATTATTTTGTGACAACGATGCAGCTCTCAAACTAGCATCAAATCCCATTATGCATGAGAGAACGAAACACATAGAAGTGGACTGCCGTTTTACTCAAGAGAAAATTCAGGAAGGTATAATCGAGACACGGGGGATTGGAATAGAAGAACAACCTGCAGATATCTTCACCAAGCCTCTATGTCAAAGTCAGCATGTGTATCTCTTAAGCAAGCTCGGCGTCTTGGATATCTACAAGCCACCAGCTTGAGGGAGAGTGCTGGAAGATACGCAAGATATCTTCAGATCACATTGAATATTCCTCAAATCAATCAAGATCAAATCAAAGATCAATTAATATCAAGTCTAGTCTTGTACATTATTTAGTTGCCTTTTTCGTTATACATGTCTTGTAATATAAACATTGACATTGTACGTACAGAGATATACAGAGAATACATAAAACCTTTCTCTTCAATTTTCTCATCCATATTCTTACAACATCGGCTTTGGTTTGTGAGGAAGATTCACGAAGGCCCCCCCTACGCTTAAGGTTCACTTTGCAGGTTTTTCTAGCGTCCTAGCAAACCTTCACAAGTTCTAGCGAAGCCCATTTTCCTACCACCGTGACTGATACGCCCACGGATCCATCTCCGTGGCACAACTGCAGCAGCACCATCTTAGCCCGCCAGTTATGGTCGCTCGCCCAACCCTTCAAGCAAGCACCACAGCCACGCTTCCTCTGCACTGAGCCAAACTTCCAACGACGAGACCAATCTAGGGTCGATCAACCTCACAAGATTTGACCAAAAAAAAAAACCTCACAAGACGGGATAGGAGGAGTGCAGCTGGTGAATCCACATGGCTCTGACTGTTGAAGATAGGATTCTATTTGATTCTGATTTTTTATATTCGAACTAATTGATTCCATCAATCCGCAAGTTGGATATCAGTAAAATAGGAAAACATAATATGATGTTAAAATTATGTCTCGAGTTTGAGCTCAATATGAGATTCAACGCACACGAGGAGCATTTGTTGATCAAAGTCCGGTGCAAATTGACAATAAAGAAGCAAAGCATGAACGCCCTCTGCACATGTGTACATTTGTAGTCCATTTTCTCTACCTCTTTAATTGCATGCACATGGATGGATGTTGAAGACTAAGGCCAAAGTAAAAAGTTGTAGGCTTGTTTTGTCTTCTTTCATTAACTCCTTGTTTCTTTCCTTTGCTATTTCATTCAGCTGCAGTCGACAAAAGAAAAGAAAGGGTAAAAAGGAGTTGAACATCATGGACATGATCTTGGAAGACAGCGGCCATCCTTTTTTATGATTATCTTCAAAGATTATGGGCGCATGTTTTCTGCCTCATTAAATGCGTTCCCATGCAAAGTGTGCATGTGTGCTCATGAATTTAGTGGGCGTCCTTGCTAATTGTGGGCGCCTAAATGAATTCACATTTTTGTCTTGTTTCTCCTATAAAAGGAGGGTTGGAGAAGAGAAGTAAGGTAGAGCTGGAGAGAGAAGTCGTGAGCCTTCCTGGAGAAAAGGTAGAAGCTCTCGGCAGAGAGGAATTTTCTCGTTGTAAATTATACTTGAGTGTTTTAGCTAGTTAAATTTTTGTAAGTAGAATTTATTTAATTTTTTGAGTGATGTTTCATTAGGAATTATGATGGGCTAAATACTATGTAAGTTTTTTTCTTTTTTGTCGATAAATATGATGTGAGTTATTTGGGTGTAATTTGGAGCTGAGAAATACTAAGAGTGTGTTTAAGTGCTCGAGTGATTATAATCTTCGATGTATCACTTGTTTCTATGATGAAATTTCATACTGCTCTCCTCATGGACGTAAGTTCGATATTCGGACCGAACCATATAAATATGGTGTTCGATTTCCTTTCCTTCATTCTGACTATTTTATTTGATTCGATTCGCTTGTCCATATTCCACAACAATATTGTATATTTTTTCCTATTTTTTTTCTTGTATTATGAATATTTTTATGTATTGTGCAAAATATATTAAAAAATACAGTTATAATTCTCCCATAATTCCTATTCGATTTTTATCATCTCTTCCTTGATTTCGCTCATGATATCAGAGTATTCCTTTTTGACCTATCTTCTATAAAGTTTTTTGGATTGCTTTTAGAGAGATTTCTAACTTGTAGCAAATACGCGAAACAAAGTTTGCACTTCAGGTAAGAATCCACGTATTTATTTATCAACGATATCAATTTCTGATGAAAATCGCGATCCGGGCATACATGCATTGGAAGAAGCTCCCAATTCACCCCAAAACCGGACTTTAGATCTAATTGATTCGATTTAAGAGGAGTGGTCTTCCATCCAATACCTTATTGGTCTTGTTTAATATCTCTATCCAGTCCAGTGGCCCCTCGTCCACTAGTTTCCAGGTCAAGGCCAATGGGCTGCTGGGCTAGATCAATTATGGGTCCAACACGGTCATCCAGAGAAGAAGCAACTTCCGCTCGTGAAGCTCAGCTCAGTGGAGGTGGGCAGGTTCCTTTTGTTCTCAGGACCAACCCCAACCTGAATAGCGGGTCGGGCTGGTCGTCTCCGGGTCATAGACCCAAATTGACACCAACGGGTTTAAGGACAAATTTCTACCTGGGCTTTCAACCCAGTTTCCTGCCTTATGCCGTTCCAACCACCGAAGCCCCGATGACCCACTCTATATGTCATCGGCCGATGGACCGAAAATATGACTCATCAACAAACAACTCACTGGACTAGAAAACCGTTCCACTTCGGCTCAAGATTTCCAGTGAGCTCTAGTAACAAAGGACAAAAGCGAACTCCATGACGAAACTATAGCTTTTCCAACCAACGACTAGCTATAACGATATTGTCACAACTGGAACCAAATCGTTCGGACATAGATTAGGAACCGTGTAGCTCCCAAGGTTGTGGCTAGACTTTGATCAACTGAAGAGTCGAAAACCATGTGGGACAATATCTAGAAAATGTATGGAAGCTCGACCGAGCCAAAATCTTCTCACTCAATCAAGCCTTGCCAGAGTTGAAGTAAAGGAAGCTCTCGGTCACCACTTGCTTCAACAAGCTCTTGGCTCTATGAAATGAGCTTGAGGCAGCTGAGAAGAACTCAAGGACCCGAGGTGACTCTAAAACAATATCAGGCCATCAAAGAACAAGAAAAAGCGACTTAAATTCTCCTAATCTTGAATGAGAGCCAATCACCTTTCTGGTTGTAGATCCTTGCAATGAAACCCATCTTGCCGGTCAGTTGAATCTACCAACTGGCCGTCCAATAAGAGAAAAACATCTAGCCACGGCTGAATATGTGCAGGTGGGAGAGAGCGTGACACTTGCTACTTCGGCGAGACCATTGCAATGAACTCCAGCAGCCCTTGCATCTAATTTTGTGGTGCCTAGATTTCACTAGGAAGAGGAAGGAAACCCTAGAGGGTTTTGGACAGACAGCCCAGATCAGAAGCAAGGATGCAAGGGTTCGAGGTTTATTATTTGCCCATCCTTGCGGCCAAATCCTATAGCCCATATCAAGCCACATTAGCATCGGCTTTTAAACCATTTAATGGTCAACAGAATGTCACGTCATCATAGAAAGGAGGTTGTCAAAAAGAGAAAAAGTAAAAAAAAAGATACATTATGTGAATATTGCAAGTGCTCACATTATATTATTAATACATATTAGAAATTACATGGAAAGTTTAATGATAAAGAAAAAAAGGGAGAAAGAATTCTCTATTTAACAGGTTCAGCACAAGGGACTAAAGGGCAAATCAAACAATTACCCAAGATAAGTACAAAATATCATGATGGCTTTGAGTCAATTAAGAACTAACAAGATGGCAAGTTTTTCAAGTACCTCTTTTTGCAAGGAAAATTCTATTTGAGTTGATACATAGATAATTTATTTAAGTGCTAGTGACCACATAATATGTAATTGACAATTTTTTTCTCATGTTCACAAAAGACCCCACTTAGCCATATCAGTACATCTTCCAAATGGGAATATCCCTTATGTCACTATTGGCATCGTTTATTTTAGTCAATGTATTATCCTTAAGAATGTCCTCAAGAAAGTAAAACACTTAGATCAAATAAATACAAGTTAACTGAGAATCCATTTGCTGATGTTTAAGTAACTTTTGTCATGTAATTTTCGGAAAAATTCACTACCAATGTAATGAAAGTTACTTAGTACATTAAGAAATTTCTACAGTGGATAATTTTACTGAATTAGTTAGTTAATACTTATAAAATAAAAAAGTTAATTAACTATCTTCCGGAATTACCAAATGCTACTTTTGTAATTGAGAAATTACTAACGAGTTCGAAAAGGTTATGGTGACTAATTAAAAGATCTTCAAGTCGGAAAGCGCCGGGGTTTTCTTGATCGGATTGCTCAACATGGGTCTAACAAGGTAGAAAGATCCGGTTTTTTTTTTTCTTTTTCTTTTTCGTGGAATTAGAACACCTACATCCAAAGGATCCCTGGAATGTGCGGCTCTTCTGGACTGGAACACACACTCTTTTTTTGGCTGTCTGGAACATCCAGCTCTTGTGCAACATGGTTGGAAGATCGATCCTATGAATTCGTCTTAGTCAAAGTACCGAATCTGGACGGAATATGATTTTAGATAGTCATCCTTGCAGTTGGAACATCAAACATACTCTCATTTGCTTGAGCACGTAATGAGCACTTACCTCAGCCACATGAGGGCGTGGTGGTGGGAGCGCTTTCTCTCAAGACAACATTCCTAGTACTTTGGTTATCTAGCTATTTCCTTCCCAAAATGGCTTGATAAAAAAAAAAAAAAAACATTAAATGGACTCATTTTATGAATGATTTGATGAATAGAGTCAATGAAAATGTCAAATCTACAAGAAAATTTGCATTTTCTTAGCAGGATTGGCTGAGGGTTGAACTATATTGACATAATTTATGAGTCTTTCCACATATAATGACTATAGAACTCTATCCTGCTTAGACAAGCCAAATTTAGCTAGCTTCCTTGTTTTTTTTTGGTCACTTACAAGGCTTGGAAGACTCTTGCTTTAATTTCCATCAGCCTTTAAACCAGGTTGCGAGAGAGCAGCACAAGCGTCATGCTTAGGTGAAACGTTGGAGTGCTGCATCCAAGTCCCAGATGGTAAGAGTTCAGTAGTCAAAAGCAACATCATAGATTATACATTCTTGATTTAATTAGCATAAGCATGTCGAATATACTGTGAATGAATAAGGATCACCTTGAGGCTAGATACTTACGGTAATTACCCCCCAACGTGGAGAAAGATGCGTTCAAATACTGGGTAGGTAGGTCGGATGCTTGAAAGAGGTAATTAAAAAAAATGTTCATTTCCAAAAGTAAAACGGCTGTCGCCCCTGGTTTTGGATCCCATCACATTAGAAGCCAAAAACGCCAGAGTAATATTATTCCTTTCTTACTTTTCTGAGAAACAATACTACTTTTTGGAATAAATGGAAAGTTGACGGATTCCATTAAGATTGCCGTGGAGATGAAGCATTAACAGAAGCCGTCGATTGATAACTCGGTCTTGGATTCTCCTTCATTTCCAATCAAACCAGCATAAAAGAATCGCTCCCTCATCGCACCCGCAACAGGCGTGCGGCGGAGATGCTGTCCTGACTCCTTAATCACAACGTTAAGTAGATGATCCAGCACACAACCGCGCAGGATCTTCTCCTTCGGCCTGCTCTCGGTCGACGTCATCGACGTCATCGGGTTGACAATGAGAGAAAAGCACCTGACCAGTTCCCCCAACTTGAGGAGAAAATATTTGAGTGGGTTCTGATGATCTGATGGAGAAGGAAGAACGACGACAAGGGACTAATGGCAGACGGATAACTACAGAGACTGATGGCAGATGGATAACTACAGAGACTTTGTAGGAATGTTGTTTTCAGTCTGAACCCGCTTGTTATTATAAGATGCCATGTACGATAATAGAACATGAAGGAGCTTCTTTTTGTTAAAATAGTAGGAATGGGCCAACATGCACCGTCCCTCTTTTGACCTTTTCGTTTTGTTAATCAATTATGAAAGCGCGCTTCATTTTCGCCACATAAACCTTTTGCAAAGCTTTGTTCCTAGTCGGGATAACATCATCGCCACGTTAACTTTTTGCAAAGCTTTGTTCTTAGTCAGGATAACATCATGAAAATCTTAAAACTAATATATCATTGAGATATTTATCTTAATAAACTCCAGATTAGTATAGTTTTGATAAATTTATCCCTTTATTTTTCTGCTAAATTTGATTAATATTATGAAAATATACAAAAACTGATACTTAATAAAAAAATACTAAAACTAATACATTTGTCAACTATTACGTGATATTTGAGTTAACAATTTAATGGTAAAATTCAATGGAAACTAATGAAGGATAAATTTGTCATACATATACTAATTTGAAATTTTTTAATGGTAAAAAAATCAATTTAAAATAAATTTGTCACAAACGTACCAATTTGAAGTTTTTTTTTTTGGTTTTGTAGTATCAGCCCTAAAAAGTCGGATTGTTTGTCATTTTTCATCACGCAGAACTTTGATATCACGCTTTAAAAAATTGTCTGGCAGGGATCAACCATGAAGATCCGAATCTCAATCTTAAGGGGAGTAGGATCGATAGAAAGTTGACGTGCACGCGGAAAAACTGACATATTAACCGGGAGTACTTTGGTACCACGCTGTTTGGGACATTATCTTCTAAACTTGCAATTGGTTCAATAATAGATCAACAGTAGTACTTGGAGTTGACTTGCCCTCGTTAACTTTTTTTTTCCCCCTACAAATCGATTGAATAGTTAGAAGACTATCCGCCATTTCAATGGTGTCGGACGTGCAATGTGTAAAATTACACGGTTCGTATACCTAATATTCATCCAAAATAGTGACATTCCGTCTCATGGAAAGAACCCACAGGTATCAACTAGGGAAAGGAGGCGGTGCTAACTCCAAAGAATGAATTGGCAACCTGACCAGCTCGTTGGTGTCACTGTCTACCGATAACCTCAATTTGAGTACGTGTGTTATCGTACTCTGGATGAAGATACTCTCAAATTCTTTTACCGGTCTTTCCGGTGTCCAGTTAACGAGGAAATGAATCCAGATGTCCCAAAGCACCAAACGTGCAAGGAAAACTCCTCGCCAGTTGCACATCACCCACGAAACACGCCGAGAGAAACACTATAAACACCTGTCTCTGTCGCTCCACTCAAGCATTACCTGGCCTTATCTCTATCTCTCTCTCTCGAAAAGCAAGGGAGAGAAAGCGCGATGGCTTCCAACCAGGAAGCTGGGAAAGAGATGGAATTAGCAGTGAAGCCGCAAGAACAGCTTCTTCATCCTCGCAGGCGCGGGCGCGTAAAGCTTCTCATGTTAGCCTATTTGGTCCGAAGGTTTAAAGCCCTTGTTGGTAAAACGTCATGCTCTGCTTCCGGCAGCAACGCAACGTACATTCCCCCGTAAAGTCACAACTGCCTTCTCTTACCTTCGATTACGTGCTGGGGTCGTGGACAAAATCATCCTGGATCGCGGTATAGTGTACGTCTGTGGCTGTGTTCTGCTTGAGCAGTAGTAGTAGTGTCTGAGCTGGAAAATGGCTGAGTGTTTTCAGGCTGATGTTCTGTTATCTCATCCTATATGTGTCTCCACAGTGTATGGATATGGACCATAATTCATGTTTCGTTTTCCCATTTCCGCGTACGCCGTCATTTAAATGAAATGCGTGAATGTTTTTGGTCATTGTTTTTGCAATCGTGATATCTTCTGCTACTTGTTCTCAACCTTTCACTGGTTCTGTTTTACCTATACGTCTGCGTCCCATAATCCTCGGTGATTTGAGCGACCGAATTCGGAAAGTGAGGTCATCTTAGGGTTCCGACTCAAAAGTGATAAAAGAGATCCATAACTTACACGCGCCGACCTGGGCGTGCTTGTTATGTATCTGTGTTAATTAACTTGCAATGCCATGTCCGATCAAAAGAAATAGGAAAAGTTATCTCAAAAGTACTAATCCTATTGTACAATAGCCAATTAAGTTATATCTTTTAGTTGTGCTAATATATTCCTAAACCTTTTGATAATATGTCAATTTGGTTCTAAACATTTTAATGATTTGCCAATTCAGCCCTCTCGTCTAATTTTGCCTAAAAATTGCTAATGTGATGGTCTAATCAGTGTTGACTATCCTATGTGATATGGTCAACATTGATGTTAACAGTTTTTACAATTTAAAAAAAAAATTATAAATTTTTTTCTTTTCTTTTTCTATATTCTTTTTTCCATTTTCCCTTTTTTTCCCTCCATCGACGGTGGCTAGAGGAGGCCGTTGATGGTTAAGGGAGGTCATTAGCCCAAGGCGAGGGCGATGAATCGTTGATCTCATGAGGGTTGTCCTCACCAACCCAAGCAAAGGCAACCCACACCCACCTCGATGAGGGCAACCCTTGCCGACCCAGGCGTGAGCAACCTTTGCCCAAGGCTAGCAAGGGCAACCCTCACTTGAGGCTAGTAGAGGGAAAAAGGGAAAAAAAAGGAAAAAAGAAAAAAAAATTACAAATCTTTTTAAAAAGGCAAACATTGTCCACGAAAGCACTGGACATGTCATGTAGTGGTTTCCAACCAAAATTTATTGAGAGGACTAAATTAGCAAATCGTTAAAATGTTTAGAACTAAATTGGCAAATCATCCAATGGTTTAGGAATAAATTGGTATAATTGAAATGTTTAGAACTAAATTGGCAACTTATCAAAATATTTAGAATTAAATTGACACAATTGAAAGGTTTAAGATAGAATTAGCCATCGTAATATAGGTTTATGACTTTTTGGATAATTTTGCCAAAGAAATATTATTTTATGTAATTACCAAATCTTAGTAAAGTAACTTTGGAACACGTCTAGTAGTAGTTTTTTAAAGACGAGTCTTGTCCTCTGGATATTACAAGGAATCAACTAAATGAACCAACAAACACGTCCACACGCGGAGGTTTATTATAATCAAGTAAGACCAAAGTGCTTTGATTAGGCTAGCTACCATCATTTGCATGGAACCCGGGAACAAGTTTTGCCGATACACCGTTTCGCAAGAAACTTGAGACTCGTTTGATAACTAGTCTATTTCTCGATTTTTTATGTTCTTTTGTTCCCGAAACATGATATAAAATAGAAATCCATTTGTACACATTAGTTAATTTTCTATTCTCTGGAATATGGCTCCGTTTAGGAACTGCTTTCCAAGGGGCTTTGTGGGGCTAAAGGCCTCTCGGGCCAAAATGAAGGCGTTTGGGAACTATTTTCCAATGGGCATTAAGACAAAGCTGGCATTTGTAAGGTTGAAAGCCCAAGGCAAGTCCTAGGCTGCCTTGGCCTTTCAGCATTTTCGGAATGCCTCATCCACTGTTCATCTTCTTCTCCAGCGGCGTGACTAATCGAGACGAGCTCAAGAGGCCGGCGAGGTCACGGCTGAGGTCGGTGAGGTTGCGGCGACCGTCACCGCCGCCGCGCGCGACCTCAGCGAGTTGCGTCAACGCAACTCGGCTTTGGGTCGCATGACCGACGCGACCTAGATCTGACGACCAAATCTGGTCGCCGCGACGTCACGCAACCTCCAGCACCAAATTTGGGTCGCGTCGATCACCGTGAGGTCGTCGTGAGGTCATGCGACCTCCGGCGGACCCAAATCTAGGTCGTGAAGGGCCGCCGAGGGTCGCCAGACCCTAGGTGACCCTCATCGGAGGTCGCCCGACCCTAGGTGGCCCTCGCTGGTCGTCTTTGGGGGCTGCTTGAGGCCGCCAGTGACCACTTGCCTCGCCGACGAACTCTTTTATTTTTATTTTTGATAATTATTTTCTTTTTTTATTAATCACCAAAGTCCCTTGTAAATGTAATCTTTCCAAACACTATTATACTCAAAGATACTTCACAAAGGGCTTTTAAATTATAATTTACCAAACATAGTTTGCATTTTGGAAAATCCCTATAACTTAAAGTCCTTTGCATTTTCCCAAAGGCTTTCCCCAAAAGTCCAACCAAACGCACCTTATATCAGTGGCCACGGAAGAAATTTGCAACAGAAATAAAAAGTAAAAAAAAATTATTTTTTTATTCTTGAAAACAAAAAGTTTGGAAAAACAAGCTCAGCAAAAAAAAAAAAAAAAAAAAGAAAAGAGAGAGAGAGGCTGTTTTATGAGCTGCTGATATGTCGATTGTTAACCTCATCTCTTGAAAATGGTTGTATGTGGTAGCCAATGTTGGGTGGTTACAATGTTATGACTATATTATGCTTTAATGCAGTATCCCTGATAATCCAATATTCCTAAAATTCCAGGACTTTGTGTTTCCGACTTTTGTAATGTTATTTTTAAATACTTGACAATAGTTCTGTTAATCGTTTAAAGGTCATCTAATTCTATATCATAATATATTCTGATTATATTTCTTAGGCCATGCCATTCTCTCATAATGAGCCAAAGACGGTATATTTTTTAAAATTTTAAAAAGCAAGACTTTAGGATTCTAATTCCACCTTCCTCTTTCAAGAACTTTATATAATCAAATATAACTGGGACATAAATGTTGAAGTGCTTAAAAAATACAAGAGAAGTTGTCTTCTTCAAAAACTTTCGGCAAATAAATCAAGCTAATGGAAACAAATGCCAGAGTTTATGACGTATGTATGGACTTATAATAATTAGAATGTATTAATGCATTACTATTTGTCTTGTGTTTATAGCCGTCGCCATGGATTTCCGATGTCATTTGTTTGAAGGTTTGATAAGTTTGTGCAAATAAGGACACACATAATAACCATTTTACTTTTTGTCAGATCTATTTTTCTATTCTTGAGAACAAATTTATAACATAAATCGATTTGATAACGCAATATCATTTTTATATTTCTGTAACAAATTTTTAGTTTAGAAATAAGTTTGGTACAAAAATGAGAAGTAAAACAGAATTAATTCTCCCTCTTTAATATCAGTCTCTCTTCGAAACTCCTTCACAATAACCTTAGGACAGCAGTAAGCAGGTCCTTGCTCAATTAGACTCCAACTCCGTCCTCCTCATCGACCCTCACTTCACAAGGCCCTCATTGAGGCTCCTCCTCCTTGTAATGTCCTCTTCAGCCTCTGAGGGACAAGCCCTACCTGTGCTTCCTCCTGGTTGATGACGATGATCCTCTTCAATCACTCTCTCTTTCTCATCTTTGTTTCATAGTTGTCCAAAGGGCTTGAAGTTTGATTTTTGCGTTTGTAGGTTCCATGTTTTGCTTTGGAATTTCCTTGACGCTTCTGTCTCCACCTCAAGCTTTTCACGCTTCTCCGTGGTGAGCTTCTCTCGCCTTGGGCAAGGCCAACCTCGAGGGCCTTAGTTGAAGCTCAGCCCTTGCCAAATTTGGGCAAGGGTTGACTTTCTCGTGGCCAGTCCCGGTGAGGGCCTAGGCGAGGGTCACCGGGCCTTTGCTAGAAAAAAAGAAAAAAAAGAAATTTAAAAATCAAAATTAAAATTTTCTTTAACAAAAATACCCTTGATTGGCTAGCGATTAGCAAGATCAGACCCTTATTTGAGACTAACATGATCACTTCAAGCTCTTATTTGATAGAATGTGCACTTCAAATCCTTATTTGAGGAAGCCCTTATTTGAATTTCCCAATTTTTGATATAATTATTGATGGGGAGTCTAATTGACATCACATTAGTGCCACGTGTTCTTGAATTATATTAAAAAAAATGTCAGGTTAGCATTTTCAATCTTTCAATCTAGATAGCGTTAAGGGATGAACTTAATTAGACTAATTGGACAAGTTTTAAGGCTTAATTATATTTTTTATAAAATTTTAAGACTCAATTGCACTTTTCTACAACTTTGAAAACTTCCGATACACTTATGCTCCAATTTAAAATGATTGATGTTTGATGCACAAGTTGTGTAAGGTCTTTCTTACATAAGTCATTTCCATTGATCATTAATATAGAAAATTATGCTTTTGATAATTAAATAGCATATCTATATCAATGATGATAGAAGTAACTTTCCTTTATCAAATTATATTTTCCTGTGGTTTAGGTTCCTTTCGTTCAGTAACTTTCTTAGATGAATCATAGATTTGTAGATACTGTAGAGAGTAATTTGCACGGTCAAAATCACTTCAAACAGAAAACCATCGATCACCAAGCAGCAACAAGCTCACTGAAGACACTGCAAAAGGGAGGACTAATTTGCACGGCAAGTAATATTGATTTTAACGATATATTACACTGTGGATAGAGGCATTTTTTTAAAAATGTCCCTCGTGAAAAAGGGACCTTTTTTCGAAAGGCTTATTGTGTAGCTTTATTAATGATGTTAGAAAGATTAGAGAGTCCACTGCAAATGTAAAGAAAATTTTACATAAGCAGTCTAATGAACCGTTGATTGAGGATTTGATTAACTAATTAATCTCTCACCAACCATCCAATTAAGGGTGCATAAGGCTACTTATGAGATGGAGGAGACGATACAGACACTCCTTTTGTTATCCGGAAGATCAAGCACTTGTGCAATACACACATTTTGTCCCAGTTGTAGTACCGAGTTTCAACCGAATATGATTCGATCATCAAACAAAGTCTCATCTGCTACAACACGCAATGAATACTAATCTAAGCTTGCACAAGGGATGGTGGTGGAAGCACTGTCAACTCATGCAGAATGACATTCCTAGTACTTTAGTTCTCTAGCTACATATTGCTACCTTTCCTGGCCAGAGTGACAGGACATGGACTAATTTGATTTATTATGAGCCGGATGGAGTCGACGACATGGAAATTTACATTCTTTTAGTCGCACACGGCACGGGTTGAACACCTTTTTAATATGTGATTAACATAATTTATTAGACCCTTCCCCATATAATAACTTCTTTCTATAGGACTCTCTCTTTCCAAGATGAGCCAAGCTAGCTAGCTTCCTTTCTTCTTCTTCTTCTTCTTTTTTCTTTTCACTGACAAGATTTCGAGGACTCCTGCTTCAACTTCGGGCATCTAGACCAACTGAAAGTGGAGTCATGGGAGAGCAATAGAAGCGCTCTTGTACTCGTAGGGGAGACAGTGGAGTGTTGCATCTCAGATGGTAAGGGTCTTATAGTCAAAAGCATCACTGTCACTTGTACACTCTAACCCAAGTAGTACAGGACACGTGGAATACGGTAAGAATTAACAAGGATCACCTTGAGGCTATATACCCATGGTTAACTGATAGTGAAGTAGTGGTGTGAGAGAAGTGAAAAGAAACTCTCATCCCTGGCATCAGGTGAGTCTAGGAAGCTGCAAGCGAGGAGATCCGAGTCGCAGAGCAAAGGTCCCCAACCAACGCCGCTACTGGCCGGAGGACAACTTGGACAGTAATTTTCCTGTAAAACAGGGCAACGCAACATACCCACAGGGTTACCTAGCTTGAACTTGTGAATATATGAAACAACACAAAATGAAAAGAAGGGTTTTCAGACCAAAAAAAAGAAAAAAAGAAAAGAAAAGAAGGGTTTATTTTGGGCTTAATTGGGTTTTTCAGTGTAGCACCCTTTTTTGGCCCATCCATATACATTGCAGGCCCTAGCACCCAAGGATAGGGCCTAGGGGCTATACTGAATGAATCTGAATTGACTTTTGTTTATTACCGCTCCACTACATAAGTGAATTTACCATCTTATGAGATTTGTTGAGCCTCATAATTTTAGAATTATTTGTTGGGTCTGGCTTTTAGAAGAAAACCTACATCCTTCAATCAATAAGATAATTAGAAACGGTCAGACAACAAAGAGGATACGACACAGTAAATTCTCTAGTTAACTTTACAAGTAATATATACATTATTTGGTCTGGCACTTATTTTGGCCGAAGCTACAAAATGGATCTTCTTAGATTAGCATTGGCCATAAACTGGTTGGACATTAGATCAAGAGTGTAATTACTCGATGTGGGGGAAGAGTGATTGAAATCTTGTAAAAATAAGTCGGATGCTCGAAAAAGTTAAAAAAAATAAAATTGGAAAGATGTTGACTTAAGAGACTCGTTTTTGGGGATATTTATGTGGCTTGAATTATTGGGTTAGTTATGGTCCCTGAGTTTATGTAGATCAAGGATTCCATGAAAAGCCAAAAACCCAATTAGGATTTTATTTGTTTAAACTTAATTAAAAAAGAAGCCGAACTTTATTTGTGTGACTGCTCGGAACGTTTTCGGCCCAATTTTGTCGGCTCCCTTGTCATTTTCCTTGATTTATTTAATGAAGGTAAGAAAACTTACATTGGCGGGAGCAACGTTTAATGCATGTTTTTAAGAAGAAGAAGAATCAACCACTTGGAGTTTATTTAGAAGAGGAAGTTGCTGCAGGTTAGGTCCTCTAGTTAAACTGAGATCCAAAAGAAAAGGAAGGAAAAAAATAAAATAAAAAAAGACAAATGAGGTTATTAAGTTTATTAAATTTGTGTCCACAATAAGTGTGGGGTGTTGAACTTTGGGAAAATTGTCCAAAAAGTGCTAAACCTATTACACTTTTGTTGATTTAGTTATAAACTTTTTAATTTTTTCAATTGAGTACTAAATATTTTCATTTCTTGTTAATTGAGTCCATTTAGTTAATTTTAGTCAAAAATTGCTAACGTGGAAGCCGATGGTGATATATAGGACTATTGGTGTTGACGTTAACAAAATTTAATAATATTTTAATATTTTAACTATTTTCTGATTTTTTTCCTTTTTCTCTTTTTTTTTTCTTTTCTTTTTGTTTCTTCTTCTTCCTTTTTCCAATCCGATTGGCCTCATTCGCTACATGTGAGGCGTGGTTGGGTGAGGCTTGGCAAGGGTCGGCCTCGCCCAGGCAAGGTCGCCCTAACTTGGGTGAGGGTTGGCCTCGCTTGATCTAGGTGAGGTCAGCCTTGTCTGGCAAGGCAACCTCACCAAAGCTGGCAAGGGATCCCTCACCAGGACTCACCCCAAGTCTCACTTGGGTGAGGGCGAGCCTCGCCAAGGCTCAAGTGAGGCCAGCCTACACCTAACATTGCTGGTGGCCGACCACTACAAGGAAGAAGAAGAAGCAAAAAATAAAAGAAGAAGAAAAAAAAAAAGAAAAAAGAAAAAATAAAATTAAAATAATTTCAAAAAATAATTATTAAAAATTATGCACATCAATCTGCCGATAGCCTATGTGGCATCCATTGGTGTCTAAGTCAGCAATTTCCGGTCAAAATTAGTTGGATAGACTCTTTTGGCAAGAATTGAAAAAGATTTAAAACTCAATTGATAAAATTGAAAGGTTTTTAGGATTTAATTGGCAAAAGCACAATTGATTTAGGACTTTTTGGACAATTGTCCCATTGAACTTCATACCATTTGAAGATTGGCGTGAGGGTGCAATGGTCAAGAATGATTTATGACATTAATTTAAGAAACGACCGACAAAATCAATAAGTACATGAAGAACAAGTCATATCAAGTGAACATCCGTGGGACATCACAGATCAATTTCCACAAAGTTAATCGGTTTTTCAATTTCTTGTCGGAGAAGCAAATGCACGACGACAGGAAACGCAAATTGTGGAATACGAATGCTCATGACTTACTAGAATAAAATAAACGGAAGTCGTGGGAAGGGTCAAGCACACAACGTATTCGAGTTGATGTGGAGGAGAAGGAAGCGTGGATTGACGCCGTCATGTACTTAGTCCGCTTGAGGATCCTTCGAGGAACCTTCGGCTTTGCTGCGTGGTGGATACAGAACGTCAACCGAACACCAGAATCAAGAGTCACTCTGTCGGTCGAGGACATCCTTTTCCCTAATCGTGACAAGGACTAGAAGTACATCAGCCGGTACCTGTTGATGGGTGATCATTGGCCCCTTTTGTCGAGGACCATAAAGGGAAAGGACTTCATATTTCCCAAGGCAAACTCAGGTCTAATCTTATTCAGATTTTGTTATGTTGGGAGAATGATTGAAAAAACTGTTGAGAATAATGATTAGAGACTTAGGTTTCATTTATACATTGTTAGAAGTACATTATTTTTCATATGCCGACTTTTTCTCCTTATGATTCCTTTTGTGAAGAATCATACCGATTGTTATTTTGTTAAGCTTGCAAAATCATTTCGCTTAGGATCAATATTTGAGCATTGCCAAGGATCAACCGTGAAAACCCAATCTAAATCTGAAGTGGAGTATGCCTCATTGAAAGTTGAAATGTCGTGAACAAACCTAAGCTATTTGTGCTGTTGAGGTCAAGACTCACCCTTGGTTTAATAATAGGTCTATCGCAACACGAGAGTTGACATGTCTGTGTAATTCTTTTTTCCATACATTCCATATTTTTGACCGTTGAGATGAACTGTTTAGTTACTTTTTAAAAATAAAACTATCCACCATCTCAATGGTATCAGAAGATTTACACGGCTTATGTACCCGATATTATCCAAAACAAAACCATCATGTTAGATATGAGATGTGTAAGAAAGGGGTTACACCGTCTGTGTACCTACTATTTTTCCATAAAACGAATTAGATTCGTCTCCAGGGTCCATGGTTTCGCCACGTAGTTCTAGTTCCAACTAGAAAGAACTAAGAAAGAACCCACAGACTAGGAAGGCGCGGACTGCGAATAATCACTTGCGCACGTGAGCAGGCCGTTAATCTCGATCGACAGACTTCTTTCTCGGTGTTTCCGTTGACGACCGCCTTTTAGAATAATTCAGAGATGTACAGAACTAATGTACTAATCGATAATCAAAGTGATGGCGGAGGGGATGAATTGTCTTTCTTAGTCGTCATACGCATTTTCGTTAACACTTCTTTCTGTCGAAGCGGGAACCTTCGAGGAAACTCCACCAACACGCACATTCCACCGACCAGACGACCGAAGACTAACGACCATATGTATAAATTCTCCATCTCTCCACCCGACAAGACCAGGCCTCATCTCCCTCCCTCCCTCCCTCTCTAAAAAGCACGACAAAGAAAGGCCGATGGCTTCCATGGCTTCCATGCAGGAAGCCATGAAAGAGAACGAATCAGCAGTGAAGGGGCAAGAGCTGCTTCTTCATCCTCCCCGGCGCGGACGCATAAAG
Source organism: Eucalyptus leucophloia subsp. euroa (assembly GCA_017140325.1). Classification (NCBI taxonomy): domain Eukaryota; kingdom Viridiplantae; phylum Streptophyta; class Magnoliopsida; order Myrtales; family Myrtaceae; genus Eucalyptus; species Eucalyptus leucophloia. The sequence continues at coordinate 66,636,150 of CM029475.1, forward strand.
CGTCTCGTGTTCGCCTGCTTGTTCCGCGGCTTCAAAGCCCTTGTGGGTAAAATCTTCGGCTTTCTTCTAGGCCGCACCGCCACGTGCACCCCTGCATCAAATCGCAAGTCACCTCCCCTGTCATCGCTTACTCGTTGGGGTTGGAGGAAGAAATCTTCCTAGACCGCTCGATAGTGTTTATGGTAGTAGCGTTCGGTTCCTGAGTTCCTTGTCTTGTTCTGCTTTTGTAGTAGTTTTCGGCGGGAAAATGGCTCCGTCTTTTTTCTGATGGACATCTTCTGTCACTGATGTTACATCGTGTCTTGGTGATATGAGCAATTTCATCCGACATCTTCTGTCATTTGTTTTTTTTTTCTTTTTATTTGTTTTCAATCCTTCGCTGGTTCAATTGTACATCGTGTCTCAGTGATGTGAGCAATCCATCTTGGAAAGCCACGTCATCCTTTTGTACTACAGGCTCGATACATAAGAGAAAGATGAATAATATGTCTTGTTCGGTCTTTTGGGAGGCTATTTGCTTTGTCAGCTTCCAAATGGCCATATTTTTGTTTGTATCAGTCCCAATCAGCATCAGTTTTTGACAGTTTAGTATAGGAAAAAAAACAAGAAATCATATCATTTCAATTCCAATTGGGTACCTTACCCAAAAAAAAAAAAAAATCCAATCCAATTGGAAATTAGACAAGAAACCGAGAGATGTAGGCAACTAGGCATGTCCCGCTTTAGAACTTATTCTAAAATGGAGGAGGAATACGAGATTGATCGTCGTTAACTCTCAACCCCAAACAAAAAAAAGAAGAAAAAAAAAAGAAGGAAAATTGATCCTGATATATTGTGCTACATTAATTCATCACCTATGGGGAAAGTTTATATCCATGTGCGGTCGATGTTGCTTAGAAGGTACAAAGGCATCCAAAACTCGCGGTACGATTGGACTCGGTTGACTTTTCCAGAGATAAAAAAAAAAATCTATTAGTTGGAAATAATAATTAGAACTATTCGTGACCTGAGCAGCTCGAGTCAGTGTACCTCACGTGCAAATTAGTTGGCTCGAAATGTTTTTGCAGGCTCAATTGGCCCGACGATCTTATGGGCCCAAGTAGGTCCATACGATTCAGTGGATGATATTTGTTAGATCTATACGATCAGGGTAAAGCAAAAGTCACCATGACTAATGATCCCACGAAAAGCCGAAACCCCAAGATAAAGCTCTTTTTACTTCGTTTATCCCTGCGCAGAATGTTTTGGGCCCAAATTTTGTCATCTCACATGTCATTTTCTTTGATTTAATCAGTGAAGCTAATGGAGCTTACTCAAGTGGAAGCAATGTTTAATGCATATTTTTAAGAAGTATTATTAACTATTCGGAGTTTACTTGGAAGGGGACTGCGCAGCAGGTTAGTTCCCATAGTTAAACTGAGATCCAAATGAAAATAAAAATACAACTGAGGGAATTAACTTACAAAACTTATATCAACAATAAAGTTACTATGGGCGTGTTGAGCTTCATATCCATAATTTACGAGGTTGTGATTTGATAAGAATGATTATACGAATTCAACTTATAACTAAAGTATGTGGACAAGTGGTTCATATCAGACAAACAACTAGGGAACATCAAATATCAATTTCAAAAACTGAATCATTTTTTGACATTGAAGAGCTGAAAACTGAGGGTTCACTTTGGGCTTGGCTGGGTTTTTCAGTGTGGCACCCTTTTTTTCTAGCCCATCCAAGTATTAATTGGAGGCCCTAACCCATAGGAATAGAAGTGATTACTGTGTATCTGAATTCACTATAGCCTAGGATCGTTCCAAGACCCAGTTGAAAGTACCATCTTATGAGATTTGTTTAGCCTAATATTTTTTATTATCATTTGTTGAGTTTGACCGTGAAAAAACCTATATCATTAGCTCAATAAAGATAATTAGAAATGGGTCCGACAAGACGGCAAAGTGATTCAATTAGGAAAGTCTGCAGGACGTGATTAGGAGATGTATGACATGGTAAGTTCTTTAGGGAGATTAGTGATGTATATGTTACTAGTTTGCCAAAGCTACAATGTTTACCTTCTTAGATTGGCAATGACCGTAAACAAGTCAGAAATTAGATGAAGATTGGTAAATATTGAGTGTGGAGGACAAAAAAAATTGTTTTTTATTTTATTTTATTAGAAAAAGAAGAGTTTGGGAACATTTGGTAACACTCCAAATAGTTTTTTTTTTGTTCCAAGGAATAATTAATAAATTAATAAAATCAAGTTCCTAAGCATAAAAAGTTATTTTTGTTTTTTTCAAGGAATACATTTTCAAAATCAAGAAGTAGAAAAAGTTGCTTTTTTTTTTTTTTCAAAATCTCAATTTTTTTCTTATTTTCTCCTTCTTTCTCCTTCTTCCTCCCAATCGGTCATCGGTTGCTGCTACCATCGGCGATTGTCAGCGATCGGCTAGGCAAGGTCTAGCGAGTTCACCTAACTATTGGGAGCCTCCGGCGAGCTCATCAAACCTCACCCTAGCCTGGTGAGGCTTTGGCGAGCTAGCTAGATCTCGCTTATCCAATTGTTGGCCATGGCAATGGCCGACGACTGGCCACAAAGAATGAGGAAGAATAAGATAAAAGGACAAAGAAAAAGAAAAATTAAAAAGAAAATATAATAAAAGTATTCAAAAATTAAAAGAAACAAAAAAAGTTTAAGAGTTCTATCAAATATATTTATATTTGGGAATAAAAATTTTAGATGGTTTACCAAGTACCTTCAAATATTCAGAAATTATTCCTAGAAATATAAAAAAAAAAATCATTTTTGAATATAAATTATTCTTAGGAACATAATGATTATCAAATGTACTCTAAGAGGCTCTATTTTGGAGATCATAAAGTAGTTTGGATTCTTGAGTAAATTATTGCCTCTTAGTTTATGTATATCAAGGATCCATGTGAAGCCAAAACCCGAATAGAATGTTATCTCTTTCTAACTTAAATAAGAAAGAAGCCCGCTTTCTCGGTATGAGTGTTCGAAATGTTTTCGGACCAATTTTGTCGGTTCACGTGTCATTTTTTCTTGCTTCAATTAGGGAAGCTATGGAAGCTTTCACAAGCGAGAGTAATGTTTAAAGCAAGTTTCTAAGAAGTAGTATCAACCAACTATCTGGAGTTCTTTACCCAAAATATATATATCGGGAGTTTACTTAATGGGTATTCAATTATTGAATTTGTATCCACAATAAGATTACTAAGGGTACGTTGAACTTCATACCCACAATACCAAGATTAGCGCAAGGGCGTAAGAGTCAATAATTTAGGAGATTAATTCATGAAATGACCCAACAAAGTCAATGAGCATGTGAACAAGCGAGTCATATTGAACAAAACATCCGCAGGACATCACTAATCAATTTATACAAATTAAGGCTCCCTTTGTTTTGCGAAAATGATTTTTAGGAAAACATTTATCAAATTTTCTAGCGTTAGTCTCATGAAAAATGAACTAATAAAGGAAAACATTTCCATCAATGGAAAAAAGTTTTTGAAAATAGGGGAAAATGCTTTCTGCTTTCCAAGTAGAGGAAAACATTTTCCCCACTCATTCTCTCTTATCTCACACTCTAGCCCCCTCTTCTTTCTTTTTTATTTTTTAAAAAGTTTGAATTTTTTAATTATTTTCTTTCTTTCTTTCTTTCCTTTTAATCTTCTTTCTTGGTCGGTCACCCACCATGGTAACATGGGTAACCGATCATAGGTGAGCTCAAGTTAGCCACTTGCCAAATCGGCGAGCACCAACATTGACGTCACCCTTGAGCTCACTAGCTTTGGGCCTTACCAAATAGACAAGTGCAAAGAGGAAAATCAAATCAAATTTTCCTTATTAAATGGCAGAAAATATTATTAAGTTCATTTTTAAGTTTCAACTGAATATTGGAAAATATTATTGTTTTCCTGCTAAAATGATTTCCTTGAAAAACATTTAATTGAGCCTAAGTCAGTTTTTTAATTTCTTGTATGAGAAGCAAACGCACAACAATATGAAACACGAGTCGTGGGAAGGGTCAAGCAACGTAGTCTGAGCTGATGGGGGGTGGAGGAGGAGGAAACATTGACGGACGCCGTCCAGCGCAAGTCCACTTTAGGGATTGTTCGAGGAACCTTCGCCTTTGCCGCGCGCATGTCTAGAACATGAACCGAAACCAGGGTCCAGATTCACTCCCTCGGGAGCCAAAAGGTGGAGCAATGACATTTCGATCAACTATTCACGACAAGAAGTATATCAGCCAGCACATGTCTAATCTTTCTGATTCTGCTATTTTTTTTTTTGTTCTGATATCAGCCAGCACATGTCGATGGGTGATTGTTGAGAATTTTGTCAACGTCGTCTCGTTGAAAGTGTGGAAATGGACCTGATTTGTTCCCACGTCAAACCCCCGTCTAATCTTTCTGATTCTGCTATTATTTTTCCCCCTTTTTGTTCTGATATAGATAGAGGGAGAAAGATAGATGACTGTAGACAATAATGACTCAAAGACTTAGGTTTTATTTACAAATGTGTGGAAAATATCTTATTTTCTATGTGCCCACTTTTTCTTTTCCTGAATAGTCAGGTCCTATATTATTTTTTTAGCTTGCAAAATCATTTCACATGGCATGTTGCCAATGCTTTAGTACCGCGCTTTTAAAAATGTCCAATCATTGGCAAGGATCGACCATGAAAACCCATTCTAAATATTAAGTGGAGTTAGGATTTATCGAAAGTTGACATGCAAATGAAAAAGCCTAAGCTGTTTGGATTATTATGATTTGGACTCACAATTGGTTTAGTAATAGGTCCATCATGATACTTAGAATTGACATGTCCATGTGAATTTTGTTTTTTCTATGCATTCTAAGTTTATTGCCATTCAGATGAACGATCAATTATATATTAATAATAAAACTATTCGCCATCTTATTGGTATTGGAAGAGTTATGCAGCATATGTACCCAATATTTATCCAAAACAATCCATATGGGTACCTAATATTTTTCCATAAAACAAATTAGAGTTGGTTCCTATACGTATTTCTAGTTTAACAAGAAAGAAGTAAGAAAGAGCCCCATAAATAACACCTAGGAATGATTTGCCACACGCGAGCAGGTCCGTTAATCTCCAGCGATGACTTCTTTATCGGTGTTTTGGTCGACGAGTTTTTTCTCCTGATCGATAATCGAAGTGAACGGGGGAAAGATGAATTGGCGTTTTAAGTCGTAACACAGGTCTTTCCGTCGACGACTTAATCGAATTGACAGTATCGACTCCAAGGAACCTTCAAGGAAACCTCCTCCACCAAAACGGAGTCGACCCCATAAATACCCCATCTCTCCGCCCAACCAAGACCAGGCTTCATCTCTCTCTCGCTCTCTCTCTCTCTCTCTCTCTCTAAAGCACGACAAAGAAAGCCCGATGGCTCCCATGCAGGAACCCATGAAAGAGAAGGGATCAGCAGTGAAGAGACAAGAGCTGCCTCTTCATCCTCCCCAGCGCGGACGCATAAAGCGTCTCGTGTTCGCTTGTTTGTTCCGAAGCTTCAAAGCCCTTGTGAGCAAAACCTCTGGCTTTCTTCTCAGCCGCAACGAGAACTGCGCCCCCACGTCAAATCACAAGTCACCTCCCTTGTCTTCGCTTTCTCGTTGGGGTTGCAGGAAGAAGTCACCCTAGTCCCGCTCGATAGTGTTGATGGGTAGTTGAGTTCGATTCCTGACTTCTGTTGTCGTGTTCTGCTTTTGTAATTTGTGGTAGTTTCGGCGGGAATATGGCTCCGTCTTTCCCGTCTGATGATCGGTTATCTCAGCCGACATCTTCTGCCGCTTGTTTTCAGTCTTCCACTGCTTCAGCTCTATGTCACGGCCCGAATGAAGATTGATCCGAGAGGTTTCCAAGGGACGGCCGTGACTCATCATAGAAGGATGTGGTCATCCGTTTGTGAACGTCCGAGCAAAGTGAAATAAAAACAAGAGAGCTCGTGCCAAAGCCCGTGCTTTTATCAAGAAGGCTGTCCGTCAAGCTGTGAGCGACGATGACGTCGCTCGATTGAGTGGGGGAGAATGTCATGGCCTGAAGATCGATCCAAGAGGTTCTCAAGGGATGGCCAAGACTCATCTGTGGTGGACGTCCTGTGCTCACTCAAATTTCCAACGAGCCTTCTTCCCGAAGTTTCTAGAAGTCTGTAGCTTCATTAATGTCGGTAGCTAGTAGTTAAATATTTATGTCGGTAGTTGAGGCGGTGCAATCTCGTCTGCCGGTTAAATTCTAGATCAATGGTTGTAATCCGAGGCCCTCAACTATAAGAAGGGGTGTCCTCCTTCATTTGTAAGCATCTATTACTTCCGCAATACAAAACATACTTCTTTCTAGAACTCTTCTCTTTAGATACTTTTTCTCTCTACGATCCGGATAAGGCGAGCGAGTTAGCATTTAATCGAGCAAGGCTTGACTTAGGTGTTTCGGCGATCCAAATCAATCCTAAAGTGCCCGAGTCGCCGCACGGTCACGATCCTAATCGATCGGCCCGTGACATGTACATAGTACATATGTCGTGTCCTAAACTTGCCGCATTGGAAAGCCACGTCATTCTACGGTACCACAGGCTTCATTTTAATTCCTGTACATAAGAAGAAGATGAATATTCTGTATTTTATTTGGTCTTTTCGGCAGGGTATTTGCTTTCTGAGCTTTCAAGTGGCCATGTTCTTGTTTGTTTCTGTCGCAATCAGCATCGATTTTTGACATTTAATATAGGGAAAAGGACCATGTGGCCACACATTAATCACTTTAGTTCCGATCGGGAAGGAACTAGACGAGAAATCGAGAAATGTGAGCATGTCGTGCTTCAAAACTTACTTTTGGACGGAGGAGGATGATTTTCATTTACTCCCAAAAAAAGAAAATTGATCTCGATAAATTCAGCTATATTAATTAGCCACCTACAGGAAAAGTTTACCTCGAAATGTACAAGTGTACACTGTACACGATGATTGTGGTATGATTGGACTTGATTGGCTTTCGGATTGAAAGTAAAAAATTGCATCGATCAGTTCTAATTACTTGAGCTATTCTTGACTTTAGCGGTCTAACCGTTCAAGGAAGTGCAGCTTACGTGTAGATTAGTCAGTTTGAAATGTTGCAAGTTCAATTGACTCAATGATCATGTGGGGTCCACGCGATTAAACGGACTACATGCACTGGATTTATATGGTCCGAGTATTGCTAATGATTTTCCCTGATTGGGAATTCCATGGAAAGTCAAAAACTTCAAAATAAAATGTTATTTGTTTTTTACTTAGATAACCCAATATTTCGGTGCAAGTGCGCAGGATACTTTGGGCTAGATTTTGTTGGCTCGCGTCATTTTTCTCTGATTTCATTAGTGAAGCTAAGAAAGCTTGGACTATGGGGAGCAATTTTTAATGCACATTTTTAGAAGTAGTTATCAACTGTCTGGAGTTCTCTTAGAAAAGGAACCTGCTGCAGGTTAGGTCCTCTAGTTAACCTGTAAAAGAAAATAAACCAAAAAAACAGATGAGCTTATTAACTTATAAAATCTAGATTTACAGCAAGACTACTATGGGGCTGTGGAGCTTCATGCCCACAATTTGAAGATTAGTGTAAGGGTGTAATTCTCAAGAATGATTTTGAAAATGAACTTATAAAATGGCCTGATTGAATGAATAAGATATGTGAACGGGTGGATAATATCAAACAAATATCCACAGACTATCCCATATCAGTTTTAAGAGATAAATTACTTTTCCTATTTCCTATACGAATTCAAATCAACTTGAAAAGCAATTGCATAAACTATATGAAACATGAGTTATTTGTGACAAGTCCATTTAAAATCCTAAAACTTATCATAAAATGCAATTAAGTCCTAACTTTTAAAAAAATACAATTAAGTCCTAAAATATGTTACAAAAGTGCATTTGAGTCCTAAAATTTTAAGAAGTGCAATCAAATTTTAATAATTGTCATATTGGTTTGATCAAGTCCTTCTATTGATTTTATTTTTTGAAAGTGTTAGAACTTGATTGCATTTTTATAACAAATTTTAAAAATTCTTATTCCTGAGTTATCGGATATGCACGTATATGGCTTATAACAATAAAAATAAATGGAAGAAGTCATGGGGATGGTGTCAAGTTAGGGATTCGAGAGGATGAACCTTCCAGGAACGTTCGACACGCCTCTTTGTACACGAAGAAGATGCGGTCAACCAGAATCGAGAATCTCTGTTTCTATCTCATGAACTCCGTGACTGATCTAAAATCCAAAAGGTGGATCGAGAAGATACCTTTTCCGTTGGCCATTGTTGTCGTCTTCGTCTGATCGAGTATTTTTTTTTTTAAAAAAAAAGGAACTGACGATACCCAACACAAACCCAGATCTAAATATTACCGAATTTGTAATGTTTTCTTCTATAATTAGATAGAGGAGGGAGAATGACAAAGGTCGGCTGAGAACCAACGGTAAGAGACTTTGGTCCCATTTGTAGAAATTTGCGGGAAAAGATTATTTAACCCCACGTCTTAATCTCGAGATAACTAAGTATAATCATAGGATAAGTAATAGCTGTCTGTCGGAATAACGGGAAATCGCCCCATCAAATTAAGGATTAGGGCCAATATGAGCCTGACCTTTTAAGCTAAATAATTTCGTTAATCAATAACGGAAAAGAATTATTTTATTTTCTATGCGCCAACATTTGTGATCTTGTTTTCACGAATAATAGACTGGTTCTTGTTTTCTTTAGCTTGCAATATTATTTCACGCGGTAGGTTACGAGTCATTTAGCTGCCATGCTTTAAAGAACACCCAAGTTCTCGACGCGCATTGGCGAGGGTCCCCCATGAAAGAGCCGGTCTCTGATCTTGATTAAAATTTCATTTGCCGTGATAGATGGGAAAAAGAGGCCGTGCGACTGCGAAGAATTTTTGTTCACATGAGCAGCTCCTGAATTTCCATCGGCAACTTCTCCATTGGCATTTCTGTCCACGGATTTTTATTGAAAACAGGTAAATCGCTCTGTCCACATACATTAAAGCACAGGAAAAGCTGTGATGTGAATTGGTGTAACATTATTTTATTTATATAGGTCGCGATATTCTCGATATCGACTTTAACATGCTTGACTTCACCGAACTTTTCCGTCCCGTGCAATTTCCATTTTTTCCTTCTACCGGTCTTCCGTTGACGACTTGGTTAAATAAATGCATCGAATGAATCCGCGAACCTTCAAGGAAGCCCTCCTCCCCACAATCAATGTCCGCCCACCAAACCGTCCGAAGGACTAACCCTAAAACATATAAATAATCACATCTCTCCCACCCAAGCAAAGGTCAAGCCTCATCTCTCTCTCTCTCTCTCTCTCCAAAAAGCATGGCAAAGGAAGCGCGATGGCTGCCATGCCGGAAGCTATGAAGGAGAAGGAACTAATGGTGAAGAGTCAAGAGCTGCTTCGTCATCCTCCCATGCGCGGACGTGGACGCATGAAGCGTCTTATATTCGCCTGCTTGTTCCGAAGCTGTAAAGCCCTCGTCGCTAAAATCTTCGGCTTTCTTCTCCACCGCACCGCAACGTACACTTCGCATCACAAGTCACCGCTCTCGTCTTCGCCTAGACCGCACGATGGCGTTGATGGGTAGCTGTTGACCCCTTAATTTTATTTAGGCTTATTTAATTTTATTAATTAAGTTTTTATTCTGCCTTTTCGGATAAATAAAAAAAAAACCATATAAAAAAGCAAAGCAAATTTGGCAGCCCCCCATCTTTTTCGCAGGCCCAGGCCCAACTCCTCTTTCTGGCCCGGCCCCTCTCTTCCTTCTTCTTCCTTCTTCTTCTTCCTCGCGCCTTCCCTCTCCACCTCTGTATTCCACGCGCACCATCACCGACGCGCGAAGGACGACCTACGGCCAAGGAGGGTAGGCCGACGTTGGCCAGAGAGGATAAGTTCTTAGGCGCCATTAATGCTGAGTGGGCTTCGTTGGAAAGCTTGATGGGACACCAGTTCAACCAAGCGGAACCGGTGGGCAAGCCAGAGACCGGTGGCCGAGGCCCTCCATTGACCGGATTTCCTTTGCCTATAAATAGGAGGCCGCAAGCATCGTCGGAGGGCATGGCGAGCTCGGAGATCTTTCACTGAGAGACATCGGGAAAGATCGAAGGGCGAGTGCACGAGAGAACTCGAGTCGCGAGCTTAGCCCACCCTCCACCGAGAGACTTCGGGGAAGGCCAATGGCGAGCGACTTCGAGAGAGTCAGATCTGGCTGGTGGAGGCTCGAATCTGGCCTAAGTGAGAGAGAATCGAGGCTGAGGAAGGTCCGGCCGAGATCTGTGCCTCAGATCTGGAGTTTTTGCTGCTATCGTTGCCGCCGGACGCTGTGCCGCCGCCGTTCGCCTCGACCAAGTCCCGATGCCGTTGCCTCGAAGGCTTGTTGTCGTGCCCCCGCGGCCGTTGCCGTGATCGATCCGCCAACGCCACGCCGGATCGAGAAGCCGAGTTGCCGCCGTTGTTGCCTGTCACCGCCACCGTTCGCCACCTCGTCACAGATAGGTAACGGTAGTCGTCGCCGCCGCTAGTCACGTTGTCACTATCGCATTCCCCCTCTCGGACTGTGTCGCCACCGACCACACCAACGCAACCGTGTTGTCGCTTGTCCTCGCCATCCTCGTAAGCGGTTTGTCACCATTGTCGCCTCTGTCACCACCATAATGCCTCGTTTCCCCCCTCGGTGCCATGGATTCGCAAACCCTAGGGTTTGCGATTTTCCGGTCATTGAATCGGATCCAGGTCTCGGAATCGGGTAGGGTTTTGCGAGGCCAAGGGAGGCGGAAGGCGGGTTGTGAGGTCGAGCCGGTCGATGAGTTGGGTAGGGTTTCGTGGTTTTTGGGTGGCGGAAATCCGGTCGATGAGTCTGGGTAGGGTTTTGCCGAATCGGGTCGGTGGGTCGGCCCGGTTCTTTTGGAAAACGGGCTCTTGGGCCGCAATGCCGTTTCAATAAATAAATAAAAAAGAGACAAAAATTCCAAGTCGGGCCCACGTTGTAGGCCCATCCTCGTCCGGGTTGCCGGCCCCGGGTCGTACCCAACCCACGAATCCGACCTGGGTTGGCCCTTTTTTAAGTGTTATTTTAGATAATATTTTAAATAAATAAATAATAAATAAACAATTATTTTAAAAAATCAAAAAATATATTTTATTTTCAAAAAATATTAAAAAATATTTTATTTTCCAAAAAATAAAAAAAATTCATATTTTCCAAAAAATGCCAAAAATCCAAAAAAAGCCAAAAATTCATGAAAAAGCCAAAAAGACTTGTATTTTCTAAAAATACCAAACATCCAAAAAACCTTAGGGTTTAAACAAGATTAGGTACCGAAAGAGTATTAGTGGTTAACTAGTGTAATCAAGTCCCTAATCCTAATTTCTCTAGTTGCGCAGAGTAAGTATTTCTCTCCATACTTCACTTGGGTTTCTAATCGACCCACCCCAAACCGACTAGTGGCGACTCCGTTTTAAAATTAATTTACAGGTTAAAAAACTCAGAATATTAAAGTCGTGAATTTGTGGACTTGAGAGAGTCCAGGCATAACTAATTTCAGCCGAGCCATTAGCCTCTTTAGGCGCTCGTACCCGATTGTGGGCACCGAAGAAAAGGAGGTCGTGACAGTAGCCGTGTTCGGTTCCTGAGTTCTGTGTTGTCTTATGCTTTTGTAGCGGTAGTGTGGCGCGGAAAATTGGCTGTGTTTTCGTCTGATGTTGCGTTATGACATTCGACAACTTCTAATGCTAGTTTTCAATCTTTATCCGGTTCGTTTACACGTCGTGTCCTAAAATTCTCGGTGATGTGGCCGCGACCCATTTGGGAAAGTGACTTCATCCTATGTTCAGTTGCTGTACATAAGAAGAAGATCAATTATATGCAATATATATACTTTTGTTCATGCTTTTTCAGTTTTCTAAGGACCGGAATCATCATGTGGACAAGTATCATTTATTTTTAATTCCAATTTTGGAGGGAGGAAAGCGACAATATTGATCATCTTTACCCCTCTGCAACATTAATCAATGACAAATGGGGAAAATTTACTTCCTTCGTCCAGTCGATGTTACTTGACAGGTAGAAACGTACTGGATGGTCATATCATATGACTGGACTTGGTTGACTATCCTCAAGGGTCTGGTGATCATTTATGAGCAAATCCATATGACTCAAATGTATGACATGCACTGATCAATATGATTCAATCAGGGTGTAGCCAATTATGTTCCCTTGAATGACTGTTTCAGACTAAAAGCCTGAGTTGACTTGGTTGGCGTGTGTTATGCCTAAATCTGTAGGCTGATTTATGTTCATATTTTGTCTTTCATAAGAAAGAATGACAATGAGCTTTGACAAGGAAATATGTGTCAATTTTCCCGAAAGGTATGTGTCTTAGATTCATAACACTTTGTATGGATCTTGCGACATTGAAATGAACTCGTGTTGACAGCATATAATAGGTGGACTCCTAGGTACGACAGAGAACCACACTGAAGCAATCAGCCAAGATAAGTGGACCTAGACCTTTTGGAGGGACTTCACATAGACGGTTGCGTCCTTCTGCAACGCCGCATACGTTGGCTAAAAATTCAACACAAGCGTTGGCTTACATAAGAAAGACTTCTTACCTTAAATGTCAAGAGTCAAAAGAAGCAACTGATGATATATAACTGATCATTAACTCTGATTTAAACTTTCAAGTGAAGATGAATCCAAATCAATTGTCGACTAGCTCAACTTATGGATTCCCCCTTGAATATTGTTAGATGTATGCCCTAAAGCTGTTATGTAATAGTTACATATTAGGGATTTCATTTTGTACATATAAATATTATGTTCCTTTTATTTTTAAAAGGAATTGATTAATTAATTATTGGTTCATTTAATTAATTAATTAATATCTTTTTAATAACCAACAGAAATTATATACATGAAACTTGGATGGTCAGCAACCGCTGACCATCATCCACGAATTCGTGCATGAGCAACCGCTCATGCACGATTGTTCGTGCATGAGTGGGGACGATTAGCAACGGTTGCTGATCGTCCATTTGCTAATCAGTTTATATTTTTAAAGAGTTGTTTTTGCAACATTTTAAGAGGGGTTGAAAGACAGAGAAAAGGAGGGTGTGCATTTGTTTTAGAGAGAAGATGCTTTGCTAAAATAAAGAGCAAAGTGTGTGCGTGTTCTTGAGTCTTTGAGACGCAAGAAAGAAGAACATTATCTCGTTCAGGCCGTGACTATTATACATCAAGGATACGACAATTTGTTTCCATGTGATTGCTAGCACGATCGAAGTGGTGAATATTCGAAAGTTCTCTCTTATGTTCGATGTTTGTTGTTAGTGTGTTTGAACTAGAGGTCCAACGCTTCTGGGACTCGAACTGTAGAACATCCGAATCAACTCGTTTCAAAGCGCGCTTCGAGAGGTATTTCGTTTAAAACGCACGAACAATGCCTTAGGAGAATCATGTGTAAAATATATTTTTGTTTCCGCTGCGTTCATTTCGTTAATTTTTCTTATACATGATTCATGAAACCCCAACAATCTCTACTGTTAAATATGACTCGAGTTTGAGCGTTTGCTAAAATGCAAAATTTGGTGGACTCGCGAAGGAATTACTGAAGAGGAAATAAAGTTGAAAAAAAAAAAAAAAAAAAAAGGCTACGAAGGAAGCAGCATCCAACTTTGCCGCTTGCAACCAAAGAGGAAAGTCAATCTTTCTTCTTTGTTGACCAAATCTTGGATTATTCGGTTTTCTTCCATGCATGCAATTCTCTGGCGGTTATATATATATAAATTTTGCTCGTGGGACTCTTTTCAGCGAAGCCACATATTGAAGCGCCGCATGAGTGCTTGTTCCGCCGTTGTTGATGCAAGCAAACTTGAAGCACCAAATATCAAGTGCTTGAAAGTGGGTTCGTTTGTGCAATTACATCCAAGAAGTTTAGTGTTTGTAGTCGATTAAATCTTGAGGTAAGATTTGCGTGTAATTCCTTTGTGAGATTGAGAGATTATTTTCGAGGAATTTCGGGGCTAAACACTGGGTGCATTATTGGGTGTAATTGGGACTTGGGAAACACCGAGAGAGTGTTTGAGTGACTTGAGTGTGTAATCTCCTTGTATCGCTTGATCTATAGTGAAATTCGCTGTTACTCTCCCCGTGGACGTAGGTCTTTATGACTGAACCACGTAAATCTGGTGTCTGATTTATTTTTCTTCTTCTGTCTATATTTTGTTCGATTGCTCGCCCCATCACAACAAGTGGTATCAGAACTAGGCTTGGATAAGTTGAAGCGAATCGATGGCGACAGAAGAAGTAAAAGTGAGAATCGACAGATTTGATGGGAGAAGACCACTGCTAATTTGATGCAAGCCCTATCGGATATGTATGAGAAGCCCTCTGCGATCAACAAAGTCAGTTTGATGTGACGTCTGTTTAACTTGAAGATGAAAGAAGGTGCATCAGTTGCAGATCATATCAATGAATTCAATGTGATTGTTAGTCAATTGAGTTTAGTTGAGATTGATTTTGAAGATGAGGTACGTGCTTTGATTCTATTATCCTCATTGCCTGATAGTTGGAATACTATCGTTATTGCTGTTAGTAATTCCTCTGGGTCAACAAGTTTGACGTTTGATGGGGTTCGAGATTTAATTCTGAGCGAGGATATTCGTAGAAGAGAATCTGGCGAATCTGTATCTACTGCACTAGTATGTGAAAATAGAGGAAGATCTATAACACGTATGGGTAATGGTAGTACTAATATGAACAGACGTAGTCAATCTAGAACTGCTAATGTTGTCTGTTGGAACTGTGGCAAGAGGGGGCATCTTAGAAGAGATTTCCTTAAGCTGAAAAATGAGAAGGGTAAGAGAATTATAATTGATTCTGCATATAATGTTGCAGCTGTAGCAGATAATATTGATTATGTCTTGTCTGTCACTAATGATTCATCACTTGATGGATGGGTTATGGATTCTAGTTGTTCTTTTCATGTCACACCAAATAAAAACTGGTTTATCACTTATCAGTGCACGGGTAGTGCTAAAGTCCAATTAAGGAACAACGCTGAGTACGATGTTGTGGGTGTTGGTGATGTTAAAATTAGAATGCATAATGGTATCGTGAGGACATTGACTGGAGTGAGGCATGTTCCAGAATTGAAAAAGAACTTAATTTCCTTGCGTGCCCTAGAGTCAGCTAATTGCAGGTATTCTTCAAAAGGTGGAGTTCTGAAGGTTGTACGAGGTGCCTTGGTGATAATGAAAGGAATCAAGCATGGAGGCTTGTATAAACTTCAAGGTGAGACAGTGATAAATTACGCTGCGGAGACGTCGGATGTATCTGTTCGAGAGTCTTTTGACTGCTCGAGGAAGACCTGGGTGTTTGTGCCAAGGCACAAGTTTGATGCTGGTGTCAGGATCTCGCAGTCAAGAGCTTTGATCGAGACGGAGACTGGTAAGTCGATCAAGCATGTGCGGACTGACAATAACATGGAGTTTTGCTCAGAGTTGATAAATAAATTCTGCATGAAAGAGAGCATAATGAAACATCACACTAGTGCCAATAAATCACAACAATTTACAAAATTGGCGAGCAGAACATTATTAGAGATGACCCGAAAAATTATCTCTAGTGCTGGTATAGCTAGGAGAATCCTAGTTGATGTGCTAAGTACGGAAAGCTACCTGGTGAATAGATTCCCATCCACTGCTATTGAATGGCAGACTCCTGAAGAAGTGTTGTCAGGTAACGTTGCTAATTATTCTATTATTACAATGTTTGGTTGCCCACATTATTTTCAAGTGAGTGATGGTAAGCTCGATTGGAGGGCAAGGTGCATATTCCATGACTATGCACAAGGTGAGTGGGGTGATTTGTTGTGGTGTCCGGATATAAATTCACATGTTAACAGCAGAGAAGTTACCCTTGATAAGTCTCAAGTACTTCTGGTTATGAGTAATTATAGCAATGTTAATACGGATCTGAACGGTGTTCAGCTTGAGGTGGAGTTGCGACTAGAAACTCCTGAGATAGCGAGTACGAGTACTAGCAAAATAATCGACACAGATGGTGCTCATGGCGAGGTGGAGCCTATAGAGCCAATGGTTGCTGTAACTGCTGAAATTGACAAGGTACGTCTTCGATCTCCTAACAGATATGGATGCAACAATGGTTTTGCTTTATCTGCGGTTAAGGAAGTTGTGTCAGAAAATCATTGCGGAGTAGTTAAACTGTATGTGAAGTTGGTATTCTGATGAGGTCCTCAGTTATAGCGAAGTTCAAGCGAGGCTTAGACTTGAATAATATTTGTGGCGGTTGAGCCCATCGGGGGCTATGGGAAAGTAGCAGCAGAATTTGAATTTTTTACGAAGCGATTGTAATTTGGCTCAAACGTCGAGCCAAGGTGGAGATTGTTAAATATGACTCGAGTTTGATCGTTTGCTAAAACGCGAAATTTGGTGGACTCTCGAAGGAATTACTGAAGAGGAAATAAAGTTGAAAAAAAAAAAGGCTACGGAGGAAGCAGCATCCAACTCTGCCGCTTGCAACCAAAGAGGAAAGTCAATCTTTCTTCTTTGTTGACCGAATCTTGGATTATTCGGTTTTCTTCCATGCATGCAATTCTCTGGCGGTTATATATATATATATATATAAAACTTTTGCTCGTGGGACTCTCTTCAACGAAGCCACATATTGAAGCGCCGCATGAGTGCTTGTTTAGCTGTTGTTGATGCAAGCAAACTTGAAGCACCAAATATCGAGTGCTTGAAAGTGGGTTTGTTTGTGCAATTACATCCAAGAAATTTAGTGTTTGTAGTCGATTAAATCTTTAGGTAAGATTTGCGTGTAATTTCTTCGTGAGATTGAGAGATTATTTTCGAGGAATTTCGAGGCTAAACACTGGATGCGTTATTGGGTGTAATTGGGACTTGGGAAACACCGAGAGAGTATTTGAGTGACTTGAGTGTGTAATCTCCTTGTATCGCTTGATCTATAGTGAAATTCGCTGCTGCTCTTCCCGTGGACGTAGGTCTTTACGACTGAACAATGTAAATCTGGTATCCGATTTATTTTTCTTCTTCCGTCTATATTTTGTTCGATCGCTCGCCCCATCACAACATCTACTATGAAGTCATTAGGATTTCGGGGAGTCATGATTTGCGCAATCGCGGCTGCTCTAATAATATAATCTTGAATTTGTTCTTCATTTCATGCGACACGGAAGGCAGTACATGAGAGTAAGTCCATGAATTCGCAGCAGATAGGTCATTGGTCTTGTGCACATGAAGGTGAGAGCAACAGAGATGAGTTGATCAAACGTAGCACCGCCATGCCCAAGAAGAGGGAAAGGTGTTTGCTGGGAGTTTCGGGCCCGGAACGAAGGTGTACAGGAAGTTTCTGGGCAACGGCGTAGGCGGTAAAAACGTGTTTGAGGGTTCCATGCCAATGACGATGGCACATTAAGTTACCGATCTCTTTCGTCACTTTTAATTATTCCTCTAATTAGATGGGTTTGCTTAATGCCGTGGCCCAAATGGAGTTGAGCACCATTGAAGTATGTCGGTCCAAAAGAGCCTCTAGTTGGCAAGAGGGCAGTAAAGTTGTGGCCTTGTTGATAGGACATGAGCCATGCAAATTGTCGATTTTGGGCCTAAAAAACCTGAGATCCACGACTATGATCGCGGACCGCAGGAATTTTTTGAGCGATGATCGCAATGGTGATTTGAAAGAATACATGAATTTCTGAACACATAGCATTTTAGCTTTTGATGATCGAATGTGTGGATAACAATATTGCTTTATGACTTATGATAGCACCTAAAAATCTTTTTCACCGGCCGCGGTAGTAGAAGGCCACTGACATTAGGCCGAAGCAGTTGGGCTGACCGCAAGCATCGATGTGGGGCCGCATCTGCACGTTACAAACAAGGGAATCCATCTTGGAAAGTCACGTCATCCTATGGTACCCCAGGCTCGATACATATGAAAAAGATGAATAATATGTATCTTGTTCGGTCTTTTGGGCAGGGCATTTGCTTTATCAGCTTTCGAGTGGCCATATTTTCGTTTGATTATTCCCAATCTGCATAAATTTTTGACGGTTTAGTATGGGAAAAAAGGACAAGAAACCATCATGTTGACACACATCGAATCATTTCAATTCCAATTGAATACTAGACGAGAAACCAATACATATAGGCATGTCCTGCTTTAGAACTTATTCTTAGTTGGACAAAGATGACAAGATTGATCATCAAATAACTAAGAGTGCATAGTTCCAACTTTTGTATTCCAGGTTCCATAAAAATTCTTCTTGGAATCTTGAACTTGTTAAAATAAATTTTTTATTTGTTGGAACTTAGAACATATCCTATATATTTTTAAACTTGAAGCCTATCCTGTCATAGGTTTTAGAGTCTACCTAGATTCCACATTTATTATTAATTGACCAATTATAGGGGTTATTACCTTTAACAGCCGTCACTTGTTGGTACGATTTACTTACCATAATTTATATTTAGACATATGAAAAATATGAAACATTAATAAAGTAAAAGTCTTAATAATAAAATGGAAGTCGGACTAATAGTTTTAGATTATACACTAATTATTGAATGCCATAGAATACCATATGATTACGCAACACCTAGAGAAAAAAAAATACAAAACTTATTTTACGTCCTAATAGGTTTTAGGTTCCAACCTATAACCTAAAACTTATCTGTTGAAATAGGTTTCACAATTTTCAGAACCTGGGATCTATCCTACATATCTTAAAACTTGGAATCGGAAAAGTTTCCATTGGTCCAATTCTCAAGTTTCATGTTTTACCCTAAAAGAAAAAAAGGGAAAATCAATCCTGATAAATTCTACTACGTTAATTCATTACCTACGGGGAAAGTTTACATCCTTCTGCGGTTGATGTTGCTTAGAAGGCGCAAAGGTATAATTGGACTCGGTTCACTTTTCCAAAGATTAAAAAAAAATAAAAAAAGTTTCGGTTGGTAATAATAATTAGAGCTATTCGGGACCCAAGCAACTCGACTATTCAAGTTATTGCACGTGAAAATTTAGTGGACTTGAAATGTTATTGCGGGCTCAGTTGGCCCAATGATCTTATGAACCTCACGTAAATCTACATGATTCAATGGGTGACATGCAATGGATCTATACAATTCGAGTAAAGCAAAAAGTTTTACCACGACTAATGATCCCACGAGAATCTAGAGCCCTAAAGTAAAATATTATTTCTCTTTTACTTTCTTTATCCACAATTCCGGTATTTGGTGCGGGTGCGCAGAATGTTTTGAGCCCAATTTTGTCAGCTCACGTGTCATTTTCTTTGATTTAATTAGTGAAGTTAATGGAGTTTACACAAGCAGGAGAATGTTTAATGCCATTTTTAGGAAGTATTATTACTATTCGGAGTTTACTTGGAAGGGGACTGTGCTCCAGGTTAGTTCCTATAGTTAAAATGAGATGCATAAGAAAATACTAATACGAATGAGGGTATTAACTTATATAACTTATCAACAATAAAATTACCTTGGGGGCGTTGAACTTCATATCTATAATTTATGAGCTTGTAATTTGACAAGAATGATTATACAAAATTAACTTACAAAATAGCCTTGCAAAATGAATAAGGTATGTGAATAAGTGAGTCATATCAATATCAGTTTTTGAAATCGAAGAAATGAAAAGAAAGGTTCATGTTGGGCTTGATTGGGCGTTTCAGTGTAGGACCCTTTCTTCTAGCCCATCCAAGTATTACATTGCAGGTCCTAGCCCATAGGAATAGTAGTGATTAACTGAATCTGAATTCACTTTAGTCTAGGATCGTTCTACGACACAGTTGAAATTACCATCTTTTGAGATTTGTTGAGCCTAATATTTCTGATTATCATTTATTGAGTTTGACTGTGAGAAGATAACCTATATCGTTCCCTCAATAAAGATAATTAGAAAAAAGGTCCAACGAGACGGCAAAGAGTTTTAATTGGGAGGGTTTAGGGGACGCAATTAGGAGATGTACGACAAGGTAAGTTCTCTAGGGAGCTTTGCAAGGTATATGTTACTGGGTTTAGCCAAAGCTACAACCTTTAGCCTGTTTGTTAATGTTCTTTGTTTCTGTTTATGAACAAAATTTCTGTTTTTTTGTTCTAGGGAACAAAAAAAAAAAAAAACAGAAATACGTTTGTTTGTGTTTTTGTTCCAAATCTATTTTTTGTTCCTAGAACACATTTGGAACAAAAACAAGAAATAAGAAAAACGTGTTTCTTGTTTGTGTAACAATTTTTAAGAACAAATTTTCTCTCTCCTCTCTTTTTTTTTTTTCTTTTTTTTCTTTTTTCTTTGGCTGGTTGCCGGTGACCGACCGTCGAGGGCCGGCGAGGCCGAGCGTTGCTGGCCCCTGGCGAGGCTCGGCCTCGCCTTGGTTGGGCGAGCTGAGGCTCACCGGATTCAAGCCTCACCGGCGCTGGGCAAGGCTGGGCGAGCTCAAGCTCACCGGATCTGGGCGAGCCCGAGCTCGCTCAACTAAGGCGAGGCCACCAGCCCTCATCGACCAATCGCCGGCGATGGCCGAGGTCGGTAACTGGCCAAAAGAAGAAAAAAAATTAAAAAAAATAAAAAATTAAAAGAAACAAAAAAAGAACACAAATTTACCAAACATGTTTCTATTCATTTTTTATTACCGGAACAAGTTTACCAAACGCATTTTTTTATTCAAAAATTGTTTTCTGGAACAGAAACACTTTTTTCAATTTATGTTTCCTGGAACAATTTTTAAATAGAAATGTTACCAAACGCATCCTAAGAGACTCCATTTTGGGGATAATTAAGGCCCTGTTTGTTAACGTTATTTATTTCTGTTTATGAACAAAATTTCTGTTTTTTTTGTTCCGGGAACAAAAAAGATAACGTAAACGCGTTTGTTTGCGTTTTTGTTCCAAATCTATTTTTTTGTTTTAGAAACACATTTGGAATAGAAACGAGAAACAAGAAAACGTGTTTCTTGTTTTTGAAACAAAATTTAAGAATAAATTTTCTCTCTCCTCTCTTTTTCTTCCCCTTTTTTTTCTTCTTTTCTTTTTATTTTTCTTTTTTCTTTGGCGGTCACCGGCCTCGGCCATGGGCGACCGGCCGTCGAGGGTTGGGCAAGGCTCGCCGCCCCTAGTTCCGCCTTGGGCCGGGCGAGCTCGGGCTTGCCCAGATCCGGCGAGCCCGAGCTCGCCCAACCACCGACGAGGCTCGTCGGTGTGGGGAAAGGCTGGGTGAGCTCAGGCTTGTCGTGGCTGGGGGAGGCTGTCGGCCCTCGTCGGCCGGTCGCCAACCATAGCCGAGGCCGGCAACCTGCCAAAAGAAGAAAAAAAGAAAAAAGAAAAAAGAAAGAAAAAATAAGAAAAATAAAATAAAAATATTAAAAAATTAAAAGAAACAAAAAAAAATACAAATTTACCAAACGTGTTTCTATTAATTTTTTATTCCGGGAACGAGTTTACCAAACGCATTTTTTATTAAAAAATTGTTCCCTGGAACAAAAAATTTTTTTTTCTATTTCTGTTTCTTGGAACAATTTTTAAACGGAAATATTATCAAACACACCCTATCTAAGTAATTTGGATTCTCGAGTAATATATTGTCCCTTAGTTTATGTATATCAAGGATCCATGAGAAGCCACAACACGAATAGAATATTATCTTTTTTCTAACTTAAATAGGAATAAGCCCCCATTCTCAGTGCGAGTGCTCGGAATGTTTTTGCACCAATTTGGTCGGCTCACATGTCATTTTTTCTTGATTTAATTAGTGAAGCTAAGGAAGCTTACACTAGCGAGAGCAATGTTTAAAGCAAGTTTCTAAGAAGTAGTATCAACCAACTATCTGGAGATTACTTAATGGGTATTAAATTACTGAATTTTTATCCACAATAAGATTACTAAAGGGGGCGTTGTACTTCATATCCATAATAAGGGCAAGGGCGTGAGAGTAAAAATGATTTACAAGATTAATTCGTGAAATGACCTGGCAAAGTCGATAAGCATGCGAACAAGCGAGTCATATCAAACAAAACATTCCTGCAGGACATCACCAGATCAATTTCCACAAATTATAAGTCAGTTTTTCGATTTCTTGTGTGAGAAGCAAACGCACAACAAAATGAAACGCGAGTTACCGAGTGCGGGTGCGCAAGACTTATCAGAATAAAACAGAGGGAAGTCGTGGGAAGGGTCAAGCAACGTATTCTGAGCTGATGGGGGGGAGGACGAGGACGAAGCATTGACTGATGCCGTCGAGTGCAAGTCCGCTTGGGGATCCTTCACGGAACCTTCGGCCTTCGCCCCCGCCGCGTGTGCGTCCAGAACATCGACCGAAACCAGGTTAAAGAGTCAATACCTTGGGGAGCCAAAGGTGGAGCGACGACATCCTTTTCGATCAACTAATCACGACAAGAAAGATTAGCCCGCAGATGTTGATGGGTGACCCTTTTTCTCGGCCCTTTTTTTTCAATGTCGTCTCATTGACAGTGAAGGAAAAGGACCCCATTGTTCCCAAGCCAAACCCAGGTCTGATCTTCCAGATTTTGCCATGCTCTTTCTCTTTTTGTTCTGATGTTGATAGAGGAGGGAAAATGATAGAGAACTGTTGAGGGCAATGACTAGAGAGAGACTTGGGTTTCGGTTATAAATCATGGAAATTATGTTACTTTCTATGGCCGACATCTTTTCCTGAATGTTTTGGTCGTCTATTATTTTCTTATCTTGCAAAATCATTTCACATAGTGTTGCAAATGCTTTAATGCCACGCTATTAAAATTGTCCGAGCATTGGCAAGGATTGACCGAGAAAAGTCAGTCTAGATCTTAAGTGGAGTAGGATTTATTGAAAGTTGACATGCAGATGAAAAAGCCTAAGCTGTTTGGGTTATTATGGTTTGGGCACACGATTGGTTTACTCGTAGGTCCATCATGATACTTAGATTTGACATGTCCATGTGATTTTTTTCTATATATTCTACGTTTCTTGTTATTGAGATGAACGGTAAGTTACATGTTAATAATAAAACCATCCACCATATTATAGTCTTGATGGATGGCGCTAGATCCATATGGATACCTTGTATTTTTCAACAAAACAAATTAGAATCGTCAACAGATTTCTCTCTAGTTTAACAAGAAAGAATTAAGAAATAGCCAACAAATAACAACTAGGAATGATTTGCACCCACGTGAGCAGGTCCGTAAATCTCCAGCGACGACTTCTTTATCGGTGTTTCGGTCGACGACCTTCTTCTCCTAATCGATAATCAATGTGGATGGGGAGGGGATAAATTGTCGTTTTAAGTCGGAACACGGGTCTTTCCGTCCACGACTTAATCAAAATGACAGTATCTTAGTCCAAGGAACCTTCAAGGAAACCTCCTCCACCGAAATGGACTCGACCCCATCTTGCCCAAAGACTGATTCTACATAAATATCCCCATCTCTCCACTCAACCTAGACCAGGCCTCATCTCTCTCTCTCAAAAGCACGACAAAGAAAGCCCGATGGCTCCCATGCAGGAAGCCATGAAAGAGAAGGAATCAACAGTGAAGAGACGAGCTGCCTTTTCATCCTCCCCGGCGCGGACGCATAAAGCGTCTCGTGTTCGCCCATCTGTTCAGAAGCTTCAAGGCCCTCGGCGGTCAAACCTCCGGCTTGCTTCTTGGCCCCACTGCGACGTGCCCCCCACGTCAAACCACAAGTCACCTCCCTTGTCTTCGTTTCCTCGTTGGGGTTCCAGGAAGAAGTCAACCTAGACCGCTCGATTGTGGTGATGGGTAGTTGAGTTCGATTCCTGAATTCTGTTGTCGTGTTCTGCTTTTGTACTAAGTTTCGGGGGGACAATGGCTCCGGCTTTTCCGACCGATCATCCGTTATCTCCGCCGACATCTCCTGCCGCTTTTTTTTCAGTCTTTCAGTGCTTCAGTTGTACGTAGTACATAGGTCTTGTCCTAAAATTGCCGCTTTGGAAAGCCACGTGATCCTATGGTACCGCAGGCTCGATATGCAATTCTTGTAAAAAAGAAAAAGATGGATACTACGTATCTTATTCGGTCTTTTAGGCAGGTTTTTTTTTTTAAATTTATTTACTGAGGTAGAGTATCTACTTTGAAGGAATGAGCATAGTCTAAATTGAAGTGATTCACCCCTTAATCCTAAGACTAATTCACATAGCATTGATCCTCAATTTTTGAGATTAAGGATTGACCCAATGAGTTTAGCCTGGTTCCAAAATCAACTTAGGACTAATAAATAATTTTTTTATTCTATTTTTTGTACTCCTTAAAAAGGTAAACATATCATTTCAAACTATATATCAATCGACAATATGGTATTGTGCAATTAACCCATAAATATCAATACATATTGGACAAATTTAAAATAAAACAACACTAGAAATTTCACATCTACTAAAAGCAAAAAAAATTGTAAAAATGATTAAGATCACTCATAAAGATATGGGACAAAATGGGAAGTTCCTGTAATTATCTATCAATAATACTCATAATGAAGCATTATAAATAATATACTAGATGTATAATTTATATAGTTAGGATTAGTCTAAATTTGACCGACCCTAAACTCCCAATATCGAAAACCAATATGCATAGTACTACTATAGGGATATCAAGTTCAAGGACCAACCCAGTCCTTATGGGAACCAAACTAGGACCAATAAGATCGGGCTGGTCCAGGATCGGTCTAAGATTGACCCTAGATCGGTGCTCGCCTATATTGCTTTATGAGCTTTCAAGTGGCCATGTTCTTGTTTGTATCTGTTGCAATCAGTATCAATTTTTGACATTTAGTATAGAGAAAAGGACCATGTGGACACCTATCAATCATTTTAGATCCAATTGGGTAGGTACTAGACGAGAAACCAAGGGATGCAGGCATGTCGTGCTTCAAAACTTACTTTTGGATGGAGGAGGAGGACGGGATTGATTATCATCGACCTCCCAAAAAAGGAAATTGATCCCAATAAATTCGGCTATATTAATTAGCCACCTACGGGGAAAGCTTACCTTGTAAGTTGTAAGGTATAAGGTACACGATGATCATGGTGTGATTGGACATGATTGGCTTTCGGATTGAAAATAAAAATTGCATCGACCAGCAATAATTACTTGAACTTTTCTTGACCTTAGCGGTCTAATCGTTCAAGCAAGTGTATCTTACCTGTAGATTAATAGCTTTGAAATGTTATTGTGAGTTCAGTTGGTCCATGATCATGTGGGGTCCACATGATTAAATAGATGACATGCACTGGATTTATATGGTCCAGGTATTGCTAATAATTTTCCCCTCTTGGGAATTCCATGGAAAGCCAAAAACTTCAGCACAAAATATTATTTCTTTTTTACTCAAGTAACCTACCATTTCGGTGCTCCCGTGCTTTTAAAAACACCCAAGTTTTCTACGCGCATTGGCGAGGGTCCACAATGAAAGAGCAGGTCTCTAATCTTGAAAAATGTTTCATTTGCCGTGAGAGATAGGAAAAAGAGGCGGTGCGGACTCCGAAGAATCATTTTGCTCACGTGAGCAGCCCCTGAATCTCCATCGAAAACTCGTCCATTGGCGTTTGCTAAACGAATCGTGTAGATCGGATTTTTGTTGAGAACACGTAAATCGCTTCGTCCACGTACCTCAAAGTTCAGGAAAAGCTGTGATGTGAATTGCTGTAACGTTATTTTATTTATATAGGTCGCGATTTTTTGGATATCGATTTTAATATGCCTGGCTTCACTGAACTTTTCCATCTTGTGCAATTTTTATTTTTCCTTCTGTCGGTATTCCCTTGACGACTTGGTTAAATAAATGCATCGAATGAATCCGCGCGAACCTTCAAGGAAGCCCTCCTCCCCACGATGACTGTCCGCCCGCCAAACCGTCCGAAGGACTAACCCTAAAACATATAAATAATCACATCTCTCCCACCCAAGCAGAGACCAAGCCTCATTTCTCTCTCTCTCTCTCTCTCTCTCTCTCTCTCTCTCTCTCTCTCTCTCTCTCTCTCTCTCTATCTAAAAGGCACGGGAAAGGAAGCGCGATGGCTGCCATGCAGGAAGCTATGAAGGAGAAGGAATTAGTGGTGAAGAGTCAAGAGCTGCTTCGTCATCCTCCCATGCACGGACGTGGACGCGTGAAGCGTCTCATATGTGCCTGCTCGTTCCGTAGCTGTAAAGCCCTCGTCGCTAAAATCTCCGGCTTTCTTATCCACCGCACTGCAACATACACTCCGCATCACAAGTCACCGCTCTCGTCTTCGCCTAGACTGCACGATGGCGTTGATGGGTAGCCGTGTTCGGTTCCTGAGTTCTGTGTTGTTTTATGCTTTTGTAGTGGTAATGTGGCGCGGGAAATTGGCCGTGTTTGTCGTCTGATGTTAGTGTTATGACATCCGACAACTTCTAATACTAGTTTTCAATCTTTCTCCGGTTCGTTTACACGTCGTGTCCTAAAATTCTCGGTGATGTGGCCGCGACCCATTTGGGAAAGTGACTTCATCCTATGTTCAGTTGCTGTGCATAAGAAGAAGATCAATTATATGCAATATATATACTTTCGTTCATGCCTTTTCAGTTTTCTAAGGACCGGAATCATCATGTGGACAAGTATCATTTATTTTTAATTCCAATTTTGGAGGGAGGAAAGCGACAAGATTGATTATCTTTACTCCTCTGCAACATTAATCAATGACAAATGGGGAAATTTTACTTCCTTTGTCCAGTCGATGTTACTTGAAAGGTAGAAACGTACTGGATGCTGGTCACATCATATGACTGGACTTGGTTGACTATCCTCAGGGGTCTGGTGATCATTTATGAGCAAATCCATATGATTCAATTGTATGACATGCACTGATCAATATGATTCAATCGGGGTGTAGCTAATTATGTTCCCTTGAATTAGTGTTTTAGACTAAAAGCCCGAGTTGACTTGGTTGGCGTGTGTTATGTCTAAATCTGTAGGCTGATGTATGTTCATATTTTGTCTTTCAATGTAAAGAATGACAAAGAGCTTTGACAAGGAAATATGTGTCAATTTTCTCGAAAGGTATGTGTCTTAGATTCATAACACTTTGTATGGATCTTGCGACAATGAAATGAACTTGTATTGACAGCATATAATAGGCGGACTCCTAGGTACGATAGAGAACCGCACCAAAGCAATCAGCCAACATGAGTGGACCTAGACCTTTTGGAAGGAGTTCATATAGACGGCCACATCAAACACCGCATCTGTGGGCTAAAAATTCAACACAAGCGTCAGCTTACGTAAGAAAGACCTCTCATATTAAATATCAAGAGTTGAAAGAAGCAATTGATAATACATAACTGGTCATTAACTTTGATTTAAACTTTCGAGTGAAGGTGAATCCAAATCAATTGTCAACTAGCTCAACTTAGGAACTCCCCCTCAGATCTCTTTACTATGAAGTCATTAGACTTTCGCGGAGTTATGATTTGCACAACCCCGAATGCTCTAATAATATAATCTTAAATTCGTTCTTCGTGTCATGTGACACGGAAGATGGTACATGAGAGTAAGTCCATGAGTTCGCACCAGAGAAGTCATTGGTCTTGTGCACATGAAGGTGAGGATAACAGAGATGAGTTGATCAAACGTAGCACACGCCATGCCCAAGAAGAGGGGAAGGGGGTTTGGTGGGAGTTTCAGGCCCAGGAACGACGGTGTACAGGAAGTTTCTGGGGAACGGTGTAAGCGGAAGAACGTGTTTGAGGGTTCAACGCCAATGCCGATGGCACGTTTAGTTACTTATCGATCTCTTCCGTCCCTTTTGACTATTCCTCTAATTCGACGGGTTTGCTTAATAACATGGCCCAAATGGATTTGAGCGCCATTGAAGTACTTTGGTCCAAAATAGCCTCTACTTGGCAAGAGCCAGGAGGGCAGTAAAGTTGTGGCCTTGTTGCTAGGACATGAGCCATGCAAATTGTCGATTTTGGGCCTAAAAAACCTGAGATCCACGACGACGATCGCGGACCCCAGGAATTTTTCGGGCGATGATCGCAAAGGTGATTTGAAAGAAAACATGAATTTCTGCATATATAGCATTTTAGCTTTTGATGATTGAATGCGTGGATGAGAAATTTGCTTTATGACTTACGATAGCAACTAAAATCTTTTACGCCGGCCGCGGTACTAGAAGGCCACTCACATTGGGCCGAAGCGGTTGGGCTGACCGCAAGCATCGATATGGGGCGGAATCCGTACATTACGAAGAAGGGAATCCATCTTGGAAAGCCATGTCATCCTATGGTACCACAGGCTCGATACATAAGAAAAAGTTGAATAATACGTATCTTGTTCGGTCTTTTGGGCAGGGCATTTGCTTTATCAGCTTTCTAGTGGCCATATTTTTGTTTGTATCATTCCCAATCTGCATCAATATTTCACGGTTTAGTACAGGAAAAAAAGGACAAGAAACCGTCACGTGGACACGCATTAATCATTTCAATTCCAATTGGGTACTAGAGAAGAAACCAATAGATGTAGGCGTGTTCCACTTCAGATTATTCTTGGATGGATGAAGACGACGAGATTGATCATCACTAACTAGGAGTGAACGATTCTAGATTTTGTTTTCTAGATTTCATAAAGGTTCTATTTGGAACCTAGAACCTATCCATTAAAATAGATTTTTCATTTTTTGGAATTTAGAACATATCCTACATATCTTGAAACCTAAAACCTATCATGTCATAAGTTTTAGGGTTAGTTCTAGGGTATACCTAAGTTTCACATTTATTATTAATTGAAAAATTGTAGGGGATTATTACTTTTAATAAACTCCAGTTGTTACTACAATTCACTTACCATAAAATGGAAGCTTAGACTAGTAGTTTCAGATCATACACTCATGATTGAATGTTATGGAATACTACAAGATTGAGCAACACCTAAATCAAGAAAATACAAAAACTTATTTTAGGTCCTAGCAAGTTTCAAGTTTCAACCTATAACTTGAAATCTATTCGTCAAAACAGATTTCTCAATTTTCAAAACATGGAACCTATCTTGCATATCTTGGAACCTAAAACTAGATAGGTTCCCACTGGTCCAATTCTCAAGTATCATATTCTAATTTAAAACCATGCCCAACCCCCTCCAAATAAACGAAAAAAAAAAAAAAAAAAAAAAAGGAAAATCGATCATGATAAATTCTACTACATTAATTCATCACCTATAGGGAAAGTTTATATCCTTGTACGGTTGGTGTTGCTTAGAAGGGGCAAAAATATAATTGGACTCGGTTGACTTTTCCAAAGATTAAAAAAAAAAAATTGTAGGGGATTATTACTTTTAATAAACTCCAGTTGTTACTACAATTCACTTACCATAAAATAGAAGCTTAGACTCGTAGTTTCAGATTATACACTCATGATTGAATGTTATGGAATACTACAAGATTGAGCAGCATCTAAATCAAGAAAAATACAAAAACTTATTTTAGGTCCTAGCAGGTTTCAAGTTCCAACCTATAACTTGAATCCTATCAATCAAAAAGGATTTCTCAATTTTCAAAACATGGAACCTATCTTGCATATATTTGGAACCTGAAATTAGATAGGTTCCCACTGGTCCAATTCTCAAGAATCATATTCTAACTTAGAACCATACCCGACCCCCTCCAAAAAAAAAAAAAAAAAAAAAGAAAAAAGAAAAATCGATTCTGATAAATTCTACTACATTAATTCATCACCTCCAGGGAAAGTTTATATCCTTGTGCGGTTGATGTTGCTTAGAAGGGGCAAAGGTATAATTGGACTCGATTGACTTTTCCAAAGATTAAAAATAAAATAAAATGTATCGGTTGGTAAGAATAATTAGAGCTATTCGCGACCAAAGCAACTAGACTATTCAAGCTATTGCACGTGCAAATTTAGTGGGCTTGAAATGTTATTGCAGGCTTAGTTGACCCAATGATCTTATAAGCTTTTATGTAAATCTAAATGATTCAACGGATGACATTTACTGAATCTATATAATTCGAGTAAAGCAAAAAGTTTTACCACAACTAATGATTTCATGAGAAGCCAAGCCCCAAATTAAAATGTTATTTTTCTTTTACTTTGTTTATCCACTATTTTGGTATTCAGAGCGGGTGCGTAAAATGTTTTGAGCCCAATTTTGTCAGCTGACGTGTCATTTTCTTTGATTTAATTAGTGAAGCTAATGGAGTTTACACAAGCAGGAGCAATGTTTAATGCATATTTTTAAGAAGTATTAACAACTATTCGGAGCTTACTTGGAAGGGGACTATGCTGTAGGTTAGTTCCTATAGTTAAACTGAGACCCATAAGAAAATAATAATACGAATGATGGTATTAACTTATATAACTTATATCAACAATAAAATTACTATGAGGGCATTGAACTTCATATCCACAATTTATGAGCTTGCAATTAGACAAGAAAGATTATATGAAATTAACTTATAAAATAGCCTGGCAAAACGAATAAGGAACGTGAACAAGTGGGTCATATCAGACCAACATCCAGGGAACATCCAATATCAATTTCAAACCAAATCAATTTTTGAAATTGAAGAAATGAAAAGAAAGGTTGATGTTGGGCTTAGTTGGGCTTTTTAGTGTTGCACCCTTTCTTCTAGCCCATCCTAGTAGTACATTATAGTCCCTAGCCCATAGGAATAGAAGTGATTACTGAATCTGAATTCACTTCAGTCTAAAATCTTTTGACGACACAATTGAAATTACCATCTTATGAGATTTGTTGAGCCTAATATTTCTGATTATCGTTTATTGAGTTTGACTGAGAAGAAAACCTCTATCATTCCCTCAATCAAGATAATTAGAAAAAGGTCCAACGAGATGGCAAAGAGAATCAATTGGGAGGATTTAGGGGATGAAAGGGATATACGATAGTAAGTTCTCTAATGAGATTTGTAATGTTTATGTTACTGGTTTGGCCAAAATTACAATGTTTAAATTCTTAGATTGGCAACGTAAATAAGTCATACATTAGATGAAGATTGGTAAAATATTAAATGTGGAAGACGAAGGATTCAAACTTTGTAAAGATCAGTTAGATATTCGAAATAAAAAAAAAAAGTAATTATTGTTGGAAAAAGAAGAGTTGAAATAAGGTTGACTCATAAAGCAAAGTCGCCCGCAGGAGACTTCGACTAAGCACTGTTCATCCTCTGCTCTCAAGCTGTTCGCAGCCCTACTGTTCACCGGGTGTGGCTGTTGCTGGTTCCGGCCTCTTCAGCCGCCCGTTGAGGCTCTTCTTCGAAGCCGACCTCCACCCCTACCCGATCTACACTTCCTCTGAGCGATTTCTCTCGGTATGTCTCCTGCTGTTAGGAATCGCTTGCTGTGTTTTTAGGGATTTTGCTTGTGGGCTTCCTCTGTTCGTATGGCGTCTTCATCCTCCACGCCGGCTGGCATTTTGGGCAAAGCCCCTCAAGAGGCCCCCAAGGATGATTCTCCTCCTCCCCCCGTCCATCCCCCTACTTGGTACACCTCCGTTGCTCGTGGTGCCCGACGTCCCTCCCGCAGCAGAGGTCGCAGCAGAGCCGGAAGGCTCGCGCGCTCCTGGGCTCTCTTCCTCCCTCTCCTTCGGCCATTAATGGCCCTATCTCCACCTTGATTCGTCCTTCTAAGGATAAAGGAGTTGCTGTGGGTAGTTCCCCTATTGTCCCCTCTCGTCCGGCTCCTCCTCAGCGAGAAACAGGGCATGATTTGCCTCCATCCGACGCGGGTAAGCGAGCTCTGACCCACAAAGTTCCTTTCTCTGTTGATGTTCAGCCCCCGACACGTTCTTGGGCTGCTGTTACTCGCTCGGCTACTAAAGGTTATAGTCTCTCTTATATTCCGCCTGCTGTGGTTGATAACAAACCTATTGCTCAAATCTCTGAAGAGATATTGCAAGCTGCCCACCCTAAATGGGATGAATGCTTAGTTGGTTATTACATAGGAAAGAGGCTCCCTTTTCATTTGACAGAGGATGCGCTCAAACATGCCTGGGGTGACCATCTAGTTCAAGTTATCGCAGCTGACCTGGGCTTTTACTACTTCCATATTCCTGACAAAGACTTTAGAAGGAAAGTGCTAGAAGGGGTGCCAATCACCGTTGCTAAAATACCCCTTATTCTCCAACAATGGCACCCAATGATGGAGCTCAAGAAAGATTGCCACAAAACAGTTCCTGTTTGGGTTCGACTGAGAAATCTCCCTGTCAACTTGTGGTCTGCTTCGGGTATTAGTGCCCTTGCGAGTATAATTGGTAAGCCTCTCTTTGTAGATAACCGCACTGAATAGATGGCCATGGTTGCCTTTGCCCGTATCTGCATTGAGATTAATGCTGCGAGCTCATTCCCTGAAGTTATTGACTTTATGCTAAATGGTGAGCCTCGTTCGGTGGATGTACATTATGAATGGGTGCCAACTCTGTGTCCGAGTTGTTGTTCTTTTGGCCATAAATGTGCTGACCCTAAAGCACCTGGCCCCCCTAAAGCTGGTTCTTCAGCAGACAAGGCTCCCTCCAGTGAATGGCGTCAAGTTGGGGGAAAGCGAAATCGTCCTCGTCCTTTGGATGTTGCTCCGCCTACCTCTCGTTCTACTGAGCCCCCTCCCTGTAGAATTGAAGTTCATTTACCTGCTCCTCAAATAATGAAGACTGCTGTGAGTCCTCCGGTAAATGTTGGTGACGAAGCCCCCCCCTCCCCCTAATCTTATCCCCGGCACCTCCCTAGCTCCTTCACAACCTGGTCTACCTCAGGCGCCTATTCGATCGATCCTGGAGTCATCATCATCATCAGATAATGAAGTTGTGGATGACATTAGTTCTGGAGGAAGTGATCCTGACTCCCCTCTTGGGGTCGCGTCTTCCATCCTTGAGGAGCCGTCCCCTCTCCAGCTCCCTTCTGAACCTATTGTGGCTGTCCCTAACCGCCAAAAAGGTAATCCTCGTACACGGAGCCTAAAGCCAATGACCTCCTCGGTGAAGAAGCGAGGTGGCAAGAAACGGTAACGCCCTTCTTCCTTCTCTCTATGTTTTTTGGAGTTTGGAATATTAGGGGCCTCGGGTCCCCCCTTAAGCAGGCTGAGATTAGAAATTTTCTTAGAACCAACCACCTTAGTTGTGTTGGTATTTTGGAGACTAAAATTTCCCCTGCGGCGTTTCCTCTTGTCTCGGGTGCTCTCATTCCGGGATGGTGTTGGAGCGCTAATAATGATCACTCACCTAGAGGAAGAATCGGGTGGGTTGGAAAAGTCTGCCTCTTTTGCTTTATCTCGCTCTTCTTCTCAAGCTATCCACGGCCGTCTGATTTGCCTGAACAGCGGTATTTCTTTTATCATCACTGTAGTGTATGCGGAGCACTCCTTCACCTTGAGAAGACCCCTATGGGCTGACTTAATCCAGTCTAGTTTCCAAGTTGTGGACTCCCCCTGGATTATCGCAGGAGATTTCAATGCCATTCGTTCTTCTTCTGATAGAGCAGATATATCCAACTATTGGATCCCGGCGTTTAATGACTTTGGCGATTGTCTTAATCAAGCTGGGCTAGATGATCTCAGATATGTGGGGAACAGATTTACATGGTCAGCTTCCTTGGGTCCTTCACGCAAACTGAGGAAAATTGACAGGGTGTTGACTAACTCAACTTGGAACTCTATTTTCTCCTTCTCTGAGGCATCGTTTCTCCCTCCTGGAGTCTCTGATCATTCTCCTATGATGGTTAGGATTTTGCCTACTCCCAACACCCGTAAGCCCTTTAAATTCTTCAATTTTTGGATGACCCATCCTTCCTTCTTTGATCTTGTGACTCATGTGTGGGACTCCCCCTTCTCTGGAATGCCGATGTACATTCTCTGTTGTAAGCTGAGGGCTCTTAAATGTAGGCTTAAACTCTTAAATAAAGAGGTTTATGCGGACATTTCAGCTAAAACAAATGAGGCTAGGAGATTGCTCTCCCTGGCCCAAGAGGCCATTCAACTGGACCCTCACAACCAGGATCTGGCGAATGAGGAAAAGGAACACCTTCGGGTTTTCTCCGAGTTGCGCCTCCAAGAGGAATCATTTTTTAGACAGAAATCCAAGATTCGTTGGCTTAAAGAAGGAGATCTAAACACTAAATATTTTCACCACTCTGTCAAGCGAAGCCACCTCCGAAACAGAATTCTATCAATCTACAATGGGGACACTCGGTTTCCGATCCCGAGGTTCATCAGCTTTTTGTCTCTCATTTCCAAGCTCTCTTGGCGGCTTCCCCCCTTCCTATGTGCCTACAATTGAGGAGATCAGGGAAAATCTAATCCATACCCTTGATGACAACCAGATTCGGACTCTCTCTCAGCCTGTCACGGATAAAGAAATCCAAGATACCCTCTTTTCTCTTGCAAGTGGTAAAGCTCCGGGCCTGGATGGGTTTAACGTAGACTTCTTCAAGCGGTCTTGGGAAATTATTGGCCCTTCGGTCTTATTAGCGGTTCGGGACTTCT
Organism: Eucalyptus leucophloia subsp. euroa; assembly: GCA_017140325.1. NCBI lineage: Eukaryota > Viridiplantae > Streptophyta > Magnoliopsida > Myrtales > Myrtaceae > Eucalyptus > Eucalyptus leucophloia. The sequence continues at coordinate 66,670,770 of CM029475.1, forward strand.
TTGATTCTGGTCATCTTCTTAAGGAGATTAATTCAACCATCCCGACCTTAGTCCCGAAGGTCCCAAATGCTTCGTCTCGTCAATGACTTCCGTCCCATCGCTTGCGCAACACAATCTACAAGTGCATCACCAAGATTATGGCTAACAGGTTAGCCGTTGTGCTTCCTTCGATCATTAGTATACCTCAGAATGCTTTTGTTAAAGGTAGACGCATTAGTGATAACATTATGCTAGCTCAAGAATTGTTTGTTGATTTTCATCACGAACCCTACCGGCCTAAATGCATCATTAAGGTCGACTTCTGCAAAGCTTTTGATTCGGTAGACTGGAATTTTATTGAGTTAACCTTATTAGCCTTTGGGTTTCCTCCGACTTCGTCCATCGAATGATGACTTGCATCCGGTCTCCCAAATATTCTATCTCCCTTAATGGTGAGCTTCACGGCTTCTTTTCAAGTGGACGAGGGATTCGGCAGGGTGACCCTATGTCCCCCTATTTATTCACTCTCGTTATGGAAGTTTTTTCTGGTATTTTTAACTCCCAATCTAGCAAGCTGGGTTTTGATTTCTTCTGGAGATGTAAAGCAACCAGGCTCTCTCACCTCTTCTTTGCAGATGACGTTCTATTATTCTCGGAAGCTAATATGCCATATTTGCGGCTTCTTTTGGATGGAATTCATTCCTTTGCTAGATGGTCTGGGCTTAATCCTAACCTCAACAAAAGTGAAATCTTTCTTTCGGGTGGCCCTGAATCTCTAAGGAATGCTCTGGTGAGTACCTCTGGATTTCAGCTGGGCTCTCTCCCTTTTAGATACCTTGGTGTACCTATTATCTCTTCCAGATTGGGCAAGGAGGCATGTGTTTCCCTAGTGAATACTATTACTTCTCATCTTCAATCCTGGACAAACCGGTTTCTTTCTTTGGCCGGTAGATTGCAGCTAATCAAATCTATCCTTCATTCTATCCAGGTTTATTGGTCTAGTGTTTTTATCCTTCCCGCCTCGAGTCTCTAACCGAATTGAACAGATTTTTCGGCAATTTCTTTGGAGAGGCCCGAGCTTAGGGGGCTGGGCGCAAAGGTGGCATGGGTGGATGTCTGTTTACCTAAGGAGGAAGGCGGTTTGGGTATTAGATCCCTTCGGATAAGCAATATTGCTATCATGCTCAAGCATTTATGGCTCCTTTTCACCGATAAGGAGTCGCTTTGGTCTAAATGGATTCACTCCATCTTCTTAAAACATAAAAATTTCTGGATTGTCCCAAGACCTACCTATTGCTCTTGGGCTTGGAAGAAGCTGCTTGGCCTACGTGACTTGATCCAACATCATTTTAAATGGCGAGTTTGTAATGGGCTATCTGTCTCTTTTTGGTTTGATCACTGGCACCCTCGTGGACCCCTCTACAAGCTGTTCTCGGACCGTGAAATCTCTTCGCTCTGGTATATCAAGGCTTGCTACGGTTGCTCGCTTTTTTCGCCCTCCTCCCATCTTCTTCGTTGCCTCCTCTATTAGTAACTGGAATGATCCCCTTCCATCCCTCAATGAAGACAGGGACCGTCTTCTATGGCTTGGTCATCCTTCAGGAGTGTTTTCTACTGCCTCAGCTTGGAGCCTTCTAAGGCCGAGGGATGTTGTGGTCCCGTGGTCGAGATTTATTTGGAACCCCTCCTTACCTCCTCGATATCAAACCCATCTATGGCTAATCGCCCGCAATCGTCTCCCAACCCAGGTATTGCTTTTAGCTCACGAGAGAATCCCTAATGTTACTTGTGCCTTCTGTTCTTCTATGCCAGACTCGGTCGATCACCTTTTCTTCGGATGTTCTATCTCTAATCACCTAGCATCCTTTTGGGCGGCTAAGTTTAACTTACCTTGGAGGAATCAAGCTTGGAGCGACAATCTTTTATGGGTTATTGAGCACCTTTCTAATGCATCTTTCCACCAATCCTTGGCCCGCTTTGCCTTTGGCGCCTTATGCTATCTCATCTGGAAAGTAAGAAATAGCATTCTTTTCCGCAATGAAAGATTATACCTCCCGGCTTTAAAGGACCTTCTTCGTAAAGCTGTCAATGACAAGGCTTTATCTTATCCCAAGGTCCCGGACAACCCCCGTAATAGAAGACTTCAACTTAGTTGGGGCATTCCCCCTACCATCTTTGATTGATTTTGCTTATTGGCGCCCTGTTGCGGCCTGGTTTCCCTTCTTAGTGCCTCTCCTCTTCTTCTCCTCTTTAGTTCTTCTCCTTGTGCGGGCCACTATGTTGTGAGCTCTTTGCCCTTGGCTACTGTTTTGGCCATCTTTGCTGCTGTTTTTAACTGCATTGTATCTCTCTTGCAGCTCTCCCCCCCTTCCTTCTTTCCTTTCCCTTAGCCCCGGCCCCCTCCCACTCATTTGGATTTGTTGTCCTGATGAGTGTGAGATGGTGCCGGGTTCCCTTGTGCTGTACTTTTGTATAGCCTTTGTGCTTTAGTCTATATACCTATTACCTTTTACCAAAAAAAAAAAAAATAAGGTTGACTAAGCCTTACCCAAAAAAAAAAAAAAAGGTTGACTAAGAGGTAATTTGGATTCTCGAGTAATTTATTGTCCCTTAGTTTATGTGTATCAAGGATCCATGAGAAGTCAAAACACGAATAGAATATTTACTTTTTCTAATTTAAATAAGAAAGAAGCCCACATTCTCGGTGCGAGTGCTCGGAATGTTTTTGGACGAATTGGGTCGGCTCACGTGTCATTTTTTCTCGATTTAAATAGTGAAGCTAAGGAAGCTTACGCAAGCGAGAGCAATGTTTAAAGCAAGCTTCTTAGAAGTTGTATCAACCAACTATTTGGAGTTTACTTAATGGGTATTAAAATTTTGAATTTGTATCCACTATAAGATTACTAAAGGGGGCGTTCAACTTCATACCCATGATACGAAGATCAAGTGCAAGGGCATAAGAGTAAAAAATGATTTACGAGATTAATTCATGAAGTGACCCGACAAAGTCAATAAGCATGTGAACAAGAGAGTCTTATCAAACAAAATATCCCCACGAGAAATCACAGATCAATTTCCACAAATTATAAGTCAGTTTTTTTCTATTTCTTGTGTGAGAAGCAAACGCACAATAAATATGAAACACGAGTTGCTAAATACGGGTGCTGATGACTTATTAGAATAAGTCGTGGGAAGAGTCAAGCGACGTATTCTGACCTGATGGGGGGTGGACGAGGAAGAATTGACTGACGCCGTCGAGTGCAAGTCCGCTTTAGGATCCTTCAAGGAACCTTCGGCCTCCCGCTTCCCTGCGTGTGTATCCAGAACGTCAACTCATCACGACAAGAGGTAGATTAGCCAGCACATGTTGATGGGTGATCCTTGGCCCTTTTTGTCAACGTCATCTCATTTTTTTCTATTCTTTGGGTATAAGTAAGTAAATGTCATTAATCTGAAGAAGTAAAGAGGCTTAAAAGCATCCCAACATTACAAACGCAGCTAATTATGCAAGAATATGGAGGTGGGAAGCCTCCATATAGTTACCGACAAAATATTTGCCTAAGAGGGTCTACAATTATGGAAAAGTGAAGCCCTACCTCTAACAATATTATATATTCTAGTCAAAAGAAGATGCATCTCAATTGATGTATTTTGGAAACTTCTATGATTGCGCTCTACCCAAATACAATACATGGTTGCCAAGAAGGATAACTTTAGGAGTCGTGCTTCTAAATTCTTGCCCTTTGTAGCTCTTATCATCCAATGAAGTTCAAAATCTCATCTTCTTGAAGAATCCCGGATACTATTATGTGCGGGGATATTTTGCTATATATTCTCAATCTAGTTACACTCAAAGAATAAATGAGTTATGTCAATGTAGTCTCATTGACAGTAAAGGAAAAGGACCTGATTGTTCGCCAAATCCAAGTCTAATCTTCCGGATTTTGGTATGCTTTTTTCTCTTTCTGATATTGATAGAGGAGGGAGAATGATAGATAACTGTTGAGAATAATGACTTAGGCTTTCATTTATCATTTGTGGAAAGTATCTAATCTTCTATGTGCCAACTTTTTCTCCTGAATAGTTAGATTGTACGATATTTTCTTAGCTTGCAAAATTATTTCATATAGCAGGTTGGGAATGCTTTAATGCCATGCTATTAAAATTGTCTGAGTATTGGCAAGGATCTACCATGAAAACCAATTCTAAATCTTAAGAGGAGTAGGATTTATTGAAAGTTGACATGCACATGAGAAAAGCTAAGCTGTCTGGGCCATTATGGTCTAGACCCGGCAATTGGTTTAATATTAGGGCTCATTGTAAGGCTTAGAGTTAACATTGCCTGTTTAACTTTTTTTTTCTATATACTCCACGTTCCTCACCATTAAGTTGAACGGTCAGTTATATGTTAAAAAATAAAGCATCCATCATCGCAATGGTATCGGAAGAGTTACACAGCTTATGTATCCGATGTGTATCCAAAGTAATACTACCGGTCTTGATGATGGACGGTGTTAGATATAGGATGAGTGAAAGAAAGATTACATCGCCTGGGTACCTAGTTTTTTCCACAAAACAAGTTAGAGTTGTCTACAGAGTCGTACTGCCTAATATGTAGTTCTAGTTTAACAAGAAAGAATTGAGAAATAGCCAACAAATAACAACTAGGAATGATTTGCACCCACGTGAGCAGGTCCGTTAATCTCCAGCGACGACTTCTTTATCGGTGTTTCGTTCGACGACCTTCTTCTGCTAATCGATAATCAAAGTGAAACGGACGCGGGGGGGGGAGATAAAATTGTCATTTTAAGTCTTAACACGGGTTTTTCCGTCCTCGACTTAATCGAAAACCCGTATCTTAGTCCGAGGAACCTTCAAGGAAACCTTCACCCAAACGGAGTCGACCCCTTCTTGCCCAAAGACAAATTCTACATAAATACCCCCATCTCCCCACCCAACCTAGAACAGGCCTCATCTCTCTCTCTCTCTCTCCCTCTCTTAAAAGCACGACAAAGAAAGCCTGACGGCTTCCATACAGGAAGCCATGAAAGAGAAGGAATCAGCAGTGAAGAGACAGGAGCCGCCTCTTTGTCCTCCCCGGCGTGGACGCATAAAGCGTCTCGTGTTCACCTCTTTGTTCCGAAGCTTCAAAGCCCTCGTCGGTCAAACCTCCGGCTTTCTTCTTAGCCCCACCGCGACGTGCACCCCCACGTTAAATGACAAGACACCTCCCTTGTCTTCGCTTCCTCGTTGGGGTTGCAGGAAGTAGTCATCCTAGACCGCTGGATAGTGTTGATGGGTAGTTGAGTTCGATTCCTGAGTTCTGTTGTCGTGTTCTGCTTTTGTAGTAGTTTTCGGCGGGAAAATGGCTCCGTCTTTTCCGTCCGATGATCCGTTATCTCGGCCGACATCTTCTGCCGCTTGTTTTTCGTCTTTTGGTGCTTCAGCTGTACATAGTACATACGTCGTGTCCTAAACTTGCCGCTTTGGAAGCCGTGTCATTCTACGGTACCACAGGCTCGATTTTCAATTCCTGTACAAAAGAAAAAGATGAATATTATGTATTTTTCGGTCTTTGCAGAAGGGTATTGGCCTTTTTTAGCTTTCAAGTGGCCATGTTTTTGTTTGTATCTGTTCGCAATCAGCATCGATCTTTGACATTTAGTATAGGGTAAAGGACCGTGTGGACCCGCATCAATCATTTCAGTTCCAATTGGGTTGGTAATAGACGAGAAACCGAGAGATGTAGGCATGTCATGCTTTAGAACTTACTTTTGGCTGGAGGAAGGAGGAGGAGACTGATTATCATCGAACCCCCAAAAAAGAAAATTGATCCCGGTAGATTCTGCTACATTAATTAACCACTTTTGGGGAAGGTATCACGAAAGCTATAAAAGGTACACTATGCTCGTGGTAACTTTCACAGAGATTAAAAAAAAAAAAATGTATTGATTGGTAATAAATGAAAACTCATTTGTGGCCCTAGTAACCCAACCGTTCAAACCAGTATGGTCTAAGTGCAAAATGGTAAGCTTAATATGTTATTGCGAGTGCAATTAGCCCAATGATCTTGTGGGCCTCGTGTGGGGTCCACATGTCCAACGAATGGCATGCACTAGACTTGTATGGTCCAACTGCAGCTAATCACTTCCCCTCAATTGGGGACGGCATGAAAAGTCAAAAACCCCTAAAATAAAACATTATTCCTCTTTAACTTGAACAACACACTATTTTGGTGCATGTGGGTGGGATGTTTTGGGGCCAACTTTTCGGCTCACGTGTCATTTTAATTTGATTTTATTAAAGGAGCAAAGGAAGCTTAAACCAGCGGGAGCAATGTTTAATGCATGTTTTTTTAGAAGTAGCATCAATTATCTGGAGTTTACTTGGAAGGGGAGTGTGCTGCGGGTTAGGTCCTATAGTTAAACTGAGATCCAAAAGGAAATAATAAAATAAAAATAGCGTAGTAACTTATAAAACTCAATATCAACAATAAACATACTATGCGGGTGTTGATCTTTGTATCCATATTCTATAAGATTGTACCGTGACAAGAATAATTACACAAACTATATTTATAAAATGGCCTGACAAAATCAATAAGGTAAGCAAACAAGTGGGTCATATTTAACAAACATCTATAGCACATCGTATATCAATGTTAAAAACTAAATTATTATTCCCGTTTCTTGCACGAATACGAATCAACTTGAAAACCAAATGCACAAACTATATGAGTTATCAAATGTGTATGTACATGACTTATAAGAAAAAAAGAATAAATGGAAGAATTCATAGGAACGGTGTCAAAGCCAGGGATTCGAGAGGAGGATGAACCTTCCAGGAACGTTCAGCACTCCTGCGTGCATACGAAGAACATCCGGTCAAAACCAGAATCAAGAATTTCTCTCTCATTCTCATGAGCCCTCTGATTGATCTGAATCCTAAGGGTGGATCGAGGAGATACCTTTTCTGATTCCTAAACCCTAGCGAAATGCATACCAGCTACCACATATTGATCGGTGATCGATCCGTTGGCCGTTTTTGTCAACGTCGTCTGATTTTTTTTTTTTTTTTAAACAGCCAACGTCCTCTGATTGAGAATAAAGGAAAAGGACCCGACAGTTCCCAAATCAAACCCGGATCTAAGTCTTTTTGATTTTTTAATGTTTCCTTCCGTGGATCTCGTTTCTTAACTTGCTAAACGGGTTCATATAATACGTCAGGAGTGCTTATAAGCATGCCCGAGTTTTCAACGCGCATTGGCATGGGGTCCACCATGAAAAGACTCAGTCTCGATGTCGAGTGGGATTGATGTAAAATTTGACGTGGAGAAAGAGGCGGTGCGCACAAGGAAGAAAGCAGCAGCGACCGGCAACTAGGAAAAAGAAGCGGTGCGAACCGCGAAGAATCATTTTACTCGGGCGAGCAGCTCGTGATTCTCCATCGACGACTTCTTTATTTGGCGTTTCCGTTGACCGACTTTCTTTCAGAATAATTCGAGATTATACCGGACTGATTTACTTATTGACAAATTAAGCAACTAGAAAGAGGATAATTTTTTTTTCCCTTTTTAGTAGTGACACGAGGTATTTGAACTTCTGGTTCAGATTTTTATTTTTATTTTTATTTTTATTTTTACTTTTATTTTATGGTTTTTTTTAGTGAAAGCACGAAAATTCCCCCATCTAGGGACATCGAGTAAGAGAGAGGCCACGATGCAAATTATCCTTACATTATTTTGTTTATGTAGGTGATGATATTCTGAACATCGATTTCGTTACATCTGGCGTCACTAATGTTTTCCATCTTGCGCATTTTTTTGTCCTTTTATCGGTCTTCCGTTGCCGACTTGGTTCTATAGAAGCATCGAATGCATTTGCACGAACCATCAAGGAAGCCTCCTCCACACAGTCACTGTCCGCCCACCAGACTGCCCGATGGACTAACCCCAGAACATATTACATAAAACGTCTCCACCCAAGCAAGACCCACCCTCACTTCGTTATATCTGGCGTCACTAATGTTTTCCATCTTGCGCATTTTTTTGTCCTTCTATCGGTCTTCCGTTGCCGACTTGGTTCTATAGAAGCATCGAATGCATTCGCACGAACCTTCAAGGAAGCCTCCTCCACACAGTCACTGTCCGCCCGCCAAATTGCCCAATGGACTAAGCCTAGAACATGCAAAATAAAACGTCTCCACCCAAGCAAGACCCACCCTCATCTCTCTCTCTCTCTCTCTCTCTCTCTAAAAAGCACGGGAAAGAAAGGGCCATGGCTGCCATCCAGGAAGCTATGAAAGAGAAGGAATTAGCGGTGAAGAGTCAAGTGCTGCTTGTTCATCCTCCTAGGCGCGGACGTGGACGTGTGAAGCGTCTCATATTTGCCTGCTTGTTCCGAAGCTCTAGAGCCCTCGTCGCTAAAATCCTCGGCTTTCTTCTCGGCCGCAACGCCAGGTGCATCCCCACATCACAAGTCGCCCCTGTCATCTTCGCCTAGACCGCTCGGTAGCCTTGATCGGCAGTTGCGTTCGGACACCTGAATTCTGTGTAGTGTTCTGCTTTTGTAGTTGTTTCGCACGGGGAAATCGCTGTGGTTTTTTTATTTGTCTGATGTTTGTTGTCATCTTACATCCTCTGCTACTTGTTTTCAATCTTTCGCAACTTCAGTTATGCGCCGTGTCCTAAAATTGGCGATGATACGGCCAACTCATTTGGTTCATTCCTGCTTTTTCACCTTGGTAGTGGCCATATTTCCAGTTTCAATTGGATAGGTACTATACGAAAAATCGATAGATGTGGGCATGTCGTGTTTTTGAAGTTACTTTTGGATGGAGGAGGAGTACAAAATTGATTATAATCGACCCCCTACAAAAGAAAATTGATCCTGGTAAATTCTGCTACATTTATTAACCACCTCTGGCGAAGGTTTATCACGAAAGGTACAAAAGTACACTATGCTCGTGGTAACTTGCGCAGAGAAAAAAAAAATGTATTGATTGGTAAAAAAAGAAAAGCTATTCGTGACCCTAGTGACTCAACCGTTCAAGCCAGTACAGTTTCAGTGCAAAATGGTAAGCTTGATATGTTATAGCGAGTTTAGCTAGCCTAATGATCTTGTCGGCCCCACGTGGGCTCCACATGTCCAACCAATGACATGCACTAGACTTGTATGGTCCGGCTACAGCAAATCATTTCCCCTCAATGGGGGACCGCATGAGAAGTCAAAAACCCTAGAACAAAACATTATTTCTCTTTAACTTGAATGACCCACTATTTAGCTGCATGTGGGGGGAATATTTTGGGGCCAATTTTGTCGACTCACAAGTCATTTTCCTTTGACTTAATTAGTGAAGCTAAGGAAGCTTAAACCAGCGGGACCAATGTTTAATGCATGTTTTTTAGAAGCGGCATCAACTATCTGGAGTTTACATGGAAGGAGAATGTGGTGCAGATCAGCTCTCGTAGATAAACTGAGATCCGAACGGTTTGTGTCTTAGATTCATAACGCTCCGGATGGATCTTGCGACATTGAAATGAACACGTGATGACATCATATAATAGATGGACTCCTAGGTACGATAGAGGACCACACCAAAGCAATCGGCCAAGACGAGTGGACCTAGACATTTTAAGGTAGTTCACACGGACGGTCGCCTTCGTTGACACCGCCTCTTTTGGGTAAAAAGTCAACACAAGCGTCGGCTTACATACAAAAGGCCCTCTCACATTAAATGTCTAAAGTTGAAAGAAGCAATTGATGATATCTAGATGGTCATTAACTTGACTCTATGGCTTAACCTTTCAAATGAAGGTGAATCCAAATCGATTGTCCATTGGCTCAAATTATGGACTCCCTTTTGGATCTCTCTATTATGAAGTCATTAGACATTTTGCGGAGTCATGATTTACGCTACCCCAAATGCTCTAATAATACAATCTTAAATTCGTTCTTCATGCCGTGCAAACAGAGGATGGTACATAAGAGTAAGTCGATGAGTTTCGCACCAGATAAGTCAATGGGCTTGTGCACATGAAGGTGACAATAGGGAGGTGAGTTGATCAAGCGTAGTACACGCCATGCCCAGGAAGAGGGAAAGGGGTTTGGTGGGTGTTTGGGCCCGGGAACGAAGGTGTAGAGGAAGTTTCTGGGGGCCGCAGAAGCGGGAAAACGTGTTTGAGGGTTCCATTGCCATCGTCACTTTTGACTATTCCTCTAATTCGATGGGTTTGCTTGATACCGTGGCCCAAATGGATGGCAAGAGGGCGGTGAAGTTGTGGCCTTGTGGCTAGGACATGAGCCATGCAAATAGTGGATTTTGGGCCTAAAAAAACCTGAAATCCACGACCATGATTGGGGATCGCAGGAATTTTCTGGGCAATGATCGCAATGATGATTTGAAAGAAAACATGAATTTCCGAACGCGTAGCATTTTAGCAATTGATGATTGAATGTGTGGATGAGAATATTGCTTTATGACTAGTGAGAGCACCTAAAATCCTTTTTCCCCGGCCACAGTACTAACGAAGACCTCTGACATTGGGCCGAAGTGGTTGGGCTGACTGCAAGCCTCAATATGGTGCCGAATCTGTAAGTTACAAACAAGGGAATTTCTAGATTTTATCCGGGGGACTCTCATATATTTAATTAGGGGATAAGTTTACTAAAAGTCCTAAAACTTATCGCGAAAGTACAATTGAGTTTTAAAACTTACGAAAAGTACAATTAAGTTCTAAAATTTTTCACATTTATGCAATCGAGCTCTTTTGTTAAAACTATTAACTTAAGTAACGGAAAATGTTGATGTGGCATTTTAAAATTAATTTCTCTCTCATATGCGACATTTTTTTTATTATACTATGCAAATATTATTATTTAAATTATTTAAAAAAACCAAATAAGAAAAGTTTTTTTTTTTTTAAAAGACTAAAAATAAAGAAAGGGAAGGGCTAGAGGGGTAGTTGGCTGGTAGGGCATCATTGCCCTGGCACTGCCACCACTCATCGCTGGAGGGGTTGTTGATGGTGAGGGTGGCCAACCCTTGCCCGAGACTGAGGGTGGCCAACCCTTGCCCGGTCCCAGGCAAGGGCCAACAACCCTTGCCAAGCTCGGGCGAAGGCGCATAGATTTGGGTGTCACCGGCCCTTACCTAAGGCTAACAACCATCACTTGCTTGGGTGAGGTGTCGCCGGTGCTCGTTCGAGCCCAACAATGGTTGCCGACCTTCACTCTAGGGCCAGTAAGGCCTTGCTCAAGGCTAGTGAGGCTCGCTTTCCCTAGGTAAAGGCTAGGCTAGCCTAGATCTGAGCGAGCCTCGCTAATCCCAGGCAAGAGCTAATGAGGCCTCACCTGAGCCTAAAGAGGGTTGTAGCCCTTGCTTGGGGCCGATGACACCTCACCTAGGGGGAGGAAACATGAAAATGAAGGCAGAAAGAGGTGGGAATGAAAAATACCAATGTTGTCCTTCCCTTTCTATTTATAAGCTGCTCTAAACGTGACCTCCACGTGAATCCCTTCAATGAGCCTTTGCCATCTCGTGTCTTTAGAGATCTAGGTCTTTGTCAATCAAGAGGATACGATTGGCACGGTGTAACAAGATCGCTTGGATTTTCTATGCGAAACTGAACTAATGCAACAACTTTGAAAATGGTTATTTGGTATTGTAGAATCTGGAAATGAAAATCAGTGATCATCTTACACAATCCTTGTTATATATACTATAAGGCTGTGTTTGAGCATTTTGATTCGGATTGGGATAGGATAGGATGAGGGGGATCCAAAATCCTCTAAATATTCTTTCGATTGTAGAAATACTTATTATATGTTTAGTGCAACCTATGATAGGATTTTAAGGTGGTGCTAATGTAGTCCCCGGGGAGGGGGGGTGTGGGGGAAGGGAGGGCGTGATGGAGGAGGGAGAGCTATAGTGCGAAATGGAGGAGGGCGACCTCTTCCATTAGGCAAAATTCTTAACTGAAGGCAAGGAAGATCTCTCTGGTGTTTCATCAAACACATGGTGAGTGCCAAGTTCAAAGTCAATCAAGATAGAAATCATAAAGCAATGGAGGTTGAGAATGAGTAATCAGAAGTGAGAGGAATCGAGAGATGATTCGGCAATGGCAGAAAGTTCAAAAACCAAATGCAAAAGAGGGAGAGCCATGGATGAGGTGAAGAGCACTAACCTTCCGAGTGAGTTGTGGGCAAAGGCACCGATTAGGATACTCAAAAAAGCTAGAGTGAGGATAGTCACCGTGGATGGCCGTTGGAGTGATGGTGGTTGGCAACCGTGAATAATGCCACGAGCAGTAAGTCTTGCCTTAGGTGGGATTTCCATAGGGCGTGGGAATTTTTAACTTTATTTATTAACATTTTATATCCAATTTGGGATTATCCCCTATGCCCGATTTCTCATCCGGCATAGTATCTAGATGTATTCGGATTTACTTGGTCTAGGGAATGTTGCTAAATACTAGATATGATAATTTGTTATTCTATAAAGACTCAGATCTTGACCATTCACAGCCTAAAAAAAAAAAAAGCAAGAAGGAAAGTTCAGAAAATTAAAGAAGTAGATTCTATATCCAAGATGAATTGCAGGATCAAAATGATAAGTTTCATTGAGTTGGGGTACGATACACGCACAAGTGTTTGTTTACATAATCGAAATCAAAATAAAAGATAATGGAAAACAAAACAAAGTAAGCATAGGTAATTGAGTTTAGTGGGTTGCCAGCTTAATCTTAGGAGTTACAGTTTGAATTATGAATTGGGAATTTCATCTTTATATTTCGCCCCTGCGTGATGGATCGGAATTAATGACCCTATACTTTGACACAGCCTTTGCTAAAAGGTTTGTCAATTGACCTTTAATAAAGACATGACAAACTCGTAAGAGGTTCATAGTAACCCAATCCCGTGTAAAATGAAAATCTCTGGTTATATGCTCTATACGGGAGTGAAATACCAAATTCACGCCAAGATAAGTAGCTTTGATTACTGGTGGCATGGGGATGAAAAACCGAGCTCACTAAGGGTCCGTTCATTTCGTGGAAAACGGCTTCTAGGAAAATATTTTCCGAAATTTCCGGTGTTCGGATAGGTGGAAAATAGACAGTCAAAGAAAACGCTTTCCGGTCAACAGAAAATCTCTTCGTAACATTGTGGAAAATGATTTCCCCTTTTCAAAAAAGGAAATCATTTTTCCTTACGCATGAGCTCTCGCGCGCATCTTTCCCAGGGTTTCTCTGATCTCATCTCCTTCTCCTTCGGAGCATCCCCTCATCGCGCAATCAACGGACTCTGCTGAGTCGCACACTCACCTCGAACGGTTTCCCCTCGTCGGAAGCAAAGAATATCTGCAATCTAGGTACACGCCTCTTGCTTCGGCCGCCAGATAGTTTTCCCCCGATCGGCCGCGTGTTACGCCAGCGTTTGACTTCGTGTCTCTACTTTGTTTTCACTTCTTTCCTTTGCTCGGATGTTTGATTCTCGATTTACTCGTGTTGCGGAAATTGTTTGCAGATGTGATTTTGTTGTTGTGTTGTTCTTTGATCTCGGTGGCGATCGTGGTTTGAGCTGCGCCCACCCGGGTGTTTCCTAAATGCGCAGAGCGTCTCTGGACAGTGGATGCGTTTCCGTTTTTCCTAGATTTTCGAGATTGTGTTGTCGGGAGGTGCAGAGATGATGGTGTCTGGACAGGAGGAGATTATGTCTTCGGGATGCATATGCCTCTTTCGTTTGATGATATAGAATGGTTACCAGAATGTGGTGTGGATTTTACTGGATTTAATTATAGGCTATGGTTGATTGTATAAGTGGAAATGAAAATGAGGCAATGCTTCCCTGATTTCTCATGATTCCCTCACGCTTGAGGTAAGTTGCAATGTCATAGACTCCCACTTATTTGTTCCATATTTTAGTTGTCGAACCCAACAATGCAAGCTCTTAGATGTCTTCTTCATTGTGGAGATAGTGGCTCTGCATGGTCTTTTTTAGTGTTCACCCTGTATTATGAGGATATATTGGTGCTCGATAGTTTGGAAACTGAGTTTGTTTAGAATTCGACTAGATTTTGAGGAACCCCTTTTGAGCCTTGTGTTTGAATCCCGCCACATTATTATGAAAGGTGCCGTCTTTTTGGCTTGTGATTATTGCAGATTCAACTGATTACGATTGAGTTGAGTGTTACGAAATCTCACGTCGATTCTAGAAAAATAACGCTCGCAAACAATTCACCAGACAGAATATAGTAATAAAAGAGCAGAATCAGATGAACACGCTAGAAAATTTATTATCGAAGTTCATCCAAACATGGGCTACGTCTCCGCGCAGAGGCACTCTGCGAATCCACTAGACTTCGGAAAAAGTTGGAATACAACGACGATCTTCTCTCAAGATCAGGGCACAAAGAGATTGAGAACTCTCATCAAGAAAAAACTCACTTTTTTCTTCTCTCTTTTTCTTGCCTCTCTATTTCCTTTTTCAGCGTCTTGACGGCTAGGGTTTTTCCATCGCTAATATATAGGTACCACTTTTAACCTAAAAGGAAATCTAATAGAAAAGACAAAAAAGCCCCTAAAAACAAATATTTGGCTTTATCTATAACAATCTCCCACTTGAAGACAAATATACCCAAGCACCAAGCAGCTTTGCATCCATCTTCTTCAAAAAATAGTAGTTGAAAAACTTGTGCCTCTGCGTTACTCCTCATCAATCAACATGGAGTAATACAAATGGTAGTAGTACAGAAAATATGCTTCTCTCTGTCTACTACCTTGGTCATCATGTCAACTAGATTCTTCGAGCCATCAATCTTTTGTAGCTTTAATTCATTATCTTTCAATGCTGACCTGATAAAGTGATAACGCTTCTTGATATGTCTAGTTCTTGAGTGATAAGCTGCATTCTTTGCTAAGTGCACTGCACTTTGACTATCACTCCACAGTGTATTGACTGGTTGTTTTCGATGTAACTCCTCCATATAATCTTGTAACCACATGATTTCCTTGGAGGCTTCTGTAATCGCTACATATTTTGCCTCTGCTGTCGATAAAGCAACTACTTTTTGTAGTTGAGATATCCAACTCACCTGCTTTGTACCAATCGTAAAGACATATCCAGTGGTACTCTTACCACTATCTCGATCACCCAAATGATCTGCATCTACATAACCCTGCAACTCTAGAGATGTACCACCATAACAAAGTGAGTAATTGGAAGTACCTGCTAAATATCTCAATATCCATTTAACTGCATTCCAATGCTCTCTACCTGGGTTCTGCATATATCGACTCACAACTCCTACTGTTTGTGCAATGTCTGGTCTCGTGCTCACCATGGCATACACCAAACTCCCCACTGCTGATGCATATGGAACTACCGCCATCTCATCTTTCAAAGCCTGAGTGCTTGGACACATATCCTTGGAAAGTTTGAAGTGATTCGCTAGAGGAGTTGCAACCGGTTTTGCCTTGTCCATGTTAAATCTCTTTAACACCTTGTTCACATAGTCTTCTTGCGACAACCATAATTTCTTATTTTTCCTGTCCCTGATAATTTTCATGTCTAAAATATTCTTGGCCTCTCCTAAATCTTTCATAGCAAATTGTGATGATAACATCTTTTTCACTTCTACGATTCTCTTCATATTGGAACTAGCCACCAGCATGTTATCCACATATAAAGATAGATACACAATGTCACTATCATCATATTTGCGAAAATAAACACAGTGATTAGACTCACAGTGTGCAAATCCTTTTTCTTGCATGAAACCATCAAATTTTAAGTACCATTGTCGCGGAGCTTGTTTCAAGCCATACAAGCTTTTCTTCAAGCGACATACCATGTGCTCCTTACCTTTGACTTCAAAACCCTTAGGTTGTGCCATGTATAATTCTTCATCTAAGTCACCATGTAAAAACGCTGTTTTTACATCTAATTGCTCAAGATGAAGATCCTCCACTGCAACTATACTTAGCAGAACTCTAATTGATGTCATTTTCACTACAGGTGAAAATATCTCGGAGTAGTCAATCCCTTCTTTTTGAGAAAAGCCCTTGACTACAAGTCTCGCATTGTATCTAATACTACCATCTACTTCATTCTTAACCGTGTACACCCATTTGTTTAATAAAGCCTTTTTACATGTGGGCAACTTGGTCAACTCCCAAGTTTTGTTCGAAGTAATGAGCTCATCTCGTCTTTCATAGCACACTCCCTTCGCAAGTGAGACGTGTCGCCTTTGCCTCATCATAAGTCTCCGGTTCCCCGAATCAGTATATAAGACATGGCTCAGAACAGTATTAGCTAATGCATCAAAAATTACCTTTGGCTTTCTCACACGTGTAGACCTTCTCAAGACAGGTATTTCAGGGTCATTTGTTTGCTCCGAATCACTGCGTTCTTCTTGAACTACCTCTTCACTGATAATAGGCTCATTTTGAACATCTCTTTCAGGTGAACTTTGATCTACTGGAAACATCTTCACGGGCATTATGTCTAATTCAACATACTCTGGTTGTACTACCTTCTCATGCTCTGTCTCTGTCTAACGATTCTTGTACATCTTTTCTTCATGGAATACCACATTGCGATTACGGATGACTTTGTTATTCTCATAATCCCAAAGTCTATAGCCATACTCGTCGCCACCGTATCGATAAAGACGCACTACGGGACTTAGCATCAAGCTTTTTCCTATCCTCCTGTCAATCAAAGCATATGCAATACAACCAAACACCTTTAGATGTGAATAATTAATCTTCTTACCTGACCACCACTCTTGTGGTATTTCTCCATCCAACGCACTAGATGGACTTCTGTTGATAAGATAAACAGCTGTATCAACTGTGGCAGCCCATAAGTGTAGCCGGAGACCCGCATGTAGTCTCATGCATCTAGAATAGTCCTATTCATCCTTTCAGCTACATCGTTCTCTTGAGGAGTTTTAGGAACAGTCTTTAACCCATGTATGCCTTCTCAACTCAGATAATTTGCAAATTCTTTACTTGTGTATTCACCACCATTATCAGATTTCAAAGCTTTAATCGATAACTGTTTCTTTTTCTACCATGGTCTTCCACATTCGAACATCCCGAATACTTCTGATTTTTCTTTAAGAGCATAGACCCAAGTCTTTCTTGTTGCATCATCAATGAATGTGACAAAATATCTCTTACAGCCATAAGAGAGTTCTTGAGCGGTGTCGCCATACATCGGTATGAACCAACTCTAGCTTCGGCCTTTCTTTTGTCGCCCATTCAATTGAAAACTAACAGCCTTTTGTTTTCCATAAATGCAACTCTCACAAAAATCTAACTCAACTTTTTGTAAACCCGGAAGTAATTTTCTCGAGTGTAACTGCTTTACACCTTTTTCACCAAGATGTCCCAAACGATAATGCCAAAGAGTAGATAAATTACCTGTAACCATTGTAGTTGCAACTATATCACTGATATTGTCTCCTTGGAGAAGGTAAAATGTACCTGTATGCTTTTCCTTTGCTACTACTCTTACCCTTATCTTCCACTCTTCGCAACCAAAGATTATTACCAAACCTTCTTGGTCAAGTTTACTGGTTGAAATCAGATTTTTCTTTAATTCCAGAATATGCCTAGTTTCATGCAAAACTAGACGTCCTCCACCTGAGATGTTCACAGTCACGGTTCCTTTCCCAACAATTGGACACATGTGGCCGTTTCCCACAACCACATGTCCAAAATCTCCACTGGCATAATCATCAAATATGTCTCTTTGTGAGGTGCAATGAAAAGAAGCGCCGGAATCAATAAACCATTTATCTGTTGTCAAGTCAAACCTTGCAGACAAACACAAGTTATCTAGCAAAGATTTATCGCTAACTACATTAGCACCTTGATTCTCATCTTGCTGCTTCTTTTTGTAGGCTTCACATGAAACCTCTGGTGTCGGTTTTGTGACAAAACCAACACTCATCTTTTGCAACTGTCTCTTACCCCTTGATTGTGATCTGCCACGACCGCTAAAATTTCCTCTACTTTTACTTCTTCCACAGTTCTCCACTTTGCAAGTGCCGTTGAAGATGTAGATGCAGAAAAATTATCTCCACGAGACTTTCCTTCGCATCTCTTCATCCATGATACTACTCAGCATCATCAAGAGTTAAATCATCCTTCATAGTGCTCGAAATTGCCCGCATTGCGGTATTGTAGCTTTTTGGAAGAGAACATAAAAATAATAAAGCTTGAAGCTTCATATCTAAATTTATGCATGCGGATTCCAATTGACCGTGACTGCGTGAAACTATTAATATGCTCGCCACAAAACCTTTATCGAGATAACTTCATATTAACCAGTTTCTTCAGCAAAAATACCTTATTTGATGAGGATGGCTTCTCAAAAATATTCGTTAGAATATCCATGGCTTCTTTTGCAGTTTTTGCTTTCGCGATGTGGTACCCTGTCTTTTTCGTCAACCCTAGATGAATTGCACCTAACGTCTTTCAATCAAGAATTTTCCATCCGAAGCCTGTTTGTTGGATCCACTTCCGCCATCTCGGGTTTCCAACCCTCAAGTGGTGCATAGAGATCTTTACGATAAAGATAATCCTCTATTTGTAGTTTCCACCATCCGAAATCCTCTCCATTGAACTTATCGATTCTGATTTTATCTTCTGCCATCCTGTTTGCTTTCAATCGAACGTCACCAAAAACCCTAGATGTTCTTGATTAGTAAACCCAGGCTCTGATACCAGTTGTTACGAAATCTCACGTCAATTCTAGAAAAATAACGCTAGCAAACAATTCACCAGACAGAATATAGTAATAAAAGAGCAGAATCAGATGAACACGTCAGAAAATTTGTTATCGAAGTTCACCCAAACTTGGGCTACGTCTCCGCGTAGAGGCACTCTGTGAATCCACTAGACTTCGGAAAAAGTTGGAATACAATGACGATCTTCTCTCAAGATCAGGGCACAAAGAGATTGAGAACTCTCATCAAGAAAAAACTCACTTTTTTCTTCTGTCTTTTTCTTGCCTCTCTATTTCCTTTTTCAGCGTCTTGACGGCTAGGGTTTTTCCATCGCTAATATATAGGTACCACTTTTAACCTAAAAGAAAATCTAATAGAAAAGACAAAAAAGCCCCTAAAAACAAATAGTTGGCTTTATCTATAACATTGAGAATGCCTAGATATGGTTGGTTTTAGTGAAGTGCTAATTTGATTGGTTAACTTGGTACTAAACTGTTCAGTTGGTGTGAGGATTGCTTTCCTACTGTCTCACTTTGGGAGAAAGCTGTGGTCTTTTTAGTGTTTGCTAGCTAAATTCTTGCTGTTTTGCCTCCTGTTATGAGGATATCTCGATGCCTGATAGTTCGGAAACTGAGTTTCTTTAGAATTCGATTGGATTTTGAGGAACCCCTTTTGAGCCTTGCGTCTGAATCCTGCTGCATTGTTGTGAAAGGCGCCGTTTTTTGGCTTGTGATTATTGTAGATTTAGCTGGTGAGGATCGAGTTGAGAGTGCTCGAGTGTGGTTGGACGACGCAAAAGGTTTTCCATCTCATGAACTTTGTAGTCAACGGAGGTAATATTTCCGAATGTCGGTAGAGATTTGGAACTTTTTGTTTTCAGTCCCATTTGGTTTGTAGGATTTTTGAATGCTTACTTTTTGCCTTTATTTTCAGTACGTGCTCTTGTGTTTGCATTCCATAAGCAAGTTTTGCTAACTCCTTTTGTTTCTGGTTGTCCCTCCTTTGTGGGTTTTCTTGATACTTGGCAGTAAGGGTATTTTAGCTTTTGCTCTACCCTATAAGAGGGCCTATACCCATGCATGACATCTTATCCGAAACTGAGTAATGTAGTCACTCTCATCTAGTAGAATGGTGCTTGTAATTGTTTACCCGACTATTGGTGGGAGGCAACCGTGGATGATGTTTGACTTGCTCTTTCTGGGCTTATCTGCCTAATTGCGTGGTGTTGAATTCTGTGCAATTTCGTGTCCTTTGTTATGTTTATAATTTCCGTCGACTCTTTGATTAGATAAAGCGTGCATTTGGATAGTGGGATTCCAATAGAAAGGGCATTACTGATGATGCACAAAGTACATGGAGCGATTCTAATTGTGAATTCTCAAATTGCTAGTTTCGGCCAAGAGACTTCAAACAATTTTCACTATGGGAAACAAAAGCACCGATTTGGCTAATTGGATATAGTGACCACATATCTTCGATCGATCAAGACAACACCCAAAGGAAAAAAGGAAGCAACTTCGCAACAAAGACTGTATTAAACTATTCCCAAGCAAAAGGGTCATTGCCATTTAAAGGATTCAAGCCCCACAAACGATGTTCAAGAGAATTACCTAAGTGGTGAAATCTTAGAAAATGTTTTCCGCTAGAAAATATTTTCCTTACCAAATACTGGAAAACATTTTCCGAAACATTTTCAAGTTTTAGCCGAACACCAGAAAATATTTTCCGAAACATTTTCAGGTTTTAGCCGAACACCAGAAAATATTATCATTTTCCTGGAAAATAACTTTTGGGAAAATGTTTTCCGAAAATGGCTCACTTTCCGCGAAACGAACGGACCCTAAGAGTGGATAGGACCTATGCAAATTCAACGATGGCTCGATATTCAGTCTTAGTGGAAGAACAGGCCACTGATTGTTGTTTGCGAGACTGCCAGAAGAGAAGATTACCACTAATGTAGACTAAGTAAAACGTAGTAGAGGAGAAATTTCTCTTGTCCCAGGCCTAGTTTGCATTGGAGTAAGCATGAAGGGAAGAAAAGTTGTTTTTACGATTAAGTAGGCCATGATATGAAGTGCCATTAAGATAGCAAAGAAACTATTTGGTGGCCACCCAACGAAGAGTGGACAACCAACGCATGGACTGCACAAGTTTGTTGACAGCGAAGGCGATATCGAGGCGACTCATGGAGAGATACTGTAGAGCATCAATGACCATGATGCTCAGTCACATTGATGGAGGGGGAGCCATCATCAAGTCATAAAGTAAATCATGTCGCAAGGGGTGTGGCAACTTCTTTTGAATCTGCCATGTGGGTGCAAGATAGAATGTCCTGGATGTAGCTATGTTGGCTTAAAAACAGCCTGTAGTCATGGAAATAGCTTGACTTCAAGGAAGTGGTGAAGGGACTTGAAATACTTGATAAAGAATTGAAACAATAAGACTTCAATACTGCATTAACGTCATGTAATCATTGCATGTAACAAGGAAATCATCCACATATACAAGAAAAAAAATGAAAACTAAACATCCTTGTTGCAATAGATATCAGATTTTGATTAAGTAAACTCAAGATCTAGGGAAAAAAGCTAAGCTCTCTATATTATGCCGGCAGTGCTTGTTTAGGACCGTAGATAGATTTCTTCAAGCAACCCAAACATGATGTGGGAATTCATGATCAACAAAGCCCAGAGGTTGAGACACATAAACTCCCTTCTCATGTGTATCATGAAGCAAGATATTATTAACGTCAAATAGCGAAAGTTTCCAACAGTTGGTAACTACAAGAGCGAAAATGAGATAAATACTTATTGATTTTACCATAGGACTAAAGATATCCTTATAATCAATTTCAAGACGTTGATGGATACATTCTGTGTTGAATTTAAGGGACAAGCTCCGATGTGTCTTGAAGGACAAGGGTGTTGAACTTGTCTGACATGGCTTGTCACCGTTCTGGATGTTTCAACACTCGCGTGGCACACGTGGGATCCAGGGGTAGGGAAAGGGTATATTTGGTGGTGTAATAGATTGGTTTTGGTTTGAAGATATTGTTTGGGCAACAGATGAGCATGGGGTTAGTGTGAGTCGGTTGAGATGGTAGAATTTGAGCCATTTATGTGGATAAAACATCTGCACGTCAACCACCGGCCGGTGGCGTGGATGGTAGATCCTTGGCTCTCCCGGTGGAGGTCAAGGTTGAAGCCCTACGAAGTAGGGAGGCTGAAGCGTTGTGTGGTGATTTAAGCGTGACGTCGGGGTGGTGGTTTCCCTGCTAGCGTCAGCGGGGGTTTTACGGCGCACTGTCGGTGCAAGCTGGTTCCTCCTGTTCAAAAAAAAAAAAACATCTGCACGTCTGACTAGCAAAGAGTGTAGGGCGAAATACTATTTCAAGTAAAATCATTTAATATATTTACCATAAGAAAATAATAATTATTATGAGATTAATAATTTTTATTATCCTGGATAACTTTTAATATATAAAGATAAGAAAATTTATATACTTAAGGGAGTTGGTTTTCTTAGGCGATTATTAATTTTCTTTTAGATTTGACCGATTGTTCATGCTTTTTTCCTAATTCTTCACGTTGCAAAGCAGACATTAGTCTTGTACTTGATAACTAGTAGTTCGCCTTGTTAATTCTCCAGGGTCCAAGTATCTCAATTTCCTTTCATGAACTAAGCTTTAGGTTCCGTGGAGAAGGTTAAAAATAAAAATGTGCATATGAAGAAATGAACTTAATGAAAAGTTGTCATTATTGGATCCTAATCAATAGCACATTCAGAAGAGAAGTACACATAGAGAACCTTATACGTTGCTGTCTTTAAATTTATTTCCTTGTTCGATCAATTTGATTATCAAATAGGCCCACAGATTTCGGATACAAAAGAGACGGTCAACGCTGTAAAATCAAACAAGAAACGGAAATTCGCCTGTTGAAGTGCTCTAAGTTTGCTGGGTCCGGGGTCATTAATGGGCATCACCATTAAGCAAAAGCTTGCATTGAAGAACTGAAAAACATTAATCTCGGGGAGATCAAGAGTAGTTCTCCTTGGAAATGTTCAATCAAACAAAGGAAGGCCATTATCAGAGCAAATGGGTCTTTCTCTTCTCCACCGAGAAGCGTATTATTTGAGGGTTCATCCGTGTTCTTTAATGCAGAATATACAACTGAAGTATATGTTTAAAGATTGAAATGGTGAAAAGAATGAAACAATGAACACATACAGCCATCATGGGTTTTCAAATTGCAAAAATTAGGGCACGAACACTCAGGAAAAGACTTGGGGCTCAAACCTTATTCAGCCACTCGGACGGAGCTTCAAAACTGAAGTTAAACGCAACTCTCTTTCGACTTCGATTTCTGACAAAATCAATGCGCTTACAACCCTAATCGACATGGGGGAAAAGAACACACACATGTGTTTTTCTTTTTTGAACCAGTGCCCCCAGCCACATAGAGAAATCAAAAGCATTTTTTAATTAACTGATGTTCTTCAAAAGTGTTTAGAATAAAAAAATAACTTTTTTTTGTTTTAACTTATTTCTGTTCCAATTTTGTTCTAACAAAAAACTGATTTAGAACAAAAACGAATAAACGCGTTTTGTTCTTTTTTTTGTTCGGAAAAACAAAAACAGAAAATCTGTTCATGAACAAAGAATAAAACACAACCATGCACGCCCATCGAGACATTAGAAGCATTTTTTAATTAACTGATGAGAGAGAGAGAGAGAGAGAGAGAGAGAGAGAGAGAGAGAGAGAGAGAGAGGCCGAGCATTTTCGATCAATAAATTTAAAAATGCTCTCGCTTTTGTTTTTCGTGTTTTTATAAGGTTTAATCTCTCTCTCTCTCTCTCTCTAATTAATTAATTAATTAAAAGATGCTCGGCCTTTCAAAATGCTTTTCTTTCTTTTTGTTACTATAAGGTTTGATCTCCCTCTAATTAATTAATTAAAAAACGCTCAGGATTTTTAACGCCGACGTTTGGTTTCTCTCTCTATTATATATATATATAGACACACACACACACACACACATACATATACATATACATATACACACACATATACGCGCACATATACACACACATACACATATACATATACATATACATACACATACACATATACATATACATATACATATATATATATATATATATATTGTAGGTTTAATCTCTTTCTCTCTTTATTCCCCAAGTTTATTTTGATCAGACCCCACCATGAGCCCCTGGATTTATCTGAATCAAAAAGGTAGATCGAGGTGACCCTTTTCAGATCCCACAATGCTTATAGTATCAGAATAACGTTAAGAGGCTTCCATCCCAATTATGAATTGTGGGAAAAGATTATCTAAACTCCTATCTGAATCATGAGATACCATGTCCCCCAATAGGACAAGAACTAGCTGTTTGGTGGAACAACAGGAAATTATCCCCCGTCATCAACTGAAGTATTAGGACCAATATGCCCCTAATCTTTTTGACTTTAATCATTTCGTTAATCAGTAATAAAAAAACGTATTTTATTCTCTATACGCTAACTTTTCTAGGGTGATTGTTTCACGAGTAGTCGAATGATTTGTTATTTTTCAGATTTACAAATCAATTTCATCCAGTGTGCCGTGATTATTTCGGTACTCCACTATTTGAGAACGCCCCAGGTATTCCATGCGCATTGGCAAGGATCAATCGTGAAGACCCGGTCTAGAATTTCGGTGGAGTAGGACTCGATTGAAAGCCTACATGCAACTGAAAAAACCTAAGCTGTTCGGGCCATTATTTTCTTCTCGCAATTGGCCTAATAATAGGCAGATCGTAATACTTGAGTTGACATGGCCGTGTAGTTTTTTTCTACGTATTGATGTGCAACTACCTCCTTCTTAACTTTTTACCAAAAAAAAAAAAAAAAAAACTACCTCCTTCTTAAGAATAAAACTATCCACTATCTCAATCGTATGGAATGTGTAATGTGTAAAATTAAATAATTTTGTGTAGCTAATATTTATCCAAAATAAAGCTCTCCCTCTCACGGAAAGAACCAACAAATGGCAACTAGGAAAAGGAGGCGGTGCAAACTCCTAAGAAAGATTTGATCACTTGATCAGCTCGTTGGTCTCCACTGACAACTTTTTTAATGTACCAAGCTTATCATATTCTGGATGAAGATTCTCTTTTCCGGTGTTCAGGTAAATCGAGCAAAAGAAAGCTGACAGCATCCCCTGCATGGACCATTCGAGGAAATCTCCTCCCCGGAAGCACATTCCACCCACCACACATGCCGGGAGACTCAACACATTATAAACACCACAGCTCTCCCACCCAAGCAAAACCAAACCTCTCTCTCTCTCTCTCTCTCTCTCTCTCTCTCTCTCTCTCTCTAAAATGCAAGGGAAAGATAGCGCGATGGCTCTCGTGCAGGAAGCTGTGAAAGAGAAAGAATTAGCTGTGAAGAGACAAGAGGTGCTCCCTCTTCCTCCCAGGCGCGGAGGCATAAAGCGTCTCATGTTCGCCTCTTTGGTCGGAAGCTTTAAGGCCCTTGCCGGTCAAGTCTTCGGCTCTCCTCTCGGCCGCAACGCAAGGCACATTCCCCCGTAAAAATCACAAGTCACCTCTCTTATCTTGGCTTTCGCATTGGGGTTGCAGAAGATTTCATCCTCGATGGCTATATATGATGTGGAGTTGTTGTTGCGTTCGGTTTCTGAGTTCTGCGTTGTGCTCTGATTGTGCAGTGGCATCTAGCCGGGAAAATGGCTGCGTGTTTTTCGTCTGATGTTGTGTCATCTCATCCCGTATTTGTCTTCACAGTGTATAGGCTAATTCATATATACCATGTTTATGTTTTGGCAATCGTGATATCTTATGGTCCTTTGTTTTCATTCTTTCGCCGGTTCAGTTATACGACGTGTCCTGTAATATTCGATGAAACGAGCGACCCATTTCGGAAAGTGACCTCATCCTAGGGTTCCTGACTTAAAAGTTTGAAAAAAAAAAAAATGGGATCCATAACTCACGCACCCACCAGGGCCTGCTTATAGTGCAGCTTCATTATCTAATCTTACCACACCATGTTAGAATACACGTGGCATACGTAATTATCATATGGCGCGCCTCTTTCACGAAAATATGAATAATTTAAAAATATATTCTTAAAGATCAATGCTTGTATTACTTTTAAAAATAAATTAATGTAATATATTTTTATTATCTATGAAAATATTTAAATATAAAATAATGCAATAATAAAGACATTATTCATTTAATGACTATTTCAGCAATATAAACGATTATTTTTAGTAAAATATCTTTCAAATCATTAATTTTTTGTAAAATATACCGAGTCTAAGAAAACAAAATTTTGGAGATGTGTGGCACTGGTTGAGTAAACTTTTGCTGCAACAAGTCCTGTGCTCCAGAAATTACTCGAAATTAACTAACTGGACTAACAAGAATATCCAAAGTTGGATGCTTATTTGAATTAATTAAGGCCAAATTGCTGGATTTTTGTGCATGGCACCTATGTTACACTTTTTTAGAAAGTTGTGACGCTCAAATGATTAATTGAAAAGCTATTTGGCTCACAAATGATTGAAAAAAAGAGTTATGGCATTTAAGCAAGCTTCATGTATTAGTCATGACACTACAATGATCGAAAAAAAAATTATGGTACTGCTGTGTGGATCAAGTTATGATATTTTAGTGATTGAAAAAAGCATCATTTTCTCCAAGTTTGCCAATACTCCATTTCACAAGAAAGTTCCTCTATGCCTTCATATGCATATTAAGCCCAATATGGATTAATCTGGTCCGAAAATCATCAAGTTATCCGCATGGATCAGCTCCCGTGCAGTATGAAACTTTGCTTTCAACGATATTTTGCACAGTGGATAGAGGCATTTTTCAATTGTCCCTCATTAAACAGTCTAATCAACTGGTGATTGAGGCTTTTATTAACTAACCAATCTCTCACTAACCATCAATTTAAGGGTTTATAAGGTCAACTGTGGAAAATATTTTTCCATTAGCGGTGAATACTACCTTGGATCCCGACAATTGAGAATACAAAAATTGATGTTTATTTCCTTATTGAGCTCATTGTTATCCATTATTATGAAAGAGGGAAAAACATATGAACATTAATCATATAACCGGCTTCACATGGGCAAGCGATAGAAGAACGCCAACTGGGTCGGCTCGAGCTTGTAGTCTAAGACGACTTATTCAGAGGAAAATTATTAGCTGCATGCAAATCTTATTAGAGCAATGCATGACATCCGTTAAGTCGTGTGGAGCCGACAAGATCACTGGACCAACTGAATCTGCAATAACTTGTCTTGTTCAAGCCCACCAATTTACATTTAACTGCAATGGCTTCAAAGTCAGCTCACTAGTAGTCATGTATAACTCAAGTTATTATTAGTGGGGAAAATTCTAAGTAAAGGTTTGAAGTAAAGCCAATTTTAAAAAGATGGTCCAAAATAGATATTATTTTAAATAACAGCCTAAAATGACCTAGTCAATCTCAAATGAGGGTTGGAGCTCAACCGGTAAACATTTGGTTAGCCGGTAAGTTTCAATTGACTTGGCTACTTTAGGTTTTTATTTGAAATTAGGTTCACTATGAATTTTCTTTTGAGAAAAGGGCCATTTTTTTTTACCTTTATTAGAAAATTTTCACTGTTAATGACTATGTGCAATTTTTTTTTCCCTTCGGGAAAGTCAATTGAGTCCGATCATATCATGAGTATCCAATACATTTATTTATCCCTTTGAAGTAACATTGCCATTAGGGGAAACAAAAATTTTCCGATAGGTCACATTTAACGTAGCAGAAGTGAGCAAGATCACTTGATCCCCTAGTCTTCCTCCATCCAAAAATATTTTTTAAACGATGACATCTCTACATCTCTCGGTATTATATCTAGCACCAAATTGGAATGGAAAGGATTGATATGTGTCGGCGTGATGGTTTTTGGTGCTTTTTTCCATACTTAAATGTCAACTACAAATGGCCACTAAGGCCCTGTTTGGCAACCATCCAAACAAGCAGTCAATTTCCGATTTTTTGTTCTCGAATCGGTTTGAAACGTAATCGCGTTTGGTAAATTTTTGTCAAAACTGATTCTCGGGAACAAATTTACTCCCTTAATCAGTTTTGGACAAGAATTCAGAATCAAAAAAAAATATGATTCTCCGTCCGAGAATCAAAAAAGAGAATCAAAAGTGCCGAATCAAAATTTTTTTTATTTCTATATTTTATTTTTATTTCTTCCTAGTATGAAATATATATTTGTTGTATATAGAATACATATTTAATTTTATGTTATAATTTAGTATTTTTATTTATTACATATTGTAGGGATATTAGTATAGTTTGTACTATGGTTTATTATTTACTATATAATAAAAATTGATTAGTTAATATATTTATTACTTAGTATAAAAATATAATTAATCAGTGAATGGTTTATGAAAATTCAATATCAAATTTATTTTAATCTAAAAAGGTAATTAAAAAAGAATTGGAATAGAAATTTTATATAGTTACCAAACGCGTTTCTATTCTTTTTCTATTCCAGAATCAGAAATTTTATTTGTTACCAAACGCGTTTTTTTACTCAGAATCAGTTCCCAGGAACAGAATCAGAAATAATCATTTCTGGTCAGAATCAGTTCCGGGAACAGAATCGTTACCAAACGCGCCCTAATAAACTTAAAAATGGATACCCTAGCAAAATCACTGAATGTAACGTGTGGTAGGGTCAATCCCATGGAAAACCCTAAATTGATATGCGTGTGACAAATTTACCAAAAACTAATATTTTTTAACACCAAAAATCCCAAATTGGTAGACATGTCACGCATTTATCCATCGTTTTTAATTGTCTAGTTGGATAACATGTGGCAGTTAGAGATGAGCATGTTTCAAGGTAGAATCTAAAAGTGAAGGATTAGATGAGTGGAAACTTGTTCCGTTTTATTTTCTAAGGTATGTATTTTAGGTTTCAAGTTTTAAAAAAATGAGGAATCTATTTCAAGAAGTAGATTCCAGGTTCAAGATAGGTGGAACTTGGAACTTGAAATAAGTTCTTGTGTTTTCATTAATCTATGTTTTCGCATGATTCTATAATATTTTATGACGTTCGATAATGAGTGTATAATTTGAAACTACTAGTTTGAAATTCTATTTTATGACCAAGTCTTTTACTTTGTCAATGTTTCATATTTTTCATATATCTAAATATAAGTTGTGATCAGTAGATTGTAATAGTAATAGTGGTAATTTAAGGTAATGAGTCATTGTAATTGTTCAAATAATAATACACATAGAACATGAGTAGAACTTGGAATCGATCTTGAAATTGTGATAGGGTAGGTTCCTGATTTCAAAGTATACAAGGTAGATTCCAAGTTCTAGATTTTAGAAAATAAGGAACCTATTTAGTGGGTAGTTAGAACTTAAAATTGCTCACCCCAAGTAGAAGTCGACAATTGTACCAATTTGGGGTTTACCCCCTTTGTGATTTTTCACGATATTACTTCAATTGAATGAAAATTAATGGATGTACCAATTTTGAGTTTTTAGTAGTCAAAATATTAATTTATGGTAAATTTGTCATATATATACCAATTTTGGATTTTTTATGGTTAAAAAATTAGTTTGGGATAAATTTATCACAATTATATTAAATTTGGGTTTTTTTTATGGTCAAGAAGATTAATTTGGGATAAATTTATCACAAGTGTATTAATTTGGGGTTTTTCATGATATTAATTTTATATGTTGTTCATATTTTTCTTTTGTATAGAAATTGAAAATCGAGCCAGTGGGTACGGTTTTGACGACTCCTCTAATTCGATGGGTTTGCTTGATGCTTCGGCCCACATGGGTTTTGAGCAATACTGAAGAATCTTGGCCCAAATAGACTCGAGTTGGCAAGAGGGCAGTTTTGAGTTGTGGCCTTGTTCCTAGGAGTCTCGGACATCAGCCATGTAAGTAGTTGATTTTGGGCCTGTCAACTTGAGATCCACTTCCATGATCACCGATTGCAGAAGCTTTTTGGGCAACGACTGCTATGACGAATTGAAAGGAAACCTAAAATTTCCAACACATTGAATGTGACGATTGAATGCGTTGTTCACATAATAAATTTTAGATGTATTGATCATCATTTATGGAGTTGGTAGTTCATTGCCTTTTTATTCCTTCGGCTTTTCCGCTCATGGCACGCACGTCCTATTTCCCACGAACATCACTCTCCAACAGCCCTTAATTCTGTGTCTATCTCTCAAGGCACATCTGACAGAACCACGTCTTCTCTTTCACTCCCAAATCCCACAACAATTTTGAGAAAAGCAGAGATCTTGAGTTTGATTTCTGGGTTCCGGGTGAAATGAGAAACCACCACAGCAGAAACTGTGATCCTGACCCACCGACTCTGAGGAAGCTCGAAAAGATGTCGGTAAGTACCGCCAAAGATCACCACTACAGCAATCTCTCTCCTTCGTCAAGGACTCGCAGGATCGAAGAAGGAAGAAGAGAAATGATGGAGATGATACGGAACTTGCCCGAGTCGAGTTACGAGCTTTCCCTTAAAGATATTGTGGATAAGCAGCTACCATTGCAGGTATTGGTGGACTCTGTTCGGTTCAGTTTGGTTTGGTTCGCTTCTTGTTCAATATTGAAATCTGATCTTATATCTGTAATCACATAGTAGCCATAACATGGTAACATACCGATGTTTTTTATAAGTGCTCTTCATCTGTTGCATATGCTTTGAAACCAATCTGGGGAAATAATTATGCTAATTAGGGAGATGACGTATTGTAATTGGAAGACAAATAATTAAACTTGGATTGCTTTGCAGGAGAATCAAGAGGAGGAAGAGGAAGAATTTGAGTTTCCAAGTGCTGAGGAAGAGGAAGAATTTGAGTTTCCAAGTGCTGAGGCAGAGTCAAACAAAAACCAGAAGAGGAAGAAGAGGAAGAAAGTCCCGAGGACCACTAGTCATCAGCATCATCAGGTGTCAAGATGTAATAGCATGGAAACCGGAACTTCCCTGATCAAGATGTTTTTCCCATCTTTCTTGGCATCGAGTAAGAATCCTGCAACATCATGGAACAGCAGGTTGAAGATTTCGCGGAGGACATTGTTCGAAGGGCTCGATGAGAGGTCTTTGGACACAGTGTCTAGGATTAACACAAGTCCTGTTGCAGGAGATCAGGGGAGTCGCAGTCGAGATAGAACTGAAAGCAGTACCAGCAGGAGCAACAGCTATAAAAGCAGGTAAGAACTAGAATTTTTTTCGATATGACATTCTATTTGTGGATTTTTGGTTAGTCACCCTTCTGCTGAGTAACATCCTAAGCATATTGAGAGAAAAGGGTAAGCTTTATTGTAGAAACTGCACATTGTTTTTTTTTTTTTTTTTTTTTTTTTTTTTTTTCTAATTGAGAAAGATGGTACCTTTTTTAAGTCCCAAAGCAGAATTTCCAGTTCGATTCTTCACCGATAGTGATCCTGTTATTGAGTCTTAAACAACATGCTGATTTGGTTTGCAAATAACAGAAGATGTTTCCAACGGAACTATACCAGTTCGAACCTTTAGATCTAGTTTCAATTTTGTTTGTTCAATTTGAAATTAAAGCTTTACATTCTAGTAAGAAATTGTACTCTTACCAGCAGTTGTAAAAGCGCACTATTCCTACCTTTATGCAGGAACCATGACAGCGATTCTTTCCTGGGTTGCTGGCCTTTTCCTTTCGCTGGAACAGAAGGCAAAATGCGAAGGCAGAGGACATGTGTTTTCTGATTTCCTCTGCCACCTGCACATGAAGGTTGATTCAGAGATTGATTTTGCCTTCAGAACCTAGAAATATACTGAAACGGCAGGAGGGTGTCCGCAGCTGATTTAGCCGGTTTGATTATCTCGGCTCTGATGAAGATTTGGCTAATCAATCCAAGAAAAATCAAATGCAGAGATGCGAATGCATTTGATATTTATCAGTCTGGGTATCTTGTTAAGTGCTAGACTTCTCAAGAGACAATGCTAGTGAAGTTTTAGATTTCTGTAGGGACTACAAAGGCCATAGCTTAGCTTGCCTCATCGTGATCACGAGTCCACGAGTTATCAGCTGCTTAAAATATGTATTTTCATTACGAAACAAGGCTAAGGATCAAATAAACTGAATGCTGTCGGTATTTGTTCATTCAATGCTTCTCGTGCAGTACATCAAGGATATAACAGATGAACCTTGCGCATGGAGAACAATTGTGTACGAAAAACGAAAATCAATTGAAGAAGGTTTGAGAGGAATAGTGGGGTGAAGTTCATCCTCTGAATGGAGGGGATGAATTAGCCAGGCAGGAACGCCTATTATGAGTGGTGGGGGCTATTGCCGCCGCTGGCCACTTTTGATTATGTTTATGGCATATTCTCTCCTTCAGGCGCCCATTTGCACGGATGTTACACTTGAGCAATCTAAGAAATAAGTACAAATCAGCTGAGAATCCGTCACCTCGTGTTCAAGTAACGCTTTGTCAAGTAATTTTAAGAAAAGTCACTACCAATTTAATGAAAATTACCTCCAATGTTATGAAATTCACTACAATTGATCCATAACAGTTCGTCTCAGTCGAATTACCAAATTGCGACAGAATGTGATTTGGGATGATCATCTTTGCAGTTGGGACATCAGATATACTTTATCTGCTACAACACACGATGGGCACTTGCAACCTATACAGGTGGGTGGTGGTTGAAGCACTGTCCTCTCATGCAGAACAACAAGCCAGAGTACTTGGATTCTCCAACTAACTTTCCTACCCAAAATGGTCAATAGAAAAAATATTAGATGGACTCATTTCATGAATAATGTGGTGAACATAATCCATTATAATATCAAATTGACATAAAAATTTACATTTTCTTAGGGGGGACTCAACGTGAATTGAACTAATTTTAATAGGTAACATATATTCATGAATCAATCTAGCTAGCTTCCCTTTTTTGGTCTCCACTTACAAGAACACAAAGACTCTTGCTTCAATTTCAATGGGCCTTTTGACCAGATGAAAATGGAGTTGTGGGAAAGCAATACAAATGTCATGCTGTCATGTGAAATAGTGAAGCGTTGCATCCTACGCGTAGATGTTTACAGTCCAAAAGGTGAAATCACTAAAACTTATGCACTCTTATCCAAGTAGGATGGGGTACGTGGAATTTCGTGCGAATCAACAAGGACCGCCTTGAGGTTAAATCCTCGCAGTTAGCAAAGTAGATGCATGAGAGAAAGGTGAAAATAACTCCCATCCTTGGCATCAGGTGAGTCGGAGATGCTTCGAGGGAGGAGATCCGAGTTCTGAACGGTGCTGCAGAGCAAACATACTTTTTTTGGCCAGAGCTCCAATGTATATCTTCTTAGACTAGCATTGACCATAAATAGATCCGACACTAGATGAATAGCGGTAATTACCCATTCTGAAAGGAATAGGGATTCAAATCTTGTAAAAATTAGTCGGATGCTTGAAAAAGTTTCAAAAAATATTTATTAAAAAAAAGTGAGTCAGATTCTTGATTTAGTTTCCTCAAATGGGAGCACTATTTAATGCATGTTTCTAAGAATAGGATCACCTATATTGAGTTTACTTGGGAGGGGAATGTGCTGCAGGTGAGTTCCAAAAGAAAAGGCAAACAAATGAGGGTATTAAGTAATAAAAATTAAAAATAAGTGCATCAAAAATACTAAAACTTATCATAACAATGTAAGTGAGTTCAAAAATTTTCAAAAAATACAATCAAATACTAAAATTTATACTGCAATTAAATCTCATTGTTCAACTCCATCTAATTTAGCTGACTTGATCTATTTATTACTTTCTTAAGACAAATGGCACCGATCTCACACCCACCAAACGCCACGTCAAGAAAATACTGAAAGAAGCAAAAGTTAAGGATGAAAAACAAAAAGAAAAGGGGGGGGGGGGGGGACAATTAGTGAATAAAGACCAAAGCTTAAACTGTCCACCATCTTCTTTCTTTCTTCCTTCGATGCTCAAGCTTTGAGGAGCTATAGAACTCTCTCCCTTTCCTCTGCCAATTCTCCACGGACATCAGCTATGGATCATGTCCTCCACAGCTATCTTCTGTGCCATGTGTTTTAGCATCATTTACTCAGGAAGATTCGTGGTTCGCCATGATTCGAAGCATCGGAGGTTTGAGCCGTCACATTACGAATTCAAATCTACTTCAAATTAAAGTTAGGATAGATAGAGAAGAAGAAGTTGAGAATTATTGACCAATATAGGAATTCCTCAAAATATTCGAAAACCCGAAACAGCAGCCACTGGAGATCACAAGTTGGCAAATCTTATTTAAACTCAGTGCATCACATCACATTTATTCATATTTAAAGTCATTCCACTTTGTCTGTTTGTCTGTCTCATGATGAAATTTTTCTCTTCAATGCAAGGCCCAAGTTTAATGGGACGAACTGTTCCTACTTCACGCCCCTTAAAAGAGAAGATATCGTGAGTAGGCCAAAGAAGAAGATGAACGGTATAAGTTTTGGTTTTTATCAACTAATTATTCATTCTCTTTTTGACTTTTTTATATTTTCTTTCCTTTTTCAAATTTGAAGCATTTTTTCTATCATGATGCTTGGTTGGCGCTACATCGGTGCTGCATCAGTGCCACATATCTTAACAAAGTAATAAAAAAGCCACACCAACATTTTCCATAGTCAGATTGCATGGAATTAGCGGGAGACTTTAACTACACTATTTGAAATCCTTATGACTCAATTGCATTTCCAAAAAAGTTTTAAAACTTTTGAGACA
Organism: Eucalyptus leucophloia subsp. euroa; assembly: GCA_017140325.1. Classification (NCBI taxonomy): domain Eukaryota; kingdom Viridiplantae; phylum Streptophyta; class Magnoliopsida; order Myrtales; family Myrtaceae; genus Eucalyptus; species Eucalyptus leucophloia. The sequence continues at coordinate 66,705,323 of CM029475.1, forward strand.
TTATTTTTTTCTAAAAATTTATATCCACAACAAAATACTATGGGGTTGTTGAACTCCATAATTTTGGATACTGTTGTGAGGTGTGATTGTCAATAATGATTTACGAAATCGATTTATAAAATGACATGACAAAATCAACAAGTACATGAACAAGCGAGTCATATGAAACGAATGTCCGCAAAAGCACCACAAATCAATCTAATAAATTAAATCTGGTTTTCCATTTCCCGTACGCATACGAATCAACCTGAAAAGCAAACGCAAAGCCATATAAAACATCAATAATTGAAAATAAAAAGGAGATCCTATGAGATCAGAAGGTGCGTGGCTTCTAAGAATAAAGCATCATGGAAGTCAAGGGGAGTGGGGTCAAGTAGAGGAAGAAGCTTCATGGAAAGTTCTTCTACCCGTGTCTATATATAGCACCATCCACGGTAACCAGATTCAAGAATCGCTCTCTCGTCACACCGAGTGAAAAAAAAAAAAAAAACATCTCTTTCTCTTTTATGTTTGTTTTGATTATTATACTCGCCTTGCGCTGAAAAAAACCATCTGGGCGATCTTGATCAGACCCCACGAAGCACGGGAAAGAAGGCCTGATAGCTTCCATGCCGGAAGCTATGGAAGACAGGGAATTGGCAGCAAGGGGACAAGAGCTGCATCTTCTTCCTCCCGGGCGCGGACGCATAAAGCGCCTCGTGTTAGCCAGTTTGTTCGGAAGCCTTAAGGCCCTTTTGGGTAGAATCATCGGCTTTCTTCTTGGGCGCAACAGAACCCAGGCTCCCACATAAAAAAACACATGCCTCCTCTCTTATCTTCGCTTACTCAATCCGGTCGAGAGAAAGTAAAGACCGCTTGATAATGTTAATCGGTTGTTGCGTTCGATTCCCGGATCCTGTGTATGCGTTCTGCTTTTGTAGTAGTTCATAGCTCCATCTTTTTAATCTAATGTGGTGTCATGTTATCTGACATCTTCTACTGCTCGTTTTTAAATCTTTCACCGGTTCAATTGTCCATGGGGTCCCAAAATTCTCGGTGATATGACCGACAGATTTTGGGAAGCCACCTCAACCTATGTTGAATTCCTGCATAGACGACAAAGGATCAATAATATATATTAAGGTATTTGCTTTTTCAGTTTTCCAAGGGCATGTTTTTGTTTGTATCGGTCGCAATCAGCATAGAAAAAAGGACCAGAAACCATGATGCGGACCCAGATAAATTATTTCATTTTTCAATTTCGTAACTAGAAAACAAACCCAGATTCGCAGAGACGTCAAGTTAGTAGAATTTTTTATTGGACTGAGCAAGCCGACGAGATCGATGTTTCTTGAAAGGGACAAAGTTGCTCGACACTCACCGGAGTCGCTTCACTTTCCTCAATGCGCACCCATCGGTAATAATAACAAGATCTATTCATGATCGTAGAGACCCAACGGTTCGAGCCAATGCAGCTTGCATGTAAGTTGAGAGAAAGATGTCAGAAAAATGCTTAATTTTTTGCATTGATACTAAATTAGTCCAAATTTTTGTAATTTAGTGTCAATTTAGTTATTTCGACTAATTTTAACTAGATATTATAGATATGGATCTTTGGTAATTAAATACGACATAACCGGTGATGACGTGAATAATTTTTAATAATATATTACTAATATTTTAATTATGTATTTCATTATTATCTTTTTCTTTTTCTTTTTTCCTTCTTCTCCATCCTCCTCGTGCCAGTCACCGGACCTTGGTGACTAGCCAGAGGTGAGTGCTGGCCAAGATTAAGCCTCGCCTAGCCACTAGTGAGGGCTTAACCCTACCTAGCCTAGCACAAGGCTACCCTTGTAGCCTTTGGAGGCTGGCAACTAGTTGGAAGAAGGACGAGAAGGGAAAAGAAAAAAAGGAAAATAAATAAATAAATAAATATAAAAAATGCTAAAATATTATTAAAAGTTATTAATGTTAGCACCGACAATGCTATGTCAGCCGACATGCGTCCGCATAAGCAATATTTGGTCAAAATTAGCTAAAAGGAAAGAATTGGTATTGAATTAAAAATTTTAAGACTCAATTGATATCAAATCAAATTGTTTATGGCTAAATTAACACAAATGTACAAGATTTAGGACTTTTTTGACGCTTTCCCTTGCAAATTGGTGAGTTTGTCTAGACCTATTTGGTTGGGCACGGCTCGTAACTTTCCCATGAATAAGGACCTCAGGAGAACCCCGAATTAATACTACTTCTTTTTAACTTAAATAATCCACTATTTTGGTGCGAGTGCGAGGTATTTTTATTGTCCAAATATTGTTGGCTCACATGTCAGATTTCTTTGATATAATTAGTGAAGCTAAGAGAGCTCACGCTAGCGAGAGCAATATTTAATACATGTTTTTAAGATGTGGCATCTACTATGTGGAGTTTACTTGGAAGGGGGGCGTGTTGCAGGTTAGTTCTTAAGAGTTTAACTTAGACCCAGAAGAGAAGGGAAAAGAAAAGCAAACGAGGGTATGAACTTATAAAATTTGTACCCACAATCAGATTACTATCAAAGTGTTGAACTGCCCATAATTTGAAGATTATTGTAAGGGTGTAGTTCTCAAGAATGATCCACAAAATTGATTTGTAAAAAAGGCCAAAAAAAATCAATGAGTATGCAAGCAAGTGGGTCATATCAAACAAACGTCCACGGAACATCACAGATCAATATCACAAACTAAATCAGATTTTTCATTTCTTGTGTGAATATGAATCAACTTAAAAGACAAATGCACAACTAGATGAAAAGCAGGAGTATTGAATACAAATTTACATGATTTATTAGAATAAAATATAAATGGACGGGTTCAAGATGATGAACCTAATCAATGCTGCAATGGAGATGAAGCATTAAGGGACGCCGCTAAAAAGAAATTTGTTTCTGATCCTTCCTCTAAATTTATATATAGAACATCCACTCATACTATAATCAAGAATCACTCTCTCTCATGAGTCAAATGAGTTATTTGAATTTAGAAGGCGGATCCAAGAGATCCTTTTCTAATTTATAAATCATAGCAAAAAGTGTCTGATCGGTGGGGATCATTTTCATGGCCATATTTGTCAACGTAGTCTGATTGACAATCTTGAAAAAGGCCCTCACATTTCTGGTTTTGTCATGTTCTTTTCTATGATGGAGGAAGGAGACCGGTAAAGAACGGTTGAGAATGATTATGAGAGACTTTAGTCAAGTTTATAAATTTGTGGGGGGAAAAAAGATTATTTAAACCCGTGTCTTAATCATGAGGTACCCAAGTATAATCAAGAGGATGAGAAAGCAGCCGTTTGATGGAATAACAGGAAATTTCCCCCATCAACTGAAGAATTAGGACTACCAACAAGCCCGTAACCTTTTGGACTTTTAATCATTTCGTGAGTCACTAATGGAAAAAGGTATTTTACTTTCCAGGCGCACTTTTCGTTTGATTTATTTCATGAATAGTCATATTATTTCTTAATTTTTTTAGTTTGCAAGACCATTTCACGTAGTATGTTACGAGTGCTTCGGTGCCATGCTTTTGGACATGCCTAAGTATTCTATGCGCATTCCAAGGATCACGATAACGACCCGCTCTTAATCTCAAAGAGAAGCAGGATCGATTGAAAGTTGAAATGCACATGGAAAAAGCCTAAGCTGTCTGGGCCAATATGATCTAGATTTGGAATTGGTATAATAGTGGGTCCTTCATAATACTTAGAATTGACGTGCCCAAGTAACTTTTCTCTACACATCTCACTTTCTCGCAATTGAGATGAGCAGCTAGTTACTTGCTTAAAAATCAAACTACCCACCATCTCCATGGCATCAGGTATGGGACAGCCGATATACCCAGTATTAATACGAAATAAAGATGGGTTTGTTTAGGTGAAAATTTCATTATAAAGGGAAATATTTTCTAGAAAATCAATTTTTAGAAAAATGATTAGTTTTCCTTTATTTGGTAATATTATTATTTGGATCTTGTTCAAAAAATTACCTGTCTAGATGGGGTTAGCTGTTAGCATGTGTAGAAAAGGTAACAGAGTATCGCACCTAATATCTTTCCATAAAAAAATTAGGGTGATCTTGAGAATCGTCGTTTCTTTCTATACGTAGTTCTGGTCGGCGCCGCAAGCCGCAAAGAAATCATTTGATCACGTGAGCATCTAGCTGCGAAAGAAACCAACTGCAAATTGCAAAGAATGATTTGCCACACGTGAGCAGGTCGTTAATCTCCATGCACAACTTTTTCTTTATTGGCGTTCCTTACTGCTGCATCTTTTAGAATAATTCGAGATGTGCTGAACTAATTTACTATTTGGTAAGCAATGTGACCAAACAGGGGGGAATAATTTTTTTCTGTTTTCCAGTCTTAACAAGAGGTACTTCGAATTTTGGATTTGAATTTTATGTAAACACGCAACTCGTCCCAGACCGTCCGGGGACATCAGGCAAGAGAGAGGCCGTGATTGAATTGTCCCGACATTATGTATTTACATTGGTGTTATATCGAAATTGGCTTCTACAAAATACATTTCACTGAAAGTCGTTTTTTGATTTTTTAAACAAGACAGGTTCTATGGGGATTTTAGACATGAAATATCATGGGAAAAATACCAAAGAAATCATAAACCTATTGCATTAATATCAATTCAGTCCCAAATTTGCTAATTTGACCATTTTAGTCCTAACCCTTTCTATATTGATACCAAATTGACCAATTTATACAAGAAATGGCTGACATTGATACCAATCATCCTACGTGACGTGATAAGTGTTGATTTGGAAATTTTTAATAATATTTTAATAAAATTTCTGAATTCATCGAATTTTTTAATAAATTTTTGAATTTTTTTCCCTTTCTCTTTTCTTTTCTTTTCTTTTTCCACCGGCCATAGCCATGGCTGGCAAGGGCAAGCGTTAGCCATCTAGGTGAGGCCCCCCTTGTTAGGCCTCCCCTAGGTGAGGGCGAGGCTGGTGAGCCCTGCCTGGGCAATGACAAGGCCTGACGAGCCTTGCCCTAGCCCAGGCTAAGGTCGGCCTCCTTGACACGAGACTGAAAGTTTACTTCCTCGTCCGGTCCAAGTTACTTGAAAGGTCCAGAGGTACTCGACACTCATGGCGTGACCGGACTTCCCAGATTCCATTTTCGCTTGAAAATGGTGATCGGGGGATGTCTACCTAATTGTCCATGGCAGGGATTTCTATCTGATGAGTCATCAGCAAGGGCGGCCTTTCAACGTCCCTAGTTTTTATTTTCCAGCAATCTGACCTTTTCGAGAGAGGACAAGGATGTCACTGATCGAAAGGCCTCAGCGACCATTGGAGAAGTGTCCCCTCTTTCACCAGAGACATTTTGAAAAATGTCTCTGTCCGCAGTGTAAATTATTTCTCAAAGCAATGTTTTCAAATAGTGGTAATTTGTCCTCCTTTTTATAAAGTGTCTTCAATTTACTTTGTTGTTGCTTGGTGATGATGGTTTTGTGTTTTGTAGTAATTTTGACGTGGCACGCGGTAGATGGCTTTATCTTCCAATTGATGCTCTTTTTTCTACATGTTAATCTTTTTTTTCTTTATGTCTTAATGTATCTTATATAAAATCATGATGGTATTGACACTTCCTGTAATATCTACGATTTACGATTTATTTCAGAAATTTGCTAAACAAAAGGAACCTGTCCCACAAGAAAAACTATTATGTCCCAAAGGAAAGTGACTTCTACTATCATTTTTCAAATAATTATGTAAGAAACATCTCACACGACCTTTGTATCAAAGACTAATGCTTTTCTTTATTAGCAATCATAAGTGAACAAAATCTATAGGTGGAGGTGCTTAGTTTCTTGGGAGGGACTTAGTGGTTAAGATGAATTGGTGTGAATAACTTACTTATCTCGAACAAAAAAATAATGATATTGAATTGTGGTAATGATACAGTCATTGAGTTTTAACTTATTCAGTTGTCCATTTAAAAGTTAAATTTTTTTCTGTCATAGTGAAAGGAAGAAGTCCCACTTTAGATGGCTCGAGTTGAAGGAAGCAACTGATAATACCAGTTAGCCATTAAAACTTCGTGACTTAAACTTTTTTGAGTGAGAGGTGAATATAAGTAAATTATCAAGGGGCTCCACTTATGGGCTCTCTCTTAGTTCTCCTCATTGTGAAGGTATTGGACTTATGCAAGGCATGACTTGTGCAACTCCGAATGCTCTAATAATACAATCTTGCATTTGTACTTCATTTCATGCGATGCTAAAGTTGGTCAATGAGAGTTGCTCGATGAGTTCCGCACCAGACATTTCGCAGGGGTTATGCACATGGATGAATGAGAGAGAGAAGAGAGAGATGAGTTGACCAAAAGTAGTAGATGGCACGCCTAAAAAGGGGGTGTTCGGTGGGTGTTTTGGGCCCCGGAACCAAAGTTACACACGAAGTTTCTGGGAAATGGCGTATGCGGAAAAATCCTCTTTGAGGGTTGTATGCAAATGACGACAGCTACATCGTAATCCAGCACTTTGGTCTTAATTAATTCTAATAAACTTTTGGGTATGGAAATGTTTATTGGTACGGTTAATCTCTATCAATTCTAGGAGCACATAAATCATTGCAGAAAAATTTATTACAACAGTGCTACACGTGTACACAATTCAGTTCTCTAAGATTTGGTAATTATGTATTTCATGTATTTCTTTTGGTCGGGCATGGCATTATAAGTTATAGTTGTCGATCTCTTTCGTCACTTTTTGACTATTCTCTGTTTCGATTGTTTGCTTAATACTGTGGCCTAAATGGAATTGGAGCAATGTTGAAATATGTTGGCCCAAATAGCCTCTAGTCGGCAAAACGGCAATTGAGTTGTGGCCTTGTTGCAAGGCCATAAGCCATGTAAAGTGGTTGATTTTGGGCCTAAAGACGTGAGATCCTCATCCCATGATTACTGATCGCTGAACACATTCAGCAATGATTGCGATGATGATTTGAGAGAAAACATAAGCTTCTGAACACATGGCATATAGCATGTGGCGCTTGGATGGTTGGATGAGGATGTTGGGTTGTCCCCTGTTATTGATTATAGGTGGTGATGAAGTGCGAATCTAAAAGGCCAAAATAAGAGAAACAGGTCCGAAAAAATCAGCGCAGATAGAGAGGATCATCCATTTAGACCACCACTTCGCATCGCATGAGGAGGATCAGCCCACCGCGGTTGGAGATGGCGATGGCCTAAGCGCTATTCTAGATTGTGTATGGCTCAGATCCGAAAATGGAACGCCAAAATTGAATTACGTTGAAATAGATCAATATAGATTACATGGCCCAATTTGTATCATATCCACTTTTTACTCTCCCAAACCCAACCCAGTCCCCAATTTGACAGGTCCATTGTTTTTCTCAACTTTACTATTTTTATTAAAGGGGTTGAAAGTATGTTTATTACATAATTTGACATGATTTGAGGTGATATACAACCCACTCCAATAAATATGAGTCATGATACTAGTTTGTGACCCATTTTGACATCACATGATACAAATGACAAAATTTATGGGTTTTGATTAGGACCCTCCAATGCTAGCTTTGATTTAGGGCTACAATAGTGGCATAACTGCTGTTCCCAGTCTATGTGTAGTGTATAACCTTTGCAGGAGCACTCTTTTTTCCATGACATTCACCTTGCCTTAGTAGGATGTGCAACAGAAATTGCCTAAATTGGAAACCGCTCGGACTGGATTGGATTAGCTAGTTTTGGACAGTTCCCATGGATGATGATTTGGTTCCTAGTTCCTATTATTGAAATCAGTGGCCGATAAATCCAGTTTTCGATTCCATAGTAGGAACCAGACCGACTATATATATAATTTCTTCCTAAACCTAACTTTCTCAATTTCCCTCCATCATCCAATCCCTCACTCTTGCTTGCATCTCTCTTGTGCTCAATGATGACACTCTCCCTCTCGCCTTGCACATCACCTTCGACGACTCTTTCCCTCGGCAACTAATTCCGCGAGTTGTCTCTTGCTCAGTCTCAGCTCTCGCCTCTCGCACCAGAGTTAAGGATCTCTCGCATAACATCAGCCCCCTTTGAGTTTCGACCTCTTTTCTACTTAGCTGGCATGGCTGTCGACGCTTTCCTATTCGAGTTTGCACTCGCTCTCTGCTACCGCTACTTCGAAACTCCTGCAAGAACCGACAAGACGATCCCCCCAAAACCCTCTCATTCTCGGTGAAGTTTTTGAAAGAGAATGAGGGTACGTCTTCGTTAGATTTCTCTCTCCTTGTTTTTGCCAAGTTCGTGCAGATTTCTCTCTCTCTCTCTCTCTCTCTCTCTCTCTCTCTCTCTCTCTCTCTCTTTTCTTTGGGTTCACGAAGCTTCGATCTTTCATACCCAGTTCTGAAATTTCCCCTTTTTGTTTGTGCCGTTCGAGCCTTACTCAGTGCCCTCTCATGTATCCGTCATTCTTTGGGTCATTATGTGAATCGGGATTGATGGAACTGCTGCGACTTGTTTGAGTGGGTACGATTGCCAATGTGATTTGCGTTGGGGAGTGGTGGGTTGGGACGCGATCTGGATGGATTAGTGTGGGTGAACTGCAGATGGTCACGTGAGTGTTCGTTTGCGTTGATAGGTGTATGGTTTGGATACGTTTTGATGAATGTGGTTGCGTCTAGTTGATCGTTGTTGTGAGAGTCTGGCTTGATAAAACTATATCATATAGCTGGCGAATTTGATTAGGGAATACTCACAGTGAAGGCCAAAAGTGGTAAATACTAGGTCCATCTGATGTAGCTGTTATGATGTATTTGTTACATTATGTTCATTCCAAATGAACTTCATTGTGCTGGAAAGTGGATGATATGAATGTGATAGGAAGACCTCGCGACAGCCTTTAATTTATTTGTTGTGCTTGGTTTATCAAACTCTTAATATTGTGCTTATTTTAGCTATGCTTTGAACTTGAAAAAAGCCAAATTTGGTGGGTGTTTCAATTCTATGTTTGATGGCTCCAATCTATGTTTTGCTTGATTCAAGTGATCTATTCAAATGTCAATGGAAGTGGACAAATCAAATGATGCTATGAATCTAATAATTGACTTACTAAAATATGAAGGTGAAGAAGATTTTGAAGAGGCACCCAACATGAGCAAGGTACCTAACCCTTGTCCTCCTAGTATACTAAAATCAATAGTTTGGCTTCATTTTCGTAAAGGACAAATCAAGAATGGGAAAATTGTGTTTAGTATTTATTGTGGGGCCAAGTATGGTCATTGTGTTGATAACAGTATTTTTACTATTTTAAAGCACTTGAAAAGGTGTAACAAGTATCATCACAATTTAGATAAGAAGCAAAATTTGTTTGCTGCACATAAAGTAGATGGGACTCAAATGACATCGAAGCAAATGATATCGAAGCATACTACTATTGGTAGTGTTAATGTGTTAACAACATGGAAATTTGATCAGAGTCATTATGGACAAATGCTTGTTCAGATGATCATGATAGATGAAGAACCTTTTTGAATTGTTGAACATGTCAAATTTCGTGATTTTATTAATAAGTTATAGCTTCTCTTCAATCACATCTCACAATTTACTATAGCTAGTGATTACATAAAATTGTATTTTTGTGAAAAAAAAAAAAGTTTGAAGACTCACTTTCACAAGTTTAAGTCTAGGGTTGCATTTATGACTGATACATGGAGTCTATTCAAAACTTGAACTATTTATGTCTCATTGCACACTTAATTAATGATCACTAGAAATTGCACAAAAAAATCATCAATCTTGCGGTGATGTCTAATCATAAGGGCAAGAATATCATAAAATGGTTGAGAAATGCACCTATGAGTTGGGAGTAGAGAAAAAAGTATCCACAATCATTGTGAATAATGTTAGTTTGAATTGAAATTAGGATAGATAGAGAAAAAAGAAGTTGAAAATTATTCACCAATATAGAAGTTCCTCAAAATCTTGAAAAACCCTAAATATGAGTCATTGGAAATTACAAACAGGAAAATATCCTTAAAACTTAGTGCATCACATTTATTCATATTGAAAGTCATTTTACTTTATCTATCTCATGATGAATTTGTTCTTTTCAAAGCAAAGCCGAATCTAATGAGCGGACTGTTCCTCATTCCCTCCACTTGAAGAGAAGATATCGTGTGTGTGGCCAAAGAAGAAGATGAACGGTATAAGTTTCAGTCTTTCTTCACTAAATATTCTTTTCTTATTTTTTTGTACCTTTTTTTTAATCTTTTCTTTTCTTTTTAAATTTTTAATCATTTTTCTGATGCGGCACTTGTTGAGCGCCATATTGGCACCACATATCTTAACAAAATAATAAAAAAGCCATACCAACATTTTCATAGTTAAGTTGCATGAAATTAATTGGAGGGCTTGATTGCACTATTCAAAAATTTTATGACTCAATTGCATTTTGAAAAAAAAATTAGGACTTTTGATGCCCTTTTTTTATCTCTAAAAATTATATCCATAACAAGATTACTATGGGGTTGTAGAACTTCATAATTTGGAGACTACTATGAGGGTGTGATTGCCAAGAATGATTTACAAAATGAATTTGTAAAATGAGCTGACAAAATCAATATGTGAACAAGCGAGCCATATGAAACCAACGTCCGCAAAAGCACAACAAATCATTCTCAAAAATTAATTCAGTTTTCCATTCTTTGTAAGAACATTATCAACTTGGAAAGCAAACGCACAACTATTTAAAAAGTTAATTATTGAATGTAAAATAGAGATCATGTGGACCCTGTCCATCGCTTCTTCGGATAAAAATATGTGGAAGTCATGGGCGATGGGGCCAAGCAGCAGAAGAAGCTCTAGGGCAAGTTCGGCTCCCCTGCGTTTATATATAGAACCATGCGCGATAAACAGATTCAAGAGTCACCTCTCTCGTTACACCCGAGGGAAAAAAAATCTCTTTCTCTTTTAAGTTTGTTTTGATTAATTAAACTCACCTCGTGCTGAGCAAAACATCTGGTGATCTTGATCATACCCCGTGAAGCACGGGAAAGAAAGCGCGATGGATGCCATGCCAGAAGCCGTGAAAGAGAAGCAATTAGCAGCAAGGAGACAAGAGCTGCTGCTTCATCCTCCCAGGCGCGGACGCATAAAGCGTCTTGTGTTCGCCTGTTTATTTGGAAGCTTTCAGGCCCTTGTGGGTAGAATCATGGGCTTTCTTCTTGGCCGCAACAGAACCTAGGCTCCCACATATTATCACAAGTCCCCTCTCTTATCTTCGCTTCCTCGTTCTGGTTGAAACAAAGTAAATCCTAGACCGCTCGATAATGTTAATCGGTTGTAGCGTTTGATTGCTAAGTTCAGTGTTCGTGTTCTGCTTCTGTAGTAGTTTCGTGCAGGAAAATGGCTCCATGTTTTGCAACTGATGTACTGTTCTCTCATCCGACGCCTTCTTCTACTTGTTTTCAATCTTCCACTGCTTCAGTATCCATCGCGTCCCAAAATTCTCGGTGATATGACCGACGGATTTTGGGAAGCCAGGTCAACCCTTGTTGAATGTCTGCACGGATGAAAAAGGATCAATGACATATATATTAGTTCTCCAGGGGCCTCATTTATGTTTGTACCAGTCGCAATCGGCATAAGAACCAGGACCAGAAACCATCATGTGAACACGGATCAATTATTTCAATTTCCAATTTGGTACAGATAACAAACCCAGATTTGCAGAGACGTCAAGTTGGTAGAATTTTTTACCGGATGGAGGAAGCCGACAATATCGATGTTTCTTGAAAGGGACAAAAGTACTCGATACTCATGCTATGTCTGGACTCGGTTGACTTTCGTCAAAGCACACCAATCGGTAATAATAACAAGATCTATTAATGACCCTCGTGGCCAGTCAGTGCAGCTTGAGTGCAAATTGGTGGGCTTGCTTGGAACTATGTGGTCGGTCACGGCTCCCATGGATAAGGACCCCATGAGAAGCCAAAACCCCAAATTAAATATTTTTTGTACTTAAATAATCCACTGTTTTGGTGCCATTGCGCAGAATTTTTTTGGTCCAAATCTTGTCGGCTCAGGTTTCAGATTTCTTTGATATAATTAATGAAGCTAAGAGAGCAATATTTAACGCATGTTTTTAAGAAGTAGCATAAACTATCTAGAGTTTACTTGGAAGGAGGATGTGCTGCAGGTTAGTTCCTATAGTTAAGCAGAGACCCAAAAGAGAGAAAAAACCAAATGAGGGTATTAACTTATAAAATTTATACCCACAATAAGAGTACTATCAAAGTGTTCAACTACCCATAATTTGAAGATTACCATAAGGGTGTAATTGTCAAGAATCATCTACGGAATTGATTTATAAAATGGCCTAACAAAATCAATTAGTATGCAAACAAGTGGGTCATGTCAAACAAACATCCATCGAACATCACATATCAATTTTACAAACTAAATTGGATTTTTCATTTCTTGTGTGAATACGAATCAAACTCAAAAAGCAAATACATAACTAAATGAAAAACATGAGTTATTGAAAATGAATGTACATAACTTATTAGAATAAATAAAATGATAGTCATAGGAAGGGCCCAAGCAACAGATTCGAGAACCTAATCAATGTTGTAGTGGAGATGAAGTAGTAAGGGACGTCATCAAAAAGAACTTTGTTTCAAGTCCTTCCAAGGATGTTCCACTCTAAATTTATATATAGAATATCAATTCATACCAGAATAAAAAAATCCCTCTCTCGTGAGCCATATGAGTTATATGAATCTAGAAGGCGGATCTAGGATATCCTTTTTATGATTCCAAAATCACAGTAAAAAGTATTTGACCGGTGCAGATCTTTTTCGATGGCGATATTTGTCAGGGTCGTGTAATCAACAATCTAAAAAAAGGTCCTCAGAGTTCCCAATACAAATCCAGGTCTAAACCTTTTTGGTTTTGTCATGTATTTTCTATAATTAAACAAGAGGAAGGAGAACAATAAGGAATGGCTTAGAATGATGATGAGAGACTTTGGTCTTGTTTGTAAATTGTGGGGAAAAAGATGCTTTAAACCCCGTCTTAATCATGAGATACCCAGGTATAATCAGAGGCTAAGAAAGTAGCCGTTCGGTGGAATAACAGGAAATTTCTCCCGTCAACTGAAGGATTACGAGGACCAATATGCCCCTCACCTTTTTGATTTTTAATCATTTCGTGAGTCACTAATGGAAAAAAGGTATTTTCTTTCCTATGCGCTGTTTACGTTTGATTTGTTTCACAAATAATCATATTATTTCTTAGCTTTTGTAGCTTGCAAGACCATTTCACCTAGTATTTTACGAGTGATTCGTTGCCACGCTTTTGGACATGCCCAAGTATTCTATAAAAATTCACAAGGATCACGATGAAGACCCATCCTTAATCTCAAAGAGCAGCGGGACCGATTGAAAGTTGACATCCATGTGAAAAAAATCTTAGCTGTTTTATCCAATATGGTGTAGATTTGGATTTGGTCTAATGATAGATCCGTCAGAATAGTTAGAGTTGACACGCCCAAGTAACTTTTCTCTGCACATCCTACTTTCTCGCTATCGATATGAGCAGCTAGATACTTGCTAAAAATCAAAGTGAAATGTGAAAAACAAAAGATTTACACAGATATATATACCCTATATTAATATGAAATAATATTACCCGTCTCGACATTCGCATGTGTAGAAAAAGGTTACATCGCATCACGCCTAAAATCTTTCCGTAAAAAATTTAGGGTGATCTTCATAATCGATGTTTCTATATATGATTCTTGTAGGCGGTTCGGTTTTTAAGGAAGAGCCAACAAATGACTAAGGAAAAGGAGGTTGCGCAACTGCAAACTGCAAAGGGTGATTTGCCACAAGTGAGCAGGTCACAACTTTTTCTATGGAAAAAGTACGTTTCAAGTGCCAAAAGTTGACACAAATTGACACTTAAATGTTAAAAGTTACGAAAGTGACACTTAAATGTCAAAATCAAAGTAAAATGAATTACTTAAATGCCAATCCAATCGAAATGCTCACGTATGCAATTTCCGGCAAAGCAAGTGCAAAATAGTGTCGTTTTCCATGCTAACGTGGTTAAACAATATAAAAACGACATCGTTTTGGTGCTGATGTGGTAAAATATTAATATAAAAATTAATTAATTTAATTTAAAATAATTTAAAATAAAAAATAAAAAGTTTTAAAAAAAAATTTAAAAATATATTTAAAAAAAAAGGGAGGTGATCCCGGCCAACCGACAACAAGGGACTGCAAGCCCTTGCCCCGATCTAGGGCAAGGGTCGCAGCCCTCGCCAGATTCGGCGAGGGTCGGCATCCCTCGCCCGCCGGGCCAAGGGCCGTCGCCCGTTGGACTTGTAGGGTTTTGTTTTGAATTGGTTCAAAACCATTGGAAATGACTAGCGGGCAGCGGCCCTTAGCCCGGATGGGCGAGGGTGATCTAGGGCAAGGACTCACCCGGGCCCTCACCACTAGTTGGATGGGGTCAAGCCCTCGCCGTCGGTTGGGGGTCACCAACCCCTAGCTAGGGCCCTAGGGTTACTAGCCCTTGGCCAACCCTCCCCCTCCATCTTGACCCTTCTCGGCGATGGTGGGGAGGACGGTGACTAAAGGCTTAACCCTCAGCCACCTCCCTTTTTTTTTAAAATAATTTTTGAAAAATGATTTGTTTAAATAATTTTTTAATTTTTTAATATTGTATTTGTATTTTTAAATATTTTAAATAAGTTTTAAATTTTTAAATTAATTTTATATTAATTTTTACCACATTAGCACCAAAACGATATCGTTTTGCATTTGCCTCACTGGAAAGTCGCTACGTTAGCATTTTGATCGGATTAGCACTTAAGTAATCCATTTTGCTTTGATTTTGACATTTAAGTGTCACTTTCATAAATTTTGGCACTCCAAGAACTTTTTCTATTGGTGTTTCTGCTGACAACCTTCTTTTTGGATAATTTGAGATGTACTGAATTATTTAGCTATTTGGTAAGTAAAGTGACCGAGGGGAGAATAAATTTTCTGTTTTTTAGTCGTAGTATCAAGTAATTCGAATTTTATGAAAGCATGCCAATAGTCTCATCCTTGGACATCGAGAGAGAGAGAGAGAGAGAGGCCAGAACCCAAATTATCCTGACATTATTCATTAAGGTAGGCGATTCATCGGAATTGACTTTTGCAACTAAATACTTTTCATCGAAGAGTGCCATCCCCCTTCCCTTGTTGAGTGCTCAACTACTAGAAAAATATAAGAAGCGACTTCTTCGGGCAAGTTTTTCTATTTTTATTAGAGAAGACAAGTCTTGTGACAATTCCAAACAGGAAATTTTACAAATATAGAAGGAAACAAATAACTTTACTTCACATGGAACAGAAAGTACACAAACTTTCTGGAAATTCAATTGACAACAAAGTCTAAAGACATAAAGATGCAATGCCAAAATTTAATTGGCGATGCAATCTAGAAGCTACAACTACAAGACACGTTGGAATTAAATTGATGATATGATTTTGGAAACTACAACTATAGTGCAAAAATTGAAAGTGAAAATGTTTGTTTGTTGTGATGTCTTGAGTAGTGGAACTCGTGTATTTTTAATGCTTACAACATAACACGAGGGCAATTCTTCTGCAATTTTAACCATATTTTCATATCTCTAAACGATCTCATCTCCAAGTGTTTATTCCCTTTAAAATTGTGCATTGATATTTCGCACTTGTTTGTTCCATATTTTCGTCGTCGGTGGCATCATCGACCAATTTTTGGAAAGTGACGTCACCCTATTTTCAATTCCTGTACAAAACAATACACACACACACACACACACACATAATGTATTTCATTATTTTTTTGTTTGTATCAATCGGCTCGAGGATTGACAGTTCAGTACAAGGAAAAGGACCATATTCATCATGTGGACACGTGACTATTACCTTAATTTCCATTGGGGTTGAGGAAGACGACGGGATCCGATTATCATTACCCCCAGAAACGAAAAATTTGATACTGACATATCGAAAGCTACTTCATAGCCATGGCACTACTGGACTTCCCAGATTCCATTTTCAAGTGAAAATGGTGATTGGAGACTTCTATCTAGTGTCCCGGGCAGAGATGGAAAAAAAAAGCAGAAGCATCCAATGGCAGGGATTTCTCTTCGACGAGTCACCGGCGAAGGCGCTCCTTCGACGTCCCCGGTTTTTGACAGCAAGGAATCTGACCTTTTGGAGAGAGTACAAGCATGTTACTGATCGAAAGGCTTCAGGGACCATCGGAAAAGTGTCCCCTTTTCACCAGGGACATTTGAAAAAATTCTGTCTGTCCAAGGTGTAAAATACGGCTGAAAGCAATGTTTTCAATGGTGGTAATTTGTCCTCCTTTCTACAGGGTCTTCACTTAGCTTGTTACTACCTGGTGATGATGGTTTTGTGTTTTGTAGTAATTTTGACGTGGTGCACGGTAGATGGCTTTATCTTCCAATTGATGCTCTTTCTTCCACATGTTAATCCTTTTTTTTTTTTAAATTATTTTTATAATGCATCTATTGTAAAATCATGATAGTATTGGTACTTTCTGTAATATCCATGAATTGACAATTTATTTCAGAAATTTTACTAAACAAGAGGAACCTTGCCCCACAAGAAAAACAATCATGCTCTAAACGAAAGTGACTTCTACCATAATTTTCAGATAGTTATTTAATCATCGACCTTTATATCAAAGACTAATCCTTTTTTATTAACAATCATAAGTGAACCAATTCTATTAGTGGAGTTGCTTAGTTTCTAAGGAGGGACTTAGTGGTCAAGATGAATTGTGAATGACTTATCTCAAACCAAAAAATATAATATTGAATTATCTTAACAACATGAATCATTGAGTCTTAACTTATTCGGTTGTCCATATATAATATCAAAGATTTTTCCGTCATAGTGAAAGGAAGAAGTCCCACATCAGAGTTAAAGGAAGCAACTAATGATACTAGTTGGCCATTAACTTCATGACTTAAACTTTTTTGAGTGGGAGGTGAATCTAAGTAGATCATCAATGAGCTCAACTTTTGGGCTCTCTCTTGAATCTCCTCCTTGTGAAGTTATTAGAGTTACGTGAGGCATGACTTGTGCATTCCCTGATGCTCTAATAATATGATCTTGCATTTATTCTTCATTTCATGCGACACATAAGTTGGTCCATGAGAATCTATGAAGCACGGAGATGTTGATGGAGTTTTCTATGTCATGTTAACTTGTGTTAACGCATTTGACACATTCGGATACGTAGTCAACACATGTTGGATTTTCCGACACATGGTCAACTTTTCTTGACATATTTCAGCACGTGTTCTAGGAGAGAGAATTGTTGAAGAACACAATGTAGGGTGGAGGCAAGGGCGAGTAGAGGTGAGGCCGCGAGATACGGCAAGGCTATGATAGTGAGGGAGAGTAGAGACCAAGGCAACTAAAGAGCCACAATTGTGATGCTGCAATGGAGGGTTGGCGGTGAGGCTGCAGCTACAAAGGAGGAAGGAGGAAGGCTCGGAGGTGAGGCAGTGTGTGATTATGATGAGGCGACCGAGAGAGAGTAGAGACTAAGAGGAAGAGGGCTGTGTGAGTAGGAAAAGGAATGGCTAGGGTTTTTGAGGGAGGAAACTCAAAAAAAAAAAATTAAAAATGGGATTTTGATGGGACGTTTTTCTTTTTTGGAGGGTCGGTGGATGAGAGGATGACTTCAATTTTCAATAAAAAAAAAGTGACAACCTGACAGGTGGGGTGGGGGAAAAAGACGTGGGAAAGAAACGAGGGGTGAAAAAAAATTTGGAGGGTTGGGGTTGAGGGTGGACCGCAAGGGACTTTTTTTTTTTTTTTAATCAGAAAAATAAATAAGAGAGGTTACAAAGTGATTTTGGAAAATAAAAATACTAAATATTGAATGATGATAAATTTTGATCATTGTAGAAGATTATAGATTTATTTAAATACGTTAATTTTAATTTCTTATTAGTCATTAGTTTCATCAATAACTTTTGTTAGAATTAGAAACATGTTTCCAAGCATGGATACACATTAATTATGAATATATCTTTCAAATTTCCTATGAATAGATTTCTTAATATTATTAGTATAAATTCATTACATGCTCTTTTTTTATTATTTATTTAATTGTGAATTTGAATCAAATTAATTGACATAAAAATATTCATTTAATATAAACGTGTCCTAACATGTCAAAATTTTCTATATTTTTAAAATGCGTGTCGCAGTGTAGTGTTCGTATTATGTTGCGTGTCCCTATTGCTTGTCGATACTACTTAGATGAGAATAACTCAAATGAGTTCTGCCCTATATATAATTCGTTGGGCATATACACATGAATTAATGAATGAGAGAGCAAAGAGAGATGAGTTGATCAAAAGTGGTAGATGGCACGCCTAAAAAGGAAGGGTTTGGTGGGTGTTTTGGACCCCGGAACCAAAGTTACAGACGAAGTTTCTGCGAAACCGGGTAAGCGGAAAAACCTCTTTGAGGTATGCCAATGACGATAGCTACGCGGTAATCGAGCACTTTGGTCTTAATTAATTCTAATAACTTCTGAGTATGGATATGTTTATTGGTCCTGTATTTCTCGGAGCACATAATTCGTCATAGAAAAATTTATTAAAACAGTGCTACAGCTACACGTGTGCACAATTCAGTTCTCTAAGATTACGTAATTATATATTTCATTTAATTCTTTTGGTCAGGCATGACATTGTAAGTTATAGTTGTCGATCTCTTTTATCACTTTTTGACAATTCCTCTGTCTCGATGGTTTGCTTAATACCGTGGCCCAAATGGAATTGGAGCAAAGTTGAAGCATGCTGGCCCAAATAGCCTCTAGTTGGCAAAAGGGCAGTTGAGTTGTGGCCTCTGACACTGGGCCGAAGCGGTTGGGCTGACGCCAAGCCTTGGCACGGATGCCGAGCCTGCATCAAAACATGTCTGAAAAAAGTCAGTTGGGAGAGAGAGAGAGAGAGAGAGAGAGAGAGGGGAGGGTCATCCGCTCCGACCACCACTTCGTATCGCTTGAGGAGGATCATCCCACCGCGGCTGGAGATGGCGATGGCTTAATTGCTATTGCCAAGCGCGCACTCAAGATTAGGAGAGTGAGAAAGAGAACCAAACCTTCGTTGAAGGTGGCTCCAGGTCCGACATGTCACCAACAACCACATCGCCGGTGATCGTCACTAGGGGCCACCACCGACGGAGCCGCTGGTGGGATGATCTCGCACAATCCAGACTTGAAGTAGAAGTTTGTGCTGCAGATTTGGAATCTCCAAGCTTGCGACGACACTTTCATTTGTTTTTCTGAATATTCTTCGTCACAACTTTTGGAGGCTAAGCAGTATTCTGGTATTCCGTTTTTCTTTTTCGTAGATTTATTAAACCTTTTAGATACTTTGGACAAAGATATATTTTAGTCTTCTCTTATTTTGGTTTTTTCCTGATAAACTTACTATATAAACTTTTTAGGTTGCATTTAGGCTTTCTTTTTTGTATTACATGCTAGGATTAGGTTAATTTTTTTATTTGCTAGCTGCTCTTAGAATTAACTTATCATCACCTAGATTAAAAAATTTCATTTATTAGGCTAGTATACGTTTATCTTAATGCATAGCTCACAGGGCCTTATCTCGAGACTTTATAGTAAGGTCTTATACAGTTTTGTCCAAAAAGCCTCAGGTTATTTCCCGTTTTCTTTCTTTTGCCATTTTTATTTATTTACTTTGTTATTGACCATTTAATTTTATTGTTAGCATACTTATAGATGGTAACATAGATTTAAAGGCTTTTAGGAATTAAAAAATAAAAAGAGATTGCATGAAATACGTTTTACTAAAAGGGAAAAGGTGCTAGTTATGAGAGTTAACGATAATTAGCGTCACCAAGTTTCCGAACCCCAAACTTTTGGTTCGCAAAAGTAAGGCAAGCTTCCATGTTATAGTTGGCTCCTAAAGGTCTTGGAAGAGGTTAGTAATGACTAATTTTAAAAACCAGTGAGTAATACATGAGAAAACAAGTGGTAGTCGGTCGGAATTGAGAGAACCTGTGCAAAGGTAAGCAGTAAGCCGGTGCAAATGTAAGCAGTAAGCACCAACTAGAAAGAGGGTTATTTGACCAGCCTAACAATCTGTTAAACCCCTCGAGGTCCATCTCAAAAGGGCTGTGACACAACATTTCCATATTTAAGGGGAAAAATACTAAGAATTTGAGGGCGGTTGGATTGGGAATAGGTCAAGTTTGGAAATGGGTTGCTAAAGTTGTATTATATAAAAATTTATCAATATGGACTGAATGGGTCAATTTTGATTAGATTCATTTTTTACCCATCCAAACTCAACCCAATTCTTAATTTGACAATGCTTTCTCAACTTAAGTATTTTGATTAAAGGGGTTGAAATTGAGTTTATTATGGGAAAATTACAAAAAAAAAGTTATAAATCTATTGTATTGGTACCAATTCAGTTATAAATATTTCATTTGGAACAATTTAAACCTAAAAATTTTCACATTAATACTATAGGTTTAAGATTTTTTTGGGTACTTTTCCTAGTTTATTACATACCCTCCTTTTTGGGTTTTTCACTTTGGAACCCATTTGACATAAATTGATGTGATATTAACCCACTCCAATACATATGAGTTAAAATATGGATTTGTGACCTATTTTTGACGTCCCTACCTGCATGCTACAATTAAGGAATTTTTTTGGGTTTTGCTCAAGAGAACCCTCTTATGCTAAGGTTGATTTTGGGCTACGATAGTGCCAGAATCGCCACTGTTGGTTTGTGTCAAGTGTATAGCAATTGTGGAAGCACTCATTTTTTTGTGCCATTCACCTAGCTTCGGCTCCCAATTTGGAGATTATCCAATCAACTTCCGATGATGGCTCTTCTCATGCTTGTATTTCCCATAGTGGTCAAATTTAGGTTTTCTAGACTGTGCCTTCCTATGTGTCGCGACCTCTTTTTTAGCGGCGCCCGCATTTGGGTACGAGCGCCTGAGGAGGCTAATGGCTCGGCTGAAATTAGTTATGCCCGGACTCTCCCAAGTCTACCAATTCACGACTTAATGGTTTAGTTTTTAACCTGTAAATCAATTTTTAAAATGGAGTCGCCACTAATCGATTTGAGGTGGGTTGATTAGAAACCCAAGCAAAGTATCGGGAGAAATACTCGCTCATGCGCAACCAGAGAAATTAGGATCGGGGACTTGATTACACTAGTTAATCACTAATGCCCTTTTGGTACCTAATCTTGTTTAAACCCTAAGGTTTTTTGGATGATCGAGGGATTTTCCATGCATTTTTGGGAGGAAAAACGTTTTTTGAGTCATTTTCTAGTTTTTGGACACAAAAGGGATTTTTGGTATTTTTTTTTTTGGAAAAATACAAGTCTTTTTGGCTTTTTTGATTTTTTTTTGCTTTTTCATGAATTTTTCGGAAAATAAAATATTTTTTAATATTTTTTAATATTTTTGGAAAATAAATTATTTTTGATTTTTTCTTGATTTTTTTAGAAAATAAAACATTTTTTAATATTTTTCGATTTTCTGGAAATTAAAACATTTCTTAATATTTTTTGAAAATAAATTATTTATTAATTATTTATTAAAATATTATTTAAAATAAAACTTTTAAAAAGGAAAAGCCGACCCGGGTCGGATCCGCGGGTTGGGTCCGACCCGGGCCAGCCCGAAACGCAGACGGGCCCGACTCAGATTTTTCTCCCCTTTTTTTTTCTTTTTAAAATGTTGACACCTAATTTAGATTCAATTTTTAGAAAATAAAAAATTAGGGGGAAATTTTGAAAAGAAATTTTTGAATTTAAAATAGTTCAACAGCCGGATTTTGGAGCCATTTCTTTATTGGAGAAGTTGAGCGAAAATCTCCACCGGCGGGAGGTTGAGCAAAAATCTCTACCGGCGAAACAAACTTGGATTTTCGCTTTATAAATAGAGGGGTTCTTCTTCACCTTTCAGGGGGCTGCTCTCGAGTTTTAAGGTTTAAAAATTTTCACAAAAGGAGAAGAGAGTTTTCGGGTTTCTCTTCCTCTTTCGTCAAAAGAAAAAAATAGAAAAAACTGAAAGAGGAGAGGAAGTCGTCCGTGGAGGAGAAACAGTGGAAAAGAGGAGAAAAGTAAAAGCTTCCTGCAGAAAGTACACAGGAAAGAGAAAAGTGAGAGAGACAGGTGAGAGAGAGTGTCAGGAGAGAAAAAGTTAAAAAAAAAAAAAAAAAAGAAGAAAACAAGACACGGCAACTGTTCATCTTCTTCTCCACGACCTTCGCCCGTCCGCGCCATCCACAGAGCTGCACCGGCCGCCGCACCAGACTCCGCCTCGCGCCTCCGCCACCGCCACTTTGCCGATCCGCTCGCCGACACCAGTGCTGCCCCCACTGGTCGCCGCGCTCCCGCACCGCCACTCCGCGCCACCGTTGCCCCCGCGCCACCGAGCCTCCACCCGTCGTTCGGCCTGTCGCCAGAAACCTTCCCCGCCAGCGAGCTTGCGTCGCTGCTTCCACCTAGAGGCCACGAAGACGACGCCGCCTCCACTGCTCGCCCGCAACACCGCCAGCAGCCCCTGCTCCGCCGTGCCGATCCGCGACTGCTCCTCCTCCGACGCCTCTGCCCGACGCTCTCGCCCGCTCCAAGGCGCCAGCCCCGAGTCCTCCGCCTGAGCGGGCTGTTCTGCACGCCCGAGTGATCCCCTTGCTGTTGAGTTTGCTGTTCTGCTCACTGCTGCACGCCCGAACAGAACCATCTGCTGCCTTCTCTGTTTTGCTGTAGGTGCGGTTACCGTCGAATCTCGCCGGACCTCCGACGAACAGCCCTTGCTCTGGCCACCAGGACCTTACTCGCCATTCCTGACCTCGCCGACGCGGTGCTTCCCGCATCGCCTCTGCCCGCGAACCACTTCCTCATTGACGTTGGTTTACCCTCTTTAGGTAGTTTTTTATTTACTTTTACCTTTTTGTAGTTTAGTTTATTTTACTGTCTTTATTTTTATGTTTATTTGATAGCATTCTTTTAGTTTAATTGTTTGAATTGTAGTATTGTATATTAATTATTTGCATTGTTTAGACATTATCCTTAAGGCTTTATCCTAGATTTTTGTAATAATTAGTTTGATCCGAGAGACATCGGATCATTCTTTTAATTACATTAATTTTGGGTTTCTTGGTGAAATTTTAATTGTTAAATAATAATAATTATTTAATTTGGTCCGTAAGACTTCGGACTAGATTATTTGATTATTTTGAGTTGTTGTGATGATTAGGGTTAAAATAATTGTTAATTTAACCTGTGAGACAACAGGTTATTTTTTCAATTATTTTGATCCTTTATTTAGCGATTATATTAATTGTTAGATTTAACCATAATTTAACAATTATTCAACTTAAAAAAAGAAACTAAAAAAATCAAAAAAATCAAAATATTCAAAAATTGCATAAGCATATAGGACATTAGGGTTTAATATAATAGACACGTAGTTTAATTTTTAGGATTATATTTCTAGGATTGCATTTTTAGATAATATTTTTAGGACTGCATTTTTAGATATTTTAAAAGAAATAAGTTAGGATTAGACTTAAATAGCCTTTTTTAGAGTCTTAGATATAATTGGCACATTTTCATATTCTCATAATAAAAATAAATAAAAAAAATAGTTTTCTAGGACAGAATAGGGTTTAAGTCAAATTAATCCCAAAAATGGATTAGAAAATTACTTTAGATAGCTCGAGTAGGGTTTTTATTAGTTTTGAATTTCAATAAAAAAAATACAAAAATACAAAAATCTAGGTGCATGTTAATTAGTTGCATAATATGATCATTTAATTAGAATTTATTAGTAAAGTTAGATCATAAGGTGCATAATAACTAGTTCGCATAATAGACTCATTTAATTAGAATTTCCACATTAATAAGATTAAGTCATTTAGTGTTAAAATGCATTTTATAAAAGAATTCTAATTTTTAAGAAAATCCAAAAAAAATGAGTGCTTGCTTTATGTGATGCAATTTATTTACTTGAATATTTTAAATAATGGATGAGCACTCGCGTGGTCACCACATTTGCATGATAGTAACTT
This sequence comes from Eucalyptus leucophloia subsp. euroa, assembly GCA_017140325.1. Classification (NCBI taxonomy): domain Eukaryota; kingdom Viridiplantae; phylum Streptophyta; class Magnoliopsida; order Myrtales; family Myrtaceae; genus Eucalyptus; species Eucalyptus leucophloia. Next base: position 66,729,478 of record CM029475.1, read on the forward strand.
AGGTTAAAATAAATCAGCTGCTTGCAAAAACATTTTGAAAAATTAAGAAGAAATGGTACCGAAAGAGCATTAGAAAATTCTAGTGTAACCAAGTCCCTGTACCCTTAGTCTGCGGTTCGTAGGAGTAAAATAAATCTCCCTTTATTTTACTTAGGTGTCTAATCGACCTACCATAAACCGATTAGTGGCGACTCCTAATTAATAACATCTTGCATGTTAAATGTTTGAATCTTAAGTCGCGAATTGGTATGGGCTTGGGAAAGCCCGAGCTAAGTTTAAAAGCTTAGTAGTCCATTAACCTAGTTTTAGGTGGTGAACCCGTGAAAAATTAGGTCGCGACATAAAAAAAACAAGCCTGGCCCAAATAGTCCTATTTTTCAAGAAGGACCCGGCCCAAGCGCGAGGGCCCAGGTTGGCTGGAACCCTACCCGAACGAGACCCATGCCCGACCCGCTCTCGGCCAAAACCCTACCCGGTCACCGACCCGCCTTCGACCCGATTTCCGGCCGCCTAGGTCTCGCGAAACCCTACCCGGTTTCGCGAACCACGCCCGACCCGGCTTGACCCGACGCGGGATTGCTGGCTTCTCCATCCGTCTGCAGCGCGGGTGGAGGGACTGGGGATGTAACCGGACAGCGGCGCGGCGCCTGACGACGGCGGCGACGTGGCGGACGGTGGTGCAGCATTCGACGGTGGCGTAGCGGGTCTCCTTGGTCAGGGGTTAGAGTCTCGCGGAGGGGGCGATGGTGACGACGATGGGCAGGGGAGGTGGCCAGGGTTTCGAGCAACGGCGACGATGCGTCTGGGGGCGGTGGCGGCGGCTACTGTTACCTGTTTGCAGCAACGGCGCGACGAGGCGGTGAACGAAGGCGCGCGGGGCTGTGGGCTGAGGTGCGGGTGACGGCGGGGGAGCAACAAGCGGCTCCTCGGTTTCCAGATCCGGTCCGGTTTGGCGGGTCTACGTTGCGGTACGCGTCGGGCGGGGACGAGCGACGCGAGTCGCGGTTGCGGCGGTGGCGCAGATCCTCCGGCTTCACGATCCGGCGTTCCCTCCTCCGGTTCCCCTCGCTCGGCCTTGATTTTCCCTCACTCGAGCCGGATCCGAGCCTCCACCGGTCGGATCGACCTTTCGAAGTCGCTCGCCGCCGGCCTTCCCGAAGTCTCTCGGTGGAAGGTGGGCTAAGCTCGTGACTCGAGTTCTCTCCCTCGCTGGCCCGTCAATCCTTCCCGATGTCTCTCAGTGAAGGATCTCCGAGCTTGCGATGCCGTTCGTCGACGGAGGTGCTCCTCTATTTATAGGCGAGGAGGTCCGGTCGACGGAGCTTCGACCGGCGGTCCCCTTCGCGCGCCGAGCGGTTCTCCTTGGCTGGACCGGCGTCCCATCCGAGCTTATCCAGCGAAGCGTGCTCGGTATTGATGGCGCCCGAGATCTTATCATCTCCGGCCAACGTCGGCCTACTCCCCTCGGCCGTAGGCCGTCCTTTGCGCGCGTCGTCATCTTCTGCGCGTGAACTACAGAGGCAGAGAAAGAAGAACGAGGAAGAAGAAGAGGGAAGAAGAAGAAAGAAGAAGAAGGGGAAAAGAGGGGTGGGGCCAAGTCGTGCAAAAGGAAGAAAGAAAAGGGGGCTGACTGCTTTTCTTGCTTTTATTATTATTTTTTTGTTTTTGTTTTTGTTATTTATTTTGTTTATTATCCGAAAAAGGAAAAGCAAAGATTAAAAGAAATTAAAGCCTAACTAACCCAAATCAAAATTTTAGGTGTCAACACTATGCTCTTCCAACCAAAAAAGCGGCAAACTTAATTTTCTCTTCCCTTCATCGGGTAATCGATTGTTGCCGCTCCTCGTGCGTGATTATAAAATAAACTTTATTGAGGGACATGAATGTCTCGAGGTTGAGTTTTTGCATTGAGGCCCAAACGAAACTGGGAGAACTTCTCCACCTCCTTCCTTTTCGCATACTCTGTGGCTCCAACACATGTATATTATGGGATATTACCGTAATCATTGACTTCATCCCGTAGGACCTTCAACTTAGTGTAATTTTTCACCATAAGACCCCTCCTTGTTGTAGCGGCCCAATCTCGACTTTGAAATCATGGATGCAAGGTCCATTCCTTTAAGTGAATCTCTCCTTTGGCTCATCCCACATTACCTTTACTTCGTCTATGTATGCCAAGGTTCCCTATAAACTCTTTTTGAGGAAATTAAAAATCCATGAAAATTATCATGGAAATACAGATGTCCTAGGCATCAAATATAGGTGCTGTTGGATTTTGTTTTCTTTAGTGATCTGTCGATAAACTCAAATTGATTTCACCTGCAACACGCACGAAAATACGCTCTTGAGATTGTTGGAAGTGTTGAGATAAGATGGTGAGGAAGAGTCAATCATTTCATTCTTGCTAATGCTTCCTCAGCCATATAGCAAAGGATGCGACTCATGCCTAGTGCGTTTCAATCTCTTTGCTATGGTACTACGAGAGAATTCATAAGTGGCTTCTATTACTCATCGTAGAGTGCAAAAATAAAAAAACAAGATATTGCCCAATAAAAAAAGAGGGGAATCTACCAAACCTACGAATTATCTAACTAATTAAAAGATACACCAAATGTCATGCTAACTAAATATAGAAAGTAGATCTTCCGTAATAAAAAAAGGAAAATCTATCAAATCTACCTATTATCCCTAATAAATCGCAAGAGATACAAAAAATATCATGCTAACTGAAAAACAATTAGTAGATCTTCCCCAATATAATAATGGGATAATGACACAAACGATCTTTAAACTTTGGCTCAATGTGCAATGTGATCCCTAAATTTTTAATTTGTTTAATGTAGTCCCTAGAGTTTTTGTATATGTTCAATGTAGTCCATGAACTATATAAAAATATTCAATATAGCCATTTCATAGTTTAATATCAGAGACAATATTAAATATTTTCATATAGTCTAAAATAAACATGTATAAAAATTTCAAGGATTACATGAAACAAATTAAAAGTTCATGGATTACATTGTATATCGAGCTAAAGTTCATGGACCATATTAAACAAATTAAAAATTCAGAACTCATATTCTGCATTGAGTGAAAGTTCATGAATAATTTGCATCATTTTCCCTACAAAGAGTGTCAGAATTCAGCAATCCACATTACATAAAATGATTATCGCAGCAAACCAAGTAAACACCTTCATTAGATAAAAACATAAAGACCTTGAAGACTTTACTTAACCAGGGATATTTGTCTCGTAAGCGTGAAATAATCTCCAAGAATATCGATGTTTTCATTCTTGCAATAATTCTGAAAAACTTTACTATGGCCCATAAACAAACGAACTCCTCCATAGTACCCTTCACATTGTAGCCAACTCACCTACGTTCACACCCATTTTGAATCAATCCTTTCAGATATTGGGAATATACAAATAACTCGTGAGATTTCTCAAAATACAATGGCGGAGACTGGACACACAATGTTGCTCTCACGTCAATCATCAACTCATCAGAGCACAACTTCCAACCACATTTCTAAAACTCAATCACAATTAAGAGAATCGAAACAAACCGAAATTGCAATAAAGTAAAATGTAGCTAGATTCATGACGCAATCACAGTAAAAAGGAGTCCACACAACTTCTCAACGTCAATTGAAGCCAATCTAAAAGAATTAAACCAAAACCTAGATCGCAGGCAACGAGGTGAACCTTACCAAAAATAGAGAGAATTAAAGTGGACGAAGTGAGGTGTGATGACGAACTTGTTGGAGGGACGCCATCGAAAGAAGGCCCAGAAGTTACAGAGGCTGAAAGATATGGTACGACCATGATAGACGTCGCTAGGGTACCCCAAGAGACTGACATGAGTGTAGAAATTGTGCTCGATCGCTGCGTCGGAAACAGCTGGGGATTTAGCATCGTCCATGGCGTGTCAATGTGATCATGTGTGCGTGAGAAAGAGAAAGAGAGGTCAACTAATGAACCGTAGTTGCCGATGGAGCTCTGGAGGTGACGATGGAAGCGTTGTGCTGGAGACGAAGGAGGCTTGGGACCTAGCAAGTGCGATCGGTAAGGCTCTTGGGGGAGGTGACGTGATAGATCTAAGCTTGAGACCCAGTAGTTGCGACCAACGAAGGCTCCTTGGGGGAGGCGGGTGCAGTGGGGATGTATTGGAGAAAGAGGGAGAGAGAGTGTGTGTCTTGGTTGCTCTTCTCTGAGAGACGAAGTAAAAAGCCCATGAAAACTGAAAAGAGGAGAGAGAGTTTTACCCGGGAGATTAAATGTCAACATTTACTGTTGCTTGTGCTTAGTCCTTTTTCATTATCACCGTAGTCTACCAGCCAGAGGAGAAAGAAAAGAAAGCCTCTTATTTTAATTTTTTTATTTTCCATCTGATTGACATTAAAGGACATGTGTCGCCTTTTGAGTGGAGCTGACAAGGCTCACGCACCATATGGACTAATGATATGTGATTACAAACCACTAAATATTTTCTCATCACGTTGACGACTACTCAAGGCCTATGAGATTAGAGTTGCAGCCAATGAGTTTCCTTTGAATATACGTCTTAGGCTCCGACTATTTTGCAGAAAGCATTTTCCTCATTTTTCAGCATTTGGTTTGTTTAGAAAAACAAGTCAATGAAAAATATTTTCTTAGTCAATGGAAGCCTATGCTTAAATTCAGAAAATTGATTTTCGCTCTAAAAAATCGAAAAGCATTTTTCAAAAGATGACTAGACATCGGCGTTTAAACTCAAAATCGACACTTAAGCATTTAAACCTCATGTTGAGTCCTGGCGATCATGACTAGGTCTTCGGTGTCTAGGCGTGGGTCCATTGATGCTAGGCCTAAAGGCCTAGTGCCCGTGCTTGGTCGCTCAGCACTCAAGTTCGAGTCCATAAAGGCTATGCTCAGCTCCCCAATGCTCAAGATGGTAAAAGAGGCATGGTATATTTATCTTTTTTTGCTATCTGCAACTTTTCAAGCTTCTACACGACTTGCTGCAAACCTCAAAAGGTTATCATTTAAGCTAACAAATTAAATGAGCCCAAGACCCTCAGAAACAATGATGCAACGCAAGTACCTTCTTCCTTTTCTTACAGCTAGGCCAGGGTTTGTTTTGTTTGTATGATTTTCACTTTCGCTGAAAGTGAACTGAATTTTATAATATATATATATATATATATATATATATATATATATATATATATATATATATATATATATATATATATATTTATAGGTCAATCCAAATGGATGGTTTCAAACTTATAATCGAACCTGTACTTAACGGTTTCAAGAATGCTAACCGCTCGTTCTGAGCGGTTCATGGTTCCTTTGCATACCCTCAATACGTAGGATTGTTAAAAAAAGCTCGGCTTGGCCAACTTTTTTCGGTTCAAGTCTCCTCTAATTTGAGTAAGAGCTCTAAAATTCAGGTGTTAATCCCTGTCTCGGGCCGAGTTAGGCTTTTTTGATAGCCTGGACTGTGACTTGAAAAAACCCTAGATAGTAGAGACTCGTCCCATAAATCAAACGCTCTTTCTCGTCCCTCTCGTCCTCCGCTTTGACTCTCCTCCACGAACACCCTCACTCACCTCCACCCAGAAATCAAACGTATAAATCATTTAGCGTGTCCGTCTTGACTATAGCGTCAAAGGCTGCATTTAGCATAGGAGGCCGTGTGCTTGATGTATTTCATAGCTCCTTGACCCCAAGCATAGTGGAGGCTTTTATATGTGCTCAAGATTGTTTATGATCTGTGACACTTTTGTGTTTGATTAAGGAGGACTTAGAAGAACTTGAAATCTTTGAGTTAGGTGAAAGTTTTTGTTGTAGAATATTTATACTCTTCTATATTTCAATAGATACATTAGTTCTCATTTTTATTGTGAACTTAATGTAAAGTTGCTAGCTACGACCATTGAGCCAAACTCGAAATTGACTTTCATGATGATTGACAAAATTGGAGATTAATACTTGTTAAAAAATGCTTTTATTTTCATTTGCAGCATGATTTTAGAATCTGTTTCAGACTGCTAATTACCAGACTATTACGATTGTTAGCTGATGAATTATCTTTGATTAGTACCTCGATGTGCATGACCTCGATGTTTTTATTCTGCACTACCCTTTTTTACTACTATATCCAGAAAAGAAGGTATTGTGCCTGCCTTTGTGCCCTACCTTTTATTAGATATTGCAGGTAGAAATGTTGCATGCCATCCATCATTTTTCTTATGTTCTGGACTATCCTTTGCAGCAGGGGCGGTGTTTGGTTGGACCTTTGGATAGGAATTCACCAGCCATTCGTTGCAACTCTACCGATTGGATACCATGGCAGCGCAAGTAAAGTTCTTGAAGTAGTGGGTGAAAAAAACTGAAGCCTTCGTTTTACTTCCTTTGGATAAGATCGAGATGGAGTTGTCTTGTCAATCGTGGATGTTATCGTGGCTACATCTTTTGAAGTCTTCTGGTTTTAGACTTCCAGACTCTTGGCTTTGCTAATTTATATGATGAAAGGTTGCTCATTTTTGTGGAGACTGCATTGTCAAAGCTAGGTCTATGATTAAATATTTATGACGTGAGAATACATGATCAAGTAACTTCTGTGTCCAGAACTTTGGTTGGGCGTTCTAATAAATCTATGGAATCAACAAGTAGAAGTTTGAGAAATAAGAAAAAGAGTGAAACAAGCATAGGCAATAGCACTAAGCTTTGATTTAGTTGAGATGTGTGATGCTTAGACCCATAAGTGATTTCTTGGGAAATTGCTTCTTCTTGGGTGAGATTTGAATTTTAAGATCTGTTAGTTTCCGTGTTATTCACGACAATATGTCAACCCCTAAATGTTTGAGCTTTTGACTAAATGAAAAAGAAACCAAGAAGAGTTTTGGAATATCCAATTTGGCTAAAAACGAAAGTCAAAGCAGTGCGTATCTTCTCCAGGTACTGAATATTCCTGGTCTTGCGTACCTGAGTCGTTGAGAGTTTACCAATCCGAAAGTATAGATTAAATGATGAAGCAAATCGTTTTCATATTCCTTAATCTGTACCCCAAAGAAAACCAAAAATCGATGACCTCATTTGCAAACCTCGTCCCCGAAGCAAAATGGTACTGATTTGTAGTGGATGTTTCGTGCCTAATATTCTAGCTTCGGGTGTCAACTACAAAAAGTCAAAATTACGAGAACCAGCGTGAGATTAGAAAATTAGTTTTATGGGAAGACTTTTTATTTGTCAAACCCCTGAAGTGCATCATCAATCATGCTGATTTTAAGCTGGTTCTGTCCCTCTCCACACGAACTTGCGGATGGCCAAATGAATAATATATCTGCCAGCAAAACAGGGAGAACAAACAAAAACAACAAGACGCGAACTTGCGTATGACAAAATGAAAATGATATCTGCCAGCAAAAAAAAAAAAAAAATTCTTTTCCCTTTCTCTCTCTCCTCCCTCGCCTATCATGTGTAAAAAGAAAACAAAAAGTTACAGAAACCATGTAGCTAATACTTATCTAAAATACGACTACCTGTTTCATGTAGATTACATAAATGGATATAGTTTCTTTGTCCACAAGAAAGAAGTTAGAAAGAACCAGCAAATGACAACTCGGAAAAGGAGGCCGTCACAAACTGCAAAGACCATCTGGTCACGGGAGCAGCTAAGAAAGAACCAACGAATGACGACAACTCGGAAGAGGAGACTGGGCAAACCGCAAAAGAAATCATTTGCTCCCGCGAACGGCTCCTTAATGTCCCATGACAACTTCTTTAATTGGTGTTTCTTTTGACCGACTTTCTTTACCATAATCCAAGATATCTGTTAAAATGTTTTAATAATAAACCGCATTTTCATATAATAACTTTAAGCTTTTAGAATAGTTAACAGTAATCTAAAAAAATCTCACATAATGTCAAAATTAGTGACATTACATCCAATTGCACATGAGAGGGGAAGTGTTAAAATATTTAAATAATAAATCACATACTCATGTGATAACTTAAAATTTTTAAAATAATTAGTAATGATCTTAAAAAATCTTATAAGGTATTAGAGCTGGTCAAGAGTTCAAGTTTTTCTACCAAGCCTTACCAGAATAGCACCCTCTTACCATCACGTTAAAAAGCAGGGTTTAATAAAATAATACCGCAAAGTGTGAAATAAATAAATGAGTTTTAATGGAATTGCACACGAGAAAAAAAAAAAACTCTCCCCATTTTGATTGTTGTCCTCTGAGTAAGAAACCATTTTCATCATTTTACAAATATAGAAAAATGAACAAAACTCAATTCCATTATAAATCTATACGAGCTGCCTTTTCCAAGGCTCTCCAACTTGCTCATGCATAGTTGGGTCTGATCTTTGGTTTGTTCTTTCTTCTTCCTGTTCAATATATCTTATAGTAACGAACGGATCCAGTTTTCTGATTGGGGTTGGGTCTTGCCTTGCCTTTCTCCATGCATTCATACTGACGACTAACGAAGACACAAAAGAACAAAAAAATGCTACGTGGAATTGTCCTAACTTTTTTTATTTTACGTAGGCACCCGAACGAGCACATCGAAACTTCCAGGAAATATTCATCACGACCAGCGAACACGCCGCACGACTAACCTATAAATTTGACCAGTCCACCACATCTCTCCCACTCAAGCAAGACCAACCCTCATCTCTCTCTCTCTCTCTCGAAAGTGCACCGCAAAGAAAGCACGATGGCTTGCATGCAGGAAGAGAAGGAACCAGCAGTGAGGAGTCGAGAGGTGCTGCTTCTTCCTCCCAGGCGTGGTCGCATTAAGCGTCTCTTATTCGCCCGCCTGTTCCGAAGCATTAGAGCCCTCGTCGCTAAAATCTTGGGCTCCCTTCTCGGCCGCGACTCGACGCCCGCCCCCACGTGGCCTCTCGTGTCTTCGCTTACCCGCTAGGTTTGCAAGAAGGAATCGCCCCTCGACCCGCTGCATGATGTCGATCGGTTGTGGCGTTCGGTTCCTGAGATCTGTGTTTGTGTTCTGCTTTCTGTAATAGTTCCGAGCGGGAAAAATGGCTACGTGTTATTTCGACCGACATCTTCTGCTGCTTTGTCTTCAATCTTTTCACCGGCTCTGCCGGACGTCGTTGCCCAGAATTCTCGGCGACACGAGCGACCTGTTCTGGAAAGTGACGTCATCCTATGTTTCGGTTCCTGTACATGAGGAAAGCATAAATAATATATATTGAAGTCTTTTCTTCTGATAAAATATTGGGTTCCACGTGCACGTCCTGGGGCCCACTCTTCTCTCTCTGTTTTTTTTTTTTGGGTTCTTTTTTCATCTTCTCCCGGCCACCTCCGGAACGGCACCGTCTCGCCGTCGCTCGGGAAGTTGACCTCCCTCACTCACCCTCGCCGCGCGCGATTCTTTCAATGAAGAAGGCATTAATCTATTTACAAGCAGAGAAAGTCCCTCGAGCGACGTCGCGGCGCACGAGCCGCCGGGGAGCTCCCCAGCGAGGGAATAGCCCGCGCGGAAGAACGCCAGGTCCGACCAGCTCCCTATCCCGGCCGGGGATCTCGCCGCTCAGGTCGTTGCCCGACGAATAGAGCGAGCGGACAGGGTGAGAACTGATGGGGTTTGTGGCGTCACAGATCGGCAACGGGATTGCGCCCGCGAGGTGGTTGTTGCCGGTGTTGAAGTGGGTCAGGTTTCCACTCAATCTGGAAGATTGAAGGGGGGTGGGGGATGATGCCGCGGAAGGCGTTGTTGGAAACTTCATGGTCTGGACGGCGCTGTCCCACCAGGAAAGGACGGGGATTTCGCCGGAGAGCCCGTTGAAGCCGATGTCGAGGACTCGGAGCTCAGCGAGGGCGGCGAAGAAAACGGCGGACAGGGGGCCGGACAGCCGTTGCGCGAGAGGCTGAGGTGGGTGAGGGAGGTCAACTTCCCGAGCGATGGCGAGACGGTGCCGATCAGGAGGTGGCCGGGGAGAGAGAGGCGGAGGACGGAGAGACGGAGGCAGAGACAAAAGCAGGAGAAACAAAGGGAAGAAAACGAAAAGAAAGTGGGACACGCATGTACACGTGGCGACAAATTGGTGGACTAATGTATGTCTGACTGGACACTACTCGAGAACCGATGACTATCATGTGTCAAAAGCTTGTAATTCGATCCACGTTTTCCCCCCTTACGCGAGAATTGATGACAGTGAGCTTTGATGAGGAAATAAATGTCGATTTCTTCGATTGTCGAGGTCGAAGATGGCGCTCACCGTTGATCGATGCCACGATCACAATCCACGATCACAATCTTCAAACTGTATCTCCAACACTCTTCGTTAGATTTCTCTCTCCTTGTCTTTGCCAAGTTCGTGCAGATTACTTCTCATTTTCTATCTCTCTTTCTTTTTTTTTTTTTTGTGGGTTCACGAAGCTTCGATCTTTCATACCCAGTTCTGAAATTTCCCCTTTTTGCTTGCGCCGTTCCAGCCTTATTCGGTGCCCTCTCATGTATCCGTCATTCTTTGTGTCATCTGTGTGAATCGGGATTGATGGAAGTGCTGCTACTTGCTTGGGTGGGTACAATTGCCAATGTGATTTGCGTTGGGGAGCAGTGGGTTGGGACGTGATCCGGATGGATTGGTGTGGGTGAACTGAGATGGTCACGTGAGTGCTCGTTTGCGTTGATAGGTGTATGGTTTGGATACGTTTTGATGAATGTGGTTGCGTCTAGTTGATCGGTGTTGTGAAAGTCTGGCATGATAAAACTATATCATATAGCTGGCAAATTTGATTAGGGAATGCTCACTGTGAAGGCCAACAGTAGTAAATACTAGGTCCATCTGATGTAGCTGTTATGATGTATTTGTTACATTATGTTCATTGTAATTGAACTTCATTGTGCTGGAAAGTGGATGATATGAATGTGATAGGAAGACCTCGTGACAGCATTTAATTTATTTGTTGTGCTTGGTTTATCAAACTCTTAATATTGCGCTTATTTTAGCTATGCTTTGAACTTGAAAAAAGCCAAATTTGGTGGGTGTTTCAATTCTATGTTTGATGGCTCCAATTTATGTTTTGCTTGATTCAAGTGATTTATTCAAATGTCAACAGAAGTGGACAAATCAAATGATGCTATGAATCTATTAATTGACTTACTAAAATATGAAGGTGAAGAAGATCTCGAAGAGACACCCAACATGAGCAAGGTACCTAACCCTTGCCCTCCTGGTAAATAAAAATCAATAGTCTGGCTTCATTTTCGTAAAGGACAAATCAAGAATGGGAAAATTGTGTTTAGTATATATTGTGGGGCCAATTATGGTCAATTGTATTGATAATGGTACTTTTACTATGTTAAAGCACTTGAAAAGGTGCAACAGGTATCATCACAATTTAGATAAGAAGCAAAATTTGTTTACCACACATAGAGTAGATGGGACTCAAATGACATCGAAGCAAATGACATCGAAGCATATTGGTATTGGTAGTGCTAATGTATTAATGGCATGGAAATTTGATCAAGATCATTATGGACAAATGCTTGTTCGGATGATCATGGTGGATGAAGAACCTTGTTCAATTGTTGAACATGTCGAATTTCATGATCACTTATAACATCTCTTTAATCACATCTCACAATTTACTATAGCTAGAGATTACATAAAATTGTATCTTTTGTAAAAAAAAAAAAAAAAAAAAGTTTGAAGACTCACTTTCACAAATTTAAGTCTAGGGTTGCACTTATGACTGATACATGGAGTCTATTCAAAAACTTGAACTATTTATGTCTCACTGCACACTTGATTAATGACGACTGGAAATTGCACAAAAAAATCATCAATCTTGCTGTGATGTCTAATCACAAAGGCAATAATATAAGAAAAATGGTTGAGAAATGCACCTATGAGTTGGGAGTAGAGAAAAAAGTGTTCACATTCATTGTAAATAATGTTAGTTTGAATTGAAATTAGGATAGATAGAGGAAAAAGAAGTTGAAAATTATTGGCCAAGATAGAAGTTCCTCAAACTCTTGAAAAACCCTAAACATGAGTCACTGGAAATGACAAACAGGAAAATATTCTTAAAGCTTAGTGCATCACATTTATTTATATTAAAAGTCATTTTACTTTATATGTTTCATGATGAATTTGTTCTCTTCAATGCAAAGCCCGAATCTAATGAGAGGACTGTTCCTCATTCCCTCCACTTGAAGAGAAGATATCGTTGTGTGCGGCCACAGAAGAAGATGAATGGTATAAGTTTCAGTCTTTCTTCAACAAATATTATTTTCTTTTTCTTTTGTACTTTTTTCTTTATCTTTGCTCTTCTTTTTAAATTTTTAATCATTTTTCTGATGTGATACTTGTTGGGCACCATATTGGCACCACATATCTTAACAAATTAATAAAAAAGCCATACCAACATTTTCCGTAGTCAAGTTGCATTAAATTAACTGGAGGGCTTGATTGCATTATACGAAAATTTTATGACTTAATAGCATTTTTAAAAATAAAATTAGGACTTTTAATACCCTTTCATCTCTAAAAATTTATATCCATAACAAGATTACTACGGGGTTGTTGAACTTCATAATTTGGAGACTACTGTGAGGGTGTGATTCTCAAGAATGATTTACAAAATCAATTTGTAAAATGAGCTGACAAAATCAATAAGTATGTGAACAAGCGAGTCATATGAAACCAATGTCCGCAAAAGCACAACAATCATTCTAAAAAATTAATTCAGTTTTCCATTCCTCGGAAGAACATTATCAACTTGGAAAGCAAACGCACAACTATGTAAAAAGTTAATTATTGAATGTAAAATAGAAATCACATGGACTCCGAATGTCCATCGCTTCTTCGGATAAAATATGTCAAAGTCATGGGAGATGGGGCCAAGCAGCAGAAGAAGCTTCAGAGCAAGTTCGGCTCCCCTGCGTTTATTTATAGAACCATGCACGATAACCAGATTCAAGAGTCACCTCTCTCGTTACACCCGAGGGAAAAAAAATCCCTCTCTCTTTTAAGTTTGTTTTGATTAATTAAACTCATCTCGTGCTGAGCAAAACATCTGGTGATCTTGATCATACCCCGCGAAGCACGGGAAAGAAAGCGCGATGGATGCCATGCCAGAAGCTGTGAAAGAGAAGGAATTAGCAGCAAGGAGACAAGAGCTGCCGCTTCATCCTCCCAGGCGCGGACGCATAAAGCGTCTTGTGTTCGAATGTTTATTTGGAAGCCTTGCGGCCCTTGTGGGTAGAAGCATCGGCTTTCTTCTTGGCCGCAACAGAACCTAGGCTCCCACGCAATATCACAAGTCCCCTCTCTTATCTTCGTTTCCTCGTTCTGGTTGAAAGAAAGTAAACCCTAGACCGGTCGATAATGTTAATCGGTTGTAGCATTTGATTCCTAAGTTCCGTGTTAGCGTTCTGCTTCTGTAGCAGTTTCGTGAAGGAAAATGGCTCCATGTTTTTCAACTGATGTACTGCTCTCTTATCCGACGTCTTCTTCTACTTTTTTTCAATCTTCCACTGCTTCAGTATCCATCGCGTCCCAAAGTTCTCGGTGATATGACCGAAAGATTTTGGGAAGCCAGATCAACCTTTGTTGAATATCTGCACAGATGAAAAAGGATTAATGATATATATATATTAGTTTTCTAGGGTCCTTATTTATGTTTGTACCAGTCGCAATCCGCATAAGAAACAGGACCAGAAACTTTCGTGCGGACACGGATCAATTATTTCAATTTCCAATCTGGTACTAGATAACCAACCCAGATTTGCAGAGATGTCAAGTCTGTAGAGTTTTTTATCGGATGGAGGAAGCCGACGAGATCGATGTTTCTCTAAAGGGACAAAAGTATCCGACACTCGTCCAATGTCCGGACTCGGTTGACTTTCCTCAAAGCACACCAATCGGTAATAATAACGAGATCTATGAGTGACCTTAGTGGCCAGCCAGTGCAGCTTAAGTACAAATTGGTGGGCTTGTATGGACCTGTGCGGTCGGTCACGGCTCCGAATTTTCCCATGGATAAGGAACCCATGAGAAGCCAAAAACCCAAATAAAATATTATTTCTTTATAACTTAAGTAATCCACTATTTCGGTGCCACTGCGCGGAATTTTTTTGGTCCAAGTCTTGTCGGCTCACATTTCAGATTTCTTTGATATTATTAATGAAGCTAAGAGAGCAGTATTTTAATGCATGTTTTTAAGAACTAGCATCAACTATCTAGAGTTTACTTGGAAGGGGATGCTGCAGGATAGTTCATGTAGTTAAACAGGGACCAAAAAGAGAGAGAAAAAAAACCAAATGAGGGCATTAGCTTATAAAATTTATACCCACAATAAGATGACTATCAAAGTGCTTTACTACCCATAATTTGAAGGTTACTATAATGGTGTAATTGTCAAGAATCATCTACAAAATTGATTTATAAAATGGCCTCACAAAGTAAACAAGTACGTGAACAAGTGGGTCATATCAAATAAGCGTCCATAGAACATCATAGATCAATTTCACAAACTCAATTGGAATTTTCATTTCTAGTGTGAATATGAATCAAACTCAAAAAGCAAATGCACAACTAAATGAAAAACAAGAGTTATTGAATACGAATGTACATGACTTATTAGAATAAAATAAAACGATAGTCATGGGAAGGGCTCAAGCAACGGGTTCTAGATGATGAACCTAATCAATGCCATAGTGGAGATGAAGCATTAAGGGACGCCTTTAGAAAAAACTCCATTTCAAATCCTTCCAGGAAGGTTCCATTTTGACTTTATATATAGAATATCTATTCATATCGGAATTAAGAATCATTCTCTCTCATAAATCATTTGAGTTATCTGAGTCTAGAACGCGGATCTAGGATATTCTTTTCTGATTCCAAAACATAGTAAAAAGTATCCGATCGGTGCAGATCTTTTTCGATGGACATATTTGTCAACGTCGTATGATCGACAATCTAAAAAAGGCCCTCACATTTCCCAATACAAATCCAGGTTTAAACCTTTTTTGGTTTGGTCATGTTCTTTTCTATAATTAAATAAGAGGAAGGAGAACAATAAGGAAGGGCTGAGAATGCGATGAGAGACTTTGGTCTCGTTTGTAAATTATTGGGGAAAAAGATGCTTTAAACCCGTCTTAATCATGAGATACACAAGTATAATCAGAGGATAAGAAAGTAGCCGTTTGGTGGAATAATGGGAAATTTTCCCCATCAGCTGAAGGATTATGAGGATCAATATGCCCTCACCTTTTGGATTTCTAATCATTTCGTGAGTCACTAATGGAAAAAGGTATTTTATTTTCTATGCGTTGTTTACGTTTGATTTGTTTTCACAAATAATCATATTATTTCTTAACTTTTTTAGCTTGCAAGGCTATTTCACCTAGTATCTTACAAGTGATTCGGTGCTACGCTTTTGGACATGCCTAGGTATTCTATACACATTCACAAGGATCACGAAAGACCCATCCTTAACCTCAAAGAGCAGCGGGGTTGATTGAAAGTTGACATCCGCATGAAAATAACCTGAGCTGTTTGGGCCAATATGGTCTAGATTTGGAACTGGTCTAATAATAGATCCATCAAAATACTTAGAGTTGACATGCCCAAGTAATTTTTCTCTGCACATCCTATTTTCTCGCTATCGATATGAGCAGCTAGCTACTTGCTAAAATCAAACTACCCACCATCCCCACAATGTGATATGTGGAAAATAAAAGATTTACACAGCCCATATATCCTATATTAATGCGAAATAATATTACCCATCTCGATGTCAGCATATGTAGAAAGAGGTTGTACAGCATCGCGCCTAAAATCTTTCCGTAAAAAATTTACGGTGATCTTCAGAATCGTTGTTTCTAAACATATAATTCTGGTAGGCGGTTCAGATTTTAAAGAAGAACCAACAAATGACTAAGGAAAAGGAGGCGACGCAACTGCAAACTGCAAAGAACGATTTGCCACATGTGCGCAGGTCGTCAATCTGCATTCACAACTTTTTCTTTTGGTGTTTCTGCTGACAACCTTCTTTTCGAACGATTCGAGATGTACTGAACAATTTAGCTATTTGGTAAGTAAAGTGACCAAGGGGAGGATAAATTTTCTGTTTTTTAGTCATAACATCAGGCATTTCGAATTTTGATTTGAATTTTATGAAAGCCTGCAAATAGTCTCGTCCCTGGACATCAAAAGAGAGAGAGACCGGAACCCAAATTGTCCTGACATTATGTATTAAGGTAGGTGATTCATCGGAATTGACTTCTGCCACTAAATACATCAAGCACTCAGCTACTGCAAAAGTATTAGAAGTGGCTCCTTTGGGCAAGTTCTTCAGTTCTTATTAAAGGAGACAGGTCTTACAGTAATTCCGAACAGGAAACTTCACAAATATAGAAGGAAACCAATAATTTTGCTTCACACAAAACAGAAAGTACACAAACTTTCTTGAAATTCAATTGACAGCAAAGTCTAAAGACATAAAGATGCAATGTCTGAATTTAATTAGCGATACAGATCTAGAAACTATAGCTGAAAAACACATTGGAATTAAATCAATGATGTGATTTTGGAAACTACAACTATAGTGCAAATGTTTGTTTGTTGTGGTGCCTTGAGTAGTGGAACACATGTGTTTATAATGCTTACAACATAACTTGAGGGCAGTTCTTCTTCTGCAATTTTATCCATATTTTTATATCTCTAAACGATCTCATCTCCAAGTCTACTCCCTTTAACATTGCACATTGATCTGTACTAATTGCTTGTTCCATATTTTCATCCTCGGTGGTATGATCAACCGATCTTGGAAAGTCACGTCACCCTATTTTCAATATCTGCACGTAACAATACATGTATGCATATAAATAAATATAGATTTATCATTATTTTTTGTTTGTGTCAATTAGCACGAGGATTGACAGTTCAGTACAAGGAAAAGGACCATAACCCATTATGTGGACACGTAACAATCACCTTAATTCCAACTGGGGTTGAGGAAGACGATGAGATCCGATCATCATTACCCCCAAGAAACGAAAAATTTGATACTGCCGAATCCCGATACCATTAATTAATCACCCATGGATAAAGTTCCCTTCCTCATGCGGTCGATGGGACCCGAAAGGTCGAAAGCTACTCCATAGCCATGGCACTACTAGACTTCCCAGATTTTATTTTCAAGCGAAAATGGTGATTGGAGACTTCCATCTAGTGTCTCGGGCAGAGACGGGAAAAAAGCAGAAGCATCCAATGGCTGGGATTTCTCTTCGACGAGACATCGGCGGGGCGCTCCTTCGACAGCAACGAATCTGACCTTTCGGAGAGAGTACAAGGATGTTATTTATCGAAAGGCCTCAGGGACCATTGGAAAAGTGTCCCCTTTTTCACCAGGGACATTTGAAAAAATTATGTCTCTGTCCACGGTAAAATACCGCAGAAGCCAATGTTTCCAATGGTGGTAATTTGTCCTCCTTTCTACGGTGTCTTCACTTAGCCTGTTACTACTTGGCGATGATGGTTTTGTCTTTAGTAGTAATTTTGACGTGGTGCGCGGTAGATGGCTTTATCTTCCAATTGATGCTCATTCTTCCACATGTTAATCCTTTTTTTAACTTATTTTTATAATGCATTTATTGTAATATCATGATAGTATTGGTATTTTCTATAATATCTACGAATTGACAATTTATTTCAGAAACCTTACCAAACAAAAGGAACCTTGTCCCACAAGAAAAACTATTATGCTCTAAATGAAAGTGACTTCTACCATCATTTTCAGAAAGTTATTTAATCATCGACCTTTATATCAAAGACTAATCCTTTTTTTATTAACAATTGTGAGTGAACAAATTCTACTGGTGGAGTTGCTTAGTTTCTTGGGAGGGACTTAGTGGTCTGAATGAAAATATAATATTAAATTGTCTTAACAATTTCTTAACTTATTCAGTTTTCCAAATATAATATCAAAGATTTTTCCGTTGTAGTGAAAGGAAGAAGTCCCACATCAAAGGGCTAGAGTTAAAGGAAGCAACTGATAATACTAGTTGGTCATTAACTTCATGACTTAAACTTTTTTGAGCGGGAGGTTAATCTATGTAAATCATCAATGGGCTCAACTTATGGGCTCTCTCTTGAATCTTCTCCTCATGAAGTTCTTGTCGTTACATGAGGCATGACTTGTGCAATCTTGGATGCTCTAATAATACGATCTTGCATTCGTTCTTCATTTCATGCGACACTAAGTCCATGATAATAACTCAGATGAGTTCCGTCCCAGATGTAATTCGTTGGGGTTATAGATATGAATTATTGAATGAGACAGCAGAGAGAGATGAGTCGGTCAAAAGTAGTTTTGATCCCACGCCTAAAAAGAGAGGGGGGGTGGTTCGGTGGGTGTTTTGGGCCCCGGAACCAAAGTTAAACGGGATAAACGGAAAACCCTCTTTGAGGTATGCAATGACGATAGCTACACAGTAATCGAGCACTTTGGTCTTAATTAATTCTAATAAACTTTTGGGTATGGATATGTTTATTTGTCCGGTAATTCTGGGAGCACATAGATCGTTTTGGAAAAACTTATTAAAACAGTGCTACACGTGTGCACAATTCAGTTCTCTAAGATTAGGTAATTACATATTTCATGTAATTCTTTTGGTCGGGCATGACATTATAAGTTATAGTTGTCGACCTCTTTTATCACCTTTTAACTATTCCTCTGTTTCAATGGTTTGCTTAATACCGTGGCCCAAATGGAATTGGAGCAAAGTTGAAGCAAGCTGGCCCAAATAGCCTCTAGTTGGCAAAAGGGCAGTTGAGTTGTGGTCACTGACACTGGGCCGAAGCGGTTGGGTTGACGCCAGGTCTCGGCACGGATGCCGGACCTGCTTCAGAACGGGTCTGAAAAGAATCAGTGGGGAGAGAGAGGATCATCCGCTTCGACCACCACTTCGCATCGCTTGAGGAGGATCATCCCGCCGCGGCTGGAGATGGCGATGGCTTAATTGCTATTGCCAAGCGCACACTCAAGATTACGAGAGTGAGAAAGAGAAGCAAACCTTTGTTGAAGGTGGCTTCGGGTCTGACACGTCACCAACAACCACATCGCCGGTGATCGTCACTAGGGGCCACCACCGACGGGGCTGCTGGTGGGGGTGATCCCGCACAATCCAGACTTGAAGTAGAAGTGTGTGCTGCAGATTTGGAATCTCCAAGCCTGCGACGACACTTTCATTTGTTTTTCTGAATATTCTTCTTTACAATTTTTAGAGACTAAACAGTATTCTGGTATTCCGTTTTTCTTTTTTGTAGATTTATTAAACCTTTTAGATACTTTGGACAAAGATATATTTAGTCTTCTCTTATTTTGGTTTTTTCCTGATAAACTTACTATATAAACTTCTTTACCCCCAAAAAAAAAAAACTTACTATATAAACTTTTTAGGTTGCATTTAGGCTTTCTTTTTTGTATTACATGCTAGGATTAGGTTAATTTTTTTATTTGCTAGCTGCGCTTAGAATTAACTTATCATCACCTAGATTAAAAAGTTTCATTTGTTAGGCTAGTATACGTTTATTTTAATGCATAGCTCACAGGGCCTTATCTCGAGACTTTATAGTAAGGTCTTATACAGTTTTGTCCCAAAACCTCAGGTTATTTCCCGTTTTCTTTCTTTTGCCGTTTTTATTTATTTACTTTGTTATTGACCATTTAATTTTATTGTTAGCGTACTTATAGATGATAACATAGATTTATAGGCTTTTAGGAATTAAAAAATAAAAAGAGATTGCATGAAATATGTTTTACTAAAAGGGAAAAGGTATTAGCTATGGGAGTTAACCATGACTAGTGTCACCAAGTTTCCGAACCCCAAACTTTTGGTTTGCAAAAGTAGGGCGAGCTTCCATGTTATACTTGGCTCCTAAAGGGCCTGGAATAGGTTAGTAATGGCTCTAATTTTAAAAACCAATGAGTAATACATGAGAAATCAAGTGTCAGTCATTAGGGCTTGAGAGAGCCCATGTAAATGTAAACATCATCTAGAAAGAGGGTTGTTTGTTCCAACCTAGCAATCCGTGGACCCCTCAAGGTCTGTCTCAAGAGGGTCGTGACACAACATTTCCATAGTTATGGGAGGAAATTACTAAGAATTGGAGAGCGGTTGGATTGGGTATAAGTTAGGTTCGAATATGGATTGCTAAAATTGTATTATATAAAAATAAATCAATATGAAGTAAATGGGCCAATTTTTATCATATTTATTTTTACCCTTTCAAACCCAATTCCCAATTTGACGATGCTTTCTCAACTTAAGTACTTTGATTAAAGGGGTCGAAAGTGACTTTCTTGCACACCCTCCTTTTTGGGCTTTTTCACCTTGGAACCCATTTTGACATAATTTGACATGATATTAACCCACTCCAATACATATGAGTTCAAATATGGGTTTGTGACCCATTTTTGACACCCCTACTTGCATGCTGCAATTAAGGAAGCCTTTTGGGTTTTGCTCAAGAGGACCCTCCGATGCTGGGGTTGATTTAGGGCTATGGTAATGCCACAATCGTCGTCGCTGGTTTGTGTCAAGTGAATGGCAACCGTGGGAGCACTCATTTTTTGTGCCGTTCACCGAGCTTCGGCTCCCAATTTGGAGAATATCCAATCAACTTCCAATGATGACTCTTCTCATGCTTGTCCTTCCCATAGCGATCACATTTAGGTTTTCTTGACTATGTATTTTCTACTCTTCCAACCAGAAAAAGGGAAAACTTGACCTTTTCTTCCCTTCCTCAGATAATTAATTGTTGCCGCTCCTCCTGTGTGATCATAAAATAAACTTTACCAAAGGACAGGAGTGGCTCAAGGTTGAGTATTTGCATTGAGGCCCAAATGAAACTGGGGGATCTTCTCCACCTCCTTCGTTTTCGCATACTTCGTAGCTCGAACACATGTACATTATGGGACATCATTATAGTCATTGACTTTATCCCATAAGACCTTCAACTTAGCACGGGTTTCCACGATCAAGATCGCTCCTTGTTGTAGTGGCCCAATCTCAATTTTGATGTCGTGGATGCAAGGTCCAGACATTTGAGTGAATCTCCCCTTTGGCTCATCCCACATTGCCTTTCTACATATGCCAAGGTTCCCTGTAAACTCTTTTTTAGGGAATTGAAAATTCATGAAAATTATCATGGAATTACAGACGTTGTAGGCATCAAATTCGAGTGCTGTTGGATTCAGTCTAGTGATCAGCCAATAAACTCAACTTTTTTTTCTCTTGCAATGTGTTTATCATCGCCTCTAACCATGATGTATAGTTGTCTCGGGTAATCATGCACGGAAATATGCTTCCAAGATTATTGGAAGTGTTGAGATAAGGTGGTGAGGAAGGGTCCATCCATCTCATTCTTGCTAATGCTTCCTTAGCCATATCATGAAGGACGGGGAACATGCCTAGTGTATTTTAATCTCTTTGCTATGATACCATGAGAGAATTCGTAAGTGGCTTCTATTACTTGTCGTGGAGTTCAAAATAAATACAAGATAATGCTCAATAATAAAAAAAAAAAAAAAAAAAGAGAGGAAAATCTACCAAATCTACCAGTTATCTAACTAATTATAAGAGACAAAAAAATGCGATGCTAATTAAATATAGAAAGTAGATCTTCCCAAATAAAAAAGGAAATCCACCAAATCTACATAATATCCCTAACAAATCATAAGAGATACACAAAATGTGACATCCCGATTTTCCAATCCTATTTTCAATAAATTGAGACGGGCATTTCGTTGGCACGCATATAGTTCTTTTCCTTGGGTTGGCCACTCATGTGAAAACTAGTTTATCGGGTGAAGCCGTTAAGAGTTTCTAATGCATCAGACTCGAGAATTTGACCAGGGAGCGACCTTTCGACCGAGCTAATCTACAATGGTCATTACGGCACAAATAAAAATCAATTAGAGACCGGAGATAGGTTGAATCGACAGGGACATATGATCCAGTGTGGGTGATTTCACCAGATCGCACAATTCTTGTCGATCGGCACTGGACCGACTTTCCTATCGATTAGGTATCCTTTGTTCATATTTGAAATCTTGAGATTACGTCGACAATCGAAAGTCGCTAATGTTTCAAAGATGTACATTGTGGCTTGAGATGATCAACCTTAGGTCAAATGCATGAAAATTTTTAAAGGCTACCCGGTAGGTTGGGCCACGCTAGTATCGTGCCAAAGTGAAATTAACCATGGAATTGAGATCGAATTTAGAAATTGGAAGTCTGGGTGTGTCACAAATCATTTCCGGATCATTGGCTTATCTTTAGAAGATTTTTCATGTAATCAGAGTTTTTCAGCAATTAAATCAGAAAATGGTTAATTTGGCTCAAGAAATTAGTAGGCCCACTTTTGGTCATACTTTTGGGACTTAAGTTGATTCTATGGACAAGTAAAGATGTGAATTGAAGTGTGGTGACATTAGATTAATTTTATAAACTTCAATTGGACTCAATTGGAAGAGAACTAAATGGAATTGGAGAAATTAGGGTACAAGATTTCATGCTACGGTGGAAAAGTAAATTGCAACCATTGAAAAATGTTGTGGGAGGTTTGGAGATAGTGGGGTATGACATCACTTGATGATGTCATGGTGGGCCATTGTGTGGGATTAAAGAAAGAGAAAAAGAGAAAAGAAAATTAGTCCCATCTCTCTCTCTCCTTCCTCTCTCTCCTCATTCTCTCTCTCTCGTTGCCTTTCTCCTTCATCTCCTTGGTGCGAAGACCAGAAAAATCACAGAGGAGAAGCTGGAGCAGCCATGGCCAATCGTCCACCCGCTCGCACGCCGTCGTCGCCATCGCAGCCCCTTGCCTCACCGCTCGCCCTAACCACTTGCATCTCCATCTCTATCCATCTCCAGCTCATGCTTGACGCCTCCGCAAATCTGGGGTGGACGCCGAAGCAGCAGCCAGCAACGCCACCGTCACCCGTTTGTTGGAGCTCGCCGTCGCGGTTGCTGTTTGCCCGCAAGTCGGTTGCCGTGCCCGCTCGTCGTCGCACCGCCTTCGCCATCTCCAGCCTTCGTCCGTGCCAGCCCGAGCTCCATCCCCTCCGTCTAGCCATTGTCGCTATCGCTAGGGTCGCCGAGAGTCTCGCCGGGCCGCCGCCTCACCCGCACGAGCCGCCGCCGCCCTCCTCCGCCCATTCCGGCGCCGGATCCGCCCTTCTGGCCCCAAATCAGTGGTTGGAAAAATGGGTATGATAGCCCATGTTTGGCCCGTTTTAGCCGCCTTCCCGAGCTCGGATGCTCGGCCCGCCTTGAGGAAAGTCGATCCTCGTGTCGTCCCTGTCGTTTTGGTTCGCCGGTTCGTTAATCGGGTGAGTTTAGTTCACTAAACCTCGCTTAGAGGGTTAATTATGCTTTAGGTGTGCTTGGCTTAAGTTATTAAGCTTAGGTGGTTAGTTTAGTTTATTTAATTGTGAATTAGATTAAGAGGTTGATTTAACTTAAAGTATGTTTATTTAAGGTTAAATGGATGTTTATATTAGTATAATGGTGATTTGACATAAATGAATTGCTTTTGGGATTAAATAAATATTTCGAAATTTTTTAATAATTTAATAATATTTTATTATTCGGAATTATTAAAATATTATTATTTAATTAACTTTCGGAATAAATTTAATTATTTATTAAATTTCAAAAATTTCATCGGGACCTTATTTGCTCAAAATTTCGTGCTGATCACTGCTGTGTAGTCAGATTTCAAAATTGATGATTGGATATTATAAATTGAGCATGGATCGTGAAATACATGGATATCATTATTTAATTAATTTTCGGAATAAATTTAATTATTTAATAAATTCCGAAAAATTATTTTGTGACTCTAAATTCTCAGAATTTTGTGCCGATCGCTGCTGTGCCTTTAGAATTTGAATTTGATGAATGGATGTGGCAAATTGAGTGCTGATTGTGATGAATAAGAATTTTATTCATAAAAACCCAAGTGTCGGGTTTTGATACAAAAATTGGATTTTAATAATTATATTAAATAGTGGGGTTTGAAAAAGTGAGATATTGGCTTTTTGGTTTGAAATTAGCGTGCCCCCACACACGTGAGTAATTTCTGGAGTATTTTTAATATGAAGAAAAATGGTCGGGATCATTATTTTAAGCAGAAGTATTGAGTGAAATATGGATCACATCTAGACAAATGTCGATGAGCAATGACAAGAAATGTGCGCGGTATGTCTTTATGCTGTGTGATAATTAAGAGGAGTTGTCCTAAGTTGTTGAGCCGGACTTGCCTCTATATGGGATGCCCACGCGGTGGATGCGGGTCGCAGTTGATTCTAGGCCCATGCTCCTTCGGGAACGCCATCGATGTACTGACGAAGCCGCGCTCCATGGGGGGAGGCGATGCCTGGCTATATGCCAATAGATAATCGAACTGCGAGTAGGCTATGCCCTTGTGTGGCAATGAATAACAATTGGAATGCATGTTGAGTGTTGTTGATGTGTCGGATTATGGGACGGAATTGTGTGACATGGAATGGGACGTGTCATAAAGATTTAGTCTTATAATCAAGACCCCCGCGGTTGTTGGTTATATGAAAGTGAATACATTCCGTTTGTTTAAGTTCCTCTTACTATCTGTGATTGAGTGATTTGATTTACGCTAACCTGTAGGAAGGAACTGAGGCAAGGTAAGTTTTCTGTGTGATGTGGCTAGGCCACTTGGGTGTATTTTCTTTCTAATAGGGGTTTAAGGGGTTGAACTTGTTGAGACATCGTCTCATCCCGGTTGTGGGATTAAAATTTCAAGTCCCGGTGGACGGAGCGACCCGATAGCCTTGATTGGCCTAGAGGAGTTGCTGAAGTGAAGTAATAAGGATTGGAGAACGTGTTCGACTTGTAGATCGTAGGACAGTTCCTTTTTTAAGAGCCGGTCTTTTGTAGACTTTGGATGTAGGCCTTCATCTATAACTCCGTTGGTTTATGTAAGTGATTGGTTGTAAATTTGCTTCCTGCTTTTCTATCCCGTATTTCATTGTCAGGGGTTTTGTAATACGTTCCGCTTGCGCAATAATAAATCAATGAGGTCGGCGACACTACTTGGGAATGTTGCATTTGCATGACCATGATGGGATGTTGGCGTGCTCGAGGTTCGGGGCGTGACACAAAATATCATGCAAAAACAGGTGGTAGATCTTTCCCAATATAATCATGGAATAATGACATAAACAATTCTTAAATTTTGGCTCAATGTGTAATATGATCCCTGAACTTTAACTTAATATTTAATGTGGTCCATCAACATTTAATTTGTTTAAAATAATCTCAAGATTTTTTGTACATGTTCAACGTGGTCCCTGAACTATATGAAACTATGAAATATAATCCTTCCATAATTCAAGATCAAGGACAACATGTGGGAACTAAAATGAACATGTACCAAAAATTTAGGGATTCCATTTACATTGAATAAATTAAAAGCTCATAGACCACATTGTATAGTGGGTAAAGTTAATAAACTATATTGAATAAATTAAAAACTCAGGAATCACATTGTATATTGAGTGAAAGTGCATCATTTTCCCTATAATCATATAAAACATGTGCTGTTAAATAAGAGAAGGAGATCATATGGACCCTGAGTATCCATGACGTATCAGAATAAAATATATGGAAGTCCTGGGAAGGGCCAAGTAACGGATTTGAGTTGATGAACCTGATTAGTAATGAGGAGGAGATGAAGCATCAATCGACGCAGTTAGATAGATAGCCGTTTGGGATCCTCCAGGAGCCATATATATAGAACATCCACTCACACCAGTATGCAGAATAACTCTCTGATTACAAACCGGAGATCGGTTGGTTAGCCATGCATGTCAACGTCGACAATATACGAAAAGGGCCTCACAGTTCCCATTACAAAACCTGCTAGGTCTAAATCTTTATATATTTTTCTGATACGTTGATAAAGGAGGAAGAATGATAAAAAAAAAAAAAATGCTGATGATAATAATGATATGAGACATTGGTCGCATTTGTAAATTTGTGGCAAAATAATATTTAAACCAGTAACTTAATCGTGATTTACCATGTATAATAATACGACAATGAAGTAGCTGTTGGTTGTAATGACAGGAAATTACCCCCATCAACGGACCGATTAGGCCCCCAAACCTTTGATTTTAAGCATTTCCGTAATCAGTAACGGCCAAAGTGCGCAAACTTTTTCTCGTGCGATTTCTATGTTGAATAGTCAAACCATTTATTCTCTTATAGCTTGTAAAACCATTTCAGGTAGAACGTTAAGAGTGCTCCGGGACCACGCGTTTAAACGTGCCCAAGTGTTGTAGGCGTGTCGGCAAGGATCAACGATGAAGACTCGGTTCAAATCGTAAGTGGAGTAGGATCCGTCGAAAGTTCACAAGCCATTAAAAAAAAAAAAAAACTAAAGTTTTTTGGGCGCTAGACTTGCAATTGGATTAATAATCGATTGATGGCAATGATAAGAGTCGACATGCTGATGTAACCGATCCATACATGTCACACGTTTCTCACCATTTCGGAGTCAGTGACATGCTAAAAATAAAATCACCCACCATCTCCTCGCTTTCAAATATGGGATGTGTGAAAAGAACTAATGTTTATCCAAGAGAAAACTACCCATCCCGACTGTGTTAGATGCAGGATCTAATAGTTTTCCATCAAATAATTAGAATAATCTTTAGAATCGCAGATTCTCTACATGGTTATAGTTTCTTTTTCGACAAGAAAGAACTAAGAAAGAGCCGACGAATGACAACTTAGAGAAAGGAGGCCGGTGCAAACTGCAAAGATCATCTGCGCACGCGAGCAGCAGACGGCAAACGGCCAAACAATCATTTGCTCCGGCGGGCACCTTGTTAATGTCCATAGACGACCTTTGTATTTGCGTTTCTTTGACTGGCTTTCTTTTAGAATAATCCGAGATATCGAGGAAGACAGAGCAATGCTGACAGCCACCAAAGCAAGAAGGCAAGAAAGAAAACGTAAGAGAGAGGCCGTGATGTGAAAGGTCCTAAAATTGTTTATTTTACGTAGGTACCGCAACCGAGCGCATCGAACTTTCCAGGAAATATACATCACGACCAGCGACCATGCCCGCGCGAGTGCGACTAACCTATAAATACGAACATCACATTTCTTCTCAACCCAGCAGAACCAGGCTTCATCTCTCTCTCTCTCTCTCTCTCTCTCTCTCTCTAATAGCACGGCAGAGGAAGCACGATGGCTTACCTGCCGGAAGCCATGAAAGAGAAGGAATCAGCGGCGAAGAGTCGGGAGGCGCCGCTTCTTCCACCCAGGCGTGGACGCATAAAGCGTCTCGTGTTCGCCTGCTTGTTCCGATGCTTTAAAGCTCTCGTCACCAAAATCTGGGGCGTTCTTCTCGGCCGCGACGCCACCTGCGCTCCCACAACAAAGCAAAAGTCGGGTCTCTTATCATCGTTCGCTCGCTGGGGTTGCCGGAAGAAATCATCCAAGCCCGCTCGATAATGTCGATCGGTTGTAGCGTTCGGTCCTGAGTTTTAGTAGTAGTTCCGCGCAGGAAAATGGCTGCGTGTTCCATCGCCTGATGTCGTGTCATTTCGTCCGACGTCTTCTGTTGCTTTGTCTCCAATCTTTCAACGGCTCAGCCGGACGTCGTTTCCCAAAAATCTCGGCCACACGAGCGACCCAGTTCTGGAAAGTGACGTCCATCCTACGTTTCGATTCTTGTACACGAGGGAAAGATAAATAATATATATATTTTATTGAAGTCTTTTCTTCAGAGAAAATATTGGGTGTCCACGCACACACCCGCACACTTCTCTCGAGAGAGAGAGAATTTTTTTTTTTTTTTCCAACTGCTCCTGTCGCTCTCTCTCTCTCTCTTCTTCCTCCGCCTTTCCCTCCCCGGCCACCTCCTGATCGGCACCGTCTCGCCGTCGGTCGGGAGTTGACCTCCCTTCCCACCTCAACCTCTCCCGCAACCGGCTCACCGGCCCCCTCTGTGTCGTTTCCTTCGAGGCGCTCGGCGAGCTCCGAGTCTTCGACCTCGGCTTCAACGGGCTATCCGGCGAAATCCCCATCCTTCCCTGGGACAGCGCCGTCCAGAACACGGATTTTTCCAGCAACGCCTTCCCCGGCGTCAACCCCCTTCGATCTTTCAGTCTGGGCGGAAGCTGACCAGCTTCAACGCCAGCATCAACCACCACGCAGGCGCAATCCCATCGCCGATCTGTGACGCCACAAACCCCAATCAGTTCGGGCCTCGTCCGCTCGCTTGACTCGTCGGGAAACGACCTGAGCAGCGAGATACCGGCCAGGATAAGGAGTTGTTCGGACCCGGCGTTCTTCCGCGTGGGCTGCAATTCCCTCGTTGGGGAGCTCCCCGACGGGGATTTCGCCGGAGAGCCCGTTGAAGCCGAGGTCGAGGACTCGGAGCTCGCCGAGCGCCTCGAAGAAAACGACGGACAGGGGGGCGGACTGCCCGTTGCTCGAGAGGTTGGGGTTGGGTGAATGAGGTCAACTTCCGAGCGACGGCAAGACGGTGCCGATCGGGAGGTGGCCGGGGAGAGAGAGGCGGAGGTCGGAGAGATAGAGACAGAGAGAGAAGCAGGAGAGACAAAGGGTAAACAAAAAGAAAAAGGAATCTAAAGTTTTTGAAGAGTGGGAAAAGCATATACCCGCGACAACAGATTAGTGGTTCTTACTTGGCAGTTCGCACAGCTCGAGGACCGATAGATATCTCCATATCAATATCATGTGTCAAAAGGTTGTAATTCGATCCACGTAATCTATATAACTTACACGAGAATTAGTGGCAATGAGCTTTGATGAGGAAATAAATGTCAATTTCTTCGACTGTCGAGGTCGAAGGTAGCATTCACAGTTGATGTAAATTTATCTTTCCACAAGCGACCTTCTACATCCTTCATTGGATAATTAACGAGAAAATGATTATTTAATGAAACCCTTTAATCAATGCTGGATTAAAATGCTCATTTGTTTTTTTTTTTTTTTTCTTTTACATCGGTAGTGTATGCCCTAGTTTTTATAACATTATAAGTAAGCATATATAATACTAATCCATTCAAGACCACTCTGTCTCTATGTCGTGGTGGCACAAATTATACATGATTTTCCCTTGTCTATTAGTCACCGAGTCTTAAGTTATTCGGCTATCCATGTGAACAGTTAACAATTTATCCATCATGGCAATAGAAAGAATTCTCACATTAAAATGTTTAGAGTTAAAAGGAATAATTGATAATATCAAACTGATCATTAGTTTTATAGCTTAAACTTTTGAGAGGAATTGATAATACAAAATTGGCATTAACTTCATGTCTTAAACTTTTGAGGTCGGTCCAAAAAATTGTCGGTGGGCTCATATAATAGGCTTCTTCTTGGATTTTTGTGGAGGCACGACTCACACAACCCTGGATGCCTTAATAATACGACCTTACTTTCATCCTTCAGTTCATGCAAAACAGAAGTCAATTCATGAGAATCACTTGGATGATAATTCAATGGGATTATGTATGCACATGGATGAGAGAGAGTAGAGAGAGATAAGCTTATCAAAAGTAGTAGACGTCAGGTCAAAAGAGAGTCGCAAGGGTTTGGTGGAGGTTTTGGGCCCGGGAACGAAGGTATGGACAGACGAAGCTTCTGCGAAACGCGTATGGGGAAAACGGGGTTCCAATGCAAATGACGATGACCATGCCGTAATCGACAACTTTCCTCTAAATTAACTATAAATCAACTTCTGGGTTTGTTAATGCTTATGTGTCTGGTTAGTTAATCTCTAGTAAATCTTGGAGCATCTAAATTGTCGTTGAGAAATTTACTAAAATAGTGCCGCACGTGTACATAATTTAGCTTACTAAGATTTGGTAATTACATATTTGATTTCTTTCTTTTGGTCGTACATGGCATCATAAGTTAGTTTCCATCTCTTTTTTTAACTTTTGACTATTCCTCTAGTTCGATGGGTTTGCTCAATACTGTGGCCCAAACGGATTTGAGCACCCGTTGAAGTATGTATACAAAATATTATGCTAACTAAAAAGCAGAAAGCAGATACCCCCTAATATAATTATATGAACCATGTGTTGTTGAATATTGAAAGGAGATCATATGGACCCGGCATGTCCATAACATATATATAACTTCGTTTGGGATCCTCCTGGGAGCCGTATAGATAGAAAATCCACTCACTATACAATCAAGAATTAATCTCTCACTACACCCAAGAGTAAAATTATGTTCAGACCCCACCATGACCAGTTATCTCAATCCAACAGATGGATTGAGAAGATCTCATTCTGATTCCTAATCATAGCAAAAAGTGCATTAGCTTCCACATACTTGATTCGGAGATCGGTTCGTTGGCCATCCCTTTTCGACGTCGTCTGATTGACAATAAAGGAAAAGTACCTGAAAGTTCCCATTTCAAACCCTGTTCTAAATCTTTCTGATATTTGATAGAGGAGGGAGAATGATTCAAAACTGTTAATGATGATGATATAAGACTTTGGTCCCATTTGTAAATTTGTGGGAAAAGACTATTTAATCCAGTACCTTCATCGTGAGATACCATGTATGATAATAGGACAAAAAGTAGCTGTTGGTTCCCATCTTCCCATCAACTGATGGTTTAGGCCCCTAAACTTTTTGGTTTTAATCATTTTGCTAATTGATGATGGGAAATAGTACTTCATTTTCTACACACGAACTTCTTTCTACGTGATTCGTTTCTTATTTTGTAGCTTGCAAAACTGTTTCACAGCGTGTTAGAGTGCTTCGGATCCACACTTTTAAACATGCCCAAGTACTGTACACGAATTACCAAGGATCGACCGTAGGATTATTCGAGAGTTTACATGCCAAAAAAAAAAAAAAAAAAAACTCTAAGTCATGTGGGTTGTAGACTTGCAATTTGGTTTAATAATCAGTCGACCACAGTACCACGTAACTGTTTTTTTCTATATATCCCGTTTTTATTCGTTGAGAAGTTAGTTACTTACTAAAAAGAAATTACTTATGCACCAAAAAGAAAAGTTACATAGACCATGTACCATATGTCTAAAATTCAATTACCTGTCTTGACTATATTAAATGTATATTAAATGTAGGATCTAATGTTTTTCAATCAAAGAATTAGAGTGATCTTCAGAATCGTAGATTTTATATATGGCTATAGTTTCTTTCAAACAAGAAAGAAGTTAGAAAGAACCAAAAAATAACAACTCGCAAAAGGAGGCCGTTTCAAACAGAAGAGTAGACTGGTCAAACCGCAAAGGAACCATTTGCTCGCTCGAGCGGCTCTTTAATGTCCCTTGACAACCTTTTAATTGGTGTTTTGACCGACTTTCGTTTACAATAATCCAATATAATAGCTTTAATTTTTGAACCTTTAACAATAATTATACAGAATTTGCCATAATATTGAAGTTAATTGACAGTGGTTTCATAAAATTTTATAGTATATCAAAATTGATCTTTCACATTAAAAATCATGGTTTAACAAAAAAATATTGTGAAGTGTGAAATAAATGGGCAGGTTTTAAATGAAATTGCACACGAGAAAAAAAAAAAAAAAAAAACTCCCGCCATTTTGATTGTTGTCTTCCGAGGGAAACCATTTTCATCATTTTACAAATATAGAAGAATGAACAAAAATCAATTCCATCATAAATCTATACGAGCTGCCTTATTCAAGGCTCTCCAACTTGCTCATACATAGTTGGGTATGATCTTTGGTTTGGTCTGTCCTCTTCCTGTTCAATATATCTTATAGTAACGAGTGGATCCAGTTTTCTGATTGGGGTTGGGTCTTGCCTTGCCTTTCTCCATGCATTCATACTGACGACTAACGAAGACACAAAAGAACAAAAAAAAAAAAATGCTACGTGGAATTGTCCTGACTTCGTTTACTTCACGTAGGCACCGGAACGAGCACATCGAAACTTCCAGGAAATATTCATCACGACCTGCGAACACGCCGCACGACTAACCTATAAATATGACCAGTCCACCACATCTCATACCCAAGCAAGACCAACTCTCCCTTTCTGTCTGCCCCTCTCTCTCTCTCTCTCCCCCCTCTTCTCTCTGTCTCTGTCTATCTCTCTGTCTCTGTTTCTCTCTCTCTCTCTCTCTCTGCCTCTCTCTCTCTCTCCCTAAAATGTCCCGCAAAGAAAGCGCGATGGATTACATGCAGGAAGAGAAGGAACCGGCAGTGAAGAGTGGAAAGGTGCCGCTTCTTCCTCCCCGGCGCGGTCGCATAAAGCGTCTCTTATTCGCCCGCCTGTTGCGAAGCTTTATAGCCCTCATCGCTAAAACCTTGGGCTCTCTTCTCGGCCGCGACGCGACGCGCGCTCCCACGTCGAATCGAACGTCGCCTCTCGTGTCTTCGCTTACTCGCTAGGTTTGCAAAAAGAAACCGCCCCTCGACCCGCTGCATGATGTCGATCGGTTGTGGCGTTCGGTTTCTGAGATCTGTGTTTGTGTTCTCCTTTCTGTAATGGTTCCGCACTGGAAAAATGGCTACGTGTTATTTCGTCTGATGTTATGTGATTTCGTCCGACATCTTCTGCTGCTTTGTCTTCAATCTTTTCATTTCACTCTGCCGGACGTCGTTGCCCAGAATTATCGGCGACACGAGCGACTAGTTCTGGAAAGTGACGTCATCCTATGTCTCGATTCTTGTACATGAGGAAAACATAAATAATATACATTGAAGTCTTTTCTTCGCATAAAATATTGGGTTCCACGTGCACATCCTGCGCCCCACTCTTCTCTCTCTCTCTCTTCTTCTCTTTTTTTGGGGTTCTTTTTTCATCTTCTCCCGGCCACCTCCTGAACGGCACCGTCTCGCCGTCGCTCGGGAAGTTGACCTCCCTCACCCACCCTCGCCGCGCGCGATTCTTCCAATGAATAAGGCATCAATCTATTTACAAGCAGAGAAATTCCTTCGAGCGACGTCGTGGCGCACGAGCCGCCGGGGAGCTCCCCAGCGAGGGAATGGCCCACGCGGAAGAACGCCAGGTCCGAGCAGCTCCCTATCCCGGCCGGGGATCTCACCGCTCAGATCGTTGCCAGACGAGTCGAAAGAGCGGACAGGGTGGGAACTGATGGGGTTTGTGGCGTCACAGATCGGCAACGGGATTGCGCCTGCGAGGTGGTTGTTGCCGGTGTTGAAGTGGGTCAGGTTTCCACCCCATCTGGAAGATTGAAGGGGGTGGGGGATGATCGGAACGTTGTTGGAAACTTCATGGTCTGGACGGCGCTGTCCCACGGAAGACGTTGCTGGAAAATCCATGTCGAGGCCTGGAGGGCGGCGAAAACTGTCCCTCGGCTGTTGCGGAAGATGGGGAGACAGAGAGAGAAGCAGGAGAGACAAAGGGAAAAAAACAAAAAAGAAAAGGAATATAAAGCTTCTGTAGAGTGGGACAGGCATGTACACGTGGCGACAAATTAGTGGACTAATGTATGTCTGACTGGGCACTACTCGAGGGCCGATGACTATCCTGTGTCAAAAGCTTGTAATTCGATCCACCTTCTTTTTTTTTTCCTTACGTGAGAATTGATGACAGTGAGCTTTGATGAGGAAATAAATGTCGATTTCTTCGATTGTCGAGGTCGAAAGATGGCGCTCACCGTTGATGTGAAAACATCTTTCCACAAGCGGCCTTGTACACCCTTTATTGGATGATTAACGAGAAATTGGTTAGTTAAATAATACTCTCAATCAATGGTGGATTAAACTGCTCCTATAATTTATTAATTTTTTACATCGGTAGTGTATGCTCTAATTTTTGTAACATTATGAGTGAGCATATATAACATTAATCCATTCAAGACCTCTCTCCTTCCGTCATGATGTCTCTATGTGGTCAGTGTTGCAAATTATATGTGTTTTTTCTCTTTTATCTTGTCTATTAGTTACCAAATCTCAAGTATTTGGCTATTCGTATGAAAAGCTGACGATTTACCCATCATGTTACTAGAAAGAATTTTCACAATAAAATGTTTTAGAATTAAAAAGGAGTAGTAGATACTATCTAGCTGGTTATTAGTTTTATGGTTTAAACTTCTAAGGGAAAGTTGATTCAAATAGATTGTTAATGGGCTCAAATTATAGATTCCTTCTTGGATTTTTGTGGAGACATGACTTGCGCAACTCCGGATGATTTAATATTATGAATTTACATCCATTCTTAATTTCACGGGACACAAAAGTTGATCCGTGAGAATGAGTTAAATGATAATTTAAGGGTTATGTATGCACATGAATGAGAGCGTAGAGACATGAGTTGATCCAAAAGTAGAAGACGCAATGTCAAAACAGAGGTGCAGGTGTTTGGTTGGTGTTTTGGGCCCGGAACGAAGGCATAGACAGACGAAGCTTCTGTGAAACGACGTATGGGGAAATCAGGGTTCCGATGCAAATGACGATGGCCATGCCGTAATCGAGCACTTTGGTAAAAATTAACCCTAATAAACTTCTGGGTTTGGATAATCTTATTAGTCCGATTAGTTAATTTCTGGTAATTCTCTGAGAGCATAACTTGTAGAAAGATTTACTAAAATAGTGACGCACATGTACAAAATTTAGGTTACTAAGACATGGTAATTACATATATGATGTCTTTCTTTTGGTCGTGCATGGCATCATAAGTTAGTTTCCATCTCTTATTATGACTTTTGACTATTCATCTAGTTCTATGGGTTTGCTTGGTACAGTGGCCCAAATGGATCTGAGCACCATTGAAGTATGTTGGCCCAAAATAGCCTCTAGTTAGCAAGAGGGCAATTAAGTTGTGGCCTAGTTGCTACGACATAAGTCATGCAAGTGGTTGATTGCGTATATAATCTGATGATTGAATGGGTTGAGTATTTGATCGTTGGTGGTGAGGACGTGCAAATCTATAAGGCAGCTAGTATTGGGCTGAAGCAATTGGGCTGACCCCAAGCCCCGATATGAGTGCCGGACCTGCATGCTATAAACAGGAAAGTTTTATGGGTTTTACTCAGGAGGGCCCTATGATACGTAAGTTAATAAAGGAAACGCGTGGAGTAAGACAGTAGGAGAGAGCTGAAAGAGGCAGGAATTAGACATATCACACTGTTGCCCCGCTATCTTCTATTCATAGGTCGCTCTTAACGTGACCCCCATGAAAGTCCCTTCGATGGGCCGTGCGACCAGCCTCCCTCTCAGCTTGTGCCATCTGGGTGTCATTTGAGATTCACGTACTTATCAAGCAAGAGAATACCGTTGGTGTGACAAAATAAGACCACTGGGGCTTTTCGTGCAAAACACGAACCAGCTTGGCAACTCTGAAAAGGGTTATTTGGTTGCTGTAGAATCGGAAATGTGAATCAGTGATCATCTTGCACAGTCCCCCTCATGCACAGCGAAGGAAAAAAAGAGTTGAAGGACTACAAGGTGAGAAGGGAAGTTGAGGAAACTAAATGAGTAGATTCGCAAGGGAAACGAAACTAAAGGTGTAGATTCATCTTGCACAACTCCCTCCAATGACTGCTCGTATTTTTAGGTCACTGCATTAGTTGAATCGACAAGTAAACCAGCCAAGGGCTACATGGACGATCAAGTAAAACCCCTTTTGTTTTCCCCTCCTTATCTTCTCTTTTTCTGCTACTGACTACAACATTACCAAAATGGTTGGAGATAAGTGACTGTTACTAGAGTGTGCAAAATGGATTGCCCAAATTGGGAATAACCTGGATAGATCAAACTGACTATTCGGTCTGGTTCCGATTCCTAAAAGTGGAACCATGGTTTGAGTGGTTCGATTGTGACCAAATAGATATGCTTTTTATTATTATCATTTCTTCAAATAATTTAGTAAAATGTGAATTGAACTCTATCTCGTCTAGTGGCATCACAAGTTGCGGCACAAATAACTCTTCACTCATTGTCACTTTCATTAATATCTTAAGATTTGTCACTTTCTCTCTCTCGTTGTTCACAAACACTCTTTAGTGGGGAAAAAAAGTTACCAATTCCATTAAAATGGACAGGACTAGGAATTGATTACTTCTAACTAGCAAAGTGTAGGACCAAATAATTATTTGAATTTGATAAATTATCGTTAGTTCTCCTTTGTTTGATGACATATGATCAAAAACATTTTATGATATTTGAATCTCATTGGAAAATGATTTCAATCTCATGACTTTATTGCAAGAAAAAAATTGAATTTTTAATTTTTAATTATTTTCGTTTTTAAAAGAAAAGATAATAATAATAATAATAATAATAATAATAATAATAATAATAATAATAATAATAATAATAATAATTAGTATTTTAAAAATAAAAATAATTAAAAATAGATTTTTTTTTTAAATATTTTTTTATAAGAATAAAAGTTTCATTAACCCATGATCCTAAGATTAGGAAAATATTTGGGAAAATGTTTTTGGTTCTTTCAAAGGGGAATTTATTTTCTTGAATTTAAACTTTGATAGAAATACCTAGATAGAGTGTGGTTACCAGAGGTGTTGATTCACAGCAATTATTCAATTAAGAATTTAGGTGAAATATGGGTAGACTCTGAAGCATGTGATCAATTAGGTTCCATGTTCTAGAGTATACATGGTAGGTTCTAAGTTCTAAAAATTTAGGTACCGATTCCAATGGATAAATTCCAAGTTTCAAATAAATACTTGACCAATACTAGAATCACCCATTCCTAGTCATAGGTAGGATCTAATATTTTTTCATAAAAGAATTAGTGTGAACTTCAGAATCATAGAATCTATACATGGTCATAGTTTCTTTTTAACAAGAAAGAACTAAAAAGAAAGCGCCAATTAAAAACCAGGAAAAGGAGACTGTGCAAATTGCCAAAGATCATTTG
Source organism: Eucalyptus leucophloia subsp. euroa (assembly GCA_017140325.1). NCBI lineage: Eukaryota > Viridiplantae > Streptophyta > Magnoliopsida > Myrtales > Myrtaceae > Eucalyptus > Eucalyptus leucophloia. The sequence goes on from CM029475.1 coordinate 66,766,405, forward strand.
CTAACGGGAGCAGCCAAGAAATAAGTAACTAATAAACAAACCACAGAGAATCATTTGCCACCCATGAGCAGTTCGTTAATATCCATTGACAGCATTCCTTTTATTTGTATTTCTACTGAGGAAAAGTACCAAAAAAGTCTAAATCAGTTATAAAATATTTAATTGAACTAATTTAATTTTAGCATTTTCATGTTTTGCCAATTTGGTCAATCTAGTGAATTTAGATTGGAATTTCTGACGTGGACATTGGCTGTTCGACGAAGCATGGCCAGCGCTCATGTTACTATTCTTTTTCAATTTTTAAATATTTTTTTGAATTTAAACATTCTCATTTCCATTGACGACCTTCTTTTAGAATAATTCCAGATACATTGGACTAATTTACTTATTGGTAGGTAAAGCGACGTAGGGAGGAGATGGAATTTTCTTTTATAGTCTCAATACGGGGGTTTCAAAATATGGGTCCGAATTTTGTGAAAACATGCAAATGGCCCTAACATTATATATTTACGTAGGTTTATAATATTCTGCATTTTCCATCTTTTTATATACATTACCTGCGCTGGTCTTCCGTTGACGCTGAAAGATAGGGAAGTACCGTGTCCATCCGAAGCATGATCCTTCGAGGAAGCCCCAACTCCAGAGACACATTTCAGTATTCACCCACCGAAGACTAACCCTATAAATATAAAACACCAGATCTCTCCACCCAAGGACCAAGGCAGCATGGGAAAGAACGCGGCAATGGCTTCCATGCCGGAAGCAATGGAAGAGAAGGGATTAGCAGCGATGAGGCAAGAGCTGCTTCTTCATCGTCATCCTCCCAGGCGCGGGCTTGTAAAGCGTCTCATATTTGCCTGCCTGCTCTGCAGCTGTAAAGCCCTTGTCTCTAAGATCTCCGGCCTTCTCCTTGGCCACAGGCTAACGTGGGCTCCCACATCGAATGACGAGCCACCTCTCTTCTCTTCGCTTGCTCACTGGGGTTGCTGGAAGAGATCATCCTAGATCACTCGATAATGTTGATCTGTCGTGGCGTTCGATTCCTGAGTTCTGTGTTTGTGCTCCGCGTCTGTAGTAAAATGGCTGTGTTTTTCGTCTGATGTTCTGCTACTTGTTTTCGATCTTTCACTGTTTCGCTTATACATGGTGCTCCAAAATTCTCGGTAACATGGGCGACTGATTTTGGAAAGTGACGTCACGTTCGGTTCATGTGCACGAGGAAAAGATCCATACAATATACTTCTATTCTGTCTTAATAAAATATTGGGTGCTTGAATACCGGGACATATAATTGTCAATGTATTATCGCCACGTGCACACACTGCAATTTCTTCTCCCGTTAATCTCTCTCTTCGTCCTCCGCCTCTCCCTCCCCGGCCACCTCACTGCCTCGTGGTCGCTCGGGAAGTCGACCTCCGTCACCCACCGTCCTGCCGCGTGATTCTTCAGTGAAAAGGGCAACGGTCCAGTTAATTCCCAATAATGTTTAGCTATGGAGCCACTGAAATTGTTGGAAGTACAGATTAAGAACCCTGAGATTGCTCAAATTCCCAATCTCGTGGCCAATCGGGCTGTCGATTGATTCGCACGCGGAGAAAGTTCTTCGAGTGATATCGCAGTGTACAAGTCGTCAGGGAGCTTACCAGCAAGGGAATTGCAGCCTGCGTGGAAGAACGCCAGGTCCGAGCAGCTCCCTATCCTGGCTGGGATCTCGCTGCTCAGTTTGTTGCCCGACAAGTCGAGCGAGCAGGCAAGGTGCGAAGTGATGGGGTTTGTGGCATCACAGATCGGTGATGGAATTGCGCCCGTGAGGTGGATGTTGCTGGCGAAGCACGTCCCCACCGCCCCCGCATTCCTCAAGAGCCCCCCATTGGTCGCAGCTGCAATGTCCTGAGCCTCGTCCGTCTCTAGCACATCGCCTCCCCTGTCGCCTCCAGAGCCCCATCAGCGGCTATGATTCATCAACTGACTTCTCTCTCTCTCTCTCTCTCTCTCTCTCTCTCTCTCTCTCTCATGCACGACGGCACTGACACAGCAATCGAGCACAAAGTCTACACTTGCATCGGTCTCTTGGGGAATCCTGGCAACATTTACCATGCCCGCACCATCTCTCTCAGCCTTGGCAACTTCTGAGCCTCAGTTCGAGATCATCCCTCTGACGAGTTCATCATCAAACCTCACTCCGTCCACTTTAGATTTCTCGATCATCTAGTATGGTCCACCTCAATGTGTGCGTGATTTGGATTTTGATTTGATTCTTCTGGAACGGCATCTATTGACGCCTAGAAGTTGTGCGGACACCATTTTCACTGAAATCGTGTTATGAATCTAGTTGTTTTTAACTTTATTGCGATCTTGATTTGTTTCAATTCTCTTGCTTGTGCTTGAGTTTTGGAAATGTGGTTGGAAGTTATGTTCTGCTGAGTTGATCTTTAGGTACAATAAGTCCATGGATTCCATTTTAATCTCAACAAGGTGGGGTTTGATCTTGTTTTATCTTTTGCGTAAAATGGTCTAGGCCTGTCCAATAGATAGCGACTTGCTCGGTGCATGTCATTGTCTGTCTCTTAATTTTTCAAAAAATTTAAATTGGACATAGTCTAAATGTTGGAGGAAACAGGATACATTCTCGCCTCCAAATAACCATCTCGCTGCCATCCCGAGACGATACAGGCTGGGCACACTCTCAGAGTCGAGATTGCCCATAATAGGATTAGGCAACTCGCTTCAATCAAGAGAGATTAAAGATATAACTGAGGACTAGCAGGCATTGCAAGAGCATCATTGGCCGACCACCACATCACTAGACTTTTCACTGCATGAAGCAATGGTAATTACTAAATGAAATAAATTCCCAATCTGGCGGAACTCATCAGTGCTAACTAATTCTTCAATGTGTTAAGATCGACGTCATTCAAACGTGATGGCACTACTTGCATTGGTTTGAGAATGAATCAAGCTTTTCGACATTCGTCCTCCAGAAGCTTTGCCTGCGGTGGCTCGTCAGGGCAGAAAGCAACCTCAGCTCATCCACTGCCAGTGAACTTTGGTGCAACGCCCACTCGTCGGGCCACCTCCACCATCTCTATGTTTAAAGCACCAAGGTATTCATCTCCAGACATGCTCCTGAATGAAACCACAAAAGTCTAGAGTAGTGACTTGTGGTTACAAGCGATCAACCTTTTCCATGAAAATTCACCTGTATAATTCAAATAGACAGGAGCATTCTAAAAAGAATGTCATAGTTTAGCAATTCAAATTGCATAAAATGATTAACGTAACAAACCAAATAAACACCTTCAGAAGATAAAAACATAAGGACCCTAAACACTTTACCTGACCAGGGACATATGTCTTATAAGAGAGCTTGGAATTATTTCCATGAAAATTGATGCTGCTTAATTGCAATAACTCTGAAAAAATTTACAAAGGGCGATGAGCAAACGAACTTCTCCATAATAACCTTCGCGTTGTAGCCAATTTACCTGCGTTTGCATCCATTTCGAGTCAATCCTCTCAAACAGCGAAAACATACAAATAACTCGCCAAAAAGAAAAATAAATCTTAATATACAGTTGCAAAGACCTGGACACACAATGTTGCTGTCACGTTAATCATCAACTCATCAGAGCACAACTTTCAACAACATTTCGAAAACTTAAGCATGAGCAAGAGAATTGAAACGAACTGAGATAGAGATAAAGTGAGACGCAACTACGTTCACGATGCGATCACAGTAAAAGGAAGTCCACACAACTTCCAGGCATCAATTGACCCCAATCCAAAAGAATTAAACCAAAACCCAGATCGCTCATACATCAAGGTGAACCTTACCAAAAATCAAGAAAATTAAAGTGGACGGTATGAGGTGTGATGACGAACTTGTTATAGGGATGCTATCGAACGAAGGCCCAGAAATTGCCGAGGTTGAGAGATATGGTGCACGATAGATGTTGCTAGGCTTCCGCAAGACCGATGCTAGCGTAGACCTTATGCTCAATTGCCGTGTCAAAAACAACCGGGGATTTAGCACCATTCATGGCACGTTGGTGTGATCGTCTGTGCATAAGAAAGAGAGAGAGGAGTCAGCTGATGAATCATAGTCGCCAATGGAGTTCTGGAGGCAAAGGGGGCTCGGGACCTAGCAACTGTGACCGGCGCGATTCTTGGGGGAGGTATCGTGCCAGAAAGCTCGAGACCCAGCAGTTGCGACTGGCGGGGGATCTTGGAGGACGCAGATGCGATAAGGACGTGCTGGAGGAGAGAGGAGGGGGGGGAGGGGTGTGAGAGAGAGAGTGTGTCCTGGTTGTTATTCTCTAAGAGACAAAGTGAAGAAAGCCCTTGAAAATTTAAAAAATAAGAGAGAGTTCTAAGCAGGAGATTAAGGGGCTGCATGTTTTTGTTTCTTTTTTCTGTTTAACATAAATTTTGTTTTTTTGTTCTCGGGAATAAAAAAACAATAGAAATGTGTTTGTTTGTATTTTTGTTCAAAATCTGATTTTTGTTCTCGGAACAAAAAAAGAACAAAAATGAGAACAAAAAAAAATGTTTATTGTTCCAGAAACACTTCTTCTCTCTTCTCTTTTCTTCTTATTTTCTTCTTCTTTTTTTCTTTGGCCGATAGCCGGCCTCGGCCATGGCCGGTGACCGGCCGTCGAGGGCCGGTGACGCCATTGAGGGCCAGCGACGCCGTCGAGGGTCGGCGATGCTCGGCCTCGGCGAATCACGGGCGAGGCCGAGCCTTGCGTGCCGGCGAGACTCGGCCTTGCCCAACCATGGTGAGGCTCAGCCTCGCCGTGGGTCGGCGAGCCTTGCCGTGGCTAGGCGAGGCTACTGGCCCCGTCAGCCAATCACCGGAGGACGGCGATCGGCCGAAAGAAGAAAAAATAAAAAATAAAGGAAAAAAGGAAAAATAAAATAAAAATATTAAAAAATTAAAAGAAAAAAAAGAATATAAATTTACCAAACATGTTTCTATTCATTTTTTATTTCCGGAACAAATTTACCAAATACATCTTTCTAGTCAAAAATTGTTCCCAGAACATAAATATATATTTTTTTTATTTACATTCCCTGGAATAATTTTTTAACATAAATGTTACCAAACGTGCCCTAAGTGTAGGCATTTATTTTTACTTGTGCTCAATCCTTTTTCATCATCACATAGTCTGCCAACCAAATGAGAGAAACCACTGGGGTTTGCTTTAGTGGCCACCCTTCCAACTTGGAAGGGGGAGGTGGGAGGTTCGAATTCCCACATTTTCAAAAGGGGTTGGGGGTGGGGACGATTTCGTTTTAGTAGTGGGTTTTGACTCCCACACCTTATAAGGAGGCAAAACAATAGTCTAGAGTGAGTGTTAGAGTGGGAATGACAAAAAGAAAAAAAAAAATAGATGAGAGAGAAAAGAAAGCCTTTAGTTTTAATTTTTTATTTTCCATCCAATCCATATTAAAGGACATGTATCGCCTTTTGAGTAGAGCTAACTAAGCTCACGTACGCCATATGGGCTGGTGACATGGTGGTTATAAATCACTAAATATTTTTTTATCACTTGGACGACTACTCAAGGTTTGTACAATTAGAGTGCAGTCAATGAGTTTCTTTCATCTTAGACTCTGTTTATTTGCAAAAAAACATTTTCCTCAATTTCTAACATTTAGTTCATTTAGGAAAGTAAGTCAATGGAAAATATTTTGCTGGTTAACTGAAAGTCTATGCTTAAATTTAGGAAAATGATTTATTTTTTGGAAAGTTAGAAAACATTTTTTTTTTTAATATGACTAGATATCAACGTTAAGACCCAAACCTCTACACTTAGGTAGAGAAACCCTCATGTTAATTCTCGGTAATCAGGACCAAACCTTCGATGCTTGGGCTCGGATCCATTGACACTGGGCCCGAAGCCATCGTGCCCGTGCTTGATGCCCTTACACCCAAGCTTAGGTCTATAAAGGCTATGGTTGAGTCCCCGATGCTCGAAATTTGATCCCCAGCACTCATGTCTTGGTCCATAAAGGCTGTGTGTGAGTTCCAATGCTCGAGTTCGGTTCCGTGGTTAACAAAATGTTCGTTCTTATAAAAAATATTTTTAAAAACATCCAAAAAATATTTTTTTATTTTATTTTCTTTTCCTTTTCCAACCTGATGACTGGCCACAAGTGAGGGACAAGCTCGCCCAAAGCCGGTGTTGCTCGAGCTTCCTCGAGGTGCTTAGTATTTCAGGGAGGGGCTTAGCAGTCAAGATGAATTGTAGAGCAATCAAGTGGACAACTTATCTTGAAAAAAACATGAATGAGTTATCGAGTCTTAAGTTATTCGGCTGTCCATACCAAAAGTTAATGATTTACCCATCGCGGTAATAGAAAAAATTCTCATATTAAAATGTTTAGAATAATTCATCTCGTCAAATAATTTGAGTAGCCATTATTCTAGATTTAAACAAATTAAATATTCGAATGAGTTGAATATATTACTAGGATAACCATCTATAACATTATTTTTTGTCCACCATTTAAATTTACATTGGAAGTCAAATTAACAAATTCCGCTAATTTGTATTAATAGAATTATAAAATTAGATATTTTCATATAGTCCATAGACTAAATTGAATATTTACAAAAAAAAAAAATTATGGAAAATATTAAACAAATTAAAGATTCAATGATAATATTGCATATTTGATTAAAGTTCACAGATCAAGTTAATCAAATCAAATATTTAGGGATGAAATTGCATATTTAGTCAAAATTTACTAACTATGTATGTTATTTTCTCATAATACAACTACGTGTCTGAACCGTGTTAGATAGGATCTAATATTTTTCCATAAAAGAATGAGAGCCATCGTTAAAACCGGACTTCCCATGCATGGTTTCCGGTTTCTTCTGAACAAGAAAGAACTGAGAAAAGAAGCGACAATTAACAACTCGGAAAAAGGAGGCGGTTCAAACTGCAAAATGCATAGATCATCTGCTCACGTGGGCGGCTAATAAATGACCCACAAATGACGAACTCGGAGGAGGAGAACGCCAACCGCAATGAATCATTCGCTTACGTAAGCAGCTCGTTAATGTCCATCACCAACCTTTTTTATTCATTTGGTGTTTCTTTCCGTCGTCGGCTTGATTAATTTAAAGTATCAGACTCCTCCAAACTTTCCTCGAAATGTAGGTTTTGACCAGCAAACATGCCAAACGACTGAACATATAAATATGATCACCCCATCTCTCCATCCAAGCAAAGACCGAGCCTCCTCTCTCTCCCTCTCTCTCTCTCTCTCTCTCTCTCTCTCTCTCTCTCTCTCTCTATAAAAAGCACGGGAAAGAGAGCGCGATGGCTTACATGCAGGAAGCCATAAAAGAGAAGGAACCTGCAATGAAGAGTCAAGAGGCGCTTCTTCTTCCTCGCCGGCGCGGACGCATAAAGTGTCTCGTGTTCGCCTGCTTGTTCCGAAGCTTTGAAGCCCTCGTCGCTGAAATTCCGGGCTTTCTTCTGGGCCGCTACACGACGTGCGGTCCCACATCATCCTAGCCCGCCCGATAATGTCGATGTGCTGTTGCGTTCGTTCCGGAGTTTCTGTGTTTGTCTTCTGCTTTCGTAGTAGTCTCGTCCGATGTTCGGCCATCTCCTCCGACGTCTTCTGCATATTCGTTTTCAATCTTTTCACTGCTTTTTAGTCGTACATCGCCTTCCAAAATTCTCGATGATGTGGCCGATTTGGGAAAGTGACGTCATCCTATGTTCGATAATTTACATTTTTATATTGGGCGCCAGGTAGGACAGACATTTGTCCACTAATTTGTTGCCACGGGGACACTTTGGGCGCCACTCTACAGAAATTTCGGATCCTTTTCTCTTTCCCTTGTATTTGTTTAAATAATCGCCCCTTTAGGGCCTGTTTGTTAATCATCCATATAATATCTGAATTCTGACTTTTTTGTTTCCGAGAGCCATTTGGAAACATAATTGCTTTGGTAAAATTTTGTTACCGGAAACAAAGTTTTATTTTTTTTATTCTCGAAAGTAGATTTGGAATAAAATTAAAAATAAAAAAAATTAATTCTTACTCCCAGAAACAAATATAAGAATCAAAACCATATTTCTCTTCTCCTTTCCTTTTCTTCTTCTTCATCTACCACCATCCCACAATTGTTGTCCGCCACTGCCTATCGCTGCCAGTCGCTGAAGGCTTGCTAGGCTAGGGCAAGGTCGAGCCTTGATAGTGGCCAAGCGAGCCTCGCGCAGCTTCAGTGAGGCTTGCCTGGCCACCAATGAGGCTCGGCCAATGAGGGCCGACCTTGTTGAGATCGGCGACGCTCTCATGAGGTCGCTGGCCCTCGTCTGGTCGATCGCTGGTTTGACGACCGGCCACTTGAAGAAGAAGAACATGAGAGAGAAAGGAAAAAAAAAGAAAAAAAGGAAAAAAGAAAAAAATTATTTAAAAATTAAAAGAAAATGATTTGGTGTAGAAATTTTGAGCACATTACCAAACGCATTCTATTCCAAAATAAAAAATTTTGGACTATTATCAAATAACTTAAAATGCTTAGAAATTATTCTTGAGAACAAAATGAAAAAGAATTATTTCTTATTAAATTTTGTTTCCGGGAACAGAATTGTTACCAAATGTATCCATTTCTCTCGCTCCTTCCTCCTCCACCTTTTGCTCCCGGTCCACCTCCTAGATAGCACCATCTTTGTATGTCCAATTTTTTTATGTAATTGTTGAGTTCGAAGGTAGCATTCACCACTGATATAAAAATATCTTTCCACAAGCAGCCATCTACACTCTTCATTGTATGCTCTAATTTTCATAACCTTATTAGCGAACACATGTACCGCTAATCCATTCAAGACCTCTCTCCCTCTTTCATAGTGTTTATATCTGGCGGCGGAGCAAATTAAACGTGTTCTCTCTTTCCCCTTGTCTATTAAGGTTCGGAAGCGAGTCACTGAAAATCGAAATCAAAATTCGAAAGAGGGGCGTGCGAACTTTATTTTGGAGCTTCATCCAAGTGGCCGAGTAAGGTTTTGAAAATTAACGACGTTTGCCAAACTACAAAATCCCTCTTGAACGAAAAAAGTCAACACAAGCGTTGGCTTACGTAGGAGAGACCTTACATGATCTGTGTATCGAAGATTAATCCTTTCTATATTGTTGATCATGACTGAGCAAAATTCTATAGGTGGAGGTGCATAGTATCGAAGATTAATCCTTTCTATATTGTTTTTTTTTTTTTTATAGGGGCTCAGCGGTCAAGATGAATTGGTCTAGAGCTAGATTATAAGTGGGTTGTCGATCTCTTTTATGACTTTTGACTGTTCCTCTAGTTCGATGGGTTTGGTCAATACTGTGGCCCAAATGGATGTGAGCACCACTGAAGTATGTTGGCCTATATAGCCTCGTTTCGGCAAAAGAGCAAGTCCATTGTGGCCTTGTTGCTAGGACATAAGCCATGCAAGTAGGTTGATTTTGGGCCTAAAGCCTGAGATCCACATCCATGATCGCCGATTGCAGAAATTGTTAGGCATTGATTGCAACGGCGATTTGAAAGAAAAAACATAAACTTCTGAACAGATTGCCTTTATCATGCGATGGTTGAATGTGTGGAGTAATTGATTAGAGGTGGGAGGACGTGCAATCCTAGAAGGCTGCTAACATTGGGTCAAAGCTGTTGGGCCGATCCCAAGGCCCGATGTGGGCACCGGACCCGCACGCCACGAACAGGAAAGTTTTCTGAATTTTACTCCGGAGGACTCTCTGATATGTAAGTAAAGTAAAGAGTAAGGTAGAAAGAGAGAGCTAAAAGAGGTAGGAATGAGACATACCACAATGTTGTCCAGCCCTCCTCTATTTAAAGGCCGCTCTAAACGTGACCTCCAAGCGAGTCCCTTGGATGGGCCGCACAGCTAGATATCCCTCGGCTTGTGCCATCTCGGTGTCATTTGAGGTCTATGTATTTATCAAGTGAGAGAATACCATTCACACTACCAAATAAGACCCTTAGGTTTTTTTTTTTTTTTTTTTTTTTTTTTTTTTTTTTTTTTGTGCAAAAGACAAACCAGCTTGGCAACTCTGAAAAGGGTTATTTGGTGTTGTAGAATTCATAATGTGAATCATTGATCATCTTGCACTATCCCCCTTATGCAAAGCGAAGGTAAAAAGAGTTAAAAGACTAGAAGGTGAGAAGGGAAGTTGAGGAAACTACATGAGTAGATTCGATGAGGTAACAAAACCTTAGGGGGAAAAAAGAGTAGATAGAAGACTTGCCTCTTGACCATCTTAGTTTTCAGCCTCCGATGACTGCTCATATTTTTAGGTCACTACATTAGTCGAATCCACAAGTAAGCCAAAGTGGTCCGAGAGCCAAAGTGGTCCGAGCTAGAAGATATTATTTTGTTTTCGCCCTCCTTATCTTCTCTTTTTTTATGCTGCTGACCGCAACATTACCAAAGTGGTCCGAGCTAGAAGATCTTTTCTGTTGATGGTGACAAACAACCAAACTCTTTGCACTTCTGACTAGCAAATTGTAGGGCCAAATACTATTTCAAGTATATTATTATCGACCACCATCGCAAAATAGTATCCCCAATGGACCAAGGAGATCTTCTTGGATATTAAGACCTATTTCTAGAGATTTCCCTCGTCCCAATCTATGATGCTCTAATTTTTTATTTGGGTGATAAAGCAAGCAGCTTCTCTTTGCAAAAAATTTGACTTTAGTCATGAGGGAAATACCAAAGTGAATATTTATTAGATATGTACTTTAAAAAAGTTGATTTCTTTTTTATGTGTAAGTAATAAGAAGGGATTTTTTTTATTGTTGAAGTCCATCATCGGGTGAAAATACTTTCAAGAAATTGTGGAAGTAATGCGATGACTACATACTATAATCTCAATGAATACAATGAAGCCACATATATGTTGCTTCATGTATTGTATTCCCAATTTAGATGACCTCATTTGGTTTCACTTTTAAGATCACGAGGATTCACTACATGAATTTCCTTGAGTTTTGACAAAAGCACACCAACCACGTGATTTTTGAAAATTTATGCATTTTCTACGACCAGGTAATGTAAAAATTTGCAATTGAACATTTAGATTGAAGTTTAAATTGGTTGATGTAATATCGACATGTAGCAATTATAAAGTCTTATGAAGGTGCACCTATGTGTTTGTTCACTCGGTATATGGTATGATATCATATTATACTCACAACTGATATCATGTTATACTCACAACCATTAAAGGATAGATATGATATCAAATTGTATTACTAATGCAGGAGTATCCAATCCAAAAATTTAAGTTGATATAAGCCGTACAAACCACATAGACAAGCCCTTTCTCATGTGTAAGCTGGATTGAGAATGACAAGTGGAATTAACAAACGGGGGAGTCTTACACACGAAATAAACTAGGGGGTGAAACCTGATTTTGTTACTGTGTCAAAAGGTCAAACCCAAAGTCTATACTAATAGATGGAGAGAGACCATATTAGTATAAAGTTTAGATAAACCCATAACCAAGCGTTATGGGGTAAGTGTTTAGGAGAAGTTTCATGCATACGTTTGCTTTGATGAAATACTACCGGTGTCTCTTATATTTTAGATTGCCTCGAAACATTGCTTAAAAGGTAAAAGTTGAACCAAACCAAGAACTTCAATGGATTTGAGCAAGGAAGCTCAATCCCATGTCGAAGAGCTGAACTCAGTGTTGAAGGTTCGAACGCTACGTTTCGCGAGACAAGAGGCATATTCTCCTCAAAATAGAGGGGGGGCTGACTCTCTGGACATGTTGCGAGTTGAGAGGACCAGATTATCGTGCATTATCTCATATACGACATGATTTACAGCTTGTTTTTCCTAATTGTAAGATGGTTTATAACAAATGGCGTTTACATGAAATTCATAAAAGTTGCCAATTTGATTCCCTAAAGTTGCAAACGGTCATGTTGAAGTATTAGTTTTTGTGTCCGATCCGTTAAACGTTATGACTAAAGTGCATTCTTCCATCCCCAAACTCTTTTATTTAATCAAGCACCAAGCTTCAGTCCTAGATTTTTTTGAAAATGAAAAGATCATATGCCACAGAAATACTTTTGCGGTTCCTGCTTGCCAAGGCATTAAAGGGTCCAGAGGGAAGGTATTCAAGTTCAAATTTTGGTTACTACGCCGTCAACTGCCTAGAAAATTAAAACCTCATCTCAATTTTTCAAAAGACTTGTAAAATCTTGAACTTATGTTCGGATACACCTGTCCATACTAGAACCTGGGTATATGTAACTCAATATATCGTGTCAAAATATATTAATATTGACATGTAGACCTGTATATAAATCCTTTGTAATCAATTTGAAACCCGAATACGTCTTAGCTTATAATAGGGTAGTCAACAGACAACTTTTTGCTGAAAAAGAAATGATCGAACGGGCCATTTTAGTGTCCACCGCTCATCTGCGCATGTCAATTATTATGCATCTTCCCTTAATAAAAAAATAGTGCAGTCACGATCATCGATTATAATAGTTAAAGCATCCATCGATTACAATTTGAATTTGCTAGAACAATGGTGCGTTTAACCGTCACTAGATCAGCTCATGGTAGATTAAACTCTGGTAATTTCTCTTGCGAAATCATCTCAAGTAGCGTAATAGAACTGCAGCTTTCGATAATATAGCGGAGGAAAAGATAGTTATTATCAAATGTCCCATAATCGAAGTGAGGCACCACTTTCTCCTGAAGCTTTTCCAATCATCATCACGGGCACACGTGCTAACCCTTTATAGCGGTCGAGTTTGCAATTTTCAATCTCAAATGGAAGGTGTCCAATCATGTCAAACCGAAACAGACATAAGGTTAAGTCTGCACGAGGATGGCCACTGGGTCATGTTGCAATTCCTTAGGACAAAGTTCTTTAACACAGATGTAGACCCCTTCCAAATCGTTCCTTATCAAGCATATCATGAACAAACGAATTCTTGATCATATCCCTACTCCTTGATTATGTGGGCCATTGCTTTTGTCTGCTTGCTCAACGGGGACCAAACTTTACACACTGTGACAAAAAAAAAAAAAAAAAAGGTTCGGATGATCTTTGAAATCTCTATTTCGCATTTACGGATTGCTCATGAGCCATCAACATAGTATGATCTGCAAAAGTTAAGTCTACCATGACTTTTGAATTGTGGGTACACGTAAACTTAAAAAAAACCCTTCATTTTTTCCTATCACTTTCTCTTCTTTTCCTTGCCCGTCGAGAAAGATGTTATACACTCCTGAAGCGTTTGTGCGATCTTAATCAGGCCGGCAAACAAAACATTACACACACGCACTAGAAAAAAAACACCACTATATAATAATGTGGCAAGAAAGCTGAGAGAGTCCGACACGTACACACAATGATATAACCGCCCAAATGATCCAAAATATGAGGGATTGGGGGGGATCTATACAGACGAGAGATGGGACAAAGTGATGACACATATAAGACAAACCATATGATGATCCACAGCATCCAAAGCCCATGCATGTCCAAAACTAATAAAAAAAAAAGGAAGGAAAAATAGCAAGAAGAACAACAAGGTGAACACCCAAAACTAGAGAGAGATTTAGGCTTTGGGAGATAGGAACCAGTGGATGAAGCTTTGGAAGGTAGCGACGTCACTGCGATAGTGGGTCTGCGTGAACTCAAAGAGGTCGGACCATGTGAAGTCCGGGTACTTCCTTGGCACTTCCTTGTCGGTCCCAAGAAGATCTGGTGGGGGTCTCACAATCCGGTCCTCTCTCGGGCACACGAAGAACACCAGTGACTTCCTCTCCCTCTCCCTGTTCACCACCGCCCTGTGCAAGCAGCTCTTGTACATCCCATTCGTTAATGCCTGCATCTCAATACTTTCTCGATCAATTGCCATTAAAACAACTGTTGAGATGGCTTTCTAACTCTAACTCGACAAATATTGAAACCATGGATGATGTCCTAGGGTTTTGGGTGAAATCTCAGAAGAAAACAATTCGCCCTCCTCTTGTCTCAGTAATGCTTTAGTTTCACTCTTACAGCTCCTCACGTATCACACTCTCATCTTGAACAAACCCTAAATTATTATGGAGATGGAGGCAATAAAACTAGTGGTCCCACGAGTGCCCACGTCGCCTTGCATGTTCATTGGCAAGCACATACGGTCGAAGGACAAGTTGGCTGATGATTCAGCGGAACAGCTAAAACACAAGACGAAAAGTAGAGGTCGAGGTAACTACTGTTCCAACGATGACAAGTTAGTATTATTATTTCTAGCTACTCCGATTGTTATTGACCCAACGATGTATAACCACTTCACTCGGCCAATTTCATCCTGCCTGTTTTAGTTGTGGCGCGTCAAATCATTATCAAGAATGATAGATTTTGCATTACTGGGACGAGAACCAATAAAAGTACAATTTTTAGTATCAAGAACGGACAAGAATAGCGCCACAAGTCGACTATATATGAATCGACCGGGGATGATTTATTTGACTGGACAGTATGGACTACTTTTAGTTAGAATTACTCGGATTGTGCAAGCCTTTTTCCTGGCTTGCCGTGTATCTTTTTTCAACTTCTCTTTTCATGATAGGTTCACTTTAACAAATTATAAAGAGGCAAAGCTAATTGATGAGCAACTTTTTCATCGTTCTATTTTGGACGCTTACGTACATCATCTATATTGCAAGTCCTAAATTCGTCATATCCAAACTTTAGACATGTGACCTTTGAGGTTGTTAGAAAGTTAACCCCCAAAGTTAAATTTTTAAATGAAAGTAAGTTACATTAATACAAATACTATTATAATTCCGTACCTAAGCATGTTTGGTATTTTATAACAACCGCTCTCACATGTATATCACAATAAATCCCTATAAACAACAGGAATGAAATTGCGGAAATGAAACTAGGATGAACAAGAGCCACACCCAAAATACGTTGATATACAATTGGGCCAGGATGGATGTGGAAACAGGCTCACCTAATTCCAATTCAAGAACTTTTCAAATTGGATTATTTCATGTGAGTATGAGACTTATTACAATCCTGTATTTAAGTAATAAGTGATATTTTATGTCGGTCATTACTTTGCTCATTCTTACTATTCGAAAAACAACAGAAATTATGTTGCAAGATCATTATATATTGGAAAAGAATCAGCGATGATGATGATATCGATGAGTGTATTTTGAAAAATCCTCCGACTCATTGCAAAAATAACAGTAATTACTAGATTTATCAAAGTTTAGAACTTTCAAATGGAGTTGGGAAAAAGTTGTGGGAAAGTACCATGAAAGTGTCTCCAATGTTGATGACGAGTGCGTCTTGACGAGGCGTGATGGCTTGCCACTTGTTGCTGGCAAAGACTTGGAGGCCACCGACTTGGTCCTGGTGGAGGATGGTCAAGGATGTCGGGTCGGTGTGAGGACCCGTGCCCATCGTGAGCCCGTGGTTCAGGCACGGCGGGTACGAATTGCACCTCATTATTGAGCTCCCGTCCTCGAAGAAGTCCCTGTAGTGCATGCGGTCGATCCCCAAGCTTTTCGCCAGTAACTCCATGATCACCAGCGCTAGCTCCTTCATCGCTTCACAATACTTCTGGTACACCCATCTGATTAAGAACGCGTGCGTATTTAGGGTTGAGTGACAGTTGCTAATGAAGATGAAGATAAAGATGAAAATGAATGAGTTGCTTGTGTACAGAATTTTCTCCATTACCAGGGGACCTCACCAAAGTCACGTCCCACGATCATCTAAGTAAGGCACCTGTTTATGAAAGGGCTTTGGCATCATAATTGTGAAGATGCCTATAAATGGAAGTACTGCTTTTCACTGTCTATGTTTTCATGGAAAGTTAACCTATTTTTGCAAATCTATAATGATTAAGTTCAAGACTTTTCCATGCATGCATTGGTAGCGGTATATGAGGTAAGAACAGTGGGCGCCCCCCCACAAGAAAAAAAGAAAAAGCAGAAAAATAACTTTGAAGGACGCATTGTTCTCTGATATAAAAGGGAAGAGATTAACCAGTAACTGAATGAAAATTTAAACCTTTATTTTGGCAAGATGTTAAATTTTGTAATTCTATGACCAACTCATCTATGTTTGCATTTAGGGCGATCCACTTTCAACATTATTTTTTAACTATTGACATGGAGAAAATTCAAGACTCATGCAAAGTATCTAAATCGGGTTAAATAAAAAAGCCTAAGATCAGCCCGAGGTACTTTTTTTTTTTAATTTTTTTTTTGTTATTTAAGGCTGTGGAGTTATTTATTTTGATATATATAGATATAGATATAGACAACATTAATAACCACAAAAATTATCTTACCCTGTACGTTCAAAATCATCGCCCAAGACAGATTTGAAGTAATCAACCACCACAAGCTCAGAGCTCTCGTTCTTGCGAAACTCAAAAGAGAAAGTCTCCTTCCATGGCAACTTGGATGAGTACCTATCCGCATGAGCACCGGAGTAACCAAACACTCCACCGGGCCTCCTCTTCATGCCGAGCTTCTTGCTGATGGGGAGCTTGAAAATCGAGTCAATCTCATTGTGGGCGGCGCTTATGAGGCCTGGGTCGACTCCATGGTTGATGACTTGGAAAAAGCCATGGTTGGTGCAAGCAGTCCTGATGAGCTCAGCTGCTCGGGAAGTTGCTTCTTCATTGCCTTTTAGGAAGCCTGACAAGTCTATGAGTGGCTCTTTGAGGTCTTCTTGGGTGCGAACAAGGTCTTTGTGTGGCCAAATGAACTCTTTTGGCAAGTTTGGTTGCTTTTGAAGCAAGGAGGAATCAAATACGAGGGTCTCCTTCCCATCCTTTAGCTCCATTGCAGGACATAAAACATGGGTTGATGGGGAAGTTCTTGTGTCCAATAAGAAAGACATGTTTTTTTATGCTCTTTTGCTGCTGAAAAAGCTGGCTACTTATAGATCAACCACAGGAAGGGGGCCATCGGTTCGGACAACGAGACAAGGAGAGATTATTGAGAATAATTTTTTTTTCTCTTTTATTTAGACTCGGAAGTATCGCCAAAGAAAAAGATAATTATATCTTAAATTATAATGCAAAAAAATCATATCATCCTCAACTTGAAAAATTTTTGTGCATTACGTCGGCTAACCTGCAATCCTTGGAGTCTTAAACAACGCAAGTGGCTTAGTGGTTTGTGTGCATCGGAGTGGATTTATTGAATGGAAAATTGTAAATTACCCATGTTGTGAAAAATTGATGAAAATGTTCGAATACTTAAATAATAAACCATACCTTTATCTAACAGTTTAAATTTTTAGAACAATCGACCGTGATCCATAAAATCTCACATGATATTAAAATTGAAAATCATGAATTAAAATCTTATTAAGCCTCATTTGCTTTTCCATTTGAGATAGATTTATTCAATTGCAAGGATGAAAATCTATTGACCTCAACTAACTGAATAAAATTACCTTCTTGTATTGATGATATCAATCTAGTCTTTTTTTTTTAAAAAAAAAAATTACCTAACGCTTGAAAAACTTGATTTGATACTTTAAAATCGTTATTCTAACTTTCGTAATGGATTTAAAGCCCATTTGGTTATCTGTGGCTGAAAGGTAGCTATGCTGTGAAGTACGTTGATATGCTTGGTAATACGTATTTTAAAGTTGCAACACTTTAAAATTGAGTAATCAATGAAAATCCCATTAAAGGTAAACATCCTTAATGATTGCTGAGCTGTTGTAGAAAAGTTGTATTGAATTGCCTCTTATTAGGCACACTAATGATGTAAAAAGAGTTTTATGCCGTTATCATTAAAGAGTTGAGACGTATATATTTGATAGTTAATTACGCAACTAAATTTTCATATATCAATATCACATTTACAATAGTAATATGAATTATTTACACTGCAAGTATACCTAATAAAAATTCCTTTCCTTATGTGACAATTTAAGGATTAATCATTCCCCATCCATCATGTTGCGTGTGAGACTAGTTGATTAATATCACTTATCTGCGATATCGCCGACTCAGATATGACATTCTTGTCATCTTATATTAACACATTACTTCACTCGAACAAGCTGGAAGAAACAATTTGTCTTCGAGTGGTTGCGACATTGATAATTTGATGGTAACAATGTGGACATTTGGGGATGGAGGGGCCGAAATGTGATGTTTGGGAACAGTTCTGGGACCAAGACTAGAATTCACCTTTCTTTTCTAATTGAGTTATAATGGAACGACAGGCAAAATATATATTTCGATTGATCTAGGAATTCGGTGCAATACTCAATAAGATCACAAACTGCGATCAAATATTTAAATAAAGTAGGACATAACCAACACTCGCAATTAATCCATTACATTTCTTAGCATGCCAATTTGATAAATTGGTCTTGGACTACTGATAATTATTTCAATGAATCATTATCAACGACAGGGTTGAGAAAGGTTATTAAAGATTGGGAGTAGAGAAAGGCCAAAAGCCACCCATTTTGTAC
This sequence comes from Eucalyptus leucophloia subsp. euroa, assembly GCA_017140325.1. NCBI lineage: Eukaryota > Viridiplantae > Streptophyta > Magnoliopsida > Myrtales > Myrtaceae > Eucalyptus > Eucalyptus leucophloia. Next base: position 66,784,921 of record CM029475.1, read on the forward strand.
CTAATTATCATTAACTCGTGCATATCTTATATGCCTAAAAAATCCATTAAAATGTAAGTTGTCATAAAACAGTCCATTGGAAAGGTTGAAGCAAAGGTTTGGAGAAGAGGGTTAAGGGCGAGCAGCAGCCACTAACCCAATCACTTTCTCACTAACAAACAACTAGACCACTTAATTTTTTAAATTAAATTGGAACATTGTATTCTGGTAGAATTATTAAAATATGACATGTACTAAGTGTTAGAGAGAAAATTACTTGATGGATCCTCATTGATTTCCCCCTTAGGTCATGATGGATCCTCAATGACTATATTAATCAAGCTAACGATGCAAAAACTATTGCACGAGATTAGTTTAACTAATCACACGTCAAAGACTTGTTGGACAGTTGGATATGATTGGCTTGTTTAGATATGAGAATTTGATACGCCACTTTATGGATTCAGTGCATGAATCAATATTTGTTCTGGTAGGCTTTTGTACTCTTACCATACTTACAGACTCGTGGTTAAAAAAGTTGAAATTTCAAGGCTGGACGTGACTTTAACCATCTTTAATGCTCCATTCGTCCTATACGACGGTATATTGTCTCTCTCTCTCTCTCTCTCTCTCTCTCTCTCTCTCACCGGAATAAAGTATCTGTCAAGGGTGCATGCGGGTGAAAAAGGACGTAAGACACGAGACAAAATACATGCATTCCAAGATCGTCATGGAGAGGAGTAGACAAATTTGGTTAATGAGAATCAATTTCCAAATTCCAACACTAGTCTTGTTCCACGAAGAAGACAAGAAATCATGTGACCCCGATCCCTTTCCTCACAGTTGTCCACCAGCCAAGTGCAGCCCCCCATGCCCATAGTCATTTGTTCTGTAATAAGATCATTTCTCCTAGGGCTAGAAATATTAAGAAGAAAATAAGCTGATTTTACTACGTGCGTGGCCATCTGTGTACTGTCGCGTTTTTCCAGCTAGGCCCGCGATGCAAGGAGAGGCTGGAAAAGCCCCGGCCCGCTCATCTTTGTGAAAATTTTCATGTACTATTTTGCTGTTATATGAACAGTCTTGAATGACAAGTTAGGTTCAATTCTAGGGTTTAGACTTATGACGACGACCACCCATCTGGTCAAATCTATTTTACACATGGCCAGAGCCATTAGTGCTCGCAGTAGAGTCGTCCATGAATCAAGCCGCAATCCTTTAAATAAATAGCGACAGAGTAAATAAATCATAGGAGTTAGCTTTAGCTTCTTTTTAAATAAGAACAATGCAGAAGAGGGAATTTTAAAATTTCTATATATTTCTTTAAACATATCAATTGATAGTATATGAGTTTATTTATAAGTTTTATTATATGACTATTTAAGGTAACAAGGTATTACCACATCAATTATAATCCATCACGGTTATGCACAATTAAGAGAGAGATATGTACAATGATGTTGTAAATTAAGTTGGATTACAACCAATTGCAATGGAATCTACCTATCAGAATCACACAATTGTGGCCATATATTCTCTTTGCAGAAAAAAAAGTAAATAACACAGCAAATAAGAGGCAAGAAAAATGATACACCAGAATTTTTACATGGAAATCCAATGTGGGAAAAATCTATGGATGCTGATTCAGGAACAGCTCCATTATAATCAAGGATGTTGATTCAAGAGCAGCTTCACTATAATCAAAGGATTGCAATTAACACTCTAATGGTGTTTCTCTCACCATAGATTTTGACAACTATCACAAAACAAATTGTCACTTGATGAATTCTTAAGATCTCTCTTGTTTATATACATTATTGAAAACTCTTGTAATCTCTCCAAAGAAATTTTTGGTGCACATAGAAACCTCCACCTAAGCCCTTTTGTTTATAGTGGTAGACCTCCACCTAAGTTAGAAATCCTCCCAATGAGAAATCTCCTAGATTAATTGGAATTTCTCTAATTCAGTAATCACCAAAATTGGTTCCATCTTGGTATTCTTCCTAAATAAGACTCCTTATCTAGACTTCTTCCATTTCAGTGTCCCACCATAATAAGACTCTTTCCTATTAGGTATTCTTGATGAGCAATCATCGGGATATTTCAAATCGACTCCCAAACATGTTGGGTTGCTCCCAAAAATCATGATGGATATGGAGAATCTAGGAAAACATATTGTTTATCTCTAACACTTTCTTAAGGGCAAATCACAGTGAAACTACATTAAACTGTCAGTAGAGTTGAAAATACTATATCGAATGTTTCCAATCGAAAAGAGTAGGTTGGAGGAAGTAAGTGTGTTAATGCTGAGTCATTAGGATTTTGGTTGGTTAGAGGTTGTAAAACTTCTCCCTCTTTGAGCAAAAATTCTCATTATTTATGGGAAAAACCATCTTATCATATGTCTTTGAAGAGACTATATCATGGGAAAATTCAATGACATAAATAGTGTAATTAACTCGTGGTATGCAAAGGCCAATAAGTTGCTAACATTGCGAGACTTACAGATTTTGACTTGAGCCATGCAAGTTCTCTTTTCTCTTTTCTTTTTTTAGTTATTATTTTAAAGATTTTTCTCTCTATTGGCTCTTTGGCGTTTTATACCAACGAAATCCACCTAATAAAGATTTATGATCTGAATCATTTAACCATCTTGTTCAGGGATACGAGGCTCTATGGGCCCCTATGTGTATTGTAATTATTGGGAGAAGGCATCATTGTCATGATCTCAGCTTCATTTATTATGAAAGCTTTTTATGTCGGAAGTGAAAACAATAGAGGGATTAATTGCTGACCACAAATGCCAGATGCTTAGACAAATCCATACGCCACATGTCCACAGATTATATTCCCAGAATAGCGCGAGATCTTCACAACTTTCTGATGATTTTTTGTTGAGATGCCTAACTAAGCTTAGCTCTAGTTTGACATTTTGATCCAACAACTTATTTGATCTTGCGTTTTCTTTCTTCGGCTTTTGGATGTATACGACGAACCCGACAGGATCAAACATCGGGAAAACCAAAAACAAAATTACATAGTGGGAAGTGCGACTTTGGACTAGACTAGTGCAAACAGACGAAAGGCCTGATTCATTGGGACATGTTCCTTATTCGAGATCGATTCTAACAATATTTCCGCGATTTGTTTGGCCCTACACCTACTTGCGCTCAATGGCCTTGAAGAGTCCTAGCTAGCCAAAACCTAGCAACAGTGCATCTAGTTTAGTCAAATGCATCATTATCAATTATAAAAGACAATTTATATAGAGGTTAATCAAATTTTTCACATGATTTTGACTCGGTTATTGTGGATTTTGATGTATGTGTGGTTTTTGGTTAGATATGCTATGCATAAACGTTGCTATTTGGAAAAAAAAAAATTGTCCAAAAAGTTCCCTACTTATTGCACTTTGATAAAATTAGTCTTCAATCTATTGTACTTTGGCCATATTCAGTCATAAACATTTTAATTACATTAATTGAGTTATAAACATTTTCATGTTTTATCAATTGAATCTATTTAACCAATTTTGACCACAAAATACTAATGTGGCGGTTCAAGTGTTGATCATCCTACATAGCATTTGGCACTAACGTAAACAATTTCTTTTTTTTTTCTTAAAAAAATTGAAATTTTTTCCATTTTCTGTTTTTTCTTTCCTTTTTGCTAATGGCCAGTCTTAGGCATGGCTGAAGAGGGCTGAAGAGGGCTGTCCTTGTTGGGGTGAGGTTGCTCCTAACGATTGATGGCTGGAGAGGGCTGGGCAAGGGTTGCAACTGCTGGGGCGACAACCACCGGTGGAGCTAAACCCCCCTTGGGCAAGGGTGAGGGTTGATCGATACTAAATAATAAAAAATAAATAAAATAAATAAAATAAAATAAATAAATAAAAGATTAGAAAAGATAGAAGGAAAAACAAAAAAAATGAAAAATTATTAAAAAAATTATTCAAAATCTATGTCAACAAAGGACAATTAATGTCTAAGTCAACAATTTTAAGTAAAAAATGGCTTAGTCGACTTGATTAGCAAAATGTGAAAATATTTATAATTCAATAGGTGAATTGATAAATATGTCATAGGTTTATGATTTTTTAGACAATTTTCCTCTTGTAAATCTAATTTCATATGATTGTGTGTGTGTGAGGAAAGCGTTAGCCTTAATCTCAAGCGAATGTGAGTCCACCATTGTTGGCACTTTTAGCAAATTCTATGGCCATCTAGGGTAAAAGCTTCTCAACGAGACCAATCAATCAGAGACACTTGAGAGTATAGGAACTAGGAAAATAAAGCCCAAAGTAAACATCACACCTTTCGCGATACTTCTCTGCGAGATAGAAGGGCCCCATTGCCTGCCGCCGCCACCTAAATCCGTGACCCCAAGAGAGAATTCTCAGGTTCAGGTAACGTCTCGCCGATCCTTGCCGTCCGATGTTTTGCGCGCGCGCACGACATCATTGGACGCGTTGGCGATGGTAAAGCACATCGGAGAAATTCACGTGGTCCTCGGTATTCGACCCATATGCCCTGCTCGTGAATCAGAAACCCTCATGAGGCTTGTTCGTAACCTTGGACATGTGTCGCGCACGTGAACGCGGCACAGCATGCGGGCCATCGGGGCGTTTAATTGGGTGTCCGTCGCAATTGGGGTCCTGTTCTTGATTTGCACCTGCGAGAGATTGGTCGCGTCACCATCAAGATCTTTGCATTCAATTGCATGAACAGGCGGAACTTGTCCAATCGGATTTTGAGTTGTCACACGATTATTAGGCTTGGCGTAGATAGCGGCAGATCTCGTACCACCCACGTGTTAAAGCCTTCTTTCTGGTGAGTTGGGCATTATTTAGCATTAGAAATGCAACCTACCCCGCTCCATCTCACGCGAGACAAATGTGCAAGGAGTAACGGTTCATGAAATTTGTGGCTTGCATGTATCACCTCGACTCTCGAGAGTCATGCTTGCTGCACCCCGTGGCCCATATACGACTTAGGTTTTAGAAATCGTTGGTATTCTTGATGCTGTGGTCTTCGACATGGGAGTCAGCTTGTCACATTTATGACTCGGGAAAAATAAAAAAAGCGTTGACATCACCATCCTTATGGGTTCCTACACCCTACGCCCATCTCCTGTTATCACTTATCAGTCATTGGTTTTGTGTCTTTTGCCTACATTTATGGCTAACAAGCCTGCGCGTGAGGAAACCACGAATACCCCAGCTAGGTGATACTAGAATTACGAAAGCATGATTTGCTTAGCGTGATTTACGCACCATGGATGATTGACACATCTGCCAGGGAGTTCTCACGGATGATGTTTTAATAGGTACTCTAACTATGGCAACAAAAGAGACTTGCCACAAACGAGACTCAGTGGGATGGATCAGAAGGTTGATTAGGCCTGTTAGACAGAGTGATTTGAATAAAGCTATTGAACATGAAAGAACAATGAGAACCAAGTTAAGAAGATAAAGAATCCCTCTGGAAATCAGCAAAATCCTAATTATTAATTTCCCAAGAGTTAATAAGCCCAAAAGATTTTCTCAATGAGATTATTTTTCTGAATGGAGAAAGAGAGAGCTAAACTAGCGATGGAAAAGACAAACACGGGCTTCCGCCTTTGTTGCAACAATCATGGTTATGATCTCTGAATACGTTGACTTGACTACCCTATGTTAATTTTTACATGCCAAGGTTTAAGCTCGAAAGCTCATGGAGGTTCCTTTAAAAGCCTAAATCACAAGGTAACAACTGGGGAAGTAGTCTTTTTTTTTTTTTTTTTTGATCATTAGGCTTTCGTCTAATTTTTAAGCTCGAACAGCAAGTTAAATTGGATATTTGAAACTACAACTAGAAGTAATGGATTGAAGAGTGTTCTCAAATGCCCTCTAAACTATCACATTGCGAAAATGATAATAGGAATAGTAAGTGTGATTACGAAAATGAGACGGCAGACTACTACATAATTTATGGTCAAGCAGCATTGTTAAAACTTTATCATATCACCTAGTAAATTAATTTTCTGAATAAATTTGTCCATAAAATTGCCATTTCTCTGAGAAGATTTACATAGACCCTTTTTATTTTATAATGAGGAAGCCCATACCTTAGGTAGGTGAACCCATTTCTATGACATGCCCTACTGACGTCATGGTCTAATCAATATGCGAGTCAAAGGCTGGGAAAGTAGCTCGAACTTGGAACTGTTTTCACTTGGTGGTGTGGCTAATTGGATCTGTGTGTTGTGCATCTCTAATCTAACAACGTAAGTTCGTTATTTAACCACTAAGCCAACCCCGTGAGGTTATCAATACACATTAGCTAATTTAATAAAATAAAAGTCTTGGCAATGTAAGTCAGAGATGTGTACACTGGAGCTCACATAGAGAAAAGATAAACTTCAACAAGCAAAGTGATTTCTTCATACATAGAGTAACTCATATGCAAAGTCTATACATCTCTCTCTCTCTCTCTCTCTCTCTTTTCGGTGAGAAAGAAGAAGACATATCCACACATGGCAAGGTATGCCCGGCTTGCCAGCTTTCTTTGCCAACCAAATGAAATGGCATGTTCAATTTCAATGACGCAAATAAATTTTAGCTGTCATAGTTTGAGCTTATAGGGCATGCATTTTCTGGGGTATTTAGAAGATGAATTCACATCTTCAGTTCCCTCCTGGAAATGTCGCCAGAATGATCCAACCGATTAGTTTGAGGGAATTAGTTTCTTAACGAAACATGTAACCATAATTAAGAAAGTGAACATTTATTTTGAGAAGAAATTACTCTAATTGTTTTTCCTCACTGCAGCAATTTGGGGAGATTTGGACCTACCCATATTTAGGTAGGCTTTTCATTAAATCCTTTGTCATGTGGCAATATGTGCCAAGCGACTATCTACAAGAAATAAAGAAGAAAACGCTTTCTCTATCTTCAATTATTATGTGTACATGTCTCTCCATATTTCAAATTGTAGGGTATGTTTGGATGATATTTGACTTCTTAGCGACTAACCTTCGACTTTTATTTATTATCGAACAACGAATATATATATATATATATATATATATATATATATATATATCGATGAGGAAAAATGGGTCATTCTAAATCATTTTATTTTTTTTCAAATTTAAATTTAAAATATTTATGTTTATATTTAGATGTCGATTAACAGCTTTCACTTTGAATAAAATAAAGGCCTAACAAGTTGTTAGTACAATTTTAGACCAAGTTATTATTATTATTTTTTTAAGTTTCCCCAGACAAATATCAATGTATTATGGCCCAATGAGTCGACATGACCCCAAGATTTTCTGAACGAAGACTGTGACCGATTCATGAATGAGCAACCTTTAGCCTACCTCCCAAAGACCTTTTTAAGATTCTTATGAGCTGAGTGGGAAAACGAGCACATGTTGACATTGGAAGGCTACACTGCTAGGGAATACTAAATTGAGCACGTCTTGACTTTGGAAGATTGCATGGTTAGGGAATACTAAATTGATCAACTTGTGATAACATGATGCTTTTAGTTGATTGTTAGGCCTTTAGGTTAAATTTTGATTTGCTAAAAACTCCAAACTAAATTTGCAATGAAAAGGACAAGCTAATTGCTTGAATGATATCAGTAAGAACGCATCACTTCAAGTCACGCCAATTTCATGGATACATATTCCTTATCATAACTTGGACATTTATGTGAATTCATTGAGGTGAAACCATCATCTACGAATTATTCTTAGATAGATACATAGATTGTTCTAGTAATGAAGCTAAGATCTGCCGCTTAAGTGTGGCGCGGAAGGAAGGGACTCGATGCAAGTTTTTCGTTAAGATTTTCTGTGGCCGTGGTCGCAGCTTTCCTGTAAATACGGATTCTTTACGATTGGTTGTGAGCTGCTGACTTGACACGTGAGTGCCGTCCACTGCCGAGTTATTCTTCCATGCATATAATGTGAGGTCGAAAGTATTATGGGCTGTCGGATCGTTTGGGTCCATGAAATCCAACGGATCGGTCCATGACGGCTGGGCTTACTCGAGGTTGGCCGAGGGCTGCCATGGCATACACGGTACCTACCATTCAAGAGGGTATCATGTGCATGGGATACATGATGCGGGAGCAAAATGTGAGGAATCAAGTCCATTGTAAATAAGAAATTTATTTAGTTAAACACATGACGATTTGGTCAATTGGTTATACCATGTAACATATATAATCGATAGATTATATTTCTCGGTTAAGCATTTCGGAAGCAAATTAGAAAGGCAACATTTAAAAAGGAAAAAAAAAACATCAACTTTCACAACAGAAAAATCTGGTTTGCAATTAATTTTGCACAGAACATTAATTTCTATGTTCATCTTTGGTCATCAATCTGAAAAGAAAATATTGGACGATACATCTCTATGTATCTACCTACACATTAAATAAAAATATAATTATTAAATCATTAATTGATAACATCATGTGGGCCACAATTATTCTCACAAAGGGATCATTAGAGATGAGTATTGTGGTGTGGACATAATGGACCCTTGGATGCTGCATTGCACATTTTAGCCGGGCTGCGCTTGCATAAGTGGCGATCACTTGGTCGTAGTGCTCGGGTACCTATTTTACAAGCAAGTGCAGGGCATATAAACAGAGTTGTAAGTGACAAGAACAATCTGGAAGTAATGAAAGAAGTTGAGCTTTGAAGTTAATGGCCAGTGACGATTCTTCGATTGAATAAATCAAAGAGGAAAGAGAAGCCCATTTGAAAAAAAAAAAAAAAAAAAAAGGGAGAAGAAGCTTGGAAGACACTGGGGGGTTGGACTTCAGTTTTAAAGTTCACATTCAAACCAACACAAATGATTTGAGATCAATTACGTGGAACTGGAGGATGACCGCCTTCAATTAGTGATTAGGAAGCAATAAACAGCCTATCCAAGCCGCAAGCAAAATCAAATCGAGTAATGAGCAGAGTTAAAAGCAGTGTCTAAGGATTTAGGTAAAATTCACCCAGGATGAGCTAATCTTCACTCATTCTCTACACCCTATGTCTAGTCAATTACTTCCAAAAGCAAAAACAAAGGAAAAATATCCATACATGGTGAGTACTTTTTTTTTTTTTTTTTGGTCGAAAGATAACTTATATTATATTAAATAGTCATACAAGCTATCGCCGAAGCGTCCGAAGAGATAATAGAAAAGAAAATAGGGGGAGGGAAAAGGAGCCAGTTTGCGGGTGGGTCTTGGTCTTTGTGGGCTTTAGCAGCCCAGTCGGCTGCTAGGTTAGCTTGTCGTCGGATGTGTCGAAGCGAAAGGCTAGGGCATTGCTGAAGAAGATCACGGAGAATCGCGAATAGGTGTTGTTCCTTCCACGGCGGCTGGTGATTCGTTTGGATGATCTCCACTAGCGCAAGCAATTGGATTCGATCTCAACTTTCGAAGGTGAATTCCTTTTTGGATTATCCGTTGAAGAGCGAGAGATTAGGGCGTAGATCTCGGCTTGGAAGGCCGTCTGACGGGACAGACACGCATCGGTGAGTATATCCGTCAAAAGACCTTTGCTATCTCTCGTAAATACAAGCGGCGAACCTTTGTTTGAATCGGGCGAAAAGCCCCATCAATATTGCACTTGATAATACCCTCGCGGTGGGTTCCATCGATTTAAATTTGCGTGGGCGTGTTGAATCGTCTTTGGCATAGGTTGGAGAACCTTGAAGATATTGCTTTGAGATAGAGCATCAGAGACAACAAGGAGAGGATCCATCGGTATCTGACGAAACACAGCATTATTGCGGTGTCGCCAGATCTCCCACAGGATATGAGCGATCGCTTCAAGATCTGGAGACGCTTGTGGGAGGGAGATTCCGTCAACTACCCAGCATCGAATCGAGTAATTGAGGTTGGTGAGATACTGACCCGAATGTCTTCATGATTCCAAATAGCAGTAGTCCAAGGGCAAAAAAAGAACATGTGTTCGAGTGATTCTGGCTCAGAATTGTTGCATAAAGAACAGTTGGGATGAGGGATGATATGTCGCTGAAAGAGATTCATTTTTGTAGCAATGGCGTTTTGGCAAGCTGACCATAGAAAGACTTTGATCTTAGGCGCGTATGCATCTTCCAAATATTCTTCCATAACAGAGGAGGGTTAGTATAAGAGGGAGAGGGCTTCGAAATTGGTTTCTGAGATTGTAAAGATAGATAATGATGACAACTCTTTACTGTGTAGGTACCAAAAGGTGTCTCTGTCCAAACCAGCTGATCCTGATGGAGAGAAGGATTGATTGGTGTATTTAGGATTGCTGAACCGATTGGAACATCGAAGAGTTCGAAGAGAGGAGGCCTTCCATTCGAACGCGGGAATCAATTAGATCAGCAACAAGTTTTGGTTCCCCATCCCCGGTAAGCCTCCTATTCCGCCTTGTGGTAACCAATTATCCTCTCGAATATGTATCCGCGAACCATCCCCTACTAGCCAACGTAATTTAGGAGCAATTGCATCACGACCTTTTAATAAACTCTGCCATCCCCAAGAAGGACGATGTCCTGGGGAAGCAGTCCGAAAAGATGAAAATCGAAAGTATAAACCTTTAAAGAGTTTACTCCAGATAGCTTGAGGATCTTGGAAAAGACGCCATGCTTGCTTGCCAAGCATTGCTGTATTGAAATTGATTAAATCTCGAAGCCCATTCCCCCTAAATCTTTAGGAAGCTTTAATTCTGACAAGTTTTTCCAGTGAATGCCTGAATGACTGTTTTGTTTACTCCACCAGAATGCTGAGATCTTCTTCTCGATCAATCTACAGAGGGACAGCGGAAGCTTGAAGATAGACATGGCATACTGCGGTAAGGCCTGTATTACTGATTTCAATCAAGTACTTGAATGAATGATTCTCCTCAAAATTCCTCTTCAGCGAGACATGCACTTGATATGTATTTAATCATAAAAAGTATCGAATTTCGCATGATCTGCGATTATATCTTGTCTAGCCCATTTTTGTTTTTGCAAAATCCAGAAAATCTGCTCACACCGTCACGGCTCCCGAACAATGTTGGGTTCCATCGTATCAAGACAAACAGTAAACTTGCTACTAATCTTGCACACAGAAAAGAGAGAGAGAGAGAGAGAGAGAGAGAGAGAGAGAGAGAGAGAGAAAGAGAGAGAGAGAGAGAGAGAGAGAGAGAGAGAGAGAGAGAGAGAGAGAGAGAGAGAGAGAGAGAGAGAGAGAGAGAGAGAGAGAGGACTGACGCTGAGGGTGGCTTGGCCACTGCCGGCGCCGACGTCCCGGGCGAGGGAGTGACGAGGAATGCGAGAAGCGAGCATGGAGTACCAGTGTGCTGAGTATGTCGGACGAGCGTCCCCATACATCTCCGCTTGCTTGTCGAACAGACCCCACATCTCCTCTCTACCCTCCCGATCTGCCTCTGCTCGCGTCGCCCTTGCCTTGGGTCTCGGTTACTGCTCTGTTCATTGCACTCCCTAATATTTAACTCTAGACTTGCCCAATATTTGGAAAAAAAAAAGTTGGGAAATATTAACAAATGATGCGATTTCCTAATCATCATTTCCTCTATATTTTAATTGCAATTTTTAATCAAAGGAATATAGTGTATATCCATTTATTATACTTTTAGTTTATTGGGGAATACTACCCAAAAAAAAAAAAATTCCTAAACATATTATACGAACACCAATTTAATCTTAAATTATAAATCTTTTGACAATTTACCGATATAATCCTTTCAATCAATATTGACCAAAAATTGACGACAGATACCATCCGGTACTAATGTGAATAATTTTACAATTATTTTTAATTTTTCGTATTTTTTTTCCATTGTGGTACGTGAGGACAAGGCTTGAAGCCTTCACCAGACCTTAGCAGTCGCCTTGCTTGTGATTGGCAAGGGTTGTGACCCTTGCCAGTAGCTGACCATACCAAGTAGAACGATGAGTGTTTTAACGGTTCCCAGCTAAAATTAGCCAAAAAGTCTATATTGACAAATTGTTGAAATATATATAATTAAATTGGTCAAATTGAAAGGTTCAAAACCATATTGACATTTATATAATAGATTTATGATTTATTTTTGCATTTCCAAAGAAAGACTAAATGGAAGCTTCGATCTCAAACTTCTATGAAAGAATTCCCTAAACACTCGTGCCTACATTTCTGCTATTAATATAACAAATCGACGGGCTAACTATTGATAACTTCCCAATTTGAGTTCAATATAATCAGCGAGCATTCCATATAGAGCACTCATCTTTCCATTATAATAACAATTTATGTTTATATTCTCAAAACGATGATATCTTTACGCATGATTTTTCTTCCATATCGTAGGTTTGTCCATCAAGCCAAGGACTGTACATTTTGACAAAAAATGAACACAATAAAAGACATAAAGTTAACGTAAAGATCTTTGAAATTTATCGGCCGCAAATTGAATACTGCCGCCTATAAGATGACAACAAATCATTATGTGGATCTCATCTTCGTTTATTATGAAAGTTATTGATATAGGAAATGAAAACTCTAGACGGATTAAGCGATAGCTTACACGTCGACCCAGCAACTCATTTGATCTCATTATTTTTCTTCGGCTTTTGGATGTACACGACGAACGCGACAGGATCAAACGCCACAAAAGACAGAATTACATGGTAGGAAGTGCGACTTCGGGCTAGACAAATGCAAACAGACCAAGTGCAATATTTGTTGGGACATCTTCCTCATTCGAGATCAATCTTGACAATAATTCCGAGATTCGTTTGGCTCGTTGGACTGGAGGAGTCCTAGCTAGCCAAAACCTAGCAAGAGTGCATCTGATTTAATCTAGTGCATCGTTGTCAATTTTAATAGTCAATTTAATATAGAGGTAACTCTTAACTTCGCACAATTTTGACACTAAACTAATGCAGAATTTGGTGTGTGTGTGTAAGATATATGGTCAGATTCGTTTTGCATAATCTTTGCTCTCAGTGTTATTCTATTCTTGTTCAGTTGAGTAAATCTATTTCCATATGATAATGTGTGTACGTGCAAAATGTGCTGGCGTTCATCTCAAGCAATGTCATTCCACGATGTTTTAGTTTCGTCACTAAAATTTTTATGGGTCCATTTTGTTTGCTAATCTAGCAAATTCCATGGCAATCTAGTGCAAAACTTTTTTTGAAGAGACAATCAGAAGGAGATTTTTTTTTTTCCCAAGGTCTGAAAACGTAAATGCCATTCCCTTGGAAGTATTTAGTGAACACAAGTTTAAACTTCAGAGCAAATCAAGTTCCAAAGGACTTGAGGTGGATAAATAGTCCAATTACTAGGACTTTTCTTTCATTAGGCTTCGACGACCTAGTCAGCTATTTTGTTGGACTCCCAGCTGCAATTGGCTAACTTAAGGCCTAAAAAACTCAACATCATATCATATTTTCTCCCAATTAGTGCATCCATTGTACTCCCTAGTTCAGTTGATTTGTGATTGATAAGGCTCTTATTAGATCTGCATTGTCTGACTCAAGACTTAAACGAAGCTTCAGTTCATGCGGAAAGGGAGAGGAAGATCAGGTTTTCCACCATAACTATGCACTCCACCCGCGCGGCCGAGCTAGCATGTGCTAATCTCGCAAATCCGTCTACCAATCAACCCATGGAGTCTCGACAAATGCAGGCGATGGCTCCTTCCAACGATTCGGCAACAAAGGAACCGTCATGTCGATCTTCAGAGTGCGTGGATCGGAGATACTTGAGAATGTGGGAAATTAAAGCACAAAGAAAATAGCAGAAGTTTCATGACATTTCTATGGGAAAAAGAAGGGCCCAATTGCAATCCTAACCCACAAGAGGGAATTATCTGGTTCAGGTTTTGCCCCTGCGATGCTTGTTGTTCGCTGCTATGTGCGCCCACGACGTCACTGGACGCGTTGGCGATAGTTCGAGCCCACCGGAAAATTTACGCGGCCTTGTATGTACTGCTCGTGAATCAGAAACCCTCATAAGGTTTAATCGTAACCTTGGACGTGTGTCATGCACGTGAACGTGGCACAACATGCCGGCCATCTTGGGATTTGATTGATTGCCGTCGCAATTGGGGTCCCGTTCTTGATTTGCAACGGCGAGAGATTGGTCGCGCAAACGTCAAGATCCTCGCATTAAAATTCATGAACTGATGGAAGTCCTAAAATTGGATTTTGAGTTGTCACAAACTGCACATTGGAGTTGATAGCGGCTGATCTCGTACCTACCCGCTCATCACAGCTTCTTTTGCGTAATTCAAGCACTATCGAGCATGGGAAGTGTAACTACCTCACTCCATCTCACACGAGACAAATCTTCAAGGAGTATCCGGTTTATGAAATTTGTGGCTCGTATGTATCACTTCAGAAACGCTCACGAGTCATGCTTGCACCGCATATTCCACACGCGTATTCGAGCGTACACAATAAAATATTGTTTCGATCACAATAAAATATTGAGACAACCAGAAAATTATTAGTCCTATAATTTGTTTCGATCACAATAAAATATTGGGTACACAATAAAAGGACTAAGAAAATCAAATATTAAAGAGCACGCATAAAATATATATCACTTGGGACAACTATAAAATTATTAGTCCTTTTCGATTACTTTCTTCATAACTTGTTTTGATTACAATAAAATATTGAGTACACCATAAAATGACTAAGAAAGTCAAATATTGAAGGGCACATGCGAAATGCACATTCTGGTTCCAACGTTGAAGAGCATGCGCCGAAATACGTATCACTTGGGACAACTATAAACTTATTATTCCTTGTCGATCACTTTCTTAATAACTTGTTTCAATCACAATAAAATATTGGGTACACAATAAAAGGACTAAGAAAGTCAAATATTGAAGAGCACATGCAAAATGCACATTCATCCAACGTTGAAAAGCGTACGCAAAATACATATCACTTGGGACAACAACACCGTCATTTGTTACAATTTTGAATGAAATCTCTTCTTTCTAATCATACATAGAATGAAAGAAAGCTTTACCGACTAAAAATCAAATAAAATCATATAGCCTTGTTCTCAGAACCCTTTCTTTTGTGTCACTTTAGACTGCTACTTAAGATTGCATCAAAGGAGGACGCAAAAGAGAAGTGCACAGTAAACAATGTTTCTAACTTTCTGTCACCATGGGCCCTTTGATCTACCTTCTCCTTTTGCGTACGTTCTTGCTTAATTCATTCATTATTGATGAGTTCTCTTTTTGCAAAGCCATCTTGGATGGATTTGGACACCTAGACCGCTGAAATGCCAAAAGTTGGCATAAATGGACACTTAAGTGTCAAAAGTTACGGAAGTGACACTTTAGTGCTAAAATTAAAACAAAATAAATCACTTAAGTGCCAATTCAGCAAAGGCTCAACCCTTAGCTGCCACCTTACTTTTTTTAATTAATTTTTTAAAAATAATTTTTAATTTTTTTAATTTTTTAAATGTTTTAAATAAATTTAGTTTTAAATTTTATTTAATTAAATTTTTATCACATCAGCACCAAAACGATGTCGGTTTTTGCATTGTCTAGCCAAGTTAACGTGCAAAACGACGTTGTTTTGCACTTGCTTCGCCGGAAATTGCGCATGTCAGCATTTTGGCCGGATTAGCACTTAAGTGATCAATTTTACTCCAATTTTGGCACTTAAGTGTCACTTTCGTAACTTTTGATACTTAGGTGTCCCTTTGTGCCAACTTTTGGCACTTAAAGCGATCTTTTGTTGATAGATTTGCGTTCATTCTTTTAGTAAGCAAGTGTTTTTCAATTGCGGTCTTCAATTGGTCCTTCAAAAGGCCATCACATTGACTTGGACAAATTGTACATGAGATTGAATACGTTAATTCATTTCCTAATGGGGATAACGATACAAATAGTTCCTGAAATTTGGCTCAATAAATAATGTAATCCCTGAATTATATGAAAATATTCAATACTGTCATTTCATTATTTTAAGTTCAGGGATGATATTGAATATTTTCATATAATTTAGAAACTAACTTGAATATGTATCAAAAGTTCAAAGATCATATCGAATAAATTAAAAATTTAAGGAAGACATTATATATTGGACTAAAATTTATGGATCACATTAAACAAATTAAAAATTCATAGACCGCATCACATATTGATCAAAGCTCATGGACCATTTGTGTTATTTTACCTTCTTAATCCCAATGAGATGGACTTGTTATTGTTTATATACCTTAAATACAAGTAGGAATGTTGACAATGAAATTACGTTATGGGGATGGATAAGAAGCCCTGACTAATTGGGCCTGCCTTCACAGACAAAGTGGAGTCGGCCCATAATGTGATCAACAATGAAAAAGCAAGAAGAAGAATTGTGGGAATCTCCTGTTTACCTAGAAGGCAAAAGACGAAGGATTTGGTCTAGAAAAGGAACATTAGTACCGTTTTATGGTTTTTGAGTGTCATAGAGTGTTTAGTCAATGGGTCTTGTACAATATCAACAAAGATGTTAGAAGATATGAGATATTCTTTTAGGAGATTGTGATTTGATTTGATTATGTACATATCAATTATAGATACAGATCTAGATTGATACATAGAATTCTTTATTTCCATTAATTTTACAACCCTAGTTCTATATCTTTAGGATCTGTACAATTTACATACACATTGAGGAAATACAGAAAATCATCATTCCTCTCTCTATCACCTTCTCTTGATTCCTTCTCTCGACCACCTTCGGTTTCTTTCAAAAGACAGATTCATGAAGCATGTTTCTGGGGAAATTTCGACATAATTAGATGCATACACAGAAAATTAGAACTGATTAACAGGTAAGATCCAAACTAATTCGTGATATAAATAGGGGCACTTGCACACCATAGTCGTTTTATGGAGGGAAAAGAAAGGAGGGAATTAACATATGAACTATCGAAAAGGAAACCTGATAAGAACTAAAAGAGACAAGAAACCAGGGTCGCTTCACTAATAAGCTCTTGAGACCGGAAGGATTGGGCATCGACAATCTTTTAGCTGCTAGCCATAATCATCTCACTGCATGTTTTGAAGGAAAAAAAGAAGCCGAGTACACCATTCCGTTCCATCACTCACCTCCTCTTCGGCCTCTTCATCAATGCCCTCTTTCTTGTCCTCGTTGTTGCCATCGCATCCACCTTCGCCTTTGCCTTCCACCTTCCTTCTTATTGTCATTGTCCACAGAATGAACCCGCGGAGGGCCATAAGATGACCATAGAACCTCCTGCACATTGCCGTCCTAGTAGCTGTCATCGTCCTCGCCGTTGTATTCATCCTCACCATTGTAGTCACCCTCGTCACCATCTTTATCGCCATTGTCTTCCTTGTTGTCATTGTATTCATTGTTGTTGTAGTCATCACCATCATCTTGCTAAGGTTTGAAATTATCATGTTCAAGGTGGATTAAACATCTTAAGAAGAAAATGTCAAAATCCCCAAATATTATATTACTTTACATTAATCCCTAGTTTGAACACCCAAACGCAAGCAACTAGCAAGAATCAACATAATCTCTTAATTCTATCCAAATTGATTGATAGAAATTATTGACGTGACTTTTTCCTGGTAATTAGTTGGTACTCGGATTTGGAGAAAGTAGGGCAAAGCAAGGGATAGACATGTGCAGAGAGCCCTTCTTTTGAGTAAAACCCGACAATTCAATATCAATTTCTTCAATTACGGTTAATAGATGCAGCAATCTTGCGATTAACTATCCCTAGATTTAATCCAAGCTTTTCAAAAAATTCATATGAGTTTTGAACAGAGAACAGTTAGTTGAGTTTTAGGTTGTTGTCGTCTCTTACCTCTTGTTTGCCTTCTTCATTATCCCTCTCCTCCTCATCCTCATCCTTGCCCTCATCATCATTGCCATCACCATAGCTGTAGTCGTAGCCGTCACCTTCGCCTTCCTCATTGAAATCGTAATTCTCAACATTATCATTCACGGAACCAACCGGTGAAGGCTCCCAAGATGATTGAGAAAACTCACGCACATTGTTGTCCTCATCATCCTCACCGTCATCGTCCTCGTCCTCATCATCCTTGCTATGGCTGTTGCTGTCACCTTCGTATTGACCTTCCTTGTCGACATCGTCGTTCTCATCATTACCGTCCACAGAACCAATTGGCGAAGGCTCACTAGACGAATGCGAAAGCCCATGCACATTGTGGTCTTCGTCATCCTCACCATCATCGTCCTCGTCCTCATCGTCCTTGCTATGGCTGTTGATGTCGCCTTCCCATTGACCTTCCTCGATAACATTGTCGTTCTCATCGTTACCATCCACAGAACTAACCAGAGAAGGCTCGCTAGATGAATGCAAAAGCTCATGTACATTGTTGTCCTCGTCATCCTCACCGTTATCATTGTTGTCTTCGTCATCCTTGCTATCGCTATTGCCATCGCCTTCACATTGACCTTCCTCGTCGACACTGTCATTCTTATCATTACCGTCCACGGAACAAACCGGTGAAGGCCTGCCTAATGAATGCACATTCTCATCATCTTCACTATCGTCATCCTCATTGTCCACATGCACATGGTCATCGTCATCATCATCCTCCTTGCCATCATCATCATCATCATCATCTATATGCACATGGTTGTCATCGTCGTCATCCTCCTTGCCATCATCATCATCATCATCATCATCATCTATATGCACATGGTCATCATCATCAACCTTGTCACTGTCCTCATGCTCATCACCATCATCTTGCTGAGAGAGGAAGTCGTCATCCTCCTTGCCACTATCCTCGCTATTGTCATCCTCCTTGCCGTCAACCTTGTCACCGTCCTCATGCTCGTCACCATCATCTTGCTGAGAGAGGAAGGTTCAAAAGTATCATATCTAATGTGGATTAAACTTTGTTAAAAAAAAAATATATGTGGATTAAACCTCTTAAAGAAGATGATAGATTTCTCAAATATCATATGACTATAATCTTAAGTTTGAACACCCAAACGCAAACACCAAGCAAGAATCAACATAAAGGGTTTTCCCTACACTTAATCCCCCTAAAAATGCTTTCTAAAGCATCTATTGAACATGTGTCTAAAAGAATCAAGTAGCATTCACATATTCACATATCTTCGTTCCCTCAAAATGAAGAAAACAAGGAAAATCTGATTTTGTATACAAATGAAGAAAAGAAGGAAATCTAATTCTGGAGACAAAAGTGAATATTTGCAAGGATCAAATACTGGTACGCTAGTTGTGGAAAATGGGTCACGTTGGTGTCATAGCTTGTTGTGTCCACTCTCAACAAAGATGGTTGATGAGGATGGTGCTCGCTTGATTAATGGCTAGTAGGTTGTTTGTGGCAATAGTGGTGCCAGCACCATTAGACACATACAAGGGTTGGCAAGCCCTCGTTCCCAAGCGACGAGGGTCGATAACCCTCACTGATACGCAACGAGGATCACAAGCCCTCACCGATGCAGCCCAACAATCTTACCTTCTTTTAATATATATATATATATATATATATATATTCAAAAAAAAAAATCGCTTTGTAATTCTTTTAATTCTTATCCTCTTTTCTTTTACCTTCTTTTTCCCCTAATTTCTATCTTCTTATATATATATATTCTAGCCAATTTGCACTGAGGAGAGCTTAGTGAGACACCACACTACTGTGAACACACCACACTTAAGCAAACTCAAAGGATAGATGAATATAACTTCATTGGAGAGAGCTCACTCTTTACAATTTTGGCCATGAATACAGTATAACCATCACTATCAATTGATTGTAGTAATTTGAGGAAATGCGGTTGAGCAAGTTACTTATCACACTTGATTGAGAAGTTGTAATTGCCCTATTTATGCTCATGTGAAAGATGGCACTCAAGCAAGGAGATACATATTCCTAAACTATGGATTGGCGCCAGAGACATAAGATATGGTGCAACTATGAGTTTTTATCTAGAGTTATGATCAGCGAAGACGTTACCTTTGAATGAGTTTGCTCTATCTTATAATAGGAGAGAGTAACCAATTGTAAAGAAAGATCTAAGTGGTGTACATATAAATAAGTGGAGTTACAAAAAGAGCACAAACAATAGCAGATTGCCAAAGAAGTGACGGATTTTGTAGATTTTCTTCATATACTAAAAAATAAAACATGTAAAATGCTTAATTGTGATATTTAGATTCTGAATAGGAATAGAAAAAGTAGAAAAAGAAAGAATGGGACCATCACTTTGTAATTGAATGATTAAGGGCAAGTCCTTTTAATGTAAATAGGGTGGATTTAGTTATATTGGGAGGTAAAAAGAGCACCAACCTTGTTTTAGGTTCTCTGTGAGTTTTAGTTTGAAAAAAAAAAACAATACGAGAGAATGAAACACTGAATAAGAATTGGGTGAAATCAAAAGTTGGAATAGAGAGATTATTTTTTATGTTAGAATCTCCTCATTTGCGGTGGACCTATCATTGTTACACTTCCTGTGGATCTAGATCACTTTTTGAGTTGACCTATGCAAATTGTGGTGTATTGAATCTATTTCTTATTTAATCTTTTGGTATCTTGTGATTTTGGTAAATTGCATGATCCTATTACACATATTGATTTTAGCAAGTGGAAAAAGAAGACATGAAGTTCCATCCTCCAATTTTTAGGGTAAAAATAGGCTCCACGTCATTTGAGTAATTGTGATACCACAAAATGAACTAAGAGCACAAATAGGATGAAGGAGAGTATGAATTCTCAATTAGATGGTGAGTGATATAAGATTCCTAGCCTCACTTCCGAAGTTGACACACATATAGCAGATGAAAATTTCTAGTAATATGGGGATTTTTTTATGTGATTATCCCCGGTTGCACGTTTTGGAATCATTTTTTCTCTCTCTCCACTAGAATAGAACAGAAATAGAAAGCGAATAAAGCATAAGAAACACTAATGATCCATAAATTGAAAAAAGGCGCACCTGTTCCAATAGAAGATCCCTTGTTGCTATTTCCGTTTCACAATCGTAAAAAGCAGTATCTAATTCAGAGTCCGACGCTTGTGTTGGGGCATTTAGAGTCTTCTCTCTGTAAGACTCCCAAGTGATGCTTGAATCATCTGGACCAGTGTCAAGTAACTCCCCACAATCCCTCATTTGTATCTGGCACTCCTTTGGTATTTTTGAGCTTGATAAATCAATAATCCTTTCCATTGATCTACACCTATGAACTTTCAGCTGCTCCAAACACTCTAATTCGTCCATGCCCTCTACAACTTGCAAACTCTCACACTCTACAATACCTAACCGTGTCAAGTTCTTCAAGTTTGACAAACCATCTATC
The DNA here is from genome assembly GCA_017140325.1 of Eucalyptus leucophloia subsp. euroa. Lineage (NCBI taxonomy): Eukaryota > Viridiplantae > Streptophyta > Magnoliopsida > Myrtales > Myrtaceae > Eucalyptus > Eucalyptus leucophloia. Next base: position 66,806,223 of record CM029475.1, read on the forward strand.
CTTTTTAATGAAGTGCACCCTTCGACAGAAAATACTCCCAATGGTTTGAACGTAGAAGCAAATTGAATCTCCTCTAGCTCTGGGCACCTCAACACCTGGAATACTTGAAGCATCTTTAGAAAGCTTGAGACAATGGACACTCTCCTCCCACCATTAGTCAACTTGGTAGCTTGTAGCTCATTACACCCTGGCTCCTCCGATGGATTAACAAACCTCTCTAAAGATTTGCAGTCCTCAATACATAATTCCTCCAAAGATATTAAGGCACCGAGAAAATGAACTTCGACTAGCCCAGTGCAAGAAGACACCTCAGCTTCTCTCAGTTTTCTTAAACCTGATGGAAAGGATAATCTTTTGACAAGTTCACACCTTCTGATAGTCAACTTTTCCAATTGAGGAAGCCCGTCGAGTTGTACTTGTTTCACTTGAGTCCTATTGAGCTCTAGAATTGTCAAGTTTGACGGAAGTTGTTCGAGGGATTCAAAATCTAATCCGTTCATAGTAAGTTCCTTTAGTAGAGAAAGGGGACCTAACTCTGTAGGCGGTGCACGGACATTTAAAAGGCACAAGTGCTGCTTCCTCAATTTGGATAACCTCCCTATCCACTGCAAGTCACAAGTTTTTATATTTGATGTGGCCTCAAATTCAGAACCATCAGATAGGAGCAGTTCAACTATATTAGTAAGGTTTGAGAGGTTAGGGACAGTCTGCAATGAACTAGATCTCAATCGTAGAGTGGTCAAACTTCTAGGGAGCTCTGGTAACTCTTGGAGCTTATGACAATGCTCTAAGTCCAGTGTTTGGAGGCAACAAAGCTGGCTCATTGTATTAGGCACTTTCACAATAGGTGTGGAAGATACATTGAGAGATGACAGGCTTGACAGTCTTCCAATGGAATCTTGTAATATTGTAATAGGCGTGTGAGATACATCCAACTTTATCAATGACTCTAATTTCGAAACTGATTGGGGGAGTTCACTCAAGCTATCACAATTCCTAAGAGAGAGGTGCTGAAGATTTGATAGCTCTCCAATTTGGTCGGGCAATTTTCCAAGATTCTGACATGACTCAATACTCAAATCAGTCAACCACTGTAGATTTCCAATAGAACAGTCAATTTCCATCAAAGATGAACATTTAGAAATACTCAACTTCTCTAAAACTAAGTATTGAGAAAAGGTTGGTATCCTATAAATCGACATATTATTCTCAAGAGTGAGAACCTTCAATTTCCTCCCATCCTACAAAAGTCAATGAAACATCAGCATGGACAATTGGATGTCTATACAAGAAATACATAGGAATTTAGGCTCCTAACTTGGATCATTTGTCCTTTGATCCTCTCACTAAATGAAAACATTAGACTATAAATACATTGAATTTTGTCCTTCATTGAATAAGAAAATTAGATTGAGAGGAAAACCGGCATACCTTGATCAGGCCACTAACATGATCATCCGTGAACCCATGGCCAACAAAATTCCCCACAACCACGTTTTCTAGATGCAAATTGGTTGCCTCAAAACGTGGATGACGTTCGGAACTTTTATCAGGGTAAAACACACTAATCCATTTCAATTCGGAAAAACAGCCCGCAAAGTCACCTTGGCAGGTTATGTTATGCAACCACAGCAGCCGAAGATGTGGGAAACGTTTAATTTCCTCCGCAGTGACAGTTAAGTTATTATCAGTCTTTGACCAATTTGTCAAATTCAATGCTTGAACGCTACTCTTGATCTGCCAATGACATTGAGGAGTAGGAATTTGTCAATATCATACGTTTTTATTTCATTGAAGATAAAAAAAAAAAAAAATGGAACATAAGAGGAGCTCTCAATTTAGAAAGACGAATCATTAATAATGAACACAGTAAGTAATTTTCTATTCGAATTAAATTTGGTCACCACATTACCTCTGTTGATCTTAATTCACGAATGACGTCGTCTGAAGCCCACAACCTGGAACGCTCTTGATTAGCAATTGCCCTTCCAAGATCTCTAAATTGATCATGCATCCAAAACTTATTTTCATCTAAAACCTTTATAGTGCATCGGTTAATAAGGACATCGATAGCATACTCTGGGCTAAACCCACAATCTTTCCACGCAAAGACTGGGTTAGTCTTATCTTTATCAATGAAAAAGCATGCAATATCGAGAAATATCTGTTGCTGATCCATTTCTAAGGCATCATAGGTAATCCTTAGCTTTCCCAAGACATCGCTACTTGGTGTTTTTCTTAGCTTCTCTAGCATCTCTTGCCATATTTTTTCCTCTTTTTGAAGAAAAAGCAATGAACCTATTGCTTGAAGAGCTGAAGGGAGTCCACCCGTAGTAGAGATGATGTCTTTTGAAGTGTCATATAGTTTGTCTGGAGGAAAGTCAACATTGAAGGCATGCTTGCTAAAAAGTTTAAGTGCATCTTTGTCGCTTAACACCTCCATTTCATAAGGCACAATTTCATACTTCAATCCTCTTATTTTTATGACACTTTTGTCCCTAGTGGTAACAAGTATCCTAGTACCATTGTATAGAGAATCAATTCCAATAAGGTATTCGATTTGTTTTCCCTCATCAACATCATCCAATACAACTAGTACCTTCTTGTTGCAAATTGTTTCTCTAATTGTATTGATTCCATAGTCAGCGTTATCAATATTGCGAGCCACTCTAGAATTAGAGATATCGGATAACAATTGTTCTTGCAACTTGACTAGGCCTTTGGTTTTTGCTGTTTCCCTTACACCATCAAGAAAGCTACAATTTTTCCCAAAGCGAGGACATAGTTGGTTATAGATGATCTTGGCAAGTGTTGATTTACCAATACCGCCCATCCCATAAATTCCAATAACCCGCACACCACCGGATTGGATGTCCAGTAGATCATTTATGGCTGCTATTCGGTCCTCCATTCCAACTAAATCATTAGTCACTTTTCTTTGTCTTGTCTTCAGCCTAACCACAACCTCGAAAACAACAGCCTTGATAAGATCCCCATCGCTGCGACAAAGTTGAACAGTTTCAATTGTAAAGTGGTAACAAATTCGTTTAATTGCATGTTGACCAACCATCTACTAAGTTAACCGGTTGGGAATACGAAGTTAAAACTTTTATGGAGGGAAAACTCTTATTAAAAAGAATAGAAAAGGAGTATATAAATAAGTGGTTCTTATTCAAATGTCAAACAATAATTTGTTGTATCCCTTTCATAGATCAATTTCATAAACTAATCAAAAGGTAGATACTGATTAGTTAAGTGATGAAGCCAGGAATCTAATGTTGACAGTTTTCTTATTGCACGTGAGAAGTAACACAACGTAAGAGACCAATATAAAAATAGTGCAAGAAAAGGTACTTTTGTGTTTTACCGGCATAATAATACTAAACTAAACAGCACGAAGTTTTCTAAGTTCATTTTATTTGAATTTCATCGTGTTCGAAGACACTAAACTTTGACTCTACCTTATTATTCCACTTATAAACACGCATGCACGCATGCACGTGGCACGCTTTTGCGTGAGGTTTACCCAGCAGTTTACTTTTCATGGTCACTCTACCTAGTAGTCATACGCGTTATCACATGTCTATAGACATTTGTCTTCATCATCATGAGACAACTAGTTTTGGGGTGTGGAGAGGCAACTAGAATTATCCAACGAAAAATGGCACGAAACAAACGGGACTTGACCAAGACTAATTACGTTACCCTAAAAACTTCAGGAACATGATGAATTTACAAACCTTAACATCCATTACCAATTTAAGTTGAAGGAATAGAGAAAGAGAAATGTTTGATTATTAAAGGAATTAATGTATTAGAAGTCTTAAAATTTATCACGAAAATGTAATTAAGTGTTAAAACGTTCAAAATATGCAATCAACTGCTAAAATTTGTCGAATCGATACAATCAAATTGTTCCTTTAGCTCTACCCACGTTAATGGACGGAAAAAAATTGACCTGTCATTAGAAAATAGGCTGAGAAACTAACAAATAAAAGAATAAATGAAGGGGCACGAAGAACAGTGGAAAGAAATCTCGCTTGCTCCCATCCCCAGTAACTTTTTTCTCCAATCTGATCATTTGTTGATTCTTCATTAAAACTTTCCATGGTTTCTTAAAATTGAGTTCTTGAGACAGGAGTTTGAAATACTACATGGAAACTCTACTGGCGATGGCTGGGAGCTCGAAGGAGCTCCAACCACCATAGCCGAATGACCGAACTCAATGAAGCTCGAGCGACTGTAGCCCCAAGCTTGTCGAAATTCCAGCCGTCATGGCCAAACTCGATGAAGCTCGAGTGGCCAATGGACTTCTTAATGGTGGCTAAGGTCGAACAACCTCAAATCGGAGGTCGTATGACCTCAGATATGAGGTTTCACGCTGGGTTTATGGCCCAAACTCAAACCCGGGTCTTTCCGTGCGTGGTGATGTGTTGCACGATTTTAATGGCGGCGAACCCTAATGGTGGAGGCGGAAACCTGATCTGGCGACGGTGGTGGACGAATTTGGCAAAGTTGGTCGAGTTCTTAAGATCCTAGGCGGTGGCGGGGGATGAGTTTGGTGGTGGTTAAGTGCGAAGTTGGTTGTGGAGGCTGAATTTGTGGTGGAGGTGGTGTCTGATTCCATGTGGTTGTCTTCAAGCGCGAGGGTAGCCGGCAAGGTAGTAGGTGGTGGTGAGTCTAGCGGCAGATGTTTGAGACAACGGCTGCCGGCGACCATGGACAGCTTCAGTGACTAGCTGCACTACTGTTTGATCAACAAGCGTTGATACCAGTGGTCTGACTGATGAAAATGGTGTAAGCGGAGCAGCTTAATAAGGTGAGCTTTTCCTTTTTATGGTGAACAAATCTTAAGTGGACCGCCGGAACCGGACCGGAACCGCCCGGAACCGGCGGGTCGAAGCAGCTTAATTGCTGCTGTCAGAACAAATCTTATTTCAGAATCTAAGGCTTCGGCTTTGTGAGAACAATCCAAGTTTTTCTCAACCATCATGTTCTTGAACGAATGGAGTCTTACTATTATAAGATTCCGAGAGAGAAATTCCGATGGATCGCATTTTCTTTTGCTTTTTTTTTAAAAAAAAAAAAGAAAAATAGCTTTTCTATCTTTTTATCCTTATCTTTCCTCATTTCTACTATTAAAATGTTAAAATTATTTTTTCTTTTTAATTTTTCAAGTTTTTTTTTTTCAATATGATGTTCGGTAAGTCCCGCATCGTTGCCACATGTAATAAGAAAATAATAGAAAAATTGTAATACATTCATGGATCAGATTGGTATGAAAAAGATGAAGCAAAGCCAATTTCTTATACAATAGAAATTAGGTCAAAAGCAAAATTGTAATAATTGTATTAGGTCCGAATAAATTTGGATATCTCGTGATTAAAAAAAAAAAGAATTCGAGAATTTCCTTTTAAATTTAGAAAAATTGGAGTTGGAATATAATTAATGAATCTTTATAAGATCTATTGCTCGATTGTAAAAGATAATTGTGACATTCACGATTAGATGGTTACCCTGGATATTTCTTCAGCTGCCACCCCTTGGTGTCATCAACTTCATTGAGAGCTTGGCGCCAAGACTCTATATCCTTAGAGCTGAACTTCTTCTTCTGATCCTCCATCCTTTGCTCCAAATTCAATATGGCATCACGATACAATGGAGTTTTCAGTTTCACATCAGCAGGTTTCACGTCATAAAAGATGGGCAATATCACCTTCTCATTCCCCTCTTCTTTAGATTTAGAGGTGTTCTCCACCATCTTTGCAAGCTCGCGGAGACACCAATGACTCAAAGCATAGTTTTGGGAGAAGATGGGTATGTAAAGCTTAGAGTTGTCGATCGCTAGCAAAAGGTTGCCACTAATTCTTTCTCCTGGTCGAAGCTCTTCATCATCCATGAAAACGTGAATCCCAGCATCTACCAAGGCGTGGTAGAGGCTATTGGTGATTCCCCGACGAGTGTCGGGCCCTCTAAAACTCAGAAACACTTGATACTCACCTCCTAATGGGTTGTTGGTGGTCGTTCTTGTCTCTGAGTTTGCCATGCGAGCTCCCTTCACACTTCACAAGTCACCTCTCTCTCTCTCTCTCTCTCTCTCTCTCTCTCTCTCTCTCTCTCTTAAATAGGCAGGATTGAGATACTTTTTCATCTAGCACGTTGTACTGGGTCCTTCTCTCTCTCTCTTAAATAGGCAGGATTGAGATACTTTTTCATCTAGCACGTTGTACTGGGTCCTTCTCTCTCTCTCTCTTAAATAGGCAAGATTGAGATACTTTTTCATCTAGCACGTTGTACTGGGTATAAGTAATTTCGCACGAACCGAGGAAACTGTTGACATACTTTTGTTCACTTTTTTGCTTGAGTTTGAAAAGTACAAACACTTATTTACACGTAGAAGATTGGCAATTAGTTTAATAATCTACCAACTCCTATTCCTGTCACTTACCAACTCCTTTAAAGTTACTAACTATTACGATATCACCAAACTTAGTTTGATTGATATACCAGCATTTGTCAATCGCTAGGCAACTTTCTATCTTGTTTGGTTTTGAAAAATATTAACATTTATTAATGCTTTCAAGATGTTTAACTACTTTAATAATAAACCATCGTTTATTCTTCCAGCTTATTAGAAAATATACATTTGCTCATGGACAGGACATGCCATGGCAATGCCAAGGTTTATTACTTGAAGCATATTGTTAAGCCAGGGCACTTGTTAGCCACATCCAATAAATAAGTTTCTTTCTTCAATATACTAATTGTGCATAACGTGAGATAAATAGTTCTTGGATACTGATAAAATTTCTCTGTATGTATATTTTCAATTTAACCATCGTCCTCGAAACCCTTGCTACTTTAATAATAAAATCGTTTATTCTTCACTTATTAGAAAGTATATGACACTGGCAATGCCACATATTTGAATTTGACCCATTTTCCATTAAATAAAGATGATAAATAGGCCACTTCACAACAGGTGCCGCTTCCAAGTTACAGAATTTGACCCATTTTCCATTAAATAAAGATGATGGCTATAAAAATAACAGTGAATAAAGTTGACTATAAAAATACATGACTACAAGAACACATGGTGGTGGAGCTTTCCGCACGCCCAATTTCTTTCGAATTTCTTCTTCATGCTTTTCACGTGGTGCTGGCTGTGCAGACAATGTTGCTTCTCAATTCACTTTTGAACTTTTGGATTAGAAAAATATGAACTCCCGCAATTAAATCATTTACGATTATTCTATAGCTATTCTATAGTTGGGCTTATTTAAAATCCCAATCCAATAATCTAGATTTACAATATATGTAGATAAATACATAATAACAAGATATACCCAAAGAATCATTTTTCATGATGACCCATGAAGCTCTAGATAAATAAACAATCTCCTTCATGTTGCACATATTAGATTTGCTGCATTGTTCACAAAAAATACTCCACCTAAGTGCTAACTAAACAAATCAGACTGCATAAATATGGTTGGAAGAAAAGTGAAACCAAACTAAACCAGATCGTAGTCAGGAACCAACCAAACCAGACCATTTTTATGGTTGGGTTGGGTTTGATTTTTTTTTTCTCTTTATCTTTTGTAATTTCGTAAATAAATAAAAAAATCTACACTCACAACGGTTCATAAATTTCCGCAGAATGCAAATTAAACCTAGTTCTAAATGCTATTTCATATATGACTAGTAAAAATAAACAAAAAAATTAATAATTTAGTTCTGCAATTTGATTTAGTTTCGAAAAAAGTTGAAGCCAAACCAAACCGCAAAAAAGAATTTAGTTTGATTTGTGAACTTTTATATTTTTCAAAAGAGTCTTTTAAAAAGAACCAAGTCGACAAAAAAGGGTTTGGTCAACTTGGTTGAACGGTTTGAACTTTTCTTGCTCAGTCCTTATAATTATTCATCTTAGGATAAATAGCTTTTTCCATTATTTATTCTTGAACAATGCGGAGGTTCATGTCTAGTTTGTAATTATAAGACCGCACTCCAACAATAGAGTTTTTTTTTTTTTCCTTAGCAAGCGTTTTTGAGGTTATTGACATCAAAAACAAAATGGCATATATAGGAAAAGCCAGAATAAAATTGGATTGGTACGTAATACCATTCCTAGACCTCCTAATATAAGTCCTGATCCAAGAAAAACTAAAAGTCCCTCAAAAGTAAATACATTCAGAACATTTAGAATGCAGTTAAACGTGCGTGGAACAAGCTATTATTGCAAAACTATGTTAATACAACCAATTTTCATTAAGAATTTCATCTTTGAACAAAAAAAAAAAGCAAGGTGAAGTACCACAAAGAGAAATTGTACCTAGTTGCATTGGTTTTAGGGATAATTAGGCTCAAACTGATGACTTGTACCACATCAAGATGACACCCTACCATAGTTAAGCTATGATGTCCTAAGAACCTATATCGGATGGATAGACTTGTGCAACAGTGGCATATATGCTACTTGAACATAAACTTAATTTCATATACTTCTAAAGGGAATTGATGATTAATTCCATAAAAGAAGGAATTTTTATAGTACATGTCCAACTAAAAACTGTTATATATAATGATATTTGTGTGATAAATTTTTTCCCTCCTCTCATTTGGAAACTTTTGCATTTATAACATCTATATATAATATGCTTATATTTATTGGAGTTGGACTTATAGTGTTGGATATGGAAGCTTGGCTCTGATAACATAAATTGGCTTTCATGACGCAACACCACTAGTTGATTTTTTGCTAGATTAAATAACTAATATTTATTTTCGACTCCAATGGTCTGCCAGATTAAATAATTAACATTTAGTCAGTGAAATGGGGATAAGATAAAATAAAAAGGTCTGAAACTTTGGATTGGACTCGAAAGAGGGGGACCACACAAAGTTTCCCAGAGCCACGTTCATTAAAACCAAAAGCCAAACGGACTCCTCTAAAGGCAAAATTATTGAAACGTCTTCTAATGGGATGTGTCGGCTTCAACTGGATGACTCCAATATAGCCGAAGTCCAATATAATGTCTCTGGACCATCAATCAGTCAAAAATAAATGGAATGTCGCAATCATATGGAAAAGCTGCCAAGTAACAGAATCTATCTCTATGAAAGTATTGGCAGATTAAGTTTAAAGAATAGATAATTAGGGTTACGATATCATGTCAAAGAAGAAACTAAAATAGATGATTTGGACTTTGAGGAAGGAGGAATCAGAAAACATCACAATGAAATTGTGATATCATGTACGTCTTAGTTGTGTTTGCTTAATTGTATAACAAGAAATTTGATATTGATGGTAGGGAAAATTATATAAAAAAATTTAAACATATTACATTTTTGTATTTAAATTTCACAAATTGAGTTATAAATATTTTCACGTTTTGCCAATTGAATCCATCTAGCCAATTTTAACATGGACATTGGATGTTAGATAGGACGGCCGATGCTAATGCAAACAAATATTTTTTATTTTTCATTTTTCTCTACCAAGTCTGACAAGGGCTATAACTCTCGCTCATGACTAGTGAGGGTTACCAGGCTTTGAAGAGAATAAATGAAAAGGAAGGAAAAAAAAGAAAAGGAAAGAAACTTTTTTAAAATTTCAAAAAATTATAAAATTTGTCAACATCAATGCTAGTTGTGTCACGGAGAATGATTGGTATTTACATCAATGATTTCCAACTAAAATTAATTGGATAGACTCGGCTAGCAAAATATGAAAAGATTTAGGATTCAATTAGCAATATCAATAAGGTTAAAGACTCATTTAACAATAGGTTTAAGACTTTTTGGGCAATTTTCCCATTAACATTAAGCTAGTAAGGAAACCTTGTTTTTTTTTTTTTTGGTGAAAAAGTAAGGAAACCTTGTTTAATTCTGAATATTTCAGAAAACTGAAGAAAAATATTTATATAATATTAGGAACTAACGACTATTTCCAAACGAAATTAAGAAAATAACTTAAATAATTGATGTAATTTATGTTATCAGGGTCCAAAAATCACCTTGAGTTCGCCTTAGGTTTATCAAAAAGAGAATAAGTTTACATGATTTAATGTGCTAGAGCTTGTTTTTTTTTTTTTTCTTCTTGTTATTCTTTTCTGTAGGAACTCCTATCAAAAACGGGGGAAAAAACCTTTTCTTACGTGATGTTCAAATATCACATTGTGTTCTTCCCTAGATAAAAAGACAGTTTGTCCATTTGAACAAATCGTCCTTTGCTTAACGAAAATCTCCATGGCCCACTCAGGATATAATTCACATCTTTCCACGTCATGTTTAATCAAGATTCCAATGCAACAACTAAAGCACGACATCATGCCACCGTTTTTGGGACTACATTTCAAAACACATTTGCACTGCACAAACTAGATATCATAATTACGAATTTTTAATGTGCGGACAAAGACAAGTTTGGAGAAATTAGGGAAACCGACACCGCTCATGTCGACAATCGCTTGCTGATAAAGCTCGCGACCTACATTTGGCAGGGGAAATGAAGCAAAGTAGACAAAACCAAGACGAAAATAAAATGAAATATCGCAACCAAATGGAAAAGCTACCAAGTAACAGAATCTATCCCTATCTTTGTAAAAATATTGGCTGATTAAGTTTAAAGAACAGTTAATTAGGGTTATGATATCTATCTCATAGGAAAAAAAGAAAAAAGAAAAGAAAGAGGTGATCAGGACTTCGAGGAAGGAGACTAAGAAAACATCAAGATGAAATTGGAAATTGGAATTCCATTATGATCTCATGTAAAATTAAGATGTGTTTGCTTAATTGTCTACTAGGAAATTTGGTCAGACGATCAACAAGGAGCTGGTGGAAAATCCTTCTTTAACTTTGAATATTTTGGAACACTGAAAACAAAATTAAATAATGTTAGGGACCAATGACTATTTCCAAACGAAACTGAGAAAATAAATTAAATAATTTATGTACTTCGTGTTGTCAGGGTCCAAAAATCACGTCGACTTTAAACATAGGCTTATCAAAAGAAGAAGAAGTTGTACACGATTTAATGTGGTGGGGACTTTTTTTCTTCTTTTCTTACATAGGAACTCCTATCGAAATATCTTACCAAAAAAAAAAAAAACTCCTATCTAAGTAGGGGGAAAAACATCTCTTACCTGATGTTAAAATATCACCTTATGTTCTTCCTTAGATAAAAAGACAGCTTGTCCTTATGAAAAATTCGTCCTTTGCTCGACGAAAATCCCTACGAGCCACTCATGATATAATTCATATCTTTCCACGTCATCTTCAATCAAGCTTCCAATGCAAGAACTGAAGCACAACGTCACGCCACCCTTTTTGGACCACATTTCAAAACACATTCGCATTGCACAAGCGAGAAATCATAATTACGAATTTTAATGTGCGCACATGTGTGAGTTTGGACAAAATAGCGAAGCTGACACTGCACCCAAACAAAATTCTTTCAAAAATGAGCATGGCCGGATCTGGGCTGCAGCGTTGAACACCCGAGGAAGATCCCAATGATAAGCGTGGTGAACCACCTCCTGAGCTGCCTTGTAATTGCTGTTGATTCTTGGTGCCTGGGTTCTCGGATAGACTATGAGGAAGAATTTCTTCAAGGAATCAGGGATCAATGTGACTCCCACCAGTGTAAATAAGTAGATGAATTTCGTTAAAGGTAACATTAGCGTATATAACTTTTTCACATAATGTACTTATAAGTTATAATTGTTATGAATAGAAGTGCATAATCCAAACAGCATTAAGTCGGTTTGAAGAAAAGTACAACTAAGCTAAACCGAATTGTAATCAAGAACCCATGAAGCTAAACCCTTTTTTGTGGTTTGATTTGGTTCGATCATTTTTTCTTCTTTCACTATTTTCTCTCCGTCTTTTGTTTAAAAAAAAAAAAATCAAATTCTACAATCACAACAATGCACAAATTTGCGGGATCAAAACTATTCCAATAGGCTCCTTCATGTATAAGTGGTAAAAAAAAATAACAATTAATAGCTTATACCATATGGTTCGGTGGTTTGATTTGGTTTCCATGCCTTCATATTTTTTTACCTGTATTTTATTAGTAGTTTTGGTTCAGGCCTATGAATATTATTGGATATATTTACAAATGTATTTTTTTTCTTGTAATTGAGAGATGTAATAAAGAGGTGCAAATACTAATTATAGTAAAATTCTCAGCTGGATGTAGCCCTACTTTATGGGTAAATATGTATAAACCTTGTATCTCAAATTCTCTTTTTCATTTTTACTCTATTTTCTGTGTGATTATGCAATGAATTCTAACAAAAATATATGATCTTTGATGATTATGTTTAAACCCAAAAATACCAGTATTATATCTGGGGGTATAATTGGCACTTGCCCCATTTATTTTGCTGGATCAAATAACTAATTTTTTATTTGTGACTCCATAGTCATGCTAGATTAAAACAATTAACATTAAGTCAGTGAAAATGGATAAGACGAAATAAAAAGATCTCGAACTTTAGATGGGACTCGAAAGAAGGAACGGACACAAACCTTCATAGGCATTAAAGGGATGTGTCGGCTCTATCTGCATAACTCCAAGATAGTCAATGTCCAATATGATGTTCTCTAGGACCATAAAGCAGAAAAAATCAAAATGAATGTCGCAATCACATGAAAACACTGCCAATTAAAAGAATTTATCTCAATCGTTATCAAAGTTGACATATTATAATTAAAGAACAATTAATTAGAGTTATGATATCTATATCTGGAAAAAAGAAATGGTTAAGACTTTGAGGAAGGAGGACCAAGAAAACACCATAACGAAATTGGAAATTCATTCTCATCTCATATACATTTAAGTGTTCTTGCTTAATTGCATAATAAGGAATTTGGTCAGACGATTAACAAGAAGCTGGTTAGGACACCTTTCTTAGTTCTGAATATTTTGGAAAACAGAAAAAAAAAAAAAAACAAATCTATATTGTTAGAAACCAACTTCTTTTCCTCCAAAAGAAATTAAGAAAAGAGAAAGAATAATTGATGTATTTGGTGTTAATGTTATCAGGTTCATAAAATCATGTCAAATTTAACTTAGGCTTATGAAGAGGAGAATAAGTTTACATGATTTAACGTGTTAGAGCCTGTTTTTCTTCTTTTTCTATAGGAGCTCCTATCATAAAAGGGAAAAAAAAAAGAATTTTTTTCTGACCATATTTTCAAATATCACCTTATGTTCTTCCTTAGATGAAAAGACAGATTATCCTTATGAACAATTCGTCCTTTGCTCGACAAAAATCCCTCCGAGCCACTCACGATGTAATTCTTATCTTTCCACGTCATCTTTAATCAAGATTCCGATGCAAGAACTAAAGCGCAACATCACGCCACCCTTTTTGGACCGCATTTCAAAGCACATTCACATTGCACAAGATAGAAATCACAATTACGAATTTTAATGTGCGCACATGTATGAGTTTGGACAAAATAGCGAAACCGACACTGCACCCAAACAAAATTCTTTCAAAGATGAGGATGGCCAGATCTTGGGCTGCAGCTTTGAACACCTGAGGAAGATCCCAAGGATGAGCATGACGAGCCTCCTCTTGAGCCGCCTTGTCATGTAGGACATGACTAGCATCTCAGTTGACGTACGACAATGAGGTGAATAATTGGAGACCCTAATGATCATATTTGCAGTAATTGCTGTTGATTCTTGGTTCTTGGGTGCTCGGATAGACCATCAGGAAGAATTTCCTCAAGGAATCAAGGATCAATGTGATTCCCACCAGCGTAAATAAGTGAATGAATTCCTTTAAAAATAACATTAGCGTATATAACTTTTTCACATAACGTACTTATAATTGTTATGAATAGAAGTGCACAATCCAAACAGCATAAATTCGGTTTGAAGAAAAGTATAGCTAAGCTAAACCTACTTATAGTCAAGAACCCACAAAGCTAAACCCTTTTTTGTAGTTTGATTTAATTCAATCAATTTTTCTTCTTTCACTATTTTCTCTCCATCTTTTGTAATTACATGAAAAAGAAAAGTCATTCTACACTCACAACAACACACAAATTCACACGATCAAAACTATTCCAATAGGCTGAAGTGGTGAAAATAATTAACAAAATTAATAATTTATACCATATGGTTCAATGGTTTGATTTGGTTTCCATGCTTTCATATTTTTTTATCTATATTTTATGAATAGTTTTGGTTCAGGCACACACACATATATTTCTTTTTTCTTTTTTCTTTTTTTTCTTTTTATTGTAATTGAAGGACATAACAGAGAGGTGCGAATACTAATTATAGTGGAATTCTCAGCTAGACGTAACCCTAATTTAAGGATGAATCAAATTGAACCTTGCATCTCAAATTTTCTTTCTTCCTTTTACTCTCTAGTTATTTTGTGATTATGCGGCGAATCCCAACAATTAGTAGCTATGCTATATATGGTCTTTGATGATTATGTTTAAACCCAAAAATATCGGAATCATATCCAGTGGTCTTATTGGCACTTGCCCATTTATTTTGCTAGATCAAATAACTAATATTGTATTTCCGACTCCATAGTCATGCTAGGTTAAACAATTAAAAATTAAATCAGTGAAAATGGGATGAAAGAGGGAAGATACACAAAGTTTCACGGGTATTAAAGGGTTGTGTCAGCCTTATCTGCATAATTCCAAGATAGTCGATGTTCAATATAATGCTCTGTGGGACCAAAAAGCAGAGAAATCAAAATGAATATCACAATCACGCGGAAACACTGCCAATCAACAAAATATATCATAATCGTTATTAAAGTTGACAAATTAGAATTAAAGAACAATTAATTAAAGTTACGATATCTATATCTGGACAAAAAATAAAAAGATGATTAGGACTTCAAGGAAGAAGGACCAAGAAAACATCATAACGAAATTGGAAATTCCATCCTCATCTCATGTACATTTAAGTGCGCTTGCTTAATTGCACAATAAGAAATTTGGTCAAACGATTAACAAGAAGCTGGTAAGGACACCTTTCTTAGTTCTGAATGTTTTAGAAAAATAAATTTGTATAATGTTAGAAACCAACAACTCTTTTTCTTTTTTGTTTTTTCAAAAAAAAAGTTAAGAAAAGAGATAAAATAATTGATGTACTTCATGTTAATGTCATCAGGGTCATAAAATCATGTCAAAATTAAATTAGGCTTATCAAAAGGAGAATACGTTTACATGATTTAACATGCTAGAGCCTGTTTTTCTCCTTATTCTTCTTTTTCTATAGGAACTCCTATCAAAAAAGAAAAAAAAAAGGGACTGAACTTTGGATTGGACACAAAGTTTCACATAGCCACGTTCATTCAAACCAATAGCCAAAAGGGCTTTTTTAAAGGCAAAATTATTAGAATATGTATCAATTGGACGTGTCGGCTACCACTAGATCATTCAAAGACAGTCGATGTCCAATACAAAAAGAAAAAAAAAATGAAATGTCGCAATCACATTGAAAAGCTGCAAAGTAACAGAAGCTATATCTATCTTCATAAAAGTTGTGGCTGATTAAGTTAAAGAACTCACGATATCTATATCCGGAAAAAAAAAAATAAAAGGGATTAGGATTTTGAGGGAGGAGGACACAGAAAACATCAAAACGAAATTGGAAAATAGAAGTCCGTTGTGAACTCACATATATTTAAGTTGTGTTCGCTTTATTGTATAATAAGAAATTTGGTCAGACGATCAACAAGAAGCTGTGGAATGAAAACCTACTTTAATTCGGAATTTGAAAAACTGAAATTAAATTGATGTATTTCATGTTATGAGGCCTAAAATCATGTCCGGTTTAACTTAGGCTTATCGAAAGGAGAATAACTTTACAAAATTTAATGTGCTAGAGCCACTTTTCCGGTTCTTTTCTTTTTTTTCTTTTTTTTTTTGAAGGAACTCCTATAAAAAAAATGGGGAAAAAAAACCTTTTCTTATCTGATGGTGAAATATCACCTTTTGTTACTCCTTATTAGTAGAAGAGATAGCTTGTCGTGATGGATAAATTGTCCTTTGTCGGCCTACAATATATTTCATATCTTTCCACGTCATTATCAGTCAAGATTCCAATGCAACAACTAAAGTACTGCAACTTTATTTCACATACTTTCAAATCATCACTCCAACTTTATTTTATTTTTTTGAGCAAACACTCCAACTTTATTTCACATGCTTTCAAATCATCACTGATCAAGATTCCAATACAACAGTTAAAAATGCTGTATAACAACAACCATTTTGGCCCACATTTCAAAGCACAATCACAACCAAATGATAGTTATCAGAATCACGATTTTTTTTTGTGCACACACGTATACATGTGAACCTAATTGGTGAAGCCAGCACCACACTCGAACAAAATTTATTCGATGATGAGCTTGACCTGCTCTTGAGCTGCGACGTTAAACACCCAAATATGAAGACGATGCCGGCGATGAGCATGGTGAGCCTCCTCCGAAGCTACCTCATCGGGTATGACACGAAAAGTGTCGTGGTTAGCCCGGCAGGTAGAACGATCCCATGAACAATTAGAGACCCTAGTTGTCGTACTTGCAGTAATTGCTGTTGATTCTTGGTTTTTGGGTCCTCCGCCAGACCACCGGGAAGAATTTCTTCAAGAAATGAGGCCCATGTGACTCCTCTTGTGTAAATGAGTGAACGAATTTCATTACAAATAATACTATATGACTTTTTTCATTTAATTGCTTGTAATTGTTGGGAATGGAAGTCCGCATGTACGTGTGTAGTTGTCTCGGCGTTCTTTCACAACACTTACTTCCTTATTTGTAACTATCAGGAGGTGAGCAACGCGATTGATGCGATTTGGACGTTAAATCAAACCAACTGCATAAATACAGTTCGAAGGAAAGTGATGCTAAACTAAATCGTTTTATAGTCAAGAACCCACAAGGCCAAATCCTTTTTTTTCCCCGTTTTGATTAGGTATAATTTTCCTTTCTTCTTTCACTTATTTGTCTCCAACTTTTACAATTTCAAGACACTCACAACAGTTCATAAATTCACACAAAATGAAAATCAAACCTAATTCATCAAGCTACTTAATATATGGATGGTAAAACTAATTAATAAAATTCATAATTGATATAATGCCGTTTTGCAATTCGGCTTAGTTTCAGAAAAAGTTGAAACCAAATCAAACCTCATAAAACAATTCAATTTGATTTTTGAACCGTTTTTTTTTTTTAAACGGTATTCTTATACTAAACTAAACCGCAAAAAAAAAAAAAAACTTGGTTGGATTTGGTTTAATTATTTCTTTTGAGGTAAAATAGTTTTTTATTATTTGATTTCCGAACAAAGCAAATGTTCATATGTATTATCTATTTATATTTGTAAAATATTATACCGAATCAGATTTTTTTTTTTTTTAAGCAAGCGATCTTGAGGATATTGACATCAATATATTGATTTGATGTCATTTATGTAATAAAAAAGTCACCGATCGTGTCATCTGAATTTTTTTTTATAAGAATCATATACGGTTTGCTTATATCTATTGGAATTGTTCTTATAGTGTTAATAAGGAAACTTGTCTCTAATGCAAGACATTGACTCTCATGACTTTGCTCAGATATCACCCATCATGTATTTGGGAGTGAATGTAGTGGTAGCATCACCAAAGATCAATGGTAGCAATGAAGTAGGTTGAAATTACATCGACTTCGACAGATTTGTATGTGAGATTGATTGCGCTAATTCGTTTCCTAATGAGATGTTCCTGTTTTTGTAAATATACTTCAAAGACGAATAAGAGCTGTGGTAATAAAATTACAATTCATTTTGGACAAGAAGCCCTAAATAATTGGGCCAGCCTTCAAAGGAAAATCTGTGTTGGCCCATTAATTTGATCAGCGCTAAAAAAGCCTTCAAAGGGAAGAATTTAGTGTATCACCTGTTTGCCTGAGAGGCCGAATGAGGATTTGGTCTGGGAAAAGATAATTCATGCTATTTATAATTGCAAGCGTCGTAGAGTAGCAAGCCAACAAATTAAGAAGGGAAAAGAACAGAACCACACAAGAACCACACAAAAACTAAGGTGGTTTTGCGCCTTAGCTCGACATCGGCAGGATATGGGCATTCAACACTCATTCAACACTCTCGCCACATGTTTCGAAGGGAAAAGGAAGCCATGTACGTAATTCTATTCCAAGAAATTCCTTCCCCAACCAAGTTGGACATGCTTGACAGAGATATGACACAATCTATGCATATCGGCTCATCACAAAGTTTGAGCTCAGGTTTCATAAGTTCTTAGCTTATCATTTGAACAGCCCATGTGCTCAATTCTATTCTAATAGAGTCGAAAGGGGACACAGGAATTTACAATTTCACTGTGCTCGCTAGCATGAAAGCCTTGTACACGATGCACCTGACCAAATCAAGACCACCCAATGCGTCCTGAAGCTCTTTTCACCATGCCTTCGGATAACAAATCAACACCTTGTTCATTAGCTGTAGTAACTGCAGACCATGACCTTGAAATCTTCAAAAACCCTCTGAAAGAGAGCTCCTTCGGTATATCAAGTGGCAATGGCTTGCCTTCGCATTCCAACCCCACACTCTCAAATGGGAAAGGGAGTTTCTTTTAACAATCAATTAAGAACTTTATGTTGGGGTCCGAAAAGGGCAGTGTAGTTTTGTGGAAGTTTTTCATGACCGGATCATTTGTAGGGCTCACTTCAAGATCATTGTAGCACCACACTGCAATCACGCCTCCCAGCTTCCGGGGCAGACGAGTCACGAGGGAGTATAAATTGGGGAGGTCAAATCAATGTACTGCTTGAGCCACCGTAATCAAATTTACTGAATTTTCCCCTCCAATTAAGCTCATGATTTCGTCCTTGGGGTGTGAATGTAGCGGACCCTAAATGCTGCATCACACATTTTAGCTAGGCCACGCTTGCATCAGTGGCGATCACCTCGTCATGGTGCTCGGCCTTGGGTCTTCCTCTACTCTTGGGTCGTCTTTGCCTTGGGTCTTAGTTTTTGCTTTGATAACTGCACTCCCCATGATTAAACTCTAGACTTTTCCTAGATTTAGGAAAGGAAAAGTAAGGAACATTTAGACTGATGGTGCTATTTTCTTATCACCATTTCATCTATACTATTAATGTACTTTGTAATCATAAGTATATAGTTTATACCCATTTACGATTTAAGTCTCTTTTGGGAGGAAATGTGGACTTGATTTTTTTTTTTTTGATGACCCGAGAACCCCCGTACAGTCGGCAGCCGGCGAGGTAAACCCGAGGTGACGCTAGCAGAGGACCCACCACCCCGGCGTCACACTTAAGATCTTGTGCGGCCAGCGAGATTCGAACTCCTCTCTTTCTCGCAAAGGATCATGAGAGCCTTATCCAACTGGGTCACCACAAGTGGTGGTATGTAGACTTGATTTTACTCCTTTCTAACAAGAAAAAATGTTGACTCTTGTAAAAAGCTCTTCTCATTGATATACTACTATCTGTCTATATTGAGTTTCGTCTTTTATTTTTTGTTTAATTTGAATCTTAGAGCTTGTATACTTTGACGTTCTTTTTTGTTAAATTTGAAACATCTAGACTTCCACAACACTCAATTTTGATATGTAGATCGTCAAATACTTTCACATTAAATTTTAAAAAAATCAGATAATATTTTTAATTTTGGTGGAAAACAATAAAATACTATATTTCCACTTAAGTGCAATTAAACAAGCCCAATCTGTAGTTTTTCATTGGATTCTACATTCCCCCGTATAGGAAAGTGCAGGATGTAACCACCAAGCTCGCTGGTTCACATCGGCCAATAAACCAAAAAGAATACTCTAAGTAATCTTATAAGGTAATTGACCATTTGGGGTGGCATTGAAACCTGTTAGGAGCTACATTTTGTTCAAGCCCTCTCCCCCTATGATCATTTTTGTCCCTATTCTGATCGCATACAGGCCTAGTCTAGCCACAAACCATATATGTACTAGAAACAATCCTCCTCTAACAATCTGTAATGACCCGGGCCAACTAGATACATGTAAGCCAAGTATAAAAAAAATATTCAGAGTAACTTCACAAAGTATCGAGAATGAGTGTTAGCTTATAAATTACTCAATAAGACCTCTCCTGATTGATATAGGGTCTCGAGATATCACATATAACTCATTAAACTTCGTCCAAGCCGTTGTATTAAGAGTGAATAAGTTTCGACCATCAGATGATCTCCACTAATTGACAGAGGACGTGAGATATCACTCATAATAGGTCAAACTCAATCTAAGCCTTTGGCTTCAGAGAGTGAATAAATTTCGATCGCCAAATTATTTTAGAAAAAAAAAATTATGAATAGTTAATCAAAATTATTGACTATAAGATTGTCGGCGTTAATTGTTGATGAAGGAAAATTATGACATATAAAAAGTCCTTAAATTTAGAAACTGTAAATGAAGATCATTGTCATAATTTACTCGGAATAGAGAAAATAAAAAATTACAAGAAGTTCATGTTGTTTACTATATTTCATGAAAAGTTATCAACGTTAGAAAATTCAAACTCGCAAGATTTTTAGGTAAAATTACTATATTTTGAAGGGTGATCATTAATATGTCATTTGCGAGGGCTTATAGGAAAGTTATCATTATTAAGGAAAATTATTGAGTATAAGCATCATCACAAACGCCAATTTATGGTATCTTACTATACTCTAGGTTAATTACTAACATTTTCGGGTCATGAACTCTAAAGACAAATAACAAATCGAAAATATAAATTACCAATTGTAAGTCAAAACAAATTACAGTCACTGACATAAATAACAACCAATGAAATAAAGTTACAACATGTAGGCCAAGCCAAGCTTATTTTGACATCTGAATTTTAGTCGACAATTCAAAAATTCTTTTATTTTTTTTTAAAGGAGAGAAGTAACAAAAAGAAGGGCTCCAATTCGGTTTATGCAAAAAGAACATGACCTAACCTTTTGGACTTGGTCCATTTCGCCTTACCCATCATTGAACTCAATTCATTTCGCAACGCTCCAGCCCCAAAACCCATTATTGAAGATTTCTAATTTGCTCAAAATCTCTACTGCACTTATAGCCCACGCAAATACAACTATTAGAGCCCATCGCCATGATACCTTAGCTCCTTTCTGGATCCGCCGAGTTCCAAAAAGTTTCTTCACGGCCAATCAACGCCAGAATCTAGGGCTGTCAATGGGTTGGGTCGGGTCGGGTTTTGACGTTACCCGCCCGACCCTAATATTAAGGCACTGTTCCGACCCGACCCTACCCATTGACAGCCCCAGATTCTGGCAGAATCCACTGATCACCATCTCCGACCACCAGCTTTCATCGTCGCATCCCATAACCGAACACCGCGAGATCAGCCATAACAGGATGGGGGAAAACAGAGCATTAGTTTTTAGAGTTACAGAGGGTTTCACTGAAAGATCTTTCTCATTGATTGCTCTCACTCGCATGTTCTCTTCATCGATTCAATCGCCGTAGCTACCGTCGATCGACGTCCTCCGCCGTCTCCAAGCTTCGCTGGCCACGCCTCTGTTCTCTCCTGCATTTCTGATCGGAGTGTCCAGAGTGCTTCGCACTCACTCGATACTTCTGCGCGGGCGTTGAACTTAATAGCCGAGCGCATCTAAAACCTTTATCCTTTGGTATGCTCATCGGCAGAGTCAGAAAATCCAGCTTCCCTAAGATAAGACGAATCCAGTTTCCGTTCGAACTTCTCCGCTGGTTCGTTCATGAATGATCTCGTAAGGCTCTTATTGTTCGTCTCCAGCTCGTGTTGCAGTATCCATATCGCCGATAAACCAGGTAAACTCATTCCCCTCTTTCTTGCTCTGTTACGGTGAGTTGTGTAAAAGAGCCACGTTCATGTAGTTCGGGTGTAATTCACTTAAGATCTGAGCTTTAACTGGATGACTTGTGATGGTTCTGTGATTTTAACACTGATTTTAGAATGTTAGACGAAAACATGGCTTCGGTTCCGTTCCATAGCTTGAGTCAATCGTTTTGTTGCGCGTATAATGTTTGACGAAACACCTCAAGGGCATGACCGAGAAATAGATCATGACGGTGTCAGATCTGAAAACGTGTTCATATGAAACGTCTCTTAGAAGTTGATTTACTAAGTATATAGATCTGATACCACTCATTGTGCCATTGTTACAGAATCTGAACCTGCGTTTTTTTGTTATTTATTGTGTTCTCCGTATTGGATGATCTTCTCATGATGAACAATGGCGAGGAAAATGAGTGAAAGTCACCGGTATGAATATTACCAAATATCCAGTGTTGTCTTGAAATTACTCATATTAGCTTTGGTAGTTTTTGATATTCAGAGAATGTCTGCCGATATGAAAATTTTTGTCACCAGATGGCCGGTGATAATGGCTGAGCGTAATGGCTGATTGTGAAAAGTTGGTGTTTGTTGACGGAGGTGGTTGATGGTGGAGCATAGATTGGTTTACAACTTATGGTTTTGATATGTTGATCCATGGTTGTAGGAGTGATTGGTTCCTGAACCGGTTCGGTTCCACCTAAAAACTGAAAATCGAATTGAGAGAACTGATTTCTAATTTTTGAGATTAGGAACTGAACCAGACCGACCTAATACTAGGAACCAAACCAGACCAACCAGACCAACCTAGGATCGGGAATCGAAATGGACCAACCAACTGGATCCCATGAAATCGATTACTTAGCAAAAAAAAATAAATTAAAAATTAAGAAAAATACAAGAATTGTTAGTGTTTTTAAGTTTTATTGCTATTTTTAAGAAATTAAAAATTATATTAAAAAAAAAAGGGTTGGTCTAGTTGGTCTGGTCCGATTTTGATTCTGGTCCAATTTCGGTTTCCCCCGAAATCTGGAACCAGATTGACAATCACCAGTTCTATTTTTATGAAACTAGGAACCGAACCAATCTCTCTAGGAACTGGACCCAACCGGTCTATCCGGTCCGCTCCAGGCGATTCTCGATTTGGGCGATCCAGTATGCTCACCCCTATATGGCTGTTATTTTTGAAGTTCTGGAAGTCTCATGTATTAGTTAGGATTTTTATTTTTTTTAGTCCTACTCTAACTCTCAACTCGCTCTCTAATTTTTTGTCCTGTCTCTTAGCAAAACATGATAGTTGAAACCCACATCTGAAACTATTTGACCCCACTCCAATGCCCCGAGAAGATAAGAAATTGAACCCCCCACCTCTCCCTTCTCATAAGGCAAGGATGGCCACTAAAGTAAACTCAGTGGTTTCATTAGTTCGGAGTTTGTTCTCAAATCACAAAAAGAGCTGCATAGAGCTAAGAGAGCTCTGATTCATGAAAGGGCACAAAGAGAAAGCGAAAAAAAAAAATGAAATGCTAAAGAAGAAGAAGAAGTAAATTGGGCTCAATATTTTTTTTTTGGTCGAAAGGGCTCAATATTAGTTATAAGAGAAAATGGTTTGGCTTGCGGTAGTTTCAGCTTAAGAAGGCTTATCATGGTCTTAGTGTAAGTGGGCTTGACTAGGCTAAATAAGTATGGGCCGAGTTCTTGTGAGTTGGGTTTAATTTGATTAATGTAGGTTTACTTTAATAAGCCCATTGGTGTTTGTGGTCCAATTGACACACACATGGGATATGGACATTCCCACTAAGATGGGAAATTGTAAGGAGAATATCCATGGTAGCACAATTCAGAATCAGTTTATTGTCTCGCCTCACTAGAATAAAGCAGACACTAGAATAAAGCAGAGATAGAAAGCAAATAAAGCACAGGAAACAGTGATAATCCATGAAAAGAAACAAGGCACGCCATTTTCAATAGAGGATCCCCTGCTTCTATTTGGTCGTTTTAGGATTTTCTCTCTATAAGACTCCCAAGTGATGCTTGAATCATCTTGACCAGTGTCGAGTAACTTCCCACAATCCGTTATTGATATCTCACACTTATTCGGTATTTTAGAGCTCGATGCATCAATAATCATTTCCATTGTTCTGCACCCTTTAACTTTCAACCATTGCAAATGCTCTAATTCGCCAATGCCCACGACAACCTGCAGGCTTTCACACCCTATAATAGTTAATTTCTCGAGGAGTTTACACCCTTCAATAGTCAACTTTTCCAACCGAGCAAGCCCATCAAGTGGTACTTGTTTCACTGGAGTGCTTGATAGCTCTAAAACTGTGGAGTTTGATGAAAGTGGTTCGAGGGTTTGCAAGTCACTCTCTTGAAGAGTGAGAACCTTCAATTTCCTTGTCTCCTACAAAAGTCAATGAAACATCAGGGTAGACACATAGATATCTGTATAAGGATAAATACAGATTTAGGCTCCCAAATTGCATTATATGTCATTTGATTCTCTCGCTAAATGAGAAAATTAGACTATAAATCCATTAAATTTTGTCCTTCATTAAATGAGAAAATTAGGCTACGAGGGAAACTGACATACCTTGATTAGGCTGCTGACCTCATCATCTATGAACCCAAGGCCAAAAAGATTCACCACAACAACGTTTTCGAGATGTGAATTGGTTGCCTCACCACGTAGATGGTGTTGGTGTTGTAGAAAAGGATATATTCCAGGGTAACAAACACTAATCCATTTCAACTTGGACAGACAGCCCGTAACGTCACCTTGGCAAGTTACATTAGAAAACCAAAGAAACCGCAGATGTGGGAACCGTTCAATTTGCTCCAAAGCGACAGTTATAGGAGGTTGAGCAATTGCAAACAGAGGGCTTGAACACTTCGCTTGATCTGCCAATAACATCGAGGAGCAAGAACATGAATTTCTCAGTACCCCTCAATTTTATTTCGTCAAGAGAAGAAAAAGTGAAACAGAATAGTAGCTCCCAATTCATAAATGTGAATCCGCAGTTAAGAACACAGTAAGTAATTCCCTATTCAAATTTAGTCATACTTTACCTCTGTTGATTTCAATTCGCAAATGATGTCGCCTCTAGCCCATAATTTGGAATGCTCTTGAGTAGTAATTGCCCTTCCAAAATCTCTAAATTGATTATGCATCCAAAACCTATTATCATCCGTAACCTTTATCATGCACCTATTAATAAGGACATCAATAGCATACTCTGGGCTAAACCCACAATCTTTCCACATGTAGATTGGATCAAACTTATTCCAACCGATGAAAAAGCAGGCAACATCAAGAAATATCTGTTGCTGATCCATTTCTAAGGCATCATAGGTTATCCGTAGCTTTTCCAAGACATCCCCATGAGGTGTTTTCCGTAGCTTCTCTAGCATCTCTTCCCACATTTTTTTCTCTTTCTGAAGAAAGAGCAATGAACCTATTGCTTCAATAGCTAAAGGTAGTCCACCCACAGTAGAGACGATGTCTTTTGAAAGAGTGTCGTAATCGGCTCGAGGAGAGTCTTCATCAAAGGCATGCCTACTAAAAAGTTGAAGTGCATCCTTGTCACTCAACCCCTTCATATCATAAAGCACAATTTCATACTTAAATCCTCTAATATCTAGAACCCTTTTGTCCCTAGTGGTAACAAGTATCCTAGTGCGGGGACACAAAGAATTCATTCCAATTAGCTCTTGGATTGGGTTGACATTATCGACATCGTCCAAAACAATCAATGCCTTCTTGTTGCAAATTGTTTCTCCAATTATATTGGTTCCATGATCAATCTTTTCAATATTCCGAGCCACTCTAGAACTAGACATATCGGACAATAATTGTTTTTGCAGCTCAACTAAGCCCTTGGTTTTTGCCATTTTGCTTACATCATCGAGAAAGCTGCAGTATTTCTTAAACTTAGGATGTTGTTCGTTGAAGATAATCTTGGCAAGTATTGATTTACCAATGCCGGTCATCCCGTGAATTCCAATAAGCTGCACATCTTTGGTCACTTTTCTTTGTCTTCTCAGGAGCCTATTCACAACCTCTTCAACAACTGACCTGACTAGGTGCCCATCGCTGTCACAAAGTTGAACAGTTTCGATTGAGAAAAGGCAACAAATTCATTTCAGTGCATGTTGACAAACCATCTACTAAGAAACCGAGTGGGAGCACAAGGTTGAAAAACTTTTGGAGGAAAAAACTTAATATGTACCCGTCTACTAATTTTAATCTGATTATTTTAAATATTGTTAGCATTTTGGAAGGATTTCAAATGACGATCAAATCTGGGATATATTGTAGTATTCAACCAAGGCCGGACTAAAATGTTAATCCGCCCCCGCATAGTGAATTGTTCCCATGTAAGAAACTTTGATCTTATGAAAGAATAACATAATCATAATATATTATTGTTATGTTATGAAATCGAAATACTTGCCCAAAAGAATAAAAAAGAACACAAAAGGAGCATATAAATATGGTTCTTATTCAAATATCTAACGAGTGTTTGTCGTATCTCTTTTATGTCAAATTCAAAACCAAATCAAAAGGTAGAAGGTAATCAATTAAGTCATGGAGCCAGCAATCTAATGTCGATACGTTATTATATTGCATGTAAGAAAGAACGCCACGTAAGAGACTAATATAGAAATAGTGTAAGAAAAGGTGTTGTCGTTTTTCACCGAAATAAAAATACTAAACTCAATTCATTCATTTGAATGTTCATCGTGCTCAAAGACACTAAAAATTTATCACTATATTATTATTTCACTCAAAACAAGAAAAATTAATCTCCATCAAGTGTCTTTATATATATAAAAGCTCGCATGAGGTTGAACCGTGGGGAAAGCACGCTCACGTGGGAGTTTTACTCAGTAGTTTACTTTTCGTGATCATTCTACCCAGCAGTTATATGGGTTTTCGAATGTCTATATGTATGAACATTTGTTTCTATTATTACGAGGCAACTGTAGTTTTTCAGCAGGCAACTAGAATTTATCCAGTGAAAAAGAGCATGAAACAAACGGGACTGGACCAAGAGGGATTAAAGACTTGATAAAATTCAACATCACCCCCCAAAACTTCAAGAACATGATGAATTAAAAATTTGAACATCAATTGCAAGTTTAAGTTGAAGGAATAGAGAAAGAAAAATGTTTGTTCTTTAAATCAAGTAGAAGAATTAAAATATAAATGTGCGATGAGTTACAGCAATATTAGATTTACCTTTTTCTTTTGACGAGGAAAAGAATTTAACAAATGCAACTGCATTCAGTTCTATAACCAAGTTCTCTGGCATACACTAGGAATCTCAATATACGTGGATCGAGTTAGTGTAAAAAAGATGAAGCAAAGTCAAATTTTTATACAATGAAAATTAGGTCAATAACGAAATCATAATTATTCTGTTAGGTCATAAAAAATTTGGATATTTCATGATATAAAAGATAAAATGACAAGAATTGGGACTTTTTATTTCAATTTAGGGAAATTGGAGTTGGAATATAATTCATGAATTTACATTAGATCTAACTTTCAATTGTAAAAGATAATTTTCACATCACAGTTAGATGGTTACCCGGTATAATCCTGCAAGTCAAACCCGCGGATGTCACCAACTCTTCTCAAAGCCTGCTTCCAAATCTCTATATCCGCAGAGCTGAACTTCCCTCTGTGAATCTCCAGGTCATTACCATACAAGTCGGTTTCCAGCTTCACATCAAGACAGCTCACGTTATAAAAGATGGGCAATATCACCTTCTTATTCCCATCTTCTGTAGGTTTAGAGATGTTCTCCACCATCCTTACAAGCTCACGGAGACACAATCCACTTGAAGCATATTTTGGGGAGAAAATGGGTATGTAGAGCGTAGAGTCATCAATCGCTTGTAGAAGTATGCCTTCTATTCTTTCGCCCGGTAGCAATGCATCTTCATCACGGAAGATGTAAATCCCAGCTTCACCATCACAGGGGATGCAAATCCTAGCTTCATGCAAGCCAACGTAGAGGGTGTCGACGAATCCACGACGAGTATCTTGCCTACTAAAACTTAGGAACACATCGAACCTACTATTGGAGTTGTACTTACTACCGGAGTCATCATCGGAGTTGATGTCTAATAAATTGTTTATGGCTGCTATTTGATCCTCCATTCCAACTAAATCTTCGGTCACTTTTCTGTGCTTTATCCCGAGCCTTTTTACAACCTCTTCGACAACAAACTTGCTTAGATGCCCATCGCTGCCAGAAATTTTAACAGATTCAATTGAGAAAACGTAACAATTTCAATTCCTTGCATGTTGACCAATCATCTATTAAGTAACCGGGTGCGAACGTGAGGTCAAAAATTTTTGGCGGGAAAAAACTCATTATGTAAACATCAACTAAGTTCAATCTGATTATCTTAAATAGTGTTAGAATGTTGGAAGGGCTTCAGATAATGATCAAGTTTGGGATACATAGCAGCATTCAACCAAGGTGGGACTAGCCAGTTAATCCACCAATTGTTCCCATGTAAGAAACTTTGATCTTATGAAGGAATCACATAAGGAGAATGAGAAGCTAACAGAGCTGTTATTGGGAGGCACCTGACGGTGCGTTCTCCACCGCACATATTGCAAGAGAAATCGGACAACTGGCTTTACCGGTTTCTCTTTGCTTATTCATTCTCTGTCTGCCATCCATAGGCAAGCCTAATACCAAGATAAGCAAAGAGAAGACCGGAGAGAGAATCTTTGCTTATTATTCTCTTCGCTTGTTCATTCTCTGCCATCCGTGGTTCTCGTTTTGTTTATTCTTATTATTCTTTCTTTGCTTTACCGTATGTCGCACTTCAATTTTTTATTTTTCCATTGTTACAACTAAAATGATCTCTAACACAATTTTCCCATAGCAGAAAACATACAACATACTCAATTCAGTATATAATATAAGTCATCTACACATGGACAATTAACAAGAAAATTGCTTCGATTTGTCTAATTCTAAACACTTCAAATAAGACAAAATTAAAAAGATGACGAGCTTAATCAAGAAAAAAAAGATTTATTAGAGTTTCAACTCACTCCTCAATTTTGCTAAATGTAATGTCTTACCCGAGTTATTATAACAAAAGTATTTACTTTAGAATTTTCTACTATCATTTTTTATATTACTTAAGTCTATATTTACACAAATTAAATCATCGATAAGTTCAACTCAAGTCAATACCAAAGCAAGTTAACTCGAAAATCAAAATCATGATCATCTTGTGACTAGCAAACAAGGCAAAGCATTTAAGACTATATTGAATTTGTTTGATTAAAATTTTCACCTCACTTTTTTTCTTTTTTATGTACAACACCTCTTTTTCACCATGCTTGCCAACTTTCAATTTAAAATAACTAAACTAAATAAATATATATCGTGATTTAGTTCAACAAATGCCATAAAGAGACTCATTGCAATGTACAAGTTTCACTTGTTGGGTAATTCTTTGAAATCTCATCAAATTGGGTAAAAATATAAGTGTGGTTACTAATTTGACTTTTATAATATCTATAATAGGTTAAAGTGCTGTCGCGGGTACACTGCAAAAGAATTGGGCGTTTTATTTGAGTAGTCACATAATTTTTATTTTTTTTTTAAGTTCACGTGCACCAATTAGATTTCCTTCTGATTTGTTTCATTTCCTTTTTGGAAAAAAGAAATACAATCCAATATTTGAGAATTTTTTGTCTGAGATTTGTTTTCCAAATTTGCTTCATTTCTATTTATTGTGTAGGTTCCAGTTGCCAATTGTATTTCAATGGCACTTTGTAGTAAAAAAGGCACCATTATTTACGAGTAATGGTGCCGTTAGCTTGGCAGCTCTCCATCACATAATCAGATTATATTCTAGTAATTCTATAAGATAGACAATACTTGTGAAAAGACTGAAAAAGAACAAAAAAGAGTATGTAGATAAGTGGCTCTTATTCAAATAACTGATAAATCAATTTCATAAATTAATCAAAAGGAAGATCCTAATCAGTTAGGCGATGGAGCCAGGAATCCAATGTCGACGCTTTTTTATTGCATGTAAGAAAGGCACCACGTAAGATACCGAATTAATATAAGAATAGTGTAAGAAAAGGCGTGTTCATTTTTTACCGAAATAAAAATACTGAACAGCATTAAGTTTTGTAAGTTATTTTTTTTTTCGGTTCATCTTGTTCAAAGATACTAAAAGTTTATCATCACATCATTACACTAAAAAAAAAAAAACTTAATTTCCATCGAATGCCTTGATTTCTCATTTGTATGATGCATACAATTATCACATATTGTATATACATATAATGAGTAAAGTTCACGCGAGATCGTGTGACGTGGAATGCTCATGTGTTAGTTTTACCTAATAAGTTACATTTCGTGTTCACTTTAGCAAATCTCCAATTCTCCATCTCTAATTCTTGTGTATATATGGATAGTTTACCTATAATCGTGTGTATATTCTATTTTGAAATATTTATAGACCGAGTTTTTTTAATGGAACAGATTCCCACATCTAAGTTATAAAAAGAAAATTTAAATGGTATTTAAGGATTGAGCATATTCTGCATTTAGAATTATCTGCACAAAGTCATAATGATTTTTCAAATTGATGAGAACAAAATCTCGCGTCTAAGTTTCATAAGCCGAATTTTTAAGTTGATGGAACAAATTCCTGCATATAAGTTAGCAAAAAAAAAAAAAAAACAAAAAAAAAAAACAAAACGCTTGAAAAGTTATATTCCAGGATACGCATATTATGGGTCTACGATTATTAGCCCATATTTGATTAATAACGGATTTTAGATGATAATTTGGTAAATTACGCATTGTTTTACAAATAATGGATATTAAGAACTAAATAAATAAATAAAAATACCATTATTACATAATTTCCCTTATTTCATAAATTTTATAGATAAATATGACTAATGCATAATTAGTGATGAATGTTATGATAAAATGCATAATTATATACAACTCTAATAAGATAATTTTTTTTAATATTTATACAAGAAATTACAGCTCAACACGTAAAACAAATTAAGGGTGAGTTACTTTTAATTTTAAAATTACTCATACATGATTAAATTAATAATCGAAGATAATTGCTATTACTGTATAGTTGATGAAGACAATTCCTATCGCTTTATAATTGGTGACAGTAAACTTTGAATTGAGGACTAAGATAAGTTTTTAAAGTATTATATTGATTTCGATAATTCTTGAAGAAATTCTGACAATAAAACATAATCTTGTTAGCGATATTTTATTACATAAACGTCATAAAATTACAAAATTTAATACCTTTTTACAAAGAGCACGTAGGTGATGAAAATAGAATAGACATAAATGTGAACATTCGGCAATAAGATATGTCTGCTTTGATTCATAAGATTTGAAGCTAAAGGAACTTGATTAGAAAAGTGATACAAATTTAATCACTTGATGAGACAAACTAGAAGTTAAGAAAAATTGATTGGAAAAAAAAATGATCAAGTTCTGGGACCATATGCATAGTTATATCGTTTTAATAAAGAATACAGAGAATATGAAACAAGTTGACTTTCCCTTTAAATAATACTTCATGCAAAATGAGTATATATGAGGACAAACCCAGCTAATCAAACAGAAGAATCACGCTACTTTGCCAATAACATGGATGAACGTGAACTTGAGAGAGAGAGAGAGAGAGAGAGAGAGAGAGAGAGAGAGAGAGAGATGTCCACTTCGACCAACTTTCTCTTTTCTTTTTGCATATTTGATTGATATCCTAATCAACCTAGCACAAGAGTCCCTAAAAACAAATTACCTAGCTACGTGTTGGTGCTGATAAATAAGATTTCGTGTATATTAGATAAATGAATATTTTAGGACTCAATTAAAGAAAAACAAGGCAAGTTCGTTGAACTTTGTAAAATGATCAAAGCAATACCCATCAACATTCAGTGTACGCAATAGAATTTATCGACACACCGAAAACATTTTTATGTTTATTAACATTATGATGATTCTTTTTAATATCTTTAATGCTATCTAAAGCTCATTTTTGTAGCAGCAACAAGTTAAAAGTATAGTCCAAGTCATATAATACAAGATATATCTTATTGGAATTCTATTATAACTTAAACAATTGATCATGCTTCTTTTAATTTGATATTAATTATTTATCATAAAGATGTCAAAGGATGGGAACATCAATATTTCTCTAAACACGCATGTCTATGTAACATGACAAATGTAAGAAAGTCAGTCAGAAATATAAACTGATATCATGATACAACCAAACTGAAATTAACAAAGTTATGAAAAACATTCAACTTGAAGCATTAGTAAATGCAAACTCTTCCTCCTCCTCTTCTTCTTCTGTTTTTTTTTTTTTTTTTTTTTTTCTTTTTCGAAAATGCAAACTATTCTAACAACCAACTTTTGCAACAAAACTTTTAGAAAAGAGATGGATATGGGAATATTTTTATTCAAGAGACAATAGACATTGAAGAATTACCAAGAAAAGGGAAAATTCCGTGATCGAGGAAAATTGAATAGCATCTTGAAACCGTGCAAGACACAGACATCTTGCTAGTCAGGGTTATTGAAAAAATATTTGGCAGAGGTAACAAAAATATTTAAAGGGGAAAAAGAACGACTATCAGGGTATCTGATTCCGTTTGCTCTTTTGAGCAACCTCCTACGAAATTTGAGGGATGACAGATCTGGGCTAAAGTCTTATGTTTATTTCTCTTTTTCTTTTTCTTTTTAATGGGGAGGCAGGCTCGGCTATAAGAAATTGTTTTTAAAAAAAAAAATTGACGTGTTGGACTTGTTATGATGAAATTACAAGGAGCTGTGGGGCGACAGCTCTTGCCTTCTCTTTCTTGGCTCCGCAGCTCTCACTTAAATGAGGTATCACATGTCAATATATATGGATATTTCTCTTTCCTATTATGAGGCAACTAGATCTTCTTTTCTTTTTCTTTTGGGTCAGGAGGCAACTAGAATTTGTTCAATAAAAAAGGGCACGAAACAAACAGGACCGGAACAAGACTTCAGGAACATGATGAATCACAAACTTGAACATCCATTACAAGTTTAAGTTGAAGGAAAAGAGGAAGAGAAATGGTTGATTGTTAAATCAAGTAGAATAATCAAAATATAAACGTGGGATGTGTTACTGCAATGTTATTTTCTTTTTTTCTTTTTGATGTGGAAAAGAACTTAGGAAAAACAACACAAATGGTCTCTGAACTTTGATTCAATGTGCAATATGGCCTTAAACTTTTAATTTTTTTAATTTATTCGATGCAATCCATGAACTTTAATTTATCATGCCTTGAACTTTTAATATATTTAATGGAGTCTATGAACTTTTGGCATATATTCAATCTAGTTTCTAAATTACATGAAAATATTTAATGTAGTCCTAAACTTGAATTAATAATAATAAAAAAAACAACATTGAACATTTTTAGATAATTGAATGACTAAATTAAACGTGTACCAAAACTCTATAGGCCACATCAAATAAGTTAAAAGTTCAAGAATAACATTTCATATTAAGCCAAAATTCTAAGATATATTAAGCAAATTCAAAGTTTAGGTGACCACATTATGTATTGAATCAAAGTTCATGAACTATTTGTGTTGTTTCTCTCCTCTCTTTTTGATGATGACATATCCAAATATTTTTCTGACCTAATAGGATTATCATAATTTCATTTTAGATCTAATTTCCATCATATAAAAAAGTTGGCTTTGCCTAATTTTTTCATAACAACTTTTGATCCATGCATGTGATGAGATTCCAAATTTATGCCAGGGAACTTGATATGGACCTGTATGCAATTGCATATGAAAAGTTGTTTTCCCAGTCAAAAAGAAGTTCAGGAAATTGGAGTTGGAATATAATTAACGAATTTTTATTAGATATATGGTCCGATTGTGAAAAATAAATTTCAAATTCATAGCTAGATGGTTACCCTTTATATTTCTTCTGCTCGTACCCCATGATGGCATCAACTCTGGAGAGAGCACCCTCCCACTCCTCTACTTCCTCTGTGCTGAGCTTCCTCTCTTTCTTCAACGCCGATATGTCCTCTTTATACCGGCCCTTTTTCAAGTTGACTTCATCTGGTGTCACGTAATAAAAGATGGGTAATATCACCTTTTTATTCCCATCTTTAGATTCAGAGGTGTTCTTCATGATGTTCACAAGCTCACGGAGGCACCAGTGACTCTTAGTGTAGTTTTGGGAGAAGATGGGTATGTAGAGCCTAGAGTCATCGATTGCTCGCAGAAGTTTGCCACCAAATCTTGCACCCCGCCGAATCGATTCGTCATCAATGAAAACATGAAGTCCGGCTTCCAACAAGTCGTGGTAGAGGATGTCGGCAAATCCACGATGAGTGTCGGGTCCTCTAAAATTCAAAAACACGTGGTATTTACCTCCTAATGAATTGCTGGTTCTTGTTCCCGTCTCTGATATCGCCATACCAGCTCACTTCGCACCTAACAAAGCCGCTCCCTCACTCTCTCTCTCTCTCTCTCTCTCTCTTTCTAGTAGGCTCTCTTGAAAAGCTTTTTCACCTAGCAGTGGTAGCACATCGTACCGGCTGTAGGCAATTTCGCAAAAGGCCGAAGATGTTTGGCTGATCTCGATACAAGCCGGCGACTTTAATATAGAAGTCACAACGAAGACTTCTTAAGACTTATCAGAAGACCGTTGAAATACTATTAAGTTTGCAAAGACTTGAGATATGATAACACTGCCAATCGATTCAGAAAAATTAAAATTGACTTAGCTGACCAAAATATTCTAAGAGTTTCGGTGTATTCGGATCTAACCTGGAATCCATGAGATCGGTTCAGACATTAACGACAATTGGTGATACATAATTTCTAACCTAGAGAGAAGTGGCTTTATTATAAAAAAAAAAATTGTGAAAAATTTGCTTCCAAATGATGAACGGAAAATGTTATGGCCTCGCCAAAGATCATTAGTAGAAAGGCAGTGCTTTCAAAATGACAAAATTTTCTTGTGTAAATATTTAATTTAATCAGTACCCTCGGAACACTAGTTAAACATACTGCTTATTTAAAAAATACAACATATATTTGAATTTGAATCCTTTTGCCAGGAAAGACGGGCGTGGGCAATTCCGCAGCAGGTGCAGCGTCCACCTTACAGTCAATAAAGTTGATGGAAATAAAAATAAGGGAAAAAACCATAAAAATCCCAAACTTTCTCTCGAGTGACAAATTTACGACGAACTTTATTTTGTGACGTGAAAAATTTCGAAGTTTGCTAACTGTGACACATTTACCCCATTAAGGGTATTTTCGTTTTATTCTTTCTATTTATTCTTTTTCTTTTTTCTTTTTTTATTTTTTTCTTCTTCTCGACGGGGCCGCCCTCTTTGCGTCGGGCGAGGTGCCCTCGCCGGAATTGGGGAGGGAGGCCCTCGCCGGACGCCGGCTTCCCTCTGCCGGCTCCGCCATGGCTGGCGGAGGGAAGGAAGAAGAAGAAGAAGTAAAAAAAAGAAAAAAAAACGAATTTAAAAGTAAAAATACCAAAATGCCCTTATGATTTATGGTAAATATGTCATGCAAATGAAAGTTCGGGTTTTTTGTGTCACAAATAAAAGTTTGGAATAAATGTGTTACAGTTAATAAATTTCAGGATTTTTCACGTCACAAAATAAAGTTCGGGATAAATCTGTCACTCGAGGCAAAGTTGAGGATTTTTTGTGACTTTTTCCTAAAAATAATAAGGCGGACGACATAATCAGTGCAAGATCACATGGAGTTCTTTCTTTTTCGTGCTTTTCACATGGCTCTCTCTCCGTAAAAAATTCAGAAGTCAATAAAGTTATGGATTTAAAAATAATAAAGTGGACGACATCAGCATGACATGACAAGCTCACATGCAGTTCCTTCTTTTTCGTGCTTTTCACATGACTTTGGTGATGTATAAAAAAAAGATCCTCATAACATTTGCTTCCGAGTCATGAACAGGAGGCGCTATGACGACCAATAAAGGATTATTATTAAAAATTTCCGTTATCGAGTGCTTTCTAAGCACTTATTAATCATTCCACACCTAAAAAAAAAAAAAGACGCGACTTTATTGATTATATATAATATAAAAAATAGTATTTTGAAAATGTCAAAATTTTATGTGTGGATTTTATTTAAGCAGTAACGATGGGCATTCGTAGGTAATTAGAAAAAATTATACTTTAAATATTTACATTTGACCCCATTTGCAATAAAAACAAATAACACGCATGGGCAACTTCGGAGCAGGTGCAACTTCCAATTTAATGTCATTAAAGTTATTGCCTTAAAAAATAATAAGGTGGGGATCAGTTCGAAAAATGGACACAATAACACATGCAACTGTACCTTTTTTTTTTTCGTCGGATGGTTGTTCTCTCGCAACATTGTAAATTCACAATATATCTATATGAATACATAAAAATAAAAATAAAAAATTCCTAAAGCCACATTCCTCACCAGCTTCGTATCACCCTTTAGTCTTTATTTGTGCTCTTGTTCCAAATTTCCAGATTATTCTTCTTTTGGTTCGAATATTTGGTATCAGAGCTAGAAATGTCGCCTACCAATTGCGTCCAATTGCAATTTACAAAGCTAAGCAAAAGAAATTTCAACAATTGGTCTATCTAGATAAATATTCCTTTTAAATTGTAAGATTTATGAAATTTGGTGAAAAATAGTTATACTGAAGTGATTGTTAAATTAATGTTTCGAATTCGAATTTAAACTTGAATATCAATTTGTTAAATTGAATTTATCGAGGAAGATTT
This sequence comes from Eucalyptus leucophloia subsp. euroa, assembly GCA_017140325.1. NCBI lineage: Eukaryota > Viridiplantae > Streptophyta > Magnoliopsida > Myrtales > Myrtaceae > Eucalyptus > Eucalyptus leucophloia. The sequence goes on from CM029475.1 coordinate 66,842,952, forward strand.
CTTCAAACGGATTAGAATAATTCGGACGGAGAAGCTCTTCTTTGTTGGACTTGTTATTGGCCGTAGAAAAGAAAGTAAGGGAAGAAACGGGCACTAAAAGACAAAATAAGGGGCTCGTTTATTCTATGAATATTTATTTATTTATGGGGTAAAGAAGTCTATCACTAAGAGGAAAGAAAGAAACCTACGTGGCCTTTCCCGAGTAGTGACGTTTTTAAATAAGATTTTAATAATTTTCTGATTTTTTTATATATTTTTTTGTTTTTTTTTATTTTATCTTTTCTTTTATGTTATTTATTTATTTTATTTTTTGCCGAGGGCCGGCAAGGGCCACTGGCCGACCCTTGCGGGTACTTTGCCGGTTCTCGGCGAGGGCCGCAACGCCTTCGCTGTGGTTGACGAGAGCAGGGCGGCCCTCGCCTGATGCCCTCGTTGTGGCTAGCGAAAGCCTGGCCACAGAGAGAGAGAGAGAGAGAGAGAGTTGGAAGAGAAGCAACAAAGAGTCGCCGGCCAGCGAAGGAAATTAGGAGCCACCTCGACAGCGCATCAGGAGTAGTTGCGGTGCCGCGAGACCCTCTGCGCTGGCGGCCCGAGAGCCGAGTCCGCCGCGATGATTAAGATCGAGGATCCAATCTACGACCTGGTCGAAGAAGAGGACGAGTACGACAGGCCCGTGGCCAAGCGTCGCGAAGAAGAGGATTGGACCAGACCTAATTGCTCCTCTGATGAAGTACCAGAAGGTCAGAACTCCAAATGCTTATGGGTCCACTTCTATTAATCTTTATTTTTACAGCAGTCTTGCGGATTTTGTTGAATTCGTAGGTTCAAAACGGTCTTGTAGGAGAGAATGTTAAGAAAAAGAAGATAGGCGGTGAAGAAACCTGCACCATCTTCGCTATATGGTGCAGCAGCATTGATGGGAAAAGCAGACATTGTCTCCAAAAAACTAAAAAGAACAGAAAAGGAAAAAAAACCAAACTAGAAAGTTAAGAAAATATTATTAAAAATATATATGTTAACATTGATTATACCACAAAAAACGCTTAGTGTTCATGTCAGTAGCGATTTTCAAGTAAAATTGATTGAATGAATTCGATTAATATAAATATATTTGATACTAAATTAGTTAACTTAAAATTTTAAAACTAAATTAACTTTTTGATACTCTTCCTGACTAAATGGCTAGGTTTAGTCTAACGTACAAAAATTAATACACAATATCATATGGTCACGGATCTCGAAAATAATAAAATGGGTTGTTCATCATTTTACAAGCTTCTCATAAACGTTGTTAAAGGATGTATATTGGCACATATCTATCTTTAAAAATGAGTTATAATAGCTTTGGGAAAACACACATATAATTGTGGTAGCTAGACATGCGGCAACATAAGACATATTAACGTTGATCTATTACATTTAAAAGTTATTGGGTGCACCGGATTCATGTGAGCCATAAACTTCAGTAGACCTATAAGGGACCCAAATTATGAGATATCTCACGTAAATCAGGTGAATGTAAAAATTCCACTATTCCATTTCTGCCAATATTTGGAACTTATCAACTACCCAAAAAAAAAAAAAAACATTTGAGACTTACCCTTACGTTTTAAAGAAATATCCAATGGTAAGTTCTTTTTTTTTTTTTTTTTGGTGACCCAGGGAACCCCCGCACGGCCGGCAGCCAGAGAATAAACCCTGGGGGTACACGTGCTAGCCACCACACACGTGCACCGGGTAAGTCACCTAAATGCCTCCGCCAGCTTCCCCTGTGAAGCTTGACCTCTCTTTCGGGAGAGGGAGTTACGAACCAGCAGAGCCACCCTAGCGGGTGGTTCCAATGGTAAGTTCTTTATCTCGTACTTTTAAAGAAATTTTTTTTTTTATGATTGCACGCCTACAGTTTTTACTTTGAATACAAAAGATCCAACGGTTATTCAACCGTGTCGAACCAATCCATAAGAAATCATGCCTAGATCTAAATAAACAATAATAATGTATATGACTATAGATGAACAAAAGAGTAATTTACGATAATTAAGATTCGTCAAGTAATCGATCACTATTTCTAACTTCCCGATTTAAAGTCAACATAATCATCAAGCATTCTATCAATCACTCTTCGTCCCAGTCTTATAACAAATTGGGTTTATAATCTCTAAATAATCATATGTTTAAACATTATCTTTTTTTAGGTTTGTCCACCAAACCAAGGACTATACATAAAATGAAGACAACAAATGACATAATGCTAATTAAAAAAGACTACATTTCACATATTTGAATTTGGCTCCATTTACCACAAAAGACGCGCGTGTGCAACTTTACAGCAGGTGCAGCATTCAATTTCCGGTCAATAAAGTTGATGGACTTAGGCTGTGTTTGAGAATTGCTTTCCCAAGGATCTTTGGAGGGCTAAAGGCCTTTGGGCCAAGGAGAGAGTGTTTGGGAAGATTTTTTTTACTTGCCTTTGGGAAATGCAAGCCTTCCCAAGGTTGAAAGCCCAAGGCAAGTTAGGGGCTCCCTTGGGCATTCAGCCTTCTCGGAAGGTTGATGGAGAGTTAAGACAAAAAATTTTCTTCCATAAATGTCCTCGTTAACATTTCATTTTTTTGGTTTCGTTCTCGTAACTATTCACGTTCTTCTTCATTGAGGTTGGCCGACGAAGTTGCGCCGAGCTGTGAGGGCTAGCAACGAGGCGGGACGATAGAGGTAGCAAGAGGCCGGTGTGTCACGGCGACCGTTGGCGGCCAGTCGCGTGACCTTGGCAACCCCTGCAAGTCGTGCACCACGACCGCTGCAACCCCCGGCAACCACACAAATCTGGGTCGCAGCAAGGTCGCACGATTGCTGCAACCCCGTGACGCTGCGACCCCGCGAGATCTAGGTCATCGGAGGTCTCCGCGACCCAGATCTAGGCCACGCGACCTCCGACAACCCAAATCGCGCACAGATCTGGGTCCCCGGAGGTCGCCGCGACCCAGATCTAGGCCACGCAACCTTTGGCGACCCAAATCGAGCGATTGGGATCACGCGATCTGGTCGCAACGATCTGGTCGCGATTAAGGTCGCCGCAACCAGATCGAGAAGCCTCGGCGACGATCTGGGTCACGGCGACCCTCGCTGGAAGGTCGCGTAACCCCCGCACCGCGACCTCTGTGTGGAGGTCGCCAGGGCCGCTCGATCTAGTTGCGGCAACCCTCGCCAACTGCCTGCCTCTCGCTGAACCGCTTGCCCCACACCGGACCCTCGCCGGACCACCTACCTCTCGTCGGCAGTAACCAGCCAATTCTCTTTTTTATTTCCTTTTCTTTAATGACAAAAGTCTTTTGCACATTTAATTTGTCCAAACACTATTTTGCTTAAACATACTTGACAGTGGACTTTTATAAATACGATTTACCAAATATAATTTGCATTTCCAAAAATCCCTTTAACTCAAAGGTCTTTATATTTTCTCAAAAGCTTTCCCCAAAAGTTACCCAAACGCACCCATGATAAGGTGAAGGACATTATCATTACAAGATCCCATGGAGTTCCTTCTTTCGTCGTGCTTTCACATGGCTGTGTCTACGTAAAAAATTCAGAGTCAATAAAGTTATGGATTTAAAATTAATAAATTGGAGGACATTATCATTACAAGATCACATGAAGTTTCTTCTTCTTTGTGCTTTTCACAGGGCTCCGGCGGTGTAGACAACACCTGTTCTGAATCCACTTTAGAACTTATGGACAAATAAAAAAAGATCATCTAAATTTGCTTCCGAGTTGTGAACGGGAGGTGCTATGGTGACCAATCAAGGATTATTATTAGATTTTTTTTTTTATCGAGTGCTTTCTAGGAACTTATTAATCATTCCACACCAAATAATAAGTGACTTTATTAATTATGTATAATATAATAGTATTTTGATAATAACAAAAAATTTATGTGTAAGAGTTTTTTCAAACCAGTAAAAATGGACATTCGTTGGTAAAATCCTTATTAGAAAAAAATTATACTTTAAATATTTGCATTTGACCCCATTTGCAATAAATAGAAAAACGTGCATGGGCAACTTCGCAGGTGCAACTTTCAATTTATAGTTATTAAAGTTGATGCCTTTAAAAATAATAAGGTGGGGACTAGTTAGAAAAATGGACACAATAGCACATGCAGGTGCAGCTGTACCGCTTCTTTCGTCGGATAGAGATGTACCTTTCTTTTTCTTTTTATCTTTTTTCTCAAAACAGTCGTACCTTTTCTTTCTTTTTCCTTTTTTTTTTTCCTCTTAAACAATTGTACCTTCTCGTGCTTGTCACATGAATCTGGAAATGTGGACGGCATCTGGTCTAAATTCACTTTTGTACTTTTGGATTAGCAATAATACGTTTCTCAAACATTTAATCTTTATTATTGTTCTCTAACAATATCTACAGTTGGACATAATTAAAATCCCATGACTGGTCTGTGCTCCTGAGCCATATTGATGATTACTTGCGGTTTACATAATTTTATCTTATGCAACATGGGTCTGAGTAATTTTCACTTTACATTTGGTTTGCAGATATGATATTAAAAAAAAAAAAAATCGGTTCTCGGAGACAATCAAAGTCCTTCGCACTGATAGCATATATACATATAACCCGATCCATACCAAGAATCAGAATTTAAGCTCACTTTGAGCGTGTCTTGTCTTACAGGCCTTGTTATAAAAGTTCAAACAATTCAGCCCAAAGCTTTAGCCCATGGAAAGTAAAAAAGCAGGCACATATTTACTGAGAAAAGCCCAAACCTTTACAAGTTCGGCCCGCTTCAAGACTCGACAAGCCTGGCCTTGATAACTTCTTTCTTTCTTCCGCTTTCGGGCAGCAGAGAAAAAATGGGCACATTACCGATCCCGCGACCTCACGCTCCGCCGCGAGAGGAAGGCGCGTTGGCAGAAATGGACGTCATGCGTCGCTGCTCCTCCTCCCTCCTCCTTCCCTCAGCCTCCGCCTCCACCGACAACGTCGCCTGGCCTCCTTCGGTGCATGCGCTCGTCATGCTCAACCAGCGGCTCGCCCCAATTCACTTGATTGCTCAGCACGCACAGTTACGTATGCGTGCTGATGGGGGTGCGATTTGCACATACGGCAAAATGCCGACTTGAAACAGGGAGAAAACAGCCATAGATGGAGCTCCATTGAGCTAAAATATTTTCATTACAAGCTCTACCTTACGGGATGAAGGCTTTATTGGTATTGGGCTTAAGGCCCATCCGCCCAAGTTGGGCCCAGAAAGCCCGGCCCACGGGAATAGGGCCTGTGGAAGGAGATAGGTATAAAAGGGAGGAGAGAGAGACATAACACCTGTTGGAACAATCAGTACGTACGCTTCCTTTCTCCTCTCCGCACTCTCTCTCTCTCAAAAAAGAAAAAGAAGAAACAGTAAGGCTTCGGCAATTTCTTCTTCCCTTCATTGCTTAATCGGATCGAATAGGGCCAGATTTCTTCCTCCTATTCGGCGTTGGTGTTTAATCTGTGGCTAACAAGGTACGCTCGAATCCGTGGTGTGCTTTACGATCGGTGATGCGTGTTTTCCCGGAGCCGTCTTCCGCATTGATTTAGGGGTTCGATTTAGTGTCGCATCCGTTTTTCGGGGATTAGTCATTCCCAACATTGGTATCGAGCCTAGTTCACGTTTTCCCGATCAATTTGATGTTTTTGATTGATTTTTTTGCGAAAAGCTTTCGGCCGTACGGATCGGGGCGAGAAATCCTGACACCCGAGCGTTGTTCGGCCATTTTTCTGAGTTTTCGTAAGTCGAAATCAAATTCTGAAATCACTGGGAGAAAGGCGACGTCGAGACGAGTCCAACGGTATGTCGAGCGCCGCCGGGAGACGCCGCACGCGCCCACACGTGCGGCCGGAAGGCGCTGCGCGTGGGCGCGATGCGCCGAGGAGCAATGGATCGCCAAGCGCGTGCGCGCACGCGCCGGTCGGCCAACCGGCGTGTGCACGCCGCCGGCGGCGAACCGACGCGTGCGGCGTCACGCGATGATGTCATCGTGGCGTCATCCAACGGTCGGTAACCGTTCGGATGGCGTCACCGATGCGTCATCACCGACGACGTTCGGCGGTCACCGGCCGGCCGTCCGCGACCCGACCGGCAGCGACCCGACCCGACTTGCTTACGCGGGCACGTGCGGATGACGTCTGCGTGACGTCATCCCCCCGCGCAAGGCACGTGCGGTCGGTCCGCGTGGTCCGGCCGGCCCGTCGGCTTGTCCGGTCTGACCGGTTCGACCGTCGCAACCGGTCCGACCCGCCCGCCCGTTGACCCGAACCGTTGACCGTTGACCAACGATCGTTGACCGTCCGTTGACCAGTTGACCATTGACTTTGACCGTTGACCCGGAAAAAAAAAAGTATTTGTTTCTTTTTCAGTCATGCCTATGTGGGTTATAAGTAATCCATTTTTTTATTCTGCATTTGTTACATGAATTTTGGAAAATTATGTATTTTCCCTTATATTTATTATGGATTATAAGTGATCCATTTTTAGTTTGCATTTGTTGCGGGAACTATGATGCGTTATGCAAGGATACTTGCAATCCGAGAACGGGCGAGGAAATGCAAGACTTACAAGGCTGATGTTAGAGTTAGCTAATTATCGGTGGCATGATGGTGATTTAGTATCGCATGTGGTCGGGGTCGATCGGATGATCGGAAATCATCGGAATGGTTATCTTATGTCGGATTTTGAGAAGGTGCCGGCTTTGATGAACACTCTTCCACACGAATGGCAAGCGGTGTTGGATCGGCTATGGGAGGTCAACGTGGTCCGGGTTATAGGAGGCTGGTGGAAGCTTTTGTAAGAGAGTCTTATAGGATTGAGTTGGCCAAAACTTCAACCCTTAGATTGAGCGCCACATGGCGCCGAGTGAATGCGCCTTGGTGGCGACATGAATGCTCTCCAAAAGTTTTTCCGTGATTGGCAAATGTGCCTTCAGTTTTCTCAGATGTTTTGACTGATAGATTAGAATGGACATTCCCTATTTATTTCTTTGATTAATTATGTAATGTTTACTACCGATTGTTGTTGATGTAACAAGCGATATATTAGTCGTATCATGTGAAAGCATTGTTGTTTTATTGGATATTAGATTTTATTTGCTTTTAATGTTATTACCGGTTCTTTGTGGGTAATTAGTTTGTGGGTAGTAATAGAAGTTTTTGTAACTTCATAGAATTGATTTTGCATATGACAATCATATTAATGATAGTTTTAAGTTAGGATTTTTGGATGATGATTGGAAACATAGTGACCTTTTGATTACGAAGCCTTACTTGAAATTATTTATTAATATGATGGGTCTATGCAAATAGGGATGCATAAATGATAGGCATTAATTATTCGTGCATGTATGTCTGATGTGTTCAGAACGATGGTTCAGCAACTAAGAATATAATTGCTGATATGAACGGCAACAATTGTGAAATATTGAATATGAAGATTCAATATATGCTGAAAAAGCAAGAAGCACTAGAAGCTCTTGACCATGTTATGGAAGATCTTAAGGATGCTGTGCGCCACCTTGAGCTGGTAGAGGACCGCTTGACGGCATGTGAGCCGAAAATAGATATTTTCAATGCTGGTTCTAGCTCAGAAAGGGCTTTGTGCTCTAAACGCAAGCGTATTGATTCGGTCAATATATGGGAATGCAAAGGATCAAGTCCTTATCGCAAGAAATCAAGAATTAACCAACACAAGAGAGGTAAACGTCCTCAAGTGAAGAAAATGTCAAGGATGAGGTGTTACAATTGTGACAAGAGAGGTCACTATACTCGCGACTGTCGTGAGGCAAAGAAGATTCATGAGCGATAGACCATGTAGCGAAGGATAGAGGATCCTTCGTGGAATTTTGACGAGTACCAACTGGAACTAAGTGGATCTATATTGGAAATAACTCCAGAGCTGAAGTTAAAGGGATTGGCACCTGCCAATTGAACATGCATGGTGGACGCATCTTGATGTTCTATATGCTCTGGAGATTCGTCGAAATTAAGTGTCTGTCTTAGTGTTGGTTAAGCTTGGTTTTTGGTATGAACTTCCATAATAAAGGTGTAGATTTGTGTTTAGATACAAACTACTATGGTTGTGGTCACTTACTTGAATGGTTTTATTGTACTAAATATTGATTGTGATGATGTCAATATGTTATTCCCTTATTTCACGTCTTCTACCTTATATGATAATGATGTGAATATGGTGGCATGCTAGACTTGGTCATATGGGCCAACAACATATGAATAGATTAGCCAAAGAGGGCTTGTTGGGTAATATTGAAAAAGTCGATTTGTCCATAAGTGAGTATTGCCTAGTAGGGAAAATGACAAGGAAACCATTTGGAAAAGGTAAAAAAGCTGAATTTTCTCTACATTGAATCCATTTGGGCGTCTGTGGTTCAATGAATGTGAGAGGAAGGCAATGGGCTGTTTATTTCATCACTTTTTATAGATGATTATACTCGAGTCGGATATGTCTATTTGATTTCTCATGAATCTGAAGCATAAGTTGTTTCTGAAGGTTTATGAACCTGGCAGAAAATCAATTAGACAATAAAATAAAGGTATTTAGATCCGATCGAGGTTGAAAATATTTATCTGATAAGTTCAGAAAATTATGTGATGAAAAAGGAATAGAAAATAGTTGTCTATTCCATATACTCCTCAACAAAATGGTGTTGCGGAGAGAAGAAACAGAACCCTCTTTGGAATGGTTAGGTCCATGATGGCGCATGCTAACTTACCTATCACTTTTTGGAGTGATGTGTTGTTAACTGCTGCCTATATACTTAATCGGATGCCTTCCAAATCAGTTATTTCCACTTCATATGAGTTATGGACAGTTAGAAAACCGGACTTAAGTTTTCTTAAGCCATGGGGTTGTGCTGCCTATACTCATGAGTCCTCTCATAAGTTTGGGAAATTGGGTCCCGAAGGAAAGAAGAGTATTTTAATGAGATACTGCGAACACTCAAAAGGGTATGTGTTCAATAGGTGAGCAGGAAAGTGAGAGTATAACTGAATTTGAATCACGGGATGTCACATCCTTAGTAGATGAATTTTCTAAGAGGGGCGAAATAAGGGAAAATAACTTCCTATTTGAAACCTTGGATCAAGATAATGATGTCAGTGAAGTTCGTCCAAGTGGGAGTAATATGAGATGTAATGAATTGAATTCAACTCATTCTCAATTGCAACCACCTGATGTGACGACATCATCATTACCTAATCCAAGTGGGAGCATGATGGGGAATGATGTGCTAAGTGTACAATCTCCCATACGGTGAACAAGTCGCCAAAGTATTCCCCGTCGACATTTTTGACATTGAAGGGGAAACTTTTATGGTTGCTCCATAAGATGAGGATGAGCCAAAAAATATTAATAAGGCTACGAAATGCCATAGTAAGGAAAAATGGATATATGCAATGAAAGAGGAGATAGAGTCAATGAAGTCAAACCAAGTCTGAGAACTGGTTGATCTTCCAAAAGGGACACAGAGCTATTGGGGACAAGTGGGTTCTCAAAATAAAGCGAAAGGTTGATGGCTCAATAGAAAGGCATAAGGCTCGCCTTGTGGCGAAGGGGTATAATCAACATAAAGGAATTGATGATGAAAATACATTTTCTCCTGTAGTGAGATTTACCTTGATTCGCATTATTTTGGCAATAGTGACTAGTATGGATCTTGAGTTACATCAAATTGATGTAAAGACTGCTTTCCTCAATGGAGAATTAGAGGAAGGAATATATATGGAACAACTTGCTGGTTTCATAATGAAAGGCCAAGAAGAAAATGTATGTCGACTTTGGGGGTCGATATATGGCATTAAGCAGTCATCGAGACAAAGGTATATACATTTTCATAATGCCATAGTGGCATATGTTTTTTACAATGATTGACGAGGATCATTGTGTATATATCAATAGATCCAATGATCAATTTGTGATCATATCATTATATGTTAATGATATACTAATTGCCGGAAGCAATATGGAGTTGGTTAATACTGTCAAGAGATAGTTGTCTTCTAACTTTGAGATGAAAGATATGGGTGAGGCTGCATACATTCTTGGAGTTAAGACTTCAAGAGATTTTTTTGAAGAGATCGTTGTCTCTTTCGCAAGAAACCTATATAAATAAGGTTCTTGAACGATTTCGTATGCAAGACTGTAAACCCATAGACACTCCTATTGCAAAAAGGTGAAGGATTGAGCCATAGTCTGTATCCAAAGACTCCACAAGAGAAGGAACAAATGAAACATGTTCCTTATGCTAGTGCTGTTGGGAGCTTGATGTATGCTATGAAGTGTACAACACCCGACATATGCTTTATAGTCGGAATGGTGAGTAGATACCAATCCAATCCAGGTCAAGCACATTGGAAAGCCGTTAAGAGAATCTTGAGGTATCTAAAGGGGACTGCTGATTATACGTTGAGTTATTAAGGAAATGATCTGCAACTCAAAGGCTATTGTGATGCGATTGGGGAGGAGATTTAGATGAAAGAAAATCTACCTCTGGGTTTGTTTTCTTACCGAATAATGGCACCATATGTTGGAGCAGTAAGAAATAAAAGTGTATAGCCTTGTTCACGATGTAAGTTGAGTTCGTGGCATTATCAGCAGTAGTATAAGAAGATGTTTGGCTTAAGAGATTTTTTGGATCATTTAGGTGTTATTGGAAGTGCTGCAGATTTATTATTGGTTAACTGTGATAGCCAAGCAGCAAAAGTGTACACCAAAGATCCAAAATATCATGGCAAGACCGAACATATAGATACCAAGTATAATCTTGTCAAGGATATGGTTGCACGAAAAGATGTGAACTAAGAGTACATACTACGCATGGAATGGTAGCAGATCCTATGACAAAGCCAATACCTAGAGATGTGTTTTGTGGCTATATGAAATCTCTAGGATTGCGTAGAAACTGATGTACATAATATTGTATTTTCCCTAAGTGTTCACAATTTGATGAATTTGTGTTTTCATTATTAATGCCTATGAATCTTTGTATGATCTTTATGCATCTTAATGCTCAGTGCATTATTTTAAGTTGAGAAGTATGTCGGACAGATATAAGATTAGCCCACTCACACGGGTAATCGCCTCTATTTACTGTGTGATAAATAGAGATGAGACTGTTTTTAAGCTTATTATCTAGGTGATAATCGAGAGCTCAAGCTTAAAATATGTATGTCGCCTTAACTAAGTGTTAAGATGAGGACATAATACTTACGATGTCCGAAAGTAAAATACCCCACATATTTTACTTTATCATCTAAGATGCCGGATGTGAGTTACGATGAATTTTGTGATTGAGTAGATACGTGAACTCAAGTTAGACATTAGGTATGTACGAACTATCATCTGTACGGTATTGAAAGGTGTAGACATACGCTCCATGGGAAAGGAGTTAATACCGTAATACGTATTTCATACTACGTATGCATGAGACGACCAATAAGAGTGGCAAAAAGTTTGATCTCAACTTTTATGACATGTGAGACTCTTGAGGAAAAGAGTTCCTTAATTTTTTAGTCCCCTCAGGACTCTTACTTATTCTCAAGATTTCTATTTAGTGTTTGCTATCTTAGGGTGTTGCCAATGGTCATGAGATGATTTGATCTAATGGGGCATTTCTAGAAAAGCAAGCTGGACTGAAATTGAGAGTTTGAAGGAAAGAGGAAGATCGATTTTGGAGAATCACATTGTGGTTTTGTATTCACTGGTCGACCAATTATGAATGTCTTTGTGATAAATTATAATTGTGAATACATATATATATATATATATATATATATATATATATATATATATCATTGTTTAAAAGAGATCAAGGGAGATATAAATGTGATCGATCGATCTAGGGTACTGCATACTAAATCTATTCGGAGTGTGACGCCCATTATGAGCTGCTATATATTCCTAACATATGTATAACAACGAGCTCTCAAAGTATGCTGGTCGCACGGATTATTCACCGGTATGAATGTTGAAAAGAGGTAAAGAGAATACTGTTCGGCCCACCATGTGCGAGTGGGAGATGAAGGCTTTATTGGTATTGGGCTTAAGGCCCATTCGCCCAAGTTGGGCCCAGAAAGCCTGGCCCACGGGAATAGGGCCCGTGGAAGGAGATAGGTATAAAAGGGAGGAGAGAGAGAGACATAACACCTGTTGGAACAATCAGTACGTACGCTTCCTTTCTCCCGCGCACTCTCTCTCTCTCAAAAAAGAAAAAGAAGAAACAGTAAGGCTTCGGCAATTTCTTCTTCCCTTCATTGCTTAATCGGATCGAACAGGGCCAGATTTCTTCCTCCTATTTGGCGTCGGTGTTTAATCTGTGGCTAACAAGGTACGCTCGAATCCGTGGTGTGCTTTACGATCGGTGATGCGTGTTTTCCCGGGCTTCGTCTTCCGCATTGATTTAGGGGTTCGATTTAGTGTCGAATCCGTTTTTCGGGGATCAGTCATTCCCAACACGGGATTATGGCAATGACACTTGAAGCCGATTTTTCTCGGATACTCGGATTTTCTATTTTCGATTTTCGATTCAATCATCACTGATTTCTCGTTTCTTTTGTATTTCCAGCAATTCTATCCTCACTTCTGAAGCTCCTCTTCATCAACGGCGACATGGCTATAGAGCAGCACCTTGGAAGCTCCCTCTCGGATAAATCCACATCTTCCTCTTTAACGTGCGAAAGACCTCTCTTGGATTCCACTGATCAATTCACTTTTTCCGATATTCTCAGGCTACGGACAACCGCTGTTTCTGTTGCAGGTTCCTGATTTCACTGAATCACTGCTACTCCCTGGACTCTCTGTTCGCCCCCTGCTTTGCGAGTCGCCACAACCAAAGACCTCGTAAAGTGATCATTTCTACTCGTTTAGTTGATTCCCGTCCTAGAAGCCGTACCTGTGTTTGCCTTGTTCATATTGGATCAGTAATCATCCCAGGTCATAATCTTTTGCTAGATCGAACTAAATTTGCTCTGTTTTAAATGATTGCCAATGAAAACATAGCCGGGAAGTTTGGTTACGGTTTAAGTGAAAAATCATCCGTGATAAAGGTTCTATTAATGATTTAAATATGGTAAATTTTTATTAATTTACCGGAAGTGTCGTGGAGTAGTAAACCAATGAGTCTTGAACAATATTTCAAATACAGATTCGTGAAGCATGTTTCCACAAATGAACTCTCGTTGACGTAATTAGAAATGCATACACCGAATTGGAACAGAATAAACTAAGATCCAAACAAATTCGTCAAATAAACAGGGCACTTGCATACCAATGTCTGGTTGTGGATGGAAAAGATGAGCGAATTAACATTTCATATATTGAAAATAGAAAGAATAAAACCTGGTAAGAACCTAAACAGACGAAAAAACTGAGGTAATTTCGCTCCTCGGACTTTGAGACCCGAACGATGTGGCCATTCGACACTCTTTCAACTAATAGTCATAGTCATTTCGCCACCTCTATTGGAGAAAAGAAGATAGGGTATCTGCAAATCAGCTGAGCACAATGTCTGAGCTTGTATAAATTGGCAACTAACAAGATCATTTGAACTGCCCTTTTTGTTCAATTCTATTCTAATGGAGTCAAAAGAGGACACGGAAATTTACAGCTTACCTTGTGCCGGCAAGCATTAAAAGCCTTGTACACAATGCACCTGACCAAATCAGTACCACCCCGTGCATTTTCAAGCTCTCTCACTATGCCTTCGGATAACGGGTCAACACCTCATTCCTTAGCAGTAGCAACTGCGGACCATGACCATAACACCCTCAGAAACCCTTCAAAAGAGAGATCCTTTGGTATATCCAGTGGCAGTGGCTCACCTTCACATCCCAACCCCACACTCTCGAACGGGAAGGGAAGTTTCTCATAACCATCGGATATGTGCTTTGTGTTGGGGTCCCGAAGGGGCAGCGCAGTTTCATGGAAGCATTTCATGATTGGATCAAATGTAGAGCTCACTCCAATGCCATTGTAGCACCATACTGCCACCACACCTCCCGGCTTACGGAGGACGGACAGGTCAAGAGGGAGTAGAAATTGGGTAGGTCGAACCAGTGCACCACTTGAGCCACCGTAATTAAATCCATTGAATTTTCACCTCCAATTAAGGTCATGATTTCATCGTTGGAGATGGGTATTGGGGTGTGGACGTAATGGACCCTCCGATGCTGCACCGCACATTTTAGTTGGGCTGCCCTTGCACCAATGGCGATCACCCGGTCGTAGTGCTATAAGCAAGTGCAGGGCATATGAACGGAGTTGTAAGTGATGAATAATCTGGAAGTAATGAAATTCGATTGAATAAATCAAAGAGGAAAGAGAAGCCCATTTTAAAAAGACAAAAGAGGGAGAAAAAGCCTGAAGACACTGGGACGGGTTGAACTTCAGTTTTAAAGTTCACATTTAAAACAACCCAAAGGATTTGAGATCAATTACGTGGTACTAGAGGATGACCACCTTCAGTTAGTGACTAGGAAGCAGTACACAGCCTATCCAAGCCCCAAGCAAAATCAAATCGAATAAATCAATTTCTTATCAATGAGCAGACTTAAAAGCAGTATATGAGGATTCAAGTAAAATTCAACCAGGATGAGCTAATCTTCACTCATTCTCTACACCCTATGTCTAGTCAATTACTTCCGAAAGCAAAAACAAAGGAAAAATATTCATACATGGTGATTGCTCAAATGAATGATTCTCCTCAAAATTCCTCTTCAGCGAGACATGTATTTGATATGTATTAAATCATAAAAAGTGTCGAATTTCGCATGATCTGCCATCATATCTGGTCTAGCCCATCTTTCTTTTTGCAAAATCCAGAAAATCTGCTCACACCGTCACGGCCCCTGATCAATGTTGGGTTCCATCGTATCAAGAAAAACAGTAAACTTGCTACTAATCTTGCACATAGAAAAGAGAGAGAGAGAGAGAGAGGACTCACACAGAGGGCGGCTTGGCCATTGCCGGCGCCGACGTCCCGAGCAAGGGAGTGACGAGGAATGCGAGAAGCGAGCATGGAGTACTAGTGTGCCGAGTATGTCGGACGAGCGTCCACGTACATCTACGCTTGCTTGTCGAACAGACCCCGCATCTCCTCTCTCCCCTCCCGATCTGCCTCTGCTCGCATTGCCCTTGCCTTGGGTCTTGGTTTCTGCTCTGTTCATTTCACTCCCTAATATTCAACTCTAGACTTGCCCGATATTTGAAAAAGAAAAGTTGGGAAATATTAACAAATGATGCGATTTTCTAATCATCATTTCCTCTATATTTTAATTGCACTTTTTTATCAAAGGAATATAGTGTATATCCATTTATTACGCTTTTAGTTTATTCGGGAATATTACCAAAAAAAATCCTAAACATATTATATGAACACCAATTCAGTCTTAAACTATAAATCTTTTGACAATTTACCAATATAATCAGTCCGATCAATTTTGACCAAAAATTGACGACAGATACCAAGTCTTGTACTAACGTGAATAATTTTACAGTTATTTTTAATTTTTCATACTTTTTTCCATTGTGGTAGGTGAGGACAGGGCTTGAAGCCTTCACCAAACCTTAGCAGTTGCCTTCCTGCGACTGGAAAGGGCTGCAACCCTTGCCAGTAGCTGATCATACCAAGTAGAACGATGTCTGTTTTACTAGTTTTTGTCTAAAGTTAGCCAAAAAAGTCTATATTGACAAATTGTTGAAATATTTATAATTAAATTGGTCAAATCGAAAGGTTCAAAACTAGATTGACATTTATATAATATATTTATGATTTATATTTATATTTCCAAAAAAAAAACTAAATTGAAAGTTCGATCTCAAACTTTTATGAAAGAATTCCCTTAATATAGCAAATCCACCGGCTAACTATTGATAACTTGCCAATTTGAGTTCAATATAATCAGCGAGCATTCTATATAGAGCACTCATCTTTCCATTATAATAGCAATTTATGTTTGTATTCTCAAAACGATCATATCTTTACACATGATTTTTCTTCCATAAAGCAGGTTTGTCCATCAAGCCAAGGACTGTACATTTTGACAATAAATGAACACAATAAAAGACATAAAGTTAACGTAAAGATCTTTGATATATATTGGCCGCAAATTGAATACTGCCGCCTATAAGATGACAACAAATCATTATGTGGATCTCATCTTCGTTTATTATGAAAGTTATTGATATAGGAAATGAAAACTCTAGACGGATTAAGCGATAGCTCACACGTCGACCCAGCAACTCATTTGATCTCTTTTTTTTTTTCTTCGGCTTTTGGATGTACAGGACGAACGCGACAGGATCAAACGCCACAAAAGACAGAATTACACGGTAGGAGGTGCGACTCTGGGCTAGACAAATGCAAACAGACGAAGTGCAAGACTTGTCGGGACATCTTCCTCATTCGAGATCAATCTCGACAATAATTCCGAGATTTGTTTGGCTCATTGGACTTGAGGAGTCCTAGCTAGCCAAAACCTAGCAAGAGTGCATCTGATTTAATCTAGTGCATCGTTATCAATTTTGATAGTCAATTTAATATAGAGGTTCCTCTTAACTTTGCACGATTTTGACAACAAACTAATGCAGATTTTGGTGTGCGTGTAAGATATTTGGTCAGATTCATTTTTCATGGTCTTTGCTCTCAATGTTATTCTATTCTTATTCAGTTGAGTAAATCCATTTCCATATGATAATGTGCGTACGCGAGAAATGTGTTGACGTTAATGTCATTCCATGATGTTTTAGTTTCATCACTAAAATTTTTATGGGGCTGTTTTGTTGGCTAATCTAGCAAACTCCATGGCAATCTAGTGCAAAACTTTTTTTGAAGAGGCAATTAGAAGGATTTTTTTTTTCCAAGGTGTGAAAACGTAAATGCCATTCCCTTAGAAGTATTTAGTGAATACAAGTTTAAAACTTCAGAGCAAATCAAGTTCCAAGGGGCTTGAGGTGGATAAATAGTCCAATTACTATGACTTTTCTTTCATTAGGTTTTGGCGACCTAGTCGACTATTTTGTTGGACTCCCTGCTGCAATAGGCTAACTTAAGGCCTGAAAAACTCAACATCATATAATATTCTCTCCCAATTAGTGCATCCATTGTACTTCCTAGTTCAGTTGATTTGTGCTTGATAAGGCCCTTATTAGATCTACATTGTCAGACTCAAGACTTAAACGAAGCTTCAGTTCATGCGGAAAGCGAGAGGAAGATTTGGATTTCCACCGTAACTATGCACTCCACCTGTGCGGCTGAGCTAGCATGTGCTAATCTGGCAAATCCGTCTACCAATCAACCCATGGAGTCTCGACAAATGCAGGCGATGGCTCCTTCCAATGATTCGGCAACAAAGGAACCGTCATGTTGATCTTCAGAGTGGATCGGAGATACTTAAGAATGTGGGAAATTAAAGCACAAAGAAAATAGCAGACGTTTCATGACATTTCTATGGGAAAAAGAAGGGCCCAATTGCAATCCAAACCCACAAGAGAGAATTATCTGGTTCAGGTTTTGCCTCTGCGATGCTTGTTGTTCGCTGCTATGCGTGCACAAGACATCACTGGACGCGTTGGCGATAGTTCGAGCCCATAGAAAAATTCACGTGGCCTTGTATGCACTGCTCGTGAATTAAAAACCCTCATAAGATTTAATCATAACCTTAGACGTGAGTCATGCACGTGAACGTGGCACAATATGCCGGCCATCTTGGGATTTGATTGATTGCCGTCGCAATTGGGGTCCTGTTCTTGATTTGCAACGGCGAGAGATTGGTCGTGCGAACATCAAGATCCTCGCATTAAAATTCATGAACTGATGGAAGTCCTAAAATTGGATTTTGAGTTGTCACAAACTGCACATTGGAGTTGATAGCGGCTGATCTCGTACCTACCCGCTCATCACAGCTTCTTTTGTGTAATTCAAGCACTATCGAGCATAGGAAGTGTAACTACCCCACTCCATCTCAGACGAGACAAATCTTCAAGGAGTATCCGGTTTATGAAATTTGTGGCTCGTATGTATCACTTCAGAAACGCTCACGAGTCATGCTTGCACCGCATATTCCACATACGTATTCGAGTGTACACAATAAAATATTGTTTCGATCACAATAAATTATTGAGCCAACCAGAAAATTATTAGTCCTGTAGTTTGTTTCGATCACAATAAAATATTGGGTACACAATAAAGGGACTAAGAAAGCTAAATATTAAAGAGCACGGACAAAATATATATCACTTGGGACAACTATAAAATTATTAGTCGTTTTCGATTACTTTCTTCATAACTTGTTTCGATCACAGTAAAATATTGAGTACACAATAAGAGGACTATGAAAGTCAAATATTGAAGGGCACATGCGAAATGCACATTCTAGTTCCAATGTTGAAGAGCATGCGCTGAAATACGTATCACTTGGGACAACCATAAACTTATTATTCCTTTTCCATCACTTTTAACTTGTTTCGATCACAATAAAATATTGGATACACAATAAAAGGACTAAGAAAGTCAAATATTGAAGAGCACACGCAAAATGCACATTCATCGAACGTTGAAAAGCGCACACAAAATACATATATCACTTGGGACAACAACACCGTTGTTCGTTACAATTTTGAATGAAATCTCCTCTTTCTAATCATACATAGAATGAAAGAAAGCTTTACCGACTAAAAAAAAAAAAAATTCATATACAGCCTTGTTCTCGGAACCCTTTCTTTTGTGTTACTTTAGACTGCTACTTAAGATTGCATCAAAGGAGGACGCAAAAGAGAAGTGCACAGTAAACAATGTTTCTAACCTTTTGTCACGATGGGTCCTTTGATCTACCTTCTCCTTTTGTGTACGTTCTTGCTTAATTCATTGACTACTGATGAATTCTCTTTTTGCCTAAAAGCCGTCCTGGTTGGATTTGCATTCATTCTTTTAGTAAGCAAGCGTTTTTCAATTGTGGTCTTCAATTGGTCCTTCAAAAGGCCATCACATTGACTTGGACAAATTGTATATGAGATTACATTAATTCATTTCCTAATGGGGATAACGACACAAATAGTTCCTGAAATTTGGCTCAATAAATAATGTGGTCCCTGAATTATATGGAAATATTCAATATTGCCATTTCATTATTTTAAGTTCAGGGATGATATTAAATATTTTCATATAATTTGGAGACTAACTTTTTTTTTTTGTCGTAAAAGCATTTTCATTCATTCATTCATCAGTAGAAGTGCTACAAGCGACACTAGAAGAAGATTCAAAACATAAAATGTCCCACAGAGATTGGGGGGGGGGGGGAAGATTTTCACCCTAGAGGAAGAGTCTTTGTGCGGTGTGCTTTTGCAATCTAATCTACTGCTTGGTTGGACTCTCGCGGGATATGTGTAATACTCATTAAAGGTAATTGGGCCAGCAAACGTTTGCCTTCTTCCATTATATTGCCCAAAGCCCATGAGATTTCTTCTCGGCCCATAAACATCTCAACAACTGAGAAACTATCACTTTCACATTTGTACTTGCCTTTCTGATGCCCTTTTTGCTTCACGTGCTGTACATGTCTTTGGTTTAGAAACTGAACTCCTCTCACAAGTGCTAGGGTTTCAGCTTGAAGGGGAGAACTTGCCCAGATTTCTGCAGTGAAGCCATCAACCAAGAGGCCTCTCGAATCACATAAAACTCCTGCGATTGAGCTCGATTTGTCTGGATTTATCCATGAGCAATCAACGTTCAAGGTTTAGAGGCCTTCAATCGGTGGGTGCCAGCGAATCAGTGAGTTTTCGTCTTTGGCTTCCTTCGATTTCTTCATTTGAATCCAACGGCTAAAGCTCTTGACTTGCGTTGTTGGTGCAATAACCAGACCAAGTGGATCAAATTTTTTACCTCGAAAGATGAAGTTGTTTCTACTTTTCCATATCGCCATAGTGTTGTTGCAAGTAGTTCATCTCCTGAAGCTTTTGCTTTTGTTCCAAAAATTTCCAACAGCTATTTGTCTAGTTTGGTGATGTTCAAGGCATTTATGTTCAATTCTACTCTTGGATCTGACCACACTTTGGTCGTTTCTTCGCAGAGCAAAAACAAATGCTCCGTTGTTTCTGATTCTCGAGCGCAAAAAAGACAAAGCGGATCAGGTAAAGCTTTTCTCTTAAACAAATTCTCCCGTGTTGGCAAGGCATTTTGGCAAAAACTCCAAAGGAAGATCTTTATTTTTGGGGGATCTGTAGATTCCAAATCTTAGTCCATAAGGAGCGGGGGGGGGGTGAAAAGATGCTGATGCTATATTTGTGTCTAGATTTGTAGTCTTAGCTTGCACCTTGTTGTAGCCGCTTTTCACTGAGTAGGTACCCAATTTATTTCCGGACCAGATTTGTTTATCCTCCTTTGAGTTGGGAGTACTAGGGATGGTTAAATTTCATTGGCCGTTCTCTCGTTAAAGAATGTTCTTATTCTGTTTTCAGCCCACTCTGTCTTCTGTTCATTAAACAACTTAGCAACCATGACTGGATCATCCCAATTTGCTGGTCCCCTAACTATCCCGACAGAAAGCCATCTATCTTCTTGAATCTTAATAGTTTTGCCATCTCCAATTACCCATTTCATATCTGGTTCTATGGCTTCTCTACCCATAAGGATGCTTTGCCATCCCCATGAAGGACGGTTCCCCTTCTTTGCTCGCTAGAATTCTGATTCAGGAAAATAGATGCCTTTTAGAATTTTTCCCCACAAGGTTGATGGACTTTGTGATAATCTCCACGCTTGTTTACCTAGCATGGCGACGTTTAACGTTTTCAAGTCTTTGAAACCAAGACCCCCTTCGTCTTTTCTGGTTTTGAGAACTTCCCATTTTTTCCAATGTAGTCCCTTCTTTGCTTCAGTTTGCCACCACCAAAAGGAAGTAGTTTTTCTTTCAATAGCATTACAGACAGAATTTGGAACTTTAAATACTGACATTGCATATTGAGGGATTGCTTGCACCACACTCTTGATTAGAATTTCTTTCCCAGCTTTTGTAAGAATCTTTTCCTTCCAGCCTTCGAGCTTCATATTCACCCTCGCCAATATCCATGCAAACATTTCTTTCTTTGAGCTTCCCCAATCAGAAGGTATACCAAGGTATTTCCCTGTCTTTTCAATTATCGGAACTCTTAATTCATGTGCCATATCTCCCTGACGATTCATAGGGCAACCCCTACTAAAGTACACACCTGATTTGTTGAGGTTAATTGCCTGGCCTGTGGCATAGCAGTATTGATTTAAGATTGAGGCAACTTGTTGGCATTCTTTGACAGTCCCTTCTAGAAAAAAATATAGTATCATCAGCAAACAATAGGTGTGTTAGGGTTAGACAATACCTGTTGAGAGTTATCCCCTTCATATCTCGTTTTTCCAGCGCTCTATGCATCATCCAAGACAAGACATTGGCCATAAGAATGAATAAATATGGCGATAGGGGATCTCCTTGTCGTATCCCACGTGATGGTGAGAAATATGACGTTGGTTCTCCATTAACTTTCACACTGAAGGAGACAGATGATACACATTGCATAATAAGTCCTACCCATCTTTCACAGAAGCCCATTTTCAGCATACTAACCCTAAAAAAAATCCCACTCAACCTGATCATAAGCTTTCTGCATATCCAATTTTAGGATAGCTTGGAATTTCTTTTTCTTGTTTCTGATTTTCAGTTGGTGCAATACTTCTTGAACAATCAGAATATTGTCTTGTATTTGTCGATTTTCCACGAAAGCACTTTGTTCATTTTCAATGAGCATAGGTAGCCACTTCTTTAGCCGATTGGCCATGACCTTCGATATGATCTTATAGCTAAAGTTACAAAGGCTAATTGGTCGGTATTGGCTAACACTTTCTGGATTCTTTATCTTTGGGATGAGTGTGATGTATGTTTTGTTTAAGAGGGGATCGAGTATACCTATTAGGAAGAACTCTTGAACTAGTTGGAAGAGGTCGACTTTAATATCTTCCCAAGCATGCTGATAAAATTGGCCATTTAGTCCATCAGGACCTGGTGCTTTGAGTGCTTCTAGCTGGAAATTTGGAGACTAAATTGAAAATGTTTTAAAAGTTCAAAGATCATATCGAATGGATTAAAAATTTAGGGAAGACATTATATATTTGATTAAAGTTTATGGATCACATTGAACAAATTAAAAGTTCATAGACCGCATCATATATTGATCAAAGTTCATGGACCATTTGTGTCATTTTCCTTCTTAATCCAAATGAGATAGACTTGTTATTGTTTATATACCTTAAAGACAAGTAAGAATGTCGACAATGAAATTACATTATGGGATGGACAAGAAGCCCTGACTAATTGTGCCTGCCTTCACAGACAAAGTGGAGTCGGCCCATAATGTGATCAACAATGAAAAAGCAAGAAGAAGAATTGTGGGAATCTCATGTTTACCTGGAAGGCAAAGGACGAAGGATTTGGTCTAGAAAAGGAACATTAGTACCGTTTTTATGGTTTTTGAGTGTCATGGAGTGTTTAGCCAATGAGTCTTGAACAATATCAGCAAAGGCAGATTCATGAAGCATGTTTCTACAGGGGAAATTTTGACATAATTAGATACATACACGGAGAATTAGAACTTATAAACAAGTAAGATCCAAACTAATTCGTGATATAAATAGGGGCACTTGCACACCATAGTCATTTTATGGAGGGAAAAGAAAGGAGGGAATTAACATCTGAACTATTGAAAAGGAAACCTAATAAGAACCAAAAGAGACAAGAAACCAGGGTCACTTCGCTAATCAGCTCTTGAGACCGGAAGGACTGGGCATCGACAATCTTTCAGCTGCTAGCCATAATCATGTCGCCACATGTTTTGAAGGAAAAAAAGAAGCCGAGTACACCATTCCATTCCATCACTCACCTCCTCTTTGGCCTCTTCATCAATGCCCTCTTTCTTGTGCTCGTTGTTGCCATCGCATTTGCCTTCACCTTTGCCTTCCACCTTCCTCCTTATTGTCATTGTCCACAAAATGAACCCGCGGAGGCCCGCGAGATGACCATAGAACCTCCTGTGCATTGCTGTCCTAGTAGCCGTCATCATCCTCGCTGTTGTATTCACCCTCACCATTGTAGTCACCCTCGTCACCATCTTTACCGCCATTGTCTTCCTTGTCGTCATCGTATTCGGTGTTGTTGTAGTCATCACCGTCATCTTGCTGAGGCTTGAAATTATCATGTTCAAGGTGGATTAAACATCTTAAGAAGAAAATGTCGAAATCCCAAGTATCATATTACTTTACATTAATCCCTAGTTTGAACACCCAAACGCAAGCAACTAGCAAGAATCAACATAATCTCTTAATTCCATCCAAATTGATTGATAGAAAATATTGAGGTGACTTTTTCTTGGTAATTAGTTGGTACTCAGATTTGGAGAAAGTGGGGCAAAGCAATGGATAGAGATGTGCAGAAAGCCCTTCTTTTGATTAAAACCCGACAGTTCATATCAATTTCTTCAATTATGGTTAATAGATGCAGCAAGCTTGCAATTAACTATCCCTAGATTTAATTTCAGCTTTTCAAAAAATTCACATGAGTTTTGAACAGAGAACAGTCGGTTGAGTTTTAGGTTGTTGTCGTCTCTTACCTCTTGTTTGCCTTCATCATCCCTCTCCTCCTCGTCCTCATCCTTGCCCTCATCGTCATTGCCGTCGCCGTAGCTGTAGCCGTAGCCGTCACCTTCGCCTTCCTCATTGAAATCATCATTCTCAACATTATCATCCACAAAACCATCCAGCGAAGGCCCTCGAGATGACTGGGAAAGCTCACACACATTGTTGTCCTCGTCATCCTCACCATCACCATCATCGTTCTCATCATTACCGTCCACGGAACAAACCGGCGAAGGCTTGCCCAATGAATGCATATTCTCATCATCTTCGCTATCGTCATCCTCATTGTCCACATGAACATGGTCATCGTCATCATCATCCTCCTTGCCATCATCATCATCATCATCTATATGCACATGGTTGTCATTGTCGTCATCCTCCTTGCCACTGTCCTCGCTATTGTCATCTTCCCTGCCGTCGACCTTGTCACCGTCCTCATGCTCGTCACCATCATCTTGCTGAGAGAGGGAGGTTCAAAAGTATCATATCTAATGTGGATTAAACATCTTAAAGAAGATGATAGATTTCCCAAATATCATATGACTATAATCCTCAGTTTGAACACCCAAACGCAAACACCAAGCAAAAATCAACATAAAGGGTTTTCCCTACACTTAATCCCCCTAAAAATGCTTTCTAAATCATCTATTGAACAAATGTCTATAAGAATCAAGCAGCATTTACATATTCACATATCTTTTTTTTTTTTTTTTTTTTTCGGTGACCCAGGGAACTCCCGCACCGTACCAACGCAGATGGCCCGACAGGCCCGGGTTAACAGGGGGGTAAAACCTGAGGGGCGACATGTGCTAGCCACCACACACGACCACCGGGTAAGTCACCCTGCGACGCCCGGGATTTGAACGCTTGACCTTTTGCAAGAGGAAGAGTGCCCGCTCTTGCGACGCCACCTAGGTGGGTGGTCATATTCACATATCTTCATTCCCTCAAAATGAAGAAAAGAAGGAAAATCTGATTCTAGAGACAAATGAAGAAAAGAAAGAAATCTGATTCTGGAGACAAAAGTGAATATTTGCAGGGATCAAATACTGGTATGATAGTTGTGGAAAATGGGTCAGGTTGGTGTCATAACTTGTTGTGTCAACTCTTAACAAAGATGGTGGCCGGGGATGGTGCTCGCTTAATTAATGGCTGGTAGGTTGTTTGTGGCAATGAGGGTGCCAGCACCATTTTAGACACATACAAGGGTTGGCAAGCCCTTGTTTGCAAGCGACGAGGACCGACAGCCCTCACTGATACGCAACGAGGGTCCTAGGCCCTCGCAGATGCAGCCTGGCGGTCTTACCTTCTTTTTCAAAAAAAATAATATATTTTAGCTTTGTAATTCTTTTAATTCTTATCCTCTTTTCTTTTACCTTCTTTTTTTCCCTTAATTTTTATCTTCTTTTATAATAAAAAAAAAAATTCTAGCCGATTTGCACTGAGGAGAGCTTAGTGAGACACCACACTATTGTGAACACACCACACTTAAGCAAACACAAAGGATGGATGAATATAACTTCATTGGAGAGAGCTCACTCTTTACAATTTTGGCCATGAATACAATATAGCCATCAATATCAATTGATTGTAGTAATATGAGGAAATGCGGTTGAGCAAGTTGCTTATCACACTGGATTGAGAAGTTGTAATTGCCTTATCTATGCTCATGTGAAAGATGGCACTCAGGCAAGGAGATACATATTCCTAAACTATGCACTAGCACCACAGACACAAGATATGGTGCAAGTATGAGTTTTTATCTAGAGTTATGATCAGCGAAGATGTTACCTTTGATGAGTTTGCTCTATCTTATATTAGGAGAGAGTAACCAATTGTAAAGAAAGATCTAAGTGGTGTACATATTAATAAGTGGAGTTACAAAAAGAGCACAAACATTAGCAGATTGCTGAAGAAGTGACAGATTTTGTAGATTTTCTTAATATATTAAAAAATAAAACATGTAAAATGCTTAATTGTGATATTTAGATTCTAAATAGGAATAGAAAAAAAATAGAGAAAGAAAGAATGGGGCCATCACTTTGTAATTGAATGCTTGAGGGCAAGTCCTTTTAATGTAAATAGGGTGGATTTAGTTATATTGGGGGGAAGAGCACCAACCTTGATTTAGGTACTCCGGGGGGGGGGGGAAGAGCACCAACCTTGATTTAGGTACTCTGTGAGTTTTAGTTTTTTTTTTTTTAAAAAAAAAAACAGTATGAGAGAATGAAACACTTAATAAGAATTGGGTGAAATCAAAAGTTGGAATCGAGAGATTATTTTTATGTTAGAATCTCTTAATTTGCAGTGGATCTATCATTGTTACACTTCCTATGGATCTAGATCACTTTTTGATTTGAGCTACACAAATTGTGGTGTATTGAATCTATTTCTTATTTAATCTTCCGGTATCTTGTGATTTTGGTAAATTGCATGATCCTATTACACAGATTGATTTTAGCAAGTGAAAAAAGAAGACATGAAGTTTCATCCTCCATTTTTTAGGGTAAAAATAGGCTCCACATCACCACAAAATGAACTAAGAGCACAAATAGGAAGAAGGAGAGTATGAATTCTCAGTCAAATGGTGAGTGATGTAAGATTCATAGCCTCACTTCCGAAGTTGACACACATATAGCAAATGAAAATTTCTAGTAATATGGGGATTTTTTTTTTTTATGTGATTATCCTTAGTTGCACATTTTGGAATCACTTTCTCTCTCTCTTCACTAGAATAGAGCAAAAATAGAAAGCGAATAATGCAAAAGAAACAGTGATGATCCATAAATAGGAAAAAGTCGCACCTGTTCCAATAGAAGATCCCTTGTTGCTATTTCCGTTTCACAATCATAAAAAGTAGTATCTAATTCAGAGTCCGATGCTTGTGTTGGGGCATTAAGAATCTTCTCTCTGTAAGACTCCCAAGTGGTGCTTGAATCATCTGGACTAGTGTCAAGTAACTCCCCACAATCCCTCATCTGTATTCGACACTCCTTTGGTATTTTTGAGCTTGATACATCAATAATCCTTTCCATTGATCTACACTTATGAACTTTCAACCGCTCCAAACACTCTAATTCGTCCATGCCCTCTACAGCTTGCAGACTCTCACACTCTACAATGCCTAATCGCGTCAAGTTCTTCAAGTTAGACAAACCGCCTATCCTTTTTAATGAAGTGCACCCTTCGACAGAAAATACTCCCAATGGTTTGAACGTAGAAGCAAATTGAATCTCCTCTAGCTCTGGGCACCTCAACAGCTGGAATACTTGAAGCATCTTTAGAAAGCTTGAGACAATGGACACTCTCCTCCCACCATTAGTCAACTTGGTAGCTTGTAGCTCATTAAACCCTGGCTCCTCCGATGGATTAAGAAACCTCTCTAAAGATTTGCAGTCCTCAATACATAATTCCTCCAAAGATATTAAGTCATCGAGAAAATGAACTTCAACTAGCCCAGTGCAAGAAGACACCTCGACTTCTCTCAGTTTTCTTAAACCTGATGGAAAGGATAATCTTTTGACAAGTTCACACCTTCTGATAGTCAACTTTTCCAACTGAGGAAGCCCGTCGAGTTGTAATTGTTTCACTTGAGTGCGATCGAGCTCTAGAACTGTCAAGTTCGATGAAAGTTGTTCGAGGGATTCAAAATATAATCCGTACATAGTAAGTTCCTTTAGTAGAGAAAGGGGGCCAAAATCTGTAGGCGGTGCATGGACATTTAAAAGGCACAAGTGCTGCTTCCTCAATTTGGATAACCTCCCTATCCACTGCAAGTCACAAGTTTTTATATTTGATGTGGCCTTAGATTCAGAACCATCAGATAGGAGCAGTTCAACTATATTAGTAAGGTTTGAGAGGTTAGGGACAGTCTGCAATGAACTAGATCTCAACCGTAGAATGGTCAAACTTCTAGGGAGCTCTGGTAACTCTTGGAGCTTATGACAATGCTCTAAGTCCAGTGTTTGGAGGCAACAAAGTTGGCTCATTGTATTGGGCACTTTCACAATCGGTGTGGATGATACATTGAGAGATGACAGGCTTGATAGTCTTCCAATGGTATCTTGTAATACTGTAATAGGTGTGTGAGATACATCCAACTTCATCAATGACTCTAATTTTGAAATTGATTTGGGGAGTTCACTCAAGCTATCACAATTCTTAAGAGAGAGGTGCTGAAGATTCGGTAGCTCTCCAATTTGTTCAGGCAATTTTCCAAGACTCTGACATGACTCAATACTCAAATCAGTCAACCACCGCAAATTTCCAATAGAGCAGTCAATTTCCATCAAAGATGAACATTTAGAAATACTCAACTTCTCTAAAACTAAGTATTGAGAAAAGGTTGGTGTCCTGTAAATCGACATATTATTCTCAAGAGTGAGAACCTTCAATTTTATCCCATCCTACAAAAGCCAATGAAACATCAACATGGACACTTGGATGTCTATACAAGGGATACATAGGAATTTAGGCTACTAACTTGGACCATTTGTCCTTTGATCCTCTCACTAAATAAGAAAATTAGACTATAAATACATTGAATTTTGTCCTTCATTGAATAAGAAATTAGACTGAGAGGGAAACTGACATACCTTAATCAGGCCCCTGACATGATCATCCGTGAATCCATGGCCAACGAAATTCCCCACAACCACATTTTCTAGATGCAAATTGGTTGCCTCAAAACGTGGATGATGTTCGGAACTTTTATCAGGGTAAAACACACTGATCCATTTCAATTCGGAAAGACAGCCCGCAAAGTCGCCTTGGCAGGTTATGTTATGCAACCACAGTAGCCGAAGATGTGGGAAACGTTTAATTTCCTCCGCAGTGACGGTTAAGTTATTATCAGTCCTTGACCAATTTGTCAAATCTAGTGCTTGAACGCTACTCTTGATCTGCCAATGACATTAAGGAGCAGGAGCAGGAATTTGTCAATATCATACATTTT
Organism: Eucalyptus leucophloia subsp. euroa; assembly: GCA_017140325.1. Lineage (NCBI taxonomy): Eukaryota > Viridiplantae > Streptophyta > Magnoliopsida > Myrtales > Myrtaceae > Eucalyptus > Eucalyptus leucophloia. Next base: position 66,871,611 of record CM029475.1, read on the forward strand.
TATTCCGTTGAAGAGAAGGAAAAAATGGAACATAAGAGGAGCTCTCAATTTAGAAAGATGAATCCTTAATTATGAACACGGTAAGTAATTTTCTATTCAAATTAAATTTGGTCACCACATTACCTCTGTTGATCTTAATTCGCGAATGACGTCGTCTGGAGCCCACAACCTAGAACGCTCTTGATTAGCAATTGCCCTTCCAAGATCTCTAAATTGATCATGCATCCAAAACTTATTTTCATCTAAAACCTTTATAGTGCATCGGTTTATAAGGACATCAATAGCATACTCTGGGCTAAACCCACAATCTTTCCATGCAAAGACTGGATTAGTCTTATCTTTATCAATAAAAAAGCATGCAATATCGAGAAATATCTGCTGTTGATCCATTTCTAAGGCATCATAGGTAATCCGTAGCTTTCCCAAGACATCGCTACTTGGTGTTTTTCTTAGCTTCTCTAGCATCTCTTGCCATATTTTTTCCTCTCTCTGAAGAAAAAGCAATGAGCCTATTGCCCGAAGAGCTGAAGGGAGTCCACCTGTAGTAGAGATGATGTCTTTTGAAGTGGCATATAGATTGTCTGGAGGAAAGTCAACATCGAAGGCATGCTTGCTAAAAAGTTGAAGTGCATCTTTGTCGCTTAACACCTCCATTTCATAAGGCACAATTTCATACTTCAATCCTCTGATTTTTATAACACTTTTGTCCCTAGTGGTAACAAGTATCCTAGTACCATTGTACAAAGAATCAGTTCCAATAAGGTATTCAATTTGGTTTCCCTCATCAACATCATCCAATACAACTAGTACCTTCTTGTTGCAAATTGTTTCTCTAATTGTATTGATTCCATAGTCAATGTTATCAATATTGCGAGCCACTCTAGAATTAGAGATATCGGATAACAATTGTTCTTGCAGCTTGACTAGGCCTTTGGTTTTTGCTGTTTCCCTTACACCATCAAGAAAGCTACAATTTTTCCCAAAGCAAGGACATAGTTGGTTATAGATGATCTTGGCAAGTGTTGATTTACCAATACCGCCCATCCCATAAATTCCAATAACCCGCACACCACCGGATTGGATGTCCAATAGACCATTTATGGTGGCTATTCGATCCTCCATTCCAACTAAATCTCTGGTCACTTTTCTTTGTCTTGTCTTGAGCCTAACCACAACCTCGAAAACAACAGCCTCGATAAGATCCCCATCACTGCGACAAAGTTGAATAGTTTCAATTGTGAAGTGGTAACAAATTTGTTTAATTGCACATTGACCAACCATCTACTAAGTTAACCGGTTTGGAACACGAGGTTAAAACATTTATGGAGGGAAAACTCTTATTAAAAAGAATAGAAAAGGAGTACATAAATAAGTGGTTCTTATTCAAATATCAAACAATTATTTGTTGTATCCCTTTCATAGATCAATTTCATAAACTAATCAAAAGGTAGATACTGATTAGTTAAGTGATGAAGCCAGGAATCTAATGTTGACAGTTTCTTATTGCACGTGAGAAATAACACAACGTAAGAGACCAAATATAAAAATAGTGCAAGAAAAGGTACTTTTGTGTTTTACCGACATAATAATACTAAACTAAACAGCATGAAGTTTTGTTAAGTTCATTTTATTTGAATTTCATCGTGTTCGAAGACACTAAACTTTGACTCTACCTTATTATTTCACTTATAGACCCGCATGCACGCATGCACGTGGAACGCTTTTACGTGAGGTTTACCTAGCAGTTTATTTTTCATGGTCACTCTACCTAGTAGTCATACGCGTTATCACATGTCTATAGACATTTGTCTTCATCATCATGAGACAACTAGTTTTGGGGTAACGAAAAATGGCACGAAACAAACGGGACTTGACCAAGACTAATTACGTTACCCTAAAAACTTCAGGAACGTGATGAATTTACAAACCTTAACATCCATTACCAGTGTAAGTTGAAGGAATAGAGAAAGAGAAATGTCTGATTATTAAAGGAATTAATGTATAAGAAGTTTGAAAATTTGTCGCGAAACAAATCGATACAATCAAATTGTTCCTTTAGCTCTACCCACGTTAATGGACGGAAAAAATTGACCTGTCATTAGAAAATAGGCTGAGAAACTAACAAATAAAATAATAAATGAAGGGGCACGAAGAACGGTGGAAAGAAATCTCGCTTGCTCCCATCCCCAGTAACTTTTTTCTCCAATCTGATCATTTGTTGATTCTTCATTAAAGCTTTCCATGGTTTCTTAAAATTGAGTTCTTGAGACAGGAGTTTGAAATACTACATGGAAACTCTACTGGCCATGGCTGTGAACTCGAAGGAGCTCCAACCACCATGGCCGAATGACCGAACTCAATGAAGCTCGAGCGACTGTAGCCCCAAGCTTGACGAAATTAAGGCCAAACTCGATGAAGCTCGAGTGGCCAATGGAGTTCTCAATGGTGGCTAAGGTCGAACAACCTCAAATTGGAGGTCGTATGACCTCAGATATGAGGTTTCACGCTGGGTTTGTGGCCCAAACTCAAACCCGGGTCTTTACGTGCGTGGTGATGTGTTGCACGATTTTAATGGCGGTGAACCCTAATGGTGGAGGCGGCAACCTGATCTGGCGACGGTAGTGGACGAGTTTGGCAAAGTTGGTCGAGTTCTTAAGATCCTAGGCGGTGGTGGGGGATGAGTTCGGTGGTGGTTAAGTGCGAAGTTGGTTGTGGAGGCTGAATCTGATTGTGGTGGAGATGGTGTCTGATTCCATGTGGTTGTCTTCAAGGGCGAGGGTAGCCGGCAAGGCAGTAGGTGGTGGTGAGTCTAGCGGCAGGTGTTTGAGGCAACGGCTGCCGGCGACCATGGACAGCTTCAGTGACCAGCTGCACTACTGTTTGATCAACAAGGGTTGCTACCGGCGGTCTGACTGATGAAAATGGTGTAAGCGGAGCAGCTTAATAAGGTGAGCTTTTCCTTTTTATAAACAATTGCTGCTGTCAGAACAAATCTTATTTCAGAATCTAAGGCTTCGGCTTTGTGCGAACAATCCAAGTTTTTCTCAACGATCATGTTCCTGAACGAATGGAGTCTTACTATTATAAGATTCCGAGAGAGAAATTCCGATGGCTCGCATTTTCTTTTGCTTTTTTTAAAAAATAAAATAAAATAGCTTTTCTATGTTTTTATCATTATCCTTCCTCATTTCTACTATTAAAATGTTAAAATTATTTTTTCTTTTTAATTTTTCAAGTTTTTTTTCAATATGATGTTTGGTAAGTCCCACATCGTTGCCACATGTAATAAGAAAATAATAGAAAAATTGTAATACATTCATGGATCAAATTGGTATGAAAAAGATGAAGCAAAGCGAATTTCTTATACAATAGAAATTAGGCCAAAAGCAAAACTGTAATAATTGTATTAAGTCCAAATAAATTTGGAGATCTTGTGATTAAAAAAATAACAAGAATTTGAGAATTTCCTTTTAAATTTAGAAAAATTGGAGTTGGAATATGATTAATGAATCTTTATAAGATCTATCGCTCGTTTGTAAAAGATAATTTTGACATTCACGGTTAGATAGTTACCCTGGATATTTCTTCAGTTGCCACCCCTTGGTGTCATCAACTTCATTGAGAGCTTGGCGCCATGACTCTATATCCTTAGAGCTGAACTTCTTCTTCTGATCCTCCATCCTTTGCTCCAAATTCAGTATAGCATCACGGTACAACGGGGTTTTCAGTTTCACATCAGCAGGTTTCACATCATAAAAGATGGGCAATATCACCTTCTCATTCCCCTCTTCTTTAGATTTAGAGGTGTTCTCCACCATCTTTGCAAGCTCGCGGAGACACCAATGACTCGAAGCATAGTTTTGGGAGAAGATGGGTATGTAAAGCTTAGAGTCGTCGATCGCTAGCAGAAGGTTGCCACTAATTCTTTCTCCTGGTCGAAGCTCTTCATCATCCATGAAAACATGAATCCCAGCATCTACCAAGGCATGGTAGAGGCTATTGGTGATTCCCCGACGAGTGTCAGGCCCTCGGAAACTCAGAAACACCTGATACTCGCCTCCTAATGGGTTGTTGGTGCTCATTCTTGTCTCTGAGTTTGCCATGCGAGCTCCCTTCACACTTCACAGGTCACCCACCCTTCTCTCTCTCTCTCTCTCTCTCTCTCTCTCTCTCTCACAAATAGGTAGGATTGAGATACTTTTTCATCTAGCACGTTGTGCTGGGTATAAGTAATTTCGCACTAACAGAGGAAACTGTTGACATACTTTTGTTCACTTTTTTGCTTTGAGTTTGAAAAGTACAAACACTTATTTATCTCTCTCTCTCTCTCTCTCTCTCTAATAGGCATGATTGAGATACTTTTTCGCACGAACCAAGGAAACTGTTGACGTACTTTTGTTCACTTTTTTGCTTGAGTTTGAAAAGTACAAACACTTATTTACAAGTAGAAGATTGGCAATTAGTTTAATAATCTACCAATTCCTATATTGACTTACCAACTCCTTTAAACTTACTAACTATTATTCGATATCACCAAACTTAGTTTGATTGATATACCGGCATTTGTCAGTCACTAGGCAACTTTCTATCTTGTTTGGTTTTAAAAATATTAACATTTATTAATGCTTTCAAGATTTCTAACTACTTTAATAATAAACCATCGTTTATTCTTCCAGCTTACTAGAAAATATACATTTGCTCATGGACAGGACATGCCATGGCAATGCCAAGGTTTATTACTTGAAGCATATTGTTAAGCCAGGGCACTTGTTAGCCACACCCAATAAATAAGTTTCTTTCTTCAATATAATAATTGTGCATAACGTGAGAAAAATAGTTCTTGGATACTGATAAAATTTCTCTATATGCATATTTTCAATTTAACCATCGTCCTCAAAACCCTTGCTAATAAAATCCTTACTAGAAGTATATGACACTCCACATATTTGAATTTGACCCATTTGCCATTAAATAAAGATGTATAGGCCACTTCACAACAGGTGCAGCTTCCAAGTTACAGTGAATAAAGTTGATGGCTATAAAAATAAGGTGGACATTATGACTACAAGAACACATAGTGGTGGAGCTTTCCGCACGCCCAATTTCTTTCGAATTTCTTCTTCATGCTTTTCACGTGGTGCTGGCTGTCCAGACAATGTTGCTTCTCAATTCACTTTTGAACTTTTGGATTAGAAAAATATGAACTCCAAATCATTTACGATTATTCTATAGCTATTCTATAGTTGGGCTTATTTAAAATCCCAATCCAATAATCTAGATTTACAATATATGTAGATAAATACATAATAACAAGATATACCCAAAGAATCATTTTTCATGATGACCCATGAAGCTCTAGATAAATAAACAATCTCCTTCATGTTGCACAGATTAGATTTGCTGCATTGTTCACAAAAAATACTCCACCTAACTGCTACCTAAACAAATCAGACTGCATAAATATGGTTGGAAGAAAAGTGAAACCAAACTAAACCAGATCATAGTCAGGAACCAACCAAACCAGACCATTTTTATGGTGGGTTGGGTTTGATTTTTTTTTTCTCTTTATCTTTTGTAATTTCGTAAATAAATAAATAAAAAATCTACACTCACGACGGTTCATAAATTCTCACAAAATGCAAATTAAACCTACTTCTAAATGCTATTTCATATATGATTAGTAAAAATAAACAACAAAATTAATAATTTAGTTCTGCAATTTGATTTGGTTTCGAAAAAAGTTGAAGCCAAACCAAACCGCAGAAAAGAATTTAGTTTGATTTGTAAACTTTTTTTTTTTTTTTTTCAAAAGAGTGCTTTTAAACCGAACCAAATCCACAAAAAAGGGTTTGGTCAAGTTGGTTGAACGGTTTGAACTTTTCTTGCTCAGTCCTTATAATTATTCATCTTAGGATAAATAGCTTTTTCCATTATTTATTCTTGAACAATGCGGAGGTTCATGTCTAGTTTGTAATTATAAGACCGCACTCCTACAATAGATTCTTTTTTTTTTTTTTTTTTTTTGGCTTTAGCAAGCGTTTTTGAGGTTATTGACATCAAAAACATAATTTCATATATAGGAAAAGCCAGAATAAAATTGGATTTGTGTGTAATACCATTCCTAGACCTCCTAATATAAGTCCTGATCCAAGAAAAACTGAAAGTTCCTCAAAAGTATATACATTCAGAACATATTGAATGCAGTTAATCATGCGTGGAACAAGCTATTATTGCAAAACTATGTTAATACAACCAACTTTCATTAAGAATTTCATCTTTGAACACAAAACAAGCAAGGTGAAGTACCACAAAGAGAAATTGTACCTAGTTGCATTGGTTTTAGGGATAATTAGGCTCAAACTGATGACTTGGACTACATCAAGATGACACCCTACCATAGTTAAGCTATGATGTCCGAAGAACCTATATCGGATGGATAGACTTGTGCAACCGTGGCATATATGCTACTTGAACATAAACTTAATTTCATATCCTTCTAAAGGGAATTGATGATTAATTCCATCAAAGAAGGAATTTTTATAGTACATGTCCAACTAAAAACTGTTATATATAATGATATTTGTGTGATAAATTTTTTCACTCCTCTCATTTGGAAACTTTTGCATTTATAACATCTATATATAATATGCTTATATTTATTGGAGTTGGACTTATAGTGTTGGATATGGAAGCTTGGCTCTGATAACACAAATTGGCTTTCAGGACGCCACGCCACTAGTTGATTTTTTGCTAGATTAAAGAACTAATATTTATTTTCGACTCCAATGGTCTGCCAGATTAAATAGTTAACATTTGGTCAGTGAAATGGGGATAAGATAAAATAAAAAGGTGTGAAACTTTGGATTGGACTCGAAAGAGGGGGACCATACAAAGTTTCCCAGAGCCACGTTCATATAAACCAAAAGCCAAACGGACTCTTCTAAAGGCAAAATTATTGAAACGTGTTTTCATGGGATGTGTCGGCTTCAACTGGATGACCCCAATATAGCCGAAGTCCAATATGATGTCTCTGACTCTCTGGACCATAAATCAGTCAAAAACAAATGAAATGTCGCAATCATATGGAAAAGCTGCCAAGTGACAGAGTCTATCTCTATCTTTATAAAAGTATTGGCAGATTAAGTTTAAAGAATAAATAATTAGGGTTATGATATCACGTCAAAGAAAAAACTAAAATAGATGATTTGGACTTTGAGGAAGGAGGACTCAAAAAACATCACAACAAAATTGTGATATCATGTACATTTTAGTTGTGTTTGCTTAATTGTATAACGAGAAATTCGATATCAATGGTAGGGAAAATTATACAAAAAATTTTAAACATATGAATTTTTGTATTTAAATTTCACAAATTGAGTTATAAATATTTTCACGTTTTGCTAATGAATCCATCTAAATTAATTTTAACATGTATTGGATGTCAGATAGGATGGCCGATGCTATTGCAAACAAATATTTTTTATTTTTCATTTTTCTCTACCAAGTCTAACAAGGGCTGTAACTCTCGCAGGTGACTGGTGAGGGTTACCGGGCTTTGAAGAGAATAAAGGAAAAGGAAGGAACAAAAAGAAAAGGAAAGATTTTTTTTTTAAATTTCAAAAAATTATAAAACTTGTCCACATCAATGTTGGTGTCACACACATAATGACGCAGATCTACATCAATGATTTCCAGCCTAAAATTAATTGGATAGACTTGGCTAGCAAAATATGAAAAGATTTAGGATTCAATTATCAATATCAATAAGGTTAAAGGCTCATTTAACAATAGGTTTCAAACTTTTTGGACAATTTTCCCATTAACATTAAGCTAGTAAGGGAACCTTGTTTTCTTTTTTTTTTTTCTTTTTTTTTTGGTGAAAAAGTAAGGAAACCTTGTTTAATTCTGAATATTTCAGAAAACTGAAGAAAAATATTTATATAATATTAGGAACTAACGACTATTTCCAAACGAAATTAAGAAAAGAACTGAAATAATTGATGTAATTTATGTTATCAGGGTCCAAAAATCACCTTGAGTTCGCCTTAGGTTTATCAAAAGGAGAATAAGTTTACATGATTTAATGTGCTAGAGCCTGTTTTTTTTTTTTTTCTTGTTCTTCTTTTCTGTAGGAACTCCTATCAAAAACGGGGGAAAAAAAAAATTCTTACCTTTCACCAAAAAAAAAAAACGGGGAAAAAACCTTTTCTTACGTGATGTTCAAATATCACCTTGTGTTCTTCCCTAGATAAAAAGACAGTTTGTCCATTTGAACAAATCGTCCTTTGCTTAACGAAAATCTCCATGACCCACTCAGGATATGATTCACATCTTTCCACGTCATGTTTAATCAAGATTCCAATGCAACAACTAAAGCACGACATCATGCCACCGTTTTTGGAACTACATTTCAGAACACATTTGCACCGCACAAACTAGAAATCATAATTACGAATTTTTAATGTGCGGACAAATACAAGTTTGGAGAAATTAGGGAAACCGACACCGCTCATGTCGACAATCGCTTGCTGATAAAGTTCCGCGACCTACATTTGGCAGGGGAAATGAAGCAAAGTAGACAAAAACAAGACGAAATTAAAATGAAATATCGCAACCAAATGGAAAAGCTACCAAGTAACAGAATCTATCCCTATCTTTGTAAAAGTATTGGCTGATTAAGTTTAAAGGATAGTTAATTAGGGTTATGATATCTATCTCACAGGAAAAAAAAAAAAAAAGGTGATCAGGACTTCGAGGAAGGAGACTAATAACAATTAAGATGTGTTTGCTTAATTGTCTACTAGGAAATTCGGTCAGACGATCAACAAGGAGCTGGTGGAAAATCCTTCCTTAACTTTGAATATTTTGGAACAGTGAAAACAAAATTAAATAATGTTAGGGACCAATGACTATTTCCAAACGAAACTGAGAAAATAAATGAAATAATTTATGTACTTCGTGTTGTCAGGGTCCAAAAAACACGTCGACTTTAAACATAGGCTTATCAAAAGAAGAATAAGTTGTACATGATTTAATGTGTTGGGGACTTTTTTTCTTCTTTTCTTACATAGGAACTCCTATCGAAATATCTTACCAAAAAAAAAAAAAAAAAAAACTCCTATCGAAATAGGGGGAAACACATCTCTTACCTGATGTTAAAATATCACCTTATGTTCTTCCTTAGATAAAAAGACAGCTTGTCCTTATGAAAAATTCGTCCTTTGCTCGACGAAAATCCCTACGAGCCACTCATGATATAATTCATATCTTTCCACGTCATCTTCAATCAAGATTCCAATGCAAGAACTAAAGCACAACGTCACGCCACCCTTTTTGGACCACATTTCAAAACACATTCGCATTGCACAAGCTAGAAATCATAATTACGAATTTTAATGTGCGCACATGTGTGAGTTTGGACAAAATAGAGAAGCCGACTGCACCCAAACAATTTTTTTTCAAAAATGAGCATGGCCAGATCTTGGGCTGCAGCGTTGAACACCTGAGGAAGATCCCAATGATGAGCATGGTGAGCCTCCTCTTGAGCTGCCTTGTAATTGCTGTTGATTCTTGGTTCTTGGGTTCTCGGATAGATCATCAGGAAGAATTTCTTCAAGGAATCAGGGATCAATGTGACTCCCACCAGTGTAAATTAGTGAATGAATTTCATTAAAAGTAACATTAGCGTATATAACTTCTTCGCATAATGTACTTATAATTATTATGAATAGAAGTGCACAATCCAAACAACATTAAGTCGGTTTGAAGAAAATTACAACTAAGCTAAACCGAATTGTAGTCAAGAACCCACGAACCTAAACCATTTTTTGTGGTTTGATTCGGTTCAATCATTTTTTCTTCTTTCACTGTTTTCTCTCCGTCCTTTGTAAAAAGAAAAGAAAGTCAAATTCTACACTCACAACAATGCACAAATTCGCGCGATCAAAACTATTCCAATAGGCTGCTTCATGTATAAGTGGTAAAAAAATTAACAAAATTAATAATTTATAGCATATGGTTTGGTGGTTTGATTTGGTTTCCATGCCTTCATATTTTTTTTACCTATATTTTATTAGTAGTTTTGGTTCAGGCCTATGAATACTACTGGATATATATACACATATTTTTTTCTTGTAATTGAGAGATGAAATAAAGAGGTGCAAAATACTAATTATAGTAAAATTTTCATGTAGCCCTACTTTATGGGTAAATTTGGATAAACTTTGCATCTCAAATTCTCTTTTTCATTTTTACTCTCTATTTTCTGTGTGATTATGCGGTGAATTCTAACAAATAGTGACCATGCTATATATGGTCTTTGATGATTTTGTTTAAACCCAAAAATATCAATATCATATCTGGTGGTCTAATTGGCACTTGCCCCGTTTATCTTGCTAGATCAAACAACTAATTTTTTATGTGTGACTCCATTGTCGTGCTAGATTAAAACAATTAACATTAAGTCAATGAAAATGGATAAGAGGAAATAAAAAGATCTCGAACTTTAGATTGGACTCGAAAGAGGAAACAGACACAAAGCTTAATGGGCATTAAAGGGATGTGTCGGCTCTGTCTACATAACTCCAAGATAGTCAATTTCCAATATGATGTTCTCTGGGACCATAAAGCAGAAAAAATCAAAATGAATGTCGCAATCACACAGAAACACTGTCAATTAACAGAATATATCTCAATCGTTATCAAAGTTGACGGATTATAATTAAAGAACAATTAATTAGAGTTATGATATCTATATCTGGAAAACAAAAAAAGATGGTTACGACTTTGAGGAAGGAGGACTAAGAAAACATCATAACAAAATTGGAAATTCCGTTCTCATCTCATGTACATTTAAGCATGCTTGCTTAATTGCATAATAAGAAATTTGGTTAGACAATTAACAAGAAGCTGGTAAGGACACCTTTCTTAGTTCTGAATATTTTGGAAAACAGAAAAAAAAAATTGTATAATGTTAGAAACCAACAACTTCTTTTTTTTCAAAAGAAGTTAAGAAAAGAGAAAGAATAATTGATGAATTTCGTGTTAATGTTATTAGGTTCATAAAATCATGTCAAATTTAGCTTAGATCAAAAGGAGAATAAGTTTACATGATTTAACGTGTTAGAGCCTGTTTTTCTTCTTGTTTTTCTTCTTTTTCTATAGGAGCTCCTAGCAAAATAGGAAAAGAAAAAAAAAGAACTTTTCTCTTACCAGATTTTCAAATATCACCTTATGTTATTCCTTAAATAAAAAGACAGCTTGTCCTTATGAACAATTCGTCCATTGCTCGACAAAAATCCCTCCGAGCCACTCACGATGTAATTCATATCTTTCCACGTCATCTTTAATCAAGATTCCAATGCAAGAACTAAAGCGCAACATCACGCCACCCTTTTTGGACCACATTTCAAAACACATTCACATTGCACAAGCTAGAAATCACAATTACGAATTTTAATTTGCGCACATGTATAAGTTTGGACAAAATAGCGAAACCGACACTGCACCCAAACAATATTCTTTCAAAGATGAGCATGGCCAGATCTTGGGCTGCAGCGTTGAACACATGAGGAAGATCCCAAGAATGAGCATGGTGAGCCCGCCTCTTGAGCCGCCTTGTCATGTAGGACATGACTAGCATCTCAGTTAGCCTGGGGACGTACAACAATGACGTGAATAATTGGAGACCTTAATTATCATATTTGCAGTAATTGCTGTTGATTCTTGGCTCTTGGGTTCTCGGATAGACCATCAGGAAGAATTTCCTCAAAGAATCAGGGATCAATGTGATTCCCACCAGTGTAAATAAGTGAATGAATTCCTTTAAAAATAACATTAGCGTATATAACTTTTTCACATAATGTACTTATAATTGTTATGAATAGAAGTGCACAATCCAAACAGCATAAATTCGGTTTGAAGAAAAGCATAGCTAAGCTAAACCTACTTATAGTCAAAAACCCACAAAGCTAAACCCTTTTTTGTAGTTTGATTTAATTCAATCAATTTTTCTTCTTTCGCTATTTTCTCTCCATCTTTTGTAATTACATGAAAAAAAAAAAAAAAAAGTCATTCTACACTCACAACAACACACAAATTCACACGATCAAAACTATTCCAATAGGCTGAAGTGGTGAAAATAATTCACAAAATTAATAATTTATACCATATGGTTCAATGGGTTGATTTGGTTTCCATGCTTTCATATTTTTTTATCTATATATTATGAATAGTTTTGGTTCGGGCCCATGAATATTACTAGATACACACACACACACACACACACACACATATATATATATATATATATATATTCTTTTTATTGTAATTGAAGGACATAACAGAGAGGTGCAAATACTAATTATAGTGGAAGTCTTAGCTAGACGTAACCCTAATTTAAGGATGAATCAAATTGAACCTTGCATCTCAAATTCTCTTTCTTCCTTTTACTCTCTATTTATTTTGTGATTATGCAGTGAATCCCAACAATTAGTAGCTATGCTATATATGGTCTTTGATGATTATGCTTAAACCCAAAAATATCGGAATCGTATCTAGTGGTCTTATTGGCACTTGCCCATTTATTTTGCTAGATCAAATAACTAATATTGTATTTCCAACTCCATAGTCGTGCTAGGTTAAACAATTAAAAATTAAATCAGTGAAAATGGGATGAAAGAGGGAAGAGACACAAAGTTTCATGGGTATTAAAGGGATGTGTTAGCCTTATCTGCATAACTCCAAGATAGTCGATGTCCAATATAATGCTCTGTGGGACCAAAAAGCAAAGAAATCAAAATGAATATCACAATCACATGGAAACACTGCCAACCAACAAAATATATCACAATCGTTATTAAAAGTTAACAAATTATAATTAAAGAACAATTAATTAAAGTTACAATATCTATATCTAGACAAAAAAAAAAAAAGATGATTAGGACTTCGAGGAAGAAGGACCAAGAAAACGTCATAACGAAATTGGAAATTCCATCCTCATCTCATGTACATTTAAGTGCGCTTGCTTAATTGCATAATAAGAAATTTGGTCAAACGATTAACAAGAAGCTGGTAAGGACACCTTTCTTAGTTCTAAATATTTTAGAAAAAAAAATTGTATAATGTTAGAAACCAGCAACTTTTTTTTTTTTCAAAAAAAGTTACGAAAAGAGATAAAATAATTGATGTACTTCATGTTAATGTTATCAGGGTCAAAATTAAATTAGGCTTATCAAAAGGAGAATAAGTTTACATGATTTAACGTGCTAGAGCCTGTTTTTCTCCTTGTTCTTCTTTTTCTATAGGAACTCCTATCAAAAAAGAAAAAAAAAAGGGTCTGAACTTTGGATTGGACACAAAGTTTCACAGAGCCACGTTCATTCAAACCAATAGCCAAAAGGGCTTTTTTAAAGGCAAAATTATTAGAATATGTATCAATTGGACGTGTCGGCTACCACTGGATCATTCGAAGACAGTCGATGTCCAATACAAAAAAAAAAAAAATGAAATGTCGCAATCACATGGAAAAGCTGTAAAGTAACAGAAGCTATATCTATCTTCATAAAAGTATTGCCTTATTAAGTTAAAGAACTCACGATATCTATATCCGGAAAAAAAAAAATTAAAAGGTGATTAGGATTTGAAGGGAGGAGGACACAGAAAACATCAAAACGAAATTGGAAAATAGAAGTCCATTGTGAACTCACGTATATTTAAGTCGTGTTTGCTTTATTGTATAATAAAAAATTTGGTCAGACAATTAACAAGAAGCTGTGGAATGAAAACCTACTTTAATTCTGAATTTGAAAAACTGAAAAGCAAATATATATATAGGAACTAATGGCTTTATTTTCAAATGAAATTAAGAAAATAAATGAAATAATTGATGTATTTCATGTTATGAGGCCCAAAATCATGTCCGGTTTAACGTAGGCTTATCGAAAGGAGAATAACTTTACAAAATTTAATGTGCTAGAGCCATTTTTCCGGTTCTTCTCTTCTTCTTCTTTTTTTTTTTTTTTTGTTTGAAGGAACTCCTATAGAAAATGGGGAAAAAAAACCTTTTCTTATCTGATGGTGAAATATCACCTTTTGTTATTCCTTAATAGAAGAGATAGCTTGTCGTGATGGATAAACTGTCCTCTGTCGGCCTACAATATATTTCATATCTTTCCACATCATTATTAGTCAAGATTCCAATACAACAACTAAAGTACTCCAACTTAAAAAAAAAAATTAAAAAAAAAAAGTACTCCAACTTTATTTCACATGCTTTCAAATCATCACTGCAACTTTATTTCACATGCTTTCAAATCATCACTGATCAAGATTCCAATTCAACAGTTAAAAATGCTGTATAACGACAACCATTTTGGCCCACATTTCAAAGCACAATCACAACCACACGATAGTTATCACAATCACAATTTTTTGTGTGCACAACGTATACTTGTGAACCTAATTGGTGAAGCTAGCACCACACTCGAACAAAATTTATTCGATGATGAGCTTGACCTGCTCTTGAGCTGCAACGTTAAACACCCAAGTATGAAGACGATGCTGGCGATGAGCAAGGTGAGCCTCCTCCGAAGCTACCTCGTCGGGTACAACACGAAAAGTGTCGTGGTCAGCCTGACAAGGTAGAATGATCCCATGAACAATTGGAGACCCTAGTTGTTGTGCTTGCAGTAATTGCTGTTGATTCTTGGTTTTTGGGTCCTCCGCTAGACCACCAAGAAGAATTTCTTCAAGAAATGACGCCCATGTGACTCCTCTTGGGTAAATAAGTGAATGAATTTCATTACAAATAACACTATATGACTTTTTTCATTTAATTGCTTGTAATTGTTGTGAACAGAAGTCCACATGTACATGTGTAGTTGTCTCGACGTTCTTTCACAACACTTACTTCCTTATTTGTAACTATCAGGAGGTGAGCAACGCGATTGATGCGATTTGGACGTTAAATCAAACCAACTGCATAAATACAGTTCGAAGGAAAGTGATACTAAACTAAATTGTTTTATAGTCAGGCCAAATCCTTTTTTTCCCGTTTTGATTAGGTATAATTTTCCTTTCTTCTTTCACTTATTTGTCTCCAACTTTTACAATTTCAAGACACTCACAACAGTTCATAAATTCACACAAACTGAAAATCAAACCTAATTCAACAAGCTACTTAATATATAGATGGTAAAACTAATTAACAAAATTAATAATTGATATAGTGCCGTTTTGCAATTCGACTTAGTTTCAGAAAAAGTGGAAACCAAATCAAACCTCATAAAACAGTTCAATTTGATTTGTGAACCCTTTTTTTCAAAACAGTATTCTCATACTAAACTAAACAGCCAAAAAAGAAAAAACTTAGTTGGATTTGGTTTAACAGTTTGAACCACTTTTTACTCACCCCTAATAATTATTTCTTTTGGGGTAAAATATTTTATTATTATTTTATATCCAAAAAAAGCCAATATTCATATGTATTATCTATTTATACTTAGAACATATTATACTGAATCAGATTTTATTTTTTTTTAAAGCAAGCAATCTTGAGGTTATTGACATCAATATATTGATTTGATGTCATTTATGTAATAAAAAAGTCACTGATCGTGTCATCTGAAAAATCATACTTTTTTTATAAAAGTCATATACGGTTTGCTTATATCTATTGGAATTGTTCTTACAGTGTTAATTAGGAAGCTTGGCACTAATGCAAGACATTAACTCTCATAACTTTGCTCAGATATCAGTCATCAAGTATTTGGGAGTGAATGTAGTGGTAGCAACACCAAAGATCAAAGGTAGCGATGAAGGAGCTTGAAATTACATTGAATTCGAGATATTTGTATGTGAGATTGATTGCATTAATTCGTTTCCTAATGAGATGTTCCTGCTTTTGTATATATACTTCAAAGACAAGTAAGAGTCGTGGTGGTAAAATTACAGTTGGCTGGAAATCACTGAATTAGCACAACGTAAAAATGTTTATGATTAAATTGGCACAAAAAAAAAAGTTTTAGGACTAAATTAGCATAAATGCAAAATTTTTAGGACTTTTTTAACACTTTCCTTGAGATACGACAATGACGTAAACTTTTGGAGACCCTAATTATCATGTTTGCAGTAATTCCTGTTGATTCTTGGTTCTTGGGTTCTCGGATTGATCATCAGGAAGAATTTCTTCAAGGAATCAAGGATCAATGTGACTCCCACCGGTGTAAATAAGTGAATGAATTTCGTTAAAAGTAGCATTAGCACGTATAACTTTTTCACATAATGTACTTATAATTGTTATGAATAGAAGTGCACAATCCAAACAGCATAAATTCGGTTTGAAGAAAAATATAGCTAAGCTAAACCTAATTATAGTCAAGAACCCACAAAGCAAAACCATTTTTTGTAGTTTGATTCAATTCAATCAATTTTTCTTCTTTCACTATTTTCTCTCCATCTTTTGTAATTACATGAAAAAAAAAAGGTCAAATTCTACACTCACAATAACACACAAATTCACACGATCAAAACTATTCCAATAGGCTGCTTCATGTGTAAGTGGTAAAAATAATTAACAAAATTAATAATTTATACCATATGGTTTGATGGTTCGATGGTTTGATTTGGTTTCCATGCTTTCATATATTTTTTATCTATATTTTATTAATAGTTTTGATTCGGGCTCACGAATATTACTAGATATATATTTTCTTATTAATGTAATTGAGGGACGTAATAGAAAGGTGTGAATGCTAATTATAGTGGAATTCTCAGCTAGACATAACCTTAATTTAAGGATGGATAAGAATAAACCTAGCATAGCAAATTTTCTTTCTTCCTTTTACTCTCTATTTTTTTTGTGAGTATGCGGTGAATCCTAACAATTAGTAGCCATGCTATATATGGTCTTTGATGATTATATTTAAACCCAAAAATATCGGTATCATATCTGGTGGTCTAATTGGCACTTGCCCCATTTATTTTGCTAGATCAAATAACTAATATTGTATTTCCGACTCCATAGTCATGCTAGGTTAAACAATTAAAATTAAGTCAGTGAAAATTGGATACAATGAAATAAAAAAGGTCTCGAACTTTAGATTGGACTCGAAAGAGGGAAGAGACACAAAGTTTCACGGGTATTAAAGGGATGTGTCGGCTTTATCCGCATAACTCCAAGATAGTTGATGTCCTTAAGTCAGTGAAAATTGGATACAATGAAATAAAAAGGTCTCAAACTTTAGATTGGACTCGAAAGAGGGAAGAGAGACAAAGTTTAATGGGTATTAAAGGGATGTATATATCGACTTTATCCGCTTAACTCCAAGATAGTCGATGTCCTTAAGTCAGTGAAAATTGGATAAAATGAAATAAAAAGGTCTCGAACTTTAGATTGGACTCAAAAGAGGGAGGAGACACAAAGTTTCATGGGTATTAAAGGGATGTGTCGGCTTTATCTGCATAACTCCAAGATAGTCAATAACTCAGTGAAACTTGGATACAATGAAATAAAAGAGACACAAAGTTTCATGGGTATTAAAGGGATGTGTTGACTTTATCCACATAACTCCAAGATAGTCGATGTCCTTAAGTCAGTGAAAATTGGATACAATGAAATAAAAAGGTTTCAAACTTTAGATTAGACTCGAAAGAGGGAGGAGACACAAAGTTTCGCGGGTATTAAAGGGATGTGTCGACTTTATCTGCATAACTCCAAGATAGTCAATGTCCTTAAGTTAGTGAAAATTGAATACAATGAAATAAAAAAAGGTTCCAACTTTAGATTGGACTCGAAAGAGGGAAGAGACACAAAGTTTCACGGATATTAAAGGGATTTGTCAGCTTTATCCGCATAACTCCAAGATAGTCGATGTCCAACATGATGTTATCCGGGACCAAATAGCAATTGTTGTACTTATTTAAAACGTCCATGATGGGGTGCAATAAGAATGCACCGTTTTGTCTTGATATGCTACGATGGAAAGATACCCTTTGAAAGGGTATGAGAGAGTTGTACTTTCAGAAATTCCTCTCCTTTTTTCTTGTCTCCTTCCATCAAAAGAAAAAGGAGGCATTTCATTTCTCCTTTACAAGAATAATTGGCATTTACACTATGAAAATCGGATGCTTTCCTTGTAATTGCATTCAAACCAACATGGAGTATTTTTGTTCACAATTCATCCTCAATTCAACGATCATTCCGGGACAAATTGTTCATTGCACATCTGAAAGAGGTTAGTCGTCATCCAACCTGACCCGATCGTTGACTGGTCAACCAATCGACCGGGCCGGTGGTCAAATTGGTCGAACCGGTCACTGGTTGGATCGGTCAAATCGGCCAGAGCCTTTTAGGCTCGCTAGCGCATGCGCCACACGTGCCACACACTCAGGCGGCGCATGTGGGCGTGTGTGACATCGGATGGGAGCGTGGTCGGCAAAATTTGGTTCGTATGGTTGTTCTCTACATTGTGTACATTTATTTTATATTTTTGAGTTTTATAAATGTATAAAAATTTGTAGGGAACCTTAAGTACGTGTATTTTTGGGGTTTAAATATGTTGTTTATTCATTTTTAGCTTGTATTTCTTATGTTTTTGGAAATATAGTAGCTTGCCTG
Source organism: Eucalyptus leucophloia subsp. euroa (assembly GCA_017140325.1). Lineage (NCBI taxonomy): Eukaryota > Viridiplantae > Streptophyta > Magnoliopsida > Myrtales > Myrtaceae > Eucalyptus > Eucalyptus leucophloia. The sequence continues at coordinate 66,890,227 of CM029475.1, forward strand.
CATAAAAATGATATAATATATGATATGTAGAGCTTGGTTCGATGGTAGCATGTATATAGTTTAATATATTTATAATTTTTTAGTTCCAAGAAAATTCGAACAATGATAGGAAATCCTTATTTTTTCTGTTACATGTTGAATTGCATTTTGATTGTAGTTGTAGCATGATTTTTTTTTTTTTATGTTGATTCACATCATGCTATGCTTTTGTGTTAATGGAAAAATGTAGAAATTACATGAAGTCATGTAATTATATTTTCTAGCGAGAGTTCATAAGTTAGTAGAATTCGAATGAGTTTTCACCTAGAACTTAAAATTTGCGCAAATCAAACTAATTAATGATAATAGAATAATCGTACATAGGAGCTGATTGGGAACATAGTGAACTTTCGTTTCTGTATCTTTTGTTAAATTATCATTAATTTAGTTTATCTTTGCTGCAAATTAAATATGTGTATTACTCTGAAAAGTATTCTAGTATTGATTTTGTGTTTATTATGTCAATGTATTATAGCAATTGATTATTAGGGGCGTGCAACGAGAATCGCCCGAACTAGGAATCGGCCAGACTGGACCGAACCGGCCGGTTTTGGGCGGTACCCATAGTCGGCGGTCCGGTTCCTAATTCCTAATCTTGGAACCGGTGGCCGGTCGGTCAGTTCCTGGTTCCAATGCGGGAACCAAATTGAACCGGATCCACCAGACCGAACCAAGTTTTTTAATATATAATTTATATGGATAGAATTAATAAAATATATAAACATGATAACTTATTGCAATCAAAATTGCAATTTGAGGTAGGAACTTCTTATGTGGCCAAGAGACCATTAAAACCATTTTTGTTACTCTTTTATTTATAGAAAAAATTTCCTTGTTAGTAACGTGGGCTGTGACTTGAGTTCTCTGTTTTCAGGGTTCCTCGAGTGGTACCAACTAGTTATAGAGAGAAAGAGGGAAAGTAAGAGACTCATTCTTTTTAAATTGATTTATTGGGGATTTTGTGATGAATGGTTGAATGATCATTGCTTTGTGTTTTGTTCTGCCTGCTTGAGGAAATTAGATGATATACTTTTTAGCGAATAAGATTACAACTTTTTGACTTCTAGTGATTAAAATGTCCCCACGTTACTTGTTTATAGGATTACAATTTAAGCCAAGTCTAACACTTAGCCAAATTGTTCATGGCTTTTATGGTTAAAGTTAAATGTGAAACACACGAAGTGTGAATCACACAAGTTAAGTTTGAATATTTTGCACGTGGGAACATGTGTGATTAGTTTCGTTGAATCACCCGAGAATCGAATTGGATTGATCAGTCCAAAGCGCGATCACTCTTTAGTGCAAAAAAGTTGGTCACTTTTTAGTGCAAAAAAGTAGAGCCGATTTTGTTGGACTGGACCGGACCGGACTGGAACCAATGGTCCGGTCCGGTCCATGGTTCGCAATTTTGGGAACCGGTGCTCCCGGTCCAGTTCTCGGTTCCAAGGTGGAATAGGACCGAACCGGGAACCGATCACCCCTATTAATTATGACTTCGACATCCAAGACCATTGTGACTGACCTCAATAAGGGTGAGAAGCTGAATTGTGACAATTATGATATTTGGCACTAACAGGTTCAGTATATCATTGAGGAGCAAGAGAGTTTAGAAACCCTCAACTACACCATGGATGAACTTGAGCATGGAACTTCAGCTTAACACAAGAGAGATCTAGAAGCTTATCAAGCTTAGAAAAATAAAAATAGCATTGCTCGCATCACGTTGCTAAGCTATATGCAAGATGATCTCATGTATGAGTTTGAAAGTTATGATAAAGCTCAAGAAATGTGGGTTGCCCTGAAAGATAAGTTTGGGGATACATCTACTCTTAAGTTGAGGAGACTCACTATCATGTTTGACATATATCGAAAGCGCCAAATGTAACGATGAGGCAGCATCTTCAGGAGATGTCAAACATGATTTGTGAGTTGAAGTCAGCAAGTCATTCCCTTACTAATGAACAGCAAGTTCATGCTATTATAAGGTATCTTCTTGACAAATGGGAGCATATGAAGATCAACATAACGTAAAATGAGAATATTGTCACTTTTGATTATATGACACGTCATTTGGAATTAGAGGATGAGCGCCTAGAGGCTACGAGATCCTCTACAGTGCTTATGTTACTGAATTGAGTTCGCGCAAAATTTCAGGCTTTAAGTGCAAAATGAATCATCAATTTAACAATAAAGGGAAAAAAAAAAAAAAACTGATCAGGCACCGAAGAAGGCTAAGACCTTCTGACACAAAAAGCATGGTGGGAAGAAGGATAAGGCCAAGAAAAAATGCTACAATTATGGCAATATGGATCACTTTACTCGTAAATGCACAAAGCCAAAAAGAGGTATCATATTACTCCATTACTTTAAGTAATACTTTTGTTTCTAGCATTGTAATGCTTGTTGAATCTTATCCAATGTGAATTGTAGACTTAAGAGCAACAAACCACGTAATTAGAGATCGATAAGCATTTGTGGAGTATCGTTAGATACAGCCGAAAGAAAATGGATATATGTTGGGAATAACTTAAGAATTATAGTGAAAGGTATCGGCACATGTAAATTTATTTTATGTGATGATCGAAATTTATTCCTACATGAATGTCCTATATGCTCCAAATATCGACGAAACTTGGTCTCCGTAGTTGTTCTTCTTAACTTAGGTTATGTATTGAATTTTCATAATGATTGTGTTGACATTTAGTTTTGAAAAATTTATTATGGTTCAGGTCATGTATTGAATAGTTTTGTGGTATTAGACATTGACTATGATCAGTACAATGTTAATATCGATGGTTGTTTTTCTTTAATTGCGTTTTCTAGTAATGTTAAAATTGATGCAAGTACTTAATATGCTAGATTAGGTCACATCGGATTACAAAGAATGTAAAGATTAGCTAGAGAATACCTTTTAGGTTGCTCACTAATGTTAATTTACCCATATGTGAATATTGTCTAGTGGGAAAAACAACTAGAAAATCATTCGGTAAATGGATTAAAGCCGAATTTCGATTGCAACTCATATGGGATAGCTGAGAGAAGGAATGAAACAATATTGAAATAGTTAGGTCTATGATGGCGCAAACAAATTTACATATCTCCTATTAGGGAGATGCGTTATGGACTGATAGGAAACCAAACTTAAGTAGCTTACGTTCATGGGAATGTGCAACTTATGTTCATGATTTTTCCCACAAATATAGGAAATTAGGTCATAGAATGAAGAAATGTATCTTTATAAGATATTTTGAACAATTCAAAGGGTACGTGTTCATAGGTGAAAAAGCTTATGGAAGTATGACCGAAATGGAGTCATGAGATGTCACATTCTTGGAGAACGATTTTCTTAGTAGATGTGAAATTAATAAAGACTTCCAATTATATGAAATTGAATATCCTAATAACACGCTACTAATGTTGTAGAGAGAAATGAAGATTTACCTTAACATACAAGACCTAGTGGGAGTGTTGCATTACCTAGTGAGCCGAATTCAAGTGAAATTCAATTGTGTAAAAGTAATTATAAAAATATTCATCGTTGTTGTTTTGAGATTGAAAGTGAAGCATTTATGATTGCTCGGAAAGATGATGCCAAGCCAAAGACTGTTCAAGAGGCTCTCTCATCCTCTGATAAGAAAAAATGGAGAAAAGTTTTGGAAGATAAGATCAAGTTAATGAGGGCAAATCACGTCTGTAACTTAGTTGATCTACCACCCAATTACTAGGTCATTGGAAACAAATGAGTCTTTAAGATTAAGCGAATGGTGAATGAATCCATTGAAAATATAAGACTCAACTATGAGGAAACTTTTTTCACCAGTTGTAAGGTTTGTCTCAATACATCTTATCCTAGCCATAATTGCATATTTGGACCTTGAATTACATCAAATTGATATATATACATCATTTCTCAATGGAGAACTAGTTGAGGAAATCTATATGAAATAGCCAATAAGTTTCATAGCTAAAGGTCAAGAGTATAAAGTTTGTAAGTTTTATCGCTCAATATATGGCTTTAAGCAATCATTTAGACAATGGTATCTTTGTTTTCATCAAGTTATAACAACTTTTGGTTTCACGATGATCGAAGAAGATCACTATGTATGTGTCAAGCAGTCAGAAGATAAATATGTGATTTTATCTCTTTACGTGGACGATATTCTATTAGCTGGAAATGACAAGGTTTTGGTTATTACCATAAAAAAATAGTTGTCCTCCAATTTTGAAATGAAGGACATGGGAGAAGCTGTTTATATATGAAGAGTTAAAATAGAAAGAGATCGATCAAGGAAACTCCTTACTTTATCACAAGTGTCTTATAAAATGAAGATTCTTGAACGTTTCAATATGTAGCACTATAATCCCATTGATACCCCTATCATGCAAGGTGAATGCCTAAATACTAAGATGTATCCTAAGACACTAGAATAAATTCAAGTAATGAAAATTGTTCCTTATGCTAGTGCGGTTGGAAGTTTGATGTATACTATGATGTGTACTCGACCCGACATATGTTATGCCGTGAGATTGGTGAACTGATATCAATTAAATCCCGGTCAAGCACATTGGAAAGTAGTAAAGATGATCATGAGATACTTAAAAGGCACTATGGATTATCGACTTTGTTACCAAGGAAATAATTTATGCCTATTAAGCTACTCAAATGTTGATTAGGGTGGAGACTTTGATAAGTGTAAATTGACTTCTAGATATGCGTTCTTACTCAATGGAGGTGCAATTTCTTGGAGTAACAAGAAACAAACATACATGGTTTTATCTACAATGGAAGTAGAATTTATTGCATGCTTCGCCGCAGTACAAGAAACAGTATGGCTAAAACATTTCTTGGAAAATTTAGCCACTATCACTAAGGTTCCAAGACCGGTGATAGTTTATTACGATAGTCAAGTAGCCATTGCCTATGTGAAGGATCCAAAGTATCATGGAAGAACAAAACACCTTAACATAAAGAATAACTTCATAATGGATATAATAGTGCAAAAATAAGTGATTCTACAATACATTTCAACAAATAAAATCGTTGCCGATCCATTTACGAAGGTTGTTGTTAGAGACATATTCTTGGCCCACAGGATATCACTAGGATTGCATAGAATGTGATATGTGTTATTGTAGATGATCATTGGTTTATGTATATGTGGACATATGTATTATACTTATTTCTTTATAAGTGACTTGATGTTTTTATCAATAAGTATAAATCTATTATGAGACTGGTACATACACACATATATTATTGAAAAGTATGTCAGCAGGCAATGATTAGTTATTCACACGAGCAATCATCTCAAATGTTATAGTTAGCACGTTGAGATGAGACATTATGTACAAATAAATGCTGAAGAGCAAGTTTAGTACATAAAATATTATGTCGCCTTGATTGGCGTCAAGATGAAGTCTGTGATTTGTTTATAATAAGATTGAATGTGAAAGTCTTACAATCATGTATGTTTGAAAGATGTTAGATGCAAGTACTTAATTAGACACTAAAGAAAACGAATGATATAGCCCTCGAGTTAAACATGAGTACGTGAGAAGTGCGTGATTATGTTTAGGCTAAGATGTTTTTTGGTAATTTGGGGAACCCCGGAATATCGATCATCGACAAACAAACCCTAAGGGGAGCAACTGCAGGACCCACCATCACAATACTCCAGGTAAGAATCTCTAACATGCCTCTGGAATTCAAACTTCTCCCTTTCGTGAGGGGAAGAGAGCCCGAGCCAGCTGCGCCACTGAGGGCGGTAGTATGTTCAGGCTAAGATTTGTATAGTAGATATATTTAATAAATGACATACGTTCTTATAAAAAGAGAAATCCACTATAGCATGTCATTCATACTACATGTGCATTATATGACCAACAAGGGAATGTGAGTAAAATTATCCATATTTACTCATCGTATGAGCCCCTGACGTAATTTATAATTTTCCTCATTTTGTGCCATATGTTACTTTTGACTATGTTCTCGAAATAAAATATCAATGTTGCTACTTTAGCATGTTACCGGTGGTCATGAATAGAGATGGCTTTATGGGACGTGTCTAAAAAAGCAGTTATTCTAAAATGGAGAGAAACATGAGTGTAAAGAAAGACTATTTTTGTTTTACATCTATCACATATATTTACTAGTCGACCAATTATATCGTCTTATGTGGTTGCAGATATAATTGTAAATACATGTTTTTTTTTTTTTTTAGAATAGTCAAGTATAGCCTTTACGGGATAGGTATACTTGGATTGGTGTAATAAAATATGTTTGAGGCACCGTGAGATATCAATTGTTTATTTCTTTTTAGGATTGTAGCCATTATGTCATTTCTAACAGGTGCACAATTTGAGCTCCCAAGTGCAGGTGTACTCACTAGTTGCACGGCTTACTTGCTAGTATGAATTGTTTTGTAAAGTTGATGAATGTTGAATGCCTTATATTCTTGATAGAGTGCTATCAAACCCATCATGTTCGAGTGGGAGATATTGTACTTATTTAGTACGTCTATGATGGGGTGTGATGAGAACGCATCATTTCTTCTTGATATTCTACGATGGAACGACACCTTTTGAAAGGGTATGAGGGAGTTGTATAAAAGTTTTTTCTGAAGATAACCGTTGGTACGATTGGCAAAACATACTTTCAGAAATTTCTCTCCTTTTTCTTGTCCCCTTCCATCAAAAGAAAAAGAAGGTGTTTCATTTCTCATTTACAAGAATAATTGGCATTTACGCTGTGAAAATCGGATGCTTTCCTCGTGATTGCATTCAGACCAATGTGGAGTATTTTTGTTTGTGATTTGTCCGCAATTCAACAATCATTCAGGGACAAATTGTTCATTGCGCATCTGAAAGAGGTTAGTCATTTTCTACCAACTTTCTTCCAACAAAAACGAATATCGCAATCACACGGAAACACTACCAATCAACAAAATATATCACAATCATCATTAAAGTTGGCAGATTATAATTAAAGAACAATTAATTAAAGTTATGATATCTATATCTGGACAAAACATAAAAAGATTATTAGGACTTCGAGGAAGAAGGACCAAGAAAACATCATAATGAAATTGGAAATTGCATTCTCATCTCATTTACATTTAAGTGTGATTGCTTAATTGCATAATAAGAAATTTGGTTAGACGATTAACAAGAAGCTAGTAAGGACACCTTTCTTAGTTATGAATATTTTGGAAAATAGGAAAAAAAAATTGTATAATGTTAGAAACCAACAACTCTTTTCTTTTTTTCCCCAAAAAAAGTTGAGAAAAGAGAAAAAAAATAATTGATGTATTTCATGTTAATGTTATCAAGGTCATAAAATCATGTCAAATTTAACTTAGGCTTATCAAAAGGAGAAAAAGTTTACATGATTTAACGTGCTAGAGCCTCCTCTTCTTCTCCTATCCAAAAAAAAAAAAACTTTTTTCTTAATTAATTTTCAAATATCAGCTTATCTTCTTCATTATCTAAAAAGATAGTTTGTCCTTTTGAACAAATCATCCGTTATCCGACGAAAATTCCTATGATTCACTTTAATTAAGAGTTGTATTTTTTATAGAGTATGCAAATTTGTAGTAATAAAATATAGTAGGAATTCAATCATTCCGAAATGGAGAAAAATCTCTTTCTACGGTGATGGATTGATTAGTAGCCATGCTAAGTATGGTCTTTGATGATTATTTTTAACCCCAAAATCATCGGAATCATAGTAGATGGTCTAATCATAACTTGCCACATTTGATTTGTGCTAAATTAAATCATTTATTTTCAATCCCATGGCCTACAAAATTAAACAATTATTTGTTAGACGAGAAAGAAGAGATTCTTTGTAGGCAGTTTAATTGAATTTTGAAGTTTAAGCTGAGGGAAAATGGAATAAGGTAAATTAAAATAAAAAAATGGTCTGAACTTTGGATTGGACACAGAGTTTCACAGAGCCACGTTCATTCAAACCAATAGCCGAAAGGGCTTTTTTAAAGGCAAAATTATTAGAATATGTATCAACTTGATGTGTTGGCTTCCACTGGATGATTCAAAGTTAGTCAATGTCCAATACAAAAAAAGAAAAAGACAAAAAGAATGAAATGTCGCAATCACATGGAAAAGCTGCAAAGTAACATAAGGTATCTCTATCTTCATAAAAGTATCGGCTGATTAAGATAAAGAATTCACGATATCTATATCAGGAAAAAAAATTAAAAGGTGATTAGGATTTCGATGAAGGAGGACATCAAGACGAATTTGGAAAATGGAAGTTCATTGTGATCTCATGTACATTCGTGTCTGCTTTATTGTATAAGAAGAAATTTGGTTAGACGATCAATATGAAGCTGTGGAATGAAAACCTACTTTAATTCTGAATTTTTGGAAAACGAAATATATATATATATATATATATATATATATATATATATATTTATTTATTTATAGGAACTAATGGCTTTATTTTCAAACGAAATTAAGAAAAGAAATGAAATAATTGATGTATTTCATGTTATGAGGCCAAAAATTATGTCCAGTTTAACTTAGGCTTATCAAAAGGGGAATAACTTTACAAACTTTAATGTGATAGAGCCGTTTTTCTGGTTCTTCTTCTTTTTGTTTTTTTAATAAGGAACTCCTACAAAAAAAAAATTGGGGAAAAAACGCCCTTTTTTCATATCTGATGGTGAAATATCACTTTTTGTTATTCCTTAGTGAAAAGGATAACTTGTCGTGATGGATAAATTGTCCTTCAAGGGCCTACCACCCACTCACAATATATTTCATATCTTTTCATGTCATTATTTGTCGAGATTCTAGTACAATAAATAAAGTGCTCCAACTTTATTTCACATGCTTTCAGATCATCATTGATCAAGATTCCAATACAACAGTTAAAAATGATGTATAACGACAACCATTTTGGCTCACATTTCAAGGCACAATCACAATCACATGATAGATATCACAGTCACGATTTTTCTGTGCACACATGTATACATGTGAACCTAGTTGGTGAAGCCAGCACCACATTCGAACAAAATTTATTCAATGATGAGCATCACCTGCTCTTGAGCTGCAACGTTAAACACCCGAGGATGAAGACAATCCCGGCGATGAGCACGGTGAGCCTCCTCCAAAGTAACCTCATCGGAATGTCGTGGTCAGCCCGGCGAGGTAGAACGATCCCATGAAAAATTGGAGACCCTAATTGTCATACTTGCAGTGATTGCTGTTGATTCTTTGTTTTTGGGTCCTCTGTTAGACCACCGGGAAGAATTTCTTCTAGAAATGAGGCTCATGTGACTCCTTTTGTGTAAATAATTGAATGAATTTAATTACAAATAACATTATATGACTTTTTTCATTTAATGTATTTGTAATTGTTGTGAAGGGAAGTCTATATGTACATGTGTAGTTGCCTTGACGTTCTTTCACAACACTTACTTCCTTATTTGTAACTATCAGAAAGTGAGTAACGTAATTGATGCGATTTGGACGTTAAATCAAACCAATTGCATAATTACGGTTTGAAGGGAAGTGATACTAAAGTAAATCGTTTTATAGTCAAGAACCCACAAAGCCAAATCTTTTTTTTCCCGTTTGATTAGGTATAATTTTTCTTTCTTCTTTCACTTATTTGTCTCCAACTTCACCAATTTCATGACACTCACAACAGTTCATATATTCACACGAAATGAAAATCAAACCTAATTCAACAAGCTACTTTATATATGGATGGTAAAACTAATTAACAAAATCAATAATTGATATAATGCCGTTTTGCAATTCGGCTTAGTTTCAGAAAAAGTTGAAACCAAATCAAACCTCTTAAAACAGTTCAATTTGATTTGTGAACCGTTTTTTTTGAAACAGTATTCTTATACTAAACTGAACCGCTAAAAAAAAACTTGGTTGGATTTCGTTTAATTATTTCTTTTGAGGTAAAATAGTTTTTTATTATTTTATTTCCGAACAAAGCAAATGTTCATATGTATTGTCTATTTATATTTGTAAAATATTATACCGAATCAGAATTTTTTTTTTTAAGCAAGCGATCTTGAGGTTATTGACATCAATATATTGATTTGATGTCATTTATGTAAAAAAAAGTCACTGATCATGTCATATGAAAAAAAAAAAACACTTTTTTATAAGAATCATATACGGTTTGCTTATATCTATTGGAATTGTTCTTATAGTGTTAATAAGGAAACTTGTCTCTAATGCAAGACATTGACTCTCATGACTTTGCTCAGATATCACCCATCATGTATTTGGGAGTGAATGTAGTGGTAGCAACACCAAAGATCAATGGTAGCAATGAAGTAGGTTGAAATTACATCGACTTCAAGAGATTTGTATGTGAGATTGATTGCGTTAATTCGTTTCCTAATGAGATGTTCCTGTTTTTGTATATATATTTCAAAGACGAGTAAGAACTGTGGTAATAAAATTACAATTCGCATTGGACAAGAAGCCCTAAATAATTGGGCCAGCCTTCAAAGGAAAATCTGTGTTGGCCCATTAATGTGATCAGCGCTGAAAAAGCCTTCAAGGGGAAGAATTTAGTGTATCACCTATTTGCCTAAGAGGCCGAAGGAGGATTTGGTCTAGGAAAAGATCATTCATGCTATTTATAATTGCAAGCGTCGTAGAGTGGCAAGCCAACAAATTAAGAAGGGAAAAGAACAGAACCAGACAAGAACCACACAAAAACTAAGCTGGTTTTGCGCCTCAGCTCGACATCGGCAGGATATGGGCATTCAACACTCGTTCAACGCTCTCTCCACATGTTTCGAAGGGAAAAGGAAGCCACGTACGTAATTCCGTTCCAAGAAATTCCTTCCCCAACCAAGTTGGACATGCTTGACAGAGATATGACACAGTCTATGCATATCGGCTCATCACAAAGTCTGAGCTCAGGTTTCATAAGTTCTTAGCTTATCATTTGAATAGCCCATGTGCTCAATTCTATTCTAATAGAGTCGAAAGGGGACACAGGAATTTACAGTTTCACTGTGCTGGGTAGCATGAAAGCCTTGTACACGATGCACCTGACCAAATCGAGACCACCCAATGCGTCCTAAAGCTCTTTCACCATGCCTTCGGATAACAAATCAACACCTTGTTCCTTAGCTATAGTAACTGCAGACCATGACCCTGAAATCCTCAAAAACCCTCTGAAAGAGTGCTCCTTCAGTATATCAAGTGGCAATGGCTCGCCTTCGCATCCCAACCCCACACTCTCAAATGGGAAAGGGAGTTTCTTTTAACAATCAATTAAGAACTTTATATGCTGGGGTCCCAAAAGGGCAGTGTAGTTTCGTGGAAGTTTTTCATGACCAGATCATGTGTAGGGCTCACTTCAAGATCATTGTAGCACCACATTACAATCACGCCTCCCAGCTCCCGGGGCAGACGGGTCACGAGGGAGTATAAATTGGGGAGGTCAAACTGGTGCACTGCTTGAGCCACTGTAATCAAATTTACCGAATTTTCGCCTCCAATTAAGTTCACGATTTCGTCCTTGGGGTGTGAATGCAGCGGACCCTAAATGCTGCATCACACATTTTAGCTAGGTCACGCTTGCATCAGTGGCGATCACCTCGTCGTGGTGCTCAGCCTTGGGTCTTCCTCTGCTCTTGGGTCGTCTTTGCCTTGGGTCTTAGTTTATGCTTTGATAACTGCACTCCCCATGATTAAACTCTAAACTTTCCTAGATTTAGGAAAGGAAAAGTAAGGAACATTCAGACAAATAGTGCTATTTTCTGATCACCATTTCATCTATACTATTAATGTACTTTTTAATCATAAGTATATAGTTTATACCCATTTACGGTTTAAGTCTCTTTTGGGGGGAAAATGTGGACTTGATTTAACTCCTTTCTAACAAGAAAAAATGTTGACTCTTGTAAAAAGCTCTTCTCATTGATATACTACTATCTGTCTAGATTGAGTTTCACCTTTTATTTTTTGTTTAATTTGAATCTTAGAGCTCGTATACTTTAATGTTCTTTTTTGCTAAATCTGAAACATCTGAGACTTCCACAACACTCAATTTTGATATGTAGATCGTCAAATACTTTCACATGAATTTTAAAAAAATTCAGATAATATTTTTAATTTTGGTGCAAAACAATAAAATATTATGTTTCTACTTAAGTGCAATTAAACAAGCCCAATTTGTAGTTTTTCATTGGATTCTACAGCCCCCCGTATAAGAAAGTGCAGGATGTAACCACCAAGCTCAGCTAGTCCACATCGGCCAATAAACCAAAAAGAATACTCTAAGTAATCTTATAAGGCAATCGATCATTTGGGGTGGTATTGAAACCTGTTAGGAGCTACATTTTGTTCAAGTCCTCTTGATGATCATTTTTGTCCCTATTCTGATCGCATACAGGCCTAGTCTAGCCTCAAACCATATATATACTAGAAATGATCCTCCTCTAAACAATCTGTAATGACCCGGGCCAACCGGATACATGTAAGCCAAGTATAAAAGAATACTCAAAGTAACCACACAAAATATTGAGAATGAGTGTTACCTTATAAATTACTCAATAAGACCTCTCCTGATTGATATCGGGTCTTGAGATATCACATATAACTCCTTAAACTTCGTCTAAGCCGTTGTATTAAGAGTGAATAAACTTCGGAGTGTCCAGAGTGCTTCGCACTCACTCGATACTTCTGCGCGGGCGTTGAACTTCATAGCCGAGCGCATCTAAAACCTTTATCCTCTGGTATGCTCATCGTCAGAAAATCCAGCTTCCCTAAGATACGACGAATCCAGTTTCCGTTCGAACTTCTCCGCTGGTTCTAACTTCGTTCCTGGACGACCGTAAGTCTCTTATTCTTTGTCTCGAGCTATTGTTGCAGTATCCATACCGCCGATAAACCAGGTAAACTCATTCCCCTCTTTCTTGCTCTGTTATGGTGAGTTGTGTAAAAGAGCCACGTTCATGTAGTTCGGGTGTAATTTACTTAAGATCTGAGCTGTAACTGGATGTCTTGTGATGGCTTTTGGCTTTGCGATTTTTAACCCTGATTTTTGGGATTTTAGATGAAAACATGGCTTTTGTTCCGTTCCATAGCTTGAGTCAATCGTTTTGTTGCACGTATAATGTTTGACAAAACGCCTCAAAGGCATGACCGAGAAATAGATCATGACAATGTCAGATCTGAAAACGTGTTGATATGAATCGTTTCTCCGAAGTTGATTTACTAAGTGTATAGATCTAGTACCACCCATTGCGTCATTGTTACTTTTTTATGTTGTTTATTGTGTTCTCCGTATTGGATGATCTTCTCATGATGAACAATGGCGAGGAAAATGAGTGAAAGTCACCGGTATGCATATTACCAAATATCCAGTATTGTCTTGAAATTGCTCATATTAGCTTTGGTAGTTTTTGATATTCAGAGAATGTTTGCCAATATGAAAATTTTTGTCACCGAATGGCCGGTGACAATGGCTGAGCGTAATGGTTGATTGTGAAAATTTGTCGTCTCTTGATAGAGGTGGTTGATGGTGGAGCATAAATTGGTTTACAACATATGAATTTGATATGTTGATCCATGGCTGTTACCTTTTAAGTTCTGGAAATCTTATGTATTAGTTAGGATTTTTTTTTTTTATTAGTCTCACTTTAACTCTCAACTCACTCTTAAACTTTTTGTACTGCTCTTTACAACACGTGAGAGTCGAAACCTATATCCGAAACTATTTGTCTCCGCCCCAACCCCAAGAAGGTGGGCAAATGAACCTCCCACCTCCCACTTCTCATGAGGGAGGGATGGTCACTAAGGCAAACCCAGTGGTTTTATTAGTTGGGAGTTTGTTCTCAAATTGCAAAAAGAGCTGCATAGAGCTAAAAGCGCTCTGATTCGTGAAAGGGTACAAAGAGAAAGCGAAAATAAAAAATAAAAAATGAAAATGCTGATAAAAAGAAATAAATTGAGCTCAATATAGTTATAATAGAAAATGGTTTGGCTTGCGGTAGTTTCAGCTTAAGAAAGCTTGTCATCCCTACCGCCATCATTATCCCTGCTGTCGTCCTCATTGTCCTCGTCATCGCCATCGTCCCTACCTTCCTGCCTGTCATTGTCGTCATCCTTGTCACCATCATCTTGTTGAGGAGAGGGAGGTTTGAAAGTATCATATCTAAGGGGGATTAAATGTCTTAAAGAAGAAAACAGATTCCCCAAGTATCATGCGACAATAATCCTTTGTTTGAACACCCACCCTCAAGTGCCTAGCCAGAATCAACGTAAGAGGTTTTCCCCACCCTCAACCACCATAATAATGCTTTCTAAAGCATCAATCGAACATAAATCTATTAGAATCAAGCAGCATTCACAAATTTGCATATCTTCATTCCCTCAAAATTGGAACGGAGCAACCGTTAGGCTTTGATTTACTCCTTTGTGACTCTCCCAAGACTTGAAATAAGTTAAGAAAATAAGGAAATCTGATTGGGAAATTTGGGAGAAGCAGAGGAGGTGTTGTGTATAGAGATGCGAAGAGATAGGAAAATTAGAATGACTCAGACGAGTTACGTGAGACAAGTCGGAAGCACCACAACATGTAGCTGTTAAGTTTTGGAAATACCCCTCATGCCACAAGTTTAGGACATCATTTACGATGTCACTGTGCATCATGATGGAGGTGGAGCAGATATATCGTATTTCAGAAGCTAGTACTGTTGATTGTTTGAGGTGTATGCCTTGTGCACGTGTAGTACTAGATTTGATCTTTCACATGCTGTTGGTAATTTATACGGTCAATTTGTGTACACATGGAATGGTTCTTCAGTATTCGATTGGATGATAGGGAAAGCAATTGACCTAGCGTTGTAGTAAGCGGGTAAGTAGACCCGAGTCAAGCAGGGTAGAGAGTGGTCGATCTGTAAGCTGTCATTGTTACTCTTGTGGGTTGTGACATGAGTGGGAAGGTTTTGTCTCAAGACACAGTGATATCATCAATGACTGAGGCCAAAAATAGTGACAGCGAAAGAAGCAGAAGAGCTAGTTTGTCTGACACTATATGACATGGCATATGTCATGATGATGACATGGCAATGTTGTGGCATAGGCGATGACATGGCATGTAGGATGAATAGCACAGGCAAAATGATGCAACTTAAGCGGCCTAGGGAAGTTGTTGGGAGAGTGCAGTAATGTAAAGCAATGAATGGTGACTTGGCCGCAAACTTGAGCCAATGTGGAGATTTGTCGAGAATGTCCGCTTGGATTCAAGTGAAGAGATGCAAATAGGCATGTACAAGTGTATGGGCGTTCAGAGGGCTAATCCTCGACAATTGCAGAGGCACCGGTGAGTCAAGCCATATTGGGTCGAGCCTAATTGCCAGGAGCCTGGACCAGCTATCACGACTCAACCAAGCACCCAGTGGAGCTGAGGACATGCATAGGATGTGTTTTAACCCTATTTTCAAAACATCTTGGTATTATTACACATTTTATCTTCTTGAAATTGTTAAGGTTCTCTCTATGAGTTTTAGTTTGAGAAAAGCAGCATTAGAGGTTGAGTGAAACACTGATGAGGATTGGGTGGATTCAGAGGTTAGAATCAAGAGATTATTTTTTATGTTAGAATCTCATAGTTTGTAGTGGTATCATTGTCACTCTTTCCATGAATTTAGATCGCTCTTTGAACTGAGCTACGCAAATTGAGGTGTGTTGAATCTATTTCTTATTTAATTTTCTGAGATCCCATGACTTTGTTGGATTGCACGATATATTGCACTATATTGAATTTATCAAGTGGAAAGAAGTCATGGAGTTTCATCATCAATTTTTGGGGGTAAAAATTGGTTGCATGTCATTTGAGTGATTGTGATAAGCACAGAATGAATTAAAAGCACAAATAGGAAGGAGAGTATAGATTCTTGGTCAGATGGTGAATGATGGAGAACATTGACCTCACTTTGGAAGTTGATGCAAGTATAGCGAATAAAATTCCTAGTGAGATGGGAATTTTTAATGAGAGATTTTCCATGGTTGAACATTTTAAAGTTGAACATTTTAAAATCATTTTATTCTCTCTTCACCAGAATAAAGCAGAAGAAACAAGATGATCTATGAACAAAAGAAAGGTTTACCTGTTCCAATAGATGATCCCCAATTTTGGAAAAAGTTGTTTCGATAGCAGAGTTTGACGCTTTTGTTTGTGCATTCAGAATCAACTCTCTATAACACTCCCAAGTGATGATTGAATTATGGGGGCCAGTGTTGAGTAACTGCTCACAATCCCTTATATCTATCCGGCACTCCTTTGGTATTTTTGAGATTGATGCTTCAATAATCCTTTCTATTGATCTGCACCCAGAAATAGTCAACTTCTCACAAAATATTATTTCTAAACACTTCAAATTCTTCGTGTTTGACAAGCCGCCTAACCTTTTTAACAAAATGCAAGCGACAACAATATATTCTTTGAATGCTTCCAACGTTGAAACAAATTGAATATCTTTTGGCTCTGGGCAAGTCGACAGATGAAATATTTGAAGCGTCTTCAGGAAGCTTGAGATAAGGGACATCCTCTTCCCACCATAAGTCAAATTGGGAGCTTGTAGCCCTCATGCGTGGTTGGGATTTATGACAGATGGATGTAAATAATGCCTTTCTCCAAGGCACCCTTGACGATGAAGTCTATATGATGCAACCTCTTGACTACAAGGATCCTACCAAACCCAATCATGTCTACACATTATGCAAAGCAATTTATGGGCTTAAACAAGCTCCCCACGCATGGTACAATGAATTAAGTGCCTTTCTCCTTGATCATTCTTTTGTCAACTTCAAAGCAGACAATTCCCTTTTTATCTACTCCAAAAATGGGACTCATATGTGTTTTCTGGTCTATGTTGATGGTCTCATCATCACTGGAATTGACTCCAAAGTTGTGAACCAATTCATTGCCTCACTCTCTCACCAATTTTCTGTGAAAGATCTCAGGTCTCTACACTACTTTTTGGGAGTTGAAGTCATACTTACTCAACACGGTGTACTTTTATCCCAATACAAGTATATTCAGGACCTTCTTGAGCGCCATAAAATGATTGCTGCTGAAGAGGTTAGCACCCCCATGCAACAGGTACTACTTTGACTATTATTGATGGCACCGAACTCAGAAATCCAACTGATTTTTGAAGTTTAATTGGTAGCTTACAATACCTTATTATTACCCGACCCGACATTGCCTACACAGTCAATAAGTTATCGCAGTTCACACACAAACCCATCGACACTCATTGGACGGCAGCCAAGCGTCTACTTCGCTATCACAAGAGTACCATCTTTCATGGCTTACATTTGCGCCGTGATACCACACCAACACTTCATGCTTACTCCGACGCCGACTGGGCCGATAACTCAGATGACTGTACTTCTACTTCCGTATTTCTTAGCTACATTGGCGCTAATTCCATTTCTTGGAGTTCTCGGAAGCAAAAAGTTGAATGGCATTCCTCCACTGAGTCCGAATATAGGGCCGTAGCCACAACGTCGGCCAAACTTCTTTGGGTCCAAAATCTCCTTCAAGAGACCGCAGTTCATTCGACACAACCCCTCGTCATCCATTGTGACAATATTGGCGTGATATATGTTTGCGCCAATCCGGTCTTCCATTCTAGCATGAAATATATGGCCATTGACTACCATTTTGTTCGAGAGCTCATCAAAAGAAACCATCTTCAAGTCTCCCATATCTCAATACATGATCAACTCGCAACATTCTCACTAAACCATTATCAAAATAACGAGTTCATCAACTTTGACACAAGATTGGTGTTTTCGATGGAAACTCCATCTTGCGGGGGCGTATCAAAGAATATAGTCAAATCTGATTTTTGATATTATTTTTTGTTATTTTGTTACCTTTCTTGTTGCATATATTTTGGGATTCTTTGCTAAAATTAAGCAAAGAACATTATGTATCTTCTCCTATAAATCCATCTAAAATGTAAATAATGTATAATCAATAATATAGAGCATTTTGAGCAGCAATTATAGGGAAGAAGAGGACTGGACCAGAGCCGGAACTAATTGCTCCTCTGATGAAGTATCCGAAGGTCAGAACTCCAAATGCTTATCGATCCACTTCCATTAATCTTTATTTTTAGAGCAGTCTTGTGGATTTTGTTGAATTTGTAGGTTCGAAACGGTCTTGTAGGAGAGAATGTTAATAAAAATAAGATAGGCAGTGAAGAAACCTACAAATCTTCGCTATATGCTGCAGCGGCGTTGATAGGTCGTCTTCAAAAAAATAAAAGGAACAGAAAAGAAAGAAAAAACCAAATTAGAAAATTCAAAAACTATTATTTAAAATATCAACGTGAAAATCGATTGTGCAACATAAGACGGCTAATGTCTACATCAGCGATTTTCAGTTAAAATTGATCAACTAAACTCAATTGGTATAAATACATTTAGAAGGCAAAATTTAGTCTAATACACGAAAACTAATACACAATATTATATGATCATTGTTCTGGAATATAATAAAATGGGTAGTTCATCCTTTTACAAACTTCTTACAAACATGGTTAAAGAATTTATATTGGCACATTTCTATCCTTATAAATAAGTTTTAACAGTTTTGGATAAACACACACATAATTGTGGCAGATAGACATGTGGCAACACGAGACACGTCATCCACTTATATGTGTTGATCTATTACATTTAAAAGTTATTGGATCCACCCTATTTATGTGAGACATCAATTTTAGTAGATCAATGTGTAATGTCATCTGTTAATTTGTCCGATGTAGTCCCCAAATTGGATCTAATATTCAACATGGTTCTTGAACTTTTTTAAGTTTTTCCTATAATCTGGGAACCCCATTAAACATTTATCAATAGTTTATGAACTGTATTAAACAATTGGATTCGGGACCACCTTGAACAAATTTAAAGTCTAATAATATCATTGCACATTGGACCAAAGTTGAAGCATGCCATTTGCACAAATTTAAAGTTCAAAAACGACATTATATATTGAACTAAAGTTTGGAACTATTTGTGTTATTATTTCGAGAAAAAAGAAATTGGAAGTTTCGGGGTACTACTTGGTCCAACTCGGTCTAGGTCAAAATCCTACCCTTACATTCAAGCCTATCTTCAGGCCCAAAATGATCAGGCTGGGCTCACATAGATTTATCTTGCGCAACATATGTCTCAGTAACTTTCACTTCACATTTGGTTTGCAAATATGATTACCAGGGATCAGAATTTAAGCTCGAATGTGTCTTGTCTTACAGGCCTTGCTATAAAAGTTCAAACAATTCAGCCCAAAGCTTTAGCCCTGGAAAGTAAAAAGACAAGACCATATTTGCTGAGAAGAGCGGAAACCTTTAGAAGCTCAGCCCGCTTCAAGACTCAGCAAGCCCGGCCTTGATAATTTGTTTCCTTCTTCCGCTTATGGTCCTGCAGCGGAGAAAACAATGGGCACATTTACGGATCCCGCGACCTCACGCTCCGCTGCGATAGGGCGGCGCGTCGGCAGAAATGGACGTCGTGCGCCGCTGCTCCTCCTCCTTCCTCCTTCCCTCAGCCTCCGCCTCCGCTCATCATGCTCGACCAGGGGCTCCCCCAATCCACTCCTCTGCTCGGCGCGCACGGTTACGTATGCGTGCTGATGGGGGCGCGATTTGCGCGCACGGCGAAATGCCTGACTTGAAACGGGGAGAAACAGCCATAGATGGAGCTCCATTGAGCTAAAATATTGTCATTACAAGCTCTACCTTACGGGGTTATGGCAATGACACTGAAGCCGATTTTTCTCGGATTCTCCGATTTTCTATTTTCGATTTTTGATTCAATAACCGCACTGATTTCTCGTTTCTTTTGGGTTTCCAGCAGTTTTATCCTCACTTCTGAAGCTCCTTTTCGTTAACGACGATCGACATGGTTATAGAACGGCACCTCGGAAGCTCCCTCTCGGATAAATTCGCATCCTCCTCTTTAACACGCGAAAAACCTCTCTTGGGTTCCACCAATCTATTCACATTCTCCGATATTCTCAGGCTACGGACAACCGCCGTTTCTGTCGCAGATTCCAGATTTCACTGCTGCTCCCCGGAGACTCCGTTCGCCCCTGCTCGCAGTCACCACAACCGAAGAGCTTGTAAAGTGATCATTTCTAACTGTTTCATTGATTCCCGTCCTTGAAGCCGTATCTGTGATTGTCTTATTCATATCCGATCAGTAATCATCACAGGTCATAATCCTTTGCTAGATCGAACTAAATTTGCTCTGTTTTAGATTATTGCAAATGAAAACATAGCCAAGAAGTTTGGTTACGGTTTAAGTACAAAATCATCTGTGATAAAGGTTCTATTAATGATTTAGTTATGTTGATGATTTCGTGATAGTCTAGATGTGAATCATAGCTTCATTACTGCATCTGGACTTCATGGCAGGGCATGGTATGCACCCTATAAAGACGAGTGAAAACGGTGGCAGCGCTAAAAAATCCTTCAAGGGGGAAAATGAAATCCATAATTTTTTATAACTGGAAGTGTCGTGGAATGGTATACCAATGAGTCTTGAACGATATCAGCAAAGACAGATTCGTGAAGCATGTTTCCACAAATGAACTCTCGTTGACGTATAAAGATGCATACACTGAATTGCAACAGAATAAACTATGATCCAAACAAATTCGTCGGATAAACAGGACACTTGCATACCATTGTCTGGTTGTGGATGGAAAAGATAAGCGAATTAACATTTGATATATTGAAAATGGAAAGAATAAAACCTGATAAGAACCAAAACAGACGAAAAAACTGAGGTACTTTCGCTCCTCGGACTTAAAGACCCGAAGGATGTGGCCATTCGACACTCTTTCAACTAATAGTCATAGGCATTTCGCCACCTCTATTCAAGAAGAAAAGAAGCCAAGTCTGACATGCTTGACAGAGACAGGGTATCTGCATATCAGCTGAGCACAATCTCTGAACTTGTATAAATTGGCAACAAACAAGATCATTTGAACTGCCCTTTATGTTCAATTCTATTCTAATGGAGTCAAAAGAGGACACGGCAATTTACAGCTTACACTGTGCCGACAAGCATTAAAGCCTTGTACACAATGCACCTGACCAAATCAGGACCACCCCATGCATCCTCAAGCTCTCTCACTATGCCTTCGGATAGCGGATCAACACCTCGTTCCTTAGCCGTAGTAATTGTGGACCATGACCTTAACACCCTCAGAAACCCTTCGAAAGAGAGATCCTTTGGTATTGTTGGGAAAAACGGATTTCCAAAATAACAATCCGACACTCAATTCAACCCAAAAAAAAAAAAAAAAATGAACGCAAAAAGCATGCCCAAAAAACACATGTTACATCGATCATAAGGTACATTACGGATGTCGCGACCAAATTTTTCGGGGTGAACCACCTAGGGTTTGGCTAATGGATTGCTAAGCCTAGACTTAACTCGGGCTCTCCCAAGCCCATACCAATTTGCGACTTTTAAATTCTTAACATGCAGATATATTTTATTTATGAGTCACCACTAATCTATTTTTGGTGGGTCGATTAGAAACCCAAGTAAAGTAACGGGAGATTTACTTTACTACTACGAATAAGAGACTATGGGTACGGGGACTTGGTTACACTAGATTTCTCTAATGCCCTTTCGGTACCATTCTTTTATTTTCAAAAATGTTTTTGCAGGCAGCTTGAATTAATTTAAATTTATCTCCCTAACATGTGAGGTTATCATGCGGGTGCACAAACCACCAATTTAACACCCAAGTAAAGCAATAAATAAATTGCATGACTTACCTCATAGTAACGAAAGCATCTGCGTTGTTAGTTCAGAATTCACATCAACAGTCCTAGATATAATTTCTAGTTAACACGCAATTTTGTTTTTTGTTTTTTCACTTATTTAGTGAAAATCATGCAATATGCAATGCATGCTATTAATTTAACATGAAATGATATGCTAACATGAGATGATATGACATGGCAATATGATCTAAACTACATGACATGAATAAGATGCAGTCTATCTTAAAGAATGAAATTGATTAATTCTAAAGCAATTTTTTGTATTTTCCATGAAATTCGAAATTAGAAAAATGCAAAGATTATCTAGCTAGATTAAGATTCTATTCAATTTGTATTAGGAATTAAGTTAAGCCAAATCCTAATTTAAACTAAAATCTTATCTTAACCAAGTAATCTTTAACCTAAAATGCAATCTATCTAAAATGATTTATCTAAATAAAATTTAAACATGCAATCAACCTAATACGCAATGACGTGCCAAGGATGCCCTAATTCTACATAATACATGCATGATGATTTTTTTTGTATTTTTCTTTATGAAATTCGAAATTTAAAACTGCCAAATAATTAAACATGCCATTTAAATTAAAGAAAACTAACATCCTAAATGAATGCCTTTTTTTTGGATTTTTTTTATTTAAAAATTCGAAATAAGATTGCAATTCTAAACATGCAAGATAACCCTAAGACTAGGAATATTCTAAAACGAACCTAATCCTAATTCAATTTTTTTGGATTTTTTTCTTTTACGAAAATAAAATTAACTCAAACACCATGACAGCAAATCAAGCAAAGCAAATCAAACAAGATAAGATTGATATCTGAAAAATTGGCGAACCATATCTTGCGCATGAGATCGGGTTGACCAATTTTAAAATTAAATCGCGAATCGAATCTCAGGCGTGAGATCGGATTGTCAATTTTTGCAAAGGATTGCGAGTCGGATTTCGGGCGCGAAAATCAGATTGTCAATCCCTAATTCGAGAGCTCCTCGAGTTGCGAATATCACGCTAGGGATTTCAATCATGTGCATCAACAAATATATCAAATAAGGAAACGGAATTTTGAAATCAAAATAGACAAAATTTTTACCTATTCCGAATATTAGCTCCCAAATTCCAATCCTTGAACGAGTACAGCTACTCGCAACGTGATATGGTAATGCTCAGCAAGGCTCACAGCTCGGAGTTGGATGTCGGGACTGGATTTTGGTGGTGTTGCGGCTTGAATGGACAGCAATTCGTCGTTGGGCGTGGCACGGATCAAAGCAGCAATGGCGTCACGAAGGACTCAAGTGAGGCAATGGAACTATGTCGGCAAGGGTGGCATCCGACTTGCGGGATTCGTGGGGGTCTTGGACGCGCTGTTGCGGCGGTCACGTGAAGACGATGCAACGAAGATGGAGTCAAGGTTTTGCGGGCAGCGTCGTGGAGAGAGAATATTTCGTTCTCTCTTTAGTGCGTGTCGTTGATTCTCGCGGATTCTCCTTCAAGGCTACTTCAATGTATAGACGTCCAACTTGCAGAAGAGGGATTCTCCAGTTTTTATCTCTCGCGTGTTTCCCACTCACGTCCCCTCTCTGCACCTCTTCAGAATTTCAAACAATCCCCTTTTGACTTTTTTTTGCTGCTCCTTCGAAGACCCCCGACGAATGAACCCAAACCAAAAGGAAAAAAAAAAATCTCCTCTTCTTATGTTCAAATTTCTGACCTAAAAAAACAGAGAAGAACCCCTGGGAAAACTTTTCTTTTGATTTTGACCTAAAACTCGAGAAAAGCCCTGGCCATGTATTCAATGTGTGTGGCTTCTCAAAACCCTATGCGTTTTAATCTATTTATAGGCCATGGATTAGGGTTTTAATCGATATCCACGAAGATTTTTTCGAACGCAATATTCCTTCACCAATTTTATTCAAGATTGTGATAGAATTTTTCTCTAAATCCAAATCTTGTAAAGATAAATCGCAATATCTTCCTGTCACATATGCCCTATCCCAAAAAATTCATATTCTAGAAAAATTTCAAAATTTCTATTTTTCACGAGATAATTTTCGATCATTAAAACAAATGGGCTTGGGTCAATTTGCTCGTTTTGTGGGCTTAGTCCGGCCTGTTAATTTAAAACTCAGAACCACTAATTCGAACCCATCCACCACCGGTCCAACAAATAAATGCAAAAAATGCAAATGCACAATAAATGCACCTAAATCTATCTGATATGCAATTAATATTTTTTCAGGGACAAAGTTAACCCCTAATTTTCTATGCAATAAATGATTAATCGGGTCGCCAAAATTTAGGTGTCAACAACGGAGTTGAACATACTTTGTCTTTCACAAATTAAAATACCGATGTCGCAGTTCAAAGAGGAGTCCTGATACTATTCTACCGAGGAGCATACTATTCCTCTTTTTTTTTTTTTGGAGAAACTTTAGAGAGTGTAAAAATAGAGAGAACGTCTTTTCTCTATCTCTAAAAAACGTTACTTCAAAATAATGTAACCGCTCATATATCTTAACCGCTCATATATCATAACTTCCTCCATGGGCCCTTAACTTACGGGCCAGATTTTTGGCGGATGAGCCTAAGTAGGCCCATCATACATAAAAAAAAAAAAAAAAAAAAAACTCATCAGGTATATCCAGTGGTAGTGGCTCACCTTCACATCCCAACCCCAAACTCTCGAACGGGAAAGGAAGTTTCTCGTAACCATCGAATATGTGCTTTATGTTGGGGTCCCAAAAGGGCAGTGTAGTTTCATGGAAGCGTTTCATGACCGGATCAAATGTAGAGCTCACTCCAATGCCATTATAGCACTATACTGCGACCACACCTCCCGGCTTCCAGAGCAAATGGGTCTAGAGGGAGTAGAAATTGGGTAGGTTGAACCAGTGCACTGCTTAAGCCACTGTAATTAAATTCACTGAATTTTCACCTCCAATCAAGGTCATGATTTCGTCGTTCGAGATGGGTATAGGGGTGTGGACGTAATGGACCTTCGGATGCTACATCGCACATTTTAGCTAGGCTGTGCTCGCATCGATGGCGATGGTGGTGCTGGGCTACCTATTGTACAAGCAAGTGCAGGGCATATGAATGGAGTTGTAAGTGATGAACAATCTGGAAGTAATGAAATCCGTTTGAATAAATCAAAGAGGAAAGAGAAGCCCATTTTAAAAAGAGAAAAAAGGGAGAAGAAGCCTGGAAGACACTGGGATGGGTTGAACTTCAGTTTTAAAGTTCACATTCAAAACAACACAAAGGATTTGAGATCAATTACATGGAATTGGAGGATGACCACCTTCAGTTAGTGATTAGGAAGCAGTACGCAGCCTATCCAAGCCCCAAGCAAAATCAAATCAAATAAATCAACTTCTTATCAATGAGTAGAGTTAAAAGAAGTATATGAGCATTCAGGTAAAATTCACCCAGGATGAGCTAATCTTCACTCATTCTCTACACCCTATGTCTAGTCATTTACTTCCAAAAGCAAAAACAAAGAAAAAATATTCATACATGGTGAGTGCTCGAATGAATGATTCTCCTCAAAATTCCTCTTCAGCAAGACATGCATTTGATATGTATTCAATCATAAAAAGTGTCAAATTTAGCATGATTTGCGATCATATCTGGTCTAGCCCTTTTTTTTTTTTTTTTTTTTTGGTAAAGTGGTCTAGCCCATTTTTGTGGCAGAAGAACAGCCCAAGTGCCATAACTTGGCACGGGAGGACACTTAAGTGCCATAACTTTAAAATGGTACACTTGAGTGCCAGTTTTGAAGTTAAATGGGACACTTAAGTGCCACTCTGACGAAAATCTAGCCAAATGGCTGATGTGACGACTTTTCAGCGAGTTTGGTTCAAAACGACGTCGTTTTGCACGCTGACGTGGCAAAGAAAATGCAAAACGACGCCGTTTCGTGTCTACGTGTAAATAATAATATAAAAATTAATTAAATTAGATTTAAAATTAATTTTATTTAAAATATTCAAAAAATTAAAAAAATTAAGAAAAATTAAGAAAAATTTTAAAATTTTAAAAAATAAAAAAAGGGGGGGGAGGTCGAACGGGGGCGGCGAGAGCTAAGCCCTTGCGTCGCCGAGAAGGGCCGGCGATGGAGGGGGAGGGTTGGTCGGGGTCGCGACCCCGGCCGACCTATGGCGAGGGGTGCGAGCCCTCGCTAGATCGCGGTGAGGGCCGCGACCCTCGCCCGGATGCGGGCGAGGGCTCGCGGGCCCTTGCCACCAATCGGTCGGCCTCGCGGCCCCTAGCCAAGGCCTGCGACCCCTCGGCGGATCGGGCGAGGGTTGCGCCCGCGCCCAAATCTAGGGCGAGGGCCCACAACCCCTTGCCAGATCTGGGCAAGGGTCGCGGCCCTCGCCCAAATCCGGCGAGGGCTCGCGGGCCCTTGCCGCCTCTTGCTGCCGCCGGAAGGGTCGGCGACGGAGTGGGGAGGGTCGGCCGGGGTCATTAGGCCCGGCCAAGGGGCGGCGAGGGTCGCGGCCCTCGCCGCGATCCGCAAGGGCTCGCACCCCTTGCCGTTAGTCGGCCGGGGCCGACGACCCCGGTCGACCCTCCCCCTCGGGCGGCGACGGCGGAGGCGGTAGCGGCGAGGGCTCGGCCCTCGGCCCGCCCGTTCGACCTCCCCCCCCCCCCTTTTTTAAAATTTTCTTAATTTCTTAAAAATTTTAAAAATTTTAAAATTTTCTTAATTTCTTAAAATTTTTAAAATTTTCTTAATTTTTTAAAATTTTAAAATTTTTCTTAATTTTTTAAAATTTTCTTAATTTTTTAAAATTTTAAAATTTTTCTTAATTTTTTAACTTTTTCTTAATTTTTAAAATTTAAATTTTTTTCTTTTTTTAAATTTTTTTGAATATTTTAAATAAAATTAATTTTAAATCTAATTTAATTAATTTTTATATTATCTTTTACACACAGACACGAAACGGCGTCGTTTTTGCATTTTCTCCGCCAGTCGGCGTCTGCAAAACGACACCGTTTTGGACCAAACGCCGGAAAATGGCCACGTCGGCCATTTGGCCGGATTTTCACCGGAATGGCAC
The DNA here is from genome assembly GCA_017140325.1 of Eucalyptus leucophloia subsp. euroa. Classification (NCBI taxonomy): domain Eukaryota; kingdom Viridiplantae; phylum Streptophyta; class Magnoliopsida; order Myrtales; family Myrtaceae; genus Eucalyptus; species Eucalyptus leucophloia. The sequence goes on from CM029475.1 coordinate 66,917,167, forward strand.
TTAAGTGTCTCATTTTACTCCGATATTGGCACTTAAGTATACCATTTTAAAGTTATGGCACTTAAGTGTCCCTCGGTGCCAAGTTATGGCACTTCAGGTGTCACAACCTCCCATTTTTGTTTATGCAAAATCCAGAAAATCTGCTCACACCATCACAGCTCCCGATCAATGTTGAGTTTCATCGTATCAAGACAAACAGTAAACTTGCTACTAATCTTGCACACAGAAAAGAAAGAGAGAGAGAGAGAGAGAGAGAGAGAGAGAGAGAGAGAGAGAGAGAGAGAGGACTCACGCTGAGGGCGGCTTGGCCATTGCCGGCGCTGATGTCCCAGGCGAGGGAGTGACGAGGAGTACCAGTGTGCCAAGTATGTCGGACGAGCGTACATCTCCGCTTGCTTGTCGAACAGACCCACCATCTCCTCTCCCCCCTCTCGATCTGCCTCTACTCGCGTCGCCCTTGCCTTGGGTCTTGGTTTCTGCTCTGTTCATTGCACTCCCTAATATTCAACTCTAGACTTGCCCAGTATTTGAAGAAGAAAAGTTGGGAAATATTAACAAATGATGCGATTTTCTAATCATCATTTCCTCTATATTTTAATTGCACTTTTTAATCAAAGGAATATAGTGTATATCCATTTATTACGCTTTTAGTTTATTGGGGAATATTACCAAAAAAAAAAATCCTAAACATATTATATGAACACAAATTCAATCTTAAACTATAAATCTTTTGATAATTTACCAATATAATCATTCCAATCAATTTTGACCAAAAATTGACGACAGATACCCTCTTGTACTAACGTGAATAATTTTACAATTATTTTTAATTTTTCATACTTTTTTCCATTGTGGTAGGTGAGGACAGGGCTTGAAGCCTTCACCAGACCTTAGCAGTTGCCTTCCCTACGATTGGCAAGGGCTGCGACCCTTGCCGGTAGCTGATCATACCAAGTAGAACGATGTCTATTTTACTAGTTTTCGACTAAAATTAGCCAAAAAGTCTATATTGACAAATTGTTGAAATATATATAATTAAATTGGTCAAATCAAAAGGTTTAAAACTAGATTGACATTTATATAATATATTTATGATTTATATTTGCATTTCAAAAAAAAAAAAAAAACTAAATTGAAACTTCGATCTCAAACTTTTATGAAATAATTCCCTAAACACTCGTGCCTACATTTCTGCTGTTAATATAGCAAATTCACCGGCTAACTATTGATAACTTCCCAATTTGAGTTCAATATAATCAGCGAGCATTCTATATAGAGCACTCATCTTTCCATTATTATAGCAATTTATGTTTGTATTCTCAAAAAGATCATATCTTTACACATGATTTTTCTTCCATATCGCAGGTTTGTCCATCAAGCCAAGGACTGTACATTTTGACAATAAATGAACACAATAAAAGACATAAAGTTAACGTAAAGATCTTTGATATATATTGGCCGCAAATTGAATACTGCCGCCTATAAGATGACACCAAATCATTATGCGGATCTCATCTTCGTTTATTATGAAAGTTATTGACATAGGAAATGAAAACTCTAGACGGATTAAGCGATAGCTTACACGTCGACCCAGCAACTCATTTGATCTCATTGTTTTTCTTCGGCTTTTGGATGTACAGGACGAACGCGACAGGTCAAACGCCGCAAAAGACAGAATTACACGGTAGGAAGTGCGACTCTGGGCTAGACAATGCAAACAGACGAAGTGCAAGACTTGTTGGGACATCTTCCTCATTCGAGATCAATCTTGACAATAATTCCAGGATTTGTTTGGCTCATTGGACTTGAGGAGTCCTAGCTAGCCAAAGTGCATCTGGTTTAATCTAGTGCATCGTTATCAATTTTAATAGTCAATTTAATATAGAGGTTACTCTTAACTTTGCACGATTTTGACAACAAACTAATGCAGATTTTGGTGTGCATGTAAGATATTTGGTCAGATTCATTTTGCATGGTCTTTGCTCTCAGTGTTATTCTATTCTTGTTCAGTTGAGTAAATCCATTTCCATATGATAATGTGTGTACGCGCGAAATGTATTGACGTTAATCTCAAGGAATATCATTCCACTAGGTTTTAGTTTTGTCACTAAAATTTTATGGGGCCGTTTTGTTGGCTAATCTAGCAAACTCCATGGCAATTTAGTGCAAAACTTTTTTTGACGAGACAATCAGAAGGAAATTTTTTTTTCCAAGGTCTGAAAACGTAAATGCCATTCCCTTAGAAGTATTTAGTGAATACAAGTTTAAAACTTCAGAGCAAATCAAGTTCCAAGGGGCTTGAGGTAGATAAATAGTCCAATTACTAGGACTTTTCTTTCATTATAGGCTTTGGCGACCTAGTTAGCTATTTTGTTGGACTCCCTGCTGCAATAGGCTAACTTAAGGCCTGAAAAACTCAACATCATATAATATTCTCTCCCAATTAGTGCATCCATTGTACTTCCTAGTTCAGTTGATTTGTGCTTGATAAGGCCCTTATTAGATCTGCATTGCCTGACTCAAGACTTAAACGAAGCTTCAGTTCATGCGGAAAGGGAGAGGAAGATTAGGATTTCCACCATAACTATGCACTCCACCAACGCGGCCGAGCTAGCATGTGCTAATCTCGCCAATCTGTCTACCAGTCAACCCATGGAGTCTCAACAAATGCAGGCGATGGCTCCTTCCAACGATTCGCCAACAAAGGAACCGTCATGTTGATCTTCAGAGCGCGTGGATCGGAGATTCTTGAGAATGTGGGAAATTAAAGCACAAAGAAAATAGCAGACGTTTCATGACATTTCTATGGGAAAAAGAAGGGCCCAATGAAATCCAAACCCACAAGAGAGAATTATCTGGTTCAGGTTCGCTGCTATGTGCGCACACGACATCACTGGACGCGTTGGCGATAGTTCGAGCCCATCGAAAAATTCACGTGGCCTTGTATGCACTGCTCGTGAATCAAAAACCCTCATAAAAGATTTAATCATAACCTTGGACGTGTGTCATGCACGTGAACGTGGCACAATATGCCGGCCATCTTGGGATTTGATTGATTGCCGTCGCAATTGGGGTCCTGTTCTTGATTTGCAACGGCGAGAGATTGGTCGTGCAAACATCAAGATCCTCGCATTAAAATTCATGAACTGATGGAAGTCCTAAAATTGGATTTTGAGTTGTCATAAACAGCACATTGGAGTTGATAGCGGCTGATCTCGTACCTACCCGCTCATCACGGCTTCTTTTGTGTAATTCAAGCACTATCGAGCATGGGAAGTGTAACTACCCCACTCCATCTCACACGAGACAAATCTTCAAGGAGTATCCGGTTTATGAAATTCGTGGCTCGTATGTATCACTTCGGAAACACTCATGAGTCATGCTTGCACCGCAAATTCCACATACGTATTCGAGCGTACACAATAAATTATTGTCTCGATCACAATAAAATATTGGGACAACCAGAAAATTATTAGTCTTGTAATTTGTTTCGATCACAATTAATATTAGGTACACAATAAAACAACTAAAAAAGTCAAATATTAAAGAGCAAGCACAAAATATATATCACTTGGGACAACTATAAAATCATTATTCCTTTTTGATTACTTTCTTCATAACTTGTTTCGATCACAATAAAATATTGAGTACACAATAAAAGGACTAAGAAAGTCAAATATTGAAGGGCACATGTGAAATGCACATTCTTATTCCAATATTAACGAGCAAGCACAAAATATATATCACTTGGGACAACTATAAAATCATTATTCCTTTTTGATTACTTTCTTCATAACTTGTTTCGATCACAATAAAATATTGAGTACACAATAAAAGGACTAAGAAAGTCAAATATTGAAGGGCACATGTGAAATGCACATTCTTATTCCAACGTTAAAGAGCATGCGCCCAAAAACATATCACTTGGGACAACTATAAACTTATAAGTCCTTTTCAATCACTTTCTTAATAACTTGTTTAGATCACAATAAAATATTACACAATAAAAGGACTAAGAAAGTCAAATATTGAAGAGCACACGCAAAGTGCACATTCATCCAATGTTGAAGAGCTCGTGCGAAATACATATCACTAGGGACAACACCACCATTTTTTGTTACAATTTTGAACGAAATCTGTTCTTTCTAATCTTGTATAGAATGAAAGAAAGCTTTACCGACCAAAAGAACAAAAAACAAAAAGAATCATATGCAGCCTTGTTGTCGGAACCCTTTCTTTTGTGTTACTTTAGACCGCCACTTAAGGTTGTACCAGAGGGAGGACGCAAAAGAGAAGTGCACAGTAAACAATGTTTCTAACTTTCTGTCACCATGGGCCCTTTGATCTACCTTCTCCTTTTGCGTACGTTTTTGCTTATTTCATTGATTATTGATGAATTCTCTTTTTCCCTAAAAGCCGTCCTGCATGGATTTGCGTTCATTCTTTTAGTAAGGCAAGCGTTTTTTAAATTGCTGTCTTCAATTGGTCCTTCAAAAGACCATCACATCGGCTTGGACAAATTGTACATGAGATTGAATACATTAATTCCTTTCCTAATGAGGATAACGACACAAATAGTTCCTAAAATTTGGCTCAATAGATAATGTGGTCCTTGAATTATATGGAAATATTCAATACTGTCATTTCATTATTTTTCATTTCATTATTTTAAGTCCAGGAATAATATTGAACATTTTCATATAGTTCAGACACTAATTTGAACATGTATAAAAAGTTTAAAGATCATATCAAACAAATTAAAAATTTAGGGGAAGACATTATAAATTGTACTAAATTTTATGGACCACATTAAACAAATTAAAAGTTCATAAATCACATTGCATATTGATCAAAGTTTATGGACCATTTGTGTTATTTTCCCTTCTTAATCCCAATGAGATGGACTTGTTTTTGTTTATATACTATAAAGACAAGTAAGAATGTTGGCAATGAAATTATCTTATAGGATGGACAAGAAGCCTTGACTAATTGGGCCTGCCTTCACAGACAAAGTGGAGTCGGTCATAATGTGATCAACAATGAAAAAGCAAGAAGAAGAATTGTGGGAATTTCCTGTTTTCCAAAAGGCAAAGGATGAAGGATTTGGTCTAGAAAAGGAACATTAGTATCGTTTTTATGGTTTTTGAGTGTCATAGAGTGTTTAACTGATGAGTCTCAAACAATATCAGCAAAGACATATTCATGAAGCATGTTTCTACAGGGGGAAATTTCGACATAATTAGATGCATACATGGAGAATTATAATTGATTAACAAGTAAGATCCAAACTAGTATGTGATATAAATAGGGGCACTTACACACCATAGTCGTTTTATGGAGGGAAAAGAAAGGAGGAAATTAACATCTGAACTATCGAAAAGGAAAACAATAGAAACTGATAAGAACCGAAAGAGACGAGAAACTGAGGTCGCTTCGCCAATTAGCTCTTGAGACTGGAAGGATTGGGCATCATCAATCTTTCGGCTGCTAGCCATAGTCATCTCGCCACATGTTTTGAAGGAAAAAAAGAAGCCAAGTGCACCATTTTGTTCCATCACTCACCTCCTCTTCGGCCTCTTCATCAATGCCCTCTTTCTTGTCCTCCTTGTTGCCATTGCATTCGCCTTTGCCTTTGCCTTTCGCCTTCCTCCTTATTGTCATTGTCCACAAAATGAACCCGCGAAGGCCCACGAGATAACCACAGAACCTCTTGTGCATTGTCGTCCTAGTAGCCGTCATCATCCTCGCCGTTGGAGTCACCCTCGTCACCAGCTTTATCGCTATTGTCTTTCGTGTCGTCATCGTATTCATTGTTGTTGTAGTCATCACCGTCATCTTGCTAAGATTTGAAATTATCATGTTCAAGGTGGATTAAACATCTTAAGTTGGACAAAAAAAAAACATCTTAAGAAGAAAAGGTCAAAATCCCCAAATATCATATTACTTTACATTAATCCCTAGTTTGAACACCCAAACCCAAGCAACTAACAAGAATCAACATAATCTCTTAATTCTCTCCAAATTGATTTATAGAAAATATTGACGTGACTTTTTCCTAGCAATTAGTTGGTACTCGGATTTGGAGAAAGTAGGGCAAAGAAAAGGATAGAGATGTGCAGAGAGCCCTTCTTTTGATTTAAACCCAACAGTTAATAGATGCAGCAAGCTTGCAATTAACTATCCCTAGATTTAATTTCAGCTTTTCAAAAAATTCACATGAGTTTTGAACAGAGAACAGTCAGTTGAGTTTAAGGTTGCTGTCGTCTCTTACCTCTTGTTCGCCTTCTTCATCATCCCTCTCCTCATCCTCATCCTTGCCCTCATCGTCATTGCCATCGCCATAGCTATAGCTGTAGCCGTCACCTTCGCCTTCCTCATTGAAATCGTCATTCTCGACATTATCATCTATGGAACCAATCGGCGAAGGCCCTCGAGATGATTGAGAAAGCTCACGCATAATGTTGTCCTCGTCATCCTCACCGTCATTGTCCTCGTCCTCATCATCCTTGCTATGGCTGTTGCCGTCACTTTCGTATTGACCTTCCTCGTCGACATCATCATTCTCATCGTTACCATCCACGGAACGAACTAGAGAAGGCTCGCTAGACAAATGCGAAAGTTGATGCACATTGTTGTCCTTGTCATCCTCACCATCATCGTCCTCGTCCTCGTCGTCCTTGCTATGGCTGCTGATGTTGCCTTCCCATTGACCTTCCTCGACAACATTGTCGTTCTCATCGTTACCGTCCACAGAACCAACCAGAGAAGGCCCGTCAGACGAATGCAAAAGCTCATGTACATTGTTGTCCTCGTCATCCTCACCGTTATCATTCTCGTCCTCGTTGTCCTTGCTATCACTATTGCCATCACCTTCACGTTGACCTTCCTTGTCGACACCCTCGTTCTTATCATTATTGTCCACGGAACAAACCGGCGAAGGCCTGCCCAATGAATGCACATTCTCATCATCTTCGTTGTCGTCATCCTCATTGTCCACATGCACATGGTTGTCGTCATCATCATCCTCCTTGCCATCATCGTCATCTATATGCACATGGTTGTCATCGTCGTCATCCTCCTTGCCATCATCATCATCTATATGCACATGGTTGTCATCGTCGTCATCCTCCTTGCCACTGTCCTTGATATTGTCATCCTCCCTATCGTCGACCTTGTCACTGTCCTCATGCTTGTCACTATCATCTTGCTGAGAGAGGGAGGTTCAAAAGTATCATATCTAATGTGGATTAAATGTGGATTAAACATCTTAAAGAATATGATAGATTTCCCAAATATCATATGACTATAATCCTAAGTTTGAACACCCAAACGCAAGCACCAAGCAAGAATCAACATAAAGGGATTCCCTACAATTAATCCCCCTAAACATGCTTTATAAAGCATCTATTGAACATATGTCTATTAGAATCAAGCAACATTCACATATTCACATATCTTCATTCCCTCAAAATGAAGAAAAGAAGGAAAATCTGATTCTGGAGACAAATGAAGAAAAGAAGGAAATCTGATTCTGGAGACAAAAGTGAATATTTGCAAGGATCAAATACTGGTATGATAGTTGTCGAAAATGGGTCAAGTTGGTGTCATAGCTTGTTGTGTTAACCCTCAACAAAGATGGTGGCCGAGGATGTTGCTAGCTTGATTAATGGCTGGTAGGTTGTTTATGGCAATAAGGGTGTCAGCACCATTAGACACATACAAGGGTTGGCAAGCCCTCGTTTGCAAGCGACGAGGGCCGACAGCCCTCACCGATACGCAACGAGGGTCGCAAGCCCTCGCCGATGCAGCCCAACAGTCTTACCTTCTTTTTCAAAAAAAAAAAAAAATTAGCTTTGTAATTCTTTTAATTCTTATTCTCTTTTCTTTTACCTTCTTTTTTCCCCTAATTTTTATCTTCTTTTTAAAAAAAAAAATTATAGCCGATTTGCACTGAGGAAAGCTTAGTGAGACACCACACTACTGTGAACACACCACACTTAAGCAAACTCAGAGGATGGATGAATATAACTTCACTAGAGAGACCTCACTCTTTACAATTTTGGCTATGAATACAGTATAGCCATCAATATCAATGATTGTAGTAATATGAGGAAATGCAGTTAAGCAAGTTGCTTATCACACTAGATTGAGAAGTTGTAATTGCCCTATTTATGCTCATGTGAAAGATGACACTCAAGCAAGGAGATACATATTCCTAAACTATGCATTGGCACAGAGACTCGATAACTCTATAAAAATAGAGTTATTTTACCTATTTTAGGCAGTAATTAATGCATTATCTGTGAGAAAATATTTGGATTTCCTTATGATTATTTGAATTTTCCTTATTTATTCAGAATAATGAAATATGGAGAGGATAAGGAAAAGAATGTCAATTATCAAGAATTCAAATAAAAGCAGCAGTTGAAGATAGATATCAAATCGGAAATTCTTGATTTTGTTCCCTAATGTTATACGCAAGCGTTGGAAGATAGATATCTTGGATATATCCTATAAATAGAGACAGAGAGAGCAGCTAGGGTTTTTTAGAGAGAGAGAGGAGGAATTAGATCGTTTTTCATTGTTCTGAGAGTTTTTTCAAGTATTTTGAAGAGAAGACAAAAGTGGTGACAAAATTCTTGTCCTTTGATTCAAGATGCTGGGTTTGATCTATATTTTTATTTTTATTTTTTCTTCTACTATGTTCTAATTTTCTTTTGTTAGAGCTACGATGTAGCCTAACCATGATGATATGAATTTCATGATTTTTATGTTTTACAATTGATTTCATTCATGTGAGTTATTTATTATTGCGTTTAATGCTTTTGAGTGACTGGCCACCACTTGAATGATTTGATGTGCATGTTTGAGATTAAGAGGTGATAATATGCAATTGTTCATTATAATATATAACCATGAATTAAACGTGGATAGAAATATACCGCGTTATTTGTGTAGCTTTCCGTGATAAGGTGATCCAAAAGCCTCATTGTAAACCGGGAATATTCATAGTTTTTAATGCACTCATGTTTATTTTAATTCACATAGAGATATTGTAGATTAATAAGCTGAGTAGGTTTGCTATACCTAGAGATAGGATAGTAAATAGATTAGGAAATTCCGCTATCACATGTTTGATATCGTTCTTGTATTCACGACAATATGAAATTCATATCTAGTGGTTATGGTGAAATCATATGCTCTAACATATTTATCTTATCGATTTACTGCATTTAGTCTACAAATTTCGTTTTTAATTTATTCTTAATTATATTTTGATTTGTTAGATAAATTTTAGAATTAGTCTATTTTAGTATTTAATTGGTTTATTAATCATCGATCTCTGTGGGACGATACTTTATCTCATCATTATATTACTTGTTCGATACGTGCACTTGCGTTTAGAATTTTACGAACAGAGACACAAGATATGGCACAAGTGTGAGTTTTTATCTAGAGTTATGATAAGTGAAGATGTTACCTTTGACGAGTTTGCTCTATCTTATAATAGGAGAGAACAACCAATTGTAAATAAAGATCTAAGTGGTGTACATATAAATAAGTGGAGTTGCAAAAAGAGTAAAAACATTAGCAGATTTTCGATGAAGTGATAGATTTTGTAGATTTTTTTAATATACTAAAAAAAACATGTAAAACGTTAATCATGACAATTAGATTCTAAATAGGAATAGAAAAAATAGAATAAAAAAGAATGGAGCCATCACTTTGTAATTGAATGATTGAGGGAAAATCCTTATAAGCTAAATAGGGTGGATTTCGTTATATTCGGGGTAAAAATAGCACCAACCTTGTTTTAGGTTCTCTGTGAGTTTTAGTTTAAGAAAAACAGTACCAGAGAATGCAATATTGAGTAAGGATTGGGTGGAATCGAAGGTTGGAATCAAGAGATTATTTTTTATTTTTGAATCTCCTAGTTTGCAATGGATCTATCATTGTTATACTTCCCGTGGATCTAGATCACTCTTTGAACTAAGCTACGCAAATTGTGGTGTGTTAATCTATTTCTTATTTAATTTTCTGGTATCTTGTGATTTTGGTAAATTGCATGATCCTATTGCAAATATTGATTTTAACAAGTGGAAAAGGAAGACATGAAGTTTCATCCTCCATTTTTTAAGGTAAAAATAGGCTCAACGTCATTGAGTAATTGTGATAGTAGAAAATGAACCAAGAGCACAAATAGGAAGAAGGAGAGTATGAATTCTCATATGGTGAGTGATGTAAGATACCTGGCCTCATTTCCGAAGTTGACACACATATAGCAGATGAAAATTTCTAGTAAGATGGGGATTTTATATGTGATTATCCCTGGTTGCACATTTTAGAATTATTTTTTGTCCCTCTTCACTAGAATAGAACGGAAATAGAAAGCGAATAAAGCAAAAGAAACAGTGATGATCCATAATTAGAAAGGAGGCGCACCTCTTCCAATAGAAGATCCCCTGTTTCTGTTTTTGTTTCACAATCGTAAAGAGTTGTTTCAAATTTTGAGCCCAACGCTCGTGCTGGGGCATTCAGAATCTTCTCTCTGTAAGACCCCCAAGTGATGCTTGAATCATCTAGACCAATGTCCAATAACTCCCCAAAATCTCTCATTTGAATTTGGCACTCCTTTGGTATTTTTGAGCTTGATATATCAATCATCCTTTCCATTGATCTACACCTATAAACTTTCAACTGCTCCAAATGCTCTAATTCGTCCACGCCCTCTACAACTTGCAGGCTCTCACACTCTACCATACCTAACCGCATCAAGTTCTTCAAATTTGACAAACCGCCTATCCTTTTTAATGAAGTGCACCCTTCGACAGAAAATACTCCCAATGATTTGAACATACAAGCAAATTGAATCTCCTCTAGCTTTGGGCACCTCAATAGCTGGAATACTTGAAGCATCTTTAGAAAGCTTGAGACAATGGACACTTTCCTCCCACCATTAGTCAACTTGGTAGCTTGTAGCACATTACACCCTAGCTCCTCCGATGGATTAACAAACCTCTCTAAAGATCTGCAGTCCTCAATACATAATTCCTCCAACGATATTAAGGCACCGAGAAATTGAACTTCGACTAGCTCAGTGCAAGAAGACACCTCAGCTTCTCTCAATTTTCTTAAACCTGATGGAAAGGATAATCTTTTGACAAGTTCACACATTCTGATAGTCAACTTTTCCAATTGAGGAAGCCCGTCTAGTTGTACTTGTTTCACTTGAATGCGATCGAGCTCTAGAACTATCAAGTTTGATGGAAGTTGTTCGAGGGATTCAAAGTCTAATCCATACATAGTAAGTTTTTTTAGGAGAGAAAGGGAACCCAACTCTGTAGGCTGCGCGGACATTTAAAAGGCACAAGTGCTGCTTCCTCAATTTGGATAACCTCCCTATCCACTGTAGGTCACAAGCTTTAATTATATTTGATGTGGCCTTAGATTCAGAACCATCAGATAGAAGTAGTTCGACTAGATTAGTAAGATCTGAGAGGTTAGGCACGGTCTGCAATGAACTAGATCTCAACCGTAGAGTGGTCAAACTTTTAGGGAGCTCCGGCAACTCTTGGAGCTTATGACAATGCTCTAAGTCCAGTGTTTGGAGGCAACGAAGCTCGCTCATTGTACTGGGCACTTTCACAATTGGTGTGGATGATACATTGAGAGATGACAAACTTGATAGTCTTCCAATGGAATCCTGTAATACTGTAATAGGTGTGTGAGACACATCCAACTTCATCAATGACTCTAGTTTCGAAATTGATTTGGGGAGTTCACTCAAGCTATCACAATTCTTAAGAGAGAGGTGCTGAAGATTTGGTAGCTCTCCAATTTGTTCAGGTAATTTTTCAAGATTCTGACATGACTCAATACTCAAATCAGTCAACAACCGCAGTTTTCCGATAGAGCAGTCAATTTCCATCAAAGATGAACATTTAGAAATACTCAACTTCTCTAAAACTGAGTATTCGAAAAAGGTTGGTGTCCTGTAAATTGACATATTCTCAAGAGTGAGAACCTTCAATTTCCTCCCATCCTACAAAAGCAAATGAAACATCAGCATGGACAATTGGATGTCTAAATAAGAAATACATGGGAATTTAGGCTCTCAACTTGGATCGTTTGTCCTTTGATCTCTCACTAAATGAGAAAATTAGACTACAAATCCAATGAATTTTTTCCTTGAATAAGAAAATTAGACTGATAGGGAAACTGACATACCTTGATCAGGCCCATGACATGATCATCCGTGAACTCATGGCCAACGAAATTCCCCACAACCACATTTTCTAGATGCAAATTGGTTGCCTCAAAACGTGGATGACGTTTAGAACTTCTATCAGGGTAAAACAAACTGATCAATTTCAATTCGGAAAGACAGCCCGCAAAGTCGCCTTGGCAGGTTATGTTATGCAACCACAGCAGCCGAAGATGTGGGAAACGTTTAATTTCCTCCGCAGTGATAGTTAAGTTATCATCAGTCCTTGACCAATTTGTCAAATTCAGTGCTTGAACGCTACTCTTGATCTGCCAATGAAATTGAGGAGCAGGAGCAGGAATTTGTCAATATTATACATTTTTATTCCATTGAAGAGAAGAAAAAATGGAACATAAGAGTAGCTCTCATTTTAGAAAGACGAATCCTTAATTATGAACACAGTATTAAATTTGGTCACCACATTACCTCTATTGATCTTAATTCGTGAATGATGTCGTCTGGAGCCCACAACCTAGAACGCTCTTGATTAGCAATTGTCCTTCCAAGATCTCTAAATTGATCATGCATCCAAAACTTATTTTGTCTAAAACCTTTATAGTGCATTTGTTAATAAGGACATCAATAGCATACTCTGGGCTAAACCCACAGTCTTTCCACACAAAGAATGGATTAGTCTTATCTTTATCAATGAAAAAGCATGCAATATCGAGGAATATCTGCTGCTGATCCATTTCTAAGGCATCATAAGTAATCCTTAGCTTTCCCAAGACATCGCTAGTAGGTGTTTTTCTTAGCTTCTCTAGCATCTCTTGCCATATTTTTTCCTCTTTCTGAAGAAAAAGCAATGAACCTATTGCTCGAAGAGCTGAAGGTAGTCCATCCGTAGTAGAGACAATGTCTTTTGAAGTGTCATATAGTTTGTCTAGAGGAAAGTCAGCATCAAATGCATGCCTACTAAAAAGTTGAAGTGCATCTTTGTCGCTTAACACCTCCATTTCATAAGGCAGAATTTCATACTTCAATCCCCTAATTTTTATAACACTTTTGTCCCTAGTGGTAACAAGTATCCTAGTACCATTGTATAGAGAATCAACTCCAATAAGGTATTCGATTTGGTTTCCCTCATCAACATCATCCAATACAACTAGTACCTTCTTGTTGCAAATCGTTTCTCTAATCGTATTGATTCCATAATCAATGTTATCAATGTTGCGAGCCACTCTAGAATTAGAGATATCAGATAGCAATTGTTCTTGCAACTTGACTAAGCCCTTGGTTTTTGTTGTTTCCCTTACACCATCAAGAAAGCTACAGTTTTTCCCAAAGCGAGGACATAGTTGGTTATAGATGATCTTGGCAAGTGTTGATTTACCGATGCCACTCATCCCATAAATTCCAATAACCCGCACACCACCGGATTGGATGTCCAATAAACCATTTATGGCTGCTATTCGATCCTCCATTCCAACTAAATCTCTAGTCACTTTTCTTTGTCTTGTCTTGAGCCTAACCACAACCTCCACAACAACAGCCTCGATAAGATCCCCATCGCTGCAACAAAGTTGAACAGTTTCAATTGTGAAGAGGCAACAAATTCGTTTAATTGCACGTTGACCAACCATCTACTAAGTTAGGTTGGGAACATGAGGTTAAAACTATTCTGGAGGGAAAACTCTCGTTAAAAAGAACCAAAAAGGAGTATATAAATAGTGGTTCTTATTCAAATATCAAACAATTATTTGTTGAATCCCTTTCATAGATCAATTTCATAAACTAATCAGTTAAGTGATGAAGCCAGGAATCTCATGTTGACACTTTCTTATTGCATGTGAGAAATAACACAACGTAAGAGACCAATATAAAAGTAGTGCAAGCAAAAGGTACTTTTGCGTTTTACCAACATAATAATACTAAACTAAACAGCACTAAGTTTTGTAAGTTCATTTTATTTGAATGTTCATCGTGTTCGAAGACACTAAACTTTAACTCTACCATATTATTTCACTTATACACACGCACGCATGCATGCACGTGGCACGCTCTTGTGTGAGGTTTACCCGGCAGTTTACTTTTCATGATCACTCTACCTAGTACCCATACGCGTTACCACATGTCTATATATATATATATAAAGACACACACACACACACATTTGTCGTCGTCATCATGAGACAACTAGTTTTGGGGTGTTGAGAGGCAACTAGAATTATCCAACGAAAAATGGCACGAAACAAACGGGACTGGACCAAGACGAATTACGTTACCCTAAAAACTTCAAGAACATGATGAATTTACAAACCTTAACATCCATTACCAGTTTAAGTTGAAGAAACAGAGAAAGAGAAATGTTTGATTATTAAAGGAATTAATGTACCTGAAGCCTTAATATTTGTCATGAAAATATAATTGAGTGTTAAAACTTTCAAAATATGCAATTAATTACTAAAATTTGTCAAATTGATACGATCAAATTGTTCCTTTAGCTCTATCCATGTTAATGGATGGAAAATTTTGACCTGTCATTAGAAAATAGGCTGAGAAACTAACAAATAAAAGAATAAATGAAGGGGCACGAAGAACGGTGGAAAGAAATCTCGCTTGCTCCCATCCCCAGTAACTTTTTTCTCCAATCTGATCATTTGTTGATTCTTCTTTAAAACTTTCCATGGTTTCTTTAAATTGAGTTCTTGAGACAGGAGTTTGAAATACTACATGGAAACTCTACTGGCCATGGCTATGAGCTTGAAGGAGCTCCAACCACCATGGCCGAACGACCAAACTCAATGAAGCTCGAGCGACCGTAGCCCCGAGCTTGACGAAATTCCAGCTGTCACGGCCAAACTCGATGAAGCTCAAGCGGCCAATGGAGTTCTCAATGGTGGCTAAGGTCGAACAACCTCAAATTGGAGGTCGCATGACCTCAGATATGAGGTTTCACGCTGGGTTTGTGCCCCAAACTCAAGCCCGGGTTTTTCCGTGCGTGGTGATGTGCTGCATGATTCTAATGGTGGCGAGCCATAATAGTGGCGGTGGCAACCTGATCTGGTGACGGGGGTGGACGAGTTTGGCAAAGTTGGTCGAGTTCTTGAGGTGCTAGGCAGTGGTGGGGGATGAGTTTGGTGGTGGTTAAGTGTGAAGTTGGTTGTGGAGGCTGAATTTGATTGTCGTGGAGGTGGTGTCTGATTCCATGGTGGTTGTCTTCAAGGGCGAGGGTAGCCGGCAAGGCAGTAGGTGGTGGTGAGTCTAGCGGCAGGTGTTTAAGGCAACGGCTGCCGGCGACCATGGACAGCTTCAGTGACCAGCTGCACTACTGTTTGATCAACAAGCGTTGATACTGGCGGTCTGACTGATGAAAATGGTGTAAGCGGAGCAGCTTAATAAGGTGAGCTTTTCCTTTTTAAAAACAATTGCTGCTGTCAGAACAAACCTTATTTCAGAATCTAAGGCTTAGGCTTTGTGCGAACAATCCAAGTTTTTCTCAACGATCATCTTCTTGAACGAATGGAGTCTTACTATTATAAGAGTCCGAGAGAGAAATTCCGATGGCTCGCGTTTTCTTTTGCTTTTTTTTTTAAAAAAAAAAGGCTTTTCTATCTTTTTATCCTTATCCTTCCTCATTTCTGCTATTAAAATATTTTTTTTCTTTTCAATTTTTCAAGTTTTTCTTCAATATGATGCTTGGTAAGTCCCACATCGGTGCCACATGTAATAAGAAAATAATAGAAAAATTGTAATACATTCATGGATCAAATT
The DNA here is from genome assembly GCA_017140325.1 of Eucalyptus leucophloia subsp. euroa. Lineage (NCBI taxonomy): Eukaryota > Viridiplantae > Streptophyta > Magnoliopsida > Myrtales > Myrtaceae > Eucalyptus > Eucalyptus leucophloia. The sequence continues at coordinate 66,933,146 of CM029475.1, forward strand.
GGTATGAAAAGGATGAAGCAAAGCCAATTTCTTATACAATAGAAATTAGGTTAAAAGCAAAATTGTAATAATCCTATTAGGTTCAAATAAATTTGGATATCTAGTGATTAAAAAAAAAAAACAAGAATTTGAGAATTTCCTTTTAAATTTAAAAAAAATGAAGTTGGAATATAATTAATGAATCTTTATAAAATCTATTGCTCAATTGTAAAAGATAATTTTGACATTCACGGTTAGATAGTTACCCTGGATATTTCTTCAGCTCCCACCCCTTGGTGTCATCAACTTCATTGAGAGCCTGGCGCCACGACTCTACATCCTCGGAGCTAAACTTCTTCTTCTGATCCTCCATCCTTTGCTCCAAATTCAATATGGCATCACGGTACAACGGGGATTTCAATTTCACATCAGCGGGTTTCACATCATAAAAGATGGGCAATATCACCTTCTCATTCCCCTCTTCTTTAGATTTAGAGGTGTTCTCCACCATCTTTGCAAGCTCGCGGAGGCACCAATGACTCGAAGCATAGTTTTGGGAGAAATGGGTATGTAAAGCTTAGAGTCATCGATTGCTAGCAGAAGGTTGCCACTAATTCTTTCTCCTGGTCGAAGCTCTTCATCATCCATGAAAACGCGAATTCCAGCATCTACCAAGGCATGGTAGAGGCTATTGGTGATTCCCCGACGAGTATCGAGGCCTCTAAAACTCAAAAACACCTGATACTCACCTCCTAATAGGTTGTTGGTACTCATTCTTGTCTCTGAGTTTGCCATACGAGCTCACTTCACACTTAGCGGGTCAGGTCACCTCTCTCTCTCTCTCTCTCTCTCTCTCTCTCTCTCTCTCTCAAATAGGCAAGATTGAGATACTTTTTCATCTAGCCCGTTGTACTGGGTATAAGTAATTTCACACGAACCGAGGAAACTGTTGACATACTTTTATGCACTTTTTTGCTTGATTTTGAAAAGTAACAACATTTGTTTACACGTAGAAGATTCGCAATTAGTTTAATAATCTACCAATTCCTATTCCTGTGACTATTAACTCCTTTAAAGTTACTAACTATTATTCGATATTACCTAACTTAGTTTGACTGATATACCAGCATTTGTCACAATAAATACCAATAAATTTTAGTCACTAAGCAACCTTTTATCTTGTTTGGTTTTGAAAAATATCAACATTTATTAATACTTTCAAGATTTCTAACTACTTCAATATAAACCATCGTTTAATCTTCCGGCTTATTAGAAAATATTTATTTGCTCATGGACAGGACATGCCATGGCGATGCAATCGTACCAGCTGTAGGCAATTTCGCACAAAGCCGAAGATGTTGTGCAGATCTCGATGCAAGTCGTGATTTTAATACTGAAGTCACAACGAAGACCTTCTAAGACTTATTAGGGGACCCTTGAATATAAAATTAATTTTAAAAAGACTCAAGATATGAGCCAACTACCAATCGATTTGGAAAAAATTTAAATTGATTTAGAGCACATTTGGTAACCGTTATATTGCCAGAAACAATTTTTGCTCAGAAATAATTTTTTTTTATTCTGTTCTTGGGAATAATTTTTGAGTTTTTGAAAAAGTTTGGTAACTATTTAAAATTTATATTCCCAGGATAGAAATGCATTTGGTAAGATTCTTAAATTTTTTTTGTTTCTTTTAATTTTTTTAAATACTTTTATCATATTTTTCTATTTTTTTCTTTTTTCTTTTTCATTTTCTCTTCTTCTTCCTCCTTTTTCGTGGCCAGTTGTTGGCCAGAGCGGTGGCTAGCGACCTGTTAGGCGAGGTCTTGCAAGCTTGTCGAAGGCTTGCCTAGCCACCACGAGGCTTGGCCTCACCAGATTGGGTGAGGCCGAGCCTTGCCCAACCCAGCGAGCCTCATCGAGACACCACTAGGTAACGCCAACCTAGAGGTGGCCTAGCAAGGTCGAGTCTCGCCCAACCACAACGAGGCATGGCGTCACGGGGAGCTGGCGACACTCCAGCGAGGTTGCGAGCAATGACCAAGGCCCACAATCGGCCAAAAGGAAGAAGAAGAAAAGGAAAGAGAAGAAAAGAGAAGAGAAAAAAAAAATTAGACTTTATTAGAAGAATTATTGTCAGGAACAAGAAATAACTTTTTTCTACTTCTTGATTCTGTTTCAAATATATTCCCATGAACAAAAAATGGATAAAAACTATATATATTTTTGTTCTCTGGAACAAAAAATTTACCAAACAGATTTCTATTCTTTTTTTGTTCTCAGTGATAAAAAAAAATAGAATAAGTTGTTTCTGGGAGTATTACCGAACATGCCCTTAGTTGACCAAAAAGATTCTAAGATTTTTGGTGTATTCGGATCTAATCTAGAGTCCATAAGATCGGTTCAAACATTAACAATAGTTGGTAATACATAATTTCCAACCTAGAGAGGAGTGGCCTTATTAAAAAGAAATTTGAAAAAATGCTTCCAAATAATGAACAGGAAATGTTTTGGCCACGCCAAGGATCATTAGTAGACATATCTTTTTAATAAGCGTTCTATGGACACTTGTTGGCTATATCTAATGAAAAAAAAAATTATATTCTCAATGTGCTGATTGCGTATAAGGAAGGCAAAGCTTTCGAAATAACAAAATTTTCTTTATGTGTAAATATTTAATTTAATCGGTACCCTGGAGCACTAATTAAACATAATGCTTATTAAAAAATACTACACTTCACATATTTGAATTTGAATCCATTTGCCATAAAAGACGCGTGTGCGCAACTTCGCAGTAAGTGCAACGTCCAATTTACAATCACGTTCAATTTATAATCAATAAATTTGATGGACTTAAAATGATAACGTGGAGGACATTATCATTACAAGATCAGATGGAATTTCTTCTTTTTTCGTGCTTCTCATGTAGCTATGTCTCCATGGAAAATTCAGAGTCAATAAAGTGATGGATTGAAAAATAATAAAGAGGACATTATCATTCGAGGTCACACGGAGTTTCTTCTTCATGCTTTTCACATGGCTCTGGCTATGTAGATAGCATCCGTTCAGAATCCACTTCTGAACTTCTGAATAAATAAAAAATCCAATAACAAAATATTAGTAAAGAATCACCTCTCGTGATTCCACGTGGGACTATAGATAATTAGAAAAATCTCCTTCACTTTACGAAAATTGTATTTGCTTCATTCTCTGGAGAAAATGCTCCACCTAAGCGCTCCCTTAGCATATATTTATTATTCACCATGGATTATTTGTTTTGATCTCTTCGCCTTAATGACTTGCCTTATATTATCATTAATTATATTTAACTACTCACATTTTCTCATAAAATATGCCTTCGTATTAAAAAGCAAAAAATTGCGCAAGACTTTTACAACCATTATTTCCTTATTGATAACTATTTAAGTCATGACGAAAAATTTTAAGATTTATTAGAGGAACATTGAAATTCTATTAATTTTACAAATACTCATGGTATGAGCCAACTACCAATTGATTCGGAAAATTAAAACCGACTGAGCTGACCAATAGATTCAAAAAGTTTTGGAATATTCAAATATAATCGGGAGACTACAAGATCGGTTCAAACATCAACAACAATGGTAATTATAATCATCCCACTTTGAGAGAAGTGGCATTATGAGAAAATTTGTGAAAGATTTGCGTCCATATCATGAACAGGACATGCTATGGCAGCAATTAAAAAGTATTTTGTTAATAAGTGCCCTCACAACACTAGTTAGCCCCTCATAATAAAATTATATTTTTCATTTTCAATACACTGATGGTGCAAAATATGAGTAGTATTTTGAAAATGAAAAAATTTCTTTGCGTGTGGATGTTTAATTTAATTAATGCATCTAGAACACTGGTTAACAAAATTCTAATAAAAAAGACATTACATTATGTACGAATTCGACTCTATTTGCTGTCGAAAAAGCATATAGGCAACTTCCCAGCAGGTGGCGCTTCCATTAGTCAACAAAGTTGGCGGATTTTATAATGATAAGGTGGACAAAGAAGGCCTAACCAAAAACGCGTATAGGCAATTTCTCAACAAGTGCAGCAAGTGCAGCTAGTCAACAAAGGCGATGGCCACCCTTCCAATATGAAAAGAGGAGGTGAGGGATTCGAATCTCCATCTTCTCAGAGAGGTTGGGGTGGGGACAAATTAGTTTCAAGTGTGGGTTTCAACTCCCACGCCCGCAAAGGTAGGGAAAAGTCCGAGAGTGAATAAGTAGGATTGACCAAAAAATAAAAAATAAAGGCGATGATAATAAGTGGAGACCAAAAAAGACGGAGAGATATAGAGGTGTACCTTTGTTTTCTATTTTTACCTCTTCGCACGCCAAATTTCTTTGGAGGCTCTTCTTCGTGCTTGTCAAATGACTCTGGCTATGTAACAACCTCTGTTCTGAATTTACATTTGATTTTTTGGATTAAAAAAATGATTCTCAAATAATTATATCATTTTCAATATTCTGTTGCTATACCTACGTTTGGACATATTTAACATCCGAGTTTGATATTGTAAAATTACAAATATCTGTATGAGTACATAATAGTAAAATATGATTGAAGAATAGCGTCCCACATGACAAATGGGACTCTAAGCTAGAAAATTTCCTTCATATTGCATTTATAGAATTTGCAGCATTCAAAAAATGCATCACCTAAGTGCTGCCTCAGCATATATTTATCAATTCACCATCAAGTATTTGTTTTGATCCCTTCAACTTAATAACTTGGCTTTTATTAGAATTGATTACATTTAACTACTCAATTTTTCTTATAAAATGTGTCTTTATATTAAAAAAAAATGATTATGCAAATCTTTTACCACACTTCTTTCTTTATTATAACTATTAGGAGGTGAGCACAGTGTGGTTGGTACAATTTGGATGTCAAACCAAACCAAACTGCATAAATACGATCAAGAAAAGTGAAACCAAACTAAATTATTATAGTCCATAACCAATCAAACCAAATTATTTTTTGAGGATGAATTCAGTTTAATCATTCTTTCTTCCTTCATTTTTTTCCCTCTTCACCTTGTGCAAATTCATGAAAGAAAAAAAAAACAACCAAAAGCCGTAGTTACAACAATTCATGAATTCACATACTACTTAAAATCAATAGGCTGTTCCATATATAGATGGCAAGAATAATTAACAAAATTATTAATTTATACAAAATGATTTTGCAGTTTGATTTGGTTTCAAAAAATTAAAACCAAAAAAAAAAAAATGCAAAAAACATTCTGGTTTCATTTGTGAACTGTTTTTTTTTTTTTTCCAAAAGGTACTTTTAAATTGAATCGAACTACAAAGAAACCGTTCAATTCGTGTTGCTTTAACTTGAACCATTTTTTACTCACCCCTTGCTTTTTAGTTCACGCAACACGTCGGTTCATGTATAATACCTATTTATAGTCGCGGCATATATACTGTACTCCTACGATAGATAAAAACACTGCATTTCACATATTTGAATTTGACTCCATTTGTCATAAACGACGCTTGTGGGCAACTTCGTAGCAGGTGCAGCATCCAATTAACAGTCACGTCCAATTTACGGTCAATAAAGTTGATGGACGGTGGAGGACTCACATGGAGTTCCTTCTTTTTTCGTGCTTTTCACATGGCTGTGTCTACGTAGAAAATTCAGAGTCAATAAAGTTATGGATTTAAAAATAAATTGGAGGACATTTTCATTACAAGATCGCATGGAGCTTCTTCTTCTTCGCGCTTTTCACATGGCTCTGGCTATGTAGACAACACCTGTTGTGAATTTACTTTTGAACTTCCGGACAAATAAAACAAGATCCTCTTGCTTCCGAGTAGTGAACAGGAGGTGCTAGGACGACCAATCAAGGATTATCATTAGAAAATTTTTGTTATCAAGTACTTTCTAGGTACTTATTAATCATTTCACACCAAATAAGAAGTGGCTTTCTTTTTATTTTTATTTTTTGATGATCGAGGAACCGTTGGAAATCACCATTCGGGGATCATACGGCCCGATAGTCTTAGCCGCTATTTAGACATAAAACCTCGAGGGTTGGCCCTGTAATTCACCCCCGGAACCCTCACTTAAGTCATGGAATATAATGAGAGAGTTTGAACTCTCAATCTCGACGATAAGGGAGAATACTCACACTATTTGCGCTGCTCATGAGTGGGTAAAAAGTGGCTTTATTGATCATGTATAAAATAAGAAAAAGTAATATTTTGAAAATGACAAAAATTTTATGTGTGGATGTTTTATTACATTCGTCAAAATCCTTATTAGAAAAAATTATACTTTAAATATTTGCATTTGACCCCATTTGCGATAAATAGAAAAACACGCATGGCCAACTTCGCGGTCGCAACTTTCAATTTATAGTCATTAAAGTCGGTGCCTTTAAAAATGATAAGGTGGGGGCCAGTTGGAAAAATGGACACAATAACACATGCAGTTGTACCCCCTTCTTTGTTAGGTAGAAATGTACCTTTCCTTTTCTTTTTATCTTTTTGCTCAAAACAGTTGTACGTTTCTTTTCTTTTCTTCAACAATTGTACCTTCTCGTGCTCGTCACATGGGTCTGGAAATGTGGACGATATCTGCTCTAAATTCACTTTTGTACTTTAGGATTACAAATAATACGATTCTCAAACATTTAATCTTTATTATTGTTCTCTAGCAATATCTACAGTTGAACATAATTAAAATCCCATGATTGGCCCGTGTTCCTAAGCCATATTGATGATTATTCGCGGTTTACATAAATTTATCTTATGCAACATAGGTCTGAATAACTTTCACTTAACATTTATTTTGCAAATATGATATTAAAAAAAAAAAAAAACTCGGTCCTCGAAGACAATCTCGGTTCTCGAAGACAATCAAAGTCCTTCGCACTGATAGCAGATATACATATAACCCGGCCCATGCCAAGGATCAGAATTTAAGCTCACCTTGAGTGTGTCATGCCTTACAGGCCTTGTTATAAAAGTTCAAACAATTCAGCCCAAAGCTTTAGCCCATGGAAAGTAGAAAACAAGCCCGCGTTTACTGAGAAAAGCCCAAACCTTTACAAGCTCAGCCCGCTTCAAGGCCTTGATAACTTTTTTCTTTCTTTCGCTTTCGATCCTCCGCTTCCGCCGACAACGTCGCCTGGCCTCCTTCGGCGCACGCGCTCGTCATGCTCAACCAACGGCTCCCCCCGATTCACTCCTCTGCTCAGCACGCACAGTCACGTATGTGTGCTGACGGGGGCGCGATTTGGGTGTACGACGAAATGCCTGACTCGAAACAGGGAGAAAACAGCCATAGATGGAGCTCCATTGAGCTCAAATTTGTCATTCCAAGCTCTACCTTACTGGATTATGGCAACGAAAGCGAAGCCAAGTTTTCTGGGTTATCGGATTTTCTATTTTCGATTTTTGATTCAGTCGTCGCACTGATTTCTCGTTTCTTTTGTATTTCCAGCAGTTTTATCCTCACTTCTGAAGCTCCTCTTCTTCATTAACGGCGACATGGCTATAGAGCAGCACCTCGGAAGCTCCCTCTCGGATAAATCCACATCTTCCTCTTTAACGCGCGAAAGACCTCTCTTGGATTCCATGATCAATTCACTTTTTCCAATATTCTCAAGATATGGACAACCGCAGTTTCCGTTGTAGGTTCCTGATTTCACTGCTGCTCCCTGGACACTCTGTTCGCCCCTGCTGGCAGTCGCCGCAACCGAAGACCTCGTAAAGTGATCATTTCTACTTGTTTCGTTGATTCCCGTCCTAGAAGCCGTACCTGTGTTTGCCTTATTCATATCCGATTAGTAATCATCCCAGGTCATAATCCTTTGCTAGATCGAACTAAATTTGCTCTGTTTTAAATGATTGCGAATGAAAACATAGCCAAGAAGTTTGGTCATGGTTTAAGTGAAAAATCATCTGCGATAAAGGTTCTATTAATGATTTAAATATGTTGATGATTTTCTGATAGTCTAGATGTGAATCGTAGCTTCATTACTGCATATGGATAACGGATCAACACCTCGTTCCTTAGCCGTAGTAACTGCGGACCATGACCTTAACACCCTCAGAAACCCTTCGAAAGAGAGATCCTTTGGTATATCCAGTGGCAGCGGCTCACCTTCACACCCCAACCCCACACTCTCGAACGGGAAATGAAGTTTCTCGTGACCATCGGATATGTGCTTTATGTTGGGGTCCCAAAAGAGCAACGTAGTTTCATGGAAGCGTTTCATGCCCGGATCAAATGTAGAGCTCACTTCAATGCCATTGTAGCACCATACTGCCACCAAACCTCCCGGCTTCCGAAGCAAACGGGTCAAGAGGGAGTAGAAATTGGGTAGGTCGAACCAGTGCACCGCTTGAGCCACCATAATTAAATCCACTGATATTTCACCTCAAATTAAGGTCATGATTTCGTCGTTGGAGATGGGTATTGGGGTGTGGACGTAATGGACCCTCGGATGCTGCATCACACATTTTAGCTGGGCTACGCCGCATCGTGGCGATCACCCGGTCGTAGTTCCGGGCTACCTATTTTACAAGCAAGTGCAGGGCATATGAACGGAGTTGTAAGTGACGAACAATCTGGAAGTAATGAAATTCGATTGAATAAATCAAAGAGGAAAGGGAAGCCCATTTTAAAAAGACAAGAAAGGGAGAAGAAGCCTGAAAGACACTGAGATGGGTTGAACTTCAGTTTTAAAGTTCACATTCAAAACAACACAAAGGATTTGAGATCAATTACGTGGAGCTAGAGGATGGCCACCTTCAGTTGGTGATTAGGAAGCAGTACACAGCCTATCCAAGCCCCAAGCAAAATCAAATCGAATAAATCAACTTCTTATCAATCAGCAGAGTTAAAAGCAGTATCTGAGGATTCAGGTAAAATTCACCCAAGATGAGCTAATCTTCACTCATTCTCTACACCCTATGTCTAGTCAATTACTTCCAAAAGCAAAAACAAAGGAAAATATTCATACATGGTGAATGCTCAAATAAATGATTCTCCTCAAAATTCCTCTTCAACGAGACATGCATTTGATATGTATTTAATTATATATAGTGTCAAATTTCGCATGATTTGCGATCATATCTGGTCTAGCCCATTTTTCTTTTGCAAAATCCAGAAAATCTGCTCACACCGTCACGGCTCCCGATCAATGTTGGGTTCCATCGTATCAAGACAAACAGTAAACTTGCTACTAATCTTGCACACAGAAAAGAGAGAGAGAGAGAGAGAGAGAGAGAGAGAGAGAGGACTCACGCTGAGGGCGCCTTGGCCATTGCCGGCGCCAACGTCCCGGGCGAGGGAGTGACGAGGAGTACCAGTGTGCCGAGTATGTCGAACGAGCGTCCACGTACATCTCCGCTTGCTTGTCGAAAAGACCCACCATCTCCTTTCTCCCCTCCCGATCTGCCTCTGCTCGCATCGCCCTTGCCTTGGGTCTTGGTTTCTGCTCTGTTCATTGCACTCCCTAATATTCAACTCTAGACTTGCCCAGTATTTGAAAAAGAAAAGTTGGGAAATATTAACAAATGATGCGATTTTCTAATCTTCATTTCCTCTATATTTTAATTGCACTTTTTAATCAAAGGAATATAGTGTATATCCATTTATTACGCTTTTAGTTTATTGGGGAATATTATCAAAAAAAAAATCCTAAATATATTATATGAACACCAATTCGGTCTTAAACTATAAATCTTTTGACAATTTACCGATATAATCCTTTCAACCAATGTTGACCAAAAATTGACGACAGATACTATTCGGTACTAATGTGAATAATTTTACAATTATTTTTAATTTTTCATATTTTTTTTCCATTGTGGTACGTGAGGACAAGGCTTGAAGCCTTCACCAGACCTTAGCAATTGCCTTCCCTACAATTGGCAAGGCCTGCGACCCTTGCTAGTAGCTAACTATACCAAGTAGAATGATGTCTGTTTTACTGGTTTCGGTTAAAATTAGCCAAAAAGTCTATATTGACAAATTGTTGAAATATTTATAATTAAATTGGTCAAATTGAAAAGTTCAAAACTATATTGACATTTATATAATAGACTTATGATTTATATTTGTATTTCCAAAAAAAAAAAAACTAAATGGAAACTTCGATCTTAAACTTTTATGAAAGAATTCCCTAAACACTCGTGCCTACATTTCTATTGTTAGTATAGCAAATTCACCGGCTAACTATTGATAACTTCCCAATTTGAGTTCAATAAAGCGAGCATTCTATATAGAGCACTCATCTTTCCATTATAATAACAATTTATGTTTGTATTCTCAAAATGATCATATCTTTACACATGATTTTTCTTCCATATCGTAGGTTTGTCCATCAAGCCAAGGACCGTACATTTTGACAATAAATGAACACAATAAAAGACATAAAGTTAATATAAAGATCTTTGATATATATTGGCCGCAAATTGAATACTGCCGCCTATAAGATGACACCAAATCATTATGCGGATCTCATCTTCGTTTATTATGAAAGTTATTGATATAGGAAATGAAAACTCTAGACGGATTAAGCGATAGCTTACACGTCGACCCAGCAACTCATTTGATCTCATTGTTTTTCTTCGGCTTTTGGATGTACACGACAAACGCGACAGGATCAAACGCCACAAAAGACAGACACGGTAGGTGCGACTCTGGGCCAGAGAAATGCAAACAGACGAAGTGCAAGACTTGTTGGGACATCTTCCTCATTCGAAATCAATCTTGACAATGAAAGGGCTAGAGAATACACCTAGAGAGGGGTGAATAGCTGTATGTAAGAATTTTCGCAGGACTTAAAAAGATATTTTGATTTTAGAAAATGTTGGTCATAAGACAGATTCCAACTTTAAATAAATGAACAACTAGTAAGCATGAATAAGAAGTTCAAGGATAAGAGAATATAAACACAGAGTTTACAGTGATTCGGCTTAATCCAAGTCTACGTTCATTCTCCCGCATTGACAGCCCACCGGCTGGATTTCACTATGAATCAAAAGAGTCGTTACAGTATCACGTCATTGATTTTACAGTGTAGAGACTTTGCTATACTTTCTCAAGGTCTCACAAATGTCTAAACTCTCTTTGAGTACAAGTTTTTGCTCAACAATTGAATCAACAAAGAACAAAGAGCTTTAGACTTTGGAATTTTTCTATCATGCACACACTTGAATAACTAAAACTTCTTCCTTATATACTCCTCAATGCCTTCATGTCCGTTGGCACCTTCCAAAAGAGTTTTTCCAATCTACCCGTTGGACAGAATCAATTAGGGAAATTTCGAGTTACTTAAGGAATGTGATAATAGCCCACCAATCATGATCGCACATACAATCAGGATATAGGTTTCCATAAATAGATCTTTCCAAGTATACTTCGCCAATCAATGAATCCAATTTACTCGTAAAAATCTTGAGATGCTATCTCCATCCATGAGAAACTTCTTTAGTAGCTCGAATCAAATCCTTGAATAAATACTCAATTTTGGATAAGTATTATTCGTCGGTCTAGAAACTGTTAATGAGGGTAGACTTTAAAACTTGAGTCCGACGGTCTTCGACTTTGACGAAAGAGTCCGCAGGTCTTCAAACTAGACAAATATAAAAACGTTTTATCAACTTCAAAACAAATAAGGAGGTTTTCTCCAACAAACAATAATTCCGAGATTTGTTTGGCTCATTGGACTTGAGGAGCCCTAGCTAGCCAAAGTGCATTTGGTTTAATCTAGTGCAACGTTATCAATTTTAATAGTCAATTTAATATAGAGGTTACTCTCAACTTTGCACGATTTTAACAACAAACTAATGCAGATTTTGGTGTGCGTGTAAGATATCTCGGGTCGACTCATTTTGCATGGTCTTTGCTCTTAGTGTTATTCTATTCTTGTTCAATTGAGTAAATCCATTTCCATATGATAATGTGTGTACGCGCAAAATGTGTTGACATTAATCTCAAGGAATGTCATTCCATGATGTTTTAGTTTCGTCACTAAAATTTTTATGGGGCTGTTTTATTGGCTAATCTAGCAAACTCCATGGCAATCTAGTGCAAAACTTTTTTTGAAGAGACAATCAGAATGATTTTTTTTTTCCAAGGTCTGAAAACGTAAATGCCATTCCCTTAGAAGTATTTAGTGAATACAAGTTTAAAACTTCAGAGCAAATCAAGTTCCAAGGGGCTTGAGGTGGATAAATAGTCCAATTACTATGACTTTTCTTTCATTAGGCTTTGGCGACCTAATCAGCTATTTTGTTGGACTCCCTACTGCAATAGGCTAACTTAAGGCCTGAAAAACTCGACATCATATAATGCTCTCCCAATTAGTGCATCCATTGCACTTCCTAGTTCAGTTGATTTGTGCTTGATAATAGGGCTGAGCGCGGTTCCCGGGTTACCCGGGAACCGGAACCGAACCGGAGGAGGGTCCGGTTCGGTTCCTGTTCCAAGGGGGACGGTTCCGGTTCCGGTTCCTTTTTCTAGGAACCGGAGTTTGTTCCGGTTCCAGTTCCAAGCGGAACCAGAACCGGAACCGGAACCGGTCCTGGAACCGGAACCGGAACCGATTTCGGAACCGGAACCTGTTTAGGAACCGGAACCTGTTTCGGAACCGGAACCGGAACCGGTTACTTAGGGCAGAAAAAGCTCGACCTTGGATGTTCTAGTGACTTGTATGTGATGTTCTACTTGAAGTTTGGCTTCGGCCTCTAAATGAAAGTTGTAAATGACTTCTTGGAGTATAACATACTCAAATTTGGGACAAAACAAACAAGTATAAGTGGGTGAAATCGTTATTCATTGGAAAGACTGGATCTGGAGATTTTGGGACTGACCCTTGATGAATGCATGGACTGTAAGGCAACCTTTTTGTCGAAATTTCACTTCGGTTTCTTAACAAAAGTTGTAAAGGACATCCTGAGGTATCACATATAAAAAATTTAGAGAAAAAAAACAAGAATAGGTAGGTGAAATTGTGGTCCTTTGGAGATGGTTAGATCTGGAATTACGGTACTACGAACAGGGATTTTAACCGTCCATATTTAATTATCTAGGACGAATTTGACTTTGATGTTTTCATGAAGTATCTACCTTATGGTCTTGGCTATCACATAGTCGAATTTCATAATTTTTGAAGGTCATTTGGGTATTTAATCGGAAATGTTTCTAAAACTGTGCAATCTGATGTGTTCGGATCTTGTAAGTTGCAATGCGTGGACTATATCATTTTGTATGAGGTTCTTTTGGAAATGTGTTCTGCATGAAATATCTCTCTTCATGTCTTCCCTACAACATATTTAAAGTTCGTAATTTTTGTAGTTCATTTGCCTATTTAACCAAAAAATTTTCAAAAACTGTGCAAGTAGAGAATAGGAAAAGTAAATTGATTTTATCTTTTAATTCAAAACGAATTGAACTACGATTTCTTCATGAAACTTGTACCTCTAGGTCTTAAATACAACGTGTCCAAATTTCAGAATTTTCTGAGTTCATTTAAGGGTTTAATTGAAATTGTTTTCAAAACTTGTACCTCTAGACATTCTTGTTCTAGTGGTGTTTTATTTCTACTTTCTAATTTGCTATTTGTTTTGAAATTTCTAATTATATTCTATTATTGTTGTGCAGTGCGAAGTTAATGTATCAAGATAACATGTCAATGGGAAGTTACCGTGTAATATACACGTACATTATAGTTTTTTTTTGGTAACGGGCGCATACGTTATATTTTTTTTAGTAACGTGCGTGCACGTTATAGTTTTTTTTTGGTAACGTGCGCATACGTTATTTTTTTTTGATAACGTGCGCATATGTTATAGTTTTTTTTTTTTTTTTTGTAACGTGCGCGTACGTTATAGTTTTTTTGGGTAACGTGCGCATATGTTATAGTTCAAATATGAAAATAACAAAAAAAAAAAAAAGAACCCGTTGGAAACGGAACCGACCCCGGAACCGTGACAGGGTAGGTTCCAGTTCTCGGTTCCCACGGGTAGGTTCCAGGTTCCTCATTTTGAGGAACCTGTACCCGAGGGTAGGTTCCAGGTTCCAGACGGAACCGAACCGGAACCTGGAACCGCTCACCCCTACTTGATAAGGCTTTTATTAGATCTGCATTGTCGGACTCAAGACTTAAACGAAGCTTCAGTTCATGCGGAAAGGGAGAGGAAGATTAGGATTTCCACCGTAACTATGCACTCCACCTGCGCGGCCGAGCTAGCATGTGCTAATCTCACAAATCCGTCTACCAATCAACCCATGGGGTCTCGACAAATGCAGGCGATGGCTGCTTCCAACGATTCGGCAACAAAGGAACCGTCATGTTGATCTTCGAGAGCGTGGATCGGAGATACTTGAGAATGTGGGAAATTAAAGCACAAAGAAAATAGCAGACGTTTCATGACATTTCTATGGGAAAAAGAAGGGCCCAATTGCAATCCAAACCCACAAGAGAGAATTATCCAGTTCAGGTTTTGCCTCTGCGATGCTTGTTGTTCGCTGCTATGTGCGCACACGACATCACTGGACGCGTTGGCGATAGTTCGAGCCCATCGAAAAATTCATGTGGCCTTGTATGCACTGCTCGTGAATCAAAAACCCTCATAAGATTTAATCATAACCTTGGACGTGTGTCATGCACGTGAACGTGGCACAATATGCCGGCCATCTTGGGATTTGATCGATTGCCGTCGCAATTGGGGTCATGTTCTTGATTTGCAAGTGCGAGAGATTTTTTTTTTTTTTTTGAACGGAAACTACAATTAATTTATAGAAACATTACAACCAGCGTCCATTACATCCGAAATAAGTAGATCTAATAAGATAGGAGGGGGATAGGCGAGCCAAGACAAAGGTAAAGTCCCGCCCAACTGGGCCTTTGCAGCCCAATCCGCGACCGAGTTGGCCGTACAAGGAACAAACCTAATCTGCAGTCGAGAGAAACAGGGGAGAAGAGCAGCCGCTTCGTCAAACATGGACCGAACCTCCCATGGAGTCTTTCGAGGATCTGCGACTGCTTCGACCATCGCAAGGCAGTCCGATTCCAAAATCAATGGATCGTTGGATTTGCCGAGTCGCCGAAGATGGTGCAGCGCCGAAAGGAGGCCAGAAACTTCAACCTGCAAAGCTGAGGCAGCAGTAACTCGAGAGGTATATCCATCCACCATTTCGCCCGTATGATTTCTGCCAATGTAAGCTATTGCTCCTCTGGTATCAGCAACCTGAAAAGCCCCATCAATATTGACTTTCAATACACTTGGATCAGGGGGTCGCCATAGAGAAGATGGAGCAGAAAAGTTGATTCCAGGGTTCGATGTGTTAGAGGAGGGAAGTTGGTTTATCCGTGTTGATCGAGACTGAGCTAATGCAATTCGACCACAAAGGATGGATTGGGCTTCTAACGAGTAAAGATGAACCTGTTTCGGGCCTTCCATGTTTGCTAGAGGAGTGTTGCGACAACATCCATACCAAGTAACAGCTGTTTATGTCAAAATCTAGCTGAAATCCAATCTGTCATGTGTTGTGCATCTATTGGTAGAATACTGATAGCGATCTTAGGGTGAGACCAAACTACTTTAGTCCAAGGGCATAGGAGAAATAGATGCTCGATCGATTCAGGAACTTCCTGAGAACATAATATACATGTGGGGTCTGAACTGATATGTCTGTTAAAAAGATTGGCTTTGGTTGGGACAGCATTATGACAAACAGACCAAATGAAGAGTCGGAGTTTAGGGACAGTTTTAAGATTCCATAAGCTCTTCCAAATAGGCTCAGATGGCTAAATGGAAGATGATAAACTATGATATGCACTCTTAACAGAATACTGACCCTGAGGAGTAGCTGTCCAAATTAATTTATCTTCAGTGCAAGCAGAACTAAGTGGAATATTAAGAACTTCTTTGGAAACCTGTTCTTCAAATAACTGATTAATGAGAGGACCATTCCACTGATTCAAACTTGCAACATCAAATCTGCCACTAGTCGTGGCTCATTACTAGTTGCAGGTCCACCGAGAATTCCCATAGGTAGCCATCGATCTTCACGAATACTAATCTTTGTGCCATCCCCCACAGACCATTGTAGCTTTGGTAAAATGGAATCCCTCCCTAATAATAAGCTCTGCCATCCCCAGGAAGGGCGGTTACCTTTTGCTGCACTCCTAAAGTCTTGTGAGTGGAAATAGAGACCTTTGAAAAGCTTACTCCATAAGGATAAAGGAGATTTGATTAGTCTCCAGGCCTGTTTACCAAGCATCGCTTTATTAAAAGTTATTAGGTCTCGGAATCCTAGACCACCCTGCTCCTATATGATCTTTAGGGACTCCTAATTTCTCCAATGAGTGCCCTTCTTTGTGCTGTCAGATTGCCACCAAAATCTCGCTTTTTTTTGTTCAATGGATCGACACAAAGATATAGGAATCTTAAAAATGGACATAGCGTACTGAGGAATAGATTGGACGACACTCTTTATAAGGACTTCTTTTCCACCTTTTGATATCATTTTTTCCTTCCATCCATCTAATTTGGAATTAACTCTTCCCAAAATCCATGAAAACATATCTCTCTTAGACCGACCCCAATCTGACGGAATGCCTAGGTATTTTCCAGTCTTATGAAGCATAGGGATTCTGAATCGGTGTGCTAGATTGTCCTGAAGTGTGGAAGGACAGGATTTACTGAAAAAGATGCCTGATTTATTTCGATTGACTTCCTGACCGGTAGCTAAACAATATTGGTTCAAAATGTTAGCTAGATTTTAACATTCCATAGTTGTCCCATTTAAGAAAAGATAGCATCATCTGCGAAAAGTAAATGGGATAGAGTAGGACACCACATATTCAATTGGATTCCCTTGAGATTACCCATTTCAATGGCTTGAGATATTAAGGTTGACAACAGATTCGCCATTAATATGAATAGATAAGGGGAAAGTGGATCACCTTGTCGAATGCCTCGTGTAGGTTGAAAATAGTTAAGTTGATCTCCATTAAACTTGATAGATATAGAGACTGTCGTAATACACTGCATCACCCATTTCACCCAAACTAGATGGAAACCTAATCTGAGAAAATAATTGTTCAAGAAGTCCCATTCCACTCTGTCATAAGCTTTTTGTATGTCCATTTTTAAAATTGCCTAAAAATGTTTCTTTCTATTCCAGGTCTTCAGTTGGTGTAGCACCTCCTGAACAATCAAGATATTATCCTGGATTTGGCGGCCACTCACAAAGGCGCTTTGTTCAGTAGAAATCAGGTCAAGTAGGAGGGGTTTGAGTTTGTTAGCCAAGACTTTGGAGATGATTTTGTAAGCATAGTTACATAAACTTATGGGACGGAATTGGTCTAGGTTTTCCGGGTTAGGGACTTTGGGGATCAAAGAGATAGTGGTCCTGTTTAAATCGACTGGCATAACTCATGTTTTAAAGAACTCCTAAACAGAAAGAATAAGGTCATCCTTAAGTATATCCCAGTGAGTTTGGTAGAAGATACCATTTAATCCGTCAGGGCCTAGTGCTTGATTTTTACCCAATTGAAAAGTAGCTGTTCTGATCTCTGCTGATGTGATCTCTGCAACTAAGCTATCATTCATTGCAGGAGTAACGACACTTGAACATTGGTTCAGAATAGGGCCATAGTCTTGGTGTCCTGCTGACCTGTAGAGATTTGAATAGAAAGCCATAGTCATATCCTTGAGAACCGGCTCATCTCTTACCCATTCTTGGTTGTGATCCAGTAACATGCTGATCTTGTTCCTTTGTCGATGCTGCACAATGGTTGCATGAAAAAATCTGGTATTTTTGTCACCCCACTTTAGCCATTTTATTCTAGAACGCATGGCCCAATACTGCTCCTCTTGCTGCCATGCCTCTTGTAATCGTTGCTTTAACCTGTCTGCTAAGTTTCTGTCATGTGAGCTGCTATTCTGATTAGTCAAAATTTGCAATTGCTGTTGTAAGTCTGCGATTTGTGATTTGGCGTTTGAAAACGTACTTCGACTCCATTTATTCAGAGCTAAGCTGACCAGGCATAGTTTGTATGGCAGATCGCGGCCAACTGTCACAGCAGAGGCCCAAGAAGTAGCTATCGTTCTACTGCAGTCTTGGTGTTCAATCCAGTAGGCCTCAAAAGGAAAGGCTTGCCTCTTCTGCTTTGTTTAACTTTTGTGCTCAACAGCAGGGGACTATGGTCAGAGCCCACATTAGGTAATGCCAAAACCTCAGCTTCAGGGAAAATTAATCTCCAATTCATATCACACAACACTCTATCTAACCTTTCTTTTACCAGTTCATTGCCTTGACGGTTGTTCATCCAGGTAAAAGCGCAACCTTTACTTTCAAGATCCATGAGTGCACGGTCATGTAATACTTCTCTGAATGAATGTATGCGGTGAGAGTCTGCAGCTCGTTTCCCCACTTTCTCCCATTGATTAATAATCTCATTGAAATCTCCAGCACAAACCCAAGGTAGAGAGTTGATGAACGCAATTTGGCGAAGTGCATTCCAGAACAATTGGCGAGATTGGAACGACGCTGGTGCATGTAAGCAAGTGAGCTTCATCGTAATACCTTTCCAAGAATCTGTACATATAGTATCCAAAATGTGCTGATTTGAGTCTTCTACATATAGGGAAATATGAGACGCGAACATAGCCAGTCCTCCAACAAGTCCTATAGGATTAATGAAGTGAGAATTTAGGAATTTCAGACGACGCTTAAGACGAATTAGAACAGCCTCTGTGTTCTTCATCTCCACCAAAAAAACTAGGTCAGGCTTCTCTTTGACCACAAGGGCCTTAAGGGCTTGAACTGTCAAGGGAGAGCCCAGTCCTTGACAGTTCCAACTGAGTATCTTCATTTTGCAGTCGGTGGCTTTTGAGGGAAAGACACCTCAACCCACTTACCGGCATCTTCAGCTAAAATAACAGGAGTTTCCAGTAGTAAATTTTCATCAAGATCTGCAAGTAGAGGAATGCGCGAGTCATGGGAACTTTGTCTTTTAAATTTCTTTGAAATCCCTGCTTTGGTTGATAATCTAATATACTTCTGTTTCTTTTTCGATGCATCCCCAACTATCAGGTTTTGAATGCCTTGCTGATGGACAGGTGAGGGAGGAAGTGCTACCTTTATGGAAGACATCGAGGAAGTGCTTACTGGAAGGATTGGAGGAAACAGAGTAGCCGTATAACATTGAAGTGACGTTCTGTGATGGTGCTGATCATCGATATCCCTATCCTTAATAGTTAGTGGAAGTTCAGTGACTCCTTTCATCTTTTGTGCCGCAGGTATAATAGCACTAGTCGAGGGAGACGCAGATTGTTGACCTTCAGGACAGAGATGTAGGTTAGGCTGTTGATGTGCAGAGGAGTAAGAGTAGGACTTATCTGTTTGTAATTGATGTTTCAATGATATAACTTCTATAGGACGTAACGCCGGGAGTTTATTGGTCCCCGTAGGAGGAGTTTTAGGAATCACTTCTTTAGTATCTTCGAATCCGTATTCATCCCGTAAAAGGTAATCCAATAAGGATTTGTGTTCCTTGACCTCTGCTCTTAACCACTGTCCAAATGCCATTTTCTCTTTGCCTGTCATTTTCGCTTCAGTAAATGGAATTTCTTGACAATAAGAAGCATGGTGTCCGAGTCGGCCACAGGAATAGCAAAAATGAGAGAGTCTCTCATAACAGAAGTCTAGCCAGAAAATCTTACCAGCTATTCGAAGTAATTGACCTATTTTCAAAGGTTGAGCTAGATCAAGTTCTATTCGGACACGCGCAGCTCGGATAGTAGTGCCTTCCTTTTTATCAATTTGCACCCGAATCACTCTGCCAACACTCTTAACCGCTTTACAGAGCATTTGGTCTGAACACCACTCAAGGGGTAGTCCAAAAACTTGTACCTAGAATGCGCATGTAGTAAAATCATAGCAATGTAAAGGTGTATTTGGTTTCCAAGGCTTAAGAATTACCAGATGACCAGCAAAATTCCATGGACCACTCTCTAGTACTCTCTGTTTTTCACTTGCTAATTTAAAGGTTGCAACAAAAAGACCAGCTTCACGTTGGGTAATTTCAACATTGTCTATCCTCCAAACTCGGCTTAGAGTACTTTGAAGAGCTTGAATATTGACAGAAGGATTTGAAAGAAGTGTACCTACTAACACATTTCTGCATTCGTGCAGCTGTTCCGTCGGAGGAGGTTCATCCCAGACGTCAATTTCATATTCAGACCACAGACGTCCCATTCTGCTACTGAGGGCAGCCAGACGCGATTCTT
This sequence comes from Eucalyptus leucophloia subsp. euroa, assembly GCA_017140325.1. Classification (NCBI taxonomy): domain Eukaryota; kingdom Viridiplantae; phylum Streptophyta; class Magnoliopsida; order Myrtales; family Myrtaceae; genus Eucalyptus; species Eucalyptus leucophloia. Next base: position 66,953,434 of record CM029475.1, read on the forward strand.
CACTCAGATGATGGGAATCCATAACTTGATTGCGAAGGTAACGGCTGAATTAGGTCAGAAGGGGCTCGGACATGGTGAGGCGATGGCAGAAAAAACTGTATAAAGAGAAGAAAAAGGGAAAGGTTTGGGCAGAGAACATAGGATGAGTAGGGAATTGAGAATGCATGGACGTTCGCTTGTGTAAATGATGCTGAATTGGGGATTCAAACGAACAATGGTTGGAATCGGAACTTCAAAGGAGATGAAGAAGCTAAAGACTAAACGAAGAGAAGAGAGATGTAGAGCAAGCGGTCGCTAAGTTCAATCCATCGGTAATGGAGGAAATACCAGAAGGGTTAAGGATTAACAGTGAGGGTTTGAGATGAAAACTACCATTAATGGTAGAGATAAGCTCTGCATGTCGAGAGAGATTTGGTTCCATCCTATTAAGCGCGAGAGATTGGTCGTGCAAACATCAAGATCCTCGCATTAAAATTCATGAACTGATGAAAGTCCTAAAATTGGATTTTGAGTTGTCACAAACTGCACATTGGAGTTGATAGCGGCTGATCTCGTACCTACCCGCTCATCACAGCTTCTTTTGTGTAATTCAAGCACTATCGAGCATGGGAAGTGTAACTACCCCACTCCATCTCACACGAGACAAATCTTCAAGGAGTATCCGGTTTATGAAATTCGTGGCTCGTATGTATCACTTCAGAAACGCTCATGCTCATGAGTAATGCTTGCACCAAAAATTCCACATACGTATTCGACCGTACACAATAAAATATTGTTTCGATCACAATAAAATATTGGGACAACCAGAAAATTATTAGTCTTGTAATTTGTTTCGATCACAATAAATATTAGGTACACAATAAAACAACTAAGAAAGTCAAATATTAAAGAGCACACACAAAATATATATCACTTGGGACAACTATAAAATCATTAGTCCTTTTCGATGACTTTCTTCATAACTTGTTTCGATCATAATAAAATATTGAGTGCACAATAAAAGGACTAAGAAAGTCAAATATTGAAGGGCACATACGAAATGCACATTCTTATTCCAACGTTAAAGAGCATTCGCCCAAAAACATATTGCTTGGGACAACTATAAACTTATAAGTCCTTTTCAATCACCTTCTTAATAACTTATTTAGATCACAATAAAATATTACACAATAAAAGGACTAAGAAAGTCAAATATTGAAGAGCACATGCAAAGTGCACATTCATCCAACGTTGAAGAGCGTGTGCGAAATACATATCACTTGGGACAACAACACCATTTTTCGTTACAATTTTGAACGAAATCGGTTCTTTTTAATCTCATATAGAATGAAAGAAAGCTTTACCGACCAAAAAAAAAAAAAAAAAAAAAAAAAAAGAATCATATGCAGCCTTGTTCTCGGAACCCTTTCTTTTGTGTTACTTTAGACCGCCACTTAAGGTTGTATCAGAGGAAGGATGCAAAAGAGAAGTGCACAGTAAACAATGTTTCTAACTTTCTGTCACCATGGGCCCTTTGATCTACGTTCTCCTTTTGTGTACGTTTTTGCTTATTTCATTGATTATTGATGAATTCTCTTTTTGCCTAAAAGCCGTCCTGCATGGATTTGCGTTCATTCTTTTAGTAAGGCAAGCGTTTTTCAATTGCTGTCTTCAATTGGTCCTTCAAAAGACCATCACATCGACTTGGACAAATTGTACATGAGATTGAATACGTTAATTCCTTTCCTAATGAGGATAACGACACAAACAATTCCTAAAATTTGGCTCAATAGATAATATGGTCCTTGAATTATATGGAAATATTCAATACTGTCATTCATTATTTTAAGTCCATGAATAATATTGAACATTTTCATATAATTCAGAGACTAATTTGAACATGTATAAAATTTTTAAAGATCATACCGAACAAATTAAAAATTAAGGGAATACATTATAAATTGTATTGAAGTTTATGGACCACATTGAACAAATTAAAAGTTCATAAATCACATTGCATATTGATCAAAGTTTATGGACCATTTGTGTTATTTTCCCTTCTTAATCTCAATGAGATGGACCTGTTTTTGTTTATATACTATAAAGACAAGTAAGAATGTTGGCAATGAAATTATCTTATAGGATGGACAAGAAGCCGTGACTAGTTGGGCCTGCCTTCACAGACAAAGTGGAGTCGGTCATAATGTGATCAACAATGAAAAAGCAAGAAGAAGAATTGTGGGAATTTCCTGTTTGCCCAAAAGGCAAAGGACGAAGGATTTGGTCTAGAAAAGGAACATTAGTACCGTTTTTATGGTTTTTAAGTGTCATAGAGTGTTTAACCGATGAGTCTTAAACAATATCAGCAAAGAAATATTCATGAAGCATGCTTCTACAGGGGGAAATTTTGACATAATTAGATGCATATATGGAGAACTAGAATTGATTAACAAGCAAGATCCAAACTATTTTGTGATATAAATAGGGGCACTTGCACACCACAGTCGTTTTATGGAGGGAAAAGAAAGGAGGGAATTAACATTTGAACTATTGAAAAGGAAAATAATAGAAATTGATAAGAACCGAAAGAGGCGAGAAACTAAGGTTGCTTGGCCAATCAGCTCTTGAGACTGGAAGGATTAGGCATCAACAATCTTTCGGCTGCTAGCCATAGTCATCTCGCGCATATTTTGAAGGAAAAAAAGAAGCCAAGTACGCCATTCTGTTCCATCACTCACCTCCTCTTCGGCCTCTTCATCAATGCCCTCTTTCTTGTCCTCGTTGTTGCCATTGCATTCGCCTTCGCCTTTGCCTTTCGCCTTCCTCCTTATTGTCATTGTCCAAAGAATGAACCTGCGAAGGCCCACAAGATAACCACAGAACCTCTTGCGCATTGTCGTCCTAGTAGTCGTCATCATCCTCGCCGTTGTAGTCACCCTCGTCACCAGCTTTATCGCTATTGTCTTTCATGTCGTCATCGTATTCATTGTTGTTGTAGTCATCACCGTCATCTTGCTAAGATTTGAAATTATCATGTTCAAGGTGGATTAAACATCTTAAGAAGAAAAGGTCAGAATCCCCAAATATCATATTACTTTACATTAATCCCTAGTTTGAACACCCAAACTCAAGCAACTAACAAGAATCAACATAATCTCTTAATTCTATCCAAATTGATTTATAGAAAATATTGACGTGACTTTTTCCTGGCAATTAGTTGGTACTCGGATTTGGAGAAAGTAGGGCAAAGCAAAGGATAGAGATGTGCAGAAAGCCCTTCTTTTGATTTAAACCCGACAGTTAATAGATGCAGCAAGCTTGCAATTAACTATCCCTAGATTTAATTTCAGCTTTTCAAAAAATTCACATGAGTTTTGAACAGAGAACAGTCAGTTGAGTTTTAGGTTGCTGTCATCTCTTACCTCTTGTTCGCCTTCTTCATCATCCCTCTCCTCATCCTCATCCTTGCCCTCATCGTCATTGCCATCGCCATAGCTATAGCTGTAGCCGTCACCTTCGCCTTCCTCATTGAAATCGTCATTCTCGACATTATCATCTACGGAACCAACCTGCGAAGGCCCTCGAGATGATTGAGAAAGCTCACGCATAATGTTGTCCTCGTCATCCTCACCATCATTGTCCTCGTCCTCATCATCCTTGCTATGGCTATTGCCGTCACTTTCGTATTGACCTTCCTCGTCGACATCATCATTCTCATCGTTACCATCCACGGAACCAACTAGAGAAGGCCCGCTAGACAAATGCGAAAGCCGATGCACATTGTTGTCCTCATCATCCTCACCATCATCGTCCTCGTCCTCGTCTTCCTTGCTATGGCTACTGATGTTGCCTTCCCATTGACCTTCCTCGATAACATTGTCGTTCTCATTGTTACCGTCCACAGAACCAACCAGAGAAGGCCCGTCAGACGAATGCAAAAGCTCATGTACATTGTTGTCCTCGTCATCCTCACCGTTATCATTCTCGTCCTCGTTGTCCTTGCTATCACTATTGCCATCACCTTCACATGGACCTTCCTTGTCGACACCCTCGTTCTTATCATTATTGCTCATGGAACAAACCGGTGAAGGCCTGCCCGATGAATGCACATTCTCATCATCTTCGCTGTCGTCATCCTCATTGTCCACATGCACATGGTTGCCGTCATCATCATCCTCCTTACTATCATCATCATCTATATGCACATGGTTGTCATCGTCGTCATCCTCCTTGCCATCATCATCATCATCATCTATATTCACATGGTTGTCATCGTCGTCATCCTCCTTGCCACTGTCCTCGCTATTGTCATCCTCCCTGCCGTCGACCTTGTCACCGTCCTCATGCTTGTCACTATCATCTTGCTGAGAGAGGAAGGTTCAAAAGTATCATATCTAATGTGGATTAAACATCTTAAAGAAGATGATAGATTTCCCAAATATCATATGACTATAATCCTAAGTTTGAACACCCAAACGCAAGCACCAAGCAAGAATCAACATAAAGGGATTCCCTACAATTAATCCCCCTAAAAATGCTTTATAAAGCATCTATTTAACATATGTCTATTAGAATCAAGCAACATTCACATATTCACATATCTTCATTCCCTCAAAATGAAGAGAAGAAGGAAGATCTGATTCTGGAGACAAATGAAGAAAAGAAGGAAATCTGATTCTGGAGACAAAAGTGAATATTTGCAAGGATCAAATACTGGTATGATAGTTGTCGAAAATGGGTCAAGTTGGTGGCCGAGGATGTTGCTCGCTTGATTAAGGCTGGTAGGTTGTTTGTGGCAATAAGGGTGCCAGCACCATTAGACACATACAAGGGTTGGCAAGCCCTCGTTTGCAAGCGACGAGGACCGACAGCCCTCACTGATACGCAACGAGGGTCGCAAGCCCACGCCGATGCAGCCCAACAGTCTTACCTTCTTTTTCATATATATATATATATTAGCTTTGTAATTCTTTTAATTCTTATCCTCTTTTCTTTTACCTTCTTTTTTCCCCTAATTTTTATCTTCTTTTTAAATAAAAAAATTATAGCCGATTTGCACTGAGGAAAGCTTAGTGAGACACCACACTACTGTGAACACACCACACTTAAGCAAACTCAGAGGATGGATGAATATAACTTCACTAGAGAGAGCTCACTCTTTACTCTACAATTTTGGCCATGAATACAGTATAGCCATCAATATCAATTGATTGTAGTAATATGAGGAAATGCGGTTAAGCAAGTTGCTTATCACACTAGATTGAGAAGTTGTAATTGCCCTATTTATGCTCATGTGAAAGATGGCACTCAAGCAAGGAGATACATATTCCTAAACTATGCATTGGCACCAGAGACACAAGATATGGCACAAGTATGAGTTTTTAGCTAGAGTTATGATAAGCGAAGATGTTACCTTTGACGAGTTTGCTCTATCTTATAATAGGAGAGAGCAACCAATTGTAAATAAAGATCTAAGTGGTGTACACATAAATAAGTGGAGTTGCAAAAAGAGTAAAAACGTTAGCAGATTGTCGATGAAGTGATAGATTTGTAGATTTTTTTAATATACTAAAAAAAAACATGTCAAACGTTAACCATGACAATTAGATTCAAAATAGATATATAAAAAATAGAATAAGAAAGAATGGAGCCATCACTTTGTAATTGAATGATGGAGGGAAAATCCTTATAAGGTAAATAGGGTGGATTTAGTTATATTTGGGGTAAAAATAGCACCAACCTTGTTTTAGGTTCTCTGTGAGTTTTAGTTTAAGAAAAGCAGTACCAGAGAATGCAATATTGAGTAAGGATTGGGTGGAATCGAAGGTTGGAATCAAGAGATTATTTTTATGTTAGAATCTCCTAGTTTGCAATGGATCTATCATTGTTATACTTCCTGTGGATCTAGATCACTCTTTGAACTAAGCTATGCAAATTGTGGTGTGTTAATCTATTTCTTATTTAATTTTCTGGTATCTTGTGATTTTGGTAAATTGCATGATCCTATTGCAAATATTGATTTTAACAAGTGGAAAAGGAAGACATGAAGTTTCATCCTCCATTTTTTAAGGTAAAAATAGGCTCAACGTCATTGAGTAATTGTGATAGCACAAAATGAACCAAAAGCACAAATAGGAAGAAGGAGAGTATGAATTCTCAAATGGTGAGTGATGTAAGATACCTGGCCTCATTTCCGAAGTTGGCACACATATAGCAGATGAAAATTTGTAGTAAGATGGGGATTTTTTATGTGATTATCCCTGGTTGCACATTTTAGAATTATTTTTTGTCCCTCTTCACTATAATAGAATAGAATTAGAAAGCGAATAAAGCAAAAGAAACAGTGATGATCCATAAATAGAAAGGAGGCGCACCTGTTCCAATAGAAGATCCCCTGTTTCTGTTTTTGTTTCACAGTCGTAAAGAGTTGTTTCAAATGTTGAGCCCAACGCTCGTGCTGGGGCATTCAGAATCTTCTCTCTGTAAGACTCCCAAGTGATGCTTGAATCATTTGGACCAATGTCCAATAACTCCCCACAATCCCTCATTTGAATCCGGCACTCCTTTGGTATTTTTGAGCTTGATACATCAATCATCCTTTCCATTGATCTGCAACTATAAACTTTCAACTGCTCCAAATGCTCTAATTCGTCCACGCCCTCTACAACTTGCAGGCTCTCACACTCTACAATACCTAACCGCGTCAAGTTCTTCAAGTTTGACAAACCGCCTATCCTTTTTAATGAAGTGAACCCTTCGACAAAAAATACTCCCAATGATTTGAACATACAAGCAAATTGAATCTCCCCTAGCTTTGGGCACCTCAACAGCTGGAATACTTGAAGCATCTTTAGAAAGCTTGAGAGAATGGACACTTTCCTCCCACCATTAGTCAACTTGGTAGCTTGTAGCTCATTACACCCTAGCTCCTCCGATGGATTAACAAACCTCTCTAAAGATCTGCAGTCCTCAATACATAATTCCTCCAATGATATTAAGGCACCAAGATATTGAACTTCGACTAGCTCAGTGCAAGAAGACACCTCAGCTTCTCCCAGTTTTCTTAAACCTGATGGAAAGGATAATTTTTTGACGAGTTCACACATTCTGATAGTCAACATTTCCAACTGAGGAAGCCCGTCTAGTTGTACTTGTTTCACTTGAATGCGATCGAGCTCTAGAACTATCAAGTTTGACGGAAGTTGTTCGAGGGATTCAAAGTCTAAGCCATACATAGTAAGTTTTTTTAGGAGAGAAAGGGAGCCCAACTCTGTAGGCTGCGCGCGGACATTTAAAAGGCACAAGTGCTGCTTCCTCAATTTGGATAACCTCCCTATCCACTGTAGGTCACAATCTTTAATTATATTTGATGTGGCCTTAGATTCAGAACCATCAGATAGAAGTAGTTCAACTAGATTAGTAAGATTTGAGAGGTTAGGCACGGTCTGCAATGAACTAGATCTCAACCGTAGAGTGGTCAAACTTTTAGGGAGCTTCGGCAACTCTTGGAGCTTATGACAATGCTCTAAGTCCAGTGTTTGGAGGCGACGAAGCTTGCTCATTGTACTGGGCACTTTCACAATCGGTGTGGATGATACATTGAGAGATGACAAGCTTGATAGTCTTCCAATGGAATCCTGTAATACTGTAATAGGTGTGTGAGACACATCCAACTTCATCAATGACTCTAGTTTCGAAATTGATTTGGGGAGTTCACTCAAGCTATCACAATTCCTAAGAGAGAGGTGCTGAAGATTTGGTAGCTCTCCAATTTGTTCGGGTAATTTTTCAAGATTCTGACATGACTCAATACTCAAATCAGTCAACAACCGCAGTTTTCTGATAGAGCAGTCAATTTCCATCAAAGATGAACATTTAGAAATACTCAACTTCTCTAAAACTGAGTATTCAAAAAAGGTTGGTGTCCTGTAAATCGACATATTATTCTCAAGAGTGAGAACCTTCAATTTCCTCCCATCCTACAAAAGCAAATGAAACATCAGCATGGACAATTGGATGTCTAAACAAGAAATACATGGGAATTTAAGCTCTCAACTTGGATCATTTGTCCTTTGATCCTCTCACTAAATGAGAAAATTAGACTACAAATCCAATGAATTTTTTCCTTGAATAAGAAAATTAGACTGATAGGGAAATCGACATACCTTGATCAAGCCCCTGACATGATCATCCGTGAACCCATGGCCAACGAAATTCCCCACAACCACATTTTCTAGATGCAAATTGGTTGCCTCAAAACATGGATGACGTTTAGAACTTCTATCAGGGTAAAACAAACTGATCCATTTCAATTCGGAAAGACAGCCCGCAAAGTCGCCTTGGCAGGTTATGTTATGCAACCACAGCAGCCGAAGATGTGGGAAACATTTAATTTCCTCCGCAGTGATAGTTAAGTTATCATCAGTCCTTGACCAATTTGTCAAATCCAATGCTTGAACGCTACTCTTGATCTGCCAATGAAATTGAGGAGCAGGAGCAGGAATTTGTCAATATTATACGTTTTTATTCCATTGAAGAGAAGAAAAAATGGAACATAAGAGTAGCTCTCATTTTAGAAAGACGAATCCTTAATTATGAACACAGTATTAAATTTGGTCACCACATTACCTCTATTGATCTTAATTCGTGAATGATGTCGTCTGGAGCCCACAACCTAGAACGCTCTTGATTAGCAATTGTCCTTCCAAGATCTCTAAATTGATCATGCATCCAAAACTTATTTTTGTCTAAAACCTTTATAGTGCATTTGTTAATAAGGACATCAATAGCATACTCTGGGCTAAACCCACAGTCTTTCCACACAAAGAATGGATTAGTCTTATCTTTATCAATGAAAAAGCATGCCATATCAAGGAATATTTGTTGCTGATCCATTTCTGAGGCATCATAAGTAATCCTTAGCTTTCCCAAGACATCGCTAGTAGGTGTTTTTCTTAGCTTCTCTAGCATCTCTTGCCATATTTTTTCCTCTTTCTGAAGAAAAAGCAATGAACCTATTGCTCGAAGAGCTGAAGGTAGTCCATCTGTAGTAGAGACGATGTCTTTTGAAGTGTCATATAGTTTGTCTGGAGGAAAGTCAACATCAAATGCATGCCTACTAAAAAGTTGAAGTGCATCTTTGTCACTTAACACCTCCATTTCATAAGGCACAATTTCATACTTCAATCCCCTAATTTTTATAACACTTTTGTCCCTAGTGGTAACAAGTATCCTAGTACCATTGTACAGAGAATCAATTCCAATAAGGTATTCGATTTGGTTTCCCTCATCAACATCATCCAATACAACTAGTACCTTCTTGTTGCAAATTGTTTCTCTAATCGTATTGATTCCATAATCAATGTTATCAATGTTGCGAGCCACTCTAGAATTAGAGATATCAAATAGCAATTGTTCTTGCAACTTGACCCCTTGGTTTTTGTTGTTTCCCTTACACCATCAAGAAAGCTACAGTTTTTCCCAAAGCGAGGACATAGTTGGTTATAGATGATCTTGGCAAGTGTTGATTTACCGATGCCACTCATCCCATAAATTCCAATAACCCGCATACCACCGGATTGGATGTCCAATAAACCATTTATGGCTGCTATTCGATCCTCCATTCCAACTAAATCTCTAGTCACTTTTCTTTGTCTTGTCTTGAGCCTAACCACAACCTCCACAACAACAGCCTCGATAAGATCCCCATCGCTGCAACAAAGTTGGACAGTTTCAATTGTGAAGAGGCAACAAATTCGTTTAATTGCACGTTGACCAACCATCTACTAAGTTAGGTTGGGAACATGAGCTTAAAACTATTCTGGAGGGAAAACTCTCGTTAAAAAGAACCAAAAAGGAGTATATAAATAGTGGTTCTTATTCAAATATCAAACAATTATTTGTTGAATCCCTTTCATAGATCAATTTCATAAACTAATCAGTTAAGTGATGAAGCCAGGAATCTCATGTTGAAACTTTCTTATTGCATGTGAGAAATAACACAACGTAAGAGACCAATATAAAAGTAGTTCAAGCAAAAGGTACTTTTGCGTTTTACCGACATAATAATACTAAACTAAACAGCACTAAGTTTTGTAAGTTCATTTTATTTGAATGTTCATCGTGTTCGAAGACACTAAACTTTAACTCTACCATATTATTTCACTTATACACACGCACGCATGCATGCACGTGGCACGCTCTTGTGTGAGGTTTACCCGGCAGTTTACTTTTCATGATCACTCTACCTAGTAGCCATACGCGTTACCACATGTCTATATATATATATAAAGACACACACACACACACATTGGTCGTCGTCATCATGAGACAACTAGTTTTGGGGTGTTGAGAGGCAACTAGAATTATCCAACGAAAAATGGCACGAAACAAACGGGACTGGACCGAGACCAATTACGTTACCCTAAAAACTTCAAGAACATGATGAATTTACAAACCTTAACATCCATTACCAGTTTAAGTTGAAGAAACAAAGAAAGAGAAATGTTTGATTATTAAAGGAATTAATGTACCCGAAGCCTTAATATTTGTCACGAAAATATAATGGAGTGTTAAAACTTTCAAAATATGCAATCATTTACTAAAATTTGTCAAATTGATACAATCAAATTGTTCCTTTAGCTCTATCCACGTTAATGGATGGAAAATATTGACCTGTCATTAGAAAATAGGCTGAGAAACTAACAAATAAAAGAATAAATGAAGGGGTACGAAGAACGGTGGAAAGCAATCTCGCTTGCTCCCATCCCCAGTAACTTTTTTCTCCAATCTGATCATTTGTTCATTCTTCTTTAAAACTTTCCATGGTTTCTTTAAATTGAGTACTTGAGACAGGAGTTTGAAATACTACATGGAAACTCTACTGGCCATGGCTGTGAGCTCGAAGGAGCTCCAACCACCATGGCCGAACGACCAAACTCAATGAAGCTCGAGCGACCGTAGCCCCGAGCTTGACGAAATTCCAGCCGTCACGGCCAAACTCGATGAAGCTCAAGCGGCCAATGGAGTTCTCAATGGTGGCTAAGGTCGAACAACCTCAAATTGGAGGTCGCATGACCTCAGATATGAGGTTTCACGCTGGGTTTGTGCCCCAAACTCAAGCCCGGGTCTTTCCGTGCGTGGTGATGTGCTGCATGATTTTAATGGTGGCGAACCATAATAGTGGCGGTGGCAACCTGATCTGGTGACGGTGGTGGACGAGTTTGGCAAAGTTGGTCGAGTTCTTGAGGTGCTAGGCAGTGGTGGGGGATGAGTTTGGTGGTGGTTAAGTGTGAAGTTGGTTGTGGAGGCTGAATTTGATTGTGGTGGAGGTGGTGTCTGATTCCATGGTGGTTGTCTTCAAGGGCGAGGGTAGCTGGCAAGGCAGTAGGTGGTGGTGAGTCTAGCGGCAGGTGTTTGAGGCAACGGCTGCCGGCGACCATGGACAGCTTCAGTGACCAGCTGCACTACTGTTTGATCAACAAGCGTTGATGCCGGCGGTCTGACTGATGAAAATGGTGTAAGCGGAGCAGCTTAATAAGGTGAGCTTTTCCTTTTCATAAACAATTGCTGCTGTCAGAACAAACCTTATTTCAGAATCTAAGGCTTAGGCTTTGTGCGAACAATCCAAGTTTTTCTCAACGATCATCTTCTTGAACGGGTGGAGTCTTACTATTATAAGATTCCGAGAGAGAGAAGACAAGAATTTGAGAATTTCCTTTTAAATTTGAAAAAATTGGAGTTGGAATATAATTAATGAATCTTTATAAGATCTATTGCTCAATTGTAAAAGATAATTTTGACATTCACGGTTAGATAGTTACCCAGAATATTTCTTCAGCTCCCACCCTTTGGTGTCATCAACTTCATTGAGAGCCTCGCGCCACGACTCTACATCCTCGGAGCTAAACTTCTTCTTCTGATCCTCCATCCTTTGCTCCAAATTCAATGTGGCATCACGATACAACGGGGATTTCAATTTCACATCAGCAGGTTTCACATCATAAAAGATGGGCAATATCACCTTCTCATTCCCCTCTTCTTTAGATTTAGAGGTGTTCTCCACCATCTTTGCAAGCTCACAGAGGCACCAATGACTCGAAGCATAGTTTTGGGAGAAGATGGGTATGTAAAGCTTAGAGTCATCGATCGCTAGCAGAAGGTTGCCACTAATTCTTTCTCCTGGTCGAAGCTCTTCATCATCCATGAAAACGCAAATTCCAGCATCTACCAAGGCATGGTAGAGGCTATTGGTGATTCCCCGACGAGTATCGAGCCCTCTAAAACTTAAAAACACCTGATACTCACCTCCTAATAGGTTGTTGGTACTCATTCTTGTCTCTGAGTTTGCCATACGAGCTCACTTCACACTTAGCGGGTCAGGTCACTCTCTCTCTCTCTCTCTCTCTCTCTCTCTCTCTCTCTCTCTCTCAAATAGGCAGGATTGAGATACTTTTTCATCTAGCCCGTTGTACTAGGTATAAGTAATTTCACACGAACCGAGGAAACTATTGACATACTTTTATGCACTTTTTTGCTTGATTTTGAAAAGTAACAACATTTATTTACACGTAGAAGAATGGCAATTAGTTTAATAATCTACTGGTTCCTATTCCTATGACTATTAACTCCTTTAAAGTTACTAACTATTATTCGATATTACCTAACTTAGTTTGACTGATATACCAGCACTTGTCACAATAAATACCAATTAATTTTAGTCACTAAGCAACCTTTTATCTTGTTTGGTTTTGAAAATATCAACATTTATTAATACTTTCAAGATTTCTAACTACTTCAATAATAAACCATCGTTTAATCTTCCGGCTTATTAGAAAATATTTATTTGCTCATGGACAGGACATGCCATGGCGATGCAATCGTACCAGCTGTAGGCAATTTCGCACAAAGCCGAAGATGTTGTGCAGATCTCGATGCAAGTCGCGATTTTAATATTGAAGTCACAACGAAGACCTTCTAAGACTTATTAGAGGACCCTTGAATATAAAATTAATTTTAAAAAGACTCAAGATATGAGCCAACTACCAATTGATTTGGAAAAAATTAAATTGATTTAGAGCACATTTGGTAACCATTATATTGCCAGAAATAATTTTTGCTCATAAATAATTTTTTTTATTCTGTTCTTGGAAATAATTTTTGAGTTTTTGAAAAAGTATGGTAACTATTCAAAATTTATATTCTTGGGATTCTTAATTTTTTAAATTTTTAAAATTTTTTTAATACTTTTATCATTTTTTTCTATTTTTTCTTTTTCATTTTCTCTTCTTCTTTCTCCTTTTTTGTGGCCAGTCGTTGGCCAAAGCGGTGGCCAACGACCTGTTAGGCGAGATCCTGCGAGCTCGCCGAAGGCTCGCCTAGCCACCACGAGGCTTGGCCTCACCAGATTGGGTGAGGCTGAGCCTTGCCCAACCCAGCGAGCCTCGTCAAGCCCCCACCAGGTAACGCCAACCTAGAGGTGGCCTAGCAAGGTCGAGTCTCGCCCAACCATGACAAGGCATGGCGTCGCGGGGGGCCGGCGACACTCCAGTGAGGTTGCGAGCCATGACCAAGGCCCACAATCGGCCAAAAGGAAGACAAAGAAAAGGAAAGAGAAGAAAAGAGAAGAGAAAATAAAATAAAAAAATAGACTTTATTCTAGGAATTGTTCTCGGGAACAAGAAGTAACTTTTTTCTACTTCTTGATTCTGTTCCAAATCTATTCCCATGAACAAAAAATGAACAAAAACTACATATATTTTTGTTCTCTGGAACAAAAAATTTACCAAATGGATTTCTATTCTTTTTTTGTTCTCGGTGATAAAAAAAAAATAGAATCAGTTGTTTATGGGAGTGTTACCGGACATGCCCTTAGTTGACCAAAAAGATTCTAAGAGTTTTGGTGTATTCAGATCTAATCTGGAGTCCATAAGATCGGTTTAGACATTAACAACAGTTGGTAATACATAATTTCCAACCTAGAGAGGAGTGGCCTTATTAAAAAGAAATTTGAAAAAATGCTTCCAAATTGTTGGAAGATATGATTCTGTGATTTTGTATGATAAGCAATCAAGTTTATTTTAGGATTAGAAAGATAGGAAAAGATAAGAGAATATTGCTTTTCCTTTATTAATTCTTTCTTTGTAATTAAATACATGAATACTGTACAGAAACTACAATTCAATTGAATGAAGAAACAATTTCTTCTTCTTCATCTTCGGTTCCTCACGAATCCAGAAGATGCATGACTTTGTTGCATCTCCTTTTGTGACATGGTATCAGAGCCATCTGTGGTTCTGAACTGACTTTTTGCTTCCGCTTCGACCACCTCACAAAGGAACTCCAATTTCCAGAGAAGTGTTGCCGTAGGAATCAATTTTTTGATTGCCTAATTGAGGAACCAAATCTGCAGAAAGAGTTGCCAGAGGAATCAGTTTTTTTTCAATATGACAAAGCCGCAAAACCCTACCTCACCTCCAGTCGACCAATCTGTACCAGGAGCATCGTTGCAAGCCGAGGGAAATCAAGGCTCATCCACTGTAATTCCTGCATCAGAACAACAGGAACAACAGATCCAGACTCAAGCGCAACACGTGCAATGGCAACAACAGGCTCAGGCTAATCCGGGGCAACCTTTCGCGGGCTACCCTTACCAATGGATGCCGTATCCATGGTTCCATGGGCCGATTCCCAATGCATCATCGCCTGGCTACCAAAGCAGCGCGCGAGCCGATGGAGGTCTACCAACCGGTGAAGGGGCAAATCCAACCACCGGCCCGGAGCAGACGGGCGGAGCAACTGGACCGGATATGGGAACGAATCCCTACCCGGGTTTTCACAATGCAGGTCACGGATTTGGAATGAGTGGTCCGGGTCAGGGAACAACCCCCTTCCCGAACCCTACGCCCAATTTTTTCCCATATCAGATCCTTGCTGCCAGTAGCTGGCCGGAACCCGGCGATCCTCTTTACACAACAAATGGCGACGGACCAGAGTTAAAAATCATCAGTCAGCAATTAACAGGTGCCGACAACTATTCGAGTTGGTCGCGTGAATTCCGGCGGGCACTAGTAACAAAGGACAAAGAGGTTTTCATCGACGGAACGTTCCCGATTCCGTCCGACGAGCGAATGGCACGGCTTTGGAGGCGATGCAACCAGTTAGTCAGAACTTGGATTGGCAACTGCATCGCACCCGAAGTCGCGGCCACGCTTCCCCCGACGGAGGATTAGAAAAAAATGTGGGAAAATATACAAGAAATGTTTGGAAAACTTGACCAGGTTAAAATTTTCTCGCTTACTCAGCAGATTTCAGATCTGAAACAGGGAAACATGACTGTCACAACGGTATTCAACAAACTTTCGGCGCTGTGGAACGAATTGGAAGCAGCCGAAGAAAAGTTCGACTGGCCCGATTACATCCAGCAACAGTACAAGAAAATGCGAGAAAGAGAGAAGACGACGAGGTTTCTCCTCATCCTCAACGAAACGTACCTGGCGTTCCGATCTCAAATACTCACCATGGAGCCCATGCCGAGTCTCGGCCGAATCTATCAACTCGCCATACAGGAGGAAAGCCAACAAAGATCGGCGGACCATGGCAGGGGAGGAGATGGAATCGCTCTAGCGGCAAGGAGCCAGATCCGCCACTCGAAGAACACGGGGAGAGGAAGAGAGGCGGATCTAGGGTTAAACGAAAACCCTAGATCGTTTATAAAGAAGACGGCGGACGGTGCAGATCATTTCTAGCAATCGGACGGCCATCATCTATTCCTAGGAGCGGCAGGATCTAACGGTCCACGTGGCTTCGACTTTGCTGGATCGGACGGCTCACGATCAGCGCACATCCATGGGCCAAATGGGCCTATTTCACGCGGCAATTTCTTTGCCGGATCAGATGGTTCGTATGGGCCCATTTCGGCCCAAGCTCTTCAGCCCACAACCAGGCCTTCATTCGGTGCAAAAATTAATGGGCCAAAAGGGAAAGGTAAAATGTATTGTGACTATTGTAAACGACCGCACCATACAAATGAAAACTGCTGGAAATTACATGGCAAACCAGGAGAAAAAGAAAAAGGAAAATTTTCCTCAGTCTTTCAGGTGTCAGGTCAACCCATGGGAAAATCAATTACCCAGGAGCAATATCACGAGCTGATGGAAGCATTGAAGAAATTGGATGCTACAAATAAGGGTGGAAGCTTCACAGGTGCGTCATATTGTCTAATGAATTCAATATCGAAGAGTGCATGGATTATTGATTCGGGTGCTAGTGACCACATAGTCTGTGATAAAAATTTCCTTTCTGAAATCACTAAGTTGTCTTTCCCAACATCAATACAACTTCCGAATGGACACACCACTAGGGTCACCATGACTGGCACTGTGAACCTTAGTTCCTTCATCACCCTTCGAAATGTGCTTTATGTTCCTGATTTCCAATTCAATCTAATCTCAGTTGCCCGAGCCTGTGAAGAAAATTCATGCCAAATCCTTTTCCATTCTAATAAATGCTTCTTTCAAGCCCCTTCGACTGGCAAACTGATGGGCTTGGGTAGAGTCAATCAAGGATTGTATTTTTGGATGGAATTTCCATATTCTTCTAAATTGTCTCCTGTTGAATCATTGTGTAATGTTACTACCAGTGATATAAAATTTCTTAATCATAAAAGATTGGGTCACAGTGCATCCTTTCCTTACCCTGAATGTCCCGTTTGTCCCTTGGCAAAACAAACACGTAATCCTTTCCAAAATAGCATTTCTCGAGCAGATGACATTTTCTCTTTGATTCATGCTGATGTTTGGGGGCCTTATCACACCTTGAATCATGATGGGTCTCGATTTTTTCTTACAATCGTTGATGATTACTCTCGTGCGACTTGGATATTTCTCATGCAATCCAAAAATCAAGTCTTTTCACACTTAAAGACTTTTCTTTCCTTATCCAAGACTCAATTTCGAAAAACAATCCGTCGAATACGCACTGATAATGGGAGAGAATTTTTCAATGCTGAGTGTGCATCCTTATTTTCTCTGCATGGAATCTTGCATGAGAGTTCCTGCACATACACGCCACAGCAAAATAGAGTCGTTGAAAGAAAGCATCATCATCTCTTAGAAGTGGCACGAGCACTTAAATTCCAAGCTTCCATCCCTGAAAATTTTTGGGGAGATTGTGTGGTCACAGCAGCATATCTAATCAATCGCATGCCATCACGCATTCTAAAAGGGAAGGCACCTTTTGAGTTATTATATGGGAGGAAACCGGTTTTGAGTCATCTTCGAGTTTTTGGGTGTTTATGTTATGTGACTACAATGGGATATAGAGATAAAATGGCACCTCGGGCTAGACAATGCATATTCATAGGTTATCCAACCTTGCAAAAGGGATATCGGCTTTATGAGCCATCTACAGGAGATTTCTTTATAAGCAGGGATGTTGTCTTTCATGAAGATGTTTTTCCCTTTTCGAAATTCACATCATTACCTAAAGATGACAAGACAATGAATAGGCAGTTTTTATTGGAGGAGGACTTATCTTCCGGAGGAACATTGATTATTACTTTACCTCCACAACCAGCTGACATCTTGTCTCCAAGGCCTCCTGAAAATGATGATGAGGATTTCATTGAGCAGCCTCCTATAGCAGAACCAGTACAGTTGGAGGATATTTCGGAAGCACGAATCACTGATGAATCGTCTTCAACAACAACACATGAGCCACAGCGACGCTCCAATCGAGCTACTCGTCCACCTACTTGGACGAAAGATTATGTATGTGGCTCTTCACAATCATCAGGTACTCGTTACCCTATCTCATCTTATATTTCCTTTGATCGGTTATCATCAGAACACTTATGTTGCATAAGCCGCATCTTTGAAGACCGAGAACCTTCCGGTTATGATGAGGCCAAAAATGATCCTCGTTGGCAAAAGGCCATGGAATCTGAATTACATGCCCTGATGGAGAACCATACTTGGGATGTTGTGTCATTGCCTGCTACTCGCAAACCCATTGGCTGCAAGTGGGTATATAAGATCAAATACAGAGCAGATGGATCTGTAGAAAGATACAAGGCCCGATTGGTAGCTAAAGGCTTCACACAACGAGAAGGTTTCGACTACCATGAAACCTTCTCACCGGTAGCAAAGGATGTCACGGTTCGTGCTTTTCTATCTGTTACTGCTTTTCGTAATTGGCCACTACATCAAATGGACGTCCATAATGCCTTCTTGCATGGTGACCTCGATGAAGAAATATATATGGAACTTCCACAAGGATTACGGAGACAGGGGGAGTCGAAGGTATGTCGTCTCCGCAAATCTCTTTATGGATTAAAACAAGCTTCTCGACAATGGTACGCCAAGTTCACCAATGCACTCATGGCTGCTGGGTTCACGCAGTCCAAGTACGACTATGCCTTATTCACCTGGACAAAAAGTATGTCATCTATTTATTTGATGATCTATGTTGATGACATACTTATCATGGGAAATGATGATTCCGCTATGAAGAAACTCAAAGAGCATTTGCATTCCACTTTTCATATCAAAGACTTAGGACCACCTAAGTATTTTCTTGGAATTGAGATAGCTCGTTCAGATCAAGGGATCTCATTAAGCCAGCGGAAATTTGTAATGGAGATCATATCAGAGGCAGGACTGTCAGGCTGTAGACCATCAGTTATCCCCATTGAGCAAAATGCCAAACTGATGACAATCGACTATGATAATGGTGTATCTTCTCCTTCTGATGATCCATTATTAAAAGATCCCTCAGGATATCAGAGGCTCGTAGGGAAACTAATATATCTCACCATGACTAGGCCAGACATCTGTTATGCAGTGCAAACTCTCAGTCAATTTATGCACAATCCGAAACAATCTCACATGAATGCAGCATTGAAGATTGTGAGATACTTGAAGACATGTCCAGGCTTAGGAATACTTCTTTCTCGAAGATGCAACATGGAAATGACAGCCTATTGCGATGCAGATTATGCCACATGTCCTATGAGCAGGAGGTCTATCACAGGTTTCTGCATCAAATTTGGAGAATCATTACTTTCCTGGAAGACAAAGAAGCAATCCACTGTGTCCTTGTCTTCAGCTGAAGCTGAATACCGATCTATGGCCAAGACTGTTTGTGAAGTAGTCTGGTTAAGGGGTCTTCTACTAGATCTTGGAGCACAGGTTAAAGGACCAACTTTACTCTTCTGTGACAACGATTCAGCACTCAAACTTGCAGCAAATCCCATACTGCATGAGAGGACAAAGCATATAGAAGTCGATTGTCACTTTACTCGAGAAAAGATTCAGGAAGGAGTTGTTGAGACAAGGGGGATCCGAACTTCAGAGCAGCCCGCGGATATATTTACTAAGCCTCTTTGTCAAAGACAACATGCATATCTTCTAAACAAGCTAGGTGTCTTGGATATATACAAGCCACCAGCTTGAGGGGGAGTGTTGGAAGATATGATTCTATGATTTTGTATGATAAGCAATCAAGTTTATTTTAGGATTAGAAAGATAGGAAAAGATAAGAGAATATTGCTTTTCCTTTATTAATTCTTTCTTTGTAATTAAATACATGAATACTGTACAGAAACTACAATTCAATTGAATGAAGAAACAATTTCTTCTTCTTCATCTTCGGTTCCTCACGAATCCAGAAGATACATTACTTTGTTGCATCTCCTTTTGTGACACAAATAATGAACAGGAAATGTTTTGGCCACGCCAAGGATCATTAGTAGACAAATCTTTTTAATAAGCGTTCTATGGACACTTGTTGGCTATATCTAATGAAATAAAATTTACATTCTCAATGTGCTGATTGCGTATAAAATGAGGAAGGCAAAGCTTTCGAAATAACAAAATTTTCTTTATGTGAAATTTTTTAATTTAATCGGTACCCTGGAGCACTAATTAAACATGATGCTTATTAAAAAATACTACACTTCACATATTTGAATTTGAATCCATTTGCCATAAAAGACGCGTGTGCGCAACTTCGCAGTGAGTGCAGCGTCCAGTTTACTATCACGTTCAATTTATAATCAATAAATTTGATGGACTTAAAATGATAACGTGGAGGACATTATCATTACAAGATCAGATGGAATTTCTTCTTTTTTCGTGCTTCTCATGTAGCTATGTCTCCATGGAAAATTCAGAGTCAATAAAGCTGATGGATTTAAAAATAATAAAGAGGACATTATCATTCGAGGTCACACGGAGTTTCTTCTTCTTCACGCCGATAGCATCGGTTCAGAATCCACTTTTGAACTTCTGAATAAATAAATAAATAATCCAATAACAAAATATTAGTAAAGAATCACCTCTCGTGATTCCACGTGGGACTATAGATAATTAGAAAAATCTCCTTCACTTTACAAAAATTGGATTTGCTTCATTCTCTGCAGAAAATGCTCCACCTAAGCGCTCCCTTAGCACATATTTATTATTCACCATGAATTATTTGTTTTGATCTCTTCGCCTTAATGACTTGCCTTATATTATCATTAATTATATTTAACTACTAATATTTTCTCATAGAATATGCCTTCGTATTAAAAAGCAAAAAATTGCTCAAAACTTTTATAACCATTATTTCCTTATTGATAACTATTTAAGTCATGACGAAAATATTTTAAGATTTAGTATAGGAACATTGAAATTCTATTAATTTTACAAAGACTCATGGTATGAGCCAACTACCAATTGATTCGGGAAATCAAAACCGATTGAGCTGACCAATAGATTCAAAAAGTTTTGGAATATTGTAATATAATTTGGAGACTACAAGATCAGTTCAGACATCAACAACAATGGTAATTATAATCATCCCACTTTGAGAGGAGTGGCATTATGAGAAAATTTGTGAAAGATTTGCGTCCATATCATGAACAGGACATGCTACGGCAGCAATTAAAAAGTATTTTGTTAATAAGTGCCCTCACAACACTAGTTAGCCACTCATAATAAAATAATATTTTTCATTTTCAATATATTGATGGTGCAAAATATGAGAAAAATAGTATTTTGAAAATGAAAAAATTTCTTTGCGTGTGGATGTTTAATTTAATTAATGCCTCTAGAACACTGGTTAACAAAATTGTAATAAAAAGACATTACATTATGTACGACTTCGATTCTATTTGCTGTCGAAAAAACATACAGGCAACTTCCCAGCAGGTGGTGCTTCCATTAGTCAACAAAGTTGACGGATTTTATAATGATAAGGTGGACAAAGAAGGCCTAACCAAAAACACGTATAGGCAATTTCTCAGCAAGTGCAACTAGTCAATAAAGGTGATGGGCCACCCTTTCAATATGGAAAGGGGAGGTGAGGGATTCGAATCCCCACCTTCTCAGGGAGGTTGGAGTGGAGACAAATTAGTTTTAAGTGTGGGTTTCGACTCTCACGCCCTGTAAGGAGATAGGACAAAAGTCTGAGAGTGAATAGAGTAGGATTGACCAAAAAATACAAAATAAAGGCAATGACAATAAGTGGAGACCAAAAAAGATGGAGAGATATAGAGGTGTACCTTTGTTTTTTTTTTTTTTTTCTGACCATAAGAGGTGTACCTCTTCGCACGCCAAATTTCTTTGGAGGCTCTTCTTCGTGCTTGTCAAATGACTCTGGCTATGTAACAACCTCTGTTCTGAATTTACATTTGATTTTTTGGATTAAAAAAATGATTCTCAAATAATTATATCATTTTCAATATTCTGTTGCTATACCTACGTTTGGACATATTTAACATCCGAGTTTGATATTGTAAAATTACAAATATCTGTATGAGTACATAATAGTAAAATATGATTGAAGAATAGCGTCCCACATGACAAATGGGACTCTAAGCTAGAAAATTTCCTTCATATTGCATTTATAGAATTTGCAGCATTCAAAAATGCATCACCTAAGTGCTGCCTCAGCATACATTTATCAATTCACCATCGAGTATTTGTTTTGATCCCTTCAACTTAATAACTTGCCTTTTATTAGAATTGATTACATTTAACTACTCAAATTTTCTTATAAAATGTGTCTTTATATTAAAAACAAAATGATTATGCAAATCTTTTACCACACTTATTTTTTTATTATAACTATTAGGAGGTGAGCACGGTGTGGTTGGTACAATTTGGATGTCAAACCAAACCAAACTGCATAAATACGATTGAAGAAAAGTGAAACCAAACTAAATTATATTATAGTCCATAACCAATCAAACCAAATTATTTTTTGTGGATTAATTTGGTTTAATCATTCTTTCTTCTTTCATTCTTTCCTCTTCATCTTTTGCAAATTCATGAAAAAAAACCACAACCCGCAGTTACAACCATTCATGAATTCACACACCACGAAAATCAATAGTCTGCTCCATATATAGATGGCAAAAATAATTAACAAAATTAATAATTTATACAAAATGATTTTGCGGTTTGATTTGGTTTCGAAAAATTAAAACCAAAACAAAATGCAAAAAACATTACGGTTTCATTTGTGAATCATTTTTTTTTTCCAAAAAGGTACTTTTAAATTGAACTGAACCGTAAAGAAACTGTTCAATTTGATTTGTTTTAACTTGAATCATTTTTTACTCACCCCTTACTTTTCATGTCGCGCAACACATTGGTTCATGTACAATACCTATTTATAGTTGTAGCATATATACTGTACTCCTACGCTAGATATTTTTAATGCAATTTGTGCAATAAAAAAATTTGCCACTCGTGTCATTTTAAAAATCCTAAATTTGTAAGTTCCATATGTAGTGTGTTTAGATCTAATGAAGTTGGTCTTATAGTGTTGGATAAGGAAGCTTAGCTCCGACACCAAACATTGACTTTCATGAAGCTACTCGTATATCACTTGTTGCCTATTTTGGCGTGAATGTAGTGGCAGCAACCCAAGAGAATCGTACTATGCAAAGCTTATGAAGACACTATTACACTATGTTAACTCTCTCGCCTTTTAAAGTACCTATTTTATTTTCATTATACAAAAACTAATTGGAACAAAATGCTCTTATAATACACTCTCTATTGACCTCTGTATCTCTCCCATGAAGCTAAGACTTTGAGAGCCTGCGAATGTTCCGCCACACCTACCCAAATCGACTTTTCAATTGGACGACAAATGTTCAACTCAAATGAAGTCTTAGCGTTTATGCATGGTCTCTCATAAGATTAGACTGTCTTAACCACCCTTTTTAGTGTGCCTTTAACCTCTATACACTTTACTCTGTTCCTCAAGCCTGCGAGTCAGCCCTACTAATTCTTCAGGACTTGCTCTAAGTTTATCACTCGTAAAAAATAATAACAATAATAATCGAACGTTTGTAAGACGGTGCGTTATGGTCATTGAAAGAATTCCATGTCTACTTAATCACCGACCTTATTTGACTTAGTCAACACATGCCACTAAAACTTATAACAAAAAACATATACAGTAATAATTAACCTTTGAGTTTTTATATTTAACAACAAAATTTATAAATCCATTCATGTGGACAAATAGGTCATTTGAAATCATTTGATGTTTTTTAAAAGTAAATTTAAAATAGTTTTGTTTGTGGTTCATTGTCATTATATAACTTTTACTTTCAATAAAAGGTTAATTGCTACAGATTATTTTCATCTATGAACCAATTCAACTTTGAATTCCTATAGTAATAATTACAACATCTTCGAGCTAGCTATTAGATGAATCAATTGAACAATTCTAGAGAAACTTGGAAGAATCACCCATCAATTGTTTTAAAAGTTTCCGCTAGCCAGCCGTTAGATGAATAAGGCCGGATTCGCTTTACCTTTGAAATGCACATTCACTCGCTTCACTCAATTCAAGAGCTGTCAAGTTTTAAGTTCTTCGCTCAACCATGATTATTAGAGAGGGCAACATGCCCCAAATCAAATGTACCTCTTATATTCCATCACCTAAAACAAATCGAACCTTATATAGCTCACAGGTAGAGCGTCAGCCTTGATCAAATGCTTCAGAGAGATGAGTGAACCACATAGAAAATGACAAAAGGATTAGCTAGGATTAATAAAGAATGTGAAATGGCCTTATTATTCAAAGTAATTTACAAACATGCCCTCACTAATCATACGAGGAAGGTCACTTCTTCACTTTCCCTGCAAGCATAAAGGCTTTATAGACCACATTCCTCACAAGCTTTGTACCGCCCCAAGCCCTCTCAAACTCCCTAACAACCCCCTCACTCAACAACTCCACTCCCTGTTCTTTTGCCATCGCCACCGCGGACCACGACCTCAAGATCCCCAGGATTCCCTCGAAAGAAACCTCCGTTGGTATGTCGAGTGCCACTGGGTTCCCCTCGGATCCCAAACCGACACTTTCGAAAGGGAACGGCAATGTCTTGTATTGGTCGAACACGTACCTAACATTAGGATTCCAGTATGGAAGCGTCGCATCGAGGAACTTTTTAAGTATCGGATCGAAGGTAGGGCTAACTTGGATGGCTTGATAGCCCCAAACTGCAATCACACCCTCTGGCTTGCGGAGGACACGATTCACGAGAGAGTAGAATTTGGGGAGTTCAAACCAATGGATGGCTTGAGCCACGGTGATTAGATCGACAGAGTTCTCACCACCAACCGTGGCTAACAATTCATCATCAGAGATGGATGGTGGAGTGTGCATGTACTGAACGCGGGGATGTGGGATGGCATAATTTAGCTGCGACTCACTCACGTCCGTGGCAATCACTTGCTGATAATGCTCCGCAACCTACATTTGGGGAGGGAAATGAAGCAAAGGAAACAAATGGCTAAGGAACAAGACGAATAAATATGTTATCTTAGAACAGAACGGTATAATCGTCTGCATACAGTAATTGATTGTTTACTATTGGCTGTGTAGCTAGCGGTTCATAAAAACAAAGGTGGAAATGAAAAGATTTCATCTAGCTTAACAATAAATAAAAAAGTTTTAGTTTAAATTAAGAAGAGAACAGTCATGTACAGAAGCGCAAGCATACTCGAATTCGCATGAGAAGAAAGGGAGACAGAAAAAACCCCAAGAGCTGCTTGACCATTGCCGGTGCCAACGTCCCAGGCCAAGGCTTGGCGTGGGGTGAGAGCGGCCAGCTTCTGGTACCACTCCCTCGGATATGTCGGCCTCGCATCCGCGTATATCTCCGCTTGCTTCTCAAACAGCCCCGCCATCACCCTCACACAGGCACTCTCTCTCTCTCTCTCTCTCTCTCTCTCTCTCTCTCTCTCCTCTTCAATCGGAATTCATACATATCATGCGAAACTTCTCGAATAGGAATCAAGTCAGCATACGAACGCCATGACAATTACTTGGAAAATTTAAGGGGACCGTAGTTGACTTGGCTTAGAGTTTCAGGGTTTGTACAGTGGAGCAAGAAAACAATCGGAATTCATATATATCATGCGAAACTTCTCGAATAGGAATCAAGTCAGCATAAGAACGCCATGACAATTACTTGGAAAATTTAAGGGGGCCGTAATTGACTTGGCTTAGAATTTCAGGGTTTGTACAGTGGAGCAAGAAAACAATCGGAATTCATACATATCATGCGAAACTTCTCGAATAGGAATCAAGTCAGCATACGAACGCCATGACAATTACTTGGAAAATTTAAGGGGACCGTAGTTGACTTGGCTTAGAGTTTCAGGGTTTGTACAGTGGAGCAAGAAAACAATCGGAATTCATACATATCATGCGAAACTTCTCGAATAGGAATCAAGTCAGCATACGAACGCCGTGACAATTACTTGGAAAATTTAAGGGGGCCGTAGTTGACTTGGCTTAGAGTTTCAGGGTTTGTACAGTGGAGCAAGAAAAATCGAACTTGACGTGTGAAATCCGAGGAGAAGTGGAACAAATGATTCTGCAAATTGTAGGGATTTCAATATTTCCGCTTAGTAAGGGTCCGTGATTGAAGAATATGTAAAATTTGGTTCACTTATGAAATAGATTTCTTTTTTCCTACTTTTTATAGACTTTGTTCGAATGGTACCTCCCCTTGGTAAAGCTTGCCGGCTATAAGGTACGAGTTCTTTCGTTTTCTTATCTTCTTGGCCAGAAAGCTATATGGTACTTGTTCAAATAATAATAGTTGACTGCATGAAAACTAATTATTTGGGGAGGATACGAATTCTCTTATTCAATAATTAAATTCAAATTCCCTCATCAATCGAGATTAGTGGGTGAAAATGGATCGTGACATGTCTTGACTTTAAAGATAGTACATTTGGTCAATTTATCTTGTTTAAATAGAGATGATCGATTTTTTAAAATGAAAATAAGAATGAAGAGTATCGTAACATATTTACCGGAAAACCCCATGTTTTATTTGTAGCTCGGCACAATCTGGTGGGGTAGACCAACCACTTTAAAGCAATTCCCCGCAAATCTCAAAAGTCATATTCCCACCCTTTTGATGGGATTGGAAGGCTAAATTTAGTCTGATGTACAAAAATTAATTTACAATATCATATGACCACAATTCTCAAAAATTAAAAGATGGGTCTTTCATCCTGTTTCCAAGCTTTCTCATAATTTCACTTAAGAAATGTATATTGACAAATATCTATATGTACACATGAGTTTTAATAGCTTTTGAAAAAAACACATATAGCTATGGTAGCTAGACATGTGCCGACATGAGACATGTGTTCTATTTATATATGTCGATCTATTACATATTGAAGTTATTGCAAGACACCTGAGTCTGAGCCATGACTTTTAAGAAATTTCTACAAGGACCCATATTATAAAATAGATCACACATAAATGATGTGAATGTAAAAGTTGCTCCATTACATATCAACTATCAAGAAAACATTTTTAAAAAAAAAATCCAATGAAAAGTTGGATCTTGAAGTTTTCAATGAGAGATTTCCCTATAAACCCGTGCCTACATCTCTACTATTAATATAACAAATCCAACGGTTATTTAACCTCATCAAAGCAATTCATCAAAAACCTTTAGATAGACTATGATAATCCATGAAATATCCAACGGAGTCTCTAGCTTGGATTGAGCCCGACGCTAATAGTCAAAGCCTAGTTGAAATTAAAGCTGTCGAGCACTGATCGACACACGGCGACGCCGTTTTCCGCCAGTTTCGCCCCCGTGCCGCGAACCACCCTACTATCCGAATACTTGAGGATCTCCGTTCCTGCTCGGCACACCACCGCCGGCTGTGATCCTCGGCTACATCATCTTTGAAAACCTCTTTTATCGAGCTGACCGTCGATCGCTGACGCCATCAATCGGCTTCAAAGGCGTGCAAGACGTGCTCTGCTTTACTCTTCTGTGCGACCGGGAGTTTCGTAGCGACGGATTCGCACTTGGGATCCATTCGTTCACTTTGATTCCGACAGGCAGTGATAACCTAAGTCTCTAGACTTGAGTTGGTGACGGATTATAGCTTCGTCGTCGTCCATTGACATGGTAATTTCATTCTCTTCTTTTCTGCTTCTGTTTTGGAGAGTTGTTGTGCCGAGCTATGTTCATGATACTCATGGGAAAATCACCGAAAAAACTGAGTTGTTACTTGATGATTCGCGATGTCATTTTTGTTCTAATGCTGATTTTAGAGCGAGAAACAGCTTCAATTTCATACTAGACTCGATCTTTGCAATGCCTACAATGTGTTTGAGGAAATGCATTCGAAACATTCTTGTGAAATAGGCTTTGATATCTGTCGACCAGAGCGTATATTGATGATTTATATATGTTGATGTTAATTTTGTAGCCAGTAGGTGTAATTTTTCTTTCAATATGATCATGGTTACGGAACATGAATCCCAGTTCCTTCGTTTCCATGTTTTTCTGCATTATGGTTCTCCCCGATGAGAAATGACTGGAGGTGGATAATGCAAGTTCGGATGTCTGGCGATGCTTGTCATCAAGTGCCTAGCAAGATTAGTATCCCTTATTTCTGCCTTGTGTGTACGCGCGTGAGATTGTGGCCGATGACCGACGGTGACGCTCTAGTGACCACGGGAGGTTGACAGCGGTAGTCGACAATGGCGGACCGGTGATGGATGGACATGACTAACGGCCGTGGATAAATGGTTCTCGGCTTGAAGATCGAAAGTGTGACCATCGGTTAAACCTCGAATGTTCTGGAGTCAATTGTTCATTTTTGAGGTGCTCCTTTTTACTCTGCAACAAGAATAACAAAGGGAAGGAAGGAGAAAAATGAGGAAATGGGTTTTCCAATGGGATATACTCGTTGCTGTTAGAATGGAAAATGGGCTTACTGCAATCAGTTTCAACAAAATGGGCTTTGATGGGTTTTCTATTCGAAGTGGATTTGTTTTGAATAAGCCCACTCGTGTCCGTGGCCCAAGCCTGTGTGTCCAGGTTTAGTCCATGTTCGGATTGGGCCCGAGGGCCCAGCCTGAGTCCCTGCTTTTTAGAATATCAAAATTTAAGAGTAATAAAATACTAAATAAAAAAAATTAGAGAATATTCGAAAAATAAAAATTTTGAAAATGGTACGAAACAAAGACCTTGATCCGGTTGCTTAAGTTGTAGCGCAAGACTTAGGTTAGTTTCATTTAATTAGTGTGTGTATATAGTTTAGGAATTTTAGTAATTACTTTTGATCTACTAATAGGTTTAAATAGATTTATCTCTTAGACAAGGAATTAGACTCATTTTGAATTTACCTCGTGGGATTGCTATCTAGGGGCTTAATATCAAGGGCATGTGTATTCTTTGCTCAACGCTTTATCAGGCTTACTTCCTTATATTTTACTTTTACTGTAAAAACTATGATTGTTTGCTTACTCTTGATTGCGTGATTATACATGGACATCATTCAATGGTATAGGGCAATGATATATTATAAAGATAGTAATTAGGTAAACAAATCAATTAAGCTAGTGTACTAAAATGGCACTAATTAGACAATTAGTATAATCATATCCCATGTCCCCAATCTTAAATATTTGATTGTTTAGAAAGTGAAATATTCTCTCTTATCTCACTTGACTCCTAATCTGCCCTAGCAAGCTAGCAGCGGCTCATTGGATTAATCAAATTTAAAATGTAAACACCAATGTCACACGAAGTAAGGGTTTTTGAGAACCCGAGCCGTTTAAGGATACCAGCTTGACAAGACCTCTAAATTCACTCCCCAACACCACATCGGAAGGGTCACAATTAAAAGTTGCCATCTTTAATTGGTCCTTTGAGAGGCCATCACATCAACTTTGAGAGTTTTGTGTATGAGAACGAAGACATGAATTCCGTTCCTAATGATATGTTCCTGATTTTGTTTAAATACTTCAAAGATGAGCAAGGATGGTGGAAATGAAATTACATTTCCTGAAATCCCTAATTAATCGGGACTGCCTCCACAAACAATTCTGGGAAGAATTCTGGGAATCACCCATTTACCTAAAAGGCCGAGGTCATAGGATTTGGTTTGAGAAAAGAACATTCGTCTTGTTTTTATGACTATTCAAGGTTGAGTGATAGACCAATGAGTCTTGAACAATATCAGCTGACATATTCGTGACGCATGTTCCTACGGGTGAGATGCATACACTGAATCAGAAGAAATTAACCAATAAAATCTGAACAAATTCACGTGCCATAAATAGGGCACTTACACACCATTGTCATTTTATGGAGAGAAAAGAAAGAGTGAATAACATCTAAACAATCAAAAAGGAAAAGAACAAAAGCTATTGAGAAATGAAAGAGACGACAAACTGAGGTGGTTTCGCAGATCAACTCTCGAGACCGAACGGATATGGGCACTAATACACTTTCAACTACTAGTCAGTCTTCACGCCCCATGTTTCGATAGCAAAGAAGAAGCCAAGTACATCATTCTATTCCATCTCTTACCTCTTATTCGGCTTCTTCATCATCAATCTCATCCTCTTTCTTGTGGTTGCCATTGATTCGCCTTCGCCTCTAGCCTTCCTCCTTTTCTTCATCGTTGTCCATGGAATGAACTTGTGGATGCCCGCAAGATGACTGCGCAGAAAGAGGTTTGAAAATATCATATTTAAGGTGGATTAAACATCTTAAGAAGAAAAGGTCAAAATCCCCAAATATAATATGACATTAATCCATAGTTTGAACACCCAAACGCAAGCAACCAGCAAGAATCAACAGAATCCCTTAGTTGCGTCTAAATTGACAAATAAAATAAATTTTACGTGAATTTTTTTTATCTTTTTTTTCTCCTCAATCAATAGGTATTTAAATTTGAAGAAAGTAGGGCAAAGCAGAGGACCATGATGCGCAGCAAGCCCATCTTTAGATTGTAAACCGACAGTTTCAACATCAATTTCTTCAATCACAGTTTTTATTTGCAGCAAGCTCGCGATCTAGAGCAATAACTCTTGCTAGATTTACTTTCAGCATTTCAGAAAATTAGCACGAATTCTGAATAGAGAATAGATTTCAGCTGAGTTTTAGGTTGTTGTGGCCTCTTACCTCCTCCTCAGCTTCTTCATCATCCCTCTCTTCCTCTTCCTCATTCTCGTCCTTTTCCTATCCTCGTCGCCATTATTGTCGCCGTCCCCATCGTCGTCGCCATCCTTGTTGACATCATTGTTCTCATCGCTATCGCTCACAAAATGAACTGGTGGAGTCCCGTGAGATGACCGCAAAACCTCATGCGAATTATTGTCCTCATCATCCTCGCCGTCATCGTCATCGTCATCATCCTGGTCCTCAGAACAAACCGGCGAAGACCCGCGAGACGAATGCACATTGCTGACCTCATCATCCTCACCGTCATCGTTCTCATGGTCCTCACGCACTTTGTCGTTGTCATCGTCATCCTTGCCATCGTCTTCATTGTCCTCGTCACCATCCTCGTCATCGTCATCCTGCCTACCGTCATCCTTGTTGTCATCGTTATCCTCCTCACCATCATCTGGCTGAGAAGAGGGAGGTTCGAAAATATCATATTTAAGGTGGATTAAACATCTCAAAGAAGAAAACAGATTCCCCAAATTTCAAACGACAATAATCCTTAGTTTGAACACCCAAATGCAAGCACCTACCGAGAATCAACGTAATGGGTTTTCCTCACCCTTAATCAACCTAAGAATGCTTTCTAAAGCATCAATCGAACATAAATCTATTAGAATCAAGCAGCATTCACAAATTCACAAATTCGCATATCTTCATTTCCTCAAAATTGGAACGGAGCAACTGCTAGGCTTTGATTTACTTCTTCACAACTTTCCCAAGACTTGACGTATAAGTTAAGAAAATAAGGAAATCTGGTTGGGGAATTTGGGAGAAGCAGAGGAGGTGTCACATATAGAGATGCGAAGAGATAGACAAATTGGAATGTTGAGAATGACTCAGAGGAGTTACACGAGAGAAGTTCGAAGCACCACATTATGTAACTGCATCGCACGTTTAACACTTCATTTACGTTGTCACTGTGCATCAGGATGGAGGTGGAGCATATATATCGTATTTCACAAGCTAGTACTGTTGATTGTTAGAGGTTTATGCCATATGTACGTGTAGTACTAGATTTGATCTTTCACATGCTGTTGGTAATTTATATGGTCAATTTGTGTACACATGGAATGGGTCCTTCAGTCTTCGTTAGGATTATAGGGAAAGCAGTTCACGTAGCCTGGTAGTAAGTTGGTAAGTGGACCCAAGTCAAGTAGGCAACCTAGAGAGTGATGGATCTATAAGCTGTCATGTTGTTGCTCTTGTGGTTGTGATACGAGTTGGAAGGTTTTGTTACGAGACAGGTAATTTCATCAATGATCGAGGCCAAAAATAGGGATGGCGAAAGAAGGAGGAGAGGTAGTGTGGCCAAAACTAAATGACATGACATGTGACATGACGATGACATGGCGATGACGTGGCATAGGTGATGACATGGCATGTACGATGAATGATGTGGCATACAACATGACATGATGACATGGCAAGATGATGCAACTTAAGCTGTCCAAGGAAGGCATTGGAAGAGCGTGGCAATGTAAAGTGACAAAAGCGTAGCAATGTAAAGTGACGAATCACGACCATGACTAGGCTGCAAACTTGAGCCGATGTCGAGGTTTGTCGAAAAATGTCAGCTTGGATTCAAGTGAAGGGATGCAAATAGGCATCTACATGTGTATGGGCGTTCAGAGGGTCGCAACGCTTGCAAAGGCACTAGTGAGTCAAGCCACATTGGGTCAAGCCTAATTGCCAGGAGCCTAAACCAGCTAGCATGGCTCAACCAAGCGCACAATGGAGCTGAGGACATGCATAGGATGCGTTGTACCCCTATTTTCAAATCTTTTTGGTATTATTACACATTATATCTTCTTGAAATTGGTATTATTACATATTGCATTTTTAGTTTGGAAAAAGAAGCATTTGAAGTTGAGCGAAACACTGGATCACGATTGGGTGGAATCAGAGCTTGGAATCGAGAGATTATTTTTTATGTTAGAATCTGCTAGTTTGTAGCGTATCATTGCTACTGTTCCTATGGATTTAGATCACTCTTTGAACTGGACTATGTAAATTGGGGTGTGTTGAATCTATTTCTTATTTAATTTTCTGATATCTCGTGATTTTGTTAGATTGCATGATCCTATTGCATTATATTGATTTTATCAGGTGGAAAAGAATTCACGAAGTTTCATCATCAATTTTTGGGCTAAAAAATAGGTTCCATGTCATTTGAGTAATTGTGATAAGCACGGAATGAACTAAAAGCATAAATAGGAAGGAGAGTATTCTATCGGTCAGACGGTTAATGATGTAAGAACCTTGACCCCGCTTTCAAAGTTGACACGAGTATAGCAAATAAAATTCCTAGTAAAATGGAAATTTTTAATGAGAAATTTTTCATGGTTGCACATTTTAGAATCATGTTATTGTCTAGAGCAAAAATAAAAAGCGAATAAAGCAGAAGAAACAATGATGATCCATGAATAAACAGAAGGTGTACCTGTTCCAATGGAGGATCCCCTATTTCGGGGAAAGTTGTTTCGATAGTAGAGTCCGCCGCTTGTGTTTGTGCCTTCAAAATCATCTGTCTATAACACTCCCAAGTGATGATTGATCCCCAGTCGCCAGAGCTGGGTAGCTGCCCGCAATCATGTATCTGTATCTGACACTCCTTTGGTATTTTTGAGCTTGATGACTCGAAAATCCTTTCCACTGATCTGCAGTCACTAATCCCCAAATACTCCAAACGCTCTAACTTGTCGATGCCCTCAACAACCTGCAGCGTCGGGCACGACCAAATGCTTAAATGGTTCAAATTCTTCAAGTTTGACAAACCTCCTAACCTTTTTAATGAACTGCAATTGGAAACAGAAAAAAATTCCAATGCTTCCACCGTTGAAACAAATTGAATCTCTTGTGGCCCTGGGAAAGATGACAGATTGAGTTCTCGAAGCATCTTTAGGGAGCTTGAGACAAGGGACACTCTCCTCCAACCATCAGTCAACTCGGGAGCTTGTAGCTCATTGCATCCTAGCTCCTCCTCCGATAGACAAACCAACCTCTCTAAAGATTCATTATCCGAATTATCTAAACTCTCCATCGATTTTAAGACACCGTGAAATTGAAGTTCGACTAGCTTGGGGCAATGAACACCAGAACATCTCTGAGTTTATTCAAACTTGATGTAATGGATATCCTTGCAACGTTTTCACATCCTCCTCCAATTATTAACTCTTCCAAATTAGGAAGCCCATCGAGTTCCACTTGTTTCACTTGAGTCACTTCGAGTTTTAGAACTCTCAAGCTTGATGGAAGTTGTTTCAGCTTCTGCAAGTCTAGTCTATGGAGACGAAGTTCTTCCAACAGGGAAAGGGAACCCCACTCTATGGATGTTGCGGGGACATTTAAAAGGCACAATTCCAACTTTCTCAGTTTGAATAGCCTCCCAATCCATGACAAGTCGCAAGATTTAGTTATATTTGAATAACCATCCGATAGGAGCAGTTCAACTAGATTAGTAAGGTTTGAGACGTCAGGGATACTCTGCAATGATCTAGATGTAAACCTTATAGTGGCCAAACTTTTTGGGAGCTCCGGCAACTCTTGAATCTTATTGCAGTCATCTAGGTCTGGTTCTGTGAATGGGTCAAATATTGAATCATCTAGGTCCAGTTCCGTCAATGAGTCTAATTTTGAAACTGAGTCAGGGAGTCCCCTCAAGCTCTGACAACACTCAAAAGAGAGGTGCTGAAGATTCTTTAGTTTGCCAATTGAGTCAAGGAGTCCCCTCAAGCTTTGACAATTAAAAAAAGAGAGGTGCTGAAGATTCTTTAGTCCGCCAATTTGTTCAGGCAATTTTTCAAGTGCATTACAATGCCAAAATTCTAAGTAAGTCAGCAACCTCAGTTTCCCAATAGAGCAACTAATTTTCTTCAAAGAATAACAGTAAAGAAAACTCAACTTCTCCAAAACTAAGTGTTTGGAAAAGATTGGTGTCTCATGTGTCAAACGACATGAATTAATGCTGAGAACCTTCAACTTCGTTGCCTCCTACAAAAGACGATGAAACATTAAGATAGAGAATTAGATGTCTATACAAGAAATAAATATGGATTTAGGCTCCTGACTTGTATCGTTTTTCATTTGATCCTCTCACTAAATGAGAAAATTAGACTGTAAATTCATTCAATATTGAATAAGAAAATTAGACTAAGGGGGATTCTACCATACCTTGATTAGGCTCTTGATCGCATCTTCTGTCCACTCATAGCCATAAGTATCCAACAAAACTACGTCTTCCAGATGCAAATTGGTTGGCATAAACGCTGGATCATCGATAGCCATAAGTGAAATGGGACAAATGAAACCATTTCAACTTGGAAAGACAGCTCGCGAAGTCGCCTTGCAAGCGTACGCCATACAACCAAAGAAACTGTAGATGCGGGAACCGCTTAATTTCCTTCGCAGTGATAGTTATACAAGGGTGACATTGCGAGTGAAAACAGAGTGCTTGAACGTTTTGCTTTTTCTGCCAATGACATTGAGGAGCAGGAGCAGGAATATGTCAATATCCCACAATTTTATACTATCGAGAGAAGAAAAAATGAAATAGAAGAATAGCTCCCAACTCAGAAACGTGAATCCTCAATTAAGAACAAGGTAAGCAATTTTCTATTCAAATAGGATCATACTTTACCTCTTTCAAACTTAATTCGCGAATGATGTCGGCCCTGTCCCACAACCTAGTACCCTCTCCCTTAGCAATTGCTCTTCCAAGATCTCTAAACTGATCATGCATTCAAAATTCATGGTGCTTTGAAACCTTTATCATGCACCTCTTAGTAAGTACATCAATAGCAGACTTAGGGCCAAACATACAATCGGCCCACACGAAGACTGGATTAGTATTTTCTTTACCGATGAAAAAGCAAAGAGAAAAAGTACAGAGACGTGAGGAGAGAGGGGAAGAAATAAAATTAAAAAAAAGGGGCAAAAAGATGGACCACTGTTCATCTTCCTCGTGAGCTTCCATTCGGTGTCCCTGCTGCCCCTTTTTCTCCCCGCTGCCAAGACCGCCGCCGCCACTCCTGCGCCCCGCATCGCCGCCGGTCCGAGATCTCCACCAGCACGCCTTGCGCCAGTCACCGCCGCCCGTGAAGCTTCCGCTACTGCTCCCTGCTGCCGACGCCAACCATCTCAGCTCGCCGCCGGTGAAACCCCCTCGCGGCGCCTTCCCCGCGCCGACGTAGCCACCGGTCTCTGCTCGCGAGTCCCGACGACCACCGTTTGTCCCCGAAGCCCTACATCAACGAATCACAGCAAACCACACCCCCCCGCCGAACACCGCACCGCGCCACCCTCTGCTCAGTCCCCGCACCTGGTCGGAGCTCGATCTGCCGCACCAGAACGCTGACTCGCCCCCAACTTGTCTGCAACCCGCGATCCAGCAGATCCCGACCCGGTTCGCCGGTCTCCGCTGCTGCTGTGCCCACAAGCCACCTGCTGCCTCCCCTGTTTTTGTTGCAAGTTCGGTTATCACCTGAGCTTCGCCGGAGCTCCACCTTCATCCGAAGTTGTCCAGCAAGTTCAGTACTGTTGGTATCATTTTCTTTGTGCAGGTCACTTGAGGCTTGAGAAGGGTGAACTTGGCATCATTCCTCGCCGGTTTCCATCTTGGAGATAATTTTTCCGAGCTAGGTAAAATTTTTAGGCTAAATTTGGTTCGAGCGTTCGGGCTCATAGTTTTTTATTCTAACATTGATTTGTTTTGATTTATTCTTATCCGATTAGGAAATTTGTCATATTAAGTCATAATAATCAAAAATATTGAGCCGCGAGACGTCAGGTTAGATTTTTGACTATTTTGACTTTTCATGACAAATTCATGAATTACTTTGCATCATTGATTCATATTAAAATGCCATTGATTTACATGGATAGATTTTTATTTTAGCATGTTATTTTTATTTGCTCATCACATATCATGCATCAAATGTCATATCTAGAATTTAGATATTTAGGTCCATATGCATTTCATATTTAAAACTTTGCATTCTAGTTTTTTCTAAGATTCATGTAGAATTAGGAAAATGTTATTTAGGTTATATAGATTTCATAATGTGCACATTACATATTGCGTTTTAATTAGTGGGTTATAAGTTAATGTTTAACATTCTCATTATGTAGTTTTTTTAAAATATATATATATATAATGCCAAAAAAATTAACATTGTATCATTACGTTACTTTCTTTTTAATAAAAATTACTAGGTCATTTCAAATAAAAAAAGAAAACACAAAAGTCTTTTATTTGGTTAGTTAATAGGTTAGCTCATAATCAATCTCATTTCATGTCATCATTGTTAGTGTAGGTTGCATATGTATAAAAAAAAATCATTAAAAAATCATAAAAAGAACATGCATATAGAATTACGACGTCATACATCTCATATCATACAGCATATGCATATTTAGGATTATGTAAGTTAGATTGCATACATATTGTAATGATTTAAATTATGTCACATGAATTGCATCTCATATGTCGTTAAAATAAATTCATGCATATTAAGTTAAATTAAGATTGCATATAATTAACATTTTTAAAAGGAAAAAGAAAAATTAGGTGTCATGTCATTTAGAAATTATGTTTAGGGCATGCATTTTTATTAGCATTTTTTTATTGAATGTTATTTTATTGATTGTGCACCCGCATGACCACCATTTGCATGTTAGTAGCTTAAGTTAAAATTAATCAACATCGCTTGCAAAATATTTTTGAAATTAAAATAAAAGGTACCGAAAGGGCGTTAGATTAATCTAGCATAATCATGTCCCCGAACCTATTGAATCTCTGGTTCGCAATAGTAAAGTATTCTCCCATACTTTACTTGGGTTTCTAATCAGCCCTAATTGATTAGTGGCGGCTCCAAATAGAATTGCACGTTTAAATAGATTAATTTATATCAAGTCGCGATTGGTAGGACTTGGGAGGATCCGAGCCAAGTCTTAAGACTTAGTAATCCATTAGCCTAAACTTTAGGATTGCCCCTGAAAATTTTAGGTCACGACAAGCATGCAATATCGAGAAATATATTTTGTTGAGCCGTTGTCAAGGCATCATAGGTAATCTTTAGCTTTCCCAACACATCATGATGAGGTTTATTGCGTAGATCCTCTAGCATTTCTTCCCATATATGTTTGTCTTCCTGATCAAAAAGCGATGCACCTATTGCTTGAAGAGCTAAAGGTAGTCCACCCGCAATAGAGACAAGTTCTTTTGAAAGATTATAGAAACCAGCTCGAGGAAAGTTATCATTGAAGGCATGCCTACTAAAAAGTTGAAGTGCATCTTCGTTGCTCAACCCCTCCATTTCATAACCTTTGAACTGAAATCCCCTGAATTTCAAAACACTTTTGTCCCTAGTGGTGACAAATATTGTAGTTCCAGTATTAAAAGAATTCACTCCGATTAGTTTTTGGATTTGGTTGGGGTCATCTACATCATCCAATACAATTAGTACCTTCTTGTCGTGAATTGTTTGTTGAATCATGTCCATCCCATAATCAATGTCATGAATGTTCCAATTGGAATTAGAAATATCACGTAATAATTTTTCTTGCAGCTTGACTAAACTGTTGGTTTTCTCAGTTTCCCTTACGTCGGCAAGAAAGCTGCAGTTTTTCCCAAAATGAGGACATAGTTGGTTGAAGATAATATTGGTAAGTGTTGTTTTACCAATGCCGCGCATCCCATAAATTCCAATGAGCCGCACACCACCAGAGTTGTCTAATAAATTGTGGATGGCTGCTACGCGATCATCCATTCCAACTAAATCTTTGGTGACTTTTCTTTTTCTTATCCGAAGCCTATTCAAAACATATTCGACAACCTCCTTACTGAGGTGCCCATCGCTGCCACACAGTTGAACAGATTTGAGTTGAGAAAAGGTAACAAATTCATTTCCTTGCAAGTTGACCGACCATCTACTAAGTAATTGGGTGGGAACACAAGGTCAAAACTTTTTGGGAAGGCATCAACTATCATGGAATCGCCAGCTAATTATGATCGAATTTTCTAAAATAATGTCAATCCAAACACTTCCTATGTAGGGAACTTTGATCTTATGAATGAATAACATAATCAGAATATTTTATTGTTATGTCACAAGATCAAGAAAAAGGAGTATGGAAACAAGTGCTTCTTCCTTAAATATCTAACAGGTGTTCATCGGATCTCTTTCGTAGATCAATTTCATAGACTAATCGAAAGGTACATCCTAATCACTCAAGTGATGGAGCCAAGAATCTAATCTTGATACTATTATTGCACGTAAGAAAGAACGCCAAGCAACCAACCAATGAAAAACAGTGTAAAAAGAAGTGCTTTTGTTGTTTACCGAAATAAAAATACTAAACAACATTAAGTTCTGCAAGTTCATTAATTTGAATGTTCATCGTGTTCAAAGACGCTAAAAATTGAGGAGCTTGATGAATTGCAAACTCGAACATCCATTACAAATTTAAGTTGAAGGGATAGAGGAACAAAATGTTTGTATCTTTAAATCAAGTTGAAAAACCAAAATTACTACAAAAAAAAAGAGTAGAAGACTCAAAATATAAATGCGTGATGAATTACGGCAATAATAGATTTACTTATTTCTTTTGACATGGAAAGAACTTTATAAATGCAACTGCATGCAGTTCTATAATTAAAATCTCTAGCATACAGTAAAAATCTTAACACATACATGGATCAAGTCAGTATAAAAAAGATGAAGCCAAGCCAAATTTTTATACACTTGAAATGACGTCAAAAAGAAAATTTTAATTACCCATTAGGTTAGAAATTTTTTGGATATCCGTAATTTAAAAAAGTTCAAAGAAGAACTTGAGACTTCCTACTTAAATCTAGAGAAATTGAAGTTGAAAGATAATTAATGAACTTTTATTAGATCTATTGCTTGGTTGTTAAAAAATGTTTTCACGTTTACGGTCAAATGATTACCCTTCATATTTCTCCAGCTCCCATCCCTGGATGGCATCGACTTTCTTGAGAGCCTGTCTCCATGTCTCTACTTCCTCTGTTCTGAACTTCTTCTTCTGATCCTCCATCTTTTGCTCCAACTCTAATATGCCCTTGGTGTACAAATCTGTTTTCAGTTTCACATCATCAGGTTTTACATTATAAAAGATGGGCAATATCACCTTCTTATTCCCATCTTCTTCAGGTTTAGATAAGTTCTCCACCATCTTCGCAAGCTCGCGGAGGCACCAGTGATTTGAAGCATAGTTTGGGGAAAGGATGGTTATGTAGAGTTTAGAATCGTGGATCGCTTGCAGAAGATTGCTACTAAATGTTTCACCTCGTGGAAGCTCTTTGTTATCGATGAAAACGCGAATCCCAGCATCTACCAAGGCGTAGTAGAGGCTGTTGGTGAATCCACGGCGAGTATCAGGCCCACAAAAATTGAGGAACACCTGGTACTCAGCTCCTGATTTCGCCATGGGAGTTCACTTCGCACTTGGCTGGGTGATCTCTCTCTTCTAGAACTTTTCTTTTAACAGAAAGAGGAATTGCAAGAAGGATCAAAGAGACATGGTGAGACTAGATCACAACAACCTCACCAACATGAACTTGAAATTCAACAGAGTCAACACCATCAATTCCGGCAGATTCACCAACACTAGCAACAGATATCAAGCAATAACGAGAGAAGGGCCATTACACTGAGATGAGGGCGAGAAAGGGAGGCTAGGCCACAAGGGAGGGCCGGATGGGAGGCAGTGGCTGCGAGGGAGGTCCGGAGGCGAGGCTACTACTGTGATGCTGCGATGGATGGTCGGAGGCGAGAGCTCTGCTGAGAGGCGACCAAGAGTGAGATGAGGCGAGAGTCGAGAGGACTGTGCAAGGAGGCTAGGATTTATTTCTTGTATCTCTCTCAGTGAATTACTCTTTTGGAAGAGTAGAAAAAATACAAATAAAAATAAAATAATAGGGTTACCAGTCCGGATCCAACTGGGGAACAACTGAACCAATTATTTCCAGTTTGAAATTTTGGGAATGATATTGAAACTTTCATCAGAAATTACCTAAAACCGGCAGGTTGAATTTTGTCCAATTTCCATGGGACCTACTAGCAGACATTGTTGAAATACTTTTTCATCTAGCAAATCGTACCGGGTATAGGCAATTATGCGCAAAGTCGATGATGCTTTGCAGATCTTGATACGAGTCGATGACCTTAATATTAAAGTCACCAACAAGACTTTACAAATTTTTAGAGAACCGTTGAAATATTACTAATTTCATGAAGATTCGAGATATAATTTCAGAAAATTAAAAATTGACTTTGCTGACCAAAAGATCCTTA
This sequence comes from Eucalyptus leucophloia subsp. euroa, assembly GCA_017140325.1. Lineage (NCBI taxonomy): Eukaryota > Viridiplantae > Streptophyta > Magnoliopsida > Myrtales > Myrtaceae > Eucalyptus > Eucalyptus leucophloia. Next base: position 66,994,240 of record CM029475.1, read on the forward strand.
GTTTAGGAGGATTCGGATTTATCTTGGAGACCGTAAGATCAGTTAAGACATAAACAACAATGGTTATATATAATTTCCAACTAAGAGAGAAATGACCTTACTATAAAAAAATTTAAACACTTGCTTTTGAATTGTGATCAAAATATATTGTGAGTCTGTGACCACTAGTCAAGGATTATTATTAGAAAGTCTTATGATATGAGAAATAGTATTTTGAAAATGACAAAAATATTATGTATGGATATTGAATTTAACTAGTAACACATCAATTAATTGTTACTACTCATTGGGGAGTATTTTTAATGATCTTTTGGCTAACTCGAAAAGAAGGGATAGATATTAAATATATAGCTCACTAGTAGAGCGTTGGCTTTATTCCAATGCTCCAAAGAAATGAGTAAGCAACTTATAAAATGATAAGAGGAGTAGCTAAGATTAATAAACAAAGTGAAATGGCCTTAATATTTGAAGCAATTTACAAACATGCCCTTCCCAATCATACAAAGAAAATCACTTCTTCACTTTCCCTGCAAGCACAGAGGCTTTATAAACCACATTTCCCACCAGCTTCGTACCACCCTAGGCCATCTGAAACTCCTTACCAGTCCCTCCTTCACTCGACAGCTCCACTTTCAACCCAAAAAGAAAAACGAAAAACAACTCCACTTCCCGATCTTTCACCATCGTCACCGCGGACCACGACCTCAGAGATCACTAGAATCCCTCAAAAGAAATCTCGTATTTTTCTAATCGATAAAATTAATTGATGCGTAAACAATAACTTCATGAAAACAAAAAACAAAAAATCAACATGCGTAATTTATGGTAGATTGCTTGAACTCAAATATGAAGGCCTCTTTGTAAAGACCTTATTAATTGCTAAAAAAATTTCTTCTCTAGTGAATATTATGTTTTGGACCTAAGCAAGTCCTTAAAATGCTCAAGGGGAAAAAACAGGTGGGAGAATCGCCCAGGAGTGAGAGATCTCGCAATGTCATTCATGTATTCCCGATCTGTCAAAAAGACAAAGATAGATAAAAAATTAGGAGTCTTCACGATTGTAAAGGTAGATATCAAGCTAAAACGAAAGTTTTGGATAATAGCCTCCCACGCTTAGGACGAGTAAGGGCAAGTAAAAAACCCACTACAAGAACAGCATGCCTTACGGCATTGTTGCATAACCGACAGGCTGATTCTTGTACCTCATAAGTCTTAGAGCAAATAGCCATAGGGTGCAACACTTTTCCAATACGAGATATTTAGCTATAAATAGGTTACTTGTGAATCATTGTAAGTAAGCCAAAAAAAAAAAAAAAACGCAAAGGTTTAGAATTGTAGTATGAGCATTTGCATTTCAATAAGAAAGTCCTCCCTATAGTCTTTATTTGTGCTCTTGTCCCAATTTTCCAGGGTTATTCTTCTTTTGATTCCAATATTTGATATCAGAATTAGAAATGACATCTACCAATTGCGTTCAATTATAACTTATTAAGCTAAACGAAAAAAATTTCAATAACTAGTCCGTTTAGATTATTGTTCTTTTCAAATTGCAAGATTCATAAAATTTGATAAAAAAAAATGATTATGCTAAAGTGACTGTTAAATTAATATCTGAGTTTGAATTCTGATGTTAATTTATTAAATTGAATTTGTGGAGAAAGATTTGTCTTATCGGATTAGAATTCGGACGAAGAAGCTCCACTTCGTTGGATTAGCTCCACTTCGTTGGATTTGTTTGTGGCCGTGCCAAAAAAAAAGGGGGCTCATTTATTCTATGAATATTTATTTATTTATGGGGTAAAAAATTATATCTCTGAGAGGAAAGAAAGAGGTGTACGTTGCCATTCTTGAGTAGTGCTCGCCTGTTCGGTGAATAAAGGTTTGACCGCGTGAGGGACCCACGGAAAGAAAAGAAGTTGTCCTCTCGCTGTCTCCTGCAGAAGCCGTACAAAAAGAAAAATACTACGAAGTAGGGAAAAATTCAAGAACACGCAACGTCCTTGATTTTTCAGGGGTGCGAGAAAAGCTTTAGCTTGGGGTGAACACTATGATTTTTGTGCTGTGAACTTACGTCTAATTAAAGTTATTTATTTACGCACACTTTAGTCATATGTCCAAGGAAATTCGAATATATAAATGATTATAACTCTGATTATCATATTATAATAAATTATTTAATATTGACTCTTCTCGTTAATGTAGATATCAATGTTCGAACTGTATCACATAAATATTTGGTGTCTTATTATTTCTCATTTATTTTTTTTGATATTTTCATATTAACTTAATTTATAAAATCTTGTCATTTCAGTGTTAATATTACAACAGTGACCAATGCTGAAGCATTCAATACTTTAAGAAAGGAGGAGGATGATTTATTGGAGGAGTCCAAGAGGAAAAACTAGTATGCATTATATGTGACCTTTCAAGCTATAGAGCAAACGATATTTGAAAAAAATATTGAGTGTGGAGACCGTAAAAGTAGTGTGGATATTTTGCAAAACTCCTATAAAGGTGACGATTGTGTCAAATAGGTGCAACTTAACCATTTTAAGGTGATTTTGAATCCTTACACATGAATGACCCTGAATCAATCTCAGTATATTTTGATCGTGTGCAAACCATCATCAAACAATTGAGGGTTAATGATGAAGACTTTCAAGATGTGTGAGTCTTAGGAAAAAATCTTGTGGTCTTTGATTGAAAGATTTGGTTACATGATTGCAGGGATCAAGGAAGGGCAAAATGTGTCAACCCTAACGTGGGAGCAATTGATGGGTTCGTTGCACTCACGTGAGCAAATAATGAATCAAAAGCCCGTTAATTCAAATCTCAAGCAAGCATTGCAAAGTTGGATCGCTTCATCAAGTTAAGGAAGCCATCAAGGCGATCGAGGTCATGGAGAAGGCCAAGGTAGAGGTAGAAATTCAAATTCCACCATAAAATATAAAATATAAGACAAATCAATAATCAACCTTTTTTTTATAATTTAATCTTAAAACCTTTTTGCATTAATATTAATTGAATCCACTTAATCAATTTTGACCAAAAATTGTCAATATGGACTTCACTTATCTTGCATGACACAACAGCCAATGCGAATATTTTTAAATAATATTTTAATAATTTTCTGAATTTTTGTATAATTATTTTGGTTTTTTCTGTCATTTATTTATTTTATTTTTAGCTAAGGGCCGGCAAGGGCTGCTGGCCGACCCTCGCAGGCACTGGGCGCTCGGCAAGGGCCGCAACTCCCTCGCTGTGGCGACGAGAGCGTGGCGGCCCCCGCCCAATGCCCTCGTTGGGGCTGGTGAAAGCCTGGCCAGAAAGAGAGAGAGAGAGTTGGAAGACAAACAACGAAGAGTCTCCGGCCAGCGAAGAAAATAGGAGCCACCTCGACGACGTGTCTGGAGGGGTTGCGGTGCCACAAGGTCCTCCGCGCTGGCGGCCCAACAGCCGAGTCCGTCGTGCAGATCAAGACCGAGTTTCCGATCTACGACCTGGTCGAAGAGGTCGAGTACGACGGGCTCGTGGCCAAGCGTCGCGAACAAGAGGACTGGACCAGAGCCGGAACTAATTGCTCCCCTGATGTAGTATCGAAAGGTCAGAACTCCAAATACTTATGGGTCCACTTCTATTTATCTTTATTTTTACAGCAGTCTTGTGGAGCTTGTTGAATTCGTAGGTTAAAAACGGTCTTGCAGGAGAGAATGTTAAGAAAAAGAAGACGGTGAAGAAAATTGCCCCGTCTTTGCTACATGATGCAGCAGTATTAATGGAAAAGCAAAGGTTGTCTTCAAAAAAATAAAAAGAACAGAAAAGGAAAGAAAAAACAAAATAGAAAATTCAAAAAATATTATAAAAAATATCGACGTCAATGTCAGTCGTGTCACATAAGATAGCCGTGTCCATATCAGTAATTTCCAATTAAAATTGATCAAATGAACTTAATTGCTGTAAATACATTTTATACTTCAAAATTGAATTGGTACCAATATAATAAGTATATAAATTTTTTGATATTATTTCCGACTAAATGGCTAGATTTAATCTAATGTACGAAAACTAATACACAATATTATATAATCACAGATCTCGAAAATAATAAGATGAGTTGTTCATCCTTTTACAAGCTTCTCACAAACGTGGTTAATGAATGTATATTGGCATATATCTATCCTTAGAAATGAGTTTTAATAGCTTTGGGAAAACACACATATACATGTGGCGACATGAGACATCTTATCTACTTATATGCGTTGATCTATTACATTTAAAAGTTATTGGGGGTGCACCCGATTCATGTGAACCATCGACTTCAGTAGACCTCCAAGGGACTCAAATAACGAGATAGCTTATGTAAATTAGGTGAATGCAAAAATTGCTCAATTCCATTCGTGTCAATATTTGGAACTTATCAGCTACCGAAAGAAAAAAAAAAACACATTTGAGACTTATCTTTACATTTCAAAGGAATATCCAATGGTAAGTGCAATCTTCTACTTTTAATGAAAAAATTCCCTATAATTCCACACCTACATTTTTTTACTTTTAATATAACAAATCCAACGGTTGTTCAACCTCGTCAAACTAATCCGTGAGAAACCATGCCTAAATCTAAATAAACAATAATAATGTATATGATTATAGATAAACAAAAGAGTTATTTATGATAATTGATATTCGTCAAGTAATCAATCACTATTTCTAAATTCCCAATTTAAAGTCAACATAATCATCAAGCATTCTATAAATCACTCATCTTCCCAATCTTATAACAAATTGTGTTTATAATCTCTAAATAATCATATGTTTAAACATTATCTTTTTTTAGGTTTGTCCACCAAACCAACGACTATACATTAAATGAAGACAACTAATGAGCTAATGCTAATTAAAAGACACTGCATTTCACATATTTGAATTTGACTCCATTTGTCGTAAAAGACTCGTGTGAGCAACTTCGCAGCAGGTGCAGCATCCAATTTACAGTCACGTCCAATTTACAGTCAACAAATTTGATGGACGGTGGAGGACATTATCAGTACAAGATCACATGGAGTTCCTTCTTTTTTCGTGCTTTTCACATGGCTGTGTCTGTGTAGAAAATTCAGAGTCAATAAAGTTATGGAATAAATTAGAGGACATTTTCATTACAAGAGCACATGGAGTTTCGTCTTCTTCGCGACACCAGTTCCGAATCTACTTTTGAACTTCTGGACAAATGAAGAAAAGATCCTCTAAAATTTGCTTCGGAGTCATGAACAGGAGGTGCTACGACGACCAATCAACGATTATTATTAAAAAAATTTTGTTATCGAGTCCTTTCTAAACACTTATTAATCATTCCACACCAAATAATAAGTGACTTTATTAATTATGTATAATATAAGAAAAAGAGTATTTTGAAAATGACAAAATTTTTATGTGTGGATGTTTTTTTAACCAGTAAAGATGGACATTCGTTGGTAAAATCATTATTAGAAAAAAATTATACTTTAAATATTTGCATTTGACCCCATTTGCAATAAATAGAAAAACGTGCATGGGCAACTTCGCAGGTGCAACTTTCAATTTATAGTTATTAAAGTTGATGCCTTTAAAAATAATAAGGTGGGGACTAGTTAGAAAAATGGACACAATAGCACATGCAGCTGTACCCCTTCTTTCGTCGGATAGAGATGTACATTTCTTTTTCTTTTTTATCTTTTTCTCAAAACAGTCGTACCTTTTCTTTCTTTTTCCTTTTTTTTTCTTTTCTCAAATAATTGTACCTTCTCGTGCTTGTCCCGTGGGTATGGAAATGTGGACGGCATCTGCTCTAAATTCAATTTTGTACTTTTGGATTATAAATAATATGATTCTCAAACATTTAATCTTTATTATTGTTCTCTAACAATATCTACAGTTGGACATAATTAAAATCCCACGGTTGTCCTGTGTTTCTGAGTCATATTGATGATTACTCGCGGTTTACATAAATTTATCTTATGCAACATAGGTCTGAGTAACTTTCACTTTACACTTGGTTTGCAGATATGATATTTAAAAAAGAAAAGAAAAAACGCGGTTCTCGGAGACAATCAAAGTCCTTCGCACCGATAGCACGCATACATAAAACCCGGCCCATACCAAGGATCAAAATTTAAGCTCACCTTGAGTGTAGTCTTGTCTTACAGGCCTTGTCATTATAAAAGTTCGAACAATTCAGCCCAAAGCTTTAGCCCATGAAAAGTAAAAAACAAGCCCACGTTTACTGAGAAAAGCCCAAACCTTTACAAGCTCAGCCCGCTTCATTATAACTTCTTTCTTTCTTTCGCTTTCGATCCTCCGCCGACAACGTCGCCTGGCCTCCTTCGGCGCACGCGCTCGTCATGCTCAACCAGCGGCTCCCCCCGATTCACTCCTCTGCTCAACTCGCACGGTTACGTATGTGTGCTGAGGGGGGCGCGATTTGCGTGTACAACGAAATGCCTGACTTGAGACAGGGAGAAAACTGCCATAGATGGAGCTCCATTGAGCTCAAATTTGTCATTTCAAGCTCTACCTTACTGGACTATGGCAACGAAACTGAAGCCAAGTCTTCTGGGTTATCGGATTTTCTATTTTCGATTTTCGATTCAATCGTCGCGCTGATTTCTCGTTTCTTTTGTATTTCCAGCAGTTCTATCCTCACTTCTGAAGCTCCTCTTCATCAACGGCGACATGGCTATAGAGCAGCACCTCGGCAGCTCCCTCTCGGATAAATCCACATCTTCCTCTTTAACCCGCGAAAGACCTTCTTGGATTCCACTGAGCAATTCACTTTTTCCCATATTCTCAGGCTACGGACAACCACAGTTTCCGTTGCAGGTTCCTGATTTCACTGCTACTCCCTGGACAATCTGTTCGCCCCTGCTCGCAGTTGCTGCTACCGAAGAGCTTGTAAAGTGATCATTTCTAATTGTTTCATTGATTCCCGTCCTAGAAGCCGTACCTGTGTTTGCCTTATTCATATCTGATCAGTAACCATCCCAGGTCATAATCCTTTGCTAGATCAAACTAAATTTGCTTTGTTTTAAATGATTGCGAATGAAAACATAGCCGAGAAGTTTGGTTACGGGTTAAGTGAAAATAAAGGTTCTATTAATGATTTAAATATGTTGATGATTTTGTGATAGCCTAGATGTGAATCGTAGCTTCATTACTGCATATGGACTTCATGGCAGGGAATTGTATGCATCCTGTAGAGACGAGTGAAAATGGTGGCAGTGAAATACAATTCGTGCTGGACAAGCCCCAATACACATTTTTTTTTATAACAAGCAGTGTCGTGGAGTGGTAAACCAATGAGTCTTTAGCAATATCAGCAAATACAGATTCGTGAAGCATGTTTCCACAAATGAACTCTCGTTGACGTAATTAGAAATGCATACACCGAATTGGAACAGAATAAACTAAGATTCAAACAAATTCGTCAGATAAACAGGGCACTTGCATGCCATTGTTTGGTTGTGGATGGAAAAGATGAGCGAATTAACAGTTGATCTATTGAAAATGGAAAGAATAAAACCTGGTAAGAACCAAATCAGACGGAAAAAACTGAGGCACTTTCGCTCCTCGGACTTTGAGACCCGAAGGATGTGGCCATTCGACACTCTTTCAACTAATAGTCATAACCTCTATTGAAGGAGAAAAGAAGCCAAGTCTGACATGCTTGACAGAGATAGGGTATCTGCATATCAGTTGAGCACAATGTCTGAGCTTGTATAAATCGGCAACTAACAAGATCATTTGAACTGCCCTTTATGTTCAATTCTATTCTAATGGAGTCAAAAGAGGACACGGAAATTTATAGCTTACACTGTGCCGGCAAGCATTAAAGCCTTGTACACAATGCCCCTGACCAAATCAGGACCACTCCACGCATCCTCAAGCTCTCTCACTACATCGTCGGATAACGGATCAACACCTCGTTCCTTAGCCGTAGTAACTGCGAACCATGACCTTAACACCCTCGGAAATCCTTCAAAAGAGAGATCCTTCGGTATATCCAGTGGCAACGGCTCACCTTCACATCCCAACCCCACACTCTCGAACGGGAAAGGAAGTTTCTCGTAACCATTGAATATATGCTTTATGTTGGGGTCCCAAAAGGGCAGCGTAGTTTCATGGAAGCGTTTCATGACCGGATCAAATGTAGAGCTCACTCCAATGCCATTGAAGCACCATACTGCCACCACACCTCCCGGCTTCCAGAGCAGACGGGTCAAGAGGGAGTAGAAATTGGGTAGGTCGAACCAATTCACCGCTCGAGCCACCGTAATTAAATCCACTGAATTTTCACGTCCAATTAAGGTCATGATTTCGTCGTTGGAGATGGGTATTGGGGTGTGGACGTAATGGACCCTCGGATGCTGCATCGCACATTTTAGCTGGGCTGTGCTCGCATCAGTGGCGATCACCCAGTCATAGTGCTGGGCTACCTATTTTACAAGCAAGTGCAGGGCATATGAACGGAGTTGTAAGTGACGAACAATCTGGAAGTAATGAAATTCGATTGAATAAATCAAAGAGGAAAGAGAAGCCCATTTTAAAAAGACAAAAAAGGGAGAAGAAGCCTGGAAGACTCTGAGACGGGTTGAACTTCAGTTTTAAAGTCCACATTCGAAACAACGCAAAGGATTTGAGATCAATTACGTGGAACTGGAGGATGACCACCTTCAGTTAGTGATTAGGAAGCAGTACGCAGCCTATCCAAGCCCCAAGCAAAATCATATCGAATAAATCAACTTCTTATCAATGAGCCGAGTTAAAAGTAGTATATGAGGATTCAGGTAAAATTCACCTAGGATGAGCTAATCTTCACTCATTCTCTACACCCTATGTTTAGTCAATTACTTCCAAAAGCAAAAACAAAGGAAAAATATTCATACATGGCGAGTGCTCGAATGAATGATTCTCCTCAAAATTCCTCTTCAGCGAGACATGCATTTGATATGTATTTAATCATAACAAGTGTCGAATTTCACACGATCTACAATCATGTCTGGTCTAGCCCATTTTTCTTTTTGCAAAATCCAGAAAATCTGCTCACACCGTCACGGCTCCCGATCAATGTTGGGTTCCATCGTATCAAGACAAACAGTAAACTTGCTCCTAATCTTGCACACAGAAGAGAGAGAGAGAGAGAGAGAGAGAGAGAGAGAGAGAGAGAGAGAGAGAGAGGACTCACACTGAGGGCGGCTTGGCCATTGCCGGCGCCGACGTCCCGAGCGAGGGAGTGACGAGGAGTGCGAGAAGCGAGCATGGAGTACTAGTGTGCCGAGTATGTCGGACGAGCGTCCACGTACATCTCCGCTTGCTTGTCGAACAGACCCCCGATCTCCTCTCTCCCCTCCCGATCTGCCCCTGCTCGCATTGCCCTTGCCTTGGGTCTTGGTTTCTGCTCTGTTCATTGCACTCCCTAATATTCAACTCTAGACTTGCCCGATATTTGAAAAAGAAAAGTTGGGAAATATCAACAAATGATGCGATTTTCTAATCATCATTTCCTCTATATTTTAATTGCACTTTTTAATAAAAGGAATATAGTGTATATCCATTTATTACGCTTTTAGTTTATTGGGGAATATTACCAAAAAAAAATCCTAAAAATATTATATGAACACCAATTCAGTTTTAAACTATAAATATTTTGACAATTTACTAATATAATCCTTCCAATCAATTTTGACCAAAAATTGACAACAAATACCGTCCCGTACTAACGTGAATAATTTTACAATTATTTTTCATTTTTCATTTTTTTTCCTATTGTGGTAGGTGAGGACAGGGCTTGAAGCCTTCACTAGACCTTAGCAATTGCCTTCCCTGCAATTGGCAAGGGCTGCAAACCTTGCCAATAGCTGATCATACCAAGTAGAACGATGTCTGTTTTACTAGTTTCCGGCTAAAATTAGGCAAAAAGTCTATATTGACAAATTGTTGAAATATTTATAATTAAATTGGTCAAATCAAAAAGTTCAAACTAGATTGACATTTATATAATAGATTTATGATTTATATTTGTATTTCCAAAAAAAAAAAAACTAAATGGAAACTTCGATCTCAAACTTTTATGAAAGAATTCCCTAAACACTCGTGCCTATATTTCCGCTATTAATATAGCAAATCCACCGGCTAACCATTGATAACTTCCCAATTTGAGTTCAATATAATCAGCGAGCATTCTATATAGAGCACTTATCATTCCATTATAATAACAATTTATGTTTGTCTTCTCAAAACGATCATATCTTTACACATGATTTTGCTTCCATATCGTAGGTTTGTCCATCAAGACAGGACTATACATTTTGACAATAAATGAACACAATAAAAGACATAAAGTTAATGTAAAGATCTTTGATATATATTGGCCGCAAATTGAATACTGCCGCCTATAAGAGGGAGAATTACCAAAAAAGTCTTAAACCTATTGCAATTATACTAATTCAGTTCTAAACTTTTTTTTTTGTCAATTTAGTCCTAAACCTTTTATAATTGTGCCAATTTAGTCCATCAGGCCAAAATTGGCCAGCTGGTACTGACATGGACACTAGCGGCAGATAGCTGGCCGACAAACGCTGATGTGGCAATTTTTAAATTTTCTTCTTTTTCGAATTTTTAAATATTTTTTAAAAAAATTTAATTCTTTTTTTCCTTTTTTTTCCCCGACATTCTTCTTCCTCTAGCCGGCCAAAGGCGAGGGTCGGCAAGGGCGAGGCCCTACAGCCCTCGCCAGTGGTTGGCGAGGCTCCTCACTGCCATTGCCATCGAGGCTCGAGGAGGCGGCTAGGGTCCTAATCAGCAACATGCGAAAAGCCATTGAAGATGATTATGCAGAACAAAGATGAAATGGGGGCAAACGACTCCCAGAGGGTTGGGCACCGGAAATCGTGGCCGGCCATCAGCCGAGACACGACTCGGCCTCCTCGATTTCTCTCCCTCTCTACCCTCTGCTTTCAGTGATCTGGCCAGCCAAGACGGCGGTGCTGCTGGCCTCCGACCTCCCCAACCGCACGGCCACGACGATGGCGGCAACGAGAGTCCCAAAATACGAACAAAAGAAAAGGCCAAGCGAGCGTGAAAAAGAAAGGAGCAAAGGATGGCCGAAGGTGTCCCCACTTAGCACCCCCACTTAGCACTACGATCGGGCTAGTTCTCTCGCTCGAGAAGTCTCTTTTCTCCAGATCTCTCTCTCAACCACGATTTCTTCCTCCTCGGGCCTCAGTGGCAATGGCGGCGAGGAGCCTTGCCGGCCACTGGCAAGGTTGACCCTCACCTTGGCTGGGTGAGGCCCTACCGGATCTGGCGAGGCTCGGCCTTGCCCAACCTTGGCGAGGGCCGAGCTCACCGAATCTAGTGAGGCCTCACCCTCACTAGTGGTCGGCAAGGCTGACCTCACCGGCCCTCGCCTCTGGCCGGCGGGGGCGAGCCTCGCCAGCTAGAGGAAGAAGAAGTTAGAAAGAAATATATATATATATATATATATATATATATATATATATTTAAAAATATTTTAAAATTCGAAAAAAATATTAAAAAATTGCCACATCAGCATTCACCGGCCGGATGTCCCCCGCCGGTGTCCACATTCGCACTGGCCCGCTAATTTTGGCCGAATGGACTGAATTGGTACAATTGTAAAAGGTTTAAGACTACTTTGCCCCAAAAAAAATGTTTATGATTGAATTGGCACAATTACAATAGGTTTATGACTTTTTTGGTAATTCTCCCGCCTATAAGATGACAACAAATCATTATTTGGATCTCAACTTCGTGTATTATGAAAGTTATTGATATACGAAATGAAAACTCTAGACGGATTGAGCGATAGCTTACACGTCGACCCAGCAACTCATTTAATCTCATTGTTTTTCTTCGGCTTTTGGATGTACAGGACGAACGCGACAGGATCAAACGCCATAAAAGACAGAATTACATGGTAGGAAGTGCGACTTTGGGCTAGACAAATGCAAACATACCAAGTGCAATATTTGTTGGGACATCTTCCTCATTCGAGATCAATCTTGACAATAATTCCGAGATTCGTTTGGTTCATTGGACTTGAGGAGTCCTAGCTAGCCAAAACCTAGCAAGAGTGCATCTGGTTTAAGCTAGTGCATCGTTATCAATTTTAATAGTAAATTTAATATAGAGGTTACTCTTAACTTAGCACGATTTTGACACTAAACTAATGCAGATTTTGGTGTGCATGTAAGATATTTGGTCAGATTCGTTTTGCATAATCTTTGCTCTCAATGTTATTCTATTCTTGTTCAGTTGAGTAAATCTATTTCCATATGATAATGTGTGTACGTAAGGGTGAGCATGGTCCGGGTTGGTCCGGGCCACCCCCTAACCTTAGGACCAACCCGTACAGTGTTGGTTCTCAATTTTTAGGACCGAGGACCGACCCTATTGAGCCTGGAAAAGGACCGGACACATTGGGTCGGTCCGGTTCCAGGGTCAACCCGGGACCGATCGATAATTTTTTTCGTCTTACTTTTTATACTCCCTAAAAAAACAAACCTACAAATTCAAATTACACATTTATCGATAATGCGGTATTGTGCAACTAAACTATAAATACCAATACATATTTAGCAAATTTAAGATGACACAATAATAGAAATTTCGTACCTGCTAACCGCTCATCGAGATATGGGACAAAATGGAAAGTTCTTGTAATAATTTATCTTTAATATTCATAACACCATATGCAAAAGCATTTTCCTGCATTTGATCATGTAGAGTCCACTCAATCAAAAAATGTACTTCACACCGCTTGACTAGCATTTGATCATGTAGAGTCCACTTAAGCAAAAAATGAGCATCACACCACTTGACTAGCAAATCATCGTAGCAATAGCAATTGCAGTACTATTCTACTCTTCAAAAACTTCTACCATTTGACACAAATTGAAAAGTAAAGTGCAGCTGAAATTTATTAGTAAAATACAATTAAACTATAAAAAGTTCAAAATACTTAATATAAACCATGAATATATAACTTCACATCTTGTTAATTCACTTGATCTTCTAATCACCTGAAAACAAAACAAACGGCACATAATTAATACTCAACAAAAGTTTTAAATTGAAATTACTATTAGTGCTATTGATAGAACATCTCAATATAATATAATATAACAGACATTTTACTTAGGTTTGAATATATAAAAAAATTATATATAATATAATATAATATACGGGGTTGGTCGGGGTTGGACCAACCCAAAACTCTTAGGACTGAGGACCAACCCGCACAGTGTTAGTCATGGAATTTCAGGACCAAGGACCGACCTAGTCCCCTTGGGAACCGGACCAGGACCGACAGGGTTGGGCCGGTCCAGGGTCGGTTCAGGGTTGACCCTAGACCGCTGCTCACCCCTATGTGTACGTGCGAAATGTGTTGGCGTTCATCTCAAGCAATATCATTCCATGATGTTTTAGTTTCGTCACTAAAACTTTTATGGGTCCATCTTGTTTATGGGTCCATTTTGTTGGCTAATCTAGCAAATTCCATGGCAATCTAGTGCAAAATGTTTTTTGAAGAGACAATCAGAAGGAGGTTTTTTTTTTTTTTCCCGAGGTCTGAAAACGTAAATGCTATTCCCTTAGAAGTATTTAGTGAATACAAGTTTAAAATTTCAGAGCAAATCAAGTTCCAAAGGGCTTGAGGTGGATAAATAATCCAATTACTAGGACTTTTCTTTCATTAGGCTTTGGCGACCTAATCGGCTATTTTGTTGGACTCCCCGCTGCAATAGGCTAACTTAAGGCCTGCAAAACTCAACATCATATCGTATTTTCTCCCAATTAGTGCATCCATTGTACTCCCTAGTTCAGTTGATTTGTGATTGATAAGGCTCTTATTAGATCTGCATTGTCTGACTCAAGACTTAAACGAAGCTTCAGTTCATGCGGAAAGGGAGAGGAAGACTAGGATTTCCACCATAATTAAGCACTCCACCTGCGAGGCGGAGCTAGCATGTGCTAATCTTGCAAATCCGTCTACCAATTAACCCATGGAGTCTCGACAAATGCAGGCGATGGCTCCTTCCAATGATTCGGCAACAAAGGAACCGTCATGTTGATCTTTAGAGTGCGTGGATCGGAGATATTTGAGAATGTGGAAAATTAAAGCACAAAGAAAATAGCAGACGTTTCATGACATTTCTATGGGAAAAAGAATGGCCCAATTGCAATCCAAACCCACAAGAGAGAATTATCTGGTTCAGGTTTTGCCGCTGCGATACTTGTTGTTCGCTGCTATGTGCGCACACGACATCACTGGAGGCGTTGGCGATAGTTCGAGCCCATCGAAAAAATCACGTGGCCTTGTATGCACTGCTCGTGAATAAAAAACTCTCATAAAAGATTTAATCATAACCTTGGACGTGTGTCGTGCACGTGAACGTGGCACAATATGCCGGCCATCTTGGGATTTGATTGATTGCCGTCGCAATTGGGGTCCTGTTCTTGATTTGCAACAGCGAGAGATTGGTCGTGCAAAGATCAAGATCCTCGCATTAAAATTCATGAAATGATGGAAGTCCTAAAATTGGATTTTGAGTTGTCATAAACAGCACATTGGAGTTGATAGCGGCTGATCTCGTACCTACCCGCTCATCACAGCTTCTTTTGTGTAATTCAAGCACTATCGAGCATGGGAAGTGTAACTACCCCACTCCATCTCACACGAGACAAATCTTCAAGGAGTATCCGGTTTATGAAATTCGTGGCTCGTATATATCACTTCAGAAACGCTCATGAGTCATGCTTGCACCGCAAATTCCACATACGTATTTGAGCGTACACAATAAAATATTGTTTCGATCAACAATAAAATATTGGGACAACCAGAAAATTATTAGTCTTGTAATTTGTTTCGATCACAATAAATATTACGTAGACAATAAAACAACTAAGAAAGTCAAATATTAAAGAGCACGCACAAAATATATATATCACTTGGGACAACTTTAAAATCATTAGTCCTTTTTGATTATTTTCTTCATAACTTGTTTCGATCACAATAAAATATTGAGTACACAATAAAAGGACTAAGAAAGTCAAATATTGAAGGGCACATGTGAAATGCACATTCTTATTCCAACGTTAAAGAGCATGCGCCCAAAAACATATCACTTGGGACAACTATAAACTTATAAGTCCTTTTCAATCACTTTCTTAATAACTTGTTTAGATCACAATAAAATATTACACAATAAAAGGACTAAGAAAGTCAAATATTGAAGAGCACACACAAAGTGCACATTCATCCAACGTTGAAGAGCGCGTGCGAAATACATATCACTAGGGACAACAACATTGTTACAATTTTGAACGAAATCTGTTCTTTCTAATCTTGTATAGAATGAAAGAAAGCTTTACCGACCAAAAAAACAAAAAACAAAAAGAATCATATGCAGCCTTGTTCTCGGAACCCTTTCTTTTGTGTTACTTTAGACCGCCACTTAAGGTTGTATCAGAGGGAGGACGCAAAAGAGAAGTGCACAGTAAACAATGTTTCTAACTTTCTGTCACCATGGGCCCTTTGATCTACCTTCTCCTTTTGCTTACGTTTTTACTTATTTCATTGATTATTGATGAATTCTCTTTTTGCCTAAAAGCCGTCCTGCATGGATTTGCGTTCATTCTTTTAGTAAGGCAAGCGTTTTTCAATTGCTGTCTTCAATTGGTCCTTCAAAAGACCATCACATCGACTTGGACAAATTGTACATGAGATTGAATACATTAATTCCTTTCCTAATGAGGATAACGACACAAATAGTTCCTAAAATTTGGCTCAATAGATAATGTGGTCCTTGAATTATATGAAAATATTCAATACTGTCATTTCATTATTTTAAGTCCAGGAATAATATTGAACATTTTCATATAGTTCAGACACTAATTTGAACATGTATAAAAAGTTTAAAGATCATATCAAACAAATTAAAAATTTAGGGGAAGACAATATAAATTGTACTAAATTTTATGGGCCACATTAAACAAATTAAAAGTTCATAAATCACATTGCATATTGATCAAAGTTTATGGACCATTTGTGTTATTTTCCCTTCTTAATCCCAATGAGATGGACTTGTTTTTGTTTATATACTATAAAGACAAGTAAGAATGTCGGCAATGAAATTATCTTATAGGATGGACAAGAAGCCTTGACTAATTGGGCCTGCCTTCACAGACAAAGTGGAGTCGGTCATAATGTGATCAACAATGAAAAAGCAAGAAGAAGAATTGTGGGAATTTCCTGTTTGTCAAAAGGCAAAGGACGAAGGATTTGGTCTAGAAAAGGAACATTAGTACCGTTTTTATGGTTTTTAAGTGTCATAGAGTGTTTAACCGATGAGTCTCAAACAATATCAGCAAAGACATATTCATGAAGCATGTTTCTACAGGGGGAAATTTCGACATAATTAGATGCATACATGGAGAATTAGAATTGATTAACAAGTAAGATCCAAACTAGTATGTGATATAAATAGGGGCACTTGCACACCATAGTCGTTTTATGAAGGGAAAAGAAAGGAGGGAATTAACATCTGAACTATCGAAAAGGAAAATAATAGAAACTGATAAGAACCGAAAGAGACGAGACACTATGGTCGCTTTGCCAATCAGCTCTTGAGACCGGAAGGATTGGGCATCAACAATCTTTCAGCTGCTAGCCATAGTCATCTCGCCACATGTTTTGAAGGGAAAAAAGAAGCCAAGTACACCATTTTGTTCCATCACTCACCTCCTCTTCGGCCTCTTCATCAATGCCCTCTTTCTTGTCCCCGTTGTTGCAATTGCATTCGCCTTCGCCTTTGCCTTTCGCCTTCCTCCTTATTGTCATTGTCCACAAAATGAACCCGCGAAGGCCCATGAGATAACCACAGAACCTCTTGCGCATTGTCGTCCTAGTAGCCGTCATCATCCTCGCCGTTGTACTGACCCTCGTCACCAGCTTTATCGCTATTGTCTTTTGTGTCGTCATCGTATTCATTGTTGTTGTAGTCATCACCGTCATCTTGCTAAGATTTGAAATTATCATATTCAAGGTGGATTAAACATCTTAAGAAGAAAAGGTCAAAATCCCCAAATATCATATTACTTTACATTAATCCCTAGTTTGAACACCCAAACTCAAGCAACTAACAAGAATCAACATAATCTCTTAATTCTATCCAAATTGATTTATAGAAATTATTGACGTGATTTTTTCCTGGCAATTAGTTGGTACTCAGATTTGGAGAAAGTAGGGCAAAGCAAAGGATAGAGATGTGCAGAAAGCCCTTCTTTTGATTTAAACCTGATAGTTAATAGATGCATACAGCTTGCAATTAACTATCCCTAGATTTAATTTCAGCTTTTCAAAAAATTCACATGAGTTTTGAATAGAGAATAGTCAGTTGAGTTTTAGGTTGTTGTCGTCTCTTACATTTGGTTCGCCTTCTTCATCATCCCTCTCCTCATCCTCATCCTTGCCCTCATCGTCATTGCCGTCGCCATAGCTGTAACTGTAGCCGTCACCTTCGCCTTCCTCATTGAAATTGTCATTCTCGACATTATCATCCACGGAACCAACTGGTGAAGGCCCTCGAGATGATTGAGAAAGCTCACGCATAATGTTGTCCTCGTCATCCTCACCGTCATTGTCCTCGTCCTCATCGTCCTTGCTATGGCTGCTGATGTTGCCTTCCCATTGACCTTCCTCGACAACATTGTCGTCCTCATTGTTACCGTCCACAGAACCAACTAGAGAAGGCCTGCCAGACGAATGCAAAAGCTCATGTACATTGTTGTTCTCGTCATCCTCACCATTATCATTCTCGTCTTCGTTGTCCTTGCTATCACTATTGCCATCACCTTCACATTGACCTTCCTTGTTGACACCCTCGTTCTTATCATTATTGTCCAGGGAACAAACCGGCGAAGGCCTGCCCGATGAATGCACATTCTCATCATCTTCGCTGTCATCATCCTCATTGTCCACATGCACATGGTTGTCGTCATCATCATCCTCCTTGCCATCATCATCATCTATATTCACATGGTTGTCATCGTCGTCATCCTCCTTGCCACTGTCCTCGCTATTGTCATCCTCCCTGCCGTCGACCTTGTCACCATCCTCATGCTTGTCACTATCATCTTGCTGAGAGAGGGAGGTTCAAAAGTATCATATCTAATGTGGATTAAACATCTTAAAGAAGATGATAGATTTCCCAAATATCATATGACTATAATCCTAAGTTTGAACACCCAAACGCAAGCGCCAAACAAGAATCAACATAAAGGGATTCTACAATTAATCCCCCTAAAAATGCTTTATAAAGCATCTATTGATATGTCTATTAGAATCAAGCAACATTCGCATATTCACATATCTTCATTCCCTCAAAATGAAGAAAAGAAGGAAAATCTGATTCTGGAGACAAATGAAGAAAAGAAGGAAATCTGATTCTGGAGACAAAAGTGAATATTTGCAAGGATCAAATACTGGTATGATAGTTGTCGAAAATGGATCAGGTTGGTGTCATAGCTTGTTGTTGAGATAGCTAGTATAAGCACCTAGAGGGGGGTGAATAGGTGTACAAACAAATTATCGTGATATGGAAGTGATTCTTGGCTAACGATAGAAATGAATTTAACGAAAATGAAGTACGATCAAAGTAAAGAAAGTAGGGAAGAGAAAATTGAACACAGAGGTTATAGTGGTTCGGCTTATTCCAAGCTTACGTCCACTCTTCCGCACTGACAGCCCACCGGCTGGATTTCACTATGAACAAAAGAGTAATTACAGCACAACTTCTCCTTGATTCCACAGTGTAGATGTTCTACCACACCTCCTCAAGGTTTCTCACAAATGTATACTCTCTTTTGAATACACTATTTATCGCTCAAAGTAAT
Source organism: Eucalyptus leucophloia subsp. euroa (assembly GCA_017140325.1). NCBI lineage: Eukaryota > Viridiplantae > Streptophyta > Magnoliopsida > Myrtales > Myrtaceae > Eucalyptus > Eucalyptus leucophloia. The sequence goes on from CM029475.1 coordinate 67,013,185, forward strand.
TGTCTAAACAACAGAGAGCTTCAGACTTTGAAATTCTTCTATCGCACACACCTCGAACAACTAAGAACATTTTCCTTATATACTCCTTTATGCCATCATACCCGTTGGCACTTACCAAAGGAATTCCTCCAATCTACCCGTTGGACGGAATCAATTAGGAAGATTGTTTCGAGCTATTAAAGGAACGTGTTGATAGCCCATCAATCCTGTTCGCCCATACAATCAGGATCTCGGTTTCCATAAGTAGATCTTTCCAAGAATATTTAGGCAATCACCGGATCTTCAATCATCGAGCTAATCTTCGATTAATCAAAGGATTCCGTTAAGTCTTTTCCAGCCACGAGATCTTCTCCAGTTGATAAGGTTGAATTCTTAACGAAACATCCAGTTCTGGATAACCTTTCTTCAACGGACTAAAGACTGTCAATGAGGATAGACTTTGAGTCTTGAGTCTGGCTGTCTGGAGGTCTTCAGACTTTAAATAGCTGAGTCTGCAAACCTTCAAACTAGACTGATGGAAACGTTTTGTCAGCTTCAAAACACTTCAAGAAGATTTCTCCAACAATCTCCCCCTTTTTGATGATGACAAAATTTTCCTGCAGATTTGGACAACTTTGACCTGCAACACATTTCTCAAACACATATGCATATCTTATAGAGATAAATGACTAAATGAATAATACTAGAATCTGCAACCACAGAAAATAGGTTAGTCTAGTATGCGATAAAGCCATCTATAAGATACCAATAATAAAAGCGATCAAGTCCAAGTCTGGTTCAGATCTCATCCAGACACAAAAACAAAGTCAAAACAATCCAACAACAACAAACAAACAAACTGTAACCACACAGTCCACACGATTTAAAAGTTTAACAAAGTTTGTTCAAATCCAAATCTTGCATCTCTCCCCCTTTTTGTCAGCATTAAAAAGGTTGAGATGAAAATAGGATGAAGTCAAGATTGCTTGGGAACGCGGACAAGCTGGAAATCTCCCATAGACTGAACGATCCCTTCCAGCCTTTTCAAGTTTTCCTTCAGTTGCGCGATCTCCTCACCCTTGGCATTGGCCTGAATCTGAACAGAGAGGGCTTGGATTTTATCATTTAATGAACATGAAGAAACTTGACCCGCATTCTGCAAGTTTTGAACCTCACATCCCAAAGCATAAATTTGACCTCGCATTTCCAATAGAATATCCATGATTCTGCGAAAATCAGCCGAATTTTTGGTCTGCGTACTAGCTTCAGCACATTCTGCAGATGATGGCATATTAGAATAATATTGCAGATTTGGCGATGAAACTTCATGACCTTCTTCTGGAAATTGAGATGCATAAACATCTTCTAGGTCTGCAGGAGAGCGACCGACTCCTTCACTTGCATCAGGATATGAGGACTTCTCCCCTTTCTCTTGATCTCCCCCTGTTTTCATGCCTACAGGTGGAGAAGAGTGTTCCTCATGTTCTCCTTCTTTGCTTCTTTCTTCTTCAGGTCGTTCCTCCTCTGCTTTTTCCTCGCCGACTGCTCTTTCTGCTTCTTTCTCTTGTTCTTCTCTTCCTTCTTCTTCTTTCTCTTTTTCTTGGCCTTCTCTTTCCTCTTGGACTTCTCTTTCTTCTTCTTCTTCTTTCTCCTTTTCTTCTGTCGCACGATGTTCTATTAACTCAGGAACAGTACGACTTAGCGTTTTCAACGCTATGGCAAAGATGGTAAGATCATCATCTTCTTCATCTTCCACAATAAGAGTTCTTCTTTTTGGTTTTGAAGCAACCAAAGGCTCCTTTCCTTTCCTTTTTGAAGAAGTTTGATGAGCTTTGACTGGAGTCTTCTCCTTGAATTTCTCCAACTCCTTGTTCAGTTCTTTCAGACGCATTTTGCTTACCATCTTCAGTCTTACCACCATATGATCGCACGATCGGACACAAAAGATTTGCGGAGGCTGAATATTCAGATGTCTAAATAACTTCGTTACAAGGCTTGGGTAAGGGAGTTGCCCTCTGTCCTTCATCATCGCCCTATACATGTGGAACATGATAGTGTGTGGGAGAGAAAACCTTTTTCCAGTGAGGATGGCATACATCAACTTTGCCTCTGAACTTGAAACATCAGTCTTGGAAGTTGATTTCGGTCGTAGGCAATTGATCACAATCTTGTGAAGCAGGATGTTAAATGCACTCATCTTTAAATAGGTGATCTTCTCCTCTGTTCTCCTATCCTTCACCAATTCCAGTGTGGCCCGAGCAATGGAAACTTTGATCGGTTGATATCTTCCTCTCTCAACTCCTAACACATCTACCAGTATATTCATGTCCACAATATAATCCTGATCTTTGACACTAAAGGAAAATCTATTCGCATCCAAAAAGCTAAGATTTGAATAGAAATATGCGGTTAGTTCAGGATAGGCCTCTGTAGTGTCGAAGCAAAACTTCTCAAGTTGAAGATAACCAAACTTCTCCCTTAAGTTCACATTCACAGCATCCAGAAAGTCAAAATCCACACTCCTAGGGTTTATTACCCCACGCTTCAGCAATTTCGAGTACAAATCCTTTTGTTTCTTCGATCTGAACAAATCTCCTCTTTTTCCTCGACTTTCAACCGCAACACCCATTCTCGGTTGAAATTGACTGTACAACTTGTCATCATCATTCCCATCTACAGGATTTGGTCCCCAATCACGAGGATCACTTGGGATATTCGCAAGGGCTTCCTCAGCCACCCCTTTTACGAGCAATCCCCAAACTTTCCATTTTTCGCAGAAAAGTATATTCGTTCCCATATCCCTTATCTTTAAGAAAATCATCGATATAGTTCAAGGGAGTATAAATTCCTTTTAGGGCACGATACAGCTTATAGATATAAGCAGGCGTTTGAACTCTTACCGGATCTGCATCCTCAATAATTTCTTCTTGCTGTTGATGAACAATGCCTTGAGGACTAGATGGAGGAGAATGACGCTGCTAAGAATGTTGTGGGCTCGGTTCCTGTCGGAGACACTTCTTCTTCTTCAGTAAGATCAAAGTGCGTAGGTCCCTCATCTATTCGCCGTGGTCCCCTACTTGCGATTATCGAAGACTTTCTTGAAGATGATATCTTTCTCAGTTTTTGGAAGATTCCTTGCTTGACTTTTCCCAAGAAAGATGACAACTTTTTGAAGATTATTCAAAGGAGAAAAACGAGAATGGGAGATCGATGCTTTCTAGGGTTTTCGAGAGTAAAGTGAAGAAGAAACAACAGTACACGATTGGTTAAAAAGGAGAGATAAACGAAGCGTCACAAAGGAAGGTAAAAAACGTTGCATTTTTTAAAATAACTAACATTTTTCCGCGAAAATAGTAAATTAAAAAATAACTTCTTTTTCGAAAAAGAAAACGATGCAATAATTACGCCGATTAAAGATAGCAATAAAACACGGTTGCCAATCGTACCTTTTCAAGATAAGATTTGAGAGAGAGAGAGAGACTAACTTACAGTCTGGTGGTCGTACCAAGACTAACTTACAGTTAAAGTCTTGTATGTCTGAGTCTGAAAGTTTTCAGACTTTGATCTCCTCATACCTTAAAATGTTGAGTCTGGAGCGGATAGTTTCGAACTGATTTTTCTCCAAAGGCTTTGTGAATATATCCGCCAGTTGGTTCTTTGAATCAACATAATGAATCGAAACATCTCCATTTTGAACATGGTCTCTAATAAAGTGATGTCGAATCTCTATATGCTTCGCTCTTGAGTGGAGAATTGGATTTTTGGTGAGATTGATAGCGCTGGTATTATCACAATTAATCTCTGTGCATGAGTCTTCAATTCCAAAATCTTTTAACTGTTGTTTTATCCACAGAATTTGTGAGCAACAACTTCCAAGAGCCATATGCTCCGCTTCTGTTGTAGAGAGAGCTACAGTACTTTGCTTTCTTGAAAACCAAGATACAGTCCTGCCTCCAAGTAGTTGACAGGTATCCGAAGTGCTCTTTCTGTCGACTCTGCATCCAGCAAGGTGCAACGTCTGAATATCCAAGAAGAGTAAAGTCCCCCATTTTTGGATACCAGAGACCAACGCTTGAAGATGATGAGATATATTTGATAATACGCTTTGCAGCATTTAAATGAGATTCTTTTGGGTCTGATTGAAATCTGGCACAAATGCAAACACTAAACAAAATGTCAAGTCTAGAAGCAGTAAGATAAAGAAGTGATCTGATGATACTCCTGTACAGCTTTTGATCAACTTTCTTTCCTCCTTCATCTTTGTCTATCTTCAAGGAACTTGACATTGGTATATCAGTCATTTTGCAATTGTCCAGTCCGAACTTTTTAACAAGATCATTTGCATACTTTTCTTGACGAATGAAAGTTCCTTCCTCCAGTTGCTTTATTTGAAGTCCAAGAAAGAAGGTTAACTCACCCATCATGCTCATTTCAAATTCATCATGCATAATCTTAGAGAATTTCTTGCACAGACTTTCATTAGAGGATCCAAAAATAATATCATCGACATATATTTGAACAAGTAGAAAACTTTTACTTTCTCTTTTAATAAAAAAAGTAGTTTAATAAAAAAAGTAGTGTCTACTTTACCTTTGACAAAACCATTTCGAATTAAAAACTTACTTAATCTGTCATATCAAGCTCGAGGTGCTTGCTTCAAGCCATATAAAGCCTTTTTAAGTTTGAATACTGAGTTTGGTTTCCTTGGATCTTCAAACCCAGGTGGTTGTTCCACATAGACTTCCTCATGGATAAATCCATTTAGAAAAGCACTTTTGACGTCTATTTGGAATAACCTGAAATTTTTATGACAGGCAAATGCAAGTAATAAACGAATTGCTTCTAACCTTGCTACTGGTGCGTAAGTCTCGTCGTAATCGATCCCTTCTTCTTGTGTGTATCCCTTGGCCACGAGTCTAGCCTTGTTTCTTATGACTTTTCCTTTCTCATCCATCTTGTTCCTGAAAACCCATTTAGCTCCAATAATTGATTTACCTTTTGGTTTAGGAGTCAGCTCCAAGACATCATTAATTTTGAATTGCCTGAGTTCTTCTTACATAGCTTCAATCCAGCTTTCATCGGATAAAGCTTCTTCTATGCTCTTGGGTTATATTTCAGAAATAAGTGCCACAGCACTAGACTCTTCTCGCCTTTTGAATCTTGTGCGAATTCCTTCATGGATATCGCCAATAATAAGATCTTTGGGATGATTTGGACTTATGTTTCCAGTTGCTGGTTAATTTATCAGATTGATCGTTACTTTCTTCACTAGAATCTTCAACGAGTCACTTGTTCTTGGTCCTTCGAGGTCTCGATTTGCTTCTTGAGATTTAGACTTTGTAAAGTCTGGAGCAGGTTCAGACTCTTCGAGGTGAGTCTGAATGGATTTACTTTGTGTAGAATCTTGGAATTTGACATTCATTGATTCTTCCACTGTTTGAGATTTCTTATTGTAGACTCTGTATGCCTTGCTTGTGGTTGAATATCCAAGGAAGATGCCTTCATCCGACTTTTCTTCAAACTTACCAACTCGATCATTTGCATTTTTCAATATGAAACATTTGCATCCAAATACATGAAAATATGAAACAATGGGCTTTCTTTCTTTAAATAATTCATAGGGGGTTTTTTCTAGAATGGGTCTTAGAAAACCTCTATTGATAATATAACATGATGTTGAAATTGCTTCAGCCCAAAAACGTAAAGAGATATTGCTTTCAATTAAAAGAGTTCTAGCCATCTCTTGAAGAGATCTATTTGTCCTTTCTACGACTCCATTTTGCTCTGGAGTATATGGAGAAGAGAACAAATGTTGAAAACCAGATTCATCACAAAATTTTGCAAAGTCTTGATTTTCAAATTCACCTCTATGGTCTATTTTTATACTTAAAATAACATACCCCTTTTCATTTTGAACCTTCTTAGCAAATTTTTCAAAGTAAGAGAAGGTTTCAGACTTATTTGCCAAGAAATATACCCAAGTAAATCGTGAGTAGTCATCCACAATTACTAGGCAATATTTCTTACCTCCAATGCTCTGCGTTCTTGTTGGTCCGAAGAGATCCATATGCAAGAGCTGCAGTACACGGTTAGTGAAAACTTGATTTATTGGTTTAAAGGAATTTCTTACCTATTTTTCCAATATACATGGTGTACATTGATCAGACTTTTGGTAGGATAAATTGGGTGGACCACGAACAAGCTTCTTTCTTTGAGATTTTGGCTATCTGCTTCATGTTGATATGTCCAAGCTTTTGTGCCATAAGTTCGCTTCGTCTTGGATTGAGATTAGACATTGCGATTCATCTGGTTTCACGTCCAAGAGATAGATATTTCCATGTCTTCGACCCATAAATGACTGAGTAGAATCTTTACTGGTTCCTGAACAAATACCCTCTTGAAAGTTGATTCTAAAACCGACATCACAAAGCTGACTGATACTGAGCAGATTGTAATTTAGCCCTTCAACTAAAGAGACATTGCTTATTGTGAGGTTCCCAATCTTTACAATTCCAAATCCCACTATTTTTCCTTTGCTGTTTCCTCCAAATGAGACTTTTCCACCATTCATTTAAGCGAGTTTTATGAAGTAATTTGAATCCCCTGTCATGTGTCTCGAGCATCCACTATCCAGATACTATTTCACCTTTTTCTTGATAGTGACCTGCATTCAAAAAGAAACTCAAGCTTTCTTTGGTACCCATATTTTCTTGGGTCCTTTTGAGTTAGTCGATATGCGATTTTTGCCCGGACTTTTTCGTGTGTCTCCAAACCATAGGACATTCTTTCTCAAAATGATCTGCACTATTGCAATTTGAACATCTAAAAGCATTGCGACCTATTGGTTTTACAAAGTTCCTTTCAAAATGTTTTTTGTAAGCATCTCTTGTGGGTCATTGCTTAATCGTTTCCTTTACTTTAGGAAAATCAATTAAAGGAATGGTTTCAGCAGTCATTCCTAAACCAGATTTATTGAAATAAGGTCTTTGAATAAAAAGTATTTTCTCCAGTTTTTCAGAACCTAGAGAAAATCTTTTGGAAATATTTGAAATATCCCTTTTTAAGAATGTATTTTCTTTTAAAATATTATTTTCACTTTCTTTGAGAGAAGAAACATTCTGGTCTAAGCATTTCACTTTTTCCTCTAAAGCATTCTCATGTTGTTTTAAAACAGAATTTTTCTTTTTGAGTTCGGAAATTCTTTTAAGAGAAGTCTTAAGACTAAAACATAATTCATCAATGTATTTTGAAACTTTGATAGGAATTTTGAAGTTACTTACCTCGAATTCACTTTACGAATCCGAATCGGTCTCGGAGTTTGATTCGAGAACGATTGTGCCATTAGACATATGTTGGCATAATCATCATCACTATCTTTGCACTCCGTATCACTCCATGTTTCAGCTTTGAGAGCTTTTCGATATTTTTCAGTTTTTCCTTTCTTCTTTTTCAGAAGAGGACAGTTGGGTCTGATGTGTCCCTTTTTCTTATATTCAAAGCGAGACTACATCTTTGTTTGATTCATCATCTTCAGCAGACTTGGTCTGATGCTTTTGAAAATTTTGTTTCCTTGAATTGAATGTTCTTCCTTTTCTATTCAGCTTTCTGAATCTTCTTATCATGAGAGCAAGTTCTTCATCATCCATGTCGTCTTCGGAATCTGTTACATCAGAATCATCATTAGATTTTAATGCAATAGATTTCTTACCTTTAGGATTTTCGTCTTCATTGATTCGTTCCACTTCATAAGACTGAAGGGTCCCAACCAACTCATCAACAGACAGTGGCCTGATTCTTTAAGTTTCTCTGATTGAGGTCTTTATATGATTCCAATTCTTGGAAAGTCCACGCAGCAGCTTGTTCACTTTCATGGGATCAGAAATTGGTTGACCTTGATTTTCAAGACCATTCACGATTTCTGTAAAACGACTAAACATGTCAGTTATAGATTCTCCTGGTTTCATTCTGAAGGCTTCGTATTGACCGAGAAGAATGTTGATTCTAGTCTCTTTCACTCGATCGGTTCCTTCATAGGTAATGTGTAATCTATCCCAGACTTCTTTGGTTGTATCACAAGAAGATATTCTGTTATATTCAGTAGGTGATAAAGCACAATATAAATAATAGATTGCTTTTACATCAAGAGTTTGTCTCTTGATTATCTCTTCCTGACTCATCTCGCTGGACTCAACAGTGTCCTTTCCTCTTTCTGAGACAGGTGCAGCTTTAGGAATGATTCATTTTTCTACAACGTCCCATTCCAGAGGATCCTTTGATCTTAAGAACGCCTTCATCTTGTTCTTCCATATGTTGTAGTCATTTCCATCAAAGTAAGGCGGTCTCGTGTTGCTTTGCCCTTTTACTAGCCCTAGAGCTAACATACTAGCCATGGATCTTTTACTCTGAAGTAAAACACTTCAAACAAAGTGAGCCACGAGCTCTGATACCAATTGAGATAGCTAGTATAAGCACCCAGAAGGGGGTGAATAGGTGTACAAACAAATTATCGTGATATGAAAGCGATTCTTGGCTAACGATAGAAATGAATTTAACGAAAATGAAGTACGATCAAAGTAAAGAAAGTAGGGAAGAGAAAATTGAACACAGAGGTTATAGTGGTTCGGCTTATTCCAAGCCTACGTCCACTCTTCTGCACTGACAGCCCACCGGCTGGATTTCACTATGAACAAAAGAGTAATTACAGCATAGCTTCTCCTTGATTCCACAGTGTAGATGTTCTACCACACCTCTTCAAGGTTTCTCACAAATGTATACTCTCTTTTAAATACACTGTTTATCGCTCCAAGTAATTGTCTAAACAACAGAGAACTTCAGACTTTGGAATTCTTCTATCGCACACACCTCGAACAACTAAGAACATTTTCCTTATATACTCCTTTATGCCATCATACCCGTTGGCACTTACCAAAGGAATTCCTCCAATCTACCCGTTGGACGGAATCAATTAGGAAGATTGTTTCGAGCTATTAAAGGAACGTGTTGATAGCCCATCAATCCTGTTCGTCCATACAATCAGGATCTCAGTTTCCATAAGTAGATCTTTCCAAGAATATTTAGGCAATCACCGGATCTTCAATCATCGAGCTAATCTTCGATTAATCAAAGGATTCCATTAAGTCTTTTCCAGCCGCGAGATCTTCTCCAGTTGATAAGGTTGAATTCTTAACGAAACATCCAGTTCGGATAACCTTTCTTCAACGGACTAGAGGCTGTCAATGAGGATAGACTTTGACTCTTGAGTCTGGGCTGTCCGGAGGTCTTCGGACTTTAAATAGCTGAGTCTGCAAACCTTCAGACTAGACTGATGGAAACGTTTTGTCACCTTCAAAACATTTCAAGAAGATTTCTCCAATAGTTGTGTTAACCCTCAACAAAGATGGTGGCCGAGGATGTTGCTCGCTTGATTAATGGCTAGTAGGTTGTTTGTGGCAATAAGGGTGCCAGCACCATTAGACGCATACAAGGGTTGGCAAGCCCTCGTTTGCAAGCGACGAGGGCCGACAGCCCTCACTGATACGCAACGAGGGTCGTAGGCCCTTGCCGATGCAGCCCGACAGTCTTACCTTCTTTTTCAAAAAAAAAGAAAAGTTTAGCTTTGTAATTCTTTTAATTCTTATCCTTTTTTCTTTCACCTTCTTTTTTCCCCTAATTTTTATCTTCTTTTTGAATAAAAAAATTATAGCCGATTTGCACTGAGGAAAGCTTAGTGAGACACCACACTACTGTGAACACACCACCCTTAAGCAAACTCAGAGGATGGATGAATATAACTTCACTAGAGAGAGCTCACTCTTTACTCGCAATTTTGGCCATGAATACGGTATAGCCATCAATATCAATTGATTGTAGTAATATGAGGAAATGCGGTTAAGCAAGTTGCTTATCACACTAGATTAAGAAGTTGTAATTGCCCTATTTATGCTCATGTGAAAGATGGCTCTCAAGCAAGGAGATACATATTCCTAAACTATGCATTGGCACCAGAGACAAGATACGACACAAGTATGAGTTTTTAGCTAGAGTTATGATAAGTGAAGATGTTACCTTTGACGAGTTTGCTCTATCTTATAATAGGAGAGAGCAACCAATTGTAAATAAAGATCTAAGTGGTGTACACATAAATAAGTGGAGTTGCAAAAAGAGTAAAAACATTAGCAGATTGTTGATGAAGTGATAGATTTTGTAGATTTTTTTAATATACTAAAAAAAACATGTAAAACGTTAATCATGACAATTAGATTCTAAATAAAAATAGAAAAAATAGAATAAGAAAGAATGGAGCCATCACTTTGTAATTGAATGATGGAGGGAAAATCCTTATAAGGTAAATAGGGTGGATTTAGTTATATTCGGGGTAAAAATAGCACCAACCTTGTTTTAGGTTCTCTGTGAGTTTTAGTTTAAGAAAAACAGTACCAGAGAATGCAATGTTGAGTAAGGATTGGGTGGAATCGAAGGTTGGAATCAAGAGATTATTTTTATGTTAGAATCTCCTAGTTTGCAATGGATCTATTATTGTCGCGACCAATTTTTCGGGGTGTGAATCACCTAGAGTTTGGCTAATGGATTGTTAAGCCTAGACTTAACTCGGACCCTCCCAAGCTCATACCAATTCGCGACTTTCGGTTTAAGTTCTTAACATGCAAATGATTTTTTAACTAGTAGTCACTACTAATCTATTTTTGGTGGGTCGATTAGAATTCCTACGAACCAGAGATTATGAGTACGGGGACTTGGTTACGCTAGAATCCTCTAATGCCCTTTCGGTATATTTCTTTTTAGTTTGAAATGTTTGGCAAGCAGTTTGGATTGATTTTAAATCTATTTCCCTAACATGTGAGGTGGTCATACGGGTGCGCAAACCACCAATTTAACACCCAAGTAAAGCAATAAATAAATTGCAGAACTTACCTCAAAGCAACGAAAGCATGTGCAATGTTAAATTAAAATCCACATCAATAATCCTAGATATGGTTTCTAATTAACACGCAATTTCTTTTTTTTTCACTTAATTAATGAAAATCATGTAATATGCAATGCGATATTAACTAAATGACCTAATTCTAACGATATGTAATTTCTAATTAAATGGGCCTAGCAACAATCACTAGATGACGGGGATTTCATGAACCTAATCCTACATGACACGTGCATGATTTTTTTCTTTTGTATTTTTTATGAAAATTTATAATTAAAAACCACTAAAAATCTAACTGAAGTGAGATATTATCCATTTTAAGTTAGGAAATAAACCAATCCGAATCCTATCTTAACCTAGAAATTTATCTCAACATGCAATTTAACTCAAAGATTTTATCTAACCTAGATAACATCTTAATATGCACTCTAATGTGATTAGAAAAGAATCTAACTATTCTATCAAATCAAAATCTAATCTACATGACATGCAAATGCAATCTTTTTTGTATTTTTGGGATAAAAAAATTAAAAGATAAACATCAAACCAGGTCATCAAAAATATTATCCACCACTCAAATTGAAATTCAAACTTGCTTATTTTGCTAATAAAATCGATAAATTGATCTTAAGCCTTAAAGATCAAGATATCAATTTTACTTCCGCGTGAATAATTATTCCATCTAAAGCCTTATAGATTGAATAAAAATTCGTGCGGTTGTGAATTGGGTAGTACGTCTAGAATTTCAATATATGCATCGACAAATATCCCAAATAAGGTAATAGAGTTTTCGAAAATCAAAGTAGATAAGATTTTCACCTACTTCGAATATTGGTTTCCGAATTCCGATCCTCGAATGGCTACTCGCAATGCAACGTGGCGGTGCTCGATTGCTCGAAGATCACCCGATGGGCTCCACGAGACCTGCGAAACAGAAATTTGTAAGCTCGGCAAGGGACTCGTCAATGGACAGCGTATCTTGGTCTCCCACTGTTGGTTTTGTGGAATTTGGTGACACAAGGAAATCCACTAGTCTTCTGACAATCCCACGATTGTCAAACTTTGACCTTCTAAAACCCACACTTAAATTTTCAACCTCCAAGGAAAGACTAGCGTGCTTTGTGCAAGGCGTGGCTGCTTCGTCGTTGATGTTAAAAGGGCCACCGAGATCGCGGGTTTCACTGAAAAAAAAACGTCAATGCTGTTGGAGATTTGCTGCACGGTGTGGACTCAACTTGACATGATGACGAAGAAGAGTGCCGCTGCAAAAGATTCGCCAGTGGACAACGACAGATTGGCAACGCAAGGGTGCGACACGAGGGTAGTGTGCACGTTAGGATATCACGACTCCCCCTTCTTCTCTCTTTGCGAAAGCTTCCGCTAGCTCTTTCTCGGGTTGAACCAATCCAGCCAAGGAACACCGCTTCAAAGTCTTCACCCTTTTTTTTTTGTGTGCTTTTGGTTGCTCTCCTTCTCTTTCTGGATTGTCTTTTGCAAAGTGATGGCGTGCCAATCAAGAACGTCCTGATGAAGGCGCCTAGGCCAGCAACGTGAGATGCAACCCAATAACTCTAATGGCCGACTCCCCTTTATTTTCTTCCATCGCTTTCTTATGGCCGTGTATTCTCAGTCGTGTGGCCTCCCTTTTTTTTGTACCCCATCACACCTTTTATAGGGTAAAAAATTGAATCTTTATTGCATATTTCGTTTCCAATTTTGCTCGTGCAATATTCTCTTTTGCTTTTTCCGCATATTCCATCCAAAAATAATTCCATTTTCAGGCAAAATACACCCCCTAGTGTATATTACTTGAATATGTGAAAAATCTGAACGGAATATGTGAAAAATCCTCATTTCACCGGCAGCCTAAAATAAAATAAAACAAAATGTTTCTAAACTATATGCCGTGTGTGTGTGTGTGTGTTTTTTTTTAGTAAAAATTAACCCTAAAAATTATGCAAAAATTTAGGTGTCAACAATCATTGTTATACTTCCCGTGGATCTAGATCACTCTTTGAACTAAGCTATGCAAATTGTGATGTGTCGATCTATTTCTTATTTAATTTTCTAGTATCTTGTGATTTTGGTAAATTGTATGATCCTATTGCAAATATTGATTTTAACAAGTGGAAAAGGAAGACATGAAGTTTCATCCTCCATTTTTTAAGGTAAAAATAGGCTCAACGTCATTGAGTAATTGTGATAGCACAAAATGAACCAAAAGCAGAAATAGGAAGAACCAGAGTATGAATTCTCAAATGGTGAGTGATGTATGATACCTGGCCTCATTTCCGAAGTTGACACACATATAGCAGATGAAAATTTCTAGTAAGATGGGGATTTTTTATGTGATTATCCCTGGTTGCACATTTTAGAATTATTTTTTGTCCCTCTTCACTATAATAGAACAAAATTAGAAAGCGAATAAAGCAAAAGAAATAGTGATGATCCATAAATAGAAAGGAGGCGCACCTGTTCCAATAGAAGATCCCCTATTACTGTTTTTGTTTCACAGTCGTAAAGAGTTGTTTCAAATGTTGAGCCCAACGCTAGTGCTGGGGCATTCAGAATCTTCTCTCTGTAAGACTCCCAAGTGATGCTTGAATCATTTGGACCAATGTCCAATAACTCCCCCACAATCCCTCATTTGAATATGGCACTCCTTTGGTATTTTTGAGCTTGATACATCAATCATCCTTTCCATTGATCTGCACCTATAAACTTTCAACTGCTCCAAATGCTCTAATTCATCCACGCCCTCTACAACTGTAGGCTCTCACACTCTACAATACCTAACCGTGTCAAGTTCTTCAAGTTTGACAAACCGCCTATCCTTTTTAATGAAGTGCACCCTTCGACAGAAAATACTCCTAATGATTTGAACATACAAGCAAATTGAATCTCCTCTAGCTTTGGGCACCTCAACAGCTGGAATACTTGAAGCATCTTTAGAAAGCTTGAGACAATGGACACTTTCCTCCCACCATTAGTCAACTTGGTAGCTTGTAGCTCATTACACCCTGGCTCCTCCGATGGATTAACAAACCTCTCTAAAGATCTGCAGTCCTCAATACATAATTCCTCCAATGATATTAAGGCACCAAGAAATTGAACTTCGACTAGCTCAGTGCAAGAAGACACCTAAGCTTCTCTCAGTTTTCTTAAACCTTATGGAAAGGATAATTCTTTGACGAGTTCACACATTCTGATAGTCAACATTTCCAACTAAGGAAGCCCGTCTAGTTGTACTTGTTTCACTTGAATGCGATCAAGCTCTAGAACTATCAAGTTTGATCTCTTCACCTTAATGACTTGCCTTACATTATCATTAATTATATTTAACTACTCACATTTTCTCATAAAATATGCCTTCGTATTAAAAAGCAAAAAATTGCGCAAAACTTTTACAAGCATTATTTCCTTATTGATAACTATTTAAGTCATGACAAAAAAAATTAAGATTTATTAGAGGAACATTGAAATTCTATTAATTTTACAAAGACTCATGGTATGAGCCAACTACCAATTGATTCGGGAAATTAAAACCGACTGAGCTGACCAATAGATTCAAAAAGTTTTGAAATATTCGAATATAATCTGGAGACTACGAGATCGGTTCAGACATCAACAACAATGGTAATTATAATTATCCCACTTTGAGAGAAGTGGCATTATGAGAAAATTTGTGAAAGATTTGCGTCCATATCATGAACAGGACATGCTATGGCAGCAATTAAAAAGTATTTTGTTAATAGTGCCCTCACAACACTAGTTAGCCACTCATAATAAAATAATATTTTTCATTTTCAATACACTGATGGTGCAAAATATGAGAAAAATAGTATTTTAAAAATGAAAAAATTTCTTTGTGTGTGGATGTTTAATTTAATTAATGCCTCTAGAACACTGGTTACCAAAATTCTAATAAAAAGGCATTACATTATGTACGACTTCGACTCTATTTGCTGTCTAAAAAGCATACAGGCAACTTCCCAGCAGGTGGCGCTTCCATTAATCAACAAAGTTAGCGGATTTCATAATGATAAGGTGGACAAAGAAGGCCTAACCAAAAACGCGTATAGGCAATTTCTCAGCAAGTGCAACTAGTCAATAAAGGCGATGAGCCACCCTTCCAATATTGGAAAAGCGATGACAATAAGTGGAGACCAAAAAAGACAGAGAGATATAGAGGTGTACCTTTGTTTTCTATTTTTTCTTTTTCTGACCATAAGAGGTGTACCTCTTAGCAGGCCAAATTTCTTTGGAGGCTCTTCGGCTCTTCTTCATGCTTGTCAAATGACTCTGGCTATGTAACAACCTCTGTTCTGAATTTACATTTGATTTTTGATTAAAAAAATGATTCTCAAATAATTATATCATTTTCAATATTCTGTTGCTATACCTACGTTTGGACATATTTAACATCCAAGTTTGATATTGTAAAATTACAAATATCTGTATGAGTACATAATAGTAAAATATGATTGAAGAATAGCGTCCCACATGACAAATGGGACTCTAAGCTAGAAAATTTCCTTCATATTGCATTTATAGAATTTGCAGCATTCAAAAAATGCATCACCTAAGTGCTGCCTCAGCATATATTTATCAATTCACCATCGAGTATTTGTTTTGATCCCTTCAACTTAATAACTCGCCTTTTATTAGAATTGATTACATTTAACTACTCAATTTTTCTTATAAAATGTGTCTTTATATTAAAAACAAAATGATTATGCAAATCTTTTACCACACTTATTTCTTTATTATAACTATTAGGAGGTGAGCACGGTGTGGTTGGTACAATTTGGATGTCAAACCAAACCAAACTACATAAATACAATCGAAGAAAAGTGAAACCAAACTAAATTATTATAGTCCAGAACCAATCAAACCAAATATTTTTTCAGGATTAATTCAGTTTAATCATTCTTTCTTCTTTCATTTTTTCCTCTTCATCTTGTGCAAATTCATGAAAAAAAAAAAAAAACCAAAACCCGTAGTTACAACAATTCATGAATTCACACACCTCGAAAATCAATAGGCTACTCCATATATAGATGGCAAGAATAATTAACAAAATTATTAATTTATATAAAATGATTTTGCAGTTTGATTTAGTTTCAAAAAATTAAAACCAAAACAAAATGCAAAAAACATTATGGTTTCATTTGTGAACCGTTTTTTTTTTTTCCAAAAAGGTACTTTTAAATTGAATCGAACTACAAAGAAACTGTTCAATTCATTTTGTTTTAACTTGAACCATTTTTTACTCACCCCTTACTTTTTATTTCGCGCAACACGTTGGTTCATGTATAATACCTATTTATAGTTGTGGCATATATACTGTACTCCTACGATAGATATTTTTTAAGTAATTTGTGCAATAAAAAATTTGCCACTCGTGTCATTCTAAAATCCTAAATTTGTAAGTTCCATATGTAGTATGTTTAGATCTAATGAAGTTGGTCATATAGTTTTGGATAAAGAAGCTTAGCTCCGACACCAAACATTGACTTTCATGAAGCTACTCGTATATCACTTGTTGCCTATTTTGGCGCGAGTGTAGTGGCAGCAACCCAATGGAATCGTACTATGCAAAGCTTATGAAGACACTATTACACTATGTTAACTCTCTCGCCTTTTAAAGTACCTATATTATTTCATTATACAAAAACTAATTGGAACAAAATGCTCTTATAATACACTCTCTATTGACCTCTGTATCTATCCCATGAAGCTAAGACTTTGAGAGCCTGCGAATGTTCCGCCACACCTACCCAAATTGACTTTTCAATTGGACAACAAATATTCAACTCAAATGAAGTCTTAGCGTTTATGCAGGGTCTCGCATAAGATTAGACTGTCTTAACCACCCTTTTTAGTGTGCCTTTAACCTCTATACACTTTACTCTGTTCCTCAAGCCTGCGAGCCAGCCCTACTAATTCTCCAGGACTTGCTCTAAGTTTATCACTCGTAAAAAATAATAACAATAATAATCGAACGTTTGTAAGACAGTGCGTTATGGTCATTGAAAGAATTCCATGTCTACTTAACCACCCACCTTATTTGACTTAGTCAACACATGCCACTAAAACTTATAAGAAAAAACATATACAGCTAGCATAACACATTGTAGGGTATATCAGAACAATGCTTTTTTTTTTTTAATAACTTTCTTAGCAATTAACCTTTGACTTTTTATATTTAACAACAAATTTATAAATCCATCCATGTGGACAAATAGGTCATTTGAAATCATCTGATTTAAAAAAAAATTAAAAATAGTTTTGTTTTTGCTTCGATGTCATTATATAACTTTTACTTTCAATAAAAGGTTAATTGCTACAGATTATTTTCATCTATGAACCAATTCAACTT
The DNA here is from genome assembly GCA_017140325.1 of Eucalyptus leucophloia subsp. euroa. Lineage (NCBI taxonomy): Eukaryota > Viridiplantae > Streptophyta > Magnoliopsida > Myrtales > Myrtaceae > Eucalyptus > Eucalyptus leucophloia. The sequence continues at coordinate 67,030,485 of CM029475.1, forward strand.
TGAATTCCTATAGTAATAATTACGACATTTTCTAGTTAGCTATCAGATGAACCAATTGAACATTTCTAGAGAAACTTGGAAGAATCAACCATCAATTGTTTTAAAAGTTTCCACTAGCTAGCTGTTAGATGAATAAGGCCGGATTCGCTTTACCTTTGAATTGCACATTCACTCGCTTCACTCAATTCAAGAGCTGTCAAGTTTTAAGTTCTTCGCTCAACCATGATTAATTAGAGATGGCAACATGCCCCAAATCAAATGTAACTCTTATATTCCATCACCAAAAGCAAATTGAACCTTATATAGCTCATTGGTAGAGTGTCGGCCTTGATCAAACGCTTCAAAGAAATGAGTGAACCACATAGAAAATGATAAAAGGATTAGCTAGGATTAATAAACAATGTGAAGTGGCCTTATTATTCAAAGTAATTTACAAACATGCCCTCACTAATCATATGAGGAAGGTCACTTATTCACTTTCCCTGCAAGCATAAAGGCTTTATAGACCACATTCCTCACGAGCTTCGTGCCGCCCCAAGCCCTCTCAAACTCCCTAACAACCCCCTCACTCAACAACTTTTTTTTTTTTTTTTGCCGGAAGGATGATAATTCCATTACTAGCCCATAAACGGGGCACCATTAGATGTAATGTCTAGACATAATATGGAAATTAAAGGTTGGGGGGGAAATAAAACCCAATTGTTTGGGAGGGAGTTTGCTCGGTAGGCTTTGGCGACCCAATCCGTGGCCTTGTTGTTTTCTCTCGACTCATAAAGAACCGAGACATTACTAAGCTGGGCCATAATTCTTTTACAATCCTCTACTACTGGTTGGGCTGGCCAAGGAGGTTCAGCCCGGCCCAATACGCACTCAACCAATGGTAAGTTGTCGGATGAGATGGTCACCTTCAGATCAGCTCCCTTGAAGACTTGCTGTTGAAGACCCGCACGAGCAGATCTACTTTCACTTACCCTCACCAAGACCTCTCTCAAAGCAAGGGTTCCGGCCACAGCGACTGTCGAAGCTTGTATCTTTTTTGCGAATCCATCCACAATAACTCCAGCAGCGTTTCTGCAGATGCCGGCTACCGTTCCCGCCAGCGAAGATCTACACCATGAGGTGTCTATGTTCCATTTCAGCTCCTGCGGGCCAGGTGAAACCCATTTCATCTGGATCTCAGCTTCGGTTTGCTGCCTTCTGCTTCGGCTTACACCTTTTTCTGCCATTTTCGTGTAAAGTTCAGCTGCTGTTCGGGCCTCTGTTTTGGTGGTCATCTGGTCGGGTTTTCGTCCTTGGAAGATCGTTGCGTTGCGAGACTTCCAGATCTGCCACAAAATACCTGCGAGGAAGGTCTTTTCGTGTGAATCATCTTTTGAGGTAAGATGCTCGAAGACCCATTTGTCCATTCGAGTTATCCTTGCTGGAGAAGTATCAGCTTTGAGCTGGGGATCTGACCATAGTCTTTCTGTCCATTCACATAGGAGAAATAGGTGCTCAGTTGTTTCCGGTGCTCGGCCGCAAATCTGACAAGTTGGATCAGGTAACATTTGCCGCTTGTACAAGTTTTCTTTTGTTGGGAGAGAGTTGCTGCATACCTGCCATAAAAAGAACCGATTTTTGGGGGAGTCGGGAGTTGCCATATCTTACTCCATAATGCTCTTGGAACCTGGTAGGAGGAGGATGGAGTGTTTTTGTTAGATAGGTCGTCTCTGGTATGTAGTCGATTGTAGCTACTTTTGACGGTGTAGGAACCCGAGCTACTTGCTATCCATATAATCTTATCTGAGTTGGGGTGCATGCTAAGAGGTTACGCAAGAATTTCTTTCACGACATTTTCATCAAATAGTTCAGTTACTTTGCTTAAATTCCAGGCCTTAGCTTCATGTTCAATTAAATCTGCCACCATTCTTGGATCATCCTTATTAGCCGGGCCTATAAGTTTCCCAGAGGGGAGCCAAACATCTTCTCTGATTCTGATTGACCGACCATCACCAACCTCCCATTTAGTGGCTGTTTCTATTGTGTCTCTCCCCACCAAGAGGCTTTGCCATCCCCATGAAGGACGGATACCTTTTTTTGCTGTCCAGATATCACCTCTAGGATAATAGATGCTTTTGATGACTTTGCACCATAGGGCATTCGGTTGTTGGAGTATTCTCCAAGCCTGCTTCCCCAACATAGCTTTGTTAAAATCTACCAAGTCTTTAAAGCCAAGGCCACCACAGTCCTTCCTCATTTTCAGGTCTTCCCTTTTCTTCCAATGAATTCCTCTTCTATCAGAATTCAATTTCCACCAAAAAGAAGCTATTCGCTTCTCAATAGCATGACAAATAGAAGTTGGAATCTTGAAAACAGACATAGCATATTGGGGTATAGCTTGAATAACAGTTTTAATGAGGATTTCTTTGCCTGCCTTGGAGATCAAACTTTCTTTCCACCCTTCAAGTTTCCTCTCGACCCTAGCAAGTATCCAAGCGAACACTTGTTTTTTTTGTTTGGCCCCAATTGGATGGAATTCCTAGATATTTCCCTAAGTTTTCAGAGATAGGGACTCTCAGTTCAGCAGCTAAGTTTCTTTTGAGGTTCTGAGGGCAATCTCTCCCAAAGAGAAGACCTGATTTATTGAGGTTTATAGCTTGTCATGATACAAAACAATACTGGTTCAGTATATTTGCAACATTCTGAGCTTCTAGTATCATTCCCTTTAGGAAGAATATTGCATCATCAGCAAAGAGGAGATGTGAGAGGGTTGGGCATGTAGGGTTTAGACGAATCCCCTGAATACTTCCATCTTGTATAGCTTTTCTCATAAGAGTTGAGAGAGAGTTGGCCATGATTATGAATAGATAGGGGGAAAGGGGGTCCCCTTACCGGATACCTCTAGTGGGCCTAAATTCAGCTGAAGGTTCACCATTAATTAGGATGCTGAAAGACACCGATGAAATGCAATATTTAATCCATTTGACCCATATCTCATGAAAACCCAACCTCAGCATGTGGTCACATAGAAAGTCCCATTCTACTCTATCATACGCTTTTTGCATGTCTAATTTTGAAATGGCTTGAAACTGGCGCTTCCTCTTTCTCACCCTTAGTTGATGAATCACCTCTTGGACAATATAGATATTGTCTTGGATCTGCCGATTACTAATGAAAGCAGTTTGCTCCTCAGAGACTATGTTTGGCAGCCATGGTTTCAACCGATTGGCCAACACTTTAGCAATAATCTTATAACTGAAATTACAAAGACTGATAGGTCTAAATTGGGTGATGTTCTCAGGGTTTGATACTTTAGGGATGAGAGTTATGTGGGTTCTATTAAGTTCTGACTCAAACGTACCTTGGCTGAAAAAAGAGTGCACCATTCTGAATGTGTCATCACTGATGATAGACCACTGGTTCTGATAAAATAAGTCATTTAAATCATCCGGTCCCGGCGCCTTGGTTGCCCCCAAAGAAAATACAGCTGCTTTAACTTCCTCTTTTGTGACAGGTTTGATTAATTCTGCATTCATCTCCTCAGTAACCACTGCTGTGCATTGATCTAATACAGGTTGGTAGTTTCGGGCACCCACTGAGGTAAATAAAGAACAACTTCACTCCCTGTTTTTTTGCCATCGCCACCGCGGACCACGACCTCAAGATCCTTAGGATTCCCTCGAAAGAAACCTCGTTGGTATGTCGAGTGCCACAGGTTCCCCTCGGATCCCAAACCGACACTTTCGAAAGGAACGACAATGTCTTGTATTGGTTGAACACGTACGACGTTAGGATTCCAGTACGGAAGTGTCGTGTCGAAGAATTTTTTAAGTATCGGATCAAAGGTACGGCTAACTTGGATGGCTTGATAGCCCCAAACTGCAATCACACCCTCTGGCTTGCGGAGGACACAATTCACGAGAGAGTAGAATTTGGGGAGTTCAAACCAATGTGGCTTGAGCCGTGGTGATTAGGTTGACAGAGTCCTCACCACCAACCATGGCTAACAATTCATCATTAGAGATGGATGGCGGAGTCTGCATGTACCGAACGCGGGGAAGTGGGATAGCATAATTTAGCTATGACTCGCTCACGTCCGTGGCACTCACTTGCAGATAATGCTCCGCAACCTACATTTGGTGAGGGAAATGAAGCAAAGGAAACAAATGGCTAAGGAATGACACAAATAAATATGTTATCTTAGAACATACAGTAATTGATTGTTTACTATTGGCTGTATAGCTAGCGGTTCATAAAAACAAAGGTGGAAATGAAAATATTTCATCTAGCTTAACAAAAAATAAAAAAAAAATAGTTTAAATTAAGAAGAGAACAATTATGTACAGAAGCGTAAGCATATTCGAATTCGCGTAAGAAGAAAGGGAGACAGAGAAAACCGTAAGCATATTCGAATTCGCGTAAGAAGAAAGGGAGACAGAGAAAACCCCAAGAGCAGCTTGACCATTGTCGGTGCCAACGTCCCAAGCCAAGGCTTGGCGGGGGGTGAGAGCGGCCGGTTCGATACCACTCCCTCGGATACGTCGGCCTCGCATCTGCGTATATCTCCGCTTGCTTATCGAACAGCCCTGCCATCACCCTCACACTGGCTCTCTCTCTCTCTCTCTCTCTCTCTCTCTCTTTCTCTCTCTCTCTCTCTCCCCTCCTCTTCAACCGGAATTCATACATATCATGCGAAAGTTCTCGAATAGGAATCAAGTCAGCATACGAAGGCCATGACAATTACTTGGGAAATTTAGGGGGGCCGTAGTCGACTAGGCTTAGAGTTTCAGGGTTTGTACAGTGGAGCAAGCAAAATCAAACTTGACATGTGAAATCCGAGGAGAAGTGGAACACATGATTTTGCAAATTGTAGGGATTTCGATATTTCCGCCTAGTAAGGGTCTGTGATTGAAGAATGTATAAAATTTGGTTCACTTATGAAATAGATTTCATTTTTCCTACTTTTTACAAGCTTTGTTCGAATGGTACCTCCCCTTGGTAAAGCTTGCCGCTTATAAGGTACGAGTTCTTTCGTTTTCTTATCTTCTTGGCCAGTAAGGTATATGGTACTTGTTCAAATAATAATAGTTGACTGCATGAAAACTAATTATTTGGGGAGGATATGAATTCTCTTATTCAATAATTAAATTCAAATTCCCTCGTCAATTGAGATTAGTGGGTGAAAATGGATCATGACATGTCTTAACCTTAAAGATGGTACATTTGGTCAATTTATCTTGTTTAAATAGAGATGATCGATTTTTTAAAATGAAAATAAGAATGACAAGTATCATAACATATTTACCGAAAACCCCATGTTTTATTTGTAGCTCAGGGCAATCCGGTGGGGTAGGCCAACCACTTTAAAGTAATTCCCCGCAAATCTCAAAATTCATATTCCCACCCTTTTGATGGGATTGGAAGGCTAAATTTAGTCTGACATACAAAAATTAATTTACAATATTATATGACCACAATTCTCAAAAATTAAAAGATGGGTCGTTCATCCTGCTCCCAAGCTTTCTTATGATTTTACTTAAGAAATGTATATTGACAAATATCTATATGTACGCATGAGTTTTAACAGCTTTTGGAAAAAACACATATAGCTATGGTAGCTAGACATGTGCCAACATAAGACATGTGTTCTATTTATATATGTTGATCTGTTACATATTGAAGTTATTGGGCACAACTAAGTCATGAGAGCCATTGACTTTAGTAGCCTTACAAGGGACCCAAATTACAAAATAGGTCACATAAATGAGGTGAATGTAAAAGTTGCTCCATTACATATCAACTATCAACAAAACATCTAAAAAAATATCCAATGATAAGTTGGATCTCGAAGTTTTCAATGAGAGAATTCCCTATAAACCTGTGCCTACATCTCTACTATTAATACAACAAATCCAACGGTTATTAAACCTCATCAAAGTAACCATCAAAAACCTCGCCTAAATTTAGATAGACTATGATAATCCATGAAATATCCAACGGAGTCTCTAGCTTGGATGGAGCCCGACGCTAATAGTCAAAGCCTACTTGAAATTAAAACTGTCAAGTATTGATCGACACACGGCAACGCCGTTTTCCGCTGGTCCTGCCCCCGTGCCGCAAGCTACCCTGCTATCCGAATACTTGATGATCTCCGTTCCTGCTCGGCACACCATCGACGACTGTGATCCTCGGCTACATCATCTCTGAAAACCTCTTCTATCGAACTGATCGTTGGTCGCTGCCGCCATCAATCGGCTCCAGAGGCGTGCAAGACGTGCTCTACTTTACTCTGCTGTGCGGCCGGGAGTTTTGCAGCGACGGATTCGAGCTTGGAATCCATTTGTTCACTTTGATGCCGACAGGCCGTGATAACCTAAGTCTCTAAACTTGAGTTGGTGACGAATTATAGCTTCATCATCGTCCATTGACATGGTAATTTCATTCTCTTCTTTTCTGCTTCTTTTTTGGAGAGTTGTTGTGCCGAGCTATGTTCATGATACTCATGTGAAAATCACCGAAAAGACTGAGTTGTTACTTGATGATTTGCGATGTCATTGTTGTCCTAATGCTGATTTTAGAGCGAGAAACAACTTCAATTTCATGACTAGACTCGATCTTTGCAATGCCTGCAATTTGTTTGATGAAATGCATTGGAAACATTCTTGTGAAGTAGGTTTTGATATCTGTCAAGCAGAGCGTATATTGATGTTTTATACATGTTGATGTAAATTTTGTAGCCATAAAGTGTAATTTTTCTTTCAATATGATCATGGTTACGGAACATGAATCCCAGTTCCTTCGTTTCCGTGTTTTTCTACATTATGTGATATACTCCGGTGGTTGTTGATGGTGCTCACCGATGAGAAATGACTGGAGGTGGATAATGCAAGTTCGGATGTCTGGTGATACTTGTCATCAAGTGCCTAGTAACATTAGTATCCCTTTATCCATCTGGAGTTAATGTTCATTTTTTAGGTGTTTCTTTTTAGTCTGCAATAAGAATAACAAAGGAAAGAAAAGGCAAATAAAATGAGGAGATGGGCTTTGCAATGGGAGATATACTAAAAGCTTAGGGCTTAATTCATCTATGGGCTGTAAAGTAGGGTCGTTGCTGTTAGAAGGGAAAATGGGCTTACTGCAATCAGTTTCAACAAAATGGGTTTCGATAAGTTTCCTATTCGAAGTGGGTTTGTTTTAAATAAGCCCACTCGTGTCCGCGGCTCAAGCCTATGTGTCTAGTTTTAGTCCATGTTCGGATTGGGCCCAAGGGCTCAGCCTGAGTCCCTACTTTTCAGAATATAAAAATTTAAAAGCAATTAAATACTTTTAAAAAAAGTAGAGAATATTGGAAAAATGAAAATTTTGAAAACGGTACAAAACAGGCCTTGATCAGGTTGCTTAAGTTTTAGCACAAGACTTAGCTTAGTTTCATTTAATTAGTGTGTATATAGTTTAGGAATTTTAGTGATTACTTTTGATCCAGTGATAGGTTTAAATAGATTTATCTTTTAGACAAGGAATTAGACTCATTTTGAATTTTCCTCATGGGATTGCTATCTAGGGGCTTAATAACAAGGGCATGTGTATTCTTTGCTTAACATTTTATTGGGCTTACTTCCTTATATTTTTTTTTATTGTAAAATATGATTGTTTAGTTACCATTGATTGCGTGCCTACACATGGACATCATTCAATGTTATAGGGCAATGATATATTAAAAATATAGTTTATTAGGTAAACAAATCAATTAAGTTAGCGTACCAAAAGGGCACAAATTAGGCAATTAGTATAATCATGTCCTAATCTTAGATATTTGATTGTATAGAAAGAGAAATATTCTCCCTTGTCTCATTTAACTCCTAGTTGGCCCTAGCAAGCTAGTGGGGGCTCATTGGATTAATCAAGTTTAAAGTGTAAACACCAACATCACATGAAATAAAGGTTTGTGAGAACCCAAGTCAGTTGGGGATGCCAACTCAACATGAACTCTAAATCCACTCCCTGACGCCACGTCAAGAGTGTCACAAATGGTAAAAATCGTAATCTTTGATTGGTCCTTTGAGAGGCCATTACATCAACTTGGAGAGATTTGTACATGAGAATGAATACGTGAATTCCTTTCCCAATAAGACATTCTTGTTTTTGTTTGAATACTTTGAAGAGGAGTTTGCCACTCCTCCAGGACCTTTCATTGGGGGTTTACCAGCCTAGTATGCTAGAAGAAGGCAGTGACCTCCCTCCAGGCGGGATCCCACTGGTAGAACCAGTGTGGCCGAAGAGCCCAATGGAGCCTTTATCCTATGTTTCTTCCCCTCATTTGCCTATAAATGGCTTGTGGGGAGAAGACACCCTAGGATGGCCTATTCAGGGTGGAGCAGTTTAAGGACCTGCTCAGGTCCATTTCATTGGGGGTTTACCAGTCTATTGTTTGAATACTTTAAAGACGAGTAAGAATGGTGATAGTGAAATTACATTTCATGATGGATGAGAATTCCCGATTAATCAGGCTTGCCTTCACGAACAAATTGGAGTTGGCCCAAAAGGTGATCAACAATGAAAAAGCCTTCATCGGGGAAGAATTCTAGGAATCACTTGTTTGCCTAAAAAGGGCAAGTAAGAAGGATTTGGTCATGGGGAAAGACCAATGAGTCTTGAACAATATCAACAAAGAGAGATTCACGAAGCATGTTTCCACAAGGGGACATCTCAACATAATGAGATGCATACACCAAATTGTAACTGATTAACAAGTAAAATCCAAACAAATTCGTGTGCCGTAAATAGGGCATTTGCAAACCATTTTCGTTTTATGGAGAGAAAAGAAAGCAGTGAATAACATCTGAACAATCGAAAAGGTAAAGAACAAAAGCTGATAGGAACCGAAAGAGACGAGAAACTAAAGTGGTTTCGCCAATCAGCTCTCGAGACCATAAGGATATGGGATTAACACTCTTTCAACTACTAGTCATAGTCATCTCTCCACATGTCTCGAAGGGAAAAGGAAGCCAAGGACATCATTTGCTTCCATCTCTTACCTTCTCTTCGGCTTCTTCATCATTGCTCTCTTCCTCGTCCTCGTCGTTGCCATCGCAATCGCCTTCGCCTTTCGCCTTCCACCTCATCATCGCTGTCCACAGAAAAAAACTCACAGAGGCCTGCAAGACAACCGCAGATGCTCCTGCACACTGTCATCCAAGGCGACGTCGTTGTCCTTGCCATTGTAGTTGCCCCTGTCGTCGTCTTCATCACCATTGTCTTCCTTGTCATTGGCATAGTCGTTGCTGTTGTTGTCATCACCGTCATTGTACTGAGGAGAGAGAGGTTTGACAATATCATGTTTAAGGTGGATTAAACTTCTAAAGAAGGAAACGTCAAAATCTTCAAATGTCATATGACATTAATCCCTAATTTGAACACCCAAATAAATTTAACAGGCAAGAATCAATATAATCCTTTAATTCCGTCTAAATTGATCAATAGAAATTACTGATGTGACTTTTTATTACTTTATTTTTCTCTCAATAAGTAGGTACTCCGATTTGAAAAAGGCCCTTCTTTGGATTGTAAAACGACAGTTTCAATATCAATTTCTTCGATCAAAGTTTTTAGTTGCAGCAAGCTCACGACCTGCATTTAAAAAAATCAGCACGAAGTTTGAACAGAGGACAGATTTCAGCTGAGTTTTAGGTGTCAGGGTCTCTTACTTCCTCTTCGGCTTCTGCATCGTCCCTCTCTTCGTCTTCCTCGTCCTCATCCTGTCCTCGTCACTGTCACTGTCACCTTTGCCTTCCTCGTTGACTTCGTTGTTCTCATCATTATTGCCCACAGAACAACCCGGCAGAAGCCCACGAGACGACTGCAAAACTTCATGCTCATTTTTGTCCTCGTCATCGTCATCGTCCTCGTCCTCGTCGTCCTTGCTATTGCTATTACTGTCGGCTTCACCTTCGGATTCCGCGTCAACATCATCGTCCTCATCGTCCTCATCGTTGTTGTCACCATTCTCATAGTCCTCAAGCTCATCATCCTCATCGTCCTCATCACTGCGGTCATCCTCATCATACTCGTCGTCATCATCCTCCTGGCAGTAGTCCTCATTGTCATCACCATCATCTTGCTGAGGAGAGAGAGGTTTGAAAATATCATTGCTAAGATGGATTAAACATCTTAAAAAAGAAAACAGATTCCCCAAATATCATATGACAATAATCCTTGGTTGAACACCCAAATGCAAGAGCCTAGCTAGAATCAACTTAAAGGGTTTTCCTCACACTTAATCACCAGAAGAGTGCTTTCTGAATTATCAATCGAACACAAATCTATTAGAATCAAGCAGCATTCACAATTCGACCAAAAAAAGAAGACAAAAAAAAAAAAAAGCATTCACAAATTCACATATCTTCATTCCCTCAAAATTGGAACTGAGCAACCGTTAGGCTCTAATTTACTTCTTCATGACTTTCCCACTTGACATAAGTTAAGAAAATAAGGAAATCTGATAGGGAAATTTGGGAGAAGCAAAGGAGGTTTCGCATATAGAGGTACAAAGAGATAGGAAATTCGGAATGTTGAGATTGACTCAGAGGAGTAACGTGAGACAAGTTGGAAGCACCACAACATGTAGCTGGTAAGATTTGTTAATACCCTTCTTGCCACATGTCTAAGACATCATTTATGTTGTCGCTATACATCGGGATGGAGGTGGAGCATATATATCAGATTTCACAAGCTAGTATAGTTGATTGTTAGAGGTATATGCCTTGTGTAGGTGTGGTACTGGAGTTGATCTTTCACATGCTGTTGGTAATTTATATGATCAGCCTGTTATACATGGAATGGGTCCAACAGTAGCCCGTTGGGATGATAGGGAAAGCAATTCACGTGGTGTGGTAGTAATTTGGTAAGTAGACCCAAGTCAAGCAGGCAACCTAGAGCGTGGTGGATCCGTAAGCTGTCATGTTGTTACTCCTGTGGTTCGTGATATGAGTTGGAAGGTTTTGTTACGAGACACGATAATTTCATCGATGACTGAGGCCAAAAATAGTGACAGAGAAAGAAGGGGAAGAGGTAGTGTGGCTGACACTAAATGACATGGCATATGACATGACAATGACATGGCAATGGCATGGCATAGGTGATGACATGGCATGTACGATGAATGATATGACATATGACATGACACAATGACGTGGTCAGTTGATGCAACTTAAGCAGCCCAGGGAAGGCGTTGGGAGATCGAATCACAACCGTGACTAGGCTGCAAACTTGAGCCAATGTGGAGGTTTGTCGAGAAGTCAGCTTGGATTCAAGTGAAGGGATGCAAACAGGCATCTACATGTGTCTGGGCGTTCAGTAGGTCAATCCCCGACGCCTGCAGAGGCACCGATGAGTCAAGCCATACTAGGTCAAGCCTAATTGCCAGGAACCAGGACCTACTAGCATGGCTCAACCAAGCACCTAGTGAAGCTGAGGACATGCAAAGGATGCATTTTAACCCTATTTTCAAATCCTTTTGGTATTATTACATGTTGTATCTTCTTGAAACTGTTAAGGTTCTCTCTTAATTTTAGTTTGAGAAAGCAACATTAGAGGTTAAGTGAAACACTGGATGAGGATTGGGTGGAATTGGAGCTTAAAAACAAGAGATTGTTTTTTTTTTTTTTGTTAGAATCTCTTGGTCTGTAGCGATATCATAGCTACTCTTCCCATGGATTTGGACCACTCTTTGAACTAGGTTAAGTAGATCGGAGTGTGTTGAATCTATTTCTTATTTAATTTTGTGATATCTTGTGACTTTGTTAGATTGCACGATCCTATTGCACCATATTGATTTTTATCAAGTGAAAAAAGAAGTCATGAAGTTTCATCATCAATTTTTTGGGGTAAAAATAGGTTCCCTATCATTTGAGTAATTGTGAGAAGCACAAATTGAACTAAAAGCGTAAATAGGAAGGAGAGTATAAGATTCTCGATCAAATGGTGAGTGATGTAAGAACCCTGACCTCACTTTCAAAGATGACGCGAGTATAACTAATAAAATTCCTCGTAAGATGGGAATTTTTAATGAGATTTTCCATGGTTGCACATTTTAGAATCATTTTATTGTCTCTCTTTACTAGAATAAAGCAGAAATAAAAAGCGAATAATGCAGAAGAAACGGTGATGATCCATGAATAAAAAGAAGGTGTACCTGTTCCAATAGAGGATCCCCTCTTTTGGAAAATTTTGTTTCGATAGCAGAGTCCGACGCTTTTGTTTGTTCTTTCAAAATCATCTTTCTGTAACGCTTCCAAGTGATGCGTGGAGTACGTGAGCCAGTGTCGAGTAACTGCCCAGAATTCAATATATCTATCTGGCACTCCATTGGTATTTTTGAGCTTGATGCCTCAATAATCCTTTCCATTGATCTGCATCCAAGAATGAGCAAAATCTGCAAACGCTCTAACTTGCCAATGTCCTCGATGACCTGTAGGTTCTTGCACTGTTGAATATTTAATATGTTCAAATTCTTCAAGTTCGACAAACCGCCTAACCTATTTAACGAATTGCCAAAGGAAACTGAAATTTCTTTCAATGCTTCCAACGTTGAAACAAATTGAATCTCTTGTGGCTTTGGGCACCACCGTAGCTTGAGTTTTTGAAGCATCTTTAGGGAGCTTGAGACACAGGACACTTTCTTCCGATCATCAATTGAGTCGGGAGCTTGTAGCGGAAGACAAGCCAACCTCTCGAAAGATTCGCATTCTTGAAAAGATATGCTCTCTATCGATTTTAAGATGCCGAGAAATTGGACTTCAACTAGCTTGTCGCAACAACTCACTTCAACATCTCTGAGTTTATTCAAACTTGATGTAATGGATATTCTTGCGACGGGTTCGCCTTCGACAATTAACTCTTCCAAATTAGGAAGCTTATGGAGTTTTAGAACTCTCAAGTTTGACGGAAGTTGTTTCAACGTTTGCAAGTCTAGTCCAGAGAGACGAAGTTCTTCTAGCAAAGAAAAGGAACCCCACTCCACAGATGTTGCGCGGACATTTAAAAGGCACAACTCCTGCTTTCTCAGATTTGATAGCCTCCCACTCCATGGCAAGTCACAAGGTTGAATTATATTTGAATGACCGCTCCTATCATAGCTATCATGGCGATCCGATAGGAGCAGTTCAACTAGATTTGTAAGGTTTGAGACGTTAGGGACAATCCGCAATGAGTGAGATGTAAGCCTCAGAGTGGTTAAACTTCTAGGGAGCTCCGGTAACTCTTCGATCTCATTGCAATCACTTAGATCTAGTGTATGGAGTGTAGTAAGCTCGCTCATTGTCCCAGGTAATCTTGTAATGCTCAAGTGTGATAAAACCAGATTTGTCAATGACTTTAATTTCGAGACTGAGTTGGGGAGTTCCTTCAAGCTCTTACATTTCGTAAGAGAGAGGTGCTGAAGACAGTCTAGTTTGCCAATTTGTTTAGGAATTTCAAGTGCATCACAATCCTCGAATTCTAAGTAAGTCAACTGCTTCAGTTCCCTAATAGAGGGACCAATCTTCAAAGAAGGGCATGAAAAAATATCTAACTTCACTAAAACTACGTGTTCGGAAAAGGTTATTGTCCCACGTAACCTATAACTATCATAAATGACGAGAACCTTCAACTTCTTTGCCTCCTACAGAAGACAATGAAACATCGGGATAGAGAATTAGATGTTTGTACAAGAAATAAATATGGATTTGGGCTCCCAACTTGTATTGTTTGTCATTTGATCCTCTCACTAAATGAGAAAATTAGACTGTAAATTCATCAAATTTTTTCCTTTATTGAATGAGAAAATTAGACAAGGGGGATTCTAACATACCTTGAGTAGGCTCTTGACCGCATCTTTTGTCCACTCATAGTACGAAGTATGCAACACAACCACGTTTTGTAGATCCAAATTGGTTGGCATAGACAGTCGATAATCTTCGTGGCTATGCATGTCTCCAGCCAAATGAAACCATTTCAACTCGGAAAGACAGCCAGCGAAGTCGCCTTGCAAGTATACATTAGCCAACCAAAGAAACCGTAGACGCGGGAACTGTTTAATTTGCTTCGCAGTGACAGTTATACAAGGGTCAAACATTTGCCGTCGAAAACAGAGTGCTTGAACGTTACGCTTCTCCTGCCAATGACATTGAGGAGCGGGAGCAAGAATTTGTCAATATCCCACAATTTTATTTGATCGAGAGAAGAAAAAATGAAATAGAAGGGTAGCTCTCAATTCAGAAACGTGAATCCTCGACTGAGAACAAGGTAAGCAATTTTATATTCAAATATGGTCATAAGTTACCTTTGTCGAACGTAATTCGTGAATGATTTCGGTTGTATCCCACAACCTGGTATGCCCTTTTTCAGCAATATCTCTTCCAAGATCTCTAAACTGATCATGCATCCAAAATTTATTATTGTCTAAAACCTTTATCATGCACTTCTTAGTAAGTACATCAATAGCAGACTTAGGGCTAAACCCACAATTGCGCCACATAAAGACTGGCTCAGTCTTTTCTTCATTTATGAAAAAGCATGCAATATCAAGAAATATGTCTTGTTCAGTAGATTTCAGGGCATCATAGGCAATCTTTAGCTTTCCCAAGACATCTCCAGAAAGTTTACTGCGTAGCTCCTCTAGGCTTTCTTCCCATATTTCTTTGTCTTTTTTATCAGAAAGCGATGCACCTATTGCTTGAAGAGTTAAAGGTAGGCCACTTGCAGCACGGATAATGTCTTTTGAAAGAGCCTCGTAATCGTCCGGAGGAGAGTCGTCAGCAAAGGCACACTTACTAAAAAGTTGAAGTGCATGTTCATCACTCAACCCCTCCAATTCATAAAGCATGAATTGATACTTAAATCTCTTGTTAGTCAAAACCCCACTATCCCTAGTAGTAACAAGTATCGTACTGCCAGGATACAAAGAATCTTTTCCGATTAGTTTTTCGATTTGGTTGATGTCATCGACATCATCCAAAACAACTAGTACCTTCTTGTTGCAAACTGTTCTTTTAATTGCTTTCATCCCTTCATCAACGTAATCAAAGGGGGGAGCCACTCTAGAGTCAGAGATATCAAACAATAATCGTTTTTGTAGCTCGACTAAGCCCTTGGTTTTTGCCATTTCCCTTACATCATCAAGAAAGCTACAATTTTTCCCATAGCAAGGACACAACTGGTTGTAGATTATTCGGGCAAGTGTTGTTTTACCCATACCGCCCATCCCGCAAATTCCAATAAGCCGCGCACCACCGGAGCTGATATCTAATAATTTGTTTATGTCTGTTATTCCTAATAATTTGTTTATATCTGCTATTCGGTCCTTCATTCCAACTAAATCTTCGGTCACTTCTCTCTGTCTCGTTTGGAGCCTATTCACAACCTCTTTAACAATAGACTTGCTTAGAGCGCCATCGCTGCCACAAAGTCAAACAATTTTCACTGAGAAAAAGTAACAAATTCAATTCCTTGCATGTTGACCAACCTTATACTAAGTCAACTAATTTCAGTATAATTATCTTAAACATTGTTACCATGGAAACGTTAAAATTACGGACGGATAACATAATCAATATATATTATCTTTATGTTATGAGATCGCCAATTCTTGCGAAAAAACAATTCCAAAGAACAGAAAAGGAGTATATAAATAAGAGGTTGTTATTCAAATATCTAAAAAGTCTTTGTCGCATCTCTTTTGTAGATCAATTTCATAAACTAATAAAGAAGGTAGATTCTACTCAGTTAAATGATGGAGCCAGGAATCTTATGTTGATAATTTATTAATGCATCTAAGAAGGACCACCACTTAAGAAACCAATATATAATAATAATGATAATAATAAGTGTAAGAAAAAGTGTTTTTGGTTTTTTACCGAAATGAAAATACTAAACAGCATGCCTTACCCCCCCCCCAAAAAAAATAATAATAATAATAGTAAACAGCATTGAGTTTGCAAGTTCATTTTTTTAATTCGTCATGTTCAAAGACACTTAAAAGTTATCACCACATTATCATTTCACTTAAAACTAGAAAACTTAATTTTCCAATATCTTTAGTCCTCACTTTTGTAAACTATAAAGTTATCGCACGCACACTCAGACACATATATAAATAGGTAAAGCTGGACTAAGAGAAGTTTACATTTCGACTTTAGCAAGTCTCTAATTTTTGTACATATTTTCAGACCCAGAAAAAATATTTTATAGTCATATTTATATGCTGAAATATCTACAGAATGAATTTTAAGTTAATGGAACAAATTCCTACATCTAAGTTATAAAAAGAAAACCTAAAAATCTTCAAAAAAAATATATTCAATGATTATGCATATTCTGCATTCAAAACTATTAGCACTAAGATTATAATTATTTTTCAAATTGATGAGAACAAAGTCTTGCATCTAAGTTTCATAGGCTAAAATTTAAGTTGATGAGAGAAATAGTTGATGGAACAAACTCCTGCATATAATCGGTTGTATAGTTATATTCATGATTATGCATATTTTTCATTGAAAATTATTAGCCCATATTTGACAAATAAATGATATTAGAGGAAAATTTCAAAGTGGTGCTTCGTTTTTGCATATAATGAATACTGAGAAATCAACAAAATCAAGTTTGAGAAAATATATAAATCATAATTGCATAATTTTTATTGAGGAAAATATTTTTTGTTATATACACGTTTTCCAAATTTTGTAAGTTTTATAAATAGATATGACTAAATGCATAATTACTGATGACTCACATGATAAAATGCGTAAATAGAGACAACTCTAATGAGATAACCTTTTAGTTATCTCAAAAAAATAAATTAATGAGATAACTTTTTAAATACTTATATTAGAAATTACATGTCAACACGTAAAACAAATGAAGGCCCGTTACATTAAAATTTTAGTTATTCAAATTTAATTAAAATCGAAGTCAACTCCTATCACTTTATAGTTGATCAGTATGATTCCCATCACATAATACTTTGAATTGAGGACTGATAAGTTTTTGAAGGAGTTTCAACATTTTATGGATTTCAAAAGCTCTCGGAAGAATTCTCACAATAAACAATAATTTAATTAGCAATATTTTACTAAATGCATATTAGAAAATGACAAAGAAAAATAATATTTTAGGGAGAAGAATATTAAGAGTGCCAAAACTTTCGTATGGCGCTTACTTGAGTACCAATTTTTTTTTAACTCACTTAAGTGCTACATATTTGAAAAACCAATCATTTGAATGCTAATTCCGATTTGCCTCACCAGAAAATCTGATATGGTTGCTAGTCATCCTATGCGGCTTTACTAATGCTGATGTGGACAATTATAAATTACCTCCTTTACCTCTCCTTTTTCCCAACCACTTTATGGCCCTTGACTCTATTAGTTCATCATACTCTCTCCTTATCAACTCAAATACAAATATGTAGATTAGGTTTAATATTTAAATAAGCAATGATATCAAAGGGATAAATGAATAAAGACTTGCACTTTTTCCGTCCATTTTTTGACTTCCAACGCCCTCTTTCACCTTAAATTGACCATAATATCTCTTGCTAGTCCCATATTTAAATTTATTTTTCATCTTTTTTTTCTTCTCTCTCTTTGGAAATTCTTATTCATTTAGAATAAAATATGTATTTGCCAGAGGTTTGATTGGATTGTCTTATAATGCAATTACAATTGTCATAATTTTATTGTCAAAAACTAATTATTCCACTTAATCAGCCCTACTTTTCAGTTTTGTTAATGTAGTCATAAACTTTGAGACCATATTTTAATGTAGTATTACCTGCCAATTGGCTCATAAAATCGCTAATGTGGTGTCTAGTCAATGCCCTCATCCTAAGTGGTGTGCTAACGTGGGCAATTTGTTGATTTCTATGTTGCAATTTGCTATGACAATTGGCGGGAAAGACTACATTTAAATATTGCACAAATGTATAGAACTATATTGATAAAATTAGAAACTTAAAACTGAATTGACATTCGTATTATAGGTATAAGACTAAATTGATAATTTTCCCAAATATTTAAATAATTACTCCTTCAATGGACACAATAAAAGCATTTTTGAGATAAGTATACTAGGAGTACCATAACTTTCATGCACGCCCACTTGAATGTCATAAATTTGAAAAATCAATCACTTAAATACCATCGGCGCTTTGTCTCACTGAAAAATCCAATGCAGATGCCAATCGTTCTATGTGGCATTGCCAATGCTGACGTGGACAATTAATAAAAAATTCAAAAAAAAATTATCCATCGGAGTGGGAAATTATAAAAAAAAAAATCCACGTAGGACGTTTGGCCTGAAATGGTGTGACACTTAAATGAATGCAAAAAAAAAAATTGACACTCCTAGTGTTCTTTTCTCCAATATTTTGATAGAAAGAGTACATAAGTTATGAAAATCGAACTGAGAAAAATGTGAAAGTTCGAGAAAAGATATGCCAATGCCAATTAAATGTATTTATACCTGAAGGGATTTGCTCAGAAAAGTTATACAAATTCAACGACTTGATGAGACAAACCAAGAGCTAAGAGGATTGGAAAAAAAAAATGCAAAAGTATCATTTAATAAAGCTTAGGGTGAATATGAAACAAGTTGACACTACTCTGCCAAGTGGCAATAACATGCATGTGCATGAACTTGAAAGGAGAGAAAGGAGAGAGAGAGAGAGAGAGAGAGAGAGAGAGCAGGTGGGCTTTATGTAGGCGAGGCTCTATTAGCTGTCAAATTATATAAAATTTCCAGACCACTTCATGCACTTGGAAGCTTTATGCAGTGATATGAATTAGTTAACGCCAGCTTCCACACGCACACGCACAGAGATTAATTGACTTTCTTCCCTCTTCTTGTACAGATCATATACTCGATTTTGTTTCATCAAGAATGATGAAATACATAAATTTTAATTGGTTTATAATCCACCTAACTTCGTTTGGTAATGATAAATAAGACCTTATGAATATCCAATACATGGTTATGTGTTTAGACTCACTGAAGCAAAAATAAGTCATATTCGATAAACTTTATAAAGCGATGACGACGATACTGATGAACATTCAACTTATCTAATAAAGTTCGTCAACACAGTAAAAGTATTACTAATTATTTATTGAAATTGTGGTGATTCTTTTTTATATTTTCAAATTTTTATTTAGCTAATATCACTATTCCAGAGCATATTTTTATAGCAGCAACAAGTTTAAAGTATAGTCCGTGTCACACTTTAAAATACATCTTGTTCAAATTTTCTTGTAACTTCTAAACAATACCTTAAGGTTTCTTTTTCTTTTTTTTTTTAATATCAGTTAATCATCATAAAGATCTTAAAGTATGGGTAACATATCAAATATTATAACATAAGTAACAACATTAACAAAAGAAAAGGGAAAATTTCATAACAAAGAAAATTGAAATATATGGAAATGGAAGATGATCTAGAAGACATCGACTCTAACTCTCTATAAATCGAGATGAGCAGATGAATGAGAGAAAAGAGATCAATTTACTCTCAAGAGAACTCCACATAAATAGATTGCTAAACTTTCCGTACCAACTTGATGGCACGGTAGTAAAAATTTCGACAAAATGGACGAAATCTATTATTCAAAGAGGGGGATTTACATCTTGCGTTATGCTTTAATGTTTCTTATTGGGTCCTATTATTATAGTTACCCGAAATATTGCATGTAGATTATTATTCAATGAATATAGCAATTTTATATCTCGTGTTTTCTTTTAATCAGAGAATAAACCTATATAATAGGGTTTGGATCCGCTTTAATTAAAATCCATTTAGACTCTCTTAGAGAATTTCGTTGATGTGAATATTTATTTATTATTATTTCTGCATATTACTGTATTTCTCTCGTGAAAGTTCAACAAGACTCCCACGTCAAATAATATAACAAATACATACTTAGATCCATGCAGCAGGCATGCGTTTTGCCGGTTGAGAAATAGAAATTTCCTATCTAATCATTTATCAAAAAGGGTCACTAGTGACTGGGAGAGGGGAGGGGGAAGGGGGGGTTGGTGTTGGAGTAGACAACTAGAGTCTACAATTTATCCAATTAACAAAGGCAGGAAACAAACGGGACTGGACCAAGATGGACACGAGATGCGATAAAAATTTAAAGTTACCCCCAAAACTTCATGACATGATGATTTACAGACTTTAAAATCCAATTACAAGGTTAAGTTGAACGAATAGAGGAAGAGAAATGTTTGTTCTTTCAATCAAGTATAACAATCAAAATATAAATGTGCGATGAGTTACCACAATGATAAATTTACCTAATTCTGTTAACGTGGAAAAGAACTTTACAAATGCAACAGCATAAAGTTCCATAATCAAGTTCTCTACCATACAGTGAGAATCTTAATACATACACGAATTAATTTAGTGTGTGTTTATTTCACGGAAAACATAACGATTTTGGAAAATATTTTTCGAGAAATTATTTTTCAGGAAAACGTAATTTTTCTTTGTTTAGTGATATATGATTGAAAATATTTTTTGATGTTTTGATTGCATTTAAAGAATGATTAAAGGTGTAAAAGATGCCAACGAAGAGGAAGAGGAGAGAGCGAAGCTAACGGGAGCGTAAGAGGGGCTAGGGTTGGAGGAGGCGGCGGTGACGAAAGGGAGGGGGCGAAGGAGAAGGAGAGAGGAAAGGGGGAGTTAGGGTTCACGTTCACAGACAAAAAAAGAAAAGAGAAAACAAGAGAAAAAAGATATAATAATAATAAATTTTTAATTTTTAATTAAAAATTCTTTTTAATAATAAATTTTTCATTATGCAATAATTTTAATATATTTTAGAAAATGTTTTTGAATCTTTCAAAAGAAAAATCGTTTTCCTGAATTTAAATTTTGAAAAGAAAATATTTTCTATTGATTAGGAAAATATTTTCTATTGACTCGTTTTTCTAAAAGAATCAAACACTAAAAAATGAGGAAAACATTTTCTCAGAAATTATTTTTCGCAAAACAAACATACTTAGTTTAAGAAAGATGAAGCAAAGCCAATTTTTATAAAATGAAAATTAGGTCAAAGACAAAATCATAATAATCCTATTAGGTCAGAAAAAAATTTGGATATCTCGTGATTCAAAAGATAATAAAAGAAGAATTTGGGACTGTATAATTAGATTTAGGGAAATAGGAGTTGGAATATTGGCAATGAATATTTACTAGATCTATCTTCCGATTAGAAATGATAATTTTCCCACTCACGGTTAGACAATTACCCTGAAAAATCCTTTCGCTTCAACCCCTTGCTGGCATCAACTTCCCTGAGAGCCCACCGCCACCCGTCTACATCCTCGGTTTTGAACTTCTTCTCCTGATTCACCTTCTTTTCCTCCAACTTCAATATGGCATCATGATATGACGGCCTCTGCAGCTTGTGCTCTTCGGGTTTCAGCTTGAGCTCTTCGGGTTTCAGCTTGTGCTCTTCAGGCTTCAGCTTGAGCTCTTCAGGTTCAACGTCATAAAAGATGGGCAATATCACTTTCTTATCCGTATCTTCTTTAGAATTAGAGATGTTCCTCATCATTCTCTCAAGCTCGATGAGGCACCAGTGACTCGTTGCATAATTTGGAGAGAAGATGGGTATGTAACACTTGGAATCATCAATCGCTTGCTTAAGCTTCCCACCAATTATATCACCCGCTCGAATCTCCGCATCGTCCATGAAAATGTGGATCTTAGCATCATCTAAGAAGTGGTACAGGGTGTCGGCGAATCCATGACGGACATCGCTCCCCCTAAAGTTCAGGAAGACCTGATACTGACCTCCTAAATGGTTAGTCTTCGTTCCTGTCTCTGAGTTCGCCATGGGAGCTCACTTGACGCTTAGCAGGGTCAGCTCTCTCTCTCTCTCTCACTCTCTCTCTCTCTCTCGTTTTGTGGTTCTTGAGTACAAGTCGGGGACTTTCATATATAGTCATGACGAAGGCTTTTAAGACTTGTAGAGGGTCCATTGAATTATTACTAATTTTACAAAGACTCGAGATAATAAAATTGACTTAGTTAACCAATAGCTTCTAAGAATTTTGGAATATTCGGATCTAATCAGGAGACACAAAAATCGGTTCAGACGTCAACGACAAAACATGGTTTCCAACCTGGAGAGGTGGCCTTATTCGAGTAGTTTTGAAACATTTGCTTCGCACTCATGAAACGAACATGCTGTGGGAGAGCCAAGGATTACTATTAGAAAAATATTAGAGTTCACATATTTGAATATGAATCCATTGTCATAGAAAACACGTATAGGCAACTTCGCAATAGGTGCAGCTTCCAGTTAATGGTCAATAAATTCGATGGGTTTGAAAATAATGAGGTGGAGAACTAAGAACACATAGAGATAGAGGTGTATTTTTTCCGGCGCCCGACTTCTTTCAAGTTTCTTCTTCTTGCTTTTCACATGGCTCTGGCTATGTAGACAATATCAGTTCTGAGTTCACTTTGGGACTTCTGGATTAAAATTATATGATTCTCAAATATTTCAATCATTCATGATTGTTATGTAGCTATTTCTATAGTTGGAGTTCAATATCGTTAATTCATGATATATCTATGTAAAACCGTAAATCCATAACATCAAAGTATTCTTAAAGAATCACCTATTGGTGATGACACAAGATACAACTAAATAAGTTGGTAACACGAAAAAATCTCAAACTGATAGACCTATAATAGATTTATCATAAATTAATTTTTTGACTACCAAAAATCTCAAACAAGCACACCATTAAATTAGATTAATATAACGAAAAATCATAAATTAGTACATTTATAACAAACGGAGGGTAAAATCATAAACTAGTACGCTCTGCTTTAATTATCACGTATTATTCAACTCAATAATTTAACTGTAAAACTTACTATTAATTTTACAAGGACTCGAGATATGAGCCAACTACTAATCGATTCCAAAAATTAAAATTCAAAATATTCTAAGAGTTTTGGTGTGGTCGGATTTAATTTGGAGTCTATAAGATTGGTTCAAACAAAAAAAAAACAATTGGTAATACATAATTTTCAATCTAGAGAGGTGGCCTTATTATAAAAAAAAAAAAAAAAACTGAAAATTTTGCTTCTAAATAATGAACGGGAAATGCTATAACCACAAAAATGATCATTAGTGGACAGATCTTTTTAATAAGCATTCTGTGGACACTTGTTAGTTATATTTAATAAAATAAATATTTACATTCTCAATACAGAGATTATGTATAAAATAAGCAAGGCAGTGCTTTCGAAATAACAAAATTTTCTTTATCTGTAAATATTTAATATAATCGGTACCCTTCGCGCACTAGTTAAACATAATGCTTATTAAAAAATACTACACATATTTTAATTCGAATCTATTAAAGACGAGTGTGGGCAACTTCGCAGCAAGAGCAACGTCCAATTTACAGTGGGGTCGGTCGATAAAGTTGATGGACTTAAAACGATAAGGTGGAGGACCTTATCATCACAGGGTCACTCGGAGTCTTCTTTTTTCGTGCTTTGCACGTGGCTGTGTCCCCGTAGAAAATTCAAAGTCAATAAAAGTTGACGGATTTAATGTGACCCTTCTTTTTTCCTGCCCTTCACATGGCTCTGTCTCCATAGAAAATTCAGAGTCAATAAAGTTGATGGATTTAAAAATAATAAAGTAGAGGACATTATCATTACAAGATCACATGGAGTTTGAGAAAAGTTTCTTCTTCTTCGTGCTTTTCACATGGCTCTGGTGATGTAGACAACAACTGTTCTGAATCTACTTTTGATATCCTGGATAAAAAAAAGAAAAAATACTCTAACATTTGTTCCCAAGTCGTGAACAGGAGGTGCTACGGCGACCAATCAAGGATTATTATTTGTAAAAGGTTATTGTTAAGGAATGGCCCTAGGCATTTTATTAGTCATTCCACATCAAATAAGAAGTGGCTTTATTGATTATGCATAGTATACAGAAATATTTTAAATATATCAAAAATTTTCTGTGTGAAAGTTTGTTTTTTACCAGTAACAATGGGCATTCGTCAGTAAAATCCCTATTAGAAAAATATTATAGTTTAAATATTTGAATCTGACCTCATTTGCGATAAAAAGAAAAAACGCGAATGGGCAACTTCGAAGAAGGTGCAACTCTCAATTTATAGTCATTAAAGTCGATGCCTTTAAAAATAATAAGGTGGGGACCACTTAGGAAAATGGACACAATAACACATACAGCTGTACCTTTTTTTTTTGTCGCCTTTTTCCTTTTCTCTTTGCTCAAAACAGTCGTACCTTTTTCTTTTCTTTTTCCTAAACAATTGTGCCTTTTCGTGCTTGTCACATAGATCTGGCAATGTGGACATCTACTCTGAATTCACTTTTGTACTTTTGGATTACAAGTAATACGATTCTCAAACATTTAATCTTTATAATCGTTCTCTAGCAATATCGACTATTGGACAATATTAGAATCCCAATGTGACATTGTAAATTCACAACATATCTATATAAATACATAATGATAATAAAATATTCCTAATGAATCACCTCTAAAAGTAACACACGAAACTCTAGATAACCGAAAAAATCTCCTTCATAGTGCAAAGATTGGATTTACTGCGTTGTCAACAAAGATGCTCTAACTAAGCATTGTTTAAGCAAATATTTGCTACTCATTGGGATATTTTTCATGATCCTTTAACTAACCCGAAAAGATGGGACGGATATTAAATATATAGCTCACTAGTAGAGCGTTCGCTCCAAAGAATGAGTAAACAACATATAAAATGAGAAGAGAAGTAACTAAGATTAGTAAACAATGTGAAATGGCCTTAATATTTGAGGTAATTTACAAACATGCCCTTCCCAGTCATATGAAGAAGGTCACTTCTTCACTACCCCGGCAAGCACAAAGGCTTTATAAAACCATAATCCTCGCCAGCTTCGTACCACCCTAAGCCATCTGAAAGTCTCTGACAGTCCTTTCACCCAACAACTCCACTTTCAACCGCAAAAACAGAAAAACAGCTCCACTTGTCGATCTTTCACCATCGTCACCGCGAACCACGACCTCAAAGATCACTAGGATCCCTAAAAAAAACTCCTTTTATTTGTATTAATAAAATTGACTGACGTGTTAACAATACCTTCATGAAAATAAAAAGAAATCAATGGACGTGATTTATAATAGACTGCTTGAACTCAAAAATGAAGACTTCTTTGTGAAGACTTCATTAATCGCTATCAGGCACGTGAAAAAGAAAGAAGACCAAAGTAAAGATTGGGGACACCTAGAAAAATTTCTTCTCCATTGAATGCTATATTTGTCTTAGAGCA
This sequence comes from Eucalyptus leucophloia subsp. euroa, assembly GCA_017140325.1. Classification (NCBI taxonomy): domain Eukaryota; kingdom Viridiplantae; phylum Streptophyta; class Magnoliopsida; order Myrtales; family Myrtaceae; genus Eucalyptus; species Eucalyptus leucophloia. The sequence goes on from CM029475.1 coordinate 67,055,827, forward strand.
AAAAGTCATAGGGTGCAACACTTTTTCAATACTAAATATTTAGCTATAAATAGATTACTTGTGAATCATCGTACGCCAGGCAAAAAAAAAAAAAAAGAAAAAAGAAAAAGAAGGCAAAGTTTAGCTTCAGAAATAGAGAATTGCAGTATGGGCATTTGCATTTCAATAAGAAAGTCCTCCCTCTAGTCTTAATTTGTGCTCTTGCCCCAAATTTCCAGGGTTATTCTTCTTTTGATTTCAACATTTGATATTAAAGTTAGAAATCACGTCTATCAATTGCGTTCAATTATAATTTACAAAACTAAATGAAAGAAATTTCAATAATTGATCTGTTTAAATGAATGCTCTTTTCAAATTATAAGATTTATGAAATTTGATGAAAAATAGTTATACTGTAGTGATTGTCAAAATAAATGTCTCGAATTTATATTTGGATATCGATTTGTTAAATTAAATTTATTGAGAAAGATTTTTTGAACGAAGAAGCTCTTTTTTGTTGGACTTGTTTTTGGCCGTAGAAAAGAAAGCAAGGGAAGATACGGGCAACAAAAGACAAAATAAGGGGCTCATTTTTATTCTATGAATATTTATTTATTTGTGGGGTAAAGAAGACTGTCACCAGGAGAGAAAGAAAGACGTCTGCGTCTCCTTTCTTGGGTAGTGATCTGTCGATAAAGGTTTGACCGCGTGAGGGACCCACGGAAAGAAAAGCAGTTGTCCTCTCGCTGTCTTCCGCAGAAGCGTTATAAAAAGAAAAATAAAACGGAGGAGGGAAAAATCAAGAACGCAGTGGTACGAGAAAAGCTTTTGCTTGAGGTGAACACTGTCATTTTTACGGAGAAGTGATAAAAAATATCTTAAATTTTTTGTATTTATATCAATTTAATTTTAAACTTTTTTGTGCCAATTACGTCTTAAACATTTTTACGTTATGTCAATTCAATCATTTATAGTCAATTTTGGTCGGATTTTACTGATTGGACACCTAAGGTCAGTTGACGCTGCCTGATCGATCAGGCGTTGACGTAAATAATTTTTAATAATATTTTAATTTTTTGAATTTTTTTTTTTTTTTTCCTTTCTCCTCATTCTTCCTCCAACTAGTCGCCGAGGTCTTGCGACCGGCCAAAGAAAAGAAGGAGAAAGGAAAAAGAAAAATTTAAAAAAGAAATTATAATTTAAGAAATAAAAAATAAAAAATAGAAATCTATTTTTAATTAATCTTATTTTAATTTATATATTCAACTAATTCTATCTTATAATAAACCTTCAATCCATAAATTAAATATTTATATTTATTATATATTTTAAGTATTTTTGTATTTTAGATATGTTAGTACAGTTTACTATTTGATAAAATTTTATAAAGAATAATGAAAGGGGAAAAAAGAAATAATAAAGAAAATAATATAAATAAAATAAAAATAAATTAAGGAATAGTGTTATGAGAAATTTTTACCATCTTTGTTTATAAACATTTAGGTTCATTACCACTGCCTTCAGTGGCGTAGCTGGCTCGAGCTCTCTCCCCTCATGAAGGGAAGAAGTTTGAATCTCAGAAACGTCATTAGAGATTCTTATCTGGAGTACAGTAGTGGTGGGTCCTGCAATCGCTCCCCCAGGGTTTGCTTACCAGCTGTTGACTTAGGTTCATTTATAATGACACGTCATTTATATAAAATATATATACACACATGATATGATGGGAATATATCTAACTTTAATATTGTGATTCACTATATAATAGATAAGATATAAAAAAAATATATCAGAATTTCATATCATATCCTATCAAATCATATTCCGATTAGAAATTTGGAGGACCAAACGTAGTCTAAGAGTTTTGGTGTGATCGGATCTAATCTAGAGTCCATAAAATCGTTTCAGACATTATAAATTTCAACCTTGAGAGAAGTGGCCTTACTAAAAAAAAAAAAATTGAAAAATATGCTTCCAAAATGTGAACAGGAAACGTTATGGTCACGCCAAGGATCATTAGTAGACAAATCCCTTTATCAAGCGTTCAATGAATACTTGTTAGCTATATCTAATGAAATAAATATTTACATTATCAATGCACTTATTGTGTATAAAATGTGGAAGGCAGTGCTTTCAAAATAACAAATTTTTCTTTATGTGTAAATGTTTAATTTAATATGTATCCTAGGAGCACTAGTTAAACATAATGATTATTAAAAAAAATAAAAAAACACATTTGAATTTGACTCCATTTGCCATAAAAGACGCGTGTGGCAACTTCGCAGTAGGTGCAGCGTCCACTTTACGGTCAATAAAGTTGACGGACATAAAAATAATAGGGTGGACGATATTATCATGACATGACAAGATCACACGGAGTTTCTTCTTTTTCGTGCTTTTCACATTGCTGTCTCCGTAGAAAATTCAGAGTCAATAAAATTGATGGATTTAAAGATAATAAAGTGCAGGACGTTATCATTACAAGATCACATGGATTTTCTTCTTCTTCGTGCTCTTTTCACATGCCTCTGGCAACGTAGATAACGTCTGTTCTGACTCCACTTTTGAACTTCTGGATAAAAAACAAAAAAAAATTGTCCTCTAACATTGGCTTCCAAGTCGTGAACAAGACGTGCTACAGCGACCAATCAAGGATTATTACTTGTAAAAGGCTATTGTTAACTATTGATCTCCAGACATTTAGGTCACAATTAGTAATTATTCTGTTTTCATGAATAATTTTTTATTCTGTTTTCAGAAATAAATTTTAAGTATTTAAAAATGTTTAAACTATCCAAAATTTATGTTCCCAAAATAAAATTAGGTTTGACATCATCCTAAAAATTTCTAATTCAAACTACTTTATTCTGATTTTTGATAGTTTTATTATTTTTTCTTCTTTTCTTTTATCTTCTTCCTTATCTAGTCACTGACCTTGAAATGACCAGCGACCAGTTAGACGAGCGTCAAGGGCCTCGCCGAAGGGTTGCCAGCCCTGGTGAGGCTACTTCTTGTTGGCCGAGCCTCACCGTCTCACCCAACGTAGCCAAGACGTGGAAGAGCCTCACCCGGCCAGGCAAGGCTCACCGATGGCTGGGCGAGCCTCTGACGAGCTTGTCGGAACTCACCCAATCGATCACCGACGACCTGCAGTGGTGGACAGTGGCAGTGATGGTGGCCGATGGTAGTGGCAGCGGAAGAGGAGAAGAAAAGAAGAAGATAAAAGAAAAGAAAAAATTTCAGTTGGCTTGATTCTACAATTATTTCTAGAAATAAACAATCAACTTTTTTTTACTTATCAATTTTACTCCAAATCTATTCCTAAGAATAAATTTATTTTCAGAAATAAAAATTTACTAAACAGATTTTTATTTCAAATCTATTTCCAAAAAAAAAAATCAAATACTATTTGACTGGTTGTCATAGCCATTCTACGTCAAATAAGAAGTGACTTTATTAATTATACATAATATGAAAAAAAAACAGTATTTTTAAAATATACAAAAATTTTATGTGTGGATGTTTTATTTAACTGGTAAAAATGGGCATTCGTCGGTAAAATCCTTATTAGAAATGTTATACTGCAAATGTTCGAATTCGACCCCACTTGCGATGAAAAGAAAAAACGCGCACGGGCGACTTCAAAGCAGGTGCAACTTCCAATTTGTAGTCATTAAAGTTGACGCCTTTAACAATAATAAGGTGGGGACCAGTTAGAAAATGGACACTCATACAGCTGTACCCCTTCTTTTGTCGGATAGTGATGTGCCTTTCTTTTTCTTTTTCTCTTTTTACTCATACTTTTTCTTTTCTTTTATTTTTTTAGCTTTTTTTCCTCTTCTTAAACAGTTGTACCTTTTTTTTAGGTTCGTCCATCGAACCAAGGACTATACATTAAATGAAGACAACTACTGACATAATGCTAATTAGAAAAACTGCATTTCACATATTTTAATTCGACTCCATTTGCCGTAAAAGACGCGTGTGGGAAACTTCGCGGCAGGTGTAGCTTCCAATTCACAGTCAATAAAGTTGATGGACTTAAATGGTAAGGTGGAGGACATTATCATTACAAGATCACATGGAGTTTCTTCTTTTTTTCATGATCTTTCCATGGCTTTGTCTCTTAGAAAATTCAGAGTCAATAAAGTTGTTGGACTTAAAAATAATAGAGGGGAGGACATTATCCTTACACGATCACATGGAGTTTCTTCTTCTTCGTGCTTTTCACATGGCTCTGGCGATGAAGACAACACCTTGGACAAATAAAAAAAGATCCTCTAACATTTGCTTCCGAGTCGTGACCAGGAGGTGCTACGGCGACCAATCAAGGATTATTATTACAAAATTTTTGTTATTGAGTGCTTTCTAGACACCTATTAATCATTCCACATCAAATAAGAAGTGACTTTATTAATTATGTATAAAATAAGAAAATAAAGTATTTTGAAAATGTAAAAAAAATTACGTGTGGATGTTTTATTACATTCATCGGTAAAATTCTTATTAGAAAAATTATACTTCAAATATTTGCATTTGACCCCATTTGTGATAAATAGAAAAACGCGCATGGGCAACTTCGCGGGCGCAACTTTCAATTTGTAGTCATTAAAGTTGATGCCTTTAAAAATGATAAGGTGGGGACCGGTTTGAAAAATGGACACAATAACACATGCAGTTGTACCCCTTCTTTTGTCGGGTAGAAATAGAAATGTACCTTTCTTATTCTTTTTATCTTTTTGCTCAAAACAGTCGTACCTTTTCTTTTTTTTCTTAAGCAATTGTACCTTCTCGTGCTTGTCACATGGGTCTGGACATGTGGACGGCATCTGCTCTAAATTCACTTTTGTGCTTTTTTTTTTTTGACACTTTTGTACTTTTGGATTACAAATAATACGATTCTCAAACATGTAATTTTTAGTTCTCTAGCAATATCTACAGTTGGACATAATTAAAATCCCATGACTGGCCCGTGTTCCTGAGCCATATTGATGATTACTCGCAGTTTACATAATTTTATCTCATGCAACATAGGTCTGAGTAACTTTCACTTCACATTTGGTTTGCAGATATGATATTAAAAAAAAAAAAAAAACTCGGTTATCGGAGACAATCAAAGTCCTTCGCACTGATAGCATGTGTACATGAAACCCGGCCCATACCAAGGAACATAATTTAAGCTCACCTTGAGTGTGTCTTGTCTTACAGGCCTTGTTACAAAAGTTCAAACAATTCAGCCCAAAGCTTTAGCCCATGGAAAGTAGAAAACAAGCCCACGTTTACTGAGAAAAGCCCAAACCTTTACAAGCTCGGCCCGCTTCAAGACTCAACAAGCCCGGCCTTGATAACTTTTTTTCTTTCTTTTGCTTTCGATCCTCCGCCGACAACGTCGCCTGGCCTCCTTCGGCGCACGCGCTCGTCATGCTCAACCAGCTCCCCCCGATTCACTCCTCTGCTCAGCGCGCACAGTTACGTATGCGTGCTGATGGGGGTGCGATTTGCGCGTACGGTGAAATGCCGACTTGAAACAGGGAGAAAACAGCCATAGATGGAGCTCCATTGAGCTAAAATATTTTCATTACAAGCTCTACCTTGCGGGATTATGGCAATGACACTGAAGCCGATTTTTCTCGGATTCTCGGATTTTCTATTTTCGATTTTCGATTCAATCATCGCACTGAGTTCTCGTTTCTTTTGTATTTCCAGTAGTTCTATCCTCACTTCTGAAGCTCCTCTTCATCAACGGCGACATGGCTATAGAGCAGCACCTCGGAAGCTCCCTCTCGGATAAATCCACATCTTCCTCTTTAACGTGCGAAAGACCTCTCTTGGATTCCCCTGATCAATTCACTTTTTCCGATATTCTCAGGCTACGGACAACCGCTATTTCTGTTGCAGCTTCCTGACTTCACTGAATCACTACTACTCCCTGGACTCTCTGTTCGCCCCTGCTTGCAGTCGCCACAACCGAAGACCTCGTAAAGTGATCATTTCTACTCGTTTAGTTGATTCCCGTCCTAGAAGCCGTACCTATGTTTGCCTTGTTCATATCGGATCAGTAATCATCCCAGGTCATAATCTTTTGCTAGATCGAACTAAATTTGCTTTGTTTTAAATGATTGCCAATGAAAACATAGCCGGGAAGTTTGGTTACGGTTTAAGTGAAAAATCATCCGTGATAAAGGTTCTATTAATGATTTAAATATGGTAAATTTTTATTAATTTGCCGGAAGTGTCGTGGAGTAGTAAACCAATGAGTCTTGAACAATATTTCAAATATAGATTCGTGAAGCATGTTTCCACAAATGAACTCTCGTTGACGTAATTAGAAATGCATACACCGAATTGGAACAAAATAAACTAAGATCCAAACAAATTCGTCAAATAAACAGGGCACTTGCATACCATTGTCTGGTTGTGGATGGAAAAGATGAGCGAATTGACATTTGATCTATTGAAAATGGAAAGAATAAAACCTGGTAAGAACCTAAACAGACGAAAAAACTAAGGTAATTTCGCTCCTCGGACTTTGAGACCCGAAGGATGTGGCCATTCGACACTCTTTTAGCTAATAGTCATAGTCATTTCGCCACCTCTATTGGAGAAAAGGAGATAGGGTATCTGCAAATTAGCTGAGCACAATGTCTGAGCTTGTATAAATTGGCAACTAACAAGATCATTTGAACTGCCCTTTTTGTTCAATTCTATTCTAATGGAGTCAAAAGAGGACACGGAAATTTACAGCTTACCTTGTGCCGGCAAGCATTAAAAGCCTTGTACACAATGCACCTGACCAAATCAGTACCACCTCGTGCATTTTCAAGCTCTCTCACTACGCCTTTGGATAACGGATCAACACCTCATTCCTTAGCCGTAGCAACTGCGGACCATGACCATAACACCCTCAGAAACCCTTTGAAAGAGAGATCCTTTGGTATATCTAGTGGCAGTGGCTCACATTCACATCCCAACCCCACACTCTCGAACGGGAAGGGAAATCTCTCATAACCATCAGATATGTGCTTTGTGTTGGGGTCCCAAAAGGGCAGCGTAGTTTCATGGAAGCGTTTCATGATTGGATCAAATGTAGAGCTCACTCCAATGCCATTGTCGCACCATACTGCCACCACACCTCCCTACTTCTGGAGCAGACGGGTCAAGAGGGAGTAGAAATTGGGTAGGTCGAACCAGTGCACCACTTGAGCCACCGTAATTAAATCCATTGAATTTTCACCTCCAATTAAGGTTATGATTTCATCGTTGGAGATGGGTATTGGGGTGTGGACGTAATGGACCCTCCGATGCTGCACAGCACATTTTAGTTGGGCTGCGCTCGCACCGGTGGCGATCACCCGGTCGTAGTGCTATAAGCAAGTGTAGGGCATATGAACGGAGTTGTAAGTGACGAATAATCTGGAAGTAATGAAATTCGATTGAATAAATCAAAGAGGAAAGAGAAGCCCATTTTAAAAAGACAAAAGAGGGAGAAAAAGCCTGAAGACATTGGGACGGGTTGAACTTCAGCTTTAAAGTTCACATTTAAAACAACCCAAAGGATTTGAGATCAATTACGTGGTACTAGAGGATGACCACCTTCAGTTAGTGACTAGGAAGCAGTACATAGCCTATCCAAGCCCCAAGCAAAATCAAATAGAATAAATCAACTTCTTATCAATGAGCAGACTTAAAAGCAAAGATTCGAGGATTCAAGTAAAATTCAACCAGGATGAGCTAATCTTCGCTCATTCTCTACACCCTATGTCTAGTCAATTACTTCCGAAAGCAAAAACAAAGGAAAAATATTCATACATGGTGATTGCTCGAATGAATGATTCTCCTCAAAATTCCTCTTCAGCGAGACATGCATTTGATGTGTATTAAATCATAAAAAGTGTTGAATTTCGCATGATCTGCCATCATATCTGGTCTAGCCCATTTTTCTTTTTGCAAAATCCAGAAAATCTGCTCACACTGTCACGGCTCCCGATCAATGTTGGGTTCCATCGTATCAAGAAAAACAGTAAACTTGCTACTAATCTTGCACATAGAAAAGAGAGAGAGAGAGAGAGAGAGAGGACTCACACAGAGGGCGGCTTGGCCATTGCCGGTGCCGACGTCCCGAGCGAGGGAGTGACGAGGAATGCGAGAAGCGAGCATGGAGTACTAGTGTGCCTAGTATGTTGGACGAGCGTCCACGTACATCTACGCTTGCTTGTCGAACAGACCCCGCATCTCCTCTCTCCCCTCCCGATCTGCCTCTGCTCGCATTGCCCTTGCCTTGGGTCTTGGTTTCTGCTCTGTTCATTTCACTCCCTAATATTCAACTCTAGACTTGCCGATACTTGAAAAAGAAAAGTTGGGAAATATTAACAAATGATGCGATTTTCTAATCATCATTTCCTCTATATTTTAATTGCACTTTTTTTATCAAAGGAATATAGTGTATATCCATTTATTAAGCTTTTAGTTTATTGGGGAATATTACCAAAAAAAATCCTAAACATATTATATGAACACCAATTCAGTCTTAAACTATATATCTTTTGACAATTTACCAATATAATCTTTCCGATCAATTTTGACCAAAAATTGACGACAGTACCAAGTCTTGTACTAACGGGAATAATTTTACAGTTATTTTTAATTTTTCATACTTTTTTCCATTGTGGTACCAGACCTTAGCAGTTGCCTTCCCTGCGATTGGCAAGGGTTGCGACCCTTGCCAGTAGCTGATCATACCAAGTAGAACGATGTCTGTTTTACTAGTTTTCGGCTAAAATTAGCCAAAAAAGTCTATATTGACAAATTGTTGAAATATTTATAATTAAATTGGTCAAATCGAAAGGTTCAAAACTAGATTGATATTTATATAATATATTTATGATTTATATTTATATTTCCAAAAAAAAAAACTAAATTGAAACTTCGATCTCAAACTTTTATGAAAGAATTCCCTAAACACTCGTGCCTACATTTCTGCTGTTAATAGAGCAAATCCACCGGCTAACTATTGATAACTTCCCAATTTGAGTTCAATATAATCAGCGAGCATTCTATATAGAGCACTCATCTTTCCATTATAATAGCAATTTATGTTTGTATTCTCAAAACGATCATATCTTTACACATGATTTTTCTTCCATAAAGCAGGTTTGTCCATCAAGCCAAGGACTGTACATTTTGACAATAAATGAACACAATAAAAGACATAAAGTTAACGTAAAGATCTTTGATATATATTGGCCGCAAATTGAATACTGCCGCCTATAAGATGACAACAAATCATTATGTGGATCTCATCTTCGTTTATTATGAAAGTTATTGATATAGGAAATGAAAACTCTAGACGGATTAAGCGATAGCTTACACGTCGACCCAGCAACTCATTTGATCTCATTGTTTTTCTTCGGCTTTTGGATGTACAGGACGAACGCGACAGGATCAAACACCACAAAAGACAGAATTACACGGTAGGAGGTGCGACTCTGGGCTAGACAAATGCAAACAGACGAAGTGCAAGACTTGTCGGGACATCTTCCTCATTCGAGATCAATCTCGACAATAATTCCGAGATTTGTTTGGCTCATTGGACTTGAGGAGTCCTAGCTAGCCAAAACCTAGCAAGAGTGCATCTGATTTGATCTAGTGCATCGTTATCAATTTTGATAGTCAATTTAATATAGAGGTTACTCTTAACTTTGCACGATTTTGACAACAAACTAATGCAGATTTTGGTGTGCATGTAAGATATTTGGTCAGATTCATTTTTCATGGTCTTTGCTCTCAATGTTATTCTATTCTTATTCAGTTGAGTAAATCCATTTCCATATGATAATGTGCGTACGCGAGAAATGTGTTGACATTAATCTCAAGGAATGTCATTCCATGATGTTTTAGTTTCATCACTAAAATTTTTATGGGGCTGTTTTGTTGGCTAATCTGGCAAACTCCATGGCAATCTAGTGCAAAACTTTTTTTGAAGAGGCAATTAGAAGGATTTTTTTTTTTCCAAGGTCTGAAAACGTAAATGCCATTCCCTTAGAAGTATTTAGTGAATACAAGTTTAAAACTTCAGAGCAAATCAAGTTCCAAGGGGCTTGAGGTTGATAAATAGTCCAATTACTATGACTTTTCTTTCATTAGGTTTTGGCGACCTAGTCGACTATTTTGTTGGACTCCCTGCTGCATAGGCTAACTTAAGGCCTGAAAAACTCAACATCATATAATATTCTCTCCCAATTAGTGCATCCATTGTACTTCCTAGTTCAGTTGATTTGTGCTTGATAAGGCCCTTATTAGATCTACATTGTCAGACTCAAGACTTAAACGAAGCTTCAGTTCATGCGGAAAGCGAGAGGAGGATTTGGATTTCCACCGTAACTATGCACTCCACCTGTGCGGCTGAGCTAGCATGTGCTAATCTGGCAAATCCGTCTACCAATCAACCCATGGAGTCTCGACAAATGCAGGCGATGGCTCCTTCCAATGATTCGGCAACAAAGGAACCGTCATGTTGATCTTCAGAGTGGATCGGAGATACTTAAGAATGTGGGAAATTAAAGCACAAAGAAAATAGCAGACATTTCGTGACATTTCTATGGGAAAAAGAAGGGCCCAATTGCAGTCCAAACCCACAAGAGAGAATTATCTGGTTCAGGTTTTGCCTCTGCGATGCTTGTTGTTCGCTGCTATGTGTGCACAAGACATCACTGGACGCGTTGGCGATAGTTCGAGCCCATAGAAAAATTCACGTGGCCTTGTATGCACTGCTCGTGAATTAAAAACCCTCATAAGATTTAATCATAACCTTAGACGTGTGTCATGCACGTGAACGTGGCACAATATGCCGGCCATCTAGGGATTTGATTGATTGCCGTCGCAATTGGGGTCCTGTTCTTGATTTGCAACGGCGAGAGATTGGTCGTGCGAACATCAAGATCCTCGCATTAAAATTCATGAACTGATGGAAGTCCTAAAATTGGATTTTGAGTTGTCACAAACTGCACATTGGAGTTGATAGCGGCTGATCTCGTACCTACCCGCTCATCACAGCTTCTTTTGTGTAATTCAAGCACTATCAAGCATAGGAAGTGTAACTACCCCACTCCATCTCAGACGAGACAAATCTTCAAGGAGTATCCGGTTTATGAAATTTGTGGCTCGTACGTATCACTTCAGAAACGCTCACGAGTCATGCTTGCACCGCATATTCCACATACGTATTCGAGTGTACACAATAAAATATTGTTTCGATCACAATAAATTATTGAGCCAACCAGAAAATTATTAGTCCTGTAGTTTGTTTCGATCACAATAAAATATTGGGTACACAATAAAGGGACTAAAAAGGCTAAATTTTAAAGAGCACGGACAAAATATATATCACTTGGGACAACTATAAAATTATTAGTCCTTTTCGATTACTTTCTTCATAACTTGTTTCGATCACAATAAAATATTGAGTACACAATAAGAGGACTAAGAAAGTCAAATATTGAAGGGCACATGCGAAATGCACATTCTAGTTCCAACATTGAAGAGCATGCGCTGAAATACGTATCACTTGGGACAACCATAAACTTATTATTCCTTTTCCATCACTTTTAACTTGTTTCGATCACAATAAAATATTGGATACACAATAAAAGGACTAAGAAAGTCAAATATTGAAGAGCACACGCAAAATGCACATTCATCGAACGTTGAAAAGCGCACACAAAATACATATATCACTTGGGACAACAACACCGTTGTTCGTCACAATTTTGAATGAAATCTCCTCTTTCTAATCATACATAGAATGAAAGAAAGCTTTGCCGACTAAAAAAAAAAAAAAAATCATATACAGCCTCGTTCTCGGAACCCTTTCTTTTGTGTTACTTTAGACTGCTACTTAAGATTGCATCAAAGGAGGACGCAAAAGAGAAGTGCATAGTAAACAATGTTTCTAACCTTTTCTCACGATGGGTCCTTTGATCTACCTTCTCCTTTTGTGTACGTTCTTGCTTAATTCATTGATTATTGATGAATTCTCTTTTTGCCTAAAAGCCGTCCTGGTTGGATTTGCATTCATTCTTTTAGTAAGCAAGCGTTTTTCAATTGCGGTCTTCAATTGGTCCTTCAAAAGGCCATCACATTGACTTGGACAAATTGTATATGAGATTACATTAATTCATTTCCTAATGGGGATAACGACACAAATAGTTCCTGAAATTTGGCTCAATAAATAATGTGGTCCCTGAATTATATGGAAATATTCAATATTGCCATTTCATTATTTTAAGTTCAGGGATGATATTGAATATTTTCATATAATTTGGAGACTAACTTTTTTTTTTTTTGGTCATAAAAGCATTTTCATTCATCCATTCATCAGTAGAAGTGCTACAAGCGACACTAGAAGAAGATTCAAAACATAAAATGTCCCACAGAGATTGGGGGGGGGGAAGATTTTCACCCTAGAGGAAGAGTCTTTGTGCGGTGTGCTTTTGCAATCTAATCTACTGCTTGGTTGGACTCCCGCGGGATATGTGTAATACTCATTAAAGGTAATTGGGCCATCAAACATTTGCCTTCTTCCATTATATTGCCCAAAGCCCATGGGATTTCTTCTCGGCCCATAAACATCTCAACAACTGAGAAACTATCACTTTCACATTTGTACTTGCCTTTCTGATGCCCTTTTTGCTTCACGTGATGTACATGTCTTTGGTTTAGAAACTGAACTCCTCTCACAAGTGCTAGGGTTTCAGCTTGAAGGGGAGAACTTGCCCAGATTTCTGCCGTGAAGCCATCAACCAAGAGGCCTCTCGAATCACGTAAAACTCCTGCGATTGAGCTCGGTTTGTCTAGATTTATCCATGAGTAGTCAACGTTCAAGGTTTGGAGGCCTTCAGCCGGTGGGTGCCAGCGAATCGGTGAGTTTTCGTCTTTGGGTTCCTTTGATTTCTTCATTTGAATCCAATGGCTAAAGCTCTTGGCTTGCGTTGTTGGTGCAATAACCAGACCAAGTGGATCGAATTTTTTACCTCGAAAGATGAAGTTGTTTCTACTTTTCTATATCTGCCATAGTGTTGTTGCAAGTAGTTCATCTCCTGAAGCTTTTGCTTTTGTTCCAAAAATTTCCAACAGCCATTTGTCTAGTCTGGTGATGTTCAGGGCATTTATGTTCAATTCTACTCTTGGATCTGACCACACTTTGGTCGTTTCTTCATAGAGCAAAAACAAATGCTCTGTTGTTTCCGGTTCTTGAGCGCAAAAAAGACAAAGCGGATCAGGTAAAGCTTTTCTCTTAAACAAATTCTCCCGTGTTGGCAAGGCATTTTAGTACAAACTCTAAAGGAAGATCTTTATTTTTGGGTGGATCTGTAGGTTCCAAATCTTAGTCCATAAGGAGCGGGAGGGCTGAAAAGATGCTGATGCTATATTTGTGTCTGGATTTGTAATCTTTGCTTGTACCTTGTTGTAGTCGCTTTTCACTGAGTAGGTACCCAATTTATTTCCGGACCAGATTTGTTTATCCTCCTTCGAGTTGGGAGTAATAGGGATGGTTAAATTTCATTGGCCGTTCTCTCGTCAAAGAATGTTCTTATTCTGTTTTCAGCCCACTCTATCTTCTGTTCATTAAACAACTCAGCAACCATGACTGGATCATCTCGATTTGCTGGTCCCCTAACTATCCCTACAAAAAGCCATCTATCTTCTTGAATCTTAATAGTTTTGCCATCTCCAATTACCCATTTCATATCTGGTTCTATGGCTTCTCTACCCATAAGGATGCTTTGCCATCCCCATGAAGGACGATTCCCCTTCTTGCTCGCTAGAATTCTGATTCAGGAAAATAGATGCCTTTTAGAATTTTTCCCCACAAGGTTGATGGACTTTGTGATAATCTCCACGCTTGTTTACCTAGCATGGTGACGTTTAACGTTTTTAAGTCTTTGAAACCGAGACCCCCTTCGTCTTTTCTGGTTTTGAGAACTTCCCATTTTTTCCAGTGTAGTCCCCTCTTTGCTTCAATTTGCCTCCACCAAAAGGAAGCAGTTTTTCTTTCAATAGCATTACAGACATAATTTGGAACTTTAAATACTGACATTGCATATTGAGGGATTGCTTGCACCACACTCTTGATTAGAATTTCTTTCCCAGCTTTTGTAAGAATCTTTTCCTTCTAGCCTTCGAGCTTCATATTCACCCTCGCTAATATCCATGCAAACATTTCTTTCTTTGAGCTTCCCCAATCAGAAGGTATACCAAGGTATTTCCCTGTCTTTTCAATTATCGAAACTCTTAATTCATGTGCCATATCTTGCCGACGATTCATAGGGCAGCCCCTACTAAAGTACACACCTGATTTGTTGAGGTTAATTGCCTGGCCTGTGGCATAGCATTATTGATTTAAGATTGAGACAACTTGTTGGCATTCTTTGACAGTCCCTTCTAGAAAAAAATATAGCATCATCAGCAAACAATAGGTGTGTTAGGGTTAGACAATACCTGTTGAGAGTTATCCCCTTTATATCTCGTTTTTCTAGCGCTCTATGCATCATCCAAGACAAGACATTGGCTATAAGAATGAATAAATATGGCGATAGGGGATCTCCTTGTCGTATCCCACATGATGGTGAGAAATATGATGTTGGTTCTCCATTAACTTTCACACTGAAGGAGACAGATGATACACATTGCATAATAAGTCCTACCCATCTTTCACAGAAGCCCATTTTCAGCATACTAGCCCTAAAAAAATCACACTCAACCCGATCATAAGCTTTCTGCATATCCAATTTTAGGATAGCTTGGAATTTCTTTTTCTTGTTTCTGATTTTCAGTTGGTGCAATACTTCTTGAACAATTAGAATATTGTCTTGTATTTGTCGATTTTCCACGAAAGCACTTTGTTCATTTTCAATGAGCATAGGTAGCCACTTCTTTAGCCGATTGGCCATGACCTTCGATATGATCTTATAGCTAAATTTACAAAGGCTAATTGGTCGGTATTGGCTAACACTTTCTGGATTCTTTATCTTTGGGATGAGTGTGATGTATGTTTTGTTTAAGAGGGGATCAAGTATACCTGTTAGGAAGAACTCTTGAACTAGTTGGAAGAGGTCGACTTTAATATCTTCCCAAGCATGCTGATAAAATTGGCCATTTAGTCCATCAGGACCTGGTGCTTTGAGTGCTTCTAGCTGGAAATTTGGAGACTAACTTGAAAATGTATTAAAAGTTCAAAGATCATATCGAATGGATTAAAAATTTAGGGAAGACATTATATATTTGATTAAAGTTTATGGATCACATTGAACAAATTAAAAGTTCATAGACCGCATCATATATTGATCAAAGTTCATGGACCATTTGTGTCATTTTCCCTTCTTAATCCAAATGAGATAGACTTGTTATTGTTTATATACCTTAAAGACAAGTAAGAATGTCGACAATGAAATTACATTATGGGATGGACAAGAAGCCCTGACTAATTGCGCCTGCCTTCACAGACAAAGTGGAGTCGGCCCATAATGTGATCAACAATGAAAAAGCAAGAAGAAGAGTTGTGGGAATCTCCTATTTGCCTGGAAGGCAAAGGACGAAGGATTTGGTCTAGAAAAGGAACATTAGTACCATTTTTATGGTTTTTGAGTGTCATAGAGTGTTTAGCCAATGAGTCTTGAACAATATCAGCAAAGACAGATTCATGAAGCATGTTTCTACAGGGGAAATTTTGACGAAATTTCGACATAATTAGATACATACACGGAGAATTAGAACTGATTAACAAGTAAGATCCAAACTAATTCGTGATATAAATAAGGGCACTTGCACACCATAGTCATTTTATGAAGGGAAAAGAAAGGAGGGAATTAACATCTGAACTATTGAAAAGGAAACCTAATAAGAACCAAAAGAGACGAGAAACCAGGGTCACTTCGCCAATCAGCTCTTGAGACCGGAAGGACTGGGCATCGACAATCTTTCAGCTGCTAGCCATAATCATGTCGCCACATGTTTTGAAGGAAAAAAAGAAGCCGAGTACACCATTCCGTTCCATCACTCACCTCCTCTTTGGCCTTTTCATCAATGCCCTCTTTCTTGTGCTCGTTGTTGCCATCGCATTCGCCTTCACCTTTGCCTTGCACCTTCCTCCTTATTGTCATTGTCCACAAAATGAACCCGCGGAGGCCCGCGAGATGACCATAGAACCTCCTGTGCATTGCTGTCCTAGTAGCCGTCATCATCCTCGCTGTTGTATTCACCCTCACCATTGTAGTCACCCTCGTCACCATCTTTACCGCCATTGTCTTCCTTGTCGTCATCGTATTCGGTGTTGTTGTAGTCATCACCGTCATCTTGCTGAGGCTTGAAATTATCATGTTCATGGTGGATTAAACATCTTAAGAAGAAAATGTCGAAATCCCGAGTATCATATTACTTTACATTAATCCCAAGTTTGAACACCCAAACGCAAGCAACTAGCAAGAATCAACATAATCTCTTAATTCCATCCAAATTGGTTGATAGAAAATATTGAGGTGACTTTTTCTTGGTAATTAGTTGGTACTCGGATTTGGAGAAAGTGGGGCAAAGCAATGGATAGAGATGTGCAGAAAGCCCTTCTTTTGATTAAAACCCGACAGTTCATATCAATTTCTTCAATTATGGTTAATAGATGCAGCAAGCTTGCGATTAACTATCCCTAGATTTAATTTCAGCTTTTCAAAAAATTCACATGAGTTTTGAATAGAGAACAGTCGGTTGAGTTTTAGGTTGTTGTCGTCTCTTACCTCTTGTTTGCCTTCATCATCCCTCTCCTCCTCGTCCTCATCCTTGCCCTCATCGTCATTGCCGTCGCCATAGCTATAGCCGTAGCCGTCACCTTCGCCTTCCTCATTGAAATCGTCATTCTCAACATTATCATCCACAGAACCATCCAGCGAAGGCCCTCGAGATGACTGGGAAAGCTCACACACATTGTTGTCCTCGTCATCCTCACCATCACCATCATCGTTCTCATCATTACCGTCCACGGAACAAACCGGCGAAGGCTTGCCCAATGAATGTATATTCTCATCATCTTCGCTATCGTCATCCTCATTGTCCACATGAACATGGTCATCGTCATCATCATCCTCCTTGCCATCATCATCATCATCATCTATATGCACATGGTTGTCATTGTTGTCATCCTCCTTGCCACTGTCCTCGCTATTGTCATCTTCCCTGCCGTCGACCTTGTCACTGTCCTCATGCTCGTCACCATCATCTTGCTGAGAGAGGGAGGTTCAAAAGTATCATATCTAATGTGGATTAAACATCTTAAAGAAGATGATAGATTTCCCAAATATCATATGACTATAATCCTCAGTTTGAACACCCAAACGCAAACACCAAGCAAAAATCAACATAAAGGGTCTTCCCTACACTTAATCCCCCTAAAAATGCTTTCTAAATCATCTATTGAACAAATGTCTATAAGAATCAAGCAGCATTTACATATTCACATATCTTTTTTTTTTTTTTTGGTGACCTAGGGAACTCTCGCACCGTACCAATGCAGACGGCCCGACAGGCCCGGGTTAACAGGGGGTAAAACCTGGGGGCGACATGTGCTAGCCACCACACACGGCCACCGGGTAAGTCACCTTGCGACGCCTGGGATTTGAACACTTGACCTTTTGCAAGAGGAAGAGCGCCCGCTCCAGCGATGCCACCTAGGTGGGTGGTCATATTCACATATCTTCATTCCCTCAAAATGAAGAAAAGAAGGAAAATCTGATTCTAGAAACAAATGAAGAAAAGAAAGAAATCTGATTCTGGAGACAAAAGTGAATATTTGCAGGGATCAAATACTGGTATGATAGTTGTGGAAAATGGGTCAGGTTGGTGTCATAACTTGTTGTGTCGACTCTTAACAAAGATGGTGGCCGGGGATGGTGCTCGCTTGATTAATGGCTGGTAGGTTGTTTGTGGCAATGAGGGTGCCAGCACCATTAGACACATACAAGGGTTGGCAAGCCCTTGTTTGCAAGCGATGAGGACCAACAGCCCTCACTGATACGCAACGAGGGTCCTAGGCCCTCGCAGACGCAGCCTGGCGGTCTTACCTTATTTTTCAAAAAAAATAATATATTTTAGCTTTGTAATTCTTTTAATTCTTATCCTCTTTTCTTTTACCTTCTTTTTCCCTTAATTTTTATCTTCTTTTATAAAAAAAAAAAAAATTCTAGCCGATTTGCAGTGAGGAGAGCTTAGTGAGACACCACACTATTGTGAACACACCACACTTAAGCAAACTCAAAGGATGGATGAATATAACTTCATTGGAGAGAGCTCACTCTTTACAATTTTGGCCATGAATACAGTATAGCCATCAATATCAATTGATTGTAGTAATATGAGGAAATGCGGTTGAGCAAGTTGCTTATCACACTGGATTGAGAAGTTGTAATTGCCTTATTTATGCTCATGTGAAAGATGGTACTCAGGCAAGGACATACATATTCCTAAACTATGCACTAGCACCACGGACACAAGATATGGCGCAAGTATGAGTTTTTATCTAGAGTTAAGATGTTACCTTTAACGAGTTTGCTCTATCTTATATTAGGAGAGAGTAACCAATTGTAAAGAAAGATCTAAGTGGTGTACATATTAATAAGTGGAGTTACAAAAAGAGCACAAACATTAGCAGACTGCTGAAGAAGTGACGGATTTTGTAGATTTTCTTAATATACTAAAAAATAAAACATGTAAAATGCTTAATTGTGATATTTAGATTCTAAATAAGAATAGAAAAAAATATATAGAGAAAGAAAGAATGGGGCCATCACATTGTAATTGAATGATTGAGGGCAAGTCCTTTTAATGTAAATAGGGTGGATTTAGTTATATTGGGAGGGGGAGGGGGAAGAGCACCAACCTTGATTTAGGTACTCTGTGAGTTTTAGTTTTTTTTTTAAAAAAACAGTATGAGAGAATGAAACACCGAATAAGAATTGGGTGAAATCAAAAGTTGGAATCGAGAGATTATTTTTATGTTAGAATCTCCTAATTTGCGGTGGATCTATCATTGTTACACTTCCTGTGGATCTAGATCACTTTTTGATTTGAGCTACACAAATTGTAGTGTATTGAATCTATTTCTTATTTAATCTTCCGGTATCTTGTGATTTTGGTAAATTGCATGATCCTATTACACATATTGATTTTAGCAAGTGAAAAAAGAAGACATGAAGTTTCATCCTCCATTTTTTAGGGTAAAAATAGGCTCCACATCATTTGAGTAATTGTGATACCACAAAATGAACTAAGAGCACAAATAGGAAGAAGGAGAGTATGAATTCTCAGTCAAATGGTGAGTGACGTAAGATTCATAGCCTCACTTCCGAAGTTGACACACATATAGCAGATGAAAATTTCTAGTAATATGGAGATTTTTTTTATGTGATTATCTCTAGTTGCACATTTTGGAATCATTTTCTCTCTCTCTCTCTTCACTAGAATAGAACATAAATAGAAAGCGAATAAAGCAAAAGAATTAGTGATGATCCATAAATAGAAAAAAGGCACACCTGTTCCAATAGAAGATCCCTTGTTGCTATTTCCGTTTCACAGTCATAAAAAGTAGTATCTAATTCAGAGTCCGATGCTTGTGTTGGGGCATTAAGAATGTTCTCTCTGTAAGACTCCCAAGTGGTGCTTGAATCATCTGGACTAGTGTCAAGTAACTCCCCACAATCCCTCATCTGTATCCAACACTCCTTTGGTATTTTTGAGCTTGATACATCAATAATCCTTTCCATTGATCTACAGTTATGAACTTTCAGCCGCTCCAAACACTCTAATTCGTCCATGCCCTCTACAGCTTGCAAACTCTCACACTCTACAATGCCTAATCGCGTCAAGTTCTTCAAGTTAGACAAACTGCCTATCCTTTTTAATGAAGTGCACCCTTCGATAGAAAATACTCCCAATGGTTTGAACGTAGAAGCAAATTGAATCTCCTCTAGCTCTGGGCACCTCAACAGCTGGAATACTTGAAGCATCTTTAGAAAGCTTGAGACAATGGACACTCTCCTCCCACCATTAGTCAACTTGGTAGCTTGTAGCTCATTAAACCTTGGCTCCTCCGATGGATTAAGAAACCTCTCTAAAGATTTGCAATCCTCAATACATAATTCCTCCAAAGATATTAAGTCATCGAGAAAATGAACTTCAACTAGCCCAGTGCAAGAAGACACCTCGACTTCTCTCAGTTTTCTTAAACCTGATGGAAAGGATAATCTTTTGACAAGTTCACACCTTCTGACAGTCAACTTTTCCAACTGAGGAAGCCCGTCGAGTTGTAATTGTTTCACTTGAGTGTGATCGAGCTCTAGAACTGTCATGTTCGACGAAAGTTGTTCGAGGGATTCAAAATCTAATCCGTACATAGTAAGTTCCTTTAGTAGAGAAAGGGAGCCCAAATCTGTAGGCGGTGCATGGACATTTAAAAGGCACAAGTGCTACTTCCTCAATTTGGATAACCTCCCTATCCACTGCAAGTCACAAGTTTTTATATTTGATGTGGCCTTAGATTCAGAACCATCAGATAGGAGCAGTTCAACTATATTAGTAAGGTTTGAGAGGTTAGGGACGGTCTGCAATGAACTAGATCTCAACCATAGAATGGTCAAACTTCTAGGGAGCTCTGGTAACTCTTGGAGCTTATGACAATGCTCTAAGTCCAGTGTTTGGAGGCAACAAAGTTGGCTCATTGTATTGGGCACTTTCACAATCGGTGTAGATGATACATTGAGAGATGACAGGCTTGATAGTCTTCCAATGGTATCTTGTAATACTGTAATAGGTGTGTGAGATACATCCAACTTCATCAATGACTCTAATTTTGAAATTGATTTGGGGAGTTCACTCAAGCTATCACAATTCTTAAGAGAGAGGTGCTGAAGATTTGGTAGCTCTCCAATTTGTTCGGGCAATTTTCCAAGACTCTGACATGACTCAATACTCAAATCAGTCAACCACCGCAAATTTCCAATAGAGCAGTCAATTTCCATCAAAGATGAACATTTAGAAATACTCAACTTCTCTAAAACTAAGTATTGAGAAAAGGTTGGTGTCCTGTAAATCGACATATTATTCTCAAGAGTGAGAACCTTCAATTTCCTCCCATCCTACAAAAGCCAATGAAACATCAACATGGACACTTGGATGTCTATACAAGGGATACATAGGAATTTAGGCTACTAACTTGGACCATTTGTCCTTTGATCCTCTCACTAAATAAGAGAGTTAGACTATAAATACATTGAATTTTGTCCTTCGTTGAATAAGAAATTAGACTGAGAGGGAAACTGACATACCTTAATCAGGCCCCTGACATGATCATCCGTGAATCCATGGCCAACGAAATTCCCCACAACCACATTTTCTAGATGCAAATTGGTTGCCTCAAAACGTGGATGACGTTCGGAACTTTTATCAGCGTAAAACACACTGATCCATTTCAATTCGGAAAGACAGCCCGCAAAGTCGCCTTGGCAGGTTATGTTATGCAACCACAGTAGCCGAAGATGTGGGAAATGTTTAATTTCCTCCGCAGTGACAGTTAAGTTATTATCAGTCCTTGACCAATTTGTCAAATCCAGTGCTTGAACGCTACTCTTGATCTGCCAATGACATTAAGGAGTAGGAGCATGAATTTGTCAATATCATACATTTTTATTCCATTGAAGAGAAGAAAAAAATGGAACATAAGAGGAGCTCTCAATTTTGAAAGATGAATCCTTAATTATGAACACAGTAAGTAATTTTCTATTCAAATTAAATTTGGTCACTACATTACCTCTGTTGATCTTAATTCATGAATGACGTCGTCTGGAGCCCACAACCTAGAACGCTCTTGATTAGCAATTGCCCTTCCAAGATCTCTAAATTGATCATGCATCCAAAACTTATTTTCATCTAAAACCTTTATAGTGCATCGATTAATAAGGACATCAATAGCATACTCTGGGCTAAACCCACAATCTTTCCATGCAAAGACTGGATTAGTCTTATCTTTATCAATAAAAAAGCATGCAATATCGAGAAATATCTGCTATTGATCCATTTCTAAGGCATCATAGGTAATCCGTAGCTTTCCTAAGACATCGCTACTTGGTGTTTTTCTTAGCTTCTCTAGCATCTCTTGCCATATTTTTTCCTCTTTCTGAAGAAAAAGCAATGACCCTATTGCCCGAAGAGCTGAAGGGAGTCCACCTGTAGTAGAGATGATGTCTTTTGAAGTGGCATATAGTTTGTCTGGAGGAAAGTTAGCATCGAAGGCATGCCTGCTAAAAAGTTGAAGTGCATCTTTGTCACTTAACACCTCCATTTCATAAGGCACAATTTCATACTTCAATCCTCTGATTTTTAAAACACTTTTGTCCCTAGTGGTAACAATTATCCTAGTACCATTGTACAAAGAATCAGTTCCAATAAGGCATTCGATTTGGTTTCCCTCATCAACATCATCCAATACAACTAGTACCTTCTTGTTGCAAATTGTTTCTCTAATTGTATTGATTCCATAGTCAATGTTATCAATATTGCGAGCCACTCTAGAATTAGAGATATCGGATAACAATTGTTCTTGCAGCTTGACTAGGCCTTTGGTTTTTGCTGTTTCCCTTACACCATCAAGAAAGCTACAGTTTTTCCCAAAGCGAGGACATAGTTGGTTATAGATGATCTTGGCAAGTGTTGATTTACCAATACCTCCCATCCCATAAATTCCAATAACCCGCACACCACCAGATTGGATGTCCAATAGACCATTTATGGTGGCTATTCGATCCTCCATTCCAACTAAATCTCTAGTCACTTTTCTTTGTCTTGTCTTGAGCCTAACCACAACCTCGAAAACAACAGCCTCGATAAGATCCCCATCACTGCGACAAAGTTGAACAGTTTCAATTGTGAAATGGTAACAAATTTGTTTAATTGCACGTTGATCAACCATCTACTAAGTTAACCGGTTTGGAACACGAGGTTAAAACATTTATGGAGGGAAAACTCTTATTAAAAAGAATAGAAAAGGAGCATATAAATAAGTGGTTCTTATTCAAATATCAAACAATTATTTGTTGTATCCCTTTCATAGATCAATTTCATAAACTAATCAAAAGGTAGATACTGATTAGTTAAGTGATGAAGCCAGGAATCTAATGTTGACAGTTTCTTATTGCACGTGAGAAATAACACAACGTAAGAGACCAATATAAAAATAGTGCAAGAAAAGGTACTTTTGTGTTTTACCGACATAATAATACTAAAATAAACAGCATGAAGTTTTGTTAAGTTCATTTTATTTGAATTTCATCGTGTTCGAAGACACTAAACTTTGACTCTACCTTATTATTTCACTTATAGACATGCATGCACGCATGCACGTGGAACGCTTTTGCGTGAGGTTTACCTAGCAGTTTATTTTTCATGGTCACTCTACCTAGTAGTCATACGCGTTATCACATGTCTATAGACATTTGTCTTCATCATCATGAGACAACTAGTTTTGGGGTAACGAAAAATGGCACGAAACAAACGGGACTTGACCAAGACTAATTACGTTACCCTAAAAACTTCAGGAACGTGATGAATTTACAAACCTTAACATCCATTACCAGTGTAAGTTGAAGGAATAGAGAAAGAGAAATGTCTGATTATTAAAGGAATTAATGTATAAGAAGTTTGAAAATTTGTCGCGAAACAAATCGATACAATCAAATTGTTCCTTTAGCTCTACCCACGTTAATGGACGGAAAAATTGACCTGTCATTAGAAAATAGGCTGAGAAACTAACAAATAAAAGAATAAATGAAGGGGCACGAAGAACGGTGGAAAGAAATCTCGCTTGCTCCCATCCCCAGTAAGTTTTTTCTCCAATCTGATCATTTGTTGATTCTTCATTAAAGCTTTCCATGGTTTCTTAAAATTGAGTTCTTGAGACAGGAGTTTGAAATACTACATGGAAACTCTACCGGCCATGGCTGTGAACTCGAAGGAGCTCCAACCACCATGGCCGAAAGACCGAACTCAATGAAGCTCGAGCGACTGTAGCCCCAAGCTTGACGAAATTATGGCCAAACTCGATGAAGCTCGAGTGGCCAATGGAGTTCTCAATGGTGGCTAAGGTCGAACAACCTCAAATTGGAGGTCGTATGACCTCAGATATGAGGTTTCACGCTGGGTTTGTGGCCCAAACTCAAACCCGGGTCTTTACGTGCGTGGTGATGTGTTGCACGATTTTAATGGCGGTGAACCCTAATGGTGGAGGCGGCAACCTGATCTGGCGACGGTAGTGGACGAGTTTGGCAAAGTTGGTCGAGTTCTTAAGATCCTAGGCGGTGGTGGGGGATGAGTTTGGTGGTGGTTAAGTGCGAAGTTGGTTGTGGAGGCTGAATCTGATGGTGGTGGAGATGGTGTCTGATTCCATGTGGTTGTCTTCAAGGGCGAGGGTAGCCGGCAAAGCAGTAGGTGGTGGTGAGTCTAGCGGCAGGTGTTTGAGGCAATGGCTGCCGGCGACCATGGACAGCTTCAGTGACCAGCTGCACTCCTGTTTGATCAACAAGGGTTGCTACCGGCGGTCTGACTGATGAAAATGGTGTAAGCGGAGCAGCTTAATAAGGTGAGCTTTTCCTTTTTATAAACAATTGCTGCTGTCAGAACAAATCTTATTTCAGAATCTAAGGCTTCGGCTTTGTGCGAACAATCCAAGTTTTTCTCAACGATCATGTTCTTGAACGAATGGAGTCTTACTATTATAAGATTCCGAGAGAGAAATTCCGATGGCTCGCATTTTCTTTTGCTTTTTTAAAAAATAAAATAAAATAGCTTTTCTATGTTTTTATCCTTATCCTTCCTCATTTCTACTAGTAAAATGTTAAAATTATTTTTTCTTTTTAATTTTTCAAGTTTTTTTTCAATATGATGTTTGGTAAGTCCCACATCGTTGCCACATGTAATAAGAAAATAATAGAAAAATTGTAATACATTCATGGATCAAATTGGTATGAAAAAGATGAAGCAAAACGAATTTCTTATACAATAGAAATTAGGCCAAAAGCAAAACTGTAATAATTGTATTAAGTCCAAATAAATTTGGAGATCTTGTGATTAAAAAAATAACAAGAATTTGAGAATTTCCTTTTAAATTTAGAAAAATTGGAGTTGGAATATAATTAATAAATCTTTATAAGATCTATCGCTCGATTGTAAAAGATAATTTTGACATTCACAGTTAGATAGTTACCCTGGATATTTCTTCAGTTGCCACCCCTTGGTGTCATCAACTTCATTGAGAGCTTGGCGCCATGACTCTATATCCTTAGAGCTGAACTTCTTCTTCTGATCCCCCATCCTTTGCTCCAAATTCAGTATAGCATCACGGTACAATGGGGTTTTCAGTTTCACATCAGCAGGTTTCACGTCATAAAAGATGGGCAATATCACCTTCTCATTCCCCTCTTCTTTAGATTTAGAGGTGTTCTCCACCATCTTTGCAAGCTCGCGGAGACACCAATGACTCGAAGCATAGTTTTGGGAGAAGATGGGTATGTAAAGCTTAGAGTCGTCGATCGCTAGTAGAAGGTTGCCACTAATTCTTTCTCCTGGTCGAAGCTCTTCATCATCCATGAAAACATGAATCCCAGCATCTACCAAGGCATGGTAGAGGCTATTGGTGATTCCTCAACGAGTGTCAGGCCCTCGGAAACTCAGAAACACCTGATACTCGCCTCCTAATGGGTTGTTGGTGCTCATTCTTGTCTCTGAGTTTGCCATGCGAGCTCCCTTCACACTTCACAGGTCACCCACCCTTCTCTCTCTCTCTCTCTCTCTCTCTCTCTCTCACAAATAGGCAAGATTGAGATACTTTTTCATCTAGCACGTTGTGCTGGGTATAAGTAATTTCGCACGAACAGAGGAAACTGTTGACATACTTTTGTTCACTTTTTTGCTTTGAGTTTGAAAAGTACAAACACTTATTTATCTCTCTCTCTCTCTCTCTCTCTCTAATAGGCAGGATTGAGATACTTTTTCGCACGAACCGAGGAAACTTTTTACGTACTTTTGTTCACTTTTTTGCTTGAGTTTGAAAAGTACAAACACTTACTTACAAGTAGAAGATTGGCAATTAGTTTAATAATCTACCAATTCCTATTCCCATGACTTACCAACTCCTTTAAACTTACTAACTATTATTCGATATCACCAAACTTAGTTTGATTGATATACCGGCATTTGTCAGTCACTAGGCAACTTTCTATCTTGTTTGGTTTTAAAAATATTAACATTTATTAATGCTTTCAAGATTTCTAACTACTTTAATAATAAACCATCGTTTATTCTTCCAGCTTACTAGAAAATATACATTTGCTCATGGACAGGACATGCCATGGCAATGCCAAGGTTTATTACTTGAAGCATATTGTTAAGCCAGGGCACTTGTTAGCCACACCCACTAAATAAGTTTCTTTCTTCAATATAATAATTGTGCATAACGTGAGAAAAATAGTTCTTGGATACTGATAAAATTTCTCTATATGCATATTTTCAATTTAACCATCGTCCTCAAAACCCTTGCTAATAAAATCCTTACTAGAAGTATATGACACTCCACATATTTGAATTTGACCCATTTGCCATTAAATAAAGATGTATAGGCCACTTCACAACAGGTGCAGCTTCCAAGTTACAGTGAATAAAGTTGATGGCTATAAAAATAAGGTGGACATTATGACTACAAGAACACATAGTGGTGGAGCTTTCCGCACGCCCAATTTCTTTCGAATTTCTTCTTCATGCTTTTCACGTGGTGCTGGCTGTCCAGACAATGTTGCTTCTCAATTCACTTTTGAACTTTTGGATTAGAAAAATATGAACTCCAAATCATTTACGATTATTCTATAGCTATTCTATAGTTGGGCTTATTTAAAATCCCAATCCAATAATCTAGATTTACAATATATGTAGATACATACATAATAACAAGATATACCCAAAGAATCATTTTTCATGATGACCCATGAAGCTCTAGATAAATAAACAATCTCCTTCATGTTGCACAGATTAGATTTGCTGCATTGTTCACAAAAAATACTCCACCTAACTGCTACCTAAACAAATCAGACTGCATAAATATGGTTGGAAGAAAAGTCCAAACTAAACCAGATCATAGTCAGGAACCAACCAAACCAGACCATTTTTATGGTTGGGTTGGGTTTGATTTTTTTTTTTCTCTTTATCTTTTGTAATTTCGTAAATAAAAAAAAAATCTACACTCACGACGGTTCATAAATTCTCACAGAATGCAAATTAAACCTACTTCTAAATGCTATTTCATATATGATTAGTAAAAATAAACAACAAAATTAATAATTTAGTTCTGCAATTTGATTTGGTTTCAAAAAAGTTGAAGCCAAACCAAACCGCAAAAAAGAATTTAGTTTGATTTGTAAACTTTTTTTTTTTTTTTTCAAAAGAGTGCTTTTAAACCGAACCAAATCAACAAAAAAGGGTTTGGTCAAGTTGGTTGAACGGTTTGAACTTTTCTTGCTAAGTCCTTATAATTATTCATCTTAGGATAAATAGCTTTTTCCATTATTTATTCTTGAACAATGCGGAGGTTCATGTCTAGTTTGTAATTATAAGACCGCATTCCTACAATAGATTCTTTTCTTTTCTTTTCTTTTCTTTTTTTGGCTTTAGCAAGCGTTTTTGAGGTTATTGACATCAAAAACAAAATTTCATATATAGGAAAAGCCAGAATAAAATTGGATTGGTGTGTAATACCATTACTAGACCTCCTAATATAAGTCTTGATCCAAGAAAAACTAAAAGTTCCTCAAAAGTATATACATTCATAACATATTGAATGCAGTTAATCATGCGTGGAACAAGCTATTATTGCAAAACTATGTTAATACAACCAACTTTCATTAAGAATTTCATCTTTGAACACAAAACAAGCAAGGCCAAGTACCACAAAGAGAAATTGTACCTAGTTGCATTGGTTTTAGGGATAATTAGGCTCAAACTGATGACTTGCACTACATCAAGATGACACCCTACCATAGTTAAGCTATGATGTCCTAAGAACCTATATTGGATGGATAGACTTGTGCAACCGTGGCATATATGCTACTTGAACATAAACTTAATTTCATATCCTTCTAAAGGGAATTGATGATTAATTCCATAAAAGAAGGAATTTTTATAGTACATGTCCAACTAAAAACTGTCATATATAATGATATTTGTGTGATAAATTTTTTCCCTCCTCTCATTTGGAAACTTTTGCATTTATAACATCTGTATATAATATGCTTATATTTATTGGAGTTGGACTTATAGTGTTGGATATGGAAGCTTGGCTCTGATAACACAAATTGGCTTTCATGACGCCACACCACTAGTTGATTTTTTGCTAGATTAAAGAACTAATATTTATTTTCGACTCCAATGGTCTGCCAGATTAAATAATTAACATTTGGTCAGTGAAATGGGGATAAGATAAAATAAAAAGGTGTGAAACTTTGGATTGGACTCGAAAGAGGGGGACCATACAAAGTTTCCCAGAGCCACGTTCATAAAAACCAAAAGCCAAACGGACTCTTCTAAAGGCAAAATTATTGAAACGTGTTTTCATGGGATGTGTCGGCTTCAACTGGATGACTCCAATATAGCCGAAGTCCAATATGATGTCTCTGGACCATAAATCAGTCAAAAACAAATGGAATGTCGCAATCATATGGAAAAGCTGCCAAGTGACAGAATCTATCTCCATCTTTATAAAAGTAGTGGCAGATAAAGTTTAAAGAATAAATAATTAGGGTTACGATATCACGTCAAAGAAAAAACTAAAATAGATGATTTGGACTTTGAGGAAGGAGGACTCAAAAAACATCACAACGAAATTGTGATATCATGTACATTTTAGTTGTGTTTGTTTAATTGTATAACGAGAAATTCGATATCAATGGTAGGGAAAATTATACAAAAAATTTTAAACATATGACATTTTTGTATTTAAATTTCACAAATTGAGTTATAAATATTTTCACGTTTTGCCAATTGAATCCATTTAGCCAATTTTAACATAAACATTGGATGTCAGATAGGATGGCCGATGCTATTGCAAACAAATATTTTTATTTTTCATTTTTCTCTACCAATTCTACGAGGGCTGTAGCTCTCGCCTGTGACTGGTGAGGGTTACCGGGCTTTGAAGAGAATAAAGGAAAAGGAAGGAACAAAAAGAAAAGGAAAGATTTTTTTTTTCAATTTCAAAAAATTATAAAATTTGTCCACACAATGTTGGTTGTGTCACATAGAATGATTGGTATCTACATCAATGATTTCCAGCTAAAATTAATTGGATAGACTCGTCTAGCAAAATATGAAAAGATTTAGGATTCAATTATCAATATCAATAAGGTTAAAGGCTCATTTAACAATAGGTTTCAAACTTTTTGGACAATTTTCCCATTAACATTAAGCTAGTAAGGGAACCTTGTTTTCTTTTTTTTTTTTGGTGAAAAAGTAAGGAAACCTTGTTTAATTCTGAATATTTCAGAAAACTGAAGAAAAATATTTTTATAATATTAGGAACTAACGACTATTTCCAAACGAAATTAAGAAAAGAACTGAAATAATTGATGCAATTTATGTTATCAGGGTCCAAAAATCACCTTGAGTTCGCCTTAGGTTTATCAAAAGGAGAATAAGTTTACATGATTTAATGTGCTAGAGCCTGTTTTTTTTTTTTTTTTCTTGTTCTTTTCTGTAGGAACTCCTATCAAAAACGGGGAAAAAAACCTTTTCTTACCTGATGTTCAAATATCACCTTGTGTTCTTCCCTAGACAAAAAGACAGCTTGTCCATTTGAACAAATCGTCCTTTGCTTAACGAAAATCTCCATGACCCACTCAGGATATGATTCACATCTTTCCACGTCATGTTTAATCAAGATTCCAATGCAACAACTAAAGCACGACATCATGCCACCGTTTTTGGGACTACATTTCAAAACACATTTGCACTGCACAAACTAGATATCATAATTACGAATTTTTAATGTGCGGACAAAGACAAGTTTGGAGAAATTAGGGAAACCGACACCGCTTGTGTCGATAATCGCTTGCTGATAAAGTTCCGCGACCTACATTTGGCAGGGGAAATGAAGCAAAGTAGACAAAAACAAGACGAAAATAAAATGAAATATCGCAACCAAATGGAAAAGCTACCAAGTAACAGAATCTATCCCTATCTTTGTCAAAATATTGGCTGATTAAGTTTAAAGAACAGTTAATTAGGGTTATGATATCTATCTCACAGGAAAAAAACAAAAAAAAAAGGTGATCAGGAGTTCGAGGAAGGAGACTAAGAAAACACCATGATGAAATTGGAAATTGGAATTCCATTATGATCTCATGTACAATTAAGATGTGTTTGCTTAATTGTCTACTAGGAAATATGGTCAGACGATCAACGAGGAGCTGGTGGAAAATCCTTCCTTAACTTTGAATATTTTGGAACACTAAATACAAAATTAAATAATGTTAGGGACCAATGACTATTTCCAAACGAAACTGAGAAAATAAATGAAACAATTTATGTACTTCATGTTGTCAGGGTCCAAAAATCACGTCGACTTTGAACATAGGCTTATCAAAAGAAGAATAAGTTGTACATGATTTAATGTGCTGGGGACCTTTTTTCTTATTTTCTTAAATAGGAACTCCTTTCGAAATATCTTACCAAAAAAAAAAAAAAATCCTATCCAAATAGGGGGAAACCCATCTCTTACCTGATCTTAAAATATCACCTTATGTTCTTCCTTAGATAAAAAGACAGCTTGTCCTTATGAAAAATTCGTCCTTTGCTCGACTAAAATCCCTACGAGCCACTCATGATATAATTCATATCTTTCCACGTCATCTTGAATCAAGATTCCAATGCAAGAACTAAAGCACAACGTCACGCCACCCTGTTTGGACCACATTTCAAAACACATTCACATTGCACAAGCTAGAAATCATAATTACGAATTTTAATGTGCGCACATGTATGAGTTTGGACAAAATAGCGAAGCCGACTGCACCCAAACAAAATTCTTTCAAAAATAAGCATGGCCAGATCTTGGGCTGCAGCGTTGAACACCTGAGGAAGATCCCAATGATAAGCGTGGTGAGTCTCCTCTTGAGCTGCCGTGCAATTGCTGTTGATTCTTGGTTCTTGGGTTCTCGGATAGACTATCAGGAAGAATTTCTTCAAGAAATCAGGGATCAATGTGACTCCCACCAGTGTAAATAAGTAAATGAATTTCGTTAAAAGTAACATTAGCGTATATAACTTTTTCACATAATGTACTTATAATTATTATGAATAGAAGTGCATAATCCAAACAGCATTAAGTCGGTTTGAAGAAAAGTACAACTAAGCTAAACCGAATTGTAATCAAGAACCCACAAAGCTAAACCATTTTTTGTGGTTTGATTGGGTTCTTTCATTTTTTCTTCTATCACTATTTTCTCTCCGTCTTTTGTTAAAAAGAAAAAAGAAAGTAAAATTCTACACTCACGACAATGCACAAATTCGCGCGATCAAAACTATTCCAATAGGCTGCGTCATGTATAAGTGGTAAAAAGAATTAACAAAATTAATAGCTTATACCATATGGTTCGGTGGTTTGATTTGGTTTTCATGCCTTCATATTTTTTTACCTATATTTTATTAGTAGTTTTGGTTCAAGCCTATGAATATTACTGGATATATATACACATGTATTTTTTTCTTGTAATTGAGAGATGTAATAAAGAGGTGCAAAATACTAATTATAGTAAAATTCTCAGCTAGATGTAGCCCTACTTTATGGGTAAATCTGGATAAACCTTGCATCTCAAATTCTCTTTTTCATTTTTACTCTATTTTCTATGTGATTATGCAGTGAATTCTAACTAATAGTGACCATGCTATAAATGATCTTTGATGATTATGTTTAAACCCAAAAATACCAGTATCATATCTGGGGGTATAATTGGCACTTGCCCCATTTATTTTGCTGGATCAAATAACTAATTTTTTATTTGTGACTCCATAGTCATGCTAGATTAAAACAATTAAGTCAGTGAAAATGGATAAGAGGAAATAGAAAGATCTCGAACTTTAGATTGGACATGAAAGAAGGAACAGACGCAAAGCTTCACAGGCATTAAAGGGATGTGTCGGCTCTATCTACATAACTCCAAGATAGTCAATGTCCAATATGATGTTCTCCGGGACCATAAAGCAGAAAAAATCAAAATGAATGTCACAATCACACGAAAACACTGCCAATTAATAGAATGTATCTCAATCGTGATCAAAGTTGACATACTATAATTAAAGAACAATTAATTAGAGTTATGATATCTATATCTGGAAAAAAAAAAACAAAAATAGATGGTTAAGACATTGAGGAAGGAGGACTAAGAAAACATCATAACGAAATTCAAAATTCGTTCTCATCTCATGTATATTTAAGTGTGCTTGCTTAATTGCATAATAAGGAATTTGGTCAAACGATTAACAAGAAGCTGGTAAGGACACCTTTCTTAGTTCTGAATATTTTGGAAAACAGAAAAAAAAAATGTATAATGTTAGAAACCAACAACTTCTTTTTATTCAAAAGAAGTTAAGAAAAGAGAAAGAATAATTGCTGTATTTCATGTTAATGTTATCAGGTTCATAAAATCATGTCAAATTTAACTTAGGCTTATCAAGAGGAGAATAAGTTTACATGATTTAACGTGTTAGAGCCTGTTTTTCTTCTTTTTCTATAGGAGCTCCTATCAGAAAAGGAAAAAAAAAAAAAAAAACTCTTTTCTGACCAGATTTTCAAATATCACCTTATGTTCTTCCTTAGATAAAAAGAGAGCTTGTCCTTATGAACAATCCGTCCTTTGCTCGACAAAAATCCCTCCGAGCCACTCACGATGTAATTTATATCTTTCCACGTCATCTTTAATCAACATTCCAATGCAAGAACTAAAGCCCAACATCACGCCACCCTTTTTGGACCACATTTCAAAACACATTCACATTGCACAAGCTAGAAATCACAATTATGAATTTTAATGTGCGCACATGTATGAGTTTGGACAAAATAGCGAAACCGACACTGCACCCAAACAAAATTCTTTCAAAGATGAGCATGGCCAGATCTTGGGCTGCAGCGTTGAACACATGAGGAAGATCCCAAGGATGAGCATGGTGAGCCTCCTCTTGAGCCGCCTTGTCATGTAGGACATGACTAGCATCTCAGTTAGCCCGGGGACGTACGACAATGAGGTGAATAATTGGAGACCCTAATTATCATATTTGCAGTAATTGCTGTTGACTTTTGGTTCTTGGGTTCTCGGATAGACCATCAGGAAGAATTTCCTCAAGGAATCAGGGATCAATGTGATTCCCACCAGTGTAAATAAGTGAATGAATTCCTTTAAAAATAACATTAGCGTATATAACCTTTTCACATAATGTACTTATAATTGTTATGAATAGAATTATGGAAGTGCACAATCCAAACAGCATAAATTCGGTTTGAAGAAAAGTATAGCTAAGCTAAACCTACTTATAGTCAAGAATCCACAAAGCTAAACCCTTTTTTGTAGTTTGATTTAATTCAATCAATTTTTCTTCTTTCACTATTTTCTCTCCATCTTTTGTAATTACATGAAAAAAAAAAAAAAGTCATTCTATACTCACAACAACACACAAATTCACACGATCAAAACTATTCCAATAGGCTGAAGTGGTGAAAATAATTAACAAAATTAATAATTTACACCATATGGTTCAATGGTTTGATTTGGTTTCCATGCTTTCATATTTTTTTTATCTATATTTTATGAATAGTTTTGGTTCGGGCCCATGAATATTACTGAATATACACACACACACACACACACATATATATACATATATTTTCTTTTTATTGTAATTGAAGGACATAACAGAAAGGTGTGAATACTAATTATAGTGGAATTCTCAGCTAAACGTAACCCTAATTTAAGGATGAATCAAATTGAACCTTGCATCTCAAATTCTCTTTCTTCCTTTTACTCTCTATTTATTTTGTGAGATGCGGCGAATCCCAACAATTAGTAGCTATGCTATATATGGTCTTTGATGATTATGTTTAAACCCAAAAATATCAGAATCGTATCTAGTGGTCTTATTGGCACTTGCCCATTTATTTTGCTAGATCAAATAACTAATATTGTACTTCCGACTCCATCGTCGTGCTAGGTTAAACAATTAAAAATTAAATCAGTGAAAATGGGATGAAAGAGGGAAGATACACAAAGTTTCACGAGTATTAAAGGGATGTGTCAGCCTTATCTACATAATTCCAAGATAGTCAATGTTCAATATAATGCTCTGTGGGACCAAAAAGCAGAGAAATCAAAATGAATATCACAATCACATGGAAACACTGCCAATCAACAAAATATATCGCAATCTTTATTAAAGTTGACAAATTATAATTAAAGAACAATTAATTAAAGTTACGATATCTATATCTGGACAAAAAATAAAAAGATGATTAGGACTTCGAGGAAGAAGGACCAAGAAAATATCATAACGAAATTGGAAATTCCATCCTCATCTCATGTACATTTAAGTGCGCTTGCTTAATTGCACAATAAGAAATTTGGTCAAACGATTAACAGGAAACTGGTAAGGACACCTTTCCTAGTTCTGAATGTTTTAGAAAAAAAAATTGTATAATGTTAGAAACCAACAACTCTTTTTCTTTTTTTTTTTTTTTTTCAAAAAAAGTTAAGAAAAGAGATAAAATAATTGATGTACTTCATGTTAATGTCATCAGGGTCATAAAATCATGTCAAAATTAAATTAGGCTTATCAAAAGGAGAATACGTTTACATGATTTAACGTGCTAGAGCTTGTTTTTCTCCTTATTCTTCTTTTTCTATAGGAACTCCTATCAAAAAAGAAAAAAAAAAAAAAAAAGGGACTGAACTTTGGATTGGACACAAAGTTTCACAGAGCCACGTTCATTCAAACCAATAGCCAAAAGGGCTTTTTTAAAGGCAAAATTATTAGAATATGTATCAATTGGACGTGTCGGCTACCACTGGATCATTCAAAGACAGTCGATGTCCAATACAAAAAAATGAAATGTCGCAATCACATGGAAAAGCTGCAAAGTAACAAAAGCTATATCTATCTTCATAAAAGTATTGGCTGATTAAGTTAAAGAACTCACGATATCTATATCCGGAAAAAAAAAAAATTAAAAGGTGATTAGGATTTTGAGGGAGGAGGACATAGAAAACATCAAAACGAAATTGGAAAATAGAAGTTCATTGTGAACTCACGTATATTTAAGTTGTGTTTGCTTTATTGTATAATAAGAAATTTGGTCAGACAATCATTAAGAAGCTGTGGAATGAAAACCTACTTTAATTCGGAATTTGAAAAACTGACTTAGGCTTATCGAAAGGAGAATAACTTTACAAAATTTAATGTGCTAGAGCCACTTTTCTGATTCTTCTCTCTCTTTTTTTTTTTTTGAAGGAACTCCTATAAAAAAATGGGGGAAAAAAACCTTTTCTTATCTGATGGTGAAATATCACCTTTTGTTATTCCTTATTAGTAGAAGAGATAGCTTGTCGTGATGGATAAATTGTCCTTTGTCGGCCTACAATATATTTCATATCTTTCCACGTCATTATCAGTCAAGATTCCAATGCAACAACTAAAGTACTACAACTTTATTTCACATACTTTCAAATCATCACTCCAACTTTATTTCACATGCTTTCAAATCATCACTGATCAAAATTCCAATACAACAGTTAAAAATGCTGTATAACAGCAACCATTTTGGCCCACATTTCAAAGCACAATCACAACCACATGATAGTTATCACAATCACGATTTTTTGTGTGCACACACGTATACATGTGAACCTAATTGGTGAAGCCAGCACCACACTCGAACAAAATTTATTCGATGATGAGCTTGACCTGCTCTTGAGCTGCGACGTTAAACACCCAAATATGAAGACGATGCCGGCGATGAGCATGGTGAGCCTCCTCCGAAGCTACCTCATCGGGTACGACACTAAAAGTGTCGTGGTCAGCCCGGCAAGGTAGAACGATCCCATGAACAATTAGAGACCCTAGTTGTCGTACTTGCAGTAATTGCTGTTGATTCTTGGTTTTTGGGTCCTCCGCCAGACCACCGGGAAGAATTTCTTCAAGAAATGAGGCCCATGTGACTCCTCTTGTGTAAATGAGTGAATGAATTTCATTACAAATAACACTATATGACTTTTTTCATTTAATTGCTTGTAATTGTTGTGAACGGAAGTCCACATGTACGTGTGTAGTTGTCTCGACGTTCTTTCACAACACTTACTTCCTTATTTGTAACTATCAGGAGGTGTGCAACGCGATTGATGCGATTTGGACGTTAAATCAAACCAACTGCATAAATACAGTTCGAAGGAAAGTGATACTAAACTAAATCGTTTTATAGTCAAGAACCCACAAGGCCAAATCCTTTTTTTTCCCCGTTTTGATTAGGTATAATTTTCCTTTCTTCTTTCACTTATTTGTCTCCAACTTTTACAATTTCAAGACACTCACAACAGTTCATAAATTCACACAAAATGAAAATAAAACCTAATTCATCAAGCTACTTAATATATGGATGGTAAAACTAATTAACAAAATTCATAATTGATATAATGCCGTTTTGCAATTGGGCTTAGTTTCAGAAAAAGTTGAAACCAAATCAAACCTCATAAAACAATTCAATTTGATTTGTGAACCCTTTTTTTTTTAAACGGTATTCTTATACTAAACTAACGCCAAAAAAAAAAAAAACTTGGTTGGATTTGGTTTAATTATTTCTTTTGAGGTAAAATAGTTTTTTATTATTTGATTTCCGAACAAAGCAAATGTTCATATGTATTATCTATTTATATTTGTAAAATATTATATCGAATCAGATTTTTTTTTTTTTTTTTTTTTTTTTAAGCAAGCGATCTTGAGGATATTGACATCAATATATTGATTTGATGTCATTTATGTAATAAAAAAGTCACCGATCGTGTCATCTGAATTTTTTTTTTTTATAAGAATCATATACGGTTTGCTTATATCTATTGGAATTGTTCTTATAGTGTTAATAAGGAAACTTGTCTCTAATGCAAGACATTGACTCTCATGACTTTGCTCAGATATCACCCATCATGTATTTGGGAGTGAATGTAGTGGTAGCATCACCAAAGATCAATGGTAGCAATGAAGTAGGTTGAAATTACATCGACTTCGAGAGATTTGTATGTGAGATTGATTGCGTTAATTCGTTTCCTAATGAGATGTTCCTGTTTTTGTATGTATACTTCAAAGACGAATAAGAGCTGTGGTAATAAAATTACAATTCATTTTGGACAAGAAGCCCTAAATAATTGGGCCAGCCTTCAAAGGAAAATCTGAGTTGGCCCATTAATTTGATCAGCGCTAAAAAAGCCTTCAAGGGGAAGAATTTAGCGTATCACCTGTTTGCCTGAGAGGCCGAATGAGGATTTGGTCTGGGAAAAGATAATTCATGCTATTTATAATTGCAAGCATCGTAGAGTGGCAAGCCAACAAATTGAGAAGGGAAAAGAACAGAACCACACAAGAACCACACAAAAACTAAGGTGGTTTTGCGCCTCAGATCGACATCGGCAGGATATGGGCATTCAACACTCATTCAATGCTCTCGCCACATGTTTCGAAGGGAAAAGGAAGCCACGTACGTAATTCTGTTCCAAGAAATTCCTTCCCCAACCAAGTTGGACATGCTTGACAGAGATATGACACAGTCTATGCATATCGGCTCATCACAAAGTCTGAGCTCAGGTTTCATAAGTTCTTAGCTTATCATTTGAACAGCCCATGTGCTCAATTCTATTCTAATAGAGTCGAAAGGGGACACGGGAATTTACAGTTTCACTGTGCTGGCTAGCATGAAAGCCTTGTACACGATGCACCTGACCAAATCAAGACCACCCAATGCGTGGCTCTTTCACCATGCCTTCGGATAACAAATCAACACCTTGTTCCTTAGCTGTAGTAACTGCAGACCATGACCTTGAAATCCTCAAAAACCCTCTGAAAGAGTGCTCCTTCAGTATATCAAGTGGCAATGGCTCGCCTTCGCATCCCAACCCCACACTCTCAAATGGGAAAGGGAGTTTCTTTTAACAATCAATTAAGAACGTTATATGCTGGGGTCCCAAAAGGGCAGTGTAGTTTCGTGGAAGTTTTTCATGATCAGATCATGTGTAGGGCTCACTTCAAGATCATTGTAGCACCACACTGCAATCACGCCTCCCAGCTTCCGGGGCAGACGGGTCACGAGGGAGTATAAATTGGGGAGGTCAAACCAGTGCACTGCTTGAGCCACCGTAATCAAATTTACTGAATTTTCACCTCCAATTAAGCTCACGATTTCATCCTCGGGGTGTGAATGCAGCGGACCCTAAATGCTGCATCACACATTTTAGCTAGGCCACACTTGCATTAGTGGCAATCACCTCGACATGGTGCTCAGCCTTGGGTCTTCCTCTGCTCTTGGGTCGTCTTTGCCTTGGGTCTTAGTTTCTGCTTTGATAACTGCACTCCCCATGATTAAACTCTAAACTTTCCCTAGATTTACGAAAGGAAAAGTAAGGAGCATTCAGACTGATAGTGCTATTTTCTGATCACTGTTTTATCTATACTATTAATGTACTTTGTAAGCATAAGTGTATAGTTTATACCCATTTACAGTTTAAGTCTCTTTTGGGGGGAAATGTGGACTTGATTTTAGTCCTTTCTAACAAGAAAAAATGTTGACTCTTGTAAAAAGCTCTTCTCATTGATATACTACTATCTGTTTAGATTGAGTTTCGCCTTTTATTTTTTGTTTAATTTGAATCTTAGAGCTCGTATACTTTGACGTTCTTTTTTTGTTAAATTTGAAACATCTGAGACTTCCACAACACTCAATTTTGATATGTAGATTGTCAAATACTTTCACATTAAATTTTAAAAATTTCAGATAATATTTTAAATTTTGGTGGAAAACAATAAAATACTATGTTTCTACTTAAGTGCAATTAAACAAGCCCAATCTGTAGTTTTTCATTGGATTCTATAGTCCCCCCTATAGGAAAGTGCAGGATGTAACCACCAAGCTCAGCTGGTCCACATCGGCCAATAAACCAAATAGAATACTCTAAGTAATCTTATAAGGTAATTGACCATTTGGGGTGGCATTGAAACCTGTTAGGAGCTACATTTTGTTCAAGTCCTCTCACCCTATGATCATTTTTGTCCCTATTCTGATTGCATACAGGCCTAGTCTAGCCA
The DNA here is from genome assembly GCA_017140325.1 of Eucalyptus leucophloia subsp. euroa. Classification (NCBI taxonomy): domain Eukaryota; kingdom Viridiplantae; phylum Streptophyta; class Magnoliopsida; order Myrtales; family Myrtaceae; genus Eucalyptus; species Eucalyptus leucophloia. Next base: position 67,095,262 of record CM029475.1, read on the forward strand.
CAAACCATATATGTACTAGAAACGATCCTCATCTAACAATCTGTAATGACCCAGGCCAACCAAATACATGTAAGCTAAGTATAAAAGAATACTCAAAGTAACTACACAAAGTATTGAGAATGAGTGTTAGCTTATAAATTACTCAATAAGACCTCCTCGATTGATATCGGATCTTGAGATATCACATATAACTCGTTAAACTTCGTCTAAGCCGTTGTATTAAGAGTGAATAAGTTTCGACCATCAAATGACCTCCACTAATTGACAGAGGATGTGAAACTCAATCTAAGCCTTTGGCTTCAGAGTGAATAAATTTCTATCGCCAAATTATTTGAGAAAAATAGAAAAAACTTATGAATATTTAATCAAAATTATTGACTATAAGATTGTCGGCGTTAATTGTTGATGAAGGAAAATTATGACATATAAAAAGTCCTTAAATTTAGAAACTGTAAATGAAGATCATTGTCATAATTTACTCAGAATAGAGATAAAAAAATTACAAGAAGTTCATGTTGTTTACTATATTTCATGAAAAGTTATAAATGTTAGAAAATTCAAACTTGCGAGATTTTTAGGTAAAATTACTATATTTTAAAGGGTGATCATTAATATGTCATTTGCGAGGGCTTATAGGAAACTTATCATTATTAAGGAAAATTATTGAGTATAGGTATCATCACAAACGCCAATTTATGGTATCTTACTATACTCTGAGTTAATTACTAAGTATTAACATTTTTGGGTTATGAACTCTAAAGACAAATAACAAATCGAAAATATAAATTACCAATCGTAAGTCAAAACAAATTACAGTCACTTACATAAATAACAACCAATGAAATAAAGTTACAACATGTAGGTTAAGCCTAGCTTATTTTGACATCTGAATTTTAGTCGACAATTTAAAAATTCTTTTATTTTATTTTTTTAAAAGGAGAGAAATAACAAAAAGAAGGGCTCCAATTCGGTCCATGCAAAAAGAACATGACATAACCTTTTGGACTTGGTCCATTTCGCCTTACCCATCAGTTTAATTCAATTCATTTCGCAACGCTCAAGCCCCAAAACCCATTATTGAAGATTTCTAATTTGCTCAAAATCTCCACTGCACAATAGCCCACGCAAATACAACTATTAGAGCCCATCGCCATGATACCTTAGCTCTCTCTGGATCCGCCGAGCTCCAAAAAGTTTCCTCACCGCCAATCAATGCCAGAATAGGGCTGTCAATGGTTCGGGTCGGGTTGGGTTTTGACATTACCCGACCCGACCCGAATCTGGATCCGACCCGAGCATAATATCCGAAGCATAATAAGGAACACATGGTCTTTTTTATTCGGTTCGGATCTGGTAACTTCAAAACCTGACCCGACCCGACCCATTGACAGCCCCAGATTCTGGCAGAATCCACTGATCACCATCTCTGACCACCAGCTTTCATCGTCGCAGACTCGCAGCCCATAACTGAACACCGCGAGATCGGCCGTAACAGGATGGGGGAAAACAGAGCATTAGTTTTTAAGAGTTAGAGGGTTCATTCAAAGATCTTTCTCATCGATTGCTCTCCCTCGCATGTTTTCTTCGTCGATTCAACCGCCGTAGCCGCCGTCGATCGACGTCCTCCGCCGTCTCCAAGCTTCGCTGGCCACGCCTCTGTTCTCTCCTGCATTTCTGATCGGAGTGTCCAGAGTGCTTCGCACTCAGTCGATACTTCTTCGCGGGCGTTGAACTTCAGAGCCGAGCGCATCTAAAACCTTTATCCTTTGGTATGCTCAGCGGCAGAGTCAGAAAATCCAGCTTCCCTAAGATACGACGAATTTAGTTTCCCTTCGAACTTCTCCGCTGGTTCTAACTTCGTTCCTGGACGATCGTAAGTCTCTTATTCTTCGTGTCGAGCTATTAAACCAGGTAAACTCATTCCCCTCTTTCTTGCTCTGTTACGGTGAGTTGTGTAAAAGAACCACGTTCATGTAGTTCGGGTGTAATTCACTTAAGATCTGAGCTTTAACTGGATGACTTGTGATGGCTTTTGGCTTTGTGATTTTTAACCCTGATAATCCCACCTGATAATCCCACCATTTTAGATGAAAACATGGCTTTGGTTCCGTTCCATAGCTTGAGCCAATCGTTTTGTTGCACGTATAATGTTTGACAAAACGCCTCAAAGGCATGACCGAGAAATAGATCATGACAATGTCAGATCTGAAAACGTGTTGATATGAATCGTTTCTCCGAAGTTGATTTACTAAGTGTATAGATCTAGTACCAGCCATTGTGTCATTGTTACTTTTTTATGTTGTTTATTGTGTTCTCTGTATTGGATGATCTTCTCATGATGAACAATGGCGAGGAAAATGAGTGAAAGTCACCGGTATGCATATTACCAAATATCCAGTATTGTCTTGAAATTGCTCATATGAGCTTTGGTAGTTTTTGATATTCAGAGAATGTCTGCCGATATGAAAATTTTTGTCACTGGATGGCCGGTGACAATGACTGAGCATAATGGCTGATTGTGAAAATTTGGCATTTGTTGATGGAGGCGGTTGATGGTGGAGCTTAGATTGGTTTACAAAATGATTTTGATATATTGATCCATCGCTGTTATTTTGTAAGTTATGGAACTCTCATGTATTAGTTAGGATTTTTTTTTTTTTTTTTGTTAGTCCTACTTTAACTCTCAACTCGCTTTCCAACTTTTTGCTCTGCCTCTTTGCAAGGCGGGAGAATTGAAACTTACATTCGAAACTATTTGTCCCCATCCCAAATCCCGACAAAGTGGGGAATTGAGCCCCCTATCTCTCCATTCTCATGAGGAAAGGAAGGCCACTGAGGCAAATCCAGTAATTTCATTAAGTTGGGAGTTTGTCCTCAAATCTCAGAAAGAGCTGCATAGAGCCAAAAGAGCTCTACTTCGTGAAAGGGCACAAAGAGAAAGCAAAAATGAAAAAAAAAAAAAAATAAAAATGCTGATAAGAAAGAAGAATAAGAATCCCATCTTCCACAAATAAAAAAATAAAAATATATTCTTTTTTGGAGAAATAGTTAGAAAAATAGACCTTCATTAGGTTGTTAGATTTTGGTATTAAAACCAATTTAGTTTCATTTAGTGAGTATTCATATAATTTAGAGATTTTAATGAGTACCTTTATTATAGTTCAATTTTGGTAGATTGATCCTTTAGACAAAGAATTGAATTTGATTTCAAATAAGCTTGTGGGGGTTGAAATCCTAAGCCTTAATGATGAGGCCATATCACTTTCTTTGCCTGACTAATATTGGGTTACTCTACTAAATTTTACTCTTTACTCAATCTTTCATTACCATATTTGATGAATTGATTGTGATTCTTTTATATTGTTTTTCTAAATTATGATTTTCCTAATTTTGTTGAATGATTACATTACATTTTAGGACCATGATAAATACAAAAATATTGCATGGGCACTTAGCGGACAAGACATTTAGGACTCATAATTGAATAAGAAAACTGCATGTGAGATTCTATTGACGGATAATCAAGTTTAGATATTGAATTGGCTCTAATTAAATAACTAGTATAATCATGTCCCCAACTCTAAAAAGTGTGGTGTCCTCACGTACTTTACTTGACTTTAGCTGGCCCCAATAAAATTTGTGGCACTCCTTCATATAGAAGATTTTTTTTTTTTAATTAATGGAGACTAAAACATAAATTCTAACGTTGCATGAGATAAGCATTTGAGAAACCTTGAGCTGATTGGGGGCCATTGGTCTCCAATTCGGTATTACCTCTAAACCCGTTTATCCCCGACACTTGACCGGGAGGGTCGCAACATATATGGACTTGTCCTTTTTTGTTTCTTCATGGGAACCTCGAAGCATGCCTTCATTGGAAGTTGCTTATTGATTCAATCAATGACCATGTATTTGTTAAGAAATTGCATGTTGGTTCCAAAAAAATAATGCACACAAGCAATCCACTTATGCGGAATATAATAATAAGAACCAAATTGAAAGAACACACCAAAAACAAGTCAGGAACATAAAAATAGTTCTATAAGAGAAATAGAATGGTTATTATGTGCGCCCTTAGCTTAATTTTATTTAATTAGTGTGTGTATATATATAGTTTAGGGATTTTAGTGATTACTTTTGATTTAGTAATAGGTTTAAATGGATTTATCTTTTAGACAAGGAAGTAGACTCATTTTGAATTTACCTCATGGGAGTGCTCTCTAGGGGATTAATAACAAGGGTATGTGTATTCTTTGTTTAACACTTTATCGGGTTTACTTCCTTATACTTCACTTTTATCATCTTCATTATGATTGGTTACTTACCCTTGATTGCGCACTTATACATGGACATCATTCAGTGGCATAGGGTAATGGCTAAACAAATCAATGAAGTTATTTTATTGAAAGGGCACTAGTTAGGCAATTAGTGTAATCACATATCTTAGATCTTTAATTGTGTAAGAAGTGAAGTATTCTCACTTAACTCCTAGTTGGTCCTATCAAGCTAGTGGCAGCTCATTCACATAGAAATCTTCTAGGAATAATAGAATTTAAAATGCAAAGTCCAACGTTGCGCAAAATGAGGATTTGTGACTACCCAAGTCATTTGGGGATGCAAACTCGGCATGATCTCCAAACCCACTCTCCGACACTACATTGGGAGGGTCACAATAGTTAAAAATTGCCATCTTTAATTGTTCTTTTGAGAGGCCATCACATTAACTAGGAGAGATTATACCTTGATTCCTTTCCCACTGAGGTGTTCCTGCTTTTGTTTAATACTTTAAGACGATTAAGAATGGTGTAGTGAAATTACATTTCGTGATGGACAAGAAGGCCTGATTAATCGAACCTGCCTTCACGAGTAAATTGGAGTCGGCCCACAATGTGATCAACAATGAAAAAGCCTTAAAGGGGGAAGAATCCTGGGAGTCACCTGTTTCCTTGAAAGGCCAAGGTCGAAGGATTTGATCTGGGAAAAGAACATTCGTCTTGTTTTTTATGGTTATCCAGTGTCATGGAGTGGTAAACCAATGAGTCTTGAACAATATCAGAAAAGACAGATTCAGGAAGCATGTTTCTACGGGGCAACCCTCAACAAAATGAGATGCATACACTGAATCGGAACTGATTAACTAGTAAAATCCAAACAAATTCATGTGCCATAAATAGAGCACTTGCACACCATTGTCGTTTTATGGAGAGAGAAAAAAAAAAAGGAGTGAACATCTAAATGATCGTAAAGGAATAGAACAAGAGCTGATAAGAAATGAAAGAGACAAGAAATCAAGTTGGTTTCGCCAAGTAACTCTCGAGACCGGAAGGATATGGGCATTAACACTTTTTCAACTACTAGTCTTAATCATCTCTCCACATGTTTCGAAGGAAAAAAGAAGTAAACACATCATTTCGTTCCATCTCTTACCTCCTCTTCGGCTTCTTCATCATTGATCTCGTCCTCTTTCTTTTCGTTGCTATCGATTCGCCTTCACCTCTTGCCTTCCTCCTTCTCTTTGTCGTTGTCCATGGGATGAGCTTATGGATGCCCATAAGACGACTACAGAACCTCCTATGCATTGTCGTCCTAGTCATGTCATCATCCTCGCTGTTGCAGTTGCCCCCACTGTCATATTCATTGTCATTGTAGTCATCACCGTCATCTTGCTGAGGAGCGGGAGGCTTGAAAATACCATAGTTGAGGTGGAATGAACATCTTAAGATGAAAAAGTCAAAATCCCAAAATATCATATGACATTAATCCCTAGTTTGAACATTAATCCCTAGTCTGAACAACCAAACACGAGCAACTGGCAAGAATCAACATAATCCTTTAGTTGTGTCCAAATGGACCAATAAAAAATTTTGACATGACTTTTTTTTTTTATTGCCTTTTTCTCTCTTAATCAGTGGGTACTCAAATTTGAAGAAAGTAGGGCAAAGCAGGGGACGATGATGTGGAGAAAGCCCTCCTTTAGATTGTAAACCAACAATTTCAATATTAGTTTCTTCAATCACAGTTTTTATTTGTAGTAAGCTCGCAATCTAGAGCAACAACGCTTGCTAGATTTATTTTCAGCGTTTCAAAAAATTTAACACGAATTTGGAACAGAGAACAAATTTCAGCTAAGTTTTGGGTTGTCGTGGCCTCTTAACTCCTCTTCGGCTTCTTCCTCATCCATCTCTTCCTCTTCCTTGTCCTCGTTCTCATCACCATCGCCTTCCTCGTTGACATCGTCATTCTCATCATTATCGCCCTTGGAATAAACTAGCGGAGTCCTTGCAAAATTAGAGAGATGATGAAAGATAGTAGATCGCAAAACCAAACCTTTGTTTTGTATCAACACCATTCTTCGCAAAAATTTATATGTCGACAAATTTACAATTTCTAACAAAATTGTCAAAGTTCAATGGATAATAAAAAGCTATTGTATTGTTACGGTGATCAAGTATTGAGACATAAGGTTAGTATTTATTGAAAGGGCTAATTAGATCACCTAGAGGGGGGGTGAATATGTGATAAAGAAATTTTCACAAAACTTTAGAATAATTTGCTAGCAACGTAAACAGTAGTGAACAGTTATATAAAGCTATACTTGAAATAAGGAGTTTAAGGGAAAGATAATAAAAACACAATGTTTATAGTGGTTCGGCTTAGATCAAGCCTACGTCTACTCTCCGGTGCTAACACCCCACTGGTTGGATTTTACTAAGAGTCAAAAAATATATTATAGTCTTACGTCCTTGACTTTACAGTGTAGAGACTCTATTACACTTTTTCAAAATCTCACAGGTGTTTGCTCTCTCTTTTGAGTACAAACAAAGCTCTACGATACCACCCACCTAGGTGGCGCTGTTGGCGGCGAGCTTCTCCCCCTAACGCAAGGGGAGAAGTTCGATTTCCGAGCGCCGCAAGGATGAGTTACCCGGGGCACGAGGGGTGGTGGTGACTCACATGCCTCCCCGTGGTTTACTCCACCGCACTATCGGCATACGAGGCTTCCTTGGGTCATCAAAAAAAAAAAAAAAAAGGCTCTACAATTGAAATAGCAATTGAATCTCCTATCATGTGTTTCGAGTAATCACTATCCAAATACCACTTTATCTTTTTCTTGATAATGACCTGCAATTAAAAAAGAACTCAAGCTTTCTTTGGTACCCACATTTTCTTGGGTCTAGGGGAGTTAGTGCAATATACAGTTTTTGTCCATTCCTTCTTAACAGGTCTCCAAACCATATGACATTCTTTCTTAAAATATTTTGAGCTATTACACTTTAAACATTTGAAAGCATTTCAGCCAACAGGTTTTACAAAAACTCTTTGAAAATGATTTATGTAAAATGTTTTTGTGGGTCTTTGTTTAATTATTTCATTTACTTTTGGAAAATCAATTAAAAGAATAGTTTCTTTTGACATACCCAAACCAGATTTGTTGAAATATAGTTTTTGAATTGAAAGAATATTTTCCAACTTCTCAGATCCTATTGAAAATATTTTTGTAATATTTGAAATATCATCTTTCAAGAATATATTTTCCTTTGAAATAGAGTCTACACTTTCTTTTAAAATAACAAAACTTTTGTTTAGATTTTCAAACTTTTCTTTCCAAGAGATTTCTTGTTGCTTCAGTTTGAAATTTTCCCTTTTTCATTCAGAGATCCTTTTAAGAGAGGTTTTGAGGCTAAGACAGAGTTCATCTATGTACTTTGAGACTTTAACAGAAATATTTAAATTACTAACCTCGATTTCACTGTCTAAGTCTAAATCTAAATCCATTTCAAAATCTGAGTCTAATTCTGAGTTTGCCATTAGACATATGTTAGCATACTCTTCATCACTTTCCTCACATTCTGTATCACTCAGTATCTCTGCTTTGAGAGCCTTCTTGAATTTCTTAGTTCTTACTTTCATTTTCTTCAACAGAGGGTAGTTAGGTCTGATGTGTTCTTTTTTTTGCATTCAAAACAGATCACGTCTTTGTTGACTTCGTCATCCTTAGTTAATTTGTTCTGGAATTTTTTAGTGCCTTGCTTTTTCTAGTTAAATCTTCTTCATTTTCTGTTTAGTTTCTTGAATCTCCTTATCATGAGTGCTAGCTTTTCATCATCTCATCTTCAGAATTTTTCTCATCAGAATCATTGTTAGATTTTAAAGCAATTGACTTCTTACCTTTAGAATCTTCTTCCTCATTGAGTTGCTCCACTTCGTATGATTGAATGTGCTTACATGATCATCAATTGTAAGAGGCATGATCCTTTGGATTTCTCTTATTGAAATCTTCATGTTATTCCAATCTTTAGATAGTCCACGCAGCAATTTATTGACCTTCATTGGTTTTGAGATTGGCTGTCCCTGATATAATAAACCGTTTACAATTTCTGTGAAACGACTAAATATGTCAATAATAGATTCTCCTGGTTTCATCTTAAAGACTTCATACTGTCCGAGTAAGATATTAATTTTTGTTTTTTAACTCGATTAGTTCATTCATAGGTAACATGCGATAAGGACCTGAAGGAAATCTTGAGGTGAAACTTAAGGAGAAGGACTTTTGGAAAGAAGCAGATAATTGGAGAGGGGCCTTGAGTTCGGATCTGATAGTCTATCTTTTATTTGAGAATTCCTTTGAAGTGAATAGTTATGAAGCGTTTGTGTTTTGTATAAAAGTTTAGTTATAAGTTTCAATATGAAAACTCGTTTTCATCCCACCTAGTCGAGAAATCATGACAAAGATATTAATTTTTGTTTCTTTAACGATTGTTTCACAAGATGAAATTCTATTATATTCAGTAGGAGATAAAGCACAGTATAAAGAGTAGATTGCTTTAGCATCAAGAGCTTGTCTCTTGGTTATGTCTTCTTGTGCCATAGCGCCAGCATCTACAACTTCTTTTCCTCTTTCTGAGACTGATGCAACTTTAGGAATGATTCCTTTTTTTACCACATCCCATTTTAAGGGATCTTTCAATCTTATAAATGCCTTCATCTTATTTTTTCAAACATTGTATTCATTTCCGTCAAAGTAAGGAGATCTGGTGTTGCTTTGACCTTCAACCAAACCTAGAGCCAAAATACTAGCCATAGATCTTTAGCTTAAAAGTAAAAACATTTCAATAACGCGAGCACACGAGCTCTGATACCAATTGAAAGGGCTAGTAAGATCACCTAACCTAGAGGGGGTGAATAGGTGATAAAGAAATTTTCACAAAACTTTAGAATAATTTGCTAGCAATGTAAACAATAGTGAACAGTTATAAAAAGCTGTAAATTGAAATAAGGAGTTTAAGGGAAATAGAATGGAAACACAATGTTTATAGTGGTTCGGCTTAGATCAAGCTTACGTTCATTCTCTCACGCTGACAATTTCACTAAGAGTCAAAAGAGATGTTGCAACCTTACAACATTAACTTTACAGTGTAGAGACTCTACTACACTTTTTCAAAGTCTCACATGTGTTTACTCTCTCTTTTGAGTACAAATAAAGCTCTACGATTGAAATATCAAAGAATTTAAGAGATTCAAACTTTGGAATTCTTCGTTCACGCACACACTTGAATAACTTGAGCGTATTCCTTATATACTCCTTCATACATTTACAACCGTTGTCACTTTCTAAATGAATTCTTTCAATTTACCCGTTGGGCATAATTAATTAAGGAGATCTCGAGTCATTTAAGGAATGTGATGATAGCTCATCAATCATGCTCGCCCATACAATCAAGATCTAGGTTTCTATAAGTAAAACATTCCAAGTATACTTTTCTTTTCAACAAATCTTGATTATCCAAATTGATTCCAATAAGAATAATTGATCTTGATGTGCTATCTCCAGCCGTAAGATTTTCTACAAACCGTACGAATTGAATTCTTAAAGATAAACTCACATATGGATAAATTTCTCTTTGTTGGTCTAGAAACTATTAGTGAGGGTAGATTTTGAGTCTTGAGTTTTGTGTTCTTCAGACTTTGACAGTAGAATCTAGAGTTTTTTAGACTTTAACACTTGAGTCTGGAAGTCTTCAAACTAGACTGATGGAAACGTTTTGTCAACTTCAAAATAATAAATGAGTTTTCTCTAGCATTTATGAAAAGAGAAATGATTATGTGATAGTCTTTAATGTATTGTAAGAATAACAATCTACTCAGGACCACAAAGAACCAAATAACAAAAAATTATAAATTGTTGTGGGATCTATTCTTTTAAGAATTTATGACTCACAACAACCTATTATTCTATAAAAGCTCTTATGAAAATTTATTGGAGGATGAGGTTAAGAAAATACTCTTAATAAAGATCAAGATTTGAGCAAGGCATGACTAAGGTAAGAAGTTAGGAAATTTGTTGACACATATTTTAGCAATCCATTTAGTCATTTATAAAATAGTAAATTATGAATCAACCCAACCTCTAAACAAAAAGGTTATTGATTTGCATTTGCACTACATTTTAGAATCAAGCATGTTCTTGGGGACGAAAGGTAAACAAGACGAATGGGCCAACCCACGCAGTAGGCGTAAAGTTGAGTTTCCGACTTTCTCGGAACTCCTAAACATTGAATTTGACGCTCCAATAATTTGGAAGCTATATCCTAAATATCGGAGCTTTGTCTGATTACAAGAATGCGAGAACTTGTTTTAATTCCGAAAAAGGAGAGCCCATAAATTTCGGCCAATTTGTGAGGGTAATGTTCGTGGGCGCAAGTTATGGTGATTTAAACTAAATTGATTTTTTATTCAAGTTCGTCAAGATAAGGAGATCTGGTCATAATAAGATTATTTCTGTTCTGATCCTTATCTCATACCAAGGTCAAGAGTCCATAATTATAAAGAGAATGGGACTAAGGTGGAAAGACGAGATATGATTTTTTTATCATCCCTCATCCTACTCATCCTATAAAAAGAAGAGGGTGCTCGGCAAAGAGAGGGGGAGAGAGGTACGCAAAAGAACAAACTTCTCGACGTGAAGTGAGGCGCTGCTCTGATCGATCGTTTCTCTGGTGATTCTCTCAGCAATTTGCGGCGGCTCCTGGTCACGCCTAGCTGTGAAGACTCATGAACAGAAAGAAAGAAACAGAGATGCTGGATTTTCTGTATTCAATGAGGAGTTTTTCATCTTCGAGCTTTCAGACTTGCTTGCTCTTCAATTCTATTTATATTACAAGCTGTAAAGTTCAACTAACTAAGAAAATTGACTAACGGAAACAAAACAGAATGTGCACTGTTACATGCTCAAAACCGAATATTAATTCTGCAATGAACACATGCTACAAATTTCATCATTGACTTCATCCCTTTTATTCTTGGTCGAAATAGCAGCAGTAGGTTCACCAGACTTTCTCGCTTTACTTCCTCTATTCTCGGCAATACCAGATTCTCCAGCAGCATAATATGTATTCATCATATGGCTCTTAACACTAGCAACCCTAGTGAATGTCCAACAGCGACCACGAAGCGTCCAACATCTCCACCAGCTCAACTGCGACTCCCCTGGAAACCAGCGACACTACCACCGCGCCTAAGTCCCAGAGGTTGATCTCTTTTTCTCGGTTTAATGTCTACCGTGACGGAGACAACATCGGGCGTAAACTGAGGCAATCACCGAGCCACATCAAAGGCCATCACCTCATCGCTGCACCACTTTCTCACACGCAGGAGCACTAAAAAGAAAAAGATTGAGCGGTGAGAGGTGCCCGATCGGTGGGGTATTAGTGGAGTGGGGCTAGTCTTCTTGGTCAGCGAAGGCAAAAGAAAACTCAAAGGAAATGCTAAGCCAACCTGAGTGGAGGCCAAATTGTGAAACTTGGATACCATGTGGGTAACCAATTGGTGGTTTGATTTTCATTCGGATACAGTCCTCAATTGAGATTTTCAGAATGGATTCACACCCACTCACATCCAACACTCGGCCACATCGGCATTCATACGTGCACTGATCCGAAAAATTAGAAGCCAATCTCTAGGCCCCTCTCGGTCTTGCCCCTCGGTGGCTCCAACCCTTGCCCATCTTGCGCAACGCCTCCTCCCTCTGGCATTGTTCCCTTGGTCCTCCAGTAGTCCTGAGGCGTCTTGAAATTCCTTCCAAGTGCCATCAGCAATCCGCCTTTGCCCATACCCCATCTGTTGGGATGTGATTCATACTCCTCATCGACAAGAAGTTACAGGAGTTCCGCTTCCCGATAAGCAGGTGGGGTTTGATGGCAGCCCGGTGGGTGTCCCAATCATGTCCCATGACTTCCTCGAGTTCTCCAGCAAGTTTCCGCCTTCCAGGGAACACCCAGCCGCAGCTGAGTCAATCCTTATCTCCGAGGCTCCTGCACATCAATGACTAGATCATTAGACCACATTAGAGTCCTAGGATTTAAATTTTCTGTTCATAAAATAAAAAATAAAAATAGCATTCATATAGTTTGCATCATAGAATTGATCTATGTTTAATTCTCATGCTATAGTATTCATGTCATATGGTTAGGAATTGATTTCACAACATTCCATATAGTTAACTCATTATATCATACAATGATGCATGACATTTAGGACTTTATGTTAGTTCATCATTGCATGTTAGCTTGGTGCATGTAATCATGGCATTCATCGAGTCGTGTCCTTGTTGCATTTACGGAGTTCATCTAATACACAAGGAAAAACAAAAAGAACCGATTGACTTTTCATCTTAGATATCACACATAGCTTAGGTCATGCTTTAGGTATTATTCATCAACTCTTCATTAGTAAAATGCATTCGTCATTGCATGTTTGTTTACAAAATCTAAGCTTCTAGAACCCGCCTCAATGGAAAATCAATAGAGATCCATTTTCGCTTGCTCGTGTATTCCAAGTTCTTTAATCTTTCCATTAATTTATTATTGAATGTTTTATTATTGATTGCACACCTGCATTACCATCATGTTAGTGGCATAGGATTAAAAACGGATAAAGACTACATGAAAATAATATTCAAAATAAAAAGAAAAGATATCGAAAAGGCCAGTGTAACCAAATTCCTAAATTCATTTAATTTCTAGTTAACAAAATTAAATTGTACTCCCATATTTTATTGAGGTGTCTAATCAATCTATAATTGATTAGTGATGACTCCAAAAGGTAAGATAAATTATAAGATTGAATCGAGTACCAACTTGCAATTAAAGGGTTTAGGAGAGTCCGCGCTAAGAACCATGCTTAGTAATTCATTAGCTTTACCATCGTAGTTCACCTCCAAAAAGGTTGCAACAAATTTCACCTATATGAATATAAGAAGTGGCGCCACTTTTAACAAATGTCGAATGAACTTTTTTAAATGTTCATGTATGCAAGAGGAACATAAGGCCGTAAAAGTGCTACGGCATAGTAAATCTCTAACCGAATGTATGTAAATTTATTCGTGTGATAAATCGATTAATAAATGAAATTATGGTTCAAAATTTTATCTACTGTTGATTTCGTTAATGGAATTGATTATACTAATTGATTGTTCAAATTTTAACAAATACCTTCTTGTATGTATGAATTTATGTAAATTAGTACATATAATAAGCTAAGTTAGAGATTATTGAAATAATTTATTATCATGAAAAGATGTAATTGATGGATATGAAAAGAAGTGTTTGTGACATGATAGTTGGTCATGAAAAGTGATGATGGTTGATTTTGAAATGTAGTGATATTAAGGAATACTTTCAAGAGACGTGTTAATTGATTATTTGTAAATAGGACTAAATCATACATTGTTTGTCACAACTTTTCGTAATAATAAGAAGTCTCTCCACTTCACCATATTCTATTTTCTTCTCTTTTCACACACAGTTTAACAACACATTTCAATCGAACATCCAAGAGAGAATTTTTTTTTTTTTTTTTTTTTTTGGTATAATATGGTGCCTTCATTCATTCATAAACAACAAAAATTACAGGAAAACAGTAGATAAGTTTCCAAACATAAAATTTCTGAGAGTGGTAAGGGAGGAAAAGACATCCAATTTTGAGGGAGAGTTTTAGTCCGATGAGCCTTACCGAGCCAATCTGTGGCCTTGTTGGCCTCCCGAGAGCAATAGGCCAGCGTCATCGAGTCGAGTTGGGCTAATATTCCTTTACATTGCTCTATTATATTCTTCACGTTTCAAGGGTCTTCAGCCCAGCCCAAGATACTTTTCACCAAAGTCAAACTATCTATTTTGCACTCCAGCTTTTCATTTTATACTTGCTCTATTCCAACTAATCCCACGTGCTCTTCCTTTTTCAGCCTCAAAAACTCTAGCCTATGCAGAACGACTAGGGCTTCAGCTTGTATAGAGGATGAAGCACGAACCTCTCGCACGAAGCCATCGATGACTAGTCCGGCCTGATCTTGCAAGATTCCAGCAACTGAGCCTGCATATTCTCCTTACACCCATGAGCAATCAACATTTAATATCATTGATCCTCTCCCCGACGATGTCCACTTTAAGTTTAGATCCATCGGTTTCTTCGCTCCCTTTTTCTTTTGCCATATGCTGAAGTTCTTTACTTGTGCTTCCGCTATATCAATGATGGAGTGCGGATCCGGTGGCTTGACTCGAAATATGAAGTTGTTGCAAGTTTTCCATAATAACTAGAGCACCACCACGACCAGCTCGTTCTCGAGTAAGTCGTCGCTCTCTTCGAACCTCTCCGATAGCCACTTATCAAACCTGGAAATAGTGTAGGGATTACAGCATATGTGTTTTGTCCACTTGCAGAGTAAGAACAGGTGCTCGGTTGTCTCCGGATGGGTGTTGCAGAGCGGACAGATCGGGTTAGGTAACACCTTCCTTCTATATAGGTTCTCTCTTGTTGGTATAGCATCTTAACAAATGCTCCAAATAAAGGTTCGCATTTTTTAGGGGAAAGTTAAATTCCAGATCTTAGTCCATAGTGTTCTAGAAGGCCGGAACAAACTTGATGCTCTATTTGGTTATGTTCCTGTGGTCCAGGAACAAGCTCTATTATAACCGCTCTTTACTATGTACATTCCTTATCTGTTGCCTATCCATACTAGATTATCTACCTTTGGGGTAGGGCTGATTGGGATAGAAAGGATTTCGTTAGCTAGACAATCTTCAAAAGGTTCCGAATCTCTATTTATTTCCATCCCTGGCTTTCTTCATTAATAAGTTCAACCACCATTATAGGGTCATCTTTATTTGCCGAACCGCCGTTCACACCCAATGTGAGCCATTTGTCCTCTCATATTCGGATTAATTTTCCATCACCCACCTTACATTCTACCCTTGTTTTGATGGCCTCTCTCCCTGCTAAAATTCTTTGCCAAACCCATGATGGGCGTTGCCATTTTCTTGCTTTCCACAGGTCTCCATTTGGGAAGTAGACACCTTTTAGAATCCTACTCCATAGAGTTGAAGGGGACTGAGATAACCTCCAAGCTTGCTTACCTAGCATTGCTTTGTTAAAATTTGTCAAGTCTTTGAATCCAAGCCTCTTCATCCTTTCTAGTTTTCATTAATTCCCACTTTTCCCAATGCAATCCTCTCCTTGAATCATTTTGTTTCCACCAGAAAGAGGCAATTCTTCTTTCAATAGCATTGCATATCGAGATGGGTATTTTAAAGATCGACATCGCATATTGAGGAAGGGCTTGTACTACACTTTTTATCAGAGTTTCTTTGCCTGCTTTGGATAGTAGCTTCTCTTTCAAGCCCTCAAGCTAGAGGTTTTGTTTTATATCCAGTAGTAAAATTAGGGGGGACAATTAATTCTGTAAAGATAGAAATCGTTATCATACGTCAAAATATCCAAAAACTACATACTAATGCTCAGTCTTCATCCGCAATCAAATTTTCCCAACAATCTCCTCTTTGGCTTCATCATTGTTGTTCTCTTCCTCCTCCTCCTCCTCATCATCGTCATTGTCACTTTGTCGCCACCACTGTCATCTTTGCCTTTGCCTTCCTAGTTCTTAACATTGTCATGCAATGAACCATAATGTTGAGGCTGCGACAATTGCAAAACCTCATGCGCATTGTTGTCCTCATCATCCACACTTCATCGTCCTCGTCACCCTCATTGTCTTCTTCACCGCCATTCTCTCCCTTGTTGTTGCCTTTGTTTTCCTTGTCACCATCATCTCGCCGGGAAGGGGGAAGTGTGAAAATATCATATCTAAGGTTAATCAAACATTTTATAGAAGAAATCGTCAAAATCTCCAAATATCAATATGCCAATAATCCTTAATTTGAACACCCAAAGGTAAGCACCTACCAAAAATTAGGGGGAAAACAATACCATGAGTACCATAACTTTTATTTTTTTAATCATATTAGTGTCATAACTTATGTACATTTTTTATTTCAGTGCAAATTTTTTTCGATCACTTGAATACCATATATCTCTTTTATCAATTACTTGCATGCTATAACTTCTTAAAAACCTTCACCCCAAGTGCCATGTCATGTCAAATTTTTGGCACTTGGATAAATGTTTTTTAAAAATTATGGTACTCAAGTAATCAATTGAAACTTATGATACTCACATAGACATTCTTTAGAATATACGACACTCAAGTGATCGAATAAAAAGTAATGGTACTCAAGTGAGTATCGTACGAAAGTTATGACACTTTAGTGTCTATATCCTAAGAATTGGCATAAAGATTTTCCTCATACCTAATCACCCTAAGAGTGCTTTCTTAAGTATCAATTGAACATAAGTCCGTTAGAATCAAGCAACGTTCACATATTCGCATTTCATTCACTCAAAATTGGAACATAGCAACTCTTAAGCTTTGATCTGCTTCTTCATAACTTTCCCAAGACTTAGTCTAGTTAAGAAAAAGAGGGAAAACTGGCTTTGGAGAAAAAAGTGAAATTCTGTGAGATTAGAGTACTGGTACAATTGTAGGAAATGGCGTCGCATTGGTGTGTAGCTTTCTGTGTTAGTCCTCACCAAAGGTCGCGGCTGGGGATGTTGCTTGCTTGATTGTTGGCCGGTATGATTCTGTTTTGGTGAGGGTGGTGCCTCCACTGTTGGACGCATACGAGGGCTTGCAAGCCCTTGTGTGCGAGCACAAGGGTTGACAACCCTCACCGATACATCGACAAGGGTTGCAGACAAAGCCCGATGGTCTTACCTTCTTTTTCAAAAATAAAAATTTAGCTTTTTCACTTTTTAATTCTTCTACTCTTTTTTTCTTTTTCCTTTTCCTTTTCTTTTTAATTTTTCTCCTTTTTCTACTATTTGACATTTTTATGAAATTTAAAACTCCCGAAACTCAATGACCACATAAATTAATGACCTTTTGAGGATAAGTGTTGACTTATAAATCACTCAATAAAGGTTCACCTGACACATGTCAAACTTGAGATGTCACACAAAATCTGTTAAAATCAATCTAATTCGTTAGATTAAGAGTGAATGAATTTTGACCGTCAATGATGTTTGATTGATAGGCTCACGTTTGGTTAATGCACAATAATGATTATAACATTGTGAATGTTACTATTTATTTGGAAAAATTATGAAATATAAGGGTAATTACTCATTTAGAGGTTCCTTAAATTCATTAACCCTCAAGGAATGTTATGATCATTGTTGTTTCTAAAAGCAGAAAAAATTAAAATTACAATAAATTCATGTAGTTTACTATCTTTCATAGAAAGTTACGAGTGCTAAGAAATTCAGCCTTACTAGACTTTTTCGTAAAGTACTAAATTTTGAAAGGTGATGACTAACTTGTGATTTACGGAGACTTATAGGAAAGTCACTATTATTGAGAAAAACTGCTAAGTATCTGTACCGTGACATAAGCCGATTTATTGTATTTTAACTATATTATTGGTTAAATTACAAAATGTTGACATTTTCAGGTTATGAACTCTATAGACAAATTACCGTTCAGCGAGGTAAATAAATAATTATAAGCAAGACCTCTTCAAATAAGTTATGAACCACAAAATTAAAGGACTACATATTTGTCTGACCGACCTTACAATGACCTCAGGAATATAATTATACGGACCAGTCCATTTTCATTTTACAAGGGAACTTAGAAGCACCCGTTTATCGGAAGTCGCTTCTTGGTTCAATCGATGGCCACATCGTTAGCTATCCCTCCTCCATACATCGTCAATCTAGTTCAAGCGTCGGTCCAGCAATCGATGCATTATTTACATTCAGAAATTTCGCTCTAAGGGTTGTGTTTGCCCTTACGGGCTAGATTTAATATCAGCTTTTCCAAAATCAGCAGGAATTTTGAACAGAGAGGATATCGGCTGTTTAGTCGTCTCTTACCTCTTCTTCAGCTTCTTCCCGGTCACTCTCTTCCTCGTTATCGCCGTCGCCGTCATCCACAGTATGAACTGCTGGAGCCCACGAGACAACTACAGAACCCCATACCGTCCTCATCCGCCCACAAGACAACTACAGAACCCCATACCGTCCTCATCCTCATCATCCTTACCTTCATTCTCCTCCTTGTCCTCGCTTCCACTGTCGTCCTTGTAGTCCTCTTCCTCATCGTCATGTTCACCCCTACTCGCTTTCTCGAAGTAGGCTTCTTCCTTATTGGCTTCTTCGTCGTCCTCAGAGTCCTTGCTTTCGTCATCACTAAATTCAGTATACTTGCTTCCATCATAGTCGTCCATATCACCATTATCTTGCTGAGGAGAGGGAAGTTCAGACATATAATATGTAAGGTCGATTAAACATTTTAAAGAAGGAAACGTCAAAATCCCCAGATGCCATATGACAATATACCCTAGTTTGAACACCCAAAAGCAAGAATCTTGAAGAATCAATATAGAGTTTTCCTCACACTTAATCACCAGAAGAATGCTTTCTAAAGCATCAATCGAACATAAATCCTTTCAAATCAAGCAACATTCACGAATCACATATCTTAATTCCCTTGATATTGGAATAGAGCAACTCTTGGTCGTTTATGTATTTCTTCATGACTTTCCCAAGACTTCATCAAGTTAAGAAAAGGTCTGGTTTTGGAGAAAATAGGGGACTTCTGCGAGAATCAATACTGGTACGATAGGAAATGGCCGTCAATTTGTGTCGTAGCTTTCTGTATTAGTCCTCAACGAAGGTGGTGGCTGGGGACGATGCTCGTGAGATTGTTGGCTGGTATGATTCCGTCTATGGTGATGGTGGCACCACCACGTTGTGACGCATAGGAGGGCTTGCAAGCCCTTTATCAAGTGAAAAAAAAAAAAAAAAGGACATGAAGTTTCATCATCAATTTTTAAGAGTAGAGATAGGCTCCATTCATTATAACAATTGTGAGAGCACAGAACAAAAATCACAAACAGGAAGATGGAGAGTATAGATTTCCAGTCAGATGATGAGTGACGTAAGGTCCCTAACCTTACTACCGAAGTTGGCACAAACCTAGCATACAAAGCTTCCCAGTAAGATGGGAAATTTTAAGGAGATTGTCGTTGTTACACATTTTAGAATTAGTTCACTAGAATAGAGCAGAAAGAGAAAGCAAATAAAGCGAAGAAACAATGATGATCTATGAATAGAAAGAAAGCCTACCGTTTTCAACAGAGGATCCCCTGTTTCTGTTTCAGATTCCGTTGTTTCAGTTTCAGAGTCCAACTCTTTTATTGTTCCATTCAGAATCTTCTCTCTGTAAGACTTCCAAGTGATGCAAGAAAGATGCGAACCAGCGCCGAGTAACTCCCCAAAATGCTTTATTTTTATCCGGCATTCATTTGGTATTTTTGAGCTCGATGCATCAATGAACCTTTCCATTGACCCACAACTATAAACTTTCAACCGATGCAAAAACTCTAATTCATCAATGCCCTGGATAACCTGCAGATTCTTGCACCCTTCAATACTTAAATCATTCAAGTTCTTCAAGTTGCACAAACCGCTTAACCTTTTTAATGAAATGCACCCTTCAACAGAAAATTCTTCCAATGATTCCAACGTAGAAACAAATTGAATCTCCTGTAGCTCTGGGCACCTCGACAGCTGGAATTCTTGAAGCATCTTCAGGGAACTTGAGACAAGAGACAGTCTCCTCCCACCATAAGTCAACTCGGGAGCTTGTAGCTCCTCCGACAGACATACCAACCTCTCAAAAGATTTGCAGTCCTTAATATATAACCTCCCCATCGATTTTAAGACACCGAGAAATTGTACTTCGACTAGTTTAGGGCAAGAAGACAACCCCGCTTCTCTCAAGTTTCTCAAACTTGAAGTAATGGGTAATCTCTCAAGGATTTCACACTCTTTGACAATCAACTTTTCCAACTGAGAAAGCCCATCGAGTTGCATTTGTTTCACTCAAGTGCGATAGAGCTGTTAAAATGTCAAGTTTGATGGAAGTTGTCACACCCCGAACCTCGAGTGCGCCAACATCCCACCATGGTCATGCAAATATGCGACATCCCGGGATACGTCGCCGACCCATTTTTTTATTACGCATGTAGAAGCGAAACAAATCCCCTGACAACATTTAACTTGGAATAGAAAAGCAGGCAATCAATCGCAATACCAAACACTCATTTACAAACACATAGGTTTAAATACAACACTGGACTGTCTACTAAATAGACCAGCTCGACAAAAGGGGAACTATCCTAAAACCAACTAGTAGGACACGTTCACCGATACTTCAATCTCCACCTTTCCAGACTTAGGGCTTCGGGTCCTCCACGACCGCCATCTAGGGACTTGAAATTTTAATCACACAACCGGGATGAGACGATGTCTCAGCAAGTTCAACCCCCTAAACCCCTATTAGAAAGAAAATACACTCCGGATGGCCTAGCCACATCACACAAAAGACTTACCTCGCCTCAGTTCCTTCCTGCAGGTTAGCGCAATTCAAACCACTCAATCACAGATAGTAATATGAACTTAAACAACCGGACCGCATTCTCTTTCATATAACCAACAACCGCGAAGGTCCTGATTATAAGACTAAATCGTTATGACACGTCCCATTCCATGCCACACAATTCCTTCCCATAATCCGACATATCAATAACACTCAACATGCATTCCAATTGTTATTTACTACCACACAAGGGCATAGCCTACTCGCAGTTTGGCTATCTACTGGCATATAGCCAGGCATCGCCTCCTCCCATGGAGCGTGGCTTCATTAGTACATCGACGGCGTTCCCGAAGGAGCATGGGCCCAGAATCAACTGCGACCCGCATCCACCGCGTGGGCATCCCATGTAGGGGCAAGTCTGGCTCAACAACCCAGGACGATTCTTCTTAGTTATCACACAACCAAAGCATACTTGGCCCCAGAACACTTTATATTTCAATCAATGCTTCCACTTAAAATAGTGATCCCGGTCATTTTTCTTCATATTAAAAATATTCCGAAAATTACTCACGTGTGTGGGGACACACTAATTTCGAATCAAAAAGCCAATATCTCACTTTTTCAAATCCCACTATTTAATATAATAATTAAAATCCAATTTTTGCATCAAAACCCGACACTTGGGTTTTTATGAATAAAATCCCTATTTATCACAATCAACACTCAATTTGCCACAATCAACTATCAAATTTAAATTCTAAATACACAGCAGCGATCGGCACGAAATTATGAGAGTATAAGGTCCCGACGAAATTTTGAATTTTATTAAATAATTAAATTATTCCGAAAATTAATTAAATAATAATATCCATATTTTTCGCAATCCAAATTCAATTTATAATATCCGACTATCAATTTCAAAATTTGAATACACAGCAGTGAGCGATCGGCACGAAATTTCGAAGAACCGGGTCAAAAATAATTTTTCCGTTTTTTTATAAATAATAATATTTTAATAATTTCGGATTATAATATAATATTATAATTTCCAGAATTTCGAAGCAATTAAATAATTCAAAATTAAAATCCTATTATGTCCCATCAAGGCTTATTATTAAATAACTCTATTAGCCTTAATTAAACACACTTTAAATTAAACAAACTTCTTAATCCAAGTCACAATTAAATAAATTAAACTATCCACCTAAACTTGCGTAACTTATACTAAGCACACTTAGGGCATCATTAACCGTCTAATCAAGATTTAGTGAGCTAAATTCACCAGATTAGCGAGCCGAGCGGACCAAAACGACGAGGACGACACAAGGATCGACTTTCCTCAAGACGGGCCGAGCATTCGAGCTCGGGAAGATGGCCAAAACAGGCCAAATGTCCGCTGCCATACCCATTTTTCCAGCTTCTGTTTGGGGCCGAGAAGGAGTGGATCCGGTGGCTGGTGAGGCGTGAAACCGGCGGAGATGGATGGCGGCAGCTCAGGTGGTGATTGGCGGTAGCTCCGGCGACCCTTCGGCAGCGGAGACGAGCTCCGACAGCTCGTGGAACGCGCAAACAGGGGCAGACGGAGGCGGCTGGGCGTCGGCCAAGCGCGGGCAAGCACGGGCGGACAGGCAGCGACGGCGACGCACAACAGTAGCGAGCGAGCGGTGAATGGGGATAGGCGGAGGCGTGCGACGGCTCCGGGCAATGTTGGCTGCTGCTTCTGCTTGGCGTCCGACCAGATCTGAGATCTCAAGCAGCAAGAAGAAGAAGATGGAGGAGAGAGGTGACGGGAGAGGAAGGGGGAAGACGGAGGGCGTGCGGCTAAGGCGGAACGGCGACGGCAAGTGCGGACGGCTGGCGACCAGCGGGCGGGCGGACGGCCATGGCTACTCCAGCTTCTCCTCTGCAATTTTTTCTCATTTTCGCACAAAAGAGATGGAGGAGAAAGGCAACGAGAGAGAGGGAAGGAGGAGAGAGAGGAAGAAGAGAGAGAGAGATGGGACCTTTCTCTCATTTTCTTTTCTTTTTCTTTAATCCAACCAAAAATGGCCCACCCCATGACCTCATGGATGACATCACACTCCACTCACCTAATCCTCCACAACCTCTTCCAATGGTTGCAATTTATTTTTCCGCCGGGGCATAAAATCTTGTACATCCAATTTCTTCAAATCTCATCAATTCTCTTCCAATCGAATCAAATTGAAGTTCATAAAATAAATCCAATGTCACCACACTTCAATTCACATCTTCACTTGATTATAGAACCAACTTAAGTCCCGAAAGCGCAACCAAAGACGAGCCTACTAATTTCTCGAGCCAAATTAGTCATTCTCTAATTATTTTGCTGAAAAACTCGGCATGCATGAAAAATCTTCCGAAGATTAATCAATGTTCCTAAAATGATTTGTGACACACCCAAACTTATAATTTCTGAATTCGATCTCGATTTCACGGTTAATTTCACTTTGGCACGATACTAGCACGGCCCAACCTACTGGGTAGCCTTTAGAAATTTTCATGCATTTGACATGTGGTTAATCACCTCAAGCCACAATGTACATCTTTGAAACATTGACGACTTTCGGTTGTCGAGATAATTTCAAGGTTTCAGATACGGACACAGGGTACCCAATCGACAGAAAAGTCGGTCTAGTGCCGATCGACAAGAATTGTGCGATCTGGTGGAATCACCCACACCTGATCACATGTCTCTGTCGAGTCGACCTATCTCCGATCTCTAATCAATTTTTAATTGTGCCGTAATGACCCTTGTAGATTAGCTCGGTCGAAAGGTCGCTTCATAGTCAAATTCTCGAGTCTGATGCATTAGAAACTCTTAACGGCTTCACCTGATGGGCTAGTTTTCACATGAGTGGCTGACTCAAGGAAAAGAACTATATGCGTGCCAACGAAATGCCCGTCTCAATTTATTGAAAATAGGATTGGAAAATCGGGATGTCAGAACTCTTCCCCTCTTATTAAAATTTCGTCCTCAAAATTTAAACCTTTACCAATTCTTAAACAGAAAAGGTGGGGGTACAATTGTCTCATCGAATCTTCGGTTTCTCAGGTTACTCCTTATGTACCAATACTGCTAGATTGCTGCTATCTTACCCAAACCACTTCGGGTTCCAAAATACTAAACGCTTGCCTAGTTAAAATTCCAAAGGTCTTCAACACAAAATCTGCGAAGCTAAACTGGCGATTCTGAGCATTCTCTAAACTGTCTCTAATAATTGCAACTGAATCACTGATTTCTAACCCAACTCTAGACCTGCGATTTTCTGATCTCTGATCTCGTTTCAACCGACTGAAGTCCTGTACACTCTACTCTGCACTGATTAAGAGAAACTATCTGACTGATGTGCTGAAATTGGGAACCTCTAGACAAGATTTGATATAACTCTGACATTGATCTCGACAACTGCAATCACTGACTACTGTACTGACCCTGGCCTGTGATCCTTCTTTCCCTGATTTTATCTCAACAATCGAAATTCTGCACTCTCTGTTATGCACTGCTTAAGAAAGAATCATCTGAAAGCTCTGCCAACTTGGAACATCTGATCTAGATTTGAAATACAATTCACCCCCAGCACTCCATGCAGATGATTTATATGATATACACACACTTCAGTGTACCCACTTTGTGACAAGACAGAATCTCCAATTTTTGAAATCGAACTTAGATTGGCAGTTAATTTCACTCCGACACGCTTTTAGTGTGACATAGACTCCTAGGTAGTTTTCGGAGCTTTTTAGGACAAATGACCCGTGGTCGATTTTCTTCGAGTCACGATAAACCCACTCGACACATTAGCGACTCTCGAGGGTTGTGAAAATCTCGATGATTCAAATATAGACACAAAGTACCAAAACGACAGTAAAATCAAATTAGTATCATTTGACGAGAGTTTTCCAATTTAGTAGAGTCACCCACGATCAGTCATTCATCTCAATCGAACTGACCTATCTCTAATCTTAATTCGATTTTTAACTGTGCCGTAATGATCTCTAAAGATGAGCATGGTCGAGAAGTCGATTCCTGGTCGAGTTCTCTAGTCTATTTGCCTTAAAGTCCTTAATAACTCACCCAACTAGTCTAGTTATCTCGTAAGTGGCCAACTCGGAGAAAAACACTGTAATCGCGTCGATGAAATGCCCAATTTAACCAATCAAAATCAGAGTTTGAAAATCAGGATGTCACACACTCAAAACAAAATCTATTCGTACTGTCTAGACAACGCTAAAGTTGCTATGATGAGCTTCCCATAAGATCTCTTCTTTAATCTCTGTATCGTCAATTACACACAATCATCCTCAAAACCTTAGCATCCTATCTTCAGAAATCTGAAAATCAACCTCTCTCTCATCTGCATTCTCTTATGGAATCTTCTGAATTTCTGAATCTGTTCATAGAAGTGTTTTCGATTTTGGTCTGTACTCTCGGCTCAATTTTGGGGGTAGTTACAAGATTCAAAACGTGGCCTACCTTAGATTTGAAAACCGAATTTCGAACTTTCTCGAGTAAGATCCAATCTACCAATTGTGCAACTAAGGACTCTCGACTCAGTGCATCTGCGACCTTGCTCACCTTTCCAGAATGATACAAAATATCATAGTCATCATCCTTAATGAGTTCCATCCAGCAACGATGTCTCATGATCCCCTCATGAGGTTTCAACTGACGGGACGCATATGTAACAACTCTATCATGCTATATCAACACATAACCCAATCCTTTAAACGACGCATCACTGCATATCTCATAACTTCCAGGATTAAATGGAATAGTAAGCACAAGTGCGGTAGTCAGCCTCTTCTTAGGCCCTTGAAAACTACGCTCGCACTCATTTGTCCACATGAACTTTTCTTACTTCCTCAGTAGTCGAATCAACTGCAACGTTAATGCTGAAAACCCTCCCATAAAACTTCTGTAACATCTTGCTAATCCCCAGAAACTTCTAATCTCTGTTGCTGAAGTCAATCTCGGCTAATTGTTCACTGCTTTAATCTTGGATGGGGTCTACGAAGATTTCTTCGCTTGAAATCACGTGACCTAAGAATGCAACACGAGTCACCCAAAACTCGCATCTGGTAAGCTTATTGTAAAATCCAAAAGCACTCAAGGTCTGAAGTACCATCCCCAAATGTCTCTCGTGCTCCTCAGCACTCTTTGAACACACCAAGATAACTTTACTGAGCACGATCACAACTGATTCAAGTACCCTTAAACATTCTACTCATTAGACCCAAACAACCAACTAGGGTGTCCATCAAACCACACGATATTACAATGAACTCATAACTGCCGTATCGAGCGCAAAATGCTAACTTCGGTATGTCTTTCTTCCTGATCCTCAATTGATGATACCCTAACCTCAAGTCGATCTTGAAGAATATCAATGTACAAATGCAACAAACCAACTTTCTTCTTCACGAATAGAGCGGGTGCTCCCCAAGGTGATACACTGGAACATATGAATCCCCTATTCAACAATTCCTGCATCTGCACCTTCAGTTATTTTAACTCGGTAACACCATCCAGTAAGGAGCCTTAGGGACTGGCTCTATTCTAAGTGCTAATTCAATCACGAACTCAATTTCTCTTTCTGACTGCAAACCTGACAATTCTTCAGAAAATACCTCAGAAAGCTTCTGTACCACGGCTATGATCTCCATATCTGGCTCCTCAACTGACGCATCCATTACAGCTGCCATGTAGATTCGGTAACCAACAACTAGAACCAGGTCATCTTTAGTGACGAATAACAAGGATTGAAGATCCTTTCAAACTTTCAGTAATTCAAAATTTTCATATGCTAACTGAACAAACTGAATTATATCACTGCCACGATTCATAACAGCAGAAAGCTCCTCGAGCCAAACCCTTTTCATAAATGACTTCCAAGTCATACATAAGCAAACCCATCAGGTACAACTATAGTCAGAGACTCAGCTTTCTATTACTTAATTACAACAACAGAAACTCCACAACCTTCACTCAAAATCCTGTTGCGCTACTCTGATAAAAATATCTCAAAAACATTCTTCTTCTGATTGACGCATGATCGATCCCGTCATGCTCCTCTATCCATCTTGGTGGCATCCTATTTGTAGTAATGGTACTTACGCTCTCTTGGACTTACACGGACAATTCCTGACCCGATGGCCGTGTTGGCCACATTCAAAGCTTGCTCCCATTTTACTCTGACACTAGGCTGACTCAAGCCTCTTTTCCACAAACTCAGCACATAATCGGTGAATTCGCTATCTCTCATCAAGGAACATCAAGCACCCTTCCTTGTGTTGAGGTTCATTCTAAATACCCCACTAAACATCTTAAAGCATGCTTCCTCTACTCTGACTTATCAATGGCGGTGACAGAAACAGCTGTAATTCCATCTATCTATACAGGCAATCTCTGATCAAATGGCCTTACTGGCGACACCTGTAACAAGTTCTTTCCCTTTTACAGCACAAAACAGATCCATGTCTTTCCTTACAGACACGACGCACATCGATTGAGTTGAGCACTGACTTTCCAATTCTACTCTTCCGGTTAGGTGAAACTAGGCACCTTTCTTCTGACATCGGCCTTTCTCCCCAATTGATTCCTATCTCTGACTAAATTGAACTCTGACTTAGATACGGAGGCTTGATCTTCAATCACAACTCCAGATTGGGCCTCAACAAGCGCGGCAACAACAACGGTCACAACACTGGCAGCGGTAGAAACAACGGCAACAGCAACGGCTCGGTCCTGAGCTTACTGACCCAACAAGCTTCCAAGGAACACTAGTGCCTAAACGATCCCGACGAACCTAGGATCATTCGGTGCTGCTACACTCTTAGTACCGACTCGCGGCGGTACTCTCACACTCGCGTTGATCTAAGCCTGCGCTCTACCTCAGGTACCAACTCTTGTCAGCGTCCTACCCCGAGGTATAGGTCCTATCGACCTCCTCCAAGGAGTTCTCCACTCCTGGTCACTCATCCTATAGGCTCTTTATAGACGCCTGTTTTCCAATTCCAACATCATGTTAGAATTTGAGTGACCCCACAAACACACTACCAATCAACTATCAACCACATGCATCAGCATATTAAAAGCCTTTCCTACTAACTATCCCATGACTCATCGCACCTTATCACTCCATACACAGACCATGCTCTGATACCACTTAAACGAGGATGTCACGCCCCAAACCTCGAGCACGCCAACATCCCACCATGGTCGTGCAAATATGCGACATCCCAGGATACGTCGCCGACCCATTTTTTTATTACGCATGCGGAAGCGAAACAAATCCCCTGACAACATTTAACTTGGGATAGAAAAGCAGGCAATCAATCGCAATACCAAACACTCATTTACAAACACATAGGTTTAAATACAACACTGGACTATCTACTAAATAGACCAGCTTGACAAAAGGGGAACTATCCTAAAACCAACTAGCAGGACACGTTCACCGATACTTCAGTCTCCACCTTTCCAGACTTAGGGCTTCGGGTCCTCCACGACCGCCATCTAGGGACCTGAAATTTTAATCCCATAACCGGGATGAGACGATGTCTCAGCAAGTTCAACCCCCTAAACCCCTATTAGAAATAAAATACACCTCGGGTGGCCTAGCCACATCACACAAAAGACTTATCTCGTCTCAGTTCCTTCCTACAGGTTAGCGCAATTCAAACCACTCAATCACAGATAGTAATATGAATTTAAATAACCGGAACGCATTCTCTTTCATATAACCAACAATCGCGGGGGTCCTGATTATAAGACTAAATTGTTATGACACAAAGGACGGCCATGGCTACTCCAGCTTCTCCTCTGCAATTTTTTCTCATTTTCGCACAAAGGAGATGGAGGAGAAAGGCAACGAGAGAGAGGGAAGGAGGAGAGAGAGGAAGAAGAGAGAGAGATGGGACATTTCTCTCATTTTCTTTTCTTTTTCTTTAATCCAACCAAAAATGGCCCACCCCATGACCTCATGGATGACATCACACTCCACTCACCCAATCCTCCACAACCTCTTCCAATGGTTGCAATTTATTTTTCCGCCGAGGCATAAAATCTTGTACATCCAATTTCTTCAAATCTCATCAATTCTCTTCCAATCGAATCAAATTGAAGTTCATAAAATAAATCTAATGTCACCACACTTCAATTCACATCTTCACTTGATTATAGAACTAACTTAAGTCCCAAAAGCGCGACCAAAGACGAGCCTACTAATTTCTCGAGCCAAATTAGCCATTCTCTAATTATTTTGCTGAAAAACTCGGCTTGCATGAAAAATCTTCCGAAGATTAATCAATGTTCCTAAAATGATTTGTGACACATCCAAACTTCCAATTTCTGAATTCGATCTCAATTTCACGGTTAATTTCACTTTGACAAGTCACTAGCACGGCCCAACCTACCGGGTAGCCTTTAGAAATTTTCATGCATTTGACTTGTGGTTGATCATCTCAAGCCACAATGTACATCTTTGAAATATTGACGACTTTTGGTTGTCGAGGCAATCTCAAGGTTTCAGATACGGACACAGGGTACCCAATCAACAGAAAAGTCGGTCTAGTGCCGATCGACAAGACTTGTGCGATCTGGTGGAATCACCCACACCTGAGCACATGTCTCTGTCGAGTCGACCTATCTCCGATCTCTAATCGATTTTTAATTGTGCCGTAATGACCCTTGCAAATTAACTCGGTCGAAAGGTCGCTTCATGGTCAAATTCTCGAGTCTGATGCATTAGAAACTCTTAGCGGCTTCACTCGATAGACTAGTTTTCACATGAGTGGCCGACTCAAGGAAAAGAACTATATGCGCGCCAACGAAATGCCCGTCTCAATTTATTGAAAATAGGATTGGAAAATCGGGATGTCACAAAAGTTGCTTGGGGGTTTGCAAGTTTAGTCCATCTAGAGTGAGTTCTTTCAGCAGAGAGAGAGAACCCAACTCTGTAGACGGTGCATGGACATTTAAAAGGCACAACTCTAGATTTCTAAGCTTGGATAATCTCCCAATCCACTGCAAGTCACAAGGTTGAATTATATTTGATTTGCTCGTACATCCATAAACATCATATAGGACCAGTTCAACTAGATTAGTAAGTTTTGAGAGATTAGGGACAGTCTGCAGCGATTTAGATATCAGCCGTAGAGTAGTCAAACTTCTAGGGAGCTTTGGCAACTCTTGGATTTCATGACATAAAGATAACTCCAGTGTTTGTAGGTGACAGAGCTTGCTCATTGTCCCTGGCATATTCGCAACTAGTGTCTCTGAGACATTGAGAGATGAAAGGCTTGTGAGTCCACCAATGGAATCAGGCAATCCTTAAATACTCGTGTACGATACATCCAGCTTTGTCAAAGAGTTTAATTCCCAAACTGATTCGGGGAGTTCACTCAATCTACCACAACCCCTAAGACAGAGGTGCTGAAGATTTTTCAGCTCTCCAATTTGTTCAGGCAATTTTCCAAGTGCCGAACATGACATAACACACAAGTCAGTTAGCCACCTCAGTTTCCCAATAGAGCAATCAATTTCCACCAGAAGTGGACATGAAGAAATAGTTAACTTCTCTAAAACTGAGTATTCCAAAAAGGTTGGTGTCCTATATGTGGACCAAAAATTTTGAAGAGTGAGACCCTTCAATTTCCTTGCCCCCTAAAAAAGCCAACGAAACATCAGGACAGACAACTAGATGGCTGTGCAAGATATAAATATGGATTCAGGCTCCCAAATGTACCATTTATCATGTAATCCATCAATTTTTCTCCTTCATGGAATGAGAAAATTAGACTAAGAGGAAAACTGGCATACCTTCATTAAGCTCCTGACCTTATCTTCCGTGAACCCTATGCCAAAAAGATTCATCACAACCACGTTTTCTAAATGCAAGTGGGTTGCTTTAAAACGTGGATGAAATTTGGGTTTTGGAATTTCATACGGGTAATATAAACTGATCCACCTCAACTTCGAAAGACAACTCGTAAAGTCGCCTTGGCAGGTCACATGACACAACCAAAGAAACCGTAGATGTGGGAACCGTTTAATGTGCTTTGGAGTAACAACTATAGAAGGTTGAATGCATAACCCCGATACCGAGAGTGCTTGAACACTTCCATTGGTCTGCCAATGACATTGAGGAGCAGCAGCAGAAATTTGTCAGTACCCCACAATTTCATTTGGTTGAAGAGAAAGTAGAATGAAACAGAAGAGTAGCTCCTAGGTAATTCTCTATTCAAATTTGGTCATATTTACCTTTGTTGATCTTAATTCGCAAATGCTGTCATTTGTAACCCACAATCTGGTGCGCTCTTGATTAGCAATTGCCCTTCCAAGATCTCTAAATTGATCATGCATCCAAAAGCTGTTATCATCTAAAACCTTTATCATGCACCTATTAATAAGGACATCAATAGCATACTCTGGGCTAAACCCACAATCTTTCCACACATAGAATGGATTAGTCTTATTCTTACTAATGAAAAAGCATGCAATATCAAGAAATATCTGCTGTTGATCTGTTTCTAAGGCATCATAGCTAATTCTTAGCTTTCCCATAACATCCCCATGAGGTGTTTTCCTCAGCTTCTCTAGCATCTCTTTCCAAATTTTTCTCTCTTTCTGAAAAAGCAATGAACCTATTGCTTGAAGTGCCAAAGGTAGTCCAGCCGTGGTGGAGACAATGTACTTTGAAAGAGTGTAGCAATTAGCTGGAGGAGAGTTGTTATCAAAGGAGAGTTGTTATCAAACATGCCTACTAAAAAGTTGAAGTGCATCCTTGTTGTGCAACCCCTCCATTTCATAAGTCACAATTTCATATTTAAATCCCCTAATTTTGAAAACTCTTTTATCCCTAGTGGTAATAAGTATAATGGTACCTGGATACAAAGAATTCATTCCGATTAATTCTTGGATTTGGTAGGCCTCATCGACATCATCCAAAACAATTAGAACCTTCTTGTTGCAAATTCTTTCTCCAATCCTACAGATCCCATTATCAATGTCACCGATGTTGCAAGTCACTCTAGAATTAGAGATAGTAGATAATAATTGTTCTTGCAGCTTGAGTAGGCCCTTGGTTTTTGCCGTCTCGCGTACATCAAAAAGAAAGCTACAGTTTTTCCCAAAGCGAGGACACAGTTGATTGAAAATTAATTTGGCAAGTGTTGTTTTCCCTATGCCGCCGATCCCGTAAATTCCAATAAGCCGCACACCACCAGAGTCGATGTTTAATAAATTATTTATGGCTGCTATTCGATCTTCCATTCCGACTAAATCTGTGGTCACTTTTCTTTGTCTTGTCTGGAGCCTATTCACAACCTCTTCAACAACCGACTTGCTTAGATCCCCATCGCTGCCACAAAGTTGAACAGTTATTGAGAAAAGTTAACAAATTCATTTACTTACATGTTGATCAACCATTTCTAAGTAATCGGGTGGGAACGTGAGGTCAAAACTTTTTTGGAGGGAATCAATTTATCATCATGTAATCGCTAGCTAATTTCAATATGATTATCTTAAATAAATCCAAACATCGCCTAGTCAATTCCCATGTAATAAACTTTGATCTTATGAATGAATAACATAATTAGAATATATTGTTATGTTACAAGATAAAAAAAAAAAAAGTGTATGTAAATAAGTGCTTCTTATTTTAATATCTAACAAGTCTTCGTCATTTGGTATGATGCTCGAAGTGTCATAACTTTTTTCTTCACCACTTTGAGTGCCATAAAATCTCAAAAAATGTTTACTTGAGTGCTCTATAGACTAGTCCTCCAAATATCAGTTATTTGCCCAATCAGTCTCTTCCTAGTCCATAAGTTTCAATTGATCACTTAACTACCATGACTTTTTAAAAACGTTCAACAAAGTGCTGAAAATCCAACAAAGTATAGCACTTATGGTATAAGTTTTTAGAAAGTTATAGCATTCGAGTGATCGATTTAAAAGTTATAACAATCAAGTGATAAGAAAAAAAAATTATGGTACACAAGTTAGTGTTGTGTATAAGTTATGGCACTTAAGTCGTCAAAAAAAATTATGGCATTTTAATGATCATCATACAAAAGTTATGGTACTGACGATGTTCATTTGACTTGTTATTGCATGTAGGAAAGAACGCCGCATATGCAACCAATGGAAAAAACAGTGTAACAAGAAGTGTTTTTATTGTTTACGGGAATAAAAATACTAAACAGCATTAAGTTTTGTAGCTTCATTTTTCGAATGTTCATCGTATTCAAAGACACTAAAAATTTCTTCGCTACATTATTATTTCAGTTAAGACAAGAATTTAAGAGTAATGTAACAAACGGGACTGGACCAAGATGGAATAAAGATCCACACAAACGTTACCCTCAAAACTTGAGGAACATGATGAATTGCAAACTTGAGAGTACATAGAAAGTTGAAGTTGAAAGAATAGAGGAACAGAAATGTTTGATCTCTAAATCAAGTAGACGAATAAAAAATTCTGCAAAAAAAATAAAAATAAATAAAGGGTAGAAGAATCAATATATAAATGCGTGATGAATTACAGCAACAATAAATTTACTTATTTCTTTTGACGTGGCAAGAACTTTACAAATGCAACTGCATTCAGTTCCATAATCAAAATCTCTGGCATATGGTATGAATCGTAAAACATACATGGATCAAGTGTAAATTTTGGAAATGAGGTAAAAAAACAAAGATGAAGCCAAGCCAATTTTTTTTGCACTGGAAATGAGGTAAAAAAAATTATAATTATCCTATTAGGTAAAAAAAAATTGGAATTCCCGTGATTTAACAAAAATACAAAGAAGAATTTGAGACTTCCTATTTAAATTTATAGAAATTGGGGTGGGCAGATAATTAATGAACTTTTATAAGATATATCGCCTTATTGTAAAAACTAGTTTTCACGTTGATGGTTAGATCATTACCCTCGATATTTGTCCAGCTCCCATCCTTGGATGGCGTCGACTTTCTTGAGAGCCCATCTCCACGTCTTTACTTCCTCTGTGCTGAACTTCTTCTTTTGATCCTCCATCTTTTGCTCCAACTTTGATATGGCTTTGCTGTACAAATCCGTTTTCAGCTTCACATCATCAGGTTTCACATTATAAAAGATGGGCAATATCACCTTCTTATCCCCATCTTCTTCAGGTTTAGAGGTGTTCTGCACCATTTTCGCAAGCTCAATGAGGCACCAGTGACTTGAAGCATAGTTTGGGAAGAAGATGGTTATGTAAAGCTTGGAATTGTCGATCGCTCCTAGAAGGTTGCTACTAAATGTTTCACCTGGCGGAAGCCCTTCTTCATCAACAAAAACGCGAATCCCAGCATCTACCAAGGCATGATAGAGGCTATTGGTAAATCCACGACGGGTATCAGACCCACAAAAATTGAGGAACACCTCATTCTCGCCTCCTAACATATTGTAGGAGATCATTTGTATCTCTGAGTTCACCATAGGAGCTCACTCCGTACTTAGCTGGGTCAAGCCTCTATCCCTCACCCCACCCCCCCCCTCCATTATTGGTATTGTTGAAGTTCTTTTTCATCAAGCGCTTTGAAGCAGGTACAGGCAATTTCGCATGAAGCCGAGGATGTTTTCCGGTTCTTCGGTGCAAGTCAGTGACTACACTATTAAAGTGACGAAGAAGACCTTCAAGATTTTTAGAGGACCGTTAAAATATTATTAATTTTAACAAAAGTCCAGATATGAGCCAACTACCAATCGATTCAGGAAATTAAAATTGACTTAGCTGACCAAATAAATTCAAAATTTTTTGGAATATTAGGATCCAATATGGAGACCATAAGATCGGTTCAGAGATCAACAACAATGGTGATACATGGTTTCCACTTAGAGAGAAGCGGCATTGTTAGAAAATTTGGGAAACATTTGTTTCCATATCATGAACCGGACATGCTATAGGGAGCATTAAAAGTATTTTGTTAATGAGTTTCCTCACGACACTTGTTGGTCACACCTAACAAAAGAATATTTTCATTGTATAGACCGATGGTGAATAATATGAGAAAAACGGTATTTTTGAAAATGACAAAATTTACTATATGTGTGGATGTTTAATTCAAGTAATGCTTTTATAGTACTCGTTAACAAAATTCTAATGAAAAAATTTTGCGCTTCACATATTTGAATTTAACTATATTTGCCATAATAAAAAATAAATAAAAAACGCGTATAGGCAACCTCCCAACAGGTGCAGCTTCCATTAGTCAATAAAGTCAAACGGATTTTAAAATGATAAGGTGGAGACCAAAGAAGATCTATAGATAGAGGTTTATCGTTTCACACGCCCAAATAAAAACGCGTATGGGCAATTTCCCAGCAGGCGCAGCCACCATTAGTCAATAAAGTCGATGGATTTTAAAATGATAAGGTGGACACCAAAGAAGACTAGTAGATAGAGGTGTATCCTTTCACCGTTCCACGCGGGCAATTTCCTTCGGGTTTCTTCTTCGTGCTTGTCCCATGACTCTGGCTAGGTGCCAACCTCTGTTCTGAATTCACATTTGAACTTTTGGGTTAAAAAAATGATTCTCAATCAATTAAATCATTTTCAATTATTCTATAGCTATATCTACGTTTGGACATATTTAACATCCTAGTCCAATATGGTTAAATCACAATATATCTGTATGATTACTTAATAACAAAATATGATTAAAGAATAGCTTCTCAGATGATCCATGGGACTTAAGCTAGAAAATTTCCTTCATATCGCATTGATAGAATTTGCAGCATTCAAAGAATGCGCCTGAGTAGTTCCGTGACTTAATCGGAGGGCCCCAGCTAGTGGGTTGCTGGGCTAGTCTCTCCCGAGGTATAGTTGATGCTATACTCCTGTAAGGTGAGATAGGTCAGATCATCGGTATAAATAAAAAATAAATACAAAAAGAATGCATCACCTAAGTACTACCTCAAGATATATTTATCAATTCACCATCGAGTATTTGTTTTGATCCCTTCACCTTAATAACTTGCCTTTTATTAGAACTCATTACATTTAACAACTCAAAATTTGTTATAAAATGTGTCTTTATATTAAAAACAAAATGATTATGCAAATCTTTTACCACATTTATTTCTTTATTATAACTATTAGGAGGTGAGCACGATTTGGCTGGTACAATTTGGACCCGAACCGCATAAATACAATTTGAAGAAAAGTGAAACCAAACGAAATTACATTATAGTCGAGAGCCAATCAAACCAAATTATTTTTTGTGGATTAATTCAGTTTAATCATTCTTTCTTCTTTCATTTTTTTCCTCTTCATCTTTGGCAAATTCATTAAAAAAAAAAAAAAAAAAAAAAGAACCAAATTCTACAGTGACAACCATTCTTGAATTCACACCACGAAATTCAATAGGCTGCTCCATATATAGATGGCAAAAATAATTAACGAAATTAGTAATTTATACAATATGATTTTGCGGTTTGATTTGGTTTCGAAAAATTAAAACCAAAACAAAACATTAAAAAAAAAAAAAACATTATGGTTTGATTTGTGAACCCTTTTTTTTAAAGTACTTTTAAATTGACCAAACAGCAAAAAAAAACTGTTCAATTCAATTTGCTTTAACTCGAACATTTTTACTCACCCCTCACTTTTCATTTCACGCAACACGTTGGTTCATGTGCAATAACTATTTATACTTGTGGCATTTATACCGTAGATATTTTTAATGCAATTTGTGCAATAAAAAAATTCGCCAACCA
Source organism: Eucalyptus leucophloia subsp. euroa (assembly GCA_017140325.1). NCBI lineage: Eukaryota > Viridiplantae > Streptophyta > Magnoliopsida > Myrtales > Myrtaceae > Eucalyptus > Eucalyptus leucophloia. The sequence continues at coordinate 67,131,796 of CM029475.1, forward strand.
TGTCATTTTGAAAATCCTTAATTTATAACTTTTATATGTAGTATGTTTAGATCTAAAGGAGTTGGTCTTATAGTGTTGGAGAAGGAAGTTAGCTCCGATACTAGACATTGACTTTGATGAAGCTACTCATATATCACTTGCCGCCTATTTGGCGTGAACGTAGTGGTAGCAACCCAAGAGAATCGTAATATGCAAAGCCTATGAAGACACTATTACGCTAGGTTAACGCTCTCGCCTTTTGAAATACCTCTATTACTCTCATGATACAAAAACTAATTTGAACAAAAAAGCTTTTATAAGACTCTCTGTTGAGCTCTGTTTCTCTCCCATGAAGCTCTGTAGTGAAGCGTTATCTCTCTAAATTGCCGTTCTTTCTAAACTCTTAGGGTTTCCAAGAAAAGCATAATATGACTTCCTTTTACAGGGTAATAAACGGACTTTGAGAACCCGCGAATCTACCCACACTTACCCAAATTGACATTTCAATTGGACAACAAATGTACAACTCAACTGAAGTCTTAGCGTTTATGCATGGTCTCGCATAAGATGAGACTGTCTTAACCTCCCTTTTTGGTATGCCTTAACCTTTATACACTCTATTCTATTCCTCAATCGTGCGAGCCAACCCTACTAATTCTTTAAGACTTGTTCTAAGTTTATCACTCATAAATAATAATAATAATAATAATAATAATAATAATAATAATAATAATAATAATAATAATAATAATAATAATAATAATAATTGAACGTTGTAGGACGGTGCGCTGTGGTCGTTGAAAGAATTCCATGTCTCGTTAATCACCCACCTTATTTGACCTAGTTAACACACGCGACTAAAACTTATAACGAAAAACATATGCAGCTAGCATAACATATTTTAGGGTATTTGAATTTTTTTTTTTTATAACTTTTTTAACCATTTATATTTAACAACAAAATTTATAAATCCATCCATGTGGACAAATAGGTCATTTGAAATCATCTGATTTTTTTAAAATGAAATTTAGAATAGTTTTGTTTGTGCTTCGATGTCATTATATAACATTTACTTTTAATAAAAGAAAGGCTAAACAGGTCGTAAGTACAAATTAAAACCTAGCTACTTTTTTAGGTAATTCCTTTAATATCATGATATATCGCTCGATACGGTAGATGAAGGATGCTATTGGTCAATTATCTGGCCCTTTGTGATCGATTCTAGAGATCTTCAACCATTTGAGATATTCAACATACTAAATAAAGTGAAATTTCAATTGCTAAAAATCCAAACAAATTAGCTTAGAAACGACAAGTTACTCCAAATAACTAAGTTTACTGATACATTTTCTTTTCAAAATAGGACATCTATGTTGAGTTGAAGCCATTATCTGGTGATACAACAATCGTGAACGCCAATAATTCTCTCACGGATCCATATTGACTATTGAGTCGCAGGACTCCAAAAAAATTTCTATTAAGATCCTCTCAAGCTTAAATATATCAAAGCTATTTCCTATGAGGATTCACCTACAGAATATTTTCATCTATAAACCAATTCAACTTTGAATTCCTGTAATAATAATTACAACATCTTCTAGCTAGCCATTGGATGAACCGATTCAACATTTCCAGAGAAACTTTGTAGAATCACCCATCAATTGTTTTAAAAGTTTCCGCTAGCTAATTGTTAGATGAATAAGGCCGGATGAATTACAGCCTTTAAAATCCAATTACAAGTTTAAGTTGAACGAATGGAGGAAGAGAAATGTTTGTTCTTTCAATCGAGTAGAACAAGCAAAATTTAAATGTGTGATGAGTTACTGTAATAATAGTTTTATCTACTTCTGTTAACGTGGAAAAGAACTTTACAAATGCAGCAGCATAAAGTTCCATAATCAAGTTCTCTAGCATACAGTAAGAATCTTAATACATACACGGATCAACTTAGTTTAACAAAGATGAAGCAAAGCCAACTTTTTATAAAATGAAAATTAGGTCAAAGAAAAAATCATAATAATCCTATTAGGTCAGAAAAAATTTGGATATCTTGTGATTTAAAAAATAATAAAAGAAGAATTCGGGACTGTATATTTAGATTTAGGGAAATTGGAGTTGGAATATTAGTAATGAATATTTATTAGATCTATCTTTCGATTCACGGTTAGACGATTACCCTATATGGTCCTTTAGCTTCAACCCCTTGCTGTCGCTGGCATCAACTTTCTTGAGCGCCGTCCGCCACCTGTTTACATCCGTGTTGCTGAACTTCTTCTCCTGATTCACCTTCTTTACCTCCAAATCCAATATTTTATCACGATATGACGGCTCCTTCTTTTCCTCCAAATTCAAAATGGTATCATGATTTGAGGGCGTCTGCAGCCTGTGCTCATCAGGTTTCAGCTTGAGCACTTCAGGTTCCACGTCATAAAAAATTGGCAGTATACTTTCTTATTCTCGTCTTCTTTAGATTTAAAGATGTTCTCCCTTATCTTCGCAAGCTCGATGAGACACTAGTGACTCGATGCATAATTTGGAGAGAAGATGGGTATGTAGATCTTGGAATTATTGATCGCTTGCATCAGCTTCTCATCAATTATTTCACCTGCTCAAATCTCAGCGTCATTGATGAAAATGCAGATCTGGGCAATCTAAGAAGTGGTAGAGGGTGTTGATAATCCACGACGGACAGGAAGACCTGATACTGGCTTCCTATTGGATTGTTAGTCCTCGTTCCTGTCTCTGAGTTGGCCATAGGAGCTCACTTCACGCTTAGCAGCGTCAGCTCTCTCTCTCTCTCGTTTTGCGGTTCTTGATTACAAGTCGGGGACTTTCATTTATGGCCATGACGAAGGCTTTTAAGATTTGCAGAGGGTCGGCTGAATTATTACTAATTTTAAAAAGACTCGACATAATAAAATTGCGAGATAACAAAATTGACTTAGCTGACCAATGGCTTCTAAGAATTTCGGAATATTCGGATCTAATCAGAGACAGGAAAACTGGTTCAGATATCGATGACAAAACATGGTTTCCAACCTAGAGAGATGGCCTTATTTCAATAGTTTTGAAAAATTTGCTTCCCAATCATGAAAAGCACATGCTATGGCGGCGCCAAGGATTACTATTAGAAACAAATTACACTTCACATATTTGAATATTGTTGGACGCAAATTGCACAACCCCAAGATCTCCATAACCAGAACAAGAACATGCATAATTGAGTAAAAAGATTAACGCACCTGGATCCATCGAACATAGAGCGGAAGCAGAAAAAGGATTACCCACATATATCAAGGGGATCCACGTATCAAGTCCTTCTCCTCTATTGCCCTCCGTATCACTGGTTCAATGAGGCGGCCCCCTCACGTTTGGCGTTAGGTAAACGCCCTTTAGGTGAGGATACATGTGAGAATTAGGGTTAGAGGAGAGACTTGAGCACTATTTATAGAGTTTCTAGCCAGTCCCCCTCATTACGGGCCAGGCTCAACTCGGCCCACACTAGCCAGCCCCATATTAGACTAATTAAGAAACCTTCTATCTCACCTTAGACCAGCCCTGTTTTACGGTAGCCGTAAAAACAGTAAATTACAATATCAATTAATGTAGTCCACATTAGGAAAACTCTTACATTCTCCCACTTGGACTATATTAATTGAAATCGTACCTTATGTGCGCACATTGGTCCAGAGATAATTCTTAATAGTCAATCCTATCCCACAAAGTCTTAAACACCGAATCATAGCAGTAACTGCATGTATACACACAGAGCCTTCCATGGTCACGAATGTTCTCAACTTTATTGATATGAATTCAATATGGTAGTGTGTCAAATGGATAACATCTCTCATAGAGAGATCCGATTTGTCAGTCACCATTCTCTTACCTTAGGTGTCATAAAAACTTGTGCCACAAGAGAATGCTTTATGGTTCCAATGAACCCACATATGTCTTGTCCTTATGGTTAACCTTTCTTTATGTATCACAAGACATATGCACAAGGCTAATAACCGGATGCCCGGATGCCCCTAGCCTTCACTCAAGGTTTATTCAATCCCTTGAGACTTTATCAATATGTATTCAACATAATAACAACACATTCAAAATATTTATTGAATGCAAAAGTTGATACATATCAAACCGTTACAAAGTGTAACGAACACAGATGAAATCTTTATCAGAGTAAAGCCAAAATAACTCCCATTAAACAACAGCATCTCATGATGCTCCGAGGCCCATGTTAACGATATGTTACTCAAATACACATGGGCGTAGGCCTTTAGTTAGTGGATCTACAATCACATCATCTGTGAAAATATATTATATTAAAACGTCACTTTTCTGTACCGTTTTTGGTCAAAAATATTGCCCACCATATATTTAGATCCATTGAGACCTCTATAGTAAATAAATAATACTATAAATTTGTTATCTCAATACAACCGTATGGATCTATCCATAAAGTTAAAACGATCAACTCCTTCATGAGGTTCTGGAGCCTAAAAGCCCAAGTAACAGCCTTAAAGAATGTTACTAACACTGCTTACATAGTAGAAGATGACATAGAATTTTATTTACTGCACTTTCTACTAACATTAATATGTATCTTGTCTTCTTTAAATACCTTAAAACCTTCTTGACAGCAACCCAGTGATCATGCCCTGGATTTGACCGATATCTGTCTAGAAGTCCCGTCACAAAGACAACATTTAGTTTAGTGTAAATTCAAATATACATTATACTATTAAGTGCCTTTGATACAAGGTACTCCACTTAATTAGATTTTCTCAATATCTAAATAAGGACAATGTGATAGATTTAGTCCATCACCCTTAACAACAGGAGCAATTCCTGGCTTGCAATAATGTATATTGAATATTTTCAATATATAATCAGCAAATGTCCTCCGAGAAAATCTAATATAATATGGCAAAACAAGCCTTACAGATCTTAGTATAAAGGATATAAGATGTCTCAAGGTCACAACTTGTAAGCAAAATATTATGTATACAAAGTATGAGAAAAAATAAATTTCCTCCCCTGACCTTGCAGTATATTGAATTATTTTGTTTCTAATTGAACAAAATAACAACACTATGAAACTTTAATAATATTGTCAGGAAATTTGCTTAAGACCATGAATTAGAACTTTTCAGTCTACACACAAGTTTACTTGAATCTGCTGCAAAATCATCCAATTGCACAATATAGATTTTGTATCTATTTGGCGTAACTTTATATCAAAATAAATTATTAATGCCACGTTCACTCTGAAAGAACATTTAAAGAAATAATTATTTCTTCACTATAAACAATCCACCCCTCTTTCAGAGTTAAAACGTTAGTTACAAATTTGGCTTTAAATTCCACAATCTTTGTTTGAAATTCTTTTAGTTTTGTACGCCAATTTGCAACTAATAAACTTGTGATCTTTAGACAAGTCAGTAAGTTTCCAAACATATTTCATAGATTGTATATTGCCTTTTATGGCATATAATCACATACTTAATTGAGGATAAGAAACAACATTTATTTATGTCGCTAAATCAACCATGTAGTGAATATTATAGTCATGCTCTCACAAATAGACTATATAGTTTAATGGAATAACTTATCGTCTTTCCCTAACAAATCTCCTTAATAAAGCTGCAACCACTTCATTCTGCACTTGAGAGGTTTAAGAAATTTTATTATAAACTATATCAAGAATAATACCTTGAACCTCAACAAGTTTAGTCTATGGTACAGGAGATTCCATAATTATCTGTATAGGTAAAGACAAAAATATAGTTACTTCCATCATACTATTATTTTTAATAGTCTGAGAGCAGCTATTCTCTACAATTACGTCAATCTTTAGAAACTTCAGAGTATGTGATTCCATAATTCTTGTATCTTCTTTAGAGTCTTAAAATCAAATACCCTTCTGAACAAGCTACGTAAGATACAAAATAATTTCAAGTGAATCTTTTGTCAGGATTTTCAGGCATAGTAATTAAGTTACCACCCCAGAATCTACCAAGTATTTGACAAATGACCCTTTAAGCTATTTCGCATTGTCATACTTGCCAAAATACTCACGGCCACTGTTAAACCTGACAACCTTTTAATCATATACGAGATGTATATGTCATTAGGACTTAAACACAATCTTTACAGATATGTCCTAATTTCAATATCAGACAAGACATAATTTCAAGCAACTAAGGCTTCCATAATCTTATAGTAGTGCAGTCCATGAGCAAACCTCTTTTCAAGTGTTCCATAATGAAACGCTTCATGGATGAGTAAGCAAATTCAATTGCTTTTTTTAAGCAACAAATCATATGTCCACAACTTAAAATTTGAAGCAGTAAAAACCTCAATAATATTGGAGTTATTAATTACAGAAAATGTAACTGAAAAACAAGTAATGTATATAATTAGCATCATGTGAGCACCGTGTAACTTGACGTATAAGTACACATCCAGAGAGTTACATGCAAAATCACATAATCACCTTTGGGCAGAATACATGACATGCAATTGGACACTCCCCACATGATAAGGGTTATGAGAATATATTCCAATCTTCGTGAATTCATCACCTTTGGGCATATGAATCATTAGGATCGGTCACTCCTCCACCATACTATCATGTATCCCTCCATGACCTAATACACAATCACCTCCTTTGGGAGTATGACTACGCATTAGATCAGGAGACATCCCAATCATCATACGAGACCGAAATTTCTCAAACCCAATTAAGCGTGCCACTTTGGCGGTCACTACTCAATTGAACCATTGAAATTCTCTCATACCAGGGATATAAACTTTACTCCTCACATACACCATATATATATATATGTGTGTGTGTGTGTGTGTGTGTGTGTGTGTGTGATTTTAACTTTAGTGATAGGGGCATGTTATTACTAAAATCACATATCATGCTAATTACATTTCTTTATCCATTAATAAAAATTAATCACACATATATATAAATATATATACAGCGAACCTGTTAGACAGATTCCAATGAAACCATTGATCACAGTAACACAAGAAACTTCTCATAACAGAGAATAAAACATCTCTTATGCACCCCAATTACATATTATCAGAACAACATAAAAAGAATGCTGATCTATAATATCTTTCACAAATTAACATGAATAGTAATACAAGGTACTCCAGATTGACAAGCTTGATAGCTGATTAACTATTGCTTATGAGTTTCATAAGGCAAAACATGACTCCAAAGCCAATAACTAATTTATTATCCAATTTTTTTTAAGTAACAAATTATCATTGTAATCAGCTAGTGGCCTATTAATTGAGTCAAATCAGAGAACCAAATATCTAAAAATTCAACAGTAGATACAATTGCTCTGCGTAAATATTGTCATACTCCTTAACGATAAATATATTCAACTTGATAGACATTAACAAGTGACCGAGATAAGTTCATGTACAATATGCAGTAACTTAATTGACATGCATTACCCACATTCAGCAAATGTGTTAATCAGTACATCAGTTTGGTCACGAGTCTTTAAGTCGTCTATCATTCAAAGATTACCAGTGTGTAAAGGAGTATACTTGAGTAACAAAAGTTTCATAATCTTTATTGTTTCTCATCAGCTCAATACATAGCTCAAATACAATCTCATACGAATTGTATCTCATTAAGCCAGCTTCAGTTCACAATAAAGTTTAATTTTTTATCGATGAACCACACCATTATAATGTTTATGTGATAACATACCTGTAACCCAACACTTATATTTCCAAAATTATAGAAAATATAAGAAAAATACGCAAAAATACACTAAAAAATACACGTATTTAGGGTTTCGTATGTATTTTCACATCCATAAAACCATCAAACATATAAAATAAATATACCACGAGATAGGAAATCACCATACCAGTCCAACGCCACTATCCACGCGCCGAACGGAGCCTCCACGCGCCCACACGCGCCGCCTGAGTGCGTGGCGCGTGGAGCTCACGCGCGGCGGGCGTTCGACGCCCAGGCGGCGCATGGCCGGGCGTGGCGGCGCTTGCGGCCTCCTCCGGCGACGCACTGCCTATCCTCTTGCTCATCTCATCGATCCCAGTCCAAATTTGTGATGTAATTTATTTTTTTATTGAACAAAAAGTCTCGAAAATCACAAATTAGGGCAAGATCAGTATCAATTAGGGCTAATCCATACAAATTAGGGTAGATCCGTACAAACTAGGGCAAAACCAATTGCGTTCGAGTTCTAGGGTTATGGTTGCTCTGATACCACATGTTGGACGCAAATTGCACAACCCCAAATCTCCATAACCAGAACAAGAACATGCATAATTGAGTAAAAAGATTAACGCACCTGGATCCATCGAACATAGAGCGAAAGCAGAAAAAGGATTACCCACATATATCAAGGGGATCCACGCATCAAGTCCTTCTCCTCTATTGCCCTCCGTATCACTGGCTCAATGAGGCGGCCCCCTCACGTTTGGCGTAAACGCCCCTTAGGTGAGGATACATGTGAGAATTAGGGTTAGAGGAGAGACTTGAGCACTATTTATAGAGTTTTCAGCCAGTTCCCCTCATTGCGGGCCAGGCTCAACTCGGCCCACACTAGCCAGCCCCATATTAGACTAATTAAGAAACCTTCTATCTCACCTTAGACCAGCCCTGTTTTACGGTAGCCGTAAAAACAGTAAATTACAATATCAATTAATGTAGTCCACATTAGGAAAACTCTTACAAATATGACTCCATTGTCATACAAAACACGTACAGGCAACCTCGCAATAGGTGCAGCTTGCAGTTAATAATCAATAAAGTCGATGGATTTAAAAATAATATAGTGGAGAACTAAGAAAACATAGAGAAAGAGGTGTACCTTTTCCCACGCCCAATTTCTTTCGAGTTTCTTCTTCTTGCTTTTCACATGGCTATGGCTATGTAGACAATATTAGTTCTGAGTTTTTTTTTTTTTTTTTTTTGTCCAGTTCTGAGTTCACTTTGGGACTTTTGGATTAAAAATAGATGATTCTCAAACATTTAAATCTTTTATGATTGTTATGTAGCTATTTCTATAGTTTGAGTCCAATATCATTAATTCACAATATATCTTTGTAAATTCCTAAATCCAAAACATCGAAATATTCCTAAAGAATCGCTTTTTAATGAGGACACAATATACTCTAGATAACTAAAGGAGTTGATAACACACACACTATAAAAAAAAAAAAAAATCAAACTAGTACATTTATGATAAATTTATTCAAAATTGATTTTTTGACCATAAAAAACTCCAAACCGGCACAATATTAAATTAGATTAATATAATAAAAAATCACAAGCATGTACACATATGAAAAATGGAGGGTAAAATCCCAAACTGATAAACCCAACATCAACTATCACGTATATTCAACTTAACAATTTGACGATAAAATTAACAAACTTACTATTAATTTTACGAAGACTCGAGACATGAACCAACTACCAATCGATTCCAAAAATTAAAATTGACGTTGAGCAAAAGATTCTGGGAGTTTTGGTGTATTTGGATTTAATTTGGAGTCTATAGGATCAGTTCATATAAAAATAAACAATTGGTAATACATAATTTCCAACCTAGAGAAAGGTGGCCTTATTAAAAAAAAAAATTGCTTCCAAATAATGAACAGGAAATATTATAGCCACACCAAGAATCATTAGTAGACAGATCTTTTTAATAAGCGTTCTATGGACACTTGTTAGCTGTATTTAACAAAATAAATATTTACATTCTCAATGCACTGATTGTGTATAAAATAAGGAAGGCAATGCTTTCAAAATAACAAAATTTTCTTTGTGTGTAAATATTTAATTTAATCGGTACGCTTAGAGCACTAATTAAACATAATGTTTATTAATTAAATACTACACTTCACATACTTGAATTTGAATCAATTTGCCATAAAAGACGCGTGCGGTCAACTTCGCAGCAGGTGCAGCGTCCAATTTACAGTCAATAAAGTTGATGGACTTAAAACGACAAGGTGGAGGACCTTATATCATTATAGGATCACCTGGAGTTCCTTCTTTTTTCTTGCTTTTTCATATGGCTCAATAAAGTGGATGAATTTAAAAATAATAAAGTGGAGGACATTATCATTACAAGATCACATGAAGTTTCTTCTTCTCCGTGCTTTTCCCAGGGCTCTGCCGAGGTAGACAACGTCTGTTCTGAATTCACTTTTGAATTTCTGGATAAATATAGAATATAAAATACAAAAATCCTCTACATTTGCTTCCAAGTCGTGAACATGAGGTACTACGGCGACCAATCAAGGAGTATTATTTGTAAAAGGTTATTGTTAACTAGGGATGAGCGTGGTTCTTGGGTGGGTCTAATTTTGGTTTCTGATTCTAAAAGGGAGGTTCCGATTCTCAGGTCCATTATAAGAACCGGAACCGGAATTGGAACTGGGTTCTGGAACCTAAAAATCCTATATTTCAATTTGTTTCCTCCCTTTCCCCCTTTCTGTTTCTTCCTTTTTCCCTCTGTTTCCTGTCCCCAACTCCCCCATGTCACTATGAAATCTCTCTCCGACGACTCGATTCACTCCTCTCGGACACCCCTCGACACCGCTTGCCTCCCTCAACGCCCTTCAAAGCTGCTCGACCCTCCGCGCTGTTGGACGCCCCTCAACGCTGCTTGCCTCTCGACGCCGCTCGCCCCTCTCGGTGCCGCTCGATGCCCCTCGATGCCGCTCACCTCTCTTGCTCAACCCTCAATGCCGCTTGACCCTCAGCATAAGTATGCATTCTTTAGGTCCCAAACTACACTCAGATGTCTGTGTCCATGAGAAAATAAAGTGCACTGATAGATTTTTGACATCCCTCTGGTTATGGCGTTGTGTCAAGAAGTGGAGCATAATGTCCGTGCATGTTTCTGTGGGTGTAGGAGCAAGTATGTCAAGCGCATTTATGTATTTTATGAAATGAGAAGAAATCACGAAAGACACAATTGTGTACTTTTACGTTCAAGTGTAGTTTCTGATTGGGACGTGAGTCAAATTTGTTGAAGCTGCTGATTGATCCCTTTCGCTTTTATCTATTGCATAGAGGTTGTGGAATCTTGCTGTATAATATGGATGAAACTAAATTGTGAATTGCTGCTGCTGTTTCAGATGGTAAGGAATAATGAATCAGCTGTATGATATCATGTATGAATTTAACTTTTCACTCCCACAGACTATGCCTTGGTGTTAAAAGCCCTATGATCACTAGAAGGGATTAGAAAACTTCCAGACCCTAATTTTAAAGTTGTCGAGAGTGCTTACCCTTTTGTCATTGGGAGGCTTCCAGCAAACCCCAATCCTGATATGAGAAGAATTTTGCGGCAACTGGTCATTTGGAATTATGGATCTATAAGGTGGAATCGGTTGGAGAGACTGGTGGGCCATTTTGCCTTGTCCCTTTTTTCACCCTACGAGATCAATCTATTTTTAATAGAGGACATGATTGCATATTGTTGTAAATGTATACTTTTTCTCCAGTTGCATCTGAGTGTGAGATTTTTCTATGGTATTTGTGCCACTTGATATATCTTTTATTGGGAATATGATTTTTTGGACTTATATGCTAGCTGGGCTGCTATTACTTATTCTCTGAGTTATTACAGTGAGAAGCAAATTGTTACTGTTAAGTTACTTTAATTGAGTTATTTTTCTTTATTTTCGGAGTTTTATTTCTTTTTTACTTACATAAGGGTATTTTGGTCATATATAATTTATATTTAATATAAACACAATGGGTGTAGGGTTTCTGTTACTACAGAAATCTACAGCCCCTCTTTGTTTCTTTCTTTTACGTTCTCATTCTTCTTCTCCTCTCTATTCCTTCTCTCTTCCTCCTTTCTCTCTTGCTATTTGCTACGGGCTCTCTAATCAGTTTTGTGAAATGGTATCAGAGTAGATCTAACTACATGATTACTTGATCCTATTGCTAGTTTGAAAGTCCCTTAGTAACCCTACTTCTTCTCTGGTGCGCAGCCACTTAAAGCTGCAATTTTTATCTATTTTCTCTTCAAGTCTTGATACATATGAGATCAGAAGATATCATATTTATCAGGTTCCATTTCACAACACTTACTAATAAACGGATTCAAGAATCAGAGTACTTCATTGATTATGGTTGATTGGTCTTGCTGGGTTTTTGTCAAACATATAATTATTTGAATCGGGATTTCTCGTCAAACATGTTTTTCTTTATAGTAGTTTATATTTATGAGTTTTCAGCATCCCTTTGGTTAATTGATGGAGTCAATTACATCTAATTATACATTAGTGTTGCTGTTTTGTTTCTTGCACTAAAGTTTCAGCCTTCTTGATTAGTGGTAGATATATTTATATTGAGATTATCGTCATGAGTGATACTAAAACTTCTACAGATAGTGTTAATGTTCAAATTTCCACTATTATATTAAATGGATCCTCCAATTACTTGTTATGGGCCCAAGCTATGAAGGTCTATATTAATGCCAAAGGGAAACTCCATTATCTTACCACAAACCCTCCTGCTGAAAATTTTAGAGACTATAGTGATTGGATGAGAGAGAATGATACACTTTTGGTGTGGTTATGGAATAGCATGGAACCATCCATCGCTGCTAATGTCATGTTCCACACAATTGCTAAGGGAGTATGGGATGATCTTATGGAGAGTTACTCATAAGACAAAAATATGTCTAGAGTTTATGAACTATATAAGAAGATATTTAATTTTAAACAGGGAGACAAGTCTCTTGGAGAGTATTATAGTGCTTTGAAAGGTATGTGGGAATAACTCAATCCTTATCAGCCCATCACTACTGATCTTGAGAGACTTAAGACATAGCAAGCTGAATTTCAAGTGGCCAAGTTTTTATTTGGCTTGAATGCCGACTTACAGCCTGTGAAGAGTCAGCTTCCTGCCGAAGAGAGAGTTCCTTCTATGAATGAAGCATTTTGTCAAATTTAGCGCATTGTCCCTTCATCTTCTACGTCATCTAAAGACAATTCAGCATTTGTAGCTAGTAGTGGTGGTCGTGGTCGTGGTGGATTTTCCAATAGAGGTCATGGTTTCGAAGGAGGTCATAATCGTGATGGTGGACGTAGTGGACAAAGTTCTAATCGAGATAGCCGTCATTGTATATACTGCAGCAAATCCGGTCATATTATTGACACTTGTTGGGCCAAACATGGCAAGCCTGAGTGGGCTCAACGATTAGTTACTGCAAATACTATTGTGTCTGAAGGGAGTGCTGGAAATGTGTCTTACAGCGACATGAACCCATCTATCCCACCTGGGGGTAGTTCTTGTAAGTCTACAGCTCAAGATGATATGGTTGCACAACTCATCAAGCGTGTCCAACAACTAGAGGCTTCCAATTTCTCATCCACTGCCACTCTTGCACGTATAGGTAACATGGCCTCTTTCTCTACTTTGTCTCCTTTCACCTCTTAGGTTATTGACGCGGGAGCTTCTAGTCATATGATGGTAAATGAGAACTATTTTCTTCCACTATAACTCTAGTCATTCATCAGAAGTTATTTTAGCTAATGGTTCCTCAACTCAAGTGGTTGGATTAGTGACTATTTCACTTACATCTTTCTTATCTTTGTCCTTTGTTTTACATGTTCCCCAACTTCCTTTAAATTTGTTATATGTTAGTCAGTTAACTAAAGCTCTTAATTGTTCAGTTACATTTTTCCCTTCTTATTGCGTTTTTCAAGACCTGCAGACAAAGAAGATGATTGGCAGAGGGCATGAATGTGATGAACTCTACTATTTAAATGGTGTCTCCACTGCTGACGCCAATGGTCTAGCTGCTAGTTCTATTAACCCCTATTATGGCATTCTCGTTTAGGGCATTTATCTTTATTTAAGTTACAACAAATAATTCCAGTGTAAATCAATTTCTACTCTTGAATGTGAGGCTTGTGAACTTGGGAAACATCATCATAGCTCTTTTCCTAGTCGTAATGATTCTCGTGCATCTACTTTACTTGAACTTGTTCATTCGGACATACGGGGGACCTTCCCGTATTGCTAATAGAAATGGTTTTAAGTATTTTGTTACTTTTGTGGATGATTATTCTCGTTTAATATGGCTCTAATATGCTTCATGATCATTCTAATATTTTACACGTTTTTCAATTATTTCATCGTGAGGTTACTAATCAGTTTAATACATCCCTTAAAATTTTGCGAACAGATAATGCTCTAAAATATACACAGAAATCAATTTCTTTGTTTTATTCTAATCTTGGCTTTTGTACTTATACCCCTCAATAGAATGGTGTGGCCGAGAGAAAGTACCATCACCTTCTAGAAGTTGCTCATTCACTTTTATTTCATATGCATGTACCAAAATCATTTTGGAGTGATGTTGTCCTTACCGTATGTTATCTCATAAATCGTATGCCTTCCACTATCCTCAATCATCAGTCACCAATTAGTATTGTATTTCCTAACAAACCGTTATTCTCTCTTACCCCGTGCGTCTTTAGGTGTGTCTGTTTTGTTCATAACCTACGTTTAAATTCTGATAAACTATCTCCTCACGCCACTAAATGTATTTTTCTCGGGTATTGATGTACACGGAAGGGATATCCGTGTTATGATCCTACAACTTGTACCCAATATGTTAGTGATGATGTTACTTTTTTCGAGGGTACACCATACTATTCTACTGAGGGTAAAGAGTTTTCAACTGACATTGTAGCTGATCCTCCTATCCCATAACTTATCCCCCTAGATTATGTTAGTTCTTCTCTAGTACCTCATCCCTTGCGGGTGTATCAACGGCAAAAAGCAGTCTATGGCACCACCCGTCTCCAGCTCTTCCATGCCCTCCGTTCAATCTTCCTCTTTGTCTCCTGGTCCGGACGATTTTCCAATTTCCCTTCGCAAAGGTACTCGGTCTTGCACACAAAAATCATCTTTGGCTTACCCTATTGAGCGTTATGTGTCTATCTCACATCTTCCTTCTACATTACATGACTTTGCTCTATCATTACAAACTCACACAATTCCTACTTCTACCACTGAGGCTTTGTCTCGCCTTGAGTGGAAGAAAGCTATGGATGTGGAAATGGAAGCTCTAGTGTCTCACCAAATGTGGTCATTGGTTGATCTTCCTCTTGGGAAAGATGTGGTGAAGTGTCGTTGGGTGTACACTATCAAGTACAATCCAAATGGCTCAATTGAGCATCTTAAAACTCGGCTCGTTGCTAAAGGTTTTACTCAAACTTATGGAGTGGATTATTTTGAGACTTTTTCTCCTGTGGCACGTCTTAATTTTATTCGTGTTATTATTTCTCTTGCTGTGAATTTCCATTGGCCATTATATCAATTGGATGTCAAGAATGCTTTTCTTTATGGCGATTTATCTAGAAGAAATATATATGGAGCAACCTCCTAGGTATGTTGCTCAAAGGGAGAATCGTAGTAAAGTATGTCAGCTACATAAGGCCATTTATGGTTGAAACAGTCTCCAAGAGTATGGTTTGAAAAATTCAGTTCAGTGATTTCCAGATGTAGTTTCCACCAATGTTATTTTGATCATTTTGTTTTTGTTCGCAAGAATGAATCGGGGGTGGTCATTCTTATGGTATATGTGGATGATATAATTGTCTTTGGTAGTGATATGACTGGCTTTTTTGAGGTTAAGTCCTTTCTTCAGCAGCAATTTCATATTAAAGACTTGGGAACTCTTAGGTATTTTTTGGGTATTGAAGTTTTACGAAGTAAAAAAGGTATTAATTTATCTCAGCAAAAGTATGTTCTTGATCTTTTTATCGAGACTGGTACACTAGCTTCCAAGCTAGTTGATACTCCTATGGATCCAAATCAAAAGTTTGGAGTTGATGATGGAAATGAAATTGAAGACAAGCATCAATATTGACGTCTTGTTGGGAAATTAATTTATCTTACTATTACACGTCTCGATATTTCTTTTGCTGTTGGTGTGATAAGTCAGTTTATGGAGTCACCTAAGAAGGCTCATTGGGATACTATCTATCGCATTCTTTGATATCTTAAAAGCTCTCATGGTAAGGGACTAATTTATAAACCTAACGGTTCTTCCACTCTAGTTGGCTATTCTAATGTTGATTGGGCTGGGTCAACATATGATTGATGGTCTATAATTGAGTATTGCACATTTATTGGTGGTAATTTGGTTACTTGGAGAAGCAAGAAATAGACTACCATTGCCAAGTCTAGTGCGGAGGTCGAATATCGTGCTATGGCACATACTATGGCTGAATTGTTGTGGTTGAAATCCCTCCTTTAGGAGCTTGGATTTTCTATTAATCAACCTATTGATATGATGTGTGATAATCAATCAGCTATTTATATTGCTAGGAATTCTGTTTTTCAAGAGTGAACTAAGCATATAGAAGTTGACTGTCATTTTGTTCATGATGTTGTGAAGCAAAAGCTGGTTGCTAATCCTTACGTTGTCTCTAGAGATCAATTTGCTGATATGTTCGCCAAAGCATTATTTCATCCTATTTTTGTTGCTAGTTGTTCCAAGCTAGGCATGGGTGACCTATATGCTCCAGCTTAAGGGGGAGTGTTAAGTTACTTTAATTGAGTTATTTTTCTTTATTTTCAGAGTTTCATTTCTTTTTTACTTACATAAGGGTATTATGGTCATATATAATTTATATTTAATATAAACACTATGGGTGTAGGGTTTCTGTTACTACAGAAATCTACAACCCCTCTTTGTTTCTTTCTTTTACGTTCTCCTTAACTTCTCCTCTCTATTCCTTCTTTCTTCCTCCTTTCTCTCTTGTTATTTGATGCGGGTTCTCTAATCAACTTTGTGACAGTTGCATTATTTGCCTATTTTATAAATGTGCCTCTATCTGCAAATTTACAATTGATTTGGAATTTGAAATATCATCAGTGACCGAATATGGTGAATCGGATTTAGTTTATGAGATAATATGCTGCATATGGTCTCTATCATGTACAAGATATTCTTGAAGCTATTTGGGCCAATTATTACTCCTTGATTCTATCATCTCGTGTCATTGCTTTTATGAATCCTCGATTGCATAAATTGCTAATTACCGTCCAACCTTTCGAAATATGAATGACCTCTTTCTCTTGTTTCAAATTGTAGCAATATCTGAACAGGCATCTGAGTACATGGAGGACTCGAAGAGCCCTAGAGAAAGCTCAAACCCTCTGGGCTGGAAATCTTTCGACATGCATGCTATTGTTGCTGCTACTAAGAATCTTTGGCTATTTATCCTCTTTGAAAAGGGTATGAGGGTCTGCATTTCTACTGAATCAAGTGGTAGGTTGCTTATTGTCGTATGAGAATGTCGAAGCTATACAATATTCAGACTTGATGGTTCGTTAAAAAATCTGTGTTTGGGACAAAAAGAACAAGTGAATATGATCTTCATGAGAAGGGGCTTACTAATTTGTGATATTTGTATTTACAGGCTTAGGCTACGCTAGCAAGGGTAGCTCTTTGATTCCGATCTCTCGGTCAAGCGGTGAATATGGCTCTAGAAGTGTGGTCGGCCATGTTTCTTCGAATGGTATAGAAGCCAGAGTTTCGTACATTTATTTTAGACATCCTATCTTCATTATTTGTTCATTTGAGTCATAAAGTACCCGAGACTTACTGGATTTGTATATCTTAGCTGATTCAAAGGCTTCTCAAGGTGCACTAGCTTCATAAAATGCTCATGTTACTTCTTTTGCTTTTACAAAAAAATACATCATCTAAGTTGCAAGTTAGATAGTCTCAATTCTCAAGACAACAATGGAGATGGCAATTCCAAAAAGGTACTTGTTTGGTAGTATCAATTATCACTTTTCATTTGTAAAATATTTAGCATAGGTTTGACGTGGTATGTGGCATACTCATTTGTAGAATGTTGGTTCACATTCCAAAATATTAAACACTTATGAGTATTATAGATTCTGTGTTCGTGTAGTATTCTCTTTGATAAATGACAAGTTTGTTTATTATTGCTGCGTTCATTTCCCTTTTTTTTAAACTAAAAATGAAACCAAAAAAAAAAACTGTTAGAATTTGGAATCGATCTCAGAACTGGTGATAGGGTAGGTTCTAGGTTCTTAATTCTTATGAGTAGGTTTCAGGTTCCAAAAAATGAGGAACCTGTACTCAAGGGTAAGTCCCAAGTTCTAAGCGGAACTTGTAATGAACCAGGAATCGCTCACCCCTATTGTTAACGAATGGTGTTTAGGCATTTATTAGCCATTCCACATCAAATAAGAAGTGACTTTATTGATTATGCATAATACAAAAAAAAAAAGTAACAAAAAAAAATTGTGTAGTTTTTTATTTAACAGATAACATTGGGCATTCGTTGGTAAAATCCTTGTTAGAAATATTATACTTTAAATATCTGAATTTGAACCCACTTGCAATGAAAAGAAAAAATGCATATGGGTAACTTCGAAGCATGTGCAACTTCCAATTTATAGTCATTAAAGTTGATGCTTTTATAAATAGAATTTTACTAGCATCATAATTATTGAAGTACTGAAAATAACAGTTTATTATAAATAATAAATTTTTGAAAAGTAGATTTCATAATAATTTATAATTAATTAAAATTTGATTTTTTATGATTTAGAATAAATTATTATTCATAATATATTAAAGATTATCATGTAAATATTATTTTATATAAATAATAAGATGGGACCAGTTAGAAAAATGGGCACAATAACACATATTGCTGTACCCCTTCTTTTTTCGGATAGAGATGTACCTTTCTTTTTCCTTTTCTCGTTTTGCTCAAAACAGTCGTACCTTTTCTTTTTCTTTCCTTAAACGATTGTACCTTTTCAAACTTGTCACATGGGTCTGGCAACGTGAACAGCATCTACTCTGAATTCACTTTTGTACATTTAATTTTTGGATTAATACTCTAAAAAATTCAAAATCGGTATATTTATGATAAATTTACCTTAAATTATTTTTTAACTATGAAAAATTTCAAACTAGTATACATGTGACAAATTTATCCCGATTAACCATAAAAAATCATAAACTAGTGTCATTTACCCTAAATTAATTTATTCGACCGCAAAAAACCATAAATTAATAAATTTGTGACAAATATACCGTTCACTAAATTAAATTAATACTACAAAAAAATCACAAAAATTGTAAACTATAACAAACGGAGCGTAAAATCTCAAATCAGTATACCAGTCAACTATCACGTGTCATTTAACTTAATAATTTGATAGTAAAATTTAACGAAAACTAACATAGGGTAAATTTTGTCACAATGTACAGATTTTTGGTAAATTTATCAAAGGTATACCAGTTTGAGATTTTTTTGTGGTCAAAGAAATAATTTTGAGTAAATTTATCACAAGTATACCAGTTTGGATTTTTCAGGGTATTAACCCTAATCTTTATGATTGTTCTTTAGTAATATCTACAGCGGGACATAATTAAAATCCCAATGTAACATAGTAAATTCACAATATCTATATAAATATATAACAATAACAAAATATTCCTAACGAATCGCCGCTCAAGATAACAGACGGAACTATATATTACCGGAAAAATTTCCTTCATAATGCAAAGATTGGATTTGTTGTGTTGTTGTCGATAAAGATGCTCTAACTAATCATTGTTACTACTCATTGGGGAGTATTTTTCATGATCTTTTGGCTAACTTGAAAAGACGGGACAAATATTAAATATATAGCTCACTAGTAGAGCGTTGGCTTTAATCCAACGCTCCAAAGAAATGAGTAAGCAATTTTAAGAGTAGCTAAGATTAATAAACAATGTGAAATAGCCTCAATATTTGAAGCAATTTGCAAACATGCCCTTCCCAATCATACAAAGAAGGTCACTCCTTCACTTTCCATGCAAGTACAAAGGCTTCATAAACCACATTCCTCACCAGCTTCATATTTCCCTAAGCCATCTGAAACTTCCTAGCAGTCCCTTCACTCAACAACTCCACTTTCAACCAAAAAAAAAAAGAAAAGAAAAACGTAAAACAACTCCACTTGCCGATCTTTCGCCATCGTCACCGCTGACCACGACCTCTAAGATCACTAGGATCCTCCGAAAGATACCTCCTTTTGTTCGTATTAATAAAATTGATTCACATGTTAACAGTACCTTCGTGAAAACAAAAAGAAATCAACAGGCGTGATTTATGGTAGACCGCTTGAACTAAAAAATGAAGACCTCTCCGTGAAGACCTTATTAATAGCTAGCAGGCGCATGAAAAAAAAAAAAAAAAGACAAAAGGAAAGATTGGGGGCACCTAGAAAGATTTCTTCTCTGTTGAATCCTATGTTTGTCTTAAAGCAAATAGTCATAGGGTGCAACACTTTTTCAATACTAAATATTTAGCTATAAATAGATTACTTGTGAATCATTGTAAGCAAGCAAGGAAAAAAAGAAAAGAAAAAGCAAAGGTTAGCTTCAATAATAGAGAATTGCAGTATGAGCATTTGCATTTCAGTAAGAAAGTCCTCCCTCTAGTCTTTATTTGTGCTCTTGCTCCAAATTTCCAGGATTATCTTCTTTTGGTTCCAACATGTGATATCATAACTAAAAATGATTTCTATCAATTATGTTCAATTGCAACTTATAAAGTCAAATAAAAGAATAATTAATTCATCTAGACGATTTTTTTTTTTCAAATTATAAAATTTATGAAATTGGTGAAAAATGATTTGATTGAAGTGACTGTTAAATTAATGTCTCGAATTTGAATTCGGATATCAATTTGTTAAATTAAATTTATGGGAAAGGATTTCTTCAAACAGATTAGAATAATTCGGACGAAGAAGTTCTTTGTCGGACTTTTTTTGGCCGTACAAAAGAAAGTAAGGGAATATAAGGACACTAAAAGACAAAATAAGGTCTCACTTATTCTATGAATATTTATTTATTTATGGGGTAAAGAAGTCTAAGAGCAAAGAAAGAAGTGTTACGTCGCCTTTCTTGAGTAGTGTTCGGTCAATAAAGGTTTGACCGCGTGAGGGACCCACGGAAAGAAAAGAAGTTGTCCTCTCACTGTCTCTCACAAGAAGCAGTACAAAAAGAAAAATAATACGAAGAAGGGAAAAATTCAAGAACACGCAACGTTCTTGATTTTTCGGTGGTGCGAGAAAAGCTTTTGCTGAGGGTGAACACTGTGATTGATTTTTGTGCTGTGAACTTACGTCCAATTAAGTTATTTATTTATAAATATTTTAAATTTAGATTTAAATTTATGTATAAAAAATATTCAAGTATCTGAGTAATTATAACTATAATTCTCATATTATAGTAAATTATTTGATCGATCGTATGTACCGATATTCGAATTAAACCATGTAAATCTTCGGTATCTTATTATTTCTTATTTATTTCTTCAATATTTTTGTATTAACTTAATTTGTAAAATCATGTCGTTTCCGCGTTAATATTACAATAGTGGCCAATGCTAAAGCAATCATGCTTTAAAAAAGGAGGAGGACGATTCATTGGTGGAGTCCAAGAAGAAAGATTCAAATGCATTATATGCGATCTTTCAAGCCACAGAGGAAACGGTATTTGTAAAAAATATCAAGTGTGGAGACCGCAAAAGTAGCATGTGATATTTTGCAAAACTCATATAGAGGCAATGATTGTGTCAAACAAGTTCAACTTTAAACACTTTAAGGTGATTTTCAAGTCCTTATGCATGAATGACTTAGAATCAATCTCGGTATATTTTAGGTGTGTGCAAACCATCATTAAACAATTAAGGGTTAACAATGAAGACTTTCAAGATGTGCGAGTCGTAGAAAAAATCTTAAGGTCTTTCACTGAAAGATTTGCTTACATGATTGTAGGGATTGAGGAAGGGCAAAATGTGTCAACCCTAACGTGGGAGCAATTGATGGGTTCATCGTACTTAAGTGAGCAAAAAATGAATCAAAAGCCTATTGATTCAAATCCTAAGCAAGCATTGCAAAGTCGGATCATTTCATCAAGGTAAGGAAGTTGCCTTCGAGGTCATGGAGGAGGCCAAGATAGAGGTGGAAATTCAAATTCCACCGGAAAATGTAAAACATGTGACAAATTAATAATCAATTTTTTTATATAATTTAGTCTTAAACCTTTTTGCATTAATATCAATTGAGTCCATCCAATTAATTTTGGTCAAAAATCACTAACATGGACTTCAATCATTCAGTGGCATAACAGGCGTTGACGTGGATATTTTTAAATAATATTTTAATAATTTTAATAATTTTTGTATAATTATTTTAGTTTTTTGGCCTTTCTTTTCTTTTCTTTTATGTTATTTATTTATTTTATTTTTTGCTGAGGGCTGACAAAGGCCGCTAGCTGTCCCCTGCTGGCACAGGGTGGCCGCAACTCCCTCGCTGTGGCGACGAGAGGGTGGCGGCCCTCGCCCGATACCCTCGTTGGAGCTGGTGAAAGCCCGGCCACAGACCGATGCCCTCGTTGGGGCTGGTGAAAGCTTGGCCGCAGACACATACAGAGAGAGAGAGAGAGAGTTGGAAGACAAGCAACAAAGAGTCGCCGCCAGCTGAGGAACTTAGGAGCCACCTCGACGACGTGTGTGGAGGGGTTGCGGTGCCTCAAGGCTTTCCGCGCTGGCGGCCCAAGAGCTGAGTCCGCCGTGCAGATCAAGATCGAGGATCCAATCTACGACCTGGTCGAAGAGGTTGAGTACGACAGGCTCGTGGCCAAGCGTCGTGAAGAAGAGGACTGGACCGGAGCCGAACCTAATTGCTCCCCTGATGAAGTATCGGAAGGTCAGAACTCCAAATGCTTATGGGTCCATTTCTATTCATCTTTAATTTTACAGGATTCTTGTGGAATTTGTTGCATTCGTAGTAGGTTCAAAACGGTCATGTCCTGAAAAAGAAGATAGGTGGTGAAAAAATCTGCACCCTGAGTAGCACCAATACTAACACACGACACGACACGACACGCCGACACGTCATTTTTCTAAAAACAAAGAATTCAACCACGTTGGGACACGCTGTATATTAAATATATAAATTATTTCAATCAAATTAATTTGAATCAAATTCATAAATAAATAATTAATTAAAAAAGCTAAAATGAATACACACTAAAAATATTAATCCATTATTTATTAATATCATTCATTATTTCAATTTAACAAATTCAACTCTATTTCAATAATTCATAAAACTTGGAGAAAAAACAAGCTATCCATATCACGCATGTTAGATATGTTGGAAGATGAGAAAAAAAAACTTAACGGATGAATTGCACATCACGAGGTTGAATAACCATATATGTTTATAATCATCAATTATTTAGAGATTATAAACACAATTAAGATTTGTCACGCATCTTCCTAGTCTTATAACAAATTGTGTTTATAATCTCTAAATAATCATATGTTTAAACATTATCTTTTTTTAGGTTTGTCCACCAAACCAAGGACTATACATAAAATGAAGACAACAAATGACATAATGCTAATTAAAAAAGACTGCATTTCACATATTTGAATTTGGCTCCATTTACCACAAAAGACGCGCGTGTGCAACTTTGCAGCAGGTGCAGCATCCAATTTCCGGTCAATAAAGTTGATGGACTTAAAATGATAAGGTGAAGGACATTATCATTACAAGATCCCATGGAGTTCCTTCTTTTGTCGTGCTTTCACATGGCTATGTCTCCGTAAAAAATTCAGAGTCAATAAAGTTATGGATTTAAAATTAATAAATTGGAGGACATTATCATTACAAGATCACATGAAGTTTCTTCTTCTTCGTGCTTTTCACAGGGCTCCGGCGATGTAGACAACGCCTGGTCTGAATCCACTTTAGAACTTATGGACAAATAAAAAATGATCCTCTAAATTTGCTTCCGAGTTGTGAACGCGAGGTGCTATGGTGACCAATCAAGGATTATTATTAGATTTTTTTTTTATCGAGTGCTTTCTAGGAACTTATTAATCATTCCACACCAAATAATAAGTGACTTTATTAATTATGTATAATAGTATTTTGATAATAACAAAAAATATATGTGTGGGAGTTTTTTTGAACTAGTAAAAATGGACATTCGTTAGTAAAATCCTTATTAGAAAACAATTATACTTTAAATATTTGCATTTGACCCCATTTGCAATAAATAGAAAAACGTGCATGGGCAACTTGCAGCTGCAACTTTCAATTTATAGTTATTAAAGTTGATGCCTTTAAAAATAATAAGGTGGGGACTAGTTAGAAAAATGGACACAATAGCACATGCAGCTGTACCCCTTCTTTCGTCGGATAGAAATATACCTTTCTTTTTCTTTTTATCTTTTTTCTCAAAACAGTCGTACCTTTTCTTTCTTTTTCTTTTTTTTTTCTTTTCTTAAACAATTGTACCTTCTCGTGCTTGTCACATGAATCTGGAAATGTGGACGGCATCTGCTCTAAATTCACTTTTGTACTTTTGGATTACAAATAATACGATTCTCAAACATTTAATCTTTATTATTGTTCTCTAACAATATCTACAGCTGGATATAATTAAAATCCCATGACTGGCCCGTGCTCCTGAGCCATATTGATGATTACTCGCGGTTTACATAATTTTATGTTATGCAACATAGGTCTGAGTAACTTTCACTTTACATTTGGTTTGCAGATATGATATTTAAAAAAAAAAAAAAAAAACGCGGTTCCCGGAGACAATCAAAGTCCTTCGCACTGATAGCACGTACACGTGAAACCTGGCCCATACCAATGAACAAAATTTAAGCTCACCTTGAGTGTGTCTTGTCTTACAGGTCTTGTTACAAAAGTTCAAACAATTCAGCCCAAAGCTTTTAGCCCATGGAAAGTAAAAAACAAGCCCACTTTTGCTGAGAAAGCCCAAACCTTTACAAGCTTAGCCCGCTTCAAGACTCAACAAGCCCGGCCTTGATAACTTCTTTCTTTCTTTCGCTTTCCATCCTCCGCCTCCGCGGACAACGTCGCCTGGCCTCCTTCGGCGCACGCGCTCGTCATGCTCAACCAGCGGGTCCCCCGATTCACTCCTCTGATCGGCGCGCACTGTTACGTATGTGGGCTGACGGGGCGCGATTTGCGTGTACGACGAAATGCCTGACTCGAAACAGGAGAAAACAGCCATAGATGGAGCTCCATTGAGCTCAAATTTGTCATTCCAAGCTCTACCTTACTGGATTATGGCAACGAAACTCTCGTTTCTTTTGTATTTCCAGCAGTTCTATCCTCACTTCTGAAGCTCCTCTTCATCAACGGCGACATGGCTATAGAGCAGCACCTCGGAAGCTCCCTCTCGGATAAATCCACATCTTCCTATTTAACGCGCGAAAGACCTCTCTTGGATTTCACTGATCAATTCACTTTTTCCGATATTCTCAGGCTACGAACAACCGCAGTTTCTGTTGCAGGTTCCTGATTTCACTGCTACTCCCTGGACACTCTGTTCTCCCCTGCTCGCAGTCGCCGCAACTGAAGACCTCGTAAAGTGATCATTTCTACTTGTTTCGTTGATTCCCGTCCTAGAAGCCGTACCTGTGTTTGCCTTATTCATATCCAATCAGTAATCATCCGAGGTCATAATCCTTTGCTAGATCGAACTAAATTTGCTCTGTTCTAATGATTGCGAATGAAAACATAGCCGAGAAGTTTGGTCACGGTTTAAGTGAAAAATCATCCGTGATAAAGGTTCTATTAATGATTTAAATATGTTGATGATTTTGTGATAGTCTAGATGTGAATCGTAGCTTCATTACTGCATATGGACTTCATGGCAGGGAATTGTATGCACCCTATAAAGGCGAGTGAAAATGGTGGCAGTGAAATTACAATTCGTGCTGGACAAGCCCCAATTCACATTTTCTATAACAAGAAGTGTCGTGGAGTGGTAAACCAATGAGTCTTGAACAATATCAGCAAATACAGATTCGTGAAGCATGTTTCCACAAACGAACTCTCGTTGAAGTAATTAGAAATGCATACACCGAATTGGAAAAGAATAAAATAAGATCCAAACAAATTCGTCAAATAAACAAGGCACTTGCATACTGTTGACACCTAAATTTTGGTAATCCATTTAGTCATTTATTGCATAAAAATTAGGGGTTAATTTTATCCCTGAAAAAAATATTAATTGCACAGTATATAAATTTAGGTACATTTAGTTTGCATATTTTGCATTTTTATTTATTGGAGCAATGGTGGACGGGTTCGAATTAATGTTTACGAGCTTAAATTACAAGTCGGACTAAGCCCGTGAAATGAGCAAATTAGCCCAAGCCCATTGTTTTTTTTTTTTTAAATCAATTATCTTGTGAAAAATTGAAATTTGATGCAATATTCTGATGATTTTTTGAAGATTGATAAAACCGCATTGCAATCTCATCTTTATCAATAGGCAATAAAATCATTAGAGATATTCAAGAGATAAGGAAAATAAGAAGATTTTGAGTGATCGGGAGGTTATAGATTATCTTCGTGTATATTGAAAAAACGAGATAAAATATTCTACGAAGATTACCTATTTTCACCTATAAAAAGCAATCGGGTATGTGGAGATGAAGGAGCTTCTTTTGGAAAAAATTCAGAAAAAAAGTGGAGAGAAGTTTTGTTTCTACAGTAAAAAAGAGAGAAAGAGTACGAAGGAAGAGAGAGAGAGGAGAAAAGTAAAAAGGTGATTTGACCCCTACTGTTCATCATCTTCCCCAAATCCGCTGCCCCTCCTCTGCAACTTCCATCCGCGGCTTCCGCCACTGTGTGTTCGCCACAGCCGCTTCGTCGGTCTCCCCACCAAGCTCACCGCGCACGCCGACGCCGCCTGGAGCTCGAAGCCAGTCCCGTCCGCTGCAGCCGCCGGTCTCCGTCCACAAGCCCCGACGACCCGCGCCACCACAACCCGAGCAACGCCTTTGCTCCGTTCGCAGTCTGCCCAGTGGAGTATCCAACGTCTCCGCCTACGTCCCTGTTCAGAGCCCGATCTGTTGGTCGCGCCCCGACTTGTCTGAACAAACCGGTTCGCGATCCAACCAGTCATCGCCGTGATCCGCTTCTTCCGCGCCGACCCGCAGCCCACCTGTTGCTCGCGGCCCTGCTCTCCGACGACCCAGACGCCAGACCGTCCCTACCACTGCATGCTCGGAGCTCGATCCGCTGCACCGGAACACCAATCTTGCCCCAACTCGTCTGCAACCCGCGACGCCCAAGCCTGCCGTGCCCACACCGCGGAGCCCCGAACGCCGGCGATCCAAACCCCCTGCTTGGTGTTGACGAATTGGCTGCCCCTCCATTTTCCTTAGGTTGTTTATTTTTCTTTTATTTTTATTTTTCTTTATTTTTAGTTAGTTTTGCTATTATTGCTTAAGTTTGAATATTGTGGGGGTGACTTTTAGATCATGAATTTTGTAGGCATTATCCACAGGGTCTTCCCTAAAATTATTGTAATTGCTAATTTGATCCGTAAGATCTCGGATCATTTTTTTAATTACATTAATTTTTGGGGTTTGTTGATAGTGTTTTAAGTGCTTAATCAATATAATTATTAATTTGATCCGTAAGAATTCGGATCAAATTTTTAGTTATTTTGAACTCCTTGTCATGACACTTAGGGTTAGGATAATCGTTAATTTGACCTGTGAGACAACAGGTTATTTTTTCGATTATTTTGATCCTTTATTTGATTGGATGCCTTGATTAGTTTAGATTTAATGTTTAGTTGATAATCGCATTGTTTTGAAAAACCACTAAAAAATCCAAAAAAATTTGAATTATGATCCAGTTGGTTTTAGAATATTTCTTGTCATCTTGCATATCTAGCATAGGGATTTCAATTTGAAAAATATAAAAAATGCCTTAATTTAGGATTTTAGTTGCATGTTTAATTACGTGACAATTTTAAATTTTGAATTTTATAAATAAATAAAAAGTATCATACATATGTCAGGTAGAATTAGGACATGCTCCGCACATCATTGCATATTAGAAAATTGCATGTTAAATTAAGATAATATCTTAGTTTAAATTAGGATTTAATGTGATATAATCCTTAGTTTAAATTAGATAGAATCTTAATCTAGCTAGGTCATTTTTGCATTTTTAAATTTCGAATTCCATAAAATTTGTCTTAGGGTAAATTAGTTGCAATTTCTAGGATAGATTGCATTTTTATAATAAAAAATCATGTGCATGTTATACAGGATTAAGTCCATGAAATGCACGTCATTTTAGTGATTATTGTTAGGTTCATTTAATTAGAACTTCCTTGTCATTAGATTAAGTCATTTAGTAAATGTCGCACGACATATAACCCACATGCTAAATTGAATGTCGCGTGTCATTTTAGTTTAAATAATTTTGTATATCATTGCATCGCATTGCATGTCATTAGAATTAGGTCATTTAGATTGCATTTAATTATTGCATTTCTTCATGTCATATAGTCTAGGTCATGCTGCCATGTCATATTAGATTATTAGCATGCATCGCATGATTTTCATTAAATAAAGTGAAAATAAAAACTGAAATTGCGTGTTAATTAAAAATCATATCTAGGGAAATTTCTTGATGTGAATTTGATTTAACAATGCAAATGCTTTTGTTGCTTCTAGGTATGTTTTGCAATATTAATTGCTTTCTTGGGTGTTAAATTGGTGGTATGCGCACATGTATGATCACCTCACATGTTAGGAAGTCAAATTAAAATCAATTCAATTGCCAAACATTTTTGAAAATGAAATAGAAAGGTACCGAAAGGGCACTAGGATAGTCTGGTGTAACCAAGTCCCCAAACTCATAAATCTCTGATTCGTAGGAGTAAAGTAAATCTCCCGTTACTTTACTTGGGTTTCTAATCGACCCACCAAAAATAGATTAGTGGCGACTCTTGATTAAAAATCATTTGCATGTTAATAATTCAGACATAAGTCGCGAATTGGTATGGGCATGGGAGAGCCCGAGCTAAGCTTAAAGACTTAGTAATCCATTAACCTAGTTTTAGGTGGTGAACCCGCGAAAATTAGGTCGCGACACATACCATTGTCCGGTTGTGGATGGAAAAGATGAGCGAATTAACATTTGATCTATTGAAAATGGAAAGAATAAAACCTGGTAAGAACCAAAACAGACGAAAAAACTGAGGTACTTTCGCTCCTCGGACTTAAAGACCCGAAGGATGTGGTCATTCGACACTCTTCAACTAATAGTCATAGCCATTTCGCCACCTCTATTGAAGGAAAAAAGAAGCCAAGTCGACATGCTTGACGAGATTGGGAATCTGCATATCGGTGAGCACAATGTCGAGCTTGTATAAATTGGCAACTAACAAGATCATTTGAACTGCCCTTTATGTTCAATTCTATTCTAATGGAGTCAAAAGAGGACACGGAAATTTACAGCTTACCTTTGCGCCGGCAAGCATTAAAGCCTGGTGCACAATGCACCTGACCAAATCGAACCACCCCATGCATCCTCAAGCTCTCTCACTACGCCTTCGGATAACGGATCAACACCTCTTTCCTTAGCCGTAGTAGCTGCGGACCATGACCTTAACACCCTTAGAAACCTTCAAAAGAGAGGTCCTGTGGTATATCCGGTGGCGGTGGCTCACCTTCACATCCCAACCCCACACTCTCGAATGGGAAAGGGAGTTTCTCGTAACCATCGGATATGTGCTTTATGTTGGGGTCCCAAAAGGGCAGCGTAGTTTCATGGAAGCGTTTCATGACTGGATCAAGTGTAGAGCTCACTTCAATGTCATTGTAGCACCATACTGCGACCACACCTCCCGGCTTCCAGAGCAGACGGGTCAAGAGGGAGTAGAAATTGGGTAGGTTGAACCAGTGCACCGCTTGAGCCACCGTAATTAAATCCACTGAATTTTCACCTCCAATTAAGGTCATGATTTCGATATTGGAGATGGGTATTGGGTTGTGGACGTAATGGACCTTCGGATGCTGCATCACACATTTTAGCTGGACTATGCTCGCATTAGTGGCGATCACCCGGTTGTAGTGCTGGGCTACCTATTTTACAAGCAAGTGCAGGGCGTATGAACGGAGTTGTAAGTGACGAACAATCTAGAAGTAATGAAATTCGATTGAATAAATCAAAGAGGAAAGAGAAGCCCATTTTAAAAAGACAAAAAAGGGAGAAGAAGCCTGGAAGACACTGAGACGGGTTGAACTTTAGTTTTAAAGTTCACATTCAAAACAACACAAAGGATTTGAGATCAATTACGTGGAACTGGAGGATGACCACCTTTAGTTAGTGATTAGGAAGCAGTACACAGCCTATCCAAGCCCCAAGCAAAATCAAATCGAATAAATCGACTTCTTATCAATCAGTAGAGTTAAAAGCAGTATCTGAGGATTCAGGTAAAATTCACCCAGGATGAGCTAATCTTCACTCATTCTCTGCACCCATTGTCTAGTCAATTACTTCCAAAAGCAAAAACAAAGGAAAAATATTCATACATGGTGAGTGCTCGAATGAATGATTCTCCTCAAAATTCCTCTTCAGCGAGACATGCATTTGATATGTATTTAATCATAAAAAAGTGTCAAATTTCGCATCATCTGCGATCATATCTGGTCTAGCCCATTTTTTCTTTTTGCAAAATCCAGAAAATCTGCTCCCACCGTCACGGCTCCCGATCAATGTTGGGTTCCATCATATCAAGAAAAACAGTAAACTTGCTACTAATCTTGCACACAGAGAGAGAGAGAGAGAGAGAGAGAGAGAGAGACGACTCACACAGAGGGCGGCTTGGCCATTGCCGGCGCCGACGTCCCAAGCGAGGGAGTGACGAGGAGTGCGAGAAGCGAGCATGGAGTACTACTGTGCCGAGTATGTCGGACGAGAGTCCACGAACATCTCCGCTTGCTTGTCGAACAGACACCCCATCTCCTCTCTCCCCTCCCGATCTGCCTCTGCTCGCATTGCCCTTGCCTTGGGTCTTGGTTTCTGCTCTGTTCAT
The DNA here is from genome assembly GCA_017140325.1 of Eucalyptus leucophloia subsp. euroa. Taxonomy (NCBI): domain Eukaryota; kingdom Viridiplantae; phylum Streptophyta; class Magnoliopsida; order Myrtales; family Myrtaceae; genus Eucalyptus; species Eucalyptus leucophloia. The sequence continues at coordinate 67,162,773 of CM029475.1, forward strand.
TGCACTCCCTAATATTCAACTCTAGACTTGCCCGATATTTGAAAAAGAAAAGTTGGGAAATATTAACAAATGATGCGATTTTCTAATCAGCATTTCCTCTATATTTTAATTGCACTTTTTTTTATCAAAGGAATATAGTGTATATCCATTTATTACGCTTTTAGTTTATTGGGGAATATTACCAAAAAAAATCCTAAACATATTATATGAACATCAATTCAGTCTTAAACTATAAATCTTTTGACAATTTACCAATATAACCATTCCGATCAATTTTGACCAAAATTGACGACAGATACCATCTCGTACTAACGTGAATAATTTTACAATTATTTTTAATTTTTCATACTTTTTTCCGTTGTGGTAGGTGAGGACTGGGCTTGAAGCCTTCACCAGACCTTAGCAGTTGCCTTCCCTACAATTGGCAAGGGCTGCGACCCTTTGCTGATAGCTGATCATACCAAGTAGAATGATGTCTGTTTTACTAGTTTTCGGCTAAAATTAGCCAAAAAGTCTATATTGACAAATTGTTGAAATATTTATAATTAAATTGGTCAAATTGAAAGGTTTAAAACTAGATTGACATTTATATAATATATTTATGATTTATATTTGTATTTCAAAAAAAAAAAAACTAAATTGAAACTTCGATCTCAAACTTTTATGAAAGAATTCCCTAAACACTCGTGCCTACATTTCTGCTGTTAATATAGCAAATCGACCGGCTAACTATTGATAACTTCCCAATTTGAGTTCAATATAATCAGCGAGCATTCTATATAGAGCACTCATCTTTCCATTATAATAGCAATTTATGTTTGTATTCTCAAAACGATCATATCTTTACACATGATTTTTCTTCCATATCGCAGGTTTGTCCATCAAGCCAAGGACTGTACATTTTGACAATAAATGAACACAATAAAAGACATAAAGTTAACGTAAAGATCTTTGATATATATTGGCCGCAAATTGAATACTGCCGCCCATAAGATGACAACAAATCATTATGTGGATCTCATCTTCGTTTATTATAAAAGTTATTGATATAGGAAATGAAAACTCTAGACGGATTAAGCGATAGCTTACACGTCGACCCAGCAACTCATTTGATCTCATTGTTTTTCTTCGGCTTGTGGATGTACAGGACGAACGCGACAGGATCAAACGCCACAAAAGACAGAATTACACGGTAGGAGGTGCGACTCTGGGCTAGACAAATGCAAACAGACGAAGTGCAAGACTTGTTGGGACATCTTCCTTATTCGAGATTAATCTTGACAATAATTCCGAGATTTGTTTGGCTCATTGGACTTGAGGAGTCCTAGCTAGCCAAAGTGCATCTGGTTTAATCTAGGGCATCGTTATCAATTTTAATAGTCAATTTAATATAGAGGTTACTCTTAACTTTGCACGATTTTGACAACAAACTAATGCAGATTTTGGTGTGCGTGCAAGATATTTGGTCAGATTCATTTTGCATGGTCTTTGCTCTCAGTGTTATTCTATTCTTGTTCAGTTGAGTAAATCCATTTCCATATGATAATGTGTGTACGTGCGAAATGTGTTGACGTTAATCTCAAGGAATGTCATTCCACGAGGTTTTAGTTTCGCCACTAAAATTTTTATGGGGCCGTTTTGTTGGCTAATCTAGCAAACTCCATGGCAATCTAGTGGAAAACTTTTTTTGAAGAGACAATCAGAAGGAATTTTTTTTTCCAAGGTCTGAAAACGTAAATGCCATTCCCTTAGAAGTATTTAGTGAATCCAAGTTTAAAACTTCAGAGCAAATCAAGTTCCAAGGGGCTTGAGCTGGATAAATAGTCCAATTACTAGGACTTTTCTTTCATTAGGCTTTGGCGACCTAGTCGGCTATTTTGTTGGACTCCCTGCTGCAATAGGCTAACTTAAGGCCTGAAAAACTCAACATCATATAATATTCTCTCCCAATTAGTGCATCCATTGTACTTCCTAGTTCAGTTGATTTGTGCTTGATAAGGCTCTTATTAGATCTGTATTGTCTGACTCAAGACTTAAGCGAAGCTTCAGTTCATGCGGAGAAGGAGAGGAAGATTAGGATTTCCACCATAACTATGCACTCCATCAGCGCGGCCGAGCTAGCATGTGCTAATCTCGCCAATCCGTCTACCAATCAACCCATGGCAATCAACTCATGGAGTCTCGATAAAATGCAGGCGATGGCTCCTTCCAACGATTCGGCAACAAAGGAACCGTCATGTTGATCTTCAGAGTGCGTGGATCGGAGATACTTGAGAATGTGGGAAATTAAAGCACAAAGAAAATAGCAGACGTTTCATGACATTTCTCTGGGAAAAAGAAGGGCCCAATTGCAATCCAAACCCACAAGAGAGAATTATCCGGTTCAGGTTTTGCCTCTGCGATGCTTGTTGTTCGCTGCTACGTGCGCTCACGACATCACTGGGACGCGTTGGCGAAAGTTCGAGCCCATCGAAAAATTCAAGTGGCCTTGTATGCACTGCTCGTGAATCAAAAACCCTCATAAGATTTAATCGTAACCTTGGACGTGTGTCATGCACGTGAACGTGGCACAATATGCCGGCCATCTTGGGATTTGATTGATTGCCGTCGCAATTGGGGTCCTGTTCTTGATTTGCAACTGCGAGAGATTGGTCGTGCAAACATCACAGCTTCTTTTGTGTAATTCAAGCACTATCGAGCATGGGAAGTGTAACTACCCCACTCCATCTCACACGAGACAAATCTTCAAGGAGTAGTCGGTTTATGAAATTCGTGGCTCGTATGGATCACTTCAGAAACGCTCATGAGTCATGCTTGCACCGCAAATTCCACATACGTATTCGAGCGTACACAATAAAATATTGTTTCGATCACAATAAATATTAGGTACGCAATAAAACAACTAAGAAAGTCAAATATTAAAGAGCACGCACAAAATATATATCACTTGGGACAACTATAAAATCATTAGTCCTTTTCGAATACTTTCTTCATAACTTGTTTCAATCACAATAAAATATTGAGTACACAATAAAAGGATTAAGAAAGTCAAATATTGAAGGGCACATGCGAAATGCACATTCTTATTCCAACGTTAAAGAGCATGCGCCCAAAAACATATCACTTGGGACAACTATAAACTTATAAGTCCTTTTCAATCACTTTTTTAATAACTTGTTTAGATCACAATAAAATATTACACAATAAAAGGACTAAGAAAGTCAAATATTGAAGAGCACACGCAAAGTGCACATTCATCCAAACGTTGAAGAGCGCGTGCGAAATACATATCACTTGGGACAACAACACCATTTTTCGTTACAATTTTGAACGAAATCTGTTCTTTCTAATCTTATATAGAATGAAAGAAAGCTTTACCAACCAAAAAAAAAAAAAAAAAAGAATCATATGCAGCCTTGTTCTCGGAACCGTTTCTTTTGTGTTACTTTAGACCGCCACTTAAGGTTGTATCAGAGGGAGGACGCAAAAGAGAAGTGCACTGTAAACAATGTTTCTGACTTTCTGTCACCATGGGCCCTTTGATCTACCTTCTCTTTTTGCGTACGTTTTTACTTATTTCATTGATTATTGATGAATTCTCTTTTTGCCTAAAAGCCGTCCTGCATGGATTTGCGTTCATTCTTTTAGTAAGGCAAGCGTTTTTCAATTGCTGTCTTCAATTGGTCCTTCAAAAGACCATCACATTGACTTGGACAAATTGTACATGAGATTGAATACGTTAATTCCTTTCCTAATGAGGATAACGACACAAATAGTTCCTAAAATTTGGCTCAATAGATAATGTGGTCCTTGAATTACATGGAAATATTCAATACTGTCATTTCATTATTTTAAGTCCAGAAATAATATTGAACATTTTCATATAATTCAGAGACTAATTTGAACATGTATAAAAAGTTTAAAGATCATATCGAACAAATTAAAAATTCAGGAAAGACATTATAAATTATACTAAAGTTTATGGACTACATTGAACAACTTCAAAGTTTATGGACCATTTGTGTTATTTTCCCTTCTTAATCTCAATGAGATGGACCTATTTTTGTTTATATACTATAAAGACAAGTAAGAATGTCGGTAGTGAAATTATCTTATAGGATGGACAAGAAGCCTTGACTAATTGGGCCTGCCTTCACAGACAAAGTGGAGTCGGTCATAATGTGATCAACAATGAAAAAGCAAGAAGAAGAATTGTGGGAATTTCTTGTTTGCCCAAAAGGCAAAGGACGAAGGATTTGGTCTAGAAAAGGAACATTAGTACAGTTTTTTATGGTTTTTGAGTGTCATAGAGTTTTTAACTGATGAGTCTCAAACAATATCAGCAAAGACATATTCATGAAGCATGTTTCTCCAGGGGGAAATTTTGACATAATTAGATGCATACATGGAGAATTAGAATTGATTAACAAGTAAGATCCAAACTAGTATGTGATATAAATAGGGGCACTTGCACACCATAGTCGTTTTATGGAGGGAAAAGAAAGGAGGGAATTAACATCTGAACTATCGAAAAGGAAAATAATAGAAACTGATAAGAACCGAAAGAGACGAGAAACTAAGGTCGCTTCGCCAATCAGCTCTTGAGACTGGAAGGATTGGGCATCAACAATCTTTCGGCTGCTAGCCATAGTCATCTCACCGCATGTTTTGAAGGAAAAAAAGAAGCCAAGTACACCATTTTGTTCCATCACTCACCTCCTCTTCGGCCTCTTCATCAATGCCCTCTTTCTTGTCCTCATTGTTGCCATTGCATTCGCCTTTGCCTTTGCCTTTCGCCTTCCTCCTTATTGTCATTGTCCACAAAATGAACCCGCGAGGGCCCACGAGATAACCACAGAATCTCTTGCGCATTGTCGTCCTAGTAGCCGTCATCATCCTCGCCGTTGTAGTCACCCTCGTCACCAGCTTTATCGCTATTGTCTTTCGTGTCGTCATCATATTCATTGTTGTTGTAGTCATCACCGTCATCTTGCTAAGATTTGAAATTATCATGTTCAAGGTGGATTAAACATCTTAAGTTGGACAAAAAAAAAAAAACATCTTAAGAAGAAAAGGTCAAAATCCCCAAATATCATATTACTTTACATTAATCCCTAGTTTGAACACCCAAACCCAAGCAACTAACAAGAATCAACATAATCTCTTAATTCTATCCAAATTGATTTATAGAAAATATTGACATGACTTTTTCCTAGCAATTAGTTGGTACTCGGATTTGGAGAAAGTAGGGCAAAGAAAAGGATAGAGATGTGCAGAAAGCCCTTCTTTTGATTTAAACCCGACAGTTAATAGATGCAGCAAGCTTGCAATTAACTATCCCTAGATTTAATTTCAGTTTTTCAAAAAATTCACATGAGTTTTGAACAGAGAACAGTCAGTTGAGTTTTAGGTTGCTGTCGCCTCTTACCTCTTGTTCGCCTTCTTCATGATCCCTCTCCTCATCCTCATCCTTGCCCTCATCGTCATTGCCATCGCCATAGCTATAGCTATAGCCGTCACCTTCGCCTTCCTCATTGAAATCGTCATTCTCGACATTATCATCTATGGAACCAATCGGCGAAGGCCCTCGAGATGATTGAGAAAGCTCACGCATAATGTTGTCCTCGTCATCCTCACCGTCATTGTCCTCGTCCTCATCATCCTTGCTATGGCTGTTGCCGTCACTTTCGTATTGACCTTCCTTGTCGACATCATCATTCTCATCGTTACCATCCACGGAACCAACTAGAGAAGGCTCGCTAGACAAATGCGAAAGCTGATGCACATTGTTGTCCTTGTCATCCTCACCATCATCGTCCTCGTCCTCGTCGTCCTTGCTATGGCTGCTGATGTTGCCTTCCCATTGACCTTCCTCGACAACATTGTCGTTCTCATCGTTACCGTCCACAGAACCAACCAGAGAAGGCCCGTCAGACGAATGCAAAAGCTCATGTACATTGTTGTCCTCGTCATCCTCACCGTTATCATTCTCGTCCTCGTTGTCCTTGCTATCACTATTGCCATCACCTTCACATTGACCTTCCTTGTCGACACCCTCGTTCTTATCATTATTGTCCACGGAACAAACCGGCGAAGGCCTGCCCAATGAATGCACATTCTCATCATCTTCGTTGTCGTCATCCTCATTGTCCACATGCACATGGTTGTCGTCATCATCATCCTCCTTGCCATCATCGTCATCTATATGCACATGGTTGTCATCGTCGTCATCCTCCTTGCCATCATCATCATCTATATGCACATGGTTGTCATCGTCATCATCCTCCTTGCCACTGTCCTCGCTATTCTCATCCTCCCTGTCGCCGACCTTGTCACCGTCCTCATGCTTGTCACTATCATCTTGCTGAGAGAGGGAGGTTCAAAAGTATCATATCTAATGTGGATTACATGTGGATTAAACATCTTAAAGAATATGATAGATTTCCCAAATATCATATGACTATAATCCTAAGTTTGAACACCCAAACGCAAGCACCAAGCAAGAATCAACATAAAGGGATTCCCTACAATTAATCCCCCTAAACATGCTTTATAAAGCATCTATTGAACATATGTCTATTAGAATCAAGCAACATTCACATATTCACATATCTTCATTCCCTCAAAATGAAGAAAAGAAGGAAAATCTGATTCTAGTGACAAATGAAGAAAAGAAGGAAATCTGATTTTGGAGACAAAAGTGAATATTTGCAAGGATCAAATACTGGTATGATAGTTGTCGAAATGGGTCAAGTTGTCATAGCTTGTTGTGTTAACCCTCAACAAAGATGGTGGCCGAGGATGTTGCTCGCTTGATTAATGGCTGGTAGGTTGTTTATGGCAATAAGGGTGCCAGCACCATTAGACGCATACAAGGGTTGGCAAGCCCTCGTTTGCAAGCAACGAGGGCCGACAGCCCTCACCGATACGCAACGAGGGTCGCAAGCCCTTGCCGATGCAGCCCAACAGTCTTACCTTCTTTTTCAAAAAAAAAAAAATAGCTTTGTAATTCTTTTAATTCTTATTCTCTTTTCTTTTACCTTCTTTTTTCCCCTAATTTTTATCTTCTTTTTAAAAAAAAAAAATTATAGCCGATTTGCACTGAGGAAAGCTTAGTGAGACACCACACTACTGTGAACACACCACACTTAAGCAAACTCAGAGGATGGATGAATATAACTTCGCTAGAGAGAGCTCACTCTTTACTCTACAATTTTGGCTATGAATACAGTATAGCCATCAATATCAATTGATTGTAGTAATATGAGGAAATGCAGTTAAGCAAGTTGCTTATCACACTAGATTGAGAAGTTGTAATTGCCCTATTTATGCTCATGTGAAAGATGACACTCAAGCAAGGAGATACATATTCCTAAACTATGCATTGGCACCAGAGACTGATAACTCTATAAAAATAGAGTTATTTTACCTATTTTAGGCAGTAATTAATGCATTATCTATGAGAAAATATTTGGATTTCCTTCTGATTATTTGAATTTTTCTTAAATATGCAGAATAATGAAATATGGAAGAGGATAAGGAAAAGAATGTCAATTATCAGGAATTCAAATAAAAGCAGCAGTTGAAGATAAATATCAAATCAGGAAATTCTTGATTTTGTTCCCTAATGTTATCTGCAAGCGTTGGGAGATAGATATCTTGGATATATCCTATAAATAGAGACAGAGAGCAGCTAGGGTTTTTTAGAGAGAGAGGAGGAGTTAGATTGTTTTTCATTGTTCTGAGAGTTTTTTCAAGTATTTTGAAGAGAAGACAAAAGTGGTGACAAAATTCTTGTCCTTTGATTCAAGATGCTGGGTTTGATCTATATTTTTATTTTTATTTTTTCTTCTACTATGTTCTAATTTTCTTTTATTAAAGCTACAATGTAGCCTAACCATGATGATATGAATTTCATGATTTTTACAATTGATTTCATTCATGTGAGTTATATATTATTGCGTTTAATGCTTTTGAGTGACTGGCCACCACTTGAATGATTTGATGTGCATGTTTGAGATTGAGAAGTGATAATATGCAATTGTTCATTATAATATATAACCATGAATTAAACGTGGATAGAAATATACCGCGTTATTTGTGTAGCTTTCCATGATAAGGTGATCCAAAAGACTCATTGTAAACCGAGAATATTCATAGTTTTTAATGCACTCATGTTTATTTTAATTCACATAGAGATATAGTGGATTAATAAGCTGAGTAGGTTTGCTATACCTAGAGATAGGATAGTAAATAGATTAGGAAATTCCGCTATCACATGTTTGATATCGTTCTTATATTCATGACAATATGAAATTCATATCTAGTGGTTATGGTGAAATCAGATACTCTAACATATTTATCTTATCGATTTACTGCATTTAGTCTACAAATTTCGTTTTTAATTTATTCTTAATTATATTTTGATTTGTTAGATAAATTTTAGAATTAGTCTATTTTAGTATTTAATTGGTTTATTAATCATCGATCTCCGTGGGACGATACTTTATCTCATTATTATATTACTTGTTCGATACATGCACTTGCATTTAGAATTTTACGAACAGAGACACAAGATATGGCACAAGTATGAGTTTTTATCTAGAGTTATGATAAGTGAAGATGTTACCTTTGACGAGTTTGCTCTATCTTATAATAGGAGAGAACAACCAATTGTAAATAAAGATCTAAGTGGTGTACATATAAATAAGTGGAGTTGCAAAAAGAGTAAAAACATTAGCAGATTTTCGATGAAGTGATAGATTTTGTGGATTTTTTTAATGTACTAAAAAAAATGTAAAACGTTAATCATGACAATTAGATTCTAAATAGGAATAGAAAAAATAGAATAAGAAAGAATGGAGCCATCACTTTGTAATTGAATGATTGAGGGAAAATCCTTATAAGCTAAATAGGGGGGATTTCCTTATATTCGGGGTAAAAATAGCACCAACCTTGTTTTAGGTTCTCCGTGAGTTTTAGTTTAAGAAAAACAGTACCAGAGAATGCAATATTGAGTAAGGATTGGGTGGAATCGAAGGTTGGAATCAAGAGATTATTTTTTATTTTTGAATCTCCTAGTTTGCAATGGATCTATCATTGTTATACTTCCCGTGGATCTAGATCACTCTTTGAACTAAGCTACGCAAATTGTGGTGTGTTAATCTATTTCTTATTTAATTTTCTGGTATCTTGTGATTTTGGTAAATTGCATGATCCTATTGCAAATATTGATTTTAACAAGTGGAAAAGGAAGACATGAAGTTTCATCCTCCATTTTTTAAGGTAAAAATAGGCTCAACGTCATTGAGTAATTGCGATAGTAGAAAATGATCCAAGAGCACAAATAGGAAGAAGGAGAGTATGAATTCTCATATGGTGAGTGATGTAAGATACCTGGCCTCATTTCCGAAGTTGACACACATATAGCAGATGAAAATTTCTAGTAAGATGGGGATTTTTTATGTGATTATCCCTAGTTGCACATTTTAGAATTATTTTTTGTCCCTCTTCACTAGAATAGAACAGAAATAGAAAGCGAATAAAGCAAAAGAAACAGTGATGATCCATAATTAGAAAGGAGGCGCACCTGTTCCAATAGAAGATCCCCTGTTTCTGTTTTTGTTTCATAGTCGTAAAGAGTTGTTTCAAATTTTGAGCCCAACGCTCGTGCTGGGGCATTCAGAATCTTCTCTCTGTAAGACTCCCAAGTGATGCTTGAATCATCTAGACCAATGTCCAATAACTCCCCACAATCCCTCATTTGAATTTGGCACTCCTTTGGTATTTTTGAGCTTGATACATCAATCATCCTTTCCATTGATCTACACCTATAAACTTTCAACTGCTCCAAATGCTCTAATTCGTCCACACCCTCTACAACTTGCAGGCTCTCACACTCTACCATACCTAACCGCGTCAAGTTCTTCAAATTTGACAAACCGCCTATCCTTTTTAATGAAGTGCACCCTTCGACAGAAAATACTCCCAATGATTTGAACATACAAGCAAATTGAATCTCCTCTAGCTTTGGGCACCTTAATAGCTGGAATACTTGAAGCATCTTTAGAAAGCTTGAGACAATGGACACTTTCCTCCCACCATTAGTCAACTTGGTAGCTTGTAGCACATTACACCCTGGCTCCTCCGATGGATTAACAAACCTCTCTAAAGATCTGCAGTCCTCAATACATAATTCCTCCAACGATATTAAGGCACCAAGAAACTGAACTTCGACTAGCTCAGTGCAAGAAGACACCTCAGCTTCTCTCAATTTTCTTAAACCTGATGGAAAGGATAATCTTTTGACAAGTTCACACATTCTGATAGTCAACTTTTCCAATTGAGGAAGCCCGTCTAGTTGTACTTGTTTCACTTGAATGCGATCAAGCTCTAGAACTATCAAGTTTGATGGAAGTTGTTCGAGGGATTCAAAGTCTAATCCATACATAGTAAGTTTTTTTAGGAGAGAAAGGGAACCCAACTCTGTAGGCTGCGCGCGGACATTTAAAAGGCACAAGTGCTGCTTCCTCAATTTGGATAACCTCCCTATCCACTGTAGGTCACAAGCTTTAATTATATTTGATGTGGCCTTAGATTCAGAACCATCAGATAGAAGTAGTTCGACTAGATTAGTAAGATTTGAGAGGTTAGGCACGGTCTGCAATGAACTAGATCTCAACTGTAGAGTGGTCAAACTTTTAGGGAGCTCCGGCAACTCTTGGAGCTTATGACAATGCTCTAAGTCCAGTGTTTGGAGGCAACGAAGCTCGCTCATTGTACTGGGCACTTTCACAATTGGTGTGGATGATACATTGAGAGATGACAAGCTTGATAGTCTTCCAATGGAATCCTGTAATACTGTAATAGGTGTGTGAGACACATCCAACTTCATCAATGACTCTAGTTTCGAAATTGATTTGGGAGTTCACTCAAGCTATCACAATTCTTAAGAGAGAGGTGCTGAAGATTTGGTAGCTCTCCAATTTGTTCAGGTAATTTTTCAAGATTCTGACATGACTCAATACTCAAATCAGTCAACAACTGCAGTTTTCCGATAGAGCAGTCAATTTCCATCAAAGATGAACATTTAGAAATACTCAACTTCTCTAAAACTGAGTATTCGAAAAAGGTTGGTGTCCTGTAAATTGACATATTATTCTCAAGAGTGAGAACCTTCAATTTCCTCCCATCCTACAAAAGCAAATGAAACATCAGCATGGACAATTGGATGTCTAAACAAGAAATACATGGGAATTTAGGCTCTCAACTTGGATCATTTGTCCTTTGATCCTCTCACTAAATGAGAAAATTAGACTACAAATCCAATGAATTTTTTCCTTGAATAAGAAAATTAGACTGATAGGGAAACTGACATACCTTGATCAGGCCCATGACATGATCATCCGTGAACTCATGGCCAACGAAATTCCCCACAACCACATTTTCTAGATGCAAATTGGTTGCCTCAAAACGTGGATGACGTTTAGAACTTCTATCAGGGTAAAACAAACTGATCAATTTCAATTCGGAAAGACAACCCGCAAAGTCGCCTTGGCAGGTTATGTTATGCAACCACAGCAGCCGAAGATGTGGGAAACGTTTAATTTCCTCCGCAGTGATAGTTAAGTTATCATCAGTCCTTGACCAATTTGTCAAATCCAGTGCTTGAACGCTACTCTTGATCTGCCAATGAAATTGAGGAGCAGGAGCAGGAATTTGTCAATATTATACATTTTTATTCCATTGAAGAGAAGAAAAAATGGAACATAAGATTAGCTCTCATTTTAGAAAGATGAATCCTCAATTATGAACACACTATTAAATTTGGTCACCACATTACCTCTATTGATCTTAATTCGTGAATGATGTCGTCTGGAGCCCACAACCTAGAACGCTCTTGATTAGCAATTGTCCTTCCAAGATCTCTAAATTGATCATGCATCCAAAACTTATTTTTGTCTAAAACCTTTATAGTGCATTTGTTAATAAGGACATCAATAGCATACTCTGGGCTAAACCCACAGTCTTTCCACACAAAGAATGGATTAGTCTTATCTTTATCAATGAAAAAGCATGCAATATCGAGGAATATCTGCTGCTGATCCATTTCTAAGGCATCATAAGTAATCCTTAGCTTTCCCAAGACATCGCTAGTAGGTGTTTTTCTTAGCTTCTCTAGCATCTCTTGCCATATTTTTTCCTCTTTCTGAAGAAAAAGCAATGAACCTATTGCTCGAAGAGCTGAAGGTAGTCCATCCGTAGTAGAGACAATGTCTTTTGAAGTGTCATATAGTTTGTCTAGAGGAAAGTCAGCATCAAATGCATGCCTACTAAAAGTTGAAGTGCATCTTTGTCGCTTAACACCTCCATTTCATAAGGCAGAATTTCATACTTCAATCCCCTAATTTTTATAACACTTTTGTCCCTAGTGGTAACAAGTATCCTAGTACCATTGTACAGAGAATCAACTCCAATAAGGTATTCAATTTGGTTTCCCTCATCAACATCATCCAATACAACTAGTACCTTCTTGTTGCAAATCGTTTCTCTAATCGTATTGATTCCATAATCAATGTTATCAATGTTGCGAGCCACTCTAGAATTAGAGATATCAGATAGCAATTGTTCTTGCAACTTGACTAAGCCCTTGGTTTTTGTTGTTTCCCTTACACCATCAAGAAAGCTACAGTTTTTCCCAAAGCGAGGACATAGTTGGTTATAGATGATCTTGGCAAGTGTTGATTTACCGATGCCACTCATCCCATAAATTCCAATAACCCGCACACCACCGGATTGGATGTCCAATAAATCATTTATGGCTGCTATTCGATCCTCCATTCCAACTAAATCTCTAGTCACTTTTCTTTGTCTTGTCTTGAGCCTAACCACAACCTCCACAACAACAGCCTCGATAAGATCCCCATCGCTGCAACAAAGTTGAACAGTTTCAATTGTGAAGAGGCAACAAATTCGTTTAATTGCACGTTGACCAACCATCTACTAAGTTAGGTTGGGAACATGAGGTTAAAACTATTCTGGAGGGAAAACTCTCGTTAAAAAGAACCAAAAAGGAGTATATAAATAGTGGTTCTTATTCAAATATCAAACAATTATTTGTTGAATCCCTTTCATAGATCAATTTCATAAACTAATCAGTTAAGTGATGAAGCCAGGAATCTCATGTTGACACTTTCTTATTGCATGTGAGAAATAACACAACGTAAGAGACCAATATAAAAGTAGTGCAAGCAAAAGGTACTTTTGCGTTTTACCAACATAATAATACTAAACTAAACAGCACTAAGTTTTGTAAGTTCATTTTATTTGAATGTTCATCGTGTTCGGAGACACTAAACTTTAACTCTACCATATTATTTCACTTATACACACGCACGCATGCATGCACGTGGCACGCTCTTGGGTGAGGTTTACCCGGCAGTTTACTTTTCATGATCACTCTACCTAGTACCCATACGCGTTACCACTACCTAGTAGCCATACACGTTACCACATGTCTATATATATATATAAAGACACACACACACACACATTTGTCGTCGTCATCATGAGACAACTAGTTTTGGGGTGTTGAGAGGCAACTAGAATTATCCAACGAAAAATGGCACGAAACAAACGGGACTGGACCAAGACGAATTACGTCACCCTAAAAACTTCAAGAACATGATGAATTTACAAACCTTAACATCCATTACCAGTTTAAGTAGAAGAAACAGAGAAAGAGAAATGTTTGATTATTAAAGGAATTAATGTACCTGAAGCCTTAATATTTGTCATGAAAATATAATTGAGTGTTAAAACTTTCAAAATATGCAATTAATTACTAAAATTTGTCAAATTGATACGATCAAATTGTTCCTTTAGCTCTATCCATGTTAATGGATGGAAAATATTGACCTGTCATTAGAAAATAGGCTGAGAAACTAACAAATAAAAGGATAAATGAAGGGGCACGAAGAACGGTGGAAAGAAATCTCGCTTGCTCCCATCCCCAGTAACTTTTTTCTCCAATCTGATCATTTGTTGATTCTTCTTTAAAACTTTCCATGGTTTCTTTAAATTGAGTTCTTGAGACAGGAGTTTGAAATACTACATGGAAACTCTACTGGCCATGGCTATGAGCTTGAAGGAGCTCCAACCACCATGGCCGAACGACCAAACTCAATGAAGCTCGAGCGACCGTAGCCCCGAGCTTGACGAAATTCCAGCTGTCACGGCCAAACTCGATGAAGCTCAAGCGGCCAATGGAGTTCTCAATGGTGGCTAAGGTCGAACAACCTCAAATTGGAGGTCGCATGACCTCAGATATGAGGTTTCACGCTGGGTTTGTGCCCCAAACTCAAGCCCGGGTTTTTCCGTGCGTGGTGATGTGCTGCATGATTCTAATGGTGGCGAACCATAATAGTGGCGGTGGCAACCTGATCTGGTGACGGGGGTGGACGAGTTTGGCAAAGTTGGTCGAGTTCTTGAGGTGCTAGGCAGTGGTGGGGGATGAGTTTGGTGGTGGTTAAGTGTGAAGTTGGTTGTGGAGGCTGAATTTGATTGTGGTGGAGGTGGTGTCTGATTCCGTGGTGGTTGTCTTCAAGGGCGAGGGTAGCCGGCAAGGCAGTAGGTGGTGGTGAGTCTAGCGGCAGGTGTTTGAGGCAACGGCTGCCGGCGACCATGGACAGCTTCAGTGACCAGCTGCACTACTGTTTGATCAACAAGCGTTGATACTGGCGGTCTGACTGATGAAAATGGTGTAAGCGGAGCAGCTTAATAAGGTGAGCTTTTCCTTTTTAAAAACAATTGCTGCTGTCAGAACAAACCTTATTTCAGAATCTAAGGCTTAGGCTTTGTGCGAACAATCCAAGTTTTTCTCAACGATCATCTTCTTGAACGAATGGAGTCTTACTATTATAAGAGTCCGAGAGAGAAATTCCGATGGCTCGCATTTTCTTTTGCTTTTTTTTCAAAAAAAAAAAAAGGCTTTTCTATCTTTTTATCCTTATCCTTCCTCATTTCTGCTATTAAAATATTTTTTTTTCTTTTCAATTTTTCAAGTTTTTCTTCAATATGATGCTTGGTAAGTCCCACATCGGTGCCACATGTAATAAGAAAATAATAGAAAAATTGTAATACATTCATGGATCAAATTGGTATGAAAAGGATGAAGCAAAGCCAATTTCTTATACAATAGAAATTAGGTTAAAAGCAAAATTGTAATAATCCTATTAGATTCAAATAAATTTGGATATCTCGTGATTAAAAAAAAAAAAAGAATTTGAGAATTTCCTTTTAAATTTAAAAAAATTGAAGTTGGAATATAATTAATGAATCTTTATAAAATCTATTGCTCAATTGTAAAAGATAATTTTGACATTCACGGTTAGATAGTTACCCTGGATATTTCTTCAGCTCCCACCCCTTGGTGTCATCAACTTCATTGAGAGCCTGGCGCCACGACTCTACATCCTCGGAGCTAAACTTCTTCTTCTGATCCTCCATCCTTTGCTCCAAATTCAATATGGCATCACGGTACAACGGGGATTTCAATTTCACATCAGCGGGTTTCACATCATAAAAGATGGGCAATATCACCTTCTCATTCCCCTCTTCTTTAGATTTAGAGGTGTTCTCCACCATCTTTGCAAGCTCGCGGAGGCACCAATGACTCAAAGCATAGTTTTGGGAGAAGATGGGTATGTAAAGCTTAGAGTCATCGATTGCTAGCAGAAGGTTGCCACTAATTCTTTCTCCTGGTCGAAGCTCTTCATCATCCATGAAAACACGAATTCCAGCATCTACCAAGGCATGGTAGAGGCTATTGGTGATTCCCCGACGAGTATCGAGCCCTCTAAAACTCAAAAACACCTGATACTCACCTCCTAATAGGTTGTTGGTACTCATTCTTGTCTCTGAGTTTGCCATACGAGCTCACTTCACACTTAGCGGGTCAGGTCACCTCTCTCTCTCTCTCTCTCTCTCTCTCTCTCTCTCTCTCTCTCTCTCTCAAATAGGCAAGATTGAGATACTTTTTCATCTAGCCCGTTGTACTGGGTATAAGTAATTTCACACGAACCGAGGAAACTGTTGACATACTTTTATGCACTTTTTTGCTTGATTTTGAAAAGTAACAACATTTGTTTACGCGTAGAAGATTCGCAATTAGTTTAATAATCTACCAATTCCTATTCCTGTGACTATTAACTCCTTTAAAGTTACTAACTATTATTCGATATTACCTAACTTAGTTTGACTGATATACCAGCATTTGTCACAATAAATACCAATAAATTTTAGTCACTAAGCAACCTTTTATCTTGTTTGGTTTTGAAAAATATCAACATTTATTAATACTTTCAAGATTTCTAACTACTTCAATAATAAACCATCGTTTAATCTTCCGGCTTATTAGAAAATATTTATTTGCTCATGGACAGGACATGCCATGGCGATGCAATCGTACCAGCTGTAGGCAATTTCGCACAAAGCCGAAGATGTTGTGCAGATCTCGATGCAAGTCGTGATTTTAATATTGAAGTCACAACGAAGACCTTCTCAGACTTATTAGAGGACCCTTGAATATAAAATTAATTTTAAAAAGACTCAAGATATGAGACAACTATCAATCGATTTGGAAAAAATTTAAATTGATTTAGAGCACATTTGGTAACCGTTATATTGCCAGAAATTTTTGCTCAGAAATAATCTTTTTTTATTCTGTTCTTGGGAATAATTTTTGAGTTTTTGAAAAAGTTTGGTAACTATTTAAAATTTATAGTCCTAGGATAGAAATGCATTTGGTAAGATTCTTAAATTTTTTTGTTTCTTTTAATTTTTTTAAATACTTTTATCATATTTTTCTATTTTTTCTTTTTTCTTTTTCATTTTCTCTTCTTCTTCCTCCTTTTTTGTGGCCAGTCGTTGGCCAGAGCGGTGGCTAGCGACCTGTTAGGCGAGGTCTTGCAAGCTTGTCGAAGGCTCGCCTAGCCACCACGAGGCTTGGCCTCACCCATTGGGTGAGGCCGAGCCTTGCCCAACCCAAGCGAGCCTCATCGAGACACCACTAGGTAACACCAACCTAGAGGTGGCCTAGCAAGGTCGAGTCTCGCCCAACCACAACGAGGTATGGCGTCACGGGGGGCTGGCGACACTCCAGCGAGGTTGCAAGCAATGACCAAGGCCCACAATCGGCCAAAATGAAGAAGAAGAAAAGGAAAGAGATGAAAAGAGAAGAGAAAATAAAAAAAAAAAATTAGACTTTATTAGAAGAATTGTTGTCAGGAACAAAAAATAACTTTTTTCTACTTCTTGATTCTGTTTCAAATATATTCCCATGAACAAAAAATGGACAAAAACTATATATATTTTTGTTCTCTGGAACAAAAAATTTACCAAACGAATTTCTATTCTTTTTTTGTTCTCGGTGATAAAAAAAAAAATAGAATAAGTTGTTTCTGGGAGTATTACCGAACATGCCCTTAGTTGACCAAAAAGATTCTAAGATTTTTGGTGTATTCGGATCTAATCTAGAGTCCATAAGATCGGTTCAGACATTAACAACAGTTGGTAATACATAATTTCCAACCTAGAGAGGAGTGGCCTTATTAAAAAGAAATTTGAAAAAATGCTTCCAAATAATGAACAGGAAATGTTTTGGCCACGTCAAGGATCATTAGTAGACATATCTTTTTAATAAGCGTTCTATGGACACTTGTTGGCTATATCTAATGAAAAAAAAAAAAATTATATTCTCAATGAGCTGATTGCGTATAAGGAAGGCAAAGCTTTCGAAATAACAAAATTTTCTTTATGTGTAAATATTTAATTTAATCGGTACCCTGGAGCACTAATTAAACATAATGCTTATTAAAAAATACTACACTTCACATATTTGAATTTGAATCCATTTGCCATAAAAGACGCGTGTGCGCAACTTCGCAGTAAGTGCAACGTCCAATTTACAATCACGTTCAATTTATAATCAATAAATTTGATGGACTTAAAATGATAACGTGGAGGACATTATCATTACAAGATCAGATGGAATTTCTTCTTTTTCGTGCTTCTCATGTAGCTATGTCTCC
This sequence comes from Eucalyptus leucophloia subsp. euroa, assembly GCA_017140325.1. Classification (NCBI taxonomy): domain Eukaryota; kingdom Viridiplantae; phylum Streptophyta; class Magnoliopsida; order Myrtales; family Myrtaceae; genus Eucalyptus; species Eucalyptus leucophloia. The sequence goes on from CM029475.1 coordinate 67,180,862, forward strand.
ATGGAAAATTCAGAGTCAATAAAGTGATGGATTGAAAAATAATAAAGAGGACATTATCATTCGAGGTCACACGGAGTTTCTTCTTCATGCTTTTCACATGGCTCTGGCTATGTAGATAGCATCCGTTCAGAATCCACTTCTGAACTTCTGAATAAATAAAAAAATCCAATAACAAAATATTAGTAAAGAATCACCTCTCGTGATTCCACGTGGGACTATAGATAATTAGAAAAATCTCCTTCACTTTACAAAAATTGGATTTGCTTCATTCTCTGCAGAAAATGCTCCACCTAAGCGCTCCCTTAGCATATATTTATTATTCACCATGGATTATTTGTTTTGATCTCTTCGCCTTAATGACTTGCCTTATATTATCATTAATTATATTTAACTACTCACATTTTCTCATAAAATATGCCTTCGTATTAAAAAGCAAAAAATTGCGCAAGACTTTTACAACCATTATTTCCTTATTGATAACTATTTAAGTCATGACGAAAAATTTTAAGATTTATTAGAGGAACATTGAAATTCTATTAATTTTACAAATACTCATGGTATGAGCCAACTACCAATTGATTCGGAAAATTAAAACCGACTAAGCTAACCAGTAGATTCAAAAAGTTTTGGAATATTCAAATATAATCGGGAGACTACAAGATCGGTTCAAACATCAACAACAATGGTAATTATAATCATCCCACTTTGAGAGAAGTGGCATTATGAGAAAATTTGTGAAAGATTTGCGTCCATATCATGAACAGGACATGCTATGGCAGCAATTAAAAAGTATTTTGTTAATAAGTGCCCTCACAACACTAGTTAGCCCCTCATAATAAAATTATATTTTTCATTTTCAATACACTGATGGTGCAAAATATGAGAAAAATAGTATTTTGAAAATGAAAAAATTTCTTTGCGCGTGGATGTTTAATTTAATTAATGCCTCTAGAACACTGGTTAACAAAATTCTAGTAAAAAGACATTACATTATGTACGACTTCGGCTCTATTTGCTGTCTAAAAAGCATACAGGCAACTTCCCAGCAGGTGGCGCTTTCATTAGTCAACAAAGTTGACGGATTTTATAATGATAAGGTGGACAGAGAAGGCCTAACCAAAAACGCGTATAGGCAATTTCTCAGCAAGTGCAGCTAGTCAACAAAGGCGATGGGCCACCCTTCCAATATGGAAAGAGGAGGTGAAAGATTCAAATCTCCATCTTCTCAGAGAGGTTGGGGTGGGGATAAATTAGTTTCAAATATGGGTTTTGACTCCCACGCCCTGCAAGAAGGTAGAGCAAAAGTCTGAGAGTGAATAAAGTAGGATTGACCAAAAAATAAAAAATAAAGGCGATGATAATAAGTGGAGACCAAAAAAGACGGAGAGATATAGAGGTGTACCTTTGTTTTCTATTTTTTCTTTTTTTGACCATAAGAGGTGTACCTCTTCGCACGCCAAATTTCTTTGGAGGCTCTTCTTCGTGCTTGTCAAATGACCCTGGCTATGTAACAACCTCTGTTCTGAATTTACATTTGATTTTTTGGATTAAAAAAATGATTCTCAAATAATTATATCATTTTCAATATTCTGTTGCTATACCTACGTTTGGACATATTTAACATCCGAGTTTGATATTGTAAAATTACAAATATCTGTATGAGTACATAATAGTAAAATATGATTGAAGAATAGCGTCCCACATGACAAATGGGACTCTAAGCTAGAAAATTTCCTTCATATTGCATTTATAGAATTTGCAGCATTCAAAAAATGCATCACCTAAGTGCTGCCTCAGCATAGATTTATCAATTCACCATCAAGTGTTTGTTTTGATCCCTTCAACTTAATAACTTGCCTTTTATTAGAATTGATTACATTTAACTACTCAAATTTTCTTATAAAATGTGTCTTTATATTAAAAACAAAATGATTATGCAAATCTTTTACCACACTTCTTTCTTTATTATAACTATTAGGAGGTGAGCATAGTGTGGTTGGTACAATTTGGATGTCAAACCAAACCAAACTGCATAAATACGATCGAAGAAAAGTGAAACCAAACCAAATTATTATAGTCCATAGCCAATCAAACCAAATTATTTTTTGAGGATGAATTCAGTTTAATCATTCTTTCTTCCTTCATTTTTTTCCTCTTCACCTTGTGCAAATTCATGAAAAAAAAAAAAAAAAAAAACAACCAAAAGCCGTAGTTACAACAATTCATGAATTCACATACCACGAAAATCAATAGACTGTTCCATATATAGATGGCAATAATAATTAACAAAATTATTAATTTATACAAAATGATTTTGCAGTTTGATTTGGTTTCGAAAAATTAAAACCAAAAAAAAAATGCAAAAAACATTCTGGTTTCATTTGTGAACTGTTTTCTTTTTTTTTTTTTTTTTTTTTTCCAAAAGGCACTTTTAAATTGAATCGAACTACAAAGAAACTGTTCAATTCGTGTTGCTTTAACTTGAACCATTTTTTACTCACCCCTTGCTTTTTAGTTCACGCAACACGTCGGTTCATGTATAATACCTATTTATAGTCGCGGCATATATACTGTACTCCTACGATAGATAAAAACACTGCATTTCACATATTTGAATTTGACTCCATTTGTCATAAACGACGCTTGTGGGCAACTTCGCAGCAGGTGCAGCATCCAATTAACAGTCACGTCCAATTTACGGTCAATAAAGTTGATGGACGGTGGAGGACATTATCAGTACAAGATCACATGGAGTTCCTTCTTTTTTCGTGATTTTCACATGGCTGTGTCTACGTAGAAAATTCAGAGTCAATAAAGTTATGGATTTAAAAATAAATTGGAGGACATTTTCATTACAAGATCGCATGGAGCTTCTTCTTCTTCGCGCTTTTCACATAGCTTTCACATGGCTCTGGCTATGTAGACAACACCTGTTGTGAATTTACTTTTGAACTTCCGGACAAATAAAACAAGATCCTCTTGCTTCCGAGTAGTGAACAGGAGGTGCTAGGACGACCAATCAAGGATTATCATTAGAAAATTTTTGTTATTAAGTGCTTTCCAGGTACTTATTAATCATTTCACACCAAATAAGAAGTGGCTTTCTTTTTATTTTTATTTTTTGATGACCGAGGAATCGTTGGAGATCACCATTCGGGGATCATACGGCCCGATAGTACTAACCACTATTTAGACATAAAACCTCGAGGGTTGGCCTTGTAATTCACCTCTGGAATCCTCACTTAAGTCATGGAATATAACGAGAGAGTTTGAACTCTCAATCTCAACAATAAGGAAGATCACTCACACTATTTGCACTGCTCATGGGTGGGTAAAAAGTGGCTTTATTGATCATGTATAAAATAAGAAAAAGCAATATTTTGAAAATGACAAAAATTTTATGTGTGGATGTTTTATTACATTCGTCAAAATCCTTATTAGAAAAAATTATACTTTAAATATTTGCTTTTGACCCCATTTGCGATAAATAGAAAAAACGCGCATGGGCAACTTCGCGGTCGCAACTTTCAATTTATAGTCATTAAAGTCGATGCCTTTAAAAATGATAAGGTGGGGGCCAGTTGGAAAAATGGACACAATAACACATGCAGTTGTACCCCCTTCTTTGTTAGGTAGAAATGTACCTTTCCTTTTCTTTTTATCTTTTTTCTCAAAACAGTCGTACGTTTTCTTTTCTTTTCTTCAACAATTGTACCTTCTCGTCCTCGTCACATGGGTCTGGAAATGTGGACGGTATCTGCTCTAAATTCACTTTTGTACTTTAGGATTACAAATAATACGATTCTCAAACATTTAATCTTTATTATTGTTCTCTAGCAATATCTACAGTTGAACATAATTAAAATCCCATGATTGGCCCGTGTTCCTAAGCCATATTGATGATTACTCGCGGTTTACATAAATTTATTTTATGCAACATAGGTCTGAATAACTTTCACTTAACATTTGTTTTGCAAATATGATATTAAAAAAAAAAAAAAACTCGGTCCTCGAAGACAATCTCGGTTCTCGAAGACAATCAAAGTCCTTCGCACTGATAGCAGATATACATATAACCCGGCCCATGCCAAGGATCAGAATTTAAGCTCACCTTGAGTGTGTCATGCCTTACAGGCCTTGTTATAAAAGTTCAAACAATTCAGCCCAAAGCTTTAGCCCATGGAAAGTAGAAAACAAGCCCGCGTTTACTGAGAAAAGCCCAAACCTTTACAAGCTCAGCCCGCTTCAAGGCCTTGATAACTTTTTTCTTTCTTTCGCTTTCGATCCTCCGCTTCCGCCGACAACGTCGCCTGGCCTCCTTCGGCGCACGCGCTCGTCATGCTCAACCAACGGCTCCCCCGATTCACTCCTCTGCTCAGCACGCACAGTTACGTATGTGTGCTGACGGGGGCGCGATTTGGGTGTACGACGAAATGCCTGACTCGAAACAGGGAGAAAACAGCCATAGATGGAGCTCCATTGAGCTCAAATTTGTCATTCCAAGCTCTACCTTACTGGATTATGGCAACGAAACCGAAGCCAAGTTTTCTGGGTTATCGGATTTTCTATTTTCGATTTTTGATTCAGTCGTCGCACTGATTTCTCGTTTCTTTTGTATTTCCAGCAGTTTTATCCTCACTTCTGAAGCTCCTCTTCATTAACGGCGACATGGCTATAGAGCAGCACCTCGGAAGCTCCCTCTCGGATAAATCCACATCTTCCTCTTTAACGCGCGAAAGACCTCTCTTGGATTCCATGATCAATTCACTTTTTCCAATATTCTCAAGATATGGACAACCGCAGTTTCCGTTGTAGGTTCCTGATTTCACTGCTTTGCTCCTGGACACTCTGTTCGCCCTGCTGCGCGTCGCCGCAACCGAAGACCTCGTAAAGTGATCATTTCTACTTGTTTCGTTGATTCCCGTCCTAGAAGCCGTACTGTGTTTGCCTTATTCATATCCGATTAGTAATCATCCCAGGTCATAATCCTTTGCTAGATCGAACTAAATTTGCTCTGTTTTAAATGATTGCGAATGAAAACATAGCCAAGAAGTTTGGTCATGGTTTAAGTGAAAAATCATCTGCGATAAAGGTTCTATTAATGATTTAAATATGTTGATGATTTTCGATAGTCTAGATGTGAATCGTAGCTTCATTACGCATATGGATAACGGATCAACACCTCGTTCCTTAGCCGTAGTAATCTGCGGACCATGACCTTAACACCCTCGAAACCCTTCGAAAAGAGATCCTTTGGTATATCCAGTGGCAGCGGCTCACCTTCCCACCCCAACCCCACACTCTCGAACGGGAAATGAAGTTTCTCGTGACCATCGGATATGTGCTTTATGTTGGGGTCCCAAAAGAGCAGCGTAGTTTCATGGAAGCGTTTCATGCCCGGATCAAATGTAGAGCTCACTTCAATGCCATTGTAGCACCATACTGCCACCAAACCTCCCGGCTTCCGAAGCAAACGGGTCAAGAGGGAGTAGAAATTGGGTAGGTCGAACCAGCGCACCGCTTGAGCCACCGTAATTAAATCCATTGATATTTCACCTCAAATTAAGGTCATGATTTCGTCGTTGGAGATGGGTATTGGGGTGTGGACGTAATGGACCCTCAGATGCTGCATCACACATTTTAGTTGGGCTACGCTCGCATCAATGGCGATCACCCGGTCGTAGTTCTGGGCTACCTATTTTACAAGCAAGTGCAGGGCATATGAACGGAGTTGTAAGTGACGAACAATCTGGAAGTAATGAAATTCGATTGAATAAATCAAAGAGGAAAGGGAAGCCCATTTTAAAAAGACAAGAAAGGGAGAAGAAGCCCGAAAGACACTGAGATGGGTTGAACTTCAGTTTTAAAGTTCACATTCAAAACAACACAAAGGATTTGAGATCAATTATGTGGAGCTGGAGGATGGCCACCTTCAGTTGGTGATTAGGAAGCAGTACACAGCCTATCCAAGCCCCAAGCAAAATCAAATCGAATAAATCAACTTCTTATCAATCAGCAGAGTTAAAAGCAGTATATGAGGATTCAGGTAAAATTCACCCAGGATGAGCTAATCTTCACTCATTCTCTACACCATATGTCTAGTCAATTACTTCCAAAAGCAAAAACAAAGGAAAATATTCATACATGGTGAATGCTCAAATAAATGATTCTCCTCAAAATTCCTCTTCAACGAGACATGCATTTGATATGTATTTAATTATATATAGTGTCAAATTTCGCATGATTTGCGATCATATCTGGTCTAGCCCATTTTTCTTTTTGCAAAATCCAGAAAATCTGCTCACACCGTCACGGCTCCCGATCAATGTTGGGTTCCATCGTATCAAGACAAACAGTAAACTTGCTACTAATCTTGCACACAGAAAAGAGAGAGAGAGAGAGGACTCACGCTGAGGGCGCCTTGGCCATTGCCGGCGCCAACGTCCCGGGCGAGGGAGTGACGAGGAGTACCAGTGTGCCGAGTATGTCGAACGAGCGTCCACGTACATCTCCGCTTGCTTGTCGAAAAGACCCACCATCTCCTCTCTCCCCTCCCGATCTGCCTCTGCTCGCATCGCCCTTGCCTTGGGTCTTGGTTTCTGCTCTGTTCATTGCACTCCCTAATATTTAACTCTAGACTTGCCCAGTATTTGAAAAAGAAAAGTTGGGAAATATTAACAAATGATGCGATTTTCTAATCTTCATTTCCTCTATATTTTAATTGCACTTTTTAATCAAAGGAATATAGTGTATATCCATTTATTACGCTTTTAGTTTATTGGGGAATATTATCAAAAAAAAAAATCCTAAATATATTATATGAACACCAATTCGGTCTTAAACTATAAATCTTTTGACAATTTACCGATATAATCCTTTCAACCAATGTTGACCAAAAATTGACGACAGATACTATTCGGTACTAATGTGAATAATTTTACAATTATTTTTAATTTTTCATATTTTTTTTCCATTGTGGTACGTGAGGACAAGGCTTGAAGCCTTCACCAGACCTTAGCAATTGCCTTCCTACAATTGGCAAGGCCTGCGACCCTTGCTAGTAGCTAACTATACCAAGTAGAATGATGTCTGTTTTACTGGTTTCGGTTAAAATTAGCCAAAAAGTCTATATTGACAAATTGTTGAAATATTTATAATTAAATTGGTCAAATTGAAAAGTTCAAAACTATATTGACATTTATATAATAGACTTATGATTTATATTTGTATTTCCAAAAAAAAAAAACTAAATGGAAACTTCGATCTTAAACTTTTATGAAAGAATTCCCTAAACACTCGTGCCTACATTTCTATTGTTAGTATAGCAAATTCACCGGCTAACTATTGATAACTTCCCAATTTGAGTTCAATAAAGCGAGCATTCTATATAGAGCACTCATCTTTCCATTATAATAACAATTTATGTTTGTATTCTCAAAATGATCATATCTTTACACATGATTTTTCTTCCATATCGTAGGTTTGTCCATCAAGCCAAGGACCGTACATTTTGACAATAAATGAACACAATAAAAGACATAAAGTTAATATAAAGATCTTTGATATATATTGGCCGCAAATTGAATACTGCCGCCTATAAGATGACACCAATCATTATGCGGATCTCATCTTCGTTTATTATGAAAGTTATTGATATAGGAAATGAAAACTCTAGACGGATTAAGCGATAGCTTACACGTCGACCTAGCAACTCATTTGATCTCATTGTTTTTCTTCGGCTTTTGGATGTACACGACAAACGCGACAGGATCAAACGCCACAAAAGACAGACACGGTAGGTGCGACTCTGGGCCAGAGAAATGCAAACAGACGAAGTGCAAGACTTGTTGGGACATCTTCCTCATTCGAAATCAATCTTGACAATGAAAGGGCTAGAGAATACACCTAGAGGGGGTGAATAGCTGTATGTAAGAATTTTCGCAGGACTTAAAAAGATATTTTGATTTTAGAAAATGTTGGTCATAAGACAGATTCCAACTTTAAATAAATGAACAACTAGTAAGCATGAATAAGAAGTTCAAGGATAAGAGAAAATAAACACAGAGTTTACAGTGATTCAGCTTAATCCAAGTCTACGTCCACTCTCCCGCATTGACAGCCCACCGGCTAGATTTCACTATGAATCAAAAGAGTCGTTACAGTATCACGTCATTGATTTTACAGTGTAGAGACTTTGCTATACTTTCTCAAGGTCTCACAAATGTCTAAACTCTCTTTTGAGTACAAGTTTTTGCTCAACAATTGAATCAACAAAGAACAAAGAGCTTTAGACTTTGGAATTTTTCTATCATGCACACACTTGAATAACTAAAACTTCTTCCTTATATACTCCTCAATGCCTTCATGTCCGTTGGCACCTTCCAAAAGAGTTTTTCCAATCTACCCGTTGGACAGAATCAATTAGGGAAATTTCGAGTTACTTAAGGAATGTGATAATAGCCCACCAATCATGATCGCCCATACAATCCCACCAATCATGATCGCCCATACAATCAGGATATAGGTTTCCATAAATAGATCTTTCCAAGTATACTTCGCCAATCAATGAATCCAATTTACTCGTAAAAATCTTGAGATGCTATCTCCATCCATGAGAAACTTCTTTAGTAGCTCGAATCAAATCCTTGAATAAATACTCAATTTTGGATAAGTATTATTCGTCGGTCTAGAAACTGTTAATGAGGGTAGACTTTAAAACTTGAGTCCGACGGTCTTCAGACTTTGACGAAAGAGTCTGCAAGTCTTCAAACTAGACAAATATAAAAACGTTTTATCAACTTCAAAACAAATAAGGAGGTTTTCTCCAACAAACAATAATTCCGAGATTTGTTTGGCTCATTGGACTTGAGGAGCCCTAGCTAGCCAAAGTGCATTTGGTTTAATCTAGTGCAACGTTATCAATTTTAATCGTCAATTTAATATAGAGGTTACTCTTAACTTTGCACGATTTTAACAACAAACTAATGCAGATTTTGGTGTGCGTGTAAGATATCTGGTCAGACTCATTTTGCATGGTCTTTGCTCTTAGTGTTATTCTATTCTTGTTCAATTGAGTAAATCCATTTCCATATGATAATGTGTGTACGCGCAAAATGTGTTGACATTAATCTCAAGGAATGTCATTCCATGATGTTTTAGTTTCGTCACTAAAATTTTTATGGGGCTGTTTTATTGGCTAATCTAGCAAACTCCATGGCAATCTAGTGCAAAACTTTTTTGAAGAGACAATCGAATGATTTTTTTTTTTTTTTTCCAAGGTCTGAAAACGTAAATGCCATTCCCTTAGAAGTATTTAGTGAATACAAGTTTAAAACTTCAGAGCAAATCAAGTTCCAAGGGGCTTGAGGTGGATAAATAGTCCAATTACTATGACTTTTCTTTCATTAGGCTTTGGCGACCTAATCAGCTATTTTGTTGGACTCCCTACTGCAATAGGCTAACTTAAGGCCTGAAAAACTCGACATCATATAATACTCTCCCAATTAGTGCATCCACTGCACTTCCTAGTTCAGTTGATTTGTGCTTGATAAGGCTCTTATTAGATCTGCATTGTCGGACTCAAGACTTAAACGAAGCTTCAGTTCATGCGGAAAGGGAGAGGAAGATTAGGATTTCCACCGTAACTATGCACTCCACGCGGCCGAGCTAGCATGTGCTAATCTCACAAATCCGTCTACCAATCAACCCATGGGGTCTCGACAAATGCAGGCGATGGCTGCTTCCAACGATTCGGCAACAAAGGAACCGTCATGTTGATCTTCAGAGAGCGTGGATCGGAGATACTTGAGAATGTGGGAAATTAAAGCACAAAGAAAATAGCAGACGTTTCATGACATTTCTATGGGAAAAAGAAGGGCCCAATTGCAATCCAAACCCACAAGAGAGAATTATCCAGTTCAGGTTTTGCCTCTGCGATGCTTGTTGTTCGCTACTATGTGCGCACACGACATCACTAGACGCGTTGGCAATAGTTCGAGCCCATCGAAAAATTCACGTGGCCTTGTATGCACTGCTCGTGAATCAAAAACCCTCATAAGATTTAATCATAACCTTGGACGTGTGTCATGCACGTGAACGTGGCACAATATGCCGGCCATCTTGGGATTTGATCGATTGCCGTCGCAATTGGGGTCCTGTTCTTGATTTGCAAGTGCGAGAGATTTTTTTTTTTTTTTGAACGGAAACTACAATTAATTTATAGAAACATTACAACCAGCGTCCATTACATCCGAAATAAGTAGATCTAATAAGATAGGAGGGGGATAGGCGAGCCAAGACAAAGGTAAAGTCCCGCCCAACTGGGCCTTTGCAGCCCAATCCGCGACCGAGTTGGCCGTACAAGGAACAAACCTAATCTGTCGAGAGAAACGGGGGAGAAGAGCAGCCGCCGTCAAACATGGACCGAACCTCCCATGGAGTCTTTCGAGGATCTGCGATCGCGCCGACCATCGCAAGGCAGTCCGATTCCAAAATCAATGGATCTTTGGATTTGCCGAGTCGCCGAAGATGGTGCAGCGCGAAAGGAGGCCGAAACTTCAACCCGCAAAGGCGAGGCAGCAAAGAACTCGAGAGGTATATCCATCCACCATTTCACCCGTATGATTTCTGCAAATGTAAGCTATTGCTCCTCTAGTATCAGCAACTTGAAAAGCCCCATCAATATTGACTTTCAATACACTTGGATCAGGGGGTCGCCACAGAGAAGATGGAGCAGAAAGGTTGATTCCAGGGTTTAAAGCGTTAGAGGAGGTAAGTTGGTTTATCCGTGCTGATCGGGACTGAGCTAATGCAGATTCAACCACAAAGGATGGATCGGGCTTCTGACGAGTAAAGATGAACCTGTTTCGCGCCTTCCATGTTTGCCAGAGAAGTGCGGCAACAACGTCCATACCAGGTAACAGCTGTTTATTTCGAAATCTAGCTGCAAGCCAATCTGTCATGTGTTGTGCATCTATTAGAAGAATACTGATAGCGATCTTAGGGTGAGACCAAACTACTTTAGTCCAGGGGCATAGGAGAAATAGATGCTCGATCGATTCAGGAACTTCCTGAGAACATACTATACATGTGGGGTCTGAACTGATATGTCTGTTAAAAAGATTGGCTTTGGTTGGGACAGCATTATGACAAACAGACCAAATGAAGAGTCGGAGTTTAGGGATAGTTTTAAGATTCCATAAGCTCTTCCAAATAGGCTCAGATGGCTAAATGGAAGATGATAAACTATGATATGCACTCTTAACAGAATACTGACCCTGAGGAGTAGCTATCCAAATTAATTTATCTTCAGTGCAAGCAGAACTAAGTGGAATATTAAGAATTTCTTTGGAAACCTGTTCTTCAAATAATTGATTAATGAGAGGACCATTCCACTGATTCAGACTTGCAACATCAAATCTGCCACTAGTCGTGGCTCATTACTAGTTGCAGGTCCACCGAGAATTCCCATAGGTAGCCATCGATCTTCACGAATACTAATCTTTGTGCCATCCCCCACAGACCATTGTAGCTTTGGTAAAATAGAATCCCTCCCTAATAATAAGCTCTGCCAACCCGAGGAAGGGCGGTTACCTTTTGCTGCACACCTAAAGTCTTGTGAGTGGAAATAGAGACCTTTGAATAGCTTACTCCATAGGGATAAAGGATATTTGATTAATCTCCAGGCCTGTTTACCAAGCATCACTTTATTAAAAGCTATTAGGTCTCGGAATCCTAGACCACCCTGCTCCTATATGATCTTTAGGGACTCCTAATTTCTCCAATGAATGCCCTTCTTTGTGCTGTCAGATTGCCACCAAAATCTTGCTTTTTTTTGTTCAATGGATCGACACAAAGATATAGGAATCTTAAAAATAGACATAGCGTACTGAGGAATAGATTGGACGACACTCTTTATAAGGACTTCTTTTCCACCTTTTGATATCATTTTTTCCTTCCATCCATCTAATTTGGAATTAACTCTTCCCAAAATCCATGAAAACATATCTCTCTTAGACCAACCCCAATTTGACGGAATGCCTAGGTATTTTCCAGTCTTATGAAGCATAGGGATTCTGAATTGGTTAGCTAGATTGTCCTGAAGTGTAGAAGGACAGGATTTACTAAAAAAGATGCTTGATTTATTTTGATTGACTTGCTGACCGGTAGCTAAGCAATATTGGTTCAAAATGTTAGCTAGATTATGACATTCCATAGTTGTCCCGTTTAAGAAAAGATAGCATCATCTGCGAAAAGTAAATGGGATAGAGTAGGACACCACATAGTCAATTGGATTCCCTTGAGATTACCCATTTCAATGGCTTGAGATATTAAGGTTGACAACAGATTCACCATTAATATGAACAGATAAGGGGAAAGTGGATCACCTTGTCGAATGCCTTGTGTAGGTTGAAAATAGTTAAGTTGATCTCCATTGAACTTGATAGATATAGAGACTGTCGTAATACACTGCATCACCCATTTCACCCAAACTAGATGGAAACCTAATCTGAGAAAATAATTGTTCAAGAAGTCCCATTCCACTCTGTCGTAAGCTTTTTGTATGTCCATTTTTAAAATTGCCTGAAAATGTTTCTTTCTATTCCAGGTCTTTAGTTGGTGTAGCACCTCCTGAACAATCAAGATATTATCCTGGATTTGGCGGCCACTCACAAAAGTGCTTTGTTCGGTAGAAATCAGGTTAGGCAGGAGGGGTTTGAGTCTGTTAGCCAAGAATTTGGAGATGATTTTATAAGCATAGTTACATAAACTTATGGGACGGAATTGGTCTAAGCTTTCCGGGTTGGGGACTTTGGGGATCAAAGAGATAGTGGTCTGTTTAAATCGACGGCATAACTCATGTTTTAAAGAACTCCTAAACAGAAAGAATAAGGTCATCCTTAAGTATATCCCGGTGAGTTTGGTAGAAGATACCATTTAATCCGTCGGGGCCTAGTGCTTGATTTTTACCCAATTGAAAAGTAGCTGTTCTGATCTCTGCTGATGTGATCTCTGCAACTAAGCTATCATTCATTGCAGGAGTAACGACACTTGAACATTAGTTCAGAATAAGGCCATAGTCTTGGTGTCCTGCTGACCTGTAGAGATTTGAATAGAAAGCCATAGTCATATCCTTGAGAACCGGCTCATCTCTTACCCATTCTTGGTTGTGATCCAGTAACATGCTAATCTTGTTCCTTTGTCGATGCTGCACAATGGTTGCATGAAAAAATATGGTATTTTTGTCACCCCACTTTAGCCATTTTATTCTAGAACGCATGGCCCAATACTGCTCCTCTTGCTGCCATGCCTCTTGTAATCATTGCTTTAACCTGTCTGCTAAGTTTCTGTCATGTGAGCTGCTATTCTAATTAGTCAAAATTTGCAATTGCTGTTGTAAGTCTGCGATTTGTGATTTGGCGTTTGAAAACGTACTTCGACTCCATTTATTCAGAGCTAAGCTGACCAGGCATAGTCTGTATGCGGATCGCGGCCAACTGTCACAACGAGAGGCCCAAGAAGTAGCTATCGTTCTACGCAATCTTGGTGTTCAATCCAAAGAGGCCTCAAAAGGAAAGGCTTGCCTCTTCTGCTTTGTTTAACTTTTGTGCTCAACAGCAGGGGACTATGGTCAGAGCCCACATTAGGTAATGCCAAAACCTCAGCTTCAGGGAAAATTAATCTCCAATTCATATCACACAACACTCTATCTAACCTTTCTTTTACCAGTTCATTGTCTTGACGGTTGTTCATCCAGGTAAAAGCGCAACCTTTACTTTCAAGATCCATGAGTGCACGGTCAAGTAATACTTCTCTGAATGAATGTATGCGGTGAGAGTCTGCAGCTCGTTTCCCCACTTTCTCCCATTGATTAATAATCTCATTGAAATCTCTAGCACAAACCCAAGGTAGAGAGTTGATGGACGCAATTTGGCGAAGTGCATTCCAGAACAATTTTCGAGATTGGAACGACGCTGGTGCATGTAAGCAAGTGAGCTTCATCGTAATACCTTTCCTAGAATCTGTACATATAGTATCCAAAATGTGCTGATTAGAGTCTTCTACATATAGGGAAATATGAGACTACCAGAACATAGCCAGTCCTCCAACAAGTCCTATAGGATTAATGAAGTGAGAATTTAGGAATTTCAAACGACGCTTAAGACGAATTAGAACAGCCTCTGTGTTCTTCGTCTCCACCAAAAAAAACTAGGTCAGGCTTCTCTTTGACCACAAGGGCCTTAAGGGCTTGAACTGTCAAGGGAGAGCCCAGTCCCTGACAGTTCCAACTGAGTATCTTCATTTTGCAGTCGGTGGCTTTTGAGGGAAAGACACCTCAACCCACTTACCGGCATCTTCAGCTAAAATAACAGGAGTTTCCAGTAGTAAATTTTCATCAAGATCTGCAAGTAGAGGAATGCGCGAGTCATGGGAACTTTGTCTTTTAAATTTCTTTGAAATCCCTGCTTTGGTTGATAATCTAGTATACTTCTATTTCTTTTTCGATGCATCCCCAACTATCAGGTTTTGAATGCCTTGCTGATGGACAGGTGAGGGAGGAAGTGCTACCTTTATGGACATCGAGGAAGTGCTTACTGGAAGGATTGGAGGAAACAGAGTAGCCGTATAACATTGAAGTGACGTTCTGTGATGGTGCTAATCATCGGTATCCCTATCCTTAATAGTTAGTGGAAGTTCAGTGACTCCTTTCATCTTTTGTGCCACAGGTATAATAGCACTAGTCGAGGGAGACGCAGATTGTTGACCTTCAGGACAGAGATGTAGGTTAGGCTGTTGATGTGCAGAGGAGTAAGAGTAGGACTTATCTGTTTGTAATTGATGTTTCAATGATATAACTTCTATAGGACGTAACGCCGGGAGTTTATTGGTCCCTGTAGGAGGAGTTTTAGGAATCACTTCTTTAGTATCTTCAGAATCAGTATTCATCCCGTAAAAGGTAATCCAATAAGGACTGCGTTCCTTGACCTCTGCTCTTAACCACTGTCCAAATGCCATTTTCTCTTTGCCTGTCATTTTCGCTTCAGTAAATGGAATTTCTTGACAATAAGAAGCATGGTGTCCGAGTCGGCCACAGGAATAGCAAAAATGAGAGAGTCTCTCATAACAGAAGTCTAGCCAGCAAGTCTTACCAGCTATTCGAAGTAATTGACCTATTTTCAAAGGTTGAGCTAGATCAAGTTCTATTCGGACACGCGTAGCTCGGATAGTAGTGCCTTCCTTTTTATCAATTTGCACCCGAATCACTCTGCCAACACTCTTAACCGCTTTACAGAGCATTTGGTCTGAACACCACTCAAGGGGTAGTCCAAAAACTTGTACCTAGAATGCGCATGTAGTAAAATCATAGCAATGTAAAGGTGTATTTGGTTTCCAAGGCTTAAGAATTACCAGACCAGCAAAATTCCATGGACCACTCTCTAGTACTCTCTGTTTTTCACTTGCTAATTTAAAGGTTGCAACAAAAAGACCAGCTTCACGTTGGGTAATTTCAACATTGTCTATCCTCCAAACTCGGCTTAGAGTACTTTGAAGAGCTTGAATATTGACAAAAGGATTTGAAAGAAGTGTACCTACTAACACATTTCTGCATTCGTGCAGCTGTTCCGTCGGAGGAGGTTCATCCCAGACGTCAATTTCATATTCAGACCACAGATGTCCCATTCTGCTGCGAGGGCAGCCAGACGCGATTCTTCACTCAGATGATGGGAATCCATAACTTGATTGCGAAGGTAACGGCTGAATTAGGTCAGAAGGGGCTCGGACATGGTGAGGCGATGGCAGAAAAAACTGTATAAAGAGAAGAAAAAGGGAAAGGTTTGGGCAGAGAACATAGGATGAGTAGGGAATTGAGAATGCATGGACGTTCGCTTGTGTAAATGATGCTGAATTGGGGATTCAAACGAACAATGGTTGGAATCGGAACTTCAAAGGAGATGAAGAAGCTAAAGACTAAACGAAGAGAAGAGAGATGTAGAGCAAGCGGTCGCTAAGTTCAATCCATCGGTAATGGAGGAAATACCAGAAGGGTTAAGGATTAACAGTGAGGGTTTGAGATGAAAACTACCATTAATGGTAGAGATAAGCTCTGCATGTCGAGAGAGATTTGGTTCCATCCTATTAAGCGCGAGAGATTGGTCGTGCAAACATCAAGATCCTCGCATTAAAATTCATGAACTGATGAAAGTCCTAAAATTGGATTTTGAGTTGTCACAAACTGCACATTGGAGTTGATAGCGGCTGATCTCGTACCTACCCGCTCATCACAGCTTCTTTTGTGTAATTCAAGCACTATCGAGCATGGGAAGTGTAACTACCCCACTCCATCTCACACGAGACAAATCTTCAAGGAGTATCCGGTTTATGAAATTCGTGGCTCGTATGTATCACTTCAGAAACGCTCATGCTCATGAGTAATGCTTGCACCAAAAATTCCACATACGTATTCGACCGTACACAATAAAATATTGTTTCGATCACAATAAAATATTGGGACAACCAGAAAATTATTAGTCTTGTAATTTGTTTCGATCACAATAAATATTAGGTACACAATAAAACAACTAAGAAAGTCAAATATTAAAGAGCACACACAAAATATATATCACTTGGGACAACTATAAAATCATTAGTCCTTTTCGATGACTTTCTTCATAACTTGTTTCGATCATAATAAAATATTGAGTGCACAATAAAAGGACTAAGAAAGTCAAATATTGAAGGGCACATACGAAATGCACATTCTTATTCCAACGTTAAAGAGCATTCGCCCAAAAACATATTGCTTGGGACAACTATAAACTTATAAGTCCTTTTCAATCACCTTCTTAATAACTTATTTAGATCACAATAAAATATTACACAATAAAAGGACTAAGAAAGTCAAATATTGAAGAGCACATGCAAAGTGCACATTCATCCAACGTTGAAGAGCGTGTGCGAAATACATATCACTTGGGACAACAACACCATTTTTCGTTACAATTTTGAACGAAATCGGTTCTTTTTAATCTCATATAGAATGAAAGAAAGCTTTACCGACCAAAAAAAAAAAAAAAGAATCATATGCAGCCTTGTTCTCGGAACCCTTTCTTTTGTGTTACTTTAGACCGCCACTTAAGGTTGTATCAGAGGAAGGATGCAAAAGAGAAGTGCACAGTAAACAATGTTTCTAACTTTCTGTCACCATGGGCCCTTTGATCTACGTTCTCCTTTTGTGTACGTTTTTGCTTATTTCATTGATTATTGATGAATTCTCTTTTTGCCTAAAAGCCGTCCTGCATGGATTTGCGTTCATTCTTTTAGTAAGGCAAGCGTTTTTCAATTGCTGTCTTCAATTGGTCCTTCAAAAGACCATCACATCGACTTGGACAAATTGTACATGAGATTGAATACGTTAATTCCTTTCCTAATGAGGATAACGACACATACAATTCCTAAAATTTGGCTCAATAGATAATATGGTCCTTGAATTATATGGAAATATTCAATACTGTCATTCATTATTTTAAGTCCAGGAATAATATTGAACATTTTCATATAATTCAGAGACTAATTTGAACATGTATAAAATTTTTAAAGATCATACCGAACAAATTAAAAATTAAGGGAATACATTATAAATTGTATTGAAGTTTATGGACCACATTGAACAAATTAAAAGTTCATAAATCACATTGCATATTGATCAAAGTTTATGGACCATTTGTGTTATTTTCCCTTCTTAATCTCAATGAGATGGACCTGTTTTTGTTTATATACTATAAAGACAAGTAAGAATGTCGGCAATGAAATTATCTTATAGGATGGACAAGAAGCCGTGACTAGTTGGGCCTGCCTTCACAGACAAAGTGGAGTCGGTCATAATGTGATCAACAATGAAAAAGCAAGAAGAAGAATTGTGGGAATTTCCTGTTTGCCCAAAAGGCAAAGGACGAAGGATTTGGTCTAGAAAAGGAACATTAGTACCGTTTTTATGGTTTTTGAGTGTCATAGAGTGTTTAACCGATGAGTCTTAAACAATATCAGCAAAGAAATATTCATGAAGCATGCTTCTACAGGGGGAAATTTTGACATAATTAGATGCATATATGGAGAACTAGAATTGATTAATAAGCAAGATCCAAACTATTTTGTGATATAAATAGGGGCACTTGCACACCACAGTCGTTTTATGGAGGAAAAGAAAGGAGGGAATTAACATTTGAACTATTGAAAAGGAAAATAATAGAAATTGATAAGAACCGAAAGAGGCGAGAAACTAAGGTTGCTTGGCCAATCAGCTCTTGAGACCGGAAGGATTAGGCATCAACAATCTTTCGGCTGCTAGCCATAGTCATCTCGCGCATATTTTGAAGGAAAAAAGAAGCCAAGTACGCCATTCTGTTCCATCACTCACCTCCTCTTCGGCCTCTTCATCAATGCCCTCTTTCTTGTCCTCGTTGTTGCCATTGCATTCGCCTTCGCCTTTGCCTTTCGCCTTCCTCCTTATTGTCATTGTCCAAAGAATGAACCTGCGAAGGCCCACAAGATAACCACAGAACCTCTTGCGCATTGTCGTCCTAGTAGTCGTCATCATCCTCGCCGTTGTAGTCACCCTCGTCACCAGCTTTATCGCTATTGTCTTTCATGTCGTCATCGTATTCATTGTTGTTGTAGTCATCACTGTCATCTTGCTAAGATTTGAAATTATCATGTTCAAGGTGGATTAAACATCTTAAGAAGAAAAGGTCATAATCCCCAAATATCATATTACTTTACATTAATCCCTAGTTTGAACACCCAAACTCAAGCAACTAACAAGAATCAACATAATCTCTTAATTCTATCCAAATTGATTTATAGAAAATATTGACGTGACTTTTTCCTGGCAATTAGTTGGTACTCGGATTTGGAGAAAGTAGGGCAAAGCAAAGGATAGAGATGTGCAGAAAGCCCTTCTTTTGATTTAAACCCGACAGTTAATAGATGCAAGCAAGCTTGCAATTAACTATCCCTAGATTTAATTTCAGCTTTTCAAAACATTCACATGAGTTTTGAACAGAGAACAGTCAGTTGAGTTTTAGGTTGCTGTCATCTCTTACCTCTTGTTCGCCTTCTTCATCATCCCTCTCCTCATCCTCATCCTTGCCCTCATCGTCATTGCCATCGCCATAGCTATAGCTGTAGCCGTCACCTTCGCCTTCCTCATTGAAATCGTCATTCTCGACATTATCATCTACGGAACCAACCTGCGAAGGCCCTCGAGATGATTGAGAAAGCTCACACATAATGTTGTCCTCGTCATCCTCACCATCATTGTCCTCGTCCTCATCATCCTTGCTATGGCTGTTGCCGTCACTTTCGTATTGACCTTCCTCGTCGACATCATCATTCTCATCGTTACCATCCACGGAACCAACTAGAAGGCCCGCTAGACAAATGCGAAAGCCGATGCACATTGTTGTCCTCATCATCCTCACCATCATCGTCCTCGTCCTCGTCTTCCTTGCTATGGCTACTGATGTTGCCTTCCCATTGACCTTCCTCGACAACATTGTCGTTCTCATCGTTACCGTCCACAGAACCAACCAGAGAAGGCCCGTCAGACGAATGCAAAAGCTCATGTACATTGTTGTCCTCGTCATCCTCACCGTTATCATTCTCGTCCTCGTTGTCCTTGCTATCACTATTGCCATCACCTTCACATGGACCTTCCTTGTCGACACCCTCGTTCTTATCATTATTGCTCATGGAACAAACCGGTGAAGGCCTGCCCGATGAATGCACATTCTCATCATCTTCGCTGTCGTCATCCTCATTGTCCACATGCACATGGTTGCCGTCATCATCATCCTCCTTACTATCATCATCATCTATATGCACATGGTTGTCATCGTCGTCATCCTCCTTGCCATCATCATCATCATCATCTATATTCACATGGTTGTCATCGTCGTCATCCTCCTTGCCACTGTCCTCGCTATTGTCATCCTCCCTGCCGTCGACCTTGTCACCGTCCTCATGCTTGTCACTATCATCTTGCTGAGAGAGGAAGGTTCAAAAGTATCATATCTAATGTGGATTAAACATCTTAAAGAAGATGATAGATTTCCCAAATATCATATGACTATAATCCTAAGTTTGAACACCCAAACGCAAGCACCAAGCAAGAATCAACATAAAGGGATTCCCTACAATTAATCCCCCTAAAAATGCTTTATAAAGCATCTATTTAACATATGTCTATTAGAATCAAGCAACATTCACATATTCACATATCTTCATTCCCTCAAAATGAAGAGAAGAAGGAAGATCTGATTCTGGAGACAAATGAAGAAAAGAAGGAAATCTGATTCTGGAGACAAAAGTGAATATTTGCAAGGATCAAATACTGGTATGATAGTTGTCGAAAATGGGTCAAGTTGGTGGCCGAGGATGTTGCTCGCTTGATTAAGGCTGGTAGGTTGTTTGTGGCAATAAGGGTGCCAGCACCATTAGACACATACAAGGGTTGGCAAGCCCTCGTTTGCAAGCGACGAGGACCGACAGCCCTCACTGATACGCAACGAGGGTCGCAAGCCCACGCCGATGCAGCCCAACAGTCTTACCTTCTTTTTCATATATATATATATATATATATATATATATATATATATATTAGCTTTGTAATTCTTTTAATTCTTATCCTCTTTTCTTTTACCTTCTTTTTTCCCCTAATTTTTATCTTCTTTTTAAATAAAAAAAATTATAGCCGATTTGCACTGAGGAAAGCTTAGTGAGACACCACACTACTGTGAACACACCACACTTAAGCAAACTCAGAGGATGGATGAATATAACTTCACTAGAGAGAGCTCACTCTTTACTCTACAATTTTGGCCATGAATACAGTATAGCCATCAATATCAATTGATTGTAGTAATATGAGGAAATGCGGTTAAGCAAGTTGCTTATCACACTAGATTGAGAAGTTGTAATTGCCCTATTTATGCTCATGTGAAAGATGGCACTCAAGCAAGGAGATACATATTCCTAAACTATGCATTGGCACCAGAGACACAAGATATGGCACAAGTATGAGTTTTTAGCTAGAGTTATGATAGCGAAGATGTTACCTTTGACGAGTTTGCTCTATCTTATAATAGGAGAGAGCAACCAATTGTAAATAAAGATCTAAGTGGTGTACACATAAATAAGTGGAGTTGCAAAAAGAGTAAAAACGTTAGCAGATTGTCGATGAAGTGATAGATTTTGTAGATTTTTTTAATATACTAAAAAAACATGTAAAACGTTAACCATGACAATTAGATTCAAAATAGATATATAAAAAATAGAATAAGAAAGAATGGAGCCATCACTTTGTAATTGAATGATGGAGGGAAAATCCTTATAAGGTAAATAGGGTGGATTTAGTTATATTTGGGGTAAAAATAGCACCAACCTTGTTTTAGGTTCTCTGTGAGTTTTAGTTTAAGAAAAGCAGTACCAGAGAATGCAATATTGAGTAAGGATTGGGTGGAATGAAGGTTGGAA